>JAPVLO010000057.1:7500000-10000000 GCA_027257055.1 Cephalopachus bancanus
TGTAAAAGTTGAGACTTTCTAATTCAGCGAGGAAATACGTGCTTTTCATTTGTGTGCATGAGATGAGGGGTCAATGGCATTTACTCTTTTTGTCCTCTGGCACTTTGAAAGTAACCTGTGGGTTTCTGAGAGATTAATCCAACTACAGTTCTCTATTGTAGTATATGGTGTGAGGGAGGATCACCAGCTCAAATCTGGCATGGCATCTTTTTCACTGTCCTACCTCTCAACACATTCTTACTGAGGGTCTGCTCAGAGTAGTGCATTTTGCTGGATGTTCCTGCGTCTCTTGGTGCATAAAATAAAACTGGGGCAAGCACTAATTTATTAGCTTGAAATATCTTCTGATGCTCAAGAGCATCTCTGTTCTTTCGTTTGCCTACGATATACATTAGTCATTGGAACTTTACTTTATTATGTTTACAATCTGTTAGCCCTATCGGAACACTGGATTTCCAAGGACCGGAATCACATCTGTCCCTTATAATATATATCAACACACAGAGTGCTAGGGAAGTTTTTCCCTGGCCATTCTGAAAGGATCACTCCTTGTTTTCTTTGATTACAATCATATTGTGCTTTGTAGTGTAATTTGTACTTATTCTCCATTCACTTTCTTGTAATTTCTTGATTTATATATCTCCCTTTCCATCTGTTTTCTCTTACTTTATCTGTTTATTTCTGATCATGATTGGGTTAGGCTAGCAGGGTCACCTTCCAAGAGCTTCTGGACAAGCTAATTGCCTGGGTCTGATAGGAAATATCCTATGCCTGGTATAGCAGAGTATGCACAGAATATTACCTTGCACATATAAGGGCTTTTCAAAGCATTTCCTTATTTACTTAGTTTTTCAAAACAATCCAAAAAAGGAGAGAGGAAAACCAAGTGCTGCTATTATTATTTTGGGATACTAACAAGGAAATTACATGACTTTGTCCCAAGTGACATGAAGAACCAGCAGCATAGCTGTCAAGAAATCCCAGTCACTGATAGCTTCCTATAAAAGCAGTGGCACAGAGATCTCCCACTCTGCAGGTTGACAACTTTCTGCAGATACTTTTGGTGTTCTGAATTATGGAAATGGAAGAAGAAAGAAAACTCAAAGTCCAGAAATGCCTGTTGTTGGCCTTGACCTCTAAGGAGCAACTCTAGAAGCCATATAACTCTTCTGCATAGGTCAACACTGCTGTGGATGTGTGACTTAACCAAGATGTGTAACTTCAGTCTTGCCTTCCCAGAAACAGTGTTAACCATGCATGAATTTATGTGAATATATACAGGTAACACAGAGAAGAGTTTTCTGATACGAGAAAAAGGCAGAAAACTCTTAAATCCGTAGCCAAAGAACAATTATTCTACAAACTTTTTCTAACCAGCTCCCAAGAAACAGTGTTAAGATTAATTTTATTCATTAAAGGTAGGCTAGAGAAGAGAAAACAGGGGAGCTAAGCTTTATTCGTTTTTCCAGTTTATTTACAATTGAGATCACCATTGGGTCAAAACATCATTGGCAATAATCTTTAGACCTTGGGGCTTCCTGGAAATTTGGGGATTTCAGACTTGCAAGAATATCTTAATCGAGTAAGTATGAAAATAAAAAGTATACATGAATTGAATCTAGGTAAGACATGGCCTTTTTATAAGTGGTCATTTTATTCTTATCACTTTTTGGATGTATGTTCAGGTAGATCATAGAGTCAAAGAAAGAGGCTCAGAAACAGGATTTTTCTCTCTCCCTTTCCATCTGTTTTCTCTCATTTTTTCTGTTTATTTCTGATTGTGCTTGGGTTAGGCAAACAGGGTCGACTTCCAGGAGCCTTCTGAACAAGATGATTGCATGCAAGGCTGTTACCTGCATATGTTCACATAAGTTCATGCGTGGCTAAGACTATTTCTGGGAAGGCAAGACTGAAGTCATACATCCTGATTAGAGTCACACATTCACAGCAGTGTGGACCTATGTAAAAGAGTTCTGAGCCGTGGTCCCGAGGCAGTCATGTAATGGCTAAGACCAGTGCTGGGGGTCCTCACATCCTCTCCAGTTGTCTTTCCACTTGCCACCTTGCCTCCTTGTCCCCATACCTAATTGCCAAAATCCAGCAGAAACGTATCCTATAGCATAAGGACTTATGATGTTTCTGAGAGCCACTTCTGTACAGTTATTAAGTGCACATGTGAGAGTTTTCCCACAGAGAAGGCAGAAGCCAAAATTCGTGTGTCTTTGGAGTTAATAACATATTGTCATCAAATGAGTGTGAGGTGAGGAATATTTTGTGATGCCAGCAATTGCTGGGTAAAACAGGAAGGTTTGATGTTTCCAGATTATCCTCATGTCAAATGTGACATCTCTTTATGTATTATTTTTAACATTCACAATGAAATATGAAATGGTGTTATCAGTAACCGAAGGATACCAAAGCTTCAAGATTATAAATCACTTCTAAGCTGCCTTTCTTCTTCCCCCCGGTGGGCTGCTGTGTTAACACTCATTATAGCTAGGCAGAGCAGATGGGCAAACAGACTGATTAGTTTTAACTATATATATATATTTTTTCTTTTTCCTTTATGGAGCTTAGATGTTAGCTCTTTCTTCAATAAAAGAAGCTAGTTTTTAAATGGTGCCTTGCCTTGATTTCCCTTTTTAATCAGAAAAAGAAAGAGGGCACTTTGCTCCTGATCTGTTAGTAATGTGACTATATCCTTTACTAACTGCTGGCTTCATGGCTCCCTATGTGCCCATTGCAATTAGAGTTAGATTTCTCTCCAGTCCTCCAAGGCTCATGGCGTATATTTAGGTTCCTCTGGCCTAGGATTTCTTTATACAGTTTGTCACTTTTAATTCATTTACTTGAAGTCCATTTCTTGACAAGGAACTACAATATTTTTGACTTTTGCATCCAAAATGCAAAAGCCATGACTAATTAGCGGAAAGTGAAATTAGCCATAATATTATGTAAATATAAATATTTTCCTGTAGCCTTTTTAAA
This sequence comes from Cephalopachus bancanus, assembly GCA_027257055.1. NCBI lineage: Eukaryota > Metazoa > Chordata > Mammalia > Primates > Tarsiidae > Cephalopachus > Cephalopachus bancanus. The sequence continues at coordinate 7,502,989 of JAPVLO010000057.1, forward strand.
AAGTCAAATGTCTCATTGATTTTTCTCAAAAACAGATTTTGCTTATTTTTTCCTTTCTGGTTTTATCAAAGTAGATTTTTTTTAATGAAATCATGTTTCCAGTTCAAAAAATTAAGGTAAAGAAAGGCACCATCATAATCTTTGCTTATAAAAGACCAAAGGTATTACATGTACGTAACGTGTGATATGTATTTATATAATAGTAATGGACATACTTGTGTGGGGAGAAGAACTTTCTCATGCTATAACACGAAGTGTCTGGAATAATAATTCCCCGTATGACATCTGAAGAGGCTTGAGTCAGGGTTTAAGGAGAGGAAGGATAAACATTCATGGTTACACATATTTTAATCCTTTTTTGAATTTAAATTGAATTTACAAATTTGCAGATATATTTTATCAAAAGCAGGGGAAAATATCTATAAAGATGGTATTAAATTAGGTTAGCTCAAGGCATTATGGATTACACATTCTAATTACACGGTGCAGGATAATGTAGACATACAGCCATTTGGGGAGGGTTTTACACAAAGCCATGGACAGTTAATTGGACCCCGTGTCTTTAGAGGTGCCTGCCGATGCTATAACATAGATCATTCAGATTAAAAAAAAAATCATCCTTAGTGGGACTTAGTTTTAGAAGATTCCATCGAACATCAAAGGCATGCTTCGATTTAATTCTCACACTGTGATCTGTGACTTCAGAAAGAGCATGCTGTTAATGACAATATGTGAAAACGAGACTTTCAGATCTGTTCAGTGTTGTGGTCTCTGCATGCTTGTTTGCAAAGACCTACCTCTCCAAGGGCTGTGGTTTCAGAGAGGTAGATGAATAGAGGGTGTGGGGGTTGGGAGACAAAAGCGGAGCAAAGCTAATGGAAAAACGGAAACTAAAAATTGCTAGTGTTTAGGTGAAGGATAGTGTAAACCAAAGGAGACCTTTTTTTGAGCAGATGATTCTTCCACTCCTTAGGGATACTGAAAGTCTGATCAGTTTGAGGTTGCAGTAGGATTGAGGTTAAATAGAGAATTTTCAGTGGAAACGAAACCTTGACATTACATCAGGCTATACATCAGGCTAAAAAGAGATGCAGATCCAGGGGTGTTTTAATGGTGCTTCGTTAACTGTGGTCAGGTCTCAAACCTGACAGCTAGTGACACACCCCTTCCCAAAGCTGAGTCAAGATCCTGTAGGGTGAACTCTTCGTCACCCTGCAATAACTCTACCACATTGCTGTGAACTGGTCTTTCTAATACTCTCTTTCTCTGATTGTTCCTATTCTGTGAGGACAGAGAAGGAAATCATATCTTGTCTTGCTTACCACTGTATACCCGGTACCTACTAAACATATATCTATCACTTAGTAGTTTTAAATAAATATCTGTTGATTAAATGATTGAATAACTAGACACATGTTTATGTACAGAATCTAAATGACATAGTAAAAAGTTTTCTTCAGTGATCCATGATGAATTGGAGATCTTCTGCCTCTCAAATGACTTCATAAGGATCACTTTCAAGTGGGCAAATTATTACATATAGTTCTGATGAAATTGTAGAACTTGAAAACATCACTCTTAAATTTAAATGACTGTTGTAAAATACATAGTGCGTATGTTTCAGAAACAAAATCTACGCATATTTATGATTTGGTGAGAACTCATATTGAACTATAATGTGCTTTTAAATATATATAATTAAATTGAAACTTCTTGAGTCATCATTTGAATTGAACATAAGTCATGTCTAATGTTTGTTAACCTACCCCTCATCCCATGCCTGAAAAACAGAGACATCCTTTTAAAAAAAATTCTTACATGTTTTCTTTTTGCTAGGCTTTTGCAGTATATTTAATGTTCATATAATTTCAATCTTTAAAATTCAAGTAAATTTTTTGATGCAAACACTACCTTTAAAACAGAGAAGAGATACCTCACTAGATGGTTTTTCGGCAGCATCAAAGGATAATTCATGTCTTGGGTTCTTACATTTGCTTCATGGGTAGCATGAGACCGTAAACGTGAAATTGGGAAAGCAGGAGGCCTCCTGAGAGGATGATTGTAATGTTCTCAATGTACAGTAATGCTTTTCTGAGGCTTGTTCATTGTCTCTCCTATTTGTGTTTTTTGAGTTGGAGTCTCACTCTGTCGCCCAGACTGGAGTGCAGTGGCCGCTCCCGGCCACCACAGCCTCCACCTGCTGGGCTCCAGCAATCCTTCCGCCTCAGCCTACCAAGTAGCTGGAACTACAGGTGCACGCAACCACACCTGGCTAATTTTTTGATTTATTATAGAGATGAGGTCTCGCCAAGTTGCCCTGGTGGGTCACGAACCCACGAGCTCAGGCAATCCACTCACCTCAGCCTTCCAAAGTGCGGGATCCACCGAGCCCAGCTCTCTATCCTATTTTTACTTTGTTTATTCTGAAAAAGTGGCAACAGACAGGCAAGGCGAGGTTTCCCCCTCACTTGGGTCTTCTCTCCTGTGTATGTGATAGAGTGTGAGGTGGTTTTCCCACGCTTTCTTTTTGAACAGTAAGGAACCTGTGTCTGGGAGCCCACACCTGGTACCTTGGCGATGATGCTAGAGATGAGGCAGCATCCTGAGAAGGTGCTGACTGAGAATGCAAAGCAGCAATAGTAGAAGCAATAATAATAGCACCAGCAGGGAACAAAAGCAGCAACAGCATTGACAACAGCAACTCTCAGCAGCTTCCTGACTAGAGGAGGGTTTTTCCTCCTGCTTCCTTTAGAGCTGTCTCCCTTCTCCTAACACTCTTGTCTAATATTTCCCTCATGTTTCTTCAAAAACAGAGGGGAGTTCTATACTACTAATTTTATATTTTCTCACAGTGTGCTCAAACTTGAATCAGGAAGACTGCCTATATCTTATCATGTTTTGTAGTTTATTTTTATTAAGTTGGAGGGAGGTAGAAAGACCTTCCCCAGACTCTTTAGAAAACATCAACAGTCCAGTCCTCCACCCTGCTCTCAGCTCCCACCTGACCCCTCTGAAACAAGCACACACACAAAAATGCCATGTTCTTCCATATTCTAGTATCTTAGTTTAGGCTGTTCCTTGCCTCTGAATGATGCTACCGTCCTTTCAGCTTGATAAATTTTTACCAAACCTTTAAGACCCTTCAAACATACCACTTCATTTAATTCCTGCCTTCGCCCATTCACAGTTTAATGTGCATTTTAAAATTCTGCATTGTCATAGATTCCTGTGAAACATCTATCATAGCACTTACTATACTGTATTGTTGCATTTGTTTTATTTTGTTTTGTTTTTTTGAGTTGGAGTCTCACTCTGTTGCTCAGGCTGGAGGTCAGTGACACACTCACGGCCAACGCAACCTCAAACTGCTGGGCTTGGGCCATCCTTCTGCCTCAGCCTTCCAAGTAGCTGAAACCACAGACGCATACCACCATGCCTGGCTAGTTTTTGTGATTTATTGTGGAGGTCTCACCAAGTTGTCCAGGCTGGTCTCAAACCCCCGGGCTCAGGCAATCCTCTCACCTTGGTCTCCTAAAGTACTGGGATTACAGGCTGAGCCACTGTGCCTAGCCTGCATTTTTAAAGGTGTCAGCATCTCTCCCTCATAAGACTTCTGAACTCTAAACACTAGTGTGAATAGACCATCAAACAGAAATACCTTAACTTTGAAGACATTTCTGCTAAATGTGTGTGTGTGTGTGTGTGTGTGTGTGTGTGTGTGTGTGTGTGTGTGTGTGTTTCTGTCCATGCTTGGATTTTATATAGCTTTGAAAAGATGAAAATGTGTTAACGTGAGGTTACTTAAAGTATAGAGAAGATAGAAGCATTAACCATCTGGGGAAAAAAACCTTCCTAGTTTTAAAACTTCACCAACCAACCCTACACTTCTTATTAATTATTTAATATAACCAGAGATAGAGAATAGCTGAGAGGCCAGGTGTGGTGGCTCACACCTATAATCCCAACACTGTGGGAGGCTGAGTGGGAGTATCCCTTGAGCCCAGGAGTTGGAGAATACTCTGAGGAATTATATGGACATGACTAATGTTCCAGTCATTGTCAATATTTATTGCAATTTGTATTTGCCTGGCTTAATTTAAGATCATTACCTTTGTATCTAAGTTCACTTATCAGATTGATTATGCTAATTTGAAAAATTCTCTTTGCCAAGATTTTATGATTAGATTTCTACATCCACAGATATACTTAGTGCTCTAGGAAGGAAGGCTTAGGAACAGAGATCTTGCTGGGAGAGAAAGCTTGCGGCAGCTGTGTGGTAGCACTGTCTGTGAGAATGGAGAAACACCGATTATTCATAAAGGCAGGGGGCAGTGGGATGTGTGTGCTCATGAAGGCTAAAGGAGGCTGGATGCCTCCTTCACTCTGCCAGGGATCTGAGGAGGAAAGGACCTTATTACAGTGGGATGGATGGCGACAAAGGGATGGGTAGGAGAGACATTTCCATCTGTAAGACTGGAATAAGTCATCTACGAACTGGAATGGTTGGATAAAGATGATGAAAGGGTAAACAGAAATGAACACGTTGAGCCCTGAGAATTCAGGCAGCCACCTTGGGTGGGGCAGGGAGAGGTAAATTCATTTCAGTCAACCTGAGAATTATCTCCTTTGTGGTTTATCTGTAAATACTCTTTAAGCCTTAGGAGAGGTCAGTAGAGGCACAAAGACTGTGCCAAGGGGTAGACAATGCTTTGTTTGCTTTTCTTCATATTCCTGCATCTTCTGCTCAGTCCTTAAAACATTCTGCCAGCTGAGCAGAAAATGGACAGAAGTAAGTTCAATACCTTGCCCCACCTCCTTTCTTTGTTTCCAAAATGGTGTCACCTCAGGTAAAATAAAATATTGAATGATTTTTAGTCTTAACCAGAAATATTGTGTAAACGAGCCCATGTTTCAGTCTGAGGAGAAAGGCTGCCTTTTCCTGGCAAAATCTGAGGAGTTGGGAGAGCTGGCCTGAAGGGTAGGATGGGGAAGATGAAGAACTTTTCTCAGCCTCCTGAACTGGGTGGCTCTCAAGAGAGTGCTCTCCTTACTCTGAAGGGTTTTGAGATTCCAGAACATTAGTAAATCTATACGCAGTTTAAGTGTATGCGTGGCAAGGAGGAGTGCTCAAATATTTATTTGAATGAATAAGTACTTATTTTTAGTATCTCCTCAAAAAGTTCACCCCTCAGCCATGTGTTGTGCTCCTGATTTTGCTTTCTCAGTGGCAACCAAGTGAGAATAAACTGTGCGGTTCTTCTGTGCCCACCACAAACCAGGCGATGGGTCTATGCATGAATTCTAGTGTGCTGCTGGCCATAGCGCAGCAAGATACTGAGGCTCGCATTCTTCTGGGGTCACCACAAATTCTGATCTAGCTTTCTGTTCTTGCAGGTGCACACATCTTGACTGACTCAACAGCAAGGTGGATTTCCTTTGTGTTTAAAGAAAAAAATGTCCCCTTGTCTGTAGAGATGATTTGCAGTTCAGCCCGGCTGAAGCTGACCGAATGAGACTATGGGCTGTGCCTCCGCCAAGCATGTTGCCACTGTTCAAAATGAAGAAGAAGCCCAGAAAGGCAAGAACTACCAGAATGGAGATGTGTTTGGCGGTGAGTGCAATCCAGCTTTACTCTTGACTTGTTGACTCTAGACTTTCCCCCTTTTTCTGTTGATGCATATTTGTACATATTTATGCAGTGCTTGTGATATTTTGTTAAATGCATAGAATGTGTTATGATCAAGTCAGGGCAATTAGGGTATCCATCACCTCGAACATTTATTATTTCTATGTGTTGACAACATTTCAAGAACTCTCTTTTAGGTATTTTGAAATATACAGAATATTGTTGTTAACTGTAGTCACCCTACTCTGCTATGGAACATTAGAACTTACTTCTCAATCTTTCACTTTTGTGGCAGTGAATAATTATAGCGAAATCAATGCAGATCTTTACATTGGATCATTTACATCCTAGTTTGTTTATTTTTTTATTTAAAAAAAATTTTTTTAAAGATGTGGGTTACAATTCAGAGTTAGGTATACAAATGTTCATTATGCAGATACTCCACATCCTAATTTATACATGAAAGCTTTGAGGTGGATCATGGAGGTTTTATGCGAGGGCTGGCATTTAAATAAAGCTTTAAAGAACTAGCAGGATTTAAATAGGTGTGTGGGACAGTGGCCACGGTGTCTTCTGGTGGGGAACTGTCAGGCTAAAAACACAAGTACATAAGCAGAGGGAGTAAGGATTTATAAATAAGGGAGTGAGGTGTAGGGTTAAGAGAGAATGAGTTCTACATTTTCAGATTAAAAAATACAAATACAACGAAGTTAATAATCACCTTTTAACCTCTGTATGACGATTTAAGCTGACTTTAAGATATCTAATGCAAAGGCCACAAACTGCCACTCTATGGCCACATCTGGTTGGCAAATATATATTTTTTGCTACCCCCCCCCCCGAATCATAAAACAAAAAGCAGGACAGCCTTTACAATCAAGATGTTTCCCATAAAATCCCATGTTTCTTCAGAAGATCTGGCAACCTTGGGTCTTTGATCTTCGCACCAGTCAGTGGGTGGGGTAGCCATTGCCCCTGCAACTAGGCTGAGCCTCCAGTGAACTGCCAACCCTTCTCTGAGGATGCATGCCAAGTCCAGCTCACTCATGGATATTACCTGCCTGGCTACCTACAGGTTTCTGAGTTTGCTTGTTCTTGAGTTTGTCCCTTAGACAATTAATTACTTCTCTGATGAAGTGTGGCTGTGTGAACACAATTTGAAGCAGTTTTTGCTGAATTACTTTAACAATAACACTTACTACTTAGCATTTGCATGACACTTTTTATTTATAAAAATACCTCTTTACTCAATAAGGAATCTCACAGAGGTAGTGTTTACATGTAAATAACTGCAGCTGCTCCATTTGGTCACTGAGATTTTCCTGCTTGTAGATTCTCCAGCTTTTGGTTCATTGTAATGGTTGTTTTTGTTCCCTGGTGAAGAAGTGGAAATGCTACAAAAGAGCTAATGTTCTAATAAAAATGAACTAGTGGCTGGGTGTGGTGGCTCACTCCTGTACTTATGGCACTTTGGGAGGTGGAGGTGGTAGGATTGCTTGAGACCAGGAGTTCGAGACCAACTGGGGCAACAACAAAACAAGACCCTGTCTCTACAGAATTAAAAAAAAAAAAATGGACTCATATATAGGAAAAGAATTTTTTGTTTGTTTTGTTTTAAGGAAATGCATTTGTAGCCTGGAACAAAGTCTCGTGGTGACTACCTATAGCATCAAGAACTGGGCAGAATGAGAGCAGATTTTTCTACATAGATGACATCTGAACCTAGCCTTACAGAACTGGAAGAATCTAAACCTGTCTAAATCTAAACTGATGAGGAAAGCTAGGTAATGTGAGACATATTCAAGAAGTATAAATAATCCAATTTGAATGGCATATAAAATATAAGTGCAGAAGAATTGGCTAAAAAAACTTAAGTTAGGGTTAAATTATGGAGAACTTGGAATGTCAAATTACATCTTTAGAAAGATAATCTTAGACTGTAAGAGCAAAGATCAGTGGTATTCAGTATATTGTACTTATACCCTGTTTGGCAATGAGGCTACCTAACTGTCTGATTACATATAGCCAGGAAGACTCTATTGTTCTAAAATACCATGTGTTTTTTGCAAACATTAGCATCTTATAAAGGAGCCTTGGATTAGTCAACTATTGCTGGGTGATAGACAACCTCAGGATCTCAGGGACATTCAATTAGCGTTTCTTTCTTGATCAGCTGAGTTGGTGGGGGGTTAGCTGAGGTGGCACTGCCCCATGTATCTCTCATTTACTCCTGGGGCCAGAAAGTTGAGGGGCCATGCTGTCCTTTCTCAGAAGGGAAAGCATGCAGGTGAATCCTATAATACCTCTTAGGCTTGAACTTGTAACTGAACACTGTCACTCGCACCCACGTGCCACTAGCCAAAGTAGGGCACACAAATCAGTCCAAAGTCCAGAGGCAGAAAAGTATACTCTGACCAGAGCCCAACATGGCAAGAGTATGGATGCTGGGAGGGTAAAGAATCAGGGCAAATAATCAATCCATCCCAAGTCTGCATGGCATTTGCTGTCTCTGTGGCTTTTTGTAGTCCATGCCACAAAGTGCGTTTAAGGGCTTTGACTAAATTTTGTTCATCTTCTCAACACTCATATTGAAGTTTTATTTGGGCATTCATCATCTTGTTAATCTTTGTAACATAAACATTTGCATATTTGTGGGATTGTGTTAAATAAGGTAGGAATACAGTTGTGGGAAAGCTTCACCAATCAAAGGAGATACTTTTCTAGCCCTGAGGGGGTCTGGGGGTAGAATTGTCAGAATCCATTGTCAAGACAGTACCAGTATCCTGGATACTACAGAATGCTAGCATTTAAATATGATGAGATAAAGTCCTGTCTGTGTTTCTCCACTTAAATTAGTTTGCAAGGAGAAGACATTTACAAAATCCCAAGGTGAACACAGCTGGTCACAGATGGCTCACTTTTTGACCATTTGTCACCCATTATTTCAGTGGTCCATTATTGCATAATAAATGACCCCAAACGTAGTAGCTTGAAACAGCACAAGTTTATTATTTCAGACAATTCTATGGGATGGCTAGGGTTCATCTGCTGTTCTCACCTGGGTTCAGTCATGCAGCTGCATTCAGCTGGGATCTCAGCTGGACTCAACTGTCCCAGATGGCTCCAGGCCTCTGCCTACAAGGCCTCTCTTTCCAGCTGGGTAGCCAAAGTTTTCACATGGTGGCTAGCTTCCAAGAGAGGAAGTGGAAGCTGCCAGGCCTCTTAAGACTTGGGCTTGAAAGTCTAAGAATGTCACTTTTGCCGCATTCTGTTGATCAAAGCAAGTTACAAGACCATTCCAGAGATGAAGGCGCACAAAGTCACTCCATCTCTTGAATATGTACGAGCGGAGACCCCTCCAAAAAACTCAGAATTTATTTATAAAAAATTGTATATTTATTCTTACATGCTTAAACTTCAGTCATCTTCAAAGTACTCTCCATTTGATACAATATACCCATCAAGATGCTTTTTCCACTGCTCAAAACAGTTTTTGAACTTGTCAATTTTGGTATTTTAGTGCTTCTGTTGTTTTTTTGTTTCATCTCTTGCACACTGGCAAAATGTTTCCTTTTGAGGACTTTTTTCATCCGGGGATTCAAAAAAAGGTCGCTTGGGGAGCCATCAGGTGAATAGGCAGGTGGGGCATGGGGGTCATGCTGTTTTTGGTCAAAGACCGCTGAACACTCAGTGTGGTGTGAGTAGGTGTGTTATGGTGGAGAAATCTGTCACCTGTTTGCCACAACTTGGGGCGTTTCTTTGCAAATCATAAAGCAACCTTCTCAAGACTTCGAGATAAAAAGAAACTTGGTTGACCGTTTGATCTGGAGGAACAAATTCAGAGTGTACTACACAGAGCCCACCCTTCAAAAGATAATTTCAGTTTTTTGGAAGGGTCCCTCATTATATGTGCTTATAGGGAAGGCAGTAATTGCTGGGAGCCAGTTTTGAAGACTGACACAATTGTGAGAGGCAATGAGAACTCCATGACTGGGTTATATTTCTACCTGGACTGTTACATTCTGCTTTCTAAATCACCCCTCTACTTTTCACTGAATAAAGTGGCCTCATTCACTTTTTAAAAGCTAAAATGTTTAAAAATGTTTTAAAAATTTATTACCACATGTTGTTGAAGAGTTGAAAAAGTCTGTGAAGGGTGGCATATTTGAGGATGGCTCTGAAGTATGTTTCTGAGTATGTGTACACACACACATTCGATCCTTTTTCTAAAGGTGTTAATTTAATTTCATAGCTTCTGAAGACTGCTAGGGAGCTTTGATACTCAGTGTGTTTATATAAATGATAGTTTCCATTTTTCTGAAGAAGTTTGGACTCTGTGATGTTTTGATTATTTGGGAGACCAACCATCAAATTTGTGTGACAAAATTTCTGTAGATATTTCACCATTGAGAGTTAAGTGCCAAATGGCCATCTTGACTCCTAGAGCATTATCACTGATGTTTACTTATATGTTTTCTTTCACTTTAAATGTTGAAGCACAAAGCCGAGCTCAGTGGCTCAGCCTGTAATCCTGCGCTCTGGGAGGCTGAAGTGAGTGGATTGCCTGAGGCCTTGGGTTTGAGACTCGCCTGGGCAACTTGGTGAGACTTCATCTCTACAATAAATCAAAAATTAGCCGGGCGTGGTAGCACACGCCTGTAGTTCCAGCTACTTGGAAGGCTGAGTGGAAGGATCGCTGGAGCCCAGCAGGTCGAGGCTGCGGTGGCCAGGAGCGGCCACTGCACTCCAGTCTGGGCGACAGAGTGAGACTCCAACTCAAAAAAAAAAAAAAAATTAAAAATAAATAAATAAATGTTGAAGCACAAAACGTTTCAGATGTCAAGTTCTGTCCTACATTCTGTGGACCTTTCAGAAGTCAAGTTCACTCCAGAAGGTTCTAGCTCCAAATTGAAATTTTCCTTCCCTTGGTTGTCAGGTCAGATGTGAATAGTGGTCAGCAGATCTGCTGAGTTCATTCAGAGGACAGCTGAGCAGATTGCCAAGACCAGCTTGCAAAAAGTCAGTGACCAACAGGTTCAAGTGATCATGAACTAGTTAAGCAAGTTCTAAGGAAAGCCAAGTGGTTATTGAATTTCTTTCAACAGTCATTCAGTTAAACTATTAAAGTAGGTGCATTGAACAGATTCGAGCCTTATTCAGGAAATTAGCATGTCAAAACTTGAGATCTTGATCTCTTCTGCAGTCTACCCCCAAGAAACTCTTAGAGCTATATTGACTATCCTGTTTGTGCTTTTTCTATTTCCGTTGTTCAGCAATGTAGGCTTTAAATCACCTTTGGCTCTTGCAGTTAGATTTCCAGACCCTGTGAATCTTACCTTCTCTCAGCATCAGCTTTCCTACCACTGCCAAAGTCTAGGTGGTTATGGCCCAAATCTGGAGGATTGCAGTGTCCTGGGGAGGGATCTCTGTTAGACCCTTTTATTTTGCTTGTTTTTGCCTGCTTTTAACTGTCCATTTTTGTCTATCAGATTGGCTTTTTAGAGGACTCCCCTGTTGGTGCTAAATCTTCTCTTAACCAAGTCCTTAGTTAACATCGAAGGTGTTTGAAGATGGCTCAGACATACCTCTGTGGCCTTGTTTCAGACTTTACTCCACGATTCCCTTCTTCTGCCACTGGACGATGCAGCCTAGTGACCTCTGTTTGGCAAGGGCCCTTTCTCCTGATGTCATCTCTCTCTCTTTTTTCATTCTTCTTTTAAAAAATTTTTTGTAGAGATCAGGTCTCACTAAGTTGTTAGGGTTGATCTTGAACTCCTGGCCTCAAGTGGTCCTCTGACCTTGGTCCCACAAAGTGTTGGGATTACAGGCATGAGATGCCATGCCCAGCCTCTAACTTCATTTCTTCAAATCTTGCTTGTTATTCAATGTAAACTGCATATGAAGTCTCTCCTAATAGCTTCAGAATGCATCTCTTTCCTTCCATCTCAGGATATTTTTTATGTACTTGACTTATTTTTTATGCATCTAATCTCTCTTACGATCTGTTAACTACCTGAAGGCAAGAACTACATACATACATCGTCTTGAGAGGATGGAACTCCCAGAAGGCCAGGGAACTAGAGGCAGAGAGATTATGCAGGGATCAAATTAAGCACTGACCATACCTGCTCCCGCATGTGACTAAGGTAGCCTTGACTGTTCTGAATTTAGTTGAAGGGCCAAGAGGCTCTGGTGTTTGTAAGTACCCCTTTAGATGGAGGTTTTTAGATTATTGCAACAGATTCTTCTGTGCTGTGTGTGGCAGACAAGGTTGGTTGGAGTTATGAGGATGAGGGTATTCACTAACACACTTAAGAGTCAAGAAAGGTAGATTTATTAAAAGGAAGATATGTTTAAAGCGTACAAAAGGCAGTACAGCCTGCTGTGATAGTGGCCTGAGGTTCTTCCCAGCAGATTTTGGCCTTCTTTTTGGTTAGGGTGAGTTTTTAGGATTCCCATCATGCATTTGAGTTCTGCCATGTAAATGAGGCAGTTCTGATGAGTTGATGTTTGACTTTGATTGTAAGCCATGGGCCAACCGAGGGTTTGAAAAGTGGCTGATTGTGAGAGTATATTTCTTTAACAGCAACAGTTGACCGCTCTTTGTCACAGAACCAGCAGCAAATGTTTTACAGCTGAGAATTCAGCTTTTACAATTCTTGTCATTATTTCATTCTGAAATTTTCTCCTCAATATAGTTTACCCAATTTACCCAACTGATGCTGGCCTTATCAGGCTTCATGTTCCTCCACATTCTGGAATGGTGGTGTCAGACTGAGCAACTAAGAGCTTGTTTGATGGTTTCCTTTCATTTGGGCTCCGTATTGCTGTGACTCCAGTTAAGTTCCTTGGCTATAACTAAACTGAGCGTATAACAGGCACATGCGGGGGTGCGTGCGCGCGCGCACGTTGTGTGTGTGTGTGTGTGTGTGTGTGTGTGTGTGTGCGTGTGTGTGTGTGTGTGTGTGTAATGATACTATCTGCTACCCATCTAAAATGCAGTAGAGACCTATTTCACAAGATAATGGTGAAAATTAAATGAGAGATACATCAGATTTATTCAGAAATTGAAAGCAGTTGGAGGAAAAGTAATGTCACTGTTTATTCCTCCAATAATTTTTTATTGCATAAAGTGAAGATAGATTAAAGATAGCTGTGTTGCGAGACAGTGACAAAGGGAATAATGCTTATCTGAGCTGTCCAGTGCAGTAGCCATTAGCCACAAGTAGCTAATGAGCATGTGAAACATGGCTAGTCCTAAGTGAGATGTGCTATAAATGTAAAATGCACTTTTAAATTTCAAATTAAATGAAGATTAAAAAAGTAAACTAGCTCATGAATAATTTTGTTATTTGAGTACATGTTAAAATGGCAATACTGTAGACGTATCAGGTTGAGTAAAATGTATTAAGATTACCTTCACTTGCTTGTTTTTATTTACTTATTATTTATTTTTTTATTTTTTATTTTTTTGAGTTAGAGTCTCACTCTGTCACCCAGACTGGAGTGCTGTGGCCGCTCCCGGCCACTGCAGCCTCGACCTGCTGGGCTCTGGCGATCCTTCCGCCTCAGCCTTCCAAGTAGCCGGAATTACAGGCATGTGCTACCACGTCCGGCTGATTTTTTGATTTATTGTAAAGGTCTCGCCAAGTTGCCCAGGCGGGTCTCGAACCCGCAGGCTCAGGCAATCCACTCACCTCAGCCTCCCAAAGCGCGGGATTACAGGCTGAGCCACCGAGTATTTATTTTTTAATTTAAAAAAATTTAGAAACAAGGTCTTGCTCTTTTGACCAGGCTGGAGTGCCATGGTGCAATTGTTGTTGACTGTAACCTTGAACTCCTGGGCTCAAGTGATCCTCTCACCTGCCTCTCAAGTAGCTGGAACCACAGGCATAACCATACCCAGCTGTTTTGTTTTTATTTTTTTGTAGAAATGGGATCTTACTATGTTCATCAGGCTAGTCTCAAACTCCTAACCTCAAGCGATCCTCCTGCCTCAACCTCCCAAAGTATTGGGATTATAGGTGTGAGCCACTGCACCCGATCTCTTCTTTTCATGTAATGTGGCTACTAGAAATATGAAAAGGACATAACGTAAGTCACATTGTATTTTCTGTTGCACAGTGCTGGTTTAAGCCACTTGAAGGTAGTGGTAGTAATGTTAGAATTTTCTTCTTTCTCAAGTTCCGTTTTGGAGCTTACTTGTTATTGGGTCTGAGAGAAAAGGTGTTCAGTAGAGACAGCAGCCCTCCTTTCCTGCTCTGTCTCTCTGTCAGTGGGAGGTGCATTGAGTGAGCACTACTCAGCCAGGTGGGACGTGTTTGGGGAAAGAGGGGTTCATGGGAGATAACCAGAGAGGCAGAGATTGGGAGTCAGCTTGGCCTATGAGGAGGAGCAAGGCTGACTTGATCTTTTCTCTATGCTAATCAGTGATAGAATTTGGTGGCTCAAATGTAGTTTTTTTGTTGGCATAGGGAACTTTTATTGGCTTTTCCAGCTGTTCTTTCCCCAAAATCAGAGAGAAAAATTTTTCCCCTTTTTTGTGTTTAGTGAATCATGGGGAAAGCAAACAACCATAAGGGCAGGAGAGTGATGGCTTTGTGATGGGGCCACATTATACTCATGAAAGCTAAAACTTTAAATTGAAATAAGTTAAGAACATAATTCTAGGTTTAGCCTTTGAAGATTCCCTGATGACTGGAGCGGAGCCGCAGAAAGCTTTCATGGCTAGAGGTACACAGGGGCCTCATGAAATCACAGTCCGCCTTGGTCATGAGTTTTGACTGTACGCGGCTAAGTGGCGAGCCTAGGATCTGAATTAGAGAAGGTGCTCAAAAATGTGTTAGTTCATGTTCTTCTTTTAGGTAGTTCCTGGGCTCTTCTATTAGGTGCTTACTTTGGCAGGGGAGATGGACACACGTGCATGTGAGTTTAGGATGGAGTGACTGTGAGCTTACCAGCTGGGGTTTGATTCCACGTCACCACTGCTTGTGTTGTCCTTGACAGATAATTTAGCCCCATTGGTTTCCACACCTATCACATGGAGGTAATCATGGTATTCACCACTTGGAGTTGTGTGTGGAGGAACATGTGAGTTAATAGTGGAGGGAGCATGTGGAACAATGTTGGTGCATAATTAAGGCATCTGCTATTTAGTAGATTGGCCTGAAGAGACTGGCCCCACCTCTTCACTCTTCTCCACCACCATAAAGTAGATACCATGCTGGATGCTGCCTTCATGCTGAGTTTGGTCGAGCTGAGGTGAAGCCAGCAAAAACTTCCACTTGGAAAAGTTTTCTGTAACAAAAAGAAATGCTCTATATTTTCTATATTTAAAGAAAAAAAAGGATCCACACGCTACTTTTCCTTTCCTTGCCAACTGGTATCATGAGCCTTTTTTTTAATGTTAGATACAGAGATAAGTGGAAGTAGGACCGCTCATCTCTGCTGCCAAGCAGTCCAATTGCAAGATGAGGGAGCATCTGAGTCCTCAGACCCTAAGCCAGTACGCCCTGCTAGGGCCTTCCGAGTCCCTCTGGGTTTCCCCTGGTGGCTCTCTTGCCCCTCCAGGTACCTAGTGTTGTCTGTAGCTGCCCAGATTTCTTCCTCAGAAGGAAAATAAGAGTGAACTTGGGCCCAGAGGAGGCAATAGCGAAGCTGCTGTGTGCTTGCCTCCTGGCCCTGGGCGCCT
Source organism: Cephalopachus bancanus (assembly GCA_027257055.1). NCBI lineage: Eukaryota > Metazoa > Chordata > Mammalia > Primates > Tarsiidae > Cephalopachus > Cephalopachus bancanus. The sequence goes on from JAPVLO010000057.1 coordinate 7,518,306, forward strand.
TTCAGTGCGAGGTGCTGTGGGTAAGGCTTGTGCTGGGGAAAGGGCTCAAACAGGACTCAGTGACTGGAGAGGGGGTGGGAGGTTTCTTTACCCACAGCACTTCTCCTCAGAGTTATTTTTCCCCGAATGACATCACAGAATTCAGAAATTCAGAACAGTAGCTTGTTGCACAGATCCTGGCTGGCATGACAGGAGGAACCTGCTTGCTACGAGCACCTGCCTGGCAGCCTCCCCTGGTGTTGCCCACATGGCATGTGGCCTCCTTTAGGTCCTGATCTCCTCTGTAGAGACCAGCACAGCCCTTCCCTGCAGCACCTGGGGCCTGAAATGCAGGTGGTTCTTTTGCCCCTGAACTTGTTACGTGGCACTGAAAACACAACTATTAGGCTCATGCTTTATGGTATATAAGGCTTTTTCTTTTTTTTCTTTTTTTTTAGTTTTTTTTTTTTAGTTGGAGTCTCACTCTGTCACCTAGACTGGAATGCAGTGGCCGCTCCCGGCCACCACAGCCTCGACCTGCTGGGCTCCGGCGATCCTTCCGCCTCAGCCTTCCGAGTAGCTGGAACTACAGGTGTGTACTACCACACCCGGCTCATTTTTTGATGTATTGTAGAGATGAGGTCTCGCCAATTTCCCCAGGCGGGTCTCGAACCCGCGGACTCAGGCAATCCACTCACCTCAGCCTCCCAAAGGCGTGGGATTACAGGCTGAGCCACCAAGCCCGATTTATAAGGCTTTTTCATGTGTAATTAGTATCCTCGTCATTCCCACTTGATAAAAGAGGATGCTGAAGCTAAGAACTGTCCCAGTTCAGTTTGCTTAAGCAGAGAAGCAGGACTGGGCTAGAACTGAGGATGCTGACTCTAGACTAAGAGAGAGCCCCACTTCAGGAATTAAGTCTAAACCAACCTTTGCTCGGGAGTCTTTGGAAAGTCGTTGTTAACCAGCTGCTTGTGCTCAGCCTGTGAATTTAAATGAGGATGTCTGGAGACTTTATTGTGGTAATAGGCTGTTTTCAGTAGACCTGAAAGACAATGTCATGGGAAGTACACAGGCAGAAAATCTGGCCAATTGCCAAGGCTCTCTTTACCTCAGTTTTCCCATCTTTATAGTGTGGGGATTTTTAGTACTTGTCTGCCTTCATAGGGCTATTGTGAGAGTTATCTGTATTAATGTGCGTACAGTCTTAGAATAGTCCCTGACACATGATCAATACTGAGTGAGTATGATGATCGTCTTATTATCAGCCTGAAGATGCACCGAACTCTGATTGGTTTTCTCTGATTACGCTGGGTGGGATATGCACAATCAGTTTTATTGCAGATGTTTAAATCTCCACACTTAAAAGTTTATCAATTATCCACACACTTATCTATTTATTTTGGATTTTAATATATTTGTGTCCTCGTGGTTTGTTCTTTCTGTTTTGACCTAGATCTGCCTCTCTTCCATGTAAGATGTGAGTATATGTGAATGTGTGTCTTTAAATCAAAAGAGCAAAGGATATGATTTAGGAATAATGGATTTAATATTATGCATTATTTCTTTGAAAGAGTGGTTTAAAAAATTCCCACCATAGGTAATATAAATTAGTACAACCTCTATGGAAAACAGTATGGAGATTTCTCAAAGCGGTGAAAATAGAACTACCATTCAATTTAGCAATCCTTTGGGTAGATACCCAAAGGAAAAGAAATCATTACATACAAAGGACACCTGCACTTGTATGTCATCACAGTGCTAGTCATCACAGCAAAGCTATGGAATTAACTTAAGTGTCTATCAGTGAAGGATTAGATAAGAAAATGTGGCATATATACCATGGAATGCTACTTAACCACATAAAAGAATGAAATTATTTCTTTTGCTGCAACATGGATGGAGTTGGAGGCCATTATCCTAAATAAAAAAACCCAGAAAGTCAAAATACGTGTATTCTCACTCATAAATGGGGGCTAAACAATGGATAGATGTGGACATGTAGAGTGGAATAATGGATATTGGAGACTAAAAAAAAATTGGAAATGTGGGAGAAGGGTGTGGGTTAAAAAATTACCTATTAGGTACAATATTCACTATTCCAGTGATGGGTACACTAAATGCCCAGATTTTACCAGTACACAGCAAAACCATGTAAGAACCTGCACTTGTATTCCCAAAGTATATAAATAAATTTTAACCTCTTCCCCCCAAAATTTGTACCATAGAGGGTTAACAAATATATTTTTCAATTGTGAAATAGAAATCTGTGCATACGTGTGTGTGTGTGTGTGTGTGTGTGTAAGTGTGTGTGTGTATTGTTTATCATGCGGAGTGAGGATGTTTGTAGTAGTAAGGACTACTATTTTTGTGAATACCATGGAGTGGACAAGAGGCAACAGACACAGATAATGTTCCTAGTGATTGTAGTTGGATAAATGCATCTAACTGAAATAGAAAGATGTGCACATTAAGTACCATTTCAACTTGCATTTCATTCTTTAAAAAAACTCTGTTTTTTGTAAGTATGATAGTCAAATTAGAATTCCCCAATTGATCCCACCATGTTAGAATCTTTTTCAGATGAACCTAAACATTTAATTGCAAGTGTTTTTATAATCTTAGGTTGCAAAATGTCTTCATAGTGCTGCAAAAGCCAGTGCCATAAAGTAAAGAATGATACATTTGACTACATAAAAACCTAAAATCTTACCTGGCAAAAAACCAAGCCACATAAGCTAAGCTAAAAGACAAATGTCAAACTGTCAATAACATTTGCAACACAAATAGGGTTAATATGATGAATATAAAAAGACCCTTTAAAATCTATAAGAAAGAACTACCACTTCAGTTAACAAATGAACAAAGTTCATGGCCAGGAAATTCAAAAGAGAAAAAGACAAAAGGCCAATAAACAAACAGAAAGATATCTACTTCTCGGAAATAAAATAAGCCACAAAAGCAAACCAATAAAAAAACCAAAGCAAAACAAAACGTATTTCACCCCTTAAATTGGTCAGGAACAGACATCTGACTCATGTTATAATGGAGAGTGTCAAAGCAGAGCGTTTTTTTCCATGACACAATATAGTAATTCATATAAAAAATTTAAATGAACACTCTGCCCAGCAGACCACTTCTTGGAATTTATCATAAGGAGATAATTGGACAGGTGTGTAAACCTATATGTTCAATGGTCTTTCTCGCTGATGAAACATACATGGAACAGAGCCATTAAAGACTAAAGCACTCTATATTTTTTGATTTGGAGAGAGGTCTGCTGTAAGGTAAAAACATAAAGGAATTTTACACAGCATATTTTGTTTGTAGATTTTATTTGTTTAAAATACATGTAAAATTATGTGTGAGTGCATAAAAGAAATATTTGAAAGGCCATTCACGAAAACATTAACAGAAGTGATCTCTCGTAGAGTTGCAAGTGATTTTTAATTTCTTCTTTGTATTTTTCTGTATGACTTGAATCCTTTATGGCTAACATTTATCATTCACTACAACTATTCATTTCGGTAAATATAACTGAAATGTTTCTGTCTTTCAAAGGCCTTCAATTGTGTTTTCAGGGCAGTGATTTCTTCTATCCCAGAGGAGAAAGCTCTATCACTGTAAGTAGCCCTAGGGCAACAGGGATTTGACAATAGACATGTGAGCTCAGGTAAGCAGATGGAGTCTATAACTGGTGCTCATAGATTTCTTTTAAAACCTTGCATTTCACTTCAGTCTATGCAGTACTTGTCGACTAACTTTTGCATGACTCAGGCACTGTGCTAGGCACTGAGACTGTAAAGATGGGTTAAACCTGGTCCTTGCCTTTGAGGAACTGCTGAAGATGCAGGAGATGGGCATCGCTACAGAAAATGTCAGTATCATAGGGTGATTATGCAGAAGGGTCTCCTGTCCCAGCACTAAGGGACTTGTAAAGAGGATGTTCCATGTCTCAGATGCATCTAAAAGATGAATAACAGACCAAGAACTGAGCTGGGGCAGGAGATTTACACCCAAAAACAGTGAGAACAAAGGCTCAGAGGTACACTGTGCACAAGGTATGTCAAAGAGACTGGGAAGCTTTGCCAAACCAGTGGGGATATTACAAAATCTCACATTAAGGCAGAAGTCTTAAATATTTGCAAATTCTACACTGTCATTTTTTTTTTCAAGACACCAAAAAAGTACACACAGTATAAGAATCATGTTAGGGATCTGAAAGTTGGCTGAGCATCTTGAAAACATTGAACAGATCATCTAGAAGATTTGATGCTAATTTCTTAAGCTATCTAAGTGGCCAGCCTCACCTCAGTTTAGGGACCCTGAGTAATAACTAATGCCAGAACACAGCCTTGCAGATATGTTGAGACTGTGCTATCATTAAAGCATGATAGAACCAGCCGAGACAGGCTACAATGGTGTGTTTGTTTCATGTAGGATTAGCACATGACTGTTACTATTACACATGATGGTGTCTCTCAAGCAGATTCTATGTGCATCTATGCATCAGAAGTCACATGCAGATTCTCTTCATGTGTCATGAAAATAAGAAATACAAAATTGTGGTTGTAGTTACTGCCTTGAGAGGCAATTGGCTCTTGTTGCTGCTGGTAAGTCCTGAGTCTTTGCCCCAAATTTCAGAGGAAAGGATTAGGAAACAGTGGGAGGTAGCAGTGGCATATCCATGGGACAGAGCAGGAATAGGTTCCAGCATTCACCCAGTCATCCTTCCCCGAGTACTGTTGAGCATCTTGTGATCATAAGTCTGTGTCACAGTTTCACTATGTTTCTGATAACAGTGTTCTAAAAAGTGAGGAAAATTGCTTCACCCCTTTAAGCACTCCTAGGGTAATAATCCTTAGTCAAGAACTGTTGATTGGCAAGTTACAAGGTTAGAATGGATCTATTTGAATGAGTATTTGTGAACAGGCACTGTGTGCTTGTGGCTAGTGGATACAGAAGGAATAAAATCAGGTGTCTTGCCCTCAAAGGGGTTACCCTGTTTTCGAAGAGACAACAAGTATGTACAGGAAATCATTCAGCAGGAAATTGAGATGTGAAACCATGTAGCAAAGTGCTATGTCAAGTGGCTCTAGGCAAAAAAATATATATATATACGTAGGCCGCAGTGCTGTGGCCTAAATGTTTGTGTCTTCCCAAAATTCATTAAGTTAAGACCTAATCACCAGTGTGGTGTATTAGGAGGTTGGTCCTTGAAGAGATGATTAGGTCATGAGAGTGGAGTCCTCATCAGCGCCTTGATAACAGGCCCCAGAGAGCTAACTGCCTTGTCCCTTCCACCATGTGAGGGCACAGCAAGAAGGTATCATCTGCGAGAAAGCATGCCCTCACCAGACAGTGAATCTACTGGCACACTGATCTTGGACTTTTCAGCCTCCATAACTAAGAGAGAGAAATTTCTCTTGTTGCTAAGTTGTCTAGCTTATAGTATTTTGTTATAGCAGCTAGACAGACTAAGTCACGTGAACCATGGGGAAAAAACATCTGTAAAGACCTGCATTAGAGGTAGGGAGAAGAGGAAAATGAGATGAGAAAAAGACATTGCCTGCTTAGAGAAAATCTAGCTGTACTTGAACGAATCACCATTACTTTGTGATCATGTGAGCTTCTTGAAGATAATGTATATAATCTTTTTTTTTTTTTTTTTGAATCTGAGTTTCACTCTGTCTCTGTTCACCCAGGCTGGAGTACAGTGGCACCATGGTGTCTCCCCACAGCCTTGACTTCCTGGGCTCAGAAAATCTTCCCACCTCAGCCTCCTGAGTAGCTGGAACTACAGGCATATGCCACTACACCAGCTAATTTTTTGATTTGCTGTATAGACGAGTCTCGCGACGTTGCCTGGGCTGGTCTCAAACTCCTAGGCTCAAGCAATCCTCCTGCCTTTGCCTCTCAAAGTGCTGGGATTACAGGTGTGAGCCACCACTTCCAGCCATGTATATAATTTAATCACACATCACCAGTGCCTAACACAGTCTAACATAAAAGTTGTTCAACAGTTAATGAAGTGATATGAATATTATGATAGCTGTTATTAACCAGGTGTTATTATGCCCATTTATACATGAGGGAGTGGCAGCTTTGAGAAGTTAAGTAACTTGCCTAAGTTTATGCAAGTAATACGATGCAGAGTCTGGTTGGGAATTCCGTTCTGTCAGCGGTTCAAAACCTCAGTGAATTGGTAAACCATGTGTTTTCTTGAAAGAGGAGGCAGAGCAGGGGCACTCTATTAGGCATAGTGAGGGACTTTTTTTAAAAGTACAGGCTGGTCACAGTGACTCAAGCCTGTAATCCCAGCACTTAGGGAGGCTGAGGGGAGAGGATTACCTAAGCAGACAAATAAAAATATCCCCAAAAGGAAAAGGAAGCACCACTCTAGTACAACTTGTTGAGACTTCATCTCTACAATAAATCAAAAAATTAGCCAGGCGTGATAGCTCATACTTGTAGTTCCAGCTACTTGTAAGGCTGAGGCGGAAGGATCGCCTGAGCCCAGCAGGTCGAGGCTGTGGTCGCGGTGAGTGTGCCACTGCACTCTAGCCTGGGCGACAGAGTGAGACTCCAACTCAAAAAAAAAAAAAAAAAGTACAAAATACAGTTCCTCTGTTCCAGGAACTTTTAATCTAATGGAAGAACAAAGCATCAGATCACCTACCTCCTCCTTTCTCAGTCAGTCGTTGATTCATCAAAACACTGATTTATTGAGCCTTGTGATATTTGAGGCCTCAGGATCCCTGGCTGTACCGTGTGCACTGATAGCTAAGTTCCTCTGGCTCACACCTCTCAATGTCAACTTCGCGGCTGTAATCATCCCGTGACAAGAGATATTCAGGGTCCTGAAGAAAGAACACACGGACGTTATGGGCCATGTTTTACATCAACTTTTTTTTTTTTTTTGATTTGCAAACATTCACTGAGTGCTGGAAGGAAAACACACCCTCATGTAGTATCCTCCCTCATGAGTCGGTTCCTATTGCTAGGGCCCAGGGGTTGTATATCTGAGACAAAGGAAGGTCAAGGACACCTCTGTTTTAGAGTTAGAGGCTCAGTGCTGAGGACTCATCTGCATGTTTGGTTCTGTCTGCATCTGGAGCTCATTAAGACATGAAAACCTGTGTGTATTGCATAATTAAACCCAAACTTTCTAGACTTTTGGGATAAGAAGACAACAGTGTACTAGAGTGGTGCTTCCTTTTCCTTTTTGGGATATTTTTATTTGTCTGCTTCATTTCATCAAAACACTATGGTGTTAAATGGAAAAAACTGGTTATGAAACTCATAGAATGATTTTATCTATGAAATGATAGTATATATTCAGTGTGTATGGGTATGAACTCAGAACAAAGCCTCTAGGTGTTTACCAGGAAATGTTCATTTTGCATATTTCTGGGTGGTACTGACTACCAGTTGGTCTTTAGGTTTCATTTATTTTCCAAATATTCTACATCTCTTTTTCTTTTTTTTTTCCTTTTTTTTCTTTTTATATATCAATATTTTTTTATTTTGATATTGTGGGGTACAGTTCAGGGTTAGGTATACAAATATGCTTCGTTCAGGCCCCCTTGTTGATAAGGGGTGTCTCCCCATTCCCAGACAGATATTGACCACTGTTAATCCCACCTTCCTTCCCCTCCCCACCATAGTTTCCCACCACTGTCAATCCTTTTCTTATAGTATTATGATGGATGTTCAAGGTCATCTATATGAGTGAGAACATGTGATACTCAGATCTTTGTTTCTGTGAGAGGTCACTTAGTATTATTGACTCTAGTTCCATCCAGGTTGCTGCGAAATTCATGATTTTTTTCTTTTTTATGGCTGCGTAGTATTCCATGGTGTATTACATCTCTTTTTCTAAAGGACTTGGTTTGTGTTTGCTTTTAAGTTGGTATTTCAAAACCACATGATGTGGTGATATGAAGAAAAGACTTGTGGATAAGGTAGCAAGGCCAGTGGTTCAACATACTGATGTGGAGAGCAGACTGAGAGGTTCCTCATTTGTAAATTTGGAACTTACCTCAGAAGGTTTTACAAGGATTAAAGGAATTTTTAAAAATACAATACTTAAAATCGTGCCTGGCACATAAAAAGTACTTTATGAAAAATAAAAGGTGAACCCCTTTGAAAAAGTTCTCTAGGTTATCTTTCATAAACAGCCCATTCTTCATCTTCATAGAATTTTAACCGTTTATTTATTTATTTTTTTGAGTTGGAGTCTCACCCTATCACCATGGCTGTAGTGCAGTGGCACGCTCGTGGCCACTGCAGCCTTGACCTCCTGGGCTCAGGCGATCCGTTGCCCTCAGCCTTACAAGTAACTGGAACTATAGGCAGGCACCACCATGCTTGGCTAATTTTTTGATTTATTGTAGAGATGAGGTCTTGCCAAGTTGCCCAGTTTGGTTTCATACCTGTGGGCTCAGGCAATCCTCTCACCTTGGCTGCCCAAAGTGCTGATATTATAGGCATGAGCCACCACGCCTGGCTGACAGTTTTGTTTTGTTTTGTTTTGTTTTGAAGAATAAAAACTTCCTTCAGAAAAAGAAAAACTTCTTCTTTAAAGTTCATTTATCTGCACATATCGTTACTGTGCCTAGTACTTTCCCTCATTTTTGGAAGTAACCATTAGGAATGGTTACAGATGGCAATGGTCCTCTGGGCCATGCCTCTCAGTGCTGCCTTCATGGCTGTGACTCATTGATGACAGTGACTTTCAGGACCCTGTAGAAACAGCTAGCTCTGCTACCTCACAGTACACTGGTTAAACAGTTTACTTTCATTCTGCCTGTTTTCAGCCCCAAGGATTTGAGAACATTTGAAAGATAGGAAATAAGAATGGCATAATTTCATATCTTAAGTTTATTTGAGAGCAATTGAAAGATAGGAAATAACAATGGCATAATTCCATATTTTAAGTTTATTTCTAGCTAACAGGTCTTGGTCCTGCTCTTCATTTCAAGGTGTAAAGTCTCTCAGGAAGAGGAGAAATCGGAAGCATGATGTTGGAGGTTGACAAATGACTCACTTGAAACAGAACCATCTTCATCCTTTGTAACTTGAATTTCAATTTCTCCATTTCTCTCAAATTTCAGCTTTAAGTAAATCTTTGCAGAAGTAACTCCTTTTAGCGACCATAGTGGTCTATGTACTGTGTAAGACTTTATTAAAACAAATACACAAACAAAAACAAATGGCTATATAACTTAGTAAGCCCCGTTTATGGAAAAGCCAGTGACTGGGCTGCAGATCTGGGTTGCATATGGATTCTGCTGCAAAGTAACTATGCTACAGGGTGAGCACTGTGAGCTTCCGTTTCTGCACCTTGGGAGTGAGTGGGTGAACTAGGTGATTGCTTGGGGGTGTTGAACATTAATATTCAAAGGTTCTGTTTACCTGCTTTCCAGGGTGTGGCCAGTTCACTCATCTGTGTGGTCTCAGTCTTTTTCCTGTCTGGGCCATTGAAAAGTTTATAGATGATATATTTTTGATGATTGTTTTCAGAAAAATGACGGTGGTGATAGTGTTCAGCTATAAACAACTTTATGGTCTGGAGTTGACCAAGGCAATGCTTGCTTTGTGATATAATGATCTAAAAAATTAGAAAGCAGGGTCACCAATATCTTCTGTAGTTTCAAAACATTATCATAAGCTAGACGGTAAGAGAGATTGAAGTATGGTCCTACCTTTGCCTCCATCTTGGCTGACATGATTTTTAATTTGTCTTTCATCCAGTGATGCTTGGATTGGTGTTGTGTACTAGTCAGTGAAAGATTCAAGTTGCTGACTTTCTGTTTTAAAGTTTGTGTTAGAAGTAGTGGTAGGGCAGACTGATTCTGCTACTTGAAAGGGATATAGTCAAAATCTAGACAAAAAGAGAATATTTAATTTCCCAGGTTGCTGACTTTCTTAAGAATTCCTGTACTATAATCTGATCACTCTTGATTTTTAATTTATGTAGCTATACTCTGTTGATCCAGCCAGACTATAACAAGGCAGGAGAAAGTCCAAACTTACAGGAAATCAAATTCTAAAGGATGAGAACAACAAAAAATAGTTCTGTGGCTGTACCATTGATTAGATATATATAAAGTATTCTGTTAACATAACTCACTATACATGTATAAAAATGGTCTTTCACGGTTTTTAAAAGGTTACATGATTATGGTTTCTTAGAAGGGCCGTATCTAGAGGAGAGGCCTAGTGAGGAGAACTAAGGCCAGGAGGAACACAGTGTTTGTAGTCTGCCATCTTAATAGTAATAGTCCGTGTCTAAAGTTATAATGTAAGTGGATATTTATATTTCATCTAAAATATTTTTGAGTTTATGTGCATGGCTGTCAGCAATGAAAGTAAAAGATTAAGGGCTAAGTAAGAAAAGTCTGGTGTTAAAATAGCACATCTATGAAGCTAGTGAATTTCAAGTTGCAAAATAAAACCACATTGGTACAAATTTCTATTTAGACTGTTTCATTTCCATTTTGAAAACCACATTCAAGACAAGCTAAATTGCATTTAAATTCCCTTCCAGCTACAGATATCCGGGCCTCACTTTATAAATGTCACTGTTGATTTTGATCTATAACCACAGAAGAAATTGTCGAATTATACATGAAATAGGATTTTATTTGTAATGCTGCACTGAGTATTTTTGCATTTATTGTGTCAGCTGTTTAACACAAGATTTTTTCATTAATCTTTTAGCTCTCATTGTCTTCTTTCATTCAAGAAATATCTTTTTATTTAAAGGTGATTTAGATCTTGAGTTTTGAGGTGGCTTTCCTCCTTTGTTCCTTGCCTTGTTTCCCGTCATGCAACTGTGAAATGACCAGGGGATAAGAGGGAAAACAATGTGCTTTTAGTTCTGATGGAACTCAGAAAGGCATGATTATTCTTTCAATAACTATTTATTGAGCAAGTACTACAAACCGGCTTTTATTAGGGGAATATGGCATACAATAAGGCAGCCGCCCTCATTTTGCTTACATCCTAGGGAGTGAGACAGACACTAAACAAAGAGACAGACATGTATGGTAGAGATTAACATAATGAGGAGAATGCAGAGGAGGGCAGAGAGTGATGGGGTGGCTATTTCAGATTCATCAGTCAGAGAACGTCTGTCTGAGAAGTTGACCTCTGAGCAAAGATCTGAAGATAGGGAGCAAGACATGGGAACACATGGGAGCAGTGTTTTGGGCAGAGGAATAATAGGGCCAAATCCCCGAGCGGGAACTGGCTGGAGGGTTCTAGGAAGAAGCCTGAGGTCCTTGTGCCAGGATAATGATGGACGATAAACCTAGAGAAGCCGTCCGAGGTCAAACTATGCTGCCCTGCAGCTCAGATGAAGATGCTGGTGGATTCTATCCTAAATGTAATAGAAGAAGTTAGAAGAGTGTTTTGAGTGCGGGGGCAGGGGGTGATGGACTCTAACTTTAATTTTTAAAGAATATTTAAAGAATTATTCTGGCTGCTTGATTAGACATTAGGAGGCAAAAGTGGAAGCAGGTGGCCAGTTAGAGGCTGGCTCAGCAGTGCTGACAAGAGATGCTGGTGCTTTGGACTAGGGAGGTGTTAGGTTAAAATCTTGGTGGGATCTCTAAAATGTTAGGTCAGACTGCCAGGGGTTATGATCCAGTGCCACACAAAAGATGCAAAGAATTGCACTGAAGTTAGACTGGAAAATATATTTATTTAGAAAGTAAATTAGAGAGAGAGAAAGGAGATTCACCTCCTCACAGTAGGGGAGGGGACCAAAGCTAAGAAAACATGGCGGCCATAGCTCAAAGAACACATTGCCTGGCCAGTGCTTACCAAAACAATGGCAAATGGCTGCTTGAAGTTGAATGCTTTTAAACCTTTCCTTTGATGGGAGGCAGGTCATTAAGGTGATTGGGTGGTGGTCTTTTTTCACATCATCACATTCTGACATCAGGTACCAGAGGACAGGCATGTGGGTCAGTCACATGACTGTTGTCTTGTAGTGGTCTGTGTCATGAAGGTTAACGTTTACAAAACAAGTTTGGGAGGGGGTTGTAAAACAATTAGTAGTCACTATCTCTGTCCTTGGCTAGTGATTAGAGGATAAAGTGAACTGCTAGAAAATCATGACAGATCTAGGCAATGTTAAAATGGATGCTCATTGGGTATCTCAACTCCATCTTGGTCTTTTCAGGAGATATCAGTGGAGACAGTGCAATGTGGTTGGGTTTGGGAAATATTCTGGGAAGGATTAAATATAAGCTTAGTTAGAGTACTTCTTATCTGTGAGTTTATGTTAAGGGTAGGAGTGGTAGGTGGAATTTTGTACCAGTAGAAGCACCTCTTCTTGCGTGGTTCTCAGGATTTAAGGTTTTTATGTTCTGAAGCAGTGGTCTGAGGCTCAGCAACATGGAATGAAAAATGAAACTCTAGGATTGTAAGAGCAAAGACTTTCAAGATGGACCTGTAAGGATTCACAGGATCAAAATCTACATTAATGTTTTTTGCTGTGTATTTTACCCTCACAAGGCAAATTCATTGGGTGCTAGCTGGGACATAAAAAGCAGCATGACTAGTTAGGATTTTACTTCCGTTTCCAGAGCTCAGCTGTCTCCAGGCACAGGGTGTGGCCCAAGCGAGGAGAAGCATTCTGCTCTAGAACCTCCTGGGTCTGAGGCGCCTCTGCTCAGCACTTCGCCTTACACACGGTTATATTTGTTTCATTCAACCTGAGTGTGAAGGGATTTCAGACATGATTTGTTTGTTCATTTGGAGCCAGGGTACCCGAAGGGACTCATTCACACTCTTTCGTTCCTCACGGAACGCTGAGCTCCAGTTTCTTCTCTTTGACTTTCTCTGAGCTTTGACTCCGTTCCCATCCTTTTCACGTGTCCCCATCATCCCAATTCAGTTTTTCTTTCTTTTTACATCTTCCCAGAATAGAAGCCACACTCTTTGGAAGGAGAGAACTAATTTATAGATACAGCGTGGATTTTGTGGAGGCAGACCAGGCCTCCAGATAATTTCCCATTGTGAGTCTCTTTCCCACTTTGCGTTGTTACCTTTTAAAGAAAAGTAACATCAGGCCGGGCTCGGTGGCTCAGCTTGTAATCCCGCGCCTTGGGAGCAGAGGTGAGTGGATTGCCTGAACCCGCGGGTTTGAGACCCGCCTGGGCAACTTGGCGAGACCTCATCTCTACAATAAAAATCAAAAATTAACCGGGCGTGGTAGCGCGCGCCTGTCGTTCTTGGAAGGCTGAGGCGGAGGGATCGCTGGAGCCCAGCAGGTCGAAGCTGCGGTGGCCGGGAGCCGCCACTGCACTCCAATCTGGGCGACAGAGTAAGACTCCAAAAAAAAGAAAAATAACATCAATACACTTATTCATCTTCCTGTCCTCCCCCACCATCATCACCAACTAATAGCATCTGTATTCTTCAGGGAGCTCTGCAAAAGACACTCTTGTGCCCAGCAGAATCTTACGGAAGAAAAAAAATGACCTATTATCAGGTATGCTAAATGCATAAGCTTCTTGTTAGCTACACTCACTTTCTGTAGAAAGTTGGCCTTTTGGAGGTTGATAGAAGATGGATCCTGGAAGATGAGATGATAAAGAGTCAAATGGCCAACTGAAAGGGTTAGAAAAGGGAGCAGGTGACAGAGGGGTGATTAGAATGGGGGTTTGGTAAGCCAAGGTCAGGTCTACCCACAGAGCTTTCTTAAGGAGACACAAATGAATAATTCGTGGGCCCTTCTCAGTGAAGAGGGGACTTTGAAGTCCTAGCACAGGAAGAAGTTCAAGGCCTAAAGCCCAGAACTTAGAGTGGATGACGGGAGCTGCTTTGTAGGGAGCAGTTGCCTCCAGTGGTGATATCAGCTGTTTCTGGAAACTGACGTGCTGTGGGTATGAAATGTAGTGAGCTTGCAATTCTTGTCCTTCTGGTCTGACACATATCTCACTGGGTATGTGCGGCCGAGACCCGCAGACTTTGGGCACACCTGGATCAGAGCCAGTGAGAGCAACAGGGAGTCATATTCACCCACTGGCTTGATCAGGTGAAAGGTCTCTTTGTACTATGCACGTGCTGCTTCCAATGCAAACCAAGTAAGAGCAATGCTGGACCATGTCCAGGTCATTCATTATGCTTGAAAATTACTGACCTTTGGAATTTTACCTAACTCAGGCCTCCTGAGTGCAGGCAGCGTCTCAGGAGGGTGGCTCTGTCCTTGAAAGAGGGTGGGAAAGAAGGTGTGCTAAGTTACTGCAGCTGTTCTGCACCCCCCATAGCCTATCCTCTGAAATTTTCCTTTTGCCTGTTGATACAGGATTATGTAGGCCTTTCATACTATGCTATAGAGTGAAAGTGTTTGACTTTAAATCAAAGTTCTAGACATTATAGCAGTTTTGTTGTTTTTATTGTTGTTGTTTGTTGTTTGCTTTTTTTGAGAAAGGGTCTCACTCTGCTGCCCAGGTTGGAGTACAGTGTGGCATGATCCCAGCTGACCTCAGCCTCAACCTCCCGGACTCAAGTGATCCTTGAGGCTGTCTCAGACTCCAGAATGGCTGGAACTACAGGCGTGCACAACTATGCCCAGCTAATTTGTTTTTGTTTTTTTTTTTTTTTTTGTAGAGGCAAGGTTGCCCAGGCTGGTTGCAACTCCTAGGCTCAAGCAATCTGCTCACCTCAGCCTCCCAAAGTACTGGAATTACAGGTGTGAGTGGCCTTGCCCGCCAGCAGTTCTTTTTTGCTATTGCACATCCTTTTTGAGGAAGCAGAATGTAACATTAGCGCTAAGAACTTTCAGTGTCTTAATCTACATACAAATAGATGGAGGGTGTGTGGGGGGGTGGTCCATGAGGACTACATCTCCATCAGCTCTGTGTTCTCAGGCTGATTTGAATTTAGTTGATTCGAATTTATTTATTTAATTTTTTTTTTTTTTTGAGTCAGACTCTCACTCTGTTGCTCAGGCTGGAGTGCAGTGGCACACTCACAGCTACCGCAGCCTCTACCTGCTGGGCTCAGGCGATCCTTCTGCCCCAACCTTCAAAACAGCCGGAACCACAAGCACACACCACCACGCCTGGCTAATTTTTTGATTTATTGTAGAGAAGAGGTCTTGCCAAGTTGCCCAGGCTATTCTCGAACCTGTGGGTTCAGGCAATCCTCTTGCCTAAGCCTCCAAAAGTGCTGGGATTACAGACGTGAGCCACTGCACCCAGCTTGGTTGATCTGAATTTAATTGAACCTTTCCCAATGCCCCTAGGAATGAATCCTCATTCCCTCTCCCCAAAAGATCAATAGGCAAACAGCTACCTACTGTCTTTTACAAACAAATTGAGTTGAATGTGCCACTAAAGTAGGCTTATTTAAACCTCCCAGGTGGTGGAAGTCAGTCTGTTCATTTTTTTTACCACACTGCTTGCCACCTAGCTACCTAATCCAGTAGGCCTGTCCCCCAGTCACCAGACACAGGACTCCAGAAGAGCTATCCTCTCCCTGTCAGAGCACACTTGAGTTTCTGAGGGGAAAGTAACTTAGTGGTTCTAAGTGTAAGTGATCTTTTGTTTTATGTGAATGAAGCTCTTGTGAGAAGGACAGATGATCAAAAGGAGAGGAGGAGCAGTGGCAGACACTCCCCTACACAGTATGAGTGCTCCCACCAACATCCCAGGGTTTTTATTTATAAATATGAGCATGCTTTCAGGAGATCTGCAGCAGGAGGTCAAGTCATGAGTGTTTCTCATAAGGAGAGAAACTCTACTATTTTGTCACAAATTTTATTTCAGATGTGCTGTTGCGTTTAAAAAATTCAGTGGCAGCACTTGTACTAGGGAATTACTTGAGCTGAAAATGACTGTCCAGTTTCTTCTTGTTAGTGATTTTGCAGATACTAAACTCTTCTAATAGTTGTATTATATAACCCAGAGAAAGTCAGGCTACCTGCAAGCCCACTTCAGTCCAGTAACATTAAAGGAAACACCAGATATCATTTGAAAAGCAATTTAAATTTTTACTGAACGATCTCAAGCCCAAAGAGGCCTCTCATTCATAAACCACAGCACAACATACTGAAACACACCCGTCTGTAAATCTATAGCTCCGTGCCACTCTGGGGACTTTGTGTCTGTTTGTCTTTCTTCTACCTAAAAAAGTCTCTCTAATCTTGTGCAAAATCTTCCCTCCAGCCCAACCTACTTGGGGTTTTCCTCTCCTCACTGTATCTGTTCTCCTCTCATTAGCTCTGCTCCTTCCGGTGTCAGTCCAGAGCATACCATTCTCCCGCTAACCTCATCACCCCTTCACTAATCTGCATCACAAAAGCGCACAAGCTCATCTGGCCAGACTCAGCTCTTGGCAAGGTGGCTGGGGGTGGGGGTCCTGGGATGCTCAAAGATTAATGCTTTTCTCTGTCATGGTTATTATCTGAGAATCTTTTCCTTAACCAAAATTTACTTCAAACAGAATCCAGTTAAAGGGATTAATCAGATACACATTAAGATCATTAAAATACAACTTCTTCCTTAACAGGAAGGGGGAATGCTTTCTCTCTCTCTCTCTCTCTCTCTCTCCCTCCCTCCCCCGCCTCCAACCCCTCCACCCCCCCACCTAAGTGCTAACTAGGCCAGCCAACCCTGCTTGCTTTTGAGATCTCCCTCTCACACACACACATACACACACACACATACACACATACATACACACACACACACACACACACACACACACACACACACACACCCCACTTTTGGCCAAATTGTTAAATGTTTGGGAGGCAGCCACACTAATGAGGAAGAGCTTCTGGGATGGTTATATAATTTCCCAATCCTACCCAGCCATTCTGTAAATTCGTGATCATGGGTCTCAGATGGCAGTGAAGAAATGACTACAGATGAATCCGCAGAAATTTATTGTCAGTCCTGGAAAAACAATGCCTGTTTTAGGATCTCCTGATAATGGAGTTTATCAATTTAATATATGAAGGAGAGCATGTGAGACACTGTATTAGTATGTTTTCATATTTGCTATTATTACTTTATAGTTTACCCTAAAAAAAAATCCTGTTTGCATTTATTTTAGATTCATATATATTCGTATATATATACACATACACACATGACCTGAAAAGTTTTATCTAAAGGTTAACTTCCATCCAGGGAGAAGATATGTTTTGTCAGGTGAAATAGGCCTGCAGGTTTTGTAATGGAAATCAGTGTACAAAGAGAATTTTCCTTTTTTTTTTTTAATCAGAAGTTCACTTTACTACACCCATTTGTGAGAAACTCTGAATCAGACTGCTGGGTTCAAGGCCTGTTTCAGTCTCACCACTCAATAGACGTGCTGCTAGAAAACTGTGCCTCGGTTTCCTTCTTTGTATGATGGAAACATTAATGATTCTACTTCATAGAGCTGTTGTGAGAATTAAATGGGTTGCTGTATGTCAAACTTTTAACACTGGATCCAGAACATTAAAAGAACTCTCTAAATGATAGCTCTCCTTTCTCCTCCTCTTCCTCCTTCTCCTTTTCCTCTCTCTCACCTCAGTGAAGGAAGAGATCCTTGATTTTATTGCTTGATTTTAATGCTAAGAACATATATCAAAGTCAGAGTAATATAGCAGAAGGCCTTAAAGTTATCTTTTAAAATAACATGTATTTATAAAGACCTTGCATTAATTAATGTCTAATGGAGAAAAACTACAGTTTTCTTCTATTGGATGCAGTGGCGATCCAGTTGCCATTTTAATGAGAGTCCTCACAACACTTACTTTGGATGTCCCATTAATTCCTAACTTAGCACAAGAATAGTATTCCACTGATAAAGTTTCCAGAAACTTGACAAGGGAGGGTATAGTAGTTATTTTTGGATGTTATCCATAAAGGTTAGATGCACTAATAACTTTTATTCATATCTCTGTGATTTACAAATTTGCCCAAATCCTTTTTGAATCCATTTATACTTTATTGTTATATCATCTCCTCAAAAAAACTATTGCTGGGCATGGGTGGCTCATGTCTGTCATCCCAGCACTTTGGGAGGTGGAGGCGAGAGAATTGCTTGAGCCCTCCAGTTCGAGACCAGCCTGGGCAACATGGTGAGACCTCATCTCTACAGTAAATAAACAAATTAGCTGGGTGTGGTAGCGCATGTCTGTGGTTCCAGCTACTTGGAAGGACAAGATGGAAGGATCTCCTGAGCCCAGCGGGTGGAGGCTGCAGTGGCTGTGAACATGCCACTGCACTCTAGCCTGGGTGACAGAGCTTGACTCTGACTCAAAAATTTAAAAAAATTATTTCCATGCTTTGTGGCTTTAAAAAAATAACAAGTGACTTACCAATTCCCTAGTCTCTGACCAATCTGAGTTTGAATCCAGCACTGCCATAACTAGCCAACCAGGGACTAACCTCTCTGCAACTATAAAAGGGAGTTAGGATGCTGACCTCATAGGGAAGGATTACATCAAAGCAGGGGAGAGGATAGACGACTGGACAGCCTTTTATCTTGAATGATTATTAAGGATAAAAGGAATCCTGCTAGGAATAGCAGAGAGGATTTAGCTGACCTCAGACTTTTCAAGAGTCCCAGCAGTTGTGTGGTAAGTGAAAAACTAGCACCACTAGGAGAGGGCTCTTGAGAAGTTAGATAATGGCTGTCGGAACAACCATGTGTGCCTTCCCCATCTGGCTCTGAATCCTCTGCCACTCATTCTATTCCTTGATTGGGATTACTACTGTACACTGTAGAAATTAAGCCCCCTTCTCCTATGAAGAGCCTTGGTGTGGTATGCTTTCCTGAAGGAATCTAGGCTGAATTCGGATCTGGTTGTATGTCTTTTGTCAGAGTTTGTCAGAAGATGAATGTTCCAGTGTCCTTAATGACTGGATAATTGTTCCTTGGTCACTGAATAATGAACCCTAAATGAATGAAGGAAATGTATTGTCTGGCCTCTGAAATGATTAAATGATTCAAGAATGGGGCCTGCAGGTCTTAATTATTAAAGGTGCTGTGGTGACAGAAGCTTTATCATTTTGATCCTTCCTGTGGAACCTCTGAACCCTAAGATCGCCTTTTCCTTCTTGCAGCTGAGGGCACATCTCATCTTGTCCTCTCAGAAACAAGAACAAGACCGTAAGAATGCTAACGGACTATATATCGTCCTGTGCATACACATCTCCACTCTCTTGATTCACTCAGCAGGGTCTACACGCCACCTCCATTGCACACAACCAGAAAGTCGCAAAGCTAGGTGCAAAAGAGAAAAGTCTTTTGAAGCCAGTGCTGTCCATTGTGCTTCACCAACATCCTGTTTCGGTGCCAAAGGAGAAGAGTGGCGATCAGGATTCAGTGGCATTCTCTTTTTCCCCTAGGATAGATTACAACCCCCCACAGCAACTGCTCTCTATTCTGAGGATCATGATACCTCCCCATCTTTCAGCTAAAGGCATCTTTGCTGTGGGAGACGGGAAACAAGGTCGTGGGAGATGTGGCATCTTTAGCCTCATCCCCACCAGCCCCCTACCAGCTACTCCAGGATAAAGGTCCCACCCTCATGAGATCCTCAGTGGCTTCTCTGGCTCCTTCCCTGTCTTCTCCATGTGTTTCTTCTCACCTGTCTCGACAGACTGGTCTATCTCAGGATACAAGTTCTGCCTTTGCTGACCTTCCTTCAGAGAGAGACAGAAAGCCCTGGATTAAGTGGGTTAGGGTCTCTCCAGAGAAGATGGTCGAGGGCAGTCCAGAGACAGAGGCTTAGCCTGCATTGGGGAAGGGAGCGGGGGAGTTCATATCACCTTCAGCGTGGAGACTGACTCTTTAGCACGATTTGCAGAAGGTCTTCTGAAGTTGGCCCTATCAGCCTCTTCTCTTTCCATTATTCTGTACTCCCTGGAATTCTGCATGTCTGCCATATTGTACTATTTGCAGTTCCCTGTTTGCCCTGCTCTCTCTGGACTTTGAACTCTCCGTCCCCTTGCCTGAACCTCTCCTCCTCACACTTACCAGTGTTACTAGGGCTTCACAAATATGTGACATGTCCTCCAAGACTCTCCCTAACCTTAGTTAGGGGTCCCTCCTTTCTGTTCTTACAACTACCACCTCACATGTGCACTTCTCATGGCTGTAAGCATTCTATTCTCTACCTCCTTACTTTCTTATATCCTCCCCACTGGTTAACTTCTTCAGAACAGGGACTTCTTCCTTTTTCTAGACATAACCCCAGAAGCAAGCATCATCTCTGGCATGTAGTAAGTGTTTAATAAATAGTGCTGAAGTAAAGAAGAAACACAGAAAGGGTAGGAGCAGATAGCCCAGAGCTTGACTCAAGAACAGAAAGGTAGTTTCTTCCACCTTCTGATCAAGAGGTGTGTTTGCTCAGACCTTTTGGGGGCCAGAAGTATGACCTTAAAGTGGTGTCATTTACAGAGAGCAGTCAATAAGAAAAATGTCACAACTCTAATAAGACAAAAAGGGCAAAGGATATGAAGAGACACTTTACAAAGAAAGATGTACAAGTGAATGATCAACACATGGGAAAAGTATCCAGCATCACTAGTAAAATTTAAAACATTGAACTAAAACAGTTAGATGACATTGTCCTCCTTAATTCATTGCATATATAAAAAGTGATAATACTCTTTATTAGTAAGGGTGTGCTGAAATAGGTCTTATACCACTGTCTTAGTTCATTGTGCTGCTATAACAAAATACCACTGAGTGAGTAATTTATAAGCAATGAAAATTTATTTCTCAGAGTTCTGAAGACTGAAAAGTTCAAGATCAGGGTGTCAGCATTTCCTAGACAAGGGGGGAGAAAAACAACTGGAATTTATTTATTAAAAATTGTGTACTTATTCTTACATGTATTTAAACTTCAGTCACCTTAAAAGTACTCTCCATTTGATGCAAGACACCTATTGAGATGCTTTTTTTCCATTGCTCAAAAACAGTTTTTGAACTCACGAATTTTGATGCCTTTTAGTGCTTCAGCTGTTCTTTGTTTCACCTTTTCCACTTCAGCAAAACATTTCCCTTTGAGGACTTTTTTCATCCAGAGAAACAAGAAAAGTCACTTAGGGTGAGATCAGATAAATAGGGAGGGTGGGTCACAGGGGTCATGCCGTTTTTTTGGTCAAAAACTGCTGAACACTCAGCACAGTGTGGGCAAGTGTGTTTGTAAATCACCTATCATGAAATAAGCAAATGTGTTGAAATAATCTCCAAAAAAAAAATTAACTGAAGCTGAATGTAGCCTCTCACAGCGGTGCTGGCTGGTACACTGATGCCAATGAATTTCTAGAACACTTACCTAATGGTGACAAACCTATCTTTTGGAGGCCTGCCTTCCAAAAGATAATTCCAGCTTTTGGTGGGGTCTCCCCTTGTATGGTAAAGGTCTTCTTGCTGTATCTTCACTTGACAGAAAGTAGAAAGGCAAGAAGACTGAATTCACTCCTGCATGCCCTTTTATAAGGGCACTATAAGACACTAATCATGTTCCTGAGGATGGTGCCTTCATGACTTAATCATCTCCCAAAGGGCACACCTCTCAGTACCACCATCATAGAAACTAAGTTCTACATGAGTTTTGGAGGGGCATCGTTCCAACCATAGCAACTGGTCAGGCAACATTAACCACCCCTATAAGACCTTTTATCTCTGGGTTTTATCTCTTGTTTAAATGTAAACAGGCATTAGGTAGGTTTCACTAGTGAATAAGGCATATGAGAATTATGATATTAACATTTTTAGATTATGAGGTATCAGAAGGAATATCTACAAATATACACATTCTTTATATTGCCCTAGTAGAGATCCAGTGGTCAGTAGCTCTCATGTCTAGTCTCTAAAAATTAAAGCTTATTATTTTTAACAACTCATATTTTTAGATTATTAGAGCATAATGAATCAATCTTATTTTGAAGTGTTTTCTTTATTAGATTGATTTAAGACATACTCTGGAAAGAATTGAGACTATTTTACACCTGCTTTTAGAAATGTTTAAATTAAACCTTCAGAAGAGGCTGTTTATAATTACCCTAGAAATTGCTTAATAAACTGGGCTCGGTGGCTCAGCCTGTAATCCCGTGCCTTTGGGAGGCTGAGGTGAGTGGATTGCCTGAGCACGCGGGTTCGAGACCCGCCTGGGCAGCGAGACCTCATCTCTACAATAAATCAAAAAAAATCAGCCGGGCGTGGTAGCGCATGCCTGTAATTCCGGCTACTCGGAAGGCTGAGGCGGAAGGATCGCCGGAGCCCAGCAGGTCGAGGCTGCGGTGGCCGGGAATAGCCACTGCACTCCAGTCTGTGCAACAGAGTGAGACTCCAACTCAAAAAAAAAAAAAAAGAAAAGAAATTGCTTAATAATAATGATTACGTGGGAACTGACTAAAGCATTTGCTACAACTGGCTAAATCACTTTTAAAAATACAGTAATTATTGTTAAGGGACTGGATAACTCGGGGTATTGATATATGAGGTTCTCCAACTTTGTTTTATATATAAGATTGTTCCAAATTTGTACATAAGATTGTTCCAGATTTCAAGTCAGTCATGGTGAACTGGCAGAGTAGAATGTGATCAGTCAAGTAGAAGATGGGTTCTCAAAGTATGAGTCTTACCCTCCAGACAGCTGGTTCTCCTGGGGCTCTGTTTCTTGGCCTCCTTCATTGCCTTCCCCTCCCATTCCCTGCATTGCTTATCACAGAATCTGGCACATAGTAGGTCCTCAGATTGTACAGGGTATACACTTTCCAGATGAGGATAGTTTAGAAGTGAACCAAGTTGGATATGCTCAAGTGACCAAAGCTTTCATTGTTCTCTGTTCTTTGATGCTTCTGAAACAAACTTCTGTTTAAACCAACAAATATTTTTTAGGCACTCACCTATTGCTACAAAAATATGAAACACAAAAACTATATTTAGAGATTAGGATGATAGGAGAGATGAGACAAGTTCAAAAGCCTAGTATAAAGGCATAGTAATTAATGTGGACTTTGGAACATCACCATTTACAATTTGTGTGAAGGGAGGAAGAAAGAGGAAGAAAGGGAGGGAGGGAGAGAGGGAGGAAGGGAGGGATGGAGGAGGAAGGAGAGAAGGAAGGGAGGGGAAATAGTAGCCGAAAATTTTCCAAATTTGGTCAAAAGTGGCAACTCATGAATCCAGAAAGCTCAGCAATCCCTGAAGGAATAAAGACTGGGTAAGACTGGCTTGCCCAACAGTGGCTTTCCTGTCCTAAAATGTAATTGTGGAGCTCTCATCTCACTCCCATCCATAGCACTCATCCAGTCTCAGTTTATTTTACTTTATGTTGTATTCCTTAGAAGTACACCAATTAGAGATTCTTTTCTTTTCTTTTTCTTTTTTTTTTTTTTTTTGAGTTGGGGTCTCACTCTGTCACTCCAACTGGAGTGCAGTGGCTGCTCCGGGCCACCGCAGCCTCGACCTGCTGGGCTCCGGCAATCCTTCCACCTCAGCCTTCCGAGTAGCTGGAACTACAGGCGTGTGCTACCACGCCCAGCTAATTTTTTGATTTATTGTAGAGATGAGGTCTCGTCTGCCCAGACAGGTCTCGAACCCACGGACTCAGGCAATCCACTCACCTCAGCCTCCCAAAGCACGGGATTACAGGCTGAACCACCGAGCCCAGCTTAGAGATTCTTAATTGAATAAGAATCATTTTTTGATTGAGCATGAAAGTCTGAGAAATAGCTTGAAAATAGCCTTTGAACCTGGGTGGGGTGGCTCATGCCTGTAATCCCAGAACTTTGGGAAGGTGAGGGGTGAGGATCCATTAAGGCCAGGAGTTAGAGATGACAAAGACCCTTATTTCCACAAAAAATACATTTAAAAAAAAATTACCCACATGTGGTGGCATGCCTGTAGTCCTAGCTTACTTAGGAGGCTGAAGCAGGAGGATCACTGAGTCTAGGAGTTCAGGGTTGCAGTGAGCTATGATAGCATCATTGCATTGCAGCCTGGGTAACAGAGGGAGACTGTCTCCAAAAAGAAAAAAGAAAAGAAAAATGGCCTTTGACATATACCTTAGAGAAGGCTATACAGAGGTGAGAGCGATGGGGGAAGAGGGCCAGGAAAGCTGCAGAAGGCACATTGGAGGCTTAGTGAGGGCAGGGATTCCATGGAGATTTAAGAAGGGTTTAGAAGAGGACATTGCTTGACATCAAAGACAAACTTTGTTTAAAATATTGGCCCAGCTCAAGCCTTACATCCAGGAAAAAAAAGACAGAAAGCGTTCTTTTCTCCTTCTCTACCTGCCTGAGTCACATGACCAACCCCCTTACAAGACTCAGTACCGAGGTGCTGGTACCCTTACTGACATGGCTCAGCTACATTAAATTAAATAGGTTTCCATGGAGTAACCTGGACATGAAACCATCTCCTGTTTTATGTATTCTGTGCCCTTTGAAGTGCAAGCCATTCAGATTTGGGGAGGCTTATTTGTTTTACTTTCAAGTGTACTTGTTATTAGAAAACACTAGTAGCTTAATTCCCAAGTAGACCTTTAGCTTTTTTTTTTTCTTTTTAATTTTTATTTTTAGAAACGGGGGTCTCTTTATGTTGCCTAGGCTGGTCTTGAACTCCTGGGCTCAAGCAGTCCTCTTGCTTCAGACTCCAGAGTAGCTGGGACTATAGGCACGCGCCACTGTACTGGCAACCAAGCAGCCCTTTGGCTGTTCCAGATTTTCAGTTCCAAATGGTTGAGAGTCATTAGTGGGACATGGAGGGATTGACCTGCTGTGCCATTCACCACTCCAGCATTTCATAACAATGGCAGCTCCTTCAAGAACTCACTGGCCCTATCTCCCTTCTTCCAAGCTTTGCACGCAGAAGATCTGCTTCAGAATTACATTTATAATGAACAGAACCAACCTTAAAAGGAATCAACTAGAAGGAGATGGGTGCTGCAGTGGGTTTAAAATGTCGGGATGACTAAAAAGTAAGAAATGTCCATATAGAATGGGGAAGGAGGAAGAATGGCAGAAGAGCTCTATGAATGCTACTCTTTAAGGTATGGAGGGATCTCACAGTTGTTTTCTAAAATAGTGCAAATTTGAATCGACTCTGACAGCTTCAGCTTCTCATGCAGTCTTCTTTTGATCAATGACTGCCACCAAACAATCCCAGCCCCCTCTGATGTAATCAGAGGAATAAAATGCTAAAAATATCTCCAAGGCGTTGCTTTCCCTCCAGATCTATTTTGACTAGCACAGCCTGCAACTGTTTACATGGAGGGAGCAGAGAGGCAGCCTACTGTTCCTGACGTGCATTTCAATAAGCCACCTGACGAGATCAACAGGAAGAAAAGAGAAATTGTGAACAGGTGTGAGAGAGCTGGAGGGAGCCAGAGGAAGACTGGGAAAGACATGTGCCACTTCTCTCTGCTCTTCATCGAGTTGGTACATTGTTCTGCTGCCAGGACCCTCTGACTGGTGACAGTGTCTGTCCCCACCGCCTCCAGTGTGGCTTCTGATAAAGGAGACCCAAAGTCCCAAATTAATTCCCCTGTGCCTTCAACAAAAGGAAAGCTGGATTTCAGTAGTGATGGTCTTGCTGTCAGAATCCAAATCTCAGTTTGGCTGCATGGAGGCTGGTTGGTGAGGCAGGGCGTTCCGAGGGCTGCACCGCCTTGAGAATGTGTGCCACATTTGTTAATGAGTTGTCTGTTTCCAGATGGACATCTTCATTCCTGGCACCAGCCTTTGAGAATTTGACAGATCATTTTTAAGTATTCGCTTTGTACAAATTGTGGCTTATCTAAGGGTCTTGCAGGCTTTTTTGTTTTATATCATGATGGATTTTGTGCAGTGTGTTGTGTAAGTAATGATAGGTCTGGCTTTGTAGCCTTGGCTGTTTGTTTTTTCTCTCTTTGTGTCCAGTCTTACTATGTTTCTCTAACACTGTGTTGGCAAGCCAGCCAGGACTGTTAATGACATGTTAAAACCTATCTTCTGTCTAAATTGGTGAGGATTCTGTCTTGATGTGAAAAATTTTTTTAAAACCTGTATTTGGGATAATGCTGCCTTGAAAGTCATATAACCAGTAGTGTTTCCATTTCACTGGAGAAAAATGTTAGAAAAATATTAATAATTTGTCTACTACTTTCAATTCAGTTGTGTTACCTGGAGGGATAAGAAAATGAAGACTGGATATTGTGAGACTGCTCAGAATGCATCTACTCTGGGCTATGGCTTGACAGGTGGGGGAGGACAGTGGGCAGGACTGGATGTCTCCTTTGTAGGAGAAACCCTTCCTATACAGCAGGCAAAGGGCTCGTCCCCATCCTATCATGTAGGGGTTGGGTATTATAGACAAAATCATAGAATCTACTGGCATTGATTTTATACACACACACACACACACACACACACACACACACACACACATACACACAA
This sequence comes from Cephalopachus bancanus, assembly GCA_027257055.1. NCBI lineage: Eukaryota > Metazoa > Chordata > Mammalia > Primates > Tarsiidae > Cephalopachus > Cephalopachus bancanus. The sequence continues at coordinate 7,544,696 of JAPVLO010000057.1, forward strand.
TATATGTGATGTGTATTTAAATAATTAGAAACTCACTATGAGTGAGCACTTAAGATCCCAATTTAGTTAAGTGTTTGTAATTATCTCAGTGAGCCATGATTTTTAAATATTAACATCCCAAAAGTTAGGAAGACCCATTTTTAACCTTTTTTTAACCTTTTAAAAAATATCTGTGTAATCATATTGGGGAGGGCATAATTTTAGTGTGTTTTCTTTTTTACTTAGCATTTGTTTTTCTACCTTCTGAGTAAATATTCTTCAGTGTGTCAATATTATTAATTTACTTTCATTTTTTTCTCTTCTGAATACCAAATTGGAATGTGAAATTCTTTTGTGTTGTCACTGTGGGTCGGAGTCTACTGATGAACTTAGTACATTTAGGACCTATTTCTTTTTTTTTTTTTTTTTTTTTTTTGAGTTGGAGTCTCACTCTGTCGCCCAGACTGGAGTGCAGTGGCCGCTCCCGGTCACCACAGCCTTGACCTGCTGGGCTCCGACGATCCTTCAGCCTCAGCCTTCCAAGTAGCCGGAATTACAGGCATGCGCTACCACACCCGGCTGATTTTTTGATTTATTGTAGAGATGAGGTCTCGCTGCCCAGGCCGGTCTCGAACCTGCAGGCTCAGGCAATCCACACACCTCAGCCTCCCAAAGGCGCAGGATTACAGGCTGAGCCACCAAGCCCGGCAGGACCTATTTCTAAAGGGCTTGTTACTCAACCTCACACTAGCCTTTCTCATTTCTTTACAAAAAGGCAGAATCAATAGCTACTCTGAATTATCAGGTGGAAGAAACAATAGGCTTAGCCATGACCATGGAGTCTTTATTCAGATATATACAAATGTATTACATTCATAGGAATGATAATTTTGAGAACCATTTGAACAGTATAATTACTTGAAGAAATCTTACTAAACTATAAAGAGCGTCTTTGGAGGTTGTGTGTTAAGGAGTAGTATGAGGAAACCTGAAAATACATTATAAAGTGGTATTATCAATACTAAGACAATAAATTATATATGAATAGAGTCATTGCACCCATCTAATCATAGGTAATAAGAAAATACATTGCAACGTTCTAAACAAAAATATATGACGGGAGACAAGAATGTATTTATAAAAAATTGTGTATTTATTCTTACATGTTTAAGCTTCAGCCACCTTTAAAGTACTCTCAGTTGGATGTAATACACCTATCAAGTTGCTTTTCCAACAGTTTTTGAACTTGTCAATTTTGATGCCTTTTAGTGCTCTGATTTTTTTTTTTTTTCCTTCACCTTTTTCACATCAGCAAAATGTTTCCCTTTAAGGGCTCTTTTCATCCAGGGAAGCAAAAAAGAAGTTGCTCAGGATAAGATTGGTTGAATAGTGAGGGTGGGGCACAGGGGTCATGTTGTTTTTGGTCCAAAACTGCTGAACACTCAGCACTGTTTGAGCAGGTGTGCTCGTAAAGCACCCATCACCCACATGAAATGAGCAAATGCATTGAAAGAATCTCAAAAAAAAAAAAAAAAAAATCAATGAAGCTGAACACAGCCTCTTACAACAATGCTAGCTAGTATATTGATGCCAATGGGTTCCTAGAACACTTTTTTAGTGGGGAAAGCCTGTACTGCAAGGAGCCTGCCCTCCAAAAAATAATTCCGGGCTTTTTTGGGTACCCTCTCGTAAACACTCTCAGCGATAGACGGCTGTTTTCCAGGCAGTCCTTCATAGTTAGACATTACTCCGTGCCATATGCCAGACATTTATTAGTTTGCTGGTTGATGAAAATTTCTAATTTCATAATTTCTGTGATTCTTTTTTGCCACAAATTGGATGAAAGATGACTCAGAGTCGCACGTATTTTTGACCTTAGTGTACTCACGTCTATTCCTGTTGACAGGAATCATGAAAATGTCATCATCGTCATCACTCTATCCTGGAGAAGAACTTTAGCTACAAGTTTTCCTGCATTTGTCCTATGATATCTATTGACATTGTGATTTTTTTGTACTCTTTCTGGCTATTGCAAAGTCTAGATCCCATCCACCTTCCACTATACTTTCAGCCTTGAGTGATAAACCTGACTGTTAGATCTGTTAGGTATTAATGGTTCTTCATGCGTATGACTTTACAGAGAGATTAAAGTGTTTGTGTGTGTGTGTGTGCGCGCGTGTGTGACACATATACATATGTGTATGTATATAATAAATATGTAGCATATATTTGAAGTGAAATAATTGCAGATAGTTCAAATTTAATATAGGGATTACAAAAAGAATAATATCAATTCTATATGTTTTTCAGTGCATCTCCTTAGTCCTAAGTAGTGGTTTGTTTCTTTCAAAAGAGTCAAAGAATGAACGTATTGCTGGAAATTGCTGTTACAGGCATTTTGAACTAATATTCTCTTGGGGAAAATAGATCATTATATGATATGTCCCAGTTTATATAGACCCCGAAAGTCTTTTGAGATGGAATATCCTTTTCTTCTGAAACATTTGCTCTCTGTGGAAAGACCAGGCAGTAACACTTTGATTAACTGCATACATAGTGCTGAGTTTTTTCCAATAGACAGAGGACAGTGCCTCTTAAAAAGATCCAAGATGGCCAGGCATAGTGGCATGTGCCTGTAGTCCCAGCTACTCAGAGGCTGAGGCAGAAGAATCATCTGAGTCCAGGAGGTCGAGACTGTGATGAGCTGTGATCATGCTACTGTACCCCAGCCTGGGTGACAGAGTGAGACCTCAACTCAAAAAAGAAAAAGAAAAATGCCTGGGTAAGCTTCTTCCAGATTGTCCCAAATGAATCCGTATAAAGGCCTCAGGGAAAAGGATCTAACAAATTAGACTGTTGGGCTTTTCTAACTGACACTTTTCTGCCATTATAGAAAAATTTATAAAATGTGTTTTCTTTTTTTGGCACTCAGATGAGTATAGGATCAAACCAGTGGAAGAGGTCAAATACATGAAAAATGGAGCAGAAGAAGAGCAGAAAATAGCAGCCAGGAACCAAGAAAACTTGGTAAGAATTGAATTTCTCACTTAACAAGGAATTTTGGTGACACCATTGTAATAAAATCTGCACTGCATGTTTAAACTGCATCTTACACAGTGGCACAAGATTTCTTGAAAATGCTGCAGCTATTTATAGCTTGCCTGGAAGCTGCACGTTACTCCTGGATCCTGTTTGTCTCTGAATAAGCCCTTCTTTAATCTTGATAGGGAACGCTCCAGGGAAAACACAGCAAAATTATTGGTGTTCTAAAATAACAAAAATTAAAGGAAAACTCATGAAGTAGGATTGAGATTTATGAGGGGAAGATTTTTGTTTTTCCTCTCCGCCTTTGAAAATTCTTATCTAGGTCAGGATGAATGGTTAAGTTTCATTATTCTTAACATGCAATGTTGAGGAAGTTGCTTTTCAAAGGAAAATAATGTACATTCAGGTAAGTTTCTAACCAAATGAGTCTGTACTTCATATTCACGATGTTAAATGTATTGTGGGTTTTGATTTCATGTGGAAATGGTAATGATCTGAAACAGGAAGTTAGGAATCTCTTTCTTTAACACGAATCACTATACATGTTCCACCTTAATAATCCATCTTTATGAAACTATTTAGCTAATATATAGATGACTTCTTAAAAGAGGTTACAGATTGCTAAGAATATGCATTTATTCAGTGATTTTATTATTATTATTATTATTAGCTTAGAAAATATAGTTTATTTAAAAGTAACACAGGGAGAGAAAGAGAGAGAGAGAGAAAGAGAGAGAAAGAAGATTCATCTCTCTAAGGGCAGGGAAGGGGGTCAAAGCCAGGAAGCATGGCCTTGCCTTAGCTTAGCAAGGCAATGGCTATTCAGTGATATTTAAGCAAAATTGTTTTTGTTCTATTTTGTATATATTTTGTTTATATTTTATTTTTGGATTATCTACATCTGCTTTCATTCATGATTGAGTAAATGCATTTTTTAGGAAGTCATATGTCATAAAATATTATCATAAAATATTTTTATAAAAGATGTCATTTTATGAATGTCATAAATATTTTTACTTGATTTAAACTTATTTTTCTATTATGTGCTTTTTTACGTTTATGATTTCTGCTACAGCAGAGGGAGTTGTCATAATATTAACCAGTACTCATGAGTATTTAGCCTGTCATTTTTCATTACATACTTGTGAATATTAGACACTAATTGATTTCTTTTGTTCTTTTTTGGACTTATGATCTATAACTTGAAATACTGAAGTATCAACAAGTGAATATCTTAGATCATTTTAAAGGAGTAAAAATACTCTAGATGATAAAATGTTGCTTTATAAATGAGATTTGGATTTTAAAGTATCACTTAAGTCACAGAAATTCATCATACCTACAGTGATGGTATATTTTAACATTAACACTTAAATTCAGGAAAAGATATAATAGCTATGACTAAATAGTAAAAGCTAATATTGTCAGACTTTCTACAGTTTTTTTTTTCTTTGAATGGATAAATTGAACACTTGAGTAGTTAAAATATCAGGAGTCATTTTTCTTCTTTATTTTACTACAAAGCAGAGTTGGTCCTTTCTTGACATAGTTTTGGCTTGAGCTATCATTCGGATATTTAATGATAATATTTACAGAAGAGACTGAAGAGATACTTGTGAGCTGTCTGGCAGTAGCGTCTCCTTGTATTTAACTACCTGTGTTTGTCTCTACTTCATACACTTGTGACTCTGAATCCTAAAGGAGGCAGCGCGTTGTATCTTATAACTTACGAGTTTTTCCTTAATGTACTGTCAGCATATTTAGGCCAATACAACCTTCTTCTCTTAATTTTGAAGTTTGTCAGCTACTTGGTGCTAGGTGAAAGAGGTGTATTCTTTTCAGGACTGTGGTCAGAATTAGTGCTAGTGCCTTCTCTGCAGACTGAATAGAGATTTGAAAAGAGAGAAACTTCTGGTTATTCTGACTTTTTTTGTGGATTACCTGCGACAACCCTCACCCCTTTACTTTGCCAGCCAATAAAGGTCCAGGCTACTAATGGAGTTTTCAAGTATGTAAAGATTTGTGTGGGAAATGGAGAGTAAGTTGTTATCTTTGATTCTGAAATTTCCAAGCTGTTTTCAAAAATCAAATGATTATGAGTTCTTTGGTAGTCTCCTGCCTTTGTTTCTTACTCCATCCTTTGGAGTGCACAATCAAGTATTGACCATGCATGTTGTTTGAAAAAACGAATCGCCTAAACTTGAAGCTTGCATTGGCAGGTAGAAGAAATAGACTTAACAATTCTTTATTTTTAAAATAAAAAGCACCCTTTAAAATAATCTAAGTCAAAAGTTCTTATGTTTCAAAGAATGATTTGAAGATGTAGGTCAAAGTGTTTTTAAAAGTTTTTAAGCCAGGTGCAGTGACTCACACCTGTATTCCCAGCACCTTGGGTGGTAGAGGCAAGAGGATTGCCTGAGTCCATAGGTTCGAGACCATCTGGGGCAACTTGGCGAGACCACTTCTCTACAATAAATCAAAAAATTAGCCAGGCATGGTGGTGCACACCTATAGTTCCAGCTACTTGAAAGGCTGAGGCCGAAGGATCACCTGAGCCCAGCAGGTCAAGGCTGTGGTGGCCATGAGCATGCCACTGCACTCCAGCCTGGGTGGCAAAGTGAGATTCCTACTAAAAAAAAAAAAAGTTTTTTAAAATTCAAACTGTTGAAATGAAGGGGCTCAGCAAATGTAACCAAGGCAGTATGGCCCAAGGGTGATTCTGAAGGCAGAAACTGCCTAGGTACCAATCTCAGCTCTGCCATTTGTCTGTTGTGAGTTCAAGTTCTTTACTTCTCTAAACCTCCCACCCATCAGATGGGAAAAAACAAACAAACAAACAAACAGGACTTCATGATACAGTTGTGAGGATTACATGAAATGATGGTTGTTAAAACAGTGATTAGCACATGATAAACACCTCTAAGAGTTAGGCTTCATCATATAAAACAAGGAAAGATAATAAAGAATATTAGAATCAGAGTTTGTTTCTTTTTTCTTTATGTTAAATGATGAGAAATTTCTACATGAATACATTAGGTTAATGTTAACGTTACACGTATTTTGAAAAACCTTGCTCTGGAACCATGAAACTATTTCTAAAAAACATGTTTTGAGCACTCACTAAGTTTTGAGAGACACTTAAAGTCCCTGTCCTCGAGGACAATAAAGTTGAGAGAACAGTTTAATTCAACAAATATTTATTGATTGCTTCTTGCAAGACACTTGTACTAGACTTTCTCCAGACACAGAAAAATAATGAAACCACTTGTCCTTACTTCAGAGCGCTTATATTGCAGTGGACAAGGTAAGTACCACATGACTATAACAGAGTGAAGACTGAACTCCAAGAAAGGAATAAAAAAGGCTGCAACTATTCGAGTGAGGCAGAAATCTTGTCTTGTGGGGTATCCGGACGTATATCATGAACAAGCTGATGTTTATAGTGGGCCTCAAAGTATGGAATGAAAACGAGTGTCCCAGGCAGAAGTAACAAATGGAAAACACACAACATATTTAATAAAAAAGTGTATAGTTCTGTTTGACTGGGGAGTAGAAGGGGAGAAGGTATCAATAGGGAAGTCGTGGGAGATTAGAATCAAAACGTAGATGGGGTAATGTCCAGCAGAGAGAGCTAAAATTAATGCAGTGGATTAAAGGGAGGCTTCGAATGTTTTTAAGTCAGGGATTGGCAGGATGGAATTATGATTCAGGAAAGTTTACGAACAGCAGCAGGTGTCATGTGGTATGGGGAGCCAAGAAGGGAGACCAGTCAGTGTTCTTAGAAGAGACAGTGAGCCTAAACCAAGGTGGTTGCAGGGAGAACAGAAAAGATTTGAATGTGGCTGCAAAAGTAGAAGCCACAAGATTTAACAGCTCATTGGATATTTTAAAAAGACAGAGGAATCAGGAGATAATGGTCATGCCAAAATTTCAACTCCCTGGAAAGATGATGGGAGGGTGGTGGTGAGAATAATTAGTGACCTCAGTGAAATGACAAAATCAATAGGAAGATTGTATTTGATTAAAATACAAAATATCCATTCATTCGTTATGCACTTCAGCCAGTCCTTACAAAGCTCACAGAACAGTCCACAAGAGAAAAAGTTAAGCCATTGATCACACAACAATGTAATAAGTGTGATAACAGAACACCTGTGACACTAGATTCCAAGGCACATACATACTTTGGGGGACACGAAGGCACATTGGACATAAACCCCACCCTCAGGGACATAAACCCCACCCTCAGGAGCTAACTTTCTATTAGCAGATAGAAGGCATGTGACCTAAATGACCACAAGTCAAGGTACAGTTGAAAGCAAAACTTTAGGAAATTGCAGAACATTCACAGAGCCCTCTAGGGAAGGGATGAAAATGAAGGTGTGGCCCTCAGCAGCATTGTTTGTGACATGGCAGGTGTTTCATATATTATTGTTGACCTGAGTGAACAGATGAGTAAATGAATAAACATGGTTGGACCTGGAGGTATACATCTGGATTGAGTCGATAGCTGAGCACTTGGGAATAAATGAGGCAGCCAAAGGGCAGAGAAGAGATGGTGATCATAGAAAGCATCTTGGGACTCTGAGGTCCACTTGAAGCCCTTTCCTACGTGGTCTGTGCTTTGGTTTCTGTCTTGTCACTGCTCTCTTTGCTCACAACATCCCTCCTTATTGGTGGTTCTTAGGTTTTTTTAAAGGTTCTTCTTTATTCACTTTGATTACATTTGTGTTCTCCTTTCTAGTACTCAACACAATTGTTTGAGGTTAGCTGTAATTTGCTTAATTCCTCTTTTTAGACTGTAAGCTCATGAGGCTAAACACTTTATCTTTTTGGTTTATAGTTAGATGCCTAGCATCTGGTTCATAGCATCCAGTAGTTGCTGAATAATTGCTTAAGATCTACAGCCACTTGAGTCCCTTGACCACAGGAGGAGATCACGCGGGTTTTCTGAGGCTGATGAAGATTCATTTATATGTCAATTACTTATGTACTCACAATACGAAGATGTGCATTTATCCAAATTTTCATCATTATCTGATATCATATATTCCACTTTGCTTCTCTCAGACTTTAATTCTTTCTTAAGGAATGTGGTATGGGGTTGTAGCATTGGCTTTGGAGTTTATACAGAGATAAATATCCATACGGGTCCTAGATTCACCATTTTTAGCTTTATAATTTTGGCCAAATATCTAAAATATCTGTACTTCAAGTTCTTCATCTAGAACTGGGGAATAAAAAATTTATTAAAGTAGTAGAAGAAAATGTCAGAGAATATGTTTAGAATCTTAGCAAAGGGAGGCTTTCTTAAACAAGACATGGAAAACAAACTCAATGAAGAAAAAAGTTCCTTTTGTTCCATCAAAATCAAGTAGCTTTGTCAAATAGAATAAGTACAAAAGTAGTTAGTAGATAGGCAGCAGCCTGGGAGAAAATATTATGATAAATAAAAGGCAAAGGAGTAATTTCTGGGACTTATAAAGAACACTTGTAAATAATTGAGAAGAAAATGAATCCATTAGAAAAATAGATAAATGAGCAGATGGTTCATGGTAGAGGATATTGGATGATAAGCATATGAAAATATGTTCCACATCACTGGTACAGTGGATATTTGTAACCAGTTCTGCACAGTTCTCTCTGAAAGACACAACTGCTGCCAAGGCACGCTTGCCTGGGTGGCTGGTGAGCTACTCTCTAGAACACCTTTGTGCATTTTCTTTCACAATTAGTTGTGTGCTTTCCAAGAGTCAGTGTGCTGGCTACCAACCGGTTTATACTCTTTGAATGCTGTAGTAATTATGTAATTTAGTTAAATAATATGTAAACCAATGAAACACAAGTGTGGAAATAGCTGTTTTGGTGAAAATTAAATTGAAAGCTTTGGAAAGTCTTGATGAAGGCAAATTACTAAAAGCTTGTTGTTAAATTAAGTTAAATTAAATTCTGCACTCAGACTATTTCACAAGGTCTTTATATTCCCACTTCACTTAAGAAACTGAAACAGGGAATCTTACATGTGCATTGAGGATACGGTTAATGCAGAAAGTGTTTGGGGAGCCACAGTCAGTGGTTCCTTACTTCAAAGCAAAGCCTTGTTCCTGCATCAAAAGATGGGAGAGGAAAAGCACATCCGTGTGTTATAAAAAGAAATCATACACTTAATGTATATATACATTTTTTGTTACCCTGTTTTAGCACACTGTATTGTTTAAGTACCACTCTGGATGCTGTTGCCTAATACAACCATTTATTTACTTACTTATTTTTAGAGACAGGGTCTCACTCTGTCACCCAGGCTAGAGTGCTGTGGCTGGACTTTTAAAAAGAGGGATAATAATAACAAAAATCTAGTTTTTACTACTCAGAAGTCTCTAAGTAGAACTATGACATTTTCTCATTATCTTAAATATCCTCAGTTTTTAGTCATTCTCTGAAGTCTGAATAGGAGATTATGACTGTTTAAGTGCAGTTAGAAAGAAATCCAAGGATCCCTTGGGTTTACTTGATGTATGTCAACAGTTTTACATATAAATAATTTAAAGGAATATTACTCTAGACTTGACAGTATTCAGATTCCTTAGCTTCTTTAAAGAAAGTATCTTGACAAATAAAGGACATTGCAGTTTTAGTTTTGAAGTGCTCCTTCTTACTATACAATAACATTATCTTATTTTCCTTAACTCATATTTGTGATTTTTTTTTTTTTTTTTTTTTTTTTGGTCATAGTTTCATTCTGTCACCCAGGCTGGAGTGCAGTGGCATGCTGCTCACAGCCACCACAGCCTTGACTTGCCAGACTCAGGCAATCCTTCCGCCTCAGCCTTCCAGGTAGCTGGAACCACAGGCATGTACCACCATCACACCTGGCTAATTTTTTGACTTATTGTAGAGACAAGGTCTCACCATGTTGCTCAGACTGGTCTTGACCCCCTGAGCACAGGCAGTCCTCTCGCCTCCGTCTCCCAAAGTGCTGGGGTTCCAGACTTGAGCCACAGTGCCCAGCCACATTTGTGATTCTTAAGCCTTCTTCCCTTAAGAATATTAAGTCATCTGACAGTGGAATTTCTTTGTCTGTTTGCATTTTCTAGCCTTACTTGTATTACATTGGTTTTTGATTAACTGTTTTTAGATATCTTTGATTAAATGAAAAGGTTTGGTTTTTTTTTTCTGTCAGATGACACATTATGGCTGGTGGAGCTGCTGGTTTCAGTCTTTTCCATAGATTTGATGACTGATTTGAAACACCCTTGTCTCAGTCACCAATATCTGAGTATAATCAAATGACAAGATTAAAAAACAAACCAAGCAGAGTGTTGAGATGTGCTTTAGCAGGAAAGGAGAGTGGAATCAAGTTTTAGGTATGACTGTGTCTTCTTCCTGCCTGTGGAATTTGTGAGCGCTTCCATATCTATCTCCAGTGTATTAAATTTCCAATAAATGTCAGGACATCCAATGGCAGAAATGAAAACTCAGAAATTAGGAGCTTTCTTTGATGAGAGAAAGTGCTCCAGAAGCCCAAGAAAGCTCTCTCTGGAACAACAGCATCCAGTTGGTGAATACTGGGAAGGGGCCCTGAGCCACAGAACACACTGTGATTGAAACAGGCCCCTGCAAGGAGGCTCGTGTTCTCCAAAGCATCGTATTTATTGACAGCCTGAAACATAAACCAGAGAAGATTCTGCAGTTCCATTCAGTAACTGCATGTCAGTAGGAAAGCCAAGTGCTCAAGACCACAGTCACTATGTCACTCTATTTATTAGAGCTTGCTTTGTGAGAAATAAAAGGCATGTGAATGAACTTTGTATACTTTACATCACTAGTAAAATATTTGTTTTACTAAAACACATACAATTCCCATATAGATGTTCTCAAAATTAGGCAGTCTCTACAAGTCTTCTTTTTCACTCTTTTTCACAAATACTACCATATTTATTTTTCCTGTATAACTCTAGAGCAGCTCATATAATAGCAAACTGACTTTTCTGTTTAAAGGTTGTTTCTGATGATCTTAGAAATGACTATTTACCTTTGAGTGCTTGTCCTTCAGTGCAAGGTCAAGTAATTATTTTTAGAGACCAAATAATGCAAAAAACCATGAATTTGAATTGCCCCAGTTTTCTAAGCCAGTTAAACATCCCTAGCACTTTTGAGAATAAGGTAAAAGAAACTGATAAGAGTAAAACTAGTGCTGATAAACAACGTGTCAAGCTATAGGAAGGACTTCTTTTCCTCTCACCTCCTTCCAGGGACAGTTGGATTAGAGCTCAGGCTAAGACTGGGATGGATTGCTGAGGAGATACTTTCTAGTTTGGGGCACCTCTAGAGTACTGAGGAGTTCCCAATACCAACGTGAAAATAGACAGTGGTTCCATGTATCTGATTACAACAAGATGTGCCCTTTCCTGGAACAGCTTAATAAACATCATTTTAGCATCAAACTCGTTGTCAAAGATCCCTTGGTTCTAACTCAGTTGTCTCTTTGCTTATCTATCTTGCTTGATATGATGGATGTTGACATCAGCCTGAACTTCTTCCAGATAATTAGAGGAATAATATCAGGATCCAGACACAGTCTCCCTGAACATTTTAGTTTATTAAGGGATTAAAAGCTCCTGTGAGTAGAGGGTTTAGCAGTGTCATTCTATCCTGTTTGTTGTGGCATAGAAGGAATAGAAGGAAAGAATTGTACCTCTTCATCGATCTTGGAAGACTTCCTTTATCCAGCTAGCATGTTTGTGTTACTTGAGCCAAGCACATTCAAGGTCTTAGAGATTATTCCGGCACTGTGGTAATTTGTTTTAGAGTAGTGCAGGAGTAGAGTTTAATTCTCTGAGGATGAAGGATTTGTTGAATCAGCCTTCCAAGTTTTAAGTGTTGAACAGAAGCAAAGTTCTGATTCAGGAGCAGAATGTTGTGAGAATAAAACAATGAACCCCAAAGTGCTTTGTAAACATAAAGCCCAACACAAATTATAATGATTATTGCCATCACTGGATAACAGGACTTCTAGATTCATTTCTATTAGTTGCTATTTTATAGTGGAAACTAAGTTAAGGCACAGCACACTTCTGGTTCAAGGTAAGAGTTAATACCTACTTCCCTTGAAGAAAGAATTATATCATTCTTAGCCTATTTCAATCTCCCATGAACAAGGGCTGATATTAAAAAATATCTCAACTTTACACGCACAGACATCAATGACTCAGGTGGTTTTTGGAGCAACTACTATAATCCAGAAAGTTGGGCATAGTAGAACATTACTAAAGTCCTGTTTCAAATGGCTTCTCTTCTCCATGCTTAACATAACTGATCATATGTAGGTGAACACAACATTAGGGTCCCAGTGCAACATAGCTCTTGAATCAGTTCATTGCATCATACTCGGTTCTCACTGTCAGTTAGGCATTGCATAGGCGCTGAAGGGATTTAAGGATTAAGCAAAGCACAGTCGTAACTCTCAGGAAACTCAAGAGGAGACAGATAAACACACTGCAAGTGTCTCATAGAGACCCTAAAGAAGTCTTTGGGAGAACAAGAATGGAATGGTGGGCTCTAGCTGAGAGAGCTAAGGAAATCTGCTGAGGGCTGACATTGCTGCAGGCCTTGAACAAGACCCTGTTTTCATTGTCAGATGAAGTTGGGAAAAGGATTTTCAAGCAGAAGGGATAGTGAGAGCCAAGCATGGAGACATGACATGAATAATGAGTGGTTTGGGTGGCAGATGGAATATATTGGGAAGTGATTATTTGGCTAGTTGGTGTGTTTTAGCTTTTTCTTAGCAAGCATATTAATTTCTGGTTTACCAATAGTCACATTGTTTAGCCAGTTTGCAGCATTTGCAACTACAGAATAGATCAGACCTCTGCTGCTCTAATTTAAAGATTGAGGGTATCAAAAATGACTTCCCTTTTTCCAGCATTGTTGCAAAATGTATTGCTTTTCAGCATGCTTTTCTTGGATGCAAGGGACTGTCTAAAAGTGGTTGGACATATTTCCTCTTCACCTCCTTTTGCTCAGGCAAGGATGGCATCTAGTTTGTCTGTTGAAACTTTCCTTTTTTAACTTTTGGAAGTACAGCAAACACAAATGATATCTTAGATTTAGATTTCTAACCCTCTTCTCCAAGCCCTGACATTTAAGTAGAAGGAGGAAAGAAGCCCTCTTCAAAGCTTGATTCTGTTTGGTCCACGTGGTCATATTTAGGTATTGGATTTATTAATCCTGATAAAACATGGGCAAGCAGCCCATTTGCAGCAGCTGAGTTGGGGAAATTGAGTGACAGCTGAGAAGGCCACCCAAGGCCAGGCCACTGTTACTCAAGTACCCAGAACAATAATGCGGTGGCGTGTCTTTCCTGCAGGTTGTTCCTATTTCCCTCTTATGTCTTATGTGATGCTAAAAATAAAACTAAAGCAGATAAGTTTCATTCAGCTGTTGGCAAACTCATGAAGTAACTGCACCCGAAATTAATAATTTATGCCCTGGAGGTGAGGGTATCAGAGGCAACCATCCTGTTTCCAAGAGTCTGGGCTCCAGTAAGCATCTCTTCTTGCTCATCTGTGAGCAAATAATACCTAATATTCACAGAGATACAGGACTCACCAACCTCATGATTTTTGTTTTTAAAAGGTTCTTGGTAATTCTGAAAACAGATTCTATACCTGACATCCAGAAAAAATAGAAATGAAAAGCCAGGCATAAAAAATTCATATGTCTTCCTCAGAGAGGGAGGAGGATGTATTGTTTAGCTTGTCAACATTATATCAGATATATGAAGATGCCTTTGTTACAGGCTACTACATGTTTATAATAGGACTAATTTATTTACTTGGTGCTCTGTACAATAACAGATGCCAAATTTCTTCCTTCCTTGAAAAGTAAAACAATTGATAATGACAACGTTGCCCCAAACTTAATGAGTTGACTCTGTATTTTGGTTCGTGTCCATGTGTGATGGTACACTACAGATTTTCATTTACTGACAAATTTCTGTTCACACCTAGATAATCTGAGGACTTGCTTAATTTTAGGGAAATACTTCTTTTATGACTTTTTGCAGTTGAGTGCACTTAGACCAGAAACAAGCCAGGAATCTGGTGACTGGGAATTAGAATATGAGGTAGAGGTTAATCTCAGAAACAAAGCCGCAGGTACACTATTAGCATTGGAATCTGACATGATTCTGTGTCTCCCAAATACTAACCAGGGTTCCTTTACTTCTCCCGAATCTGAGATATTCTCAAACTGAAAGGAATGGCAGGGAACACCCACTGTAGACAAAAACAACACAGAATCTCATTTTAGTGAAATGCTTCACAGTGATGCATTAATACCTATAACGTTTCACGTCTTTCAAAGAATCTCTGCTGGACAGGAGATGGCCATCCAGTGAGACAAGGTTTTGTTTTTGAGACAGGGTCTTGCGGTGTTGCCCACACTAGAGTGAAGTGGCACAATCATGGCTGACTCCTAGGCTTAACAGATCCTCCCACCTCAGCCTCTAAGTAGCTAGATACAGGTGCACATCACCACACCCAACTTTATATTATTATTATTATTAACGTATATGGGGTCACACTATGTTATCTAGGCTTGCAGCGAGACAAGGTAAATCACATATCTGTTGCATTTGATTTATTCCTGCTATTCTCTTATTCAATTGTACTTTAAAAATAAACTTTCTTTGCTTATAAACATTTACTTGCTTGAATCACTTCAAAACATAATTGGGGAAATACAGAAGTAAACAAAAATAATAAAATCAGTAATCAATCCCATAATTATCATTTATGTTTTTATGCCTAGTATAAATATAATATTTTTCTAAACAAAAATGGATCCGAATTTCCTAAGAGTTAAATATAATCTTGCCATTTGTCCAGTAATTGTGCTCCTAGAGTATTTTCCCAACTGATTTGAAAAACTGTGACCACACAAAAAATTTCATGTGAATGTTGACAATACCTTTATTCATAATCCCCTAAAACTAGAAGCAACCAAGATGCCCTTCAGTAAATGAGTGGACAAACTGGAGTACATCCATACAATGAAATATTACTTAGTGATTAAAAGGAATGAGCTACCAAGCCATGAAGAAACATGGATGAATCTTCAGTGTATATTGCAAAGTGAGGGAAGCAGGTCTGGAAGGTGTACCTGTGTGATTTTACTTACATGATATTCTGAAATAGGCAAAACGATAAAAATGGTAAACTTATCCATGGTTTCCAGGGGTTTGTGCAGAAAGGAAGGTCATCTGGGGAAGCACAGGGGATTTTTTTAGGGCAGTGAAACTATTCTACATGGGACTGCAATATAAGTACAAGATACATTTTGTCAAAATGTAGAACTTTGCAGCAAAGACAGCTAACTTTAATGTGTGTAAATTTTAAAAAGCAGAGGTCTAGGGATTCTAGGATAGAATGCAGACTGAGATTAAAGAATCTAGCATAGTTACAAGTATGCGAAATAACCTCCCTGAAGGACACAGGGAAAAGGTGCTGACCCAAGTGATTCTGGAAATGAACGAAGGCTGTGTGACCACGGGTAAAAGCAGCTATACATAAGTACTATACTGGTTTTTTGCCATGGAGGTAAGAATAAACAATTCTGAAAATGCTGTAGGTGTATCCTGAATTGAACTATTCAGTAATGGGCATTGGTGGTGAAGCCAGGTTTCTCACTATTGGAGTGGGAGATGACAGACTCTCAAGGGCGTGGCAGTAGGAAAGACTTGGAGAGTCACTATGAATTGATGTTAGCCTGATATCAATATGAAGCATGTAAAAATATTGATAGATATGTGTGTATACCTGTAAATACACACACTATATATGTATATATGAAGGTATATATATGTGTCTACAAATACGTAGATGCATATATTTATACGTGTATATATTTGTGAATGTGTGGATACGTGAATGTAGATCTTGTCTCTAATGCCAATCTCCAATAAAAGGAACTAGGACCTCTTGAAGAAACGTCTGATTCTAGGGCTGCAGGATCTATAAGAGGTTCCTGGTACATCTTGTAGTGTCAGAAAGTCAGGAAGTACTCACACACACACAGGCCCACACACAGTAATGGGGTTTGTCAAAAGGACTCAGGAGCCATCTGAACGAGTTACAGATGATCAGAGCTGAAACAATTTGAACAAAGTGAATAATGTAGTATTAGACTCTACTGTAAATCTAGTATAGTGTACAGAGTATATGCATCACACAAAGTATAAAATAAATATCCATGAGTCTATATCGACATAAAGAAATGATTAAAGAACTCAATGGAGAAGAACTGATGCATCCATGCAGAAAAATTCTGAATCATTTATGTAGATATTCCACCCTTGAGGAGGTGAGCATGACTTCCCAGTTACTGTGTATTGCACATGGTGACTTCCTTACAGAAAGTTCAGTATGGAAATGGGGAGGGGGAGTTTTACAATGAAGAAATCTGACAAAAGCTACCATGGAGGTGATCACCATTAGGTGATCAAAATTAACATCAGTCATGATAAATTGATAGCATGTACTCAGGGGCGGCTCCTGAGAGGCGGTGTGAGGAGAACAGCATTTTGCCTCTGTGATCTTCCTCCTAAAACTCATAACCTCATTATACTCATGAGAAAAATGTTCCCCAGCTGAGGGACATTGTAATGTGTTAGACCCAAAGCTGAGAGGGCTTGCGCATAAGGTTCTTTACATAATCCAAATAAGTCACTCAGAGGTTCAGCAGGGAAAGAAATTGGTTAATTAGAACTTACAGGAGGCACCAATGGCAGCAGGTCAGTGCTGAAAGAAACCACACTTTGGGGCAAACAGTTCTATAGACAAGGAAGTCAGCTAATCAGTTCTCTGTCCCATGTTCACAATTACATTGGTTACATGTGACGACCACAGTGCTTTCCACTCTGCTCAATTACCTGCACCCCATGACTCATTACGGGAATGTTCATCTCCTCCAGAGACCAGCCTTGGCCAGGGGCGGCTCCTGAGAGAAGGGAGAGGGAAATAATCTGTGTCCCGACCATACCCCACAGACATTCTACAAAATATCTGACTGGTACTGCTGAAAACTATCAAGGTCATGAAAAAAAAGTATGATCGGAGAATTGTCACAGCCAGAAGGGGTCTGAGGAGACATGGCAACTAAATGTAATAAGGTCTGTTATGTGGGATCCTAAAACAGAAAAAGGATACTAAGTAAAAACTATGATAAGAGAATATCAGTCACTGTTAGTTTATTGATTGTGACAGATGTACTGTCTAAATGTCACTTTTTTTTAAAGTTGGAGTCTCACTCTGTCACTCAGACTGGAGTGCAGTGGCTGCTCTCGGCCACCGCAGCCTCGACCTGCTGGGCTCCAGCGATCCTTCCACCTCACCCTTCCAAGTAGCTGGAACTATAGGCATGCGCTATCATGCCCAGCTTATTTTTGATTTATTGTAGAGATGAGGTCTCGCCAAGTTGCCCAGGTGGGTCTCGAACCCGCAGATTCAGGCAATCCACTCACCTCGGCCTCCAAAGCGCTGGGATTACAAGCTGAGCCCCCGAGCCCGGCCAATGTCAAATGTTAATAAAAGGGATCACTGAGTATGGGGCATGTGGGAACTCTCTGTTCTCTCTCACTTTTCTGTAAGCACATAATCTAAGTTATAACCTACTAGCTAAGTTATAAAATGTGTTTAAGCCTTAATAAAGGACCTGAACTCTTCACACTGTGAAATGCCACTTGAGTATGAACTAAAACTTTAACGAACAATTTTTCATAGTACTTTGTATCTCTAATCACTCTTTCGGGATGAATTATAATATGTAGGATTCTTGAGACAAAGAGGTTTTGTTGTTGTTGTTGTTTGTTACCAAATTGCCCTCCATCTAAAAAAAAAAACAAACCACAATCAACTTGTCTTCCCACAACCAAAATATGAGAGTGGTCTTTTCTCTTGACTCTTTACCACTACGGATAATTTGACAAGTTTTAATTGGTGTTTATAAACAGTTGTGTCTTTTTGTTTTGATTTTCACTGTTTTGGGCTACAGTAATGAGTTTGCCCTTTTTTTTTTTTTTTAATTGGGGTCTCACTTTGTGGCATTACCATGACTCACCGCAGCTTTGACCTCCTGGGCTCAGGTGATCCTCCCACCTCATCCTCCCAAGCAGCTGGAACTACAGGTGCATGCCACCACACCCAGCTAATTTTTTTTTTTTTTTTGTAGAGACAAAGTCTTGCTATGTTGCCCAGGCTGGTCTCAAAACCCTAGACTCAAGCAGTCATCCCATCCCACTTTCCCAAAGTGATGGGATTACAGGCATGAGCCACCAAGCTCAGCCATTTGCACTTTTCAAAATGTGTGTGTAAGCAAGCTCCACAGGGCGAGATCTTTGTCTGTTTTATTCAGGGCCTGACATAGAGCAGGTGCTAACAAATATTTGCTGGCAAAATGAATAGATTGTATTTCTTACATTTCTTTTTTGACTGGAATCTTATGTTTTTTTTTCATTGGTATCTCAAAAGAGAAATTGTTACTTTTATCTTCACACATGAATATAAAACAATAAGACTGGGTAGCTTTCTGTAGAATTCCTAAGTAACAGCCTCCTTGACCCTTTTCCAGATAAGTTGACCCGTCCTTTGCTGCATTTGAATCTGAACCAAGATTATGCCCCATAAGAACATTGCATAAGATAGAAGGAATCAGGACATCAGCAGAAAATGTTCCCAGGTTAAAATATTCTTCTACAGTCAATTATTCACCTATCCATCTGTACATCCTTCTATATGATTGGGATACAAACCTGGGATAGTATTCTTTTAATGGTTTTGAAGTATTCATCTTATTCCAATAGTATTGAATTACACATATAAATGCAGCTGGACAGCAGAGTTTCACTAGATACTGAAGGATTAGGGTCATTCAACAGGTTCCAGACTCCTAAAGAGGAACGCCTTTCCTCGGTGCTGTGGACTGGGAACATCAACATTTGCTAGGTTTCTGCTGTACTCTCAGGGTAGCTTGTGGTCTAGTAAATGACAAGAGAGTTGAACTCAGACAAAAATCTTTAACTGGGTTACTGTTGGCTATATTCACTTTATCGTAGAAAACATTCTCAAAATTCTTAAAGCATTTGTCAGTTGGACGAGTACATTGAAATCACCTGTTAAAGTAACAGTATTTTTTTTGAGTTGGAGGAATCATGATTTATTTATTTTCTCCCCAAACAGTGACTCGCCTGCATCTAAGCTTTTGCAATAAGGTGATAGTTTGCACTGCTTTTAGCAAAAGTAAACATAAACAGAAAACAAACTTTCACTCTAAACTTAGAGTTAACTATGAAAACCTTCTTTGTTTTATTTTTGTAGGCTGGGCATGGTGACTTATGCCTGTAATCCCAGCACTTTGGGAGGCGGAGGTAAGAGTATTGCCTGAGCCCAGGGATTTGAGACCAGCCTGGGCAACTTGGGCCAGACCTTATCTCTACAATAAGTAAAAAAATTAGCCAAGTGTGGTGGCATATGCCTGTAGTTCCAGCTACCTGTAGGGCTGAGGCAGAAGGATCATCTGAACCTAGCAGGTCAACGCTGCGGTAGCCGTGAGCGTGCTACTGCATTCTAGCCTGGGCAATAGAGTGAGACTGACTCAAAAAACAAAAACAAAAACAAAACTCCTTTGTTTTATTTTTATATGTAATTTGGTTATTATAGTAATTATTCTCATACCATTAGTTTCCGTGGAAAATTGACTTCCAGCTATAACATCTTAATTTGTCATCAAATTATCTTAAAATGTATACAGGGTACTCTTCCTATTATGGTTCAGTGTGATTAAATCGTGTTTCCAGTTTTATCTACTAGTTTTAATTTTTATTCTTTGGGGCCATCTTTGTTTTCCATCATGTGGCTTCTGTGTTTGTTTTCTTTTTAAGTCAAGAAAGCATCCATATCAGCATTAAGAAAGACTGATTGAGGGTTTTGATTGTATAAGCAGGGGCTATCAAAGGTTATGGTAAACACAGGAATCTCATGATTAGCTCATGAAACACATCTGTAAGAATAACCTACTAGAGAAATGTGCTGGTGTTAACTGACCAAAAGGGTCCGAGGGTTCTCTCTGGGTGGCAGGGTTATGAGAAATTCTTTTTCATTTTTTTTCTATATTTAAAAAGTTTATCCCCATAGTGAAATGTGTTACTTTAAAGCTCAGGAAAATGAAATTATACACAAAGGATTTAAAACATAAGGACTTACAGCTGGGCAGAACGGCAGCATTTGTGCTACATGAAAAGTTAGTTGCTTTTCTTCTTGTAATGAGCATCTCTGTGAGAGAAGAGAGATGATCCAGTTGCCCAATTTCTATCTCAGCTGAGAACCAGTGGAAACTTTATTCTGCTGTAGGTGGAGTGGTAGATTAATTATTGTAGCAGTATAATTCCAGTACTTTTTAAGTTAGAAGCTAACTACATTCACCATGTGGACAAATTACTTTGGCTTTGTAGGAGTTCTTTAAGAGATAAAGTGAAAGTACTGTTGTGGAACTATTCCCATTATTTAGCAAAATGGCAAGTATTTAAAACTTATATTGTTAGAATTAATGACAGAAAATGTTGAGTTAACCAAATTGCCCAGGGAGCTTTGCTGAAAGTTTTCTGAGATATAGTTGCCTTCTCCTTGTTAGTAAATGCAGAATTTTGAATATTAGTAAATTTTTCTTGATGATTCAATATCTTGCCTGGCTTTAAGTCATTGTTAAAAACACCAAAAATTGAACAATACTACCAGAAGCTAAATGGATTTGTCTGATTTTGTACTAGCCTTCTGATATCACCTATGAAAGATTTTTTGTAAATCTAAACCTTAATTTCTCATATACAAAAACCTCCAAATAACTTGTATACCTAATCCAGAATTGTACCCCACATCTTAAAAACAAAACAAAACAAAACTCTTAAGTATTTTTTAAGCCTCCTCCTGTTCCCAGTGTTTTATTCTTTTACTTGGGATCATTAATGCTTCTCTCTTATCAGCTTGGACAGAACTTGGCAGGTAATCCAAACATAAATTAGGTGATTGACTTTCCGAAGCTGGTCAGGGACTAAGTCATGTTTTGGCTATTGCTTTTACAAATAAGAATTGTTTGACAGCCTTTTGGCCAACTAACTCCAAAGACTGTATATCTATTCGTTCTGCAAAAACCCACTCTGTTTTATTGATAAAAATAAAAGCATCAACTTTGAAACATAACACCTGTATAGCCTATTCATATTAATAGCCATAAATTCTCTAAATAGACTAAAATTTACCTAGCTTGTGCAGGTAAATTTTTGTAGCTCCTCAATCCTTTATTTTATTTTATTTTATTTTTTTGAGTTGGAGTCTCACTCTGTCTCCCAGACTGGAGTGCAGTGGGTGCTCCCGGCCACCGCAGCCTCGACCTGCTGGGTTCTAGCGATCCTTCCACCTCAGCCTTCTGAGTAGCCGGAATTACAGGCATGCACCACCACGCCCAGCTGATTTTTTGATTCATTGTAGAGATGAGGTCTCGCCAAGTTGCCCAGGTGGGTCTCGAACCCGTGGACTCAGGCAATCCACTCACCTCAGCTTCCCAAGGCACGGGATTACAGGCTGAGCCACCAAACCCAGCTCTCAATTCTTTATTAACCCTCAATAAGAGAATCTATTTACTTCGCCTATAGATAAGCCACCACTTCAGTTATATATGGTATTTTAATATATCCCCCCCAAAATAACTTCCAATTGCTTCCAAGAAATACGCTTACTTCACCCTAGAACAAAAGCACCACCAACACTGCTCTGATGATCTAATGTTGCAAAACAAAACCTTGAAAAATATGGTGTCTTACTGTTATTTTCTCATGGTTCTGTAGATTGATTGATTTCCTGCTTAGTTCCCTAATGCACTTGCATTTTGATGTCAGCTGGGGTTGAAGTCACCCTAAGGTTCGATGTTCAAGACGGCTCACTCAGAGCTGGCACTGGTGTTGACTGTGAGCTCAGCGATGGACAAGTGTCCACACAGGACTTTTCCACAAGCTTGGGCTTGGCACAGCATGGTGATCTGAGGGCAATCACACTTCTCACCAGACAATTGGCTTCCTACAGACAGCCGCTCTTCTCCAATTCTATTTGTCAGAGTAGTCACAGTGCCTGCCCAGATGCAAAGGACTGGAAAAATAGGCTCCACACTTCTTGATGGGGGGTGGCAGGGCTGCATGGCTAAGGAAGGAAAGGAATGGGAGATACTGCGGTGGCCATCTTTGGGAACTGCCATCTGCTGTAACTACAAACCCATTAGCAGGGTGGATAGAGATACTTTATGTGAGAAATCCACCAACTTCAGAAACCTGGATTGTGTCCTTGAATGTGATTTTTCTAAAAGAAAAGCTGATAAACACATCCACCTCGTGCTTGTATCCTTAAAGAAACACCTTTGTAAGTACCCAGTACTCTAAAGACAAAATGTCTCTAATCTAGGGAAACAAAGACAATTATATTGATAATAAAGATCTCCCAGATGTAGGCTGACATGAATAATATACCTAAGAAATGAAGGCTTTGGCGTTAAACCTAGCTAAGATACTTTGCAACTAGATGATCTTACTCAAACTCCATGAACTCTGATCCCTCATCAATAAGGTAGCAATAATGATTTTTACCTTTCCAAGTTGTTTTGAGGAATAAATTTGGTGATTTTTGTAAAACACCTGATATACTGCAGCACACATTACACACTTAATGAAAGATGACTGTTATTCCTCTTATCTTTGTTTTCTTGATTGCTATCGATCACGTGCCCTCAAAACCTACCAGTTGTTAGAGGGTTTCAGGCACTTCAGTGCTTGTTAACCAAGGTTTTACTATTTTGTTGAGCATCATTCATAGGACTTTTAAAATAAGTTCTCTAATTACAATATTAGATCTTTGAGCATGGTTTTAAATGCAATATGATAATATTAACAATTTTTCATTCTCCTAAAAAAAAAGTTCCCCAATATGGTGGTTGATGTTGGATCATTGTCTTTAAAGTAGAAGGTCCCTAGTCTTAACTTCATGCTATTGCAATTTTAGAAAGAACAAATAAAGTGAACTTGTAGAAGGAATGAAAATGCATATTTAGCTAGAATTTGTCATCACTCATTAATGAGGAAAAACTGTATCTGTCTCTAGCGGCCCTCTTGTATCAAGAGTCTGCTAATTAGCTAAACGTTTGGCATATCTCAGTAACCTCGGTGGCCAGTATAATTAAAATTAACTTTGTTCAAAGACTCAGTATCCTGAGTCTTATCTCCCTTTTTTGAAGGTATCTTCATCAACTGAGCTTTCTAAAAATAGTTCTTAAATGGTGGATTGATCTGAGGATAAAGAGAGAGAACATGTCCACCAAATGAATCTTTTCATTTTTTGTGTTTTCCAATAAGTAGAAACATTATTATTTTCTCAAAATGTTCTCTTCTGTTTTTAAGGACATCCTTTATGAAGTTGTAGCTTCTAGTAATTTTCTAATCACTGAAGAGAGTACATAGATAGAACAGTAGTTTAATCCTTTAAGTTGTTAATTTAATTTCTGCACAAAATTCACAGAGTGCCATGAAATTGAGAGGTCTTTTAAGTCAACTGCTGGTATAGTGGACCATACCACAAACTGAACTATACTATCAAGAGCCTAGGGAAAGAAAATGTCCCAACCCCATTCATTCATTCATTCACTCATAAGCATTCATTACCAGCTATATGTCAGTTATTGTCCTCGGTTTGGATATTAGAAGGACTACCCACTGTCCTGTCCTCAGAGAGATCACTGTCTAGAAGGGAGGGCAAGCCACTGAGCAGGTATTTCCATGACAGGTAAACACGTGGTAAAACTGCATGCACCTAACCCAAACTTAGTACATGAGGGAAGCCTTCTTGGCAGGGAGGAGGGGATCCCCGTTTAGCTAACTATCCCCATTTAGCTAACTACCTTCGGCATCAAAGCTTTGAAAAACAGAATACAGAAATATGAGCTCCTGGTATTTATCTTTCGTACATAGAAAATGATGCTCTATTTGTTGACCAATGATTCTTGGGAGTATCCTCCATGCTGCAAGTGTTTGTTCATTCAGCAAGTAATTGTTGGGTTCATATCAAATGTGGTAACTGTGCTTAGAAGGAGGAATATAACAATATACAAAATTATGTAAAACGTGGTCTTTACTTTTGTGAAACTCATAGTATAGAAGAAACAGGATGATAAACAAGTATAAAATAATATGCTGCACACTGACTTATAAGTGCAAATTACTGCGTAAATGAGCAGAAGATAAGGGAACAATTTATTATGACACAGGAGGTATCAGAAAGCAGAGCTTTGGGTAGGAATAGGCATTCTGAAGACCAGGTAAGGAACAATAGGAGCAGAGACCAGGAACTTAAAAGATCTGCCCAGCACTCTCCCAGTCTGTAGTGTTGGGACCATGGGCGAGGTTCAGGTTCTAAAGGACTTTGTATACCATTCTAACAAAATTGGACACTGTCCTACTGTGGGGAAGCACCTGACTATGAACTCACCAGACCCAGGTTCAGATCTTGGCTCTGTCCATCTCTAGCATGTTACTGAACCTGAGTTTCCTGAGGACTGGGGAAACTGTCGTTTATGAGGTCTGACAATTCATGAGCTCATCCTAGAAAAAGTGCTACATACTTTATTGCTGAATATGACGACAGTCACCTTCAAAGTACATCCCCTTGGGAAACTATGCACTGATGCCAGCACTGAGTCTACCCATCAAAGGAATTTTGGAGTTCTTTTTTTGAAATGGCCATCAGGGCTGTCAGTGTATTTCCCTTGATATCCTGAATGTCATCAAACTGTCTTTCCTTCAATATTTCCTTTATCTTTATACAAAGAAAAAAGTCATTGGGGGCCAGATCAGTTGAGTAGGAAAGGTGCTCTAATACAGTTATTTGTTTACTGGCTAAAGACTACCTCACACGCAGTACTATGTGAACTGGTGCATTGTTGTGATGTAAGAGCTCCTTCAGGGCTGTTTTTGCACATGTCTTTCTCATGCCAAGATTTTCAGTTACGATTTTCCTGTTTCTCCATCACTATTTATTTCGTCTTCTATGCTTCTCACAGTCAGCCAATGATTTTGATCACTATTGATGAATTTTTGCAATGTTTTCATCAGCTCTGCTCATTACAGGTTGTTCTGACCTCTCTTCATTGGTGGTACTTTCTCTCCTCTCAGAAAAACATTTAATCCATTGGTACACTGCCATTTTCTTCATGGAATTATCCCTATGAAGTTGGACTAACATGTTCCTGATTTCATTTCCACTCTTGCCAAGTTTAACAAGAAATTTAGTGTTTGTTTATTGCTCTAATTCAAACTCTGGCATTCTTGCGATGACAGCTCTGATGGCCATTCCAGAAAGAGTTCCAAAATTACTTTGACAGGTGGACCAGGTGCTGGCATTGGTGCATAGCTTCCCAAGAGGAGTATTTTTAAGGAAACCGTAGTGATATTCAACAATGAGATATGTAGCACTTTTTCTTTAAGTTTGTGAACTTAATTTTTCAACCTCTTATGTACCTACCTAACATAAGATAATGTGAACAAAGTGCTTCATACACTGCCTCTGGGCACTCAATAAAAGTTAACAAGCCGGGCTCAGTGGCTCAGCCTGTAATCCCGTACCTTTGGGAGGCTGAGGTGAGTGGATTGCCTGAGCCTGTGTGTTCGAGACCCACCTGGGCAGAGAGACCTCATCTCCACAATAAACCAAAAAATCAGTCGGGCGTGGTAGCGCATGCCTGTAATTCCGGCTACTCGGAAGGCCGAGGCAGAAGGATCACCAGAGCCCAGCAGGTTGAGGCTGCGGTGTCCGGGAGCGGCCACTGCACTCCAGTCTGGGCGACAGAGTGAGACTCCAACTCAAAAAAAAATAAATAAATAAAAGTTAACAGTTGCTGTTACTGCTAGGTCTTATCCCAGGGACACTGGAAAGCTATTGAAAGTTATTAATCTTGCTGTTGTCGCTCTAGATTATAGAACTTCTTTGTGCATCATCTTAAAATGTTTTGATGATTAAACAAGTTAATATTTATAAAGTGCCTATAGAACAATGACGAGTACTTAGTAAGCGCTGTGTGTTTATCACACAGTGTATATTAACTTAATTTAATGAATTCTGCTAAGCAGTAGAAATAAAATTTTCCCATTTTACAGATGAGTAAACTACAGAGAGGGAAGTTAAGCTTCTGGCCTAAAGTAGTCCAACGAATAAACCTGTGTCTTATTTTGTATTATAGCAGCTGCATCTGAAAATTTGATGTAAAAGACATACCTAGTCCTATCATCACAACATGGTTTTCATTTTTGTGAGTCTTTGTGAGATGTTTTCTGTCTTTGTCCAGGTACAAGTAATTGTTTTTACAGAACTGCAGGCATAACTGGTATAAATTTTGCATTCCAGTTTTTTTCCAAGCATTATATCATTTTCCATTTTCCTTTATAGGCATCATGTTAAATTTTAATAGATGTGTAAAAGTACTTCAAATTGATTTTCCTTAGCTTTTATCTTGCTGTTGAGTATTAGTCTGTTTCCTGTTTTTCATTATTATATAGTACATAATGCTTCGGTAAGCATATCCCCAAATACAGCCATTCTCTTCTGTTGATTTATTTTCTTAGATAAGTTTCCAGGAATGGGATCATTGGGTCGCTGGTTATGAATAGTTTAATTGTTTTTGACATACATTGCCGGGTGCCTTCCACCAGCAGTGCATGGAGACTGCCAGTTTCAACACGGAGCAAAGAGGCAGAGTTGATAGCCTCGTTGGCGAGATATATTTTACTTTTGAAAATTATTGCTGATTTAATTAAGAATAAGAATGATACTGCAAGGCCATTTTATTATTTGCATATTTTGATTGTTAATTCTTTTAAATGAATTGCCAACTAATTTAATACCTTCTTTATGCTTTCTTTCTACTCTTTTTTAAAATTATTCCATTAATAAACATTTCTTGACTGTCTACTTTGTACCAGAGTCTGTATTGCATGTTTTGGATATAGATGTGAAGTTAAGATACAGGATTATACAGTCTGGTGGGGGAGCTATTTGAGAAAATAAGATACTTTCAGCTTCATGTGGTAAGGACCTTGATAGATATCCGCATACAAGAGGAACGTGGAGACATAAAGGGCAGGGAAGAACAAATGAACTTCTTGAGTAGAATGCTGTTGAGTTATTTTGAAAGATATGTAGATTCTATGTGTGCATCTGTATGAGTGTGTATACTTAACAGGCAGTTACGTCCATACATGTGTGTGTATCAGGTAAAAAAACTGGAGTTATATAATATTTGATCATTGTTATCATAAGATGCCAAGAGGAACACGTGCCTAAAGATAGGAGCACTGATGAGTAAGGCGATGGACAACAGACAGAGCAATCCAATAGAGAAGGAAAGAAACAGACAGCCTAGTGGGAGGAAAATCAGAATACAGCAGTGAGAGGAAGAAATTTAAAGAAATGAGGAGAGGTAGCCTCTACCAGATGCGTGGGCTACTTGGAGGCCTTTGATAACTTGGACAGAAGCAGTCACTGCCTTTTAAACATAAAATGGGCCTGATGTCCTTTTATCTTTAATGCCATTCTAAATGTAAATATCCTGTGCATCCATGAAAATTAGGTAAGTAGAGAAAAAGTCTGGGCTGTAGGGTCAAATCTTAATAGCTGTGCAACCTTGGGCAAGAATTCTTAGTATACAGTAGCTTTACCTTTACACTCTTTACCTTTACAATGTTTTGCAGAACTGTTAGAACTAAATGAACTGGTGTTTGTAAAGTGCTTCATGCAATGCCTGGCACATAATAGGTCCTTTGCAAATAGAAGTTGCTTTAATAGCTATTACTTTAAATGCAACAGTGATTATTTTAAAACATATCCCGTGCCTGCTCTATTCTTTTAGTAGTTATGACTAGTCATAGAGAGTGAAGCCATTAAGATTGGGATTAGAATCCCACTTATTTAGCTCTGGACCTTGGGCAAGTTACTTTATTTCTTTGGGCCTCAGATTCCTCATCTGTGAAATGAAGACAATAATAGCACCCACCACGTAGATTTATTTTGAGGACAAAAATACTTAAGAATGGTGCCTGCCACATAAAAAGTGTGGTATACTGATACAGCTTTGATGATGATGACAGTTTTGGGACCAAATAATTTTACTCCATTTTAAGAATGTAAGTAATTCTGTACCTTTTGGCTTTTTCTTTTTACCCTCTTTACCCTTTCCCATGCCCATACTTCTTTGGTTTATCCTGAGTGTCATAAAAATCTTTTTTTTTTTTTTTTGAGTTGGAGTCTCACTCTGTCACCCAGACTGGAGTGCAGTGGCCGCTCCCAGCCACTGCAGCCTCGACCTGCTGGGCTCCTGCGATCCTTCCGCCTCAGCCTTCCAGTAGCTGGAACTACAGGCGTGCACTACCACGCCCGGCTAATGTTTTGATTTATTGTAGAGATGAGGTTTCGCCAAGTTGTCCAGGCAGGTCTCGAACCCGCATGCTCAGGCAATCTACTCACCTCAACCTCCCAAAGCATGGGATTATAGGCTGAGCCACCGAAAAATCTTTTTTTCATTTGTTTGTTTCAATTATATTTTTCTTACATCTTGTCTGTTTCAGTAATTTCATCTACTCTTAGGTTCATCCAAATCAATACTTATGACTTTTTTTTTCTTATGGCTCTTGTTAATCAGCAACTATCTTCTCCTGAGTTGATGGTCTTGCTTACTTTTTGCCTAATGGAAAATTGATTCTATGGTCACCCAGACCTGGTGAACAGCAATATCCTCCCATGAAAAGATTTCCCCTTTGCTTCTGTCCCTGGTATATGGGGCAACAGTCCCCTGATTTTTGTAGAAATGGTGTTGGAGTAATACCAGTGCACACAGAAGTACATAGGGGTACATACAGCCATTTAAATATTGTGTAAATTTCACCCTCCTCCCAGCCCCCCCCACCCCCGTCCTTATACTCCCATTCTTCTGTTTTCTCTGTTAGATTCAGTTTTTACAGTGGGAAAAACTAAAGCTGGACTAATTTCCACCTGTTTGAAAGTGACCTGATTTTAAACTTAAAAATGCTTTTATTTTCCTAAACACATATACCTGTGTGTGTGTTTCTGCTTACAAATATAACTTCAAACACAATGAATGAATATTTCCAATATCCACTCCCCACATTTTTAAAATTTGGCTTTGGTGTAAAGTTCTAGTAAATTGACTGCCTTTTGTTTGTTCTTCTGCCCTTAAGGATTCCCATTGCTTACAGGTTGTCTCCACACTCCATTCTCCATGTCTGCCATTTTCTCTCACCTTCTTTCAACGCACCATATATGTGTCTTGCATCTGTGTATGATTCACTAACTCAGTTTCCTTCCGTGGTGGTTTTAATGTTCATACTGTATGCAGTGATGATCTTAATTCTGTCATCCAGTGAGTATATCCTGCTGTGTTCCTGATTCTTAATATGAATATTTCTATCTCCTTAAGAATGAATAACAACTGTTTCCTGAACATTTTTCACATTATGTGCAAGGTTTATTTCAGGAGGGTTATCATTGCTTCTCAGATTTTCCTATTAATAGTTTTGCATTTTTCTTTTGGGCTACATAGCTTTCTCATACGGGCCAGATTTTTTTTCCTAAAATTTTTGTGTTCTTTCCCTCCCCAGTTTTTGTAGTGCTTACCATAGGGATACTGACTTTAAATTCCATTTCATCAGTTTGGAGGATCAAGAGTGAGTAGATCAGGAATTATCCCTTTTTCCTCCATTGTCCCACCCTTTAGGAATCAGCAGTGAGCATCCCACAGTTGCAATTATAGATCCGACCATTTTAAGGTGAGATTTTTTTTTTTAAGTTGGAATCTCACTCCATCACCCAGGCTGGAGTGCAGTGGCACACTCACAGCCACCCCAGCATTGACCTGCTAGGCTCCGGCGATCCTTCCGCCTCAGCCTTCCAAGTAGCCAGAACTACAGGCACGTACTACCACGCCCAGCTAATTTTTTATTTATTGTAGAGATGAGGTCTTGCCAAGTTGCCGGGGATGGTCTCAAACCTGTAGGTTCAAGCAATCCACTCGCCTCGGCCTCCCAAAGTGCTGGGATTATAGGCTGAGCCACTGAGCCTGGCCAAGGTGAAATTTTTATCATGTCCCAGATGTGGTTACTGCCAGTATTTATCTTCTGAAACAGGTTAGAGGAACATTTTTAAAGTGTTGTACCTTTAGCGTGATGTTTTAAAAATAATAATTTCATTCTGAATTTTCTCAATTATTATTTTTCTTGGGTATATATATTTGATTGATTGATTGATTAGACTTTTCGGACAACTTTATGTAGTTTTGTATTATTATTATTTAGAAAGAAAAAGCTCTCCCTTCTCATTCTGATTTTTCCCAGAAAAGCAGAATTTAGCATTTGATAATAATAACATCTAGATTTGTTGTGGCATGGCGGCAGTTTGGAAGGAAATGACTGTGGTTCCTAAGCAAACTTAGCTGTTTGTGTGATCTTGGGTGATTTTTAAAATATTTTTGGCTGGGCTCAGTGGCTCACACCTGTAATCCCAGCACTTTGGGAGGTCAAAGTGGGAGGATCACTTGAAGCCAGGAATTAGAGACCAGACTGAGCAACATGATGAGACCCCCTGGCTCTACAAAAAAAATTTTTTTTAATTAGCCAGGTGTAATGGTGTCTACCTATGATCCTAGCTACTCGGAAGGCTGAGACGGGAGGATCACTTGAGCCCAGGACTTTGAGGCCAGAGAGAGCTATAATCACACCACTGTATCTCCTGCCTGGGTGACGCAGCAAGACTATGTCTCTAAAAAAAAAAAAGAAACAAGTATTTGTGATCCTCAATTTTTTTCAACTGTAAAACAGTAAAAATAATACCTATCTTTCAAGGTTGTTGTGGGGATTAGATATGGAAAACACCTAACAAGTTGCCTGGAACACAGTAGACTTTTTATAAATGCTTGCTCCTGTTATTAGTAAAATCATTTAGCTCAAAGTGGAGAGAGAGCAAAGTCATCCTTTGATTATGTTGATGTGAGTCAAAGATTGGGAGAACTATGACTCTATCTTCATAGTTATAGATTTTATTATAGGGAAACAAACAAACAAACACTGTAGCAGGAGTCAGGAAAAAAGAGGCTCTACCAGTATCTCTCTGAATGGTCTTGGTCAGGTCACTTCACTTTTGAGGCTCAGCGCCCACATTCATAAAATGAAGAGGCCCTCCAGGCATGGTGGCTCATACCTGTAATCCCAGTGCTTTGAGACACCAAAGTGGGAGGATCACCTGAGCATAGGGGTTTGAGACCAGCCTGGACAACATACAGAGACCCTATCTCTACAAAAATAAATAAATAATTAATTAATTAAAAGAATTAGTTGGGCATAATGGCATGTACCTGTAGTCCCAGCTACTTGGGAGGCCAAGGCAGAGATCACTTGAGCCCATGAGTTTGAGGCTGCAGTGAGCTATCATTGCACCACTGCACTCTACCCTGGGCCACAGAGCAAGACTCTGTCTCTGGGGGGGAAAAAAAAGAAGAAAGAGTAATGCCACAGTGATGACTCCTTCCTGTCCCTCCAGGTCTGTGTGCTTCTGTCTTGGATATTAAAGCCATCTTTTATCTTTGTTTTTGGTTTTTAATGCATAGCTGATCTTGTTACTCTGGTTTGTAAAGCCCTTCCTACACTGGCTTCCTGCTGCTCTTGGCTAAAACCTGAACAGGGATGGTCTCTCCCTGCCTCTCCAGGCTCCTTTCTCCTCCCTGCAGCTCAAGGTCTGGCCAAGCTCTGACCAAGCTCCTTTCCACTACTCTTGCAGTTCCCTCCCCTCACTGCTCCCTGACCCTTCCTACCACCACCTCCTCCCCCCCACAGATTTCTGTGTGTGTGTGTGTGTGTGTGTGTATGTGTGTTTTAGAATATGTTGTTTGGTGGTTTTTTTTTAATACATATTTTTTATTTTAAAATTGTGGGGTACAGTTAAGGGTTAGGTATACCAATATGCATTGTGCAGGTACCCTTGTTGATGAGGTGTGCTCCCCCATCCCCAGACATTGACTACCGTTAATCCCACTTCCCTTCCCCTCCCTGTCCCCCCCATAGTTTCCCTTCACTGTCAATCCTTTTCTTATAGTATTACAGTAGTTGTTCAAGGTCCACTTATGAGTGAGAACATGTGATACTCAGATCTTTGTTTCTGTGAGAGATCACTCAGTATTATAAACTCTAGTTCCATCCAGATTGTTGTGAAATTCATGGTTTTGTTCTTTTCTATGACTGCGTAATATTCCATTGTGTATATGTACCACATTTTTTTAAATTCAGTCCTCTTTTGATGGACAGCATGGTTGGTTCCATAATCTTGCTATTGTGAACACCATTGTGATAAACATACATGTGCAGGTATCTTTTTTATAGAGTGATTTGAGTTCTTCAGGGTATATTCCCAGTAGGGAGATTGTGGGGTCATATGGGAGGTCAATATTTAGAGTTTTTAGGAATCGCCACACTGATTTCCACAGAGGCTGCACTAGTTTACACTCCCACCAACAGTGTAGAAGTGTTCCCTTTTCACCACACCCTCTCCAGCATCTATACCTCTCCTTTGTAATCCTTATCACAGTTGTCATTGAAGTTCTGTTTGCTCTAGGCCACGTCTAGTGGGTTAATAGTTGTTTCCCTAGGACCTGGCCAATTGCCCTAGCAGCTCCTAAGTACTAAATAAATATTTGGAGGATGAATGAATGAATGTAATCTTTAACATAATGCTGAAGGAGGCACAGTCCTTGATTCTTAATACTTCCTGTAGATCTAAGACTTAAACAGATTGGATGCTAAGAAATATGCTTCATAAACAATTTCAAAAATAAATGTTCCTTCGTGATTTTGTTTTTATTTTAAAGATGTGGTGTACAATTCAGGGTTAGGTATACAAATATTCGTTACACAGGTACCCTTGTTGATGAGGTGTGCCCCTCCCTCCCCTGGCAGTTTCCCTCAACTGCCAATCCCTTTCTTATAGTATTATGATAAATTGTTCAAGGTTCGCTTATGAGCTATGTGATTTTTTTTTTCAGCTATTGGTTCTTTCACACAAGAAAAAAGCAAAATTAAATTATGTTGCAATCCTCATCCCAAGTAGGAGGTGACCAGTTTTGTTATGCCTTGTCAAATTACAAACACCCCCAACTTTGGGACCTTTCTCAGCACAATAAAATCCCCTTTGGGACAGTGGAAGTGATTTCCAGCCCCCTTCACAGGAGATCATGGCTGGGGTAGAGGGACTGGACGGGGTGCGTGGTAGAAGGTGCATCTGATTCTTTGCCATGCTTGGACTTGTCTTCTGTCTGTGACACTCAGGCCCATGGGGACTAAAGGTGGCTGGCAGAGTGAAGTTACATCAGTGGCTCTGAGTCCACCCAAAACTTGTGTTGGGATCTGTCTAGGTGAGGGTTCACCAGGGCAAACCTGAGCCTCTGGGTTTTCTTTGAGTTCCTAGCACCTGCTGTTTGTCTGGCCCACAGTAACTACTCTGAAGAGTTGCTTTCCTTCCCCTGCTATGGTCATACTGCTTTCATTTATACATTCTTGCATAGTTGAAGAGCTCTGAGAGCCACCAGCTCCACAGTGAGGTTTTTCCTGAGTATTTTCACTTCTGCTTAAAGAAATTTAGAAAGGGAAGAGAAAAGCTCAGAGGGGCATTCCTTGCCAGCTATTGTCTGAGATTTACTTTGGAATGATGCAGGATTTCGATTTTGATTTTATAAACGTAAATTGTGTAGTGTTAAGGAAGCAGGAAGTGGGAACACTAGGACTCAGATCTGGGTCTTCCCATCAAGGTGTCAAGGCAGCACTTACCTCTCTTCTGGCTTTTCTGTCCTGCTTCTTTCTAGCTCAGTGTAAAAGATGGAACAAAAAGACAAATTGTAAACCATGATTTCCTTTACACATTTGGTTGTGGTTTAAAAAAAATTTATTTAGACTGTGTGTACTTTAGGATTCTTTCTTTAATTTCACAGTCATTCAGCAAGCATAGATTGAGCATCTTCTGTGTGTCAAGAACTGTTCCAGATGTTAGGAATAAAATGTAGGGCACGATCCCTGCCTTTTAGGTGCTCGCAACATAGAAAGGGGGCATGGAAACATGAATAACTGAAATACAGTTAAGCAGGTGACACTGTAGAGGTAGGACAGGATAGGAAATGATTATTTTTACGTGGCATAGAAGAGAGGGTGAGTAGCAAGAACATGTCACAGAGGAAATCAATAGAGAAGAGGAAGGGAGCAATAAAGTATGGGAATCAATAGAGTAGAGGAGGGTGGGGTGGAAAGTCCCTGAGCTGGAATACAGTCCAAGGTGGTAGTAGCTCAGGGAACATTGGAGATGATGGAAAGCCACGGGGGGGGGGTTGCACCCCTTCCTTCAAAGTCGTGATCTAAAAGTGACACACAGCCTCTACTCTTACCCCTGTCATCTTACCCCTTGGCCGGGATGTAGTCCCATGGTCACACCTCACTGGGAGAGAGGTGGGAAACAGATGTCATGTCGTGTCATCCAGTTGTCATGTACAACTGCAATGTGTGTAGAGGAGCGAAGAGGCAGAATGGGGAGACTGCAGCTCTTCAGATGGTAAATAAAGCTCAGGCATTCTCAAGGCAACAGGGAACCTTTGATAATTTTAAAGACAGGTATGTGACATCAATTGGATGCAATAACTGGCATTGAAGGTTTTGAGAGTTACAAGTGCAGTGAAGGCAGGAATAACAATCTGCTGTTGGAAAGTGAGCCCCCGTCATGCTAGCTGTTATTTCTGCCACTAGTAAGAATGGCTGGGCACAGCTGGGTGTGAGCTCAGAAGGAGGAGTGCAGAAAACTAACTGAATGGCTTTGTGTTCTGATGGTTTTAGTTGTCCTGTGATGTTGTGACTTCGGATCTCTCCCTCTTAGCCCTCTCCGGGAAGCCGCTAAGTGGAACCTAAAAGAAATGCTTCCAAAATATGTTTCAAAGGAGAGAAACTGTATCCAAATAAACCAATAAGGTCAGATGTTTTTGCTCTCTGAAACAGTTCCAAGCCATTTCACAATTCCTTATAGCATCAGATGCATGAAGTCAAACAGCGTAATTCCTGTTGAATTAAACCAGTAAATGAGAATACCAAGGAAATGATGAATTGAAAATTCTTTTTCTCCTTTCCTATGAGAAGGTTAACTAAAAGCAAATGCAGCACCATGGGTGGACTTCATTTTAGTTAAGTAAGGCTGTGGTTTCTTGTGTGTGTGCTGAAAGCTGGGTGCTCTTACCATCAGAGCCAAGTTCCCATTGCGCCTGAAGGCTTACTGTTCCTTCTCAGAAGGAAGTATAAATACAGCACAACTCGCTGATTGTCTTCCTGTGGACTGTAGAAAATATGCTTCTAGAATATCTCATATTTTGGCTGTTTCCTCAGCTAAAACCTTCAGAATTTTCCATTTGCTTTGAACCCTGGCAGACTACACTGAATTAAATAATTGCTATTAATAGGGCATGTTGCTCATCCTATGAAACTTGAAATGACGTCGTTCTTAGCATTACATTCTTTTGTTACCCCTACTGAGTATGACATTAAATCAATAAAGAAGGAATTGGAGGAGAGGACACTTTGCTCTCGTGGCCATTAGCTGGAGAGATGAGTAATTTTCCGTCATTTTAATGTGCAGTCCATAGAGGGGATAGCTGTATGATATGATCCTAGGCGTGTCTTTTCATGTTTCCAGCCTCACTTTCTTTCTCTTAAAGTGACTATCCTAACATTTATTTATTTCGTATATAGTACTGTCATACATGCTCCAGGGCTGTTATGAAAGCTTCGTCATTTCAGAAACCCAGGTTCTTGCTATCTTATTGCTCTGCCATGCTCACCACACAGCTTCATGCTGTGGTTGACTCTGCTGCTCTCATGCCAACCATTATTTCCACACACCAGTCAGTGAGACAAAGGAAGGGTCCAAGGGCAAGATACACCCCTTCCTTCACAGTCATGATCTAAAAGTAAAACATAGCCTCCCCTCCTATCCCTTGGATAGAATGTAGTCAAGTGGTCACTACATGTGGGAGAGAGGTGGGAGGTGGGAAATGGCTGTCATGTCATGTCATATAGTTGTCGTGTATAACTACAATGTGTGTGGAGGAGGGGAAGTAGGTATCTGAGGACTACTAGCAGGCTCCTGCCATAACATCTGAGTTTCTTTAAATAAATAATAATAAGTACAAGTTTTATGTTCAATTGCCCATCAATTTGTGAAAAAAATTCAGACAATACCCCTTGTGTGCAGGTGCCTTGTTTAAAGGTGATGGTGACAGAGGAGGTAAATGGAAGAAATCCCAGAAGGGGTGACATTGGAAAGCCCTAGGGAATGGCCTGGTGGAGTGCATTATCTTTGTGAAAAAAAGGGAAGGAAATTCTGATTTATGTTATAACATGGATGGACCTTGAAATTAAATTTTTAAATTAAAGTGAAAGAATTCTGCAGAGCTTCTTTGCAAGGTGTGGTCATCAGTGGAGATGGTCACCAACATTCCAAATCTCCTCCTTTTGGGTCCGTGGGCACCTCCTTGTCCCTGTGTGACCACGTGACTTGCTTTTCCTAGTGAAATGTGAGTGGAGGTGACATGTGTCACCTCAAAGGGCAAATCTTAAGAGCCAGTGCAGAATTCTAAAACTTCCATCCTGCCTATTATAGTGACCAGCAAAGTCCCAGATTTCTGGTCTCTTTCCATCTGCATGCCTGAGTAAGAACATGAGAAGCAGTGCCCCTTGTTACCTATGATGAACATGAGTAAGAAATAAACCTTTGTTGTTTTAAGCCATTGAGATTTGGAGATATATGTTACTATAGCATAATCCCTTGGCTGATACAGAAACTAAAAATATATCACCTGTGGATGATTAGTGATAGGGTGTCAGTTACTACTCTGTGAAGGTGAAGACATTAAACAAAGATCCATAAATGCTAATGAATATTAAAGAAATCCAGTGTCTAATACATGTATCTTTTTGTTCTTCTAAAAGCTTTCACCCAACTATTAATGGCTAGAGCTTAAATTATTAGCCCAGTTTAGTTGTTATTATGTTCTCATAGTAGTTAGTCATATTTTAAGTAAATGCATATTCCTAAACTCTCATCTTAACTTACTTTTTAAGCTATAAGATGTACCAGATCTGAAGAGATTGACAGGCGTGTGGTATAGCCTTGAGACTGGCAGTATTGGGGGCTCTAAAGGTTTCTGATCTAGTTTTGGAAAAAGTTTATTATGCTAAAAAGTTCGGTTTATAGTTCTGATGCCCTGAAGTTTGTAGCATAAACAATGACTCTCTGATCTATACCTGTGGATAGTATTGCCACAAGCAATATAAATGCCATTATACCAGTTTTTCCTTCAAATGTTGATAATTTTTAACCATTTAAAGGAATTATCAAAGTATACTTGTACATTTTAAAATAACTTTAAAATTTTATTTCATTTGTTTTGAAAGCCAATTCCAAGAATAAATAATAATAGCTAACATTTGTTGTAGACTTTTTGGTTGCCAGGTAGATCCATTCAATCTTTATAACAGTCATCTTTTGCCTGAGAAAATTGAGGCATAGAGAAGCCAAGAAATGTGCTGAAGCCGGGCTCAGTGGCTCAACCTGTAATCCCAGCACTTTGAGAGGCTGAGGCAAGTGGATTGCCTGAGCCCACAGGTTTGAGACCAGCCCGGGTAACTTTACAAGACCCCACCTCTACAATAAATAAAAAATTAGCCAGGTGCTATAACGCACACCTGTAGTTCCAGCTACTTGGAAGGCAAAGTTGGAAGGATCACCAGGCC
The DNA here is from genome assembly GCA_027257055.1 of Cephalopachus bancanus. NCBI lineage: Eukaryota > Metazoa > Chordata > Mammalia > Primates > Tarsiidae > Cephalopachus > Cephalopachus bancanus. The sequence goes on from JAPVLO010000057.1 coordinate 7,582,677, forward strand.
CAGCGGATTGACGCTGGGGTGACTGTGAGTGTGCCACTGCACTCCAGCCCGGGCGATGGAGTGAAACGCCATTAAAAAAAAAACCAAAAACAAAAGTGCTGAAGCCCACATAGTTGGGGAGTGAAGAAACTAGGGTTTGAAGACGTTGTCTGTCCCTGAGCTTCCTTCTGTGGCCACTGTGAATCCTGGCTCTTGGAGAAGAATGGGATACCACAATTACTTATGTCCATTGTTGATTTTGCCTGAGTATGTAGGTAGCAGTCCAGATGAAATAGAAATTAAGCTGGGTACAGTGGCTCGTGCCTGTAGTCCTAGCACTTTGGGAGACCAAGGCAAGAGCACTGCCTGAGCCCAAGAGTTCTAGACCAGCCTAGACAACATAGCGAGACCTCGTCCCTACAAAAAAATAAATATAATTAATTAACTAGGCATGGTGGTGGGTACTTGTAGTCCCAGCTACTTGGGAGGCTAAGGCAGGATCGCCTGAGTTCAGGAAGTCGAGGCTACGGTGAACCATGATCATGCCACTGCACTCCAGCCTGGGTGACAGAGTGAGACCCCAACTCAAGGGGAAAAAAAAGAAATAGAAATTACACTTTTTACACACAGCCAGGGTGTGCTTTTTTTAAATCAAGAAATCCTATTTTTTATTTATTTGCTTATTTATTTAAGTAAATATCTTTAAAAGAATCACCTCAAGTGTCGTCCTAAGTATACTTTCTATCATCATTAAAAGAAACAGCTTTGCCCTAGTGATCTACTGTATATCTCCATCCAGTAGACAAAATCGTGAGCTCATCTCTTCTTTAGGTTCTGAGCTAGGACTGTTTACAAGTGACCTGTCTGGATGTCTTCAGGTGACAGAATATGAATGTAAATCTTGTGCTCAGACCCTGGTAGAAATGACAGGCAGAAGATATCTGACCCTTAAATATTTACATAGAGATCTCATCATGGCCCTCTGACGATGTGAAGAGCCCAGAGAGCCTCAATTGTTTATAGAGCTCTCTAGTGAAAACTATAAAAGCAGTGACCTGGCTATCTTCTTTTGCAAGATAAGCAAAGTGGACCTGGCAGTCCAGAAGGGAAGCTCATTTGCATGGTTGGCTTTTTGGAAATGGTGTGCCAAGAATGAATCTTCATTTAGTAACCTGGAAACCAAGGGATCACAGACTGGCACAGAGTTTCTGCATCAGAACCGCCTGAACTTGAGTGGAAAGGTGACAACATCCACACTGCTTCAGGCAGGTGTGGTATGTCATCTTGGCCAGCTAGGCTTTGACAATTTTATAGGTGCAGAATCCCAGAATTTGCTGAAGTTGAATATTCTAAGAATGGAAGGATGAGGGTGATTAATTGCCTGAACTGTGCTCTTGTTTTTGCTTTCAGGCAAATTCCTTCTCCATACAGGGTGCAGTCATCTTTAGCTTGTCAGTTGTTGTCACAGCTTGTTGGGAGGATCATCAGCTTAGCCACTTCAAGTTGCCTAAATGATTTCACAGAAACCCAGCCCTTCTGCAGGATCTCACCTGAAGATCCTGCCACATGTGGGAATGTCGAGTTCAAGGACAGGGCGATTCATACAATAGTATGAATAACAAACACTATGTGCCAGGCACAGTTCTAAGCACTTTACCCGTCTTGCGGAGAAGGTGGTTTTAGTATTCTTACTTTACAGGTAGGGAAATCTTAAACATTTTAACTTGGCTGGGGTCCTGTAACCAGTAAAGGGTGCAGTTAAATTCAAACCCAAGCAGTCTGGCTCCAGTAGCTGGAATGACCCAGTCACAGTAGTATTCACTCAAGGGCTGTAAATTATAGGATCTATAATGATTCATAGGAAGGAATGCATATCTTTGCAAAATATATTATTATCTTTTATTGTCTGAAGGTTATAGATGATGCACTTGACAAGCATGTCAGAACTCTGAACTGCCACAGGGTGAAAAACTTCCATGGAGGAGAATCCTTTATCCTTCCTACACAGAGAGCAGAATTAGTGAGTACCGCAAGAGACAGTGCTTACACATAGATAAGTCAGTAGAGAGCGCCATGGAGTACACACTGTGTGTGGGGTGCATGCCAATGACAAGATGGAGTGATCGTCTCCATGTTTGCCTGAGGATCCTGCAGCCTTTGGGGAAAGAAGTCAAGTTCACTTCAGTAGGCTCAGAGCTCCTCATTCTTCCGATTTCTCAGAGACTGCCTGTCTGCAGTCTCAGAGAAAAGCAGATAAAGAAAGCTAAGAGTGGATTGCCTGAGCCCGCGGGTTCAAGAACTGCCCGGGCAACTTGGCGAGACCTCATCTCTACAATAAATCAAAATGAGCCGGGCGTGGTAGCACGCGCCTGTAGTTCCAGCTACTTGGAAGGCTGAGGTGGAAGGATTGCCGGAGCCCAGCAGGTCGAGGCTGCAGTGGCCGGGAGCGGTCACTGCACTCCAGTCTGGGTGACAGAGTGAGACTCCAACTCAAAACAAAAAGAAAGCAAGCTAAAATTCTGTGTGGCCTTATCCAAAGCCCTCTTTGACTGAGAACAGGGAGGAACACTTTGGGAGGGGGATGACACTCTTTGATGCAAGTAAAATGTCCCCAACCTAAACCTTGGAGAACTGTGAGCATGGCATCCACCTTGCTGTGGGAGTCACACTTTCTTTTTTTAAAAATGTTTTAGCATTTATTAACAGAGTTTCAGAATATATGAAGCAAACGTAGAACTGCAAAGAAGCAAAGACAAAAATACAATTAGAGATTTCAATACTATTTTCTCAATAATTGATACAACAAATGCACAGAAAATTGGTAAGTACATAAGATTAGAATAATACCACTAGCCAACTTAATCCAATTGACATTTATAGAACAATCCATCAAATTATCAGCAGAATACACACCTTTTAAAATGTAGATGGAATATTTACCAAGATGGAACATATTCTAGGAGCCACACTTTCTAATATCCCTTCCTCAGACCAGTGCAGCCTGGGAAGGTAATAGCTATCATTCAATTATATCATCGCTTTCTTGCTGTGTACTAAGTGAGAAACCAACTAATCAGTTTAATAACCATACAAGACCTCTGCATTGTTCATTTATGTGATTCAAGTGATCTATTAATATTCTCTGCAACCAATTTGTCTTGGGTTTTGACCCTGGATATTTAGGAAATGCTTTCTAGAATTTCCCTAATGTGATATGTCCACTGTATCTTTATAAGAGGTATTTGTATTTTTTATTAAAATGTTTTTTTTTTTACTCCTGGTGATAGAAACTGATGTATTTAACAATTTAGTGAAATTTCATCAGGAGTAATGTTGTTTTTGAAGATACTAAATGTACATGTGCCTTCATTATTGCGGAACTTGGGGTTGCTGGTGGTGGGGACCTGCAATGATTTCAGATGCTTTTCTCTAATGAGGAGTATTATTTTTGCTTCTCTTAAATATCACTGAGTTCCAATCCTCTTTATAAATTTTTATAAAAGATAAAAGGTTTATTTCCAGAACCATTTATTCTCACCAGGAACTAAAGCCAAATAAAGATTCAATTGAGTTCATATTTGATTTAAGACTATAGTGATTTCTTTTAAGTAGTTTTGGAAAATACAGACATTTAGTTCCCATTTGATCTCAATCACTCACTCTGTTTTTGTTATTAAACTTCTGCATCAGCAACATTAAAGGGAATTACTATTTGGATTTAGATCACTTTTGATTTGGCGCTTGTGACTTGAGGTTCAAGGTTATGCCTCTTATTAAAATTACTTAACGTTCTGTGCATTTTTGAGAAAGTAATCAAAATGAGATGCTTACTTTTACCCCTAGACTCAACTTTAGTGGTTATTGCTTTTATAAAATTACTTGTTTAATGGAAATTTTAAATGATAAGGTAGTGGCTTAGAGGTTGAGACATGGTGGTTCACAGTCTCTCATTTTATAATAAATCATTTGGATCCCTACCATGCACCTTTTCTTCTGCATCCCTGATGATGTGTGACACATATTCAAAAGAACTTTTGAAATTAAAGAAACACCAATCAGAGCAATCAGGTGAAATCTTTGACCCATTCATTCAGCAAAATTGTTTAAGTTCAATCATTTCTGGTTCTGTAAAGATTTGGGGAAATCAGAACTCTCTTGCTTTATTAGTGCCCCCTCTTTAGTAGATAATTTGGCAATATCTTTCAAAATATGTAGTGCATACACCTTTGATCTAGGTAGCACACTGCTAGGACTTTACTGTGTGCGGTGTATTAATTATCTATTACTGCATAACACATTGCCACAAAGCTTGGCAGCTTGAAACAACAAATATTTATCATCTCACAGTTTTCAAGGTCAAGAATTGGGAGCAATTTAGCTGGATTATTGTGGCTCAGAGGCTCTCATGAGATGCTGGCAAGCTGTGGGCAAGAGCTGCATTCGTCTCAAATCTCCAATGGGGAAGGAAAATGTATTTCTTTCTAAGCTCACTCATGGGTGTTGAGTGGCTTTCCACAGCCAGCCCAGGTTTCTTCACAGCATGGCTGCTGGTTCCCCCCAGAGCATATGAACCAAGAGAGACAGAGCAAGGAGGCAAGAAAACACCCAAGAGGGAAGGTGCAATCTTTTATAACTTAATCTTAAACATGGCCTACCATCATTTCTGCTGTAGACTAGTGGCCACATAGATCAACCTAGGTACAGGTACAGTATAGGAGCAGGGGATATTACACAAGGGTGTGAACCCCAGAAGCTGGGATCCTTGGGGGCCATCTTGGAGGCTCTTTCCCCATGTAGCTAATGTAGAAACAAAAACTTGAGCTGTCTCATCAAGCTGAAGGCCATCTTTATGCTGAAGAATGATACATTATACTTTGTAATGTGTCACAGCTGTTAAAAAAGAATGAGAGATCTATATGTACATATATGAAAATATCTTTAAGTTATACTAGTAAGTAAAGAACAAATTATAATAGAGAATTCTGTGTGCTTGATATGTCCTATATCAATTTTCATAAATGTATACATGGGGCCAGGCAAAGTGGCTCAAGCCTGTAATCCTAGCACTTTGGGAGGCTGAGGTGAGGGGATTGTCTGAGCCCCTGGGTTTGAGAACAGTCTGGGCAATTGGCAAGACCTCATCTCTACAATAAATCAAAAAATTAGCCGGGCATGGTAACACACTCCTTAGTTCAGGCTTCTTTGGAGATTGAGGTGGAAGGATCATCTGAGCCAGCAGGTCGAGGCTGTGGTGGCCATGCTCATACCACTGCACTCCAGCCTTGGCAACAGAGAGAGACCCTGACTTGAAAAAAAGGGGGGGAGTGAGACAGAGAGAATTGGGGTACCCAAGTCTGTACTGATGCCCCTATTCCCTGCCTGCCCTCAGCGCCATGACCCTGCACCATGCAGATCTTTCTATTAATATTCCAAGTCCCAGGACTGCAGGGGTTGCTCGAGCCATAGTGAGCAACCTATGTAGCAAAAGCTACACTGGCCTCAGCTTTTTATTCGCAGCTGGTTTTCCTGGTGTGCGGTGTACCGACTGAGTGACAGACACACAGAGGATTTTTGCCTCAGTATCTTTAGCCAACTGGGTAAGAATTTTTGTTGCAACAAGTTTGCAAGTTCCAAGATGCCTTGTGTACCTGGAATCTCATGAATCATTAGATTTTTGTCTTACTTCGTTTCCCTCCCAGCTTGCTACCCTGCCTAAAACTCCTTTTATTCCCAAGCAGGCTCTTGAGGCAGTGCCAGCCTGACTCTGCTTTCTTCTAGAAGTAGCATGTTTCTTTCTAGCCCTGGGGCGAAGTGCTTCTGTTACATTCCTGCTTTGAATTATGAAGTTACGAAGTCTATCTTATGGTCTGACAATTCCTGCTTCTTAGTATCTGCTGACCACTCATGTATTCAGTAAGTATAAGTCAATCTGCCGGATACCTCCATCGTGCCCCAAATCTGACTACTTCTTTCATTATATCTCTGTGGCTCTCCTTTTGATTAATTCATTCCATAAATATGCATTTAGCATCTACTCTGTGCCAGATACTGTGTTACGTAGATATAATAGTGAGCAAAAATGCCATGGTTCCTGTCCTAATGACTCTCACCATCTACTGGGAAAGTCTAACACCACCCCAGCTAAGCATGCAAATCTATGACTTCAGACTCTGAAGTGCTAGGAATGAAAAGGCTGGTTGCATATGCAAAACAGGAAGACTTATAGGGTCAGTGATAGGTTGTACAGGTGGCCTTCATGCAAGTTAGAAAAAGCCATCCCCTCTAGGTGGGCAAATTAAAAGGCAGTCCCTAGATATATGCAAACCTGTGAACATAAAATTTGGCAAGCCGATAGAGTCTTTCTAGTTTATCAAAAGGAATCCCTTTATCTAGTTGGGCAAAGCCCAGCACCAAGGTGAATGTCTTGGCTGCTAGATCAGCCTCCCCATCTCCATACCTTGACCAGAAACCCTTATTTAGAACCTGATCTGTCCAACCAAATGCCCAAGCCTTGGGCATTTGCTGGTTTGGAGGATCAGGGAAGGCCTGAGATGAAGGATGAGCAGGTAATGACTTGAGGATAGAAGAGGGATGATGGGGAAGACCATCAGGAGCCTTCCAGGCACAGAAAACTGCATGTTAAGAGTCACCAAAGTAAGAGAGAGCCTAGGGTATTCCAGAAACTGAGTCTAGGGAAGGAGGATGAGGGCAAAAGTAGGTTGATAGGAAGCCAAAGCAGCCAGAAGAGACCAGACCACTCAAGGCAAGATCTCCTAGGACAAGTCAGTAGGGCCAATTGAATGCCAAATTTAGGAAAGTGGACTCAAGTATCATTCTCTTATTAATATAGGGGATCTGAATTATTCTGCTTTCTTTTTAGTCTTTAAGTATAATAATTCTGTTTATTTAAATTTGTGTTTATGATCCTGCTTCCTTACCATTTAAAGATATATACGGACTTTTTCTTTCTCTTTGCAAAAATGGTAGGAGTGCTCAAGGCGAGTTCTTGAGTTGGCTACTGGGAGCATGTTTGCTGAGAGCCACAGGGAGGAGATCTAGGAAACCCTAAGGAAGCTCTGATTCCTTCTCAACCAAACTGCGAAAACACATGCTTATACTTGCACACAAACATGGGAATGCCTTCTCCCACATACAAAGTTGAGAGAATAAAGTCAGATGTGCTTTGTTTTATTCTGGTAACATTTCAGGTATTTAAAATGTTAGCTCTCCTAAGTTAATTTTAAAAACTGAATAGATTAAATGAACATATCCCATCATTTATGGGCAGAAAAATCAAAATGAATATGCTCTTCTCTAGGAAGATAGTGTGGCTAAGCGACAGACACGACTCACAGTAGCGGTTGTTTGAATTTGTAACAATCTGAACTGTTGACCTAGAGCATCAGAAATTTGCCGCTCCAGGACTGGCAAGTCTTGTGACTGGAAACAGATACCTGCTGCCACCTCATCTGCACCCACTCTGCCATCTTCGGCCCCTCCTGACCACAGCAGAGGCTGCTGCAGACTAGCTAAGGCCTTTTAACTCCACTTGGCCTTGCATCCGGGTCTGTTTCCCAAGACCTACTTATTCCTCCTGGAGTACCGCAGGCTGCATGCTCTGAGTAGGAGAGGATTGCTGATACCAGGTACTGGTCAGGCAGGCAAATGAAGGTACCGTTAGGAAGTATAGTCATCCACATCCCTAACTCCCAACACACACACACACACACCCCCTCCCCCTTCCCCTCTCCTTCCCCTCCTCTTCCCCTTCTTCCTCTCCCTCCCCTCCCCTCTCTCCCTCCCTCCAAGAGAGGGCAGGCTGGTTAAACTGGCGCTGAAAGAGGAAGTGAACCATCAGCCAATTTAGTGCCCAACCCAGCTCAGTGTTTTAGGGGGAAGCTTTATTTATTCTTTCATTTGATTCGTGCTTATCACAGACTCATTAGAGGAGTCTGCCTGGAATCTACATTAAGCACTTATCCAAAGTCTATGGTTCCCAGGGCATCACTAGACAGAATTTAGGGAGTCTATGAACTTGAACGGGAAAAAAAAATTGCATCTGTATTTTCACTACTCTCTAGCTGAAATTTAGACTTCTGATTTGGATAGATTTGCAGGGTCTCTTGAAGAAAGAAAGAAGGTATTCAGCAAGCAACACCCTAATGACAAATGTAGGCAACAAACTAGTAGTAACAGCAGCACTTGTGGCTTTTCAACAATAGAAGTCTTGAATGTTTTCGTGTCACATGGAAGTTGTTAAAATGCTAATGCTCCAAATGACTGTAGTTATCAGACCCACTAGTACATCTTCTTGATACTTTTATAACATATATTTCTATGTCATGTATTTTTTTAAAAATTTAATAACTCATTTCAAAATAATTTTTGTCCTTTCTAATCCTATGTGCTTAATTTAGGAATTTAAAAACACTATTCTGAAAAGAGATATGTAGGCTCTACCAGAATGTTAGAGGAGTCCATGGCAAAAAAAAACTAAAAAGCTCCTAGAGTGATGGGCTGAAATCCTGCTCAGTCACCTCTTGTGGAACTGTAGAATAGCAACATCCAAGACTCAGTTTTGCCATCTGCAAAACGGCTTAATAATAGTGATGATTTAGGTGAAAAATCTCAGTCAAGGAACTTATTCTTCTCTATCTAGTTATACTAAAAAGTGTGAGGACTTCTTTTTTTTTTTTTTTTTTTTGAGTTGGAGTCTCACTGTGTCACGCTCCCGGCCACCACAGCGTCAGCCTGCTGGGCTTTCGCGATCCCTCTGCCTCAGCCTTCCAAGTAACCGGAACTACAGGAGTGCGTTACCATGCCCAGCTAATTTTTTATTTTTTGTAGAAACGAGGTCTCCCCAAGTTGCCCAGCCTGGTCTTGAACCCGCGGGCTCAGGCAGTCCACTCACCTTAGCCTCCCAAAGTGCTGGGATTACAGGCTGAGGCACCAAGCTGGGACTTCTTTAGAGTACTTTGTAAATTGATGAAGTAAAAGCATTAAGAAATCACTTAGAATCTTCAAATTTGTTTCTTTGCTTTCTTTTCCTCTGTATTTAAAAATATACTAAATTTACGTTTAAATATATGTATTAAATAACTAAAGTGAAGGAAAGTATCACATATTCTAATATTTTTACCTTTGTTGTTGCATTTTTAAATATTTTAATCTCTAGTTTTCTGGTAAGGAAATAACATCATATTCCCCACCCATTCTCTACCTGTGGCAGTAACATTCTTTATGGGTTTTTTTTTTCTTTTTGTTTGATTGTTTTTGTGATGTGTAAAAATTCAGGTGTGGCACAGCAGGAAAGTAAGGGACTGCCAACCAGAGAATTCTGGAACATTCTTGGCAGATTTTTTTTTTTTAAATCTAGTTTATACCTTTTCTTTTTCATGAAAAATACATCACTACAGTCCCAATATGATTAATTTTCCTATTTAGATTAGATTAGATAAATGTATAGTTGCTTTTCTATTTCACTGAAAATGCCTAATGTAAGTGTTCTGAGCACATTTAAGGTAGCCTAGGCTAAGTTATGATGGTCAGTAGGTTAGGTGTGTTAAATCCATTTTCACCTTATTATATTTTCAGTTTAGGGTGGGCTTACTAGTACGTAACCCCATTGCAAGTTGAGGAGCATCTGCATAGAAAATGCCTTCAAAACTATGACACAATAAAAGGCACAACATGGTAGCTGGTTGGGGTTGTTACAGTTGATTTTTCTTAGAGTCCCCGGTAACTATTGAATATTGTTTTGTATAAATTATATATTATAAGTGTTTAAAAATAAAAAAAGGTTTAAGTATCAAGGAAGCCACCTAGTAATAGTAAGGCTTGTTATTGTCTATTTTTAAAAATCTTTCAGAAGAAAACTAAATTAATTAGTTTTAGTTTTGTGGACTGTACAGTTGTCTTCACCCAATACAAAAAAAAGAGGTAAATTATAACACTGCCTAGAGCCTATGTGCCAAATTTCTCTTTTTGGCCTTCTTCATTCAAGGCTGTTGAGCAGGAGTTATAGCAGTTGATGTGGCTGTCCAGAGGTAGCTTACTCTCTTGTAATTTTGTAAAGATGGAGTTACTGAACTTGGTTAAACCATAACTGGCTATTAAGAGGTTGAGATAGTCCAGTCAGTGACATGAAAGAAAAAGGAAATTTTCTGATAACAAACTAGTTTGGGAGATGATAGCTATGAAAATGTTAAAAGAACAATGAAGAAAAACTTGCTATCTCAAATATTAAAATATGTAATAGGTCGGACACAGTGGCTTGTGCCTGTAATCCCAGCACTTTAGGAAGCCTAGGCTGGAGGATTGCCTGAGCACAGGAGTTCAAGACCAGCATGGGCAACATAGTGAGACCCTGTCTCTGTATAAACTTAGTTAAAAAATGGCTGAGCATGGTGGTGTGCACCTGTACAGGAGAATTACTTGAGCCCAGGAATATCAGGCTGCAGTGAGCTTTGGTTATGCCATGATGCTTCAAGCTGGTGACAGAGAGAGACCCCGACTAAAATAATATCAATAATAATAATAATAATGCTACAGTTTTATAATAGCCTACTGCAGGCATAGAAATCATGTGAAACAGAATAAATAGCCCTGAAATGTACATTTTAACAACATATAGACACATACATAGACGTTTATGATCAGTAGGACACAACAAAGCAACAGGAAAGGGGTAGTAGATTATTCAGCAAACTACATACCAAAATAAACTCCAGATGAATTAGGGAATTACATGTGTGCGTTTTTCTTTTTAAATCATGTTTTTAAAAATCTAAAAGGCAAAAAGTAGGTGAGTAACATTGGGATGGGGAAGCATTTTGAAATTAAAAAGCAGTGAATGAAACCACAAGGGAAAGAATTATTTTATGTTATGTTTTAATTAAGATAGCTCTGAGTGTGAGAAACCAGCTCAAGTTACTACAAGTAAATGGAGAGTTTCCCGAAAGGGGTCCTGCATTAACTCCAGGGCAGAAACTGTCATTGGGCTGGACCTTACTAGGGCTGAGCTAGAGAAGGAACTCTAGATTCTGAAGGACCTGGATCTTCCCTGTGGTGGGGCCCATCAGGAATGCAACTCAGTTACATAACGTGTGTCTGCTTCTTCCTAGTTAGCTGACTCTCCCTGTACCAATCCACCATATTTGGCAGGAGGGAGGACCCATTGCCTCCTCTGGGTAGGAGTGAATTCTTTAAGGATGTGAATTAGACAGAAAAGGGCTCTGGGCAGGCCATAGATGATTAATTTGTATACACAAATTTGAAACCTTTTAGATAAAAAAGTACAGCAGACATTTAGAAAAGAAATACTTCACAGGAAAAATATTTGCAACAAATATTACAGAAAAAAGATAAATTTATTTAGCATAGAAGACATTTTGCTAGCCAATAAGGATATCCCTAATGCAGTTTTTTAATGGGCAAAGAGTATAAATAGACATTTTGCAGAAAATAGTATATATAGAGGGAGGATAGAAGCTTAACCTTACTGGTATGTAGTTTAAAAACACAGATTTAAGAAAACAGTAGGATACTTTTTTTTTTTAGGGATTGACAACTTTTTTGTGAGGTTTTTTTGTTTGTTTTAAAAATCATACTGTTGGTCCAGGGACAATGGCTCATGCCTGTAATCCCAGCACTTTGGGAGGCTGAAGCAGGAGTGTTGCTTGAGACCAGTAATTCAAGGGCAGCCAAGCAACATAGCAAGACCCTGTCTCTACAAAAATAAAATAAATAAAATAGATTATCTGGGCGTGGTGGCTTGTGCCTGTAGTCCTAGCTACTTGGGAGATGGAAGCAAGAGGATCACTTGAGCCCAGAAGTTTGAGGCAGCAGTAGCTATGATTGTCCCACTGTACTCCAGCCTGGATGACAGAGCAAGACCCAGCCTCTAAAAAAAATAAAAATAAAAAATGAAAATAAATAAAATAAAAATTATACTGTCAATGCTGACAAAGATAGAGTGAGTCAGACATATACTGCTGCTGAAGGAATAAATAGGTACAGCCTTTCTAATGAAGATGTTGTAAGTCAAAATGATGGACATGTTCAAACTAGTCAATAATTCTTTTTCTAGAAAGAAGGAAGTCAAAGATATGCACAAAGATGGTCACTGCAGCATTAATTGTAGTGGTGAATACCTGGGAATAACCTAAATTCCCAATATTACTCTAGTTGTTAATTAATGGTTTATTCATATAATGGACTAGCATAAGCCACTAAAAAGCATTTGTTAAAAGTATGTTAATTATACAATTCTAATTTTGTAGATAAATGGCAGAGAGAGATAAAAGTGACTCCAGAAATATTCCAAATTTTAATGGCACTCAATTGGCAGGATATTTTCTACAAGGAAAATATTACTTGAGTTATTACAAAACAACAGCAACAACATATTTGGTATTTATGCCAAAGTAAAATATGCATTTTTATTATTTGGCCTAGAGAAGAGACATATCTGCTCAAGAATGAAGTTGTTTCCATGTATTCCTGGCATATTGGTTAAAAAGGACTAAATTAGAGAAGCCGTGTAGAGCTCTTGGTCCATTCCTGATGCTCATAACAGGTGCTCAGTAAACGTCCATTGTACATGCATAGAGGGCCCCAGGCCTGATGAGGATCTCTCTTCCATTCTTAATGCAATCTGGGTGTGATTTTTCACAGATACCAGGAGAGGGAAGATATATTTTCTTGTTGTAGATTAGGAAAAAAATTTAATTTTAAACCTTGTTTATTTAGAACTCCAAGGGAAACAAACATTTTTTCCTTGAGAATATCTGCTGGATTTCCATAAATAATCCTAGGCACAGAAGTTATTTCACAGGCTATCTTTAAATGATTTTTTAAAACTGGTTTACAATTCATATAAGTTGCATCCTACTATTTATTCTTAAATAAATTAAAAAAAATCACTGCCTGCTTACTGTTTGCTTGGCTTCGTGTTATATACTTTAAATAGATGATTGTACCTTACTCACTGTACCTTTGTCAGGATTGACAGTATAATTTTATTTTATTGATTTTTATTATTATTATTATTTTTATAGATAGGATCCTGCTCTGCCACCAGGCTGGAGTGCAGTGGCACAATCATAGCTCACTGCCACTTCAAACTCCTGAGCTCATGCCTATGGTTATGGTTTTTACTCCCATTTTACAAAAAGAGACTTAGAAGTCAAGTTAATAAGTGACGTGTCAGCTCTTTCACCATGGTTTGTGGGAGTTCAGGTCTTCAGCCTCTTTCTGGCCTATTGAGTTCTTTCCAGGATACCTTGTAGCAATTTGAAAGTCTGGTGTCCTTTTCTGCCAGAACTCAGAGATCCTTAGAGGAGCTTACAGTTGTGGCTATATCATCTAGGGACCCATCACAAAAGTTTAACCCAGCCTTGATTCCAGAAATTTCCTTTGTGTCCACCGAAGAAAAGTCCCAGGAGATTCAGAGGCCTCTCATTCCGTCTGCTCTGAAACATTAATAATCTTAGTAGCTTGACCCTTAACTCTGGTACCAAATCCCCTCCCAACAGCAGGATAGAAGAGAAAAGATCTTCCAGGACATCAGAGATGGCTTACCTTACAGGAGAGGAGTGAGGTCATTGTTATCTGTCCAGAAAGAAAGGATGGCAAAACTGAGATAGCTCTTGCTCAACAGATTTTCATGGCTTGAAAGACAACTAACAGCACTGGGCTTAAGGGGGTTCAGAATGAATCAAGAACTGAACCATTCAAATGTGTCAGCAGTTTCTGCGGGTCTCATAGGTGGGATCCTTCTGAGAATGCTAGAATAAGGAATTAGGACATAGAACTGATTTAGCCATAAACCTCATTCTTGTGATTTTTTTTCTTGCCGTTAATTTTATGCAGCAGGTTGAGAAAGCTACTGTATGCGAGGATAGACTGTACAAGAGGGAACCTTGAATTTATTTATTAAAAATTGTGGGCCAGGCTCGGTGGCTCAGCCTATAATCTCAGTACTTTGGCAGGCCAAGACGAGTGGGTCACCTGAGCCCGCGTGTTTGAGACCAGCCTGGGCAATTTGGCGAGACCTTGTCTCTACAATCAAAAATTAGCCGGGTATGGTAGAGTACGCTTATAGTTCTGGCTACTTGGAAGGCTGAGGTGGAAGGATCGCTGGAGCCCAGCAGGTCGATGCTGGGGTGGCTGTGAGTATGTCACTGCATTCCAGCCTGGACGACAGAGTGAGACACCAACTCTGAAAAAAAAAAATTATGTATTTATTCTTACATGTTTAAACTTCAGCCACCTTCAAAGTACTCTCCATTTGATGCAATACTCCTATTGAGACACTTTTTCCACTGCTCAAAACAGTTTTTGAACTCAACAATTCTGGTGCCTTTTAGTGCTTCTGCCTTTTTGTTTCACCTCTTCTACATCAGCAAAAACATGTCCCTTCAAAGACTTTTTTCATCGGGGAAACAAAGAAACTCTCTCAGGGCAAGACCAGGAGAGTGGGCCATGGGGGTCATGCCATTTTTGGTCTGAAACGGCTGAACACTCAGCCCAGTGTGGGCAGGCGTGATCATAAATCACCCATCATGAAATGGGCAAACACGTTGAAAGAATCTCCCCACACAAAAAAATTCACTGAAGCTGAACGCAGCCTTTCACAATAACGCTAGCTGGTACACTGTTGACTGTGGGCTCCTAGAGCACCTAGTGGGGGAAGCCTGTACTACAAGGGGCCCAGCCTCCAAAAAATAATTCTGTTTTTGGGGTCCCCCTCTTATACCAATAGTTTTGGTAATCTGTGATAGGTTCTACAATGTCTTTTTCTTGTATCTTTTCCTTCCTACCTTGATACCAGTAATTTATAAGGGATCTGTGTAGTTTGAATATATTTGAATAACTCCAATATACCTTTGTTCTACTTTTTTCATTGACCCAAAGAAGTACCAACAGGTCTCAAATATTTCCCATGTGTGTTAGAAGCCTGAAGTCAGTGAGATGAAACTTAAGAATTTGAAGCAAAGTAATTTGTAGGAAAGGAATGTGAAAAAACCTTGGGTAGTTTGCCCAGAGCATAAGAATTCTTCAGATTTTCCGGTTTTTAAAAATGTAGGCCAGGCTCGGTGGCTCAGCCTGTAATCCCAGCACTTTGGGAGGCCAAGGCGAGTGGATTGCCTGAGCCCACGGGTTCGAGACCTGCCCGGGCAACTTGGCGAGATCTCATCCTAAATCAAAAATTAGCTGGGCATGGTAGCGCGTGCCTCTAGTTCCAGTTACTTGGAAGGCTGAGGTGGAAGACTCGCTGGAGCCCAGCAGGTTGAGGCTGCGGTGACCGGGAGTGTGCCATTGCACTGAAGTCTGGGCGACAGAGTGAGACTCCAAGTCAAAAAAAAAAAATGTGAATTGCAATATAAGGAAATTCTGATGTACTATTTTAATTTTCAGTAGTGAATTAATGTGTTTATAGAGAAACAATAAAATGGACATATTTGAGTACCTTTGAACCCATCTGTTAGCTAGCCTGTAGTACCTCATTCTTTCTTTCATTCATTCAGTGAATAAAACAAACACCAATTCAAGGAAATCAATATAACAAAGATTAGTAGACTTTAGTTTATGGCCCATTTTCTATGTATCATAATTTTTGAAGTACAATAAAAATTATGGACGGTCTATTGGTGCATAAATTTTGGTTTGATGGTTAGAAAACTCTTAAATGGAAATAAAATTTTAAGTATTCTTATTGTTTATTCTATAGTTCAAATATGTGTGTGTAACAACATACACATTCCTCTAATTCCAGAAACAGTCCTTGACCTCCCTGGTTAGAGCAATCTCTCACCACCAACCCCACTGTCTATTATCCCATTGTATTTTGTTATGTGACTTGATATTAGCTACATCTTTGCTTCTTTTTTATTGTCCTTTGCCTTCACTGAAATGGCATGGGTTTTTGCCTTAATTCCCCTACTCAGCACCTACAACAATGCCTGGCCAGTAACTAGCCCTCATTTTCATTTTTGTGATATGAATAAGCAAATGAATTAATGTCTTTGTTTCTATCTGCTATGTGAGAAACCACCCCCACCTCCATTTTGAGGTCCCCAAGCTATTCCTGGGACTTCCAAGAAGTATCTGATGGGTGCTGTTGAACAGAATTCCAATACTGTTCGATGTGTGAATATAGCCCTGCCATCTTCCCCATTCCTCACCCATGCAGCTCTGGCTTTCTGTGGGATGTTTTGCTGGACCTCTGATCGCCAAGAAGCCATCAGTGCCAGGCAAAGGCTCCTGTAAGCAACTGCTAATGTCTGAAGCCATGCAACTCCTCAGGTCCTAAGGACACCAATCAGCCGAGGGCACTGATTGATGTATGTTTGCAGCCAGATGCTACTGCTTTCATCATGGAAGACTCCTCACCAAGGACCACTATTCTGTGAAAAAAACTGTACTATGTTGTGCTATGCTATGTTGTGGGAATAACATGCACGTGCGTGCGTACACACACACACACACACACAAACAGACACACACACACACACACACACACACGAATACCTATTACCTCCCTATCCCAAGCCCCTGGGCCAGAGCACCCTTGTGCCCCCAAATTCTTGTCTTTTGATGAAACCTCACTTTCTGGTTTCACTCTCAGGAGTGGAGCAGGAATTAGAGGGAGGGAGTATCCTGAGGTGGGGTCATAGACTTGACAAAATTATTCTTCTGATTTAGCTAAACATGCCTCTGGCAGGAAAAATAATTTTGCTGGCGCAGTGTGGTGCCTCATGCTTATTATCTCTGTAAGGAAAAGTCCACTGGCCCTCCAGGCCATCTGGACACAAGGGACCCCTGAGGTGAACTCATTGTAGCCTCAGGCTAGGACTCCTGCTAGAGAGAGATAAAGCTCTGCTTCTTCCTTTCTTATTTGTCCTAAACTGTAGTCTAGAAAGATCTGTAAGAAATGTTGTCCTAATTAGTAATTGCTCTCTCCTCTCCCTCACTCCCCCCCAAACGCTTATGTGTACATGTACACACACACACATACACACACACAGAGAGAGAGAGAGAGAGAGAGAGAGAGAGAGAGAGAGAGAGAGAAGCATTCGTATGTATACCGCAGTATGGAATCTCACAGGGTTTTATTTGGCTTCTTGACCAAATAAGCTAAAGCAGGCAAGTGCTGGATAAAGCAATGTGGTCATTTAGGTCAGTAGCCTCCCCACTTTGGAAAAGGGACCCGCAGTAACTGCTGACATACCCTTGTCTTATGTATGCTCCTTGTGTTTTAATGAAGCTCATTTAGAACCTCATACTTGGTTCTAGAGGCAAAACAGAATCACAGAGCCTCTACAGGTAGAGAAGCCTTTTGTTCCAGAAGGCTGGTATCTTTCATGGACCTGAGGAAAGGAGAAGAACAAGGGGCCTCTGCTAGAAGATAGGCCAACCCAAAGTTTGGGATTGGTGGGACAGGGTGGCTCATACCTATAATTCCAACAACTGGGGAGACTGAGACAGGAGCATCGCTTTAGCCCAGGAGGTGAGGGCTGCAGTGAGCTATGATCACACTACTGCAATCCACCCTGGGTGACAGAGCAAAACTCAGACTCCAAAAGCAAAATAAAAAAGAAAGAGAATCAGGGAACAGTCCCTTGATTAGTTAAAAACAAAACAGGGAGGAAGGAACCTTCCACTGTCATGACCACTTGGTTACCATTGCTCATTATTTTTTTCAGGTTTGTGTGGTCATGTAATTATTTTAACCAGAACATCTGAAAGTTGTTACAGTTTATTTTGGAACTTTTCAGTGTGTTGAGGAAGAATGAAGGAAGGGACGACAACCAGACTTACAAAGTGTGGAAAGATGATATCTGCGTGGTGTGACCAGGCCTGGGAAAAAACACATACTCCACAGTCACTTTTAAAAAAC
Source organism: Cephalopachus bancanus (assembly GCA_027257055.1). Classification (NCBI taxonomy): domain Eukaryota; kingdom Metazoa; phylum Chordata; class Mammalia; order Primates; family Tarsiidae; genus Cephalopachus; species Cephalopachus bancanus. Next base: position 7,600,558 of record JAPVLO010000057.1, read on the forward strand.
ATGATCCTAGCCGGGCTCGGTGGCTCAGCCTGTAATCCCGCGCCTTTGGGAGGCTGAGGTGAGTGGATTGCCTGAGCCGCGGGTTCGAGACCCGCCTGGGCAGCGAGACCTCATCTCTACAATAAATCAAAAAATCAGCCGGGCGTGGTAGCGCATGCCTGTAATTCCAGCTACTCGGAAGGCGGAGGCGGAGGGATCGCCGGAGCCCAGCAGGCGAGGCTGCGGGGGCCGGAGCGGCCACTGCACTCCAGTCTGGGTGACAGAGTGAGACTCCAACTCAAAAAAAAATAAAAAATAAAATAAAAAACATTATCCTTATTGTTTAAGGAGGATGGCTATAATTTTAGAAAGGAGAAGATGAATGGAAGACTATCTTGACTTAGGAAATCCATTTCTATTTTTTGTCCAACTGAGTCACTCTGTGACAAAAGCAGCTTGAGCATCACGGGGACTTACTAACCTTTATGTCATTTCCCCTCCCATTCTGTTCCCAAAATGGCTGTTTGGGGTTTTTTTTTTCCTATCAGTTTTTATCTTGCTTCAAACGGTATGTAGTTTCTCCTCATTGGCAAACGTTGCACCAACTATGAATTATCGCTGACTCGTTTGCATACCTGTGAGGAGCCCTCTGCCCCAACTCTGCACTGTCGAATTGGAATTCTCCTCGTGTGTGTCTTGGCCCCTTGACTTCCCTGAATATCAAAGTGGAGTCATAAAATTGAGCCATTATTGTTCTTACAGTGTTCAGTTAGCCTGAGAAGCTCAGTTTAAAACAGCATTCCCTGCAAGGTTTAGCTTTCGTTTAAGAAGTATTGAGATTGATTTTGGTGCTCTTTGATTATATAGTTAGTTTTTTACAAAGTAATTTTGTTTTAACATAACACACCACCACCAGTAGGTTAGCAGTACTGCGGCAGCCGATGGAACCAAGCATTCTAGATAAAAATCACTGTGACTTGAGCATAGCTCTGCAGGTCTGAAGGGGGAAATTCCAGTGGAACTTCACCAGCATACAGTTGTCCTTGATAGGTTTCATTGAGGTAAATCGCCGGGTTAAATATAAATTCAGGCACATGTCTATATACAAAGTCTCATATGTGTTCTGAGTCAGGGTCTCACTGTGTCGTCCAGACTGGACTGCTGTGACACTATCACAGCTCACTGCAGTCTCTACATTCCGGGCTCAAGCAATCCTCCAACCTCAGCCTCTGGAGTAGCTGGGACTACTGGCACACACCACTGCACCCCAGCTAATTTTTTAAATTTTTGTGGAGACCAGAGGTCTTGCTATGTTGCCAGGCTGGTCTTGAACTCCTAGGCTCAAGTGATTCTCCCACCTTGGCCTCCCAAAGTGTTGAGATTACAGGCGTGAGCCACTGCAGCTCACCAAAGTGTCATATGTATTCTGCCTTACCTGTTTGGTATTCAATAGGATAAGAGCAGAAGGTAGGTTACTTCAGCTAATTTTCTGTCTCCTCATCCTCACCACTTATTAATTCCTTAGCAGCTGCTAGAGTATAAGTCACCTTAGTTTTCTGTTTTCAACTTCCACCAGCACCTCTTCACATCTCCTCCAACACTTGCTGATATATGGATATCACAGACTGTAAAACCTTCCATGTTCATCAGTAAATTACTCTTATGATTCGATGACCCTAGTTTGTGTAATGACTGCTAATTTCACTCAAGACTTTCAGAACATTTGATCTTGACAAGGTGAAAATTTATGCTTTTAAAAAAATATATTTCTTAGAATAGTTGCTAGGTGTTTTTTTGAAATATGCCAGAAATTCCAAAGTCAAAATATACATAAACCATTAGGTTGTGAACAAAAGCATCTCAGCATCTTTAGAGGGCAAGTGCAGCCATCTGCCCAGTTTAGATGTCCTTCTCTAGCATGCCTTACAAAGGGTCCTTTGGCTGCCAACAGCCACCCCTGATGAGAGGAGGAAACTCCTGGGTCACCAGGCTGCCTACCCTGACTTTTGGGCATCTAGAGTCAGATCCTCTGAATGAACTTGGGCCAGGTGTTTAAGCTGCCTGTTTGAATAGTAATAATAAGATTAATAGTAATAATAGCATCAGCAGTAATAGCAATGGTCATAATAATAGTACTTCCTCATAGAGTTGCCGTGAGTGTTAAATCAGGTACCTACAAAACCCTTTGGACAGGGCCTGTCAAGAGCCAAGTGCTAAGTCACTGCTGACCAGTAATGCCAGCTCTGTTGGTGGAATCGGAGTACAAGAGAGGATAAACCTGATAAGACTGAGTTAGAGTCCAGAATTTACCAGTACCTAGTCCTGTAAACATGGAAATTAAGTTGCTGAATACTTTCTAAGTTCAAGTTTTCTTGCCTGTAGAATGTGGGTAGAGCGTCCATCCCTAGAATGTACTTAAGCAGCCAGTAAAATGTCAAGTTATTTAAAAGGTTAGCAGAATTCATGTAAGATGCCTGGTACAGGGTTGTTATGCATTAGATAGTCATTATTAGTCACGTTTTCTGCTTAGTTGAAGAGGTAGTAGAAAAAGGACATATTTGCTTAAGATATAGCAGTGTGCCTGTCACATGAGTGCATAATAGATATGAGATTATTTGAGAGAGTCATTCAGGTTTGGAACTTCTAGGAACCAAAAGGACACTAAGATTTTTGCAAATCTAGAGATTGAAAATCTTCTGCATTAACCTACTATAATGAATAAGATGATGTGTGTAAACTCAGAATTTATAGTAATGTTTCTGTTTGATGATAGCAAAACCTCGCTGGTTCATATGAGTCAGAAGAAAAGGCAAATCAATATTTTTAAGGAAATTCAAACTTTTTCAAGTATTACAAACCCCTCTCCTACCCCATTTTCCCAGAAAATCGAATTAGCTGAATCATTGTTAGGTGTCTTTTCCACAGGTAAAGGAATAATCTGACGCGAGGAGGCAATCAGCCTCCTCCCAGCCCTTGACCCCAAACATTCCAGACCGGCAAGTCAAGAGGGCCCAAGACAGGCTCTCCAGAATCCTTCAGCATGACGGGCATGAACCCCGCCTCAACACTCCTATAAGGTGCCTCGTTCTCTGGCAAAGATGCCCCTATGAAATTAATTCTTCACTTTACCTTGAATGAGTCTTTGATCATGGATTAATGAGATGGTAACTAATGGCAGCTCTTAAATCACCTGTTTCAATGAATAGATAGGAATGATTTTTAATTAGTGTTCCAATTATCGATATATAAATGATGCTCTCTGATGTGTTTCAGAGCCATTTGAAAAGCTTATTTTCTTAATTCTGTTAGGCATTGTCTGAGCACTCCTGTTTACAATGCAATTGTGTTCTCTTTGAGAAATCTTTTGCTAAGTAGAGGTACATTTCCAGCCTTTGTGGAATAATCCAATTTTAGTGAGATATCTTGACAAGGACATTTACCATATTTAGAATAAATTGCAGGGCAGTAGGTTTGCCTAGCCCAAGACAAGCCTGCCAATGCCAGAATGGGAAGGAATTTTAATGTATTTCAGAGTTGATTCTCTCACCCTCCTCTACTCAAAAACACATCAATGTACAACAATGTTCCTCTCCCCCCAGTCTTATGGCTGCAGGGGTCGGGGGTGGAGAGGACATCTGCTGAACCATCTTGAGCAGGACCAGAGGCCCCTGGTCTGATATCATCCAAGGAAACTTTACCTGGATGACAACACATTCAGTGATGAGATAAAGCCAAAATCTGGCATTTTAGAATCCACAGATAAGAGTCAGTGACATAACCAGATCATGTGACTTACCTCTCTCAAGGTGTTTTCTGTCCTGAGTCTTTTTAAGTTACTCTCTGAAAAGTAACTTTTGGTTCCAAAAAGCCTGACTTAGTCTTGAATAGATGTGTTTTTAGGGTTTCTTTCAATGTGATCCTTTGGGGGCTTTTTCCTTCTAGTTTTCTTTTTTTGTAAAAAAACAAAAAAAGAAAAGAAAAAAAAATCATCCAGATGATTATATTTCACCCACCAGAAGGCTTTCTTAAGATTTTCTTTTTTTAGTCTGTGTACCAGAATAGTAGTTTTCAACATTGCCAACTAAAAAAAGACCTTTGTGTTGTGTATGCTGCTGTTAGCTATTTCCAAGAACAAACTAAATGATTCTAGAAAACCAGTGCATGGAGTAACTCACATGGTTTCGTGTATAGCAGGAAAACCCACTTTGCCTCAGTATTCGAAAGCTGTCAGGTCTCTAATCATAACTAATAATTATCTTGGACTTGCGAATGCAAAGAAAAAATTATATTTGGCTTAGTAATTTTCAAGTAGGTAAATATTTATTATCACAAAATGATGTTAGGCTGTTCATGTGCATCATTAAACCACAGTTACATAGTAATAGCTCTTCCTCGACTGTAGGATGCTCCAGTAAACTTGGATGAACTAGACACGACGTAGCTCATATTTTTGTATCAACCAACAAGTGTTTACGGAGTTCCTTTCCCATAGCACTGCTCTAGTAGCTGCGTAAAATATTCCAGCAGCATGTAAAGGCACTACCTCCTACTTAAGTCATTTGCCCATATGGGAGAAGCCATGCATGAGGCAGTGAAGGAATAATTAAGGCAAAGTAATGATATCTCAGTATGTTGTCATTTGTCTACATAGTGCTTTGCAGCACACACACACACACGGTTCTTCTTCATTTCCTTCTAAGAAGCAAGTATTAAAGTGCGACAAACTTGTAACTGCTGGAGTTAATCACCTTTATTCTTTCAAAAAACTTAAGCATTTGGTTGGACACGGTGGCTCAGCCTGTAGTCCTAGCACTTTGGAAGGCTGAGGCGAGAGGATTACCTGAGCCCAGGAGTTTGAGGCCAGCCTGGGCAACTTGGTGAGACCTTGTCTGTTCAATAAATCACAAAAACTAGCCAGGCGTGGTGGTATGTGTCTTTATTTCCAGCTACTTGAAAGGCTGAGGCGGAAGGATTGCCTAAGCACAGCAGGTTGAGACTGTGGTGGCCATGAGTGAGACTCCAACTCAATAAATAAATAATAATAATAATAATAATAAACATTTATTACTAATTTTTTAAATATAGAATTAGGCATAAGTCTATAAAAATAGCTTTTTAGACCTCTGAGGAAAGTTCAGAGAAGGATCTATATTTGTATATGTGTTTAATTCCTAATTATATGGCCTTTGGGGTAGTCCTGTATGGTGTTTGACCTTTTATGTGTTTAACTACAACACTTTTTCTGTTTTAGACTGAGCCTCTGTGACCAAAATTGTGTCAGTTCAGCCGAAGCACTGCTGTGTTTTCTAATGTTACTAGTCCTGTGTTTTTTTCTATATCATGATTTATTAACAAGAACTTAAATAATTTACCTTAATTGTGGAACAAGGGAGTTGAAACTAAGATTTCCTGATTGTTAATGCCTTGGTTCCACTAATTTGATTTTGTTTATATATATCACAGTTTTGTTATATTAACTACCATAAGACACAAGTCTTAACATTATAAATAGTGCTCTAAAGACACTGTCATCTTCTTTGGGTTTTAGCACCTACATTTCATTGTCTTTTAATTAAGTTATTGGACATGCAAGTAGAAAAAGAAAACAATGGGTAATTAATGCCTCTGTGTTGAGTAAGAATTAACTGCACATATAATGAATATAACTTATTTTAGAATTTCTTCTTCAGTAAAATACCATGAGGTTAAAAGTTACCAGGTTGAGGATAAACAGGTTTTAATTAAAAATTACAAATCTTCTACAGGCAACTCTAAAAACACCAAACAAAATCCTTAAGATTGTTCAACAGCACCCCCTAGCATACATAATTTTAGTCTGTCAGACTAGAAAGCAAATTCCAATCATCATTTTTTACAGGTTTAGTTATATGGACACCTTGACATTTCTGAATTGAATGTCTGAAAATGACTATAAACAGAGGATGGTATGCTTTGGAAAAATAATTTCTTGTGAAAATATATTTTAAGTGATTTTGCTTTAACTCTAGCTGTCGTCTACCCACTATCTCTGCTTTGGATGACTGATTTTTAAAGATTTTTGTTTTCTTTTGGAGCAGGTCATCAGGAAGGACGAAGCACAGGGGAAGGGGATGTCCTAAAGTAGATTGTGGAAATGCACAAGGTAGACACAGCATGTATAACTGTCTTAGGTGAGTGTTTAGAACACAGTCACTGAAGTCAGGCTCTCTGAGCTTTGTGATCTTGAGCAGGCTCCTTTACCACTCTGTGAGTTAGTCTCTTCCTCTGTAAAATGGGTTAATAGTAATAATACCTGTCTCATAAAACTGTTGCAGTTAAGATACACATAGTGGATTCTCAGAGACAATCAGCAGTCATTGTTACCATTATTTCACCACAGACATTTAGATGTATTCATGATCCTCAGCTCTGACATCAGACAGACCTGAGTTCAAACCCTCTGAGAGAACTCAGTTTCCTCATTTCTAATCACAGATGATAACAACTACTGCATACAGTTGTAGAATTAGAAAATGTATCTAAAACATTTACACTTGTCTTAGGTAGAACATAGCTGTTGGACTTTACAGAATAATAATAATCCTCTAAGACCAAGAGAACAGGAAACAATATCAACACGCTGTAAACTAGAAGGCAGAGAGAGTCGACAATGACTTAGCAAACCCAAGAAAACCAATTATACTGTAGAATGAACCAAAGGTACAGGAATTGCCAGCACTTGGGTTTTCTGGAAATGGAGGTAGAGGTGGAGCTGAATACAGAGGATTGATTGAAAGTCAGTTCAAAAAGCACACTCCATGGTCGCCTTCTCATTCCTTGCCCCAAACACTATTAAGGGCAGGATGCCAAACTTAAATCAGGGTTTTGAAATGAAAGTCTGCATTTTGAATGCCAAGATCTTTAGTTGTCTTCCCCCATTTGGCTCCCAGGGTGCTGGCAAGGAGGTTTGGAGTCTCCAAGCTGGAGATGAAATGTGCCTTCTCTGGGGGTCCATACTAGCCCCAAAAAATACACCCAAGCACACTGCCCTTGGAGATTATGTAACTGAAAACCCCTGACACATCCCTGAAGCCCACAGTTCACACATCCTGCCTGTGTACACAGAGCTCCCAGACAGCTGTCCAAGCTCCACTCTTGAAGACTGTCAGGGGTCCCTAGACCCAGGTCTCCTAGGGTGGACCATAATGGCCTCTACAGCAAGATATCTTATCTAATTATGTCATATAGCCTTCCTAAAGTAGGTTTATTTATGTTCTAGATTGCACCTGTCATTTCTTTCCTAGCACGTCCCAAGCAAACCCCTGGATTTCTCCTGAGGTCGACCTAGCACTCAGCAAGTGCTGGGTGAAGACATTACTGATTCAGCTATCACAGGACAGAGACAGTCACCTCAGGCATGTTTCACTTGCTTCTTATAGGGCATGCAGTCCAGAATTAGAAGAACTGGTTTAAACATTCAGCTGCTATTGTAATTCTGCTGCCACTTACAGAAGTTCCATAGTAGAAAGGAAGGAGCCCTGGCTTAAAGAACAGGCTTGTCATGCTGCCACTAACAGTATGACTTTCATCAAATCCCTTGATCTCTCTAGGCATTAGTAATAGCACTGCTGTAAAATGAAGGGCTAGACTAGACTGTCTTTAAAGATGCCATACTTGCTCTTAAACACCATGACATTAGAACAAAAAAGTATTTCAGGACAAGATTCTAAGGTTGGTCTGGTTACTTTCCAGAAATATATAAATGTGTGTGTGTATTCCAATAATAATAAATTTAGAACAGAATAACATATCACAAGGATAATTAATATCTGAGAATTATTGACTACTTACCATGTTTTAGGTGCTTACACTATTTTATTTAATCTCTTTTAATGCAATGATAGTGCTTCATGAGAAAGATTCAGTCATCTTTGTTTTACAACTTCAGAAACTGAGGCTCTGAGAATTTAAGTCGTTTGCAAAATTTAGATAGTACATGGTAGGGTCTAGTTTTTTAAGATCTGGCCACCTCTAGAACCTTGGTTCTCTAGACCTCCCCATGTACCTCCTTTCTGAACTCTGTCTGGTACTTCCCTAGAAAGGTCATTACACTCATTTAGCAGGTCCTTTGTTGCTTTCAGTTTTCTGTCTGACTTTATTGCCTCCTAGTGGAAAATTATGTGAGATATCCCCATGTGAAGTGGATTGGCGTTGTAGTCATATACAAGTCAGGTGCTATATTCCTCTCTCAGTTAGTTTGCTCTCCATCCTCAAAGTCCGTAGGCATATAAAAGGCTCTGCATGTGTGAAATGACACGTTACAGTCCTGCGTTATCAACCTTTACAGGAGTTATAGTTTTCCTAATGTGGTCAAGCCTGCAGATCATTGTTATCCCTGTTATTTAATGGATTATGAAACATACCAATTGTCCTTTGAGATTATAGACTATATAGAAACTTTCTTTTTTTTTTTTTTGAGTTGGAGTCTCACTCTGTCGCCCAGACTGGAGTGCAGTGGCCGCTCCCGGCCACCGCAGCCTCGACCTGCTGGGCTCCGGCGATCCTTCCGCCTCAGTCTTCCGAGTAGCAGGAATTACAGGTGCGCGCTACCACGCCCGGCTAATTTTTGATTTATTGTAGAGATGAGGTCTCACCAAGTTGCCCAAGCAGGTCTCGAACCCGCGGGCGCAGGCAATCCACTCACCTCGGCCTCCCAAAGCGCAGGATTACAGACTGAGCCACCGAGCCCGGCCTAGAAACTTTCAAGTACATGTTTTAACTGAGCTATGTACATAAATCTATTTTTTGCTTAAAAAGAGTGCACCTAATAGATTTGATAAAACAAACAAAAAATATTTTTTGAAAACTTAGGGAAGGCTGGGTGTGAGAACTCCCTCCAGTCTTTTTGTGCATATTTCAGAAATTGTGATAAACTATATATGTAACATAAAATTTACCATCTTAATCATTTTTAGGTGTACAGTTCAGTGACATTAAGTGCATTCACAGCCAGGCTCGGTGGCTCAGGCTGTAATCCCGCACCTTGGGAGGCTGAGGTGAGTGGATTGCCTGAGCCCGCGGGTTTGAAACCAGCCTGGGCAACTTGGCGAGACCTCATCTCTACAATAAATCAAAAAAAAAATTAGCCGGACATGGTAGCGCACGCCTAGTTCCAGCTACTTGGAAGGCTGAGGCAGAAGGATCGCTGGAGCCCAGCAGGTCAAGACTGCGGTGGCCGGGAGCAGCCACTGCACTCCAGCCTGGGCGTCAGAATGAGACTCCAACTCAAAAAAAAAAAAAAAAAAATGTGCCTTCACATTGTTGTACAAAGGTTACCACCATCATCTCCAGAACTTTTTTCATGTTGTAAAACAGAAACTTTGTATCCATTTAACACTAACTCCTCATTTCTCCCTGCCCCCAGACTCTGGCAGCCACCATTCTACTTTCTGTCTCCATGAATTTGACTACTCCAGGTTGATGTGCATTTTGTAGAAGGTCTTACATGACATGATCAGTATTATAAACAAGAGTAATAGTTGACACTTATTACCATTATGACCTATAAGGCTTATGTTGGAAACATTTCAAAGGTATTTAGAGTGAAATAATGCATGTTAAGCTCTTTTTCCTCCTTGAAATAACTTAAAATCGACTTAAAGAAAAAAACCCCTGAGGTTCTTATAACTCAGCTTAAGAGGAATGGTGCCCATGTGCTTGAATGGTGGCTGTTTCTTGCTCCCTGAACCCACAGGGCCTCAATCACAGTTGTAGTCAAGGCTACAATAAAAACATTGCTCTTTCTTCCCTTTCATAGTCCTCTATTCTTGTGCCTCAACTCCCAAGGTCATTCCTAAGACCCTCCGGCCCTTTCTGTGCCCAGCTTTGAGTGGGGTTAATATTGCTGAACCATGTAGCACACAAGTAAAGGAGAACAAATACTCATTCGTTCACGCCTGAAACCTTTATTGGGTTCCTATCACTATTACTATGTACAGAGGTATGCAGGACACTATCAGTGTCTTAAAGGGACTTATGGTTTATTAGGCTGAAGCATTTAAAACAGACTATAGTAAGAAGGGACCGATGGGTGAAGTGATAAGCCAAGGAGTCCTGACTAGTCTTTCCCGAGAATGGAGAGGAGAAAGTGATTTTACCCAGGAGGTGAGGGTGTCTTCATGGTGTTTTCCTTTGCCTTTCTTCACAAGCCTGATGGAGTGTACCATGCCACCTTGACTACCCCCCCCAACTCCTGTTGGTAGTCTTTGAAGGACATGGAGCTGTACGAACGATACAGAGACACTAGAGCAGGCGGTGGCTCATTAATTTGGATAAGGACGAAGCAGTTCTCCATACTGCTTGCCTCCCACTTCCATCTGCAGTGGTCATTAACTAGAAGTGTACACATCTTCTAGAACATGGTTGAAAGTCCTTTTGTACCTTGACTTGCTGTGGGCTGAAAGCGGCCATTTCTGTTTCTCAGTATGGCCATGGGGGGGTTTCCAGCATTCTTGCCTGTGTCATCAAAAATGTGTGTCTCTTCCAGACTCTATCTCATTGTTGGGGGGGGGAGTTTAAAAACATGTGGACTACTCTTTCCACCATCCTCTTTAATTTACGTAGATTTGACTTTTTTAAAGATGCAAAATATTTATTGAGAGAGATGGCTCTTTTGGCCAGTAACTCTGTGACCTTGAGCCACTTAAAAATATATTAGAAGCCGGGCTCGGTGGCTCAGCCTGTAATCCCGTGCCTTTGGGAGGCTGAGGTGAGTGGATTGCCTGAGCCCACGGGTTCAAGACCCGCCTGGGTGGCGAGACCTCATCTCTACAATAAATCAAAAAATCAGCGGGGCGTGGTGGTGCGCGCCTGTAATTCCGGCTACTCAGAAGGCTGAGGCGGAAGGATCGCCAGAGCCCAGCAGGCGAGGCTGCGGTGGCCGGGAGCGGCCACTGCACTCCAGTCTAGGCGACTGAGTGAGACTCCAACTCAAAAAAAAAAAAAGAAATATCTTAGAGTCTCTGTTTCCTTGACCTTTTCCTTAATGTTCTCAACTGTGATAATGCTTACCTCATACAGTTGTTGTAAGGATTAAATGATAAAAAATAAGAATAATGGCAATAATAGTCATCAGTCATCACTATTGGGCTCTTGCCGCATGGTGGGGCTTATGCTTGGCATTTCATCTGCATTAACACAGTGCCCTCGGTGCCCACATTACCCTGGGAAGGGTACTGTCAGTGAAAGCTGTTATATTACTGTTATTGTGTTTATAATTATAAGAAACCATAAGTGACGAGGAATCAAAAGCTGTGTTCCTCCACTGTCAAATTATCATGTGGGACAGCCGTCAAGAACATATATTTAACCTCATATTAGAAACAAATTAAACATGATTATCTCTGTGTTCTAGGAGTTCATCTTCTATGACATATAACTGTGAGAAAGAGGGCATGGCAAGGAGTGAAGAGCTAGAGAGAACATGTATATAGGCAAATGGGCCGGTATATGTAGGGAATGTTTCGTTTTGTTGCCCTCAGCATGTTTTCTGTCAAGTGACTATTGGACAACAGACATAGCACTCACATCTGTATGAAACTGGGAGAAGTGGGATAAAGACACTAATGTTTTAGTAAGTTTTATGGGGGGAACCTTGGATTTGGTAAAAGATACCTTTTTAAATCATTGTTTGAAATGATCATTGATAAAAGTTTCTACCACATTATGGTATATAGCCAGAATACAGGCACGGTGTTTTTTGTTTTGTTTTGTTTTTGTTGCTTTTAATTATGCTTCAGACAAGAGGATGCCAGCTTGTATGTAAGTTTCACAGTACAGGCACTCTTTTAGTCCATGATCATTTTGGATGCTTGTAGAGGTCTTCTATCAGAATCATTTTTGTTTCTAATGGAGAAAACAACTCATTTTAATTTAGTCATTATTTCTGTGCATGTCATAACAATCTTTTAACAATTTCTTCTAAAGAATAATACAATAAGTGGTGAATAGTATGGAGTATTGGTGACTTGGAATTAAAAATTCAAATTGCATTTTACTTCAGACAAATTAGAATTGAAGATGATATGGCTTGGAAATAGTAGAAGAATCAAACAGTTGATGATTCTAAGTGCCTGTGAAAACAGTGATGTCAGGTGTATCTGAGAGATTTGTTTCATGAAATATGAGTATGGAAAAATATTTATAAATTAACATGGTCTTTTACATAATATGTGATTTTAAATCTATATATGGAGCTGAATTAATAACCTATATAAGCAGTCACCTGAAGGTTTCAAACACGTTCCTAAAGGATTTATACATATATATATATTTTTTTTTAATTATTTATTTTTTATTATTGAAGTTGTGGGGTACAGTTAAGGGTTAGGTATACAATTGCGTTTCATTCAGGCACCCTGTTGATATGGGGCGTTTCCCCGTTCCCAGACAGATATTTGCTACTGTTAATCCCATCTCTCCCCCCCATACTTTCCCAGTACTGTCAGTCATTTTCTTATAGTATTGCATTGGATGTTTAGGGTCCATTATATGAGTGAGAACATGTGATACTCGGATCTTTGTTTCTATGAGAGGTCACTCAGTATTATAGACTCTAGTTCCATCCAGGTTGCTGCGAAATTCATGATTTTGTTCTTTTTTATGACTGCGTAGTATTCCATCGTGTATATGTACCACATTTTTTTAATCTAGTCCTCTTTTGACAGGCAGCATGGTTGTTTCCAGGTTCTTGCTATTGTGAACAACACTGTGATAAACATGCGTGTGCAGGTATCTTTTTTATAGAGTGATTTGTGTTCTTCAGGATATATTCCCAGTAGGGGGATTGCAGGGTCATATGGGAGGTTGGTATTTAGAGCTTTTAGGAATCGCCACACTGCTTTCCACAGAGGTTGCACTAGTTTATACTCCCACCAACAGTGTAGAAGTGTTCCCTTTTCGCCACACCCTCTCCAGCAGCTGTTATTTTTTGACTTGTTGATAATTGCCATTCTGACTGGGGTTAGGTGGTATCTCAGTGCGGTTTTGATTTGCATCTCTCTGGTGATCATGTGTTTGTTGGCTGCTCGGATGTCTTGATTTCTGAAGTGTCTGTTCATATCTTTTGCCCATTTTATAATGGAGTTGTTTGTTTTTTTCTTTTCAGCACGTTTGAGTTCCTTGTAGATCCAGGATGTTAAGCCTTTGTCAGAACTGGTGTTGGCAAATATTTTTTCCCAGTCTGTAGGCTGTCTCCCTGCTCTCTTGATGGTTTCTTTGGCTTTGCAGAAGCTTGTCAGTTTAATAAGGTCCCACTTGTCTATCTTCTCTCTTATGAGCTGTGGGTTTTGGGTTTTGTTCAGGAATTGGAAGCCAGTTCCAATTTCCATGAGGGTATTTCCTTCATTTTCTAAGGTTCTTATGGTTTGAGATTTTACATTTAGGTCTCTGATTCATTTGGAGTTAATCTTTGTGCATGGGGATAGATAGGGGTCCTGCTTCAATCTTCTGCATGTGGTTAGCCAGTTTTCCCAGCACCATTTACTGAATAGGTTCTCCTCTCCCCAGTGGTAGGTGGTGGAGTGTTTGTCGAAGATGAGTTGGTTGAGAAATTGAGATTTTGCTTCTGGAATCTCAATTCTATTCCATTGATCTATATGCCTGTTCCTATACCAATACCGAGCTGTTTTGATGATTATAACTTTATAGTAAAGTTTGAAGTCTGGTAATGTGATACCACCTGCTTTGTTCTTTTTGCTGAGGATTGTTCTGGCTATTCTTGGACGTTTGTGTTTCCATATGAATTCCTGTGTTGTTTTTTCTAGGTCTGAGAAGAATGTTGCTGATAATTTGATGGGTATTGCATTGAATTTGTAGATTGCCTTAGGTAAGATGGACATCTTCACAATGTTGAGTCTTCCAACCAATGAGCATGGGATATTTTTCCACTTGTTTGTATCATCTTTGATTTCTTTGAGCAGTGTTTTGTAGTTTTCCTTGTAAAGGTCTTTCACGTCTCTGGTTAGGAAGATGACAAGGTATTTCATTTTTTGTGTGTGGCTATTGTGAATGGAATTGTGTTTTTTATTTGAGTTTCTGTTTGTTTATTATTGGTGTAGAGAAATGCAATTGTCTTTTGTACATTTATTTTGTATCCTGAGACTTTGCCAAAGGCCTTTATCAGTGTAAGGAGGTTTTTGACAGATTCTCTTGGGTTTTCAAGGTACACAATCATATCATCTGCAAAGAGAGATAACTTGACTTCCTCTTTTCCTATTTGAATACCCCTGATTGCCTTCTCTTCTCTGATTGCTCAAGCCAGGACTTCCAATACTATGTTGAACGGGAGGGGTGAGAGTGGGCATCCTTGTCTTGTTCCACTTTTCAAGGGAAATGGTTCTAATTTTTGTCCATTTAGGAGTATGCTCGCTGTGGGTTTCTCGTAGATGGCTTTTACTATTTTGAGGTATGATCCCTGTATGCCTAGATGTTCAAGTGTTTTTATCAAGAAGGGGTGCTGGATTTTATCGAAAGCTTTTTCTGCATCTAATGATATAATCATGTGGTTTTTGTTTTGACATCTGTTGATGTATTTAATAACATTTATGGTTTTACGAATGTTGAACCAGCCTTGCATCCCAGGAATGAAGCCTACTTGGTCATGAGGGATGATTTTTGAGATGTATTGATGAATCCAGTTTGCTAGGATCTTGTAGAGAATTTTAGCATCTGTGTTCATCAAAGATATTGGTCTGTAGTTCTCTTTCTTTGTTGGATCTTTACCTGGCTTGGGTATCAATGTGATGTTGGCTTCGTAAAATGATTTGGGGAGCATTCCATCTTTTTCAATTGCATGGAATACCTTCAGTAGGATTGGTATCAGCTTCTCCTTAAATGTCTTGTATAATTCTGCTGGAAAGCCATCTGGTCCAGGGCTTTTTTTTGTAGGAAGTTTTCTTATTACGTACTCGATTTCCTTGATTGTTATTGGTCTATTTAGGGTCTCAATTTCTTCTTGTTCCAACTTAGGTAGGTTGTGTGATGTCAGAAAGTCCTCCATTTCAAGTTTGTTTCCATACAAGTGTACGTAGTAGTCTCTAATGATCTTTTGTATTTCTTCAGGGTCAGATGTGACTTCATCTTTTGTGTTTCTGATTGTGCTTATTTGGTTTTTTTCTCGTTTTTTCTTGGTCAGTCTAGCCAGGGGACCATCGATCTTGTTTATTCTTTCGAAGAACCAGCTTTTTGTTTCATTGATTTTTTTGTATTATCTTTTTGTCTTCTATGTCCTGGATTTGGGCTTTTATTTTGGTGATCTGGATTCTTCTGCTGAAATTAGGGTTTTTGTGGTCTTGCTTTTCCAGCTTCTTTAGGTAGCTTGTTAGGTTGTTAATTTGTGTTCCTTCCATTTTCCTCATGTGTGTTTGTAGGGATATAAATTTCCCTCTTATTACAGCTTTTAAGGCATCCCAGAGATTTTGGTAAGATGTTTCTTCATTTTCATTTGTTTCCAGGTATATTTTGATCTCTGTTTTGATTTCATCATTGACCCAGGAGTTGTTTAGCATCATGCTATTTAGTGTCCATGTCTTGTGGGTTTTGGGGGGACCTTGTTGGTGTCAATGTTTATTTTTATTCCACTGTGGTCCGAGAAGGTGCATGGTAGAATTTCAGTCCTTTTAAATTTGCTTATGTTTGATTTGTGTCCAATTATGTGGTCGATCTTAGAATATGTTCCATGAGGTGATGAGTAGAATGTGTATTCTGTGGTCTTTGGATGGAGTGTTCTGTAGGTATCAATTAAGTCCATTTGGTCCAGAGTCTCATTGAGGTTCCGGATCTCCTTGCTGATTTTTTGTCCTGATGATCTGTCTAGGGTTGTGAGTGTTATATTAAAGTCCCCAGTTATGATGGTGTTAGAGTCAATGTCTTTCTTTAGTTTTCCTAGAAGTTGCTTTATGAATGTTGGCGCACCTATGTTGGGTGCATATATGTTTAGGATAGATATTTTTTGTTGATGGAGTGAACCTTTTATCATTATGTAGTGGCCCTCTGTATCTTTTTTAATTTTTGATAGCTTAAATGGTATTTTGTCTGAGATTAGGATCGTGACTGCTCCTTTCTTTTGTGTTCCATTCGCCTGAAAATTTGTTTCCCATCCTCTTACTTTGAGTCTGTGTATGTCCTATCTAGTGAGATGGGTCTCTTGAAGGCAGTATATTGTTGCCTGATGATATTTTATCCATTTTGTCATTCTATGTCTTTTCAGTGGTGCGTTTAGTCCATTCACATTCAGGCTAATTATTGAAATGTGAGAGTTCATCTCTATCATGGAGTTCTTATTGAGTTGTTGTTTTTCCACTTGGTTTTTTCTTTTCTTTTCTTTTCTTTTTTTTTTGTCTTTCTTTTGGTTTGGGGGTTGGTTCGTGTATATTTTATTCTTTTCCCTGTACTCTTGTGAAGAATGTTGTTCTTTTTTCCTTTTCTTCTGTGTTTAGTACTTTCTTAAGTGTTTCATGTAGAGATGGTTTGGTGGCAGCATAAGTTCTTAGGGATTGGATATCTGGGAAAGATTTTAATTCTCCCTCACTGATGAAGCTTAGCTTGGCCAGGTAGGTTATTCTTGGTTGAAATTGTTTGTCTTTCAGGACTTTGAAGATAGGGCTCCAAGCTCTCCTAGCCTGCAGGGTTTCTGCAGATAAATCTGCTGCTATTCTGATTGGTCTTCCATGGTAGGTGATCTGGCCTTTTTCTCTTGCTGCCTTTAGGATTTTTTCTTTTGTACCTACTTTATTTAGGCGAATTATTATGTGTCTAGGAGTTGGTCTTCTCATTTGTTGTCTTGCAGGGGTTCTCTGAATCTCTTGTGTTTGAATTTTTGCATCACTGATTAGATAAGGGAAGTTTTCTTGAATGATCTCATGGAAAGTTTGTTCCAATGTGGTCTCTGTTTCTCTTTCTGCCTCAGGGAGTCCGATTACTCTTAGGTTAGGCCTCTTGAGGTAGTCACTCATCTCTTGAAGGTTTTGTTCTGTCTTTTTGAGCTTATTTTCTGTGTTTTTAAGAGTTTGGGTTATTTCTATATTTTGGTCCTCAAGCTCTGAGATTCTTTCTTCTGCTTGGGTAATTCTACTTTCCATGCTTATCAGTTTGTTATTTATTTCATTCACAGTATTCTTTATTACTGTTATCTCAGATATCAGCTCCTTCCTAGTTTCTTCTTATGTCTCCTCAATTCTTTTTAATCTCTCCATTATTGTCTTGATATCTACATTTGCAGTTTGAGACCCTTCATTCTGGGGGCTTTTCATTGTTTGCATTCCAAAGTCAGTTTTCTCAGTGTCTGCTCTCCCAGGCGTCTGGGAGAGACCCATACTCTTCTTTTGGTTTTTCTTCATTTCTGTAGATTTTTCTCCCTCTCCCCCTTTCCCTCCCCTTCTTCAATTCTGTTTTTGAGGGAGGGTGGGGTTGCTTTTATTTCTCTTCTGCAATGTCCTGTTCTTCCTTATGAGGGTCTTCTGGCTTTGTTCACTTTTCCCTCTGCTTTACAGTCTGTCTATTCAGCAGTTTGTAGTCTTGGTCTGTTCAGAGAATCTCACCAGTTCACCTATGCCGTCGCCATCTTGGAATCAGTGGTCAAGATTTATATATTTAAGCTTGCCAAGACAAGTTTCTGAGGATCCCTCCGGAAAAATGGGTGTCACTTTATATTTAGCCCTTTAGAGTTCATTAAAGCACTTAATCATGTACTTTAACTTTTTTTTTTGCCTTTTACTCAAGTAGGAAAAGATTTTCATTTAAGTTGAGAGCCAAGGAATGAGCGGAAAAGCAAACTGGCTCTTAAGACTTATTTGCCTAGGCCAGGCGCAGTGGCTCATGCCTATAATTCCAGCATTTTGGGAGGCCAAGGTGGGCAGATTGCTTGAGCTCAAGAGTCCGAGACCAACCTGGGCAGCATAGTCAAACCTCATCTCCACAAAAAAAATCAAAAAAATTAGCCAGTGGTGACACACACCTGTATTCCCAGCCATTTGGGAGGTTAAGGTAGAAGGATCCACCTGAGCCCAGGAGGTCAAGGCTGCCATGAGCCATGATCATTGTGATCACACCACTGCACTCCAGCCTGGGCATCAGAGTATACAGTAAGTGATTAAAAAAAAAAAGACTTATTCACCCAGAAGGATCTAGAAGGAGTGAGAAGAATGGAGAGAATGAGTATATTATATTTTTAATAAAACCCTATCAGGCTGCCTGAGGGCCAGTCCCCTCACTGTCCCGCATTGACACAATGTGCTCAGTTCAAGGCTGAGTGTACATAGTGCACACTCAGTGTACATAGTGTACATTAGGGGAATGCACACTAAATTTAGTGTACATTAGTACATTAGTGTACATGTAAAATTTAATGTACATTCCCCTAATGTACACTATTAGGGGAATGTACACTAAATTTGATAGCAAATGTGGAGAAATAAAACATGATAGCTTTTCTAGAAAGCCTCTAAAAGGCTGAAAGAGATCAACAAAGAAGAAACTTACCACTTAACACAAAGGTTTTCAGGATCTATCCTGTTTGCCAAGTTTAGAATAAAGATATTTCTAGAGCACATTCCTCTAAATGAAGAAGAGTGCTTATTCTTGATTGCCTAAGTACCCGTTTGTCAATTTCAAAGACTATTTTCAACGCAAATTCTAGCTACAACCATTCCCTTTCTAGCAGCCTTGGACAAAAGTACATCAATAATGGAACAATGCCAGATTTGATGATTGTCTGAGCGTGTATAGAAATCTAGTGACTGACTCCACATTGTAAAATAATTATAGCACAAAAGAGCTGACGCGTGTATTAGCTAAAAAGACTAGAGGGTGAAGGGAGGACACTGTGAAGACATCAGTAGCCCCTCATTTCTCTGACTTCTGATGTTTAAGTAGCATAGCCAGGAATCAGGACTAATCACAGAAATGCGATATGAAACAACAAGTGAAAAAAATGAACTTTTTCATTAGTGAAAAACTTAAAACCCTGTATGTGAAAACATAAAAAGATTCTTAAAACTTTAAAATATATATATATATATATATATATATATATGCAACATTGATATATTTTATAAATCCGTATACTAACAGAAAAAAAATCTTTTTTTTTTTAAGTTTAAGCCTCCACTCTGTCACCCAGGCTGGAGTGCTATGGTATGCCTGCAGCTACCGCAACTTTCACCTCCTGGGCTCAGGTTATCCTTCCACCTCAACCTCTCTGGTAGCTGGGACTACAGGCACATGCTACCACACCTGGCTAATTTTTTAATTTATCGTAGAAATGAAGTCTCACCAAGTTGCCCAGGTTGGTCTCAAAACCCTGGGTTCAGGCAATCTTCTTGCCTTGGAGAAAAATTTTTAATACAAAAGTGTCCTAGGTGGATGAGTCAAAGATATTGTAGCCGTGGGTTCTCTTTTCCCAGCAAACCCCCTCAGACCTGCTGAAAGCACTCCATCCCACCTTACTACAGTGTAGGTACCAACTTAAAGGCAGGCCAATTGGTGTTTCCCTGGGATGCTTGTTGTTGGCACTGACAGAAAGACCTTGCCTGCTGAGCCACAGAGTTGGAAGCATTGAATCTGGGATTGCCAGGGGACCATGAAAAAATGAAACTAAGGTGACACAAACAAAGACAAGAGACAAGGAGCCGGAGGGCGTTGCCTGACTGCCTGGATCCAGCGGGCCTGAGACTGATCCCTTCCGGTTCGGTAATCACTTTTCTGAATTTAGTTTCTGTCATTTTGTCACTATCAAGGGCAGGAGACCTGAATGATACAGAAAGCACTGTCTTGCTGACTCCTCTCTTCATCAACACATTCCTCTGGATTTCCCTGGAGAGTTGAAATTTCTTCTCACTCTGCTATCCAAAGCCCTCTCCAGTCTCCACGACCTTCCTGCTTCCAGCCTACCTTCGTGCAGCCAGTTTGCAACGGCCGTGCTCAACTAAAGAGGCCACCTTTGTTTTCCTCCCCTGTCCCTATTACTGCAACAGACTCCTGGGTAGCCGTCTCCCTCTAGTTCTCACTCATGCTTCTGCCAGAGTGGTCTTTCTAGAACTCAGATCTGGTCATGTGACTTCCCTGCTTAAAACTCTTCGGAGGCTTTCCAATACTCCTGGAATAAAACTCCTAATCCTTCATTTGTCTTCCAATGCCGTGAGGATCTGGCAGAGACTCGCAGCTCAACTTCATCTCTCTCCCTTCTCATCCTGGACTCTGCACGCCAGCCATGACCCAAGCTGATGCTGTCATGGGATGAAACTTTTGGGGACGTTGGGGTGGGTGAATGTATTTTACATATGTGGTAGGTGTGAATCTTTAGAGACCAGACAGCACAAGTGGTAAACTGAATAATCTAAATGTGTTGCCTTATGTGGTAAAAAGGGGCTTTGCAGATGTGATTACATTAAGGATCTTGGCATTATCTTGAATTATTTGGGTGGGGCCAGTATAATCACAAAGATTCTTATAAGAGGGAGGCAAAGAGAATCAGAGTTAGGAAAAGATACTTCACTGCAGGCTCTGAAGATGGAGAACCAAGGAGCATACGTGATGTCTAAAAGCTAGAAAGACAAGGAAACAGATTCTCTCCTGTCTTCCAGAAAGATGGCATCCCTGTCGACCAATTAGACTTCTGACCCCCAGAGATGTAAGATAATAAATTTGTGTTGGTTTAAGCTACTATATTTGTAATAATTTGTTACAGCAGCAGTAGGAAACCAATATAGCAGATCTTCTGGGCACTGACAATTTGGAACTAAAGAGGGTTGTAGGTGTGTCCAACTAGTTCAGGAAGGCTAGAGACTGATTTTATTTTTGGCTGGCTTATGCAGCACAATGAGTGTGAGAAAAAAATACCATGCCTTTAAAGAAAAATGAGATTGTTTAACTTTTTGTTTTTAGCTTTGACATTTACAGTTTCTCAACTTCATGAGGAAAACCTGTCAAGATTTTAAGTTCATCACAGAAAAAGTTTCACAATTCTATGTAAATGGTGGCTTTTTATTTGTTAAGTTATTAAAGACATAGTGGAGAATGCATTTCTTTGTTATAATATTTTGTTAACTTTGATCAAATATAATTTGATTTCTTTGGCTATATTTTTGCCCACTAGGAAAACCTAGCTTTACAACATATTTATTCTGTGCTAGTCAACTCCTAAATGCAGTCTCCAGGCAGCAGGCATCCTTAAGAGGTGAATTCCTAGGATCTTTGGTCTTGCTATCGTGGATCACAATGGATGTGATTCCTATTCACATATGTTCTATCTTAATTGATCATAAGAGAGGAGAAATGAGAAATGGAGAAACTGAGGGTTTTGGGTGTGTGTATGTATGTGTGCAGTTTTCTGGGGTATAAACCACAGACTTGATTTCTAGTCTATTTTATTGTGTCCAAGTGGCATTTAGCATAGCTCTGGATGTCATTTTGGTCCAGTTTAAACTTCAAATAAAGTTTTTTCTGTACTCCTATGAGTTCAGAAATTTACATTAGTACAAGTAAGGTAAATGACAAAAGTTGCACAATAAATTACTTAGAAGAGGAGATTTCTATGATTAATCTTAGATAGTTCTATAATTAAGAATGTATACATATTTCAGTTAGCATTGTGGTAGTTATTAGGACTATCCCATTAATATTCCAGTTCTCCTCCCGCCAAGCATATAGTAGGATCGTATAAGGGAACTTCAAAAAGTTCATGGAAAAATAGAATTACAAGATACAAATTAAAAAGGCATAAACCATTCCTCAATACAAGCTCTATTAAGTTGAAGACGCTTTTGTAAGGGATGATATCAACTACTTAGCCCAGCCCTAAAGAAATGAGGGTCCCAGCAATTTAATCATGTCAGCGCAGTCTTTTTACATTATTAGCTGAAGAAAAATGGATGCCCTTTTAAATTTTTTTTTTTTTTTTTTTTTTTGAGTCAGAGTCTCACTCTGTCACCCCGGCTGGAGTGCAGTGGCACGCTGCTCACGGCCACTGCAGGCTCAACCTGCTGGGCTCAGGCGATCCTTCTGCCTAAGCCTTCCAAATAGCTGAAACTACAGGTATGCACCACACATGTCCAGCCAATTTTTTGACTGATTGTAGAGACAGGTCTCACCATGTTGCTCAGGCTGGCCTTGATCCCACGGGCTCAGGCAATCCTCTTGCCTCAGCCTCCCAAAGTGCTGGGATTACAGGCATGAGCCACCACATCCAGCTTAAAGATTTTTTTTAAAGTAGACATTATTCATCATGAAAAAGATTTCCTAAGTTTAGGTAACAAAAAGAAGTCAGAAGAAGCCCAATCACAACTATAAGCTGGATCCCAACAAAACTCTTGCAAAATTACCTTTGTTTGATGAAAGGATGAGCAGGAGCATTGTTGAGGTGGAGGACTCTGGTGAAACTTTCCTGGGCATTTTTACTACTAAAGCTTTGACTTGCATTCTCCAAACACTCTCATAATAAGCAGATGTTATCGTTCATTCACCCTCCAGAAAGTCAACAAGCAAAATGCCTTGAGCATTCCAAAAATTTGTGCCATGACCTTTGCTCTTGACTGACTCACTTTTGCTTGGACTGGACCACTTCCACCTCTTGGTAGCCATTGCTTTGATTGTACACATTGTCTTCAGAATCATACTAATAAAACCCTGTTCCACCTCCTATTACAGTTCTTTGAAGAAATGCTTCATTATCTTGATCCCACTTGTTGAAAATTTCCATAGAAAGTTCTGCTCTTCTCTGCAGCACAATGATTTTGGTACTCATTGAGAGGAAAGCTTGCTGAACTTTAATTTTTCAGTCAGAATTGTGTAAGCTGAACCAAATGAGATGTTTATGATGTTGGCTATTGTTTCTGCTGTTAATGGTCGTTTCACTTCAGTTAGAACATGAACAAGAGAGTAATATCTTTCTTGTGGCCAGGTGTGGTAGCACTTTGGGAGGCCAAGATGGGGATTACTTGAAGCCAATAGCTCGAGACCAGACTGGGCAACATAATGAGACCCCGTCTCCTCCAAAAATAAAAAAAGTTAGCTGGATATGGTGGTGCACACCTGTAGTCCCAGCAATTCGGGAGACTGAGGCAGAAGGATCACTTCAGCCCAGGATTCAAGGCTGCCATGAACTGTGATCATGCTACTGTACTCCAGCCTGGGTATCAGAGTGAGACCCTGACTCAATTTTTTCTCAAAAATTGATATGAATGGTCTGTCACTTGAGTGTTTCATCTTCAGCATCATCTTATCCCTTCTTAAAAAGAGTTGTCCATTTGTAAACTGCTGATATCTTTGGGGCATTATTTCCGTAAACTTTTCCTAAAGAATCAATGATTTCACCCAAGCTTCACCATAAATTTGATGTTTATTCTTGCTTTAATTTTAGCAGAATTCTCATTGCTAAGGACTCTTCTTCAACTGATATCTTATTTTTCTTCGTGCCTCAAACTAGGTCCTATTTAGACATGCTGTAACAACTTAGTATGTCTTTATTTTGGTGCAAAATAATTTTGAAATCCATGCATTTTTTTCATAATACTCATTTTCCATGAACTTTTTGAAGATCCCTCAAATTTTATTTGTTCTCTTTGAATTTAAGTGTGTACTGTGACATTTAAGTATGGTCCTGTGACATTGCTTTGGTCACGTAAATCTGAGCATTTAGCCTTTGCTCAACTCTAGCTGTAGTGATTATGAAGCACATTTTCTTTGAGTTGGGGCCTCACTCTACTGCCCAGGCTAGAGTACAGTGGCATGACTGGTCTCACTGCAGCCTCCATCTCCTGAGCTCAGCGATCCTCCTGCCTCAGCTTCCCGAGTAGCTGGGACTACAGGTGTGCTCCACCAGGCCTGGCTAATCTTTTGATTTTTTTTTTTTTTTTTTGGAGAGACGAGGACTCACTATGTTGCCAGGATGATGTCAAACTCCTGAGTTCAAGAAATCCTCCCCACTCCGCCTTCCAAAGCACTGGGATTACAGGCATGAGCCACCACACCCAGCCATGAAGCACATGTTGACATGGGGCCTCCATCAGCCTGAGTCTTTGAGTGACTGGATTGAGCTGAGCTGTCCTGCAGCCTGGACTAGACATGTAGCATGTGCAGGAGATAAACTTGTATTTTATCAAACTACTAATATTGGGTTTTTTATTTTTACTGCAGCATAACCTACCCTATCCTCACTGATACAAGCCCCTTGGGCAAAAATTGAATCTGGCTCTTCCAAATCAGTTGAGTCTCTGCATGGTACATAATGCTTCTCTGTGTGTGTGTGTGTGTGTGTGTGTGTGTGTAATGATACCATTTTAAAACAGCCTTAACTTACAATTCCCAGTGGAATTTATAACACTATAGCTTCTTTTATTGACATGGTGACTTAATGACTTTGTTCCAAATTTTTTGGTATGCAATCAAATATATTCTGAGCAATTTCTTACAACTCTGTTTACTTTTTAAAGATTATTTTAAATGTTTTGATCTACCTTGAGAAGTAACTTTGTGAAAAAAAAAACTAGAGACTTTAAAATTGATTTGCCCTATTTCACATTTGTGTGATATAAAATGAGACACATGGCTGTATTTTAATTCATAGAAAAGGAACTTCCAGAAAGCAGAGACTTTATGTGCCAACTTCATCACTACTGCATAATTCTAACAAAATATTAGTAATTCCAACACTCTCCATGAACAGCTAATTATATGGAAGTGATGATTTCATGTAATTGTCATGATACTGATGGCCCACATTAATAGTTAAATCTGGCAACTTAGGCCTTTCCATTTGTAACATCCAGAAATCCTAACAGGATCAAGGTGGCTCACCAGATCAATCATACAAGACAGAAGATAAAATTCCCTTGTATTTGAAAGAGACTGTGTCCTATCTCATGTTGATACTGTTTGAGAAATCAAATATAATACATCAAAGTAGATGATCTTCTTAGATTAGAATGATCTAAAAGCTAGAATGATTATTTTATAGCTAAATGTATTTCTATTTTTAAAATGTGTGTGTACTTCCTCCCCTCCCCCCAGTTCCCTGATTATAGTTGTCTAGGGATTTATACTTTTCTAGTTTTCATGTGCTTTCTGAAAAGCAGTATTTAAATGTTCTCTCTCTCTCTCTCTCTCTCTCTCTCTCTCTCTCTCTTGTGTGTGTGTGTGTGTGTGTGTGTGTGTGTGTGTGTGTGTGTGTGTGTGTAGGGGTAAAACTGTTGAGAGTTTCTGTTTAGTGCTTGTGTGTTTCCTCCCTTCACAGGGTCCTCATTCACAGTCCCAGGCGCTCTTGCTCTAATCCCTACTACTGTTACTAAGCTCCAAGCTTCCTGCATGTGTCTGGCCCGTGGAATTTCTCTATAAGATAGAAATTCCTACATCTGGACCCAGAAGAGGAAAGTGAAATTCCTCCCCATGCTTCCAAACCAGAACCAATTTGAGAAAGGAAACTTACAGCGTGAAATGGTAACCTTACAGCGTGACAATTTCTCAGACCAAGCAGGACAAAAAAGGCAAAAAAATGCTAGGAGTTCTTTCCCTTGCAGACAGTTTTCTGTCCTGGACACGTGTATTGCTTCCTTCAGAATTAGGAAGGTGAGGTTTGAGGGAATGTTTTATTTTATATTTTGATTCTTCAGCTAAGACAGCAGAAGAGATGATTTATTATACACTTGTTATACTTGGCCACAATGCAACACAGAACTAGTACCAGCAGAGACTGTTTTGGTATGATGAGCAAGGTGGGTCTCTCAGAGGTGGTCTTGGTGATTGGCTGGTGTGGAGTTGTAGATTCCTTGGAGACAAGTTAGACAGCATTCAGACTGACAATTTGCACCAGCGTCCCAAGCCTTTGGCGTTCCATGTTTCCGCTCCTGTGGCTTCCATGGTTGCACAAGCTGGAAGTTTACTTGGACCTCTGTCTCATCTTTCTTCTTTTGCACTTCAGCCTGTGCATTCGCTTCTTCCTCCACTTGGCTCTCATGGTGTGGAGGTTTCTGAGAAGATGGCACTAAGGCTGAGAGCAAGGACATTTTTTAAAGCTGCCTGTTCTTCCTGGTATTCTCACTTTCCCTCTGAGGAATTCAAAGAGGACTAGGGCTTGAGGAGCTCACGGCAACAGCATAACTCCAGTGAATTTGACTGCCTTCAGCATCAGAGAAATCAGAGAAAAAATCAGAAGAGAATGACAGTCTTACTCCAAATGCTGACAAGTATGTTCTGTTCATAAAGAAATGATTATTCCAGGCAATGGACAAAGTTGTTTGACTTGCTGTTTAGATAAACCTGTCACTACCTGACAGTAGTTTGCAAACATTTTTGATAAATGGGGGCCCCTAAGAATAAAATTATCTAAAGGACTGCTGCTTTCATGGATCTCCCTACTGACTCCCAGGCAACTCTGCAGAGCCCCCAGGGCTCAGGTTGAAACTGCTTTGTGGAGAGGAAATACTAACTATAAAGGTATCTTTTCTCTGATGTTACATTCGGCCAAAATTTTTTTGTGAGTTAAGAATCACCTAGGACTCTTGTTTAAAGTGCAGATTCCTGGACTTCAGTTCCAGAGACTCATACTCAGGACATCATGAGTGGGGCCTGGGATTCTGCATTTTGACAAACATCCCAGATGACTCTCATACAAGTTTCGAGAAACAAACTGCCTGTTGATGTACAAAGGGCCAGAGTGTACTCTCCTTTCAAACAGCTTTATTTTGGTCCCAGTTTATTTTAGATAGAGTACTTAGTTTACTAAGCATCAATACCATCAATAGAGTTTTTTCCTTGCTAAAGGAAGCCGTATCTTAGTTACTTCTTCCATCATCTCCCAATTTAATTCTCTTTTCTTATTTCGGGAGCACCTCAGACGTTGCATGGCTCTCAGCCCCTTTGCTGGGTCTGCTCCATCTGAGCTGCTTCTAGAAGTGAACCACATGTCTCCACTGCTCCCACCACCCTTCTCCTTCCTCCTTCTTCCTTCAGCCCTGTTGGTTTGATTGCTTATTCTTCTTCTCTTTTTTTAAAAGAAGGCAGATCTCTGTAAACCTCTCCTTCCCCAACAAGCAAATGCCAAAGTAGATGTTAAAAGTTTATAAACATATAAAACTAAGTGGGGGGGGCACGTCTCATCAACAGGGGTACCTGCATAATGACCATTTGTATACCTAATCTTGAATTGTACCCCACACTTTTCAAATAAAAAAATAATTTAAAAAACTAACGTCTTTATGCAAATGCAGCCAACCAGTAAATAAACAAATGTTCCCAGGGTACTAGGTTTTCTGGGGGATACAAACAAATATAATAAGCCTAAATAAGTCACATTTTTTTTTACAAGAAAATAAAGAAATAAAGTCCATGATGAGGCACCACTGCATACCCACTAGAATGACAATATTGGAAAAGATATTAACAAGTGTTGGTAGTGGAGATGTGGAAAAACTGGAACCATCGTGCTTTGCTTGGAGGAACACAAAATGCCACAGCTACCTTGGAAAACAGTTTGGAATGTCTTAAATAATGAAACATAAACTTACTATATTATCTAGCAGATCCCCTCCTAGGAGTTTACCCAAGAGAAATGAAAACATATGTCCACACAAAGACTTGAGTGTGAATGTTCCTAATAGCATTATTCATAATAGCCACAAACTGAGAGCAGTACCATTGTCCATCAGGTGATGGATGAGTAACCAAAGCATGGTATATCCATACATTGGAATATTATTTAGCAATGAAAATAAATTAAATGCTGTTATATGGACCTCAAAAACATTATGCCAAGTGAAAAATGCCGGACTTAAAAGACTATCTATTGTACGATTCCATTTATATAAATCTAGAAAAAGCAAATTTCTAGACACAGAAAGCAGATCTTTGGTTGCCTGGGACTAAAAGTGAGATCAAGGATTAACTGCAAATGGTTATAAGGAAACTTTTTTTGAAGATGGCACTATGTTAAAACTGGATTATAAGACCAGGCACAGTGGCTCAAGCCTCTAATCCCAGCACTTTGGGAGGCTGAGACAAGAGAATTGCCTGAGCCCACAGGTTCAAGACCAGTCTGGGCAACTTGGCGAGACCTTGTCTCTACAATAAAAAAGTAAAAAATAAATTAGCTGGACCTGGTGGCGCCTGCTTGTAGTTCCAGCAACTTGGAAGGCTGAGGGGGAAGGATCGTTTGAGCCAAGCAGGTTGAGGCTGCGGTGGCCGTGAGTGTGCCACTGCACTCTAGCCTGGGCGACAGAGGGAGACTTGGACTCAAAAAAACAAAAAACAAAAAAACTGGATCACGGTGATGACTGCATAGCTCTATAAATTTGCTAAAATCATTTAATCATTTAGTTAAATGGAAGAGTTTTGTAGAATGTAAATTTTATCTCAATATAGCTGTTAATTTAAAAGATAATGTTAATAAAGCCTATAGCATAATTAAGTAATCATTAATTATTTTCTATGCAAAAAAAAGGGATTGAGGTCAAAGAGTGGTCTGCAGGTTCCTTGGGTCTCTGAGATTTCCTCAGGGAGTTCTTGAAGTCACTTTCCTCATAATACTTAGCAGCTATTTGCCTTTTTCACTGTGTTGACATTCACACTGGACAAGAATATCACTAGGTGAAACTGCTGGTGCCTTACCTCAAACCAAGGCATCAGTATCAAACCTTATTATTAGTAGTCGCCATATTCTCTACCACCATGGAATCTTGGTAGAAAAATAAGTCCCATTTTCACTTAAGAATACCTTGATGAAGCAGTAAAGATTATTTAACTTTATTAAATCTTGTGGCTTGGATGCAAATGTTTTTAATAATCAATGTGAGGATATGGGAAATACACACATAAAGTGTTTTTTCCGCATCCCAAGTAAGAGGATTATCATGAAGGAAAGCACTTCTGCAGCTGATTGAGTTGCAAGCTGAACTAGCAGTTGTTTTTTATGGGACACTATCTCTACTTTAAGAAAAAAAAAAAATACCCGGCTGATAAATTATGGACATTCAGACCTTATATTTGGCAAATAATTTTCTTTAAAAAGAATGAAAAAAGCCTGGCACTTCAAGAAAAAGAACTGATAGTATTTGTTGCCAGTGGTAAAATTCAAACTTTGCTTTTTTTGAATAGGGGTCTCATTCTGTGGCCCAGGCTGGAGAGCAGTGGCATGATTTCAGCTCACTGAACACTGCAGTCTTGATCTCCTGGGCTCAGGCAATCCTTCCACCTCAGCCTTCTGAGTAGCTGGAACTACAGGCACATGCTACCGTGCCTGACTAATTATTTTTATTTATATATTTTTTTTAGAGACAAGGTCTTCTCACTGTATTGTCCAGGTTGGTCTCAAACTCCTAGACTCAAGCAATCCTCTCCCCTCAGCCTCCCAAAGTGCTGAGATTACAGGTGTGAACCACCAACACGCAGCCAAAATTCAAACTTTAAACAAAAAACTAGAGTTTTGGAAAACTTGTATCTACTACCATGAGCTTAACAACTTTAGTCAAGAGTTTTCTGATGAGACAGATGGTGATTTTAACATGTGATCTTTACTTATTATGCAATGAACTGTGTCAAAATCTGGAGATTAAGTAAAAAGGTCTTGACACTAAAAGGTTTGCCTGTTTTCCAGGGCAGCCCATAGCATGGACTTTGGGGCCAGACTGCTTGGGCTCATGCCAGTGCCACTACTGATTACTTGTATTATCTCAGATAAATACCTCATCTCTCTGTACCTCAACTTCCTTATCTATAAAATGGGGGTAATAATGGTATTCATCTCAGAAGTATTCAAGCATAGAAATAAGGTAATATATAAATATATGTGAACATTAAACTAAATTAATACATGTAAATTGCTTAGAATAATGCCTGACTTACAGTGAGTACTCAGTGAGTTGTGATGTTTGGTCTCAGTGAGTGGTAAAATGTAAAAAAGAACATATATATTATAAATGCATAATAGAAAGTACTTTGTTTGGGGGGAGAGGGTGGGGATTTGCTTTTGAGTCAGAGTCTTGCTCTGTCACCCAGGCTGGAGAGCAGTGGCATGCTCATGGCCACTGCAGCCTCCACTGGCTGGGCTCAGACAATCCTTTTGTTTCTGCCTTCCAGGTAGCTGGAACTACAGGCATGCGCCATCACACCCAGCTAATTTTTTGATTTATTGTAGAGATGAGGTCTGGCTGTGTTGCCCAGACTGTCTCAAACCCATGGGCTCAGGCAATCCTCTCGCCTCCGCCTCCCAAAGTGCTGAGATTACAGACGGGAGTCAACCATGCCCAGCAGAAGGGTATCTGTAATTATATGCCCTGTTTCTTTCTCAACTAGGAAACTTGAAACGGCTTTTCCCCTTTTGCCTCTGCCTCTCTTCTGGTCCTGTGAGTGATGTTCTACAAAGGGCCGGCATGTTCTCTCTCCTGTCTGCCCACTGAGCCTCTGTTGTTGGTGGGGAAGGGTCCATTCTTTACTTAGCAACCACAGAATGTGTTTTTGAAAAGATTTGGTGAGGCAATGTAATGTTGAAGGGTACAGCTTAATAGAAACAGTATGCCAATGAATATCATTTGTATTCCTAGAATTAGAAATCGTTTTCCTGCCTCAGTAATGTTTAAAATTGCCATTTCAAAGAATTTGGGAAATTGTGTGAATAGAGAAAAAGATAAGTTTTTGTCTTATCAAATGTGTGCATTTTCAGTGTTCAATCTAAGAAGACATAAAATTTAAAGGAGAAAATGACCAACTTGGAAGGAGTTACCTCTTCAGTCCTGCAGAGGGACTACGTCTGAGCTATTTTTACCTCTTTTTACCTTTAATGTTTAAAGAGAGGCTAATAGCCGCTGACATTGTTCATTTGCTGAGTATTTGCTGAGAGCAATCTATGAGGTGCCAGGACTCTTGCTCTTCAGCCCCAGTGGTAAAGAGAGGACACGGCCCTGCACTTCTGTAGCTGGTACACTGGTTTTCTCATTTCTCCCACCTTCTTTGAAAAAGATAACACAGTTCACCTGCTGTTCCCTGACCTCATCAGCAGGCAGAACAGTATATGTTTTATACTTAAATGCTCATGAAAGCCTTCTTAATTTTAATATAAAGTAAGGAGGGTGAGACAGACTGCAAGTGAGTTATAATGACTGTTTCTTTTCTTAGAAGAACACACACAATATTACCATATTTTTAGAGTCCTAGTGTCATGCAGATAAGCTTCTGTTGGGTGGCCAATAACAAACAATTAGAACATGTAAGTCATTGGAGTTTCACTGACTGCCATGGTTTCTGCTGTCCTAGGAGAAATATGAACTCAAAAGAGTTTATTTGGGCACCGTCTGTCTTATGTGTCATCCCACATCTCTTTGCTTGTGGTAAGAATGTTGGCTTGGCCCACAGCAGTTTGTATTCCTCACCCTAGACTTGGTCTTTAACTATGGTCACACCTATGGTCCACATCTATGAGTTCTGTACTTGAACATCTATAGTCAACCCTTAAGTAAGGTTAGAATAGTCTTTCCTTTCATTTTAGGGATGTGTTTTGTGAGCAGATTATAAAGCACCTTGACTATCTTTTTAAAGATAATCTGGTTGGGTGCACCTGTGATCCTAACACTTGAGGAGGCTGAGGCGAGAGGACTGCTTCAGACTGCACAAACGTGGTCTCTACAAAAAAAAAAAAAAATCAAAAAATTAGCCAGGCATGGTGGCTCACACCTATAGTCTTAGCAACTTGGGAGGCTGAGGTGGAAGTATCACCTGAGCCCATGAGGTCGAGGCTGCCATGAGCTGTAAGTGTCATGATCGTGCCACTGCATTCCAGCCTGGCAACAGAGTAAGACCCCAACTCCAAAAAAAAAAAAAAAAAAAGATAATCTTGTAAAGACACAGAACAATTGTATTATTGAGACAGTGCCCTTACTGATATACTGACATTTTAAGAGTTGAGAGTATTTCACCCCCACAAGGCTGGTATATTGGAAATAAGAAATCAGGTCAAGCTAAAAACCAAAGAAC
Source organism: Cephalopachus bancanus (assembly GCA_027257055.1). NCBI lineage: Eukaryota > Metazoa > Chordata > Mammalia > Primates > Tarsiidae > Cephalopachus > Cephalopachus bancanus. Next base: position 7,632,526 of record JAPVLO010000057.1, read on the forward strand.
TGCTTCTTCCATAGGCTGGTATTGAATCTTATTAATTCAGTTGCAATTATTGAATTGAATTCAATCCCAGTATTTGTTGTAGGTTGAAAATATGAGTTATTTTTAGGCATGCTCCTGTCCCTGTCATGGCTAGAGTCTTGAGAAAACACTTTACCTCTGTAATTGCAGTTGCCTTTTACAAATAAAATTCACTGAAGTCGTTTTGGACAAGTCAACAACAGCTGTGACTGTACTTGCCTGCTTCTTTTTTTTTTTTTTTTGAGTTGGAATCTCACTCTGTCGCCCGGACTGGAGTGCGGTGGCCGGGAGCCTCGACCTGCTGGGCTCCGGCGATCCTTCCGCCTCAGCCTTCCGAGTAGCCGGAATTACAGGCATGCGCTATCATGCCCGGCTGATTTTTTGATCTATTGTAGAGATGAGGGCTCACTGCCCAGGCGGGTCTCGAACCCGCGGGCTCAGGCAATCCACTCACCTCAGCCTCCCAAAGGCGCGGGACTATAGGCTGAGCCACGGAGCCCGGTACGCCTGCTTCTTTTGACACTAGATCTTCAGTTCTCTGATTTTGTTGCTATTAAAGAATTAAATATTTAAATTCATATTGTTTCCTAAACAGAGTCATAGCTGTTAGAAAGTTAATTCCTCTTTTCATAACAGTGTTCCCTTTTAAAATGTTTGACAGGATCAAACATTGTAGTACTGTGCAACATCTTTGTGAGGACATTTGTCCTTGTGAGGTAGCCAGCTGTGGGAGAAGGCCCCAAATGGATCTAACATTTCTGTAATGAAAACTCATGCTACTGTTGAATTGCAGGTTCTAATCTTGCCTTTCACATGTGTGTGCTTATGTGTTTCAGGAAAAAAGTGCCAGCTCAAATGTAAGACTTAAAACTAATAAAGAGATTCCGGGATTAGTTCATCAACCCAGAGCAAAGTAAGTTCTAGTTCCTGTTTTCCTTGTACTGTCCTCCCTCCATCCACATCCATGGCTTCTGCATCCATGGACTCAACTAACCACCAAAATTATTCAGAAAAAATTAACCCTACAAAGTTCCAAAAAGCAGAACTTGAAGTTGCCACACGCCAAGTACTACACTGAATCCATGTGAGTGCACAAGTATTGTATTAGGTATTTTAAGTAATCCAGGGATGATTTAAAGTCTACGGAGGAATGTGTGTAGGATATTATGCAAATTTTATGTCATTTAATATCAGAACCTTGGACATCAGTGGATTTAAGTATCTGTAGGGGAGGGGAGTCCTGGAAGCAGTCTCCCATGGATACCAAGGGATAATTCTATTGTTTTTTTAAAGCCAAAAATGTTTTCAGAGTGAGTTCTATTTTGTGTGTTAGAAAATCAAAACTTAGGAGAAAGCCTTAGGAATTGAGACAGAATGTTTTGTGTAACAGAAGAGAATAAAGAAAACAGACCTACATGACAAAGCTGACTTTGTGGGCCAGTTAGAAGAAAACAAAGAGAATTATCATTGTGACTGTGGGGTAGGGAAGAATTTTGAATAAAATACAATGGATACAGATCTTAAAGAAAATCATTAATTAATGTGACTGCATTAAAATTAAGAACTCCATAAGAGAGTAAAAGACCACAAAATGGGAGGCATTTACAGTATACATACTTGACAGTAGTTGGATTTCTAGAACATATGAAATAATTCCACAGATCACTAAGTAAAAGGCAGGAAACCCATCAAAAAACAGTCTAAAGTCATGAACAATCATTTGACTGAAATGTGAATGGCTAATGTATATAGAAAAATGTCATTTCACAATACTAGATTGACAAGAAATGTGGAAGTCTGACAATACAAAAAGGTTGACCAGGATGTGGAACAACAAACACTCTTAACCTCTGCTGGTGGGACTATCTGATAACAATTACTTTGGGAAAAAATTTGCATTATTTATTAGAATTGAACCTGGGCACATCTGACCCCCAGCAACTCCACTGCCAAGTGTATTCCCTTGAGAAACTCTTGTACCATTTGTGCCAGAACGCATATTTTGAAATGTCCATAGCAGCATTGTTTACATGAGTTCTTACATGATTACCAACAGACGGCCATTCATAAATGTTTATTTTTAAAATGAATGCATTTTTAAAAGTTAAAAACAATAATGAGTAGTTTTCTACATGGTTTTAGAATTGACTCTAACCCTGACGACAAAATGTACTTTTTGTGTGACTTTGAAGCTAGACTCTCCCGTCTTCAGAGAGGCTCTGTTATCCCAGAGGTTAGAAGTCTCTACTGTGGCATTCTACCTAAATGCAAACAAATTTTTTGAGGATACTAATGACACTGGTACATTTGACACAATCACCCCCACCCCAAAATACTTGTGACTTTTCCATGTATTAGTAGCCACATAAAGCAAAATCTCAAGCAGATGTTATATTATTTCTGGCTGTTTCAGAAAACTGAGGTCAAAATTACCAACTATATAATCACTTTAGCCTGACTCAGTGTTGAAAAGCCATTGCCTCTGTGGTGTGGCAGGTAGGATACCTCAGGGGTAGGTAATGGGTTCAGTGATTTTATTTTTACTTTCAAAGAAAACTGGACACGTTAAAATCCACTTATCACAATGTCAGTGTAGTGATGCATTCGATTCTTTCACCCTTGGGTAGATGTTATCCTCTAGCCATGACCTCCTTAGCCCCCCCTCACTGCTGATCACCTTTATTCACTTTATCTGTCTTTGGGGACAACACATATCTGATAACACAGCCAAATCACCTTTTCAGTCAAGCCACCTGAAATATGCTATTTTTAAAAGCTTCCGTCATCTCTGCATTATAAGGAAAGCTTGAATGGAAGAGAATGTCTCTTTTCTGTTAGAAAAAAAAATACTTATTTGACACCCTAAAGCAGCACACTTCACAGACTGACATGTGCTGAAGCTTCCTGAGTCCAGAGACATTTATTAAGTCAACTTATGTGTTTACACTAAAATAAGTATTGTATTAGAGAGCATGCCGCTGTTTTCCACAGCGGCATGCTGTCTCGTGTATATGTGTGTGTGTGTGTGTGTGTGTGTGTGTGTGTGTGTGTGTGTGTGTGTGTTTTTAAATTGTGAACCAGAACGTTGGAGGCCTGGGATTCAATTAAGAAATCTTTCTGGAGAACCACGAGAAGAGTTTTCCTCTTCCTACTTGTTGAAATACAGGCTCGAGAAAAACCATCATTTATCATACAGATGTATGAGGTTCTTTTTCCCCATGAGTGGAAGGACCATCCCATATGATAAAGGCAGATAATCTTCACAGCTTCATCTGATGCTTTAATTCGATCTCAGGCAAGTGGCCACATGACTTTGAGCTTTAGTTTTCTCAGAGAAAAATGGATGTGAAAAATTCTATCATATAGGACTGAGGAATAGAGGAATTAAGGCATGCTCAGTGCTTATGGCATTGTCTGGTGCTTGGTGAGATCTTAATCATTAGAAACAACTCAAACACCCTTTAACAGGAGATTGGGCAAATGAGCTGCACTGTATTTATGCAACAGAATATTAGTCAGCAGTCTACACAGGCTTACTGCAGCAAAGCCCAGTGCTGGGTGGGCCCTAGTGATAGAACATTAGAAGAAAAGCTTAAGTCTTGAAAGATTACGTAGACATGGTGCATTCTTTACAAAGTTAAAAGCACCTGGAGTAAATAATCTGTTTTTTAAAGGCACACATAAATATGCAGTAAAACCATAGAAAAAGAAAGCGAAAGAGCAATGGTCACATTTAGCTTGGGGACATGCACACACAAAATAAATAAAATGAGTGATGCATAAACTGCTAGTAGGAGTCTGTCGTGAAACAAGATTAGAATGAATCTACTTCCCTGAGGTCTAATTGAAAAATAATGGTGATCATAAAGAAATAACTGTGTTCAGCCAAGATTTATCAGGAACCCACTGGGTGATTGAATTTCATTTTTGCAGGTGTAAGGGAGACAAAACTTTACCTCCATACCCTCAGGGTCTCTGGTTGGGTCTGAGAATTAAATTAACATAAAGCAGATTAACAGGAGAAAGACACTGATTTTCACATGTACATGGGAGCCCCCATAGGAAAATGAAAACCCAAAGAATAACAAAACCTACAGACTCATGTACTAGGTTAAACAAAGAGAGGCAGTTGTGGAAAGGTACCTAACCTATGTGGGGAAACCGAAGGAAGGTGAGAGTTTTGTGGGTTTTGTTTTGTTTTTGAGCCGGAGTCTCACTCTGTCACCCAGGCTAGCATGCAGTGGCACAATCAAGGCTCACTGCAGCCTCAACCTCCTGTGCTCAGGCAATCCTTCCACCTCTGCCTCCCAGGTATCTGAGACTACAGGCACCGACCACTTCACCCAGTTATCTTTTGCTTTTTTTGTAGAGACAAGGTCTCACTATGCTGCCCAGGTTTGTCTCAAACTCCTGGCTCAAGCAATCCTCCTAATTTAGCCTCCCAAAATGCTGGGATGACAGGAGTGAGCCACCATACCCAGCCGGGAGTTGTTTTAACAAGTTCTGTTTGTATAGAATTCTCTTGACTCAACTCTCCATCTCGGGAGATATGAATGTTTCTTTCCTCCTGGTATAAAAAGGGCATCATTGTTCCAGTAGGAGTTTTATCTCCTACTTTCAGGAAGAAAAGAGGAGGTCAGAGCACCCCCTGTACCTACTGTTTTTCAGTTTCTTTTAGCTCGATATAATCCTTATGCAAAAGTGGGCATATTTTGGGATGATGTATTCATAAGTAAAGTATTAGGGAATAGGGACCTTGCCTCCTCGTACTTTTGTGCTTAAGTTTTCATTATTTGAAAACTTTGTTTTTTTAAAGTGAAAGCTGTGCATCTTTTGGTTCTAAAGCCCATTTTGCCCACCATTCGTTAATTGTTTACTTTACATTACGATTCCGTAGTCTTGTCATCCCTAGTCTTATGAAGCTGAGAAGTCCCAGGAAGAAGTGTGTTTAAAAATACGTCATGGAAACTGGGCTCGGTGGCTCAGCCTGTAATCCCACACTTTGGGAGGCTGAGGTGAGTGGATTGCCTGAGCCCATGGGTTCGAGACCCGCCTGGGCAACTTGGCGAGACCTCATCTCTACAATAAATCAAAAAATTAGCCGGGCGTGGTAGCGCGCACCTGTAGTTCCAGCTACTTGGAAGGCTGAGGCAGAAGGATTGCCGGAGCCCAGCAGGTTGAGGCTGCAGTGGCCAGGAGCAGCCACTGCACTCCAGTCTGTGTGACAGAGTGAGACTCCAACTCAAAAAAAAAAAAAAATACATCATGGAGTGGCTGCACTCCAAGAGCTTTGCCAGCACTAACTAGGGGTCACAGGAAGCACACCTGTGGAGTGTTGTATTTTCTAAGATTGAGTTTTAGATATTAGAGAGAAATAGGAATTACCAAAATTATTGAGCTTTTTTGGTTAAATCAGGCACCAACATACAGGCTTTTGTAAGTGAATGTTAATGAACCTTAGCAACTAGTATTTATCCTTTATCCACTTAAGTCGTAAACAATTCAGTGATTCCTTTCTAATATCTTGAGGAAATATAGAAAAGCCAGTGAGATTCACAATAGCTAAAACATGGAACCAATCCAGATGCCCATCAAAAATGGAATGGATAAAGAAAACATGGTCTCTATACAGAATGGAATACTACACAGTCATAAAGAAGAACAAAATCATGTCCTTTGCAGACCAGTGAACTATCACAAAAACAAAATACTGAATACTATATGTTCTCACTCATAAGTGGACCCTGAGCACAAAGGAGGGAACAACAGATGCTGGATACTGTTAAAGGAGAAAGGAAGGGAAGGAGTAGAAGGGACACAGAACCACCCATTTGATACTATGTCCGCTACCAGGGGAGAGAGGGCTTGCTAGAAGCCCAAACCTCTCCTGCACGCAATTGACTTATATAGCAAATCCTCACATGTATTTTACAATTCTAAAATAAACTAAAACATAAATAAAATTCAAAAATACAATGTTTTCAAAAAACCAATGAGCTTTTCCTCCTCCTTTCTCACTGACTCACAATCACTAAATTGTGCATCAGAAAGGATTTAAGAATCGAGTCGCTACCCAGGGACTCTCCACAGTGCAGTTCATCCTCTTGAAGGTGAACGGCTATATCGATACCACCGTGTTGATAGGAAGAAGAGATCCATGTTTATCTAGGCAGGAATCCGTTGATGTGGGCTAACTTATTTCATCAGAGTAAAAATTCTATCTCTGCCCCTGTTAAAGAGATTTCTGTGCTTCTCTCAGACTCTTACCCCATGGAGCACAGCAGAGTGAGCCGCATGCTTTAAGATCACACGAAACCTGACAAGATGCATGCACAGGTGACTAGTGTGTGGGCATTGGCTCCTCTGGCAGTGTCTACCATGCTTCCAATGACAACAGAAGTTATCTGGGGGAGTTTGTCTGGTGCTTCAGGCTTTGATAATAACAAGTCTCCCTTTCCTTCAGTCTTTTCCGCTTACCACAGCCCACGTATTGTGTTTCCAATGTGTGCCTTTTCTCAAACAAGGGGAACCAAAAAAAACCTGGAATTTATTTATGAAAAATTGTGTATTTATTCTTGCATGTTTAAACTTCAGTCACCTTCAAAGTACTCTTTGTTTGGTGCAATACACCTATTGAGATGCTTTTTGACTGCTCAGTTGTTGAACTCATCAATTTTGATGCCTTTTAGCATTTCTGCCGTTTTTTGTTTCATCTCTTCCACATCAGCAAAACGTTTCTCTTCAAGGACTTTTCTCATGAGGGAAACAAAAAAAAAGTCACTTGGGGTGAGAACAGGTGAATAGGGAAAGTGGGGCACGGGGATCATACTGTTTTTTGGTCAAAAACTGCTGAACACTCAGTCTGGTGTGGGCAGGTTAGTGTAAATCACCCATGATGAAATGGGCAAATGCATTGAAAGAATCTAAAAAAAAAAAAAAAAAATTCACTGAAGCCAAACGCAGCTCTCATAACACTAGCTTGAACACCAGTCCCGATAAGTTCCTAGAACACTTACCTAGCAGGGAAGCCTGTACTGCAAGGCGCCCGCCCTCCAAAAGATAATTCTGCATTTTGGGGGCACTCCCTCATACTTGGGAAGAGTTGGTGAGTTAGAAGATGTGACAAAGGCAGGGAAGGATATTCTAATGCTCTTAGACAAAGAAAAGCAGGCAGCGTTTCTGTATCATGGCACAACACAAAACTGAAACCACAGAGTTGTGGGCCTGCTTTACCGCATGTTCATCCTGAGATCCTTGGCCACCATGTGGTCTCAAGCTCCTGATAGGGACCCTGAGCCTATGATAAGTATGTTCTTGAACACAGAGATGGCAGACACATTTGCATCATTGTTTTTACTTAAAATTTCCCTTGTGTCCCTCTGTTGCTGTTCTCATACAGTGGTGTTTAAATAAAGGAGTAAGTGAACATTTGTAACCATCATAGGACTGTCAGTGGTAGGGAACTCAGAGAACAGCCCTGGTTTTGACTCTGAGGCCCTGAACATCACCCATGCTGACAAACTGTGTTGCCACTGTGAGAGGTTATGAATCATATGAATTGAAATGGAGAGCACTCTGTCAGTTAATTAACGAAGAAATATTTATTGCCTCCATGTAATGTGCAAGGGAATATATGTGAGAAGGTTTCCACAATGAAAACCAACTCCTAAAAATGACATTTTTTAAATGAAGTCTCTTGGAATTTCCTAGGAAAACTATATATATATCGGCTTAGCTATCTGTCTAGTAATCTGTCTTAAGAGAGAGCGAAAGAGCAAACGAGAGCAGGAGCGAGAGCGAGAGAAAGAAAGAGAAAGGAGATCTTAATGCCTTTCCTGTCTGGGACCTAGAGCAACCTTGTCTCTTGAGAGCTTAGCCAAGAACAAGAAGGATGCTCAAAAGGGTGAGCAGACAAAATGGATGACAGGATATTAGTGTCCTGCACTCATTGGCAAGCCCCCCACTCTCCTTTGGAGGCTGTTTACACTAACTTTAGGCACAGCTCTAACACACTTAGCTGTGCTGTTTCCAAGCATGGCATAGAAGCAGCAGCTGGCAAGCATGCCCAAGAAGAACTGACACCACCCGACCAGAGGGGATGAGAGGAAGAACCTCACTGGCAGGCAAAGCAGAAAAGCACTGGAGCTGAAGGCCCTTTTGCTTAAAGAGAGCCAACTCTACCCACCCTAGGGCTCTGGGCATCAGAGTATTATAGAAGATAACTGCCATTTGTTCTGTTTTGTGTTTGAGTCACGGTCTCACTCTTACCTCAGGCTGGAGTGGAGTGGCACAATCATGGCTCACCATAGCCTCCACCTTCTTGGCTCAGGTGGTCCTTCCACCTCAGCCTCAGCCTCAGCCTCCCCCTCCTCACCCACAATAGTGGGAATACAGGTGCATCATCACACCCAGATAATTTTCTTTTCTTTTTTTTTTTACAGAAATGGGATCTTGTTGTGTTGCCCAGACTGGGCTCAAGTAATCCTACAGCCTCAGCTTCCCAAAGTGCTAGGATTACAGATGTGAGCATGCCTAGCTTGCAATTTAAGATTATGAGAATGGCCTCCAGTTATTAAGTGAAAATTAAGTAATTTTTATGAGCGATCCTCTATCATAAGAGTATGCAGTTGCATGAGATTTGCATCCAAAGCAGCTCAAGTAAAAAAATGTCTTGGTGCTTACCCAAGTAAAATCATGAGGAATCTGGAAACCTCAGCTATGCAAAATGAATTTTCTTACAGTATTCTACAGAAAAGAGACAGTTTAATGTATTCCCCTCATCCCAGATTCTGCCCTGCCTTCCAAACCTGCAATAACACTGGGCCTATTTCCCAGACAGAGCATTTACCTTATTTGAAGGCTCATATCAAGGACAGTAAAAATGTAATGACATGTATGAAAGTGCTTTGTAAACCATGAAAGCTGATTAATGGCATCAGATATATACATTGTTTTCCTTTGCTATCTGAGCTGATGTCATTGTGCCACAGATTTTCAGTCTTGCTCTTATTTTTAAACACAGGAGGAGACCTCCTCTGAGTCCTGAGCCCTGAGCCCTGAGCCCTACTATCTGTCACAGCAGGCCTGGCAGGTTTCAGGTCACTTGTTCTCCTTTCTGTGAACCCTGAAATGTAAGGCATCATGCTAAACAGTACATCAGGCCAGGTACAGTGACTCATGCCTGTAATCCCAGCACTTTGGAAGGCTGAAGCGGGAGGATTGCTTGACCCCTGGAATTCAAGACCAGCCTGAGCATCATAGCAACCCTCATCTCCACAAAAATTTTTTAAAAATTAGCTGGACGTGGTGGCACATGCCTGTAGTCCCAGCTATTTGGGAGGCGAAGGTAGATCACCTGAGCCCAGGAAATTGAGGCTTCTGTGAACCGTGATCGTGCCACTGCACTCCATTCCACAGCCTACCCTCCTCCATCCTCTCGCCCCCAGACACATCAACCAGTAGGCACTTGCAGTAACTGGAAGAAACACTCTTACCCAGCATCCTCAGCTCCTTGGAATACCCACAGCTATTTGCTAGGGAGAAACAACTGTCATTAAGACCATGCTACCACTGAAGCTCACTCTGCCCCATGCCCTTCCCATCTCTGGTCTCCTTCCCTTCTCATGCTTTGTCTTCACCGCATATCAACCCTTTCAATAAGCAGGCTATTCGGTGGCAAAGGACAAGCAAACAGATGGCAGATGCTACACGGACATGCTTCCCAACTTGCTTCCAAACTCTAGTGGAATTCATCTCCAAAGAGATGTATTTGCTACTGCCAGTGCAGGACATGTTTAGGAGTGTCATGAGGCCTGTGCTTTAGCTGGCTCTCAGGCCAGTGCTGACCACCTTCATTAAATCTATATTTCCACACAATAACCAGGATACATTTTTCTCTTTTTAAGAAAAATAATTTTTTTGAGTCAGGGTATCTCTCTGTTGCTCAGGCTGGAGTGCAGTTGTACAGATCACAGCTCACCGCAGCCTCAACTTCCTGGACTCAGGTGATCCTTCAGGAGGCCTCAGCCTCCTGAGTACCTGGGACCACAGGCACACTGCACTCCACCATGCTCAGCTTATATATATATATTTTTTTAAACAAAGACAAGGTCTTTTATTGCCCAGGCTGGCATTTTTCTCTTTTATTTCTTTTTTTTTCCAACACAGAGTTGAAATACACCATGTGCTGCTTGCTCATGCTTTTTTTAAAAATCACAAACGTGTGTCTGAAGAAAAAAATTGGCATGCAGCTCCTAGTAACATGACTATAAATAGCATCTGTACATCGAAAGGGAAGCGTATTCCTCAAGTCATAGGCACCAGTAGACTATTATGAAACACATTTGCCAGATTGCTGTAATGACATTTATCCTCCATAGAACTTCAGAGGATTTCAGTGGAAAAGTCTGCCCAAAAAATGAATGTCCGCCCAAAGTGTAGGGACTCAGCATTTTTCATTTGAGGGGACTGGGTCTAAGAAAGCACTGATGTGCCCTTAACTGCTCTTTGTTTTTTAGCATGCACATCTCTGAAAGCCAACAAGAATTCTTCAGAATGCTGGATGAAAAAATTGAAAAGGTAAGAAGTGAAATAAATTAACCATGTGTTTCGAGGGAAATATACAAATGGCTTCCTATATGAGTGCAACAATCCTTGTTTCTTTGTTATAAAGCTGTTTTTGTAAGGGGTTGGGTAGAGAGTTAAAGCAAAAGTCACCCCCTTTCCAAAATAAAGTGTGTGTGAGAATGTTTAGTCTCCAATAGATCCTCTCAGGACTAAGGGGTGTCTTCCCGGAATACGAAAGTGTGTAAGGTCAGATGTGCAGCCTTTGCCTAGACAGAGCAACACTGCATGCCATTTTGTGCCTGACCTCAGATCTTAGTCTCTCTAAAACCTATCAAGGGCCTGCTGCGTGTGTGGTACTGCCCTGAGTTCTTTACAAACATTTTCTACCTGTTTCAGTTAATACTTACCTCACGGCAATGGCTGTCAGGTATCATCTGCATTTTAGAAACAAGGACTCCGGATACTTGAATAACCTACCCAGATTTGCAAGGCAAATCTATGCAAGCGGACCTGTTGGAATTTCAGCCCATGTCTGTCTGACTCCAAAGCAGTGTCTCCAAGTTTCTTCTCGAGTTATGTGTGAATTTATATTGATAGTAAGAGGCAAAGTTGACCTGTATGGAAACTGAACCCACAGTTTTGATCTCAGAGTGCCATATGCTAATCAACTGGAGGAAGTGTGAAATGCAGTAGTAATTAATGGTTTATGTATTTACAGAATTTAAATTCATCACTGCAAAGAGATGAAATTTAAATGTTAAAGTTAAAATCTGAGTATTATGATTTCTTTATGCTTAAAGAACAGTAAAATCCTACATTCAGAGCATATCACACTATGGTCAAGGCATCACAGGCTGATTTTGACCTTTGAAATATTTTCAGTTTTACAAAGAACTAAATCCTCCATGCTCTCGCTTATAAATGGGCCCTGATCACTAGTCACATTAGTACAAGGGTCAGCAGTCACTGGGCACTGTGGGGTGGGATGGGGGGAATGGGGGAGTAGGAGGGACACATGACAACACAAAGTGTACCGGGCCACTACCAGAGGAATTGAGGGTCATCTATAAGCCCAAACTTTACCTGCATGCAGCCCACTTATGTAGTAAATCCTCACATGTACCCACAACTCTATAATAAATAAATAAATGTAAATTTTTAAAAATATATTTTCAGTTTTAATTTATTTCCTTTTAACTTTATGTGACCCTTTTACCTGAGCATTTATGAATTTCTGAGTGATGTTATGTATCACTCAGTGGAAGACAATGAGGGAGGTCTTTAATTTGTCAGTATTTTAGCGGCAGACTCTACTGAAAGAATAATTAGATAATCTTTTAAGGCACCATTAAAAGACCAGCAAATATCACCAATGTGAAAAATAGGGATAGGTAATAAATTAAAATGGAAATTTAATCTGTAATGTTTCCTGGCAGTGCACAAATGCTTATTTAAAGTATAATAATTTTTTGTTGTTGTTTTCAGTGAAATTTTGGCTTATGAATGAATTTTTAAATTGAAAACTTCATCTAGGAGCAGTTACCAAGTTTCACATATTAGTCCAAATGCTGTTCAACCTGTCAATAACATTTTGCTTTAGCAAAGAGAAGCATAAAAAGAAATACAGGTTGAATATCCCTAATTCAAAATCCAAATGCTCCAAAATTTGAAAATCTTTGAGCTCCTGCATAAAGCTCAGAGGAAATGCTCATTGGAGCATTTCAGAGTTCAGACTTGGGGATTAGGGATGCTGAATACTGGTAAGTATATATAATGCAAATACTGATCCGGAACAAAAATCAAAATCCGAAACACATCTGGCCCCAAGCATTTTAGATAAGGGATACTCAACCTGTATTTTCTTCCCACTGTGATGGTGAAGATTTTTTTTTCCCTCTCTGTTTGGATTTCTTCCCCCACTAGCTTTTTGGCAAAGAAAGAAAGAAATAAAAAAGATCTGCCTAGTTGTTAGGGTTAGACTGTAAAAATTGAAACCTGAATTTTTAGATATCTTTGTAAACATCTACAGACCTAACCAGGCATTTAAGATGATCTAATCTCTTTTAGTGTGTTTTCGTAATTGAAATCCTACCTCCTTTTAATGAAAACTGAAGTTCATTGCTCCCACCTGAGATCTAACAACCCCTTTTCCTTTTGCATCCAGGGTGTAGAGCATGACGTGTTTAGTGTCACAGAAACAAATCTTATAACCTAATCATGTATTGGATGAAACCTACCCTGGACAAAGGAGCATTTGTGGTTCAATATAAACAGTGTTCCCACTATTGAGTACATTTATATTCAAAGAAGAGCTCTTACGTCATCCATGACATGTACCCGGTTGTAGATTCCTACAGGGAATTTTCCAATCTCTCTGAGCTATGCTTTTCTGTTTCTCCCTCTTAACTAAAATTAATCCTTCTGTTTCATTTTGTTTTTTTAAATCAGAGTCTCACTCTGTCACCCAGGCAGAAGTGCATGCAGTGGCACAATCACAACTCCCCACAACCTCAACCTTCTGGGTTCAAGCGATTCTTCTGCCTTCACCTCCAAAATAGCTAGGACTATAGTTGGGTGCCACCATGCCTGGCTAATTTTTTTTTTTTTTTTTTTTTTTGTAGAGATAAGATCTAGCTATGTTGCCCAGGCTGGTCTCAAACTCCTGGATTCAAGCAGTCCTCCCATTTGGGCCTCCCAAAGTGCTGGGATTACAAGCATGAATCACTACACCCAGCCCCTATGTGTTACTTAAACATTAAGCCTCCCAAAATTAAAATGCTTCTTCAATATGTGTTTTATTAATGTAATCTTTGCCATAGTTTATATAACCAAAATTGAGAGTTGGATTCTTCCAAATTGTTTTCCTGGGCATTTACCATTGCTAAATATTTCTTTGGTCTAGGCAAGCATGAGGACAACCATAAATGCAACCCAAATCTCTTCTTAGGGTTTTAAAGGGTTGATTTAAAAAAAAAAAAAAAAATTCATGCTGAGAGATCAAGTCATGCTGAGAGGCCTTGAGTTTTAAGACTTCATCTCTTCCAGAAATGTCCAGGAATTCCTTTATTCTTTCTCAAATTGATAAGAAGTATATGTGGAGATATAAACCCACCCTTCCTAATGCATCCTTTACATCTGTCCAATGTCTGCAGAATATGGTTTGAATTTGCCTTCTAACCTAATTTGCCTTTAGATACAAAAAAAAAATCTGCTCTTTCTCAAAATAGATGTGAAAGCCCCATTCTTATACTGAAACTAGGGCTGTTAGGTGCTTTCATGTTTGTAGCAAGGTTTAATTCTGATTTATCTTAGACTACTCTAATTCAGAGGTTGTCACAGTGCAGAGCTGCAGTTACCTTTGCACCACAATTGAACAAGTGGTTTTCGAAGTAATGATGACCTCCAGAAAATCAAGTATGCATTTTAAAATCGCAATTTTAAAAAAAGATTAAGCACCTACTGAGTACCAAGCATTATGCTAGTTATTCAAGATACAAAAATAGGTAGGAAATATGAGATACAAAATAAATAGGAAACAGTTCCTTGCCTTGATGAGTTCAATTTTAAAGGTGAATTTCTTCAAAATGTAGTTATCTTACTGACTGAGGAGTCCTTTATCCATCACTATCACCACCATCCCCACCCTTACCCCACTGCTGTCACTAAGAGTCAGGTTCTCCTGTACTGAACACAAGTCTTTGCCTCCTAGGTTGGTTCAGGTGTTGAATTTCGGGTCCATTCACCAGGCAGTTGGGACAGCTCCAAGGGCACTTGGTACATGTCACTGCACTGACACCTAGTAGGCCATGACTCTCTGTTGCATCAGAGATGACCGAGAGAGATGTCACCAGGAGAGCAGTGAAAGTTCAAGAGAGGATGGGAGCGGTGTCTCAGCCTGTAATCTCAGCACTTTGGGAGGCCAAGGAGGGAGGATTACTTGAGCTCAGGAATTCCAGACCAGTCTGAGTAACATAGTGAGACTATTTCTCCACAAAAAATCAAAAAATTACTCAGGCATGGTGGTGCATGCACCTGCAGTCCCAGCTGAGACTGAGACAGAAGAATCACCTGAGCCCATGAGATTGAGGTAGAGGTGAGCCATGGTCATGACATTGCACTTCAGTCTGGGCCGCAAAGCAAGACCCCAAATCAAAATAGAAAAAAAAGAAAGTCCAAGGGAACTTATAATCTATTTGATTTACATTTGCTTTTATTTTTGGATAATAATACTAGGGACCAATGGGAGCTGCCTCATTTATTTTTACCTCATTATGTTTTACCCTGACATCTAACCATTGTTCCATCGGAATCTGTAGTTATTGTTGTGCCTGACAATTCACAGCTCCCAAACATTATTTGAAGTGTTGGCCTTTGCCTAACTTTGGCATTTGCCTAGCTTTAAGAGAATGCCAGTGTGCTGCAGAGCAAAACTGTGATTTTTTAAAATTCTAGTCTTTCACTGTATATAGAGAAGAAAGAAGATATCTAGATTAAAACTTGGCCTGTGGGGAAGAGTTTCTGAATAAAGTACCAAATACATCAGATTTTAAGATGTGCTTTTCACTGTATGTTTCTGTTTATTTGTAAAAAGCAGAAAAATAGTTTTTAAAGTATCTAGTAATAATAACATCTTCTACAGGCAAAAAACAGGGATTTATATTTTGCTTTATGGTGATGTAAGATCCCAGCTGATGACCAAGGAGTCTCTTGCTCGCTCAACGGGGACCCTGAATATTTAACAAAGAATGTCTTGGCATAGTGCCATTTGCATCCTGTTAGTTTTTCTGATGCAGGTGTTCTTAAACTTTGTTGGACCTTGCACATCTTTTTGGAATCTTCTGAAAGTTATAAAGACTTTTCCTATAAAAACTCACATAATATCAAATACACAACATTTTAAAGCATAATTTCAGGGTTTTAAAACTCCATGGAGCCTGGCCATGGGCCCCAGGCAAAGAACCTGTGGATTTCTTTATGACACGTTTTATGGTGTGCTGCCCTCAGATTCAGGGCCCAGCTGCACCCATGAGCTTACATGAGCCTAGCTAGTGACCTTAGCCATCTACGAGAGGGGACCCAAAAAATTTATAAAAATTTGGAATTTATTTATAAAATATTGTGTATTTATTCTTACATGTTTAAATTTAATCACTTTCAAAGTACTCTCAGTCTGATGCAATACACTTATTGAGATGCTTTTTCCACTGCTCAAAACAATTGCTGAACTTGTCAATTTTGATGCCTTTTAGTGCTTCTGCCGGTTTTTTACCCTTCCATGTTACCAAAACATTTCCCTTTAAGGACTTTTTTCATCCAGGGAAACAAAAAAAAAGTATCTTGGGTTGAGTTCGCGCAAATTGGAGGTCATGCCATTCATTTTTGGTCCAAAACTCTAAGCACAACCTCTCACAACACTAGCTGGTACATGGTACCAGTGGGTTTCTAGAACGCTCACTTAGCAGGGGAAGCCTGTGCTACAAGGGGCCTATTATACACACACACACACACACACACACACACACACACAGAGAGAGAGAGAGAGAGAGAGAGAGAGAGAGAGAGAGAATCGGGGTCTCAGTCTGTCTCCATGGCTCACCGCAACCTTGACTTCCTGGGCTCAGAGGATCCTTCCATCTCAGCCTCCCTAGGACTACAGACATGAGCCACCATTTTTTTATTTTTTGCAGAAATGAGGTCTTGCTATGTTGTCCAGACTGGTCTCACACTCCTGAGCTCAAGCAATCCTCCCGCCTTGGCCTCCCAAAGTGCTGGGATTACAGGTGTGAATCCCTGAGCTCAGCCTATCTTTTTAACTTTAAGGAGGACTAGGACATTGACTGCAGTTGACTTCATGCAAACCCATTCTCCTTCCTTTTTTATCTCCTTCCGTCTTCCTCTCCTTAAAATAGTTCCTAGTGCTCCTAAGGGAGGGCCATCAGCATGCCTACTGTATCTCGAATATTCCTGTATGATCTTGAGACTCCAGCTCTGTTGACTGGTGGTTATTCAATGTGACATTTTGAGGAAATGTCTGAGAAAGAGCAGCATGTTTAAAAACAGCCTATTTTTAAAGATGTTTATCTATAGACTGCTACATCTATTGAATAATCATTTACACTTGAAAACCTTTGGGTTCCTGAAGCAGCCTTATTCCCCTGGCCTCATAACTAATCTAGTTGTTGAGAAAGATCATGGAAAGTCTGCATTTATAAATATATTTCAATGACTCTTTCTCTTAATGTTATATCAGGTCAATCTGACCCACATTATGAATCAGTGTTAGAAGGTGTTTGCTTTTCATCCAGTTAAGAGAGTGACTTGCACATAGTATAGTTATGAACTGTGATGCTGGGTTCTGTGTATAAATGATACCTATAGTAGACTAATGTAACTGCAGAGTTGCTGTGGAACCACATACAGCATTTGGCAGATGATCCTGATGTGGCGGGTTTTACACTGTGGCGATGTGTGTATCAAGGCCTCCTCAGTGACCACTAGTGATAAGAAAACAGGGGCTGTTGAATCAGATCCTAAAGAATGTTACTTGGCCTGCCCCATGCGTGCAGAGGAAGTCATGTATGCTTTTCCCAGCCAGCAGATTGTTACTTTCAGTCGCCACCAAGGCCGTCAGCCCTGGCAAATAGATGCTCTTGCTGGACTGTATATTTTGGAAGTGGATGGGGCTGCCATTCTCATTCCATAAAACAATTTTTTGCTCCATGGTCAACGTGTTATAGCCCTGCTTTTTGCTAATAGCCAAGCTCTTCTTGTGTCTCCTCTCCCTTCATCCTCTTGCCTTGCCTTCTTTCTCTCCAGTGGGTACCTTTCCTCATTTGTCAGCCAAATTAAAGCTATAATTACAAAGAGCAAAGATGTGACTCAGTGCTGTTTTGTTTTTATCCCTACTGCGTACCTTTACGCAGATGACTTCTAAATTGTCGTGATGATGACACTTGTGGTGAAGTGTGAGCATACTTGGGGTTCTAGGATCCTAGCATTTTATCCAGCTAACAATAGTAGGTGATGCAGTCAAGGAAAATGAATCAGGCAACAAGCCAAAAAGAAACACACGTAGCCTCTGCTCTCTTTCTTTCTTCTGAGGACTTGATTTTCAGAAGATTCTATCAGCCTGGTTCTTTAGGGAGCAACAAGAAGAGGAAGGTTCAGGGTCCTGAGCAGTATAGTCAGGAATGCAAATAAAAGCCATGCCACTTCTATGAGGAAGGTGTGGCCAATGATGCTCTTAATACCACAGCAGTGTGGGGCACAATCAGTGAATGGTGCCATTTTACTTGTAAAGGACACACGCATTTGAGCAAAGAAAAGTAACCCGAGGTACCCCTCAGTGGCAGAGACAGGAATACTGGTGTGTCTCATTCCCTTCACTTGTTGCCAACAGCTCCTCTCCTGTCCCTCTCTCTTCTTTAGTCTTCCTTTTCCCTCCTGCCCGTGGCTTTTTCACTCTTTGATTTTGGCAGCCATGGATGTTGCTTCAGCCCTACAGAGTGCACTCTGCCAGTCTTACTGTTTTATTATTTTAAAATAACTAAAAGGGCCAGGCATGGTGGCTCATACCTATAATCCCAGCACTTTGGGAGACTGAGGCAGAAGGATTGCTTGAGCTCAGAGTTCGAGACAACCTTCTCTATTTAAAAAAATGTATTTTAATTAGCTGGGCATGATGGCACACACCTGTAGTCCCAGCTATTCAGGAGGCTGAGATGGAAGGATCACCTGAGCCCAGGAGTTCAAGGCTGCAGTGAGCCACGATCGTGCCACTATTCTCCAGTCCTTGGCAACAGGGTGAGACTCCAACTCAAAAAAATAAAAATAAATAAAATACTTAAAAGTACTAGAAGCATTAGACTGACAGCTCCCTAAGGAAAAGAATTGGATCTCGTTTGTAATCATTTCCTCAGACCCTAGCAAAGGGCCTGGGACGAAACAGATGCTCAAGAAACGTGTTGAATGGATGAATGGTACAGATAAGACCATGGGGCAAAGAAAAAAAAGGAGATGTGATTAGGAAGACTCCTGTAGTAGAAGACTCCGCATGATACAAGGTGCCTTTACCAACTTGGAGCAACACAGCAGCTGTGATAACTGGATCAACAGAGGCCTAGGGAAGGAGGCAGCATAGTGCAAAGGACTGGCTTTGGTCACAACTGTGTGACCTCAGTCTAATTGTTTAAACTCTCTGATCCTCAGTTTTCTCACCAATAAAATTTGGGTAAATTTGAGGAAAACAGAGTCTCTAGCAAAGTGTTTGTTTACTCTGCCACTGGTAGCTTTGATTTTGGCTGAAGTTGCCTGTATCCATATCATCAAGGCCACATATACGGAAGGTTTTGGAAGTGCTAAGACCAAAACTGAAAATGCAGACCTTACCATATTGGATCTTGCTTGAGCAACTGGCTTCTTATGGTACGAATGTCTCCTTGTAGATGGAGTGTTAGAATGGGGCACATTACAGTACATTGATCCGCCTCCCTCCTGTGTGGTACGGACATGTTCAGAAGTGATACTCACCTGGCTTTTTGTGTGAACATTTCTAGAGCCATTGAGTAACCTATGATAGCTTCTTAGCTTGGATTACAGAGTGAGTCAGGGGGCGTGGATACAGTTGAACCCCTATATTTTTTTTTTCTATTTGGAAGTTGTATTCTTTTTTTATTCTTGTGGAATGTTTGAAAACCTGCTTTTATAAGCCTTTAAAAATATATTCATTAATACGAGCCTCAAAATGCTTGTAACAGTCACAACAAAAATTTAAAACGGGAACTCCTTTAAAAAATCGAACCGGGCTCGGTGGCTCAGCCTGTAATCCCGTGCCTTTGGGAGGCTGAGGTGAGTGGATTGCCTGAGCCCGCGGGTTCGGGACCCGCCTGGGCAGGTGAGACCTCATCTCTACAATAAATCAAAAAAATTAGCTGGGCGTGGTGACATGCACCTGTAGTTCCAGCTACTTGGAAGGCTGAGGCGGAAAGATCGCCAGAGCCCAGCAGGTTGAGGCTGCGGTGGCCGGAAGCGGCCACTGAACTCCAGTCTGGGTGACAGTGAGACTCCAACTCAAAAAAAAAAAAAAAACATAGAAGGGTAAGGCTGACTTCTTTGATTCATTTAATAAGCTTAACTTGAACGTGTTCTCTGGATGCAGAAATGAGCCAGGGCCATAGGAAACACAGAATGACAACTTAGAAAATAGGGTTCTTGCCTTTAGGGAGTCTCAAATCTGGAATTTGCATTGGAAGTAACTTTAGAGAATGTCTTACCCAATGTACCCCCAACTGTTTCATCTCTCACTGAACAGAGCCCTCCATAGCAAAGAATGAGACATGCCCATTTATATCCGAATTATGAGGCATATTATGTTCTGTACATTCCTTGAAAAAATGATCCTGATGTACCTTGTGATTTCTGAGATACTTTATTCTTCTCTTTCAATTCTGTTGAGTAGGGTCGCATTCTGTCCGTTCCTAGAGAAGACGTTTTGGAGCAGACACTTCTAGATTTCCTGCACTTAAATTCCATTTTTCTAAGTGCATTCAAAAAGGAATACCAAAGTAGTTTAAGTTCATATTCTCCAATTTGATTGTTGGAGGTTTAAAGATGTTTAATCATACCCTGCCTCTCTTGTGGGTTCTTCACAAATAGAAAATAGACACAAAAAGTTAAGTGAGTATCATGGGTCAGTATTCACATTATTAGTGAACTGAGTGATTTCCAGACGTGCCAGGACTAGTTTGGAAAATATTTGCAACACTAAAAACATCAAAAGGATTCGTAACCAGAATACATAAAGTACTATGAATACAAACCAATAAAAAACCATCAGTTAATCTTCAGGGTCTATAGTCTTGAAGTTCTCTTACACATGTACAATAAAGTTCACTGTGACATTCAAGAGCTAGAAAAATGGAAGCTGCCGAAATGTCTACCAGTGGAGGAATAAATAAATAAAACCTTCTCTATTCCTACAGTGCATTGATATGCAGCAGTAAAAAGAAATGAACCAGGCACGTATATAGTGGCAATTATAGATTTCAAATCATATCATTAAATGAACAGAGAGGGATATGCAGACTGATAAAAATTGTATGGTGCCATATAAATAAAAAACACAAAAATACCATCCATTGCTTATAGATGGACATTCAACAAATATTTATATTAAACACCAACTAAGCCGGGCTCGGTGGCTCAGCCTGTAATCCCACGCCTTTGGGAGGCTGAGGTTAGTAGATTGCCTGAGCCCATGGGTTCGAGACCCGCCTGGGCAGGCGAGACCTCATCTCTACAATAAAATAAAATAAAATAAAAAAATTAGCCAGGCGTGGTAGCGCGCGCCTGTAGTTCCAGCTGCTTGGAAGGCTGAGGCGGAAGGATCGCTGGAGCCCAGCAGGTCAAGGCTGTGGTGACCGGGAGCGGCCACTGCACTCCAGTCTGGGCGACAGAGTGAGACTCCAACTCAAAAAACAAAAACAAAAAAACACCAGCTATATACCAGGCACTGCTAGACACACAACACATGTGCACAGGCAAACACACATATGCATATTAGGGCAGTGTGTTTTTACATGAAACATTTATATGTGACATATATTTATATCTGTTATATATTTAAATATTCATACACACATAAAAGTGTAGTATATTTGACATAGTATCAATGTGATATGAATAGTAAACTATCTAAAATGATACCAAACATACAAACACACCAAACCCATGACCTGTTCCTGGGGATGGGGGAAGGGAAATGGGCGGTAGTTTCATTTCTTAGGGGGGAGGAAAAGTCTAGTAGCAAATGTTACAGAATATGACTAGTCTTATGTCTGAGTAGTGGGGATATAGTATTTCTTGCATTGTTTATACTTTCCTTCTACTATAAATTTCTACAAAATTAAAAGAAGTCAAGGAAAACAGGAATATGTTTATGACAAAAATGTCAAGTGGAAAAAAAAAAGCAGATTAAACAGTGGTCACTGACCTTGCTTACACATTCCTCCATGTCCTGACATGTGCACTTGGGTAGAAGAACACGCACTAACATATGGGCCATGGGCCCATGAGTTTTAGATTTCACTTGATATCATTCCTATTTCCAAGGGCATTGATGACGATAGATGCAATTGACCTCTATTAATTACTGTTCTTATTGGCCTGTTGGTCCAGTGTGTGACAACTCTTAATTGAATCGGTACCTCCTAACACATTAGGCTGGAGAGTCCCCACAGATTCAGCCAGTGCTACTGACCACAGCCTGTCATGTGTCCTCTAGACTTTCCTCAATTGTGTTCATTTCCAAGAAACATGTTGAGTTAATCAGGCCAGTGGATGTCTCAGGATCCATAATGAAGTCCATTGACCCTCCTTGCCTTTGTCATCTGGGATGCATGCAGGTTGACCATCTTAGCCATGCCCCCCCTCCACGAGGCTAGGAAACCAAATATTGTCCTCAGCCCTGGGCCCAGGATTCCATTCCTCACTGCCCTCTGGGCCTCTCTCCTACCTCTGGCTAGCTTATTGTTCTCTGCCTCCTACTGACAGTGGCCTTTCATCAGTAGCTGCAGTTCTCTTCCTGGCCAAATGCATGAGCTTCCTACTCTGAAAACAAAGAGAAAGGATGGGGAAGGTGAGCCCTGTGATCTGTCAAAAAACGCCACTCTCCCTTGTGAGGAGGAAGGAGAGGGACCATCTTAAAGTACGTCTCTCACCTTGCCCTCTCTGGGGTGCCCAGCAGTAAGAGGGGCATAGGCAACCTCCTCCACTTTCTCCACCTGTGACTGACTGAGTTAGTCAACATCTAGAGGGCCTCTCAAGGTGTGAAGGGAGGGACTAACAGGAACCTGCTGGGTTCTCTAATCCAGCAAGAAAACAGATCCTCGTCTAACTCCTTCTGACAGTTCTCAGTTGAAAACTTTAAGGAAGCTAGGTATGTGATGAGTCTCCCCGATGTTCCATCCATGTTTGCTATAAATTCTAGGATATAAGCAGGACGGAGAACTCTAAAGAGTTTGTCTTTGTCAAAGGCAAATGAATTAAAATGCCAGATTTGTTAAAGCCGTTGTCCAAAAGGAAATACATCCATAGGGGAGACCCATGAGGCTCCAGTCTACCACGTGGGTTTTCCCAGATTTCCTGGCTTGGGAGCAAGAAGGCGATATTTGAATTTTAACGCTTATACTTGAGAATACATTAAGATATCCCTTTGAATTAAGTCCATCAAATAGCCAGGAAATCTTCCGCAAAGAATTCCACAAAAATCTATGGTATGTCTATCTATCATTATAAGAAATTGGTCACCACAGGGAAAAATTGTATAATATAATGCTAAGTGAAAAAAGCAAAATAAAATTGTGTCTATAACAGGATTGAAAATGACATGCATATGAATAGAGATTGGAAGGAAACTTGAAAACTGATTTCCCAAGAAGATGGGGTTGGAGATGGAATTTGAAATTTAAGTTCAGTTTATTGTTTTCTTGTTTCTAAAATAAGAGCAATTTTATAAAATGACATTTTGCAGAAAAATTCTGGAGAGAAACGTCTCTCAAGATGGAAATTATCTCTGCTGTTTGAGCTCTTAAAAAGAGGGCAAAACCCTTGGATAATGTCTGCCTATGATTCTACTGATTGTGATTCTGTTCTCTGGTCCAGGTCAGGCAAGCTGTGGCCTTGGGCCAAATCAGCCCATGAGACAAGAATGGTTTTTATATGTTTAAATGGTTGGGGAAAAAAACATAAGAAAAAGACTATTTTGTGACATGTGAAAAAAATTGTATGAAATTCAAATTTCGGTGCCCACAAATAAAGTTTTGTTGGAACTCAGCCATCCTCATTCATCTGCTTTTATCTATGGCTGCTCATGCTTACAACGGCAGAGTTGAGTTACAATGGGACCACATGGAATGCAGGACCTAAAATATTTACTGTCCGGCCCTTCCCAGAGGAGGTTTGCCTCCTCTCCGTCATCAGTTCAATATGGCCAAGAGAGCATGAACATCTGTGTTCTTTATCTCTGCATGGCTTTACTTCCACTCCTGCTTACCTCCTTGTGGGAAAGAACATCACTGAAGTCACCCAAGTGCCAGCCTCAGATAAAGCTTGAGAAATGTGTGTCTTCAGGGTTCTAAAATAGCCTTCTTATTCTGTGTAGAATGGGGATTCAGGTATAATAAACACTTCATGGGGAAGGGTCAAAACTGTTTAGTTAATACTTATTCTGTCTTGGAAATGAAAATTCCAACATCCTGGGATTGTTGTCACTGCTGTTATTATCACGGTGATCATTCCTATATATGGTCTGAGAAACAGTCGGAGGCTGTCACACTCCACTGCTCATACAAATGAGACCTTTTTCCAACCGAAATAATAACGTGAGTCTAATTCGAATAAAGCTCATTAGAGATAGAGACAGCCATTAATGCCTCGATTGATTTTTCTAATGGAGTAAGCCTGGAGGAGGAGACTTGAACAGCACAGCTAATTATTTTTACTTTTCTTCAACATTTCTTCCTCATTTAAAACTGTTCTTATAACTTGTTGTTGGACTGTAAACAAAAACGTTGCTGAAAAGCTCTCCTTGATTGAAGAGGTTCTGACACATCCAGCCCCAAGGAAGCAGGGGAGGTGACTGCTTCCAGCCCTGCAGGAGAAGGTGGAAGGCCAGCAGCCTAGGGTTGTCCTTCCTTCCACTTCTCCTCCTCCTCTTTGTGCTTGCTCTGGGTTCCAGCTAGTGGTTCACAGATGCTCAGGCTGTAGCATGTGGTTATCCTGTCCCTGCATTGCTGGTTAGAGAACCACTGACATGTACAGATTCGCCTAGAAACTTGGCTCTGAAGTCATTGCCTCTGGGTGGTGATGTGTGGAGCAAAAGGTTGAGAAAAAAGGTGTTTGTGGTAACACAGAAGGGAGATACCCGTTAAATGTATGCAACAAAATACAGAAGGGGTGGTTGTGCTTTCTTCCTCAAGATACACTTTGCTACCTAGAAAGCAGTTAAGCCCCACAGTACAGGTTTAAGACTGTCGAGGAGGTATAACAGTAGGTCAAGAAACAGACCCAGGAAGCCCACAGCTAGAAAAGGAGAGCAGGAGGAGGAGTTATGTAAAGGAAGCAAACAAGAGAAAGAGAACCAAAATACGGCACAGGCCAAAACTTCGAGGTTTCCAGTGCCACCAAAACAAGTAGAAGAGAGGAAGATGGACTATTCAGTTGGTCATTCAGTAAACAAACAAGAGGCTGTTTTCTGACAAGTATAACAGGTCACACTGCCAGGCAGAAATAAGACTCATTAAAACACACTTCTGCCGGGCTCGGTGGCTCAGCCTGTAATCCCGCGCCTTTGGGAGGCTGAGGTGAGTGAATTGCCTGAGCCCGCAAGTTCGAGACCCACCTGGGCAGCAAGACCTCATCTCTACAATAAATAATAAAAAAAAAAAATCAGCCAGGCGTGGTAGCACACGCCTGTAATTCCGGCTATTCGGAAGGCTGAGGTAGAAGGATCGCCGGAGCCCAGCAGGTCGAGGCTGCGGTGGCCGGGAGCGGCCACTGCACTCCAGTCTGGGCGACAGAGTGAGACTCCAACTCAAAAAAAAAAAAAAAACACACTTCTGTGATGATCCTTCATCACAGAACCTCATGTTTGCTCTCTCTCAGCATGACAAAGTCTTGATTGTTAAGTATCTGACTTCATGGCCATACCTGTGAGGTTCTTCAACTCAGAACTCTAGGATGATAACTAAAGACTGAGTTGAAGACACCTGGCTGAGCATCATGGAAAGAGAACTGGACATGTTCCATATGTGGTTTACATTGGCATTCCAGCAGGACCCCTTATCCACAGCTTCACTTTCTGTAGGTGCCAGTTACCTGTGGTCACCAAGAAGGTGAATGCAGTACAATAAGATGTTTAAAGAGAAAACACATTCACATAACTTTGATTACAGTATATTGTTATAATTGTTCTATTTCATTGTTAGTTATTGCTGCTAATCTCCTACTGTGTCTAATTTTAAAATTAAACTTTATCATAAATATATATGAGGAAGGACCTCCCCCCAAAAAAACAGAATTATTTTTTGAATCATTTTGAATTATTTTTATCTTTGCTGTACAGGCTTCCCCCTCTAGGTAAGTGTTCTGGGAGCTCAAAGCTAGCATTGTTATGAGAGGCTGTGTTCCAGTTAAGTGAATTTTTGGGGGGAGATTCTTTCAGCTTGTTTGCCCATTTCATGATGGGTGACTTCCAAGCACACCTGCCCACACCGCGCTGAGTGTTCAGCAGCTTTTGCCATAAACGGCATGGCCCCCACGCCCCACCCTTCCTATTCACCTGATCTCACCCCAAGTGACTTTTTGTTTTGTTTTGTTTCCTTGAATGAAAAAAGTCCTCAAAGGAAAATATTTTGCCAAGGTGGAAGAAGTGAAACCAAAACGACAAAAGCACTAAAAGGCACCAAAATTGCCAAGTTCAAAAACAGTTTTGTTTTTTTTGGTTTTTTTTGAGTTGGAGTCTCACTCGGTCGCCCAGACTGGAGAGCACTGGCCGCTCCCGGCCACCGCAGCCTTGACCTGCTGGGCTCCGGCGATACTTCCGCCTCAGCCTTCCGAGTAGCCGGAATTACAGGCATGCGCTACCACACCCGGCTGATTTTTTGATTTATTGTAGAGATGAGGTCTCGCTGCCCAGGTGGGTCTCGAACCCGCGGGCTCAGGCAATCCACTCACCTCAGCCTCCCAAAGGCGCGGGATTACAGGCTGAGCCACGAAGCCCGGCATCAAAAACAGTTTTGAGCAGTGGAAAAAGTGTCTTGATAGGGGTATTGCATTCAAACGGAGAGTATTTTGAAGGTGACTGAAATTTAAACATGTAAAAATAAATACACAGTTTTTAATAAATAAGTACAGGTTTTTGGGGTCCCCCCTCGTATGTACAGGGAAAAACATAATATTTATAGGGTTTGGTACTCTCCATCATTTCAAGCATCCACTGGGGATCTTGGAACAAATCCCCTGTGAATAAAGGGGAATGACTGTACTCAAATAAATTAAAATGATGAATAATGGACAGTGGGATTCTGATATCAACTTCTGTTTCCCCTCCTTGCAGTCCTTTGACCCCTCACCTGAGTTCCAGACGGTTCTTGCAATATGGCCTGTTCGATATTATCCACTGATATGTTTGTTGAAAACTTATTACCAGTTGTATCTTTAAAAAGGGCTGTATTTTCTATCATGACCTGCAAAATGTTGACCACTTCTTCCTTTATTAAAGTATCAGGACACTCCCCTTATGACACCACTCAATGGCCTCCATCCTACCATGCCACCCCAGCACTGCCTCCCCTCGAAACTGGAGGGTTCATGACCCTTGTGATGTGGACCACATGAGGGTCCCATTCGGCATCCAAAAGACGAAGATGAGCAAGGAAACATTTTCTTCCCCCTCAAGCAAGGGAGGCAAATGTGTTGCCTAAAATTACTATACGGCATGGTGGTATGATGGAAGGACCACTGGGAAGGGAGGAGACTGGGTCTCCCTGGTGTAGCTGTGGAGAATTGCACTGCAATATATGATATTGGAGCCAGGTCACAAAGAATAAGTAGCCAACTGGCAAAGCCTGGGGAGGAGGTATGAGGGGAAAGAGCAACATACGCGGAAACACCATGGTCTACAAGAAGGGCCTGCCTGCTTGATACACAGTGAACGCTTGGTCCTGCTGAGTTTTATTTGTTTGGTCGTAGAGAATGAATGAACTGTAACCAGTAACCAGTTTCTCTTTGGGATATTAGATTGATTTTTTTTTTCTCATACCTAGTAAAAATGCTGCGGTATAAATATTTGTGCATATATTTTTAACAACTTTATGGAGCTATAATGTATATATATATAATATATATACCATAGAATTCATTTTACATGTGCAATTTAATGATCTTTTAGTAAATTTACTGAATTGTGCAACCATCACCACACTCAGTTTTAGAACATTTCTATCACCTTAAAAGTTCTCTCCTGTCTGCTTACATTCCCACCTCCAGCCTCAGGGAACCAATGTACATATTTTTAAAACATATTTTTAAGCCATGTATATATACACATTTGGAGTTTTCTCTTTGATTCTGATTTCTGTAATTGCCATAATAAAGGATATGGATCTTTTATGACTCAATACTTCTTGCCAAATTGCTTTTGAAGTAGCCATGCCATTTTTGGCAGTCTATGAGATTGCATTTTATTATATATTTGCAAGAATTAGATCTCACTATTTTTACATTTTAATTTGTATTTTTTATTACTGAAACAGATCATGTTTCTATGTGTATGTTTTCTGGTTTGCTTTTGTTTTGTTTTGTTTTGTTTTTCATCTAACTCTTACTCTGTCACACAGACTGGAGTGCAGTGGCATGAGGTTGGGGCTCCAGTTCACTGCAGCCCCAACCTCCTGGGCTCAGGTGATCCTTCCACCTCAGTCTTCTCAGTAGCTGGGACTACAGGCGCATGCCACCATGCTTGGCTAACTTTTTAAATTTTTTGTAGAGATGAGGTCTCACTATGCTGTTGGCATCAAGGGATCCTCCTGCCTCAGTCTCTCAAAGTGCTGGGATTACGGGTATGAGCCATCACGCCCAGCCCAGTTTTGTTTTAAATGAGTTTGCACTTGTGCACTTTCCCTCTCATTGGGATTCTCTTAACTGTTCTTTTTTTATTTGTATGAGTTTCTCTTATAGTTTTCACCATTTGCATATGGTATGTTGCAGGTAATTTTCCCACTGTGAGGTTTGCCCTTTTATTTTATTTTATTATTATGTTTGAAAACAAAGGTTTGTTTTCGCATGCTCAACTGTTTTAATATTTTTTTGCAGTTTTTTTCTATTTTTTCAAGCCTTAAAGACTTAGCGCCTTTTCTAGAGCTTTGATGAAAGTTCTGGTTTTTGTTCTGTTATGTTATTGTTAATAAGATTTAACATTTTCTCTTGGAATCTGTCCTTTCTGATGATTCCCCTTTGTTAGATAGATACAGATCTTAAGATGTATTTCTGGGATATCTTACTCTGTGCTGGTGATTTGTTTCTGTGCTGGGCCCATTTTTTAAAAAACATGGGAAAATCCTAGGAGGAAACTGTCATTCCCAGGTAATAGAACAGGGGTGCAGTTGGCTGGGAAACACTGCCTCTGGTTCCAAAGGCCAAGACTGAGCCGTTCTCTGGGAGTTACAGAGTTGTAGGACTTAAGCTCTTCTGTTTTAACAGTTTCAAGGTCTGCTTGGGAAAGCACCTGACCTGTTCCTGCAGGAAAGAGAAGGTTCTCTGCCCCAAATGTAGTCAGTGGAGGCCCAGCCTACATTAGATGGGAGGCCAGATAGGAAAACCTCCAGGCCCCCTCCCAACTCCAAACTTTCAGAATTCTTTCGCTTTTTTAAAATCCATTCACTTATTCAACAAATATTTATTGCATATCTGACATGTTGCCAACCCTACTCCACATCTTGGAGAGCCAGCAGAGTGAAAGTTTCTGCCCACTTGAAGCCTTCATTCAGAGAGGAAGACAGTCAATAAAGAAATGAATTCCTACATGAATAATGCCAGGTAATGATAAGTACTATAAATAAAAATGAAGCAGGGTAAGGAGTGCTATTTTATATGGGATGTTCAGGAAAGGCAACAAGGAGGCATTCGAGCAGAGATCTAGAAGATGAGCTGGGAGCAGGGGAAGCCGCCAGGATGGAGGAAGAACGAGCGCCCAGGCTGGAGTGCCTGGCGTGTCGAAGGATCTAAATGTCAGCAGACTGATCCAGATATGGGCCCATTTCTCACCCAGACAGTTTCATTAACTGTTGAATCCATTGGTCTCAGTTTTCAATATCATCCTGAGAGCCATGATTTATTAACCACCTACTATGTGCCTGGTTCTGCTAAACACTTTACATGTATTACTTTTACTTCCCACACAACTGTGCGAGTTAGGTCTCCCTTTTACAGATGGGGAAACTAAGATTGCACATTTACTCTCAGTAACTTTCATCTAGTCTCCTCCAATGGGAAGATGTTCAGTTCACAGCTGATTGTTAGTTACATCCTTGAGGTGTGTTGGGGTAAGTGCACACATGTCTACAGAAATCTGAAGACTCTTACGATAAAATCACTGGGTGGCCAGCCCTAGACTATTCATTTATTTTAAAGCTGTAGATAAAAAGTGCTTTAGACACATTAGAAGAATAGTGTCTTTGTTTGAAACCATGCTTTGAGCTGTTGCTCTTTAAGCTAGCAGAATTTAGAATGAGGATAATGCCCTTTCGTTTGTTAATCTCTCTCATTTTTAGCCTAGACACTTCAACAAGCAAGCAAAAATCTCTCACCCTAGAACCTTAGAAGTGTGTATGTTCTGAGTTGACATAAACATACATTTCCAGGAAAATAATAATATGGAAAACTGAAGAAAACCCAGAAGTCTATACACAGTGTGGGATGTGGTTAGAGAAAGTGTGTTAGGTGAAAGTTCTTGGGATTTACTGAGTCTACACCCAAATGCCTCCATGGTCCTTTCAAACAAGCCTTCTTTGTCAGCATTATTAGGAGTTTCCATTCTTCCAGCCTGCTGGGCCTCATGGGAATCTTGCTCTCTGCAACTTTCAGTGTGTCCCCTGCACAAGGGTGGAATTGTGACTAACAGTCCCCAATTCTCAGTGAGTAAAATGTCTTTACAAAAACTTCCATTTTGGGTCCCTTTAAGAGGAAAGGGCATACTTCAGCTAAGAGAATCATTATATATCTCCCAGACCCAGCTCCTACTTCCTGCCTTCTGACAGCTGAAGGTCTTAAGGTTCTGTCTTTAGCACAGTTCCTTCAAAATTAAATGAGACATGAAGTCATGTTACAGAAGCAGGTTCCTTGTACTGCCCAGTTGGGCTGGTGTACAGATGCGACCCTCTATGATACTGAAACAGGGCCTCTCCAATAACAACTCTCTCAGATTCCCTTTGTTTCTTTTAACTATTTGTTTGTATATACTTATTCTTAAATCGATACATAATTATTATACACATTTATGGGGTACATGTGATATTTTGAGACATGCCTACAATGTGTAACAGTCAAATCCAGGTGATCGTCATATCCACCACCTCAAACATTTATCATTTCTTTGTGCTGGGAACATTTCAAATCTTCTCTTCTAGTTATTTGGGGATAGACAATAAATTACTGTTAACTCTAGTCACCCTACTGTGCTACCACGCACAGTACTTATTCCTCCTATCTCACTGTATGTATGTACCCATTAAAGGACCCCTTTCTATACCTTGCCTTCCTCCCCCCACTACCCTTCCCAGCCTCTGGCAACCACCTCTCAGGCCCGCTTTATGAGCACAGCACTGGAGGACCACATGGTGTATGGCCATCTCTTACTTTGAATGTGTTTTCATTTCAAAGATTTTTTTGTTACCAAAATATTTGCCTCTCAGAGATGCTGACAGGTGGTAAAAACAAGAGTGAAACTGAACTGAATTTGAATTTAGTTGTCAAGTCACTACCACCATGACAAAAAAGGTGAGCACCCGCCCTGTAGTCTTGGGTTTCTCTGAGATTTCCCCATGATTTACAGGGCTCCATGCTTACCCTGCAGTATTTGAAATAATATCTGCAAAGCAATGAGTGCAGTTTTCTTTCTCCTTTTCATAGTAATTATAATAATTTCATAGCAGCAAATGCTTGGGAAATGAAAGTTGCAGCATCTTGAGTTTACAAAGAGGGTTTACATCGATTCATCCTTCAGACAGTGGGGTGGCCAAGCCTTTCTTGTGGTCCGAAATTTCCTTCTACTGCATACCCCTGACTCACTTACAGATTTGGAGACACCACTTTATCAAAATGAGTACACTAGTTCCCATGTATGTATGTGTGCATGTGTACACCCACGTGTGTGTGTGTGTGTGTGTGTGTGTGTGTGTGTGTGTGTGTGTGTGTGTTCTGTCTGTCTGTCTGTCATTGCTTTCAAATTCTTCCTTTATGGATGAGGTACCCTCTAAACCCTACACTGGCTGACTGAGACTTTGCTTTGATTTGTGGCCCCATTTAGTCATAGGAAGTCAAGGGACTGTGGTTGCTGCCGTAGAAGCTTTATTCATGTACACGAGGCTCTGGCCTATCTGCAATGCAAGACTGAGATGGGAGGAAGGGTTGCCTACACCTGTCAGATGACAGCTTATTGCCACCATCCTCACCCACCTGACAACCACAGGAAGGAAATCTCCATTCCCTTGTCAGGGAATGAACAAACACAAGGTTTATAATAACAACAGTTATAATAATAGTATCAGTAGTGATCATAATAATAGCAGTGGTTAACATTACTGACTACTTGTGAGTCACTGTATTTCTTCCATTTAATCCTAATTACAACTCTATGGGACAGAGATCATGATTATCCCCAGGAAATCAAAGCCCAGTCATCTGTCCAGTGTCAGGCAACAGTAGATCTCTACATATCTACATTGCAAATGTCCTCTTTCCCTTCCTAATAAGACCCCCATGAAAACTCTGTGAGCCCTGCCTTTCCTCTCCAGCTGAACACCCAGCATCCATGTGCAAACCTACTCTCTGGGCCTTGTGAGGTGAGGACACATGGAGGGCACATGTGTTAATATATATTGTGTGTCCCATTTTCCACATTGGAGAATAAATTCCCCATGTTCAGGGACCTCGAAGTTCTTTCTGGCTCCCCAACATGGGACCCTGAGTGGCTGGCATCTTCTTGGGCACTGTCACCAAGGAGGCTATCGATGGGATGACTGCTAAGTATACTCTTCAGGTAGATGGGGTTCCCTAGTTTCTCTGCCCAAGTGAGGTGTCACGCTACAAGTAAAACAAACCTGGAGATGACACTGGACCCACACAGTCTGAAAGCAGCAGGGGTGCAAGTTAGCAGTCTGATGGTGAAGGAAACCAAACATGCTAAGCAATGAATCACATCCTGAGAGAACCAGCAGTCTGGGTTCAGTGGGTATGGGAGGAGGTGACAATCCTGAAGGCTTCATTGTGTGGCACTTCTTTTTTATTGGTCAGACACATACATCCTGTATAAAAGTATATGCCAGGCACTATCTGATCACTTGATCACTATTAACTCAATCGTCGACAACCCTGTGAAGTAGGTATTGTTGTTATCTTCATTTTACAGATGAAGAAACTGAGACGTAGAAAGATAACTTGATCAAGCTCCCAGAGCTAGTAAGTCACACAGCCAGGATTAGCACCCAGCCATCTGGCATGGTTTTTCATTATCATGACACTTAAGTATTAGGAAAATGCCAAATATTTCCAATATATGGATAATGTGATAGACATGTAATATATTTGAGAAATGGTCATATGCAAAATTATTACCATTGTTACAAAGTGGTACTTTAAGGAATAAGTTATTTTTTAAATTCTGTTTTAAAAAAAAAAAAAAAACATATCCCCTCCCCCCCCCAAAAAATTAGAACATGTAGTGTATATTTAAAAGTGAAAAGTTTTAGTATGCAAATAATAACATCTGACTTTTTACCAAGCCTGTATCTATGGCATTGTAAGGCAGGCAGGGCGGGCATCTTTGTCCTGTGCCATCTGTGAGGAATTACAAACCAAGAAAGCCATGTGTTTTGACAAGACAACCCAGCATGACCAGATGTGGAGTCTTAAAGCCCAGTCCCAACTGTGTCTTCATCAAACTTATACTAGTGAAGAGAGGATAAAATATGTTTAAAAGTAATCACTGGGGCAACCCCTTTGGGTCCCCTCCCACTGCGGGAGTTTTTCTGTCTTCTCAATAAATCCTACTTTGAAAATAAAAAAATAGCCGGGCTCGGTGGCTCAGCCTGTAATCAGGCGCCTTGGGAGGCTGAGGTGAGTGGATTGCCTGAGCCCGCGGGTTCGAGACCCACCTGGGCAACTTGGTGAGACCTCATCTCTACAATAAGTCAAAAAAATTAGCCGGGTGTGGTAGCGCGTGCCTGTAGTTCCAGCTACTTGGAAGGCTGAGGTGGAAGGATCGCCAGAGCCCTGCAGGTCGAGGCTGCGGTGGCCGGGAGCAGCCACTGCACTCCAGTCTGGGCAACAGAGTGAGACTCCAACTCAAATAAAGTAATCATTGTATACAGTCCTTAATCCTCCAGATAACCTGTTTTGTTAACAAATGAATCAAAAGCATCTCTGCCTCTGTCATGCCTCACACCCATACCAAGCATAGACATAGTAGACATCTTTAAAGAATTCTTATGCTTGTTTAATCCATTTTAAAGTCAATTAAACTCAGACATTCTTGGATTGTACCATCTCCCTCTGTAGAACGTTAACTTCCAGGCAAGCGAATATAACTATAGGATGAACTGCTGAAAATGACTTGTTCATTCTTCCTGATGAGAAATTGGTCTTCTGAATGGATTGTTCATCTGGTATTTTCTTAGTGAAAAGCTGGTTCTTGTATCTGCCCATTATAGTATAAATCCTTACCCACATAAAGTAATGACTTATTTGGGGCTTGATAAAACTCTTCATGCATTGTATATATAGCTTACAAATCAGCCGGCATGTATGTATTACGTATCTACGGTGTGCCCGAAGTTACTGATAAAGTCTGGATTCTGTTGCAAGTAGACATATATTCAGAGAAAATCTATTACAAGTAACTGTTTCAGACTCTGCTTTGAATTTTTCATTCATTCACATGTTCTTTTTCCTTTTCCTCCAAGGGTCGGGATTACTGTTCGGAAGAAGAGGATATCACATAGCACCAATTCTACCACTCACACCAGGAGCTACTGCTGTGTAAATAGGTTCCACCCCAGTTGAAATCTTTGCAAGGGTCGATTCTATTCAACGAACAGCACTATAGCAAAAGAAGATCGTTCCATATCGTACGCCCCATAAAATTACAGTGTTTCTTAATGAACTTGCAAAGGAATATCGCTAAAAACAAACAAACAAACAAAAAAACTGTTATCGAACTTTCTTTGTTGCTGCTAGTTAAAACTTGTTGCAACTTTTCACTTCTCTTGTGTCCAGGTATGCAGCAAAATTCTGCAATTTCACCTTAAAGATACTGTTGGTTTTCCAGATGCTCTCCAACCTATTTTCTATAAGATGAGGTAGTGGTGAACTCAGATATCAAACTTCTCTTCTAGACCAGTTCTGCTTCTAAGATAAGCATCTCCTGCCCTCTCTCCTTCCTCCCCGTCTCTCCCAAGTGGTCCAGAGACGGACTGAGCCTTGCTTCTTGCTGGCAGTGTTGAGCTTTGGAGATGGGATGGTTGCTTTGGCAAGACTTGTTTCTCTGCTCAGAAGAAGCAGAGAAGCTATTAGCAGTTAAAAGCATGTTGTGATGCGACTCCTGGAAGTGACGTAGGAGCGAGTGGCAGGTTGTTTCATTTCATAGGTATCTTAATCAACATTGGCTTTGCTCAGACGCAGATGGGAAGTGTGATCACAATCATTTTGAATCCCTCTTCCTCATTTTTTTTTTCTAAGAAAATAAACATTTTACTGTTTTTATGTATCCTTGTCTTCTCCCATTCATCCAGCTCAGTGTTTTAAGATGGTCTTGGGTGCGGAAGTTGTGCCCTCCTTTACAGTGATGCTGATCATTGGCCTAAAGAGCTCCCTACCCTTTCTTGAATGATCTACCAATCATTAGCAAGGCTGTACATGGTAAGAAGAGAGAAGGGGACATCCCACGACTTTTCCAGAGGGTCTGAAACCACCCTGTTCCCTCTCATTTTGTTAGCAAACAAACTCTCTTATTTGGTAACTCTGCCCCCTCCAGAATGTTCCACAAGCCTTGCCACTTCTTTTCCTCTGACTTCCAGCACTGAATCCACCAAAAGCATTTGCCTACTCGAAAGCATAGTCCATGTACGCTGGTGATATTTGGAGACACGAAAGCCAAAAGCCCCAGCCAGGCAGTGGTGGGGAATGTTGACTGAGTAATCAGTAGAGTTTATTTTTCCATACTATATGAAGAGGATGATCTCCTCTCAAAGACAGAAGTAATATTTTTAACAAATATTATCACAAGTAAATAGCAATCAAAAGGAGAAAATAACTTTTGTATTTTTTTAATGTATTTGATAGCTTTGATGAGGGTTCTCTGTTACTTTTGGGGGAGGGCACCCTAAAAAATGCCATGCCGGCAGTCCAGGTTGGGTTTGTCCCACAAAAACGCAGGAGCATTGTATCTTTCTCTCTCGTTGGGGTTGTGAATTGGAAGGGCCTTAGTATTAGCCACACTGCCACCCTCAGAAGGTGGGTAGTTAAGATGTTTCATGCAAATTTGTTCTTGCTGAGAAGATGGACCTTGACTTTAACAGCTATCCCCATCACTGATAGCAACACTGATGGGCTGATGGTGAGAGTCCTTATCTCCTTTTAGACCTGGGGCAGCAAAACCAAGGGGAAGGAAGCTTAGTCAAGTGCTATGGAAAATTGACTCAAATATTAGTGACAAAATCCCTTAATTCTTTCAGCCAACAGCAGCTATTTTGGGGAGCAGCTGTGGTTGTTACATAAATAGAGATGTGGCCAAAATTTTAGGCTTTTTATCCTGCTTCAGGCAGAAAAATGCAGGGAGAGTCAAGTAGTCTCGGGTTTTAGGTTCCTCCCTTTGTTTGGTGTTTGGCCAAGTGACTAAAATAGTTTTCCACAACTGTAAACGAACCGCTAAGCTCCACCTCAAACTCATTCACTGAGGACTTTGTTCACTGTTATGTGGGTGACCTTTTCTGGGATTTCTTGTTCTTAGCAAGCAAGAAGGAAGCAAATGCCAAATGTCTTCCATTTGATTCTTCTACTTGGTGTCTCAGACAGTGTCTTCCCAGAAAATCACCACCCTCGACCCTGAAGATGAAATATGTTCATATCATTATTCTCACAGTCACATTTAACATGTTGACGCACTACACACGAGCATAGAACCAAGTGTTTCTTGGGAACCTGACTTCAGAGTGTTTGATAAAACCGGAAGTGTTGTTCCCATGAACCAGCAGGTTTTCATCTGGAGTTCTGTCTCCCATGTTGAATACTGGATACAACTTTGATGTGCAAAAGTGATTTCATCTTCAGACACAGTTGGTACATCTAGAAATAGATCGGAGAAATGGGGTGATTGAGTGGGTTGGCATGAAGTGCTTGATTATGTTAGCAACACCTAACACTGTCTGTTTTCCGTTTGTTGGTTTTAATCATAAAATTGTCAAGTGATTTGTGTTTGTTCTTTTTTTATCTACCTTTCTAAAGGACCTAAAGCAAAAATATTTTGCCTTTCCTTCCCTCCTTCTGTGTATTTAAACATTAAGCAGATTGTCTCAGGTGCAATGAAAAGAAGAATCCGAAGTACATTTGGGTGCATTCTACAGAGTTGTCATCTCTGCAGGGTCAGGGGAGATGGGAGACCAAAGGGAGGGAAGCGCCCTGGAGGTAGAGGTAGGAAAATGATGAGAAATGCACCAAATGCATTCAGCAGACAGGGTTGATGGGCTGTTTTGTGTGCAGGGTGCAGTCGGAAATCCAGCTGCCTAGTGGCCAGTGGGTGGGGCAGGACTGTCAAGGGGATTTACAGCTGGATTACACACGTCTTATGTACTCTGAGTTGTAGAGTTGTAAAAGTTCAGCAGTGTGTGTGCAGCTTTCTTTTGGTTGGCGGAGATTCAGGATCATAGAGTACTGCTTCATAATTGAATACGTGTTTGTTACTGGCAGAGAACCTTTTTAAAAGAGGCTTTTACCTCAGCGATACTTTCTGGCCCCAGGCTTGAGCAGTGAGCACAGGGTGGTGTTATGGTCTATTTAGGGACGAAGAACGTACAAAGTCCAGCAATGAGAAAACTAGGTCAGCCCTCAGAAACAGCAGCAGCTACACACACAGCTGCCTGGTGGGAGACGGGTCTCTCCCTGTCTGCAGGGCCCACGATCTGAACCTGGGCTCTGATGATTTAAATTAAAAGTGACCTGACCCAGGAGAATCGCCTCTTTGGTCCTCTGCACTGGCACCATCCTCCTGCTCACCAAAAGGCAAGGCGGCACCTCTGTGTCAAAGGTTCACCCAGACTTTGGAAACTGCCACACCAGCAACCTGACAGGCCCCAGGAGCAGGCCTGGGGGTGATGAAGCCTTTTTCTTTGGTCCCATTTCATGTCATCTTTCTTTGACTTATAACTTTGTCCTCCTTCCAACTCATCCCGTTTTTTTGGTTTTTGTTTTTTGGTTTTTTTTCCTCTTAGGGCCAGACTCTCCCATAAGCCTGTTAAAAACAGAGACCATACCTCTTATGAATTTTACCTCAATAGCCTGTGATGCAGATTGGCAAATCAATTACAAGTCCTGCTTAGACATTGGGCAAGAATTTCGAAGAGTGTTCCTTCTCTGCTAGGCTTAAAAAAGAAACTTGGTTAAACATGTTAGTTTTTGTAGGAAGAAAAAATTTCAAATTCTTAATCCAGGAAAGCACTGACTTGGAATCTTGGACTTCAAGACTCATATGTTCTCTATGAAAAACAAAGCTACTGGTATCTAAGGTTCTCTTCCTCTTCCCCCCACATCCCTTGAAAAAAGATATTGATGCACGTTATAATTTTACAAAAATCTACCTTCTATGATCTTACCTCTGGAAGGCATT
Organism: Cephalopachus bancanus; assembly: GCA_027257055.1. Taxonomy (NCBI): domain Eukaryota; kingdom Metazoa; phylum Chordata; class Mammalia; order Primates; family Tarsiidae; genus Cephalopachus; species Cephalopachus bancanus. The sequence goes on from JAPVLO010000057.1 coordinate 7,670,762, forward strand.
CTCAGACCTTTAATTCTGTGTACCTCTCAGAAATTTATCTTTTAGTTAAGTTGTTTCAAACTTCAGCCAAAAAATAAGGCGTGGTCAAGGAGGGAATGTGTATTTACAGGCTCAATGGAAAGAGGGCTCAGAGTAGGAACTTTGACTCCACGATGTCACGGGTGGATGCCTGAACCCTGTGACCCTGGGAAGACCTGGGTGGGGCAGTTGGCTTCCCACTGCACATGTGCCTGCAATAAGCCTTTTGGGATTTCATGAATGAGGCCTATGAACTGCCTTTTACCAACAAATGGATGTGTTTTTCCAAGGGGGGTGGGAAACGTCCTTGATTTCAGTAGTCACCTTTCTGTGTGTCTCTGGAAAAGGGTCAAAAAGCTGTGGCACAGAATGAGAATTGTGGGTGAATATATTTACCTTTGTGACAAACATTAGGGCTCACAGGCTATACCGTGTTTTTCAGGAGACTCTTATACTTTGTCTGAGATCTAATCTCACCTAGGGAAAGAGGAAAAAGGAACCAATATGTGTTATTTATACGTAGTCTGTGCCAGATACTGTGTTAGGCATTTTATAATTGTTTTGTGTAATCCTCACACTAATCCTGTGAAGTGGCTCTATTACCCCTATGTTCTAAATAATATACCTTCAATGTGGAATGCATCTATCCAACATAAATGCCCATGCTGAAAGAAGGAAAGATGTCATTCAAGTATTTTCCAAAAATTTTCATTATGACTATGCCCTTTGCAACACTGTGAAAACAAGCCTTTTGGGGCATCTACCTTCCAGAATCTCACTAGGGCTCATCACCAGCTTGGTTTCCTCATGGGGAATGTCTTACTTGGCCTTCCCTGTGTGAGCTGCACACACACCAAGAGAGGCCACCGCCTAGCGGGAGGACTTCAGTGCCCAGAAGGAAAAGGCTTTGGGAATTCAGCCACATGTTTCTCCTCTGGGCATCCTTTCAGCATCTGGAAAAGAACCTGGTATTTCTGCAGTTAAATACCAGATGCAACCAGAACAGGCTTTTGAGTGCTGTAATTTCCTTCCTGGGTTCCCAAGGCCTGTTGTTCCATCACAGGCTACATCATTTTAAAGTCAAAAGCCTTACCTTCAGACAGGTGTGGGAGAACCTGATCTCTAACTATGCTTCAACCATTGACTTGTATTGAAATCCTTGTTGTAGGCTAGAACTTGATGTCTCTTTCTTTTATCTTTGGATATGGGATCTGTGTCTTCCAAGCTAGTTTAAGCACTAAAACTCAATGTGAATCTCTTTCAAGACCTTAAATATTTTAGATAGTCACGTAATGACTTGGATAGTTATTTAAATAATATGTTCCAAGGTCAGAAGAGTCCAAGAACTCCCCAGAGTTCCTCCCCTTGCTTCTTAAGGCACATCCTCTAAAGAAGATGACTCATGTCTCCATAGCAACTGTCAAAGGTGCTGCTGAGAGGGAACCTGCCCCCACCCTAACTTACTCAGCTTGAAAGATTCAAAAGCATGTCTGTGTGTAAAGGGGGTGGCGTATCCAGTTTGCCTTTGTGATCTGCCCCTAAGATCCTGCTTCTTTCTAACCTGGCAGCTGTAATATTCCTTCAAGATGATGTGAGAAATGACTCTTTTCTCTTGGAAGCCAGAGAAATCGCATTATTTCAGGAAGACTCGACTCTAAACTGAAGGCCCCATTCTGATAGTGTCTGTCCTCTCAACCCTGATTTCTCCCTCCCTTCCTTCCCAGGGATTATTTTTAGCCCGGGGCTTTGAACTTGATTGAGCAAGACTTAGAGGCAGTAAAAAGAACACCATAAACTCAGCCAGAGGTGCCTTAGGGTCCCTAGGGCTGAAAATAACTCGAACCTCAGGGGGACACCTGGCATTGACCCAGAAGTGACAGCATAGGCACTGGTTTCTTGGCATTTCAGTCCAGCCCTTCATGAACTGTTCTGTCTTGACAGGCAAGTGAGCAAGGGAAGTTTTGCAATAGACTTTAAAGCAGCAAGATGCAAATTCATAAAAATTCTTATCTCTTTTCCTGGAGCAGAGCCAGCAGCTGCCTTATTAGGACATTAAATTTGGATCCATTTTCTTAACACACACAGGCAAAGATACATGGATAAAGAAAACATCCTTTATCATTGAAATCATCTTCAAGAGAGTGCTGTATTTGGCCTTTCGGTAATCTCTAAGATAATGTCTAGGAAAGTATTAGTATAACTCTAGGAATACCAACACAGGAAAAACTAGCAATCACCCTTGCAAGAGTTTCAGTTAGACTCAAGTGGGAAGATGGAGTCCTGCTGGTGGTCTCATCTTGTGCCCCTCAGTACCAGGATGCCCTGCTACATCTGTTTGGCTCGCCCGGGCCGTTAGCCTGGGTATTGTGGCTGGCATTCCTTCTCAGCCTCAAGCGCATTAAGGACACATCCCTAAGGATGTGCGCCTGGTCCAGGCACACAAGCCACAGTGTTTCTCACACGCTATCCCCTCATCCATGTGGCCCCGACTGCGGCCTTCAGCAGCTCCACTGGGATGCTCCGACCCCAGTGTGTGGATCTGGGGTCCCTGCATCTAGGTGGTACCAGGGGTAGCATTTTTAGCATTGCCTTTCCAGCCTTGAGGACTCATTCATTACTGAGCCCTAGGAATCCTCCAGGCACAGTGCCGAAGCCACCAACGCACAGTGGAACCAAATACAGCTCCCACCCTCGAGGGACACAGACGTTCCCTAGAAGGGAAAAGCACTGGGTGCTCTGGGAGCAGCTCATGATTTAAGAATCAGGGGCTTCCTGAAAGAGGCGACATCAGAGCCCAAGTCTGTCAGGCAACTGAGGAAAGCCCTGCAAAGTGCAGGGCCTTCCAAGCTGAGAGGAAGCATGGGACTCAGCCCAGAGGAGGGCCAGTGCAGGCCCATCCAGGGCCTGCAGTAAGGCCAGGGCAGTGAGCGGCCGGCCCCAGAGGGCTCCCGGGTCGTGGCTGGGGATTTGGGAGCATAAATAAGCATCAGGGGTGGTGTTCTACACCCCACAGCCCACTGCTTAGGTTCCCCAGAAACGGAGGTGTCGTCACAATCGGGACCAGGTTTTCCTTCTCACTGTGGAAATGTGCAGTTCCTTGCTGAGATGATTTTTCCCAGCAGATCTTCGTTCTTACCTCTGCCCTGAATCCTCTTCCTCTGCCAAAAGCTATTTGAATTCAAGAGCTTTAACGTGGGCTAGATCTGGCTTGGAGACATACAGGGGACAGCTCTAGGTCATCCTGACCTGTCTTGTAAAGCCACCAACGCTAAAAATGTCTCTTGGGATCAGGCTGGCCTAGACCCAGAGGTGAGAGAGCAGCCTAAAATAAATGTATGGGAAGCAGCAGAGGGCTTCCCTGTTTCGTGAGTGACCTTAACCAAAGGCAGCTCTCTTGGACGGCCTTTCCCGGGATGAGGTCACATACACCTGGTGACTAGGCCTCTGCCATGGCCCAAGTGCACACCTGAGCCCTGCCAAAGAAAGGGGCTATTTTAAGACTTTTTGAAAAGCAAAGATGAATTTTATGCAAGAAGAAAATACCAACAAGCCTAGACAGCTGCAGAGGGAGGACCTTTGGGGGACCTGAAGGCCACCAGAGCTGGGAGCACTGCAGGCATGAGTCAGAGAAGGCTCAGAGCAGAAACCCTCTATGGAGACAACTTGCAATGGCTTTTAAGTTTCCAGATATCCTATTCTAGTTCAGAGCATTGGGTTCCTTCTATTCCACCCCTTCCCCACCCCAAAAAGTAATTAGAAAAATTTTAGGAGGATGAAAAATAATTAGATGTATCAAAATGTATGTAAACCAACATGGTTTCCAGAAACTCAAGAAAAAACTCAAACAGAAGACAGGTCCCCTGAGAATTTGGAGGAATTAGGGGCTGGAGGCAGTTTTCCTAGCTGAGCGGCTCTGGCCCTCTACTTGGGGATTCCAGTTGGCCCTCGCTGCATGGGGCTGACCTCTTTGGCAAGACCTCACACTTGCCTCCTGAGTGTGTAACCTGGTGTACTCAACAGCAATCCTGGCCTTTCTGACCCTTGGAAAGATTTTAACTCAAACACCCACTCTTTTCCCAGACAGTCATCTGACTCTTCACTGAGGAATTTCTAATTCAGCGTCCAGTGGTTCCCACTCGAATATTCCACAGGCCTAAGGTGTTGGGATTAGAACTTGGCCAGTAGCAGTCCTGATGCTGAAAACCAACAGAACATTTGGCCTCACATTAACCCACTTTAACAGGAGAGCCTTGGAAGGTCCCCTTGGGGCTGTGGGGTCATGAAATACAGTCCCAGTTTGCCTTAGGGCACCCTCTCTCCATTTTCTACCCCGTTCACCTCCCACTCACCTCCACCTCCTTGCCAGGAAGAGATCAAAATGCCTGTGTGCCAGTCTTCAATAACTGCATATCTGCTTTTCCCAGGGGTCTTGCATTTTATTTCGGAACGTGGCCTTATGTCCAAGGAAAATCTAGCAGCAGGACTTTGAGGCATCAGCTCTCAATCGGGTCTGGGAGGGATCTTGGGGCCTTGCTTTTCTGAACACCTGTGAAGGTTTCCTTAGGTGAGCACGGGATCCCAGAAGAGTAGCCTCCTGCCCCCAATCTATCCACACGTACTTCTGTAAGGCAGTGGGCACTCCTCTGGTCCAATCCCACATGCCTGTCAGCAAAAACTTTGTGAGATACACCCCCCATATATTTATTAACTTATTCAAAGCATATATCCCTTTACTTTTGTTCTAATCTATTAGGCACATTATAAAAAGTACATAGCATAGAAATGTTAAGTGGATAAAATACAAAATTTTATAGACAGAGGTTCTGGCATTTTCTCTCTGATCTCCTGAAGGGGACCTGGGGGACCTCCTGGTATGGACACATCCTACTTTGCACACCACTTCCTTAGTGCAAATCTGCACGCCTTGATGGCATCCCAGACCACTGCACAGCACTCGTCCCAAGACGAGCTCCCCCAGGAGCTTCTGATCTGGCAGATGAGACAAGAAACTCATAGCCGCATAAATTTAAATAATTCAAAACCCGGCAGGAGAGCCATCCGCAGACAGTAGTGGCTACAGGTGCTGAGAAAAGGTCAGGCACATCACCCAGGGCCTTCCTCTCTTGGTCTCCAGAAAAGGGCACTGACCACATCCCTAGCTCCCTCCTGACTGGAATTCCTAGAACCCTCAAATGCTCCAGCAACCCGACCACCACACACCCGTGGGCCCCTGTTGCTTGAATATTATTTTTTATTTGACCGCCAAGATGTTCTGATGATTTTGTTCCATTTTGAAAAGGGTCTGAGAAAGTGTACAGGTCTAATTATATATACATATTTATACATGTGTATTTTTGTTTATTGTTACATTTTGACATTGGACTTTCTATTAAATAATTTTTAACAGTTGGCCTGACCTTGTTCTTTTTTTTTTAAATGTCTCAGCTTCACAGGATCACAGGAAAGAGGCTGTTATGAATGTCCACAAACCCTACTGGGGTCCCCCTTGGCCCTTTTCTCTTCTGTCTTCTGCCCACTTCTGTGTACCTAGGGCTTCTCCTTTCCATTCCTGTATGTTCTTCTGCTTTTGCAGGATATGTGCTACCCCAGGCCCCACCTGGAAGACCCCAACTTTGTTTTCATGTCCTCCAACTTTCAGGGACAGCCCACATGGTCCCACCAGCCTCGGCAAGCTCACAAATCCACAGACTTGATGAAGTTGCAAGATGATACCATGAGCATGAGCCTTTTCACACATGCCAACACACACACAACACACACACACACACACACACACACCACATGGCACCCATCATCACACACATAAACACGCACGCATACATACCACCACACCACACACACCATAGTACCATACAGAAACACACATACATACCACCACACATACCCGCATGCCACCACAGACACACAGTCCTATCTATGAGACCTTGAACAAGTTACTTAAGCTTTGTGAGTCCAGTAAAAACAATAGTTTTCTGATGGGTTTGATGAGGATCCCATAGTAAGTACTTAATAAACAATCATCTGTCCACAAGGACTCTTTTTTTATTTATTCAGTCCACTTGCTCTGTCAGCTGAGGCTTGTTAACTGCACAGTGTGTGCCAGATAACCCGAAGAGGGGTTGGGAATATGAGGACTTAAAGAATTCCCCAATCCGAAGTCAAAGGCCAGAGGAGCAGGATAAAGCATAGGCCTGGCCTAATAGTCTCTCACATGCCCCGCTCTCAACTCTGACCATCTGCTGTGTTTTGGAGGCCAAAAACAGTAGGTTCCCCCACCGCACTGGCATTCCCAGATATACTGAACAGATGTATATCGGAGTCTCAGGGCACTTTGTCAAAGCATGAAGCCAAAGCAGTTTCCCTTTGCTCTGTCTTCGCTGTTGCATCTCTCGTTCACCTCTGACAAGTGCTGGTCCCACGGGCTTAACCAGCCTTACACCCCCCACCCTTTCTCCTGGGAATAGATTGTCTTCATGGCTTCCCTAAAGGTGTGGTGGGTTGCAGGGAGGGGGCGAGGGAGGGTCAAGCTGGGAAGAAGTTGGTAACTTTTCCCAGGGTTTTTCCGCCAAGCCATAGAGCTGAAAGTTCAAATTCGGTTCTGAGTTTTATGAGCTGTCAAACAAGGCAAAAGTAAACCCAAGCCTGTTCTTTCCAAAACAACAAACCTGCTTCTCCCAGCAGAGCCTCATTTTACATCACAAAGGCTAACTTCCTGATTCTACATCCATCCCCTTCATCTCTTCCCCCCCCACACACGCTCCTGGTTGAGACTTGGGGAGCTTCCTTTAACCTCGTGCAAGAGGAGTGGAGCTTGGGTGAAGGCCACTGACCTGCCTCTTGGTGCTCCCCGAGCTCTTGTTAAACCACGTCAGCTTTCAGCTTGCTGGTAAGAGCTAGACCGTAGCCTGAGGACAGTTGCCTGGAGAACCCCAGAAGCCGTGAAGACGTGCCTGGTGAAGACGTGCCTGGTAGTGGAATCGTTCTTGGCAGATGGGTGCTTCTATTCTTCAGGGTCCCAGGCCACCATTACTCCTGCCGCTGGCACTGCCCAGCTGCCACTTCCTTCCTCAAAGTTCAAACAATAATCTGCAGGGGAAACAAAGATTTAACTCCCTTGACCCACATCTTGTAACTAACCTCCTACTCTCAGAACTCAATGTGCCTGTGCTGAGTCCTGCTGTCCCCTCACCAGGAAAACTCCCATTTATCCTCCCCACCGTGGACCGAGGTTCCTTCAAGGTCCAGTTAAAATTGCACACTCACGAGCCCACCTTACCCTATGACCCAACACATGCCAATCTTTCCTGCCAAAGGATATCCCCTTCCAGGAGAGGCCAGGTGTGAATGGGAAGGTGGGTAGAGTCCCTGACAAGGCTCGAGCCAGAAAGAATTCTGGCAAGACTAGGTCTCAAGTACAAGGTGGGGTCTAGAAACCAGGCCAAGTTCACACACTCAGAACCAAGAGAAAGGGGGACCACATGCAGTGTCTAGTTCATGTGGGGAGGGTCTGAGAGTCACAGTGATTACGGAGAGAGATTAAACACTTGTGTTCAAGGACACGGGAACAGAATACACATTGTAAATAATGTTGTAGCATTTTTTCTTATGAAGGAAAAATGGGTTACACTCTTAACACCCATCTAAAAAGAATGAATAAATAAATAGTAATGACATCAATCCTGCTTCAACACGAAAAAGCCTCAAAAATACAAGAGCAAATAAAAAACATGCAGAGGATATATTCTGACACCACTTACATAGAGATTGAAAGCTTGCAAAGCCGCTTCATACATTGTGTGTGGATACCTACTTGCATGGAAAAGATAAGTACCAATTAACAATATTCCAGTCTTTGAAGAAGTCAGTGGGAGCAAATATTGAGAAATAAGGTATTTGCATATTTGGACAATATTCTGTATACTCTCCTGTGTGTTTGTAATATTTTGTCCTTTTTTGTAGAAATAGGGTCTTGCTATGTTGCCAAGGCTGGTCTCAAACTCCTGGCCTCAAGCAATCCTCCCACCTCAGCCTCCCAAAGTACTGGGATTACAGGTGTGAGCCAACGCACCCGGCCTATATTTTATCATTTTTAAAGAATCAAAGAGTGGTCTAAGAGCAACTTCATGTTGCTGACTAACTGTCTCTGGTTTAGCTTCAGGTCCTGCCCTCAGCCACAGGTGAAAACAGTAAAGGTGTCACAGGGAATAGACACTGCTCCTTTCAGATCTCTGGCGTCTTTGCGAATCTGTGCCACATCTTGCATTTCTACATCCCTTTCCCTAGCTTTCCCATAAAGATGACAGATCTTCTGAAGGTTCCTCTGCTGAAGTCCCACGGCTTCCGTGAGTAGGACCTAGAACTGGCCCTCAACAAATGCTTGTGGCTCTGACTTCACTCATCATTTTTGCCTGCTGAGGCTCTATTGAGTCTTCTTGGGTGTGTTCCAATTTGACATAAAACACCTTGTTCACATGCGTATCCCCCCAGGGTTGCATAATCCCCTCAGAATTGCCACATCTGCTTCCCACAAGGTCCCAGGGTTCCTCAAGGAAGGGCAGTCCCAGAACCTTGAGCATCATGGATTGACCGGCTGACATGATCAGGCACAGTGGGTCCCATGTTGAAAATGCATAAGAAGAATCACTGAGGGGCTTGTGTACACACACACACACACACACACTCATATCTGACTTCTAGAAAAGTCTGATTCATAACTTCTAGAGCAAGTGATCCTGACAGGAACCAAGTTTGGCAACCAGAATCTACAGTCTAGTAAACATTGGCACTGGCAAGAAAAGAAAAAAGAAAACATTGGCGGGTAGTGTCCATGCCCAGTGACACCTTTACTGTTGTCACCTGTGACTGACAGCAGGACCTGAAGGTAAACCAGCGGCAGTTAGTCAGCAACATGAAATTGCTCTTAAACCACTCTTTGATCCTTTAAAAATGATAAAATATAGGCTGGGTGCATTGCCTCACACCTGTAATCCCAGCACTTTAGGAGGCCGAGGTGGGAGGATCGCTTGAGGCCAGGAGTTTGAGACCATACTGGGTGACATAGCAAGCCCCTGTCTCTTGGATCCAGTGGACCTGGAGAAGAAAAAAACCCCAGTCTACTGAAGACAGGAATTTCATAAGACTTGGTAAGTGCAGTTCAGTGCAGTCCTGAACACACCAGGGAAGTGCCTGCCCATCGCTTTCCTTCCAGAACCTGGTTCCCCAAGACTTTTATGGCTTAAGCAAATGGTACTAACTGTGAACAAATGCTAGGGCGGCTAGGGCATGAGCATCTGCCCCTTCACCACCAAAAATATAAATAAGAGAGAAGGGGTCACTTGGTCAAAGCCACCTTGTTGGTTCATTAATGGTCTCCTCTGGCGAGCTGCCATCATGAACTACACTCTAGAATCACCTGGGAGCTTTGCAGACTCCTGATGTCCAGACTCCCAAAGTCTGGGGATGGGACCAGACATCAACATTTGTAAAGGTCACCTAAGGTGGCTGTGGAGCACAGGGTTCGAGAACCACTTATCCACCCTGCATGCCATGAGCTGGGCACTGGCACACAAAGTTGAACAAACTGAAACCCTGACCCTGAGGAATTTCAGAACTGTAGGGTGCAGGTCCATGAACATACTCCAAGAAGCGCAAGTGCCCCGCAAAGGAAACTCGAAAAAATCCTTGGGAAAAGATGGTGAAAACGAGCAGGCCTGTGGAGGGAATTCCCAGGGACACACGAAGGAACGTTCCTCTTGTTAATGCAGCACAAGAGGATAAATCAACCTCTGAAAGACCAAGAGCCCAGGCCAGGGAAAGGCCTCAAGGGTTCATCTTGCTTCAGACAGGCTTTTGCTCAACCAGTTCGAAGACAGAAGATACCCTGACAGGAAACCTGCTCCTGCCACTAGCAACTCCTCTGGGCGGGAGGTTTTCCCCTCAGAGCTAACCTCAGGCCTCGGCCTCTGCCTGCTCCTGCCCTGTCCTTTCGTGGGCCAGCCACCCCTCAGAACACCAGTGGCTTGAACACAGCATCCAGGGAATGAGTCCCTTCCCCGCAAGATGGACTCGTAAATGGTCACCTGTGAAATGATGGAGACTGGCTGACAACAGGAAAAGGGAAAAGCCTTTGTGTGAAGGAGGGGGTGCCTGAGTTCCGGAACTAAACAGAGTCCCCTCCACTGAATAAACAGAAAAGCAGGACTTACATACCCAATGCCTTTGAGGGGGGCAAGGCTGGTTATAATTATTACAATTGGGGCTGCAGTGGTTGAGTTCCTAGTGTAGGAAGATCATCCCAGTGAATTTGGAAATTGCCAACTGGGACATCACCAAGCAAGACACATGCATCTCCCCACATGGAGCAGCTGAGCTCATGGCTGGAATTTCAAGCACTTGCTCTAATTGTTCACAGAATCCTGGATATTGGTATGCTTGGCACTTGGTCATTGACCTGACACTGGGTTCTCCTATCTGGGACTGAGAGCCTTGAACACAATCAACACAAAGAAAATGTAATAAAGAGCAGTTGTAGGCTGAGCACAGTGGCTCACACCTATAATCCCAGCGCTTTGGGAGGCCAGGGTGGGAGGATTGCTTGAGCCCAGGAGTTTGAGACTCGCCTGGGCAGCATAGCAAGACTTCATCTCTACAAAAAAAATTTTTTTTTTTAAATAGCTGAGCGTGGTGGTTCATGCCTGTAGTCCCAGCTACCCAGGAGGCTAAGGAGGGAGAACTGGTTGAGTCATGATGATGTCACTGCACTCCAGCCTGGGCAACAGAGTGAGACGCCAACTCAAAAAATATATTGTTTTAAAAAATTTTTTAAAGCAGTAGTAAAAATGGATCTGCTATTGTCCTTCTTAGAGAGCCAAAGACTCCCCTGTGTCAGCCAAAGACTCTGGATATTTCTTGTCAGTCACAAACCCAGGCTGAGTGCCACAGGAATGCAAGTCTCCCATAATCAGCTGAAATACAAATGGGGTTTTAGATAGAAAGATTGGGTAGAATGGCATATGATGGGAAAGCACATGAAGGAGAAGCCCCTTCCAGTGCTCCATCATTTCACAGGTGACCATTTACGAGTCCAACAAGGCTCTGTCTTTAGTTCTCACCCCATACATCCAGGCTTTGCCCACAACAGGAAAAGGGGAAGCTTTCGATCAAGTCACCCTAAATCCAATTTTATCCTTGAGATTATCTACCTGTATTTGAGTCTCTGCCTAAACAGTGGGATTCTGTTGCTCCAGGCTCCTCTGGCTCCTGCCACAGGCCACAGACATGGCCTCAAACACCCCTCTCTCCCTCCCCCCAAGGAACCTCCAAAATGTAAATAAGTAGAGTCTTCAGGATAAGAATAAAGATCCCAGGGCAAACCAAAGCCTCTTTGCACGCTGAAACAGGGTCAGCCCTGAGTTCCCACCGTCAAGTTCCAAGTAAGATGACATTGCAGGCTTCTTAGCAGAAGAACTCTGCAAAGTCCACATCATTCCGGGGGAAGAGTGGCATCAAATCCATTGCTTGGTCCCCATTCTTATGACGGTCGCATTCGCTTACTGAGAAAGGACTAAGTGTCTTCTCATGTCATCCTCCTGGTAACCCCTTTATAAATAGGCGCTGTTCGCTCATTTACAATTGGGGTAACTTGCCCAAGGTCACACAGCAGTGAGTGGTAGAACCATGATGCCAACTCAGGTCCATCTGCCCCAGAGGCGTGGCACATGGCCATTCAGCTACAGTGACATTCACATGTGTGCCTAGCGTCACTATGCCATTGTCATCACACTTTGGTTACACTCTTTGCCAGGGCCACCACCAAGCATCTTCTCCACCTTCCTTCCAGTAGGTTCTGGCCTTACCTTCCTTCAACTGAAACGGCTGTCTGCATTTATCCCTCCTGGACTGAATCCCACCAACACCCCCTCACTAGTGGACGTACCCTGCTGAGAGCCATGTGAGTGAATACAGCCAGTCCCCGCTCCCTGGATGGCCTGACCCAGGCAGCCCTTCCCTCCCTGCTGTTACCTCTTGGCGGTTCCTGGTTTCCCTTCTCTCCTCCCTTTCTTTCTCCCGCACTGCCTTCTCAAGCATTCTGCTTGCTTCTCGAGCTTTTTTACTCAATCAGCTACATAACCTGGACACAGTCTGCATTGGTCATCCCAAGGCGTCTCATGTGTTCTGCCCGCTTTTCCCCAGACTACTCCTGAGAGGCCTCTTCCCCTGAGTCACTGTAGCCTCCTGGCCTATCAGCCCAGGGCCTCCCACAACTCCCAGCAGACATCTGTCTTTTGTCAAAGAAACTTTGTTTGCCAAAGACTGTTCATGCATTGTCACTGGATTTGTTGACATTTGCTGCATGTCATATTAGACTACAAGACAGTGAAGGCTGGCATCCCTTTCCTCACAGAGTCACCTCTCCTGACACCTCAGGAGTGCTATCCACACTGACACTAAGGCAGGCAGCCACTGAGAGCATGTGACAGCAAGTAGCCAGTCGGTCCCCACACCTGGTGGACTGGTACCATTTCCTGGAATGGGTGGAGGGGAAGGCAGACACTGGTTGGGAAGGTGATTTTATCAGATTAACTCTGGTAAAAAAAATTCTTAGTCTCCCAGCATCTGTGCACAAGACGACTCAGCCTCCTGTACCCAGTGGTTTCCAGTTGGTGAGTGGTTGTTTTTTCTCCAAGGCCCTTGGCCAGCCCTTCTTCTTACCCGTGGGCTGTGGTTTGGGGAATGTTTTGACTGGAAACATTCAGACCCGTGGTGGTATTTGGAGTTGTGAGACCCTTCTGTGCAAAAAGGAAGAAAACTGAATGGTGTATTTAGAACCTGTTAACAATTCATAGTATAAAAAGAGGCAAAAATTCTGCTGCTGAAACGCGAGTTTTCTGAGAGTAGCCCAAGGAGAGCTGGCTGTGTGGTAATCGTGGTCCCTGTTCTGGGTATTCCTTCCAGAAGACCCCACACTAGTGGTGGCAAGGCTTCCAGAATATTCTGCTTCTGTCCTGGCTTTTTCCCAACCTTTCTTCAACCCCTTCCCAGAAAACTCTCCTCCTGGGGCCTGTGGTGTTCTTGTGCTGTGAGGGAGACCACTTTTCCTAAACCAGATGAACTTGGCTCTGGACAAATGAGAGAAGGGTGGCTGTTTGGAAATGTCCCAGACAGCTTCTCTTGGGTCTGAGTTTTTTTGTTTCTGTTTTTGTTTTTGTTTTTTTGAGTATGAGTTTCACTCTGTCGCCCAGGCTGGAGTGCAGTGGCATGCTCATGGCCACTGCAACTTTGGCCCACTGGGCTCAAGTTATCCATCCACCTCAGCCTTCCAAGTAGCTGGAACTAAAGGCGCACACCACTATGCCCGGCTAATTTTTTTATTATTATTTACTGTCGAGACAAGGTCTCATCAAGTTTCCCAGGCTGATCTCGAACCCCTGGACTCAGGCAATCCTCTCACCCCCGCCTCCCAAAGTGCTGGGATTACAGGCATGAACACTATGTCTGGCCTAGGTCTGAGTTTTTATTTCACCATCACAGACATAGACAGAGTTCACCTGAGGGAGGAAGCTGGCTTCCTCTCAGGACAAAATGGTGGCCCCAAGAACCTTAGATACATTCTAGGGTGTTTTCATTACGAAAGAACGGGGCCTCATTTCATTATCTTCTAGAGTCAGAAGAGAAGGTGCGAATCATAGGTTTCTAAACATTCTTCCTAATTAAAAACTGACCTGTTTACTGAAACACTAAAAGGCTGTTTCAAAGATTATTCACAATTAGAATGGCGTTCATCTAATTTATCAAATGAATTTCTTTATAGATAACAAGTAATTCTAACAAAAACCCTGATTGGCTTTTGTGAAGAAATCAGCAAACTGTTTCTAAAATTTATGTAGAGATGCAAAGGATCTAGAAAAGCAAAAACAATTTTGAAACAGAACACATTTGGAGGATTAGCACTACCTGATTTTAAGACTTACTACAATGCTACAGCAATTAAGATAATGTGATATTAGAGAAAGTATAGACAGATTAAAGGAACAGAATAAGAATCAAGAAAGAGGCCCACATATATATATATGTTCAAATGATTTCAAACAAAAGTGTCAAGGTAATTCATTAGAGAAAAAAATTTTCTTTTTAATGAATTGTGCTGGTATAATTAGACATTCATATACATAAATTGAATATTGACCCTTACCTCAAACCACACAAAAATTACAATGGATCATGGTATAAATGTAAGAACTAAATGTAAGAATTAAAAGTATAAATGTAAGAACTAAAATATAAAACTTCTGGAAGAAAAACATAAGATAAAACTTTTGTGACCTGGATTAAGTAAAGGTTTTTAGATAGAACACAAACATCAAGAATCATAAAATTGAAAAATCAGATTTCATCAGAAAAATTTAAAACTTCTGCTCTTCAAAAGACACTGCTAAGGAAAATGAAAAGACAAGGTACAGATTGTGATAAAAATGTGCAAAGCATATATCTGATGCAGATTTATTTAATCTATGTATGTGCATATTTGATAAGTATGCTCACCATCTTTAACTATTAGAGAAATGCAAGCTAAAACCACAAGGAAATACCACTCCACATTCACTAGACTAGCTAAAATTCCAAAAGACTCCAAATACCAAGTGCGAGTAGAACAACTGGAACGTCCATATTTTGCCAGTGGGGGTACAAAAATGATACACAGTTGGCAGCTTGTGAAGAAGTTAAGCATCCACTCATCATGCCAACCAGCAATCCCATTCCTAGGTATTTAACCAAGAGAAAAACATATGCCCACAAGAAGACTTGTATTCTAATATTCATAGCAGTACTATTCATGATCACCAAAAACTAGAAATCACTCAAATGTTCATCAGCTGATGAATGATTTAACAAATGGCAGTATATCCACACAATGAAATGCTACTTAATAACAAAAAGTGATAAAAGAGATAACTACTCATAGACGCAGCAACAGGGATGGATCGCAAATGTTTCACACTAAGCAAAAGAAGTCAATTACAAATGACTACGTGCCATATGATTCCATTTACATGGCATAATGGAAAAGTCAAAACTACAGGGACAGGAAACAGATCAGTGGTTGCAAAGGGCTTAGAATAGGAAGGAAATTGCAAAGGGACATGAGGGTACTTCTTGGGGTGAGAAAATTGTTCTATATCTTGATTGTGATAGTGGCTACAGGACTACATACATTTGTTAAAACTCCTTAAGCAAATTGAACACACTAAAAGTGTGATTTTATGTTATGTAATTATACCTCAATAAATCTAACTTTTAAAAAAGTGAATTCCATACCAACTTAGATAATACAAACTTATTAATTTGGTTCCTCGTTATCAATATTTAGGATTAACATGTACCCACAGGGGCCAAATTCTTCATTTGCTCTATCTAAAAATCATTATTTTGCTTTTTTTATTCCAATAAAAGAAACGAGGAGGGCGATTCAAATTACTCTGTACCAAACAGGTATCATCAGACTAGGCATTTTGTATGGGATTTTATTTGGTCTTTGCTATGCACTAAGTTGTATCCTCCAAAATTCATGTGTTGAAGTCCTAACCCCCAGCACCTTAGAATATAAATATATTTGGAGATTGGGGCCTTCAAAGAGGTGATTAAGATAAAAAGAGGCTGTAAGGGTGAACCTGCAACCTGCAGTCTGACCAGTGTCCTTAAAAGAAGAGATTGGGGCACACAAAGAGACATAAGGTGTGCACAGGGAAAAGCCCATGAGAAGACACAGGGAGAAAACGGCCATCTGCAGCCCATGGAGAGAAGTCTCAGAGGAAACCGTCCCTGCTGACACCTTGATCTTGGACTTTTACCCTCCAAAATGTGAGAAAATAAATTTATGTTGTCTAAGCCACTCAATCTTTGGTATTTTGTTATGGTAGCCCTACAGACTAATACAATCCTTCCAACATTCCAAGGAGAGGTATAGGCAGAAGAAAAAACCCAAAGCTCTCAGAGTGTTGGTAGCTTTGTCAAACCGCAATGGCTAGTGCAGTCCCCTGGGGTAAAACGCAGGCCTGTCTGACACCCCCAGCCCCCACCGCCTAGACTGCTCTTCTTAGGGATCATTGCTTTCATTTAGTAAATGTTGAATTGATTTGGATAATTCGAGTAATAACATTTCAGGGTGCAGAAGAGACCTACTTTAACTATCCAGCTATTTTCCAAGACCAAGAAATATCGCTGATTTTTTACAAACAGTAAATGTGTCCATAAGAACTGAGAGCTTACCCACTCGCCATTCCCTGAGTTCTGTGAGTGCTGGGCCCAATAACAGGCATGGAGGATGCCAAGGGGCGGCTCCTGGCTCTGCTCTTAGGCAGGTCTCACAGGACTTGTTCAGTGAGTGCTTTGTTAGCCTAAACGTTCGTTCATTCATTCCACAAATATTTATTGAGCACCTACAATAAAGTCAAATATTTAATTTTTTCTCTAAGGCAGACTTATTACCAGATCATGCTGACTTCTCACCCATCAGAACAAATAATTAAGGGACTTCATTGTTCATTTATATTATTTTTTAATCAGATTTCAATTTTTTTTCTGTGCACCCAAGCCAAACAAAGAAAACAACCTGGAGTTGAGGTTTTCCTGTTCAGAAATTAGGAAAAGCCCCCTTTATAATCTGAGCATTTTCTAGAGGGTAGAAAATAACCTCCTGTTCCTCATTAGATCCTGGGAGCTCAGCAAATAGTAAGATTTTGGCAAATGGTTTTGGGTTTTAACGTTTATTTTTATTTTCTGACTCAAGAGTCTCACTCTGTTGCTCAGGCTGGAGGGCAAAGACACGATCACTGCAGCCTCGGCCTCCTGGACTCAGGCAACCCTTTCACCTCAGCCTCCCAGAAAGCTGGGACTGTAAGTGTACACCAACATGTCTGGCTACATTTTTGATTTTTTTTTGTAGAGACAAAGTCTCACTATATTACCCAACTGCTCTCAAACACTCGGGCTCGAGCAATCCTCCCACCTCAGCCTCCCAAAGTGCTGCAACTACTGGCGTGAGTCACCACACCCAGTCTATCAGCTAAATTTTAGATTATTCATTGGCTCAGTGTGGGAAGCAGTCACTCTCAGGGAGGTAACTAAGTGCACTTTCTTTGTTTAATTTATTTTTTAATTGGGAGTCTCACTCAGTCACCCAGGCTGGAGGGCAGTGGCATGCTCCTGGCCACTGCAGCCTCAACCTGTTGGGCTCAGGCGATCCTTCCACCTCAACCTTCCAAGTAGCTGGAACTACAGGCACACGCCACCATGCCTGGCTAATTTTTTTATTTATTGTAGAGATGAGGTCTCACCAAGTTGCCAGTGCTGGTCTCGAACCCGTAGACTCAGGCAATCCTCTCACTTCGGCCTCCCAAAGTGCTGGGATTATAGGCGTGAGCCACCACACCCGGCCTAAAGGCACTTTTAAAATTCAGCCTCGGGCTGGGCTCAGTGGCTCAGCCTGTAATCCCAACACTTTGGAAGACCAAGAGGAGCGAATTGCTTGAGGCTTCAGGTTAGAGACCAGCCCAGGCAACTTGATGACCTCGTCTCTATGGTAAATCAAAAATTAGCTGGGCATGGTAGCGCACGTCTGTAGTTCCGGCTACTTGGAAGGCTGAAGCGGAAGGATTGCCAGAGCCCAGCAGATGGACGCTGGGGTGGCCATGAGCGTGCCACTGCACTTCAGCCTGGGCGATGGAGTGAGACTCCAACTCAAATAAATAAATAAATACAATTCAGCCTCAGGAAGAGCCAGGGGACCAGGTTACCACAAGGAACATTATCTGCTCAGCCAAGTAAGGACAGGGCAGCCTCGGCATCAAGGAAAGAAAAAAGCTGAAAATGGAATTTGAAGGAAGAGCTAGTAGGGAAACATTGGCGAAAACTGGAAAATGAAGAGGGGAGTTTGGGGGCATGAGAGGCTGGAAGGTTGTCTGCATGGACATCCCGTCAGTAGCTAGAGCTCCAGGAAGGAGCCATCAGGGATGCTCATGGGAGGGGTGAGCTTGGGAACACAGCCAGCCTCCTCCTCCCACCTCACTCCCCTCCCCACCAATCGCAGGTTGGCTGAAGCTAACTTTTACTTATTTCTTTAATCTTTTCCTTTTCCTGTCTGCCTACCATTGCAGTCCCAGGCAGGTCTCTCCTGCTAGCGTCTGCACCCCCTAAACCTACCTTTCACCATCCCCAGTTACTTGTCTGAAATGAAATTCCCAGGGTCTCCCTTGCCTGCTGAAAGCCTATTGCATGCCTGACCCCTCTCATTCTTCAAGACTCAGACATACCCTCCTAGGGAAGGAAGGTGGTCCCTGAAACCCTCAGGCTCAGCCGGGAGGGCCCTGTGCACTCAGAGCTCACGGTGTACCCCACCTGACCGCACCGAACTGCAATGACCTGGTGGTTATTACGCCTTCCTCCCCCATGGGCTACGAGCTCCTCAAAACTGTAACCACACCTGAGCACGTCTCCCCAGCCCCAGCCCAGTCCCCAGAGCAGAAAGGTGTTCAGTTCCTCTTGGGAGGCAGAGAAAAAGGAAGGAGGACCAGATGCCAATCTTGAAAAATGTCTACAGATGGTGGACTAGCAGCCACGTTTTCCATACCTCACCTTCGGGGTTTGGCTTGCTGCTGAGTCAGGAGAACTCAGGGCTAACTCCTGGCTTTGCCACCAGCTAGCTGTTTGGCTTTGGTCAGCCTGCCTCACCTCTCTGGGCCTGTTTTCCCATCCAAATAAGGAGGCTTGACCGAATGAACTCCACACTCCCTTCAACTCTGATTCCAAGGGCACAAAAGGTCTTCTGGCCATGGGAGCCTTGGCCCCATCTCAGCACCTGGGACTCAGATCCCAGGGCTTCCCACACTTGACCTGCCCTGAGCCCACCTGCCTGGTTGCCTGACTTCCTTCACCCTGAGCTGGAGGAGCCCACGGCCGTCCCTATAGGTGGCACTGTCACAGCCTTGCCACCAAGCAGGTTTCAATGGAAATTAAACACACTTGCCTTCTCGTCCAAGTTTCACCAGCTGTTTTCTGGGAGCCAGGCTTATTTTCTCATAAATAGCTGCAGTCCAGATGGCCAGGTCTTTGGATCTTCTTTATTGTCTTCTCTAAAAGCTCATTAAATTCGTCTTTCCACCCACTGCTGGCGAGGAGTCCACCTGGTCTGGGGAAGCACAGTCCCTCCTCCCACAAGCAGCCCCTCCTCCTGGTCAAGCTGGGCGGTGTCCTCCAATAACGAAGCCCTACTGGGTTCTGCTGAGGCTGTGTGTCCCTGGCCTGTGCAGCTGATGGAGGACACTGTCTCTCTCCTCTCATTTCTCACAGTCTAGGAGGACTGTGCAGGACTCAGGTAGGTAAGATATAGCTACTGAGGAGGATTGAGACACACTGTAGAGGGGAGTTTGGGGGCATGAGAGACTGGAAGGTTGTCTGCATGGACATCCCGTCAGTAGCTAGAGCTCCAGGAAGGAGCCATCAGGGATGCTCATGGGAGGGGTGAGCTTGGGAACACAGCCAGCCTCCTCCTTCCACCTCACTCCCCTCCCCACCAATCACATCCCCCACCCAAGTGATTTTTTCATCTCCCAATAGGATTAGCTTCTTGGGGGCAGGGACTAATGGGTTCCCTCCTCCTAAAGCTGTTTTTGACACATAGCAGGCATTCAAGAAATATCTGTTGAAAAATAAATAAATGCCACCTTCTTTGCCATATCCCAGTTCCTAGCACTACCCTTGGCTTACTAAATTTTTGCTAAAAAAAAATAATGAATGAGGGAGAGGCAACACAAGGCTTTGAAGGAGTAATAGGAGCTAACCACACAAAGGACATAAAAAGAAAGGAGTTCCCAAGAGCAGAGAGGGATGGCATTTGCAAAGGGGGCAGAATTGTGGCACTTCCAGGAAACAGTGACTTCTTGGAAGCGGCCCAACATTTTATCTGAATGGGAGTTGAACTAAAGTTTTACAGAAAGTGGCAGAAGACCACCTAGCTTTTCTTATTTCTTTCCTTCCTACTATTAATGTATCTATTTTAGATCATTAACAAAGTCCCAGGGCCCTTATATTTCTACTCTATTAATTGTAACTTTTTTGTTTGCAAGTGACAAAACTAGCTCAAGCGAAAGAACCAGCAGGTGTAGGGACTGGATCTGTCTATATGTCTATGTTTTTATGTATATATCTATTTATATACTTCTATCTAATCTCTAATCTTCTGTTTAGAGGATTCTCATTCTCTCCACGGAAACAAGCTTGCATGACCCCAACAGCTTTGGAAGCAACCATAGAACAACCATATAAAAATCCCACAGAGGGTCTTTGGTTGATTCGGCTTGGATCACATGACCACTCCAGACCAATCTCTGTGACTGTTGGCCAACCTGAGTCACATGCCCTCCCACGACTGCCAGCACATGACTGACAGGCCCAGGAGAAAGAGAGGTGTGTTCCTCCAAAGGAAGAGATCCTGGGCAAAAAAAAACAGGTGCCATGTTGGGATGTATTGTAGTCATGTCCAGCTCTTCTCATCCAGCGGAGGAGGAGGCAAGCTTTGAATATGCACTTTTAGTCTTACTGGAGTTCTTCTCTGGGCCTCAGTTCCTTCGTCTGTCAAGTGAGTTTGTTGGGTTAAATTCATCTTTCAAAGTCTCTTCCAAGTATGGCTTTCTGGTATTTCTGAGATGTTTACATTTTAAGTCTTGCTGACTTGTCCCAGGTAATGGAAATATCTGTTTCTTTGATTGATGAATTCATGAGGTAAGCTTAGATATTTTTTCTTCTTTGTTCTTTGTCATTTCAGAAACACAGGATCTAAGTTCAGCAAAAGTACACAATCTCCTCCCAAGATTGTTTTTCAGTCTTATTTAAAATCAGAATTATTTGAATCATCCTCTTTGGAAAAATGAGATATTTGGGAGTGAATTACTTTAGAGTCAGAGAATTTTTAACTCTTGAGCCCCAAAATTTGATTATTTCGAATTGATCCTGGGAGCTGCAGGAAGGGAAATCATTGCTCCTTGAGGTTATCTGGAACTCACTAGATTTCAACAAAGAATGTTTCAAGTTGGGGTTGCTAAGCCTGAAACTACTATTGTTTTATGTTTACACCATGATATACTGTGAGATGCAGGGAAACAAAAATCACTAATGCATTAGCCCCTCACAGAGCTGTGGTCTCTGCACCTTCTCCAAGCACATCCATCTGCCCTTGTATCCCCAACAACCCTGGTCAGAAGCAGGACGGATGCAGAGTACAGGACACAAAGAGGGAAAATGACATACCCACAGTCAGCAGCAGTTGTAAAACTCAAATTTACAATCCGAGTCTTCTGATTTTCAGTCAAGCTTCCCTTCGATATGATCATCATCTGTCTCCCCCGCACTTCCAGCCTCATTCAAAGCCTCCTTTGACCCAAACCCCAGCCTAACCTTTCCTTACCTCCAGCTCCCAAGGCCTGTGGGTGACGTTGTGACCCTGGCCACGGGCCACACTGAACCTTTCAATCTTGCCTCCCGCAATCACCCAGAGTTGGTTCTGTGACTCCCAGGCATCTATGCCTTTTCCTTTACCCAAGCCTAATATCTACACGTTTGACTCCCTGGAGGATCCTCTAACACAAACAAGCTTTTGTTTGACTGGGGAGGTTGGCTCTCCTCACATGCCTCTGCTCTGTCTGAGAACCACCATCCACAGTCCCCCTCACCAGCACACAGGAGAAGACCTGAATCTGTCTTTCACAGCCATGAGGAAGTTACAGCGGATGCTGGCACTACCTACTGCCTCCTGGGGCTGAAGAGTCTTCACAGTCTGGTGTGAGTGGTAAGGTCCACAGCCAGGCAGGGACACCGTCTGCTTGATGTTTTCTATCTTGCTGACTCAGGTAAGGCATGACCCGACTTCTCCCTGAGCTTCCTACCTGCCCCACTCCAGAGGAACCCTATTCCTCCAAGATCATATCTTTCTCTGATAGGTTTGAGAGGCCAAGGCCTGACATAGCAACCAAAATCTTTCTAACTTGAGAAGCACCTCGAATGTGCTCCCAATCATCTCCCTAAAATGTCTAGTACAAAACAGTAGGCAGCCAGCCATTTGTTCATGTATCCCTTCAGTCATAAAAATACTTATTAGGCTATCACTATATTGCTGGCAAATTAGTGAAGCTGACATGCTTTTCTTTCTTTTTTTTTTTTTTGAGTTGGAGTCTCACGCGGTGCAGCCTTGCTTGCTGGGCTCCGGCGGTCCTTCCGCCTCAGACATGCTTTTCTAGAACACTTATTTTTCCCATTCCTCAAGGCGTATGATAAATGCTTCCTCAATCAGGGAACCCCTCCTAGACTTTCTATTTTATTCAATTAGTGGCACATAGAACCCTCAAGGTTGGCAGCTCATGTCTGTCGCCTCGTGGCAAGTCTTCTCTCAATGACTGGTACTGCAGCTCCTGGTGCTAGCACTGGACTCGATGTGGTCTGAAACGGCCCAGAGTCAAAGGCCCTGGCTCTTCTCTCCCCCAGTCAGAGCCCGCCCACCCCATTCAGCCCTTCCTAGCGCATTCCTTCCCACAGGCTTTCTCTTCCCTCACTCGCAGGGCACTTCACAGGCAACCCTACCTGTCTTTTTCCTGCTGACTCCGGCCTTCAGCACAGGAGGACCAGGTTAATCTTCCTAACAAAGCACTGTGATCATGCCTTGCACTGACTCAAAACACTCATTAATTTTCTACTGTTCACAGGGTCCTTTCAGTCATTCATTGTGTTGGTTGAGCACCTACCATATACCAATTACTCTGCAAGACCCTGGGGACACAATGGTGAGCGAAACAGAATTGCAGTCTAGATGGGAAAACAAACACAGGCAGGCCAAAGCAGTGAGTATGACAGGGAAGCATGCAGGGGACATGATGGAAGTATGTGAAGGGAGCATCTCAACTGGCCTGAAAGGATTGGTGAGGAAAGGTTTCCTGGAGTGGAATGGCGATCCTGAATGAAAGCTCCCTCGTCTGCATTCAAGGTCTATGCCCCCTTGTACTCCAGGCTGCCCCCCTCCACGTGTTTGCTCTCAGCCCCTCCCTCACCAACTTAGACTCCTTGCCCAAGCGCCTTCCTCCTCGCTCCTCTATTCTGAGTCATTTCTCCTTATGTGGGAATTAAATTCCAGCAGGGCAGGACTGGCATTCCTTGGGCCAAGTCCAGTCCCATGGTTGGCACAGGATGGGTCCAGGTGATGTATTTTAAAGGTTTCAAATAGGTGCTCTGGCATTGATCATCAGAGCTGTAGCCAGGCAACGGTCACCCAGCAAGGACATTTCCTCACCAATCACTTCCGAGTCTGGGCCTTCATAATGTTGCACATGTTATCCTCCACGCCCTCCTCCCTCTTCCTCCTGCTGACACTCAGATGGGTAGTGACATGGCCTTGACCATAAGCTCTCCATTATGACCATAACTTGCAAAAGACACCTATGTCCTTGTCCCTTAAGCCACCGTATTGTAGGTGGAGCAGCCTGACCTTATCCCAACCGATACAGTTGCCAACCTGTCGGATTTCCAACTTCCATTGAAAAAATAGAAGATCCAACACCACTGTGTTTGCAGTCCCACAGGATGACAGTCAACAGGCACCAAGTCCCAGTTTGTCACAGAGCCCACTGTGCCCGGAGTCTGAGGATGTTGTCCCTGCCTCAACCCTTGCACTGTTGCCTTCCTGACCTTCACTCTTTTCCATGACTTGCCTGGTTCTTGCAGATAATTATATTTTCAAAACATCCCTAAAGCTTATTTGAAGTATCAAAGCCTCTGGGTAGCACATGACTCAGGTAGTTCAATTGCTCCAGTCTGGAGTACAGTGACACAATCATGGCTACCACAGCCTCAACCTGCTGGACTCAGTTAATCCTTCTGTCTCAGACTTCCAAGTAACTGGAACCACAGGCATGTGCCACCACATCTGGCTAATTTTTTGGTTTATTGTAGAGACGAGGTCTTGCCAAGTTGCCCAGGCTGATCTCAAACCCCTGGGCTCAGGCAATACTCTCGCCTCCACTTCCCAAAGTGCTGGGTTTACAGGAGTGAGCCACCATGCCCAGTTAAAACAATCAAATTTACCCACACCTTTCCAAAGTCCCACTTTGGGCAAATACTAACCCAGTGAGAACCACTGCCCCAAACCAAGAAGACACACAGAGAGACAAAGAAGACATTGACTAGGACTCTATTTTTCTTCAGAGCTCTGTGAAAATGAGACATCACCTCAACACAGCTTCCTGTGACTGTATAGATGTGTTAGGCTTTTGTTCGGCAAAGGACTCAGCAATGAACAGAAAAGACAGTAGTGAGCCTCCGAGTGAGTGCTCTTGTTTCTTCTTCTCCTGCAGACCTGGGAGAGGAAGTGTCCAGCTGCTCAGCATACAAGCCCTTCCTTTCCATGTCGCTAGGACCCCACAAGAAAAACTTGATCTCTTGATTTCTGTTTTTTAAAAAGGTGGAATAAGTAAAGTGAGAGGTCGAAATGGAATGAAATTCGGTTCTCTTGTCCCTCTCATCTCTATTAATAGCCCCTTTGAATGAGTCACATGGAGACATTTATTCGCTTGTCTGAGAGTGCTTTTACCTAAAATAGTTCCCAGGCCATTTTTCTATGCTGCCGTGACACTGGGGCAGCCAAGACAGACACTGTTTCTCGAAGAAGAGACGCGCATGTGAGTCAGGTTTCACCTGGGCGTGCTGGGCTGGGCTGGGGATCAGAGTCAAAACACTGATCCTCCCCTAACAAGAAACCAGGGGCCTAGACACACCTCATCTCTGGAACCTTCCCCAGAGACCAACTTCCTGACTTCTCGTAGAAGAAATGCCTCATTTTCTCCATAGACCTTGGTGTTATCTAAACTCTTCTATGATTCCTTTAGGGGCTTTTTTGGAAAAATGCTATTGTGTGTGATGAAGGGACGGGGCAGAGAGAAACGGAGTGAGATGTCCTTTCTCCTAGGACTCTAGGACCAGGATCTACCCCTCCTTGTCCCTCCAGCCCTCACCCCCTTGATCCCCACTGCCTCCTTTTCTCCTATGTCCCAAGCAATTTTTACCTGTCTGACTGGGAAGGATTCGACCTGACAGGACAATTAAATATTAATACAGTGATTGAAGAGTCTGCGTGCAAATCAATTAAAAATAGGATATGTGGAGCTGAGATATTTTTAATCTATTTTTTCTTTCTGTCACAAAGCTCTTTCTGCAGAACTCAGAACCCGTGCCCTGGGGCTGAGATTGATTCTGGAAGGCAGGGAAGGCTGGCAGGGTATCTGGTCACTGCCCTTCTCAGACTGGGCCGATTTGCCTTTCTTCTACCACGAAGGTGGGAGTCTTCGTGTGCCTGTCCCCTCCTCCCCCATCAAAATCTTCTCAGCACCAGCTGTCACTCTCTTTGGGTTCTCAGCCTGTGACAGCCTGCCTCAGACATTTGTAATTATTTGATTTTTGTTGTTGTCGCACTGCATTCTAGAATGTGAAGGAACACATTGAGGGCAGGACTGTCCTCTTTCTCTTTCTACACAGGCCCCCACTCGGCGCCTGGAATCTGCTGACCACTTCATAAATGTTTGTTCAATGAACCAACATCTGGGCCATAAAGTCTGCTACTTGTTACAACTGTTTTTCGGATAGCAAATCTGTTGAATGACAATTAAATGGTTAATTCTTTTCCTCCTTCCTACTTGACTCAAGGTGGCATATGGTGAAAACGTAGCTTACACAGAGAAAGTGCAAGATGAACATTCATCTACAAACACCATTTGGGCAGCTGCTCCCAGACTCCTAAGAAAAAGAGATGACCTACCATCAGTAGCCACAGAATTTGGCTCTGGGCTTTCTGGCAGCCCAGGTCAAAAGGGAGGTATAGGCTACATGGTGTTTATTTTCTCTCCAAAAAGAACACAAATTGGTCTGGAAGAACAAAGTTTTCCCAACACTCTATAATTCAAGTAATTTGTTTTGTGAATTGTTAGATTGAAGTCCTAAAGTGACATTTCGCTGTTCCTCAAATAAACCACACGCCTTCCTGCCACAGGACTTGTCCATCTTCTCGAAGATTCCCCAGAACTCTCCACATTCTCCTCTCTGTTCAAGTGCCCCTCAGAGCAGCCAGCCTGCCCCTCGCCACAGCACCCCCTCCTGGCACCACCTTGAATTGCTTGACCCTCCTTTGTTTCTCTCCACTGCATTTGCCCACCCAGTACCACAAATCACAATATTTGTTTGCTTGTTTGTTGTCAGTCTCCCTCACTAGACTATAAACCCCCGAGGGTAGGGATTTTGTCTGTTTGGGTCATTGCTGTGCTCCCAGGCCCTCGATTAGCACTCAGTATCTAGCAAGCATTAAATACATATTAGCTGATTTAGCTGGGTGTGGTGGTTCACGCCTGTAATCCCAACACTTTGGAAGGCAGAGCAAGAACCCAGGGGTTTGATACCAGCCTGGGCAACTTGGTGAGACCTTGTCTCTACAGTAAGTCGAAAAATTAGCCAGGTATGGTGGTGCACTCCTGTAGTTCCAGCTATTTGGAAGGCTGAGGTGGAAGGATCGCCTGAGCCCAGTAGGTTGAGGCTGTGGTGACCATGATCATGCCACTGCACTCCAGCTTGGGCTCAGACTCAAAAAAAAATACACACACACACACATAATTCTGCGTATAAGTGTGTGTGCATGTGTGTGTGTGTGTGTGTGTGTGTGTGTGTGTGTGTGTGTGTGTGTGTGTAGAGAGAGAGAGAGAGAGAGAGCATGCAGTGAGATCATGCAGTGGTACAATCCCAACTCACTGCAGCCTTGACCTCCTAAGCTCCAGTGATCCTCCCACCTTAGTTCCCTGAGTAGCTGGGAATACAGGTATACACCACCATGCCCAGCTAATTTTTGTATTTTTTGTGGAGACAAGGTCTCGCTATGCTGCCCAGGCTGCTTTCAAATTTCTGGGCTCAAGTGATTCTCCTGCCTTGGCCTCCCAAAGTGCTGGGACTACAGAAGTGAGCCATTGCACTTGGCCTCACCTACAGATGTTTAAAGGCTAGATTTAAAGCCTCATCCTCAGAAAAAGAAAACTAACTTCAGGGAGAGCAGGCATGCTGTAGGTAGAGCCAGTGAGTGTATCCTGTTAAGAGAACTCTGAACACTATATGGAGTCTACACAAGGTCCTGGGGTGAAGCCCTTAAATTCTGTTATCTGTAGTAGTTATCTGCTGCTGCATAACAAACTATCCCCAAAGCTTTGCAGGTTTAAAAGACAAACATATATTATCTCACAGTCTCTGTGGCAGCTTAGCTGGTTGGTTCTGGCTTAGGGTCTCTCATGAGGTTGTTGTCAAGACATCAGCTAGGGCTGCTGTCATCTGAAGGCTTGACTGGGGCTGTAGGGTCCACGTCCGATGTGGCTCACTCACATGACTGCTGACAGGTCCCCTACTGGTTATCTGTAGGAAGCCTCATTTCCTCATGATAGGGTCCTCTCCATAAGCTGCTTGAAAGTCTTTATGACTCAGTAGTTGGCTTCCCCAGAGCATTTGAGAAACAGGAAAAAAAGCCCTAATGCACTTATAACCTAGTTGTAGAAGCACATACTATCTTTTCCACTATATCCTATGTGTTGGGAGTGAGCTGCTAATTTCAGACCATTCTCAAATGAAGAGGAATTAAACTCCACTTCTTAAAGGGAGAAGAATCCAAGAGTCTGTAGACATATTTATAAAACTACCATACTAGCTAATGTGGAGACAGTGGCCTGAGCAGGAGAAAGATGTACAGCAACCATCACCAATCAGAGATGTGTTGTGAAGGAGGCAGCCTGAGACACTGACAAGATCACGCATGAAGCATTAGACGTTCCAGGACCCACATCTCAAACCCATCACTTACCAACCAGATAAATTCAAAGAAGACATATACTTCTTCTGGGCTTCAGTTTCTCCTTGTTTAAAATGAAGATAGTATTACTCATTTTGCTGAAATGCTGTGAGAAATTTAAAAAATTAAAATCAATCTCTTTCTGGGCATAGAGTAAATATTAAAAAACAGCAGTTATTATGCCACAACACCTCTGTGAATCCTTAACATTTGAAGAATTATAAATTGGTATACTATACAGTGTAGGAAAAGAGATAAATGGGTAGCAATAATGACTTAAAATGCATCACATAAACAGTAATAGCTGCTTATCCAATACAATGATTTTGGTTTGATACTCAGCTTGTCCTCCTGGGATATTTATATGTGTGTGTAGGGGAGTGGTACGGTTGTATGTATACTCTCTGCCCCTAGTTCTCTAAAGTCTTTTAAATGGCTTGCAAAAATACTGGCTTGCAAAAAGAGACATTAAAAACAAAATTTTTAAATATGCTATGAGAAACAAACAGAAAAACCGAGAAATATGCAAAGCACAAATCAAAAGAGGAAAAAAAGACTAAAAGGAGGAGAGAAATAATTTAAAACAAAATTTGGCTCTAAGCCAAAACAAATTGAGAGCCATGATCAACGTCATAAGGAGATACAAAACACTTTTCTAGAACTTGGTTATCATGTGAGTTTTCTAATACTTAGGATCAGGCAATAAACTGAGTGCTTTATATGCATGTAAATCTGTATTTTAATCTTTACAGTATCTTGGAAGATTGATACTAAGATTAGCCACATTTTGCAGATGGTAAAACTGGCACACAGGGACACTGGATCACACAGATAGTGAGTGGGAGAGTCAGGATCCAAACCTAGGCAGTCCAGAACCCAAAGCTCTCATACATGTGCCTGGACTACTGGGGACTGAGATGCAAGGAGATGTGTGTAAGGAAGCCTGCAAGGCCTGGATGAGGTCCTCCAGCAGGCGCCACCATGTAGTGGCCTGTGTTGATCGAGAAGCCCCAGTATGACAAGCAACATTAACAAGAAGGGACCCAAGAGCCATAGGAAACTCTACAGCTTTGCCTAAAACCGTAGTGAGGCCCTAGTTCTGCTGGCTCTGGGACTTCCACAAAAGACTACAAAGTCATCTAAGAACTACTAAGAAGGTAGCTCTTAAATGGATGCTCCCCTAAAAGAAGTCTAGAGCCAGCTGGACGCAGTAGCTCATGCCTGCAATCCCAGCACTTTGGAAAGCTGAGATGGTGTACTGTTTGAGCCCTGGAGTTCAAGACCAGCCTACATTGACTTTTTCTCTACAAAATGATTATTTTTAAAAATTAGCTGGGAGAGGTGGGGCATGCCTGTAGTCCCAGCTATTTGGGAAGCTGAGGTGAAAGGATTGCCTGAGGCCAGGAATTCGAGGCTATGGTGAACAGTGATTGTGCCACCATACTCCAGCCTGGGCGACAGAGACCTCAACTCATAAAAATAAATAAAATAAAAAGGTAACAGTAAGAACAAGAAATTTACAGTAAGAATGCTTAAGCTTGACTTCAGGCTCTGCCTCTGGTTAACTGGAAAACCTGGGTAGAATCATTTAACCCCTCAGACTTGGTCTCTCTATCTGTGTCATTATACTGTCGCGAGGATCAAATTAGGTAATTAATGCATGCTAAAAAATTTATAAATTATAACGTGGCATACTTATATTAGCTATGACTGTTACAAACTAAAAACAAAACAAAATTAGAAGTCTAACCTGAAAAAATGTTCATCACCTGGTTATCTACTTGGAACTTGCTTCCCATAACCCAAGCTGCTCTTATTACTTTGGGGCAATGTCATATATTTTCCAAGCAGAGCAAGTCCCTTGAATCCTCTTTCTTCTTCAGATTGATATTTCCAATGTCATTTCAATTAAGTATCTGGGTCAGGAAGGGAAATCAATGAAAACCAAACACATAGTTCGTTCCTCTGGGCAGCACCCTCTGATTGAATGCATTTGGAGCTTTTTCTACAATGCCAAAGGCTGGTGGTCAAATTAAAAACAGCACAAGACAAAGGGAGACCCTTAGGAGAAGAAATTCATTGTAGAGACATTAATTCCAATATAGAAAAATCCCACACAGACAGTTCTAAGACACAGTTCTTCTGGGAATAGAAATTGCTCCAATCCATCCAAAACAGCTTTCTTCCTGGATAGAATGTTTCTTTTTCACTCTGGAGACTGGTGGCTGATGAGAGAGTGTCATCCCAGCCCAGACAACACCTTCTTGTCTTCTACACACCATAAATATTATAAATGTATGTCATGAAAAAAAATCACTCCCCAAATTCTTCCACCCCATTTGTTTATTTTTCTGATTGGTCTTCACCCAAGCCATGACTCTCCCTCTCAGTTCAACCCTCATTTGTAGTGTTTCTAGTTTGTAAAAAGTGTATCATTAATGATATAATGAAGCGGAAGCTCCAATAAGGAGTCTGCAAGATGAAACTTTCTAATGACTGTTTTTTTCTGTAGGAATATTTCTGATTTTGATGGAATCACTGACTTAATGTTGAAGGAAGTTCTGAGAGTCATTCTCGGCAGTGACTGGGATTCCTCAAGGGAAGTGTTACAATTGTTGAGGAATGAAGTCACTTTTCCCAGAGCGAGATGTGGCCCCAGAGGTACAAAAGAATGGCAGCCTGAGTCAGAAACGATGGCTTCCTGCATTCTATTGTATTTATGGCATAAAACCAGAAGTCCAGGTTTGGCTTTTCTAGAGCATCCTGGTTGATGAAATTTTACTCACTTTTTTTCCTTTCAATTTTATGGAAAATGTGAAGCATCAGCACAGGGGAAAAAAAGTAACGTGTCTTCATTTTGCTTAAACCCAGGACCTGTTTGTGTAGACTTTAACAAGTATCTCCAAAATAGAAAAGTTCTATTAGAAAACTCTTCAGGAAATAGACCATGCTCAGAAATGAGCACTCTGAAAAAGAGCCGCAAAGTTATTCTGCAGTTTCATCACTTGCTTATTTTTTCCCCATGGAACTTCATGTCCTATTTTTAAACTATGCTTCACTTTAAGATGACAAAGCAGTCCTTTGGAAATTGTATATAAAGTCCATTATTTTAATTTGTTTATTAAAAATTATTTTGTCTGTTGTTTAACATTAGATCCAAAAGAGTGTTGATGTATATTCACATATATGTATATAATATGTACATATAGACATGTACAAATATTATGCATATTTAACAAGGGGGACCCCCAAAAAAATCAATTATAAAAAAATTGTGCATTTATTCTTGCACGTTTAAATTTCAGACACCTTCAAAGTACTCTCCTTTTGATGCAATACACCTATTGAAGTGTTTTTTCCACTGCTTGAAACAGTTTTTGAACTCATTGATTTTGATGGCTTTTGGTACTGTTGCCATTTTTTATTTCACCTCTTTTCGTCAGCAAAACGTTTCGCTTTGAGGCCTTTTTTCACTTGAGGAAACAAAAGTCACTCAGGGGAGATCAGATGAATAGAAAGGGTGGGGCATGGAGGGTCCTGCCGTTTGGGTGCAAAACTGCTGAACACTCAGGCCAGTGTGGGCAGGTGTACTCGTAAATCACCCCTCATAAAATGGGCAAATGTGTCAAAAGAATCTCCCAAAAAAAAAAAAAAAATTCACTGAAGCTGAACACAGTCTTTCAGAACAACGCTAGCTCATAAACTGATGCCAATTGATTTCTGGCACACTAACCTAGTGGGAGAAACCTGTACTACAAAGGACCCACTCTCCAAAAACCAATTCCAGTTTCAGATCCCCCTCATATGCTATGGACATAATATATAAGCACTGTAAAGTATATATTATGTAAAGTAGATAATATATAATCGTAATATTATAGTTATTAAATTATATATAAATTATATACTGTGCATATAAATATATTCATATATGTCTACTTATATGCTATATATATTTACATATATATGCATGTATATAATGTGTGTGTATATAAACATAAAGCACTAAATCATATAAGCACGCATATATATGCACACTTAGTGCTTTGTGAATGTTTTCCAGTCAGCTCTTACAATTCTATAATGCAATTGCTATGTCTCCACTTATCAAGCAAGGAGCCTCACTACAGCGTTTACCTCTCTAGCTTTAGAATGTGTGGTAATAATAAACTTGTATTTCACCTCAGAGCTGTCTGATTCTAGAGCTTGTGTCTTCTCTCTCGTATGTCATTCTGACTTTCTCACAGCTAACAACATAGGAGCATTGAATATCTCAGTATTCAATGGAATAGAAGGGAATCTTGGAGGTCATCTGCCTGACCTCCATTTTTCAGGAGAAATTGGAGCCCAGAGAATTGAAATGACTTGCTCAAATGTACATAGTTAATTAACTGCCAAGAGCCATCATGTCTCATCATCTCTTGACTTTCAGTCCAGGACTCTACTCATATAGTAAGCACTCAGTGTGAGATTTGGTTGAGATTTCCCCTCCAAATGAAACTAGTTTTATTGTATTATATATGTAATATATATAATACGCTATACACACACACACACACACACACACACACACACACACACAAAATGTATTATATATATAAAAAACAGAATACATGATTTTTTAAAATAGCATTCACCCATCCACCTAAAATTATGAATTTGAATAAGAGATACATGAAAGATGAACTCTAAAACCCTAATGGCGATTATCTTCAGGTAGTGAGATTTCAGATCATTTCAGTCCTCTTCTCTATACTTCTTTGTGTTTGAGTTTATTCCAAAAAAATACCATAAAATCAGACCATACAATAAGGGCAGATAATCAGCTAACAACTCCATGTGTACTTTTTCTAACACTCTCATGTTCACGTAACAATATACAAACACATATACATGTATTTAAGGGTTACCAATATTTGCTTTACAAAAATGCTGTTTCCCTGTACATTCTCTGAAGTTTGCTTTTATCACTTAAAAACATACTGTGAAAATCTCTCCAAGTCAACTGACAAAATTTAAATTTTGCCCAGTATGACAAGGCTGGGAATAGGCCCCGATTTTACTCATTTCTTTCCATAAGTTCTCAATTTATTTCCTGTTGTTTGCCACCACAAGCAATGCTGCAGTGAATCTCCTTGTGCTGGTGGCTTTATTTCTACTGGATGGAATTCCAAGAGTTGAAATGATGAGTCAAAGTGTTCACAGATTTGAAATGCTAAGCGATATTGCCAGAATGCACTCCTAAAACGATTGTGACATTCCACGTTTCCACTAGCTATGAACTTTTTTCCATGAATACCCCCCAGTGGTGTAATCACTCTTTCAATGTTTGCCAACCTGATGGGTGAGCAGAGTTAGTGCACTGTTACTCTGATTTGCATTTCCCTGATTCATAACATTAGCAAGCACTTATGTAATACTTTGCTCTGTGCCAGGCTTACTGTGTGCCCAAGGCTCCATATGGAACACTTTACATATATCAGCTCTTCATCCTTGCAGCAATCTTGTGAGACAGATACTATGATTATCCTCACTTGTAAGATGATGCAACTTAGGCACAGGAATGTTCAACAACTTGGCCAAGGTCACACCATTAAGCAGTGTGTCCCTACAAGAGCTTAACCACTCCAATCACTACACAAGGCTCCTGAGTACACCATGTTTTTGTGTGTTTATGAATACTTTGGACTGCTTTCTATAAACTGCTGATTTGTATATTTTACTCACTTTTCTATTGGGTTGCCTTTTGAGTCTCAATTTGAAGATCTATTTGATATTTAGATATTAACTATGAATTCTTTATTTGTGGTGCAAATACTCTTACTTTAATTTATTATTTGTCTCTTGATTTTATGGTATTTTTTTTACCATATGAAAGTTTTTAAATTTTATGTCAGTCTTCACATATATGTTTTGTGTGTGTGTGTTTGTGTGTTTCTGGCTTATATATGTACATGCCTAAATTTCTTTTTTTAATTTTCCTTTTATTATTTTAGGGCTTTAATCAATCAGAACTTTATTTTTGAATATGGTGTGAGATAGGGATCCAACTTTACTTTCTTCCAGATGGATTGTACATTGTGTCAGTACCACTTGTTATAGCATGTCAACTGTCCTTTTCCTACTAGATTAAAATATGACCTTTTTCATATAATATATTACTATATGTATTGAGATGTCTTTCTGGGCTGGATTATGTTGCTCCAGGGAGTTTATTGATTTAAAAAAAATTCTTATGCTACATTGTACTGCTTGTATTACAGCAGCATTAGCAAAATGTTTTTTTTAAGATGGGAAAATTCTGCTTCACCACTCTTTCCTCATTATTTTATGGCTGTTCTTGGACATATAATCTTCCACATGAATCTTAAAATTATGCAACTAATTGAATTAAAACTCTACTTACATTCTAGTAATAATTAACTTAAATTCTAATTATAAATTCTATATATAAATTCCAAGTATAATTAATTATACAAGTTATTATTGAGGAAAATGACATTTTTATGGTGTGAAGTTTTCTCTTCCTTACGACATCTTTTGATTGTTTTTCTGTCCTTGCTTTGGCTTATTGGTTAAAATACTATCATCTACTTCATATGGCTCCTGCCCCTTTCTTGTCTATATTTATATCCCATAAAATGTTCTTATTAGTTTTAACATTATTTTTATTTTATTTTTCAGGTATAAAGTGAGGTTACTAAAGTATGATATAGTTCACCTTTTCCAATATCCATACAAAATATTTTAATTTATTTTCTTGCATTTAGTAGAACTTTAAAATAATATTGAATTATGGTGATAGGAGCTTGTCTTTTCCGTTCTTTATTTTAATGAAAATAATATTCTCATTTTGTTATTTATAATAATATGTGCTATTGACATCTATTCATCTTTATCATGTTTACATACTTTTCTTCCACTGATATTTTGACTTAGTTTTTCACACAAGTTATTCTCAATTTATTCAGAGGATTTTTTTTCTTCTTATTTTAAAAGTTATTTGTTGCCAGTCATGGTGACCTGTAATCCTAGCCCTTTGGGAGGAAGGAAAGAGGATAGATTGAGGCCAGAAGTTTGAGACCAGCCTGGGCAACATAGCAAGACTCCATCTCTATCAAAAACAAAATGCAAAATTAGCCAGGAATGGGGGCATGTGTCTGTAATCCTAGCTATTCAAAAGTCTGCAGCAGCACAGGGATCCCTTGAGGCTAAGAGGTTGCAGTGAGCTATGATTGGGCAACAGAGCAAGATCCTATCTTAAAAAAAAAAACTGGATCTCTTATGACATCTTGTAGCTAGAATTGACACCCTAATTTGTTTTTTAATTTATTGAATAAAAGCTGGGAAATAGTGATTTTAAAATGCAAGCCACTTTTTCCTGAAAAGATTGAAACTCAAATTCTCTTTTGGTGGACTATCCTTTTGTTCTGGGAAAACCACATAAATAAAAACCCTGTGGTTTCATAAAGTTCATTCAGAGAAAATAGTGAACTCATCTTTATCCCAAAGGAAATATTCTTGCCTAAGATGCTAAGTGTTCTTCAGGGTGATGTGAACGCATGTGTCTGCACGTGCTGGTGCTCAGCCTTCTGTAGACTTGGTTTTGTTTTCTTCTGCCCCGGGCATTTTGTGTTTGTTTTATGGTGGGTAGGAAGGAAAAGAGAAAAACAGGATAAATGTTTCCCTGTTTCTGAATAAATTTAAAATACAGCCTGTCAGAAACTAATGAGAGTTTTTAGATCATAGTATGCAAGACACAGAGATCTGGGAGGGAGAGGTGCCGTAGGACCAAGTTACAAGCAACACAGCAAAAGAGTAATGGACAGGCCTGGGGCAGCTCAGCCTAGACTTTTTCCTAAGGTTAAACCACCCAGAATCTGCTGATAAGAATCTAATATGAGGTGGCTCCCAGACCCACTTCACCCCCCTTTGTGGGTGTAAATGGCATTTCCCATAAAGCAGGGGGTCATTCCATTTTGAGTAATGCTGGAGGGGGTAGATCCTAGGACAAGAAATGGAGCCTGAGAACCCTGGGCTGAGTCAGGGAGCATGTCCTTTTTCCTGGTCTTGGGAAGCTGGGTCTGGACAGGAAGGCATGAGGCAGGGGTGAGCAGGCCTAGCCTAGAAGCCAGGCCATGAGGGTGTCTGTGAGAGTCCAAGGACAGGCCCATCTGGGCCTACACACTCAGAGTGGCCACATCTAACATGAGTTATGATGTCTCTACTGAGTTCTTAAGAGCATACTGGGGGGATTTAAGGCGGCTGCGGTGGGAGTGCAGTTAGCCCCAGCCTCCACCTCTCTGCTCCTCCAGGGTCCACCTCAGCTGCAGACAGCCTTCTTGCTCAGGACATTCCCTCTCTGGGCAGCTCTCACGGGAAGACGGAGTGAAGCAACTTATAAAATCACAGCCCAGGTGCACAGGACACTTGGAGGCCAATCTCTCTCCAGCAATTCTCCATTTGGTTGGCAGAGGCTTCATTGGACCTGCATTGACGCTTTCCCTGGGACCTGTCCTCTTTCTTTTCTTCCTTTTACAGGTGTTGATCTCTAAAAAAACGTCTCAAAGCCCAAACTCTGTCTTAGCTTCTGCCTCTGCAGAAGCCAAACCGCACGGAAGAAGAACACAGAAGCAGTGGTGTGTTGGCAGGCAAGGAAGTACACAGCCTGTGCCTGAGCACCTGGCACGTGGTGGGGGAGAGTCTTGGTATTCGTTGACAAGGTCAGTGGGAGAAGGTGGACCAGTGACCTGCAAACCCTCCTAGTGCACGCACCCTGTGACTCTGAGCCTCTCCACCCGCCTCCTGTGGAAAGAGACACGTCTGTGTTCATTCATTCTTTAGCTCCTTCCCACAACTTTCTCTCAGCCAAGAATGTCTCTCCAGCCCTGAACTTCCCACTCACTCTAATAGGTCCCTGTCACTCTAAGTCACAAGTCTTCCTGTCTCCTGTAGTCTCACCCTCTAATCCAGTTGTTTTAGGAGCATAAACAAAACTCCCTTGGTTTGCCCTTTTAAGCTCCCCAAAGCTATGCTTCCCTCTTCCTCCCTCTAGTTAATGCGAGAGCAACCAGACCAAGACCGCAGCTCAAGTTCATCATGCACCATCTCAACAAAATCTAGCAACGCTGCACAGGCCCTCCCAGGCATTTCCTGCAGGGCTCCACCACTTTGAGAGGCAGCAAAGCCTGTCCTGGGAAGGTCCCTACTAGTGGTGTACTGGGAAACCAGCTGTCGTGAAGTAAATAAATCACCCTGATCTGTAGCATTTGCTGAGAGTGGCCACGTCGGGCTTCTGTGGTGTAAATACTCCCCTCATAACAGATTCCAAGCTTCCAGTGAAGTTTCACAGCCTTGTACAATCAGCTTGTGAAGTTCCTAAGTATTTAACAATTGGTTGCTGAGATCCTCTAGAAGCACCCCCCTGGCCTCCAGTTCTCCAGGTCACCCCAACCAACACCCATCTTGTTTTTTAGCATGGTCATAGACAACACAATTTTGTCATGACTGAACACTCACCATGCTCTTCACACTGTCCTCAAGACATTGCCAAGCTGACCACATTTAATTCCCACAAGACCAATCATCTCTATCTCCACTGCTCATGTAGTGGTTACTGCTGGAAAATCGTCACCCTCCACCTGGTCTATGCCAGACATAAAACATAGGACATGACACTGATGAGCACAGCAGTGCACCCCTCTTAGAAGTATGTTCTTTTAACATTTTAAAAGTGGACTATGGTACAGTAACCTACAATGTGACGCCAATTCTGTAAAACAGTAATCAATGAAACACTGGAAGGAAAGAAAACATGCTAAAAGTAGTTATCTTTTTGTATTTTTTATTGTTACATAATACATGTACATATTTATGGGGTACATGTGATATTTTGATACATGTATACAATGTGTATTGGGATAAGTCAGGGTAACTGGGATAGCCATCATCTCATAATTATCTTTGCATTGGAAACATTCCAATTCTCTTCTAGTTATTTTGAAATATACAATAAACTATTGTTAACTACAATTTCAAAGAGTACTTATCTCAACTGTGAGAAGCAAAGATTTTTCTCACTTCCTCGTTTTATAATTTCTGTATTTTCCATAATTAATACATCAGCATGTATTATGATAATGAAAAAATACACTCCATGTCATTTTTATTTGGAAAATATGAAAATGAAAACAAAACCTATGACCTCACCATTCAGACTCAACCATTGTTTCATTTTGACCGAATGTAATGTTTTTGAGAGAGACTTAATTGAGAAGAAGCAGCATCCAGAAGCATGCTCCACCTGTAGGTGAATGGACGTCCCGGCCTGGCTGAGTCGTGTTTGATCCACATTCCTCGAGTGCCAGGGAGGGGTTGGAGACTCTCCTTGCAGCTTAACCCACAATGCCCGCCCTCCACCTCATGCACCTTTTACATTTTCTCTAATCCTCACAAAAGCCCAGCAAGATGGGAATATTATTATTATTCCCATTTCAGCGATGATGAAACTAGGAAATCCTTTCTCTATGAGGGCAAGTGCCGTCTCATGTCCCCACACAAAGCCTCTTTTTTATGAAAGGCTTAATGGACAAGAGCATGAACTTCTGTCAGACAGAAATAATTAAGCTCCAGGCCAGGCACTTTCACTCTCTGGGAATGTCTCCATGGGCAAGGAGTTAAACTAAGCTTCTATTTCTTATAAAATAATGTCGGGTCGGGCGTGCTGGCTCACGGCCTGTAATCCCAGCACTTTGTGAGGCTGATCTTGAGCCCAGGAGTTTGAGACGAGCCTGGGCAACTTAGAGAAACTCCGTCTCTACCAAAATAAAATAAAAATTAAAAAATGAGCCAGCGTGTTGGTGTGCACCTGTAGTCCCAACTGATTGGGAGGTTGAAGCGGGAGGATCGCTTGAGCCCAGGAGGTCGAGGCTGCATTGAGCCGTGTCTCTTCCACGGCACTCCAGCCTGGGCGACAAAGTGAGACCCCTGACTCTAAATGGACCAATCACTTAATAAGTAAGGTGTGAAAGGTCATTTTCCGTCAAGCCCGAAGCACAGTGCTGGTGAGGGTCAGCGGCGGCCAGAGGCACCGCCGAGACCGCCGCGCCGCCGGATCGGGCGCCAGGCCCACGCGCCCCTGGCTCGGCAGGGCCGCGTCTTCCTCCGGCAGAGCCCCGCCCCCGGGCGGGGCTTCCTCGCCAGGGCCGGAGCTCTGCCTCGGGCGGGAGCACAGCGCCCCCAGCCGTCCGCCGGCCCCGCAGCCGCGCCCGTGCTCCCGAGCGGGGGGCGCCTGCTGGGGCGCTGGCCGCCGCCGCCTCGGCCTTCCCCCGCAGCCGCCCGGGGCTCAGCGTTCCTTGTGCCTTCCAGGTGGCCAGGGGACACGCTCCCCTCTGTCCCCGAAGGGCCTCTCCCTCGGCCCAGGTGGCGCCTCCTCCTTGCTGACCCAGCAGCCGGCCTCCCTTCCCCTGGGGCTGACCCTGTCCGGCGGCCAGGACCTGGTTGTTCCCTGTGACACCTGGCCAGGCAGGCGGGTCTCGCCCAGGCCTCAGACGAAGTCAGAGCGCGGGCTGGGAACACCGCCCTCCCGCTGGCGAGCAGGCAGCGCCCGCGTTCTCTGGGATTTGGAGCCGCCTGCCAATTAGCTTCGCTCTGCCCACGTACCCGGGACTAAAAAGGAAGCAGGCCAGGCTGAGCAAAATTAGACAATGGGCTCCCAGAACACCAAGGGCGAGGGCGGCAGGAGCACCTGCTGTTCTCTCACCCCTCTGGGCTGAAATTGGGCATGGAGTTGGAGAAAGGGGGGCTTGCAGGGAGGGGGTCGAGCTATGCCTTGGCTGCAGGAAGCTCTTCCTTCACATTCCAGGTGGGACTCGCGGGGGCAGCCCAGAGGACGGGGTAGGGGGAGGGCCAAGCCCTGCCACTGGCATCTCTCCAGGCCCACAGCGTGTGGGTGGCACACCTGGGATCGGTCGCCTTGCCGTTCTGCCTGGAGGGGTGCCTTCAGGACAGAGCTGTGGCTTCTCCTGTGTGTCCCGCATAGTGTCCCATACAGTGCTGGCCACTCAGAGCCCGCATGTGCAACCGTCTGGAAGGCTGTCTGGTGCAGTGGTTGAGGGTGAAGGGTTCTGCGGAGGGGCTCTTGTCTCACACACTCTGTAACCTCAGCTACTTGTCTTCTCCGTTGAGGTTTCTTCCTCTAAAAATCAGGGAGAATAAAAAATGTCTAACTCATAAGGTACTTTGTGAGGATAAAAAAAAACACCCCGAAATGTTGAATCCATCTCGTATCTGTTTATAGAACTACTGGACTCTCTTATAAGATGAAGACAAATTTAAGCCTTGCAGGGGGAATATTTTATCTCTGAGGTTAACCAAAGCACCAGGGGGCAAGAAAAGAAAGAGACGAAACAGGGGAACGAAGTGAACGTAAGACCTCCCAGCTGCCGCACACCCGGGCCAGGCGCCTTCCGTGGGTTTCCTCTTTTTACAGGGCTGGTAACTTTTCTGGAAGAGCAGGCAGCTAAAAGACAGACAGCTTGCTGGCACATTGGAGAAACAAAAGAAATGTTCAAGACTGGAACGCCTGCTGTGTCAAGACACCTAATTAGAAAACAACGTCACAGTGAATTAGGAGTGCCAGTCTCCAGCTCTGCCAGGAAAACTAAAATAAATGTGCCACCAGAGGAATCACAAAGTCTGTTGTCGTCCTGGTGATTCGGGTGATTCTAGGCACGAGTCAGAGGTCTGACAGGGGATGGGTCATGTGCTATATTTTGGTGTCATGCTGAAGGGCAGTGCTTCCAGATTAGGAATCCCACTGCAAGCAGACATCTTCGTGTCAATTGAACCTGTCTAGTTATAATGAGGAAACATTAAGGTAACTCAAGCCACCAGAGAAAAACACTCTGACAATAAATAAGCAACAACAGAATCTTAGATTTCTGTAGAGATTCTTTCTTTTAACTCACTGAGATGTTTTACAAGGGAGAATTATAGATCATCATCAACTTCCACTTGGGGACTCAGAAAGACAGTCATTACAAAGATAGTGTTGGTATCATTCATTCATTCCATCTCTCACTTATTTTTTCGTTCACTCAGTCACACAGATGAGCGCCATGTCACAATGGGTGATGTAAAATGCCAGATAAGAAATGATACATTCGCTTAAGGGACAATGCCTTTTAGGGAAAAACTCAGTGGCAAAGACTGGAGTTATGAAAATAACTATCAAACATGTTTGGGCTAGGCTGGCGTGCTAAGTTTGACACTTATTGTGAGAGTGATAATGGCACCATCAAAGGATTTTGAGCCCAGAACTGTGTATTCTAGGCGTGAGTGGTGTGCCAAGAGGAGTTGAGGGAAGAAGGCCAGTTAGGAGGTGAGTACTCTCATACTTCATGAAGTCACCCCTCACCCACGTCTTCCTCTCCCACCCACGGCATCCAAATGTTCCTTCCAGCTCTTGGTTGAAACTTTTCATTTGCTTGTTACTAACAAACTTCTAATGGCCAAAGTCCACAGAATACTTTCTCAGTTTTAGTTTTGAGATCTCTCCGTTTTACTTACATGGTTGGACATGGACTCTGTCTGGACACTTTTCTCTGAAACACAAACTCTCTGGCTGCTACTACTCTGACTCTGGCTTTTTATTAACCT
This sequence comes from Cephalopachus bancanus, assembly GCA_027257055.1. Lineage (NCBI taxonomy): Eukaryota > Metazoa > Chordata > Mammalia > Primates > Tarsiidae > Cephalopachus > Cephalopachus bancanus. The sequence goes on from JAPVLO010000057.1 coordinate 7,712,364, forward strand.
TCCCATGGAAAAATACTAGTGTTCTTAAGACCCATCCTTACCTCATCTCTAATCTGAAACACTCCCGGCAAAATGTCTTGCTTATTTGCTACTTCTACAGCTAACCTCCCTCCTGCTTAGAAAATCTATTATTATTATTTTCTATTTTTGAGTTGGAGTCCACTCCGTCACCCAGGCTGGAGTGCAGTGGCACACTCACGGCCACCCCAGCGCCTACCTGCTGGGCTCTGGTGATCCTTCTGCCTCAGCCTTCCAAGTAGCTGGAACTACAGACGCGCGCACTACCGTGCCTGGCTAATTTTTTGATTTATTGTAGAGACGAAGTCTCACCAATTGCCGGGGCTGGTCTTGAACCCGCAGGCTCAGGCAATCCACTCACCTCGGCCTCCCAAAGTGCTGGTATTACAGGCTGAGCCACCGAGCCTGGCCAAAATCTGTTATTAAACAGAACCTGCAAATGGGGGATTCTCTAGGGAAAATTGTATCACTACATTGTGTGTCAGTGTAATATATAATTAATCCTTCTTGATCTATTTTAGATCAATAATGTCTTCTTTCCCTTAATCCTTGTCATAGCTGTGCTGGGCCTAGTTCTGTTCACAACCAGACTAGTGGGATGGAGCAGTTGAGATAAGATGCAAAAGAGACTGTCTGAGTGTCTTTTTTTTTAAAGCACCTTTTAAAGCACATTTTCTGGGCAACCTCTTCGGGTCCCCTCCCACTGTGGGAGCTTTTCTGTCCTCTTCATAAATGCTGCTTTTTAAAAAAGGCACCTTTTCTGATCTCTCAAAAGATGTTTCTCTGTAGTGACTACTGACAATTGTTGATTAAAAATTAGAAGGGAGGCTCCCTAGGGCTTGGAATTTTACCTTGTTTGTTGCTGTTTCCCCAGGACCCAGGATAGTGCCTGGCACAGGCTAGGAACTCATAAACATGTGTGGAGTGAATGGGTGGGTCTGTTTCATGTTTGGGTAAATGTAGGTTGTATCTACAAGTTCCTGGTAGGGGAAATAATAGTAACAAAAACTTTAGCTCAACAGTTAAGACCATGGATTAATAGATTTTTGAAGTAGGTCACTTTAGGATTTAGCAGCTTCGACTCTTCTATAAACTCCTTACTGCATCGAAAAGGTTCCAATGTTTGCGAGAGGCCCGTGGCTGTTACAACAGTGAATGAGGAAAGGTTGAGACATAATTAACCAGGCGTGAGTTCGTTGGATACGCACACAGAAGCTCAAATTCAGGCTGACACCTTTTTTTTTTTAATTCTTCAATCTCAGCACTAAATAACACAGAGAAAGGCTCTCTAAAAGAAGAAGATATTTATTCAGGAGTAGGGCATTAGAATAGGAAATGGATGCCATAGTAAACTATGTGCATATTGAGAGAGAAAGGAAGAGAAAAAAAATTAAAGGAAAAATAAACAAGATTACATAGCTGTTTTGAGATAATCCTTGGCTATAAAGATCAATAACAAAGGTAACTAGTCTGAGGTTGGACAGGCAGTGGTTGGGCAAATGTCCTTGCAGAAATATTGTTTAGGTAAAATTGTTATGGCCTTTGTGTAAGGGTGTGGTTTCTTCAGAATCTTTTGTGATATATTTTGTTATTAGACATACAAGCACCTTTTCATAGCTTTCCTTGGCTTTGTCAGCTTTTTTTAAAAACTCTAGTGACTCGATTTTTTTCTGACAACTTTTACATATCCCTCTTTTGATCAGGATCTTTCTTTGACAGCATCACTGATCAATCATCCTGTAGTAAATTTTGATGTCCATCAGTGCCAGGATGGACCTGTCCTGATTGCTGGTCTCATCCCACATTGCCAGGAGTGAATGGCAGCTAGGAGTCAGTATCAAAACCATATTTCAGCAATAAAGGAGGTTCAGAGGGAGTGGTCCTCAGGCTAAGTCTACCTGGAGTCCATTATTAAGTTGAATTTTGTCTGATCCACAGTCTTTTGCTATCTCAAAGTGCTGAGCCAGCATTATTCTATTAGGAGTTGTATCTCTGTAAAAACTTTAACAAGTAATAGATACAAAGGGAAAATACAGGGCTGGGCACAGTGACTTATGCCTGTAATCCCAGCACTTTGGGAGGCCAAAGTGGGAGGATTGCTTGAGTCAGGAGTTCAAGACCAGCCTAAGAAACATAGTAAAACCTCGTTTCCATGAAAAATAATAAAAACAAAATAGCTGGGTGTGTGTGTTGGTGTGTAGCTGTAGTCTCAATGACTAGGAAGACTGAGATGGAAGAATTGCCTGAGCCCAGGAGGTCAAGGCTGCAGTGAGCAGTGATCATGCCATTGCACTCAAGCCTAGACAACAGATTGAGACCCTGACTCAAAAAAAAAAAAAAAAAGAAAAGAAAAGAAAAATAAAAAATAGGAGGGGGAATAGGGGAATACAAAGCAAAATTAATACTAATATAATAATTCCAGTTTGCATAATGATTTAGAGCTAAGAATACCAATTTAAAGACAACCAGTTGGATAAATCAAACTAGTATAGGGAATTAAGTGAGACATATTGAAATCATGGGATCCTGTGGTCTGTTTTCTTATTTAACCAAAAAGTATAAAGGATCCCTTAGATTAAGTTCTGTCAAGTAACCAACAGAAAAAACTGATGGTGAAATTTCAATCACACCATTAGCCTGCCAAGTGAAAAGAGAAGGTATTAAGAGGGCTAAAAGTCCCATGATGCAGAATTCTCTACAGCCTGAAAATGTCAACTTCTCCTGGTTTGCAGTCTCAATGTCTCTAGTCATGACATCAGGTTGTTAGATAAACTTGTGTGATTCATACATCAAGCATGAGGCTTTCTATCTTTCTATATTGCTTCTATTGTTTTCTTAAATCCATATTTTGACATAATTATGTACATTAGAATTTTAACTTACTGTCTTTAATTTTTAGTGAAAACCTAGGAAGCAAAAACTTTGAACTGTCTCTCACATTTCAGAATGTTACAGATGGGAACCATTTCATAATATTTAGAAACATGCTTCCTTATAACATAATAACCATTTTATAATTTTTAAAACACTTTTCTCTATAACATAATTTTATGTATATTAATAAGCCCAAATATAGTATTTCTATAAAATTTAAGAAGTGAAGAACAAATGTATATTTATATTCAGCAGTTTGTTTCAGTTTTTATTTTATTTGGAAATGATCCAGATATTTTATGAGTATTTATTACTTAACATAACATAAATATTTCAAATAGCATAAAAATTTTCTTGTAGACATTTATCCATTTTAGACTTATATAACTTATTTAATTTTTTAATAATTTATCCAGGATACTTATGAAAACTGAGATATTAGACAAAGATAGTCATTTCAAGTTATTTCCCTATCAACTATTTTTATAGCCTGTGAATATCTGGTGTTTATCTAAGTAAGAACTATAAAGTTAAATACATTAGTATTTTGTCAATAACTCAGATGATACAGCTGTTTTTATTAAAACATTATTAAGTTATTCTTACTTATCAAAGAGTTGCACAAAATTATTTTGTTTTAGACTGTGTTTACAGCGATAAACTTTGTGTAAGCCCTGATGACTTAAGACATATAGCAGTGACAAATATAAAGCTATCCAACCAGTAAGCCCAGGCAAAAATGTATGCTGCCAGTTCTGAAAACATTTCTATTTTTATTTTGCCAATAATTTTAAAAACAGCTTATTTATTAAAGATTTACTTAAGTCACATGAACTAAAAGGCATTTGGCTTAATTACTATATATGTTATATGAGCATTCATTTACCTAAGTCAATCTGAATAGAATTCTTTAAAGAATTTCTGGCCAACTATACTAGGATTTACAACACAGATACAACATACAACATAATACATGTACATATGCATTCACACTTATGTACACAAAGATCTTATCGTTTTCATTTTAGAATTTTAGTCATGAGATAGAAATACAAACTCATCAGTTTCTAAAAGGCAATTTTTTCCAAATTATATTTTTGACAAAATTGAGACCTGTTCATATAGCTAAATTTTATTTGGATGGGTAATCTAATGAAAGCTTTAGATCAAAATTTGGAGTGAAACAGCTTCTATAGCTGTTTGATTTTTTAAAACCTCTTTCACCTTTCCACCCTTTTTTTCATTTCAGATTGGTGCTAAATTTTCAATGTTTACATTATAAGCAGGTTAGGCTGAATTGTATAAGAAAACCTCCAAGTATCCTCAAATCTCTCTTTTGTTTTCTGGTTTGGTTTGCTTGATTAACAAATGTGGGTGGAAAGTATTTTAACAGCTATTTTTTGTGTGTGACTTTTTCTTTTTGGTTCCTGCATGACAGACAAAGCAACATTTTTATTCTGAACAAAGATACCTTATATTATTGCTCTGAGTTTAAAATTTTGACCTCTTTGATCTGAGCACCTACCATTTATAAATATTTATCTAGTTCTTTTTTTTAGACTATTGTTCCTTCAATTAACTATTTCGTCACCCTATATGATTGTTAGGCAAACCTAAATTTACATTTTTCAAAAGTGTCTAAGTTGTTGGTTACTATGGAACTATTGTAATTAGTAAAGTCACAAATTTGAAAGCCCTTTAAGACTTTTCTTTTTTTAATCTTGGCTAGACTGCTGTATGTAGTGAGTTTTACCTCAACACCAGTAGAAAAGTAAGCAGATCCAAAGTAGGAAGAAAAAAAAAGAGAACTTAGAGGCTCTACATGTTAACTTTATAGTTTCAGGGGTCTTTCAGAGAGTTCAAATAATGACCATTTGCTCTCTAAATTTTCCTTGATGCAATTTTGCCCTTAATTTTAAAATGTACACAAAAATAGACCATAATATGTAGCTGGCTATAGTCCCAGGAAACCTGACATGCCTTAATGTACGAGAATCCCATTTCATTTCTTATTAATCTTTTGAGAGCAACGAAAATCCTATAAATCCTGTCAGAGAATGTCTGAAGAGAAGTTTAGACTTACGTTTTAAATGGTGATGACTGCTTTAATGGATTTTTATTAGCCATCCTCCATCCATCATTTAGAATGTTTATTTTTGCTCTTGAAAAACTTTTAGAAACAAGCAAGGGAAAAGAGCCAATCAGATGCATGAAACCAAGATAAGAATGTTCACAAAAAATTTAACCTAGTCATGCAGATCAAACAAAATTTTAAATTAGCCACATACAGTGATTTCACCAGCAAAAACATGTCTCAGAGACAGACTGCAAAACCTGCAGAAATCAGAGTACTCAACCCAGAAAGATGCTTGTCTTTACAGCAGGAAAGACTTACCAGAAAAGATACTTTATCATCCCAGAAACAATGTAAGGTCCTTTATTTAAGGCAGTCTTATAACCAAACCAGAACCCCCAAATAGCAAAAAGCCTCACCAAAAAGAGGGAGACTTGGCCTGAGAGAACACTCACCAGGGCAGAAAAGGTGAGCCGTAGAAGCAGAGCACCACAAGGGCTCAAGTGTGTGCTGTACACCAGTTCGAAAAATCACCAATTTTTCTGATAGTGATCTTTCTTCAGGTCCCATTTTCTGGCGGCATTTATGTCAACCCAAATGACAGAGAAAGTCTCTCTGAAAGCAAAAGATATTTATTCAGAAGTAGGGTACTGCAAAGGTAAAACACATGCCATAGTAAACCACGTACATATTGAGAGGTAAAAGAAGACAATCGTTTTAAAGGAAAAGTGAGGAAGATTACATAATTGTTTTAAGATAATGATCCTTGGTTACAAAGATCAATAACAAGGGTGACACCAGTCTGAGGTTGAACAGGTTGTTGTTGGGCAAATGTCCATGCAGAAATATTGCTTCAGATTGTGATGACCTTCGTGCAAAGGTGTGGTTTCTTCAGTCTTTTGTGAAAGTTTTTGTTATCAGGCATTCAAACATGAGAACCCTCTCTTCACAGCCTTTCCCAGCATTATGTTGTCAGGGCTTTTTTTTTTTTTTTTTACACTATTGACAACTTTCACAGCAAGATGTCTTAACATTTGTGGATCACAGGCTGCTCTCTGATTAGCATCTGGTCATGTCTTCTCATAGAGCATAGTTTAAAACCTTAACAATTACTTTTAATCATCTAATAAAAGCTTCTGCTGTGAAGGTCTGTTTGTGGTCGGCTCCGACTAGTAGGGGGTCAACGCAATTTGCTTGTCAACTTGGACTCATTAGAAAGTGCAATGAGTGCAGTTTACCTCCTTCAACTTAGTGCCCTTTCAGCTTACTAAACTTATTTACCTAACTACTGACTATGCTCATTTTCTTCTTGGTAAGGATGGGCATGAAGTTTACAGGGTTACTCTGCCTAAGAAGTCAGTGTGTAGGATTCTAGGCCCATGGAGCATTGAGAGCCCCTTTATCAATGCATGAAGGAATCTCTCCTGAATAATAGTCAAGATCACCTGTTGTCCTTGTGTTGAGGTTTTCTCAGTCTTACTGTGGATTAAAACCAGTTTGGGATTTAGCTGCTTCTACTTAAAATAAAAGCTCAATCAATAACAGTTCCTGCTTTATAAATGGGTCTGCATTTTATACTGCCTTCAGAATTAGGATCAATTAAGTATGGTTTCTTAAAAATATACACAACTTATCCGGGCTCGGTGGTTCAGCCTGTAATCATTTATTGCAGAGAATAAAAATCTGGCTGTTTCAGTGTTTATATTTCAGGAGGACGGGGGAAGGTGAGATGGAGGAATGGAGAGAGAGAGGTTTCTAATTCAGACCAGCAGCATAATTTCACCATCTTCTGGAAAGAGTCCCTATGACACAAAATTCTGCAGTTTCCCTACCTTCTCACACCCCGCACTGTTTCCAGCCTTGGGAGGCTGAGGTGAGTGGATTGCCTGAGCCCGCGGGTTCGAGACCCGCCTGGGCAACTTGGCGAGACCTCATCCCTACAATAAATTAAAAAAAAAAAAATTTAGCCGGGTGTGGTAGTGCGTGCCTGTAGTTCCAGCTACTTGGAAGGCTGAGCGGAAGGATCGCCGGAGCCCAGCAGATCAAGGCTGCGGTGGCCGGGAGTGGTCACTGCACTCCAGTCTGGGCGACAGGGTGAGACTCCAACTCAAAAAAAAAAAAAAAAAAAAAAAAAAAAAATATATATATATATATATATATATATATATAGACACACACATACATACACACAACTTTTTTTTTTTTTTTTGGTGGAAGGAGGTCAATAATAGTGCCAAACGGAGCATGCTTTTTGCCTTTTTGTTTAAAATGTATGTCTATCTACCCAACCCTTCCTGTTGCTGGGAACACGAAGAGGAATGCCATCTCTGTCCAGGGACAAAAATGCGGCTTTTCCCTCTCTACCTTCAGATATAATAGCTTAGGATCGAATGCTCCTAAGCCAAAATCATTTTTGACATATATTCCTAAAAATGTAATTCACTAGTTGACAACTCTACACAGCAGGTGAGCGCATTCTATTTCTTAGAGGTTCATTTCATAGCCAACGTTTACTGGAGGGTTCAAAGAAGCCTATGCCATTTAAAATTTGACATGTTACAAATATATTGTTAGATGGAGTAAATGCTTGCTCACTATTATTGTGAATTTTTCTTCATTATGCTCTCTGGTGAAAAATTTGAAAATTTTCCATGTGTATGTGTGTGTGATTATTTTTGAAAAAAGTCTCAAAACTATTTTGAAAAACGACTCCTGGTCCTGCCTACATGATATGCCTTACTCCATCCTTCTTTTTCTTTCTTTCTTTTTTTTTAAACTTTTAAAAATAGCTTTATTGAGATAGAATTTGCATACCATATAATTCACTCAAAGTGTACAATTAAATGATTTTTAGTATATTCACAGAATTTTGTAATCATTACCACAATCTAATTTTAGAACTTTTTTTTTCCAATAATCAATATTTTTTTATTATGATGTTGTGGGGTACAGTTAAGGGTTAGGTATACAAATACGTTTCGTTTAGGCACCCTATTGATTAGAGGTGCTTCCCCATCCCCAGACAGATATTTGTTCGTTAATCCCATCTCCCCCCCCATAGCTTCCCACTACTGTCAGTCATTTTCTTGTAGTATTAGATTGGATGTTCAAGGTCCATTATATGAGTGAAAACATACAGATTGCAGCCTACATTTCTTTCTTTTATCAAGCCTTTTTTTTTTAAACACTCACTATATACCAGGCACTGTGCTAAGCACAAGAATACAATGGCGAACAAAATTGGCATCCTCCTTCCCCTTATTACTCTTACATCATATTGGAGCAAGAGTCTTGAGTTTGGCGCCTTCTCTTTTGTCAAAGATACAAGCCTTATTTCCCACTTGGCTGGTTTTGAAGTCATGTAAACCTGGCTCTTGGCAACACAGAGTCCACACCTAACCTCATTCTACATGACTCTCCCATCCCAAAAGATATTTCAGATCTGTGCCTCTTTCTCCCAGAAAGATCCAAAGTACTGTTACTGGTTTCCAAACTTTCTCTAAAACAGAGGATGTTTTTCTTTAAAAGAAAATTGATTTGGAAATCAAATAGGTCCAATGAACTATTTTGAATTTACTATAATTCTGTCTAAAATATGGTGAAATGCGAACTGCCTCCCGGACTCTCCAACTTTCTCCAGAGCCCTGGAAGTACTCTGCTAAGCCTACTTTGAAAACCACTGTCCCATGGAGGACTGACTTACCTGGCTTCTGTGGGCCCACCCTCTAGACTGAATGATAAACTCAGGGCTGAGCTAGTCAGTTCTGTTCCTTATTGTTTTTCTGTATATTTTTAAATGGGCTGCCTACCTTTCTCAGAACTGCTGGCCAGAATCACATATCCCTATGTCCAACTGGTGCTCTGTATCACGTGTGAGGCTACTGCAAATGATGAAAATTAGGACTCAGTTTTGAAAGGAGAGGCAGGTTAGGTGGCATTATTGAAGTAGGTTTTCAAATTGTTAGGACTCTGAATTTCTTTTACTCAGCAGCGCTTGTGCAGGATACTCCACACCCCATTTAGCGTAAATAGCAGGTTCTCATCCCATAGTCAAGAAAAAAGAAAACATTAGGTAAGCAGCAAGTTCTCAGATACTTGCAAAGAGGGTTGCAAAGAGAGTAGCTTGAACATATATCGCAGAGAGTAAAAATCTGGCTGTTTCAGTGTTTGTATTTCAGGAGGATGGGGGAAGGTGAGATGGAGGAATGGAGAGAGAGAGGTTTCTAATTCAGACCAGCAGTATAATTTCACCATCTTCTGGAAAGAGTCCCTATGACACAAAATTCTGCAGTTTCCCTACCTTCTCACACCCCGCACTGTTTCCACTTCATTGCTAGGAGAGGCTTTCTAGAACTGGAGAGTTTTGAGAAGCTGTTGGTGGAGGAATTGTTTTTTATACATCATCTCCTGTGCCCCAAGTCTTTCCCAGAATCTAGGGGAAAGGAGAGCAAAGCAGTTTTGTTTTTGTCATTGTTTGTTTTGAGGACCATTATTCTTTTCCTGAATATGAAAGTAACGTATCTGATAATACCAAATGCTTATAAGGATAAGGATTCACAAGATGTCTTAGACGCTGCTGGTAGGACTATATATTGAACGATGTAGCCACTTTGGAAAAACAGTTTGACACTACCTTTTTTATTATTAATTGACAAATTATAATTGGATATATTTGTGGGGTACAGTGTGATATTCTGATATATTCATAAATTAGAATGATTAAGTCAGTAGATTAATGCATCTATCACCTCTGATACTTATTTTTTTGTGTTGAGAACACTTAAAATATACTCTCTTAACAATTTCCAAGTATACAATATGTTGTTATTTTCTATAGGTACCATACTGTGCAGTTGATCTCAACGAACATATTCCTCCTGTCTAATTGAAACTTTGTACCCTTTGGTCAATGTCCCCCATTTCCCCTAACCCCCAGTTTCTGGTAAAAACCATTCTACTATTTGTTTCTCTGAGTTTATTTGTTTTAGACTGCACATATAAGTGAGATCATGCCATATTGGTCTTTTCTGTGCCTGGCTTATTTCACTTAACACAATGTCCTCCAGGTCCATCCATGTCACAAATGACAGGTTTTTTTTAATAGTTTTTTTTTAAAAAACTGAATAGTATTGCATTATGTAAATGTACCACATTTTAAAATCCATTCATCTATTGATGAACACTCCAGTTGATTCGATTTATGGGCTACTGTGAATAGCTTCAGCAAATATGGGAGTGCAGACATCTCTTCAACATACTCATTTTGAATATTTTGAACATACAGCTGTAAGTAGAATTGCTAGATCATATGGCAGTTATATTTTTAGCTTCTTGAGAAACCTTCATACTGTTTTTCATAATGGCTGTACTAATTTACATTCCCACCACTAGAATACAAGCATTCCCTTTTCTACATTCTCGTCAGCACTTATCTCTCCTCTTTTTAAATAGTAGTCATTATAACAGGTGTGAGGTGATATTTCATTGTGTTTTTAATTTACAGTTTCCCTTATGGTTAGTGATGTTATGTATATTTTTATATATCTGTTAATGGGATTGGATCAAACTAAAAAGATTCTGCATAACAAGGGAAACAACATAATAAATAGACAACTACATATTGGAAGAAAATACTTGTTACTACCCAAAGCAATCTACAGATTTGATGTGATCCCTGCCAAAATGCCAATGATATTCTTCAAAGAAATAGGCAAAAAAATTAAAATTTGTATGAAATCATGAAATACTCAAAATAGTCAAAGCAATCCTAAGCAAAAAGAACAAAGCTAGAGGTATCATACTGTCAGACTTCAAAATATACTACAATGCTGTGGTAACCAAAGCAATATGATACTTGCATAGAAACAGACACATAGACCAATAAAGCAGAATAGAAAACCTAGAAATTAATCCATGTATGCGAACTCAACTGATATTTGACAAAGGCACCAAGAACATTAGGGAACTTTTTTTGGGGGGGGAGCATTTTCTCATTGAAGAGAGATAAAACCTCTCTTCAATAAATGGTGCTGGCAAAACTAGATATCCATATGCAGAAGAATGAAAGTAGACCTCTCACCTCTCACCTTATATAAAAATCAACTCAAAATGGATAAAACCTCAATAAGAACCAAAACTATAAAATTACTAGAAGTAGCTATAAAATTACTATAGGGCATCGGTCTGGGAAAATAATTTTTCTTATTGATGAATAAGCCCCCTAATGTGCAACAAAAGCAAAAATAAACAAATGGTATTATATCAAACTGGAAATCTTCTGCACAGCAAATAAAACAATCAACAGAGTGAAAAGACAACCTACAAAATGGAAGAAAATATTTGTAAACTATTCATCTGATGGAATTAAAATTCAGAATATACAAGGAACACAAAAATCTCAATAGCGAAATGAAACAAAAATCTGATTTAAAAAATGGGCAAATGAACTAAACAGACATTTATCTAAAGAAGACATACTCATGGACAGCAAATGTAGGCAAAAAGTGCTCACCGTCACTAATCACTAGAGAAATCAAAATCACAATGAGGTATCATCTCTCCCCAGATAGGATGGTTCTTTTCAAAAAGACCAAAAAAAAAAAAATGCTCTTGAGGATGTAGAGAAAAGGGGATTCTTCTAACTGTTGGTGGGAATGTAAACTAATAAAACCACTATGACAAACAGTATGGCGGTTCCTCAAAAAAAAGATCATAGAACTACCATATGATCCAGCAATCCCACTACTGGGCATTTATCCAAAGAAAAGGAAATCAGTATATCAAAGAAATATCTGAACCCCACGTTTATTGCAGCACTGTTCACATTAGTCAAGATATGGAATCAACCTAGGTGTCCAACAGATGAAAGGATAAAGAAAATGTGGTATATATACACAGTGGAATACTATTCAGCTATAAAAAGAATTAAAGTCTTATCGGTGGTGACAACTTGAATGTGTAGGGCAACACACACCCAGTGGCAACATGAGCACACTCTGGATATGGTCCCAAGAAGGGGGTTGGGTCCTGGGGTTGGCCAACCCAGGATATCCCCTTCCTTTCAGGCTCCATTCCTCGGCACTCAGGTCATGCTGAAGCAGTCACCCATTGTTACAACACCAGGTGTTCTCCACACCTGCTGACCACATCTTGCAGCCATGCATAGTGATTATTCTTGTGCACGCCTCCTTGAGACAGTCTGCCCTCTAGGCAGATTCTGACCAGATCAGTGCCTGGATCAATGCCCATAATCTTGGGTAAGCTTAGTGTATTATCATCCTAAAAATCCTACTCCTAGAGAGAAATCACAGCCATTTTTTGTACATGTGGTGTATGGAGAAGTATGCTATCACACTACAATTACATGCTGAAAACCCTACCCTTTGCGTGTTTAACCCTGCACTCCACTCTGTGTAAAATGCTATATAACCTGTGTGCCTTTTACAATCGGGAGTGGCTTTTCCTGTCCACTCCTGGACCTGCTCTGTAAGTTCGTTCCTGAATAAAGTCCTTGTCTTGTCCATTATCTCTGGGTCATTTCTTTGGCCTCTTGGACACAGTGCATTCTCTTTTGGGGTCTTTGGGGATCCAGCACAAAAAGGAACTGAAGAACATTATGTTGAGTGATGAACTAGGAACAGAAAGTTAAACACTGCATGTTTCCACTTGCATGTGGAAGCAAAAAAAGTTGATCTCATGGAAGTAAAAAGTAGAACAAAAGATACTAGAGAACAAGAAGTGTAGGAGGAAGGAAGAGGTATGGAGAGATTTATTAAAGGATACAAAATTGCAGCTGGATAAGAAGAAGAAGTCCTAGTGTTCTATAGCACTGAAGGATGACTATAGTTAACAATAATACATTATATGATTTCAAATAGCTAGAAGGATATTGAATGCTCCCAACACAAAGAAATGATAAATATTTGAGATGATGGATATGTGAATTACCCTGATCTGATCACTATACATTACATGTATCAAAACATCACTATCAACCTCATAAACATGTACATATTATTATATGCCACATTGACATGTTATATGACCAATATTATCACATATCAATATAAAAAATAAAATGTCAACACTTTAGGAGGTTGGGGTGGGAGGATCACTTAAGCCCAGAAGTTCCAGATCAGCCTAGGCAACATAGTGAGACCTTGTCTTTACAAAAAATTAACAAAAAATTATCCAGATGTGGTGGCACTCACTTATAATCCCAGCTACTTGGGGAGTCAAAAGGATCACCTGAGCCCAGGAGGTCGATATCCAGCTGTGATTGAGCCACTGCACTCCAGTCTGGGCAACAAAGTGAGACTCTAACTCCAATGATAATAATGAAAATAAAATATTTGCAGAACATGTAACCTGATTTAAAAATGGACAAAGGACTTGAATAGACATTTCTCCAAAGAAGTCATACAAATGACCCTACCTTTAAAGTTAAGTTTTCACATACACTATTACAAGCATTTTCATTCCTATGTTTATATCCAAGAGAAATTGTTACACAGGGACACAGGGAGACATGTATAAGGATGTTTATAGCAACACTGTTTATAACAACAAAGACCTGGAAATACCTTAAATATGGGCTAAATGGTAATATGTTCACACAACATAATATTATATAATCATCAAAATAAATGAGCTACAGTTGCCTGCACCAGTAAGGGATGAATCTTAGCAAAACAATAGCAAGTGAAAAAATTAAGTTCCAGAAGACAGTACATAGCACACTACCTTATTTAAAAAGTTAAAACAAAAGACAGTTGCATTCTTATACACCAACAACAAGCAGGCAGAGAACCAAATAAAAAGCACAGTCCCATTCACAATAGACACACACACACACACACACACACACACACACACACACAGACACACACACACCACACAAAAAGAAATACCTCGACACCTTCCTAACCAGAGAAGTGAAAGACCTTTACAATGAGAACTACAAAACACTGCTCAAAGAAATCCAAGAAGACACAAACAAATGGAAAAATATTCCAAGCTCTTGGATAGGAAGAATCAACATCATTAAGATGTCCATCCTACCAAGACAATCTACAGATTCAATGCAATGCCCATTAAGTTACCAACATCATTCTTCTCAGACCTGGAAATGACAATACAGAAATTCATATGGAAACATAAACGACCACGAATAACCAAAACAACCCTTAGCAAAAGAAACAAAGCAGGAGGTATCACACTTCCAGACTTCAAACCTTACTATAAGGCTACAGTAATCAAAACAGCCTGGTATTGGTACAAGAACAGGCATATAGACCAATGGAACAGGATAGAGATTCCAGAGCAAAACCTCAATTTCCCAACCAACTCATCTTTGATAAAGGCTCCAACAACAACCACTGGGGAGAGGAGAACCTATTCAGTAAATGGTGCCAGGAAAACTGGCTGATCACATGAAGAAGATTGAAACAGGACCCCTAACCTATCACCATACATAAAAATTAACTCTAAATGGATCAAAGACCTAAACGTAAAACCTCAAACTATAAGAATCTTAGAAAATGCAGGAGACACCCTTATGGAAATTGGAACTGGCAACTAATTCCTGATCAAAACCCTAAGTGGCCATACCATAAGAAATAAGATAGACAAGTGGGACCTCATCAAACTAATGAGCTTCTGCAAAGCAAAAGAAACTATTGGAAGACCAGGGAGACAACCCACAGAATGGGAAAAAAATATTTGCCAACTGTATATCTGACAAAGGCCTAACTTCTAGGATCTACAAGGAACTGAACATGCCAAAAAGAAAAAAACAAACAGCTCCATTAAAAAATGGGCAAAAGACATGAATAGACACTTCTCAAAAGAAGATATACGTGCAGGCAACAGACGTGAAAAAGTGCTCAGCCTCACTCACCATCAGAGAAATGCAAATCAAAACCCCATTGAGATACCACCTAACCCCAGTTAGAATGGCCTTCATTAATAAAACTAACAACAACAATAAAACAAACAACAACAGATGCTGGGCTGGCAAGGATGTGGAGAAAAAGGAATGTTCCTACACCACTGGTGAGAATGCAAACTAGTGCAACCTCTTTGGAAGACAGTGTGACGATTTCCAAAAGAACAAGAAATTGACCTTCCATATGACCCAGCAATCCCCCTATTGGGAATATACCCAGAAAAACTCAAATCATTCTTCAAAAAAGATACCTGCACACGCATGTTTGTTGCAGCTCTATTCACAATAGCAAAAACATGGAACCAACCGTGCTGCCCATCAAAGCTGGACTGGATAAAAAAAAATGTGGTACATATACACAATGGAATATTATGCAGCCATAAAGAAGGACAAGCATAATGGGCTTCGTAGCAACTTGGATGGATTTAGAGTCGATCATACTCAGTGGTCTATCACAGAAACCAAGAACAAAGTACCATATGTTCTCACTCATAAGTGGACCTTGAACAATTATCATAATACTATAAGAAAGGGATTGGCAGTAGTAGGAAACTGCCAGGGGAGGGAAGGTGGGATTGGCAGTTGAGGGAAACTTCCAGGGGAGGGAGGGACATATCTCATCAACAACGGTACCTGCATAATGAACATTTGTATATTTAATCCTGAATTGTACCCCATGTCTTTAAAATAAAGTTAAAACCATATATATATGTGTGTGTGGATATATATATATATATATATATATATATATATATATATATATATATATGGTTTTAACATATGTATACATATATTCTTTTAAGGACTGTATATCAGTTACATACAACTTCATGAAAAGAAAAACAAGGGGATGATGACATTTGGGATGGTGGTTACCTGGGGTAGAGAACAGTGGTGGATGGGCCTGGGGAGAATTCATAGCTAGCTGTAAACTTTTGTGTAAGTCTCAGCTTTCATGTTAAGCAGGAGGCTTCTGAGTATTTATAATAAACAAAATAAATCATGGCTATGTGTGGACCAATTAGAAGACTGTTTATTGAGCTAAGAATTATGATTAATTCAATTATAGTGTGACTGACATCCAAAAGGAAGTAAAAGAGCAAAAAATATGCATTCATTGTGAGCAGTATAGAGCACTGCCAAAGAGTATGAAGAAAAGATTGTCCCCAAGTATATCTGCCCAGAGATCTTCACTGTTAACATTTCAGGCTATTGCCTTTCAGCTATTTTTTTCTAATTCATTTAATTGAACAAAGGTATAATTATGATGCTTAGCAAGGAGTCCTATTCTTTAAACTTAACATTATGTATGTACATTTTCCCACATGATAACATAACCTTTGAAAATATATTCTAGTAGCTGAGTAGGATATTGCAGTATATGTATGCATCATAATTTATTTGATTAATCCTTTATATACATTTATTTTGGTTGTTTCTATTTTTGTTATTACAAATATGGCTGCAATATGCATTTTGCACATAAATATGGGTGCCAACTCCGATGATTTCCTTAGGATAAATTTTAAGAGTGGGTTCAAAGTATGAAAAATATTTAAGTTCTTACTACATATTATGAAATTAAAGAGCATCATTTTTATATGAAAAATAAAGTAAACAAGATATTGTGCATAAAAATGTTTAATATAAACATAATAGGCATTTAATTGACATCCATTGAATATAAATCTACATGTAATTATAAGTTTTCCTAGCATATCTTGGAAGAGAAGAAAGAACTATCTTCCTCGTCTTCCAGGTTGTGAAAATTAAATTACTCAGTATTGTGTCTGAACTTTTGAAAATACAAGTGTGTGCCATGGAAACTATTATTTTGATTGCATTAATGACAACAAGCAAAGTTTATTTATCATGTTATTCTCTTAAAAGTGTTTCCATTATTTTATTTACTCTCCATGACAAACAATCTTCTAAGATATTTGTTATCATATAACTCCCACTTCACAGATGAGGAAATTGACACACATTAGAATACCTACCTAAGATTATAAAGATTGGAACATAGGTTAAAAGGCAGATCTTCTGAATTTCAGTTCTAGTAATAGTGGAATGGCTTATATTAGAGTATCTGCAGATAACACTTCTAAACCATGGACAAAATATTTGACCCAATTATTTGAAAGGCAAGAGAGAACAATCAAAAGCTGGCAGAAACTGGAAAGAAAACACTTAATATCAATAACCCAAGTTTCTACCCTACAAATAAGAATAAGAAAAATATAAGCAAATTAAAACTCAAAATGTATAGAGGGAGAAGATAATAAAGATAACAAAAGTTAATGAAATAGTAAACAAACTAGGACAAAAATTAACAAAGACTAAAACTTGTTAAAAAAATTGTGGGTAGATGGATAAGAAAAAGAGAAGAAATATAATTTACAAATATTGGAAATGAAAGAGCAAGTATCAGTACAGAGTCTATGACACTAAAAAAGATAATAAGGAATTGTTGTGAACAACTTTATAACAATAAATTCAACAACTTAAATGAAATGCACACATTCCTTGAAAAACAACTGGACAAAACTGACAAAAGAAGAAATGGGAAATCCAAATAGCCATTTATTTAATTTAAAATTTGAACTTATCAAACCTTCCCACAAAAAAGAATTCAAGATCCAAATGGCTTCACTGGCCAATTCTATCAAATATTTAATGAAGAAATAACACCAATCTTAAATTCTTTCTAAAAATAGAGGAAGAGACATTTCTCAACTTGCTTTTGAGGGCCAGCATAACTCCAAACCAAAGTCTTATTAAAATGTTGCAAGAAAAGAAAAATCAAACTTATATCCCATATCAATATTGACAGAAAAATTCTGACCAAAATACTAGTGACTCAAATTCAGCAATAAATTTTTTTAAATGCATTATTAACAAGTAAGGTTATTTATACAAGAAAACAAGGTTGTTTTACTATTTGAATATCAGTCAGTGTATTTCACCATGGTAACAATATAAATGAGAAAAACTACACAATTTAATGTAATAAATGAATAAAATGCATTTGAGACAATTCAGCCAGTAATGATAAAATTCTCAGCAAATTAGGAATCGAAGGGAAATTACTCAACATGAAAAAAGCATCGCTGAAAACACACAGCTAACATCATCTATAATAATGAACTATTGCGTACTTTCTCTTTATTTTCTTTTTTGTTTTGTTTTGTTTTGGTTTTTTTTTTTGGTTTTTTTGGGGTTTTTTGAGTTGGAGTCTCACTCTGTCACCCAGACTGGAGAGCAGTGGCCGCCCTCGGCCACCGCAGCCTCGACCTGCCGAGCTCCAGTGATCCTTCTGCCTCAGCCTTCCAAGTAGCTGGAACTACAGGCACGTGATACCACGCCCGGTTAATTTTTGATTTATTGTAGAGATAACAATACTTGGTCTCGCCAAGTTGCTCAGACGGGTCTCGAACCTGCGGGCTCAGGCAATCCACTCACTTCAGCCTCCCAAAAGCATGGGATTACAGGCTGAGCCACCGAGCCCAGCTTCTTTCTCTTTATTTTCATGAAAAAGGCAGGAATGCCCATTCTCATTCTCTCTATACAACATTGTACTAGATGTACTAGCCAGTTTTATGAAGCCAAAAAGTGAAATAAAGTCATCAATAAAGACTAGAAAAGAAAAAGTAAGCTTTTTCCATTCTGGGCGACAGAGTGAGACTCCAACTCAAAAAAAAAAAAAATGATTTGGGGAGGATTCCATCTTTCTCAATCGCCTGGAATACTTTCAGTAGGATTGGTATCAGCTCCTCCTTAAAGGTCTTATAGAATTTTGCTGGAAAGCCATCTGGTCCAGGGCTTTTTTTTGTAGGTAGTTTTCTTATTACATAGTCAATTTCCTTGATTGTTATTGGTCTATTTAGGGTCTCGATTTCTTCTTGTTTCAACCTAGGCAGGTTGTGTGATATCAGAAAGTCTTCCATTTCCTTAAGGTTTTCAAGTTTGTTTTCATACAAGTGTATATAGTAGTCTCTAATGATCTTTTGTATTTCTTCAGGGTCAGTTGTGACTTCATCTTCTGTGTTTCTGTGACTTTATTTCACTTTTTGGCTTCATAAAACTGGCTAGCACATCTAGTACAATGTTGTATAGAGAGAATGAGAATTGTATTTATTTGGGCTTTTTCTCTTTTTTTCTTGGTCAGTCTAGCTAGGGGGCCATCGATCTTGTTTATCCTTTCAAAGAACCAGCTTTTTGTTTCATTGATTTTTTGTATTATCTTTTTGTCTTCTATGTCCCGGATTTGGGCTTTTATTTTGGTGATCTGAATTCTTCTGCTGAACTACAGGCCAATATCTTTGATGAACATAGATGCCAAAATTCTCAACAAGAATCCTAGCAAACCAGATTCAACAACACATCTCAAAAATCATCCATCATGACCAAGTAGGCTTCATCCCTGGGACACAAGGCTGGTTCAACATTCGCAAGACAATAAATGTAATTAAATACATCAACAGATGTCAGAACAAAAACCACATGATCATATCATTAGATGCAGAAAAAACTTTTGATAAAATCCAGCACCCCTTCTTGATTAAAAACCCTCAAACATCTAGGCATATATGGAACATACCTCAAAATAGTAAAAACCATCTACAAGAAACCCACAGTTAGCATACTCCTAAACAGACAAAAATTGGAACCATTTCCCCTGAAAACTGGAACAAGACAAGGATGCCCACTCTTTCCCCTCCTGTTCAATATAGTATTGGAAGTCCTGGCTAGAGCAATCAGAAAAGAGAAGGTGATCAGGGGTATCCAAATAGGAAAAGAGGAAGTCAAGTTATCTCTCTTTGCAGACGAGATGATTGTGTACCTTGAAAACCCAAGAGAATCTGTCAAATGCCTCCTTGCACTGATAAAGGACTTTGGCAAAGTCTCAGGGTATAAAATAAACGTTCAAAAGACAACCAGATTTCTTTACACCAATAATAAGCAAACAGAACCCAAATAAAAAGCACAATCCCATTCACAATAGCCACACACACACACACAAAAAATGAAATACCTTGGCATCTTCCTAACCAGAGACATGAAAGACCTTTACAATGAAAACTACAAAACACTGCTCAAAGAAATCAAAGATGACACAAACAAGTGGAAAAATATCCCATGCTCATGAATTGGAAGAATCAACATTTTGAAGATGTCCATCTTACCTAAGGCAATCTACAGGTTTAATGCAATACCCATCAAATTACCAGCAACATTCTTCTCAGAGCTAGAAAAAAATAATACAGGAATTCATATGGAACAAAGGCCTAACTTCTTGGATCTACAAGGAACTCGAATGTGCTGAAAAGAAAAAAAACAAACAACCCCATTACAAAGTTGGCACAAGATATGAACAGACACTTCTCAAAAGAAGACATATGAGTGGCCAACAGACACATGAAGAAATGTTCAACCTCACTAATCATCAAGGAGATGCAAATTAAAACTACACTGAGATACCACCTAACTTCAGTCAGAATGGCCATTATCAATAACTCAAAAAATAACAGACCGCTGGAGAGGATGTGGTGAAAAGGGAACACTTCTACACTGTTGGTGAGAGTGTAAACTAGTGCAACCTCTATGGAAAGCAGTGTGGCGATTCCTAAAAGCTCTAAATATCGACCTCCCATATGACCCTGCAATCCCCCTACTGGGAATTGAAGAACTCAAATCACTCTATAAAAAAGATACCTGCACACGTATGTTTATCACAGCATTGTTCACAATAGCAAGAACCTGGAACCAATCATGCTGTCCATCAAAAGAGGACTGGATTAAAAAGGTGTGGTACATAAACACGATGGAATACTATGCAGTCATAAAAAAGAACAAAATCATGAATTTCGCAGCAACCTGGATGGAACTAGAGTTTATAATACTGAGTGATCTCTCACAGAAACAAAGATCTGAGTATCGCATGTTCTCACTCATAAGTGGACCTTGAACATCTATCGTAATATTATAAGAAAAGGATTAACAGTGGCAGGAAACTATGGGGGGGCAGGGAGGGGAAGGGAGGTGGGATTTAACGGTAGTCAATATCTGTCTGGGGATGGGGGGACACCACTTATCAACAGGGGTGCCTGAATGATGTATATTTGTACCCCACAATTTTAAAATAAAAAATATGTTTAAAAAAAAAAAGAAAGAAAAAGTAAAGCTTCTCCTCAATAGCATAATTGTTTACACAGAAAACCCTAAAGAAACTACAAAAACATTCCTAGAACTAAAGGTACATTTTACAAGGTTGAATGACATAGGTCAATATAAAAAAAAATAAAGTATATGTCTATATATTTAAACAATTTAAAAATAAAATTTAAGAACAATTCCATAGCATCACAAATATTTAGGACAAAGACACTCAGACACCCTATATACTATAGGCTTCAAAATATTGCTGAGATAAATTAAAGACCTAATTAAATAAACAGGCATAACATGTTCACAGAATGAATGATGCAATGTTGTTAAAACTATCCATTATAGATTCAATACAATTCCAATCAAAATGATGTGGTTTTTTGTATTTGTTTGTTCTTTATTGGAAACAGGATCTCATTCTGTCCTCCAGGCTGAAATGAGTAGCGTAATCATAGCTTAATCATTTCTTATCTCAGGGCAATAACAGGCTATCTCTGTGTAAGTAACCTTGAACTTCTAAGCTTGAGCAGTTCTCCTGCTTCAACCTCCTTAGTAGCTGGGACTACAGGCACACACTACCATGCCCGCATGTACTTTTTTGAAGTAATTGACAAGTCTATCCTAAAGTTTATGTGGAAATGCAAAGGACCTATAAGGCTGAAAAGGGGCATCAAGATAGACAATAACAAATCTTGAAATAACAATCCTGAAAATAAAAAAATTAGAGGACTTACACTATCTGATTTCAACACTTACTAGAAAACTACAGTAATTAAGAAAAAGTAAAAGTTGCATAATTACCCCGAGAACCTACTCATTTGATGTGACTGTATAAATACTGTTTAAGTCTCATGACAATGTAGTTGATCATTTCTTACCTCAGGGCAATAACAGGCTATCTCTGTTTAAAAACAAAAAACAGAGGCCTTATAGAATAGCACAATATTTCCCAAAGAGTAAAACTCATATACCACTGATCTGAAGATGATTTTAAGTGGTACATGGTCAAAGTTGTTTTTAAAAATAGTTGTATGTTTAAATATTATCTTGTGCTTAGAAGTTACAGAGACCATTTTGCTATTGAAGATGGTCATATAAAGTTTCCTTCTGAAATAAAACGAAGTTTTTAAAAAGCAGATGGATTTATGGACTCCTACAGAACAAGAAAACCCAGGCGTCCCCCCGTCCACACACCCCTTCACCTCACAGGCTGAGACTCCATTTCCTGCGCAGTCAAAAGCAGACAGGGAGTGTGTTCTCCACAGACTCATCAGGTAACTAACTGATGGATGAAGAAGCAAACTGGAGTGTTTAAGGACCCTCTCCGTGGAAATACAGGGAGTAGGAATCAAGTGTTACACACACACACACACACACACACACACACACACACACACACACACACACACGGCATAGATTTCCCAGCATCTCCACATTCCCCACTATCCCTAGACCCAGATATTGTCACCGTGTTTCTGGAGATTAAATATAATGGCTACCACCATTCTCAGAGGAACAGATTTTGTGTGATCCTGCCTCAAATTCAAAGCTTCTACTCAAAGTCCAGGGTCTGTGCACCTGACTGGCAGAATTCAAACTGGAAGCCTGTCTCCTCCTCCCCACCACCCCATCCACCAGCCGCAAGGGAGGCTGTCTAAGCAAGACTGTATGTGATAGCCTTACTTATTTCTATAGTGACATTCCCATGGTATGGTATTCTTATAATGGCATTGCCATAGGAGGAGGAAGGCATGTTGGGCAAAGCTGTTATTCTATGGAGGAGAAAACTGTCTCAGAGAAGGGTCACACAGCAGGTAAGTTGTTCTGCATTTACAAGATCAAATACTTCCTAAGCAACTCTGGGAACCAGAGGCTTCTGGAATTTTGGTTCTTGTACATGAGAGCGAAAATATGAAGGGAAAAACAACAACAACAAAACGACACAGCTCTCAAGAACCAAGGAAAAATGATGCCCAATTTTGAATCTCCAATGCTCTGTGTGGTCCAAGGCTACGTCAGGGAGATGCTTTCCTCTGCTTTTTCCAGAAAGATATATTGCGCAACGTCCATTTTGATGGTGAGGCCTAGGAGAGCAGCTTTGTTTGTTTTTCTTGTGAAGCCAGTGCTTTTTTGGAGTAATTGTCTTGTTTCTATTCAAAGTCCTTTTCATCTCTGTCCCCATAAGACTCTGATATTTTGAGCTCTTTTTCTAGTTTTGGAGATTGCGCATTTGCAGCTGCGTCCCTCGGGCCCTAGGTATGCCACACCGTCTACAGCCCTCAACTCACATAGTGGAGAATTTCCTCT
Source organism: Cephalopachus bancanus (assembly GCA_027257055.1). NCBI lineage: Eukaryota > Metazoa > Chordata > Mammalia > Primates > Tarsiidae > Cephalopachus > Cephalopachus bancanus. Next base: position 7,735,751 of record JAPVLO010000057.1, read on the forward strand.
GGATGGCTGCCTGGGCTGTTGTTGCCTTGCCCATCTCTGCCAGCGTGACTAGGAGGCAGCTTTAGGGACTGCGTCAGAGAGCTGGCTAGCATCCCCACCTGGCTGCCTGCTCTTGGGATTCTCAGGAGGGTGACCAGGAGAACAAAGACTGTTGTTTTGAAGGTGTGTCCTCCCTCTTGTGTACTTTGTCTCATGCTGAGATCCAATTTATTACTACAGTCTCCGGAGGGCCACACACAATCTATGCAAACCATCCAGGTCATAGGTTGTTTCTCCCTGAAAACACCTGGCTTCTGAAAGTTCATTATTGTTTCAAGGATCTTTTTCTGCTGTCTTTTGAGAGACTGAGACAGCTGGTGGAATACTTCACCTGGACCTATCAGAAGTCAAAGGATAGATCACCTAGCCAAAACTGCCACAGGCAAAGACACAGAACTGATTACTATGGTTACAGTTTGTAGACAAAGCTCAAGGATAGCAATCTAGAGGGATAGGTGGAGGAGGAGGCTTGAAAGCACATTTACATACAGCATTTGCCCAGTTGCTAATGACAGCAATTGTGTTGAGCTCTTGAGGTGAGTGTGGCAACGGGCTTTGAACCACCTTGAGTGCAGTCATGCTTTGAAACAAGTTCCATTATTATCCCCACTTCCCAGAGGAGGAAATTGAGAGACCCATGGTAAAGGTCATACAAAGTGTGGAGCGGGGAATCTAACCTCAGCAGTCTGGTTCCAGAGTATTTTTAACTTTACATTAGGCATAATAAATATTGAGAAAATATCAACTGCCTCCCCCACACCCTTGGTGTCCCCACCGGGACCTCTAGTGCGTTTCTTCGGTTTCTGTTATGAACCCCAACTGCTAAGACTCAGTAAAATGGGAATAACAAAGGTATCTATCTCATATGGCTTTGTAAGTTCTAAGTACCTAATAAATGTAAACACTCAATAAGTGAATATTGTTATTTCAAGGTAGTAGAGAGTTCCACAGAGGTTTAGAAAGCGTTGGCTTAAAATGAGATGTCTTCCACTTTGTTCATCTAAATTTTCCATTATTGCCTTACCAATACAAAGATAAGCAGGTTATCATTCTTTCCTGCAGCTATCTTACTCAGAATTTCAAATTTAGAAATGCCAGCTTCGGGATTCCAGTCTAAAGAGAACCATATTTGCCATCACTGCAAAGCCTGGGGTCCCTTGGGTTCTAGAGACAGAGTGCCCACCGAGCAAAGGAGCTGTGTCTTACCACTATGAGCTCTGCCCACACATGTTAATTCCGATGAATAACAGCACAAAAAGAAAGTGCAGAATGTGTTTTTTTCATTAATGGGCTTATTCATCAGGAAAGGGAAAGAACAATAAATGCTGCCAATGAGAATAGCCAGTTTTCAGGAAATTAAAAGACATTTCTGCTCCAGTATGTTGAGTTTAAATAATAAACAATAAATGGTCTAAGTCAGTCGTTTTTAAACTGTGGTCTGTGGGGCCCTGGAGTTTTGCAAAGGCAGCTCAAGGGCTGCTCTGAAGTTGGTAACGAGCTCTCTGGCTGAATGTTATCTTGCAAAGTGGGGGAAGAATGGAGGCTGGGAGCATGGGGATGACTTTGAAGCACTTGCACAGGAATATTCATGCTTCCTAAGGCCACAATCGATTTTGGATACGTATGTGCTTGGTCAAGCCACTTTCCACCTCTGGCTTCTAGCTTCTTTTCTGTCCAATGAATAGAAGTAATAATCACAAAAATCTTTTTGGCACTAAAATTCTGAATCCCCTATATGAATTGTGTTCTCTTCAATATCTACTACTAACAGAAAATATTTTTAGGAGTATCTTTGTATGACTGTCTTCAAAGATGGTATATCGCTTCTTGGACATTTCTCAGTGACTGCAAATCCTAGCACCTTCAAGAAAAATATGATTTGAGGAACTGACAAAAAAAAAATTCACTCATTCTGAACCACGTATTTCGTTCAATTCATTCCACAAGGGTTTTTTTAGCCAGTCTGTTTCAAGAGCCAGACACTGGCAAAGGTGGTATAAAAACAAATTGGCCAACTTTTTCATTTGCTTCCAGGGGCTCCCAGGCCAGTGATAAGCTGGCAAAACACACTGTAAGTGGGTTTCTTGTGTGGTTTATAGATGTCTTTCAGGTCTGGCCATTCTGACTAGAGATGATGAAATGTTTGAGCCAACGATCAGAACTGGTAGTTACCATGGAAATAAGACCTCTCTCCTGCCTGCCATTTTGAAGCGTTTCTGATAAATATCTTCTGACTCAGAGCTATAAGGCCTGAAGTTGTAAGCAGTCCATTCTCCTATTCCCACCCCTTTGGTAAGTGCTAAGTGCCTTCATCTCCTAAGCCCCTTGGTAGTTGGTAGCTTGGCAGCTGAATGTTGTTTGTAAGGATCTCTGAATCAGCCTTCATGGCAGTCCTATTCCAGTTGGTAGAAATGGATTACAGTTAGGAGAGCAAGCCTATGTAGCAGAAATCAGATTAATCTAGGATCAAATCTCAGGCCCACTTTGGCTTTGTGACTTTGGGCAAGCTGCTTAACTTTTGCTGAATCTTTTTTCTTATCTGTAAAGTGAATCGACAGATATCTTGCAAGGTTGTTGTATGGGTGAGAAATCACCTATAAGCAGTCCTCAGTATATGTTAATTTCTAGTGAGAGTTTTTTTAAATGATGGTTCTTTTTATTATCAGGCCAGCAAGGAGGACCTGATGCATCATATAACTTATTAGAGAGCTGACCTGGACCAGTCAGTCCTCTTTGAGGTATTGCTGAAACTTGAAAGAACCACTGTTAAGCTGATCAGAGGCTTACAAATGTATCCTAGGGTGGTATGTGGCTCAGATGGATTCCTAGAGATAGCGAGCCTTGAAGAACCACAGAAGGAAGGAGCTGGGGTGAAGCAGTCCGACCAGATCAGCTGGAGACAAGATCTGAACTAGCTTCAAGAGGGGATCTTTCATTGCCATAGGTTAAGGATGACCTCAATTGTTGACATTAGAAAACTGTAGGAAGATAAAGCTGGGTGCGGTAGCATGCACCTGTTGTCCCAGCTACTTGGGAGGCTGACGCAGGATTGATTGAACCCAGGAGTTCAAGGCTGGAGTATGCTACAATCACACCTGTGAATAGCCACTGCACTCCAGCCTGGGCAACATAGGAAGGCCACATCTCTAAATTTTTTTAAAAATAAAAATTACAGGAGGGTGAATGGCTGGAGATTTTTCATTGACCTACTTCCTTAAACTAACAATCCATATTTGGAAAGCCACTTAATCACCGCTGGGGCCATTAAGACGAGAAAAATGTCAATAGTTGGAGGAGGCTTTTAGGGCACATAAACATGGAACTAGAGACTGGTGAATGGCCCTCTAAAAATGAGGGGAGTCTCCTCTTCACATTACATGTGGAGGGACTTGACAACTCAGATGGCAAACTGGAGGACTTTGCTGTTACATATTTTGACTTGAATGGTGTTTTAAAATGAGCTTTTATCTAGATTTCTGGCTTCTCTCAAATATTAGAGATGGAGCCATACATTGTTGCATAGCATACCGGTCTGCTGGCCCCAAGTACCCACCGCCTCTGGTGAACACTGGCAGGGTGACACTTCATAAATAGTTGCCAAAACCAAGAGATAACTCTTTAGGGGTTCTGGCTTTTGCCAGCCCTCCCTGAAATGCTCTCTTGGTTTCTCTACACTGCTGTGGCCTGGTTTCCCACCTGCCCCTCCAACTCCTTTTTCCTTTCTATAGAAATTCCTCCCCCTCTGCTGTCGTTAAATGCTAGAAACCTCAGGGCTCCATTCTGGATCTTCCTCTCCTTCCCTATTCCACACACTTTTCCTGGTTAACCTCATCTCAAGGTTTTGAATCTCAGCCAACTGCTGCTTATGTTCATAGAAGGCGTCCATGCAGGACTGGCGGAATCTTGCAAACACAAGATGGGAGGATTCTGGTGTTTTGCTTTGTTGTTTTGGAGACGAGGTCTCGCTGCATTGCTCAGGCTGATCCCAAACTTGCGGTCTCGAGCGATCCTTCACCTCAGTCTCCCGAGTGGTTGGGATTATAGGTGTGCACCACTGTGCCTAGCCTGGCGTAATTTTTTTTTACCTTATTCTTTGACATGGATTTTTAAAATTACAATGCTTATTTTGGAAACTTCTGAAAGAACAGGAATTTACAAGTAAGGAAACAATTGCCTATAGTCCAAGATAACTACTGTTAACATTGTGGCTACTTAAAACCACCTCACTCATAATGATTTCCATCACTGTCTGTCCCCTCATCACAACTTCTTGCTCTTTGTAAACTATTCACTCACTACTTTATTCTCAATCTCCTTTACTATGTTTTGCCCACTTGTTCACCACAAGCCCAGGTTCTAAAACAATGCCTGGCCATACAGAAGGCACTTTCTTACTCAGTAAGTCTTTGTTGAGTGAGTCAGTCTCTCTCTCTCTCTCTCTCTCTCTCTCTCTCACAGACACACACACACACGGAGAGCACTGAATCATACTTTATGTACAGTTCTAAATTTTTCTTCATTTAGCATCATATTTCAGCATGCCACTGACTTGTGTAAAACCATTCAGTGATTTCTCATCACCCTTAGAACAAAGACTACAAGCCTGGGCTTCTACAGCCTAAGATGTCCCCATTTCCCTAGGGTAAAATAAAAGGTTTTAAAAAATGGAAATCGGAGTAGTAAAAATTAAGACATTCAAGAATAAAAATATGCACAATGATTCTAAAAATTCAAATTAAGACTACACCAGAATATTTACATATTTTATTAAATCTTTACAATCAGCAATTATAATCAAATACACAATTATATACAGGATTATATACATTTTGCCCAGACTTTTACATCACAGTACATAGTTTCCCTTAGAAATATTGTATACATTTATCACCAAACAATAAAATCCAACAGCAGTAGTGTTACAGCACCGGTTAGTACAGACATCTTTTTCATAAATTACATCATAAGAAAATATACGGCTGTAAATTGGGCTTTTAAAAATGTCTTTTATAAAATCTGAACATACAATATTTCATTCACAGAATGTTTTTTTTTCTATGTTCTGACTGAAGCCTTGTGCATAAAACAACCAGTTGGAATATTTACTAAATTCTACCCCTCTTCTAAAATTATAAGCACAATTTTAATTACTTATGCTGAGCTTTCTTTATGATGATTTTGGCATGGGGTTTGGTGACAGAACAAATGCTGGCTTTACTATAAAAAGGGTTGTGTGAAGGTAATTTAAATGCAAAACACTTCTTGAGACAATAATTGTATTAGCAAAGTAAAAATCAGAGATCGTTCAATTTTTTATTTTATTCTCTAATACTGTGAAGAAAAGGAGAGAGATAAAATGCCAAAAAATAATTTGTTCTGAAATAATTATATTCTTTTTGGAAGCCTATTAACAGGTTAGGAAAAAAAATCTACCCAACAAAATATCCCATCCTAAATATATCTAATAAATTACAATTCTTTCACACTTAAAACTTATGGGAAAAGCAAATTAGGGTATGTCATTTCAATGGACTTTTATAAGCAGAAAACTATAGCTATTTTATTTTTAGTAGGTAAACAAGTTTTAAAACTTGAAAATACCTGAATTAAATACATGTTCTAATATTTAACTTTTAACTTTCAGATAAAATCCTTACTTGATTTCAGGTTTGTAAACATTATATCATTCTTTCTTAGTCAAACAATTTTATGGCTGTGGTGATCACTTCAGCTCTATTTCTAAGCAGTCAACAGTTAACTGAGGTAGACCAGATGTTTCTAAATTCAAGGTCTCATAGAATCCCCTGAATCTTTAGCAAGTAAATAAAATGTCTATAAAAGGTATCTAAAAAACAAAACATTAAAAAAAAAAAACTAATGCTGTTGGAATTTTTTAATGAACTCAAAAACTTTGTGGCAGTATGGCAAATAAGCAAATGAATGTAGGGTCAATTACAACATTGGAGTCTTTAAGCTAAATCTAATATTTCTTTTAACTAGGGAAAAATTAAGTATAATTTCTTGTGATTGTACAGTATAACTGGTTAAGTTATTTCCTCTTCTTTCTTTCTTTTTTTTTAAAGAATTGACTTTTCTAAACAAGTGAACAATTTGCTTCTAAACCTCAATGAAAGACAATAACTCCCCCTAATGGCGAGAGGAAGGGCGAGTGGCAGTAAGCTGGCTTTTCCAAGCATGTCACAAGATCCTTCCTGCCACTAAGTTCTCTTTGTTGGAAAAGAGATTATGTTGTTCTGATAAATTAGAAAAGTTAGATTTAGACAACAATGGCTTTGAGCTAAAATACAAAATCACATCAATAATGTCTATAAGGCTTCTGTAATCATAGTCTTAGAGGAACATCTGCTCCTTTTCTCCAAGCCCCAGTCCTAGAAATCAAGGCAAGTTAAGTAATTTAGCTTCAGCAGTTTTGGCAGCTTTGCAAATAAGATGAACAAAGCACTACATCTAACCTTCCGTCTACCATATGCATTATAGTTCTAGCTTCTTACACCAAATTTCACATGCAGAGAGACTAAACATATCCATTTTGGTTTCAGGTTTAATTAAGGGCCAACAAAGGTTTTGTATACTACTCTTTTCTCCCCCTCCCCAAAGTGAATTCTCCATCAAACTAACTACTCACTGACCGAATTATGTTTAGCTGGAATTTCTGAATGCTGTATTTATCCCCTTATAAAATAATATGTTTATCTGGAATCTAAGACATACTGTACATGAATATACATAACTACAATACAGCACGGCTGTTGTTAACAGCTCCACTGATTACGGTTCATCAGTACCTCAAAACCGTGTTTTAGGAAAAGGTTATTGTGTATTGTTATGGTAAAGACAAAGAAATTAAGTCTTCAAATATTTCTTTAGAACGAATTCAGGTAAGTTTAAAAAATAAATAAGATGAGTAAAGCCATGATTCCAACTACAGGGCTGTCTACACATATCAACAACAACATTTTAAAAACTTAAATGTGGTCAGCACAAGACTGCCACCAAAAAAAGAAAGAAAAAAGAAACAAAAAGAAAAAGCATTCTCATTAAGCTATATGGCTATATGTAGTTGCTACTGTGCACATTTTTTACACAGGTCACCACTGACTAATTTTCAAGTCCATATCAGAAGAAATATTTGTTAAAAACAAAAATAAACCTAAAAACCATGATTCAACAGAAGATGTGACAAACTCCTTAGGTGCAACTTTAGAAACCAAAGTTTCAAAGGAGAAAAACAGTCGTTACCCTAGAAATTTTAGATCACTACCACAGTTTTATCATGGCTCCATAAGACAGAAAAATGGAACAAAATGTATTCAGTTGTTGGCGATATGGGCCTGTGGCTCAAACTGCACAGCAAACATGGGATGGAGTAAGGCTGATGGCGAGAGGTAACCACCTCTAAGAGAAATGAATTGGAACAGACTGGTAATCTACCCCACGAGGATATGATGCAAGTTCCGTTTCAGACTAGTCACAGTCTTCCCCACGGAAGGCCCAATGGGAAGTTCACATTGCAACATTATAGTTTCTCCCTTGTTCCATTTTTCAAAAGTATGAAGTAGCCAATTTCCACACCATATTATATGACCTTTTTACCTGGTCCCACTGATTAAGAGAACTCACTGAGAAAGTACACTGGCTTCACCTTTGGTTTAAAGGAAAAGGACATTGTTAAGAGAGAAGAAATCAAGTCATCTCGACCATTTGTCATTAAAGGAAACAAGGGAAAGTGATGAGTAAAGACTGTTTTCAGCATAAGTGCATTTGCTTCAAAACCTCTTAGGTCACTTAGAGTGTTTCTGTGAAGGCAGCACAACCAAAATGCCACAATACTCATATGCATCTTCCCAAAAGAGCCTCTTACCCCAAAACCCAGAAAGTTGAGCTTCCTTTAATTAGAAAGCCATCCAGATTCCTAGTCCCCGCTCCACTATTAGCTGGACTTGTTTCTTTCTTATGTATCCAGATTCAGAAATCTAGTTCCCAGGGAAGCCCAGTAATCTTTCCCTGGCCTAAGGTGTTACAGAGTAGTGCAATGCTGTCATTTGAGGGGGGAATTGTAAATTTCCATTTTTGATGGGACAGTTTAAACAAGGTCAAATCTAACACAGCATGCTCCAGATACCTATGATAACTAACTATGCCAGTCAGAACGTGGTTGTGCATCACCATACTTTAAGCCTCCCATTAGAGAGCCTGCTTAGTATTAGGGTGTCTATTAACCACAGTTTACCTTTCCTTTTTAAATACCTACCACCAGATTCTTTAGTGAGTCATAGCTCGTCCTTCTCCATCATTTCAAATGCTTCTATATCTTCATTCCAGTCTGCTAATATGGAGTCTATAGGCTGGACCTTTTTACCCCAGCTAACATTAGGATTGGAATCTTCCTTAGTTTCTGATTGTTCTTGAAGCTGGTTATCTAAATCTGTACATTCATCATCAAGATTTGTAGTCTCATGGTTTTCTGTGGGATTAGAAGTCTGTTCAGAAGGAGAAATGCTTGCAGCACTGTCCATATCTGCTGGAGATAATGATTCTGGGTGAGAGTTTAGAGAACTTTCCTCAGGAGATTCCTGATCAACCAAATCAACCTCCTGAGAACTAGATGTAATCTGTTCAGCACTCTGATTCTGAGAATCATTTTCAGAGGATGGCTGTTCTTCATTTTCCATTTCAGGATCTGTATAAGAAAGAAAGAAATTGCAAGCTACTTGGCTCAAAAAACTGACTATTAGACTTTCCAAAGCATATTGATTTTTTTTGCAATAAAATGAAATTTAAAAGAGAATCATGTTAATGCAGAACGGTGAACATCAGCACTGAAGTGAAGGTTATCTTATAATAATGCAATCCTATTTTTTCATACATTCATTCTGAAAAATGTGTATTAGAAAATAAATGTTCTTCCAAACTGAAAGGAATGACAATAACTGATAAGACTGACTTCAGTGGATATTAGTAAGCAAGAAATACAGTAACCAATAACAGTATTAAAATGCATACAACTTTGCAATGCATGACTAAAATTTATGAGATGTTTAAATTCAGGAAAGCTTGCACAGAGAACACACTGAACAGAATTTTAAACAGCATATATCATTGCTATATTTTAAAATAATATTCCTCTGAAAAGTGAAATTCCCACTCAGCAAGGCATGAAGACCCTGGTAACACAAGAGTTTTTAGATGATTAAGGGTATTAATCAGACTGATCAAATAAAAATACTTTCACAAAGAACTGAGATTATTTACAAAATTCTATTATTGTGGGTCTATGAATTATAAGATAAAATCACTCTAAAATCCACTGAAAGACTGAGGAATACATGAAGCCTCTTGTGATGAATATACAACGAAACCACTAGAGGCATTTTGTAGGGTTCCTACAAGAAAGTACGTAAATACTCAGTCTATGCCTCTCCCATGCAGTAAGCCAGCAAATGTCTTCCAGGTACTAGGCATAAAATAAGGAGCAAAACCAGACATGATCCCTTCCCTTGTGGCTCTTACAGTCCAAAGGGGAAAAAGATAAACTTATAGTATAGTTGTCCCTTGGTGTCCATGGGCAACTGGTTCCAGGACTTCCTGAGGATAGCAAAACTTGAGGATGCTGAAGTCCCTTATATAAAATGACATTGTATTGGCATATAGCCTATGTACATCCTCCCATATTCTTTAAATCATCTCTAGATTGCTTACAATAACTAATAAAATGTAAATACTATGCAAATAGCTGGTATACTGTATTGCTTAGAGAACAAGAAACAAAGTCTGTACATGTTCAGTACAGATAATTACTTTTGCTCAAATACTTTTTTTTTTTTTGAGTCGGAGTTTCACTCTGTCACCCAGGCTGGAGTGCAGTGGCATGCTCATGGCCACCTCAGCCTTGACCTGCTGGGCTCAGGCAATCCTTCTGCTTCAGTCTTCCAAGTAGCTGGAACTATAGGCATGCGCCACCATGACCGGCTAATTTTTTAACTTACTGTAAAGATGAGGTCTCGCCATGTTGCCCAGGGTGGTCTTGAACCCAAAGGCGCAGGCAATCCTCTTGCCTCTGCCTCCCAAAATGCTGGGATTACAGGCGTGTGCCACTGTGCCTGGCTGTGCTCGAATACTTTCAACCTGTAGTTGACTGAATCTACAGATGCAGAACCCGCAGATATGGTGGGCCAACTGTAAGGAGATTTGAGGAGTTGCTTCAGAAAGTGACACTTGAGCTTAGATTTAAGGATATGTAGAGTTAAATAGTCAAAGAAGAAAGGAAAGGTAGACTTGATTTTTTTTTTTTTTTTGAGTTGGAGTCTCACTCTGTTGCCCAGACTGGAGGACAGTGGCTGCTCCCAGCCACCGCAGCCTCGACCTGCTGGGCTCCGGCGATCCTTCCACCTCAACCTTCCAAGTAGCTGGAACTACAGGCGCAGACTACCACCCCCGGCTAATTTTTGATTTATTGTAGAGATGAGGTCTCACCAAGTTGTCCAGGTGGGTCTCGAATCCACGGGTTCAGGTAATCCACTCACCTCAGCTTCCCAAAGTGCGGGATTACAGGCTGAGCCACCGAGCCCGGTAGACTTGATTAAAAATAAGTAACAGAAAAACAGAGGCTGGGCGTGATAGCTCATGGCTGGAATCCCAGCACTTTGGGAGACTGAGGTGGGAAGATTGCTTGAGCCCAGGAGTTCGAGAACAGCCTGGGCAACACAGTGAGACCTCATTTCTACAAAATAAAAAGAAGAGCCAGGCGTGGTGGTGCATACCTGTAGTCCTAGCTACTTGGGAGGCTGCGGTGGGAGGATAGCCTGAGCCCAGAAGGTTGAGGTTGGGGTAAGCCATGATTGTGCCACTGCACTCCATCAAGAGCAACAAAGTGAGACCCCAACTCGAGAAAAAACCACAAACAACAACAGCAAAACAGAAAAATGTTAGGAAATGTGGGCATGCAGGGAAGTATGGGTGGGCAGACTCTGCTGGTGCACAAAAAACAACTCCCCAAAATATGGTATTTTGGCATGCCAAGGGCTTTGAAAACTAAATTTTCAGCCTCAGCACCAAAGTCTCGCTCTGACCTTTTCCCTGCTACCCTGATCTTTCCAGAAGCACCTGGAGGGACTGACTCTGGAAGCTTAACTAAGGAAGCTTCTTTGCAAAAGAAATGCAATTGTCTTAGGACCAGAGCAGGTGACTCCCTCCTTACCTGTAGATCATTAACATATCATTATAATACTAAAAAAACCCTTCCCTAAAAGAAAATCACTGCCATTTTGCATACATGTGACACATGAAGAAGCATGTTCGTGAACTGTGCCTGCACGCCTGGAACTCCACCCTGTTCATATTGCATTCCTTCACACCCAATTCCTTACAACTCCCATACCTTCCGCTGCTCGAAAGAAGGTGCCTTTTGAGCATGAGCTCCCTTCTCCATTTGGCTCTTTGCAGTTGATGCAAAGCAGGGAAAGAACCCAGACTACTGGTGACAGTGGGATCCCAAAAAAGCAGGGAGCTGGCTGCTTAGAGCTTATTTATGCTAGAGAACAACAAAAAAAGAACAACAACAAAAACCTTTCACTTTTCTTTCTAGATTCTATTATTCTAGATTAGAAGGATAGGAAAAGTGTAGAGTTGTCTTATCTAGTAATGAAGATTATGCTTGTGACCAAAACTTTCCTAGGGTTACAGATACAAAATTATTTTGGAAATCTAGCAAATGCAATAGGATAAGAAAATAGAATAATCAGTGTAAATACAGAAAAAGATCAAATTATTTTTATTTTCAGATTGTGATTGTATACCGTCAAAGCAGTTCTAATTAACTGCTTTAATTTAATTACTAATTACTGGTGAGGGCAAAAATAACTATGTAAATGCCAATAACCCCTCTATAGTAGCAATAAATGACTAAAAGTAAAATCATTAAAACTTCTCATAATAAAAATAAAAGCTACAAAACACAGAATTAAATGCATTATGAAGGTAAAAGATCCATATTACTTAATACTATAAAATCATAACAAGAACATAAAACAATATCTGATTAAATGTATAGGTCTATTCTTGGATGGAATATACCCACAAAGTCTTAATATTTAATAACATTTTCCTAATTTACATGTAAAGTATGCAATTATGTAACTCCAAAATAAATCCCATTTTACTTCTTTTTGTTTTCATTTTGGAATCAGATACAATTAATATAAAGTTCCTATTGAAGAACATATGTGAAAGAGAGGTCAGAAATTCTCAAAAAAATCAGTGATGGGAGAGGTGCCATCAGATAATAAAATGATTAAAAAATTCAAATAATAATAAAATAATAAAAAAAATTCAAAACAGAAGACTATTTTATCACTGGCACAGGAATAAACACACGAATTAGTAGAACAAAAGAGCAAGTCCAGAAACAGATCCAACCATGTAAGAATATTTGATATACAGCAAAGATGATAGTTTGACTCAAGGAGAAATAAATGGTCTGCTTAATAAACAGTATTTAGTAGCTGACAACTCAACTGTAAACAAAGTTAGACTCCTAATATATTAAAAAGTTCCACATGAATTAAAGATCAAACTATAACAAATGGTAAAAATTCCAGAAGAAAATTTAGGAAAATATTATGTAAAAACAATGGAGTGATCTGAAATAAGACAAGAAACCCAGGAGCTTTAAAGAAATTAACATATATATATATATATGTTTGGAAATGAATAAAGCACAAAAATCCCCACAGGATTGCATACCAAACTGCTTACACTGATTGGTTATTTCAAGATGATGAGAGATTATTTAAAAACTTTTTTTTAGAGTCAAGGTCTCACTCTTGTCACGCAGGCTGGAATGCAATAGCATGACCATGGCTCACTACAACTTTCACCTCTTGGGCTCAGGCAATCTTCTGCCTTAGCCTCCTGAGTAGCTGGGACTATAGGCATATGCCACTACGCCTAGCATATTTTTCCATTTTTTTGTAGAGACGAGGTCTTGCTATGTTGCCCAGACTGGTCTTGAACTCCTGGACTCAACCAATTCTCTCACCTTAGTCTCTCAAATTGCTGAATTATAGGTGTGAGCCAATGCACCCAGCCAAGATTATTTAAAAACTTTTAATACACCTATGAATTGTTTAATTTGTTACAAGTTTAATTTTACAGTTTTTTTTTTTTTTTAAAGATAGCAATAATTATTCTATGAGACACTACAGGAAAGCCACCAGGGGCCAACTAAATCCAAATGCACGGGGGGGGGTACAATTTTGAAGACAATATTCATAGAAGAAAATATTTTGGTTTCTACAAGCTTAAGGAACTATAGAACAAGAAATAAAAGCAGCTATCAAAAAGGAAAAATGGCAATTAGAGAAGTACAGAGTAATAGAGTATGCCACATTGCTACAAATCTTCATTCTAAGGTGTCTGTTTTCATCTATATGTGAGATCAAAGTATTAAGAGCACAACAACTACAATATTAAATTCAGGAATGGTATATCAGAAACACAAGGAGTAAGAATCGAGAAAATCTTAAGATACAAAGACAAGAAAATCAATACATTTTAATAATAAAAGGGCACATGACCCTGGGCCTAGGGATTGGACATTCTACAACCATACATTTATTTATCTGTACATACATGGTTTATTGAAAGCAAGGAACAGAGAAATGAGAAGCAGGTAAAGAACTATATATGTAACTATATATGTAACATAAATATCACAGTAGAACTCTACTTAAAAGACATCCTTACATTTTTACCTAGGAGAATAAGAGAAAATTTCATAAAGGTGGTAGCATTTGGAATTTAGAATGGCTAGATGAAAAGGGTCATGAGGGGGACAGGGACTGATGAAGCATGTTCAGAAATGGGAAGAGATGTGCAAAAGCAAAAACTCATGAGAAAACATGGCTTGGCTGGGGAAGGGAGGGCAGACAAGGAGAAAGGAGGGTAGATATCAGTTCTGACAAGAATGTTTCAGATGCTCCTTTCCAGGCAGAGTCCATCTACACACATTTTTCTCCTTGGAATGAAATCCTTTCCAATAGCCATCTAAGATCTAGAGTTCAGCTCTAGAACAGATTCACCCCAATCAGGTTCAGTGGGGGTTTAATCTTAGGAAAAGCGACATTGCCTGACTTAAACCCGAAGCAGTACAAAGGATGAAACCTTTCTTTTCTTTCCCCTATTTTCTCTGTCTGCTTTTTTACCAGATAGACACAAGAGTAGTCCTGACAACATTTTTCTATAGCCCTTAAGGAACTAGAGGCCTACACTATAGTGCATGACAATGTATTAGAACTTAAAAATGCTGATGTTTACCCCTCCTTGAGAAAAACGATTAAGAAAAGGAAACTGATTCTTAATTGTAAACTGCTTCAATTTGGATCTAAAAGTAATAACACTTTGCCTTTTGTTTGCAGGTTCAGAGTTGGAATAATTCAGTACCTTTGTAAACTGAAATTTTGGAAAGATGAAACACATTGAGACATGACACTGAAAGATGTGTTCAACAATAGATGTGGATAATTAAACTTTCTGATTTGACCTTAGGAAGCAACATTTCCATTTAATTCTCATGTTTTAGCTTCTAAAGAAAAATGTGTAATAAGATACAAGACAAGTTTTGGCAGCAGACAGAACTGTCTTAGATATGTCTATACTAATGGTCTACATTTACAGAATAAGATTAGAGTAGTGGCTTGTTTGGGGGCTTTTACTTTCTGTATTATAAAAAGGATTGCTCCATCAGCACTGTGTGACTTTGTAAAGAAAAGTACACAGAATGAGATTTTTAGAAAGGGCAATCTTGAGGACATTTTATTGTTCAGATTCTAAGGATGGGATTACTTGGTGTACTTACATAATCCTAACTAGTGCCTGTGATGGTGCAATATTGGCCAGATACATAGCTGGGAGATGATAGAAAAGGGGTTTTTCTGGGTCTTGTTCAGCATTTCTCAAAGTACAGGTGAGGCACTAGCTATATCACAATCACCTGAGATGCCTTAAAATTTCAGATTGTGATCCTCTACTTTCAGAAAATCTGATTCAATATCATAGAGGGAGACTCAGGCGCCAATGCTCTTAACAGGTACATCAGCTGCTTCTGATGCAAGGGAGAAACACTGCATGGTAATGGTATAGGAAAATGATAAACCACTACAGACCGTAGCTTCTTAGGCTATTACCCAAAGTGAATAAAGCAGTTTATTTCACAAACTATTATAACTGATTTTTGTTGCATTGATAAGTATTAACAATTAATGATATCTTATTGTTGATTTAGTTAATATAGCTGTACAGTAACAAAAAGAGCTATTACACAAATAGGGAGCTTTTCAAGAACTTTTATCAAAAGATCACTCTATAACAATCACAGTTCAATAAATTTATAGGCTATCAAAACTTTTTTAAAAATATATTTAAGGCCGGGCTCGGTGGCTCAGCCTGTAATCCCGCGCCTTTGGGAGGCTGAGGTGAGTGGATTGCCTGAGCCCGCGGGTTCGAGACCCGCCTGGGCAGCGAGACCTCATCTCTACAATAAATCAAAAAATCAGCCGGGCATGGTAGCGCGCGCCTGTAGTTCCAGCTACTCGGAAGACTGAGGCGGAAGGATCACTGGAGCCCAGCGAGTCGAGGCTGCGGTGGCCGGGAGCGGCCACTGCACTCTAGTCTGGGCGACAGAGTGAGACTCCAACTCAAAAAAAAAAAAAAATAAAAATAAAAATATATTTAAAGTAATGCACTTTTACTGAAAGGTCCTTAAGAGAATATAATTTTTTTCTAGTAGAATTAATCATTTCTCACACCCTTTCTGTGGTATGGGAAACACATGCTTTATCATAATCTCGTAGTTCTAACCCCATGCAACCACACATACATATGAACTTTAAAAACAAGTCAATATTTTACATTGTGTTCAAATAAAAAGCGATCAAAAGTAATAAATATCAAAACAACAATGCTTTGTTAGAGTGATTCCTGTATGAACATGAACTAGTGAATTCAGCTATTATATAGAAGGTATAATTAATAGAATCTGTTATGACAGGATCAATAATTATTATTATTATTATTATGGAACAGCTGACTGGACATTAAAATAATCTAATTACATTGAAAGTAGATATTATGGAATCCACTGAAACATAATTATGTACACACGTGTGTGTACACACACATATACATATAATTTAAGGCTTATTAATGAAAGATACTTACTACTATTAATAATGTAGCTTGGAATCATTTTACCTTTTAAAATTGCTGCTGAAATTCCAGTGGTAGCACAAAATAGGGGGGGGAAAAGCAAAGGCATTATTAAAAAGTTACATGGAATAATAATTTGCCTATGTCCGATGTGCCTAAATGTATACACGTAGGAAAGAAGATATTTATTGATAAAGGGCCTAGGAAAAAAAGCCAGGTCCATAGGAGGACTTAAGAAGATTAGAAAACCTTTGAATTCTGTTGTTTCTATCTATACATTCTTACATATATATATATATATATATATATATATATCCTACTCACTCATTCCATTGCTCTTAAATAGTTGACATTTCAAAGAATCCCAAAGAAGAATAAAGCAATACGAGATGACAAAACACTGATTAGACTAGCATTAGCTTATCACTAAACTTTTATCTTTTTAAACAATGTCCTACTTGGAAGTTATACTAAATTGAATCAGTTTCCTACATATCTATCAAACATCCTATGGAATATAGCAACCCCATACAAATTATGTACCTTCACCTATTTAAGAGGATGGGAGTGGTACAGCTCCCTCTACAGGTATCTCCAGCAGGTAAGATTAGAGTGCTACCACATAGAGGATCACAGTCTATGTCTGATAGCCCACTTTCCCTCATTTCTCTCATATCCCTGGGTGTGAAACTATAAAAAGTACTAGTAACACCTTGTATTTATTATAGCAATTTAGGTTTCAAAGAGCTTTCAAATTGCTAGCCAACATTTTAGCTTAGAGAGGACTATTTATTCTTAGAAATTAAGACATGCTATCTTTTTCTTTAGAAACAGTCATTTGTAACTTTTGTAAATTATAAATATCCACATGGTACAGTTAGAGCTCAGTGGGGAGAAGTGGCTAGATAGATTTCTATTGCCTTCACTAAAACAGTGATCATGTGATTATAGGGTGAGACCAATTACTATCATATTGTACACAACATTCAATACAATCTCTTCTTATTCCTTATAAAAGAGATGTAAGATACAGTATCGATGAAATTGAATAGTGAACATACTGGATGTTAAAAATGGCTTTCTTGATGTAGTCTCTTGTATTTTATCAACTGGACAGAATCACGGCAAAATTATAAATTATATATAAAAATATAATTCCAAAACATGCTA
Source organism: Cephalopachus bancanus (assembly GCA_027257055.1). Lineage (NCBI taxonomy): Eukaryota > Metazoa > Chordata > Mammalia > Primates > Tarsiidae > Cephalopachus > Cephalopachus bancanus. The sequence goes on from JAPVLO010000057.1 coordinate 7,753,184, forward strand.
ATTCAACAAACAAAGCAAAATAAATGTTTTACTATTCTTATTTCCAAAAGAAAAATATGTTTCGGAGTCATCATCTAAAAATTTTACTTGTTCTACCAGTGAACTACAAAAAAAAAATGGTTTTTAAATTATTCTTATTACCAAACTACTAAAATGAATGCCAAGCTACATTTTTTTTAAATGGTATTTTACCCTTACCTCGATCTTTTGCTTTGTCAGAAAGGAGCACTTCTACCTCCTCATATTCCCGGATGGCATCCAGTATGATGCTTCCTTCTTTGCTGAACAAGAAGAGCATAGGGATCCTGATGTCATCTGTATCCTTTCCATCACCGGCCATCTGGAACAGAGGGGCAGTATCACTGCTGCTCCCCTCATTGTCATCTAGCCAGAAAATGAATATAGCAAACATCAAAACATTTATCCATTAAAAAGATCTATCGACCAAGTGTTAGTTTTTGACAGAATTAAATTTATGCATCAAGAACCATAAAAACAAATATAACTTTTAGACCCAATACTTTTCCCAGAAATTTATCCTAAGGAAGTAATTTACAAGAAGTGAAAAGCTCGATGCCCAAATAAGATTACTGGAGTTTTATTTATAATTGTGAACAACTATAAACCATTATAAGCAAATTATAATAATCTACTTGATGGAACACACAGAAAAACAGAACGATATAATAATGCACAAAAAAAGTAGAACACAAAATTCTTTGACTATAAAAATTTATGGAAAAGCATAGAAACAAAAAAATTGTAATGACTTAGATTACAGTGATAGAACTATGAATGAATTTTTATCGTTGTTAACATTTCCTCTAATGGATACATTGTTTTACCAAACTAAAAACTGATTTTTTTATATAATGCACACAAAGAATAGTTATGACTACAGTAGTTTTTTCTCCTACAAGCTGAATTAAATAGTATTGCTACTTTGCGCTGTCTAAATACTAGTAATAGAACTACAAGTATAAAGTACTAGTCATACAGTATTACCTGAGATGCCAATCATGGACATCTCCAATCACACATGCCAGTCTCTCTGAAGAAACTGCCTGTCCTGTCTCAGAGTGCTTATTTGCACATGTCCTGCTAAGTGCAGAACACAACATATAATCTACCCTCTTAGTAATAACTGAATAGACCAAGGATGGTTATCTGATCAGTCTCCCTGGGGGACCTGGAACTGGTACACAGAAAGACTGCTTCAGTTGGCAGTAGGCAGTAGTTCAGTTAAATGACAAGGCCTCGGGCTGCAACTGCAATTCAGAATAGCTATTTTGGAACTGGTGAACAAAGAAGGAGTAGGCTGGTAAGAAGCTGCAATAAGGCAGAATTACAAAGAGAAGCAAAATTCAAAAAGACCTTGAGATAGAGACAGAGCAATGTGGAAAAAAAGTTAGCTATCATGGTTCCTGATGATTTTTAGTTCCAACTTCTACCTCCTTGTGATCCCAGTTGGATCTGTTGCTCGAATTCAGTGAAAATAATCCATTTCCATATAGTGAACAAACCTCTCGTCTTAAACCAATTTAAGTAAATTATTATCTCCTGCTGCCAAACAGTATCTAAGATAGTTTGTACTTCTAGCTCTTGTAAAAAAAAAAAACAAAAAAACAACTAAGTCCTAATTTACTCACTTATATACAACTAAAACCAGTAAAAACAAAACAAAACGCTTTGTCAGAAACAAAAACTTAGAAGGAAGAAGTCATCATACAATAAAGTTTCTCATTAAAAATTAAATTTTCTAGTGATCTATCACAGAAACAGAGAACTGAGTACCACATGTTCTCACTCATAAGTGGACCTTGAACAATTATGATAATACTGTAAGAAAGAGATTGACAGTAGTGGGAAACTGCCAGGGGAGGAGGGAGCAGGATTGGCAGCAGTGAAAAACTGCCAGTGAAGGGGGTGACACACCTCATCAACAAGGGTTCCTGCATAATGAACATGTGTATATCTAACCCTGAATTGTACCCCAAATCTTTAGAATTAAAAATAAAAATTAAATTTTCTGATGGGCATGGTGGCTCACACCTGTAATCCCAGCACTCTGGGAAGCTGAGGCAGGAGGATTGCTTGATTCCAGGAGTCTGAGACTAGCCTAAGCTACATAGTGAGATCTCACCTCTAAAAAAATTTAAGAAAATTAGCCAGATATGGTGGTGTACCCCTGCAGTCTCAGCTACTCAGGAAGTTAAGACAGGAAGATCACTTGAGCCCAGGAGTTTGAGGCTACGGTGAGCCATGATTGTTGTGCTGCATTCCAGTCTGGGCGACAGAATAAGACCTCAACTCAAAAAAAAAAAAAAATCCTGAGAGTAGGAATCATTGTCTCTTATTTACTTATCCATCGACCCCAGTATAGGATTCTCCACTAACAGCTACCAAAGAAAAAATTTAAGAACCTTTGCATAATATAGGATACCAAGAGAACTGGATTCAGCCTGTAATCCCAACACTTTGGGAGGCCGAGGCAAGTGGATTGCCTGAGCCTGCAGGTTTGAGACCAGTCCAGGCAAATTGGCAAGACCTCGTCTCTACAGTAAATAAAAAATTAACTGGCTACTTGGAAGTCTGAGGCAGCAGGATTGCTGGAGCCCAGCAGGTCAATCCTGGGTGGCCATGAGTGTGCCACTGCACTCCAGCCTGAGTGACAGAGACTCCAACTCAAACACACACACACACACACACACACACACACACACACACACAGAGGAAGATTTTTTTTAAATAATGCTATATTATGTTTCACACTTTATTTTACTTTATATTTCTATTGTGAAATCTCGGCAAGTAAGAGATGTTCAAAATGATAGTGATGGTAAGATACTAAATTCTCCAATATAAATAATCTCAGTGTGGAAAATAACCAAGGATCAAGAGAATGACTTAAATCAGGGTTTAGCAAACTTATCCTCTAACTCGCTAGATACTGAATAAATATTTCAGACTTTGCGGTTCTGTTGTAACTACTCAACTCCACCACTGTAGATCAAAGCAGTCATAGACAATATAAACAATTCTTTACAGCTGTGTCCCAATACAACTTTTATTATTATAAAACTAGGCAATGAGCTAGATTTCGTCTATAGTCCATCGTTTTCAAACTGCTGATTTTCTCCTAATACCTAATTAACTATTAAAATTAATGCAACTCTGAAGTGCTGATATGGGATAAGCAAAAGGAACAATAAACAATTTTTCACTGAAAAAAACTCTAATATTTTAAAACATAGAAGAATGTCTATTTCCCCTAATGGTCATGGCCTGTTTGTCACAATGTAAGTGATTTTTCTACGTAAAATTTAAAAAGCAAAACCCATATATGGGCACAATGATGTAAGGTTTATAATCTGTAATTTCACTGGAAAAAGATCCAACGGGATAAAAATCTGTAGCAATACTGTAAATGCTGTGATAATATGTACTTATGCCTATGCTCACTATTATGTCAAGAAACTTTATATATATTTAAACCTTACAATCACCTAAAAAATATTTATCACCATTTTTGCTGGAGCTCAAAAAATATTCCACTAATAAAGAGTTTTTTAAAAAAAATGAATCTGGATCAAGGTTACACTGCAAAGGGGGAATGAGAAACTACACCTTCATGTGTCTGACTCCAAAGCCTGCATTTCTGTGGAGGAAAGAAAATTTTCGATGGCTCCCCACAAGAGGTGGCAGAGTGTAACTCTTGCCCTCAGGGAGTTTTGGATCTCACGGGCACATGTTCTTAACCATGTTGGGTGTTTTACTACTCATATGACTTAATTCACCCTCAAATCTGACCCCAAGTATTTTTGCTGACAATAATAGAAAAAATCCAAATCTAGGATTTCAAAAATGATATTAGATATATAGAAGTTACTAAGAGTCACTGGAATACGTATCCTTTACATTGTGTAGGTAAAAGTAATACAACAAACTCTTTGATAAAATTTTAGAAAACAAAAGGAAAAAAATCCTAAAAATTACCTCTATAGTAAGCACAATGACATGGAGAATTACTTACCAATGACAATGCCACCAATGGCTCCGGCATTCTGGATGTTGCGTGCCTTTTCTGCAAACATGCACTGACCTCTTTGTATCAATGCAATTTTTCCCATCACCGCCTCAGGGTTAGTAAGCTCTGAACAACCATTGTATGGTTTACTGCTTGCAACAAATCCTCTTGTCTGTCAGAAATGAAAGTAACTTAAACAATCTTCTCAAATTGCAATCAAGTCATTAAATCTCAATATCTAGAGCTTTAAAAGAACTAGAATTCATTTCTTTTTTAATGATAACATGCCTAATATATTTAGCATACTTTTGTGTTAAATATTTTGTGTATCACAGTACTCAACCAGTATTTCTACTGTACTTTGGAGTTCATAAAGCTTTACATAAATTACTAAATCTGATCTTTATAATGACCCTGAGAAAAATAATACAAATAATATTTCCATTTCACATACGGGAAAACTGAGGTTACACAATTTGCTCAAAGACACAATGTTATAGTAAATGATAATGTTGGGACCTGTAGGCAGATTCAGTGCATTTACAACAGCCGGGAACCATTTTAAAAATCAGCACTGACAACCAGAAAACTTTTTAAAAGGGGGAAAAAGTGGATTTATTCTATATGAATCTGCAAACACTTCTTTTTACTAGAAAAATTAAATCCACAGAGAATTAATTTTTAAAAAAAGATGTTAGTAAAAAGATGTCTTAGTTATCATAATATAAATTCCATGAGGGCATGGATCTTCATTGGCTTTGTACACTGATATGTAACAAGCAGTGCCTAGAACACAGTAAGCACTCAATAAATAGTTATTGAATAAATCAGTCTATAAAACTTCTACATAGTTTTGAAATACACACTGGATGAAAGTCTAAATTAGGAGTAATAAAATGGAAAGAGCACTGGCTTTAAGGTTTAAGAGTGTTAGGATTCTTGGGCTGTGGCCCCAGCTCTGAAAGCAACTAGTCAGATGAACTTGTAAATTGTTCAGCTAAACAGGTCTTTGTTTCCTCTGCCATAACTAAGAGGATAGCCTAGCTTAGTGGTCTTCTAAATTTGCTCAGTGGAACCTCAGGGTCTCAGGCTTTTTACAGCCACCTGAGCCAGAGGACCTCTGCTTTTAGCTGCTTTCTACATAAAACTCAAGTTAGAGTTTTATTCAAAGAAAGATTCTAATGGTTGCTAGAAAGTCTGAAAAATATTTTTAGATAAATTGAAGGTACTAAATTAGAGATGAAGATCAAGAATCTGAAGAGGTTATAAATATAATTTTAATTAAAATTCTATAAGGATATCATATATATAATTATGATTCAAATTTTTCAAGATATGCTTTTACTTAAATCTGGGAAACTGAATATTTAGGTTTTTAAAATAAACTAAAACAGAGAGGAGACTAAGAAATTAGACAATACTTAGTATTTTAAATTCAATTTCAGCAAGCATATTTTAATCAGCTTGGGCAACATAGTGAGACCTCATCTTTGCAAAAAAAATAATAATAAATAATAAAAGTAACCAGGTATGGTGGTGAGTGCCTGTAGTCCCAGCTGCTCCAGAGGCTGAGGAAGGAGGACTGCTTGAGCCCAGGAGTATGAGACTGCAGTAAGCTATGACTATGGCATTGTACTCCAGTCTGGCCGACAGGCTGAGATTCTACTTCAAAAACAAAAACAAACAACAATAACAAAAAAACAAGCATATTTTAAGTGTACATACCTCTTTATGTTTAGACAGGTCTAGCCCAAACTGAGCTGGTCCAGCAGTCAATACTACCCTGCCAAAAAATGGGTGGGAAACAATTTGTACAGCTCGTGGGGGTAGCTGCTGTTCTTTCTGTTGCTGACTTGACAATTCAATCATCTCCTGCATGAACCTCAACCCATCTTCAGCATCAATTGAACTAGCAGCCTACAAAAGAAACAGATTCATTTTATCCCTCCTTTCTGGAGATTTTCACCAACTTTTCTGATTACCTCAATACACTGCATTATAGTTTTCTATTCTAAAATTTATTTTTTTACTTTAGGCCGCTACCAAGTACTTATGGCCTTACTTGTTCACAAATATATTATTTCCAGAAATTATACTTTCTAAAAATAACTTATCTGTAACTTACTAATGTCTCTCTCACTATTCTATAAACCACTTTTGATGCACATTGAGAACTAGATTTCTATCAAATGTTTGTTTTGCCTGTTATCTCCACTGGTTTCCCCTATGAAGAAAGAAACTTCACACCTGACCCACACTTCCGTCCCGGAATTGTGAACAAACAGCCAGATTTAATTTGATTCAAAACATACACATCAGACACCTATTCTATCCCATCACTTGCCTAGGCACTGGAGAGACGGTCCCTTACTTAAGAAGTTTGTGTCTGGAGGGAAAGGACACACAATGAGCTATAAAATTTCTCAAGTCGGAAAGTGGAATAAGAGCACAGACAAAGGAACAATTAATTCTGCTTCTGTGTATGTGGGAAAGATTTAGAATGCCATTTGAATTGAGTCTTAACAGAGAAAAAGTTAAAGGATGCCTGGCTATAGTTAAAAACAAAAAAGAAGATGGATTCCTGATATTTAATTGGAAAAACCAACAGGACTTGATTGATAGGAGTCAGAGAACGAAGGAAAATAGAGTGGAATTGGGAGACAGACAGCAGTTGAAGCCTATCAGAAACTTCTAGCTTTCATGACTTAGAGAATAACAACAGGGTTTACTGACTTGAATGACAAAAGAAGGAAAGATGAGTTTAAGTGATGGCACGAAAAGAGTAAAGAAGGAAGAGCTAATTCAAACTGGGACAGATTGAGACTGAGATACAGAAATGTAAGACAGGTAGATAAAAGCTGAGTTTAAGATTAAAGTCAGGAATCAGGGTTACATACATGTGTACAAAGATGACAGCTGAGTTTGTAGGAATAGGTGACATTGTTGAAGAGGAGCATATAGAAAAAAGGATATTAGCCAGATTCTTGCAAGGTGCCTATACATTGAATAGTTGTGCCAAGAAAGGAAAGTTACAAAGGAATTTACAATTCAAAGAACAGAGAAATAGAAAAAGAACTATGTTGCTGGAATGACTAGAAGCCAAGAAAGGAAAATGTTTTAAGAAGGGATCAGTCAATAGTTACAGAAAAGTTAAATCATATAAGGATAAAGAGGCTACCTGGTGGCAATTACGTGTCATTGGTGGCCTAAGTAATACAATGCCATAAGAGGTGTGACTCCCACTGCCAGGGAACAAGGGCGAGTTGAAACATAAGGAAGAAGGAAAAATACTCTTTAAACAAGGATGAATGTGACAAGAGTACAGATGAGGTAAGGTTGAGGGTGAGGTTGTAGGAGAGTTGAATTTGAAACTAAGGGATACCTGAAAATGGTTCTACGATGAAATTATTCAGCAAACTATGCAGTTTCCTCAAAATCAATATGCTAATAAGGTAAATAATACAAAGACCTCATGTTATAAAAACTTTAAAAACAAATATCAATAAAAATTTCTCAAAAACTAATGCTATCTTTCTTAGGCACAGAACAATAAATGCCTATGATGAATAAAATACTCAAGATTCAGTAGCTTATTGGAAACTAAAATAATATACAGCATAGAGATATAAATATTAAAGCTAATTACTGGCTTTGAAAGTTATGCTTTAAATAAAAGTAACAGTAGAAAGACAATGGACTAGAAACAGAAAACACAGATTTGAGTCCTACGTTTGACAATATTAACATAAGCAAATTGTTCAACATATCTGATTTAGTCAATTGATTTAAACTACAAAGAAGTTGAATTAGATGACTTCCAAAACACTTTCAAGTCCTAAAATTCTGATTCTCTAACTTTAAACAATATATTTTAAGTGTTCAAAAAGCCAAATGTCATTATCTTATTAACGCTAATGAGACCAAAGAGAGCAGAGCGGAGACAGAATCTAATTAGTGTAGCAATGTCTTACTTGGATTGCATGTTGGACCAACTGGACTCTCCCATCTTTCAGGTGAATCAAACTCACCCCCATCTTCTTCAGGATTTCTAAGTGCTCAGGGTTAGTGGCCATGAAATCTCTGGCTCTCAGAGGGGGTTTAGCTCCACTTCTGAAACTCTCCTCTCTGCTAAAAGTAATTATAGGCAATGCTTAAAAAATTACAAATTAGAATTGGCAAAAAACACAAGTCAAATGAAAATAACGTTAGATATCTGCAAAAGTGCTAGTTTTAGAACAAGTAAAACTGGAATAACTGGAAAAAGTTACTTTCCTACAGCTAATGTGGGTTATTAATAAGTGGTATAGCTTTCAAATATAATTATTTTCCAATTACAAAAGCATGTATATTACCTACATAAAGCAGTATTGTCAACCATACTCTAACTATATGAAGAGGTACAGAATAGGTTTGCTGGGGAATTTGTTACTATTGACATTTTTCTCTAAAGACACAGATTTTTCTATCAATATTTTAAAAGCAAAACAATGCTTGTATCAGTGAATGATAATGTTTATGTAAAAATTTTGTTTAGAAATCTCCTTGTAATGGTCTTTCAAATATAATTATTTAAAATAAACTAATTAAACCAAAACATTTTTATTTAACAAGAATAAGTACTTCCTCAAAAAGTAAAATCAAACAAAACAAAAAAACCCTGTATTTTCACAACACAAAAGCTATAAGCATAGGAAAAATATTTTCTACACCTATAAGACATGGAAATATTTGATTAAACTATTCTATGTAAAAATGAGCTACAGAAGTCAAAAAATGTTACATACTGCCCAATGATAATACTTTAGTTAATAATATCAAAACAAAAAAATGTTAAACAAAAGTTACACTGAAAATTCCCATAACAATAAAAAGATATTGCTGTAAAATATGCTTTACTATCTAACTTAACTAATAATTTTTATTTTAATCAATGAAACTACATACCTCAATATTTTTGGTCTAAGTGAATAGTTTCTTGACTGTTGTTATGTTCCCTAAGTTCTCTGCTATTTATTAAGAGTTAACTTTGATATCAGCGAATATAAAATAATACATCTTACACTCTGATGATGCCTCTAGGACAGCTCTTATCCACCACATTTTTCAAGGGTTCACGAATGCTCTGAGCGTACAATGGGTCATTAGGGAAGAGAATCTGAGTATTTGGACAAGTCCAGTCAAAATTACTGTCATCCAGCTCTGTATATTCTGAGGTCTACAATATAAAAATAATTTTACTTAATTTTTAAAAAGAAACATTTAACGAAATGTAAGTGTATACAGGATGAAATAAAAGAAGACATATGTACTTTTCCTATCATACATATATTTATTGAATTCTAATCATGGATTACTCTTCACCTGGAAAAATTAAACAAACATATAGAAGTAAAAAATAGAATAAGACATTTGATTCAAAAACTCACTGTGTTCTTCTTAGAAATGCTTTGATTTGTAGTAGAAAGCCAAAGAGGTAAGAGATGTGCTTCTGTTGTAAAGATGTAATCTTCTATGTCAAAAATAATATCTTCTTTATCAGCAAATAATAGGTAAAGATATTTAAACATTTCGGCCAAGAAGAAAGAATCCATTCTAAAATTAAAAGTCACAAATAAATATAAGAACATAAAAATATCTAAAAAACATCTAAATGCCAACTACCTGGAAACCATAGAGTCAATGTCAATAACCTTGTCTATACTAATGTAGATGATATCTAAAAAATATCTAAATGCCAACTACCTGGAAACCATAGAGTCAATGTCAATAACCTTGTCTATACTAATGTAGATGATATCTAAAAAATATCTAAATGCCAACTACCTGGAAACCATAGAGTCAATGTCAATAACCTTGTCTATACTAATGTAGATGCACAAAGATATACAGAATGTATCAACTCCCCAGTGGCAGAATAACCTTGATTCCAGGTATGTAACATGTCAATTAAAAAGATGAGAAGAGCTGTCTACCCAGATACTCTAAATCTTGTCAATAACGCAGAGAAGATTTTTCTACAGATCTTCCAATAAGAGAAAGTTCTGTATTTCTTCTACAGAGATCATCAGCAGGGAAGTAACCTAGATGAATTTTACTAATGGTGACTACAAAATAATCTTCTAATCTACTAAATCTTCAATCTACTAAGGAACTGGGTCAAGTCATATGATTTTGATGGAGTTTATTATGTAGCCATTTAAGTGATAAAAAAGAAAGCTTTAAAGGTAAAGGAAATCATTTATGAAAAGTTACATGAAAAAAGTACAACACAAAGTCACATGGGCTATGATTATAACACTAAATATTTGTATACTTGTCAAGAAGGGGATGTGGAGAAATAAATGGAACAAAAATACATGAGTCTTTACAAACAATTTAATGTTATACTGTTTTAATGACATTTTAAAGAAAAGTTAAATAAAAATAAAAGTGTCAGGAAAAGGGCATAGCTGGTAGATGGAATTATAGTAACAATGAATTTAATTTAATACCTCCCAAAGCATTCTAGGTTTGGGCAGTAATAGATAACTTCCAATTTACTGGACAGGTTGTATAGTTTCACACTTTTGGCCAGGCACAATTCTGACACATAGTAGGCACTCAATAAACATTTACTAAATTGAATGCAAGTTTAAAGAGCATTACTCAAGAATGAACTGGAGAGGCAGTGGAACACAGTGGTAAAGAAGATGGGCTTTGGAAACAGAAAGATCTTCCAATAACTAGCTCTGTGATTGTGGGGATATCATATAAGGACTGTGTGCTTCAGTTTATTCTTCTATAAAAGAAATATAATAACACAGTCATTACATTGGTGTGAAGACTAAATTAGATACTGTCAATTATGTAGCATAGCATCTGGCATACATAGGAGATCAAAACTACAGTTATCAGTTGTCCTCTATATAAATGATTTATTTTGGAACAAAAACTCACCTGTAATGTTTCAAACTTTTTGGTCATTTTGGATGTTAACATTTTTAGAACATAAAATGCTTTCCTGTCAATCCGTAATATACTTAACATAATTTAATCTTTTCTGAAGGACTGACAGTTATCACATGAGCAAATGCTTATCTTGAGAACTGTAGACTGATACACAGAATATTGATAATTGGCAAACACTAGAACAGATGATTTGTAAATATTTAGAAAAGAAGAGGGCATGGTAAGATCACTACACTATGAAGTGGGTAAAGCCAGCAAGTTGATCTAGTTTGTATTTAAAAGTCATAAACATACATGTAAATGAAAACATATGGGCATTACAAATGTTCAAGAAACTACCAAATTGCTAACAGTGATTATCCTAGGAAGGTAGACAGCCGTGTCTTAGAAAATATTTTCATATTCTTTTTTTGTCATTTAAGCTCTTTTGAGTAATTATCTATTAGGAAAATACAGATATTTCCGTTTTGAAAATTATGTGGTGTGTGTGTGTGTGTGTGTGTGTGTGTGTGTGTGTGTGTGTAGCTAGAGGACAGTGCTGATAAACCTGTAGGGGAATAAGCCACTCAATGCAAAGAGCCTATAACTGAAAGCCCTCAACTGCTGTGCCATGAGGCACTGGTCATAGTTCAACCAAAACTCTTCCTAACATTTGGATGAAAAAGAAATTTTTTTTCAATCATTCATTGCAGCCTTGAACTCCTGGGCTCAAGCAATTCTCCCTCCTCAGCCTCCTGATAGATGGAACTACAGGCACACACCATCACACCTGGCTGATTGCTTTTGTTTTTTTGTAGAGGTGGGGGTCTCTCTATGTTGCCCAGTCTGGTCTGGAACTCTTGTGTGCAAGTGATCCTTCCACCTCTGCCTCCTAAAGTACAAGAATTACAGGCTTGAGCTACTGTGTCTAGTCTGGATGAAAACATTTTAAGGCATGTTTGACTAAACCACAGACCACTAAAAATTGGTAGCTTAGCTAATAGATGACTGAAATGAGTGAGATTCAAGCTACCAAAAAGAGAAATAGAAAAAAAAATGAATTCTTTTGGCTGGGTTAAGTATAAAAGTTCTAAGTTTATACTTAAAAAAAAAAAATCAGCTGCCCAAGGAGTGGGGAGCGGAGATCACCCATTTGTCAGGAGGCTATTAGTTAAGTATCTGAGGCTAGTTGATCACAAGCTCACTGTGAGCTGAACATAATAAAGCTGCTAAGAAAATCTAAAGCACTTTTTGATTTAACCCAGCATGATGAAGACTGGTAGTTCTCAATCTTTTGTCAGGCTAAATACATGTGAGAGATACAGTGGCCCTGAGAGGAACAGTGAGTCAATGAAGTAGTGGTCCTTAATTAGATAGAGGGTGTTAACCATCATCAGCCGCAAAAAATTAGCAATCCGTTGCCTGAATCCAGATGGTTATGGTGCTCTTGTGCTAGGCACAACTTGAGTATAGTTAATTACGGACATGATATTTTCAAAGATATTCTATATACTGGAATACAATCAGAATGGGTAAAAAGGGGTCCACAGATAATGTCATAAAAGAAATGTTTGGCAGGGGGAAAAGAAGGATGCTAATCTTTGAAAAGTAGAACTCTAAAGACAGTAAATCATTTCTTCTGTAAATCCTCAATCTGTTACCTCTTTTCTACTACAACATATATCACATGGCTGTGATTATTTCTTTACACATCTTAATTATTCACTCACCACAAGTCATGGCAAGGGATGGACTGGTTCTATTTTATTTTTCTATCCTCATACATAAGTGCAGTGCCTGGCCTAAAGTAGGTGGTTAATTATTGTTCTTTGAATGAATTGCCAGTATAACAGTTGTCAAGAGCCAATCTACCTTGATTAGAATTGTGATTTAATCTAAGTGTGTGACCTGGCAAGTTCTCTAACTTCTCTTTGCCTTGCTTTCTTCATCTATAAAATACAGATTATAATAAAATAATACTTCAGAGGGCTGTTGTAAGGATCAAATGAGTTAAACATATTAAGTACTTAGAAACGTCCAGAGTGTAGGAAATAGTCAATATATGTTACAGACAAATGCACAGGGCATCTGTCTTATTTCTGACTATTATCTATGTGCCCACTTCCAGAAACCCATTTATTTCTCATCAGCTGAGGTCAGGGATGGAGATTCCAAGCCCAATTAACTATTATCCAAATACTCCGAGTGAGTGAAGGACTAAGGAACAATCCTACGCCTAGATGATGAGTGCTGTGTTCCCTGTGTCTTTAGTCCTTCTGCCTGGAACTTCTTTTTCTTTCTTCTTCTAATTGTTGCTCATCTTCAGGACACAGGATTCTCCAGGAAACTTTCATTGGCTATCACAACCCAGTCTGTGTTTCATGCCCCTTTAATATGTTTCAGAGCACTTATATGATATTTTAAAAGTCTGTTTATCTGCTTGCCTTCTCCAATTCAGTGACAAGTCTTTATATCCTTAATCCTCAAAAACTAGTATAACCCTGGTACACAAGAGGCCCCAGTAAATATCCGTGGGATAAACATTTGCTAACCAAAGGAACAAACAAGCTTTATCATTCATTTAGAAATGTCTACATGACATCTCTCAGATAAGGAATTCCAGAATAACTGGAATGTTTATGAATAGCACATTGACCAAAGAGTACTTTTGATAGATTCAGTACTTAATGCCATCCACATCTACCCAGTATCCAATGAAACAAGAACTACCACTGGACTTTCTCATCCCTCTAAATCAGAATAACATGCAACTTTTGTGGAATTCTTGACTGAGCACAAATCATAATACAGATCATTTACCATCATCTTGGTAATTTCTAATAGCTCACAAACATTAAAAAACTACTAGCAAAGTGAAAAAAAATCTCAGCTATGACTAATTACAAGCTTCTGATATTAAACAATCATTCACTCATCTGTTTAAAAATGATTTGAGCACCTACTATATGCTAGGAACTATGATAAAAATAAACTTTTCAAACAATTGAAAATGAGTCTATTCAAGAAAGTAAAAAAAAAAAACCAAAACACAATGAACAAAGGTTTGTGTCTTCAAATACTCTTTTTAAAAGAACTAAACGTATCTGAATCCTGACTAGTAGTCATATTCTGTGTTGTTTTAGGATTACCCTGAGAAAAGGGGATGTTAGCAATTGTTTTACCTGTCCTCATGACTTCCAGTACGAACATCCTTCATGGCAGCAAATCCGCAAGGCACTCTAGCATATTTATTTAAATTTTCAATAAGTGTTTTCCCTACTTCAAGGTAGTAAGGATCTCCTGTAGCCTATTAAAAAGGAGAATATATGTATACATATATATAGCTTATATATTACCACATACCTACTCATTTATCAAATATTTATTGAGTACCTACTAGGTGCCAGGCACTAACTATATCAGATACTGGAATGCATGTCACATAGAACCAAGCTCTGAAAACAAGCCATGGATTTGCTTTACAGTATTTCTTACACAATTGGAAAGTTGTCTAACTATATTCCTTAGCTTTTAGATTAAATTCCTCATGCACAGAAAGATTGCCTGATTGAAGAAAGGCAAGATACTTGCATGCTTTAAAAAGCAACACTAGAACATAAAATTTCTTTACATAAATATTCACATAAATATTTTTTAAATGCAAATTTTAATAAAAAACCCTTACATGTCAGTCCTTGCATATTTCAGTAACGCTATGGACTTGATGAACAAGAGCCATGATATATCCAACTATTATAACATTAAAAGAAGACTTTGAAAACCCAACTACTATAAAAGAATGAAAAATCCAAGGGAGAATAGGGGCTAAAAAGCAAAGAGAAGTAAATCATCTTACTTTATATAAGAAATAGGTACTTTCTGCAAATTCTGGCCTTAAAGGATGTTGAGCCCAATGAACTCTGAAATCTGTGGTAAATGCCTAAAAATGAAATACAAAAAGGCATAAAAATGTGAGTAAATAAACAAGTAGCTCTATAGTATATAGTAGTACAAATTAAATCATAAAAAGGTAAAAGCAATTAAAATATAAATCATGACATTTTCATCAATGAAAAAATCAATTTTCATTGCTTAAAATCACAATTCATTTTGCAAAGATTGTTTTACCAATTAAATTGATTACTTTTTAAGTGATCATTTTGGCTAACAGCAAACTCAAAGAAACTCAGTAATAAATAAAACTCAGTAATGCCACTAATGAGTCCTTATGGTCTACATAATTATGCTTTTTTTCTTTTCTCCACTTTTTCCTCTTAATTATTACTTTCCTAGTTCTCATATTTCTTTTGAAATTGACAAAAATTACATACATATCATGTACAGCCTATGTATACACTGTGGAATGGCTAAATCAAGCTAATTAACATATGCAGCACATCACATACCTATCATTTTTTGTGGCTTAAAATCTACTCTCATAGTAATTTTCAAGTATATATATTTCTACTTTAGCATATGTTCTTTCATAGCAACCTCAAATCATTTGTGAAATGAGTGGAACATTATTTAAAAATAAATAAAATTAGTCTATTTGAAAGTTATTCAAAAACAGATCTAACTAGTTTTTAAAATAAGATAAAAATAAAAGCAAATACAAACTTTTATGGGAACTGAATAAAAGCTTATTCTGTGATAGATGTATTCAGTCGAAACCTCAGTTTATTCTGTATGGAAATGAATTTTCTACAATGCACAGTCCTACTCACCTGAAGGCTAATAAAACTATACTTTCCAAAACAAACACTTTAGGAAGCATTCTAAGTTGGTGGAATGCTTAGATATCTCACAGAGGGTAGTCAATAAGCAGAGATAGAACAAGGCCATACACACATTTGGAAATTTTTAATGGTACATTTCTGGAAAGCCAAAAAGTATGCTATTAAAATCTTGTCATATCAATCTAGCAAGAATATTTATTACTAATATAATGTATAAAAACTAGGAAGAAGAATTCTCAATCAGCATGAAGAAATATTGGCATTCTCTAAATTTCCAGGGAGCATGTGTGACCAGCAAAGGTACATTTAATGCATATGGTTTTCATAAAACAAGCTTCAGAAAATAAAAGGTGACAAGATATCCTTAGCTGGTGAGTATATATAAAAGTTAGAATGAGATAATATTACAATGGCATGGGTTAGAAAGGATTGAAAAACACTAAGTTGGGAATTTTTTTTTACATAAAACTAATGTCAGCATTACCCTAAGCCAGACTTCTTTTAATACATGAAGGAAAGCAAAAATATATATATAATACTGTACAAAACAAAAATAAATTAATTAAATAAACGACTTAGCCAGGAAAAAATAAAAAGAACAAGCCTTGAAGATGTCATTTTCTACCTTTAATTAGCAATTTATAGTACACATCGATTGGAATCCCAAAGACCATTTGCTTACCTCTGGTAGAAAATTGTGTTTTTTAATCACCTGATATAACATTTCATGAGTTTCAATAGCAGGTCTAATATCCCCCTTTAAAACCTAGAAGTCAACAACAACACAAAATTACCTAATAAAATATAAGCTGATTTTATCCATAATTATTATATAAACAAAAACATATATTACTACAATTTGAAATGTGACTATGTTTTGGTAATTCAATTTCAGAGATCAGTAACACAATTAACATCACTTTACTTTCATATTAAGAAAATAGAATTCTTTATACCTGTAAGCCTGGAAAAAACGCAAGCAAAGCATCCATCCAAGTCCGAGCATTCAGCATTGGTTTGTGGATATGCACATCCAGTAAAAGAGGTGGCTGGCTAATGTACCTCATTATGGCATCGTAGTGCTAAAAGATTACAATAAGTGCTCATGAAAGCAGATGAAAAAAGATATACCACTTTAAACACATTAAATAGCACTGCGAAATTAAACCAGACTTTATACATAAATTCACTATCAATTTAGTATATAAATTATTTTAGATAGAAATCTTTCTAAATGTAAATATATATATACATACACATATATATACTCCCTTATATCCTGTAACTCAGATGCAGAATATTACAGACTATATTTAATACATGACCTTCTCAGGAAATAGGACTGAACATCGCTATTTCCGGTTGATTAACCCATGATTAGTATGCTTTTGTGGCCCATGGATGCGCTCATGTCCCTTGAAATATAGTTACAGGTTTTTATATTATATAAAAATATATACATATAGTTTTTTTAATGTGTCTAAGAAATTTGGTCCTTTATCAGCTAATATAATATTCTAGTGCACACTACTATCTAAACAAATGCATCTAATCACTGCTGCTATGCTGAAAGTCTGTTCTCTGATCTTTATGCTTTAAAACTCTTCACCTAGCTACCTCTCAGTTTTGACAACAGGTTGAATTATGATAATGAGCCAACAAAAATAGTATCTGTCTCAATTCTCTCAAGAAATTTTTGTTATAATAAGCAATATATATGATCATTTTTAAAGTATTCAATTGATAACAGATTAAAGCTTTTACTAGGTTTTGTTTTTGTTTTTTGCTAACTCACCTGTTATTTAATCATCATCATTATTATTATTCTTTTAAAGCAGGATTTATTGAGAGGACAGAAAAGTTCCCACAGTGGGAAGGGACCCGAAGGGGTTGCCTTTAATCATTATTATTGAATCCTGTCAAAGGTTAAGGCACTGTTCTAATCGCTTCATATGCATAAACTCATTTAATCGTCACAATAACCCTGTAAATAATACTAGGACTCCCATTTTGTAGATGGGCTAGTTACTTGCCCAAAGTCACAGAACCAGTAGGTGGTACAATTAGGATTTAAATCAGTACCTCTCCCAGACTTTTAACCACTAAATCATACTGCCTCACATATGTAACATGGCTGAACTGATGGGTGAGCAAAGAAATAGGTTTAAAAAAAAAGAAATAGATTTTTAAAAGAATATAGTGATATAGCTAATGAGTTTACGTTCATTTCAGTTTGCTTCAATTACAAGGTGATCCAATTGGGCCCAATAATCTTCCTACTCTCCCTAAAAACATGGTTGTGGTTCTGATTCAGTCATATAACTCACAGACCTGCTTTTGAAATGAAAACTCACTAATTTCTCCAAGTCTCCAAAGTTCTGTATACTTAATATACTTAAAGACTAGGCCAAACTTCTAAGACTTCAAAAAGAATCCAAAGGAGAAAGGTAACTAGCAACTTATTCCAATAATTTTCCTTGTACAAAGAATGTTAGGTAAAACTCAAGTACATGTTATCACTTATCACATATCTGGAAAATTTCTGATAAAACATGAAAATAAAACTGCTTTTTAAACAAATTTTTCGGAATGTATGTAGTTTTTACCCTGTCCCTGCCCAATATCATCAGGGAATACTGACACAAAACTACTCACATTTTAAAGATTACCTTCTAGAATGTCAGTCAGGTAACTGAGTTTTTATCAAAATCTTAACTCAAATGAAATTGGCTATAAACTGAATACAAAATTGGATCAACTTACTGTATTAAATCTTTCCAGAAAACTGTCATCTCCAAGCAAGACATAGGCTTTCAATAAATATTCATAATATGAATCAATCCCTGCTCCAACTCCACTATCTATGGAAAACACATATAAATGTGATTTTTCATTACACAAGTGTTAACAATTCTTGATAGAGTATAAGTGAGGATACTAGTACATCTAAAATGAAAAATCAGTTCAAACATGAAACTATTTAAAGTAAAAATTACACATTTACAGAAATATCAATCCTACTATATGAATAATGGTTTCCTTGGTCATAATAGTTGTTTTTTTTTTTTTAAATCTTACTTTGCAAAATTGGTTACAGAAGTCTTTTTTTTTTTTTTTGAGTTGGAGTCTCACTCTTGCCCAGGCTGGAGTACAGTGGCTCACTCACGGCCACCGCAGCCTCGACCTGCTGGACTCAGGTGATCCTTCTGCCTCAGTCTTTCAATTAGCTAGAACTATAGGTGTGCACGACCATGCCTGGCTACTTTTTTATTTATTGTAGAGACGAGATCTACCCAAGTTGCCTGCTGGTCTCGAACCCCTGGACTCAGGCAATCCTCTCGTCTCAGAAGTCTTATTTAAAAGCAGGAGATATTACACAGTTTTAAGATTTTTTTTTTTAAGTACATTTTCTCAGTGAGGAAAGTCAATGAGCAAGCACTAGAGGCTGTCATTATGCAATTTCTTAACTGAACCCTTGTCTAGTAAGATACCAATATTCAAAGTCATAATAGATGCAAAAACAAGATTGCTACTGTTTGGAGGTGTCAGTTTTAATTGCTGAAACTAGCAATAGTTGCTGACTTCAACTTCCAAGATCATCACAGAGGTCCATAGAAAGAAAAACTATAAGAAATCTCTGGGAAAGAGGGAGGGAGAAGACTGGAATGGCTTTGGCCTGGAGCTCAAGTTCTAGCAGTATCTCTCCTATTTTACCTTTCCAGGCATGACTTGGAACAGTAAAACAGAAATAAACTGCTAGAGTTTTGCTCTTGCTTCTCTCCTGCCGCTACCTTGAGACAAAATGTTTTCTCCTACACCTGTGATGACTCAGATCTCTGCTCCAAGTATCCGCAGGAAGAAAATCTGGGGACTAACTAACTTGAGACAGTCTCTTCCCATTTTCCTCCCAAACTCTGAGGCCTGGTAAATTACAATCTAAATTATGATTTTATACCCAGAGCACACTCCCTGCCAATTAAATCAGAATTTCTAGAAGTCCAGGCATTGGTATTTTTAAAAACATCTTAGAATTCATCCCTGTAATCACTGGGGCTAATAGGAATTGAATCTGCCTGTCCCAAAAAGTAGGTGACAAGGGAACATGAACTCACAGAACAAAAACAAGACATTAAAGAACTATTACTTTAAAAAAAAAAAGGACTGAAATAAAGAGTTTATCAGAAGAAGAAAAAAAATTAAAACAGGCAAACCAAAAATTTAAGATTAGCCTTATTTATAAAAATAAAAACACTAAAATGAAAAGAAAGATGTTAGCAATACAAAATGAGAAAAAGTTTTAATCATACAGAAATATACAGAATAAAAAACATAACAGCTAAAACAACACGATAGATGTGATACATAGTAGCATGAATACAACTGAGGAATAAATTAGCAAACTGAAAGGCCACGCAAAAGTCTCCTAAAAGGAAAAAGGCAAAAAATGAAAATATAAAAGAAAAGCTAAGATATATGAAGGATAGAAAAATATGTGATAATGATTTAGGTAACAGGAACTGCAAAAAGAGTTAAATAAAAATGAAACTGACTAAAGTTCCTAAAAAAATAAAGAAAATCAACCTTTGGAAAAGGTCCATAGAATACCAAAAGGAGAGATTAAAAAAAAAAAAAATCCTACATCTGAAATTATGTTACTGATTTAGAAATTTCTCTTTAGCCTTGACTTCTTAATTTTCCATAAATTATAAGGGCATAAACATTATAATGATATCCCATTTTTTAACAGGATGTAAGAAGACAATAGAGTATTTTCAAAAATGTGAAGAAAAATAACTTAAACCAAAAATTACACACAAACTATCCTTCAAATATAAAAGCACAATAAAACTCTTGCTAGGCATATAAGGCCTCAGAAACTACTAAAATCTACTGAAAATAGTCTAGACGAAATAAATAAACAAGAAAGGAGATAAACTCAGAAACTGTTGTAAGCAATAAATAAAGAACAAGTGACTAAATACCTTGATAAAACTGTTATCTTTAAATACATGGATGGGGTGGGTAAGGGGTAAGAAAGAGAGAAAACACTGAAACCAAAAGAAAAAGGAAAAAAACCTATTCATAATCACACCAACACAATATTAATGTAACTGGGATGAAGGTTCGAGCAGGCGGACACAAAGGAATGAGAGGGCATATTGGAGGTCATGTTGTTAGAAGAGAGATGCAGGTATCAATTAAAAACAAAAAAACTAAAAAGAAACACAGAAAAGGAGAGACAAACTGAAGTAACAGTTAAGATAGTATAAATAAGTTCAAATATATTAACAATTTCAATAGATGTAAATGAATTATACTCAGCAATTAAAAGATAAAGATTGAAAAACTGGATTTTAAAAATCTATAAATTTTATAAGACATAAACTTATAGCATGAGCACCAGTAAAGAATAAAAGTAAAAGGCTAGTAAAAGATACATCAGGCAAATACTAAGCAAGATAAAGCTGCTGTGGCTATATTATTATCAGATAAAATATATTTTAAGACAAAGACTACTACTAGAGATGGAGGGGGTCACTACATAAGGACAAAAGGTTCAACTAACTTAAGGAGCAACAGCAATGAATGCACCAATACAATAGCCCAATGCATCCAATAGAATATATAAAGCAAAAATAGAACTACAGAGATATTAACAATATTAATAAGTCCATGATCCTTATTGGAAATTTCATCTACTTTTCAATTTTTGATAGGTCAAACAAATAGAAAATCAGCAAAGCTATACAACATCATCAATGATGGAGCAAACTGACATATAAAATTCTAGATCCAACAATTAGAAAATAACTTTTTTTATAAGCACATATGGAACATTTACAAAAACTGACCATGTTCTAGGTCAAAAAGAACACTTCAGTAAACTTCAAAGGATAGGTATCACACAGAACATAAGTATCACATATGTATCATACAGATCACTGAATTTAAAATATAAAAATTTTAAATGTCCCCCACATAGCTATAAAGTGAAAAACACTGCTAAAAACTCAGAAAAGGAGAAATCTGTGAGAACCAGTTTTACCTCACATTACACACACAAAACAACTGCAGAGGGTTTAAAAACTTCAACAGTAGTAACAAAACTTTGAAACTCAATATCAACATGAATACCTTTTAGGCCTCTGATTGAGAAGAGATTATTACACAAAAGACAAAAAAGTATCAATCATAAAAGACTGAAAAATTTGTATTAAAAATTAAAGAGAACTTAAAACAAAAAGACAAATCATAAACTGGAAGAAGATATATGCAATATACATAACTGGCAAAGAATTAGTATCAAGAATATATAAAGAATGTTTAAAAATTATTTTTATTTAAAAATAGCACAAGTTAGCCGGGTTCGGTGGCTCAGCCTGTAATCCTGCGCTTTGGGAAGCTGAGGTGAGTGGACTGCCTGAGCCCGCGGGTTCGAGACCCACCTGGGCAACTTGGCGAGACCGCATCTCTACAATAAATCAAAAACTAGCCGGGCGTGGTAGCGCGCGCCTGTAGTTCCAGCTACTTGGAAGGCTGAGGTGGAAGGATCGCTGGAGCCCAGCAGGTCGAGGCTGCGGTGGCCAGGAGTGGCCACTGTACTCCAGTCTGGGCAACAGAGTGACTCCCAACTCAAAAAAAAAAAAAAAAAAAACCCAAAAAGCACAAGTAGCCCAATAGAAAATGGACAAAAGAAAGAACACTCAATTTTTAAAAAAGGAAACACATATGGTCAATGAATATGAAGACGTCTTCAACATCATTAATGATCAAGGATATGTAAATCAAACCACAATGGGAAATCATTTGTATATATACTTGATTAGCAAAAACTTTAAGTCTGACAATACAAAATGCTTAAGAAGATGTCAGTCCAAAGGAACGCTCATACATTGCTAGTCAAAGTACATAGTGGTGAAACAACTTTGGAAAATAATTTGACATTATCTCCTGAAGGTGAATGTTAACTTACCCTATCATCTAAAAATACATATAGACAAGAGAAACACTTAATATACACACAACAGTAGAACTACAAACCTATTCATGGCACTATGGTTCACAATAGCAAGGTACTGAAAACAGTTTAAATGTCCATTAAGCACGGTTTATTCATCTAATAAAATAAAGCTGTTGTAGCTATATTATTATCACACAGCAGTAAAAAAGAATTACAACTTCACACAATATACATGATGCTTAGCAATACAGTTAGTTCTCATTTAACATTCTGATAGGTTCTCAAGCTGTGACTTTAAGTGAGACAACGCATAATCAAACTAATTTTTTTCTCATCAACGTTATACTGAAATAATGTTTTTTGAGGACCTGCTGTGCATCATTTCACTTAAAGTTAGTTTCCAAAAAATTTATCAATGACCTCAGGTGAGAATTTATATAGTATTAAATTTAAAAAGTCTCAGAAGGGTACATATGACATGATATCCTTTTATAAAGTTTAAAACAAAAGTAGGCTTTTAAGAACCTGGAAACAGCCATGCTGCCCGTCAAAAGAGGACTGGATTAAAAAAAGTGGTACATATACACAATGGAATACTACGCAGCCATAAAAAAGAACAAAATCATGAATTTTGCAGCAACCTGGATGGAACTAGAGTCTATAATACTGAGTGACCTCTCACAGAAACAAAGATCCGAGTATCACATGTTCTCACTCATAATGGACCTTAAACATCCAATGCAATACTATACGAAAATGACTGACCGCACTAGGAAACTATGGTGGGGGGAGGGAGATGGGATTAACAGTAGCAAATATCTGTCTGGGTACGGGGAAACATCCCATATCAACAGGGTGCCTGAATGAAACGCAATTGTATACCTAACCCTTAACTGTACCCCACAACTTCACAATAAAAAAAAAATTTTTTTTTTAAAGTTGGCTTTTTTAGGAATACATATTAAAAGGAAAGTAAGGAAATGACCAGAATAAGAATGATGGTTTACTTCAGCTAGGAAAGGCAGAGGCATGGAATTCCAAGGATTACAAACAGAAATGATATGTTGTCCAGTAAGCTGCTGTTGTAATGCATAGGCTAAATTAAAATGAATGGATAAATAAAGTGGGCCATGCTTGGATTAATAATGTGTCATGTCATATTGCAAAAATTCAAAATTAATTATGATTAATTAACTTAACTTGAGGTCTGAAGTGGGTTTTTAAAAAAAGAAAATAATTACAGAATTCTGAAGCCAGGATTCAGATTTGTTTCAGAAACCATTTAGATAAAAACTGAGAAAAATTTTATACAGTACTAAATATAGGTAATAATTTTATTTTAATAGGTTCAAATTAATAATTTTATAATATTTATTTAAACTTAGGCATCTTCCTTTACATACAAGATAAACATTTCTCTAGAAAATAGAGAAATGTATAAAAAAGATACTCATGAATATTCTAGTATATTTTCATACTCTCATGCTTGTTTTATAGGGGTACTTTATAAAGACAATATAATATCTTTGTACATTTCTATACCCAATTTGTTCACATATTATTATTATATGCTCCTTCCCATGCTTCCAAGTCATTTTAACAACTTAATATTCCAACACTGATGTAAAATAATTTTATTAGCTGTTCTTTTATTTTTGATCACTTAGACTATTTCCTAGTTTTCCACTATTATAAATAATCAAGTGAGGATCATCTTCGGGAACAAGTAGTTTTCTATTTTATGTGATTTCCTCAGGCTAGATTCTCAGAAGCAAAATCACTGACCAAAGAAACTAACTTCACACTAGCAAGCACTTATTTCATAGTGTAGTAGTCTATGTCCGGCACTGTTCAAAGTGCTTTATGTTAGTTAACTCGTTTAATCTTCATAAAGAATTCTATGAAAAAGTTCTATTAATAACTCTATTTTATAGATATGGATAAACACTGAGGCACACAGGGGCTAAATAACTTGTCCAAGATCACATAGCTTGAATCCCAACAACATGACTCCAGTTTATGTTCTTAGCTACTATATGCTATATGTAGATGGGGGGAAAAAACGTAAGAATTGGTGAGAACATAATCAAATACAGATTCCCACTAAACTACACCTTGATGTGAGATGGCTGAGGTACTATGATCCTCCAGTTTTCAAAGAAATTAATTCTAGTGTTTCATCTATCACCTACACCTATAATGCTATATCCACTAAAAATCAGAATACCACATCATTTAAATAAGTGTGCACGATCTACCACCAAAAAAAAAAACTGACTAAATTAATTAAAATTCCAGTAACCCTGTCAGAAACTATGCTTTATAGTATCCCAAAGATTATTTTAACAAATGAAAATCCTTCATTTCCCAATCATTCTTAGGATGTGAAGGCTTGATTTTAAAAGTAACTTACTTACCTTTTCTTACCCAATCTCCAGTATGAATATTGATAGTCACACCCACTAAATTACTACTTCGCTGCCTTTTTTCCCAGAGAAAATCAAGAGCTTTTCTTGCATATTCCTACAATTTAAAAAAAAAAAAAGAAATGCCTATTTGAAGAATGGCACATCTTTGGCAAATAAACAACAACAAAAAAAATCAAAAGCCCTTAGGGTATTTTAAGAATTAAGCAAAATTCCTGAGATAATCATTGATAATATAAATTTCCTTAAAAGTCAAATCTCAGTTCTTTTTCAGCCAATCAGTAGAGTTAGGAACAACTCTGAAAATGCTATTTAGTGGAAATCTCACTTTGAGACCATTCAATTCTTCTACAGGCTCACATTCATTCACACATATGTATTATTAAATTATATTGCTTGCATAATTACATGTACTTGTTAAAATAATTTCCAACACTTCAATGCAAAGTGAAAATCTCTTTAGATACTCATACTCCTCTTTAGAAAACTGGAAGAGGCCGGGCTCGGTGGCTCAGCCTGTTATCCCAGCCCTTTGTGAGGCCGAGGCGAGTGGACTGCCTAAGCCCATGGGTTTGAGACCAGCCCGGGCAACTTGGTGAGACCTTGTCTCTACAATAAAAAATAAAAAATTAGCCAGGCATGGTAGCATGCACCTGTAGTTCCAGCTACTTGGAAGGCTGAGGTGAAAGGATCACGGGAGCCCAGGGTGGCCGTGAGTGTGCCACTGCACTCCAGCCTGGGCAACAGAATGAGACTCCAACTCAAAAAAAAAAAGAAAAGAAAACTGGAGGAATTCAAAGGTGGTGTGCTATCTTTGAAAGAATCATTTCAGATTCTACTTTTTAAATGGTATGCAAGCTTATAGTGAAAAGTTAGTAAATCAACTATGCTAGTGAATATTAATTTGATAATACCAAATTTATAACCTTATGATAACATTTTTTTCTTTTTTTCATTTATTTTTATCCACTGGACACTAAATAAAATGAGTTCTGATCAAATTCTTGGTTTTGGATGAAAAGATGTCACAAAATGTAAAAGCAAAGAACACATACAGGTGAGTTTCTAAATTAATATAAGAGCATGAACCCATTTAGCATGGCAGAAGTAATTCTATAAAAGAAAAAAACTTTGCAGATTTAAGAATAAAGTGTAAAGTCGTTTTAATTCTTAACTCAACTTATTTATGCTGATTTCTTTTAAACTAAGCAGGTTACAACTTTAATTAAATGATAGAATTTCAGAAATGAAAAACTTTGTGAAGATTGTATTTCTTAACTGTTATTTTATAGCTAAGAAAACAGGTCCAGTGAAATTAAAGATTTAAACAAAGTTAAGACAAATAATGTGAGAATTCAGATCCCTTTAATATCAGACAAAGGGTGAACAAACTTTTTATGACAAGAAACAGATAGTAAATATTTTAGGCATTATGGGTCATATAGTCACTGTCACAATTACTCATCTCTGTCACTATAGCACAAAAGCAACCACGGAGAAATACAATTCAGCATGGCTGTGTTCCAATAAAACTTTATTTACAAAAATCGGAAGTAGCTTTGCTAGATCAATGTTCTGCCAACTGCAGATTGCTTCCCTGACAATACATCACTGTATGTTCAAGAAGTTTAAGACAAACAAAAAACATAATTCTCAACAGATTCACTCATAAACACAAAACAGTCAGTTGGAAAGAGTATGGGCTTTGAGTTAATAAAGGCATGAATCCTAATTCCAATTCCACTAATTCACATATTAGCTGTGCAGGTCTCATATCCTCTTTGAGCCCTATTTTCCTCACCTGTAACTGCATCAATATCTCAGTTTGTAGTTTGTATTAAAATAGAAAGTAAAAAATGCCAACACTTTTTAATCGATCTTAGTCAATAAGAAATGCAGTAAAAATTTAAGTTTAAAAGACTAATCAAACATGATAGATCTGTCAAGACATTTGAACATACAGACATCAACACTCACAAAGGCACACACACACACGAAAACCATTTAAGTCGTTTTCTTTCCATTCAGATCCAATGTCTGTAATGCTGATATATATTCCCTATTTCTGCATGCTCTCTATATGTGTTATTTGTTGAATTTCTAATAATTCATCTCAGTTAGCCAGATGAGGTGGTGTGCATCTGTAATCCCAGGTACTTGGGGGTGGTTGATGCAAAAGGATCACCAGAGCCCAGGAGAGTTGAGGGTGCAGTGTGTTGTGATCATCATGATCATGGCACTGCACTGCAGCCTAAGTGACAGAGTGAGATCCTAACTCAAAGAAAAAAAAAATCATCTAAGTCATATGCTTGAAAAAGAAAGTGCTGCTAGGCTCGGTGGCTCAGCCTGTAACCCCACACCTTTGGGAGGCTGAGGTGAGTGGGTTGCCTGAGACCGTGGGTTTGAGACCCACCTGGACAGCGAGACCTCATCTCTACAATAAATCAAAAAATTAGTCGGGCGTGGTAGCACATGCCTGTAATTCCAGCCACTTGGAAGGCTGAGGCGGAAGGATTGCCGGAGCCCAGCAGGTCGAGGCACTCCAGTCTGGGCGACAGAGTGAGACTCCAACTCAAAAAAAAAAGAAAAAGAAAAAGAAAGTGCTTTGTGTTACTACTGCACTCCAATAATATGCTAAAATAATTAGATTTTTTAAAAAATGTCAGACACAACTAGCATATAACAAACTATATAGGGATATTAAGTCTTTTGTATAACGAATAATATTTCCCTTGGAGTAAACAAATTTACAGATTAGACTCTCAATCAAGTCATAAGTGAAAAGTTTCACTGTGTTTTAGAAGATCAGTGCAATAAACCGTCTGGAAAGTCTAACAAATGTAACACAGGGACATCATATTATACACCAGAAATGTATGATATCAAGAAGCCATCATATCTAAACCTAAATTGTACTCCACATCTTTAAAATAAATTTTTAAAAATTAAAATAAAATAAATTGCAAGAGAATAAATGTTAAACACACACACACACACACACACACACACACACACACACACAGAAGTCATCAAATTCATTCAAGTACTATGGCTTTAAAATCTTCTATGAATCAACTTAAAAATTTACTTTATGGTTTGTGAACAAAATATAAAGTTGGATTTAATGTAACTACCTCATAATAATGTCTCTGTTTTTAACAATTAAAAACTAGATAATAAAATTTAGACAGAAAGTTCACTAAAATAACAGTAATTCTCTAACTGATAGTCCTAATAATCAATGGAAAACAGAAATCAAGTCAGCTATGCCCAGTACCCAAGAGATCAAAGACCATAAAAAGCAAACCTCAAATATCGTTGCTCCTGTGAATCGACTTAATGCAGCAAACTCAAGGATCAAGGTACCTGCACAAGCTGTACAAGTATCTGTCTCAGTTCCTGTCCGAGCTTCCGGTTTTCTGATGCCAAACTTTAAATTAATCTAAATACAATTAGAAGATTGCCATGAGCAGTTATCAAGAGATAACACACTACTTTTTAATCAAGACTTTTTAATAAAATTATGAAAAAATTTTAAAAATAACTAAGCATTGAAATTCAATCTCATGATCTTTGTGACTTTCCAATGAACATCTAAGGAAATATATTCTACGTATACAATATTTGCAGAGTAAATAAGTTTTTATCTAGTTCCTTCCTCAATGATATTAAAATTCAATATCATCATAACAATTCCATAGAGAAAATATCTTCTATAACAACTTTGTTCTCCAATTTGAACTAGTAAGTACAAGAATAGGGAGGCAGACCAGCTTTAAATTTGGTTAATTTATGATTTGTGAAAAACTAGTACTATATATTAAATAGCTCTTCATAGAGAAAAAACTGATGGTATATATTTTAAAGAAGATTAAAATTTCATTTACAGGTTTTAAAAGTTTTGAAATATAGAATATATTGTCTTGCTGGCAGGTTAACAACACAAGGAAAATTTTTTCAAAGGGATATTCCTATTGTAATTCAAAGACAACCAAATAATACTGGAGTATAAGCTTAAATTAAATAGACTCAAACTGACCAGAAACTGATTAAAACTAGAATATTTTTCAGCAATCCAAATAAACAAAAAAGAAGGCATATACCAACAAAAAAAAATCAAAGATAAACTATCGTGTATATACTCTCAGGTCAATTATTATTAAGATCATACAGAAGAGATGCTTAAATAAAAATTGTTGGGTATGCCTATTACCTTAATAGGGTTCAATCAACAGATTCTAGGCATTTCTAAGCAAACATCCCCTCAATAACAAACAACAAAGGTGAAATGTAGGTGAGACCTGGGGAGTTTGCTGATCACCATATGTCATCCTCAGTTAAGACCCCCATACAAGCCTTCAAGTTACAAACTTTAATGATACACATCTATGTTTTTTTATGTATTATTTCTTTCTACCAGGAGTCAATACAGTCTGTTAAATACATACAATATTATATACCTAACTGTGTCAGTTGGGTACCTAGGCTAACTTTGCTGGACTTAAAACAATTTGCTTTACAAATGTGCTCTCAGAACAGAACTCATTCGTGTGTTGGGAACCTTCTGTAAAGTCATTTATCTTATTTTTTACAATGTCACTTGCAGCGTTTTCACGTTATTAGCTTGGCAGTACCTCTCCATCCCCAACCAAATTTTTAATTATCACTATCACTTGTACTTCTATTAGATTAACTAGTCTTAGGGCAGCTCTGAAACCATGAACAAGAATGAAAAGTATCTCCTGGCCCCTTATGCTGCCTCTATCCCTATCAACAGACCTAAAATGAAAAACTGATAGTAAGAATAATGAATTCAAAATGACATAATCCCCAATAACAAAATAAAGATTTTAATTCAATTTTTATAAATATTTGCAGTAAGAGTCAACAGTGAAAAATATTTCCCGGTTAGTTCTATTAATTATTATAATCAACTAATCAGTATTTATTAATTACCTATCCATGTGGTGGATATTATGGTAAAATACAAAGAAATAGGTCTTGCCCTCAAGAAACTTAAAATCCAAAGTAAATAAGATAGATATGTAAATAGATAAAATAATTAAAACTCATTAAAAACTGCCAAACAAATGGAACCAACAACAAATGCTAACACCTAAAATTCAGAAAAGGAAATACCATGGAATTAGGAGTAGCTGAGAGCTAAGAATGCAAAGTCTAGGAAGCAGTCATGAGAAAGAAAAAGCAAGATAGAAAAGAACAAACACTTGCAGCCCATTTTCAGTAAAAAAAAAAAAAGGAAATATTTTGAATCCTTAAAGTTTTGTACATTAAAAACATTTCACATGTTTATATTTTGAACATATCCCAAGATGACTGCTACAAAATTATGTACTACTTCTTAATACAGCTATCTATACTATCAGATAATTTCAATCATGTATATTCAAGATAAGTGGTATTAAACAACTTTTAAAAGCAAAATCAAAAGCATTTCTGCCTCCAGAGAAACTGTCACTTCATAAAACAGAGAAGAAGGGTTCCGTGTTTTTCTTCGCTTATGGGATTGTCTGGTTGACGTTTAATCTAGATGCTGGTAGACAGGTTCAAATGACCGGGCATAGAGAGGGCAGTAGTAATAGCACCTATGTATCACTGCAGAAGTCAGAAACAAGGAGCTCACTGCCCTGCTTTCTTGAACGTCTTAAGACAAAAGAGATGAAAGTATAACCAAGAATTTGGAACCTGGTTCTTCCTGATCCTGTGTTCCTGAGAATCACAAAGCAGTTTTTAAAAAGGACTTTTTTTAATTGAAAAGTAAAAGTATAAATTACCTACACTAAATTTATTGACACTATCTATTTGCCACATTGGAAAATCCTTAAAACATGTATAAATCATTAACACAATTCCTATCAGCCATATATTTTATGGATATAATCATCTATTCAACCTTAGCTGGCAAGTTGCTTTTAATTAACTTTGAGCAAATTTGGTATTACAAAGTGTGTACTAGCTCTAAAGTTTATAGGTGAGTTTTAAAAACAGCCATTGACTCTTACAGCAACATTTCTATTCAATAAGTTCTTCTGAGTTAAAACATTAATGCAAATACTAACAATTTTGTATGTATGTCTAACAGAGACCAATTACACATATCTTCATAGGCAAAAGCAATATTTACTAAGGATGAATAAAGAAGGATAGGAGGGCAGTTATTTTCTTCTGTACTTTTCTTTAAAAAAAATTATTTTTAAAATGTTCTTGACACTCCAGAGCACAAAAAAAAATATAAGTTTCTCTGTTTTACTCTAACCTGCACAGTATTTTCTGTTTCAATTTCCTGCCTGCTTCGCACATTATGGCAAAAGTGAATAAATGCTAGATTCCTCAAAATCTAGCACCTCCATTTATAACAAAAACTAAAAATATTTACTAAAAGTAAATTGAATTAAATAAATGTTAATATATTGCTTAAAATAACTTTGCTTTTAATATGGTAGAAAAAAATTAATGATTAACAAATAAACTTGACTATACTAATAAGCATAGAAATTCACATTAAAATAAGATTCCATTTTTCCTCATTAAATTGAGAAAACAGTGATAATATATAGCGTTGGCAATATGACACATGACATTTATACAACATTGAGGGAGTATAAAAGTAGGCTCTTTCTGGAAAGCAGATGGGCAATAAGTACCCAAAGTTTTAAAAGGATTCCCTACTCTGTGACTGATTTCCTCTTTTAGTAATTTATCCTAAGGAAGAAATTTAAAATGTGCGAAAAGATGTGTAGAAAATTGCTCCCTGGTGAGCTACTTAAAATATCAAACCAGAAATTTAAATAATAAATTTAATTCTAATCTGTTCCATTAAAAAAAGGGGCTTGTCATAACTCGCTAATTTGATGAGCAAGTCAATGGGCTTGACCTCCACTGTGAAAAGCATTGCCCTAACCATGTTGTATCTTCAAAGATGATTCCTGATGGAGGAAATGATTGGATTTATATTGGTAGAGAAGTTATTCCAGATAATAGAGATGGCAGGTCTAAGGGCATAGCATGAACGAAACAAACACCTTAGGAGTTTTGGGGAACACTCTCTAGATTGCTTTGACTGAAATGGAACAATTATTTCACTGGCATTATGGAAGTATATGAGAATGTCAGAAAGTTTACTGGCAAACCATAAAGAATTCTGAAAGTTAGAGGACCATCGATACAATAGGGAGAGTCAGTTAAAACTCCCAAAGATAATTTGATAATATTAAATTTGCAAGTGCTCTGAAACATACACCAGAGAGAAAAAAGTAAAATAGGTATTTACAATCGTTTAGGAATAAAGTTATATTGACCTCAACCAGCGTAGCAGTGGTAAGAAGAGAAAGAAAAAAAATAATAGAACTTGGTAATGGCTGAGGTGTCTGTCTTGGATAAGAAGAGAGTAATAGGGTTAATAAAAATGAAATAAAACAGGAGAGACAGCTGTTTTCATCTTCAATGGCTTCTTTCCCTCTGCTTTAAACATAAAATTTTAAGCTGGGCATGGTGGCTCACACCTGTAATCCCAACCCTTTGGGAGGCCCAGGCAGGAGGATCGCTTGAGCCCAGGAGCCCGAGACCTGCCTGGGCAAGATAGCAAGACCTCATCTCTATAAAACAATCAAAAACTTAGCTGGGCACATCTGTAGTCCCAGCTACTCGGGAGGCTGAGGGGGAAGGATTGCCAGAGCCCAGGAGGTTAAGACTGTGGAGTTGTGATTGTCCTACTGTGTCCAGCATCGGCAACGAAGTGAAATCCTTACTCAATCAATCAATCAGAAATTTTTATTGGAGGAAAAACAAAACTCCCTCAACTGTCTCTGCAGTCAATCTTTAACTACCAACATAGAAGAAATTTAAAAATGAGTGGTCCATACCTACTTTTCACCTACTTTAAATCCTTCCCTCTGTATTCTACCATACTATATCCTTCAAGACTCTGCATCCAATTCTCCTCAAATTTTCTGGAACACCCTCTCCTTTTGAAGTTCCCTTTTTCACACTTTATAAAACTGTACACAACATTATGGTTTTCCTCCTAAATCTTAGTACTTTCCTTTTCGCTGATTGTACTTCCTTCTCACGCCCCCTTCTGTCTTGCGAGTTCTCTCTATATCCTCTCCTTTGGAGAGTAACACCTACCTACTCTCACTGTTTCAATTATATCTTCTGCACAAATAATTCTGTGCCCAATTCTAGTCTAGCTAGCATCTGTTTCTTCCTTCTGTAGCATAACCTAATCTGTTAAGCAGTGACACATTAAAGTTTAAACTAATCTAATTTTCACATCACTCAAATGTAAGTTAATTGAAATGTCAATATAAATTTGTTATATAGCTTTTAAGCATTTTTTTCAGCTTCAAACAAGTGAGGAACAAT
This sequence comes from Cephalopachus bancanus, assembly GCA_027257055.1. Classification (NCBI taxonomy): domain Eukaryota; kingdom Metazoa; phylum Chordata; class Mammalia; order Primates; family Tarsiidae; genus Cephalopachus; species Cephalopachus bancanus. The sequence continues at coordinate 7,786,649 of JAPVLO010000057.1, forward strand.
GGCTGTTACAAAAATTCATTCTGGAAATCAGCAAAGGCAGTACACAAAACTGTCATATGTTTCAGAATTACTTACTCTTGGATAAGGAAGGCCACTTGTAGTGTTGAAAGCTGGTAAAAGTTTGTAACCCAATTGCTTTGCCATTTGAAGGAGTTCATCAGTGTACCACTGCATGTATTCACCTTTTTCTTTCAACATGATTGCCAGTGAGTGTCCACCCAAAAGACCCCTGTGATCAGAGAGATGAAACATTATCCATGTCTTATAGATAATTAGAAGTGACCACTCATAAAGGTGTGAGTTTTTGTTATTGACAATTTGGCATGCCTAAGGAAAGACTACAGGAAAACTTAATTCTTTACCTAACACTGGCTACTCATTTTATGGCAAGCCATTACAATTACATAGCCTATATATATATTTTTTTAAGCATGTTTTTTATTGATATAATAGTTTACATATTTGAGGAGAGAACATGTGCTATTTTGATACATGAATACAGTGTGTAATGATCAAATCAGGATAAATGGTATATACATCACCTCAAACATTGGAAGCATTTCAATCTTGTTATTTTGAAATACATTATAAATTATTCCCAAATATAAATTCCCTACTGTACTATCAAACACTGGAACTTATTCTTTCCATCTAACTGAATTTTTGTACCCATTAACCAACTCTTCATTTCACCTTTCCCTCATCCTTCTAAGCCTCTGGTAACCACCATTCTATTCTATACCTCTGTGAGATTCACTTTTTAGTTCCTACACACGAGTGAGAATCTGCAAAATTTGTCTTTCTGTGATGACCTTCAGTTTCATCCATCTTGCTGCAAATGACAGGATTCCACTCTTTCTTATGGCTGAATAATATTCTGTTGTGTATATACACAACATTTTCTTTATCCATTCATCCACTGATGGACACTTAAGCTGATTCCATATCTTGGCTATCATGAATAGTGCTGCAATGAACATGGGAGTACAGATACCTCTTTGATACAGATTTATTTCTTTTGGATATATACCCAGCAGTGGGACTACAAGATCATGTGGTAGCTCTCTTTTTAGTTTTTTGAGGAATCTCTATATTGTTTCCCATGATGGTTCTACTAATTTACATTTCTACCAACGGAGTATGAGTTTTCCTTTCTCTGCATCTTAGCTGGTTTTTTAAAAAAAATCTTTTTGATAATAGGTCAATATATTTTTTTAAAGATCTGATGTTCTATCCTGTTGTGAGTTATTTGGCATTCTTAAATGCCTTAAATTTTCTTAACGCAAAGAACATCCTAGACAGCACATTTATTTTAACAAATCTGACAAATTTAATTTTAACAAATTTTAAATTAAAAATGTAACTAAGTTAATGAAATCTTTAACTCTCTTAGTATAACATCTAAAAAATAAAAAACAACGTGACTTTAAATGTAAGGTTAATAAACTGTGAAAAACTATGTAATTACTTCTTACATTTAAATTGAAGAGTAGACTCACCTTGTCTGAAAAAAGGAAACAATAACATAAAAGTAATAATTACAAAAACTTAATAATGTTGAAACTTGAATTCATAAACACTATAATTTCATATTTTTAAATGTCCCAAGAGTATCTCAACTGTGCAGTCGAGAGGCAATCCCATAAATACAGTTTCAATGGCTTCTCTGAAGAGGTGCTTGGCTAAGGCTGGCAAACTATGTAAGCTTGTGAAAAACCTGTGATGTAACTAATATGACAAATGTTCAACCTATAGTTTCTTTTTAACACCACACAGGGGTTACCCTTAATTTGAGTCTACAGCTATTTCCAAAGCCTGTTGCTGTCTGTGAATGATATAAGGCAAGGTTATTCCACAGCCTCTGTGCTTCATAATACAGATCAGTATCTTTTAAACATAAGAAACTTCTTGCTTTATTACCATCAAGAAATAAACAGTATACCCTGAGCTTTTCTGTTATTAAAATATAGCTTTAGTGTCTTATATACTTACCCAAGAACTCTGATGTTTGTTTCAAAGACTGATACAACTACATCATTATCTAAATTAACGTCTCTTAAAACTTTTTTCACTGCATCTTCAAATTCTTTAGTTTTATTTAATACCTAGGAGAAAAAATTATCAAATAAAATTATTTTCCATGAACTCAAGGAGAAATAACCTCAGAATGAGCTACTAAAAGTAAGTTAGTATGCTTTAATACTCAAAGTGACATACAAAATATTTCCCTTAAGTATATTATAAAATTTAAAAATATATTATAAAATGTTAGACATTTCTAACACTAGAAAAATTAAGTGCCTAATTACATAGCATCTTTATACATGTCTTTCTTAAACACACTGAAAATATCATTAGAACTTTAAAAAAATCATTATTAGAACTACTACTGGGTTTGTGATGACCTAGAGCCACTTGAGGTAAGCTCAACTGAGAAGTGGCTTCCAAGTCAAAATAAAACAAAAACCACTCTGTTCACCAAATACCATTTCAAAAATTGTTTATTCTCAGAAGAAAGATCTTTCTTCAGGGCATGCTCAGCCAATCCTGAGCCGTAAGTCGCCTGACATCTTCACCCCAAGATTGTCCTGTCCACTAACTAAGAGGCTGTGCAATGCTGTGGTTAATAACATGCCCGATTTAAATTCTGTTTCTTTCACTCACTACCTGTATGATCCCAGCCAAGTTACTTCTGTTTCTGAGTCTGGTCCTTCATTTACAAAAAGGGGAAATATTTACTCTCATAGGGTCATTTTCTTAAATGAGAAATGCTTTTAGTAAAGTGTCTGGCTTAAGTGCTTAAGATCCTTAGTATTATTACCATACAGGTCTAGAATCCTGACTAAACTAAGACGTCTATGAATTCTAGCAATTAACTCCAAAAAGGAGTAACTGTCATTACATGGACTGCTTTGATTCTTCAGTCTAAATTAAGGCTGCATGATGAGATGTTACTTACAATGTAGGTGCATTAAAAGTAGTTCTCCTTTGCTTAATATTTTTGTTTCATAATATTTTACAGTATTTTCTTAACTGATTTGATACTTTCACTAAAATTCTAATTTAGGCATAAAACATTCCAACAGAACATATAAAATTCAAGTAAAGGTAAAATTTAGAGTAAATCCTGAGTACAATACAATATAAACCTGACTGCTTTCCCTTCTCAATCTCTAAGTCCATGGGAACTCTGCAGCAACAAATGCAGAGGCAAAAAAAAAAAAAAAAAGTGATACAGTCTTTCTAACACTTTTAGAATGAGACACAACTGTTCCAATCGCCCCACCCTCCACACACATTTTTAGAATCACTTTATTGATCTTACTCTTCTCTCTATGTCTATCTCCTGAGAATTTTTCCTTCTTGAACTCTTCTAACTTGCAGTCAAACTTCCTTCTATGTGTCTTCTTTCAGTCTGAATTGCTTCTCTAACTTAAAAATGGCTTTTCAACCTTCCCTCCAAAATCAAAACAACCAAAAATAGTGTCAATACCATATTTTTCAAATAAAGAAAGTTAAATAGTTATCTCTGTCCATAATTAGCTAGAAAATTCATTCTCACAACCCTATTATTTAATGAGTTTCTTAAACTCCAAGCTGATAACAAAGGATAAATTCAAGTCTCATCCTTTCTGTCATTATCTTCATTTCAATATATTTGAGACCAATATCCACTTTAGCTCCTTCTGAGGTAAAAAGAGGGGTCCAGAAAGTTAAGTAATTTGGCTGAGGCCACACATATCAGTATTATTTAATCAACTTCTTGTTATCCCTACAACAAGGAACCAGAACTCAGGTTATACCACAGCCACATTACTCAGTTTGATCTGCTAAACACTATCAGCAGCTTACTAGGAATGCAGACTCTTGGGTTCCACGTTGATCTACTGGATCAGAATCTGCATTTCAGCAAGATTCCTAGGCAACTTGTAGTACTTTGCAGTTTACAAAGCACTGCACCATTGTACAGTGATACACAAAAATTAGCAAATATCAGAATCACTTAGAAGCTTGTTTAAAACAGACTGCTGGGCCTCACCCCCAGAGTATTCAGTATTTCTGAAAGAAGGCCTGAGAATTTATATTTCTCAGGTTCCCAGGTATTGCTGATGCTGCTGGACCAGGGACTTCTATTTTGAGAACCAATGCCAAAGCATATAACTGTTATAACCTGAAGGACAGGACCTTTATAATAATTAATGGCTGCCCAATTAAATGCCAACAGATTTCTAAATGTAGAAAAGTTATGCAACCTGAAACCACCTTTCCTCCTTCATTTCTGATAATATCTTTTAAGACATTTTATGTCTAAGGTTCATGTTCATGAATATCAACTAAAAACTGACAAAGAAATGATAGGGAACCTGCTATATGGAAAGATAAAGCCAAGATGAGAATGAAAATCAAATATAAGTACACCTATGGTCTTTTCTAACACACAGCTTCTGTTCCTCATTTGCTCCCAAATACCAAACCAGACCTGATGTGAATAATCCAGCTACAGTTAGAAATGAATAATACCACTTAGTTTCTCCCAAGATGATATGTGGCTCTCAAGACATTTTGGATCTTTTTTCTCGTCCTCTATTATATGCAGAAACCCTAGGACCACTGAACCAAGACACAATACTCTCTCCTACTCAAGTGAATATAACTAAGTATGCACACTCTATTATTCTCTGAAAAATAAACCATAACTTTCAAAATCCTGACCCAGCTAAAAAGGTCTAAACAACTATGGTTTTCTCAACCATCACTGTATTTTAAAACTGAAGAGAAGCTTTAGAAGAATAAATAATAATTCCCAGCCCCATTCCAGAATAACTAAACTAGAATAACTTGGGAGGAGATTTTTTGCTTTAATTTCACAGGTGATCTCCCTAAGCTGCTGTTAGAGTTGAGAATCACTGTTCTTAAAAAAAAGCAAAACAAAAAAGCATCAGTGAAAGAAGAATGTAAAAACAACATTGAGAAGAAAAGGCTGGCTCTGAAAAATTTCTGATACCCCAAAGATTTTTCTGTTTTGTTTCTTAAATATTAATCAGTACTTGGAACTTTAATGCAAAGTTGAGAATTATGCCTTAAGGGAATTTTTTAAACAAGCCTATGTTTATACCATAATGATCTAAGAGTAAAAAACTGGAAAGACACTGTATTTAAAAATCATGACATCTGGAACTCAATCTTTCCCCTCTGTTATCAAAAACAGTCCTGAACCAGAATTAATTAAAATGATTTCTACATCACATGAGGTTGAAAAGGAGAGTCAAGAAGTGATCACTTACTGCTAAAAATCACTGCTGGGAAAAATAAATTTTGTTTATGAACACAGCAAATAAAGATTCTAATTTAACAACTTCAGTATCATTGTGGCATGTCACTATGGAACACCAATATCAATGGTATCTTCTATAATTACTTTCTTCCAATAGCTTCAATCTCCTTATCCAAAGGGAGGTAAAAATCCTTCCTGATTACAGTGCCATCACATAAGCTGACATTCTCATAAATTATTTGGGTATCTCCATTATTCTACATAATTCCACTTGACATTCACTTGACATAGTAACTTAACAGTGTGAAAGTTATTCAGAAGCAAAAGTCAGAACATCTTCAATTCTGAAGGTTTCTATTTCATACTTAGTATGTTATGATTATATTCATATTACTTGAGTGTACATAATATAAAATTTATAAAATAAGTAAATCCAAGAAGAATCAAACCTACCACAAGAGTATCTAAAGAATCAATCAGCGTCAGGGAAAATCTAAGAAACAAGAATGAGGAGATAAAAAACATTAGAATTCTAGATATCCATGGATTAGAATTCTAGAATCCGTGGATGTACAGGCCAATTTATCTACATCCTACTTACTGGTACTTTCTACTAAACAGTACTTCCATGTAGCTATATAGTACAATGTAACCTACAAAGCACTGAAAACAATGGAAAAGCCTTAACTTTACATTTATATTCAATATATTGATATAGCTTTCAAATGCACAGAAACATTCACTAGCTCTCTGTACAACAAATGAAAATGTTGAAGCATCCACACTTTATAATTTGTAAGTGACTTCGTATACATTTTAAAAATTACATAAAATTTATAAACATTTTAAAGGTTATATCCAGTTTAGCAAAAAACAAACTTTTCTCTGATCTAAGAAGTAAAATGATTAATTTTTTATACACAATACTAGACAGAATAAAGGAGCTTAATGTGATATTTAAGGCAGTCTAAAATTTAGCCAATCCCCAGAAATACTACTGTACAAAAACTAGATCTAAGAAGCCTAACACTGGGAACTTTGAGATGCTATGCCATGCCATGTGTTACTCACTTTCCCAAGGCATCATCAACATCACCCCGACTTGGCTCCTGGCCTCTAACTCGACCTCTACAAGTTAAAGGCATGAGTTCATCAGCTGGGTAAGCATGTTCCTGCAAGGAAAATCTTAATAAGTCACCAAGAAAAATGAGAGAAAGTACACATCATCTAGAGAACATGAGTTTGTACAGTTTTAAAAAAAGTAAAATGAAGCCTAATCAAAAGTTGTACAGTCTGTGGAATTTTTAAAATATGCAATTACTAGTGTAATACATGATTGACAAAAAGTCAAATAATACCAAAAAAATTTCCTTAAAAAACTGATAATCTGGGGCAACTTGGCAAGACCCTGTTGCTACAATTAAAAAAAAAAAAATTAGCCGGGCACGGTAGCATGTGCCCGTAGGTAGTTCTAGCTACTCAGAATGCTAAGGTGGAAGGATCGCTGGAACCCAGCAGGTCAATGCTGGGGAGGCCATGAGTGTGCCACTGCACTCCAACCTGGATGATGGAGTAAGACTCCAACTAAAAAACAAAACAAAACAAAAAACTGATAATCTGGCCAGCTGCGGTGGCTCACACCTGTAATCTCAGCACTTTGGGAGGTGGAGGTAAGAGGAAATGCCTGAGCCGAACCCAGGGGTGCGAGACTAGTTTGGGCAACTTGGCGAGACCTCACCTCTACAATAAATAAAAAAATTAGCCAGGCATGATGGCCCATGCCTGTGGTTCCAGCTACTTAGAAGGCTGAGGCGGAAAGATCACCTGAGCCCAGCAGGTTGATGCTGTGGTGAGCCATGATCGTACCACTGTACTCCATCCAGCCTGGGTAACAGAGACTCCAACTCAAAAACAAACAGATAATCTATTTCCTCTTCTCCAAATTCAATCCCCGGAGGTAACTCTGTTAAGATTGGCATTTAGGCTTCCAGATTTATCCATATACATTCAAATACATGCACATATATCATCTAAAATTTTTAATTTTAAAGAGGTGCTCAAGTCACATGCACATTTGCTCTAAGATTTGTTTTCTTAAATCATGGAGATATTTTTCCATGCTAGAATGTTAAAGGTGTACTTTATTCTTTCCAATAACTGCTAGGTGTAGATGCTAGTATTTATTGCGTACTTATATTCTAAGCACTATGCTATATACTTTAGTTAATTATCACAACAACCCTCTGAAGCAGAGTCAATCATCCCCATTTCACAGGTGAGAAAAAGGAAGCCCTGAGTAGTTAAGGCAAGATCATGCAGCTAGTAAATGATGAATACAGAATTCAAAGCTGGGGACCATGACTCTGGAGCCTATACCCTTAACAGTATCTGCTTCTCACAGTATTCCACAGCATGGATATGCTAAAGTGTATTTATTAATTATTCTACTGATGAACATGCAGGCTTATTTCAACTCTTCCTATATAAACAATGCTGCAATAAACAACCGTGTGCATATATATTTTGTACATGTACTTGTATTTCTATAGATTAGATATCTAAAAACAGACCCAGTAGGTCAAGGGTAAGGATGATTAATTTATGATGAATACTACCAAACTAAGGACACTAATTTATAGTTTTAGTTATACTCTCACTAACACAGGAAATGATCAGTAGCTTACATTTTGCCAATCTCCTGAGTTTAAAAAACGGTATCTCAAGCTTGATTATTAATATAAATACACATCTTTTTATATCAGCCATTGTTATTTCTTTGTTGACATATCTGTTGACACCTTTTGTCCATTATTCTGTTGTTGTTTTGTTTTGGGGTTTTTTTTGGCCAAAAGAAACTCCTTATACATATGTTTGCTATATACAGTAAATATTTTTCTTCTGTCTTGTTTGACTTTTAATTTTATGGTGCTTTCGCCCTAAGCTTTAAAAATGTAGTTACATCTATCAGTCTCTTCCTTGATGGTTTCTGGATTTCAGGCACACTTTAAAAAGATACTCTGAGCCGGGCTCGGTAGCTCAGCCTGTAATCCCGCGCCTTTGGGAGGCTGAGGTGAGTGGATTGCCTGAGCCTGCGGGTTCAAGGCCCGCCTGGGCAGTGAGACCTCACCTCTACAATAAATAAAAAAATCAGCCGGGCGTGGTAGTACATGCCTGTAATTCCCGCTACTTGGAAGGCTGAGGCGGAAGGATCGCCGGAGCCCAGCAGGTCGAGGCTGCAGTGGCCGGGAGCAGCCACTGCACTCCAGTCCGGGCGACAGAGTGAGACTCCAACTCAAAAAAAAAAAAAAAAGATACTCTGATCCTCTGAAAAGAATATTTTGTAATTTTGTTTTTTAAATGTTTAGATTTACTCCATCTGAAACTTACTTTTGTTTATGATGTGAAAGGTACTTTTATAGTTTGGATTACTGGGATTTTTTTATTTTTAAAAATGACCGTAACAGATCACTTCTGGTCTAGATGGTGATAAAATACATAAAGGAATCTTCCTTTCTACCCACTAGAAACACAGTAAAATCCTGAATAATTTTTAAAAAATAAAGTTTAACACATAGTTGAGCTTGAGAATATGAAAAGAAATTCTCAAGTCCCAAGAGTGAATAGTGGATTATAAAAGATAAAGCTGTATGTACTGTACTGACCACAACATGGGTATTAGTAATAAAGACAGGCTTTAGTGGGAGTTATAGTAATGCCCAAAGGGTATGGAAGTTGATGCTAATAGTCCTTTCCAGATGGCCATAAGCCACAACCAGGTTCTTTAAGTTGGGTGGTTGTTTCCATGAAACTAGACAGGAACATTCCCACCTACTAACTGTGCATTTTAACAGAAAAGAAGAGAAACAAGAAAGACCTGCAGAACTTTATATTTCTTTCACGAAAGAAGAGCTCCTAGAAGATTCCTCTAAAATTAATAAAATATTATGAGAAACATTTAGAGACTAGAATCAAATAGTCCGGATTCCATGTCCAACTCTCTCCTATTGTCTTCTCTATATTAATTATTTAGATTCCAAATTCACAGCACATTAGCAGAATTATAGACTAGAGACACTTGGAAAAACGAAAGACAAAAAATACACAGAAAGAGAAAGACCAAACAAAACAAAAAACCAAAACTTCTGAAGCAGGCTAACAAATACAAAGTGCATTGAAGATCTCAACCCTTCAGGTAATCAGAAAAATTGAACACTCTATACTGATTCATTCCTGAGTAGAAGATTCCATTGAACAGATGTTTTGATATATGTAGATACCATATACAACAACTAAATTCTGAATTCCCTACTTTGTAATTTTAATATTACATACAAATTTCCAGCATAAATTCCTAATTATTTTTACATGTGTCTTTTCACGCTTCAAATTTATAGCTTTTTTATGTGTCAATTCTGACAGAACTAACTTCCTACAACGTACATTATTTTTTACTGCTTTAAAGTTTCATATATAACACATATAAACAACTTAAAAGTCAATAAATGTAAATTTTTTAAGTTGCTAACATATTTTGAAAGATATTTTGTAAAAAATCATTCAAATATTAATTGAGTTGTAAAAAGTTCCTTACTATTTTCTTTTTTTTTTTTTTTTGAGTTGGAGTCTCACTCTGTCGCCCAGACTGGAGTGCAGCGGCCGATCCCGGCCACCGCAGCCTCGACCCGCTGGGCTCCGGCGATCCTTCCACCTCAGCCTTCCGAGTAGCCGGAATTACAGGCACGCGCTATCACACCCGGCTGATTTTTTGATTTATTGTAAAGATGAGGTCTCGCCGCCCAGGTGGGTCTCGAACCTGCGGGCTCAGGAAATCCACTCACCTCAGCCTCCCAAAGGCGCGGGATTACAGGCTGAGCCACTGAGCCTGGCCCCTTACTATTTTCAACCACTGCTTAGAAAATTTCATACTACCATTTATGGGGTTTTGCAAAACAGACATATACACACCTCTGCATGAAATTAAATATGAATTCAAACCCCACATTACATATGAAGTTCAATTTTGAACTTATCTAGATAATAAAAATATTAATAGTAACTACAAACTAGAATAATAAAACGAGGGAGCTTTGGACTAGGAGTAAAAATACTTCATCCCATAATTTCAAGATTTAAAATACAACCACAGCCTTTTCTTTGGGTTAACCACAAAGCAAATACAGATTGTCTGCACAAATCCAGAGCAATGAATACATGGCAAATAAACAACGTTATTAAGCTTCTAACATCCGGGTTTTGTGAAGTACAATAGTACCTCCTCTTTGCAAGGTACTGCTATAATGAGGGATAGGCAATTTATATTGATATGACTCAGAGCCATGAGAAACATTTAATAATTATCACTCGAAATAAAATTCCGGTGATAAAAGAGTCCCATACAAATAAAGCAGAGCATCTGCCTAGCAAAAGCAAATATAAATTAAAACAAAATATAATAGACTCTCCATATAAGACTCTAAATTTTCTAGGGCTTGTAGGTGATAGGACCTTGCCCTAAAACACTCAATAAGTCAAAGCTACATAAAAAAAAAAAAAATCAACTTTTTGGGAAAAACCAATTCCAAAACTAGGTAAGAGGAGGAGATTTTATTCTACTAAAAACAGTAATTTTTAAAAAATCACAGATTATATAAATGAGTTAACAGAAATATAAAACATTTAATTTTCAACAGTTATATACATTTTTAAAAGTTTTATTCCAGATCCTTATTGTTAAACAACTTACTCCTTAAAGTAGAAAAAAAAAACTAAATGATATTTAATAAGCCATCTATTATACACTGATAACATATGTTAATTACTGATTGAACCTGCACAACTTATCAGTTCTCTTTTCATTCCTCCCAAACCAAATTTTCCTACTCCCTTTCATCCACCATTTATACTCACTTGTCAACCATTTCTCAGGTGTTTAGGAGTTCATTTGTCTAAACTATTAAACTATTAGACTCATTTCCTACACTAAATATCTATTGTTCTTTTAGGTACCATATTTTACAATATGTAAGCACTAGGGAGAAAAAAGTAACAAAAATGAAGTTGTCTCATAAGATTTTAAATTAATTGCTAGTATTACTATTACTTTAAGTAAGCATTCAAAATTAGATGAAAATAAAAGTCTCCAAATTTTTCAATATATCTTAATTTGGTTTTGGGCAACAATAACTCAAATTTATGAAAAAATGTTATATGAAATAAATAACAATAAATAATAATGTTATAATGAAATAAAGTCCTGCTACTGATAGATTTTTTTTTAAAGATTATAGCAATAGATTTAGAAAAAGCATTTGACAAAATTCAGCATCCTTGCATGATGAAAATTCAAAGCAAACTAGGAATAAAAGGAAACAAGCTGATAAGGGTATCTATAAAAACAAAAAAGGTAACTACATACTCAGTGACAAACTGCTTTCTCCCTAAGATTAAGAACAACACAAGGATCTCAGCACTTCTTTTCAACATAGTACTGGAAGTCCTAGCTGCTACAATAAGACAAGAAGAAATGAAAAGCATAAAGATTGGAAAGGAAGAAGTAAAAGTCTCTTTGTTTACAGATGATATGATTGACCATATGGAAAATCCTAAGGAATCTACTAAAAAAGCCTACTAGAAATACCACAAGAGTTTAACAAGGTTGCAGGACTTAAGGTCAACAGAAAAAAAGTTATTGTATTTCTGTGTAAGATGAAGGAACAACTGGAAACTAAAATGTGAAAAACTACAATTAACATTACCATCAAAAATAAAATATTTCTGGATAAATTTACAACAGTTGTGCAAAGACCTATACACTGAAAACCATAAAACTTATGGCCGAAACACTAACAAAGGCCTAAATAATGAACACAGACACCGTGTTCATGAGTTGGTAGACTCAATATTATCAGTAAGACAATTCTCTCCAAACTGATCTACAGATTCAGCGTAACCCCAGAAAAAAAATTGACAATATGATTCAAAAATTTACACAGAACTGCAAAGGACCTAGGATAGTCAAAACAATTTTTTGAGAAAAAAAAACCTCAAAGACATTTTCAGGACTTACTATAATGCTACAATAATCAAGTCAATGTAATATTGGTGTAAGAGCAGAGAGCGGAACAGAAAAAATTACAGCGTAGAGACAGACCCACGTATATATAGTTAACAGATTTTTTTTCAACATAGGAGTCAAAAAATTCAGTAAGGAAAGGTTATTCTTTTTAATAAATGATGCTAGAATAATTGGATGTTCACATTAAAGATATATATCAATTCATCTCTTCCTCATCTCACAAAAATTAGCTCAAAGTGAGTCATAGATCTAAATGAACAAACTAAAATCATCTCAAAGAAAACAAGAAAAACTTTTGACCATGGGTTAGGCAAATATTTTTTAGGAAGGCTATAAAAAGCATAAATAATAAAAGATATGATAAATTGAACTTGATCACAATTTAAAATATTTCTACTTTAAAAGTCACTGTTAAGAAAATTAAAAGATAAAGCACAGGCTGCGAGGAAAAATAAATGTAAAATACGTATTTGATAAAGGACTAATATCTAAAATATATAATGACTTTTATAACTCACTAATAACAGGTAAAATGACCTGGTTTTAGAATGAACAAAAGATTTGAACAGATGCCTCATCAAAAAAGATATACAAATAGCAAATAAGCACATGGGAAGATTTTCAACATCATTAGTCATGAGCAAAAATCAAATTAAAATCACAATGAAATATCACTACACACCCACTAGAATGGCTAAAATTAATAAGACTGCAAAATACCAAGTGCTTAAGAGAATATGGAATACCTGAAACTCATAAGTTGCTGGAGGAAAATGCAAAATATTATAGCCATTTTAGAAAACTTTGGTAGTTTCTTATAAAGTTAAAATTACATACCATATGACCCAGTAATCCCATTTCTAGGTAGGAAATATACGAAAATATATGCCTACGTAAAAACTTGCTCTCGCAGCTCATAACGGCTTTATTAATACAGTAACAGCCAAAGACCACAAACAAGTCAAATACTCATCAACTCGTGAATGAATAAAGAAACTATGCTCCATCAAATCAAAGGAACACAACTGAGCAATAAACAGGAACTACAGTATATCTCCAACACGGATAAATCTCAAAAGCATCATGCTGAATGAAAGAACCTGAATCAAAAGACTGTGTACCTTATGACACCATTTATATGAAATCCTATAAAAGGGAAAACTGTAGTGACAAAAAACAGATCAAGGTCACTAGAGGTTGGAGGTAGAGAGAAAGAATTTACTACAAATAAACATGAGGTAAATTTTGGGGGTGATGGAAATGTTCTGCATCATGATTGTGGTGGAGGTTAAACAACTGTATACCAGGGTCAAGACACAGACTGTGCACGTGAAATTAGAATTTTACTGCAAGTGACACCTTAAAAAACTTAATTGTCCCCTCCCTCACCTTGGAGAGGTGAATCTTCTCTCTCCCTTCTTTTTCTCTAATTTACTTTTAAATAAATTTTTCCTCTGAAATAAAAAAAAAACTTAAGTAAAAAGACTTGATTCTGAGTTAAAAATTCTATGTAGAGTGTCAGACATTGAGAGGACACTATAGAATTTCTTACGGAACTGTGGTAGGGTTTTAGAATGTTCTAAAAGTAGAGGCCAGTCGGGCTCAGTGGCTCAGCCTGTAATCCCGCGTCTTTGGGAGGCTGAGGTGAGTGGACTGCCTGAGCCCGCAGGTTTGAGACCCGCCTGGGTAACTTGGCAAGACCTGATAGCGACAATAAATCAAAAATCGGCCGGGCGTGGTAGCACACACCTATAGTGCCAGCTATTTGGAAGGCTAAGGCGGAAGGATGGCCGGAGCCCAGCAGGTCGAGGCTGCGGTGGCCGGGAGCGGTCACTGCACTCCAGTCTGGGAAACACAGTGAGACTCCAACTCAAAAAAAAATAAAAATAAAAGTAGAGGCCAAGGAAAAATGATAATATGATGGTCCCACAATGGTCTACACAAAAAGAGGTAAATATATATGTATTATTTCCCCCCATCCATATTATTATACTATGTCTAAAGTACTTTGTTTGCAAAATAACTTTGTTTTTTGAGACAGGATCTTGCTCTGTCACCCAAGCAGTAGTGCAGTGGCGCCATCAAAGCCCGCTGCAGCCACAAATTCCTGGGCTCAAGTGATCCTCTGCCTCAGTTTCCCAAGTAGCTGGGACTGTAGGTGTGCCTCACCATACCCAGCTAATATTTAAATTTTTCTGTAGAGAAAGGGTCGTGCTATGTTGCCCAGGCTAGTCTCAAGCTCCTAACCTCAAGTGACTCTTCCTCCTAAGTGTCCCAAAGTGTTGAGATTATAGGCATAGGCTATCATGCCCAACCCAAAATGACTGTTTCTGTTGAACAATTAAAAAGAAACACTGGCTACAGAGTTTCAGATAATGAAGATGAAAAAAGTTCTGGAAATGAATGCACAACAGTGTGAACATACTTAATGTCACAAAATTGTACACTTCAAAATGGCTAAAATGGTAAATTGTATATTATATGTAATTTACCACAATAATTTTTTTTTAATTAGGGGGAAAAAGAGAAGCATTACTAAGAAAAAGTACATAAGTCTAAAAAACTACAGAAAGTTACATTTTAAAACAGGTCCTTTGGTTTGAATGATAAAAACTGATCCGCTTTCACAAAATCAAGATTAAAAGTAGTTATCAGGTATAATTCTACTAAAGAAAACTGTGCTTACCAACTCTTTTCGAGTTTATTTGTAATATTTAGGGCAGAGTACAATTTTTGCTTTTAACAGCTTAATTGAGTTTTCTAAGGTAGACAGGAAAAACACTGGAAAACAATTCTCTGATAAGAGAACCCAAAGCCAAAAAGGTTCTAAGTTTTTGTGACCCAAATACATGTCATTTTGTCATCTAAATATGCAAACTGAACTCAACATAAATACAACATACTGATAGGAACCCTAAAATGACTGTGGTCAAGAGTTAACTAAGGACCTAGGAGAACTGTCAAAATAAACACCAAATTTTATGTTATTTGGGAAAAAGAGAAAGTCATCTGTGCAATTCACAGTGAGCAAACTGCCATCTCATTGGGTCTAGAAAGATGTCAAACATAGTCCTCACAATGTTAACAGTTATGCCAATTAAGTGTTAAAAACCAGAAAATCCCTAGATATAAATCAAGGATGGCAGAGATGTAGTAATCTACCTAAAGTCGGCACGATAAAGAAATAGCATTAACAGAACCTACCATTTCATTAATAAAAAGAAAAAAAATAAGGTCAAAGGGCACATGCCAAGAACAGGAAAGAAAGTGTGTGCTTTATGAAAGTTTTATATACAACCTGGGGAAGAAGTTTTGACTTAAAGACTACACGATTTTAGGAGAGCAATTTCAATCTCCGACCAAGAATAAATAATGTTAGTAGTGGCTATTATCAGTAGCAATAGTAAACTCTTATGTGGTGCTTCCTATTTGCCAGACACTAGTTCTAAACACTTTAATTATCCTAACTTCTTTCATCCTTACAAGCCTGTAATCCCGCGCCTTTGGGAGGCTGAGGTGAGTAGACTGCCTGAGTCCGCGGGTTCGAGACCCGCCTGGGCAACTTGGCGAGACCTCATCTCCACAATAAATCAAAAATCAGCCGGGCGTGGTAGCGCACGCCTGTAGTTCCGGCTCCTCGGAAGGCTGAGGCGGAAGCATCGCGGAGCCCAGCAGGTCGAGGCTGCGGTGGCCAGGAGCGGCCCTGCACTCCAGTCTGGGCAACGGAGTGAGACTCCAACTCAAAAAAATCACAAAAACCAACATTGTGAGGCGGGCAAACCATTGTCTCCATTTTGCAGGGATAAGGAAACAGGCTCAGGAAGATTAGGGAACTTTCCCATTGTAACCCCGCTGGTGGGTGGCAGAGCTACCTCAGGGTGTCCTGTTCCAAATCCAGAGTTCTGGCTCGAAATTATATTGTCTGTCTTTGAAAAATACCATGTTTTCCTGGGAACCAAGAAGGTTAAAAGAACTGTTCTAATTGTAAATTAGGAAAAAAAAATTGTAGCCAGGCTTGGTGGCTCAGCCTGTAATCCCACGCCTTAGGAGGTTGAGGTGAGTGGATTGCCTGAGCCCATGGGTTCGAGACCCGCCTGGGCAACTTGGTGAGACCTCATCTCTACAGTGAATTTTTTAAAAAAATCAGCCGGGCGTGGTAGCGTGCGCCTGTAGTTCCAGCTTCTCGGAAGGCTGAGGCGGAAGGATCGCTGGAGCCCAGCGGGTCGAGGCTGCGAGGGCGGGAGCAGCCACTGCACTCCAGTCTGGGCGACTGAGTGAGACTCCAACTCAAAAAAAAAAAAAAAAAACTGTAAGAAATGAGGAAAAGCTTTAAACATTTATTAAAAACCCACCATGTACCAGGCATTTCACATTTTAGTACAGTAGGTAACTGACTACAACAAAGAAAATTTCTAGACCCCAAAATTCACCATGAACTTGTATTTT
This sequence comes from Cephalopachus bancanus, assembly GCA_027257055.1. Taxonomy (NCBI): domain Eukaryota; kingdom Metazoa; phylum Chordata; class Mammalia; order Primates; family Tarsiidae; genus Cephalopachus; species Cephalopachus bancanus. The sequence goes on from JAPVLO010000057.1 coordinate 7,803,445, forward strand.
TAATGAAGTTAACAAAATTATTTAAGATTAAAAGGCAATAATCAAATGCAAAAAACCCCGAAAATATTATTTGATTTCATCTTCATAAGAAGTCAATTAAGTTTAAAGAAAAATATTTCATAAGTATTTATGTACCAGGCATAATGCTAGGTAAACATAAGACATATAAAAGATGAATTTATTAAAAATCAAAAATAAAGCAATTGGCTTGTTCTCAAAAATCCATAGTCTATAATAACCCTTTGCAATTATTCTCATTTCACATAGCAATATGCTGCTCAGAAGGGGTTGAATGATCCATTTAGGGTCCAACCTAGTACACAGCTGAGACAGGATTATAAAACTCAAACCCATCTAACTCCAAAATTTATACTTATACTCTACAGTAAGCTAATTGTTTTTCTGAGTATAGGAACTGGAAAAAATTTTCTACTGACTTCACTTGGATTCTTTTTAATATTTTAGAACTGTGTCATGTTAGTTGAGAATTTGAAAAAGGGAAGTGTTGATTCTAGACTAAATCTTGAGTTACAGAACTCACATAGAGTGAACACAGAATACGTACACTGCAAGAGTCACTCGTGTTGTAAAATAGTTGACCACTTTAAAACATGTATTGCACTGGACTACAGATGGGTACAGTCCTACTGGCAATGTGAAAGAGTTCCAGGAGTTCTCAGACCTTGGAGCTGAAATCTTTCTCTCTTAGACCTTATAAGTAGTTAGCTGTAGCAGAAAGTTACCCAGTTAGGTCCCAGTAAGAACTGGGCCAGAAAGTCTGCTGCCCTCAGTACCTGTTCTGTCACAAACCCACTAATTAAGTATATGCTTTAGTTGGAAAAAATGTGTTGATATAACTTTCTGCCATTTATCTAAAAGGGACAAGATATTAAAGATGCTGTGCTTTATAAGGGCTCCTATTCATAGTGAGACATTGAATTCATCCAGCTCTATACTATTTTATTCAGTTTTGGGATCAAAAGCATGTATTTATGAGAATGCTAAGATTCGAGGGTATAACATGGATCCACCCAGCCATCTCAAAACCATTAGCCTAGATTCGCTAAATTATGCTTTACCCAAGCTGAATTATCCAGAGATAAATAATTTTGAAAGAAATATTATCACATGGGTAACAAAAAAGTTAAGTACACACACACACACACACACACACACACACACACAGAATAACTGAGGTCTTGAGAATTGAATTTAAAACTATGTTTTCAATATGTTTCTATCCAAAAATCCATCACCATCATATTCTAAAAACATTTATTAAGAACTCAAAATGTGCTCTTTCCAAATATACAATATAAAAGCAAATAAAGATTACCAAATATAAAATGTGGTTAAAAAATGCAAAATGTTTAAAGCATATATATTTATGTCCATTGATAATGATTAATGATGCTGATGTATGAAGATATTTAGTTAATAAATAATGAAAAATGGATTCACAGAATTATTTCGAAAAATATTTAAAGCAGTGTTAAAGCTAGTTATCTGCCAAATTTTTCCTGACTACATTTTATAGGTTATAATCATAAAAGAAAATGTGTTTATAAAAATTTTTAAATGCAAAAACAAGGTTATAAGAGGTAATTCTCAGGACAATTTGATTAAGCTCTTTTCAAGATTACATAAACTTATATGCAAAATTTTCTTATGAATTCTAAAAGTTGCTAGCTATTTTATCTACTTTGATGAGCAACATCTCCAGAACTTTTCATCTTGTTAAATTGAAACTGCTATTTCATCTTAAGTGAGCATTAAAACAATATGATCAGCATACTAGAAAGCAAAATATATTAAATTCAGAGTCCATGAGGATAAAATTTGAATAGAGGATAAGTGATAGCTTATCTCTCTTAGGCAGTGGATTTCCTCATAGAGTGTATGTAATATTATTTATAGGTTCTTTTAAATTAAGAGAATAATTTTCCTTAAGGCTAGAAATAACATCTTTTTTCATATTTACATCCACAGTATCTAGATATATAAAGCACTCAATGAACACTGATGATGGCACCAAAGGAAACTGTTTAAATACAAAGCTTCATTATCTAATTTCATTTTATTCTTACCCATTCAATAAATTGGTTCTGTAAGAATCACTACCAGAAACACTGTTAGCCTTGCTTGCCCTGCTTTTTTTAAGACTTTATAAAAAATGTGCTAATAATTTAGGCTTCAAAATTCCCAGTTGACTATGCTCACATAATAATCAGCTCACATAAATGGTATGTAAAGATAAGCTTTCTACTTACCATATAGTTACCATAAGCATGATCAAACATTTCCAGTACTTGAGTCCTAATTTTAAAAGAGCAGAAGTGGAAAAAAGTTAATATATTCTCTTTATATCGTCTTTCAAAAAGTTAATTCTCCCTCATAAAAATATACCAATAAAAGACAAAAGAAAAATTTAGTAGAAGCGGACACAAAGTCAGGAAATATACCAGTTAGTAGACAGGCTTTCATGAACTTATCACACACAGCTGAGCCAAACTCTTAATTATTCCTAGTAACTTATGTAAAACTGATCTAACAATTTTTCCTAAGAAAACTAATTAATGGCATATGCCATGATCAGAGGGAAGGAAATCTGATGCTGAAAACCAATTACCTCTTAGCACAATTATTTAACACATTTACCTTGACGGGGGGGATATTGCTGGAAAGCCCTCAAAAGAAACCATTATTGTTACCATTTATTACTTATCCTGTATGTTCTACTAAAAGAGGGGGTGGGTAGGTATGTGTACTGACATGAAACAACAATACTTAAGGAAGCCTCTGCCTTTCCCTTAAACTGAATAAAGCCACAACTGCCTAGTTTAAGTACATATTTATTAAGTTTATCACATTTTCAAAAGACACTTTTATGATGTATCCTTCTCCTCTAAAAAACACTCAAAAATAAAATATATAGTATTAACCTCAAAAAGGAGAAAGCTAAGTCTCAAAAAGAGATTGGTGTATTTTAGTTAATTCTGTTTCTCAAAATCTCCAACGTGGCTATTTAAAACGGAGATTTCTGAATACCACACCAGAATTACTAAACCAAAATCTGTAATGCTGGGACCAAGGAATCAGCCTTTCAACCAAACACTCAAGTTCAGGGGCTTGAAAACTATAGGATGAAGTACAAATGTTAATGTTATCAAGGTCAAATAATTAGCAAAGGAAAAATAGCTTAATCTTTTTTGAGTTGGGGGATCTTTGTCACCAGGTGGGAGTGCAGCAGCACAAACATGGCTCACCACAGCCTCAACCTCTTGGGTTCAGGCGATCCTTCCACCTCAGCCTCCTGAGGTTGGGACTACAGGCACACCACCACTCCCAGCTGATTTTTTTGTAGAGGTGAGGTCTTGCTATGTTGCCCAGGCTGGTTTCAAACTCCTGTGTCAAGCACTCTTCCCCTTCAGCCTCCTAAAGTGTTAGGATTAGGTGTAAGCCACCATGCTTGGCCTCTTTTATTAATTCTTCTTTTCCCAAAGTTCCAATCACTAATAGCAAGAAGTGAAAAAGGTGTTAAAGAAAATGCTGGCTATATTTTTATTTTGCCTCCTGTGATACTGCAAGTGTCATTTTGAAAGTTGTAATCATGGATGATGAAATACTATTAATAATAGACCTAGCAACAGAAAAGACCTAAGTTCCAGATCATGGCTATAATGACCAACAAAATCAAATAACTCAACTCATGAAGTGAATAAATTAAGTCCTGATAATTTTTTATAACAGCCATTTAAATATATCTAATCATCAAAACCAAGATTTTACTACCACTGTGCTAAAACATTCTTTATAAGTTTAACACACACACACACACACACACACACACACACACACATATATACAAAATCATAGAATATGGATCAAATAATCTCAGAAAATTAGAGTATCTTAAAGAATCTCTATAGGCATTTATTATATTGTAGATGATAGCAATCTTGCAAATTAGCTACATAAGCCACACAAAAAAAGAGAAAGAAAGGGTTTAGGATGTCCCTTTCAGGCAGTGATATAAAAGCTCTTTTTTTTCCTTCCCTGAAATGGAATACTTATTACCAAGAAGTAGAAATTCCTGTAATTGGCAGTGGTAGTGCCTAGACAAGTGTATTACACGTGACATAAGTTTTCACTTGCTAACCCAACTTTGTAAGCATTCAATTTTCAAGATTATGAGTAAATCATGGTTGCACACAAGAAAGACATGCTATTTTCCAATCCTTACATCTATGCAGCATAAGATCAGCAAGTTTCACAACACATACTTTGAAGTGGAGATATTTAATATCCAGTTGCTCTGACTTACACAAATAAGTCCTAACAAAGTCATAACAAATACAGAACAGTACAAAAATTACTATATTAAACAGGGAAAATGTTTCTATAAAGTTTTATATCTATTCAACAACTGGATAGAAAAGTGCTGGAAATCTATTCCAGTTCAAAAATTATCTCTTTCATTTTAAGTAATTTCTATAAGTTTGTTTTTTTTTAAGTTACATCTCCTACCAATGTGCTACAGATATTGTTTTATCTTCTTTTTTAAAGAAAATAAAACATTAACAAAAATCTCTTGCTGTAATATTTACAAAAATAAAAAGCAATGAGGAATAAGAACCACTATGAAGACTACATATGACCAAATAAATAATATATAAAACGATAAACTGCAAGCAACTGACCAATTGTTACCATTTGTGACAACTTCTAGCTTGAAGGGGTAGGGAGAGGTGGGACATTTTCTGCTTTTTATCATAAATCATTATTTGGGCTTAAAAAAAAAAAATGACACAATTGAACCTAATGAATCAGAGTTAAGTTTTCTGAAAACCCCCGGAGGAGAAAGCAGTCATGTGATTGTGTATTTGTGGTTCATACCTCCAGATTCTTACTCTATGCTTAATCTAGAGTAAAGCAATCTAAATTAACAAGTCTAAACAATTGCAATTTCACTTTTACACATGATCTCAAAATTTGAACTGAAATCTCAAGCCAATTTGGTTGGACTTTTCCAGTTAAAAACTGGAAATATCTGTCAAAATTTTGGTCAAAATGATTTATCCAGTGACTCTTTTTCAAACAAAAATGTTTAAGGAGAGTGATGGTTAAATACGACACTTGTGGACCTTAAGACACTTGATGTTTCTCTTCCAAGCCTGATGAAAGTGCAACACAGTAGAGAGCATGGGCTCTGGGGTCAGACAGAAGGGAGTTTGAAAACTGGCTCCAATACCAGCTCTGCAACTTTGAACAAATCAACCTTGAGTCTCAACTTCCTCATTTGCAAAATGGGGATCACCTCCACATTAAGATTACAGAGATAACATATGTAAAGTGTCTGCAAAGTGAGCTACTCAATAAAAGTTATCAATGATACACTAAATACATAAAAAGAAAATTTAAGATACTTGTTGGAATTTACTGGTAATTTTGATCATTGATATTTCAACTTTTTCCCATCAAATGGCCTTTACTGTTTCATTTAGAAACGAATACAAGACTCTTGCAATGATTTAAATAAAGCATATAAAGTGAAATTTGATGGTTTCACCTCCCTTCCATCCTAATGCCCTAACAGTTTTGCAAGTTTAGACAATTTTTTCTTTTAAAAAAAGAAATGGGATGGTACAACTTGCACATTTTTTGTCTTGGCAATATATACTGGATAGCTTCCAGTAGCCTTCCAATGACATAATTCTCTCTTCCTAATATCTGAATATTATTCCATAATATGAATAAACCATACTCAGTCATTTCCTCTAAGGAACAGTTCTGTCCTTTCAAAATGCACATTCTTGTATACCTACCTCGGCATTAACAGTGCTTTTATTTCTGTAATAAAATTCCCAGAGATGGGAGTGATGATTCAAAAAGTACGCACAACTTAAATTTTAGGAGTTCGTGTGTATTAGTACTGTTGGCTCTGAATTAAGTGTTGTAAATATAACTGACAATTTTATGACACTTTAAAGACTGATAAAACTGAATAAAATGAGTAGGTATACCTAAAACTGGGGTTTTTGAATAATACCACCAAATATTCTGTTATTATGAAAATACAGTGCAAGAAAACAGTAAAATGTGTAAAGTTCAAGTTCCAATGAACGCCCCCTTTTCCGTAACAGGTGTAAACACCATTTCCTTAACTACTGTGAGATCAGCAACAATCTCCCAGCTGGGAACTCACTTGTGCGAGAAACCCAACCATGCCTCCGTCGAAAGGCAACCGCAGGACTCCTGCGCGCAGCCACGCAGGCTGCAGCCCCCTTCACGGGCCACTGACATGGCAGACGCGTTGACACCTCGCGGCTGGCCTCAAGGAGTCCGCACATGTCACCGACGGCCAGGGCGACACCCTGTCGGCCCCCGAGGTCACGTCGCGGGCGGCGGCCCCCACCTTCCCGAACCCTGCCCACCACCCCGCCGGGTTCTCGAGTGGCAACAGCCGTTCCAATCGCGACAGGAAAGGCCACTGCGAGCCCGGGTCGCAATGACAGGCACACCTCGCCCGTGGTCAGCCTCATCGGGAAACCCACCCCAGGCTGCCAAGCACCCTTACCCAAGCTTCTGCTTCTCCTCCCTGCTCATGGGCTCGGCCCCCGCCGTCCACACGGACGAGGCCGACACCAGGCAGAGCGCGGCCGTCGCTGCCACCAGGCTCCATGGCGCTCGCGAGGGGACCGGAGACCCGCAGACCCGGCCGCCGCCGGCTTCGCTCATGGCCCCGCGGTTCCGCGCACGCGCAGCTGCTACGCCCGGTCGGTGGGACACATTGCCGGGCGCCGGTGGCGAGGGGGCTGCTGGCCGTGCCGAGGGCGGGATGCAGAGCAACGCGGGCGGCCGCCGGCGCCGAACTGTTTCCCGAAGCCACCGAGCCCGTCCCCAGCGCCAGCGCTGCCACCGCCCTCCACCCTCAGGAGCCCGGAGCACCTCCCCGCGCTTTCCGGTGTCGTAGTCTAGGAAACCGCCTTCCCCAACGCTACTTCCGGGTGGGGCCGCAGTCCTGGAGCCTCAGGACCAATGGGGATCGCATCGGAAAGGAGCGGGCTCCGCCGACAGAAAACCGCATGGGCCGGGAGAAGTGAGACGTGGACAAAAGGCGGGACTCTGGGGCGGGATCTCTCGGTTCGACCCGCCTCCGACCCACAGAGTCGCCACCTGAGGACCACCAATCCCAGCATGCACTGCCCCCCCCCGGCTCTGAGGACTACCAGTCCCAGCGTGCACTGCTTCTTCCCTGGCTTTCCCGTAATCCGACTCGGAGCCTCTGGGCTGAATTTCTACCCTGGGTGGGCGCGCTGCACCCTGGTACGTGTGGTCCTCCGAGGGTCCCGGGCAGGGGCTGGCATCCCACGTTCCCCTGCGCCCTGCCGCTACGCTTCCCTCGGTGGGCTGCCGCGTACAGGGAAACTTATCAGCTACTTATCCGTCTTCCTGAGGATGACATTTTCCCCAAGGGCTGGCAACATGAAGCCCTGTCCCCAAGTCTCTGCTGCATGCCCTTGGGGAATAGTGTTGGAGAAGTCTCTGCCCTCAGAGAAAGTACAAAACACCGGAACAGCAAAAGTAATTGAGCCTTTGATGGCATTGTGCTAGGGTTTTTACTCGCCTTAGTTCATGCGCCCTTCTCAACTCGGATAGGTAATTAACCACCATTCCCCTTTTGCAGACGAGAAAACCGGGCTTAGAGAAGTTAGTGAACAAGCCCTCATCAAAAAACTGAGATGGATTCCAACCAGCCTCTGTGTCACCCTTGCTGCAGTACTACAAGGGTGAAAGAAAGACTTGAGGCCTACTTCATGATTAATAACAGTTATCTAAAAAAACTCAATGTAGGGAGAGCTGTATGGGCTGCAGAGGAAGTTTAATGAAGGAGATTGGAACTTGCCATGGGTTTTGATGACTGAGTTCCAGGTTAACCATTGGTAAAAATGACAAGTAGATTCCTCTTGAAAAACCACACTGTTTTTCTGGTGTAGAAAATTCAGTTAATAAGTGTGGTATTTAAGAGCTTGGAGGTGACCTCTATGGCCACAGTAAATGACTTACTCGTCCCCTCTGCTGCACTAAGCTGTCTTTCTGGAAACTTTCTTCCTTGACTTCTATACTCTTTGACCACCCATTCAGGCTACATCAATGACTTCTCTTCTTTTACTCCCCTTCTCTACTTTTTATTAAAATGCAGGTGTTCCCTTAAGATTTTCTTTTCATCCTTTTTCTCTCTGTACTCTGTTCTTTGGTGATTTATTCTACTCAAAGGATTCAACCATCATATCTCTGTGGTTGATTTCTAAATCAATATCCGTCCTGATCCTTAGACTCACATTTTCACACCCCTCCCAACAGAAATTTCCTTACGTCTGGCTCAAGGGTACCTCAAATGCATATGTTCTCTGATTCAAATTAATGCATCAGAATAATCTTCAACTCACCTTCATCCTGCATGGTCCATGTCTAATCAGTCGCCAAATTATATAGATTCTACCTCTGCTATCTTTCAGATCATTATCTTTCTACTCCCACTTCTGCTCTGTTCAAGCCTTCATTACCTCTTCCCTGAGCCAATGAAACGGGCTTCTAAATGATTTCCCTGCTGCCCTACTCTCCTTTACATGGCTATCAGAATTGGCATTCAAGGACATCAGCAAACCCTCTGAACATTCTCTCTCTCCCTGTAATCCTATGTATTAATTAAATAAATTTACATCCTATATCCTTCCTGTGCCTTCGCTCATACATGCCTCAGCTACCCCATCATCTTTGTCTGTAGAACACTCATCACCCATTAAGGCCCATCTCAGATTCTCTGTCTCTACAAAACCCTTCTAAAACCTAGCCTGCAGAAGTGATCCTCTCTCCCATTCCTCCATTGTATTCTATATCTTTGTTACTGTGTTTTTCACAGTCTGTGTGTCCACTAGATTTTGACCACTTGAAGGGTATTGACTTTATTTATATATTGTCTTAGTCTAGTTTCTGTTACTATAACTGAATACCACAGACAGGGTAATCCATAAAGAAAATAAATTTATTTCTTACAGTCTGAAGGCTGGGAAGTCTAGTGCCAGCATCTGGTTGGCTTCTGGTGAGGGCATCAGGCTATAGCATAACACAACAGAGAAGCAGACACATGTGAAAGAGGTAAAATATGATAAGCAGTCTGACTCTATACAACCCACCCTCCACCAGTTACCCACTGGTAACTAATCCAGTCTGGAGAAAGTGAGAACTCGCTCACTGCAGCGAAAAGTAGCCCAGGCTGAGAAAACAACATTAATTTCTCTTTATGACCTAATCACCTCTTAAAGGCCCCTCCTCCCTATACCACTATACCAAGTATCAAATTTCCAACACATAAATTCTGGGGAACATGCTCAAACCATAGTACAAGTATGTTCCAAAACACCTAGCGCTATGCCTACCCTCTAGATGTTCAGTAAATGTTAAATAGACCTGTTTCCTTATTCCTTCAGTTTCCTTATCTGTGAAGTGGGAATAATATAATCCTTTTATCTACTTATATGGATGCTGTGAAAACACATGAGGTCATTTCCATACAATATTTAATACTATTCTTTTTTTTTGGATGGACCTGCAATCCTACATTGTTTCCATCCTAGATCCTCTTTGACAGCCTTAATGATGAAGTTAGCTAAATGAATAAATACCTGTGAATTGATCTTGGCTGTGGCCTAGAGAACATGACAAGCTAAAGGTCAACACCAGTCATCCAGGATTTAAAAACTAAGAACAAAGAAAATAGAAAAAAGAGTCAGTGACCTTCAGTTACATGGAAATGTATATGAAGTAGGTTCTTGGCAATAATAACTCAGTTTCCTTTACCTTTTTGATGTTCCAAGCCTTTATAAGAAGTCAACATTGACTGTCTTTAAGAAACAACATATTTAAAGAAGTAGAAGTACTGGCTTTCAATGTTTAACATTTTCTGGCATTTTTTTTGTTTGTTTCCAAATTAGCATAGCATTTTTAAAGATATAATGAGAATCCAGAACACATTCTTTTTTGATTGCTAAATATTATGCATCTTTTTCTCTCTTGCTGAAATTCAATTTCTAGCTGATGGTCGAGTCCATTTTTCACTGAACTCTGCAAAACCCTAAGTAGAAAATCTAGTGTGGCTTGAAAAGTGTTGAAATTTATCATACCTAAGGTAGAGCTCATGGGAGTGAAAGAAAAATGTATTCACAAAGGGAATTTTAAAAGATAACCCATTTTTAACCCCTTAATGAAAATAACAAAAATTCCTAGCTAATTGGCAGTTTATGAACACTAGGAAAAATTTACATTCATTATCTTTAAACCTATACACGTAACAATAAAAAGGATATAGGAGTTAATTGAGAAAGCCTGGTGTTGTACAGGGGGAAAAATATTGATGGAAAGCACTTAAGGAGAATAAGGATAAGGACTTTTAAAGATTTTTAGATGTATAAAGCTCATTAAAAATGGTAAGAAATAAGAGTCATTTATAAAATGCCTTTCAACCAGTTAAGAGTTTGTTTGCATAGCCTTGTAGCTTATGTAAATATGTATGCTTACTTTCCTGCCTGGATGTGTATGAAGTTAGGGAGGGATAGGAGCCCTGGGAAGAAACATATGGTTTCACAAATGTAAGAGAGAGGCTCTACTTTCGTACTAAAGCTCAGAAATAGTCCCAGGAGACTGGTACCAGCTATGCAAGACTGGTCACAGAACAGCAATTGCCCCTAAATGACTTGAATTCTTTAGTACTACAGATCTAACTACTTCTAAAATTTTAGTATGGAATTTGGGAGTGGTGATGTTGTCATTCTTCACATCACTTTTCCTATTATTTTGTAATGTGTGGAATTTACAGAACACTTTTCTTCTAAAGAACCCAATCTTGTAAACATTAAATAAAGGCAATACTTATTTTACATTCACCAGTAGGAACTACAAGGCCTTAGAAAGAATACTTCATTGAAAAGTGTTCAGTGAATGTTGTGAATAGGACCGACTGCCTGAGGGTCTGGCTGGCTGACTGACTTATCTAAATACCAAGACAGAGAATGAGAAAGTCAAATGATTTACTACTCCCAAAGATGTTCCCATGGCATTTTCCATCTCCCAATCATGATTTGAGATCTTCAAAATTACTTCAGCTTCAGATTACCACCTCATTTCTCTCATTGGCTCCCGCACCAGCTCTTTCAGGAAAGAGATTTTGTTCCTGTGTCATGATGATGGGTCTCTTACTTAGTAAGCTATTTTTCATTTATTTCATGTATCACAAGCAAAGCCAAGTCACGTGGCTCTCCAAGGGAGCACATTTTGCCTCTGGTTTCTTTCTTAAATCCCCATCTTGCCCCACCAACATAGCTCTCTCTTATCAGTATGGTGTGGCCACAGGTTTTAAGTAAGCACTGTTCATCAACATTCCACACAGGTATCATAGAGGATAGGAACAGAGGCTCTGAGCCACTCTGCTACTTATTAGCCATGTTTCCTTAAGCAAATTACTAAGTTTCTTTGTGCCTTAGTTTCCAAATAAAGACAAGAATAGTACCTACCTCACAGCATTTTGAGGAGGATTGAATGATTTAATTATTATAACATCTTGCTTCTAGCAGTGTTATAAAGGTATGAGATGGTATGTGTCAAATATTTGTACAATCTGAAAGAACTCAATAAATAGTAGTTATTGACAGTATCATTATTTCTATGGAATAGACAGGAAAAGTTGCCACTTTCTTTGAGAGCAGGATTCAAGAGTGAGTGCAGCTACTCCACAGCACCCATGGCCCTGGCTTTATTCTCAGCTCTGAATCTTATCCACTTCCTTGCTGACTTTGTGATGCCACCGCAGGCCCCATCCAAAACTGTAGCCCTCCTGATTGGCTGAGGCGCTGGCTGTCTGACTAATTCATCTCTAGACCTGCAACTCAAGAGACCCTTGAATTCAGGTGCAGTTTCTACCATGGAAAACTTTTATGAGATGTAGAGCCTCATCTTGTATTATAGTGAGTATGTGTACTTACTTTTCTCTTCTCTGAAAATTATAAGTGGCCTCAACTGTAAGACATTTGAAGTTGTAAATGTGGAATAAAGTTGTCATAAAATGTTTTCAGCTTTTTGTTTGTGTGACTTTCCTCAGTTTTACTTTGTTTTTACAAAAACTCATCTTACCTCCAACCCCCATGGTATTTAAAAAGATAGTCAGTTTTACAAATTATTCAATTATATATGAAGTTGAGGATCAAAGTGAAAGGTGTTCAGTTGATCATGTCAGAAAGCACTAGGTTGAGCAAGCCTGTTTTGTAGACTTAAGAATTAAAAATAAGCCGTTTTTGAAGTGATCCTAACATTTCTCATTATCCAAATTCTACACTCTTCCTAGAAACTCTCTTTGCATGTATACGTATATATATTACATATATATGTATATGTATATATCCTGTAAATAATATATCTAATATAATATATAGGTTATAATATATAGATATATGATATATGCAAGTATACAATATACTTATATTGCACACATATATAATTGTATACACATTTCTAATACTATTTTTTCAGTTGTATGAAAATAGTGCTTTATTTCTGTTTCTTCTCCAAATGTGTTGACAGATGTGTTGTTGGCCGGGCTCGGTGGCTCAGCTGGGAATCCCAACGCTTTGGGAGGCCGAGGTGAGTGGATTGCCTAAGCCCGTGGGTTCGAGACCTGCCTGGGCAATTTGGCGAGACCTCATCTCTACAATAAATCAAAACTTAGCCGGGCGTGGTAGCGCATGCCTGTAGTTCCCGCTACTTGGAAGGCTGAGGCGGAAGGGTCATCAGAGCCCAGCAGATTGAGGCTGAGTGACAGAGTGACAGAGTGAGACTCCAGTCTGAGTCTGAGTGACAGAGTCTGAGTCTGAGTCTGAGTGACAGTCTGAGTGACAGAGTGAGACTCCAAATCAAAAAAAAAAAAGAAAAGAAAAATGTGTTGTTGTTGTTGTTGTTGCTGCTGTTGTCGTTGTTGTTGGGGTTGTCTACTTCTTACAAGCAGGATTTTTGGCATTTAGTATTTAGTGATAGCCAGGGGTAGGGAGGATTGTCATGGATGAGAAATAGAATAAATAGTTCTTAGTTTCTTTGCAGATCTATCTCTTCATGATGCTTAAAAATCAGTATATAATCTCCACATACACATGATTGTACTTAAAACTTTGAGAAATGTGATATGATATACCACTGCCCTCTTGAAGATCACCATATTTTTATTGGTACCAAGAATGAGACAAGTACAGTTGCACTGAGCATGGAAATATACTATTGTTAGTCCATTGTTAAAGATTAATAAACATTATTATTTACAGAACTAGCTCTCAAGTTCACATTATCTTCAGAAGCCTCCTAGCCTTTCTTTGAGAGCTTATACCCAATCTTAGCACAATCTGGGGGCTCTGAAGTCCCCCCAATGTTTAATTTTTTTCTGCTTTTTCTCTGTGTCACCTTACCTTACTTCCCTTCCCCTCCCACTCCTCTTCATCCCACATGAGTGTGCATACATTCACACACACACACACACACACACACACACACACACACACACACACACAATGCTTTGTGTCTACTTCTGAGCACTGAACTTTGAATCAGATGACTTGGGTTCTATACCTAGATCTTCCATTTATCATTCTATGCCAGTCCATGGCTCTATGACAGTTTTTTCTATTTTTTTTTTGTAATTCATATGACCAAGAGAAGTAGGCAAAGGTTCCAGATGCAGAATCAGATTAGTGGTTTAAGAGGGGGAGATAGCCGGGCTCGGTGGCTCAGCCTGTAATCCCTCACCTTTAGGAGGCTGAGGTGAGTGAATTGCCTGAGCCTGCGGGTTCGAGACCCGCCTGGGCAGGCGAGACCTCATCTCTACAATAAATCAAAAAATCAGCTGGACATGGTAACGCATGCCTGTAATTCCGGCTACTTGGAAGGCTGAGGCGGAAGGATCGCCAGAGCCCAGCAGGTCGAGGCTGCGGTGGCCGCGAGCGGCCACTGCACTCCAGTCTGGGCGACAGAGAGATTCCAACTCAAAAAAAAGGGGGGGGGAATAATTGTTACAAACAGTTTAGTCATGCAAAATTTCTGGCTTATTTTTAGTAGATAGTCATAGCAGCCAAATCATGGGAGTTGGGATGAACATTATTCCCCAACAACCTGGTAACCAGTTAACAATTAAACCAAATCTCAAGGCCAATTTCTGTCACACACACAGGTATTTATTAAACAAACATTTGTTAGCAAGCAGAGTCAAGGTAATATACCTGTTTTGTGATTCTGATGAAGTTCCAGGTCTCTGACCTTTTGGATTCTGCAGTTCTGACCTTACACAAAAGATTCATTAGAAGCAGATGAACAATATTCCAGAGCTAGAATTCTATCACACTTATATTATGCATCAGGCAACTGGAAGTCCTTCAACCCAAACACCCTTCCTACTCATATAGCTTTTTGCAACTTGTTCGTGTAAGGATGGCAGTATTTCTAAAATATTTTAGCCAGTTCACATATCTTGGGAATCACTAATTCTGTCAATGAGAGTCTATTTCTGATGTCTATTATAATGACTAACAAACTATCATTTCAACAGTGAAAATTTATTTTTGATCATTTTCATACTAACTAGAATAATTTGGGCTACTAATTGAGATAAAATTGAGAGAAGTACTTTTAGTACTATCCTCTATAGGGATCTGTCTGATGAGACTATCAGCTGCCATCTTAGAATATGAATTTCTAATTAGGGCAATGACTGTACCTTGAGTGTCACTTAACTTAATCCATTCATAATATACTATCTATGTTGAAGAATTTTTATCATATTTTCAGACATCATTATAATAATGCTATTTATGAAGGATACACTATGTATCAGGCACTTTCTCTTTCTTCCATGTAAGAATTATATCCTTGTTTTACAGATGTAGGAAATGAAGTTCACAGAAAGGTTATATCACTTTTCACAGGTCAAAAGTAAGGAAATAGTAGTAAAATTTGGACATAAGTTCAGACCATTTCTACTATACTAGGATGACAATGAATTCTAGTTTTACATGTGACAGTCTTGATTTATAGCATTGTCATGGTATCCTTTCTGATTAGTGCCCCCAATTTTAAAAATGTCCCAGTTTAAACAATAAATAATATGATCACCCAAACTATATTACATTGCCTCCAAAGTTCAAGGAACCTCATCCCCTAATTATGTCAGACTCTACTGGATATATGAACAAACCCCAACAGTGTCTCTGACCTGGCTTCTTCTTGATCCATCACCCTATTTTGAATATAATGGAGGGAAAAAATAGTAAATTAAATGGTACAAGCCAAGCTCGGTGGCTCAGCCTGTAATCCCGTGCTTTGGGAGGCTGAAGTGAGCGGATTGCCTGAGCCCGCGGGTTCAAGACCCGCCTGGGCAACTTGGCAAGACCTCATCTCTACAATAAATCAAAAAATCAGCTGGGCGTGGTAGCGCGCGTCTGTAATTCCGGCTACTCGGAAGGCTGAGGTGGAAGGATCGCTGGAGCCCAGCAGGTCGAGGCTGCGGTGGCCGGGAGCGGTCACTGCACTCCAGTCTGGGCGACAGAGTGAGACTCCAACTAAAAAAAAAATGTATAAATGGTACAAATTTAGGAAAAGAAAATCCTGCTAATGGGAAGTATAAGTCTTCTCCATTGCCAAGAAAGATGTAATACTGAGTTGCCATTATTTTGGGCAGACTAAAATAATCTAATATAAAATGTGATGAAGATTAAGACCAATATTGAAACTAAGCTATGTTTTTAACTGTACTTGCCCAAGAACATTCACATTGACTAAATTTGATATCTGTTTCCATTTATACTTACCCTAGAACACTAAAGGAGAAAAACCCAAAGTTTACTACATTACGTACCATTTTAAAAATCACACATTTGGTGTAGAATTAGACTTATCAGTCAATTGTGGGAACTAGCTGAAAAATACTTCTCTTGTGTGCACTGAAAGTTTACTCAAGTGCATTTCTTTTTCAGGCAAATCCAAAAATCTCTGGTCACTGCCATAATATTTTCCTGAAACGATGAAAACAGCTTCTGTGGATGTTGGGTTGGCTGAGAAATGCTGACCTTTTCTTGTCCGAGGGTTCATAGCACAGACGCTTCCCTGTAACCCAGTAGTGATCAAACCTTCAGAACTAAGAAGTTCTATTGTGAGTCAAAGACAGCCATCTGTCACGCATCATCCCATGACTGGTTGGCTGTACTGTACTTATGCCAATCAGAAACTATTATTTCATAGTTTATCATGGCCTTCTCTCTGATGTTGACTATTCTTTGGAACTTCTGCACCAAGGTTAAGCTGCAGCCACTGACATTTTCTTGCACTCTAACTTTGTCTGAGGTCTTGCCAGCAGTGGGCTCTCAACAGCAATTTGTGACAGTGGCAGAATGAGAACATTTGAAGAGGTCAGCAAGGCCAGCTAGACTACCTGGAATTCTCTGATTAAAGTTGTTTGCTTTGTGTTTTAGATTTAGCTAGTCCCAATTTCTTTCTTGAAATTCCAGGACTTTGGGGAGGGCAGAGGAAGGACAGGAGAAGATAATCACAAGTTTAAACTGCTTACCATGGTCTAGGAGGGGAAATAAGTCTTTTGAATGGGGAATGCTAAAAGAGATAGAGTACAACTTGTGTGGAATTTACAATTATTTAATTATAAATTACTGCCAGGTGCAGTGGCTCATGCCTGTAATCCCAGCATTCTGGGAGGCCAAGATTGCTTGAGCCCAGGAGTTTGAGACCAGCCTAGGCAACACAGACCGTGTCTTACAAAAAAATCAAAAAATTAGCTGGGCATGGTGGCACACGGCTATAGTCCCAGCTACTAGAGAGGCTGGGGCAAAAAAAAAAAAAAAATTGCCTGAACTCAGTGATCAAAGCTGTGATGAGCTGTGAGAGTGCCACTGCACTCCAGCCTGGATGACAGAGCAAGACTCCTACTCAAAAACTTTTTTTTTTTTGCATTGGAGTCTCACTCTGTCACCCAGACTGGAGTGCAGTGGCCACTCCCGGCCACCGCAACCTCGACCTGCTGGGCTCCGGCGATCCTTCCGCTCAACCTTCCAAGTAGCTGGAATTACAGGCGCACGCTACCACACCCAGCTAATTTTTTGTTTTATTGTAGAGATGAATTCTCACCAAGTTGCCCAGGCGGGTCTCGAACCCGCGGGCTCAGGCAATCCACTCACCTCGGCCTCCCAAGGAGCGGGATTACAGGCTGAGCCACCGAACCGGCTCAAAAAACTTTTTAAATAAATAAAATAAATTCTACATCACAAGTCTCCATCATAAACATCCTTTCTAAGGCCAGAGGAGTATACAAAATTTTCTAGTAAAATTGTTTTTTGCAGAGTTGTTGTTGATTTTCAAAGGATCAAAAGTCACCATAGAAATTCCTTTTGAAAAATACCAAAAATTTGTGCAAAGAGATTATTTTAGGACCGACTCTTCGGTGCAAATAGTTATGAAAAATGCAACTTTTAGTTGTTGTTTGCCAAATCAGTACTCAGTGTATATTGAGCATTTAATAAATATTTATTGAATGAATAAATAAAACTCCTGAAAGACAGAGATGTGAGCAAATCACTAATGATGCCATCTTTAAAAGCTTCAGCCCTGTAGATTAGCAGCATCCAGAAGCCTTGCCAGAATTTATAATAAAATGTGTTTAATTCTTACTTCCATCTTGAAAATGTCCACTATTTTCAAATACATTTGGTGTCATGGGCAAGGTCTTAGGAGTCATGGGAGTGTTTGAGCTGGAAAGATAGGATAGTTGTCTTTATTACATTTTCCAAAGAAAATTCATTCTTTTCTAATTTAATAAATGGGCAGTACCTTTCTCTTCTTTTCACTTCTTGTTAGGATTATAAGAAAATGGTGACTAAATTTGATAAAATCTAACATCCCTGCTTTATAAAAACCCTCAAATACCTAAGTATCGAAGAAACAGTCCTCAAACAATAAGAGCTAACTATGACAAAACTTCTGCCAACGTCATATTTAACAAACAGAAGCTGGAATCATTTTTCCTAAGAACTAGAGTAAGACAAGGATGTACACTCTCACCCCTTCTATTTGACATAGTACTAGAAGTCCTAACCAGAGCAATGAAGCAACAGAAGGAAACTACATGTATCCAAACAGGAAAAAAGGAAATTAAATTATCCCTCTTTGCAGGTTATATGAACATATACCTAAGAAACCCTAGAAAGTCTTCCAAAAACCTCCTAACACTGATAAACAACTGCAAGTAAAGTCTCAGGATACAAAATCAATGTGCAAAAATCAGTTGCATTTCTACACACCAACCACAAGCAGGCTGAGAATCAAATAAAAAAACACAATCCCACTCACAACAGCCATAAAAAATAAAATACCTCAATATTCATCTAGCCAAAGAGGTGAAAGATATGTACAGTGAGAGCTACAAAACACTGCTCAAATAAATTAAAGATGGCACAGACAAATGGAAGAATATCCTATGCTCATAGATTGGAAGAATCAGTACCATCAAGATATCCATTCTACCCAAAGCAATCTACATATTCAACACAATCCCTATCAAACTACCAGCAACATTTTTACGGACTTAGAAAAAACAATACTTAAATTGATATGGAAGCAAAAAAGATCCTGCATAGCTAAAGCAATCCTCAGCAAAAAAGAACAAGACTAGTGGCATCACACTCTCAGAATTTTAACTTTATTACAAGGCTAAGTAACCAAAACAGTCTGATATTGGTATAAAAATAGGCACTTAGATCAATGGAACAGGACAGACTCAGGAATAAAAACATAGACCAGCCAGGCTCGGTGGCTCAGCCTGTAATCTCGCGCCTTTGGGAGGCTGAGGTGAGTGGATTGCCTGAGACCGCGGGTTCGAGACCCGCCTGGGCAGCGAGACCTCATCTCTACAATAAATCAAAAAATCAGCCGGGCGTGGTAGCGCGCACCTGTAATTCCGGCTACTCGGAAGGCTGAGGCGGAAGGATTGCCAGAGCCCAGCAGGCAAGGCTGCGGTGGCCGGAAGCGGCCACTGCACTCCAGTCTGGGCAACGGAGTGAGACTCCAACTCAAAAAAAAAAACCATAACATAGACCTTCAACCAACTCATCTTTGATAAAGCTGACAAAAACAAACGTTGTGCCAGGTGTGGTGGCTCAAGCCTGTAAGCCCAGCACTTTGGGAGGCCGAGTCGAGAGGATTGCCTGAGCTCAGGGGTTCAAGCCCAGCCTGGGTAACTTGGTGAAACCTCATCTTTACATAAATAAAAAAATTAGCCAGGCGTGGTGGCATGTGCCTGTAGTTCCAGTTACTTGAAAGACCAAGGTGGAAGGATCGCCTGAGCCCATCAGGCCAAGGACACAATGGCTGTGAATGTGCCACTGCACTCTAGCCTGGGTGACAGAGTGAGACTCTGACTCAAAAAAAAAAAAAAAAAAAAAAAATGGGAAAAGGAAAACTTATTTAGGAAACGATGCTGGGAAAACTGACTAACCACAGGCAGAATAATGAAACTGGACCTCTACCTAACATCATACACAAAAATTAACTCAAAATGGATCAATGACTTAAATATGAAACCTTAAACTATAAGAATCTTAGAAGAAAACCTAGGGAACACCCTCCTGAACATCACAGTAGACAATTTATGGCCAAGTCCTCAAAAACAAATGCAGCAAAAACCAAAATTGATAGGGGGACCTTATCAAGCTAAAAGGCTTCTGTACAAAAAAAGAAACCATCAAGAGAGTAAAGAGACAACCCAGAGAACGGGAAAAAAATATTTTCAAACTGCATCTGACAAATGCTTAATATCCAGAATCTATAAGGAACTCAAGCAAACTGACAGGGGGGAAAAAAGCAAATAACCCAATTTTAAAAGTGGGTGAAGGGCATGAAAAATACTTCTCAGAGTAAGACATAGAAGTAGCCAACAAACATATGAAAAAATGCTCAGCATCACTAATCATCAGAGAAATGCAAATCAAAACTACAACGAAATACTATCTCATACTGATCAGGATGGCTATTAAAAAGTCAAGGCTGTGCATGGTGGCTCATGCTTATAATCTCAGCACTTTGGGAGACCAAGGTGGGAGGATTGCTTGAGCCCAGAAGTTCGAGACCAGCCTAGGCCCAAGACCTTCTCTCTGCAAAAAAAATCAAAAAATAAACTGGATGTATTGATGTGTACCTGTAGTCCCAGCTACTCAGGAGGCTGAGGCAGAAAAGATCATCTGAACTCAGGAGGTCTAGGTTGCGGTAAACCTTGATCACAACACTGCACTCCAGTCTGGGTGACAGAGTGAGACTCCTACTCAAAAAAAAAAAAAGTAAAAAAACAACAGGTGTAGCTGGGCTCTGTGGCTCAGCCTGTAATCCCATGCCTTCGGGAGGCTGAGGTGAGTGGATTGCCTGAGCCCGCGGGTTTGAGACCCGCCTGGGCAGCAAGACCTCATCTCTACAATAAATCAAAAAATCAGCCGGGCGTGGTAGCGCGCGCCTGTAATTCCGGCTACTAGGAAGGCTGAGGCGGAAGGATCGCCGAAGCCCAGCAGGTCAAGGCTGCGGTGGCCGGGAGCGGCCACTGCACTCCAGTCTGGGCGGCAGAGTGAGACTCCAACTCAAAAAAAAAAACAAAAACAGGTGTTAGTGAGACTGCAGAGAAAAGGGAACACATACACTATTGGTGGAAATGTCAGCTAGTTCAACCTTTGTGAAAAGCAGTTTGGAGATTTCTCAAAGAACTAAAAATAGAACTACCATTCAACTCAGCAACCCCACATCTGAAAATATACCCAAAGGAACAAAAATTGTTCTACCAAAAAGACACCTGCACACATGTTTATTGTAGCACTAATCACATTAGCAAAAACAGGAAGCCAATCCAGATGCCCATCGAAGGTAGACTGGATAAAGAAAATGTGGTACCTATACATGATGGAATATCACATAACCATAAAGAAAAACAAAATCCTGTCCTTTGCAGGAACCTGGATACAGCTGCAGACCACCATTCTAAGTGAATTATCACAGAAACAAAAAATTGAATACCACATGTTCTCACTCAAAAGTGGGCCCTAAACATTGGACACACAAAGACACAGGAGAGGAACAACAGACACTGGGCACTACTAAAGGAAGGAGGGAGGGAGAGAAGGGGGATAAAGGATACAAAACCACCCATTGAGTACCATGTCCACTATTGAGTTGGAGGTGGGGGGCTCGTCAGAAGCCTGAACCTCGCCTTCAGCAATAGACCTCTGTAACAAATTTTCACATGTACCCTATGATTCTAAATTTTTTAAAAAGAAAATGGTGACTAGTGTATAATGAATTCTAACACCATTCTGGGTGCTTTGTGTGTATATTTTCATCCTGTAGCAATTCTAGGGGTAAGTTTTAGTACACTTTACATTTTTCAAATGAGGAAAGTGAGACACCGAGAGGTGACCAGTCATTAAGTGGCAGAGACAGCTTTTACTACTCTGCAATCTGGCCACAGAGGCAGCATTTGACCAGTCAATGCCCTGCCTCACAAATAATTTTCTAAGATGGGTTAGCATAGTATGCTCCCTGCGGCTTTTTTTTTTTTTTTTAAAGTCAGAGTCACTGTCACCCAGGCTGGAATGCAGCTACCACAGCCTCAACCTGTTGGGCTCAGGTAATCCTTCCGCCTCAGCCTTCCAAGTAGCTGGAACTACAGGTGTGTGCCACCATGCCTGGCTAATTTTTTTGATTTATTGTAGAAATGAGGTTTCTCCAAGTTGCCCAGGCTGGTCTCAAATCCCTGGCCTCAGAGAGTCTTCTTGCCTTGGCCTCCCAAAGTGCTGGGATTACAGGCATGAGCCACTGCACCTGAGCCCTGCTGCTTTATTGACTAAAATAAAAATCTATGATTTATTTAAATATTTAGTATGCTCCCTTAATATTGAGAAACATTAAAAACTTTATACTGTTTGTAACAATATTTATTTGACTCGTGAACATTTACATTACCTTCAAATGAGTTTTTTATATTAAGAAACATTTATTAACTCAGTAATGAATAATTCACAATTCTTTTCTCAGATACAAGGCACAAAATTGAGTATGCACACATCTGTGGGAGAAAAAAAAACCTCTCTAATAGAAGATATAGGATATATACAACAAATCATCATAAAACGAAGTAGAAAATAAATACCATTAGAGAAATGCAAATGAAGAGCCAAGAGACAGAGAGGCAAAGCTACCAAACTTAGTGACCTAAAACGCCAAAGAGTGTCCCATCTTCTTGAGTTTCCATTATAACCATAATGAAATCTTCAAAGGGATCATTATGCAGAGCAAGACTCTAGAAAAGATGTTAATAATTTAGCATTTCTTGCTTATGAGGTAAGATTAATTGAATTTAAGTAAATAATATTTATGCCACTTAAAATACTCCAACTACCCTTTTCTGACAAACCAGGTTTCTCAATTTTCTAAAAATACTGCTAAAATTCAATACTTCATGAAATCTGTGCCTAGCATAGAGCTTTATACTATTAGGTACTTAATAAATACATAACTGTGTGTACATTTGAAAATAAGCTCCTTTACATCACTCTCAATAGCTACCCTCTATTGTCTTCACCATGCTTGAACTATCTTTACCTTCACTCAGTAATTTAGTCATTCAACAAACATTTTTTCAAAGCAGTGGTCGATTGATGCCCTTATTTCTTTATAACTTGGGTAACTGATAGGATGGTGGTGCCACTCAGCAAAATGAAAATGACATGATGAGGGGCTATTGGGAAGAGGGGGACAGAGGAGTTCAGCTAGGACATGACGATTTTGAAGTTGCTGTTTAACACTCAAGTGAAGGAATAAACAGTTGGATATGTGGGTCTGGAGATCAAGAGAAAGATTCGGGCTACATATAAAGTATCTAAAAGTCATCAAGCACTACTGGTGGTATATAAAATATAAAATATTTGAGAGTCATCAGGCATCATTTGGTGGTAATTTAAACCATGAAAAAGTGGTTCTTAACCTGAAGGGTAAAGACCCATGGGGGTCTACCAGTTGCCTCAGGATGTCCATGTAATACTAAAATTATATGCAACATGACTTCCCCCTAGAAGTTTCCTGGATTCTATCACATTCTTCAGGAAGTCCATGATTCCAACAAAAAGGCTATGAACAGGTGTGAAAAGAGATGGTTCAGGGAGAAACACTGGGAGTCTCCAACACTTAAGAAGTGAAAGAAAAGTAATAAGAAAGGTCAGGAAATTCAGAAGCACACCAGGGGAAAGAGTCACAGATGTCAACAGATGAGAAAGTTTCAAGAAGGGAGTGGCCAATAGTGGCCCATGCTGCAGTAAGGTCAAATTAGATAAGGACAGAAAGGTCTAAATCTTACTAGCACATTCCTTCAGGGTAGGTTCTGTGTGCAGTGGGTGCTCAGCTAATGTTTTAATGGACAGAAAAATTATGTCCATTAACTCATTTGAGAGGAATGAAGCTAAAAATTAAATTAATAAAATGATACACCAATGGCAGGTTTAAAGATGTTGTCTTAATATTAGCAAATGAAACACATATGAAATTAGACAGTAGCACTTCATTAGGTTATTTTATAAATTTTTTTTAGTGGTGATCTGAATCAACCTGTCAAATAATGAGAGCCAACTTTATACACAGGTGAAGTAAGCAACCACTTCCATGGAGTAATTGAGAAGATGTATGTCTCCTTGTACTTAACCATCCCTCCTACTGTTATATCAAAGTGCTGAAAATACCAACCATTCTTGGAAGCAAGTGCATATTATCTGGATTATGTAACTTGGGAGGATAGCTACATTAGTTGGCTCATGTTTGCAGAAATATCATTAACCCACTACTGTCTTGGATAGTTAGTTTGAAAATAATATAATGACATTTATTTATAATGCTTTTACGTTCAAAAAGAAAATTTTATACTTTACAAAATCATTTAATCATCACAATCCCCCCAAAGCAATTAGTCATAGGAACATTTTTAAGAGGGAAAAAAAGTCCCTAAGTCTTTTAAGGAGTTGGTCTCTGATATATATAAAGATGGTAAAAAAAATATTAAACAAAGATTTTGAGCATAGTAATACAGATAATGATGATGGTGCTATTAGTTATGACATAAGCCAAGGTCCTGGAAGAAAGAGACCCAAAATACAATGGTTTATAAAAGATAGAAGGTATTTCTCTCCCAGGAGATCTTCAAAGAAGCAGGTGGTTGATTCAAAGCTGATGGGTAACTGTCCTTCATAGTCGTTCAGGAACTCAGGTTGCTATTCTAATCATGATAGCCATCCCCATAGTAGAAATTGGTTCCCAGCATCATATAAACCTTTCAGCCTGCCTGAAGGTGGAAAGAGAAAGAGAAAAGCATGCAGTTTCCTGTAGGATATGACCTGAAAGTTGAACACATCTCTTTGTACATATCTGATTGGAAAGGAGTTCATCAACTTGTCACACCTAGCTGCAAGGGAGGCTGAGATTTTTGGTCTCTAACTGGGTAGCCATCTGTCCAGCTTAAACCTAGGGATTCTATAACTACAAGGGAGAAGAAGACAGCAAATATTGGGAAACACTTGGCAGCCTGTGCCAAATTCTTGCATTGATGTCTATATAGTCATCCTTATATTTATAGTGAAGATGCAAATATGTATTTTTGATATGTTCACAGACTGCTAAAATTTTATCTGTGGAGAATCAGTTCCATTTTACTTCTAATTTTGCTTATTTTATGTAGTTGTCTGTTGAGTCCCCTAATACTGTATAAATAATGGGATCTCTTTGAGTTATAGAATCCCTAGGTTTAAGCTGGACAGATAGCTACCCAGTTAGAAGCCAAAAATCTCAGCCTCCCTTGCAGCTAGGTGTGTGACAAGTTGATGAACTCCTTTCCAATAAGATAATAACCTCATTATTTTGACTGAGCCTTTCAATTTTACAGTTGCAAAGGCAGCCTGGTTTATCTTTATGACTTTCCTTAACTCCTCTCTTCTGTACACAAGGCATAGAGATAATATGTTACTAGAAGTGCCACAAGGCAGCTTCCCTTGAGAGTACCTAAGTCCCGTGGTGGCGAGAGACCCGGCTAGTCAACAGTGAAAGCTAAAATATCAGTAATTGCAGTAGCGCCTGGAATAAAAGGATAAAATAAGTAAATAGAATAGGATTAGCATAAACATACTAGAGGGCTGTTATTTACTATTCCACTTTTGGAGATGTAGAGCCTGTTCGAAATTAATAAGAAAATAGTGATTTGCAAAATCATTTAATTTACTTAATATTGGGTTTTGGTGACAAAGCAGAGATATTATGAGGGATGTCACACAAGGAACTGAGAATGTACATCAGTTAAACAGAAGTGTTTTCCCATCACTTCCATTCCTCCAAGATGCCAAGGAATCTGGATTTAGAAAACCATTTTTGTGCATTTTTGAAGATTTTTTTTTGCACCCAGAAATCTTATTAGTAATTTTTATTGATGGCATGATCTGTAACTGTGATGTTTAAAACAGTAGCCACTAGCCACATGTGACTATTGAGCACTTGAAATGTGGTTAATTTATAAGTAAAAATAAGCTTTGGATTTCTTCTGAGACACTAGATTTCAACGACTTGTTATGAAAAAATAATGATTTTTTTACATTATTCCATGTTGAAATGATACCACTGTAGACGTAGTGGGTTAAGTAAAATACACTGTGAACACTAATCACTTATTTCTTTTCACTTTTTTAAGTGTGTCTACTAGAACATTTTAAATTACATTGTGACTCATTTCTATTGGACAGTGCTGACTTAAAAGTGACATAAGAGAAAAGATAGTTGATCTATTTTCCCAGCTTGATTGACACATTGTCTTAGCCCAAAGGTTACAGAGTTTTAAACCAACAGCCTCTCTAGCTGAAGTTCCACCATGCTGCAAATCAACGCAAAATCACTAATAGGGGTTGTCCAGGGTTTTTGGCCTTGGGTTGAACAATTTTTCGTGGTAGATGCTGTGCATGATGATCCTTTCCATTTTTTTTTAAAAATGGGATCTCGCTCTGCTACCCAGGATGGAATGCAGTCCTGCGACCATAGCTCACTGCAGCTTTAGACCTCCTTGGCTCAAGTGATCCTCCTGCCTTAGCATCCTGAGTAGCTGAGACTAGAGGCACATATCACCACACATGGCTAATTCTTTAATTTGTTGTAGAGACAGTGTCTCACTCTGCTGACCAGGCTAGTCTGGAACTCCTGGCCTCAAGCAATTCTCTCATCTCAGGCACCCAAAATGCTGGGATTACAGGTGTGAGCCACCATCCCCAGGCCTCCTCTAGCGTAATTAAATCTGATTCTTGCCATTTGAGTCTTTCTGTTTAGTTCAATTTAAAAAGTGCAAGGCAGTGTGTAAGGAACTCTCAATAGCTATCGCCTCTTCCATTCTGCGCAGCCTAATCTAGTCCTCCCCCGGGCAATCAGAATAATTGTAAGACCCTGTTCTGTCTTACTCACTTCACACATTCTCATTTGTCAATAGCTCATTTATCAGAATCTTCATTCTCCAAAACTCTGCAAATACATGCTTGTGGAAGAAAGCAAGAATCGCTATAAGATAAAAATATTCACCAATGAACTGACCTCAAAAAAAGTTAGTCTGCACTCAAACACCATTTGTAGTTCCAACACCAGTGTCTTTATGACACAACAGGTTATTTCAAAGAGAGTGATTTAAATATCAAAGGATTGAGAAGTACCATGGAAAAGTTGGTGATGCCCTTTTAAAAATGTTTTTTATGATAGGGTAGCAAAATTCATATCATGTTAATTGTCTCTCATCATATAATCAAGCAATTTTTTTGTCAGGAAAGGTTTTAATTTTTGTTATTCTTTTTGTTTTGTTTTTTGGAGTTGGGTTCTCACTCTGTCGCCCAGATGAGTGCACTGGCATGATCAGGGCATCATGGTTCATGGAGGCCTCCACCTCCTAGGTTCAGGCAGTCCTTCCACCTTGGCCTCCTGAGTAGCTGGGATAACAGGCACATATCACTGTGACCATGCCTGGCTGGTTTATTTTGATTTTTGTAGAGACTAGGTCTTACTATGTTGCCTAGTATGATCTCAAACTTCTGCACTCAAGCAATCCTCTTGCCTCAGCCTCCTGAAGTGCTGGGATTACAGGCATGAGCCGCTGCTTCCAGCCCAGGAAAGGTTTTTACAAACAGCAGCACACTTGTGTAATAGGCTAGAAAACATGGCCTCAATATTTTTCACCTACTCCCATCAAAAGATGGAATCTCACCCTCGCCCTTTGAATCTGAATCTCACCCTCGCCCTTTGAATCGCCCTTTGGTCTTGTGATTTGCTTTGGCCAATAGAATGTATGAAAATGACAAGATGAAAGTTCCAGAGTTTTCATCTCAAGATTCCTTGCAGCTCTTACTATGGTCTCCTGGAAGGCTCCTGATATGGTCAAGAAAGTCTATACTATTCTATTGGATGGTGGCTGATCCAGCCAAAACCCAACACAATTATCTAGGCCTGTGAAGGAGGCCACCTGAAACCCTCCAGCCCCAATTAAACTGCCAGCTGATTGCAGCCAAATGGTTAACCCAGGATTATGTGAAATAAAAGAGTTGTTATTTTCAGCCATTATGTTTTGGGTTGGTCTGGTACACAGCAGTAAATGACTTAGATAACTTGGTTTAGTTCTTTGTTCACTCTAAGATTAGTGCACAAGTGAAATGACAGCCTACAAGTTCATTTGTTCATAATCAACTTTCTCCTACTTTGTTATCTCTCTGACCTGTGTCCTGCATCTCCCATTTACATGCTCTACTCTGACCACATGGCTTTCTCTGTAAGCCTTGGACATGCCAAGGTCAATCTTGCCTCAAGGACTTTATTCTAGTTTTTCTCACTGCCCATGATGCTCTTACTCAAGGTACTCATTTTGCTAACTCCTTCACCTGCTTCTTCAAGTCATTAACTCTGACCTCATTCAGGAAACATCAATCTATGATTTATATTTCAATCTGTAGTTGTTTTATTTTATTTTATTTTTTCTTTTTCTTTCTTTTTTTTTTCTGAGTTGGAGTCTCACTTTGTCGCCCAGACTGGAGTGCAGTGGCTGCTTCTGGCCACCGCAGCCTCAACCTGCTGGGCTCCAGCGATCCTTCCACCTCAGCCTTCCAAGTAGCTGGAACCACAGGCGCGCGCTACCACGCCCAGCTAATTTTTGATTTTTGTTGTAGAGATGAGGTCTCGCCAAGTTGCCCAAGCAGGTCTCGAACCCTCAGGCTCAAGCAATCCACTCACCTCAGCCTCCCAAATGCGCGGGATTACAGGCTGAGCCACTGAGCCCGGCTAGTTGTTTTTTTTAAATTGGAAAAGACTATACATTTGCTTTCTTTGGTGGGTACAGAGTTCTGTGACTTTCGCTTAACTCGGACTTCCATGGCTCCTATTTCAGGGTCTAATGCACAGGTGATCTCGTGGCTGAAACAAGGACATTTTGAAGGTTTATGACCCAAATATCGAATTATCATTGAAACACAATGGCATACCTCAAACCCAACTTCATTTTTATTTAATTCCCAGTCAAGCAGAAAGTCTTTTTTGGACTCATAAGTCCTAATATGGGGGCTTTCCTTCAGCTTCTAAAAAACAATCTTGGAAGGTGGGTCAGGACACCCACCAGAGTTCTTACTAACTTGCTCCTAGGCAGATTGCCTCTCTATAAAATACAGGGGCCAAGGTAGATGTTGACAAGGTCCATTCTGCTTCTCAAAGTCAGTGATTCTGTGCAGTGGGCCTCTGGCTTTTCACCAGGTCAATTTTGTGTTTGGTATTAGTCTTTTCACGTTTTGCCATGATCACTCTTCTTTAGTTAAGCCAATAAATATTTGTTAGACAATATTAGATGAATGAATTAAGGAATCAATAGAATCACTGGAATCAATTAATCAAGGAATACTGAGGCACCAGACATGGTGGCACACACCTATAGTCCCAGCTACTCAGGTGACCAAGGTGGGAAGCTTACTTGAGCCCAGGAGTTTGAGGCTGCAGTGAGCTATAATCACATACTGCACTCCAACTTGGGTGACAAAGTAAGACAGTCTCTCTCTCTAAAAAAACCAAAAAACAAAACAAAACAAAAAACCACTTGAAATGTAGGTTTTACATCCTGGAAATTAGGATACTTATTTTCTTAAAATGCTGCTACATTTTCTTTCTTAATTTGGAATCCCTTATCTTTAAGAAGAAAAATCCCAAATTATTATCCTTTCATCCCTTCCCTCTCAACACCTTCTTGATGTTTTTAAGTACTTTATGATACCTTGTGAGGCCTTTATAGTGGTTTAAATGGTGGCTCAAAAAAGATATGTCTATGTCCTCACCCTCATAACCTGTAATTGTGATCTTATTTTGATAAAGCATCTTTGCAGGTGTAATTAAGTTAACGATCTCAAAATGAAATCATCCTGGATTATCTGGGTAAGGCTTAAACAATGGCAGCTGTTCTTATAAGAAATAAAAGCTTGGAAGGCTGAGGCGGAAGGATCGCCGGAGCCCAGCAGGTCGAGGCTGCGGTGACCAGGAGCGGCCACTGCACTCCAGTTTGGGCAACAGTGAGACTCCAACTCAAAAAAAAAAAAAAAAAAAAGAAAAGAAATAAAAGAAGGCCAGGCACAGTGGCTCAAGCCTGTAATCCCAGCACTTTGGGAGGCCGAGGTGAGGGGATTACCTAAGCCCACAGGTTCGAGAACAGCCTAGGCAACTTGGCGAGACCTCATCTCTACATTGTCAAAATAATTAGCTGAGCGTGGTAGCGCACACCTGTAGTTCCAGTTCCTTGGAAGGCTGAGGCAGAAAGATCGCCAGAGCCCAGCAGGTTGATGCTGGTACCACTGCACTCCAGCCTAAGTGACAGAGTGAGACTCCACCTCAAAAAAAGAAAAGAAATAAAAGAGGAAACGACACAAAGAAGTCCATGTGAAGACTAAGGCAAAGATTGGAATTATGCAGTCACAAACCAAGGAACCTAGAACCCCAGACACTGAAAAAGACAAGGAAGGGTTTACCCCTAGACCATTCAGAGGGAGCACCATCCTGCTGACACTTTGATTTTTAACTTTCTTTTGAACCAGGTAGCCATTACCCTTTTTCTTGCTAACCAGGTTGGATAAATGGTAGAAAGCATCAAGTTTCTCAGCCCTGAACCATAATTTCTATTCTGCCACTCTTGGTTATTTTATTTTATTTTTTGAGTCGGAGTCTCACTCTGTCGCCCAGACTGGAGTGCAGTGGCCGCTCCCGGCCACCGCAGCCTCGACCTGCTGGGCTCCGGCGATCCTTCCGCCTCAGCCTTCCGAGTGGCCGGAATTACAGGCACGTACTACCACGCCCGGCTAATTTTTTGATTTATTGTAGAGATGAGGTCTCGCCTGCCCAGGCGGGTCTTGAACCCGCAGGCTCAGGCAATCCACTCACCTCAGTCTCCCAAAGGCGCGGGATTACAGGCTGAGCCACCAAGCCCAGCTCTCTTGGTTATTTTAAGCAAGTTATCACGCTTCTTTGGGCCTAAGTCTGGCCATCCCTAAAATTAAGTAGTAAATTAGGTCAGAAGATCCCAAAATGATATCTTGAGGAATTCTGTTTTGAAGGATATAAATGAGTGACCCTACAACATACGGTCCACTTCCACCTCTCATCACCAAAGCCAGGGACTGCAAGATGTATAATATTCTCAATTCAATAAACTTAGGAATCTCTGGGCTAGATGTGTACTATGTCGCTTCAGCCCCTGGCTATAGCTAGTTCAGACCCTGGCTATAGCTAGTTTAGACCTAAATTATACCTCACAGACACTCTCTCCCAGGATTTTTTAATCAAGATTCAAAAATTTTAGTTGGCCTTTGCTAGTTTCTAGAAATAAGAATAAATAAACTCAGGAGGATATGATATAGTCACAGTCCTTTCTACATACAGTAAAGTTGAGAAAGAAAGCAGTGTCATAGATAGATGATAATGGAACAGATATGTGCAGAGAGAAACAAATAGGAGACTGGGTAGCGAAAAGATAGAGAAATCGTGCCCTGGTAGATTTGGGATTCTTTAGTTTTCACAAGATACTTCTTTAACCATAAAATAAACTCTTATTTTTCCCTAAGTTGATTGGGTGGAGTTTTGTTACTTGCATCCAAAATAGCATTGGCTGAGACAGGAAGATTAGCCCTTGGTACCTAACATCTTATTGACACATCTAAAATATGATAGAGAGAAAAATACAAGAAACGAATCCTAAAGTTCAAGGGACAGGAGTGAAAGGTACAAGCAGATAATAGAAAAGAAATGTTACATAGCCAGGCGCAGTGGCTCAAACCTGTAATCCCACCACTTTGGTAGGCCAAGACAAGAGGATTGCCTGAGCTCAGGGGCTTGAGACCAGCCTGGCCAACTTGGTGAGACCTTGTCTGTACAATAAATCAAAAAATTAGCCGGACGTAGTGGCTCCTGCCTATAGTTCTAGCTACTTGGAAGGCTGAGGCAGAAGGATCACCTGAGCCCAGAAGGTTGAGGCTGCAGTGGTCATGAGTGTGCCACTGCACTCCAGCCTGGCCGGCAGAGTGAGACTCCAACTAAAAAAAAAAAAGTTAAAAAAAAAGAAACTTTACATACTTCACAATTAACTTCACCACTGATGTCTTAGCACTTGTTTCTAAACTAGCAGGAAGTAAACATAAAGTTTAATGCATAATCCCTGTTCTCAAGGATTTCACTACAACATCGCTGATTCCGAACTAGTATTTTTCAAAACAGATTCTTGAGAGCAGCTGTGTATAATTTATACAGGGTCACCAGTTTTAATTAAGTGAAACAGAATCACTGCTTTCAGGATAACTTTTATAAAAGTGAGAGGAAAAAAATATTTCATTTAAAGAAGTATGTCTCTAATGTCTATGGGTTTACTAAACTTTAAAGAGTAATTGTGAGATTGTCTTGATCATGGAGATTTTTAAAATGCTTTGTTTTCATGTGTTTAATCTTATCTCCTTAACAGAGTCTAGCAACTTTATCTCAGGTACTTTTTTCTTACCAAGAGAAAGTTTCTTGTCTGTGGTTTTGATCTAGAAACTACTATTGTGCAAAAAAATTTAAAAAGGACATGTTCATACATCAAAGGATATTCAGATGAAAAATTTAAAACTCAGTAGGCTTTTCAGACTTCAAATAACCATATGTTGTGTATTTCACAGCATGTCATGTTGTGCTTTAATGAGTGTGATCTCTTTTGTATTTGCAGTTTCTTAAGGCATGTCAAGCAAGTGGAAATGGGCTTAAATAAATTAAGTTGTCTTTCATGTTAGATCTCTTGAGGGGTTCTCCAGCAATAGTCAGCTAAAAATATAACCCTGGAGTTCCTAACGCGCAACTGAGCAGTCCATCACATCTCACCAAGCCCAGGTTCCTGGCTTCCCATAGTGGGAAGTAGGGCCAGCAAAATGACTTAGCAAATGCCAGAGTGTCATCATAGGAATTCTAGAGGAGAAGATCTGAGTCAAGATCAGAACTTCAGAGAGCAACAGAGCCCTTCGGAACTGTCATCAAGTGGTTATTCCAGGGAGCCGATTTTAACTTGGCAAAAATTTCTGGTAACTTATTCACTTCTATAGCACTCCCAGTTATATATTGTTATTAAAGGGCCTAAGAATAAGATTAAATGTACCCACAAAATCCCTTAACTTGTGGGATTATGAGAAAACAGAGAACCTTTTTACTGAATTTAAATTCAAACTAATTTTTTTTTTAGAGTCGGAGTCTTATCTGTCGCCCAGGTTGGAGTGCAGTGGCTCCATCACTGCTCACTGCAGCCTTGACTTCCTGGGCTCAGGTGATTCTTCTGCCTTAGCCTCCTGAATAGCTGGGATGACAGGCACACACCACCACAGCCAGTTAAATTTATTTTTTTGTAGAGATGAGTTCTTGCTATGTTGTCCAGGCTGGTATCTAACTCCTGGGATCAAGCAATCCTCCTACCTTGGACTCTCAGAGTGCTGGGATTATGGTGTGAACCACCACACTTAGCCAAATTAACGGTATTTTAAAACATTTATGTTTTTCTGATTTTGATAGTAATATATCTTCATTGAGAGACATGGGGGAGAGGGAGAGAAAGAAGACAATAACTCAGCGTTTTAGCAAATTTTCATTTAGACTTTTTGACCTATGCATATATATTTAATTTGCTTGTGAATATGCTCAAAACTCAAAACCATAGCTATACCTTTCCCATATTATCAGTCTCCTAGGCTGCAGAGCAGTAGCATTTCCCATTTTATTAAAATTTGCAAACAGTTATTTCCAAGGTTTCCATACCCAGATATTTGAAAATAAGCTAACATGGCAGAGAGATTTAAATGGCCCTTCTTGGTGTTTTGAAGTTCATTACAGTTGTGAGTTTGGAGACTTGTAGTTGGAAAAGACAGTTATCGTTCCTTTCTCTTCTTCCTGCAGTGTAGGAGACTCTCTGAATCCACTTCATCAGATGCATGAACAGGCTGTATCTTGCTGAGGATGTTGGCATTCACCTCCTACGAGGGCCAGTGAGGTAGAAATCATGGTCAGACACAAGCTACATTTCTCAATGATGATCTACAGCACTGTATTCATGGTGTAGTCATAGCTCACACTGGTAAGTTTCTAGTCATAAACATAATTTTTAATGACTGTTCTATCAGTTCTGTCTTTGGTTGTAGACAACACTCTCAATAATGTAAGTAATTAACTTAAAACTTAATTTTAAATTATTAAATTTAAAAATATAATAGTTTTCATTTTGTCTCTTCAATCACACTGAGAATTGGATATCTCTCTACCACAGTCTACCACCCTCAGTAGAATAAATTTTTCAAAGACACATCTTTCTTCTTATCAGTCTTTTGAATCTAAATTTTATAAGAGCAAATTTGACAGCCCATGCCCTAGTTGCAGGAAGAGTGGAAAAGGAAGTTGGTGACTTCTAATTTAGGAACAGACAGACTTAGAAGTTAAGAAATTTCCCACATATGGGAAGGCTGTTTATAAGCTACCAGGCATACAAAAAGTATAACAAAGTCCAATACAACTGTGTAATGCTTTATTGTATAAATGTTTCATAATATATCTAATAATTCCTTCATTATTGAAAATTTAGGCCATTTAAGAAAATGTATTTTTTAGTTAGGTTTGTGGAGGTATAATTCACATATAAGTAAAATTTACTCTTTTGTGTGTTTTTTTTTTCATTTTAGTATATGGTTTTATGAGCAATTACAAATTCATATAGTCAAGGAGCAACCATC
Organism: Cephalopachus bancanus; assembly: GCA_027257055.1. Classification (NCBI taxonomy): domain Eukaryota; kingdom Metazoa; phylum Chordata; class Mammalia; order Primates; family Tarsiidae; genus Cephalopachus; species Cephalopachus bancanus. Next base: position 7,837,881 of record JAPVLO010000057.1, read on the forward strand.
ATGGTCTAGTTATAGAACAATTCCATTATCCCTCCAAACTTCCTCACATGCCACTTTTTAGTCAATCCTTCCCACACCCCCAACTGGTGGCAACGAATGACCTCTTTTATTTTTCATCCTTATAATCTTCCTTTCCAAGGATGTTATATAAAGGAATCATATAGTATGTAGCCTTATTTACCTGGCATTTTTTCACTGTAATTATTTTAATATTCACTCATGTCATTGTACAGATCAGTAGAGCATTCCTTTTTATTGTTGAGTAGTATTCCATTATATGGACCCAACATAGTTTGTTTATTCATTCACCAGCTTAAGGACATTAGGGTTGTTTCTAGTTTTGGGCAATTATACAAGCAACTACAAACGTGCATACAGGTTTTGTGTGAACAAAAGTTTTTATTCATCTTCAGTAAGTGGTATTACTGGGTCATGTAATAGAAGTATTGCTTAATTGTATAAGAAACTGTCAAATAGTTTTCCAAAGTGGCCACACCACTTTGCATTTTCACCAACAGCATATGAGAGTTCCTGTTGTGTCTTCACCAGCACTCAATTTTGTTTTCATTTTAGCTATGTTACTGTGTGTTAAAAATAACATTGATACTAATCCCTGATGAAAATTGAGGACAGAAAATAAAATTGTAGAACACATGAGAACTCCAGTGAAAAGTCATGCTCTTTTCTTGTTCCACCTGCTACGGTTTGAATTTGCGCCCCCCAAAGTTCATGCGTTAGAAGCCTGGTCCTCAGTGAGGCAGTATTGGGAGGTGGGGCCTAGTGGGAGGGGTTTGGGTCAGACATTCATGAACAGATTAATGCCCTCTCATGGGACTGAGTTCTTACTCTCCCAGGATCAGATTAGTTACCACAAAAGCAAGTTGTTGCAAAGAGAGGTTGCCTCTTGTGTTTGACCTACTGTTTCATACACACTGGCTTTCCCTTCCACTTTTCTCCCCTGCTATGGAGCAGCACAAGGCCCTTACCAGACATGGTTGTGCCTCTTGGACTTTCCATCCTTATGGTGAGCCTTTTAAAAATAATAACAGTAATAAATGACCCAGTCTCTGGTATTCTGTGACAGTAACAGAAAATGGACTAAGATACCCTCCAACAGTCCTATACAATATCATATCCTTGGAGGCAGAAATAAAATATGAATGAGGCAGATGATAGGAGTGAGGTGAATCAGTAGCTGATTATGTGACCAACCCAAAAAAGTTTCATATGGAGAGAAGGTCCTTGGGAAAGAACTAGAAGACCTTGTCTTATATCATATCTTTTATTTTTTTTTTTTTTGACTTGGAGTCTCACTCTGTCACCCAGACTGGAGTGCAGCGGCCGCTCCCGGCCACCGCAGCCTCAACCCGCTGGGCTCCGGCGATCCTTCCGCCTCAGCCTTCCGAGTAGCGGGAACTACAGGCGTGCGCTACTACGCCCGGCTGATTTTTTGATGTATTGTAGAGATGAGGTCTTGCCAAGTTGCCCAGGCGGTTCTCGAACCCACGGGCTCAGGCAATCCACTCACCTCAAGTCTCCCAAAGCACGTGATTACAGGCTGAGCCACTGAACCCGGCTTCATGTCTTTTATTTATTAAGGTCTTTGAAATTTTGAAAGACTTTTCAGGCGGTGGAGAAAAAAAAATAGCCACCTAGAAGTCCAAAAGTTGGAACCTATATACACATTGTCTCCATTGAGCCTGATGTGACTTTGGATATTCCTTTAATTTCTCTAGCTTTTTGTATTGAATCTGCTTCCTTAGGTGGTGATTTAGCTTCTGTGGCATTCCTTATCCACTGCCCATCCTCCCTGGAACAACTCTTAGTTCTCACTAACTTCCCTGTTTCCGACCTGCTAGTGTCAGCATTTTGACAATCATTGTTGATTTCAGACCCGGTCATATCTTTCAGTTTCCATTCAACCCTTGCCTAAATGTGTAGGACTTGACATTATTGATAACTTAGATAAAAAAACTGATGATGTGTAAATCAAATTTATGGATGACATAAAGCCAGGAGAATAACTAATATGTTCAATGACAGTATTAGGATGGAGAAGATTTCCATTGGCATCAACAAAGAGTGAAGTTAACAATATAAATTGTAGCTGAATGAAATTCTTCACTTAGTTGTGAAACTTTCTTGCACAGCACAGAATGGGAAATCATGTATTGTTTCTGCTTCAGATGGAAAGGATAAAAGGTTTCAAGAGATTGCTTTTGATATGAGTCATTGGAGTGGTACAGTAAGTGGGGCTGCCAAAAAACAAACAAAAAATTTATTAAACCCAAACCTTAATGTGACCTGATGCTACAATGATAGACAGAGTGGATTGGTCAAAGTGGAGATAATTCCACTTTACTCCACCAGTCAAACCATACTTAGAATATCAGATTCAGTTTAGGGTAACACACCTTAAGGCAGACAAAGACAAACTGGAGTGTCTGCCTTCACCTCCCATTGCAATATGGTTTCTGTCTTTCCAAGGTACTGGTGAATTTTGTAAGCCAATGAACATATGTCATGACTTACCATACTTAACCTCGATAGCATTTGACACATTGACGGTCCCTCTTTCAAGTTGTCTTCTTTGGTTTCTCATCATGATGCTTTTACATTAATTTTGTTCTGTTTTTCTATCTATGGCTTTTTCTCCTCCTTTTCCACAAATATGGGCGTTCTATAAGTTTCTTAGCTCACTTTCTGTGAATTCTCCAAGGGAGATCTATCCACTCCCCTGCTTCGACCACCAAATATATGTCATTGATTCTCAAATCCTTATTTCTAGCCTTGGCCTTTTGTGAGTTTTTATTTTATATATCTGCTTTGCTTTGGTGAAAATATTTCATCAATAAATTCCCAAGCCGGGCTCGGTGGCTCAGCCTGTAATCCCGCGCCTTTGGGAGGCTGAGGTGAGTGGATTGCCTGAGCCCGCGGGTTCGAGACCCGCCTGGGCAACTTGGCGAGACCTCATCTCTACAATAAATCAAAAAATCAGCCGGGCGTGGCAGCACGCACCTGTAGTTCCAGCTCTTGGAAGGCCGAGGCGGAAGGATCGCCAGAGCCCAGCAGGTGGAGGCTGCGGTGGCCGGGAGCGGCCGCTGCACTCCGGTCTGGGCGACAGGGTGAGATTCCAACTCAAAAAAATAAATAAGTAAATAAAATAAAGGTGGGACTCACCGACATTTCCTCCCAAGGCGCGGGATTACAGGCTGAGCCACCGAGCCCGGCTGAGTCCCACTTTTAAAAACAAGTAGTGGTTGGCAAACTTTTACCTTCTCAGATCTCAGTCAAAAATGATAGCCCCGGAAACTTTTTTTTTTTTTTGTAGCTCTTAGAGGTTTTATTATTTTTATTTCATTTATCTTCCCATGTTGCCTGGAAGCAAAAGCTTTGCCATAAAATAGAGACCAGTTCCTTGTTTTCCTTTGAAGATAACAAGGAAAGAAAGGAGTGGAAAAAGGTATCTACTCTGGGTTGAGTTTGGGAAGAGAAGATCCTCAAAAGAAAATGTATTAGACTGTGAGGGAGAGGCTATTGAGGGAGAGGAGAGGTAATTTGAGGAAATTGTTTCAAGAAAGAAAGGACAACACAAGGAGTTCGTCTGTGTATGCATGCAACATAGGAACCCAAAGTCATGCCACATAAAAAAAAAAGAGAAGGCTTTGAGAATATTAAGCCTGGAGAAAGAGTCTCTGCTGTTTGGGGATGTTTAAGATCTGTCAGGAGAAAACGGGCTTAGAACGTTGTGTACAATCCTGTTGGACAGAATTGGATCCATGGAATGGAAATTTTGGTTGGAGATGGTGGTGGAGGAAGTGGAGGAAATGGAAGGGTATTTTTTTTTCCTCTGCCTAACTATTAAAGTTGTTTGAAAATGGAATGTGCTCCTTAAGGAAATAGTAAATTCCCCATCCTCAGCAGATGACCACTTAGCAGGAAGGTTTTAATGGGTGATGCAAGCATAATGGATGCATTTGCACTGGATAAAATTTAGGGTACCTTCCAACCCTAAGAGTTTATTGTTCTATGAATATATTGAGTGTCTAGACATACAGGGAAAATTCCCTCTTCTCCAAATTTTACCATCTGGTTATGAGTCAAACACATGGGAAATCAATAAAAATTTCTTGGTGGTACATAGTTAAATGCCAAAATCAATGTTGTCAGCTATAACAGCCAAAGGAGACTTAAAATGATGCTGGGAGCAGAATGTGAGTCTTATGATCCTATGTGTTGGACAGACAGGCAAGAAAACCATTTGGTAAGATGGTTACTCTAAGATGTGGAATAAAAATTGTTGTAAGTCTCAAAACCCTTTATTCCGCCTGGGTTAGCTTTTTAAAAGAAAACCATAAGTCAATAGACAATATTCTAAGGAGAAAACTGGAAGGGCAAAATCTGATACAAGTGCTTTTAAGAATAGTATATCCTAAGAGGCATATTTTAACAGGCAAAGGAGAGGGGTAAGAAATGTTTACAAATTGGTTACCTTAGGGTTTCAAAGTCTAAAGAATATTAGCCAGGCAGGATAAAGGACATAAACAAAATCCTGATTTGATTATTTGGTGAAATGAAATTAAGTTTCTAGCTAGGTTTTTGTTTGTGTTTTCTTTATTTTGGAGAAGGAAAATAATTTTCCTTCCAAAGTGGGTGTATGTTTGTAGTTATCCCCCAAGACTATAACCTTTTTTGAAGACTATTATTATTTGCTATAGAAAACAGCATCTGTTATTAGCGTATTTGTTGGAGAGAACTGGGCTTGTTTACTTGAGTTTACAAACTATTTTTGTCACAGGTCAAATTTCTCAATCATCTTGTATAAATGATGTGAATTCTATTGTTACGCTAGAAAAGAAAAATCTCTTTAGACTATTCTTCTTACAAGGTTTATACCTTTTAGAGGTATTTTTAATAGAAAATTCATTTCCAAATCCAATGCAAAAATCAAGGTTCTTTGATAGGTTAAAGGTTTAAAGTTAGGAATAATCATGTTTTGTTCACCTAATGGTGAGTATGACTAGACAAGCAAACAGGCACGGGAAAGTGTTTGAGATTGACCAAGACTGGCTGTGTGTGCATTTGTAGTTAACACAGTATGGAAGCAAGGGTGTGGATTTTAAATCAAAAAGGAGCCATTTGAATCCTGGTGAGCTAGACAGATTGCATTGATGGCCCCAGTTAATGGCTTTCCTGGACTCATGCCCAATGCAATATGACTGCAGCTCTTTCCATTCCTTTAAACTTGGCCAGATTTGTGACTTGCTTTGGCCAATAGAACATGGAAGAAATGATAGTGCACCAGTTGAGCACAGGTCTTGAAAAGCAGCTGCTGCTGCTTCTCCTTCTTCCTCTACTTCTTTTTCTCCTCCTCTACCTCCTCCTCTTCTCTCTTTGTCTCTGTCTCTCTGCTCCCCCGTCTCTCTGTCTGTCTCTGTCTTTCTCTCTCTCCCCACGTGTGCTCTCTCTCTGTCTCTCTCCTTTGCTTCTACCAAAAGAACTACTGAAATCTCAAAGAACACGTGGAGTAGACCTCAGCAGTCCCAGTTGTGGCTAGGCTAGACCTACAAACAACCAGCCAATTCTCAAACATGTTGACAGAACCAGTCAATGTCAGAAGAACTGTCTACCTGATAGTTGACTTGTAGTCTTCTGAGTTTACTGTTTTAGGGTAGTTTTGGACTAGTTTTGTTTTGTCGCAGTTGCTAAATGATTCAGTAATTTCAGCTAGTCACTAGCTATGTAAACTTCAGGAAGTTGCTTAATTTCCTGAGTCTCATTTTATTCATCTGTGCTTAAATAGCTATTATAACTTCTCTCTTTTAATACAATAATCTCGTGGTGTAGGTGTCATTACTTCCATTTCACAAACAAGCCAATTCTTATAAAGGTTAAGTGATTAGCCAGAGTAACAGTAGGTTGGCAGCCACACAACTTTCTCATAAAGGATCTCAAAGAAAGTGAAACAAGTTTATAAGCAAATTAATGAAGAATCCCAAAATGCAATTTGGAAAGTGGAGAGGCTCATTTATACGAAGAGTATCTCCCTTAAGTTGAATAATTGAAATGTTCAGTGCAGAAAAGCTAACTCACAAGATTGAGGGTCGTGAGGGAGGCAAGGGCTGATTGCTTTGTCACTCTATTCCCAGGGCCTAGCAGAGTTTGCAACACATTAGGAGACATCAGTACATACTTTCAAAAGAATGAATCCATAGATGAATCCTCACTGAATAAAGTATATGGAAAACATAATCTATTCTAACACCTGAATAGAAAGCTGAAGCGTTTAAAATTTGAAGTTTCCAATAGAAAGAAATAAAAGCACCTTTCTTTTTTCTCTTCACATGACCTTTTTCAAACCGGTGTACAGGAAACTCTTTCCCACATGGTTCAGGCAGCACAGAATGGGGGAGGGAGCAGGAGAGGGGGAGTTGAAGTCTTACAAGAAGAAGCCACCTCTTCACTTCAAAATCATCTCCAGGTCTTGAAGGAATTCCTTCGCACATAAACACACTTTCCCATCCCAAATGTCTTGTCCTCAACCCTCCCCCACTTGGAATTGAGAACACAAAGGAAGCTCTTGTTACCACATGTGTGTATACTGCTTTGTGTGGAGACCTAAAGGGGAGAAACACAATGGAATGTGCTAAAGTTCTGGAACAGCATCCATAAAGGTCTCCGATTCCTGGAAAGAGTGTGTCTGGGCTGGCATAAAGGGATCTTGGCCAACATTTTCTTCAGGGTAGACAGCTGGATTTTGGATTGCAGTTAATGATAGAGAAGCAATAAAAAAGACAAGAAATAAAGGGCAGGCTTAATAGACTCAGCAACCAAACTCGAAGCTGGTTGGGTAGTCAGGAGCTGCCCCATGTGGGGCTAGAACCCTTCCTAGTTCTTACAGAACCACCATTTGATTCTCAGTCTTCCCAGCTGGACTGAGCTCCCCAAAAAGCAGGGACCATGCCTTTTCCCCTACTACATGCCCACCCACAAGAAGAGAGCTTGACAGAGCAGATGCTGTCCATGAACTCTTGGGCATGAGCTCATGTTTTACAGACTTGGGTACAATTCAAGAGTGACCTTCTTAACCTTCTTGCATTGTTTACATCATAGGGACCTTAGGAAAATCCAGGGAAGGTTCCTGCACTGAAAACTAGGAGGTGGTTCACAGTAGATGTCTTGATTTGGAAGTAACTAGGCTCTAAAGCTCTCTCCAGGAGTTTGTGGGTGGGCACAAACACACGGTCAAGTTTCATCCGTAAAACAGAACTATTTTAGCAGGGTGAGAGTGAGGACAGTTACCAGCTCCACAGACTCTTACAGTATGTATGCTAATGTGAAACAGCTGAAGAGCATAACTAACTCCATTGTTTTATCCATGCTTACATGTAGGCCTGAATAATTTTAAAACACTGAAAAGATAACATAGGAACAACAAGATTGCAGCTGTTGAGACTAATTCTGTGGAAAAGGGAAGCATGTATACGAGCTATATTTTGTTAAAGACTACAAAAACCAAAAAAACATTATGACCTGACCAAGGACAAAGAAGCTGCCCCATCTCCTAAGATCCTCATTAGCACCCAGATGTGTTTGGCTGTCAGTCACCTCTTGATCTCAACCTCTTCTTTTTCTCTTTTTCCCGTCATCAGCATAAGAAGAGCCTGAAATTTGAATTGACTCAGATGGTCTTTGCAACTTGAGCCTTCCATCTCTTGAATAAAACCTGCTTTTCTTTCTACCATTCTTGTATCTCAAATTTGGCCTTCAGGCAGCAAGCAGCTGAACCTGGGTTTGGTTACACTAAGGGATCATCGCCTACATCTCCACTTGTCTCCTACAATTGAGATGGGTATTTATTTATTCATTCATTCAACATGTATTGAGCATTTGCTATATGCAAGGACCTATACTTTGCTAGGGAGTCAAAGACTGACGACAGGGTACCTTCTCCAAAGACATAGTGAGAAAAGGATCAGAAGTGGGCAAGGAAGTTAAGGTGAGAGTTCAGAAAAGTGTTATTGACTGTGGGATCAGGGTGGGGATTTATCCTGACTCAGCCCGATTTTTACAAGAAAAATGGGAATTGGTCAGAAGGAGAAGGAAAAGCCAGGTGTTGTTAGCAAAGGGGAGAATACGGCAAAGATTCAGAGATGTTCAAGCAGGGGCAGCTCCAAGCATGGTTGAGGAGAGAATAGCTTTAGTTGGCTCCACCCAAGACCTGCATCAGTCTTGTCCAAGCCATGCCTAAGAAACATATAATCTAAGAAAAAACTCTGTAAGCGGTTTCAAATCAACTCCCTCACCCTCAATTCCAATCTGATGATTGGCCCTAAATAGGACCGGAGGGGCCACTCTGGGAAGGATTCTAGCATGCTGTTAGTTTGGTGTGGAAGGAGAAGAGAGAGTAAAGAAGTTGATGCCACTCTGAGCATCCCCATCACTCCTGGACTTGGTTTCTCCAGTGTTTCTTCCTCTCTTGCCTGAAGCTGTTGGTGTACATAAAGTCAAAATTGATATTATAGAAGACACGATTTATGCTGGATAAGAAAGCAAATATTCACTTTGGGCTCTCCCTGGCCACATCCACCCTGAGAAATTTGAGTTTGCTGATATCAAGGATCATGTTGACTGTGTCCACTTCTGTCTCTCCACCACCCACTGGAAAGTGCCCACATGTACCAGATACACGGTCATTATTTTTTTTAATGAATGAATTCATGGATAAATGAACAAATGTAAATATAGTGAATAAATGCTGTTTTATTTATGATTACAGAAAGAATGAATGTTTTGTTCAGTGTTACCAACTGAAAATAAATTTAGGTTTGAGCAGTAGTTCAAGTACGTCAAGAGCAATTGCTCATTACTGTATTATAGATGTGTTTCAATTTAGAGAAATAAGCATATGTGTTATCAAAGCATAATTACACCTGACATTAAGTGGGTTCTCTGCAGATTCCACTCCCTGACAACAGAAAAGTGAAAGTTCCATAACACAACAAGAGTGATCCGCCTTTTCATTTCTGAGGGCTATTCCTCTCAGCTCAAGAATGACATTTGCTTGAAAGATGAAACCAGCCTCGTTCCAAATAAATGACATCTGGACAGCTCCTCAAGGATGAACATTTTATTAGAACATAGTCACCTGACAGAGTAAATACGTGGTTACAAAGTGTTTTAAGTTTATTTGCTCTATATAGTGACCAGAAAAATCAATCCACAGTGTCAATTTGTGTGTGTGTGTGTGTGTGTGTGTGTGTGTGTGTGTGTGTTGAAGTTACAGGTTTTAGAAGGCACACCCTCAAACCCATCTGTTTATGATAAAGTAACAAGGCACATGTTGCCAACTTTTTCACTGAGTTTAAGTCAGCGATATCCTTCCCTTCCTCACATTAAAGTTGCTATGCAGCATATACCACTTAGTGCTTGTTATAATGAATTAAAATCACTATTGTCTGGGAGAATTGTGAAACCCTTTAAAAAGCACTAACTCCTATGTAGAGGATTACAAAGCGAGAATTGAGAATCTCTATCAGGTCAGAAAGCTTTTGTACAAATTGAAATCTTAATCTTGCAGTCTCCAAAATACTTTTTATTTGAAAAGAAAGTGTATTCTGCATAATGCAAGGTACTACTGTCTCTGTTCCAAACTACAAAGGGAAAAATAACAAGCCAATTTTTTTTTCAAGGAAAATATTCTGTCTTTGTGAAAGGTCAATAGTAACATAGCTAGTTTAAAGTCATGGAGTTTCTGCCAAATCCATGTCTGAAGGTTTTATGCATTTCTAATGGCTTTGCCCATAGGAGAAATCCCCTGAGCAGCAGGAAAGCAAGACAAACTCATGATAATTTGAAGTTATTCCATTCAGCACGTTCAAACAAACACAGAATATTTAAAATGCACTTTTGTTTCCTGTTCCATTTTCAAATGAAACAGTCGTCCTGCTGATTCGAGAGAACTTGTCTTTTGTGAAACATTTACAGAAAAATTCTCCGACTATTCTGGAGTACAACCTGCCACTTAGTGCCCAGTCCTCTCTGGCCTACAGGATGGATCAAGGAAGTGCACAGATGTTCACCCATCTAACACAGTGAAATGCACTCTTTTAGGGTTGAAAAAAATCTCCTAGCTTTCCAGGGGGGCATGAGAAGCCCTGAAATGGGTAAAGAGAGGAAGCTGGGACGCTCTGGTGTGGGATCAACCTAGACTGGCACTCCACACCAACCACGACTCTCCGGGAGAGAAGGCAGAGCAGTCATGGGGCTGGGCACTGCTCTTCTGGTGTCCTTCCTCACTGGATAGCGCATCTGGCCATCTGCCCTCTGGACTTTGGAATTTATTGAAGACTCAACAGGGGCAGAAAGCCCGATTAAAAACACTTCCCTGCCTCACGGCAAGTCCCAAACAGTCCCAGCACAGCAGTGTGGCCTGACAACTCCTGAGCGGCCCGACCCGTGCTTGTTCCTATGCCAGGTTTTTGGGATAGTCAAGTGATTCCAGGAGGCAGGAAGACATTATTCAAGGCTGTGGGTTTCCAGCAGGAAACACAAGCAATGAATAAACCCTGGTTTCTGTCCTTGAAGAGAGGAGCCTCTGGGAGAGGCAGGAAGTTAACACAATTTCAACACGTCGTGCGAAATGCCCGGGTATGGACAAGCACAGGGTAAAGTGGGGACCAAAGGAAAAGCAGCCGCGACCTTCTTTAGCTATGATGGGATCCCTCAAAGACATGGGGATCTAAATACTCCGAGAAAAGGTGTAACAATTTAGTATGAGGATGTATGAACACTGATTAGTATTCATCCTTTGTGACCTAGAAATCCAAGAAATTCTTCATGAGAGGGATGGAGGGTGGGCAACGTTAGTTCCTGGTTAAATCGTTGAACTGTGGGACAAATTCTCTAAAGAACTGATAATAAACTTACTTGATGGTGATGATCCAAACAAGCTCTTAGGACAAGATGTTGGGATCCAATATTAAAATCTGGGGAAGAAAACTTCAAGAAGTAGTACCTGGGACTGAAGTTTTTAGGAGATAATCTGATATTTTTCTGAAGGACAATAGAACAACTCTTTAATCTTTTGCAAGTAAGTCCACTCCACCTTTAACATTGATGTTTATAGGTCAGGATCCATTTAGAAGATCCATTTATGTCTATTTCTATTAAAATGTAAATTCCAGAAGAAAGGAACAGAGTTGTTTTCACCATGGTATTCCCAGTGCTTGGTACATAACAAGGGACTCAATTAACTTTCTGAATGACCAAACAAAACATTTCCACTTTGGGGAATATCTTTAGAACTTGAGGGTATGTACTTTGGCTTTTGCATGAATTCACTTATTTATTTATTCATTTTATTTCCTCCTGGGAATGAACCAGGACTGCTTGAATGGAAAGAGAAAAAGCTGTCACGGTTTGAAAATTGGCATATTTTTTTCTTCTAGATTAACTTCCCTTGGCCCTTTTCATTTATACTAGAGCAAGCACTTTATCTCTTCTCCTTTTTATTACTAAACTAGCACAGTGCATGGTATGCAGTAGCTGTTCAAATAATGTTTGTTTAATTGGTAGGTTCCAAGCTTGATCATTTAGCTAAGCCCTTTGCACAGTCTAAGACTAATTTGGAATGCTTTCAGGCTTAAGCATGTCAATACAATTTTCTTGCTCCGTCTGAATTTCCTGAAAATGTGATTAGTTAATAAGAATCAACAAGATTAATTAATAAGAAATTTATAGCAGAATGAAGAACAGGTCCAGACAGTGCCACAAGCCACGCCTTCCTCCCTCTCTCTCTCTCTGCTTTACAAACTCTGGAGATCTGTCAGGCACGACTGGCTGACACACAGCAATGGTGACTGTTCCTGACCCACCCTTCCTTGCAGCCTGGCTGTGGACAAATGCTGAGTCCTCAAGAGATGGTGAAGTTGGTATAAAAGACGGTGAGGCTAGAGTTATGGTATATATTTGCATTCTCACACAAAATTTTAAAAGCCTTAAAGTGCATTCGAAGATTGCACCACTGGAATGTGCACAGGAAACTGAAAACCGTGCTCCTACTGTTTTCTCAGTCTCCACTGCAGAAGCGCTCCTTCTCTCCCTCCCTCTGCCACCCTCAGCTCCCTTTCATTCCAAGCACCAAGGCACCATTGCCTTTGTAATTCCTATTAAAATACTAAAGCAATAATTCAGGGTAGAATGATCCAATTCCACAAAGTTTTGCTCATACCCCTGTGCACTTCCTCTAGTTTTATTATTCAGATTAAGGAAGTCCTTAATAAAATCTTTTTCTGGTAACAACTCACAAGCAACCCCTATGTGTACCCATAACTATAACCCTTTGACTGCTTTGATTCAAAGAAAGACTTTTGCCAGATTGTCCCTTTCATTCCTCTGAAGGCTGCTCTGAGGAACTCTCCTGACAACCTTCTCCCGCCTCCACATCATCTTTATGTGAAACTGGAGCATTCTCGACCACCCACTGACACTCATGAACAAGGGCAGCCTTAGCCTCCTCTATGTTCACAGCCTGGGCTGGGCTACTTTTCTCTCCCACCGCTTCTTGCTCCTCAGAAATCTGGCTCCCCCTGGGGCAGAGGGGGTCAGAACCCAAAATGGAGCCCCCTTGCTGCATGGCCTCACTCTCCACAGTGCGCTCGGCCTCCTCCACTTCATGGGCAGCCAGTGTGGAGGCCCTACCTGTGAGCTCCCTCTCGGCGGCTTCCTCACCCTCCAGGGGCTCCTCTGTGGGGCCTGGGCAGTCGGCACCCTCAGGGAGCCCGCCACAGGATGGCTGAGACTCCTCCCCAGGGCTGCTTGCCTCTGGTAATTCCCCTAGCTCCAGCCCACAGGCCTCGGCCTCCAGAGGGGGAGGATGGACCTCCCTCTCACTGACTTCATTTTTTTCACAGCTGTCCAGATGGGAGGCAGTGCCCTCCTTGGCCTCTGTATAGATGTGGGTGCCCTCGTCTTCTTTTTCATTTTCTTGGAGGACAAGGGTGTCCTCCTTCGTATCTTTTTCAATTGCTAGAGCAGAGTCCACTGGTACTTCAACGGATACTGTCAACAACTTTCTGAGCTCCATCAAGGAGCCTGAGGCAGAAGTGGATTCTGACTTGTCATGGGTGCTTTCTTCGTCCTCAGGGGTCTCTCCACACTCCAGCTCTGATGAGTGTGTGCCCAGGAGCCCTGCCGTGTCCTCTGCAGCTGCAGAATTCACAACGGAGTCATCGACTCTTGAAATAATCACCTGTTCAACCACACCTATGGGCAGGCTGGGCCCAGGGAGAGAAAGGTTTTCTCCTTTGATCAACAAACTAGGGACCCCAGGCTGCTTCTTTTCCTCTGACTCTTGGAATACTTCCTCACTTGGGGTCTCACTACCCAGCACTCCAGGCAGAATGGCAGAGACTCTCCTGGCAGGGCTGGCCTGGTTGGACCCTGAGGGGGTTTTTAGATCAGTTAAGCTGGATACGCTTTCACTGGGCAAGGCCATGTTGTCTTCGAATAAGTTGTGTTTCTTCAGGATAGCAGCTTCCTTTATCACTGAGAGATACCAGAAAACAAAACATGACATTAATACCCGGCCCTGGCCCCTCTGAATTTTCTGATTTTATTGAGCATCTAAAGTCCCTCTCAGCCTCTCTGGCTACTCAGATTTCTCAGTTTCAAGGTCCAGCTATATCCACCACCTTCCAGGGAGCCTTCCCTGATGACCTAAGACTATAAAGACATTCCAAACTCTGAACCTCTGTAACATTCACTCATTTATATATTCATTCATTCATTCATTCAAACAGCAAGCATTTTCTGGGCATCTACTTTGGGACAGGCACAGGGAATCCAGAGACAAACTACAGCCTTTGCTTTCAAGGTGCTCATGGTCTGCAATACCATTATCTGTATCACTCAAGGAGGCCTCATCAAACTTTGTTATCTATTTATTATTTCTTTATGCTAATATGTGTGGCTCCAGTTTGTCCAACTAGAGTAAAGCTCCTCTAGGGCAGGAGCAGACCCTACACATCTCTGTTTTATCCCATAGTACAGCCCTGAATGTGTAAGAGGTACTCAGTACTGAGCATGCAGATGAGAGGACCTTGTTGACTGAAAGTGTCCAGAATGAAATCTGTGTGCATCAGCTTAGTCTTAAAGGCCTTGAAAAGGAGCAAAAACAACAGTAGCAGCTGACACTTTTGACCACAGACCTGTGCCAGGCTGTGCCAGGGTTGTAGTGCCCAAGAGTGCCACATCCCAGGAATGCCATTCATGTTGAAGACAGCATAGATTTGTGCATTCAGCACACTTTTTAAGCAGCTAGTGGCAGAGTTTCCTTCTCTCACAAAATCAGTATTTTGCAACAATTCTCTGACAGCAATAAAGTATCTGGGGGAAAGGAGTCTTTTTCTAAATCACCCAAAGGTGCCCATGGTAGTCTAGAAGTGGCCTTGCCTGAGCTCTTCCTTTGTATAGACACTATGCTGACATCTTTATAGTCCTTGTCTCATTGGATCCCCTGAGCTTAGCCACTGCGACCTGCAGCTTGTGCTTGGCCAGTTTGCTCAAAGGAGCGGTTTTTGTGATGCTCAAGACCTTCCCAATGGAGACCAGATATGTCTCAGGCCCACATTTTGGTGGTGGCCCTCTACAGCATATTTTTATCAAAGTTTTCCTATCGACACTCCAATTCCAGTCAAAGCCTGATTCAGAGTCCTGACAAGGCTTGCACAGCACTGTGCCCTTTTCTGTCTGGCTGAGTGGAGGTGAGGAACGTGCTGAGAGAGCAGTCCAGCGGCCCTGCTGCTGGAATTACCTCCTCCTGGCTTTGGGAGGGGTTGTGAGCCTGAGCCTAGGAAGAGCCCTTTTCCCTTTGTTCTGTCTGGAACTGCAAGAGGAAGCCAGCTCTTCATGAGAGTGCCGGGCTTAATCTTGCTATGCCTCAATTTTCTCATCTGTAAAAGTGAAGCTTAAAAATTCCATCTCACAGAGTTCATATTTATTTTTGTGTTTTAGTTTTTGAGTCGAGGTCTCACTCTGTCCCCCAGGCTAAAGTACAGTGACATGATATTGAAGATCACAGCTCATGGTAGCCTCGACCTCCTGGGCTCAGGCGATCCTTTCATCTTAGCATCTCGAGTAGCTGGGACTACAGGCACGCACCACCATGCCTGGCTAATTTAAAAAATTTTTTTGTAGAGATAAGGTCTCACTATGGTGCCCAGGCTGGTCTCAAACTCCTGGGCTCAAGCAATTCGCACACCTTAGCCTCCCAAAGTGCTGGGATTACAGGCATGAGCCACTGAGCCTGGCCCACCGAGTTAATGTTTGTATTCAAGAGATAAGCAGCCAGGCTCGGTGGCTCAGCCTGTAATCCCGTGCTTTGGGAGGCTGAGGTGAGTGGATTGCCTGAGCTTGCGAGTTCGAGACCCGCCTGGGCAACTTGGCGAGACCTCATCTCTACAGTAAATCAAAAATTAGCTGGGCGTGGTAGCGCACGCCTGTAGTTCCAGCTACTCAGAAGGCTGAGGCGGAAGGATCGCCGGAGTCCAGCAGGTCGAGGCTGCGGTGGCCGGGAGAGGCCACTGCACTCCAGTCTGGGTGACGGAGTAAGACTCCGACTCAAAAAAAAAAGATAAGCATATCTAAAGGGCCGGTGTAGTGTGTGCTAAACCAGGAACACTCAACCAGGGTTAGTTTTCTTCCTTCTTTCCTTCCCTCTCTTCACTGTCTCCCCACCTCACCCATGTTCATTTCCCCTTCTGCTTCCCTCTCCTACCTTACTGGCCCTACGAGTCCCGTTTCAGGGGTACTTCCTTCTGTAGAGAGTCCCTCCAGTACCAGGTAGCCTTACTTACCTTTCAGAGTTTCATCAAGGAGGATCTGATGCAAAATCTCCTCATAGACATTTTCAACCTGGATCATGCTGGTATGATCTGCAAAGATGAACTGCTCATATTTCTGAAGTTCCTGGAGAGTGAGGGATAAGAAGAGAAAGAGGAAAAGGCATGAGATGCCTGTTCTTAGAGGAGACACAGAAAGGATGATTCCCACTTCCGTTTCCCTTCTTGGAGTGCAATGTTGGCCCTTAGGTAAAGGATGTTTAAATAACAACTCAGTTCCCAGGTATTTTATTGGGTTCTCTTCAATCCAATTCACTAGGCACCACGTGTGACTCCACACATCTGCAGTGTGGTTGAAGGTGCATCCCTTCCCTTTCCTATACTGGGCACAGATTCTATGCACTTCATGGAAAGACAGCAGAGATTTTTGATCATCTCAAGACCTCATCAGTAGGTCTAAGGCCTCCTTTTTCCTCATTACCAAAATGTTTCCTTCTTCCTTTTTTTTTTTTTAATATCAACAGTACTTAACCAAAGTATGTTACATACTAATGCATAGATTTTAAAAGTACAGCTCAATTATTTAAATATATAAATATACCTATGTAATAACCATAACCTAGATCAAGATAGAGAACATTTCTATCACCTTCCAAACTTCCCCCATGCCCCTTTCTAGTCTACATCCTTCAAGATACAAGCACCGACCTCATATATCATGATTATTTTCTTCTTGTTTTTGAACTTTGTATAAATGAAATCATATATTCTTTTGTGTTTGCTTGAGATTCATTCATCTGCCGCATGTACCAACAGCTTATTCCTTTTTAACTGATAAATAGCATTCATTACATGGATAAATTAAAATTGTCTATCCATACTCCTGACGGAAATTGAGATTTTTCTACTTTCTGACCATTATTAATGTAACAGCTATGAATATTCTTGAACATATTTTCTGTGGATCTGAGTTTGCATCTTGGAGATATACCTAAAAGTGAGATTGCTGGGTCATGGGGTACAGGTATGTTTAGTTTCATTAGAATGGGGCCTCTTTTAGGTTGGGAGAATCTCTGGCCAAGGACTCTGCAGGATCTTTCTCCTCTCTCCCTCCAGCTGGCCCTGATGTTCATTGATTCCAAGATAGCCCAGGCATGGTGCAAAATTCCTTAACCCTCCCTGCTTTCCAAGGGCTTCTAAATGGCTTGCTTGTGATTAGCACGAGGACAGGGAAGGGATCAAAATGTGCCAAATCATATCCCAGTGGTTAATTCAGTAATCCTTGCACCTGATGGTGCCGGGAGAGAGCTTTCCAAATGCAGCTCTTAGAGAATCAGGGACTTAGCAGTTAGACTGGAAGTTCTTTGCCTGGAAGAACAGGGTTTGCTGCAGTTCATCAGATGCTACCACATTCAGTCACCTCTCAGTGCTAGGACTTGGGGACACTGTAGCCCAGGACCAGGTCACAGCAGGCAATAGTGAGGTGCCTTTATACCCACTCCAGAAGAAAGTCAAAGGATTGAAGAGACATGAGCTTTAATGACCCCTAGAGAGTCTATGAAACAGGGCTGAGAACAGATATGGAAAGAGCACTATCCAGGTAACTGGGCCCTGCCCTGGACTAGCTGTGGGACCTTGTGAAAGCCACATCACCACTCTTCTCCCCTGTCTCTTCCTCTGCTAAATGAGGCACACAGGCTCATGCCTGGAACAGCCTTTCATCTTCCCCATGTGGTCTCCCACTCCACATTCCTCTGATTGTCATTCACCCATCAGAACTTGGTACAAGTGTCTCTGGGAAGTTGTCCCTGACCCATAAGTAGAGTTTGATCCTTTCCCCAGAACACTTGTCCTTACATAAGGCTACAGCTTTGTTCCTCACACGGCATCCTGTTGGCCTGTCTCCCACCTCTACACTGTGAATCTCAGGACAGCAGAGACGTTGGCCTGGCACAATGCCTAGGTCATGTTGGATACATATTTAACATATGTTTGCTGAATAAATAAACAGAAACGTTTACAATGTCAACCAACTAAATCTGTGGAAAGGAGTAGATCCTAGGGGTGTCTATACTGTTGTGATGTGCCCAACTTTATGCAACAGGTCTATTTGGAATTGATTGAATTGTGCTGTATGTTTAATTCCCTGAGCCAATGAAATAGACATCGCTGAAGGTGGGTCTTGGGGAGTCACAATCTTCTTATTAAAGCTTCCCAAGCAATGCTAACATGGCAGCTGTGGCTGAGTACTGCGGATCCAGGAAGCCACTACTGAAAGAACCAAGGAAACACTCTAGCCTTCTGTGAAGCCCATAATCCCCTAATTTGCTCTATTCTGTAAATCCAGATTTTTAAAAATCTCTTGACACTGATACAATATCCTTCATTTCTGAAGACTCTGTGTCACAGGCTCTTTTGAAACCAGACTCCCTTGATTAGAAAATTACAAGAGCCTCTTACAGATTAGGGACAACTCATTCTGCGGATGCTTGGGGAACAGGGGAGCAGAAGCGAAGGAGAACTCTCCTTACCCTTCTCCTCCTCTGGGAGGAGGTGGCTCTGAGGCCCTCACAACTACCTTTGGGTTTGAAAAAGAAAAAATTCCCAATCAGAACATCCGTGTGGAGCCACGTCTAGAGGTGGGCCCCACCATCACTGGGGCTGCTGGACTGTCCCACCACGTAAGGCTCATCCCTTACTCTCTTGACTTCATCAAATCCCCTTCTATTGCAAGAATAAGTGACAAATAACAGATATGCTGATGACAATCTGTGGAAAAACAGCACTTCCAGACTATAAAAATGACCAAGGAAATTTCTGCAGTGAAATAACTCATGCAAAGGATTTTAATGTTCCAGTGCTTGGAGACTCTCCAAGCTGCCAAAAAGCCCTTTTCAAATTCTAAAAACCTATTTATCATTTGCTCCAAGAGGGAGCAGGCCCTGCATTGTCCAGGGTCATCAATCAGTTGTAAAATGTAGAAGTGGTACAATAACAATAGTCATAGTAACTGATACCATTCACTTAGTGCCCAAGGGTGAACTGGGTTCAAACCCCGGTGGTTACCAGCTCTGTGACATTGGGCCAGTTACTTAATCACTCATGTTTCCTCATTTGTACAAAAACGATGTAAGTAGTACCTCCTCATGGGATTGTTTTCAGGCTCTGCTCACTCATTTCTCTGGACTACAGAATAAGTCACACCTTCAAAATCATGGCTCTCACTGGATACCTGATGTTTGCAGAAGCTTTAAATGGTTTCATTGATTTCATTAAGCAAACATGACGGTATTTAACAGAACAAATATCCTTTTGTAATCATGTGACTTAAGATCTTTTCTGGATATAGTAGTCAAGTTTTAGAGGACAAGGTGGACCTCTGAGTTATTCTATAATGAGGAATGCTTGATGTCCTTAGGTGTTCTATGTCAACCCTTGGCTTGGCTCATTTTCAGATCACTGCCCTTCGAGATTTTGTCTATTCTAAGGGTTGGCAACTTTGGCTAGCTTCTGTTTTTATAAATAAAATCTGTTTGTTTATATATCATTGATGGTACTTTTTTTTTTGGCACTACAAAAACCCTACGCAGCAGGGTTGAATAGCTGCAACAGAAATAGCATGACCTGTGGAGCTTAAAATATTTACTTTCTGACCCTTTACCAACAAATGTGCCAATCCCTCCCAGGTCTAGTCTACTGCTTGCAAGTACACTATGGCAAAAGGACTTGTTTGAACTGCAGAGGCAATAAGAGCAAGCTCTTTGGAGTAAGCCATCCCCTTACTGGTTTGCACGTGGATGCCAGTGCCTTCTGCACAGTGGGAAGTGTGATTTGAACCAGTGCCTCTTGAAATATCTTCTTCCGGATGGTGCTGCTGTCATAATCATATTGCTGTCAATACAGAAACATATGTTAGATAGCACATTACAATCTGTTAACTTACACTTAAACAAAAAACTCAGCCACCCACTTCATCTCCCTTTCCCCCTAATTTCTGAGGACTGTTGTATTTCCAAGGTCTCAGAGATCTTTCTATCACACTCCAGGCATAAATGATGACTGATAATGACCCATCTCACCCTCATTATCTCATTTTCCATCACCTTACAGATATGGAAAATGAGATAAAATCAAAACAGAGTCGTGACTTCTGCATTATAAAAAAGTTGGGGACCAGGTGTGGTGGCTCATGCCTGTAATCCCAGCACTTTGGGAGGCTGTGGCAGGAGGATCACTTAAACCTAGGAATTAAAGAACAGCCTGGGCAACATAGCGAGACTTCATCTCCACAAAAAAACTAAAAATTAGCCAAATGTGGTGGCATGCACCTGTAGTCCCAGCTACTCAGGAGGCTGAGGTGGAAGTATCTCCTGGGCCCAAGAGGTCAAGGCTGCAGTGAGCCATGATCATGCCACTGCACTCCAGCTTAGGCGACAGAGTGAGACTCTGACTTGAAAAAAAAAGAAAAAAGTTCAGGATAAACTAGGGGGTGAATTGGTACTTCATCACCTCTGTCCTGTGTAGGTCCATGGAAGCCATGACCATCTATTACTCTAAGTCCTGAAAGCTGAGTCAGTGGGTTTGCAATGATTTCCACAAGAGAAGAGAGGGCCTGGCTCATAGCTCCATTAACACTGTGACATGTTAACCACAAAAGTTCAGTACTCCAAACAAGAAAGATGATGATTCTGTCTGTACTGCACTGAGCATCCAAACACGGAGACAAGGGTTTAACTTTGGACATCACTTCAAGGACATATGTGCAAGCTCCTATTATTACAGTCATTTTGATATATATTTATGCTTAAGTATATTTAAAACAATTTCACATGGTAGATGTCTTTTTTCGTAGTATTTCCTTTGCCACAAGGTTTTGATTTTTCTTAAAAATATTGACCAATTTAATGCATTTTACTATCCTGTAAACTCTTTGAAGAAAGAGGCTGTGCCTTGCCTATCTTATATCCCACACAATACCCACAAGGCTTATAAGGGACAGCCAGTAAATGTCAAGTTCAAAAGCTATGTAACAAAGCTGGAGAGCATCACTCCTAGCTGTGGGTAATGATGCCAGGGACACAGAGTGGCCACTAGATGGCAGAGCAGGCATGAAAGTCATGCTAGAGGAACTGCGACTGACTGACAGTCACTGGAATTTCGTGAGAAAGCAGAGGGGGAAAAGATTAGAGTGAAGGAGAATCCATGGCATTTTTCACTCCACCAAAGAAGCAGGGGTCATGCTCTCGCTTTACGCTTCTCACAGACGAGAGAACAGTCTTACCTTTAAGACTCGGAGCTTGACCTTCTCAATGGCAATTGCGGTTTTGGAGGCCTCTCCTTGGATATGTGGGGAAAGCAACTGATCAAAAGTGAACACTGCATTTTCCATCAGCTGGAGACGAAAGCAACACAAAGACAGACCACAGTCAGAGGCTGGGAGCATGCCCTCTGTCTACCTCAGCGTGGAGAGACGGGAGGGTGTGAACCACCAGAGGTGAGTCCCCTCAGGCACTATTCTCGGGTAACCCAAGGGAGCACCATCCCACTACCTGGACTGTGAAGCCTGTAGCCACGTGGCTACAGTGGCATCACTAAGAGGCTGGGAAACACACATGTATGTATATAAGTATGTATGCCTGTATGTATGTATACACTATGTATGTATACATGTGCGTGTATAGCTCTTTTTTTCTCATTCCCTCCCTTTCATCTCTGAACCAGAAAATCCAAGACCATGGAACTGAGAATTCATCATCCCCTGTGGTCATTTTGCCTCCTGCATTCTTTGGCACTTGTAGCCACAGGTTAGCAAAATGAGGTGGGCGCCTTCTCCAACTAGACTTCAGCGGCACCTTCACTGTTACGTAGACATAAACCACTCTCCAGCACTCCTCTCTCTCCACTTTTCCTCCTATCACCTCACACAGGGTTTGGCGGAGGCCAGGGCAGACATGCTCATGGGTCAGAATGTGAAAGTAGTTCAGACATCTTTTCTCTGCTCTTCTGCGGGCATCCGCTTCAGCAGGGTCCAGTATTACCAAAGGGACTTCTGTTAAACTGTTGCCCAACTTTGTTCCTTGTTCCTCTTTAATCCCTCACAGCTCAGGGGTTAGTCGTATTGCTTAATTCTGCCTATAACTTTGAAGAAACAAAAATGCATCTTTCTTTCCCAAGCCTGATTCCAAAGCATCTAATACATATCTTGATCATAACGAGAACACTATGCGTAGTGAGTTGATCTAAGAATTTGGCTCACTCAAGCTCCCCCAAGCGGGATCTGGTACAGTGTCCAGCCCACAGTAAGCTCCCCTCAGCACATCTGTGAAATGGAGTTGTGTCCTTATAGCTTCAAGGATCACACAGGACATGCGATAATATAGAAAGAGTTTGTGCTATTCACTTCTGTTCCTGGGGAAAAGGTTTTTTTGTAGGGGAAAAAAAGAAACTCAGGAAATTCAAGTATGAAACTGTAGTTGATTGATTAATTTACTCTTAATTACATTAGGGGATTAATTTAATTCTCAATTCTGGCTGCGTATTAGAAGCAGTAGGAATGGGGATGGGGAAGTTCTTCTAAGAGTACAATATATACACACAACATATTATGTATATATGTTTTGTGAATATATACACATGTATATGTGTGTGTATATATACAGTGTGTGAGTATATATATATGTGTGTGTGTGTGAATATATACACATGTATATATGTGTGTGTATATACAGTGTGTATGTGTGTGTATATATATATATATACACACACACACACACACACAATCAGAATCACTGGGGATGGAGCCTAGACATAGTTCTTAAAAGTATTCCTAGGCAGGCATAGCGGCTCATACCTAATCCCAGCACTTTGGGAAGCCATGGCAGGAGAATCACTTGAGGCCAATAGTTTGAGATAAGCCTAAGCAACATAGCAAGACCTTGCCTCTACAAAAAAATTTAAAAATTAGAGTGGCATCGTGGTGCATGCCTGTAGTCCCAGCTACTTGGGAGGCTAAAGTGGAAGGGTTGCCTGAGCCCAGGAGATCGAGGCTGTGGTGAGCTGTGATTATACCACTGCACTCTATCCTGGGTGACAGAGTGAGACTCTGACTCCAAAAAAAAAAAAGTATTTCTAGTATTTCTTAAAAGCTCCCCAGGTGATTCTAATGTGTAGTCAAGGCTAAAAGCACTGATTTGACAAATTGAATAATTATCAATTGATACAGTTGTATTTCCCTACGATACTTCTTCTTCTCCATGATGTTCATCAACATAGGAGGAAGACGAAGCCAGCTGGAGGGACAGCCAGGTCCTCCCTCATCATGGTGGCCGATGAGATGAGCTACACTAGCACCCTGCCTACCAGCCAAGGCTCTCTCTCCACCTGCATCCACCAATACGCCCCTGCCACGCCCACCTCTTGCATGTCATTCTGCGTCCTCTGGACCACCAGGTCGACATGGGGGAATTTGAAGCGGCTCTTGAGATCCTGCAGGCGCTCTTGAAGCAGGTTGACTTTCATGTAACAAGGTTCCATCTTCACAGAATCCAATGGAAGATTCGTAAACTGATGTAGATGCTGCATTTTGGTGGAGGAGAAAATCAAACATCTTCAGATTTAGGAGCGATATTACATGTACACTGCATATTACATACATTCAAAACAATTAAATGTACAGTATTAAAGTGCATCACTACTCAGATCCCTATACCTGTGATATCCTCAGTTGCCTCATTTTCCTCCTTCAGTGGGTCCCTGGAACTTTATTGCTGGGACAGAGTCCAGCAGAAAAACCAACTGGACTATGGGAAGACCCAGGGGTGCTCTCAGGGGACTCCAGTCTTTGGATGCTCTTGATGGACTCTAAGCTCCCCGGGACTTCCAGGTCTCAAGAACCAGGCGGGCAGGCACATGGTGGCTGCTGGGCCCATAAGCCTCCCAAATCTTCTTTAATAAGTGATGTCTTCTCAGAAAACCCCAGGGAGGCTGGGATGCTCTCTGGACTCCTGGGTTCTGAGAGGGAAGCCAGAGTTCCTCACAATTCTATAAGGCTCTGCCAGGGCTCTCAGGGTTTCCCTCTCCTGGCAGTTGCTCCATGGTGCCAGTGAGTGGGGAGTGATTGGGGAGAGGCCTGACCTGGGAGATGTATCCAATTTTAAAAGCTGGGGTCCCTCCTGCCCTAGTTTATCCAAGTGATAGCCTAATCAATGAGGCTGTGGGACTAGACCTCGTCTGGCTAAAGTCCTCGAGTGTTCTCAACATACTCTTATACTACGAATGTTGTTGTAGCAGAATGCATTCTACTTTCCAGGCTTATTTTAAAATTATTTTTTAAAGTGAAGATTGAAGGTTTAAGGTAAACAGGAGAACGGGTGGAGAGGAAGAAGATGGAAAGAAAGGCGCTGAAAATGGAGGCTCTAGGGAGAACTGGGAGTAAGGCAGGGTGTGTGATAACAGGATGCACTGTTGGACGTTCAGCTCACGTCTAGATCTAGATCTCTAGATTTCTCTAAACTGGGATTTTTTTAAGGATATTTTCTTTTCTTTTTTAATATAATTTTTATTTTAAAGATGTGGGATACAATTCAGGGTTAGGTATACAAATGTTCATTTATGCAGGTACCTTTTAAACTGGAATTTTTAGGGAGCCCATTCTCGTTGTGCTCTAAAGGGAAAATATTGTTCCCTTTGAAGTGAGTTATAGAGCGGTCCCTGGAAGTGGAATTAATGTTCAAAAGCACGCTGCCAAAACTGACCCTCCTCACGCAGTCTGGAATGTGAGTATTAAAAAATATATATAAGATATATATATATATACACATATATATATACACATTATATATATGTATATAATATAAATTAAGCAGACAGGAGAGGAAAAATGGACTGCCACTTTGCTCCTATCAGATTCGTGAAAGTTTAAGCAAGTGAAAACACGTATTGCTGATGGGCACCTGGGGGGAGGGTAGACCCCTACCATACACGATTAGTGGAAGTGTAAAATTTAAATCCTTTTTCTTGGAAATGCAATGAAAACATTTGTTAACAGGAGAAATATACCTTTTCAACCTGGCAATCCTATCCTAGAAATGTATCCCATGGAAATAAATGCATCAGGGTATATGAATATATACACAAAGTAATTTATTCCAGTTCTGTTCAAGATGCCAGCAATACTGGGACTATTGAATAAATCGTGGTGTACCCATTCATGAAATATAATGCAGCCACTGCAAAGAATGATTTAGAGCTAAAGCAGTTACCTAGGAAACAATTTCATGATGTGTTTTTGAATGAGAAAATGGATAAGTAGAGTAGTATATAAAATATAATCCCATTTTTCTTAAAGCAAACAATCCAAAATACAGCCTATAAGTGTGTGTATTTTATATACTATATATGCACAGGGAAAATACAGAACAGCATATGCTAAATTCTTAACACTAGTTACTTGAGAGTGGGGGGGTGGCATCAAGGAAGGAGAGGAAGTAAAGACAAGAAACACAAAACAGGTTGCAGTAAGAAACTTTAAAGCATTTAGGAGATGGTTTTGGTTGTGTACAATTGCATATATGTATATACGCAAAAGGAATAAGGTTTTTTAAATGGAATACTGGAGGTTTACAATAATTTTAATATTTTTTAAATACTAAATATTATTTTAAGATAAAAAAGGAAAAGAAACAGAGGTCTTTGGTTTTATCTGCTGACTTGTAGGGAAGCTCATCATGATATGCCAAGAGTAAAACCAGGCTGCCAAGCTGTGTCTTTATCAGCAATTCTCAAACTTTAGAGTGTGCCAAAATCTCTGAAGGTCTTGTTAAAACAGACTCCAGGGCCCCACCCCCAGAGTTTCTGATTAAATTTGCATATTTAACAACCAGGTGATGACAACACTGCTGGTCCAGGGACCATCCTCTGAGAAACACTGATCTATATCATGAGTCTTTATTTTTTGAAAGCAAACAAAAGTTCTATAAATGAGGATATATGCTTGTATATTTGTATGAACAAAGAAAAGTATAGGAAAAACACATACCAAGCTATTCATATTAGTTAATTCATAGAATTGGGAATAGATGTGGCCTAGGAGTTGGGGGTGGACTAGGATTAGTGGGTATCAGTGATGATGATTGATTATGCCTTTCTATTTATATTTGAGTATATTGTTTCACTGTACAAAGATGTTATCATTTTTGTAACTTGAAAATCGTCAATAAAGAAAATCTGGTGGATGGATGGATGGATGAATAGGGTGTCCAGATGAATGGAAGAAAGACTGGATGAACGGAGGGAGGAGTAGATGAATATGGGAAAGGGAGGGAGGACAGGTAAAGCTCTGTGAAAAGGGCCACCCAGGCAGCCGATTCACACTCGCTTCTTCAGCTCTGTACCCACCTCCTTTAGCTGGACGCTGTCCTTGGTGGTCTGGAAGCTGTGGCTGAGTTCATTCACTTCTTTTTCAAAGAGTGTACGCACTTCACCGAATCCCGAGCTCACTGGTCCCATGAGCTCCTCCAGGATGGACACCAGGAATGGTTGCACACTCTCCAAACAGCTTTTCTCCGCTGGCTGGGCCACCATCGCTGAGGTAGGAAATAGCCAAAAACTGTGACTTAGGATTCACAGGCACTGGAGCCAGGTCAGGGCTGAACAGTGCCCCATGGAGTCATTTAACGGCCACGGCAAGCACAAACGGGCAAAACAATGAGCCCTGGGCCCACATTCACCAGAAAAGAAAACCACTGGATGCATGGAGAACGGGAGCAAACGGAATCTTGTCCCAGGCTTTCCTATGCCCTGGGGTAAAATGTCTTTTTCTGCTTGATCCCTCTGAACATGCAATACCTAAATCAAAGAAGAAAAGGCTGGAGAACCACCTATCTACTACAAATCACCATCCTGACATACGCACAGTTTGTCTTCTAAAACCATGGTTTATTAAGTTTTAATTCATTTCTCTAAGGGTCAATCAGTTGATATAATTCCATCCTCCTCTTTCCACAAAAAGACAAAAAAATCAAGTACATTCTTTTCTTGGGAAAATGGAACCAAATGTCATTGTTTAGCGTCCCGCCTTCCATCTCCAGACCCAATTAAAACAATACAAAACAAAACCACAATTTTTTCCTGATAAAAATGACATGAGTAGTGACAAAAGTGTAGAATACAGAAAATCAAAAAAGGGGATGAAAAAATGTCACAATTCTACTGTCCAGAAGCAAATACTGCCCTTTGGTTCAGATGAGGAGGAAAGAAATTAAGTTAGCTAAGAAATTAACTCTGAAGTTAATTTCTGGCTTTGGAAGGTCTGGCGTAAATAGACACACAGAGGTACACAGGCACACACACCCCTGCTGTAGTTCTGCCTCCCTAACCCCTCTTAGCATAGTCAAGATCCTACATTCATCAGTCTGGATAGGACATGGAAATCTGCAATTTTTTTTCAGTGCAGAGGCGATTCTTGTGACCAGCCAGGTTTGGAGGCAGCAATGTGAAGGAGGCTTGAGCCAGAAGAGGTCTGAGCTGGCTCCATGGACCAGGAGGCTAGCTTTATGGATCTAGGTAGGTCACATAGCCATATCATAGAATCACAGAACTGAAAAGGGAATACAAACTGAGCTGGTGTCCAACTCCTCCATTTTACAGATGGAAAAAATGAGGCTTGGAGATGTTAGATGACTTGACCAAGGTCACACCTAATATGCAGAAACGGGACTACAATTCAAGTGTGTTTCTTACATTCTTATTGGCAAATAACTTGCTTACAGTGAAATGAATGGCCAAAGTCTTATTTCAATTGTTAGAAATATTTTACAGAGTTATGGAGGGTCCCATAGTAGCTTCTTATTCTGAGAATCTGAGATGGCCAATACTAATAATATTACAGATAACTCAAAAATATTTGGGATATAAAACATTACCAGGTCATAGAATCATTAGAGAGAAAACCCTTTCAACTGTATGATTCCAATATGAAACAATCGGACTGGACATGGTGACTCAAGTTTATAGTCCCAGCACTTTGGGAGGCCAAGGTGGGAGGATTGCTTGAGCCCAGGAGTTCGAGACCAGCTTGGGCAACATAGCAAGACTCTGTCCCTACAAAGAATTGTTTAAAAAACCGGTTGTGGTGGCGTACACCTGAAGTCCCAGCTACTCGGGAAGCTAAAGCAGGAGGATCGCTTGAGCCCAGGAGGTCGAGGTTGAGGTGAGCCATGATTGTTCCACTGCACTTCAGCCTGGGTGACAGAGTGAAACCCAAATCAAACAAACAAAACTCAAATATGAAACAATCTGTGTGTCTCCTACAAATGACTTGCTTGATACCAAAAATTGTTAGCCAGGATAATCAATTAATTATTAGTTAATTAACTTTGAGACAGGAGTTATTTGAGAAGCATCCAATCGGAATTTCAGAACAATGCTGAACACTGGTAACGTACAGTGGAGATGTGACGGCAGCTGGTGGGTTTCACCTGCTAGGTGAGGCCGAGACAGGCAAAGGGGGGAACGTTCCACTCTTGCTCTCTTTCTCTCTCTGTACCTGTTTACCATAGTGTGTGCCGGCCCCCTCTTTGCGCCTTTATTCAGGATTCCTTTTACCTTGCCTTCCTTCCTCCACCTCTGCTTGTAAACATCCTACTCATCTCTTCAAAGCTCAGCTTCAGTTTTACCCATCAGAACAGCCTAACGTCCTGGAGCCCTACACAGCTTCCTGAACTGGAGTCTGCAGGTGCTTCCTTGTGGGCTGAATACACTCCACATCCCATCCACGAATGCTCTGCTTTTTTCAAGCATGTGGAGGTGCTGTTGTGTTTTATGGCTTGCGACATGTGAATTCATCAACCTTCCAGAAGCGAAGGCAGCTGTTGGAAGCATTGAACAGAAAGATGAAATCTGAAAGGCTAGGACCAGGGAGGCTAAGTTCAGAGCCCAATGCTGCCACAACTAGCTTTGGAATCTTGGCAAGTGACTGAATCTCTGCCTCAGTTTTCTTATCTATAAAGTGGAGATCCTCAGGGCAATTACTTCTTGAGGGTCACAGTGAGGATTCAATGAGTTTACTGCATTTGAAAGTGCTTAGAATTCCAGCAGGACTCAGTAACCATTTGCTCTTATTGTACCTGTTGGCACTATCCTTTTTTTCCAATCACCAGACACTAAAGAGTGCTCTTGTTAGAAGGGGCCCACACCAAAAGACATGAATAAACACTTCTCAAAAGAAGACATACAAGCAGCCAACAGACACATGAAACAATGCTCAGCCTCACTAATCATCAGAGAAATGCAAATCAAAACCACACTGAGACACTACCTAACTCCAGTAAGAAAGGCCATCATTAATAATTTTTTTAAAAACCAAAAAAAAAAAAAAGCCCCCCCAAACCATAACAAAACAAAACAGATGCTGGCAAGGATGCAGAGAAAAGGGAACACTTCTGCACTGTTGGTGGGAGTGCAAAAGCCTTTGAAAAACAGTACGGCGATTTTTAAGAGCACTAAACATTGACCTTCCATACATTTCAACAATCCCCCTTCTGGGAATATACTGAGGAACTCAAATCATTCTACAAAAAAGATACTTGCACACACATGCTTATTGCAGCACTGTTCACAACGGCAAAGACATGGTACTGACCCCGATGCTCAGTAAAAGTGGACTGGATAAAGAAAATGTGGTACATATATATGATGGAGTATTACACAGCCATAAAGTAGGGCAAAATTATGGACTTTCACAGCAACTGGGATGGATTTAGAGTCCATCACACTTATTGACCTACCACAGAAACAAAGAACTGAGTACCACATGTTCTCACTTATAAGTGGGTCATGAACATTTATCACAATACTATAAGAGAGGGATTGGCAGTAGCAGGACACTGCCAGGAGAAGGGAGGGGCATAACCCAAACCAGGGGAAATGAGGACCAGTTAGGGACCCAAACTTCACCTGCTCATGAACAACTACTTATGTGCCTGATTCTGACTTGTACCCTTCATCTTTACAATAAAAAATAAATAAATAAAAATAAAAGGGGCCCATGCAGCATTTTGAGGTTGAAATGGGATCCGTGTCTGGATTGGGAACCACTGTGCCCTTTGTTCCTGATTCTCATAGGACATTTGTCGTTTTTCCCTTTTCCCCTCTGTCTCTGCATCTGAGACATGCTTCGTGCCCTAGTATTCAGCAGAAGCAGAATAAATGCTTATTGAATTAATAAATAATTGTGGAGTAGAACTAAATAAAACTCAGAGGCTTTGCTCCCAAAAGTCATACGGGAGGAAATGAAGAGATCGGCATTTAATATTCCCCAGGTTTCTTCCAAATCCAAAGCCCTTTATCAATGCAGCCTGAAGCTCATACTTCCTTGTTTTAAAGGTGAAGAACAGAGGCCTGCTTAAAATGTCATTTTGTTATTTCACTTTTAAAAGACTCGATCATGACTTCCTTTCAAGGCTTCTTTTAGGAAACAGATACTAGCTCAAGGCAGAATGTTTTTCCATCGTGTGAATATACCAGACCCACAGAGATTTCGGCAAGAGAGAATGGTTTCATTCAGGCCATGAAAATGGTCATGGTTAGGCCCAGCGTAGCCCCAGATAACAGAAATTTTGGCACAAGAGTGGGGTGTTAGCAACTGTAAGTTGTATAGAGGACTTAAATATATAAGGGGGACCCAAAAAACCCAGAATTTATTTACAAAAAATTATGTATTTATTCTTACATGTTTAAACTTCAGTCGCCTTCAAAGTAATCTCCGTTTGATGCGATACACCTGTTGAGACACTTTTTCCACTGCTCAAAACAGTTTATGAATACATCAATTTTGATGGCTTTTAGTGCTTCTGCCATTTTTTTCTCATTTATTCCGCATAAGAAAAATGTTTCCCTTTGAGGACTTTTTTCATCCAGAGAAACAAAAAACAGTTGCTCAGTATGAGATTGGGTGAATAGGGAGGGTGGGAAGGGGGTCATGCCGCTTGGGGTCAAAAACTACTGAATGCTCAGCTCGATGTAGGCAGGTGCATTTATAAACCATTTATCATGAAATGGGCAAACGCACTGAAAGACTCTCCCCCCAAATTCACTGAAGCAGAATGCAGCCTCTCACAACAATGCTAGCTGGTACACTGATGCCAGTGGGTTCCCAGAACATTCACCTGTACTACGGGACCCATCTTCCAAAAATTAACTCCAGGCTTTTGGGGGTCCTTCCTTATACAGTCAACTCTAGATCAGTGGTATTTATGGAGGAATGAGAGACATGGATAGTAGCAAGCATAAAACACTCTGACATTAATTTATGTCTGGCTTTGGAAGGTATGGCATAATAGACACACAGAGATACGCAGACACACACACACCCTGGCTGTAGCTCGGACTCCCTAATCCCTCTCAGTAGGACTATCCTAAGAGCACTGAAGCAAGCTGAGTTGCAGAATGAAGAGTGCCAGAATTGCAGAGGATCAACCACTAGGCAGAAAATCCCCTCAGAGACTCTAAGCCTCCTGAGTGCAGGAACTGGGCCCTCCTCATTAATTGCTAAAGCTCCATTGCCTTGCTTGGAAAGAATTTAGCAGATATTTTTAAATAAATGAATGAGTATTTGAGTGAGTGAATAATCTGATAACTGACTATCTAAGAAGATTTTTTTATAAATAACCACAGATAAACCCACGAGCTTTTCTTCTGAGGTAACATTAGGAATGGTACATTTGTCACGTCATGGGATCCCCAAATCTAATGGAGAACTGTAGGGTTCCTTAGAGGCCATCTAAGGCCTCCTGTGTGGGAACTGACAAACTGATTCCTGTCAAGGGCCAGTTAGGAGATTGTCTCTGTCTATCTGTCTCTCCTTCAACACTTCCCACGACCCTTGCGGGGGCGGGCCCCCGCAGGAGATATTTGCACCTTTATGATCCATAAGGTCTCAGTTCCAACTACTCAATTCTACTGTTGTAGCAAAAAGCAGTCATAGACAATATGAAAACAAACAAGCAGGGCTATGTTCCAGTAAAACATTATTTACAGAAACAGGGGTGGGCCAGATTTAGTCCAAGGACAGAAGTTTGCCAGCCCCCACTGGACTCTCCTGATTTCATAGAAGACAAGGGGCCTCCCCAAGTACACACACCTGACTAATGTTAGAGTTGGGGCCAGAAAACCAGATTTGTTGACTCTAAGTCAAAAGTTTAGGCTTTCCTGTCAAAGAAAAATTCATTTATTCATTGATTCACATATTTACTGAGAGTCTGTATATGCCAGGCATGGTACAGGCAATGTATACACTTGAGTAAACTAAGGCAACATGGCTCTGATCCTTGAGAGCTTATAGCAGAGAGGAGGTGGCATAGAAGCCATTATAATTCAGTATAAGGAGGGCTACAAGGGTGTAGGGGTGCTGTGAGTTTCAGAATACACAGGCATCCCCAGAAAGCAAGACTCAAAGTTACCTCTACCTTGTGTCCATGAAGGTTCCCTGGTAAGGGCCAGATCTTTTTTTTTTTTTTTTTTTTGAGATGGGTCTTACTCTGTCGCTGGAGTGTAGTGGCATAATCACGGCTCACCACAGCCTCGAACTCCTGGGCCCCTTCCATCTTAGCCTCCCAAGTAGCTGAGACTACAGACATGCACTACTATACCTCGCTAATTTTTTAAATTTTTATTTGTCAAGACGAGGACTCACTATGTTGCCCAGACTGGTCTCAAATTCCGGGGCTCCAGCAATTCCTCCACTTCAGCCTACCAAAGCGCTAGGATTACAGGCGTGAGCCGCGCAGCACCCAGCCAGGCCCAGTCCCTTAACTATCAGTCCCTTAACTACTAGTACAACTGTTACCACTTCCTCCCAATTTCCTCAGTTTCATTCTCCTCAGAACCCATGTATTCCTGCTATGTGGTGAATCCCTAAGTGTGCTGCTTATTTAATAAGTAGGAGCACTTCTGGAGTCTCTCCACTGACCTTTGATCTTTCCGATTAAGAAGTTCTTTGAGTTGACAATCTGATCCACGTCTGAACGGATTGTTCCTTCCAGGCCCTTTGTCAGAGTTCTGCATTCCTCCTTCAAGGCACTTAATCCTTCCGACATGTGTTGCCGAACCAGATTGTAGGCCTCCTCAAGGAGCTGCAACAGGAATAACAACACATAAATCAGGCTCTGTCCTGTGTAAGCACTGCTGGAGTCAAGTCGAGGGACCAGCTGTTTGTCACAGACCATTATCATGTAAACAGAACTACACGCCCATCCTAATTTTTCTTTCAAAGTTTGAGATTGTTTGGATTAGTCTTCATGTAAGTGAGATACAGCAGGCATGAGGTGGGAATTTCTCCAACCAGTGAAGAAATTATTAAAAACAGCAACAGCTGGACACGATGACTCATGCCTGTAATCTCAGCACTTTGGGAGGCCAGGGCAGGAGGACTGCTTGAGCCCAGGAGTTTGAGACCAGCCTGGGCAACATATCAAGACCTCACTTCTACAAAAAAAAAAGAAAAGAAAAGAAAAAGAAAAATTAGCCTGGCATGGTAGTGAACACCTGTGATCCCAGCTACTTGGGCAACTGAGGCGGAAGGATGGCCTGAGTCCAGGAGGTCAAAGCTGCAGTGGGCCACTGCACTCCAGCCTGACAGGTGCCAGAGTGAAACTCTAACTCAAAATAAAAATAAAAACAACAACAAATGCCCTAAATGAAAAGGAAAGGGAATGCTCATTTCAAGTAGCACAGGTGTAGACTGAAATCATGTCTCACCCCAAGCCAGGTCCTCTTTCTGTCGTTCTTCTTGCCCTTCATCTTCGGCAGCAGGTCTGTCTGCAGGGTGGGCAGAAGCTCCTCCATCACCAGGTTACTCAGGACCTACGGAGCAAAGAGAGCCCCAGAGTGGGTCTGTCGGCGATGTCTCAATCTGATTGGCTGTCCCTACCCTGGGCCAGATGAACTCTGTAGGTTCATAGTTCAACTTATTTCCAAGGCTGCAGAAAGCTCAACTAAAACAATCTTAGAAGCTAACCATCCTCAGGGAACAGTACCATCTGCTGACATTTCCTCCCTGCTGTTTTCCCAATGGAAAAAACAAACCCCCCAAATCCAAACTTCACAGATCCAAACTAGAAGAACCTAATGCGTTTAGGATAATGGGAAATTTCAATAATAGCTAAGGGCATCCTTAGTACACCTGTGAAGGGAGTGTCAGACTTGGTTTTGATGGCCTGAGTCCTAGTCTATATCTCCTGGGACTGTCACTCCTTCTCAAGCCCCTTCGCGATCTAAGTGTCTTCGTACTTTTTGGCCTTACTGTCCCCTGAACCCCACCTTCATCCTCCTTAATGTTTAGAAACAGAAGGGAGGAGCAGTGTGAAGAAGAGGCAAGAATGACACCTGGACGAACCAAAGCCCTCACGGTGCTGCATCCCGGCCTCCAAGGCCTTTGTCCTGCTTCGGGTGCCACCATGCCCAGGAGAAAGGCTGGGGGGGGCGGTGCCAAAATAGAAAAAAAAAAACAACCAAGGTGAAGGATAAACCACAGAGAAGATCTGCAAGGTTGTCTGCTAAATATGCTCTTCCAATGCCAAAGCCAAGCCTAAAACCCTGAAAAGAAGGGAAAGAAGGTACCCAAAAGGGAAAAGCTGACACCAGCACGGATAGGATAATCTGCAAAATATGGGGACAAAACAGACCAAGCAAAGAAAGTAGAAGGTGCCGGAGATGCCAAGTGAGGTGTGTGAATTCTTGATCACTCTATACTTCTGGTGACTGAACAATTTGAAATGCTATTTTAAAATTGAGTTTTATAAAATGCAGAATTTTGTTTTGCTTTTTATTTTTATTTTTTAGCTGTGTTGTTCGCACACAGAAAAACTCATTGCTGTTTTATGGGGAAGGGACATATGTCACTAATGGAATCTCTCTGAAGCTGAACTGATGTCAAGGGAAACCCCTTTCTAGTTTTCAGAAACATCTTCTTGGCTCTTAAAAGGAGGAGGGATTCTCTGATGTTGACACACACAACCACTTGGGCACAAATGCCTTGTGGGGTAGAAAAACTAAAATTTGTTTTTATGTCCTCTTTTCCCGCTTTGCCTTCAGCATAGACTTAACACCCTTAAATTCAGACACCTGTTAGGACCTGACACTCCCAAATTGGTTAGCAGCATGTCAGGCGATCTGGACTTTGCCGTGATGCCATTGAGATGGCATCCTTCAAAAGAGCAGCTGTTCCTTATTTAGATTATGAATCTTCAGACTGATAAATTCTGCCATTTCCATTTCATTTTCTGAAAATCAGGGTCAGTTCATGAAAAGTTGTGAAATGACATGCTAAATGTGAAACATTAACCCTCACTGTAATTAAGAGTCTAGTCAAACAAAGACTCCATTGCACTGTATATGGCTTTCTGATTTTGGTAGTTCACTGAGGACAGGAGTTTGGAAGTTGTTGTATACTGTTAACAACTGTCTGCCCATGTCCTGCCTAAACTACTGCTATTGTTTATAAAAAGCATTTTCAATAAAGTTGGATACAGTCTGAAAAATGAAATAGAAGGGACTAACAAATACTGCAAAACAATCGGACAATTTTGGGCTAAGTAGACATGAAAGAGGTAGCTAAAGTTTTCAACTGTTTTTTAAAAACTTATTCTCAAACCTCTCCTTAAATTTTGCTTAGCTCAATTAAAATGTTTCTTGTGAATCTGAGCAGTATCCCACACATCTGCTCACCACAACATTCTGTGGGACCCTGGCCCTTCCTTCTCTACCCCACCCCTGCCTCGCTCAACTTTGCTGTTCAGAATCACCTTTTCCACGAGTCTGTTGGGGTCGCAGCTCCACTTTCAATAGTAGGCTGCAGACTAAGATTTACAAAAGGGCAGTTTCAGGAATAGAAGCAGGCAGAAAAGTCGAAAATCACTCGAGACATCTGTTCCATGGATTTGAAATAATATTTGCCCAAACTAATTGACATATTCCTTCTCACCTCTCATCAAAATTCAAATTATGTTTTGGGAATTATGGAAGGTTTCCTCTGAGGTCAGCCTCATGAGCTCACTAGAGTTTGCCCTTCACCAGGGCTCCGTTTTGGCAGGATGTAGCTCGCCAGTTGAACTCATCAGGAACACTGCCTGGGTGGAGGTGGATGAGCCGCCCAGTCCCACTCAGACTGTGGGTTTCTGGAAAGGAAGATGGCTCAGGCCAAGGCAGCATGGGGGGCTCTGTCATCAGCAATGTGGATCTACCTGCTGTGACAAAGGTTCTCATGGGGAGAGGATTTCCACCAGTCCTGGTAATTCATTTGTGGGGCTGTGTGGACCTTTCTTCACCGTTCTCTGGGGGCAGTCAAGGGATGAATCACCATTTCCAGAGGTGTTTAAGAGGAACTTGGCATGTGCAAAACTCCATGGAAATTAGTGGGTCCAATAGTTAGATTCAGTGGGTATTAGAATCCACAAACCCCAGCCTCTGGGTTCCTGGTGGAAACACATCCCCCCAAAGTGTAGCCCAGGGAGGATGCGACAAGAGGGAGGGAGATCCACATGAGAACTTAAGCCAATGGGTTAAATGTATTAAATGCAAGAGGCACAACTGTCCTCATCTTTTTGCAAAGACTGGTTTGAATTTGAGCATAAGTGTGAAAAGGGTTTGAGGAAGATGGAAATATTATATCCAAAGGCCAAATAAAAGAACATTCCATCTGGGTGGGCTTACAGTTTTCTTATAGTCGTTCCCATGCAGTGTTCCAAGAAATTTGCTTCTATTTTACAACTTAGGAAATTGAGAAGGAGATACATGTGTGGGGAAAAAAAGAGGGGGTGGGGTGGGTTGCAAGGCTGGGGAGGGGGGTGGAGCTTGGGGATTAGCCACAGGGCGGGCCGAACCCCTGGCTGTTGAAGCCCAAATGTGTCACATCCCATCACCGTCATCCTGGTCCGCTAACCTTCAGGCCCAGCCCTCCGAGCCCTGACGTTGTGCTGCCCCTCACCTGGCCCAGGCCCACGCTGGGATCCAGCTCTCCACAAGCAGGGTCCTAAGCCACTGGGCTCTTCAGGGAAAGTAGTTAATCTAATAAATAAATCAGAGTAAGGAAGGGGTTCCCTAGCCTCCTCCCCTCAGAACAGGATCCACTGTTTTATCATAAGGCCTAAAAATATCACTTTTGTTTAAAAAAGAGAGAGGGAAAGATGTTAGGTAAATTTAACTGCTGGGGTGTGAAGATGTTTTAAATTCTGTAAGACCTCATAAGAAACCAACCATGTTATTAGGTTGATCAAAGCCAACGAGCCCAGGCTCACCTCTGAAGACCCCACCACAGTGTTTTCTTTCAGATACTGAGCTGTGAGGAAGGTGTGAGGTCTAAAGATTTCTCTTGTCCCTGAGGCAAGCTCCACACCACCACCAGGCTGCTGGCCACATGTCCTTTGTGTTACTGAGCGGCCGTGGGTAAAAAAATCCATTTAAAGGGGTCACACTCAAGATCTTCCAGCAAAAGACAACTCTGGAACATATGAACAAGGCCTAAAAAATGTAGACTTTTTTTTTTTGGACTTGAAAAAAAAACTGTTCTGTGGGAATTATGAGCTATTCTGTAGTCCATCTGGGTATTTTAAAGGCAAATAATAAACATACCAAATAACTATAGCTGCTTTATAGTTTTCAAAGCACTTTCCCTCATGATCACATTTGACACATTTATATTGACAAGTAGAAAACATGTTGATGTTTTTAGTATACAAATATTTTCATCTTAACAGTCTGTCAGGCAAGTTATTCAGAGATATTTGCTTTGCCTGGACACTTGCCTAAAATAACCATTGCCATGAGGGCCTTCCATAATTGCCATGTGAGTCATTACTATTAAGATAATAATGTAACAAGGCTGAAAATCTTCTGGATACAGGCCCCTAGGGTAGAGGAAGTTAGGACAGTGTTATGATTGAGTTATTAGCAGACAAGATGGAAAAAATGCAAATAAACCCAGTGCTTTAAACAAAAGATGTAATTTTCTCAAACTCAGTTATGTATGCCATTTTATTTAACTACTTGGTAGCTTCTTTGGGCATCTGGCCTCTTTTTTTTATGAGTCTTAGGGGAGACACTGCTTTTCTGTCAAGCTCCACGTATTAGAGGTTATGGCGAACCTTCATCCTATGTGGCCCCACGCAGGAAAGCTTTGGAGGCCGCTTCCTTATAACAGCTTAGACAACCTGGTTCAAAAAACGCTTCTGTCACAGACTGGCTTTGGGACTTCAGTCAACCTCTCTGAATGTTTTTTCTCTCACCTGGAGGGTGCTGGACAAATTCTGAAATGCCCGGCCAGCATTCACATTTTATAAGTCTGTAATGTCACCAAATACATTCAAATTCTTGGGGGAGAAAAGTGTCTTATTGGGTCACTTGATAATTCCAGCAATTGTTGAGCTCTTTTTTGTTTTCTTGTTGTGTTTTCCCACTTAACAATATTTTTTTAATACTGCAAAATTAGGATCTTACTGTGGCTGCTTTGCACAAATGCTTGTGTGTGTGTGTGTGTGTGTGTGTGTGTGTGTGTGTGTGTGTGTGTAATTCCCACACATACGCTGCCTTGTCCTCTGGATGCTTTCTATGTACGTCCCGCCTCACCATGGCAGCAAGGGATGAGCCATTTAGTTCTCTTGCACCACATAGCACTTATCACACATAACAGCCTAAAGCAAAAAAGAGGAAAGTCAACAAAAGAACCTGCAACAAACTCAGTACTCAACACCCAGAAAGAACGGATTGAAAGTACCTGTTTTCAATAGCACTGGGAAGGTCTGTGAGCTGACATAAGATTCCAAGTGAAAGAAAAAAATGAAGTAGGTGGCATAGCTAAACTCAAGGAGTGAAATGAATGTGTGACTCCATATATTCCCATGGCTGGTGTTGATCTTTCACTGGGCCAGGAGAAAGAGCCATTGTTTCCTTGGCCGTCTGTCCCGGTTGCACATGACCCTGAAATTATCAGGTCCATAGGGCCAGGACCAATCTATATTGTCTATCTCTGGATCACTAGCCCCAACACAGTGCCTAGCATAGAGTTGATGTCCAATAATTTGTTGTTGAATGCATAAAACTGAGCAAGTCACTTAACTGTTATGTGCCTCCCTCAATTTTCTCATTTACAAATTAGAAATAACAGTAACTGCCTTATCCACTTTAGAAGATAGGAAAGACAGACAGAATTAGGTTTTGAACATTATCAAGTATCAATCACACAAAGGCATTTTACTACTGGTCTAGCTACTAAATCTGTAGGCTTACATGGTGGGCCAGGTGGTGTCCGATGCTTCAGTCACCCCTTCTTATACTTTTGTTTTTCTTTTTGGCATTAGTATAGTAAGTATTTAGTCCTCTCAGATCTGTAAATGGATGTGTTCCCCCAAAACAGAAGAAACTAAGCATTGGTTGAAGTTCTGGAATAAGTAAGTCTCATGCTGAGAAATAAATGAGTTTAGAATCTACCAAAAAATAAGAGGACGAGATTCTGATAATAAACATATGTCTTCATGTGTTAAAACAATAAAGAATAGTTCCATCCTCAAGAGAAAATGTTTTCAGCATTAGATGTTTAATGACCATACAGAGTCAAGGCACCATCTGGCATCTTCTAAATATTGTTCCCTAACTACAAATTTTACCAGACTCCAAAAGAGGCACCTTAGGAGATGTGGTAAAAATAAAGAAAAATGAAAAGATAGCATTCTTAGGTATTGTGTTTCTGTAATCAAACAATACCCATAGCCAGCCCCCTCCTCTTTTTGGCTGAATCAGCCTTGCGATTGGCATCATCATACAGGCTGGGGTCATATCATGAAACACAGTTTCTTTTGGACATTTATAACAGTGTACTGGGACCAAGCCCACTGAGATGCTCTAGCCATTTAGGATTGTGGAAAATAATAATGTGCCACCGAAGATAGAAAACTAGAAAAGGTAAATGAAACCTCTAGAAAACTGTCTAATGCTTTTCAAATGTGTTTCTATTCATTGCTTCATTTACATATCATTCAATAAAGACAGTTAGTTGTGTGCCAAATGCTTTTCCAACTGCATCTCATTGAATTTTCACAGCCCTGCAAGGTAAACATTATCATTTCTATTTTATTCAGAGGAGTAATCTGAGACTAAATGAGGTTAAATAAGTTGATTTATTTCAGATTTAAGTCCAAGTCCACTGCTGTTGCATGCTTTTAATGCCCTGCCACACACTTTGCACTATATCCTGATACTCACTCACATTTGCTTCTTGTCTAGAAGCATAAGGTCAATTAGAAGAATTATTCTTTTTTTTTTTTTAAGTCAGGGTCTTACTCTGTTACCCAGGCTGGAGTGCAGTGGCACTCTCAGAGCTCATTACAGCCTCAAACTCCTGGGCTCAGGCAATTCCTTCCACTTTAGCTTCCTGAGTAGCTGGGACTATAGGCATATGCCACTACATCTGGCTAATTTTTTTTATTTTTTGTAGAGACAAGGTCTTGCTATATTGCCCAGGCTAGTCTCAAACTCCTGGCCTCAAGTGATCCTCCCACCTTGGTCTCTCAACATGCTGGGATTGCAGGTGTGAGTCACCATGCTCAGTCAAGAATCATTCTTTTTATAGAAAACAGTGGGAGCAACTCTTTCCACTGCTGTTGCAATGCTTTTAACTGCCCTATTTCATGCCCAGACTGGTTATCTTTGTAAGGGATACCTGATAGCCTGCAGATCAATGCTTCTATACAATGAGAGAAACAGCCTTTGGACCCACATCTTCCATTCCTGCAAGTTTATTTTTTTATCCTTTATTAAAATGATCCTGACTTCCTACCACCCAAGTAGAGAGAGGATCCGAAATTCTGAACCCTGTGTTACCTGGATTTCATCCCCGGTGATCATTTCCCAGGAGCCATAGTGACCCTTCTCCTGTCGGAAGAATTGTACAGCTTCTAAAAAGGCTTGGGCTTCAAATGTCGTCTGCTTCATGTAATCTATAGAGAGGAAGAAGGGACATTTAGCAAAGTAAAACATTCTATGTTTCCCCTGGTTCTTCAAGTGTAATGGTTCAGAGAGCTAGCATTCCCTGAGTATGACAAGGCGTGAAATTATGAGACACAGAAAAAGCAAAGCAAGCACTAAATTACTGAATTCAAAGTTCATTTACAGGTGTGCATCGCATGATTTGTTCCCCACCCTAGCTGATTAATCTATCAGTTACTGGGCATACTGGTTGAGACCAGAAGCACATCTCTCTCTCTCTCTCTCTCTCCCTCTCCTCACCTCTTGTCAATTCTTCTCTAGCCACCTGCAGGCACCTGGTGACTTGACCTGTAACACCTCACTGTTGCAGGTCTTCTCTTAGAGTGCGTCCTGTGTTTATAATATCCCCTCCTAGTTTCCCAGATGAAATTCCAGTTTCTCTGTGACTTGATAGCAGCTTTCTATCAAAAGGCCCTAGGTATAATATGCTAATTTATGTAAATGAAAGATAATAATGATGAACACTTAAACAGTAGGACACTGTTCATCTAAGCACTTTACATATTTCATTGGCACCTCACAAAAACCTCTGAGGAGAGTATTTTTATCATTCCCATTTTAAAGATGAGGAGACTTCAGTCTCCTCGGAAAGGTGAATCAATCGCCTAAGGTCATATAAGTCATTGAAAGGCAGAGCCCGGGTGTAGACTCAGGCAGTCTGACTTCAGAGCCTTCCTCTAACCATGACACTACACTCTCACAGATTAGCCTTATGGGTATGTTCTTTCAAACATACTGGGTTTGAAAAGAGATCATCTCTGAGAGGTAATATCCTAACACAAGGAACGAATATCTAATGGTGGGATTTTAGGTGCGGTAGAAGGAACTGGGACTGAATGACCTTCTCAGAATTCCATGAATCACGTCATGCATGCAGTACCTTAATTTCTAACACACAAACTTAGCTGTTGGAGGACACAGGGATAACAGAATTACAGTAATCTTAGTGGGGAAATGAGCTTTAGAAGTCACCTAATGGAACAACAAAGAAATCAAGTCTTAGAAAGGGGAAATAAAGTGGGCAAAGTGAAGTGAGTAAAAGGCCCAAGTTCCTGCCTCTCCCTCTGTAGAGCACAAAGACCTCCTGCCAATAGCAGACAATCTGCACTTACAGGAAGTCCTCAACATATGAACAAGTTCCATTCAGAGAGCGTGTCTGTAAGTCCAATTGGTTTTAAGTCCAATAAAGTTAGCCTAGGTACCCAATTAATACAATTGGCTATTTAATGCATATGTTTTTTAACAGGCTATACTGACACTTGGTGGAGAGAAATAATACATTAAAAAGTACACAAGTGTATCATTAAAGTTTGTAACTTGAAGGTTCGTATGTAGAGGACTTATTGTATAGAGCACTATTACATGGTCAGTTGAAGGCAGTTGATTTGGGGTGAGGGGGAACCATCACAGCTTTAGACAGTGAGCTTAATAAGTCAAGAACAAAATGGTTGACCTGGGAGATTGAGCAGAAATTTTAAAAATCAATCTCTTCTGAAAGGTGACAATCAATTGATCCACAAGTTGTGGATAACTCTTTTGAGATTGGCTTACTGGGTCAAAAGTCTTAGAAACTTAGAAAACAGAAAATACAATTCAAGGCCTCTTACAAGAGTTTAAGCAAAATTCTCCACAGTGAGGATACCATATAGCCCAGAGACTCTACTTTCAAAAAAATGTGGAACAGTAACTGACATTTCTAATATCAGCATAGAGATTTGGTCAAAATCTAAATCAGAAAAAGAGCACATCCCAAGAATCAAGTTTTAAAGCTGAAATACTTTTTTCTTGTTATTCTTCTTGGCTTGGCAACTGATTTAGCGTTTACCCTTAGAGGTTTGGAAAGCAAAAGTTAAGATCTTGCTATAAAATTGACAACAGCATTGGTAGGGCTCTCACCACAAGGGGATTGTGATATGAGGCTCTGCACATTAGGAGGGACTTCACCAACTGAGATGGAAACTGTAATTACTACATTGGGACTCAAGATTGACTCATGTGCTCTTATATTTAACAGCTGTTTTCATTTCCAACCTAAGAAAACAAAGAGATGGAAGAAAATCTGGTACTGTATTTGGATGAAGTGAATATGGCCAGATCCATGAGCCAGGGAATGAAGTTTTAAATTCTTCACGTACTTACAAGAAGCATGAATCTACTTATTTCTTCCTCCAATGACCGCAGCCATGGGAGGAGGTGTTTGAGACACTGTTCGTTATCTTTTTCTAGCAAAAGATGGCACTCTTGCTGTTGGTTGCATTTCCAACAATCTGCAAAAAGTAACTGTAGAAATGGGATTTGGAGATGATGATTTGGACATCAGAGAGAAGGAGGGAATAGAAGGATAGCTGGTGGTGAAAATGAGATAGCTTAATATAGGCAGGGAATCAAAGTACTAAAAGGGACCACAAAAGAAATTACAGTCATTGAACAATGAAGCCTCAGAGAATGGCGGCACGGATCTGAATTCTGAATTTGACCATCTAGACAAACTTAAACTAGATTTTAACTACTCCCTTTGAGAGAGGGGAAAGGATCTAATTTATGGATTCATTGTTGTATTTTCAGCTTATAAACTGGTTAAATAAATTAATTTATATCAAACTTTTAGAGCAAAGCTGCCATGAAGTAAGTTGCTTTATGTATATTTGTTCTTGTGATTTTAAGCAAAGCTCAACAGCAATTGCCAAATCATTAAGCAAATAAAGAACAAAGGTTTGTTTTATAAAAGATAGAACTATACTGCTGTGGTAATATGATCTTCATTTCTTCTAAGTTGTTTGCAAAAGCGTTGCGGAACTCAGTCAGAAGGCACAGGTGTTTGAGAGAAACCAGATTATCAGTTATTTGATCAGCTTTCTGCCCCAGATCTCATGGGAACAAATTCCAGGTTCAAACTCACCCCATCTCCTGCCAACAAGCAAATTGAGAGTTTAGTTCAATGGTCCCCAGAATCAACAATGGTTTTTGGTTTTTAAAGTC
Organism: Cephalopachus bancanus; assembly: GCA_027257055.1. Classification (NCBI taxonomy): domain Eukaryota; kingdom Metazoa; phylum Chordata; class Mammalia; order Primates; family Tarsiidae; genus Cephalopachus; species Cephalopachus bancanus. The sequence goes on from JAPVLO010000057.1 coordinate 7,881,734, forward strand.
TTCTCCTGGCAAGCAAACTTAGAAAAGAAAAAATGGCAGATATCAGCCCAAACTCTACTTTTCCAGCATGCTGTTGTTATGATGATGCGCAGAGGGACAGATGCTCCCAGTGGGGGCAACTTAAACATCATGAAATTCACCTCCCTCATTTTATGGATGAAGAAGCCAGAGCAAGAAATGGTTAATTTCTTAGTGGAAGTTCACTCAGCTGGTCAGTATCAGAGCCAAGAGTTGAAAAAGTGGCTCTGGCGTGTCTCAGCGGCCTTGGCCTTCATGCTTAGTTAAATCATAGACTATGAGAGTTGGAAGTGATCTTAAAGGTCGCCTACCCCAAGCTCTCGTTCAATGTTGGGATCCTTCACAATCCCAGGCAGACACTCTTTTGGCCGTGGCTTGATTATTTCCAGTGACAGGAAGCTCACAATTTAATGAAATAGTTCTTTCCGTCACTGAACTGCTCTAAATTTTCCTTCTTTTGAGCCAAAATCTGTTTCCATAGACTCTCTCTCTCATTAATCTCATTTCTCCCTTTCAGAGCAAAATAGACAAGTTCACTCCTCTTCTATATGGTAACTCTAAAAAGCAGTAATCAGCTGAATATCCTTATTTTACTTCAACCGTTCTTTAAACAACGTATCTTTTGGGACTTCTAAATTTGGCCTTTCCTTTTCCTTTCTTTTCTTAATGGTCCATTCTAATTTATCAATATCTTTCCTACACTTGGCCTCAACAACTAGATACAATAGATTGGGTATTGTGACGAGTAAAAATTATATAAAGTAGAAAGAAAATTTCCTTTTTCTGATTTATTACCTCTTTTTCAAAAATACAACCACATCATACTGTTGACTCCCCTCTTTTTTTTAATGGGGGGGGTCTCACTCTGTCACCCAGGCTGAAGTCCACTGGCAGGATCACAGTCTCAAATTCCTGGGTTCAAGACATTCTCCTGTCTCGGCCTCCTAAGTAGCTGGGACTACAGGTATACACCATCACACCAGGCTAATTTTTTTTTTTTTTGTAGAGACAAGATCTTGCTATGTTGCCTCAGTTGGTCTTGAACTCCTAGGCTCATTAAGTCCTCCTGCCTCAGTCTGCCAAAACGCTGGAATTACAGGTGTGAGCCACCATGTCCAGCCTTGACTCCTGTCTTTCTTGCAGTCAAATAAAATCCTTATACTTTTTCATATAAAAATTCTGCCAATGTAAGCCTCTCCTAACCTGTTCTGCTTCTGACTTTGAAGGACAGATTTTAACATTATCCCTATAAATTTCAACCCACTGTGAGCAGCCTAGTGTCCCAAAGCCTGCCAACATCATTTAAAAATTGTAATTCTGTCCCCTAACTCTTTCACCTCATTATCATTTGAAAATCTGGTGAGCTTGCCTGCTGGGTTTCTAGACAAATCATCATGAATAAAAACATTTACCAGTGAATCAGGAGCAAAGAAAGAGCCCTGGGAAACTATAAGCAACTTGGGAGACACATCTTGGCCCTTTGTCCAACAATCACATCCTTGGGACCAAAAAATGTTAAGGAAGGCACTCCTGTCTTCAGTCTCCCCCTATGTCCTCATCCATGCAGCTGCATGGAAAACTCATATTTGGGAAACGTGATGAAGGATTTTGCAAGGAAAGGAAAATGTCTCTAGGCCTCTCAGGGACAGTTATTCAGGGGGCAATCCAGAGAGAAGTTGCTTTTGTTTTTTTCCCCAGTTATACAGATTTATAACATATCTGAGTCAACTGAAACACCAAAGCTCTGAGGCCTGTGGATTCATTCTTGATTCTGACTCGGGCTGATGTGTCAGGACTCCCTGAATCAGGCTGGGTTTGGAAGCTGCCCTGTTATTTTATTTTATCAGTGAACTGTGCCAAGCCCTGTTAGCTGATCTGCCTGGCGATTGTGAAAGTTATGTAACAGCATTACTCACTACACTGCTAAGGCCTCATCTCATTGATGTACACTTCTAAACTGTCTTCAGTTTCAGGTTAGATGACACCTTTCCTAGGAGAGCTGCAGTGAGGCTACTAGCACTAATTTCTTTCTAGAACAAAGGAGAAGGGGCACAGGTGAAGGTAACCAATATTTATTGAGTCCCTACCATGAAGTATGAACCATGTGAGATGCTTACACACAGTCTCATAAATCCTTCCAACTGTTCCATCAAGCAGGCATTAATATCCCTGACTTTACAGAGGACACGGAAATTGAGGTTCAGGAAGGTCAATAGCTTCTTTAGGCTAGCATGTGATCAAGCAAGGCCCACTTAGATCCAAAATCCTGTTATAACATTCTATGGTTTAAGTTTTAAAAACTTTTTTATTTTGAGATAGTTTTAGGTTCACATGCTGCTGTTGTAAGAAACAATATAGAGATATCCTTTGTTCACTTAGTTTTCCCCAAAGGGAATATATAGAGGTATCCTTTCTTCACCCAGTTTTCCCCAAAGGGAATATCTTGCAACAATATAGTATAATATCACAACCATGAAATTGACATTGATGCAGTCCAACGTTTTTACTCGGATTTCACCAGTTTTACATGCACTCCCATGTGTGGCTGTGTGTGTGGGGTGTGTGTGTGTGTGTGTGTGTGTGTGTGTATGTGTAGTGGTGGTTTAATTTTAAAGCTATTTTAAAAGAGACTTTCTTTCTCCAAGTCCAGAATCATATAATTATAGTTTGATCATAAATTAGAGATTATCTAGTCTAAAACCCTCATTTTGCAAGTGAACAAATTGAGGACCAGACAGAACATGACATGACATTATTAAAAATAAAACAAAACAAAAGAAAATCCCCTTCCTGGAATTAACAGTGAATGGTGCCCATTCCAATACAATGATAATAAAAGTTTTAATTTTTATTTAAAAACATAAGACTATATGACCAACCTAAGCAAATACTTATTACCATATTATAAATTACAATTCTTATGGGAATTAGCCTGAGGTACTTAGAATAAACAGGGGAATTACCAGAGGTCCTTGAATTATATAAACAATTAGACTAAAATATTAATCTACTGACCAAATCGTATCTGTTAGTAGACACAGACCTACCAGGAAAAGAGGAGAAATATGTCAAGAAAAAACATTTACTTCATAGAGATCCAGGAACCCAAGGAAGAGTTAAAACAGTGTTGCTGTAGGTGAAAATATAAAATAGAGAACTCACTCAGAGAACAGAAAACATTTGTCACACAAATGAAGAAAGATATTCCTACTGAAGACACTGTTTTGAGAGAATGTTTAAACCACAAAGAAAAATACCACATGCCTTGTCTAGCTAAAAGCAGTTCATCTCATGAATTCTTGACTTGTCAATAAATATTAAAAGACTGTTTGTCAACAGAGAAAAGGAAGTGGTGATAACTAGAACAAATGAAGACAGACTAACCTCATTTCCTTTAGATAGACATACTAGATTGGCAGATTAGAAGGCCGTTGGAGACATCCTGTATCTAGATTTTTTAGCAAGGCAATTATTAAGTCTTGCATGATTTTGACTGATACATTGAAGAGGTTTAGATTGGTTGATAATGCAAATAAGTCTAATAAAAGAGTTAATTTAAAGGGTTGGTTGAAGGACTGAGATTATTGACATCATAAATGGAAATGGGTAGAACATTTTCAGTTTCTCAGAAAAGAATATATATGTGTGTGTGTTTGCATATGTATATATAAATAAATGTTATCAATTATAGTTATTACATTTTATTCATTTACTGTCTAGCAGGCATTGAGCTAGACCCTGAGAATACTGAGCTAAAAAAATACGACTCTTAACTTCAAGCCTCTCACAGTCTAGTGTATGACAGAATCAGAATCTAAAATGAAGTATAATAATAGAGCAGGAGTTAGCACACTCCCAGACTTTAAACTCTATTATAAAGCTACAATAATCAAAAGAGTCTGGTATTGGTACAAGAACAGGCATATAGACCAATGGAATAGAATTGAAATTCCAGAAGCAAAACCTCAATTTCTCAACCAATTCATCTTCTACAAAGCCTCCACCACCTACCACTGGGGAGAGGAGAACCTATTCAGTAAATGGTGCTGGGAAAACTGGCTGACCATATGCAGAAGAATGAAACAAGACCCCTACCTATCACCATACACAAAAATCAACTCCAAATGGATCAGAGACCTAAACATAAAACCTCAAACTATAAGAACCTTAGAAAATGCAGGAAAAACTCTTACGGAAATTGGAACTGGCAACCAATTCCTGATCAAAACCCCAAGTGCCCATGTCATAAGAGATAAGATAGACAAGTGGGACCTCATCAAATTGACAAGCCTCTGCAAAACCAAAGAAACCATCAAGAAAGCAGAGAGACAGCCCACAGACTGGGAAAATATATTTGCCTACTGTATGTCTGACAAAGGCCTAATATCTAGGGTCTAAAGGGAACTCAAACGTGCTGAAAGGAAAAAAACAGCCCCATTACAAAGTGGACAAAATATATGAATAGATATTTCTCAAAAGAAGACATACGAGCAGCCAACAGATACATGAAAAAATGTTCAGCCTCACTAGTAATCAAAGAAATGCAAATTAAAACTACACTGAGATACCACCTGACTCCAGTCAGAATGGCCATCTTCAATAACCCAAAAAATAACAGATGCTGGAGAGGATGTGGCAAAAAGGGAACACTTCTACACTGTTGGTGGGAGTGTAAACTAGTACAGCCTCCATGAAAAACAGTGTGGCAATTCCTTAAAGTTCTAAAAATCAACCTTTCATACGACCCTGCAATCCCCCTACTGAGAATATACCTGGAAGAACTCAGATTACTCTATAAAAAAAATACCTGCACATGTAAGTTTATCACAGCATTGTTCACAATAGCAAGAACATGGAACTAACCGTGCTGCCCATCAAAAGAGGACTGGATTAAAATAAGTGGTACATATACACAATGGAATATTAGGCAGCCATAAAGAAGAAAAAAATCATGAACTTCACAGCAACCTGGATGGGCTCAGAGTCTATAATACTGAGTGATCTTTCACAGAAACAAAGAACTGAGTATCACATGTTCTCACTCATAAGTGGACCTTAAACAACTATAAGAAAAGGATTGACACAGTAGCGGCAAACTGCAGAGGTTTGGAGGGGTGGGGAGGTGGAATTGGCAGTAGCGGGAAGCTGCCTGAGGAAGGAGGGGCATACCTCATCAACAAGGGTAGCTGCACAATGAATATTTGTATACCTAATCCTGAATTGTACCCCACAATTTTAAAATTAAAAATTAAAAAAAAATAAATAAAAAGAATAAATGAATCTAGCACTTTAGTCCAAAAATATAACCACAAAAGTATACAATATGTGCCTGATACATAGTACACATGCAACAAAAGATTGGTAAATACATTGAATGGGCAAAGCTATCCAATGAAACAAAAAACAAAAACACCTCTCAAAATCCTGGGGTTTCAATTAACTTCGAGCTTAGCCCAAGTCACTCAGTGGTGCAATACCATTGTCCACAAGGCAGGGAACATGGAGCCTCAGAATTGTGAATTTAACAAGGACAAGGGTGGTCACAAATGGATTCTGGTGTATGTTCCTCTGAGCTAACCATTCCATCCCTGTAGCTCTTGCTGAGCCCAAGAAAATTTCACAGACATTTTTAAAATAAAGAAAAAAAATGGAAAAAAAAGTAAATTAGGAATTTTACTTCCCCAGAAAAGAAAAACCTAGAAGGAAGAGATCTTTATCTATGTGGAGATCTGCAGTGTAGAAAGAAGACTGGATTTGTTCCAAGCGGGTTCAGATATCACAGCCAGGACTGTGCGGTCTAAAGCAGAGTGTGGCAGATTTTGACTCCGCTTAAGGAACAAATTTCTAACATTGAGGCTTGCTTAAAGTTCAGTAGGCCCCAATGGGGCATCACCAGTTTCCCTGGAGAGGAAGGGCTCCATTAGGGCTGAGTTGCCTTGCAGAAGGTATACAGATTTGCTCAAATCTCAACTCTATACTCTCATGGCATCATGTGCCTCCCCACCACAGTGCTTACAGCAAGGATGGTTTTCAGTTATCAGTGTAATCATGTGAGAGATGTCTTTCCCCCAGACTGCAAGTTCCAAGAGGGCAGGCGGCCGCTGTTTGTATTCACCACTGCAACCGCAATCCCTAGGACAGAGAATGTATTACACATTCAAAGAAGAAAGAAAGGAAGAAAAAATGGAGGAAAAAAAGAATAAAGAAAGGGATTTAAACACTAGAGGGAGTGCTGGATTAAATCTCCTATTAAATTCCTTCTCATCTGAAATGCCATGGTTACAAATAAAACCCACACGCAAATGAATCACGGTGTCTTAGAGAACCTTCCCTACTCCTATAAAGAGATACTGAAGAGAGCTGATACGCTCTACCTCGATGCTTCTCAGACTTTGGTGAGCATCAGCACCACCTAGAGGACGTGCTCAATCAGATTGCTAAGCCCCACCCCAGCGTCTCTGATTCCTTACGCATGGGGTAGGGCCCAAGAATTTGCATTTCTAACAGGCTCCCAGGTGATGCTGATGCTGCAGGTCCAGGAACACACTTTGAGAACCACTCCTCTACCCAATGTTAAGGGAGTGGCTCTCAAACATCAGAATCACCTGTGGTGCTTGTGCTATACCATGAAATACTCCTGAGCCATAAAAACAAAGAACAAGCCGGGCTCGGTGGCTCAGCCTGTAATCCCGCGCCTTTGGGAGGCTGAGGTGAGTGGATTGCCTGAGCCCGCAGGTTCGAGACTCGCCTGGGCAGGCAAGACCTCATCGCCACAATAAATCAAAAATCAGCCGGGCGTGGTAGCGCGCGCCTGTAGTTCCAGCTACTCGGAAGGCTGAGGTGGAAGGATCGCCGGAGCCCAGCAGGTCGAGGCTGCGGTGGCCGGGAGTGGCCACTGTACTCCAGTCTGGGCGACAGAGTGAGACTCCAACTCAAAAAAAAAAAAAAACAAAGAACAAAATAACGTCTTTTGCAGCAACTTGGGTGAAATTGGAGGCCATTATTCTAAGTGAAGTAACTCAAGAATGGAAAACCAAATACTGAATGTTCTCATTTATAAGTGAGAGTTAAGCTAAAGGTCCTCAAAGGCATACAGAATGCTGTAATGGGCATTAGAGACTGGGGTGGGGGAGGGTGGCAGGTGGGAGCATGGAAAATTACCTGTCAGGTACAATGTACACTATTCAGGTGACAGGCACACTAAAAGCTCAATTCAACCATGTAACCAAAAACCACTTGTACCTCTAAAGCTATTGAAATAAAATTTTTAAAATCCATTATTGATCTTGCCTTAGAGATTCTGATTCAGCAGGTCTGGAATTGGACCCAGGAAGCTACATTTAAACAAGATCTTCAGGTGATTCTGTAGTATGATCATGGTAGTTTATGGACTACATGTGGCATCATTGGGTAATTTATAGACCACACTTAGAAAAAAATTATGTAGAAGCAAAGGATACAGTAAAAGACCATGATACTTGAATGCTTAGGGTCTTGACGACCTTGTTCCCTCATTAACAATTTAAGAGGTTGAGCGCAATGGTTCATGCCTGTAATCCCAGCACTTTGGGAGGCAGAGGCGAGAGGATTGCCTGAGCCCAGGGGTTCGAGACAAACCTGGGCAACTTGGTGAGACCTCGTCCCTACAATAAATGAAAAATATTAGCCAGGTGTGGTGGCGTGCACATGTGGTTCCAGCTACTTGGAAGGCTGAGGGGGAAGGATTGCCTGCGCCCAGCAGGTTGAGGCTGCAGTGGCCATGAGCATGCCACTACCCTCCAGCCTAGGCGACAAAGTGGGACACCAGCTCAGAAAAAAACCCCAAAAAACACAGATTAAGAAATGTCCCCTCTGTCAACTGCTCACTCAACACAAATAAACCCTCGTACTTAAATCAAAGTGATCTTTAAAAATAGTACTACGAGCCAGGCTCGGTGGCTCAGCCTGTAATCCCGCGCCTTTGGGAGGCTGAGGTGAGTGCATTGCCTGAGCCCGCGGGTTCGAGACCCGCCTGGGCAGCGAGACTTCTCTACAATAAATCAAAAAATCAGCCGGGCGTGGTAGTGCATGCCTGTAATTCCGGCTACTCGGAAGGCTGAGGCGGAAGGATTGCCGGAGCCCAGCAGGTGAGGCCGCTGTGACCGAGAGCCGCCACTGCACTCCAGTCTGTGCGACAGAGTGAGACTCCAATTCAAAAAAAAAAAGTACTACGAAGAAGCTTCATCAAAACATGTATGAAAAAAGAGACAATACTTCAGGCAGGTTCATAAGGACACTATTGCAAACAACAAGAACTCTACCTATGGGGGATCCCTCCCCCTCCTTTCAGAAGCAGTCATCAATGTCTGGATATAAATCATCAGATGGAACGCTGGTTGATCTCATTTTCCCTTTTTGGGTACAGGGTGGAGATGTAGATTATATCTTGTTTGTGACAGTTTTCTTTTCTCTAGCATGAATGTCCTCAGTTACCTTCAACTTAAGTTTGTTTCAAAGCCTTAAAAAACCAAAAATGCCATGTTCCAGTCTCCTCCAAAAAGTAAGGATGGTGTCATCAGACCACCATAAGGGAAGAGAGAATATTTTCTTCTTTCTGAATATCATCAAAATACTCTGTGCCCTGAAGCTGCAATTCACGGAACATGTTTCCATATGCCTGAAAGAGTTAGTACCATAGCCACCAGGACAGAGTCAGGCCAAGAGAACCGACACAATCAATGATTTTCTGTCAGCCCAGGACAAACATATATGGCTTTATATGGGTAGATTTGTGTTCTAAGACAGAGAGTGCAATACTGTCCCCCGGTCCTCTGATAACTACTTGTAAAGATGCTGAAATGACCTCAGGAGAAAAAAAATTACACCCTAAAACCTAAGCTAAACAAATGAAAACTATCTAATTTCCTCTTTAAAATGTAAATTTTAAAAAAATATCCACCATATAATGTTTTACAGGCAGTTGTGGCCGCGCACACACTCAGATAATCTTTCAGCACAGACCACAGAAACTGGATCATGTGCCCCTCAGTGACATTGTGGGGAGTTGGAGGCTTACTCTCTGCCGGCAAAAATTTACCACAATTTTAAGCAAGCTTGAGTTCTCAAGTAAACAGGGAAGAGGCTCCTCTAGTCACAGACTTGTCCTTCATTTTCTATGACACTTCCTCTCACTCCTGGAAATGGCTGCTGACAAACGGGTCTTGATATAATTTGTCACTGCAGCATACAAAAAGATTAGGGAACATTATTCCTGACTGATTATATGTCTAACCTTCATCTTGTGAAATCAGAACACCTCAGTCTTACCAGCATCTATAAGAGGGCTCATTCTACAAGTAAAGGCAGACAGCGAAATGAGTTGGCCTGGTTCACCTTAGAGAACAAATCACTGGCATTAATTGGCATCACTCATCATATACATGCCAGACACACCCATAGAGTATAGCACTGTCTGATGATGCTATCTGGGAATATTCTACTCATCACCATTACCTGTGATGAATAATAGCATCTACCTTGAACTTGTCAGAGGATTTTATAGCTTACAACATCTCATTTGATTCTCGCAGCAATCTCATGAGACAGGTAAGGCAGATGTAATCATTTCTGGCAGAAAATGGGAAAAACTGAAATAAAAGAAGTTGTTGCCCAAGGTCATATGACTAAATAACTCATTTTATCAGGTCATCAAATAAGAATAAAAATAATAGGCAGAATATAAATTTTTAATCCGATACAGATTTAACTTCCAAAAGGACCTAACCTTACTTAAAACTTCTAACAACAGCAGTCTATTCTTGTCCAGGATAACATATCTCAGGTTCCTTATTTGTTACCTTTTTGCAAAGGCCTAAACAATTAAACTGGCCCTCGTTCCATTATCTTCCTAAGAAGTAGGATGGCAGTCACGGATTCCTGGAAATTCATTACCCTATCCTGATTAGGAAGGTGAGGACACTGGCTAATTTCGTGCCTGCTCCTTAGATGTGGACGGGGCAGTGGACAATTAGGTCTGCAGGTTCTTAGGGACCACATTTCTTTTTTTCAAATAGGAACTTCAATAGCCGTGTACCAATAAAAACAGTGCCTACATTCCTAACCCATTACAAGAAGGGGCAGTGCTGCCAACAGAGTTCTTTTTTAATTTCTGGGTTAGCTGAGCCTGCAATGGGTAGCAATTTTGCATAATTGCTTTATGCCAAAAGACACTTGGAGAGCATTTTACTGTTGGGGTGGTTGACAGTCTGTGACTCTACATCAGTATATGTTGTCTCACTAAGAGATCCATTTAACATGGCTTTACGCTTAGGGTAACTATATGACTTTATTGTGAAAACTCTAAGCATTCACAATTATTTCAGTAAAGTTCAAGGAGTATCTTGTTTAATAACTTGGCCAACAATCAGTGGAAGCAAAACAAGATAGGATTACTGAATGGAATATTATGCAGTCACTAAAATAATAATTTTTTTTCTTTTTCACAAATTAAAATAATAATTGTGATGACAGACTATTAATTGTAGCAAAAAGGATTATAAAATTACACATACATCCTGATTAAGCAATGCAAATATGCACCCATATAGGCAATGATTGAAAGGGAATGCATAAGAAATGAAAAGTGAGTTGGGGGGGTTGTGTGGCTCGAAGTTTATGAAATATTATACGATTAATTATGCTTAGGAAGATATCCTTAGGCTGACTAATGCCTTTTTTTAAAAAAACTAATCGTCTCATGACCGTAGGTGATATTTGCCCCTCCAGAGTCAAAGTGGTCCTGGGCAATTTGCCTCTCTGAGAGCTCCTGTGAGCACGAGCAGCTGCCACATCCCAGCATGCACCATGGTCCCCTCAAGCAGGGTCCAATCTGAGGTGATTGTAAAGGAAATACAGCTTCAGTGAGTGGAATTTCACATCCAAAGACTAGGTTTTCCTCCCTCAGGACTGGCAGAGCTCGAGTCCACCAAGCAATTTCCCTGTGATTTCAACTGAATTCATTGTTCTTTCCTCTCCCTAAAGATATTGTTTCGTGTGGTTTATTCCAAAGAGGTCTCCACTGTCTCCTTCAAAGTTTCGCTTCTCAAGAACGGAGGGAAAATTCTCACATCCTGGAGCACTTTGGAGCTTGCCACAAATGTCCTTCAGAGTATTATTATGATCCCTGGCTTGCCACCAAACCTGGACGTGGTCAGGGGACAACATAAGCGTATACGTGTCCAAGGTGGAGATGTCACCTGTGATACAACTGGATGAACTTGTGTCCCACTGTACTATAATGTCCTTGGGAACAAGATCTGGCATATTTATCACTGTGTCCTTTAGCCACAATACAGTCTAATGACAAAACTGGGTGCTCTTTCTACTTCTGCTGTGGGACTCGAAATGAGTCACTTTGCTTCTCTGGGTCTAATAGCTCATTTCAAATGAGAGGCTGACGGTCATGTCTCCTTTCTTAACTATGAAATAGTATAATTGTATGATAAACATAAAGTACAGTTAGTGTTACTAACATTTGGATGGTGCTTTCCATGATAGTACTCCAGCTTGGGGACATAAAGTTTCAGCTTCAAGAGCCCCTGATCCCTTTCTTCCCATTAAATCTCTCTCTCTCTCTCTCCCTGACCTCTCCCTCTCCTTCTCGCTCTCCCTCTCTCTCTCTCTCTTTCCCTCCCTCTCTTCCCCTCTCTCCTTCCCTTCCTCTCACTCTCTCCCTCCCTTTATCCCTCTCACCCTCCATACGTGTCTTTCTCTGGACTGCCAAGAGTCATCAGTGCAGCTACTAGAAAATATTGGATGGCTTCTGTAACCTGCATCATATTTATACCGAATAGTGCTTATCCAGGGTCTCTTTGCCCTGTCATCTTCCCTTCCACTTTTCTGAATAACAGTTCATTTTGTAGTTATTTCCACTGGGCTCAGCACATGTGTCATCTGATTAATTAAACTAATAAAACAATGAAAACATTTGCCTGCCATTTCATGGCCTGTAATCAAGATTATAGTAAAACTGACATACACAACATTAAATTATTAGCTTAGTCACAAGGACTTGGTTTCTAAAATACTTTCCTTTTTTGAAAAAAATAGGCTCTGTCTAATACCCCTTAATTTAACATTTAACAAAGGCATTGTGATTTACAAAATCATCCCGTTCTCTAGAAAGGTTGCCATATTAGCTTGGGAGTTTATTTGATAAACTGTAAGGTCATATAGTGATTTTATCCCAACCAGAAATCTTTCTTTCATAACATGCTGCAGAAATCAGGACTGCCAGTTGGAATATAGGTCAGTTCTTGAATACCGTTGTTAAGTACAGAAGAAAAGGTTGACAGTAAATCTTAAAATTTCATATTTGTGTCTGTACTAAGGTTTTAAGAAAGCTTTATTTGTATTTACATTTGATTTCAAATGAGTCTGATGTTCCAATGATTCACCCTATTTTAAAACAAAGCGGATCAGCTGTACTTTATTCCTTACTTCAAATGAGAGCAGATGGCATCTCAGGCCAACTGGCCCAAACTGCTGGCTTCTCTTCCCTCCCTTTGCTCCTTTTCCTTCACACTAAACTTTCTCCCACCCCAACACACACACACACACACACACACACACACACACACACACACACACACACACACAACTTTCTCTGGGCTGTAGAAAGTAATCCATTCATGATTTTAAAAGCCTTCCCCAGGGTAAAAGAAGAGGAGATGGGAGGGCAAAGAGACTCTAGACCAGCACTATCCAATAGAAATACAATGAAAGCCAAGTATCCAATTTAAAATTTTATAGTAGCCATATCAAAAATAAAAAGAACCAAATGAGATTGATTTTGATAATATATTTTATTTAACCTCAAATAGCTGAAATATATACTCAACATAAAAATTATTAATGAGATATTCTTTTTTTTTTTTTTTAAGTACTAAGTCTTTGCAATCTGCTGTGTCCTTTATATCTATGGCACATTTCGGTTCGGACTCGGCACATTTTAAGTGACCAGTAACCATACAGGACTAGTAGCTGTCATATTGGACAACATAGCTCTAGATGCTCGTGGATTGAGAGATATGTCATTTATCTGAGTGGGGACAGAGGAGGGAGGCAATGAAAGAGAACATACCATTGCCACTTGGCCATGCTCCAGCAGCAGAATAATGCACAAAAGTAAGAATTAAGATGACTTGTAAGAAGTCCCTATATGGATTAAGGTTAGTTCCAATTTAAGACCCTCAAAATTATATCTCACTCATAAGCCCTACCATATGGGCAGCAAGGAATCCTTGTGGCCTTAAGGGCTCTTAAACAATACCATATCATAATATTCCTGCTCAGTGTGGTAGAAAACTGCTAACCAGTAATAGACAGATGAGATCATTTCTAAACAGGATACAGCCTTACAACAATCTGCTATATTTGTAGCGCCAATTGTTCACCCTGCTCCAACTCTCCACCAAAAAGAAGAAGAGAAAAAAAAAACCCAGAACATTTCTAAAAGGCTGGAGAGATTTTGGAGCCCCCTGTTCTACTGCAGCAAGTCTCAGTAGTGGCCACAGGCTTGAATCACATAATGTAATTAACTCATTCCATGAAACTATTTGCAAGAATTTGTCAAATGATCTAATTCTCTTATGGTTAATCATAAAAAGAGGAAATAAAAACAAAACCTCAATTAATCTGTCAGAAGTGTCAAAGCTTTTGAAGGGATGAGTGTGTGTGTGTGTGCACATTTCCTATGGTGATTTGTTAGTTATAAGTAAATGCCTACTGAGTGTTCCAAATTACTAATGGTAGTTTTGTGATTAAGGAAGGCATGATGCAGTCATGAACCAGAATGGGCTTTTAATGGCTAGTCTATTTCCCTATGAATATGGCAGTAGCTTATTTTTTAAATAGCAGTAACACCATATAAATTTTTCAGATCTACTATCATTATTAGTAATAGTAAAAGCTAATGTTTATTCAATAGAGTGGATTTACAGGTAAAAATTAATCAAGTTTAAGTCATTCAAAAGACATTGCCCTCATCTTTCCATATATCACATGTTAGAACGCAAGATTCTCTCTCATGTGTAACCCATATTTCTTACGTTTCAATTGAGAACACTTTTACAAGTAGCATCTTCAGTGGAGTTGGACATACCATTGGAAAGTCATTACTGTGTCTTCCAAGAATTTATCTTACAACCTGAGTAATGTGAGTATTGCGAGTGTTCCTTACAATTTCTGTTTTTTAACCCCATACTTAAATTTTTGATCTTCTCTGATAGCAGGCTACATCTCCACATTTCTCTTAAGTTCCAGGCTGGGCATAACTCTCCCTATTTAATTATGTGCCTGTCTAATACAACTCACTTTATATTGCACTCTGCCACCATAACCCCAGCTTGCCTGCACCCCTACTTAATCTACTTTTTCCACAGCACGTACCATGTTCTATCATATTACATTATTTGCTTATTTATTGTATCTATGGCTTATTTTCTGTTTCCACCATTGGCCCCTCGCTAGAATATACATGTCACAAGAACAGGAGTCTTTGTTTTGCTCGTCGCTGTATCCTAAGTGCCTAGAACAGTGCTTGGCACATACTATCCACTCAATAAATATTTGTTGAGTAAATGAATGTAGACATGGTTAGTGTAGATTATCAGTTTCTAATTAAGATCAAATTAATGTATAAGTATTCACCTAGATCCATGTTTCTAGTTGATTGGCAAGTATATTGGGTAAGACAAAGCTAAATGTCTAAGTTTAAAATAAGCATTTATTTTAGTACAATAAAAATGAAAGCAAATGGGTTATATGGTAGTATTCACGCTTTAAAAAGTGTGTTATTCTTCAGTATCAAGAAATGGGAATACTGATTACTTCTGGCTTATTCCCATATTTTTCTAGTTATAAATACTGAGCCCACAAGAGTTGAATGTTCAGTCATGTTAACTTGCTTCTCAATTTAAGTATAGATGTCAAATATTAAATCTCTTTTAGGTTCCTGATTGAGATCTTCATCCATTTTAAAAATTAGATATCATAGGTTTAAATATATTGTGCCTATATGTTATCTGGAGAA
This sequence comes from Cephalopachus bancanus, assembly GCA_027257055.1. Classification (NCBI taxonomy): domain Eukaryota; kingdom Metazoa; phylum Chordata; class Mammalia; order Primates; family Tarsiidae; genus Cephalopachus; species Cephalopachus bancanus. Next base: position 7,896,822 of record JAPVLO010000057.1, read on the forward strand.
AACTGACCCAACTTTCTTTTTTTTAAATAGAAATCTTATTCATGTGGGTCTACTTTTGATTGCCATTTTCTCCCCAATGCTTACTATGGTAACTGACATATAATAGGGGCTCCAAAAATATTTATTTAATGAAAAATTCATTCTAGCAAACTTTGAAAAATCTGACCATGGACATTGGGGGGAGGGGAAGAAATAAATACAGTATATTTAAAACATGGAAAAAATTTTACTTAGGGAAAAGCAATAATTAATTGACATAGAATTGAGAAAATAAAAACTCAAACAAATTATTGTTCCAATAACCTAATCGTTGTCATGTATTCACTCTCTTAACATTGGTTGAACATATCCTATACAAGAATCACTGTGAATACGAGAACGAGATTTGATTCATGTTCGTGAAGTTTGTGTGGGAAAGAATGATCAATTCACCTTTTGTTAACCATTGTACCCCTAGAACCCTGAACAACCACAAGGGAAGTGCTCAATAAGTGCCTGGTAAAAGAAGGCATAATCATCCCTAATACAATCATGAGTGTGATAAATGCTATTAGAGAAAGCAAAGAGCCATGGGAGTCTGGTCTTGGATATGGAAATTTTCATGGAACAGGGAGCTAAGAAATGGATGGGCTGAATTGAGGCAGGCAGAAAGTTCTTACACAGAGCACATATAATGTCCTTATCAAACAGCATTTCCTGTTTTTAAACACCCAGGCTATAAGCTCTTCAAACCCACCTGTAGCAAGAGCTCTTAATTTATGTTAGGTGCAGATATAAAACAATGTGCTTATAAAGATTTCTAACAGAGTGCAAGGTCGTGGGTTCCGGAGTCTGCAAGACCTCCTATCTGTGATCAAGATGCTATGGTGGAGGTGAGATATTACAACACGAGCCTGAGGACAGAGGCTGGTACTCGTGGGTTCTCTACAGCCACCAGTGACTTTCCTTCCTCTCTTTCAATGTGTCCTGACTGCAGCCCTGAGCTTAGTACAGGCAGGAAAGGCACAAATGACAACATGTAGTCCATACCTGTGAATGTGCTGACTTTTTAAGATTCCCCATTGAATATGATGTAGAACGACTTAATAATATTTTATAAAAATCATTTACAAATTAATGTGATTATAATTAGAATTCCAGCAGGTATTAAGGGATAATTAATTACAATGAATATAAGTTCACAATATGAATATATGCCTAAAATGGACAAGAAAAGTATAATATGAATGAATTGTAAGTGGAAAATTTTCTTATTAGATATAGGAATATGTAGAGAAAACCTACTGTAATCAAATCACAACGTCATTAACATGGGAATAAACAAATTCTCAATGGAAAACAAAAGAGAGTACATGGATAACATCAAGACATTTATGGATACAGATCATTTTAATGCAGGGCAAGAACAGTAGCTTAATTCAACGGGAAGATTAGATTATACAATAAGTAGTGTTGACAAAACTGGTTATCCATTTAAAGGAAAAGGCTAGACCACCTCTATACAACATTTATAAACATGATATTCACACAGATTAGAGACGTAAATGTTAAAAATATAGCAATATTAAAACTTCAAGAAAAATCAAGGAACTTATATAATCTAGAGTTAAGGAAAATCTTGACACAGGCAGGAAATCCAAAAGTCATAAAATCAAAGATGAATAGATCTTACTGTATAAAAATGAGACCTTTGCATGGCAAAATATATCAAAAAGGTTAATAATAACATACTTAGTTGCTGATTTTGAGAAAAATGTTTTTAATGGAGGTATTAAAAGGGTTAATAAATTTTCACAGAGTTCTTACAAGACAATAACAAAACAAAAGGAAAGAACAAGAGAAGAATGAGTGGCTGAAAATTTTTAAAATGGCAAATAACACAGATAGACAATGCACATAAAAGTAAATCCAAATGGCTGATAAGTATTGGATAAGATGCTCAGCCTCACTGGCGGTCAGGGAAAGGTTGCTCAAAAAATGGAGATCTGTTTCTTGTCTATCAGCTTGCCAAAACAAACAAAACCAAAAGAACTGGCAGGAATGCAGGAAAAGAGTACTCTCAAACACTGTGGAAATGTGAAATTTTATAGTCTGTTTGAAAATTAATGTGGCAACTCTATTAACTTAAAAATACATTTACCCAGCAATTCTACTTCCTGGGCATTCCCTCACAGAAATAAGAACAAGAGAATATACGTACACAGATATTTATTTAATCATGGGTTATAGCAGAAAATCTCAAAATAAAGTGAAGGCTATTAATAAGAGAATGACTAAATCACACAGGTTATAAATCATGGACTATCATATAGTCACTACTAATGAATTATGACTATGTTAGTTGACTTGGGGTCATTTCCATGAGGCCCTGTTGAGTGAAAAAACAAAATAGAAAAAGACATATAGACTCATTGGAAAAAACAAACTGAACAAAAACCCTATAAGGTATGTACAGATATGGAGAAAAACATGGAATGACATGGACAAGACTTTAATATTCTTTATGGAGGAATTTTTGAAATAGAGGGAAATGGCAAGCAAAAAAAGCCTAAGTTTGATTTCTGTTTCCCCAATAACCACGTAGTCTATGGAAACAAACAAGAAAGGATTCGAAAGCAGAAGCAGAGTATATCTCACAACCTGATTTCTGTTTCATGAGTTCTGATTTATTTTTCTTGACTGGCCAACTAAGCCAGTGCTTATTTTCATGGTGCTATGAAGTCATGACCATGGCGTGCAAGCCAGCCCTCTTGCTGTGCATTGCTAGTGTGCTCTGGCAATGCTCACCCATTTCTGTGAGTGACTGCTGGCCATCTAATAGCCATTTTAAGGGAATGACTGGGTGCCAGTTTCATGGACGGCTGGGTGAGAACTCCATTGCTTAGCAAGGAACTAAGGTCTGTAGCCAGAAAGAGGACAGTTGACCGAGGGTATATGTGAGACAGTCAGCTTATCACTCAAGCACTCCTGCAAGTCAGAGCCATAGGAAAGTGGATCCAAGGCCAGAACTTCAGGGAAAGATGGACTACTGGGAGGTGGAGAGGGAAGTGGTCAGGTCAGTGTCAGTCAGACAGAGAGAGACAGAAAGTCAAAAAAGGCTGGAAGAATAGACCCTCTCGTGCACTAGCTGAGCATGAACCTGAGAACTATGGTGTTGGGTGGGGTTGGTGTTAAAGCCGTAGGATTAATATAGGCCAGAGTTAGAGACTGAGGGAGTGATGAAGAGAAAGGTGTGTATTAACAGGGATTTAAGGAAATGCAAAGCTGTAGGCAGTTGGGAGTGAGCATGGAAATTCAGTAGGAAGTCCACAGCCCCTACAGTCCCTCCCTAGTACTGGGGAGGAGATAGGACGGATTTGGTAGGTAAAGACCTCAAAGTTTCAGAGTAAAAAGAAAATTAATTTTGTGAGCATGAAAAACGTTTCAAAATATTATAAAATCAACTTCAAAAAATTACAAAATTGTGACTTAGAAGTCACAATTTTAATTTATCCTCAGATATTGTTTTAAAAAATAAGGTTGTATTAAGAAAAAAATAAAACTCTGAACATTGTTTATAGGATGACATTACAAAAATTGATGTACTACTTGATGAAAATATTTTTATATCTTAATAATAATGTATGATATGTATTATTTGCTGTAGGTCAGTCATTGTGCTAAGCACTTTTCTTGCATCGATCTCATGTAGTTTTCACTATAACTATAGGGAGTAGGCACTATAAGCACCTCTGTCTTACTGATGAGGAAACTGAATTGCAACAAGAGTCTGTAACACAGCTCCTAAGTGGCAAAGCCAAGATTTGAACCCAAAATACTCTCCAAAATGGAATTCCACATATAAAGCTGTTAACCACCACACCGTAACACCTTTTTCCACAAACAGAAAATCCATTTGACATATAACTATTTTGAGTTTCAGAGAAAGCTTCCAGCCTGCTTAAAAGTCTACTTCGTGGAGAGACATACACTATCACATTCACATAATTTGTGCTCACAAATGTTTCAGTCATACAAGCTCTACAGCCTACACTTCTATCTTCAAACTAAATATTTGTACCTCCTATTTTCAAGTGTTTTCTAGACAAGGTATCAGCAAGCTTTTTCTGTAAAGGGTAAAATAGTTAATATTTTAAGCTTTGTAAGCCATACCAGTCTCTGTTGCAACTAGTCAACTCCGCCATTAGATCACAAAAGCAACCCCAAAATATCTAGACAAATGGTGTGGCTGTGTTCTGCATGAAAACAGGTGGCAGCCAGATCTGGCACATAGACCGTAGTTTGCCAACTCTTGCTCCAGTACATATGTTCTTCAAGGCTAATTTGCCATGTTACTCCTTCACAGAACCCTTTCCTTGAACCAATGTAGATCAAGTTCCTCTGTCATAATTCCTTGGTGCATCATTTACACACATATCTCAACTTATAATTAAACATTTTTCCTTATTATTACCAGTTTGTAACCTCCAAGTAGGCAAGGATCATATCTGTTGTATATACCACTGGAATCCTAACACCGAGCAAATGTTTGGCATTCCAAAGGTGCTCAGTAAGTATTTGTTGGCAGATGGGAGGGAGGGAGAGAAGGAGAACAGTTCTTCATATAACCATGTTCTGTGTTCTGAGGCGGAATCAGTGTACTTCAGAAAACCACCTTCCCCAGCGTCTCTGTGACTAGTACTGTGTAGTCTTATGGTACCGTTAGAAACCAAAATGCCCAATGTCCTTTTATGTGAAAGAAAAATTTCCTGTCCTTTCTCTACAGGTGCAAGGGCACCCACAATTAATCTATAATTGAAAGAGAGGAAAGAACTATAAGATTTGCCCGGTCTTTTGCCTGTGGGTAAATTAGACCATGCCAAGGTACATATTAGAAAATTGCCCATTGACCTTCCCTGGCACCTGCAGACCTTCCCTTGTTTATCTTTTAATGCTCCTCTGCCCAGTTAACAGCAGCCACTGTGATCTAAGTGACTAGCTAAGTCTGGGTTTCTTGAGGCTCACATTGCCTTCCTAGTCAGTGCTTCATCTCTTACCAGGTGTTGTTTTGTTTTGTTGTACTATTTTTGTTTTTTAGACAGGGTCTCACAATGAAATGCAGTGACTATTCACAGGTGCAATCTCTTTAATATACAGCAGTTAAGAGCTTGAGTTTCAGAGTCAAACATTCAGGATTAAATTCTGCATCTACTGCTTCATAACTGCTACCTCTAGGCAAGTTCTGTTATCTGTCTAAACATCCATTTCCTAAGGATAGTCATGCTATTTTACCAAAAGGATTATTAGCACAGTACTTGGTACATATTAAGTGCTCAATAAACTAGCAATGTAACTAGTATTTTATAATTATGATTGGAAATCATATCTCTGACATGCTATAATATAAAAACCATTTCATTTCCATTTTCTTTCTCTAGAAGCTTTATAACAATCAATAAACATTTTATAGGTGCATTATTTTAGTCTGTGAACAAGTGTGAATTACACATTTGAGTAGAGTGGGGCTAGAGGACGCTATTATTTTCCTTACCATTTAAAAGGGATGGTAAAGATATGTTCTCACTCATAAGCAGAACTTGAACCATTATTATAATACTGTAAGAAAGGGATTGGCAGTAGTGGGAAACTTCTGGGGGGGGTGAGGGAGATTGGCAGTTGCCAGGGAGAGAGGGACATACCTCATCAACAAGAGTACCTGCATAATGAACATTTGTATACCTAACCCTGAATTGTACCCCACATCTTTAAAATAAAATTTTAAAAAATTTAAGTGATGGTAAAGTTACAGCCACCAAGTGACTGTAGAGAATGTTTATAAAATGAAAGCAGATGCATAAAAAATAATAAATAATTTTTTTGAGTCAGGGTCTCACTCTGTCACCTAGTCAGAGGCATATGCATCACCAGTGGCATGATCATGGCTCACTGCAGTCTCGACCTTCTGGGCTCAGGTGATCCTTTCGCCTTAGCCTCCTGAGTAGCTGGGAATAAAGGCCTGCACCACCACACTCAGCTAGTTTTTAAAATATGTTTTGTAGAGACAAGGTCTTACTCTGTTGTCCAAGCTGATCTCTAATTCCTGGTCTCAAGCAATCCTCCCTGAATGGACAATCCTCAGCCTTCTTAAATGCTGGGATTATAGACGTGAGCCACTGTGCTTGGCTAAGTTTTTAAACAAAAAGAAGAGATATTTCATGATCACAGCCAGAAAAACAATAATTTAAATAATGCAACAATTTCACCTTCCAGTCTTACTAGAAATCTGACAACTAAAATTGATTTTCATGAATTATCCAAATAAAAGCCAAAAATACTGTTTTATACAAAGAAGGAAGACAACAGGAATGATGGGAAATGATGAGAAACATGAGAAAAAGTTGCAAAGTTGATGCACCTTTGGAAAAAAGAAAAATAAATAGATAACTGCATGGATAGTCAAGGAAGGAAGGTGAGTCTTCCAACAAAATTGACTTTGCTGCTAATAAAGTAAAATAGACCTTTCTTCCAAACAATCCGGAATCCTCTATTAACTATTCTTACCATTTCCAGACACCTTCAGATGATGACCTACTCCATATGCTCACCATTCAATTATTTAAAAAAAAGAAAGAAAATGAGTGTGTGCTCATTGCCCCTCGGTCCAGTGTGAAGAGCTGAGATCTAACAGTAGGAGGGAATAGGCCCAGTCTCCAGTAGCTTCTAGATTCAGAAGTCAGATAAATAACATGAATGATAATATGATGTGATGAGACTGTGATGGAAGGAAGAACCAGGAGAAAAGAATGAGGGATGGTGAATGGACAAATAGAAAGAAAAAAATCAGAGCACTTTCCTCCAGCCCTGATGGATTAAGGAAAGCCTTCCAGTGGAAAATGACTTTTAACCTAAAGTCTTCAGAAAATCAAACTAAGGAGTCCCAAAGTGAATTACTGACCCAGGATTTAGTTCTAAGGGCAGAAAGAAGCAAAGGGAAGTGAAAATATCTAATTCCAAGATATGTTCTTTGGAGGAAAATTAAAAAGACAAGCAATATAATTTTAAGATTATTATGTGTAACAATTCATTAACCCAATTGTCAATTCCCTATTATAATATTTCTATTTCAAATCTGCTCCCTTCTTTACAGTTATGAAATTCACGTTTATAGTGACATCTAAATTAGACCATAAGCTTCTTAGATTCCTGACCTGGTAAAAGAATAAATAGTGTGAATGGAATAGTATTGTGTCCACTTAAAACCACCAAATATGGAACTAGAAATTAGAAGAGAAACCAATGATGGAAACATGTTAGAACAATGGAAACTCATTCACCTGTGTGGGCATTTCACTATTCTTTATTATGATCAAATCCAGCTATATGTCAATCAACTTATCTCAGAATTAATATCTAGAACATCACCTGCAATTCTAGGAAGTTTTTGATTTGCAAGATAGCTATAGCAAAATAATGAACATTTTGCACTTCTTTCAGCGAACTGAAATCCAACATTTTCTTTTGCCTTCTATTGTTATTCACTTATCAGCACATGATGTGGGTAAATCAGTTCATTTTAAAGTCAAATACTAAATATGACAACGGTACAAAAGGTATGAAGTGCAGTATCTGTACTAATGCAATGACATCAGCAAGGTCTCAGGAGAAAATAATGCCCCAAACTCGACACTATTAATTGAATGGGCTAGCCTTAAAATGAGTCTTGTTTATAAGCAATGGCTTCATGTTTTTAGTTTGTTTGACCCCCAGCATCTAAGACTGTGTTCCGGACACAGTAGACGCTCACCTTAATAAGAGCTCTTTTGCTTCAACTTTTATCTATTTGGTCACTCAAAGTGTCATTGACCCCTGACATTCATGCTCAAAACTAGAAGCAAAATGGTAATCACTCATCTAGGTGATTGGGCAGTCTGGGTAGTCCTTTAATTTCTGAGAAAAGTTTGGAAAGGAACAGAGAAGTAGAAATGAAGAGAAATCTCAGTTCCTTTCTTAGCTGGTATTTGTTTAGGTCAAGCCCTGATCTTCTACAGGAAAGGAACTTTCTTTTTGTAGGGAGTGGCTTGTTCTGGTAAGATGTGAAAGTGGAGGTGACCTGTCATCGCTTTCCCCCAGCTTTCTTCTCTTTCACCTCCCATTCCAAGTCCCTCAAGATAGAAATGTCTCCCTAAAAGCCAGATGTTGGTGACTTGAAGCATGATTTGCAGTATTCACAAAAAAACACTAAGCCCAGGGCTCGGTGGCTCAGCCTGTAATCCCAGCACTTTGGGAGGCCGAGGTGAGTGGATTGCCTGAGCCCGTGGGTTCGAGACCCGCCTGGGCAACTTGACGAGACCTCATCTCTACAACAAATCAAAAATTAGCCAGGTATGGTAGCACACGCCTGTAGTTCCAGCTACTTGGAAGGCTGAGGCGGAAGGATCGCTGGAGCCCAGCAGGTTGCGGCTGCAGTGGCCGGGAGCGGCCACCGCACTCCAGTCTGGGTGACAGAGTAAGACTCCAACTAACAAAAAAAAAAAGTTAAATCTTTTCTCTGCTTTGAAACATGAAGTTGTGGCCAGGCACAGTGGCTCATGTCTGTAATCCCATAATCCCAGCACTTGGGGAGGCTGAGGAGATTGCTTGAGCCGAGGAGTTTGAGACTAGCCTGGGCAACACAGAGAAACCTCATCTGAGGAGGGGAAGGGAGAGGGGAAGGAGGAGGGAGAGATTCCTCAGCATGGGAATCCAGTTAAAATAAGAAAATGCTGAAAGAAAAAAAAAATTAAAGACTAAGTACTTAGATTAGAAAGAACTGGTAATGCATACTATGAATTTTTTAACCCCATCCCTCAAACATACCCCACAAAATTAGTCTCAGCTGTTTATTTGCAAAAGCCAAGAAAATTCTAACGATGGAGAGCATTTATACATTATTGTACACAAGTTACCACAGGAACACCCTTTTGGGTTAAGGTACAACTTCATAGTTTGTTTTGCTTTATTGTTGGGCTGGGTCTCACTTTGCCACCCGGGCTGGAGTCCAGTGGCATGATCACAGCTCATCGTGGTCTCCACCTCCCAGGCTCCAGTTAGCCTCCTGCTCAACCTCCCAAGTAGCTGGGACTACAGGCATGACCCACTACACCTGACCTCCTCCCGCTCTCCCTCCTCCTTCCCCTCCCCCTCCCCCTCCTCAGATGAGGTTTCTCTGTGTTGCCCAGGCTAGTCTCGAACTCCTGGGCTCAAGCAATCTCCTCAGCCTCCCCAAGTGCTGGGATTATGGGATTACAGACATGAGCCACTGTCCTGGCCACAACTTCATGTTTCAAAGCAGAGAAAAGATTTAACTTCTGTACTTCAACTGTCCCCTGAATTTCAACATAGAGTATAGCAGCTCAATTCCTTCTCAAATAGGTATTAAGAAATTATTCATGTCAAGTTTAGTAAGAAGTGACTAGTCTCAAATCATCTGGTCCTGAACAAGGAATTAGATGAGATTTTTAAAAATAGCAGCTAGTTAAATACAGGCCACATAGTAGGTACTTAATAAGAATCTGCTGACTGAGAAGACACATGGTCCACTGGGTTAGACCATAGACTTTTGGGGCCAGACTTCCTGGCTTTACAATCTTGTACTGATCACCAGCTGCCTTGCCGGCTTCCCCAAAACTCCCATCTGGAAGATAGGGATGATGAAAATAATAGTGCCTGCCTCACAGGATTGCTGTGAGGAGTAAATCAGTTAATACAGTGGTTTTCCAAGAACAGTTTCCAAGACAGGAGGATCAGCATCAGTATCACCTGAGCACATGTCAGAAACACATACTCTTCAACCCAGACTTGCTGCATCACAAACTGGGGGTGAGGCTTGGCAATCTGTGTTTTAACAGGCCCTTGGGATTCTCCTGTGTTCAAGCAAGAGGAATAAGCCACATGACTTTTAGGGGTATTGCTTACCTCTAAGATTTGATGGCTGTCTCTAAGCTAGAGGTGATAGTCTCTCAGTTGGACAGAAGCAGAGGACAAGCAGAAGGGAAGCAGGGTATTTCATCTTATTGGAGGAGAGCCTCCAAACACACATATACCAGGTATGATTTGCCAGAGCTGACCTGATACCAATTCATTCAGAAGCAAGTGGTTGATAGGTCATGTTCTGAAAAATATCACTAAAAATATTTGTCTATAGATTATCCTGAATGAGTAAGATCTGATTAGGTGAGTTTTCAGAGCTGAAAGTTAACCCTTTATATATATATATATATATATATATATATATATATATATATATATATATATATATGAAAGGTTTAAACTATTTTTGATGGAAAGCTTCTTAAATTGGATTTTCCATTCCTCTGTCATCTGGCACAAAGTATATAGGGTATAATTTAATCCTGGCGACTGAGGTTTCTTTATTATTGTTCTATGGTTGATATGTGCTATAGCTACAGAGAGCATTCAGCATAGAGTTGACTAAAACACTGATTTCTAAAGAGGCCCTACAACTTGAAAATGTTCTGAATGTCAGGGTTAGCTTTTGAGTCTTTTCCCTTAGGGCAAGGTGGCAAATGTGCAGCTGCAGAATGTCAAGGGCAATCTAACAAGGCTGCAAAAAGAATGATTGTTTCAAAGATGAAAGCAGACTTTGTACAAATGCTATTAGTTACAGTTAACTTGTCAACACCGTTCAGTTTTTATATCTGGTGTCCAGCAATGTGGCACCATCTATATCTTAGCCAATTCACTCACTGAAGAAAAGACACAATGGATACATTACACTTAAAAATACTTTTAAATACCTCAATAAACTGGCAATAAAGCAGGGAAGCTGTTATAGGTTGACTAGTATACCCTCCAAATTCATATGTTGAAGTCCTGATCCCAAAAATCTCATAAAGTGACTGTATTTGGAAATAGCATCATTGCAGGTGTAATTAGTTGAGATCATTCTGGAGCAAGATAAGCTTCCAATCCAATATGACTGGTGTCCTTATAAAAAGGGGAAACACAGCCACATATCTAGGGAAAATGCCATGTGAAGATGAAGACAGAGATCAGAATAATGTTTCTATAAGCCAAGGAGAGAAGCCTGAAACAGATCCTTCTCTCAAGGACCTCAGACAGAACTAACCCTACTGACATCTTGATTTCAGACCTCTAGCCTCCAGAACTATGAGATAATAAGCTTCTGGTATTTTTAAGTCACCAGGTTTGTAGTCTTTGCTACAGCAGCCCTAGCAAATTAATACAAAACCCCAAAACATGAGCCAAGCCTTGAAACTAGCTTTAATTTTGAAGGCACTTTTTCCTTTAATATAACCTAATGACCTCAAGCTACCCTTTTCATAGACTCCCAGGGTGCTGAGTACCAGAATCAAAGACCCAATCCATATAACGTGCCAAATTAAATTGCAGAAACCACCCACCTACAAATGGTCTTAGTCCATTAAAAAGAAAATTGCCTGTCTCAAATCTAGGCATTGAGTGAAAGAGATAAATCTTTCCCTTGAGAAATCAGCATCAGAAGCATGTTCTTACAACCTTTATGACCTAAATACCCATTAGTTGGGTGGTCTAAATACCTGGTAGTGCCCTCGAGTACCCATTAAGAGGAAACACAAATGTTCTCCGGAGGAATTCACCCTCAATTGGCCTCAATGAAATGTGAGTACATCATCAAAAATTACAAAGTAGGCCAGGCGCAGTGGCTCAAGCCTATAATCCCAGCACTTTGGGAGGCCAAGGCGAAAGGATTATCTGAGCCCATGGATTTGAGACCGGCCTGGGCAACATAGCGTGACTTCATCTCTACAATACATCAAAAAATTAGCCAGACATGGTAGTGCACGCCTGTAGTTCCAGCCACTTGGAAGGCTGAGGCGGAAGGATCGTTGGAACCAAGCAGGTTGATGCTGGGGTGGCAGTGAACATGCTACTGCACTCCAGCCTGGGCGATGAAGTGAGACTCCAACTCAAAAAAAAAAAAATTACAAAGTACACGTTAATAAGATACCATAAGGCCAGGTATGGTGGCTCACGCCTGTAATCCCAGCACTTTGGGAGGGAAAGTGAGAGGATTGCCTGAGTCCAGGTTCAAGACCAGCCGGGCAACTTCACAAGACTTTATCTCCACCAAAAAAAAAATTAGCCAGACATGGTGGCACACACCTGTAGTTTGGATACTTGGAAGGCTGAGACAGAAGGATCACCTGAGTCTAGGAGGTTGAGGCTGGGGTGGCCGTGAGTATGCCACTGTACTCCAGTCTGGGCAACAGAGTAAGACTCTGCCTCAAAAAAACAAACAAAAAAAAGATACCATGAGTAAGAGTCAGCACAAATAACAGATATCAGAGCATAGCCCACAAAGATCTCAGATACTGGAATTAGCAAACACAAAGCATAAAATATATTGATTAACATGTTTAAAAATAAAAAGGCATTCAAATCATGAGTAAAAAATAAGAGATTATCTTAGATTAGAAAAAATTACTCTGATTAGAAAAGAACCAAAATAATTACTAGAAATGAGAAATATAAAAATTAAAATTAAACTTAATGGTTAAGTTTAACAACAGATCAAAAACAGATGAAGATAGAAATAGAAAACAAAATGACAGATGCGTAGAAACTGTCCAGAAAAATAAAGAGGGAAAAATGACAAATATAAAATTAAAGGTTAAGAGATGAGGAAGATAGCATAGAGTATCCAATGTACATCTAGTCAGATTTCCCAAAGGGTAGGAGACAGAGCCTGGAGTAGAAGAAGAAATAAGAGCTGAACATTTTCTAAGACTGACTAAATAAAATTCACAGATTCAGAAAGGCCAACAAATCTTAAGCAGTATAAATAAATAGGAAATCGACAGCTAGGACACAGCTAGGAAATGCCCAAGACAAGAATAGATTTTTTTTAAAAAGACGAAGCAAGAAAGAAATCAAATTATCTTCCAATGAACAACAACTAGGCTGATGGCAAATGTCTCAACTTCAGTAATGGAAGCCAGATGATCATGGAGTAAAATAGTCAATGTGATGATAGGGAATGAACTGCTACCCCAAAATTTCATGTGCAGTGAAAATATCTTTTACAAACAAGAATGAGATAAAGACATTCTCAGATAAACAAACACTAAGAAGGTGTGCATAGGACAATCCCAACTTAAAGAAAATCCTATAAGATGTACTTCAGGCAGAAGGAGAATGTTTCCAGATGGAAAGTCTGAGATGCAAATAGAAATTATGGGCAAAGAAAGCAGTGACAAGATTCAGAACATGTCACCTCAAAATATGCTGCTTTGATTTATTGATTATTTTGAGCTGAAGGCAATTGTGAAATAACAGATTCAAGAAGAGTTCTCTATCCTTTCCCTTCCTGCTTAAAAGCAAGGCATAAATTTTCCATGAGAAAGGTGACCTCCTGGTACCACAGACAAGGAAAAATGCCAAGATGAGTCTGCACAGACATACCTTACTAAAATAGCTCTTATCCTCCATTAGTTTCCACATGTAGTTTCTAGTCATTTTCCCATAATTTAACACTTTAGAAGTCCAAATCCCTTTTCTTTGTCTAATCACTTCTTCACAATTTATCACCCTTGTTAAAATAGTATATACGCTCCCAAGACCTTGGCATCTTCCTAACCAGAGACGTGAAAGACCTTTACAATGAAAACTACAAAAAGATGTTCAAAGAAATCAAAGATGACACAAACAAATGGAAAGATATTCCATGCTCATGGACTGGAAGAATCAACATTGTTAAGATGTCCGTCTTACCCAAGGCAATCTACAGATTTAACTCAATACCCATTAAATTACCAGCAGCATTCTTTTCAGACCTGGAAATGACCAAGAATTCATATGGAAACATAAATGACCACGAATTGCCAAAACAATCCTCAGGGAAAAAAACAGAGCAGGAGTTATCACACTCCCAGACGTTAAACTCTATTATAAAGCTACAATAATAAAAAACAGCCTGATATTGGAACAAGAACAGGCATATAGACCAATGGAACAGGATAGAGATTCCGGAAGCAACACCTCAATTTCTCAACCAATTCATCTTCGACAAAACCTACACCACCAACCACTGTGAAGAGGAGAACCTATTCAGTAAATGGTGCTGGGAAAACTGGCTGACCATATGCAGAAGAATGAAACAAGACCCCTACCTATCACCATACACAAAAATCAACTCTAAATGGATCAAGACCTAAATGTAAAACCTCAAACTATAAGAACCTTAGAAAACGCAGGAGACACCCTTATGGAAATTGGAACTGGTAACCAATTTCTGATCAAAACCCCAAGTGCCCATGTAATAAGAGATAAGATAGACAAATGGGACCTCATCAAACTGACAAGCTTCTGCAAAGCCAAAGAAACCATCAAGAAAGCAGAGAGACAGTCCACAGACTGGGAAAAAATATGTGCCTACTGTATGTCTGACAAAGGCTAATATCTAGAGTCTACAGGGAACTCAAACGTGCTGAAAAGAAAAAAACAAACAGCTCCATTACAAAGTAGGCAAAATATACGAATAGATATTTCTCAAAAGAAGACATACGAGCAGCCAACAGATACAAGAAAAAATGTTCAGCCTCACTAGTAATCAAAGAAATGCAAATTAAAACTACACTGAGATACCACCTAACTCCAGTCAGAATGGCCATCATCAATAACTCAAAAAATAACAGATGCTGGAGAGGATGAGGCAAAAAGGTAACACTTCACTGTTGGTGGGAGTGCAAACTAGTACAACCTCTGTGGAAAACAGTGTGGCAATTCCTAAAAGTTCTAAAACTCAATCTTTCATATGACCCTGCAATTCTCTACTGGGAATATACCCAGAAGAATTCAAATCACTCTATAAAAAAGATACCTGCACATGTATGTTTATTTCAGCATTGTTCACAGTAGCAAGAACATGGAACCAACCATGCTGCCCATCAAAAGAGGATTGGATAATAAAAATGTGGTGCATATACACATTGGAATATTACACAGCCACAAAGAAGAACAAAATCATGAATTTCACAGCAACCTGGACGGACTTAGAGTCTATAATACTGAACGATCTTTCACAGAAACAAAGTGAGTATCACATGTTCTCACTCATAAGCGGACCTTGAACAACTATTGTGATACTGTAAGAAAAGGATTGGCAATAGTGGGAAACTGTGGAGAGGGGGTAGGGGGATGGGAGGCGGGATTGGCAGTAGTGGGAGTCTGCCTGGGGAAGGAGGGGCACACCTCATCAACAAGGGCACCTGCATAATGAACATTTGTATACCTAACCCTGAATTGTACCCCACATCTTTAAAATAAAAAAAATAAAAGTTTAAAAAAAAAGCTCCCAAGACAAAGACACGAAAAAGATATTGGCAAAATATGTATCTTACAATGGACTCATAGCTGATATGTATAAAGAACTTCTATAATGCAATAAAAAATACAAGTAACAAAATTTAAAAGGCAAAAGATTTGAACTTCAAAATGAGGCTATCTTATATGTGTATTCAACTGGCCAATGCACATATAAATATTGCTCAGTGTTATAAGTCATTAGGGAAATGCATTCTAAAGCCACAACAAAATACTCTTAAAAGAATGAATAAAATAAAAAGACTGGCTGGGTTTGGTGGCTCAGCCTGTAATCCCTGCACTTTGGGAGGTTGAGGTGAGTGGATTACCTGAGCCTGAAGGTTCGAGACCCACCCAGGCAACTTGGTGAGACCTCATCTCTACAATAAATAAAAAATTAGTCGGGTGTGGTACCGCATGCCTGTAGTTCTGGCTCCTTGGAAGGCTGAGGCGGAAGGATCGCCAGAGCCCAGCAGGTCGAGGCTGCGGTGGCTGGGAGCGGCCACTGCACTCCAGTCTGGGTGACAGAGTGAGACTCCAACTCAAAAAAAAAAAAAAAAAAAAATTTAAAAAGACTGACAATACAAAGCAACTCTAACTCTCATATATTGTTGCTGGTGTGAGTGCAAATTGGTATAATCATGTTATAAACCACTTGGCAATTTATACTAAAGGTAAACATACATAAATTCTAGATCTCGCATCTGCCTTCTATCTTGGTTACATACTCAAAATAAATGAAAGCTCATCCACCAAAATACTTCCACAAGACTTTTTTTTTTTTTTTTTTTTTTGCATTAATAGCAAAATCTGGAAACAATCCAAATGCCCACCAATTACGGATTTGATAAATAAAGTATATTCATATAATGAAATGTACATAGGAATAAAATGAATTACTGCCACATGCAACATGGATGAATCTCACAAACACATTTCATGAAAAGAGCCAGAAAAAAAAAGTGCATCTTGTCTGCTTTCGTTTAAATAAAAGTCAAGAATAGGTGTAACAAATCTATAGCAATTATCTTTGAAAGTTATTGACTGGGAGGTTATTAACTGGGAGGAGGAATGAAAGTCTCTTCTGTAATGCTGATAATATTATATAGGTAGTGGTTTCACAAGTATATAAATATATAAAAGTTCATTGAGAAAAAAATAGTATATAAATTCCCAAGTCTAACTGCTTCTTTGAGGTTTCTCTTCTGTGAAACGCCCTGTGACATATAAAATATTAACATCAAATAAAATGTGTATGCTTTTCTCCTTTTGTCAGCTTAATTTACAGATACCAGCTACAGAATCTGAGAGGGTAGAAAACAAGTTTTTCCTCTTTTACAGTAATAAAAAAAGTAAACATTAAAACTGCATAAAACAGCAATAAAAATAAATTGAGAGGTTAAAAATTAAAATATATCATTAAAATTCATGTCTACGACAGCCCATAAGTAGAGGGAGTTGTTAAAGAAGTTAAATCATTCTAGGTTCTCTATATTTTTTGAGAGAAAGTTAAGGATATTGATTAATATTTGGCTTTGATAAGTTCTGTAGGCTAAAATTTCTAGTAACCATTAACAAAACAAAATAGAATATGCATATTTCTATTATATAGCAATAATAATCAATCCATAAGAAGGCAAGAAAGTAGAGAAAAGGAAATAATAAAGATGGGATATGCAGAAAACACAAAATAACATAGTAGATTTACAACAAAAAAATAGAGTAATTTCAATAGATATAAACTACATGCTTATCTAAAAGACCGTTAGGTGTTTTTTATTAACTAGATATTTCATGCAAGCCCTAAAAAAAAGTTGGTGTAACTACATTAATATCCAACAAAATAGACTTTAAGGCAAATCTCATAATAGAAATAAAATGGGTCATTTCATAATGGTAAAAGATTCAGTTCACTAGGAAGATATAATAATTCTACATATGTATCCAGCTAGTGGCATTATATATATATAGTGTGTGTACACACACACACACACACACACACACATATATAAACGATCAACGAAAATGCAAACGATAAAATAGTCTGCCATCATAGTGGAACATGTGAACTTACTACTCTCAATACCGATAAATTTAGCACAGCTAAAGATAATCAGTAAATATATAGTTGGCAAATATTTTTTCCCATTCTGTGGGCTGTCTCCCCATTCTCTTGATGGTTTCTTTGGCTTTGTGAAGCTTTTCGGTTTGATGAGCTTCTGCTTGTCAATCTTATCTCTTATGGCATGGGTTTTTGGGGTTTTGATCAGGAATTGGTTGCCTATTCCAATTTCTGTAAGGGTGTCTCCTGTGTTTTCTCAGATTCTTATAGTTTGATATTTTAGGTCTTTGATCATTTGGAGTTGATTTTTGTGTATTGTGAGAGGTAGGTCCTGTTTCATTCTTCTGCATGTGGTTAGCCAGTTTCCCCAGCATCATTTACTGAAAATGTTCTCCTCTTCCCAGTGGTTGTTGGTGGAGGCTTTGTCGAAGATGAGTTGGTTGAGAAATTGAGATTTTGCTTCCAGAATCTTTTTCCTGTTCCATTGGTCTACATGGCTTTTCTTGTACCAATACCTGGCTGTTTTGATTGCTGTAGATGTGTAATAAAGTTTAAAGTCTGGAAGTATGATACCTCCCACGTTGTTTCTTTTGCTGAGGATTATTTTGGTTATCTGTGGTCATTTATGTTTCCATACGAATTTCTGTATTGTTGTTTCCAGGTCTGAGAAGAATAATGTTGGTTATTTAATGGGTATTGCATTAAATCTGTAGATTGCCTTGGGTAAGAAGGGCCTAACATTCAGGATCTACAAGGAACTCAAACGTGCCAAAAGGGAAAAAAAAACAAACAGCCCTAGTAAAAAAAAAATGAGCAAAAGATATGAATAGTCACTTCTCAAAAGCAGATATATGAGCAGCCAACAGATACATGATCAGCCTCACTAATCGTCAAATAAATGCAAATCAAAACCACACTGAGATATCATCTGACTCCAGTTAGGATGACCCTCATTAATAACTCAAAAAACAATAGATGCTGGAGAGGATGTGGAGAACAGGGAATGCTTTTACACTGTTGGAGGAGTGTAAATTAATACAATCTCTGTGGAAAACAGTGTGGCAATTTCTAAAAGATCTAAAACTCAGCCTCCCAAATGACCCAGCAAAGCCCCTTCTGGGAATAAGCCTGGAGGAACTCAAATTATTCTACAAAAAAAGATACCTGTGCACACATGTCTACTGCAGCACTATTCACAGTAGCAAAAATATGGAACGAACCGTGCTGCCCATTGAAAGTAGACTGGATTTTTTAAATGTAGTACATATACATGGTGCAATATTAAGGAATCATGAAGAAGGACAAAATTATGGACTTCACAGCAACTTGGATGGATTTAGAGTCCATAACACTCAGTGATCTATCACAGAAACAAAGAACTGAGTACTACATTGTCTCACTTATAAATGGATCCTGAATATTTATCATAATACTACCAGAGAGAGATTGGCAGTTGTAGGGCACTGCTGTGAGTGAGGGGAGATAAAACATCAATAAGTACCTGATCCCAAACCAGGTGAAGTGAGGACTAATGCGATGCCCAAACGTCACCTGTACGGTGACCACTTATGTACCTAATCCTGATTTGTACCCCACATCTTTAAAATATAAAAAAACTATTTAAATAAAATAATTAAAATAATCAGTAAAAGTATACATTTTAATGAGACAATTAACACACTTAAGCTAATGGACACAAAGTGTCGTAGAATATATATTGTTTTCAAGAACCCATGAGTTTTTACAAACATTGGTTATATACAGGGCCATAGAAAAGGTGTGACTAAGGATCACATCATAGATCATATTTTCTGTCCACAGTACAATTAAGCTAGAAATCAATAATAAATATGCAATATATATTTGGAAATTAAGAAACACAGTTCTAAGTAACACATAAGTTTTTTTAAAAATAATGAAAATTAGAAAAAATTTACATCTAAATGATAATAAAAAATACTGCATATCCAAATTCTGCTAAAACAGTATGTAGAGGAAAATTTATAGCATTTAAATGCTTGTATTAGAGCAGAAAAAAGTGCTGGTGATTAATGAATATATTCGTTTTCTAGTGCTACAAAACAAATTCTCTCAAAAGTCAGTAGCATAAAACAACAACAAATACTTACTATCTCTTATAGTTTTTGTGGGTCAGGAATTCAAAGGCAGCTTGGCTGGGTGGTTCTGGCTTGAGGTCTCTCATGAGATTGGAGTCACATGTTGGCCAAAGCTGCCATCATCTGAAGGCTTGACAGAACAGAAGCATCTCCTTCCAAGGTAGTTTTCTCACAAGGTAGGCAAGTTGGTGCTGGCTTTTGGTAGGAGGACTCAATTCTTCCCCCGCCCTCATCCCCATGTGGACCTCTCTAGAGGGCTGATCATGTGTTTTCATATAATGATGGCTAGGTTCTCCCAAGTAAGTAGTCCAAGAAACAGAAAGCCAGGCAGAAGCTACTCTTTTTGTGACCTACTTTGGAAGTCACATACCATCACTTCTGCTACATTCATAAGAAGTTCATAAGAAGTAAGCCACTATGTCTGGTTAACATCCAAGCAGAGGAAACTAGGCTCCATTTTTTTTCCCTCTTTTTTTTTTTTTTTTTTAAGTTGGAGTTTCACTCTGTCACTCAGACTAGAGTGCAGTGGCTGCTCCCGGCCACTGCAGCCTTGACCTGCTGGGCTCCGGTGATCCTTCTGTCTCAGCCTTCCACGTAGCTGGAACTACAGGCGCGCACTACCACGCCCGGCTAATTTTTGATTTATTGTGGAGATGAGGTCTTGTCAAGTTGCCCTGGTGGGTCTCAAACCTGCGGGCTCAGGCAATTCATTCACCTCAGCCTCCCAAAGGGCTGGGATTACAGGCTGAGCCACCGAGCCCGGCCTTTTTCCTTCTTTTTAAACACCAATTTGATCCAGATAGACTCTGTATTTTGAAGGAGAGAGTGCCAAAGAGATTGCAAGCATTTTTAAATAATCACAGTGAGCTAAGTATCTACTCAAAGAAATGAGAAAAAAAAATCCAGCAAAATAAAGCCCAAGGAAGTAGAGGAAAGGCAATTTTAATATCAGAAATTACCATAATAGAAAACAATTATACAATAATCTGCCAAGTTCAAATTTTTGTTTAAGTTGATATAATCAACAAACTTCTAGTAAAACTAACCAAGGAAACAAGAAAGAAGGCACATACAAAAAATATAAAAAATAAAGAGGAAACAACTACAGATCCTGCAACAAGTAAAAGGGCATCATGAATATATCCTTAAAAATTAAGAGAATATTATGTATAACTTTATGCCATTACATTTTATAACATAAACAAAATGGACACATTTCTAGAAAATTGTAACCTACTAAAACTGACTTAAGAAATGAAAAACAGAAATAAACCCATAAAAATTTAAGTCAATAGTTTAAAATCTTCCCTCAAAAAGAATACCAAGCTAAGATGGTTTTATAGGCAAGCTCTACCAAACATTAAAAATACAATTCCAGGCTTACACAAACCATTCCAGATTACAGAAAAAGAAAAAGAGAGAGAAAAGAGTGGGAACACTCTCTAACTCATTTTATGAACTGAGGATAACCTTGATAGCAAAATCTGAAAATACCGCTGAAAAAATCAGAAAATTACATTCCCAATACACTCATTAGCACAAATGTGAATATTTCTTAAGACATTAGCAAACCAAATCAAAACAAAATTCCTATAACAGGCAACAAATAAGTATCCATAGCAGTAATATTAGTAATAAATAGTGGAAATACCCCAAATGCCTGTCAACAGTAAAATAGATGTTAGAATTTATGATATATTAATATAATGAAATTATACTGAAAATCAATTAATTACAGCCACAAGCAGTAATATGAGTAAATCACTGGAATATAATAAAAAGAAGCCATGGGAGAAGATGAAGTAAAATACCATATGGATAAAATTTAAAAACATGCAAAATGATGGAGCATATGTGAAAAGCTATAAAGAAAGACAAAACACAAAATCTAGAATGGAGTTCTTTCAAAGGAAAAAGAAAGTTATCAGATCATAGAAAGACACAGCGGTCCCAGTGATTTTTTTAATACATTTTACGTACTTCATAAACATTACATCTACTCAGTATTTATTTTAAAGAATTCAGAACAGGCTGGATGCAGTGGCTCACAATTATAATCCTAGCACTTTAGGAGGCTGAGAGAAGAGGATTGCTTGAGGCCAAGAGTTTTGAGACCAACCTGGGTGGCATAGCGAGACTCTGTCTCTACAAAAAATAAAAAAAAAATTAGCCAGGCATGGTGGCACATCTGTAGTCCCAACTGCTCAGGAGACTGAGGTGGGAGGATTGCTTCAGCCCAAGAGTTCAAGGCTGCAGTGAGCTATAATGGCACCACTGCACCCCAGCCTGGGTGACAGAGTGACACCTTGTCTCTAAAGAAAAAATAAAAATAAAAACAACCCTCAAAACAACTAATAGAATGAATGAAGCTCCTAGCGTGGATCTCTTCCATCTCACATTCTTTAAGTTTGCCCATGGGGTGGGAAGGATGAATGTGGCTCACCATTCCCAAACAATGGAAAAGAATTTTCTCCAAGCTCTCCTAGATGTTGATTTTTTAAAAGAAATCCAGGAATATGTGCCAAATAGAATCCTTTCTCAATGTTCATTGATCTATACCAAATAGAGTCCTTTCATAAAGTTGATTAGCCACATATTAAGAAAGCCATCTCATTTACTGTATCATTTTAATAAGTATGCTTCAATCATAACATATCCGTCTACAAGTTTAAAAAAAAAAAAGCTTGACAATTATTCAAGCTTTGTCACAGCCAATCACAAAAACATCATGAACTGTCCAGTAATTTTGGAATCTACTCAATCTAAGTAGCACAGACAATTTTTTTTTTTTTGGCTTAAATTAACTTGAACTCTCTGCTTGCTTAATCTTTTTTTGTTACTGTTCCAATTGGTCACCCTTAACTACCATAATCACACACTTCTTAGGCCTTCATACCAAATAACTACTTGGTTCATTGAGAGTGGGGAAGGGGAGTGGGAATCAGCAGATACACTGAAAGAATACCATGTTTGACAGGCCACAAGAAGTACTCAAATTAGTTCCACGGCAACAGAGCTCAGGCAACAATGAAGCCAAATCTATATGCCCTATGGACTGGTGGTGATTCATGCTGACTGGCTGAGCAAGAGCAGTTCTATTTATTCCGGTCTCCCATGGAGACCTATTCTTCCAGTTCTAGCTCTTAGATTGCTCTGAGAGCTTCAAGTAATTTAAATAACTCAATAAGTAATATAACTAAAATGAAGGCATGCTTTAGATCTATTTTTTAAAAGTATTCCAACCCATGTCCTTACAAGCAGTGCAATTTTCCTTTACAAATTAGACAGGTTTTTGGCCAGGCATGGAGTCTCATGCTTGTAATTCCAGCACTTTCAGAAGCTGAGGCAGGAAGACTGCTTGAGTCCAAGAGTTTGAGACCAGCCTGGGAAACATAGCGAGACTTTGTCCTCTATAAAAAAAGTAAAAAATTTAGCTGGGGTGTGGTGGTGTATGCCTGTAGTCACAGCTACTCAGGAGGCTGAAGCAGAAGGATCGCCTGAGCCTGGAAGGTAGCGGCTGCAGTGACCCATGATAGTACTACTGTACTCCAGCCTGGGTGACAGAGTGAGATCCCAACTCAAAACAAAAAACAAATTAGAGTTTTTCATTTAAATTGTGTTAAATCACATATGGTCTGCATTTTAAACTACACAAAATTAACCAGTAAACTAGCTACACTATCACATATTTTCTCTTCAGAGTATGTCTAAGCTAAAAAACATAGTTATAGTTAGCTAATGGACAAAATACCAAGTTAAAGTCAGATCATACTACTTATGCAAGAAGCCAGACATGACACAGGTCTCAGATGACCTTCAGTGAATAGCTCTGGATTTGCTTCACTCTGGATCATGCAAAGACTAGCTTGATTTACTAGGAGCACGTTTAAAATGCCCAAGAGATGAGTTATAAAGTAACACTGAGGAGATAATAGGACAAAGATAACTGAAACAGATGTTAAGGACCAGGTGTCAGGACAACTGGTCCTTTGCCACTAACTAGCTGTGACCTATTTGAACCTTATTGTAATTAAATCCTGTAGAATCGGAATAGGTGGCCAGCAAGGTCCATCCCAAACTTAGAGTTTTATGAATAATCAACAAAAGCCAGAGAGGGGAAATGACGACTTAAAAGAAAACCACATGCTCACAAAGGGACAGAGGGAGCATTAACTCAGATCATAGACTAAACTCCAGGAGGAATGTTGTCCAAACAGAGAGTCCTTTCAAAGAATTTTGTTTGACCCAAGTAAAATGAAAACTGGAAACTGCTATCTATGTATTTACTAAACAGTAGCCAGCAAGCATTTTGTTAGCAGTGCGTAGAGGTGTTTACACAAATATACTATAGAATATGTTTATAAGTAAAATCATTCAAAGAGATATTCATAAAACCTGTATTTTCATTTAT
Organism: Cephalopachus bancanus; assembly: GCA_027257055.1. Classification (NCBI taxonomy): domain Eukaryota; kingdom Metazoa; phylum Chordata; class Mammalia; order Primates; family Tarsiidae; genus Cephalopachus; species Cephalopachus bancanus. Next base: position 7,920,754 of record JAPVLO010000057.1, read on the forward strand.
CCATCTCCAAACATTATTCATTTATAGTAAATTGTCCAAAAGAGCCTAAGTATAAGTTAGACTTTTCCAACTCATAGACACATTTGTCCATAAGCATAGGCATGTGCCACAAAATTCAAAAGTATGTTTTCAAATATTACAAAATAAAATTCATTGTACACCTTCAGTTAGAACTGACTGATGCCCACACCAGACTCTTAGTCCCTCAGGTAATAAGCCTGCTTCATAGGTGATAATGGGCTCCAAGTAGAAATTAAGTTGGTGAAAATAGATCTGAGCTTAGCTGCTGAGTGCTGAAGAGCATGAAACATCGTGTTCAGATAAACACACCAAAAATAATTTGCTCTGTCTGATTTGAATTGTAAGGTCCTTTTTGTTCTGAAATTCAATTCAATTCAGCAACATGTATTGAACACCTAAAATGTGTAAGTGTCAAGATCAAATTGAATAAAGGCATTTGATTTGACATGGGATGTCTGGGATAAGAGCTCAAGGTACACAACATGTCAGTAACCAGTTCCAACATGTAATCACTGCTATGGCTCCATATTCCTCCTGACTCGCTCCATTACAAGCACCCTTGGATGTGATAACTGTCAGGGGTGATCGAACTAGTACAACTCGAAGCACAGGTTTGCAGAGTGCCTTTACATCACTGTGGTCTTTTTGTCAGAATCCTCTGAGTTCTTCTTCAGTACCATCTTTTCCCACCCATGTGCTCTCATGCTTCTCAGATATCCTGCTGTACCCGCTTTCTTAGGGTTTGTGATGTAACAACTGATATCTGTTGAGTGGCAGTCCCAGTGTTTCTTCAAGGTGGTACAGCACTGTCGAACAAACATTTGCTGGCTTCCCGCCTCCTTTCCAGAATCACCATTCATCCAGGATGGCTGCCTTCTAACATCCAGCGCCTCTGTTCTCAAAATCCTTCAGGTTGAGAATGGCTTTAGACTGACAAATGCCTCCCCTCACTGCCTCTCTTTCTGTTTCCAAAGCTTACTAACCGGCCTCCTGGCCACCCATTATGCTACCCTCCCCTCCACTGCCTACCCTGCCATCACTACAACCTTTCTGAAGTAAATATCTAATGAAGTCACTTAGCTACTTAAAACCCTTTGATGATTTCCTATTACAGTCAGAATAAAATCCAAATTCTGGGCCAGGTGCAGTCGTTCACACCTGTAATCTCAACACTTTGGGAGGCCAAGGTGGGAGGATTGCTTGAGCTCAGGAGGACAACATAGCAAGAACTTGTCTCTAGAAAAAATGCAAAAATTAGCTGGGCATGGTGGCATGTGCCCATAGTCCCAGCTACTTAGGAGGCTGAGGTGGGTGGATCACCTGGGCCCAGGAGGTCAAGGCTGAGGTGAGGCGTGATTGTACTACTGCATCCCCAGCCTGGGCAACAGAGCGTGACCCAGACTCAAAAAAAAAAAATCCAAATTTCCAATATACCTCACACAAAGCCCCATATAGTTTGGATCCTCCCCATCTTTCCAGCTTCACTTTGCTCCCGTCTCCTCTCTAAACACCAGTCACACACAATTCTTTCAGTTCCTTTAATGGTGCATGCCATTTCACTTGCCAGCCCTCACATATTCTATTCCTCCTGCCAGGAACACTTTCTCCCCCTCCTGCAACTTCACGTGCAAGGAATGATTATTCTGAGCTAGAGGAACAGACTCACATTGATCATGGTCATTATTCCATATCGCATGTGTTCAGTCCTCTGTATTGTCAGGAGTTTCAGCTCTATCCCCATAACTACAATGACCACGTTTTTCACACTAAAATTCTGAAGAATAGGACTGAATTTTGGACAACAGGACTGCCTCAGCACATCTTGGCTTTATGTATGTCCCATTTTGTTGCGGTGGACATTCAGGAACCCTGGGCTTTCCTGAAGACAGACAAGAGATTGCAGTGGGATTCCAAAAGGGACAGAAGACGGCAGCTGCATGTCATACAGTGGGCTTGACATTTAGTCCAGCGAGTTGGAGTGGGACGTTCTACTACAGATGCATCTTGTGGGATTTTCTTATGCCCGCTCAATGAAGGGATGCCAAAACTAAACCAAAGCAAAACACACAAGCAAGTGCGCACGCCCATGTATGCACGGGCATGCACACACACACACACACACACACACACACACACACACACACACACACCCCTTTATAGTCCTTATAAGTAAATAATCTTTGAGAGACCTAAAGGCTGCTCCCTCCCTTGAAGAAGAATGTTAGGAGTTGTTCTTACTTTTCAAGAGCAGTGTATATTCAGGCCCTTTGTCGGGGTTAAATAGGAAACACACTCACCTCATAAGGTCAAGCAAGACACACAGATTCAGAATGACTGGGCGTAGACAATTCAGACCCAACACACCCAGGGCAAGTGGGCTGGGTTGAGGTGGTGTTTGAGGACTAGGGGATGCATCCTGGGAACCCCAAGTGAAATCATCAGGGGCCAGACATCTGCTGTTAAAATGCCTGTGGCTAGTTCTCAAAGGAGACGCGTGGTGACCAGAGAGTCAATGACGCAATGGCATCTGCAGGCTGACACCTTTCCTCTACTTGCCTGGGGATGGAACACAACAAGCTTTCAGTAGCCACCTCAGGTTTCTGGTGGTTTCTGAAAAATCACAGTTCTGATTTTACATGTTTCTAAACTCTTCTTGTAATTAAGGGGGAAATGGTTAACTGGAAGTTTGTGAGAAACCTCTTACCGGTTTACTCAAAATCAGACAATGAATAACAGGTAAAACCTAGAGCAGAAGAAATGATACAGTAAAAATGAGTGGTGTCTTGTGCTGTCAAAAACAGAAAAAGAGAGGCCTGTGAGTTCATCGGCCCACAATGGTCAAGGACTGTTCCCTGTGATGTTTTGACGGTCTCTGGTTCTGACTGGAGCTACGGGAAGTTATGCCAAATGAAGTCTGCATAAAGTCTCAGTGAGGAAAAAATGGCTTCAAGACAGAGGAATGTGACAGAAAACCAGGGAAATATAGCCAGACTTCATTATCTCGGTGCCTTTGATAACATACTGGAGAGTAGAGTTGGGTTTTGAATTGACTGAAATCTTCCATAAATGGAGTCTGAAGGCTGGCTACATAACATCCAAAACTCCTCAGAGAAATTCCTATTATGTACATGAAAGGGGGAATGCAGCAAGTTCCACTTGGCTGGGCAGAGAACATTCTCTGTTCAGTGAAACTTTGCGGTTCTTGTGTTTGGTGCCAGCTGCGTGTTCATACTAGACCAAGGCCCTGCACACAGAGGTGTCAGTGTACTGGAAAATGGGCCAAATGGAGCAGACAGTGCTGGGCAAGTCTGTGTCTCTAATACTTCAAAACTACAAGGTAAGATATTAATAAGAGTATCATCTTTATAAAGTCGCTAACTAGTCATGAGACAATATTATGTTGAATGTTACCCAAGCGGCGACAGCAAAACTGAGTGACCTTATCTTTTTCCATGAGCCTCCTGTCGATGCACAAGCTAAAATCAAGAAACAGATGCATCACTAGTGACTCTTGCTCTGTGGGTTAACTGACGCTCTGGGGGAAACCTCCAAACTGCAAAGTAAGTATACAGTGAAATTAGCCATATTAGGAAATAAAGGCACATGGATGCAGTCACTCAGCTCAAATGTTACCTCCTCAAAGAAGCCTCCCCTGGTGAGCTTAAAGTACCATACCCCTTCTTCACTAGAGAGTAACAGCTAAGTTACTCCTTAACACATTAATTTTGATGAGTACCGAATGAGAATTGATGGGTGTGTTTTTCCTTCCTCGGTTTGAATTTAGACTCTCAGAGAGAGGAACTTTGCACGCATCATTACTCAGTTCCTAACACATTGGCATAGATTAAGTTAAGTCTTTGATGCTATGAGACTGGCTGCCTTTCCAACTGCCAAAGAAGAAGGAGTTCAGTTATCTGTAACTGAAGGCTTCATGGATTCCAAAAAAACCAGCATTCACATCAATATATCAAAACCATCACACACTGGGATGAGAAGTCTCTTTTATTATAGATGCAATCTTAGTCAAATCCCTGTCTACAGGCAAAGTGATCTGAAACCACACAAGTCTAGGTGTGGTCCACAAACGAATGGCACCAGCATTACTTGGCAGTTTGTCAGAAAGGCAAGAGTCAGGCCCCACCATAGACCCAGTAAATTAGAATGTTTGAGGGTGGAGTCCAAGAATCTGTGTTTTAATTAAGTTCTTGTGAACCCTAAAGTTTTGAGAACCACTGATTGAGGAACAAATTTAGGTTCCAATAAACCGTGCCTCTGGTCTTAACTGAGCAACTATTGGTCGGAAATAAAGATGGAGATTAACAAGAAATGCCATAAGGACTAGGATTTTGCCAGGGACAATGGGTATATTCTTGCTGGCATTTAGACAAAAAACATCATCAGGAAAAAGAAGCATGAATTATATGCAAAGTGACCTGAATGAGTCAACAGAACAGTCTGAGTGCACGCCCACATGTGCCATCAGATGACTGCTCCCTGCCTCAATGAGCCCTCCTAGTCCTGCCCGAGCAACCTTAGCAAGCAGACCATACTTCCCAGGTAAGGCATTCTGGTTTTACCCCTCTCTCTCTCCTTTTCTGGGCAGCACCCTCTGTGGCTCTTTCTAAGAAATATCGGAACAGATGACAAACCAAGAAACCTCAGAAAAAGCCGGCCCACTGGGGCTAGAAGCGAATGGGGGGCCTTCCGTACCGTGATTTAGGTGCCTGATGCAGTCACGCAGGACAGCGCTGAACCTCCTCTGGTCAGCAGCCTCATGGAAGCAGAAGTAGCCGTGTCTGAGGAAGGGCTGCCACAGGTACACCGGGAATGCCTTGGGCAGGACCACAAAGGGCTGTGTGTTCTCCTTCTCACTGGAGGCTAAAGAGATATTGAAAACACAAATACATTTTCAAACAGGTACCTTTTATTTCAAATATGTATTTCAGGTCATGAAAGTAACTATCGGGGGCAGGCCATGGGATGCAAAGTTCGTGTAAGATGTTTTCACAGAATGGGGAAAATGGGACCTCAGGCTCCTCCTGTACCCTCTCCCAGCTTCCCCAGTTTCATGGCAGCCGGCCACCCAGCCTTACTCCTAGCCTTACGGGAACAGCAGGGCCATCTGGCACAATCACAATCTTTCTCAACTTCCTTATGTCAAAAAGGCCCACAAACAGGCTGGGCACAGTGGCTCATGCCTGTCATTCCAACACCGGGAGTCTGAGATGGGAGAATCACCTGAGCCCAAGAATTCAAGACCAGCCTGGACAACATAGTGAGACCTCATCTCTACAAAAAAACCAAAATTAAAATTAGTCAGGCATGGTGGCATGTGCCTATAGCCCTAGCTACTTGGGGAGCAGAGATGGGAGGATTGCTTGAGCCCAGGAGGTCGAGGCTGCAGGGAACTGGGACTGCACCACTGTACTACAGTCTAGGCAACAGAGCAAGACTCTGCCTAGAAAAAAAAAAGAAAGAAAAGAAAAGCGGGTGGGGGAAGACCCACAAACAGCTCCCTCTTCTCTTCTGGCCCTCTGCGGGCTCACCTTTGTAGACCCCTGACCTCCATTATTTCTAGGTTGTGATCCTTGTTGGCAGAATCCAGGGTGGCTGCTGGAGCTCCAGCCAATAGCAGGATGGACCAAAGAAGGGGAGGAGGGTGCAGTCACTTTCTCTAAGGACACCTCCAGGAAGTTTCACACACTTCAGTTGACATCCCACTGGCCAGAAAAGCAGTTTTTGACCAAAAAACGGCATGACCCCCATGCTCCATACTCCCTAGTCACCCAATCTCTCCCTAGTGAATTTTTGTTGTTGTTGTTACCTGGGATAAAATTTTTAAAAAGAGTCCTCAAAGGGCAATGTTTCGCTGATGTGGAAGAGATGAAACAAATAATGGCAGAATACCAAAAGGCCTCAAAATTGATGAGTTCAAGGCTTTTGAGCAGTGGAAAAAGCATTTCAATAGGCATCCTGCATCAAACGGAGAGTACTTTGAAGGTGTCTGAAGTTTAAACATGTAAGAGTAAATATGTTTATAAACAGTAAATTTTTTATAAATAATTTTTGGGTTTGGGGGAGTCTCCCCTTGTAAGCTAGGGTTCATTTAAACAAGCATAGTATCATGTAGTAGGAATTAATGGAAAGGAATGAAGTTTAGGTAGGGGTTCTGAATAGTAGCATGGTTTGCCAGGAAGTTTCTTGGAATTGATTTTGAGGGAAGAGGTTTAGGACTTTTAGAAATCCCTAAGCCAAATTAGCACATTTTTTCACTCAACACACTGAAGTTGAAGGTGTACTAGGTGCCTTGGCCATGCTATGGGCAAGGATGCAAAACTCTGTAAGATGCTGTCTGCATCCCTAGAGGATTCCAGTGCAGAGCAGAAGTTCTTCTTCCTGGGGAGAGGAACCCTGTGAGACTCAGTGGGAGTCATCTCACTCTTCCCTCCCCTGCCCCACCTCCCCACCCTGAGTGTGGGTGCCAGTCATGGAGACAGGTCATTATAACATCTGGGGAGAACAAGGTAGGGAGCATCTAACTGTGTCTCTGGTGGCAGCTGTAGGTGCCAGCAAAGGCATCTCAAGGCAGGTAGCTCCTAAACTGACTTTTGAAGGATGAATGAAAATTTTCTATGGGAAAATTGAAAACATGATGCTGGAAGGAAGGAGGCAAAGGTGATATGGACTGTGGGAACAACATAAAAAGTCTTGGAATGGACCAGCACAGCCTGGGAGAGATGGGTTGGGAGAAGACTGGAAACAGCCCAGCATAGGGCAGACACCAACACATAATGGAGAGATGGAGAGAGGTGGCAGAGGAGCCCATAAAGGTGACAAGGAAGAGTCAAATTGCCAAAAAGCTTGAAGAACATGGAGAGAGGTGCTTTTGGAAGTCAAGGGGAATGTTTTCAAAAGAAGGGGTTGTTAGCAGCAACAAACATTTCAGGTTTGACTAATAGGACAAGTCATAAAGAAGCGGCCATAGCTGCTAGTCATGATGACATAAGTGACCTCTGCCATTGGGTCCCAAGAGCTGGCGGGGCAAGAATCAGACTGAGGCGAGGGGAGGGGTGATGGCTTGAAGACAGCAAATGCTGTTTTGACAGGAAGGAGGGAGTGCAGCGGGGCAGAGAGCAGCCCTGGCACAGCAGGGCCAATAGTTCTGGCCAATAGGGCATAAACTGAAATGGTGTGTGAAACTTCTAGAGGTATCCTGAAAGATAGTGAATGTGCCTTCATCCTCCCCTTTTCTTCTTCCTGCTATCAGCTGAAATGATAAAGTTATGGCTGGAGCTCCAGCAGCCACCCTGAACTCTGCCAACAAAGACTACAACCTAGAAACAACAGGGGAGAAAACTAGCAAAACCCTGAACCTCTGATACATTTATGGATTTACCACACCAGTCCTGGACTAATAGGCTAACATTTCTCATGAGATAATAAAAGTTTTAGTGAGATAATAAAAAATTGAATTTTTGTGTATGTGTGTACAGCCAACCAGATTCTAACTAATAAAATGCCAAATAAATAAATCACTTTAACAAAGCATGAGGGCATTTTTGATACATCATCTTAGCTGAGTCCTCTGTAAAGAATACACTTATTCCTAAGCCTTCTGTGCTTTTTCTCAAACAAGGTTAATTCCCCACATCTCTACTACTGTGCCTTTATTCTTTCCAGTGGAAATGATGCCACACAGTGAGTCTCCCTGATAGACATGGCTTGTATTATACAACTCTCCTTGCCCTCTCCAAGAATGTCACAATTTCGTACAAACAACTGAAAACAACATTGACCCTTTGCATGTAAAAGCCTTAGCAAGCCCCATAAAATGCATTCCTTAGGCTCCAGTTGTCTCTCTTAACCTTTACAACAATTTTCCAGATGCCACAGTCTGCTTTTTTTTTCTAAGTTGTGTTACAAGGATATCACAAATGATCTACTGTAGAATATTCTATTTTTAAAACTCAGAAGGCCACACCACACAATTTAAAAAGTCATGAACATGTCCCAATCTGAAACCCTGGGCCAACAGGCATGAGTCACACAGGCCTTGTGTTTTTTATTCCTTCTCATTTCTTCCTATATGATTTCATTAATAAATCAATAAATGTATTGTCTGTTCTGACTGATTTCACTGGAAAGTTTTAGAGAGGTTCTGAAGAGTCAACATGTTGATATTCCCATTTCTAGCTGCAACCACAGCCAAGATGGCATATAAGAAGATGTTGAAAGAAAATGTAATAATATGCATAGTGCACACAAAGTGTTGTTTTAGACTGAATTGCTTAGTAATGATTTGTTAATCTAGGTTTATGGTCCATGTACTAATTCTATAATTGTGTTACTAAAAGCACTATGCTAAGCATTCTGCATGGAAATAACAACTGATATAATGATTATGTTTTCCTCCATAAATGCTAATGAATGCTAATGATTATGCACATTAATAAGAACCAGGGCTCTCTTCAAGAAACCAAGTAATTACTATGTAGTATGATTTACACATAGCCAGATGGAGTTATTACATTATCCACAGTTCATGAATCTCTACGAATTGCCCTATTTGGTCTGTCTATTATTCATCACTTTCTCCATATGAAAAAAGAGGAAAAAATGAGAATCAAACAACGTTAGAACTGGAAAGATCCTTCTAGATTTTCAAGTTCAAAGCCCTGATTTGAGTTGGAGGAACAGAAACCAGAACAGTTCAGCAGCCAGTTAAAGTAAAATATTTAGTAAGTGGCACAGTCAGAACTTGATAAAATTCGGTCTCCCAATTCTCATCTTAATACTCTTTTCAGGCAGCATTGGGCTTTATTTATAGATATGCAAATTAATGCAATACTGTTTCTTTAAACACAGTAGCTATGAGTTACTGTAACACTTATTAAAAGATTTGTTGTGGATTTAAGGTATTTTATTGCCTATCATCCTAAAATTAGAAAAATAACATTCCCCAACAGGTCCAGGCTTACTTACTGAAAGATGGGACTGTATACTTCATGGACTAGGCCCTACCTGTTTATTTCTGCTGCCCTGTGGGCTGTTATCAAAGCCTTCAATATATTCCAAAAGCTTCAAGATACCTGACTAACAGCACATTTTCCATGTGCTAGAAACACAGTAACGGACTTGTATATTACTGAATGGGGTTGGAAATAACAAAAGTGGTACCATGTTTACCTAAATTAGAGAAATCACATCTTCCATCTGTCTGTGGAACATGGTGCCTAGCCCAGGGGTTCCAAGCCTTGGTACTACTGTCATTTTATGCCAGATAATTCTTCATCATTAAGGGCTGTCCGTGCATTGTAGGTGTTTGACAGCATCCCTGGCCTCAGCCCAGGAAGTGCCTGGAGTGCCCCCTTCCAATTGTGACAACCAAATGTGTCTCTAGACATTGCCAAATGTCCCTGAAGGGTAAAATCTCTCTCCCCTGGTCTAGCCAGACAAAGAAGTTTAGGAATTTTGCCTTGGATAAGAGTGCATAGGCTGGGTGATGTGGCTTATGCCTGTAATTCCAGCACTTCAGGAGGCCAAAGCAGGAGAATTGCCAGGAGTTTGAGACCAGCCTAGCAAACATAGTGAGACCTTGTCTCTACAAAAAAAAAAAAAAAAAAAATCAGACAATTAGCCGGGTGTATTGGTGTGCACCTGTAGTCACAGTTACTTGGGAGGCTGAGCCCAGAATGCCAAGGCCACAGAAAGTCATGATTATGCCACTGTACTCCAGCCTGGGCAACAGAGTGAGACTCCAACTCAAAAAAAAAAAAAAAAAAAAGAATGCTTAGCAACTCACCAAGAGGGTCTGGGAAATGCTTATCAGATAATAGATTATATTCATCTTCTGAGGTTAACACCTTGCCGCCTGCTGGAAGAATTCGGCTTTTAGGGGCAGCTCCTCTCTGATAAGCCTGGAGAAGGAAAGATACATGAATGAATGATTTTTCCCCCCATTTGTGTTTTTGGAAAATACCAGGAATATTTCAAAATAGACCCATACCCATATACCCAGAGACAGCAATCCCCACACTAAATGTCATTGAGTTAGAGTCATTTATTCAAAAAATATGTTTGCATACCTGCCAATTGCCAGGTAGTACTTTAAAACTTTTGTGTGATGGTCACAAGGTGGTAAGTCAGAGTCCCAAATCTCAGGGAGAGTCACTGTAGGTATGTTCTCAAATGAGGAAAACATAATCTCAGTAACTTCTAAAAAGTTTGCACCATGTTTACCCTTTCAGACACTAATGCCTGAGTCATTCCGATAATAACCACAAGGGTGACAACCACACAAACTGCTTGGTGACAGATGTGGGCCATGTATGGTGACAAATGAGTCTATGGAACATGTAACTGCAATGATGGTTACCATGGATTTTCATTCAAAACATTAAAATGTCACCATGATGAAATAGGCCATTACTTTGCCCTTATATGTGAAACTGTTTTGCAGTAAAAGTAATCAAGATGGAAGTCCGGTATCATGACATCAGAACAAATTCTGCCTGGCAGACAGAAGGGCCTGCTGTTTGAGAAACAGAAGAGTCACAGAGCCTTGCTAAAGCATTTTGTTAAGCAGATATGCCCACAAGGACATACAGATAACATAAAATTTAAGTGTGTGCACCTCATAGGAGGGCTTATCTTCAAGGAAAAATTCTGAAAATAGCAACTTAAAAGCAAGTTGAGAATTGAAGTCAAGAAACTCTGAGAGCCAAAATATACTGTGCTATTGAGGATAACCAAAAAAAAAAAAAAAAAGTTGATATGGGCAACAAACTCAGAAAAACAATAACACGTTCTAAATCAATAAAATTGTGGCTATCCAAAAAGTCTGTTTTCATACTTGTAAGAACTACTAGCCGGGCTTGGTGGCTCAGCCTATAATCCCGCGCCTTTGGGAGGCTGAGGTGAGTGGATTACCTGAGCCCGCGGGTTCGAGACCTGCCTGGGCAGCAAGACCTCATCTCTACAATAAATCAAAAAATCAGCCGGGCGTGGTAGCGCATGCCTGTAATTTTGGCTGCTTGGAAGGCTGAGGCGGAAGGATTGCCAGAGCCCAGCAGATCGAGGCTGCAGTGGCCAGGAGCGGCCACTACACTCCAGTCTGGGCGACAGAGTGAGACTCCAACTCAAAAAAAAAAAAAAAAAAAACTACTAATCAACTGCATAAGTACATCAGGGACCCAGGATATATCAGAGAAAGATCTAAACTTGTATGATTTTGAAAAGGTTTAGAGGCAATTTTATTTAGGCTAGACTCAAATGTGAATTATGTTTAGTTACACAGATCCCAATATTGGCTTCTATAAACATTATATTAATTCAACCTCAAAACAGTACTATGCATTAGATATCACCTCCAGCTTGCAAATGAGAAACATGAATCTCAAAGAGGCTAGAAAACTTGCTAACGGATGTGTAGTAAGTAGGTGACAAATCAAAAATTCATACTCATGTCTGCCAGTTCCAGTGCAAGTGCACAGGAGGTAGGAACTGATTATCACATGAGAATATTTTACTTTTCCTGTTTAATTATCAGCCAAAATTAGACTCTAAATAAATTAATAGGTAATTTATACATACTTAGTGTGTAACACTTAGGTTCCATTTAGAAATACCACTTTTAGAAATTAAGAAACAGGATATTATTAAAACTTTAAGAAACCTGCATGGACTTTTTTTAAAACACTCAAGTTTGCTGTTGTTGTTGTTGTTGTTTTATTAATACTTGGCTATTACCAAATTCAGTCACCACATCTTAGCAACCCGAACAGGTTCCGTTGAAAATGATGAACAAGCCGGCTCGGTGGCTCAGCCTGTAATCCCGCGCCTTTGGGAGGCTGAGGTGAGTGGATTGCCTGAGCCCGCGGGTTCGAACCCGCCTGGGCAGCGAGACCTCATCTCTACAGTAAATAAAAAAAAATCAGCTGGGCATGGTAGAGCGTGCCTGTAATTCCGGCTACTCGGAAGGCTGAGGCGGAAGAATCGCCGGAGCCCAGCAGGTCGAGGCTGCGGTGGCCGGGAGCGGCCACCGCACTCCAGTCTGGGTGACAGAGTGAGACTCCAACTCAAAAAAAAAAAAAAAGAAAGAAAATGATGAACAAAGCAAAAGCAGGGTAATGCATAAATCGCAAGTTGAGAGAACAAGCTTAAATAAGTGAAAAGAGGAAAAATTCCAACATTTGATTCAGAATGAAAAACTTCAGTTAGTTTAAAAGTGGTAAGAACCTTAATAAATCAAAGAACAAGCTCTAGAGGTGTGTCCTCCCAACAGATTAGTCATAATCACACCAACAGCTGCCCTACGTTGGGCTCTACCCAGGCCTGGCCATATGCTAAGTGCTTCCATACATTCATTTATTTGATCTTCACAACACTGCTATGACAAAGGGATCACACTCACCGTTTTATAGATGAGAAAACTAAGATTTGTGGAGATTTCGAACTTAGGCAAGGATACATACCTAGTGACTGGCCAATGTGTGATTCAAACCCCACAAAATTAACCATTTTGTGCTACACTGTCTCTCCTCAAGTTCCCTGAAAGGACATTGTAACAGGTCATACCCAAATAGAAGGTGATTTGTTATTATTATCATTACTATTTGTAGTGTACTGATAATTTGTTTCTGAGTGCAAATTAAGTATAGAATGAAATCCTAACATAGATACATAGAGAAAATACCTGCTTAATAAATGTTGAAAAGAATAAGTCTACCCAAAAGAGCACTTGATCATTGCCTGATAGTCTGTGGAATAACTCTGCACTGAAAATAGGAATTTTATTCCTATTTTCCATCAGAAGTAGGAAAGAAACACATTGGTCTGTCAGTCTGGAGCCTCTTCCCAATGGTTTAGCATCAGGGATACTGTTCACCGTACTCTGTGGAGACTATCTTGCTTATTCTTGAGCTTAGAATCAGAGAGCTGAGTTTTAAAGCTGTTAGTATCTTTAATTAATAAGTGGCGACTATTCATTTCAAAGGGAGCTAGAGGACTATAGACTAAAGAACGTGTACACATGAGATCGTTTCATCCAGCTCTCTACCTTGTCTGAACCTGAAGACAATGTCACCTGTCAATAAATTCACTTCTAGTTAGTGGCACTACTTGACCTAAACTTTAGTTTTCCAAATTCACTGCCCAATATTCTTTTCTTTATACCATGTTACCTCCCTTCATGGGGAAAGAAAAAGGAACCAGTAAAAACTGAAGTAAAGTAAAAATGAAAGTGCTAGGCACTTTATATACATTACCTCATTTTCTCCACATTTTATAGACAAGGAAAACAATGAAATAACCAGAATAAAGTTGAAGGAAAAATAATTTATAGGTATAAGTGGAATAAAGTATGTGAAGTGTTCTGAATTGCTAGGAAACCAAGAAAATTCATTGACAACCTTATTAAATAACTCCTCGGCCACCTGTTATATGTGAGCTTTCAGAGTGGGAAGACATGGAAATAAAGCAGAGAGGGACAGGTATCAGGACCATGATGGACACAGTGACTGAGAAAGACCTTGAGGCTGAATGATCGCAGGAAAGGCTCCTATGACTAACACTGGTCACTCAACACCATCTTCGTTTTTCACATTTACTTGTAATCACTTGCTCAAAGTCTATCTTGCCCACTAGGCTGCAAGCATCTCTCTGATTGACTGCTACACACCCAGAACCTCATATAACACTTGGCATACAGCAGGCATTTAACAAATATCTGTTAACTGAAATGAGTACCTACGTGAGTGATGCTTATTTGAATGAATCGGGCTCCAAAGACAAGGTGTGCCAATCAACCCAGCCAAAGTCTTAAGGATATGACAAGAACCAGTGGTAACAAGGAAATGACTTACTTCTTTGCTCTCATAGCTCTCCACAGCAAAATCATTTTTAACTACAATGTATCTGTCCTTCCATTTCTTTATGTCTTCAGCAAACTGTGACAGCTCTGCTTCATACAAAACAGTTCCAGGCTCCAATGGTGGCTTAAAGAAGATGAATACAATTAACTATCACAACAAGCGATAATATACCTTGTTACCACTGTTATCCATGATATTTCAAGGAATATTTTAGGAAACTATCTTGTACTGAGGTCCTAAGGAAATTGTTGCTTCCTCCACAATTTCCTTTTCCTACTCCTCTTGACCAAATGCAAATATTTGTTTTATTGCTGTTTTATAATTTTCATTTTCCTCCATTATGCCATAGGAACAGAAGCACATGGTAGAAGGGATTACAGTAATAAGGTTGTGACTTGCATACACGTGTCACTTAATACATGCTTGATAAACTCTGTGAGAGAGAGGGAGTGATGCGGGAAAGTGTAAGGGTGGACATCTACCCTGACATCCTGAACATGCCTCAGGGTTAATTTCAGAAAAGCAGGAAATTTAACAGGCTGCTCCCCTGTTCGTCATAACTGCAGGCACAACCACCACTACTCAATGGTTTGTTCAGACCCAAAAGCCATGGGGACCCAGGCTGGAAACACTTAATCCCACTCAAGGAGACCCTGTTTGCTATTTGGTTAAAGAATCTACAAATATCAAGCCAGCAAACCTCAGTTCTACCTCTTCTACTTAAAAGGTTGAGGATTTCTCATTAATGTTGCTGATTTATGGGGGGTGGGAACAAAAAAAATCAGAATTATTTTTTGGAGTGTGGGCCCCTTGTAGTACTTCCCCCTGGGTAAGTTTTCTAGAAACCCATTAGCATCTAGCATTAGTGTGAGAGGCTGCCTTCAGCTTCACTGAATATTTTTTTTTGAGTTGGAGTCTCACTCTGTCGCCCAGACTGGAGTGCAGTGGCCGCTGCCGGCCACCGCAGCCTCGACCTGCTGGGCTCCGGCGATCCTTCCGCCTCAGCCTTCCAAGTAGCTGGAATTACAGGCATGCGCTTCCACGCCCGGCTGATTTTTTTTTATTTATTGTAGAGATGAGGTCTCGCTGCCCAGGTGGGTCTCGAACCCGCGGGCTCAGGCAATCCACTCACCTCAGCTTCCCAAAGCACAGGATTACAGGCTGAGCCACCAAGCCCAGTCTTTTTTTTTTTTTGGAGATTCTTTCAATGTGTTTTCCCATTTCATGATGGGTGATTTACGAGCATACCTGCCCACACCACACTGAGTATTCTGCAGTTTTAGACCAAAACCAGCCTGATCTCCATCCCCACTCTCCCTATTCACCCGATCCCATCCCAAGTGACTTTTTCTGTTTCCCTGGATGGAAAAAGTTCTCAAAGGGAAACATTTTGCCAACATGGAATAGGTGAAACCTAAAAAAATGGCAGAAGCACTAAAAGACATCCAAACTGATGAGTTCGAAAACTGTTTGGGGCAGTGGAAAAAGTATCTTGATAAGTGTATTGCATCAAATGGAGAGTACTTTGAAGGAGACTAAAGTTTAAACACATAAGAATAAATACACAATTTTAAATAAATAAATTATGGGCTTGGAGGTCCCCTGTTGTATGTGCTGTAGAAGAGTTTCCATTGGATTCCTAGTTGGGTCTTCCACTGGGCTAACTGCGTGAGGATAATTCCCATCCCGCCTCATTGAACAATTCCCACATCATTTCAAAATATGAACAGGCCTCTTGTCTTTTACGTGTCACTGGATTCACATCTAATTTCCCTTTATTAAAAAAATCATAATGCCTTCAGAAACGTATCCCTCTACTTTCAAGCAAACTTTTACATGAACTGTACAGAGAAGACAGATATGCCAACCTCTTTTAAGAACCATCTAAGGAATGAAATAAATTCCCTTCCAAACTCCAGTGTTTCATATTCTGTCCTGGCAGATAATGAGGCAGTATCCCATCTTGCCTCATTAAAAGGTAAGAAAGAACGTCGCTCTTCTCTTTCAATGAGGCTGAAACCACGGTATCTGCTGAACTTTATAATTCTTATGTGCAGCTTTCCTTAAACCTGGGCCAGTCAGCAGATAAGCTTATTAAAAATGTGGCCTCACTCTAGACTTACTGCATCAGAATCTCTGGGAGTGTGGGCCAGAATTTGTATATTTAACAAGCTTCCTAAATTTTGAGATCACTGTTTAATGGGGAAAACAGTCAGTTATCCTTACATACTCACGCTGCTAAATCTAAATCTGAACCTGGCCTCTCATTAGTGTTTGTCTCATTTATCACTCAGTCCTTCTTGAAACTCCTTCTTTATTTTCCTTCTGGGACATTCATTACACTCTCCTGACTTTTCTCCTACTCCACAGGCTGTTTCCTCTTAGTCCGTTTTTCTAGATTCTCCTCCTTTTTCTGATCTCCAAATGTTGGAGGGGACTGTGTACTATTCCTTTTCTCTGTCTACATTCTTTCCCTCAATTAATTCCCATGGTTTTAATATTAGTTATAAGCTCACAACTTCCAAATTTCTATTCTCCAGCCCCAATCATTCTACTGAGTTCTAGGTGAAAAACACCTACTGCCTATTCAATATTTTCATGTACATGTCAAATAAGCAGCTCAAACTTATCACGGCCAAAAGAGAACTCATGATTTCCACTCGCCCCGCGTCTTCCTTCTGAGTAAAAGGCAGCTCCATCCACTTATCTGTAAGAAGTCATCACTGATTTCCCTTCTTTTCTATCATCTCACACCCACTCTATAAGCAAGTTCTGTCAGCTCTACCATAAATACCTCTTCTCACAGCTGCAACCACCAGCATTCCAATTTGCCATCCTCCTTCCCTTTGAATGCCATAGTATCCTCCTTACCAGTCCTCAGTTTCCCTTTTTCCCCTCCCATTATCAATCCCCTCAAAAAGGTCATAAAGATAACTTAAAATTACATACCACTCTATATTCAGCACCCTCCAGTGGGACTTCCAATCACACTTAAAATCAAAACCCTTGTTGTGGCCCAGAGGTCTACATGATCTGGTCCCTGCCTGTCTCTCTGCATTCACTGTTGACTTGCTCACATTGCTCTTGGAAGACTAGCCCCTCTGTGCTGGAGGGTCTTTGCACCTGCTGTTCCATGTGCCTAGAGCACTCTTCACATTGCCTACTCTCATTTCACCCCCATTTCTGCTCAAATGTCACCTCCCCAGAGGGCTTTCCTAACCCTCTTCTCTAAAATAAGACTCTTGTTTTATTTTTCCTTGTAGTATTTATCATTCCTTGAATCACCTAATATTTATCCATTTGTTTATTGTTTGTCTCCTACATATGAATATAAACCCAGGAAGGCAGAGAACTTGTCTTATTCTCCAGTTCTTGGAATATGGCCTGGCACATAATAGGTACTAAAAAATATTTGTTAAGATTGTGTGTAATCTTCATAATGAGGCAAAAGAGTAAGAACAAATTAGGGGATTCAAAGAGACGATCATATTTGATCAATGGCCAAAATAAAAATGCCCACAGCACGAGGCACTGAAATTACGACTTCTTAAAAACCGAACTTCACTGCAGCCAGCCAGATTTTCTGATACCAAAGCATCAGTGTTGGAAAAGCACATAATAGAATGGGAGTCGTGTTCGTTTTCTTTTTATAGGGATTATACCATCAACAAGAAATCATACATTCTACCCTCCAGGCAAATGGAGTTTTTGAGCACGAGATGATTTCAAAGTAGAGTTTTTAAAACTGCCATTCGAACTGTTGTTTATTTCAGAAATATTGTGAGCTATAAAGCTTTATTCAGAGGCCGAAATATGTAAACCAAATGCCCGTGGTTTACCTTGGTCTTCAGAAACTGCGATGTTAGATCTCTCTGCTGCTCTACTTCACTGCGCACATGATTGCAGAAGGCCACAGCATACTGACGACTGTAGTAAGGACTGAAGTTTTTGATAGCAGCCTCAGTTTTCCCTGGAAAAACATGAAAATGAGAATTTATTATTTTTTTCAAGTTGGAGGTCTCTCCATGTCAGGCTGGAATGCAATGACACAAGCAAAGCTCACTGCAGCCTCAACCTCCTGGGCTCAAGCGATTCTCCTGCCTCAGCCTCCTGAGTAGCTGGGACTAGATGCACATGCCACTACACCTGGCTAATTTATTTATTTATTTATTTGTAGAGATGAGGTTTCTCTGTGTTGTCCAGGCTGGTCTTGAACTCCTGGGCTCAAGCAATCCTCCCACCTTAGCTTCCCAAAGTGCTGGGATTGTAAGCATGAGTCACCATGTGCAGCCTAAAAATAAGAATTTTTAAATGTAGCATATCTCACAGAATAGACATCTATCCACATAATTCTATAGACATCACTCCAGTCCCCCTTGTGCCACTGTTTCCCAGGGGTTCGTGATCAGCCTGCATTTCTGGAGAAGTTTGATACTTGCTGCACATGCCTTGACCTCTCCCTCCCCTTCTGGCATCAACCTGAGAGACTTCAGGGACCTTAAGGACTATCCATCTGGTAACCATTAGAGTTTTGTGTTATTTTATGTCAATAACTCATTGCCATGATCTTAAACTCAACCATCCATCTAATCCCTCTAAGACAATGATTCTACCTCATCTTCTCTCTACTCTACTTTGTTCTTTACTCCCCTCTACCTCCAGTCATTCAGTTCCTCCCACCAAACAATAATCTCAGGACCCACCCCCTCAATTCTGCATACACATCTCTAACTTTTTCTTTAGATCCCTGAGACTCCATCAATAATCTTGTGATTCCCCAGATCCCCAGTACTGGATAAAATCAACAAACAGTTTCCTCTAGTTCTGCTCTTATGCTTCTGGTTTAAAATGTGTGTGTGTATGTGTGTGTGTGTGTGTTTCTCAAAGCCTTATACAACTACCACAAAGTAGAGGGGAAAACTTTGGTTTAAGAGTCTAGAAGCCTGGGGTCTGGTCCCAGTTCTAGTTGGGAAGCACAAACCAGCGGCACAACCTCAGCCAAGTCACTCAACTCTCCAGGCTCCAGTGTCCTAACTGTAAAGGAAGATGCTCGCTCGTCCACACTCTTCTTTAAGTCTGCATGACATTGAAGTATAAGTACAGTATGGAAGTACAGCCCTCTCACAACAGTGACCAGCAACTGCAATATAGTCACTCAGCGGCAGAAGTCAATAAAGCTGAATATCAACCTTGTTGGAGGAGCCTGAGGACGCCAGATGGAGAGGCAGGGAGAGTCAGTCACCAGAAACATTCTCGTGCTTTTCCAGCCTGTGCTTAGCTTTAGAGAGTCTGGGAGTTGCAAAGGTGGCAAGGAAAGAGAAGCAGAGGAAAAAGGGCACCAGAGCATGTGGAATTAGATTAAAATCCATACAACATTTCAAGTACTTGCTACAGAGTAGAGTAATAGACACAGGGGACCAGGCACCATGGCTCACACCTGTAATCCCAACACTTTGGGAGTCCAAGGTCAGAGGATTGTCTGAGTCCAGGAATTTGAGACTAGCCTTAGCAACACAGTAAGACCTCATCTATACAAAAAAAAAAAAAATTGGAAAATTAGCCAGGCATAGTGGCGCACGCCTATAGTTCCAGCTACTCGGGAGGCTGAGGCAGAAGGAACACCTGAATCCATGAGTTTGAGGCTGCAGTGAGCCATGATTGTGCCATTGCACTCCAGCCTGGGCGATGGAGTGAGATCGAGGCCAAAACATAATAATAATAGACATAGGCTTCTCTGACTGTGCTGACAAGCAGTTAGTTCACAGAACAGGCCATTGCTTGAAGAAAAATAAACCTGACATAATATTCCAAAATATTTTTGAATATTTTAATGTGAACTTGGCATAACTTTTGTTTTTAAATTTTGATATTATAATCAATAGAGAAATAGCATGATATAACATAGTGGCAAGATTTGTTTCGAGCTATTACAGAGGTAGAATTTCAAAAGTAAGTAAAGCATTCTAGCATATGTTGAGATACTCATGGGAGACCCTTAAATTCATAGCCACCAGTTTCTAGACCTCTAGAATCAAAGTTGAAAACATCCACCATGTACAAATACTCTCCGTGCATGGAGAATCTCACTTTTGTTTAGGCATTTTGGTCTCATGATATGTATGAGGTGCAGAGGAATTCTTTCATATTCACTTAATTAATAAAATGACATTTACTGGTCATATATATGGGCTTTAATAATTACTACTCGTAAGATGTTTTGAGACCCACTAATAATAGATTCTGTAAAAATGCAAATAAAAGCTCCTACAATATGAATCAGGCATGCTTTTGCTTGCTCAGTGAATTTATGGTATTGCTATTAATCAGTATTTGCATAATACTTTAATATACTCAGGTTTTATAACCATCTAATTGGTTATTATGTTATTAGCTTTTATGCACTGCATAAGTAATAAAATTCTTTATCCTTGCCTGTAATTTTTTCACATAGGAGTGGGACAACTTTGAGAAGTCCCTCAATGAGAATGACTCTCACCTTACAGAATGCATAAATGATTAGCAAAAGTTGCCCTTGAGGTCCAAGTAGTCACTGTTTGGTCTGTCAGAAGAGCAGCCTATTAATTTCTGATGCTTCTTTGTGCACTCTTAAAAGCACTTGGATTGAAATGAAAGGAGGTGGGTGTTATCTTGTGATGAGCTCTACAAAGCTATGAAAACTGATTTTCCACTGCCTCACCAAGCCTCCTCCGGGGACACCCTGCTTCTGGTGAGGTACCACCTCTCAATGTGTGAGAAAAATGCTTCTGTGATTTGAATGTTTGCATATGGTACTATCAACACATCATCCACCAGGTAGAATTAAAAAGAGAAATTGCAGCTTCCTTAGGTAATTAACCTATTGAATAGTGCAAGCTGAATACAACAGCTAACAATATCACAAAGTCTAAAGGGGAAAAACCTAAAGTTATTTCCCAAGCGTATCTGGATTTTAGATTACAATTTAAACCCAAATAAAAGAGCACCCAATGTAGGGACCTTGAGAGTGAGAGTGAAGTCTGGTAAGGAAAAATAAACCTGACATCATATTCCAAAGTAGTTGTAAATACTTTAATGTAAAGTTGGCATAATTTTTGTTTTAAATTTTGATATTATTGTCAATAGAGAAATATTAAAATGTAAAATACTGGCAAGATTTGTTTAGAGCTATTATGCAGGTAAAATTTCAAAAACAAGTGAGGTGATACAATGATCCCTGGGGCAAAATACCACTGAGGCTAGGAAGATGGGCTCTGGAATCAGACAGATGGGTTCAAGTCCCATCTCTGCTACTCACCAGCTGCCGGACCTTGTGTGAGATACTTGTCCTTTCCACTCACATGTAAAAAGAAAACAAAAGGCTGGTCAGGGTGGCTTATGCCTGTAAACCTAATACTTTGGGAGACAGAGGCGAGAGGATTCCTTGAGCCCAGGAGATCGAGACCAGCAACCAGAAACATAGTGAGACCTCATCACTACAAAATTAAACAAAACAAAAATGCCAGGCTACTCAGGAGGCTGAGAGGGAAGGATCACCTGAGCCCAGAAGTTCAAGCTATGATGAGCTGTGTTCATGCCACTGTTCTTCCGCCTGGGTGACAGATTGAGTCTCCTACTCAAAAACAGAGAGAGAGAGAGAAAGAGAGGGAGGGAGGGAGGGAGGGAGAAAAAAAGAAAAGAAAAGAAAAAAAAGTAAAAAGAAGCGTAGCAACATCATATGGTATTGTAATGTTTCCATGAAATAATGCAATACCATGCTCAAAACTGACACATAGAAATGTTCAGTGACTGATAATAATTAAAATAATGATAAGAATGGTGATGAAGGTGACCCTTAGCCAAGCACCAGGAGAAAGTCAAGCTAAACTACAAATTAAGGAGAAGACAAAAAGCATGTTGTTTACTATAACTCCTGAACCAGGGCCATCCTGCTCTGCTGTATCCAGAAGAGCCATCCCACCCATTGCAGGCTCTGAGCAAATATAATCTAGATTTTCACAAATGTTTCAGCATAAAAGGCCTTCAGTGTATTACTGAATTAAAACCAACTAAATAAAACAGGAGCATGAATGAACTGAAGCAAAAAGCATGAATCAATGGTTGTTTTTCATTATTAAGCCTCTCTCTCCGAGCCTCAGTTTTCTCAGCTGGAAAATGGGGACAAAAAGATGCCCACGTCACAGAGTTTTGTGAGGAGTAAATAAAATATTCTGCATGCAGAAAACTGTCTAGAAGAGTGCCTGACAATTATCAATACATTCTGACTATTATTTAATATTCCACCATGAAAACATTCAAATAAATAGATCAACCCACAGGCACCACGTAAAATAAACTTCAGCAAAAACTAGCTTGTTTACCAGAGTTTTCAAGATTCCTGAGCATTGAATTTCCTTCATTCCCTGCTTCCAGATTTAGTATCACATTCCCTTTTCCTAAGTTGTTTGTAAAACACAGTGCCAAATATCCCATAGAAAGAATAGAAAGACTGAAACGAATGGAAAGTCTTCTTCCACATTTTGATATAACCAGCGTTTTGACACTGGCATATTTCTTCTAATGCTACTCAATTATTACAGCTTCTGCTGAGAATTGTGTTGGTACAATTCACTTGACCAGGCAGCTTACAACATCATTTAGGGTGATCATCACTAATGCTAAAAGAAGCCTCTTCAACAGCTCTGCCTAAAAAATTTACCTTCAATCCAACCTCATAAAAGTAAGGAAAATAGTTGCCAGGCCTTTTAAAACTATGTAAATCTGTGCAGGCTCAAATCTCTGCACTCATTTAATTCCTTCCCCACTCCCATACTCAGTTATCAAATCTTGCCATTTCTATTTCCACATTTCTTCTATCATCTCTCCCCATCCCAACCACCACAGCTTCAATCAAGCCTTTAATATCTCTCAATAACATTGTGAAAGTCTCTTAATTTACCCTACCTCAGTATCACAGCAGGGCAAAAAAACTCAACTAGCTCTCAGCTCTAAAACAAGGAGGCGAAAATGTCAAAACCAGAGTGGAAAGAGGAGTGTCAGGGCTGACAGGCAAATCCTAGAGGATTATGGGTAATGATCCAAGACTCCGTGTGTGTGTATGCGTGTGTGTGTGTGTGTGTGTGTGTGTGTGTGTGTGTGTGTGTGTGTGTGTGTGTGTGTGTGTGTTGCAGAGGCAGTATCTGAGAAGTGGCGAGTCCAAGGCTGATGAGGCAGAATAGAAAAGGCTATTTCAGCTGGGCTCGGTGGCTCAGCCTGTAATCCCGCGCCTTTGGGAGGCTGAGGTGAGTGGATTGCCTGAGCCTGCGGGTTCGAGACCCGCCTGGGCAGCGAGACCTCATCTCTACAATAAATCAAAAAATCAGCCGGGCGTGGTAGCACATGCCTGTAATTCCGACTACTTGGAAGGCTGAGGCAGAAGGATCGCCGGAGCCCAGCAGGTGAGGCTGCGGTGGCCGGTAGCGGCCACTTCACTCCAGTCTGGGTGACCCAGTGAGACTCCAACTCAAAAAAAAAAAAAAAAAGAAAAGAAAAGGCTATTTCATCTGGAGGTCCCACTCCAGATAAAAGTGGCACAAGTTATCAAGGCCCAGATGTCAGTGTGGAGAACTATCCTTCAGAACCAAATCTTGGCATTGATGCTACTAGGGCGATCGTTTGAAAGTCATAGGGAACGCCTAATTAGTCAGACAGAGGCCCAGACTTCTGGGTTCTGGCTTGACAAGTTCCATTTGACATGCTGCTGTCAGATCATGTCACTACTTTTATACAACATAAAAATAAAAACCTTCAACAATTCCCCCTTGGCTAGGATAGTAATCTGTCAGCCTAACACCACAGGCCTGGGATCCACTGTCTTTATTTCCTACTTTCTCCATTCAAACTAATCTCGTTGCCTCTGTGCATATCTATGCCTTCTCTCCTCCTTTCTCCCCTAAATGCCCTGCTAGCCACTTTCAGACCCTTCAAGCCCTGATGGCAAGAAGAAGCCTTTTTGGGTCTCCCCAGATGAAATAATCTCACCTTCTTCTACATTCTGCCAATACTGTGTCACCATTTTTGCTACAGCTGTTTAAATATAGCTTATCTATCCTTCAAGGCTATATTGCATTTATGTACTCGGTAAATATTTGTTGAAGGAATGAAAGAATAGCTGAGTAAATATTCAAGAATAAAGCAAGCCGGGCTCAGTGGCTCAGCCTGTAATCCCGCGCCTTTGGGAGGCTGAGGTGAGTGGATTGCCTGAGCCTGCGGGTTTGAGACCCACCTGGGCAGCGAGACCTCATCTCTACAATAAATCAAAATGAGCCGGGCATGGTAGCACGCGCCTGTAATTCCGGCTACTCAGAAGGCTGAGGCGGAAGGATCGCAGGAGCCTAGCAGGTCGAGGCTGCGGTGGCCGGGAGTGGCCACTGCACTCCAGTCTGGGCGACAGAGTGAGACTCCAACTCAAAAAAAAAAAAAAAGAATAAAGCAAATTACCATGCATCATAATGATGAAACTCATGCTGATGCCTTAGGAAAAGAGAAAGGTATCATTTACAGTTTGAGTGCTTATTATTAAAAATATACATTCTTGAAACTCAACTCAAATTTGTTTACAAAAAATAAGACTCTTTGATTCCTT
This sequence comes from Cephalopachus bancanus, assembly GCA_027257055.1. Lineage (NCBI taxonomy): Eukaryota > Metazoa > Chordata > Mammalia > Primates > Tarsiidae > Cephalopachus > Cephalopachus bancanus. The sequence goes on from JAPVLO010000057.1 coordinate 7,945,267, forward strand.
TTAAGCAGTTAAGTAGATTTTGTTCATAAAATTATTTTGTAGGAAATCATTCACAAAAATAATTATTTCTTGGCTTGTTTTTCTTGAGCAATCTAGAAACATGAGACATATGCAAAGGTCTAGATAAAACTTATACAAAGTCTGAAGACCCTGACAAATTTATAAATTTTGTCATTCTAGAAGGTTCCTTAAAGCCAGTTTCCAGTTCTGAAGCAGTTCAACTCAAATCTACTTCTTATCAGCAGTCTTTTTTAAAAGATTCTGTTTATAGCAGATTATTCCTAATTTCCCCATAATTCTCAATGTCACAAACATGATATATAATAAATCTTCTCTGAAATATGCAGTTTCCTCCCTATTTCATTACATTTATAAAAGTAGCTCATAAAAACCCAGAAATAAAAGCCACATACTTAGAGCCAACTGATCTTTGACAAAATCAGCTAGACATACACTGGGGAAAGGAAAACTTTTCAATAAATGGTGAGGTGAAAATTGAATTGCTATATGCAGAAGAATGAAACTGGACCCCTGTCTCTCACCCTATACAAAAAACAACTCAAGATAGATTAGAGACTTGAATGTAGAACCTTAAACTCTAAAAATACTAGAAGAAAACTAGGGGAAACTCTTAGATATTGATCTAGGCAAAGAATGCATGACTAAGGCCTCAAAAGCAGAGGCAACAAAAACAAAAATAGACAAATGGCACTTAAACTAAAAGACTACACAGCAAAAGAAATAATCAGCAGAGTAGAACAGACAACCTACGGAATGGAAGAAATATTCACAAAGTATGCATTCCAACAGGGGACTAATATCCAGAATTTACAAGGAACTCAAACAACTCAAAAAAATAATAATAATCCCATTAATAAGTGGGCTAAGGACATGAATAGACATTTTCCAAAAGAAGACAAATAAATGGCCAAAAAAGTATATGAAAAAATGTTCAACATCACTAGTCATCAGAGAAATGCAAATTAAAATCACAATGAGCCGGGCTCGGTGGCTCAGCCTGTAATCCCACGCCTTGGGGAGACTGAGGTGAGTGGATTGTCTGAGCCCAAGGGTTCGAGACCCGTCTGGGCAGCGAGACCTCATCTCTACAATAAATCAAAAAATTAGCCGGGTGTGGTAGCGCTCGCCTGTAGTTCCAGCTACTCGGAAGGCTGAGGCGGAAGGATTGCCGGAGCCCAGCAGGTCGAGGCTGCGGTGGCTGGGAGCGGCCACTGCATTCCAGTCTGGGCGACCGAGTGAGACTCCAACTCAAAAAAAAAAAAAAAAAAAAAATCACAATGAGATATCATCATACAGCAATTAGTTATTAAAAAGGCAAAAAATAACAAATGTTGGCAAAGATGCAGAAAAAAGAGAACTCTTATACACTGTTGGTGAGAATGTAAGTTAGTGCAACCTCTGTGGAAAATAGTATGAAGATGTCTCAAAGAACTAAAAATAGAACTACCTTTGTTCCAGTAATCCCACTACTGAGTATGTACTCAAAGGAAAATGAATCATTACATAAAAAAGATATCTGCACCTAGATGTTTATCATAGCATTATACACACTAGCAAAGATATGGAATCAACCTAAGTGTCCATCAATGGAAGACTGGATAAAGAAAATGCAGTCTATATATTAGAATACTGTTCATCCATGACAAAGACTGAAATCATGTTTTTTGCAGCAACATGGATGGAAGTGGAAGTTATTACATTAAGTGAAACAACTCAAACATAGAAAGGCAAATACCACATGCTCCCACTTATAAATAGGAGTCACAGAATTAGAGTGTAAAACAATAAACAGTGAAGACACATTAGGGGTGGGATGTGGGAGCAAGGTGAATGATGGGAGGTTGCTTGGTACCATGTGTATTGTTCCAGTGACAAACGCATCGAAGGCTCTGACTTCACTATAATGCAATACATCAATGTAGCAAAACTGCTTGTACCCCTTGAATATGCACAAATTTTTAAAATAAAAAGAAAAAAGTAACTAATAAGGACAAAAAGATATTTTAAAAATCCAAACAAAATTTTTGCTACATTTCCTTCTCATCTTTGCTCAATTATTTTTTAAATAGTTGAGATTATTATATGTTATAACTAGTTTTCTTTACTTAACATTTTATCTTTGATTTTTCCTATGACATTACAAAAAAATTGATGATTTTTAAATGTTACTTTTTGTTGTCACTATGAAGGAGAAAAATACAGAAATCTAAAAATAAGTATATTTAATAAGGTGGTCAGAGAACTGAGACAAACCCACATAAAAGGAAAAGATTAGCTAGGCCTTTGGCACAGTTTCTCAAAAACTGTTGAGGTTTCAGATGAAAGTTAATTTTGGGGAATAAGATAAATGGCTCTAAAAAATAAAACATATTTAATATTTATAAAATAAAGTCCAATATCCATTATTGTTTATTTCCCCTAGAGTTTCTCAAATTACAAAAGCTTAAAGTCCCAATGAATTATAACATCAGCTATGGTCTCAGGTTGCTAAGCACCATCACTTTACACCTTAGGGTGGAGAAACTGGAAATCCCAATTCACATTACAGAGGTGCAAAAATCTAATTACATAGAATAATGCCCAAGGACTCTCTTTTACTTCTAGTAAATGCCTTAGAGAATGGGGATAAATTGGATTCTCCATAATTGAACTAAGGGGAGGGGGAGAGTTGTGTTTTTAAAGCACACTTATTATTGGTGCTCGAGCATCAGGTTTTTGAACAGCCTCTACTAGGAAAAGGAAAAGTGATTCATGGGCAGCCTTGATACTGCAGCCTTGCCTGCAGAAACTCCACCTTGAGTTAAAAATAAGAGACATATAAACCAACTTAAGCTCTCTGTGATTTACTTTGGATATTTAATCCTCAAAGAGAAATATACAAACACTTATGCTCCCAAGAGCTTATATTAAATATATCAACGTCATACCAGAGCCTTCCCAGGGTTCAGAAAGCATCTGAATAGAAAGCAGGCATGCTTAAGAACAAACAAAACATGGCTTCCTGATTTCCAAAACTCACACTCATAGAGATACAAAGCGGGCAGTGAACTCGACCTCAGACTATTAGAGACCCTAAGTTTTTCCCAAACCCTGTTCTACAAGCAAGCCCAGTAGCCTTTAATATGGCCACAAATCTTAGCTCATCAAGAGCATTCAATGAATCCACGGAATCTTACTTACCTAAGAGAGCATACACCAGTTCCAGTAAGCAGAAACATCTACAGAGTTTTCCACAAATGGCCAGAGACACTGACATAAACTCAAGTCCCATTGGTACCACATATTTAGTAGAGCAGTACCTTCACAGGTTAAGGTAAGGAAGAGAAATGGAGGGAGACAGTGAGAGGAATAACACATGACCACTTTATGTCACAATTCTCACTACCTTACTCTATAGAAAAATAAAAACCCCACTGTGGTCAACAACCCCCAAGAGCAGCTTTCTGTAACTCTAAGGCCTTAAGTCTGGTTCCCCTTTTTAGGGGAAAAAAATAGTATAGTTAGAAAAATATATGTGCCCATACATTTATGCACATGCCTTGCTTTAGCTGTAATTAGACAGAAGCTGACTTTAAATTTCCTTCCTTTCATTTGGAAAAGTGCTTGGAAATTTTCAAGATTATTTTGTCATTACCTCACAGCACGCCTCCAATTTTCTCATGACACATCTGATGAGAATAAATCTTGTTTATTTTGCCACTTTTCTAAGCTGTCTAATGTCCCCCAAGGAAGCCACAGATTGACTTTTTCTTTACAAAAATGAGAGGGAAGAGTGTGAAAAAGAAAATTAAACTAATCGGATACAGCTGCTTTTTCAGAAAGCATTACAAGAACTATGAATTCATGAGAAATAATAATGTTTTTGCCCATTAGACAACCTTTCTTGGGTTTGATGAAACTGTATCACTAAAATTCAGAAACCAGAATAATGAGATTCCCTTTACTCTTCCTGTGTCTAATCACAATTATTAAATTTTTTCTGCGTGTATTTTATCAGAGGTTCTGAGATTATTCCAAACTCCTGAAAATATTCTTTGCATAGAGATTGCAACCATGCAAATGCACACAATATACACATTAAAAGACACCAGGACAGACCTAAAATAACCCAGGCGACAAGCCTAAGAATTTCAGTGATTTCTCCTTCTAACACATGAGCTTCTTTGGTGTCTCCTCCAGGTTTCTCTCTTCTTTTCCTCTGTTCTTCCTTTTTTCTCCACACACAAGTATATTTGATCTAAATACTTTCTTTCTAGTACTTGTTTCTTCTCTCTCAAGAAATGATGCCATTGATGTAAAAAACGCAATTTTAGATAACTGTGTTTGGGGCCCAGATATGCTTGTGTTTCATTAGTAATATGGGTAACAATAAGAAGAAGTGGACTTGACTGGAAAATGAAAGGTGCCATTTGCTAGGCTTAGGAGGGTCCAGAAAAAAACTTCATAAATGAGTCAGCATTTTTGTGGGCCAGCTGACTTTTTTTTGGAAATATTCACAAGGTTGATAACTCACTCATTAGCAAAAATTACTTTAGCATGCTCTAATTTATCCTCATAAGAGTTTGAGAAATGCCTAAATGGCACTGTCCACTTGATTTGGTCCCGCACAATGTCTCTGGATATGGCTTTCCTGCTAACAACCCAAACATCCTCAGTAATAAAATCTGACCTAGAACAGTTGAAAATAAAGCTCATTGCAAAAATTTTTTTTTCTTGGAATCTAATAAATGTTCATCATTGGATCAATTAATTACTAAATTAAAAAATTTCTGAGTGGCAGGCATAGTGACTCATGCCTGTAATCCCAGTACTTTGGGAGGTGGAGGCGAGAGGATTGCCTAAGCTTAGGGGTTTGAGACCAGCCTGAGCAACATAGCGAGATGTCATCTCTACAATAAATAAATGTTTAAAAAAATAGCCGGGTGTGGTGGCACATGCCTCTAGTTCCAGCTGCTTAAAAGGCTGAAGTGGAAGGATTGCCTGAACCCAGCAGGTTTAGGCTGCAGTGGCCGTGAGCATGCCACTGCACTCCAGCCTGGGCAACAGAGTGAAACTCTGACTCAAAAAAAAAAAAAATCCTGAGTAATGTATACTAGTGAAAAATTACCCCAGAGATATTGCATGTGGTGCTCTAAAAATAGAGACAGAAAAGTCAAAACCCCCAATAGTATTAATTATTTAAATAGTACCATGTTCTAAGTTACGTCTTTTTCTGTGGAAATTGCTCCTTTATAAGGTGAGTTCACATGGCACTTACTAACTGTGATGGAACCTCATGACATCAGCTCTGCTAGGAGTCCAGGATTCACAGATGAAATTCAACTTACTTCTAACTAGTCATTAAATGCATCAAGGGAATTAAATATGAAGTAGAACTGTATATAACTGAGACTACATTTACAACACACCTCAGAAAGCAACTAGAGTTCACCTAGATGGTAGCATAGATATGCCAATGACCATCACATTCTGACATCTATATATTGATGAAAAATCCAAGATTACAGATCTCTAGAGCTGGATGAGATCATAATGGTCATCTCCGATGCTCTCTTATTTTCAGATCAAGAAAGTAATTGACCCAAGGTCACAAAACTAGTTAGCAATAGAACACTTATGAAAATTCTTAAAAGGATTAGTATTGTTTTTAACAGTTTTCCACTCTGTTAAGACTACCTTGGTTTTTATGGAGGAATTCAAAGATCCTTTTTTAAATTAATGAAGGAATATAAATACCCTTTGGTAATAAAAACTACATTGTAAGAAGACTTGTGAAATCTTAAATGTGGGTAAAAATATATTGTGATGATTAATTGTATGTGTCCATATGACTGTGCCACAGATGCCCAAACATTTTCCTAGATGTGTCTCTGTAAGTCTTTCTGGATAAGAGCAACATAGAGATTGGGCAATCTGCTTTACTTAGTCACCCAGTGTGGGTGACCCTCATCCCATCAGCTGAAGGCCTAAATAGAAAAAAAATCCTGAGTAGCCTTGAATGTATATTTTTGTCTATTCTAGCCTTTGGATATGAACTGAAACATGAGCTCTTGTGTCTCTAGCCAGCTGCTTTTTGGACTGGAACTGCACCATTAGCTCTTCTGGGTCTCCAGTTTACCAACTGCAGATCTTGAACCTGTCAGCCTCCATTATTGTACAAGCCGTGTGTGTGTGTGTGTGTGTGTGTGTGTGTGTGTGTGTGTGTGTGTGTGTAGCCTACTGGTTCTGTTTTTCTGGAGAACCCTAACTAAAATAAATGTAATTGATCAAAATCCCAACACAATTATCAATTTATATGATTTAATGTATATTAAACTATTGGATCAATAACAAGTTAAAAGCAATGTAAATATTAGTCTTCACTGTAATGAGTTCCAAAATTTATCAGTAGAATCAGCATGACAATGTGTTTCAGTATGCACTCTGAAATACATGGAATCTGTATTTAAAGCATTCCATTAAGTGATCTATGAAAGATAGTAAAAGCATTTTGGCTCAGCTTCATCCCAGTTGGCAGAGGTTGCCAGCAAGAAGGCAGAGACTCAGCAAATCTCTGAGCACCAGGGAAACAAGTTGACCTTATCGGAGTACCCCTTAATCTCACTCAGGTGCTCCAATTAAGTTGCATCACTGTCTCAATTAACTGCTGGCTAATACCAGAAGGCTCCCTGGGAAATGCACTAATTAAGCAGATTTTCTTATCTACTGATCAAGAATCTGGTTTGCACAAAATCAAGGTTAAAAGGTACTGCTATGGACCAGGTCCATCATCTGCATGGTATTTGAAATGTCTTTAACAAAGCTTTCCTGGTCTCTGCTTTGTATCCTACTTTATATGAGCCAAGAGATGAGACATGTTGAGTTTCAGACCATTATAACAAGAGTTTTGTGTATGTGCATATTTTCTTTAATTATGAAACATTTAAAACAGGCAGAATAACAGTGAATTACTTAGTTACTATCCAGCTAAATAAAATGTTACTATTATGCCACATTTGCCTCAAAATATTTTTAAATAAAATACTACAGTTACATTTGAAGGCCCCTCTGATCTGCCCCACAACATTACCAGGCACCACCAAGCTAAAAACTGGTGCTTGTTCCTGTAAATCATTTTTGGCTCTTACAATATATGTATATATCCAGCCATCATTAATAGTGTTGTTTTGCATGTTTTCAAACTTGACTCTACCTGTCATTCTGCAGCTTGCTTTTTTAAAAACCCATATTATGATATGTATGTAAAAATCATTTTAACTATAATTCCAAATAAATTCCACAATTTATTTCCTTGTTGATGGACCTCTCATTTTTTTCCTCTCTCTTTTTCTCTAATAATCAATGCTGATGTGAACATTAATTCATGTACCTCCTGGTACATATAGGTAAACTTCTCTAGAGTGTGTGTTAAGAATATGGGGGCAAAATGTGAGCATCGTCATCTGCACTTGATATTACCAAGTTTCCCTCCCAAGTGTCTGTGCAATTCACATCCTCCCAGCAGAGTATGAGAGCTCCCTCCTCCCACATCCCCAGAAACACTTAGGATTGTCCCCTTTAAACGTTTTGTCTATTTTGATGGGTGAAAAATGATGCATTAATTTGCATTTCCTAGTGAAGTTGAGGGTCCTTTCATATATGTATTGGTCATTCAGATTTCTTATTCTGTATATTCATATCCTCTCCCCATATGTCTTCTTACTAACATGTAGGCTTTGTTTATATATTTAGGGTGAATTATGCCACGTTCTATGGAAAACCAATGTTGGCATTTTGATCAGAATAACAATGAATTTACGATTATTATGAGGCCAACAGCCTTGTGATATAGTCTTCCTAAGACTCCTACTAGCCATACAGCACTTATGTGCAAACTAGGAAAAGGTGCCCCTTCCTCAAGGCAGATGCAGCCAGTCCTATTTTAACGGAGAATGCTTCATGGACTGGATTTTAGCTCTGTTGGCCCTCCAGTCTCAGAACTAATAAATCAGAAGTTCTGAGGATATGACCCAGCAATCTGTGTTGTAGTAAGCCCTCCAAGGAATTATGATCCACACTGAAGTTTGGAAATACTGGTTTAATCAATTCCCTATTGATGGATACTTGGGCGGTTTCCCTTTTCCAGTATAAACAACACTGCAGTGAAACACTTTATATATGCCTTTTGTACCTGGGCAGGCATATATACATACACAATAAATATGATAAATATGCATAAATGGAAATAATAACTCAAAGAGTAAATGCATTTGTAATTTTAATAAAATTGACATCCACAGAATTTACGCCATTTTGCACTACTGCCATATCATATGACTGTCATTTTCCATGACTCACCAGAAGTGTGTTCTCAAACTTTTGTACCTTTTACAATGAGAGCTGCATATTTTATACATATGTAGAGTTATTGATAAGAATCCAAGACATATCATCCCATCTACTTGAGCTTGTGCCTTCCAATAAAACTACTAAGGGTTAACAGAAAACGGGAAGACTCATTCCCAATTAGAGTTGGAATGTATATTGTATAGTCTCATGAAAGAAGAGTTGTAAATGGCAGTTACATATAACTAAATATTTTACTTAGTTTTGTATTATAATTCAAGTGCATTACTTATTTTATGTGCATTGCATATCTTTATAAGCCAGCCTGGAGACCAAATCAACATTTATAACGTTGTTTCTACAAGATAAAGGCAATCCAAAATCCAAATGACTGATTCGGAGTTTGGAAAGGACTGCCTAGATATAAGAAGAGAAATTTTTTTTCATGATGCAAAATGGAAACATTTTAAAAGAAGGCGCTCTCTTGTACCAGGTGAACTTCCTGTTGATTTGACATAGATAAGAGTGGGTTGCTCCCATGGATGCAAATGTGGATAATTGTGCAGTCAGGTTAGTGGCTGTCATCTATCTACACTACCCCAAGTATGTTACCATTAGAGGCTTATACCAAACTATTCTCAGAAGGTCCATTCAGTCTCAGTACTACCACCCCAAATGGAAAGTTTCTGGGGTTTTAGACACATCTGAAGAGGGCTGGTTCACTTTCAGCACAGAGTGAACCTTCAATCCTTTCCCGTGAGCAGATTCAATCTCTGCTGAACAAAACTGGACTTACACAAGATTCTGGTTTAGATAGGTGCAGGTCCAAACCCACATTAAGTTGGCTTCACCACTTATCAGTTATATGACCTTAAGCAAGTTACTTTTCTCTAGAATAGTCTTTGCAGACGTGGAAGCCATCTGCTATCTACTTTCCTTAAGGAGATATGATGGGATCCTTTCAGAGTACATTACAAGAAAGGCTAATACTTATTACAGAAGCAGCAACATCATATGAAAACAAATGTGTCATCTAATTGAAATGTTTAGGATGAAGAAGACAGTACAACAGTCACTGGTCACATGGAACTGCTGAACACTTAAATGTGGCTTGTGTGACTAAGCCACATTTCCTTTTTAATTTATATTTAGATAAATGTTATTATGTAGAACTGAAGTTGATAACATGATGCTAAGGGAAATGTATGTATAGTAAAATGGTTACTATAGTGAAGCAGATTAACACATCTATCATCTCACATAGTTACTTTGAAAAAAATAATATTTAAGTTTCAGTTAACATTCATTCTAATAGCCATGTATGGCTAAGGGCTACCCTATTGAACAGTACAGCTCTAGAAAACCTTTGGGTCTTTATCTTAAAATAGAGATTAAAATAACCTAACTCAGTGTTTCCTTTGCCTTACTGGCTATAAGATTATCCTTTGCTACCTGATAAAAGTAGAAAATTCCATTCCCTAGTTCAGACTTACTGAATCAGAATCTACCTGAGAGAGGTCAGAGAATCTCTGTTTACAGTATGTTCCTCCAGTAGATGCTTATGATCGAGACAGTTTGGTGTATTTATTAGCAATGTAATGACAAATAGATACTGACATTTGTAAGCACTAATAAGATGCCTGGAACTGTACTCTCCCAAGGGGAGGAGACTCATGCTCTGGAAGTTCATAGTGCTAGCATCCATGCTCACGAGCATCAAAGTTCTCTCAAGAGCAGTAAGACAGTCTCATACTTCCGAGGCTGGGGGTGGAGTGGGGAGGATTGTGTTCCAGAATGCTGAGGACACTTTCTCAGTTTTCCTTTGTTTTCCTTTGATGGAGGGAATAGAACAATAGATGGCAAAACTCTGATGATGGGTAGCTTGAAGGGTGGATGACCTTGGCTCTATTTAGTATGGTACATTATTTCTGAAACCTAGAGAAGAACCTCGGAATAAGAGGTAAATGAAAACTAGTTTGAAAAACAGATGTGAAAAAGATAAAGAGGCAGAGACAAAGATGTAGGGAGACAGAGTTTGAAAGGAAAACTGCATAGCAAAGATTTCCTTAATGTCAGTTTGTGAACTCTATGAAACGGAGAAAATAATGATCTCAGTAGGTTAAAGGATGGCTTTCTGGCAAATAGTCCAGACTGCTACTCCAGACTGCTGCTGAAGTTTCAAGGAGCATATTATATAACCACCATCAAGAATTCTGAAATGTCAATAGACACCATGAACATTCCCATTTTTCAGATGGGGAAGCCATCTGCTCACATGCTTTCCTTAAGGGACTGCAATAGAATTCTTTCAGAGTACATGAAGTCCTCCAAATAAAAGATGCAAGCATTACAAGAAAGGATATTGCTTGCAGAAGCAGAAACATCATATGCTAATAAACGTGTCTATTATGGTTTCTGTGAACTCTTCTCATCAAGGAAGCTAATCTGGGTAGTATAAATAGATACCACCGAGTCTGCTTTGTAACAGAGATACTGACACAAGGGGCTGAAAAAAATGATGACAAGAGGGAGAAGAACGATGCAACACATAAATAAATAATTTGTGTAAAGCTCAAAGAGGCTTAGGTTGGAAACTTCGCTTCACCTTGCATCTTATATTTTCACTTGATTTAATTGTAACATGTACATGATATGTTAGGCTAACTGTAAACTTTTGATTTTTATTTTATTACTATAGTAAATGGGGACAACTTAGCTATGAGCAAAAAAATGAAATGAAATAATTTATTAAATCCCCTTATCTTCTTTGTACATTTTTTTTTTTTTTTTTTTTTTAGTTGGAGTCTCACTCTATCTCCCAGGCCGGAGTGTAGTGGCACACGCATAGCTACTGCAGCCTCAACCTGCTTGGCTAAGTCAATCCTTCCACCTCAGCCTTCCAAGTAGCTGGGACTACGGCATGCACCACCACACCCGGCTAATTTGTTTTTTGTTGTTTTTTTTAAATTTATTGTAAAGATGAGGTCTCCATGTTGCCCAGGCTTTTCTCCAACTCCTGGGCTCAAACTATTCTTTCACTTCAGCCTCCCAAAGTACTGGGATTGCAGGAGTGACCCACTGTGCCCAGCCTCTCTTTGGATAAATATATATCCAAATAAACTATGCATAAAACTTAGCCAACATTTTTAAATAAGTGATTTTTTTTCAAGGAAAATATTTCATTTCCTGGATAAGCGTGAAGATCACTTACTCCATTTAAATAACAAAATTTAAATGTTTCATATTTATAATAATATAACAAAAATAAATATTTTTATTATCGAAGGAATGAACAGTCCATTAATGAATAACTAAACTGGGTATGTATGAAAACACCACGCATGGCTGAGAACATCTTTCTTTTTTCTTCTTTCTCTCTGTCTCCCTCCCTTTCTCCCCTTCCCTCCCCCCACCTCTCTTTCTTCCCTCCCCCCACCTCTCTTTCTTCCCTCTCCCTCACCCCTCCCCCTCTCCACTTTCCCCTCTCCTTCCCCCTCTCCTTTCCTCCCCCTCCTTCTCCTTCTCCCCTCCCCTACTATTCTGCTGTTCATCTCCCTCAGCCTTCCTGGCACTTCTCCTGATTAATCTCCTTCACGACCTATCCTTGATCCTCAGGATCCCAAGGTTGATCCTTTAATACTATAGTCAAGAATATCTTTTATTTTCTTACCCCTAAAATAGTCTTTCTTCAAAATCTGCCCAGCCAGTTTCTAGTCATGGATCAACCCACCTGCCCATTTTCCTGGCAGCTTCTTGCAGGCTTCCCAACAATACAGAAAATGCTGCAAAGCTGTATTCTTAGCTCCCCTACAAACAAACGAGCCCCAGCCTGGGCTTGACCCATCACTGTTCAGCACACCTCTTATATTCCTGATAACTGCCTCTTCCACTTTTCAAAGTAGCTATTGCATTGTCATAAGTATCCTCAAGCTTCCTTCTTCTTGCTCCCTTTATTCTCAGACTTCCTCTTTCAAGAAAACAGAGATATTAGAAGTTTCATTTTTCTCCTATCCACCTCTAAGTCCATCTCATCGTCAACTGTACTTTTCCTCTTTCCTGTCTCCAAAGGAAGACATCCCAATGTTTCTCTTCCAAATTCTCACTACATCAATTCTCTCCTTTTTCTTGGATCATAGGCTTCCTCTCCGCTAGTTTTTACCCACACGTGTGAGTAAGTATTGAAAACAACAACAAAAAAATGAACTCACCGACCTCTCAGGCAACTGCCCTCTTTCTCCCTTCATCATCAAACCTCTCGAAACAATATCCTAAATCCACTGTTCCCAGATTCATCACCTCTGTCTACTTCTTAATCAGTCACTCTCCCTTTTAGAAACACAACCCCACCCACAAGTTGGACACCCCAACGACTCCCACATGTGTGGCTGCCATCCCAACCTCTTCTGGACTCCTGCCACAAATTTCCAACTGTCTCCTGTTAAGTAACTCCACGTGGAAGTCCTGACAGACGTCACAGTTAACAGAAGCACCATCACCTGGATGCCTGCTGCAGAAACTTCAGAATCATTCCTTGACTCTCCACCTTTTGATGCCACAGTCACCAAATCCTGCCCATTTGTCCTCACTGATTTGTCTCAAGAGCAGTCTTGCCACCAGTGACTGCTTCGGGCACTCATCTCTTAAAAGAATAATTACTGCATTGAGCTCCTAACTTATCTCCTGCCTCTGACCGCTCCTCTTTCAAATCTGCTCTTCACACCATCAGCCAGCAAATAACATTGTGAGGAATCAGCATAACCGATCACAACCCTCCCCTGATAAAAACCACCTAGGGCTCTTTCAGGCTCTTCTCAGATTGGTCCCAAATAGAGCCTTGTATGTACTGACTACAGCATGTTCAGTAGTTGAACACAGCACTCTGACCTTCTGGCTGTACCATTTACTCTTTCTAAACCCATAGACACAGACAAACTCCTAGTCATCTTCAAAGTCAAAAGGCAATTCTACCCCGAAGCTTCTGAATATCTCTTCAGATAGATAAATTGCTATCTTTTCTATGTTTACAGTCTTTTACCTTAACCCCCAGTTAGGCTTCGTCCACACTGTAGTGTGATTTATTTACCAAACTACATGTAAAGAAATCAGGACAGCAGCTCATTTAAAGTGCATTACTCATCTTTGTTCCTAAGAGCTTAGAGAGGTCAGTACTAGGCACATAATATGCCTGGATAAGTATTTGTTGGATTGATATCTTAAATGTTAGCTCCAAATGGAGTGCATTTTCCCTGCCTACCCTCCCAACCTCATCCACCATTTGACTAAAGGGAAAGAAAATAAAATTAATTTGCCATACAAATGAAAAGTTTACACCCACATTTAAACTTAAGAACATCTAAAATTCTTTAGAAAACTCCATTCCAAAATTGTTCATTTCTTACATATTCTGAGTTTATTTTCCCTTCATTAGAGAACAAAGACTCAAATAAATAATATATTATTAGAAATATTCATTCTAAAGCAATATGTTTAGCTATGCAGTGATTTAGTATGAGACAAATATTTTAAAAGTCAATAACATAATATCTGGTACAAACTTGACTGTCCTGACCTGTGGGTGAATCAAGATGACCTTTCACAGCAGCCTGGGGTTCCAGGGAAGGAGCTCCCAGAGGAGGCATTTTTATTCCTTTTCTCCAAATCCCATCTGCAAATTACCGTTATGTTGGGAGTAAAGTATCAAAAACTACATGTTTACAAAGAAAGTTCCGTGGTGAAATTTAGATTAAGACCATGTTTGTGTAGCAAAAAATACATGGTTGACTTAGTCCAATTCAGTGTGTGAGGAAAAAGAACCAAGTTTAAACAATCTGAACTTCAGAAGTTACTTACTGGGGAAAAAAAAAGCAGACTCCTATTTACTTTGGAAATAATTTTGAAAGAATGACCCTTAAGAAGAAAATAAATGAGCTATGTTGTCATCTGTTTTGCTGGTTTTCCTGAAGGGTTTCTGTGGTGTTTCAGCCTTGTCTATATTTGGGTAATGGTAGCAGGTGAGGAATAAAAGGCAGCTGCACATCAACTCCCAAGGGGGGAAATTCTGTAAACTTCCTAGGTAATGGGTATCAAATACATGAATGTACAATGCCTTCTATGAGTCATAGACTCTTGAATAATCTCCAGATAAAACAATCACTAAATAATAACAAAAACATGTTTTTAATCACATATACTCAAAAATAATCTCCAAGTTGAAGAAACTTATGCATGGGGGGGGGAAGAAGTCTCAATCGATTTACCCAGGGCTAGAAAGAAGTATCTGTATTTCTTGGTTGTTATGATTTTAAAGACCTGCCAACCAAAGTCAAGGAAATGCATGGACAGGAAATGAGGCAAACTTTAAAGAGGAAGTGGTTTTGAGCTTTCGGCTGGAGGACACTGAGGAGTAGGAAACCCACAAGATGTGTAAAAATGGAAAATCAAGAGTCTTATCTTAAGAAAAAAACTCAGAGCCCATGTCTAGATTATCACAAAGACATGAAATGTATCCAATTAATCTTTTATGTCTATTTGAAGTGACCATAAGAAGTCACATAGGCCGGGTTCGGTGGCTCAGCCTGTAATCCCAGAGCTTTGGGAGGCCGAAGTAAGTGGACTGCCTGAGTCTGAGGGTTCAAGACCCGCCCGGGCAACTTGGTGAGACCTCGTCTCTACAATAAATCAAAAAATTAGCCGGGCATGGTAGGGCGCGCCTGTAGTGCCAGCTACTTGGAAGGCTGAGGCGGACGGATTGCCGGAGCCCAGCAGGTCAAGCTGCGGTGGCTGGGAGCGGCCACTGCACTCCAGTCTGGGCGATGGAGTGAGACTCCAACTCAAAAAGAAAAAAAAAAAGTCATATAATAATTATATATAGTTATGGGATATAGAGTGATATTTCAATGCTTATAATGTATATCAAATCGGGGTAATTGGGATATCAATCACCTCAAACATCTGTCATTTCTTTGTGTTGGGAACATTAAAAATCCTCTCTTAGCAGGGCTCGGTGGCTCAGCCTGTAATCCCACGCCTTTGGGAGGCTGAGGTGAGTGGATTGCCTGAGCCCGTGGGTTCGAGACCCGCCTGGGCAATGAGACCTCATCTCTACAATAAATCAAAAAGTCAGCCGGGCGTGGTAGCACATGCCTGTAATTCCAGTTACTTGGAAGGCTGAGGCGGAAGGATCGCCGGAGCCCAGCAGGTCGAGGCTGTGGTGGCCGAGAGCGGCCACTGCCCTCCAGTCTGGGCGACCGAGTGAGACTCCAACTCAAAAAAAAAAAAAAAAACTTCTCCTCTAGCTATTTGAAAATTATAATAAATGATCGTTAACTGTGGTCACCCAACAGTGCTATAAAACCATAGAACTTCTTCTTCCTATCTAGCTGTAACTCTGTATACTTTACCCAATCTCTTCTTTGACTGCCTCCCCTACCCTTCCCAGACTCAAGTACCCATTTGGTGTTTATTAGATATCTTAGTTATCATATTATTTGGTAGTTTGCTACTTTAGTTATAAAAGTTGAAGCAAATACAGATTTTCTTGCACCAAAAAGAAATGTATTTTCTGATCTAATTATGCATAATAAAGTATAAGAAAGTAGTAAATATCAGAGGTAAAAATATATTTTAAATTGAGTGCAGCCTTTAGCAATATCTTTATAAAATGGATTTAATGTGTAAAAATGCATCACAAAGGTAAGCAAAACAACAAAGAAGGGATTACAGGCTTGTACAGAACAAGATAATCACGAAGAAGTAAAAGAATCAGAAACAGCTGAGTATTCAAAAAAAGGTTGTAAGTAAATATACCAAAATGATAACAGTAATGTTTATTGGGTAATGGACCAATAAAATAATGAGATTTTTCTTTTTTTTTCTAAAGGGCTATGCTTTGTAGACATATTTTATTTTGAAACGGATAAGAAAGAAATTTTCTCCAAAGAAACAGTACAAAGCAATAACCTGCTTAGAGAGCACACAATGTTTGCCCAAGTAAGACTAGTACATACCATTAAATTAGTATTTAAAAATCAAGGCAAATGAATGGCCTATCAGATGCCAAAGCATTGCATAATCAATCCAGTAATTTCAAGAGTAGAAATAATCAATAGTAATCTCCAAAATAGCATCAATTCTGCCATCATTTTCAAGAACCTTCAGATGGTTGAAATAAGCAATTGATTTAGCTAAAACTATGATTCTGTGCTCTGGTCATTTAAGCATGTAGCCCCAACTTTAAAGAAGCAGTACTTATACAATGATACCAATGTGGGCTCATTTGTCTCTCTTCTCATTTTTGCTTTTCTACGACAATTGTAACAGAGAATCCTTTGCAAAACATTACATGTTCATTACATGTACATGACTAAGTTGATGGAAGCCAAAGCGGAAGGTACAGCTTTCCCCACTGCTGCGCCCTCATTGATGGCCTTTGACACCCTGTCCATTTTCATGTGAGGCCCATCCACACTCCACGCCCTCATGCCCTCCCATTCGCCTCCACACACACACAAATGATTTTAATATAAGTGAGGAGAGAACTCAAACTTAAAGAGAAGTATAATAAACATGTAAAATACTGTCATTAAGTCATTTTGCTTGCCAAGCAAGGTGACTTACACCTGTAATCACAGCACTTTGGGAGGCTGAGGCAGAAGGATTGCTTGAGCCCAGGAGTTCAAGACCAGCCTAGCCAACCTAGCTAGACCTCATCTCTACAATAGAAAAAAACTAGCTGGACATGGTAGCACATGCCTGTAGTCCCAGCTACTCAGGGAGCTGAGTCAGAAGCCTCTCCTGAGCTCAGGAGGTTGAGGCTGTGGTAAGCCGTGATCGTGCCACTGTACTCAACCTGGGAAGCAGTGTGAGACTCTGATTTGGGAAAAAACAAAAACAAAGGCAAAACCATTTTTCTGAATAGTTGAATTACATCTGGCTTCTGATTAAAATAATAATTTCTGTTACCATCTATGATTTTAGTGTCATATTTCGTCCATAGAATTTGTCTTCCTTGGAATTCGAACCAGTCCCTTCCTAAATCCCAAAATATTTTTTCTTGTGTGTTACTGAAATGTAGTTCACATACAAAAAAATTCACCAAGTTCAGAAGTAAAATTCAATGAGTTGTGACAAATGTTTATAATCATACAGCTACCACATGATCATTACATAAAATATTTTTATCCTACCAAAAACCCAGTAAAAAAATCCAGGCCATCATCCAAATAATTACTTTTATTACCATTAAGTGTTCAAGTACCTTCAAAGAATAATATTTTTAATGCTTCCAGTGTTGTCTTGTGTCTGACTAGATGAGATTTAGTAAGTCTGGTTCTCTAAAAGTCTGAAAGGAAGATCCATACCACTTATTATTTTGTACATAGAAACTTCCTGTCAGATGTTTCTTTCACCTTAAACAAAGAAGAAATATAAATTTTTAAGGCACTTAGTTCTTAAGAACTAAAACCCACTTACCTAAGAATTTTCCTGTGAAAGTCTCTTTCTTCTTCCAGCGAATTAGTTATACATTTACATTTAAATTTTTTTTCCTCAATAAAGCAAGGACTGGCCAATTGTGTCAACTCCTTGAATGCATAGTCAAAAATGCTAAAGAGTGTACTTGATAGATTAAATATTATAAAATGAAAATTGCCATGAAATAGAATGAAATTATCATGAAATGGAATAGGAAGACTAACTTTTTACTGAACATTGTGCTTGATACTGTAACCTAACCAACCATCACCTAACCAGCCATAAGCCTGCACCCAGCAGATTAGAACAGAAGCAACGCTCTCGAAGATAGTAATAGGAGTAAGACCAAACTCAGGAATTAAGAACGCTTCCACCCCAAGAGAGCTTCCAAAGATTCCATACAACCAGCTTCAAGCTGAAGTTGCTCTCTGTTCACACGCCAATGACCTTGGCTGCCAGAAACAAAAGCAGCTCGTAGGTTTGCCTTCTACATATCTCTTGAAGACTTTTCACGACGATCTGGTTTGCCAAGTTTTCCTTCATCCTCTTTCACAATTTCCTACTCAGTGTTTCTTTTATCAATAAATGACTAGAGAAAAATAGATCAGGTAAAACTCAAATCTATCCATCTTGTAAATCATCAGCAATGAAATAAGTCTTCAGAGATTAAACTCTAAGTACCCTGCTGAGAGGCAAGTTTGAAATCTGCTCAATTCAGAGTGAAGGCTGCCAAAACACTGATAGAGATATCTGTCAGCCTCCGTTCTGGATGATGAGGAGACTGACAGTTTGATTTCTCCTGGCAGGGTTCCCACATTACTATTTGTAGCCAACACCACAGTACAGGGTAGCCTGAAATGAGCATGCTCAAAGTGGTAAGAATGAAACTGACTCAAAAAGAATAAGTTACATAATTTCAATGATTTCAACATATGCTTTCCTGTGTGTAAGGTATGATTTATAAAAAGATATGATTTATGAAATATGGACCATCAAGAAATAAACCAATAAGAAAATTACAAATCATACAATAAATAAATTCCTAACTAGTGTATGCAGTGGGTGAAAGGGAACAAGGACAAATGTGACTGTGATGACTCCACATATTATCACACAACCACCAACATGGGAAGCAGTTTAAGCATATGAATGCTCAGTGCACCAGACCCCCTTCTAGCAGAGCCCTTTGGTAAGATGGCCACGGTCACTAAATGTACACTACGATTTTAGGACACATGTTTGTGCACATCAAGAAAACAGAGCCATGAAGGAATGTGGGTCAACCATAGTAGTCTTTAGTGAATGAGGGAGACTGGTCCAGGGGCACATTTTAAAGAGAGTGTATTTCACTGTTTCTAAGATATACTTTTTCTTTACATTTTAATATCTCTAAATCAGAAATGTGTGTCATAATCAAGGGGATCTTATAACTGTCTCCACCAGTTGTTGGGGTTGCACATGTACAATCTTGGTCATAGCCGTTCATGTCATTGTCACTTTAACCAAGTTTTGTGTGTAGTTAGTGTTGAATTTAATTTCCGTTTTGCATTTTTTTAAAGATTACACTGATTCAAACATCAAAACAAAAAATCATTGTGTAAGTAGAAAAGCATGGAAATGAAGTTGCAGGATAAACTTGATATTAATGGAATAAATATTTTTCTTTGGAAGCATGACTACAATTCCTTAGCTTATTGCAAAGCAATTGCTTTACAGGATTTAAACAAGAGGTAAATGAAGTTGAGTTGCATTTTGTTACAGAGATACGTGCAAAGAATTGTCTATCGCATGCAAGCAACACAGGAAAGCAGGCAAAAGTGCCAAATATCTCAGAAGAAATGTCAAAGCAAGGAGAAGCTGGTATTACAAACTCATGCGTAATGCAGGACAATTATTAAGTGGCAGCACTTTTTTCTTAAAGGTGCATAAAATAATGGTGCACTTGCATTTGAGGTCATATCCAAGTCAATGAATACTAGTCAGGTTTGTCTGCAGTATCCTGTCCATGGCTGTCCCTCCCTTCAGATACCTCCTACACTCCCCAGCTATTTCTGTACAGTGTTACCTCTCTCAGGTACACTAATATTTAAAACATAACATCTAATTATGAAATGATTTATGTGCAAGGCTGGTTCAAGCTGGAAAACTATTTTGCAATTTTTTAAACGATGTACAACACATGGAAATTCATAGATTCAAATGTATTTGACTTCTTTACTGGTGGCTATAAACAGTAATTTCTAATTTAAAAATCATTAATTCTTCCCTTTTGTATTTATGGCTTACTTGAGTTGAATCTTATGATTTTTTGAAAAACTATTAATAATGTTTGGCATAGTATTAAAGAAAGTAAAAGAAGAATTTGTCTGACTCTCTATTTTTCTCAGCGCCAATCTCTTTATATCTGTTTTCTTTAACATATAGAAAAGTTCTCCCTTTATTCCTACCAAGGGCTTCCTACAACCCTTCCAACAAAAAAGAGAAGCACAACCCTTGGCAGTTATAATGGTAACCTTTCAATAGCTCAGAATGTATGACCAAAAAAACTCCCTCTCCTAAAATGTGGATGGAGACAGAGAAATTAAAGAATAATGAAATAGAATTACGTACAAGCTCCCAGTCCAGCACTGAAAGCCCTTTAAATACTCACACAGTATTCCCAGCTTTCATTTTATTCTTACTTCCCTGCATTCTTGCCAAGCGAGACTACCTTTCCGCCACCATCACCTGCACCTTCCCAGCCATGCTGCACCCTTGCCTGGAATGCCCTTCTCCAAGTCCAAGTCAGTCCTTCAGAATCCTATCCACCCTTCAAAGTTTTTTTATTCACTCAATAGAATTAAGCAATTCAGAAGGTTCCTGCCCTGAGGAGCCACCATCTCCCACTGAGCCCTACTGAATCCACTAAATCAACTGCAATCTCTTCTTTCTTTGATCCACTTCTCTGACATTTAAGAATCTCTGACTGATCTCCTACAATAAACCATGGATAATGTTGGACACTTTCACATGCATTTACATAAATATGGTCTTCATAGGCGCCCTGGGTAAATAAGAAAACCAGTGCTCATAAATTCACATTCATGGCAAATGACAAGTTAGGGACTGGCACCTAGGTCTACGAGACTTTCTTATGTGGGGCTATTTCCATCAATATTTCAGCAGCATCCAATTAATATTATTATTTGTGTGGTTATCTTATTTTCTCTATTACAATAAAATTTTAAAACAAAATGTGAATCTTAAGCCAGGCACGGTGGCTAGTGGCTCACTTCTGTAATCTCAGCACTTTGGAAGGCCAAGGCAGGAAGATCACTTGAGCAGGAGTTCAAGACCAGCCTGTACAACATAAGACTCCATCTCTACAAAAAAATTAGCGGGACATGGTGGCACACGCCTGTAGTCCCAGCTACTCAGGAGGCTGAGGTGGAAGGATTGGCTGAGCTCAAGAGGTCAAGGCTGCTGTGAACTGTGATCACCCCACTGCACTCCAGCCTGGATGACAGAGCAAGACTCTAACTCAAAAAATTAATTAACTACTTATAATAAAAGATAAATAAAATAAAAAAATTAATTTACTTATAATTAATTAACTACTATAATAAAAGAATCTTAGTCTAACATACAGTTTGAATACTCATTACAGAAATGTCTGGTTTATAGTGGGTGCTCAAAGAATGTTTAGTAAGAAAGTTGTGTTTCAAGTATTCTGGTGAATATCAATGCTGGTTCACGATGACAGGGGTCTGAGAACCAACTGGGCATACTGAACCCTTGTGGGAAGTTGAGATGAAAGGGAAGAGGAGAGATGTGAAGGATCTCAGAGTGTCTGTGGGAAATTGTGGGTTCAAGAAAGGGACAATAATCTATTCGACCTCACTGAGACTAGAAAGTCCAAAGCAAGCAAGATTTAATACATAGACATATGTTAAAAACACGTGACAAAGAAAATGAAAATTTGCAAAAGTTCAGACTGACTTGATCAAGCTTTGCTCACAGTTCTGGGTAAAATAAATGTAGGTGCCTAGAAAAAAGAAGCCTAATCTGGTAAATTCCAAGTTCTGAGTCCAGGGACATCAGCAGAGTCAAAAGTTTTTTGTTTTGTTTTTTAAGTTTTGATCTGGGATCCAGAATGAAAAACAGTCCTCCTTCTCTAGGAACTTCTATAGCTGAAAGACAACTCCACTTGGATCTAATGGTAGAAGGTCTGTGGTAAGAAAGGGATTCAAATTTTTAGGTAAAATTTAAAGTTCTTTTTTTGGAATTCACAAAGCCTTTTCCAGATATATTTTTAATGCATTTATCACACAATATTTAGGATGACTGCATGGTTTTAAGTCCCTGATTTGCCTTTTGTCATCCAAACATATTACTTAACTTTTCTGTGCTTTGATTTCCTCATCTAGGAAATGGAAAAACTGATCCTTACAGAACTGACTAGGATTGCATGTGTAAGTTATGTCAAGGGCACCATATCTACCAAGGTCAGTGCTCAATAGCTGCTAGCCACCATTGTTAACACATATTTAGAGCTCTGTCTCCCCCACTAGATTGTAAACCTCTGATAGGTAGGGACAAATTCTATTCATCTTTGCATCTCCAGACTCTAGCATGGCACTTGGAAAATGTTGAATACATTAAAATTTTCAGTGGCCAACATCTGGTTCTGGGAGGGTCTCTGAGAAGATCTTCAGGAGCAAATATTTAATAAGCAGACAGTGATTCCAAATTTGAGCTCAGAAGAAAACCATTCACATTCACAGTGATGTGTAGATTTAAGAGCTACGTACACAGTAGTGATAGCAAAAGATAGACTACAGAGACAGAAGAAAAGAGGAAAAAAGGATAGAGCCTAGAGTAATCCCACATTTCCCAGTTTGGAGAAGAAAGGAAAAAACAAAAACAAAAAAAAACAGGAAGATTGGCTAGGTCAGCTAGGGAGAAAGGAAAAGGGTAAGATAGCCTTGTCCATGGAAACCACAGGAAGAAGGAAATTCAAATAACAGTAGTTGCCACAATAGTGGCAAATGTTGGAGAAAAGAAGAAAGATGGATTCACTGTAACAGAAGTAGTTTTAGTTCACAAGTGATGGTAGAGGCAGGAGCACTGGGTGGTAAGGAGTGAGGATGAAAGTAATGAACATGCAATCTCACTCTTGAAAAAAGGATGGGGATGAGGGGATGGAGAGAGACAGGACAGCATTTCAAGGGGACAGCAGCTCAAAAGGTGGAAGGAAGGGGTTTCTTGGCAGTGGGAGTGGCAGCAGTGGTGATAGTGTGTGTGAGATGGGCCAGACTTTAGCCTCTTTCCAGGAAGAGAAGAAACCGGTGAGGAAGCAGTCTCCAGATACAGAGTAAGAGGCAATGGATGAAGAGGCCAGGTCCTGGGCTAACTAGGGATTATGGGAAGCCACGCCTTGCCCTGAAAAAGGACTGTACAGGTAACTAGCTATTCAGAGACCATGCTGGCAAGAAACCCCTGCCACCAAAGCCCCTGGATTGCCGGAGGCTAAATGAGAATGTCCACCTCCACTGCAAAACAACGAGTTTTGGAGAAATCAATGACCATGAATAATAGCAAGGATGCATTAGAGTGAATCAATTCACTGTAATTCACTAGAGACACAATTCATGGTGAGACTAATACTTTCATGCAAATTTTGCATGAAAGGATACATTATAGTGAATACATTCCTCCAAACTACTTTAGTAACTTGGAAATTTTTTAATTTCTCAAATTGTAATGCCACAGACTTCCCCCTACACCACTCTACTGTGAGTTGCTTTAACATATATGAAAGAAAACCATTTATACTGCATTGCTTTTAAATGCTTTTCTGATGAAAGCATAGTGATAAGCATACAGTACCCTAATTAGTGTAATTTAGTATACCATAATTTATTTTGTCAGGGGCCTGGGATAAGAGCTATTATTGTCTTAAAACCTTCTGCTAATAATATGATTCTTATATAACTTACTCTTAAAGTAGGCGTTTGGCAAGAAAGTTAAGCAAACTACTTGTATAATAATATTTTTTTAAAACTTTTCTCATTAGTTTCATGAGTAAAAATGCTTGGGCGCATTCTGCATTCTCAGTTAATAGATGAAATAGATCATCTTCGTAAACATGTGAGAGGTTCTTTTATTTGTGAGCTGAAAACATGTGGTGAAATCATTTCGTTGCTCATTCTGCTTGTGACTGGTTGAATGGGTTGACTTCCTACATCTCCTAGCTGGTTAAGGGGACAATACAGGCACAACAAAGAAGGCATCCAGATGCACTTCTATCTTTTCTTATATCGCAATTATTTTCTGGTTCACTTTATGGGAAATTTCTACATACACTTAAGGATTCAGCAAACAGAAGAAGGAGGGAAAGGGAAGGGGAGAGTCTGAAGAAAGGAGAGAAGAAATTGAGGCATGTAAATGAAAGCCAATGAAAGCTCTTTGGCATTCCTTTTCTTCTCAACTCCAACAAGTTGTCTTCTAAATTAGGAAAGTTAAATACCTAAACTGTCAACACTTTTCATTTAAAGAATCTGGGAGAGATTCCATGGATCTCCTGAATCCAGATTTCTGGGGGTGGGGACTGGCAGATGGGGGATCACAGCACATATATCTTACAATGCTAGTTGCTCTACCCTGGTTACTAGAAATCAATAGAAATACTATAAACAAATAGAAGTGTCCATGCTATCCCATGTGATGTCCCATGATATCACAGATCGGTGTCTGTTGTCATGTCCCTGCAGCTTTCCCCAAGATGCAGCTACAACTAGGGGTAAGCAACAGGTCAGCAGCTCAGAGAGGGGGAGAAGACCATATTTGTCCTAATGTGTAGCAAATCTTTCAACCACTCGGACTCTGCAGCTCTCTGACCTTCTTGCACCTAATTCAGATCTGGGCCCCCCAATTCTTTTAAAGAAAAAAAGTTGCATGGAAGTATTAGTTCCACCCTGAATTGTGTCTCTAAAACCTGGATCACTAAAGAGGGGCAAGTCTGTCACTGAAGTTTCTGAGGTTACACCTGGGTGGATGGAGTCAGTTGCTCTAACAGAGAAGTGCAGAGAGCAGGTGAGCCTCCCACAAGAAGGGAGATCACAGTTCTCAGGAGAAGAGGGAAGTTTTTAACCATAGGGAAGGATATGGAGACAGTGCAAAGATAGGTGATGATATAATAGGGAACTGATCTTGACTCTATTTCCCAAAGCTCATAGCCCAATAACAGACACTCCATTGAGATAATGCATAGTATATTTTTTCCTACAGTTTTAAAGAACAGCACATGAAGTAAACAATTTAAGATTTACTGAGGTTCCTGAGTTATTATTTGCTCAAGTATTCACAAATTATTGACCTATAGAACAATCTCAGGCAGCCTATAGAGTTCACAATAAAAGCTGTATAGGCCAAGAAAAAGAATAGTAAACTATCAGAAAAAGAACTTAGTAAGGACTGTATCTTTCCACTTCCCGTGTGCATGAAAGTTATGCTTTTTTTAGTTCATTTAGCTGTTTTCAATTTAAAAGAGGATATGGATTTTGCAGGTTATAAAATAGAAAAACATTTAGCTCTGGAGTAAATCTCTAGCACAGCAGGAAGAACACAAATGAAATTGACAGAAGCCTTGAATTTCATCACCTGTTTGAATAAAAGCTTTACAAGTATATTTAATGGACAAACTTTAACCTTAGATATATGTGCAGTAGAAATGTGCTGAGAGCTGCCATTTTTAAAGGAATCTCATTTCTCCTGGACACTGTCCTGCTGATATGCCTGACTAATGCCCACACAGCACCAGGTAGTGACTGGTGGGAGCAGTCTCTCACACTCACACTGTAACTCTGCACTGACAACACAGCCAGCCCTGTGATGTGTCACATCAAATATGAGACTTCATGCAACTTGAAAATCAATGAAAAATCCTCAACTAACATTTCCAAGAAAAGGGAAAAGTAACAGGCAAAAAGAAGAGCACCAATGACAATGTGAACAAAGTGTTTCACTTATTTTGGAAAGTGATACCTAATCTAAAGTGTTTATAAAAATGATTAAGTTGGGTCATAGGCTCCTTTAATAATCTGTTGAAAGCTTTGGATACCAGAAAAATGCATGTAGATGCAAAATTCTCCCTCTTTGAATTCCCTGACCTCATGTCAAGACACTTTGATTTAGATATCTGTGAAGAATCTATCTGAATCTAACAAGCCTAATATTCTCAGTTACAAAATTAGATTAGAATGAATTTCATTGGAAGCCTGCATTGACCAGGAAGTAGAAAAGCAATGGGCTTGGCCTGAGAGAGTAGAGAGAAAGAGGAGATTACATCTAAATTTTGTGAATGCTTTACTTCAGATTTCAATTCAATGTTTTTTCTTTTTTCACATCAGATGGGTAATGTGCTGATGTCATAACAATATTTGAGGGAAGCATATCTCGCACATGTACATGAAAACCCATTCATCATGCTTATAAACTACAAAAGGACCTAAATTCCATTTTTAAAATGATGATTCTTTGGGATTAATAGAGGCACCTGATCACTGCAACTTTAATATACCAATGTATCAATGCCATTTCTTAGGGAGAATTTTCTATTTTCCTGAGAGAAGCAAAGCAGTTATATTTGGGGTTCAGGTTAATGAAGCAAGTGCATGTTGATGCTAAATAACATAGAAGAAAACAACCATACTGTTTAGAAGATGGCTACATAGCTTGCTGCTTGAATATCTGCAACTTGCTAAAGAAATGCAGTATAGTAGGAAAGGACCAAAAACTCAGCAACTGCAAATTAGTGTTCCAAAATGACTCCCAGAATCTTTGCTCATATAGTTAGTGAGATCTTATATGAATTAATTAACTTAAAAATCTTTATTAAGTACTAATTTTTCTAACTTACTACACACTAGATGCTGTAGGTGCTATAAAAGAGTATATAGTTCACTATGGAAAAATATAAGCCAAAGGGAAACAAGAAAGATTTTAAGCTTATCTATCACAAGAAATGGTCGGGGTGGGTAAGATAATCTTCCAAAAAGATATATGAAAATATCATGTACTACATTTGTTCCTGACACATTGTACAGCAACAGCTACACAGTTAGAAACAGACAATGTGATTGCTGTCTTTGTCTATGTGGAACATTAAGGAGTCACATCCAGAAAATACCCAGGTATCACTAGTATAAGGAAACCTGCTCCTGCCCTGGGAGGAAGAGGATAAACGATGGTCACTATTCTTTATTGGGGGTAGTGAAGGGCTCAGTGCAGACAAGACAGGGTCAGTCAAGTTTGCTATCCATCTTTCCGGTGACTAGTTCTGAACATAATAGTCTAATGAGACACACTAAGCCCACTAACCCATGATCATGACCATACAAAGTGCTTCACACACAAAGACAAAAGAAGCTTCATTAGCACCTTAGAAGTCACAGGTTAGAGACTAAAAGACCCAGGTGCACCGGGCTCGGTGGCTCAGCCTGTAATCCCGCACCTTTGGGAGGCTGAGGTGAGTGGATTGCCTGAGCCCGCGGGTTCGAGACCCGCCTGGGCAGCGAGACCTCATCTCTACAATAAATCAAAAAATCAGCCAGGTGTAGTAGCGCATGCCTGTAATTCCGGCTACTCGGAAGGCTGAGGCGGAAGGATCGCCGGAGCCCAGCAGGTCGAGGCTGTGGTGGCCGGGAGCGGCCACTGCACTCCAGCCTGGGTGACAGAGTGAGACTCCAACTCAAAAAAAAAAAAAGACCCAGGTGCACAAGTTGGGTCCTTGTATCCACTTCCTCCCAATGGTTAGGACTTTGGAAAAGAGAGAATATTGGAAAAGTGAATAGCTAACCATGAAGAGGTGAATAATGAATAGGATGTCATTTCTATTTGATGCCATTAGGCAATACAGTGATCAACTTTAGGTAGAGTTGGAGTGCAATTCATGACGACAGGAAAGACAGTCTTGAAGACCATTAGGTAATCTTTAAACTGAATGTGGAAGAGGAAAGAAAGAAATTATTCATATAAAACCATGAAACCAGTTTCCATAAATGTCTGCAGTAATGTCAAGGGGAAGAGAAGAGTGTGGGAGGAACCATGAGATTCCTACAGGAAAACAATCAGGGAAAGTTTCCAATGACTTGTCTCATAGTTATATGGGACAAGTCCAGAGCATGGGAACATGAGAATAAGATGGTAAATACAATCTCAATAATTACCGGGATTTGGCAGTCATCCAAAGATATTTCTGTAAAGAAAGAAGGTAAAGAAATATCACCCATTGCCTGTGTAATCTATGAATCTATGTCATAAGGATGATAAAGAGGCATTTGAATTAGAAGTAAATGAGAGGAAAATAAATCATATTACTGATGAAATAGATATTAACAGACGAGCTGGCCAATTGGAAGATGTGTTTCTAATTGAGTTTACAACACAGGCACGAAACAGTTATGATGGGAAATGTCTGCTATATTTGAATGGAGACTCTAAACTAAAAGCAGAAAGTCTGGCAAGTTACTGCCTGAACTGGATAGAAATTTCATTTCTCTAAAGGGAGAGGAAGTAACCAGGGGAACTGCTACCTGGAGAAATGCCAGCTAGTGAAGGGAAATAACGAACCTTGGGTGAAATCAATGATGTCATGAGGGCATATGGCAGAAGCCCTCTTAACCATCCTCCATCCACTCCTGGCTTTTCATTACCTTTGTAAAACATATTTTTTTAAAGTTTTGATAAATAATTAACTAAAAAAGAAATACCATTAAATTACATGTAGGCAGGACAACTATAAATGTTGTTTGGAAACTTTTTTTTTTTTTTTTTTTTTGAGTTGGCGTCTCACTCTGTCGCCCAGACTGGAGTGCAGTGGCCGCTTCCAGCCACCGCAGCCTCGACCTGCTGGGCTCCGGCGATTCTTCCGCCTCAGCCTTCCAAGTAGCTGGAACTACAGGCATGCTACCATGCCCGGCTAATTTTTTGATTTATTGTAGAGATGAGGTCTCTCTGCCCAGGCGAGTCTCGAACCCGCGGGCTCAGGCAATCCACTCACCTCAGCCTCCCAAAGGCACGGGATTACAGGCTGAGCCACCGAGCCGGGCTGTTTGGAAACATTTAAAAGCTGCAAAAAATGCAGATCTAGATGGACTCTATAATCAGATTTCTTTACAAGATATTGCCCAACTTAATAGAAATAAAACTGAAAATTGTCAGTGATGCAAAAGTGACAATGTGAAACTCTAATCAAATTTTTAAAAGACCTTAGCCCGGTGTCAAAAAATTGATGAGTAAATATATTTATTTTCTGAATATATTTTTAGTTGAAATAAAATATTCAAGGCATGAGCATATTTGTACGATTTGTTACTTTAACTATCTTTTCGGTTAAAGCTCCAACTCCATCCCAACAGCGATAAATAAAAGATATTTGTCCAGCATTTTTGATAGACAGGCAGGGATTGGTGGAAAATATGATGATAAAACCTGGGCTTCAGGAAGGCAGACTTCAAAAGGCTCCGCAGAAACAGAACTGTGACTCCAAGACAAGGACCTCTGCTAAGGAGTTGAGTAGCACCCATCTGTCCACTGTCCACAGACTATGGACATGTCTGTATAGTCACAGATCATGACTCCAGCAAGGGAGAAATGATGGGGTTCCTACATGGTTCCATTATGAACACTGATTTCAAAAGGGCCAGGATTTAAAAAAAAAAAAAAAAAAAGGGGATCCTCAGGAACAAATACAAGAGACTGCTGGGGTCTCGAAATAGTGACAGATAGATAAGGGCCTTTAATTTATAACAACAAAAAGTGTTCTCATGGTTCTGTTATGTTAAGAACAAAAGGAATACCAGGAAGAGTTAAGTCAGATGTCTGGAACCAATGACATCATGTTACTGGAACAACAAAGTAAAAGGAGAACTGCTCCCCTAGTAGTTTTGTTCTTGCCTTCCCTTCCAAAAATAATGGTTTTCAGACTTAAAATAGTGAACTAAATATGGTTAGTGAAAAAGGAAGCCCAAGATTGGGAAAGAGATGTCAAGTGGGCAGTGGGATGCTATAAAATAACTACCATCCAGCATATGGAGAAAATTTACAAACAAGAAGGCTGAGCTGTTGCCAACTCAACAGCAGAGTTGCTGGAAGAGTTAGATAGACAAATGGAGATCTGATTCTCAAAAGAGAAAAGAGGAGGGATGAATGGCAATGCATGCAGATTTATCTAAGCCTTGGAGCTTACTTTTAATACCTGGAAAGACTATAGAGTTGACATTAATGGGATGGCTTGAAATTTCATGACAAGAAAATAGGTCATAAATCGTATTTGTTTCTAAACTAAAAGCCGCTATCAAATGTATTGGAAAAAGAAGAGAGACATT
This sequence comes from Cephalopachus bancanus, assembly GCA_027257055.1. NCBI lineage: Eukaryota > Metazoa > Chordata > Mammalia > Primates > Tarsiidae > Cephalopachus > Cephalopachus bancanus. Next base: position 7,975,452 of record JAPVLO010000057.1, read on the forward strand.
TCTTTTCAAAAGTTGAATCAAAACCAGAATGACTGCTATTGAGAGTTGAGGGAAACTTATTCTACACTCTTAATATTTTCATAAAAAGGAATCTAGAACAACAACAAGAAGAAAAAATGACTCAAAAAAGTGTATGGAGTTCGAAACAAAGAACTGCATTGTTTCTCCCTCCTTGCCCTCTATTGGATCAAATAGCGTGTAGTTAAAGCCTTTAAGATCTTTGTAAAATTGTGACAGTTCTTGGACCTGAATGAGTCTCGTAAGGTTAAACAGACAAAATACATTAGTGATGGAGAGCAATGCTATGAAGGTTGGGTGTTGTACTAAAAAGATGTTGGGCTGCAGACATACAAAGACAAATAAATATTGTATTATTTCATTGATATGGGATAACTAGAACAGGCAAATTCATAGAACCAAAGTAAATAGAGGTTATCGGGGTCTGGGAAAAAGGGGAATGGGGAGTTATTATTTAATGGGTAAAGAGTTTATGTTGGGAATGATTAGAAAGTTTTGGGTAGAGATAGCGATGGTAGTTACACAAAATTGTGAATGTACTTAATGCTGCTAAATTGCATACTTACAAATGGTTAAAATGATAAATATGACGTCATTTATATTGTACCACAGTAATGACAATAAATGGTCTGGCTTTGACCAAACAGACCCAGATTTGAATTCCAGATTCCTGTAAGGTGAACTCCCTTCCTACACAGACAGCAGGCTTAGTGCTGACCAGAGGCTAGAGACCAGGGAGAACTAGGCAAGAGGAGTGACAGAGTACTTGGCAGAGAATCCAAGTGTGAGCCAAGAGGAGAAAGTGGGAACTAGGAAGAATTCAGTCCTGGCACAACTTGCTAACAAAACAACTGTCCAAATATGGATTGATTGGCTTTGGGAGATAGTGAGTTTCCTATTATTGGAGGTACTGAGAGCTGCTCACCCTCTTGGTAAGGACAATCAGCATAAAGTGATCTTTAATGATCTTTAAATTCCTTTTCAAAAGAGCAAGTAGGTGATATTATTCCTTTACAGTCTCCTTAAACTATAAGACATGTGCATAAATGTCCTTCACTTCAAAGGTGAAGTGAAAAAAATAATGAAGGCAGAAAAAGAACTCTAATTTATTCAACCTATTCCCCAGTAAGCAGAATCGGGATATTGAAGAATATGTAATAAAAAGAAACGAATCCTTAGGAATAAGAATTGTCAAATACATTACATTATACAAGCTTATGAAAATGTTTTTTTGAGCATTCCTCAGATGAACAAACGGGGACCCCAAAAAACCGAAATTTATTTATTAAAGATTGTGTATTTATTCTTACATGTTTAAACTTCAGTCACCTTCAAAGTACTCTCTGTTTGATGTGACACACCTATGGAGACACTTTTTCCACTGCTCATAACGGTTTTTGAACTCTTCGATTTTGATGCCGTTTAGTGCTTCTGCCATTTTTGTTTCACCTCTTCCACATAAGCAAAATGTTTCCTTTCCAGGGCTTTTTCATCTGGGAAACAACAACAAAAAATTGCTCCGGGCAAGATGGGATGAATAGGGAGGGTGCGGCACGGGGGGTCATGCCACTTTGGGTCAAAACAGCTGAACACTCAGTGCGGTGTGGGCAGGTTGTTCATATAAATCACCTGTCATGAAATGGGCAAACATGTTGAAAGAATCTCCCCCCCAAAATTCACTGAAGCCGAACACAGCCTCTCAAAACAATGCTAGCTGGTACGCTGATACCAGTGGGTTCCTAAAACACTTACCTAGTGGGGAAAGCCTGCACTACAAGAAATAATTCTGGTTTTGGGGGGTCCCCCTTGTCTACAGTCCTTAGGGCTAATTCAGGCACTTTTCTGTCTGAACAAGGTCTACATTCAGTTAATTCCTATTCAAAGCATGCCACTGCATTCAAAGAGAGAGACTCAGTTAACGCCTATTCAAAGCATGCCACAACTCAAAGAGTGAGACTCTGACTCAAAAAAATAATAAGAATAAGAACAGCCATTTATTGAGCTTTTATTATGAATACAACACAGTACATGCATAACTTAATGCCCACAACAAAATGTAAATTAGCTGTTACTATCCCATCTTATGTACAAAGGAACTGAGACTCAGTTACATGACTTGTGCAAGTTCACCCAAAGAAGACCCAAACATGGACTGCTCTACATTCTTATTACACTCTTTCTGTTGAGTCACGTGGCCACTCACCCATGTTTCCCTCTTGCTTGTCCAACCAACTAAAATTTTTTTTTTAGTTGACGATCCTCCCACCTAAACCTTCCAAGTAGCTGGAGCCACAGGCAAACCCACCATGCCCAATTAATTTTTTGATTTATTGTAGAGATGAGGTCTCACCAAGTTGCCCAGGCTGATCTTGAACCCCTGGGCTCAGACAATCCTCTTGCCTCAGCCTCCCAAAGTACTGGGATTACAGGTATGAGTCACCAAGCCCAGTCAACTGTAAATTGAAATAAGGATAAGAAATAGCACACTGCACATCCCTCTGAAAACAGAGGAGTTATTAATCCTATGATTTTTTTCCTTCAGAGTAACTATCAAAACTGAACTAGGACAATTTAAGGGGCATAAATTACACATTATTATTATTACAGTAGAGAGCCAGGGTCTAGCTCTACCACTGAGGCTGAAGTTCAGTGGTGTAATCATAGCTCACCACAGCCTCAAACTCCCAGGCTCAAGCAATCCTGCTTCAGTCTCCCAAGTAGCTGATACTGCTGGCACATGCCACCATACTGTTTTTGCTTGTTTTGTCTTGCTTTTTGTAGAGACAAGGTCTCACTATATTACTCCTGGCCTCAAGTGATCCTTCCCACATGAGCCACCACATCCACCGCATTATGTATAGTGAAGTGAAAAATCTCAGGCTAGAATTTAAGTCTCAGTTCCTAGTCAGAAAATTGGGGATGGCAATATCTACAGAAAATTAGACAGAACTGGATTTGAGTTCCTGCTCTGCCACAGAGTCAAATTCAGTAGGTAAGGCTCTTATACCACCAAGCGACAACAGTCATCACCATCACTCCTGTTGAGTCGGAGGCCAAGGAAGAAGCAATAAAGAGATAATTCAAGCAACTCAGTGGGCACAGTGGCTCAAACCTATAATCCCAGCACTTTTGGAGGCCGAGGTGAGAGGATTGTCTGAGTCCACGGGTTTGAGACCACCCTGGGCAACTTGGTGAGACCTCATCTCTACAATAAATCAAAAAACTAGCTGGGCATGGTAGCACGCACCTGTAGTTCATGCTACTTGGAAGGCTGAGGTGGAAGAATCGCTGGAGCCCATCAGGTCGACACTGGGAGGCCGTGAGCATGCCACTGCACTCCAGCCTGGGCAACAGAGTGAGACTCCAACTCAAAAATAAAAAATAAAAATAAAACAACTCCATCAGGATAATACTTTTTAATATGCTTTTATTCTAAAAACAATTTTTTAAAAAAACAAGAATTACAAAAGGTAAAAACCCCACCCAAGGCCAACCCAAGTGAATGCATTAGCCTTGCTCACTAATGCAGAGGAGTCTTTGTTAATTTAGAAGCAGACAGTCTCACGAGATAATAGAGTTGGTCTCTTATTATGTTGATGCTGAAAAAGAAATCTGAGCCTCTTGGTGAGAAGGTGCACAACTTTTTTTCCAAGCCATCTAGGATTGTTTAGCCTAGTGAGATGAAATTTACAAAAGAAAACTGAATGATGAGAATGAGCTAAGGTAATTTATTCCCCAATGTAATTTACTCCACATTCTTAGGCAGGCAGGCCCTGGACACACTGCCTTTTCACTCCACCAGCCTCCTGATATGTAACAGGGGCCATTAAGCTAGGTAAAAAGATGAATTGCTAGAGGTGATTATGCATGCTTTCATCAGCCCATGAAATGCACCCAAGAACAATAAAGATATCTGATGACCTGTCAGGGAGATGCTTATGCAAATGAGAACATCATGATTATCCTTCTGCTTGTTCATCTAAAGGCTATCATGAAATATAGATGGAAAAATTTCACTTGCTCAGTAGTATCACAAATAAGAAGCGATTTTAGATTGGGAAATGCTAGAAATGGAAATTCATGACCAAATGCCACATTCAGCTATAAAAGAAGACAATAACGGACACAGATCATCATCCAAGCTTATTGCCTTTGGAAACAATAATTTTATCACATGACAGTTCCTACTGCTATCTTGAATTACAGTATTTGGTGCTGAAAATTATTTGTAATCCTCAGAAGTGAAATACACCGTAAATATATATCATTAGCATCTTTTTGTCCTTAAGTAGTAAATGATATTTCTGACCTGAATTCAGTAACCTTCAAGGTGTCCATGACAATTAAGACAAAAAGAGATTCAGGCAACTGATAGAAGGCTATACAGCAAAACCCTCATGGGAGTTTGAACTCCACTCAGTTATTCTGAAGCCCACTCTCCTCCTCTCATGGCTATTCAGTGAGTGACACTATATGTAAGAGCAAGGCTTTGGCTTCAAGGAGAACTATGTTCATAAAATACTAGATATTTGGCCTCAGTATGGCTTTCCCAAGTAAAGATAATAGTACCTGTCTCAGAGAGTTGTTGTGAATAATTAGATGAGGTTACATGCATAAAGTTCTTAACATAGTGCCTGGCCAGTCATTAAGGGCCTCTCTTAACAAATGACAGTATAATTAAATGAGACATCCATCTGCCTACGGACGTCTTCACTTGAATCTCAAACTTAGCATATCCAAATTGAACTCTTCATTTTTGCCTTCAAATGTGTTATCCCAGTTTTCTCTGTTTCAAGAAGTGGCAACTCCATTCCTTCTTTTGTTCATGTCAGTAAACCTTGGAGTCATCCTTGAAGTCATTTTTTTTCTTAGATTCCCCCATACCTCATCTGCAAATCCTGTCAGCTCTACCTCCAAAATGTAGTTATAACCCAGCCACTTCTCACTCCCTCCACCTATCCCCCAGTCCAAACCACCACAATCCCCGACCTGGATTGTAGCTCTAGCTTCTTCCCACGTGACCTTCTCTCTCCCTTGCCCCTCTTATAGTCTATTCTCTACACGGCAGTTAGAAAAATCAAACTATGTCATTCCCTTGCTCAAAACTCCCCCTGGTTTCTCATCTCACACAGAATAGAAGCCCCAGTCCTTACAACGGCCTATCAATCTCCCTGAGGTGCCACCCCACCCACTTTGTTGCCCTCCCTCTGCCCATGTTCCCATTGCTCATTCCTCTGTGAACTCACTGGCATTCTTGCTTCACAGTACTTGTTACCACATACCATCTTATGACTCTTTTTTTTTATTTCTCCCACCACCACCACCATGACGTATGTCTCGCAAGAGCAGGGATTTAGTCTGCTTCATTCAGCCTGTTCCACAGAGCAGGGCATATTCTTTTTTGATGACTAGAAGGAAAGACACACAATGAATGCCTCACTATAAGAAACAGATGTGTTCCGTGATGTTGGGGGCTTAAGGACTAAACTAAATGCCACAAGTTGAGGTTTATAAGTTCATCCTAAGTAAGTTTCTTTGGAAAAACTTAATCAATTAAACAATTGGCTTCACTAAGGAGAAAACTGAGGCCTAAAAACAAGCCCCAAATCACATGGTATGTGTTAGAACCTGGACTCCGTCAAGTTCTTCTGCACCAAGTTCATATACTTGCCCCTGAAGTCCATGCTTTCGATTGAGTTTGGAGCATGCTGTAGTCTGAAGTACATAAATTATAGAAAGTGTACATAAATTCAATTCTGGTTGACAGGATTTGGGGGAAAGATTTTATTTGATGTACAGTTTATTTAAAATCTTTGACTTTGGTTTTTGATTGAATGTGGTATACTGTTGTAAATGATTAAACAGCTATCAGTTGTTGTGAGCCCATATTCCTAGCACAGTGTTAAGTGCTTTACGAGGATTAACACAATGAAGTTTTAGAGTCTTCACGAGTACTATTCTCTCCATTTTGCAATACAAGAATCCAAGGTTAGAGGAGATGAGATATCTTGCAGAAGGTTGCACAGCTAGCAAGAGATGGGGCCAGTATCTAAACCTGAATAGTCTACCTCTAGAGCCAATGCTCTACTGAATTAAGAAAGCTGCAGTTAATATTTTATGATAATGTTTCATAAAGATGTGTCTGCTCCATAAGTTCACTTTCTTTTATCCACTTTTCTGAAAGTGAGAAAGATACATATTACAAATATCATTTTGAAAGTGTTTATCACAAATATTGAATCAGGCTGAAACTCACTTGCAAAATATATCATATGTATGTATTTCTTCTTTTAATTAACATGCAAAATGAAAAACATATCTGTGGAGAAATGCTGAGTTTTGTTATCAACATATCTCAAGGCATAATATATTTTCATTAAAAAATATATGGAGACACAAAGAGTTTGTACTCCCTTTATCAGAGATCCATTGATGTTCATAGCTATGATGATCTGAAATAAGCAATGATTAATTATGATATGCCTTAAGAGCTTCTTGTGAAAATACCAAATGATAACACTGAAGAGAAGAAATGACAAAACATGAGACAAGTCAGTATGTGAATCACTAAAGTTGTCATGGGTCAGGAGAAATTCCTTACAGCTCTTCTTAGACCTTAGAATTCTAAAAACCACTAAAAAGGCAGGGAAAGTTCAGAGAAAACAAGACAACCTCAGAGTTTAGATGACATAAAATCTTTCCCAAAGAATACTGAGTAAAGTAACTACATTATTTCACTTTCAACAGCAAACTACATGATTCGAGGAACACTTACATTCTTTAAAATTCCTAAGTGAGGAGAAATGATGTGTTAAAGATAAGAAAATGTTATCTAAGCCCTTATCTTAAATATTATCTAAACACACAACCTCAGACATGATCCTATGGAAACTGGTGAGTTACAAGAAAGTTAGTTGGATGGGGAAGGAATATTCTGGGGCAAAAAGGTCAGAAACGATTCCAGACATCCTCGTAAATTTGGCCATAGAGTCTAGAGCGGGAGCCAAGAACAGAAAATGGGATGACAGAAAATGAAGGCCATCCTTCATTCCTTTTCGTTGCTATCCACTCTGCCACCTCCTGCCTAGGAGAAAGGAATAGTCATGTTCAATATTAGGTTTTCACGTGTTTCCATCCCTTTAAGACAAAATCCAGAAGAGATAAGAATATCTTGGCATTTCTTTAAGAGCTTAACCATTCAACAACGGAAACGCATGAGACCAGGCGCAAAGGAGAACGGCCTCAGGGCCTCTTTTATCCGGGTTCACGAGGGAGTCATGCACCAGTCCGTCTGCCTGCCTGCCTGCGCCTGCAGTTCTTCAGTAGCCAGAGAAAGCCTCATTTGAGTTTTAAATCCAGGATTAAATAATACATCAGATTGAAGAAAAAAGCCTTGTCATTTTCAAATTTCTTATGTATAACTCTGAATTCGAGAATATTCTGGTTTGTACTGGAAACTTAAATCTTGGAAATTTTGGGTTTAGTTTGGTTGGATACTGTGGACTATGAAAAGAGCTCCATATCAGGATTGTGGAGACCTGAATTCCAATCCTATGTCTGCTATAACTAGCTATGCAGGTGGGGACAGCTCATTCAGCACCTCAGATTATAGTAAAGGGGTTAGATTAGATGCGTATCTCCAAGATTCCTTACAGCCCTATGTTTCTTCCTCATCTGAATCTTCATTCAAGAATGGCAGCTTAAAATAAATACCATATGAGACATCAATATGAGCCTCAAATGTTTAGTCTCCTAGTAACCACATTAAAAATTTTGTAAATTGATTAAATTAGTTTTAATATACTTTATTTCACCCATAGGACCAAAAAAATCACTTTGATATGTAATTATTACTAAATAATATTAATTAGATATTTTACATTCTTTATACTAAATCTTCAGAATTGGTGTGTATTTTACATTTGCATCGTATCTGAATTTGGACTAGTCACTTTTCAAGTGTTCATTAGTCATATGTGCCTAATGGCTTCCATATTGGATGTGAAAATTTAGAGGGCTTCAACTTTTCTTATCTAAAAATAAAATAAGCATACAGCCTATCTTCATGATGAGAATCCACTTAAGGCAGAAAAGCTATTCATTGAAATATTATGTTCATCATATTGAGGGTGGTATAATGCAAGAGGTGACCAACAAAGAAAGGGATGGGACTTTTGACGGGAACTGCCAGTGGAATGACACAGAGGAAAACTGTGTCTTGTAGAAATGAGAAGATTGAACAGAAGTGATCTATGCCACCCCCAGGCCTGGTCCACAAAATCTACCCCATCATCCTCCACTCTTCTTCTTCCCTTATCTGCAGATGTATGCACAGTATCCACTTAAGGTCTCTGTGGCCCTAAGAACAATTGGAGCCACCAAGTCAGGGGTTCTTAATCTGGAGTCTGTGAATCTTCAGAGGCTCTGTGGATGGCATTCAGGGACCAAAAGTTAAATAGAGGAAAATAACATTAGTTTTATTAACCTTCAACTCAAATTCAGCATTTCCTTCAATTCTGAATGTAGACAACATGCCACCGTCCAAGTTCATCACCAACAGAGCTCATATATGTTTTCACAGCACCTTTACACTGCTGCGTATCTTAGAAAAGCACTTCTTCAAAGTGACAGTAGTTATTACACCCTCTGTGAGATCTTGACATTGAACGCATTAATAAAGAAGCACATATGTTATTATATCCTAGATTTTAAAAATATTTTGATAACTGCATTTCAATAAAATTGGTTCCTTTTATAATCCTGTGTCTTTTTTGTCTTCATTTAAAAATGCAATTCTTAAAAAAGGTCTCTGGACTTCACCAAACTGCCAAAGACACAACGCACTACATGGAAAAAGTCTGAGTCAGTGAACAAGCCCATTCCCCTTCACTAGTGCCCACAAATCACATTGGACTTTGTAATGAGTGAGATATAAATCATTATAAGCCATTGAGCTTTGAGGGTTGTTTGTTTCTAGTTAGGCTGTTCTGACTAGTATACAATTGAAATATGGCTTCAAGACACTACAGATTGGTTACCACCATGACCAGATTCCATGTACTGAAGAGAGGGGCACTGGCAGTGATATGCTGGTAAACCAGATCTAAAAAAAAAAAAAAAAAAGTGCGCCCACCAAGGCTGGATGGAAGCTACCAAGGTGATGTCACTGAACTCTAAGTTAGAAAGGGATGCTCAGATTCAGCTCTTGCTGGCCAGAGTGAGCTGACTCCTGGCATCTCACGGGGACTACTCTCCACAATGACAGTTCCAAGAAAGGTGTCATCCTATTGTCCTTCCCTGGTTTAAGGGTAGGGATGTGCATCGGGCCCTGAGAATACTTGTTTAAAGGTTTCTATTAAACCCTTGTGACTGACTCTTTCGTAATGAATAAATAAAGCAGAATACCTTACATGCAGTAATTTGTAAATTCAACAAGCTGTTGAAAAGAATCTAATTAGTACTAATTACAATACCAGTGTCCCAACACATTATAATGCCATTGCTTCTGTAGAGGCATTGTGTTTAAACACTCTGAAACATTAATTAGTCTGCAGAACAAATGTGTGAGTTAGGCATTATCCAGCAGTATGTAAAAGCCAATTATTTACTTGGGAAAGGCCTGATGCCATTACTGATAGTAAAACAAATTGATTAACATAATAGTAGGACTGGGAAATCTGAGAATTATATTACATTTATTGAATTATATTATTCATTGCTGACTTTCTTTTGCTCACTGGGCATTATTACATATGAGAAACTGAAGGCAGCCAGGTGACAAACCCAAAGTCTAAGATAATCCAGCTTTCAGTTTCAGTGAATCCTCAGGAGACTGTCACGCCTGTTTCTCAAATTTGAAAGCTCCATTTATTTTTATCTTTGTTAACGCCTTATTTGCTAAATATATATATTTTCTTTTATAATGAAGAAGTTGCCTAGAGGTATCATTTTATTTTAGGTTAATTTAAAGTGGCCCGCAATGCCTGCTTCTGCCTATTTGTAAATTCTTTATTATGTTTTGTTAAGATTAAGATGAATTTTTATTTCTGAATTAAGTGATTTATAATCTGCCATCTCATCCACTGAAAATATCCACTTCAAGTAATTTAAAATGAAATGATGGAATCAAAGATTTAGTAAACTTAAACCAGGAGATAAATTATAGGTTTAGCTCATTTAAGGGGACTAACATGGCTGACATTGCTCAAATCCTATCAAGTTAATACTCCTTTTCATGAAAGAAAATGCTGCGTGGTCTTGGAACTTCTTGACGAAACAGCTGAAATTTCTGGAAGAGCATATCCTGTTACCTTTTCTTTGAGACACTTACTTGCCTGGCCACATGGGAAGCACTCAATAAATGTTAGGTTTTACTATTGCTATTATTATCATTCCTCAGACCAGGAGTTACCATTTTTAGTTAAGAACTGACATCTCAGTTGATAAGCACAATTCTCAATCATGCTCTAAAATTCTTATTTACTTTAAGTTTAAACAGTACATTTTAATTATTGTTACTGATTTAATCCTTCTCTCTAAAACCATTTTAAATATTTATACTCCAGAGAGTCCACATTTGTTGTTGATACTAATAAAATTTATCTTTATTCTAACTCTAAGCCTGTGTCTGCTTTGCTCAGGCAATTATTCAGACCTATCTATCTAACTCTCTCAGGATGAGTTGCATAGGAAATAATTCCTTAAACAAACACATTCAGTCCAAATTTGGAAAACTTCTGAATTCTTTTGAGCTAATCATAGAAACTGTCACTTGTTCTTTGTGCACCCCAGAGTGAAGGGTGTAAGACCCCTATGAACAATGCCCTTTTTAAAAGAACATCCACATTTCCCTTCATTTGTGAGCTGACCCTGCTCCGCTGCTCCAACCCCAGGCCAGCCCCTCTCTACAGCTACTCATCCACAGACAGTGCTCTGCAGCTGTTCTGCACCTCTCTCAGCACTATGGAGAATGTTGGTAGCAGGCCGGGACAACCACATCTCCAGATGTTCCAATGGGCTACAAAAACATGGTGGTCGCATGGCTCTTTCCTAAAGACTGGAGACTGGAAGGATTTTTCTACATCTTCCATTTTCTCCTCATCATGTTCATGTTTTCCTCCACTTTCACACATGAGTATATTTATAAGAACTGCCTTCCATCCTTGTCTGCTAATTTCATCATGTCTGTAATTTCTATGTCAATTTCTATTGACTTATTTTTTTTCTTAGAGTTGTGACTGTTTTCCTGCTTCTTCATTTGCCTGGGGTAATTTTCAACTGGATGCTGGATACTGTGAATTTTACATTGTTGAATGAGCATTTTGTGGTACTCCCATAAAGGATCTGGACTTTGTTCAGGCATGCAGTCAAGTTACTTGGGATCAGTTTGATCCTTTTGAGGTTTGCTTTTAAATTTTTATTAGAGCAAGTCCAGAGCAGCCCTGTAGTCTAGGACTAATTTCTGCTTACTACTACTGAGGACTCTAACCAATGCCCTATATATTACAAAGTTTTTCTACTTTGGATGATGGGAGCATGAACTATATTCCGCTCTGGGTAAGCTCCAGGAATTGCTTGGTCCTATTAATCCACAGACAAATGATCTTCTGTTCTAGAAGATCTTTTATTTCTTTGATAATTTTCTTCCCTTCATCTTCTTTGTTCTCTATTTTCTGGGACTTCTGTTAGTCAGATATTAAAAATTTGGGGATTGACCCTTTAATTTTTTTCGTTATAATATTGCCTCATCTGTTTTCCATCTTCTGATCTTTGTGTTTTATTTTCTGGAAGATCTTCTTAACTTTTTATCCTCAAAGTCACAACTGGATTTTTAAAATGTTGATCATCAGATTTTAAATTTTTAAGAGCTCTTTCTTATTCTATTATCATTGTTTCTTCATCACATCCTGAACTTGTTTTACAAATACAAAACTTCTCTTACTTTTTAAGATATCCATTTTAGCTTTAAAAATGTTTTTCGAGCAAGGCATGGTGGCTCAAGCCTGTAATCCCAGCACTTTGGGAAGATGAGGCGAGAGAATTACCTGAGTCTGCACGTTCGAGACCAGCCTGGGCAACATGGTGAGACCTTGTCTCTACAATAAATCTACTTGGAAGACTGAGGCGGAAGGATTGCCGGCACCCAGCATGTCGACGCTGGGGTGGCCGTGAGCGTGCCACTGCACTCCTACCTGGGCAATGGAGTGAGACTCCAACTCAAAAAAAAAAGTTTTTCTTGCCCCTCCCCCATCTTGGGGAGGTGAATCTCTCCTTTCTCTCTCTCTCCCTCTTTCACTTTCTAAATAAATGATATTTTCCAATCTAAATAAATAAAAATGTTTCTCTTCTTTCATTAATTCATTAAGCAAGTATTTATTGATCAGGAACCATGTATTCAGACACTGATCTATTTGCTGAGAATACAGCAATTAAACAAAACAAAGATCCTGCTTCATGGTGCTTCCGTTCTAGTGATGGCAGGCAGGCAGTAAAATATCAACAGGGACCCCCTCCCTTCAAACCTCTCCCTCCTGCTCACTACATTCCCCACATACCACCCTTTCTTCAGTTCCTTCAAGTTCTTCCCCTTCCTTCTCCTTCTATATGTTCTCTCTACCAAAAGTGTTCTTCTCATGGTTCTTCACATGAATACCAACTTATTTATACTTCTGAACACCACAGTCAAAGTATATCTCATCTCCCTGCCCTGTCACCACCATCAGTCTTCTATCTCAGTGCTCTTTTTAATCCCTTCATGACACTTATCAAAATCTGTAACATTGGTTACCTACTTAATAGCTTCCTTCTTCATGTTTCCTTCTTGCTAACCAAATCTGATTTTGTTCAGGTATCCATAATCTTCCTTATAGCCATGTGCTTCAGAGAAGTGGCTCTACCCCTAGTCCAGAGGCGATTCTTGATTGGTCTAACCAAATTATGATAATTCCATATTCTTGCCAGAGATGGTTTAGGAAGGAATATGTGACCCAACTCTGACACGTGGAATATAAGAGGAAGTTTGCTAGTAAGGTATCTGGGAAAAGTTTCTTTGTTCTCATAAAGAGACTCAAAGAATACATAGATCTCTTTTTAGTCTCTAGGACATCGCCGTACCTAAGAATGCAATACCATTTGCTGCTCCAGTCACCTATCAACCATAAGGAGAGCTAGCCCACGGATAGCAGAAAGATAGAAACAAGCTGGGCTTTGGTGAAATCACTGAATCACTAAATTAATCCCATCTTCAAATTTCTTTGAGTTTCTTGTTTTGAATTTTTGTTGTTTCTGTCTTGTTTATTTGTTTGTTTTTTGAGACAAAGTCTCACTCTGCTGCCCAGGCTGTAATGTAATGGCAAAATCATGGCTCACCACAGCCTTGACCTCCTGGGCCCAGGTGATCCTTCCATCTCAGCCTCTCAGTAGTTGACACTGTAGGCATGCACCACCATGCTCAGCTAATTTTTCTGTTTTTTGTAGAGAAGAAGTCTCACTTTGTTGCCCACGCTGGTCTTGAACTCCTGAACTCTTGGCCTCAAGCAATCCTCCTGCCTCAGCTTCCCAAAGTGCTGGGATTACAGGTGTGAACCACCATGACTGGCCTATGAGCTCTTCTTAAGGACTCTATAAACAATGAGCAAACACCAGAGAGTCACCAATATAAGGGCTGATGTATTAAATAACACAATTGGAGACCAATGAATACACGAGAAATGAGAATAGAATATAATAGACACCTGCTGTGACATAATAAAATCATAAAATACAATTGGGGGAGAATTGGATTAGCATGTCCAAAAATTTTGTTGCTGATTTTTAAAATAATTTGTTCAACAGTTTTCTATAATCATAATTTATGGTAGCGGTATCCATATTGTTTTTCTGAAACTGTTGTGTGTATTAGGTGGGAAAAGCAAATGAGAACTTGAATATATGTAATTCTACCATCTTTTGTGCCTTTGAAAAGCACAATTCTCAGTGAAAGGAAATATAAATATGATATACATTTTCGTCCAAGTTCTGACCACTAAAAAAGTCCAGAAATAATGGTCAACCTAGTCAGAACAATGAGCATCCCTAGACCTAAACTATCATCTTGAAACACCATTTCCCACTAAAAAGATATCTGGTTTTCTTACAAATTTTGCTTATTCCAGGTATGGGGATTGGTCCTGAGGTTGATCAAGTCTCGCTATTCCTGTCAATTTGTAGAAAAAAAGGAGAAAAATGTGTGTAACTGCACCATGAGCAAACTGTGGAAAACACTACATGTCAAATAGCACAGGTCCTTCAATAGGTAATTTGCAAATAAAAGAAAGATGTAGAGGAAACCTGTAGACTGAAAAGACATATATTTAGATGAGTAAGACTATAGTGTTTAAAAATGATATAACCATAAGAATATATGAGGATGTCATTATTATGAAATCTAGGATTAGGAGTGTGATCATATGTTACTGGGGAACCCCCAAATAACTGTAGCTCATGGTGTTCATGCCTGTGTGTAGTTCTCTCTTCTTGAATCTGGGCTGGCTCCAAGGCTGGGCTTTAACTAATACAGTGTGGCAGAGAATTGCTGTGCCCTTCCAGGCCTAAGCCATAAGTAGTCCTAGATGCTTTTACACTCTTGCAAACCTTGACCTACCATTTTAAAAGTTCAGTATTCTACTGGAGAGATCATCTAGAAAGCCCACCTGGAGAGAAAGAAGCCTTCTTAGTTAAATCCAGCCACCAGCTAAATGCAGCCACAGGAATAACCTCCAATAAAACAGAAAAAATAAGAAGTAGAACCACCCAGCTACTATTCTGTTCCAATAACAGAATTGTGAACAAATAAATACTTGCTTTAAAAGCCAGAATCTCTGAGGTTGTTTTTCAGGCAGAAATAGATAACTGAAAATAATGGTTATCTTTGGAGAGACAGAGGGATCTAGAACTGAGAAGGGGCCTGTGAAGCTCTTTCTATTTCTTAACTGGGTGATGGCTGCCTAGATATTTGCCTTATAATGAATGACTCACTAAGCTATGCATTTGCTTAGTGTGGTTTTCAAAATCTATGTCTTATTTCAAAATAAAAATAGTTTTTAAAGGGAAAAAGAAAAAATTATCCACATGGTTTGGAATGGAGACATTTACTCTTCTTCCAAAATTCCTGAGACTATGAACCTTTTAAAAATCATTCTGGGGCTCCTTGTAAAAACTATTACTTTATTTTAATCCTACAGACTCATTCCATACAACATCAAGCATAAAAATATAAACTAGACCTTGCAATCTGCCAAATAAAATTAATTGCTTTCGTATATTTAAATACATTATTCTTTCCTATTAGTGAAAAAAAAGACAGTAACAAAAGCAGGGGAGGGGAAGACATTTTCAAGCTGGCTTGCATTTTCTTATTGGCAGCAACTTGCTAGTCTCTTTTTAAAATGAATTTTCCAGTTTCAAAGGAGAAAAATCTGTAATGCATTTGGGGTTGTGTTTAGTTGTCTGTGTGTGTGTGCATGTGTGTGTGTATGTGTGTGCATATGTTTGGAACTGTTCAAATTTTGGCCCACATGTCCTGTGCTTTGCTAAACTACCTTAAACAGACTGTAGCAGATGAATTGTGCTTGTATTCTTTTGTCTTCCTTTCTGTTATACTTCTTACTTCTGACTTCATTTCCCGTCTCATTAACGCAAATTGTCATATGTATCTTGTTTCTTAGAGTGATGTTACCTAGCTATGCTGACCCAAAAAATTAAAATTTCTGATCAGGAGATTAAAATTCACTGCTGTTATTCACACTGCATATTTTGTAAGACTTTCACAGTCCATTTATTTTAAATTAGAAACTACTGTTTTAAAAAATGGGCTCCTACTGTTTTACTTCGTGTGATCCCAGTTCAGACCTTCCCAAAGATTACAATAAAGTAAAACCACAATCAGTTCAGTAGTCCACGGTAAAAATAAAAGAATTAAAAACTACTGTCACCTTAGCAATTACTATACTAGTACGCCTGGACGATGTAGTCCCCTTGCAGCCAACGACCATAGTCAAAGGTATATTTCATCAAGACCAGGTCTTGCTTCAGCATCTGACTCTATGGGTCTCAACAGGGTTTGTCTAGAACCCACAAGGGGGAAAGTCACAGGAGAAAATGTTAATTTGTCTCAGTCTACTGTCTGCTTTCTTTTTGATGGAATCTAAGAAACTGTCCACTCACAAAATCTGTCATGGCTTTGCAACATTCCACTTGGGGCTTCTTAAAGAGCTTCCCATTTCCAAAGTCTTGGTTTCAATTCACAAAGACTAAAGGAAATGAAAAGTGAGTATTGACCCTATAAGTTTCCAGTCTGCGGTAGTTTTCCTTATTCAAAACTCCTGCTAGCTCCATCAGTAGTTTGGCATGCTGAAAAGTATTTCTTGAATCAAAATATAAAGTGATCAATACTGAGCCCTCTGGCTCTTCTTTACCCCAACCACGCTACTCCAGAGGAGCGGCAATTCCTCACTTCTTAAAAGGTCTCATTCATTTCTACAAATGAGGAACTGAGACAAATACTAACAGTATAATCTTTACCCACGTTCTACTTTCGTTTTTTGTTTTTTTGAGTTGGAGTCTCATCTGTCGCCCAGACTGGAGTGCAGTGGCCGCTCCCGGCCACCGCAGCCTCGACCTGCT
This sequence comes from Cephalopachus bancanus, assembly GCA_027257055.1. Classification (NCBI taxonomy): domain Eukaryota; kingdom Metazoa; phylum Chordata; class Mammalia; order Primates; family Tarsiidae; genus Cephalopachus; species Cephalopachus bancanus. The sequence goes on from JAPVLO010000057.1 coordinate 7,992,132, forward strand.
GGGCTCCGGCGATCCTTCCGCTCAGCCTTCCGAGTAGCTGGGTCTACAGATGCATGCCACCACTGCTGGCTACTTTTTTATTTTTTTGTAGAGATGAGGTCTCTCTATGTTGCTCAGGCTGGTCTCAAACTCCTAGGCTCAAGTGATTCTCCCACCTTGACCTCCCAAAGTGCTGGGATTACAAGTGTGAGCCACTCTGCTCAGCCTTTGTCTCTTCTTCAAAGGGGAAGCAAACTTCCTCAGAAGCAGCTGGAAGACATTCCCTCAGGCATCATTGACCAGATCATATCACAATCCCACGCCTAGTATAATCACTGGTGAGAAGACCACAACACCATGTGAGACACAGACCAATCAGCACCCACCCTCAGGGACCATAAATGGGGCTAGCGTTTCTGAAACAGGGGGCTGCACGAATAAGCTTCAACATCTGAACAAAACTGGGGTCCTGCTAGAAAGGGGAATGGGGAAAGATGTTGGATTGGCATCCAGCACTGTCTACCATACTCTATGTCCTAACTTTCCCATCACAGTATACTGCCATTACTAGCCAGATAACCTGGACTCTAAGACTACACTGCCATAATCACTCTGGTAAATCAGATCAGTTCTTATGCCCATCTCCCACCCACAAATCATGACTGAAGAAGACTAGCACTACACATCTAGACTGAGTCAACTGCAAATGCGGACAGCTCACCCCATCCTCCACTTTGCCAACAGAGACGTCACTCTAGACGCCATTATCAACATAAATTTTATATCTAGCCACCTAAGTTAACTCTTGTGGTACAAACATGAAGGAACTCCTCTTCAAAAAATACATGCTATTTTTAAGCTGAAAATCATTTCTTACTTTATAAGCATCAGATCATTGATGAGAACTTCAGGGGAAGCCACAGAGTTCCTTCACACATTAATTGTGATTGACTATGTAATCATAAATCTGGGGGGTGGAGTAATGGACAGTTTTCCTAACTGCTACTTGCTGCTAGCAGGCCTAGGAGTGCCCACCAACTCCACACAGGATCTAGGTCTCCCACAGCTCTCAGCTGCACTGTGGCACTGATTTTTCAGTACTTTTTTGACCTCCACAGAACCTCTTATGTGGGAGTGTTTTCAGGTTTGTTTTCTTTTTGATTCATAAAAAATTCAATGGCAATTTTAAAGAGGAAACAAAATTATTGCTTAAACAGGAAAACACATTGTGGGACTATTTTTCCTACAGTTCAATTTTGGGCATATCAAAAGGTTTAAAAGAAGAAAAACAAACATAAAAAGAGAAGAATATTCTAAATTGACCTCTTGACCACTGATGCCTGCATTATATGAGCGCTTTTTCTCATTAAAGGACGATCCTTTTAGATCAGGGCTAAAAGCATCACTGAAGGCTAACACGTGGCACTGCTCATGGGATCACAAGTTGGTCACAGTATTATCTTAATAGATAATACTTAAGATGTTTCTTTTTTTTTTTTTTGAGTTGGAGTCTCACTCTGTCACCCAAGCTGGAGTGCAGTGGCACACTCACGGCCACCCCAGCATTGACTTGCTGGGCTCCAGCAATCCTTCCGCCTCAGCCTTCCGAGTGCCCGGAACTATAGGCGTGCACTACCACACCCGGCTAATTTTTGGTTTATTGTAGAGACAAGACCTTGCCAAGTTCCCCGGACTGGTCTCGAACCCTCAGGCTCAGACAATCCACTTGCCTCGGCCTCCCAAAGTGCTGGGATTACACGCTGAGCCACCAAGCCTGGCCAAAGATATTTCTTAATAGAAACATTCTACCAAGGGAAATTACTGGAAATCCTCTAGAAACAATTCTAAAAAGTTATTCTGTTGTAAGAAACATGAACCTGGTAGTAATTTCCCAGAGCTAACATCTTAGGAGATGAAGAAACTCCTAAACACACCTGACACATCATTACCCAGAAACCGACTAAATCCTAAGAAACAATGTATTTTCAAAACATCCATATGACATGTGTTTTGAGGCACACAGGGAATGGCAGCTGCTGAATGATCTGTATAAAAGTAAACCCCTGATTCACCATCCTTAGCACACTAGAAGTACAATTGCTTATAGCACACACAAAATAAAGTTAACAAAAGTCACCCAAAAACATATTGACCAGCTATCCTTCTTGTTAGCAAAGTTTATTAAGCTTGAAAGAAAGTTACTGTCATAGTTACAGGAGCTTTCAAATCTGCAATATTTCAGTGGTAGATTTATAAGGCTTTATAAGAAATAGGTCATAAAACAATATTTAAAGTTTACTGTCATACTTTCAATTGCTTTGCTTACAATTGAATCACAGCTTGAGAATATTAATACTTATATGCTAAAAGATGGGGAAAGAGGTAAAGATAGGGATAGGGTTTTATTCAGGGACCTGGGGCTTCAAAAACATCAGAAAATCACAGCCCCATGACCTTTATTTGCTCACTCACTAACAATTTACAACACCAGGCATTTTTTCCAAGGTTCTTTTCTCTTTTGGCAAGACTAAGATTCTCACATGAAGCAACAAGTCATTTTCTCTAGAAGTCTTCTAACTTTAACTCTTCTCTTCCCTTTCCCAAAGTGCCCTCCCAAATATAGAATGAAGGGATAAAACTGAACAAGACTAGGGGATGTCACGACTGTCACACCATCTGCTATAGTTTTAGTCATTCAAACACATTCATTACAAGTTCTTCATGGAACTTCCCCATATTTTTGCATGTGTAATAATTCAGTAGCTTTATACATTTTCTTGTCATCTGAGTACAGTGCCTGCATCAGTAGCAACAACCGTCATGACCATGAAGTGATTTTTAAGTGAGTTAACCCTTCATACTGCTGGACTTCAAATGATTACTGTAGACAGCCATGCCTCGACTTTAGGGGCCTCTAAACTTGCCAGTGAAACCATATAAAATAAATGTCCTCAACATAAATTTGCTAACAACCAAATGCAAGCCCTTTCTCGCTGTGTTCTGCTACATAGCTCTTTCAGCCCCCTAGACACTGGTAAAAAACAAGCACATAGCCAAATTTTTAAGACTAAGGAAGGCTTAGTTTAGCTCTTTTAGGTTTCGTTTAGTTTTTTTACTAACATAAATAGATCATCCATCATTTCTCTGCTTAATAAACAACAGCAAAGTGATACTTGACCAAGTGTAATCCCCTGACAATGTGGGCTATTGATGATCCTTTACCTCCAAAAGCACGAGAGCAGAAATCTGGAAAATCAATTACATTGCTCAAGTGCCCTGATTTGCTAACCTTTTTAAATAATCCTAAATGTTGTGGTGACTGAAAATAAATATAGAACAAGGACACAAAAGAAATGCTTTCCTCTTAAGAAAAGGCCTAAGGACCAGAAGGGTATTAAGAAGAAGTTAACCATTTATTTAAAGAATTAGGGTAAAACCTAGAATTTAATACCTAGTTGAAGTTTAGAAGGTATTTCTGGGCTAGACACGGTGGGTCACACCTACAATCCCAATACTTCGAGAGCCTGAGGTGGAAGGATTGTTTGAACCCAGAAGTTCAAGACCAGTCTGGGCAAAATAGGAGACCCCCTCTCTAAGAAAAATAAAAAATTAGTTGGGTATGGTGGCCTGTGCCTGTAGGCCGGTAGTTCCGGTGATGGGGAGGCTGAGGCAGAAGGATCATCTGAGCCCAGGAGGTCAAGGCTGTGGTGAGCTGTGATCATGCCACTGCACTCCAGCCTGGGTGACAGAGTGAGACCCCTGACTCAAAAAATAAATAAAAAATAAAGTATTTCTGAAGGGGGGTGGGGGAAACACTGCATTACCAAATGTTAGGTAATTGTTGAAGGCCAGGTTGGATGGGGTAGGGAGGGAAGAGGGGAGGCCAGTACATCCAGGAGATAAAGAGTCAGGACATCCTGCAGTTTCAGCTAAGTTTAGTTTTTGTTTTGTGCCCCATCACTCCATCTCTGATGATCTCCCTAAATGAGCTTGCCCCCGTCCACGACTTTAGCAACGGTTACAAAACACGCCAGCGTTCCTCTTTTGCTTTGCCCCTCTCCGGGGAGGGAAGGGAACCGCACAACCTGGGAACGTGATGACACTCTCCTTTCTGCCTCTGATGAAATCATCCCACAAGTGTGATATGATGAAGTTCAAGTGAAGCTGCGGCCGACGCCGCGTCTCCCAAACACCAGATCAACATTACCAGGAGGAGAACTCTGCTTTGCCGGCCGGGAATCCCAAGAGTAATCTCTAGAAATGAGAGCTATCCCCGTGGACCTTTGCGGCCAGTTCGGAGCCAGCTTCGAGCTAAGTCCCGCGCCAGGTCCCCGGGGACCGAGGTGCGCCAGGGCGGGGGCAGAAGCGACACCGAGCGGTCCCCACCCCGCGTCCTGCACCTGCCGACCTCTCATCCGCCCTGCTGTCCCCACCCCAGGCCCCCACTCGAGCCAGAGCGCGCCGCGAGCTCCCCGCTGCTGATCGCGGGAGAGCGGGCTCGGGCAGCGGGGCGCGCAGCGGGGGTCCCGGGGCCCGCAGCGCCGAGCGGGGAGCGCCGCAGGCCGGGCCCGCCGGCGCCCCCTGGGGGGAGGAGGGCAGGCGCGCGGCGCGCGGCGGGCCCAGGGTCCGGGAGGCGTACCTCGGATGTAGGCGCACTTGCCCTCGTCCAGCTGGCTGGAGACCGAGCCGCCCATGGTCGCGGCGCCGCTGCGAGCACGGCGACGGCCCGGCCCGCACCCCGCGCGGGACTGCGCGCTGCGCTCGGCGCCCGCGGCTCGCTCGCGAAGATGGATGCGACGGCGAGCCCGGCGCGGCGCGTCGGGGCAGACTTCCTCCGAGAGGCGTCGCCCGGCGGGGCGCCTCCTCCAGGCCCGCGCCCTCTGGGAGCTGGGGGCCGGCCCGGGGCTGGCCTCCCGCCCTCGCGTCCCTGGCGAGCTCCCACGGGCTCACCCAGGAGGACTTCCAGCTCCTTCCCTTGGCCCGCCGTCGCTGATCTCCACGCGTCTGGGGGCAGCCGCGCAACACCTTGGAGGAAGTGGGCCACTTCCTGAGTGACTGCAAACTCCGTGAGCTGGAACCTTCCTCACTCACACTCTGCCACGTGGAGTTCAAGAGCACCTGGGAACCTGTTAGAAATGCACAGTCTCGGCGCCCTGGCTCTCCGCCCCTCCGCGCTCTCTCTCTCTCTCTCTCTCTCTCTCTCTCTCTCTCTCTCTCTCTCTCTCTCTCTCTCTCTCACACACACACACACACACAACACACACACCAACCTCACTCTCCACCACCACACACACACACACACGCACACGCACACGCACACACCCCGCCCCAAGTAGAAACTCTGGGAGTGGGGCCCAGCCATCTGTTTCACAAGCCTTCCAGGGAATGCTGATGTCCACGAAAGTTTGAGAACTGGTGGTAAACGATGCCTTCCTGTAGCCAAGAAGTTGAGCCAAGGAGGAGGTGAGGAACGAAGGAAAAAAGGAAAGAGAAAAATGGAACGACGTAGGGAGAACCTAGGACTGGGGTCCCCCAATATAATCCCAGCCTTGAAACTTCCTAAGACTTGATGCAAGTCTATCCTCACACCTTTAGTTTCCGTTTGTCTCTTTGACAAACTGGAAATCGATCATTAGAAAAGACATTTGTTCTTTTCCCACAACCGCTGTTTAGCTTGGCCGCCTCTCCAGACAAGACCCATTTGGGCAGAGGGGTCACCACTGATTTCAGTCTATTCTTAGGAGTCATTTTTTAGGACTCCTGTTGACTTAACCTCAAGGTCAATGGCCTGTACTCACCAGAACCAGGCCTGAGGAGGACTTTGAAGGCTTTCCTCCTGCCTCCCCACAAGTTAATTCGCCTGCACTTTAACACAAGCATTTCCCACATCTCACACCCAACCTCTCACATCTTACATTCCAATCCAGCAGGAAATCCTTTCAATTCTTTTTTTTTTTTTTTTTTTTTTTGAGTTGGAGTCTCACTCTGTCACCCAGACTGGAGTGCAGTGGCCACTCCCGGCCACCGCAGACTCGACCTGCTGGGCTCCGGCGATCCTTCCGCCTCGGCCTTCCGAGTAGCCGGAATTACAGGCATGCGCTACCACGCCCGGCTGATTTTTTATTTATTGTAGAGATGAGGTCTCCGCTGCCCAGGCGGGTCTCGAACCCGCGAGCTCAGGCAATCCACTCACCTCAGCCTCCCAAAGGCGCGGGATTACAGGCTGAGCCACTGAGCCCGGCTCGATCCTTTCAATTCTACTTTCAAAATACATCCAACGGCCATTCTCATGCCCTCCACGGCCCTCCCCCATCATTTCTCACCTCTGTCATGACAACAGCCTCCTAAGTGATCTCTCTTCTTCAGAGAAAAGGCCACAAAGCCGATCGTGGCCTAGGCGGAGCTTCCTCTCTCACCTTCTCTACCACCCACCCTTGCCCTCTCTGTCCCAGTCCCACCGTCCTTCTTGCTCTTTCCAGGATGCATCAAACTCGGGGCCTTTGCACTTGTTCTTCCTTTGCATAGGATGCTCTTCCCTCCAATTCTCACACGGGTTACTCCCTGAGATTCTCGCTTCATTCAAGTCTCCACTGAAATACTGATGTCTCAGAAAGGCTTTTCCTGATCCCCTATCTAAACAGCAGCCCTCCTTTCCCCCACCCCTTGCCCTCCATCAATTCTATCCATATCACTTGCGTTATCTGACATCTATTTGCCTATCTTGCCCCCCGGTGACATAAACTCCATAAGGTCGGGGGTTTTCCTGGGTTGTTGTTCCTTGGTTTGTTGTTTTGTTTTTTCAAAATATCTGTTTTCTTTTTTGTTTTTATTTTTTCTCGAAAAGCAGGGATTTGGGGGCGTTATGTCCCCTGATACATCTCAAATGCCTATAAACCACCTGGCACATAGCAGGTACCCAATAGGGAACCATTGAATGAGTGGATGAATGAAATATATTACGTAAGAGTCTGGACTCAACAAACGCTATGATCTCAATGACTAAAGAGCATTTCCATATAACCACTCGATGATTTAAACTATTTAATGTTCCACTCTTCTCTCAGTAGTCTAGCTGGCTATTAGTATAAAGTGTAACTTTCTCAGAGTAGTAATTTCTTTCATTACATAAAATTGTTATAACTGTGCCACAGAATGCCATTATTATTATTGAAGAAAATTAATTCAGATTTCCTGCCAGAAGTAAGTTTTAGCTTGTCACCCCTTGTTTAAGAACACTCTGAGAAAAGAACTGATTATCCCAGTCTATCATTCTTTGCTCATTTGTAACATTCACAGGTGGAACAAGGTACAAGGTATAACTTGTATGGTGTAGTATTAACAGGTTTGTAACTTGGCAGTTCCAGCTTTGAATCACTTAGTGACCATGTGACCTGGTGCTTAATTTACCTGTCTCAGTCTCTTCATCTGTTTAGTAGAGCCGATAACATTTACTTCATGAGCTGTTGTCAGGTCTGTGAAGCACCTGACATATTCCCAGGAGCATAGTAAGTGTTCAGTAAGTGGAAGAAGCTAGAATTGTTACTATTAGTAAGGGCAACAGTGATCAAGCAAAGCAATTTTCTAAAGAAAGTGGAATTTTAATTGGACCTTGAGAATTATTGATGTTACATTAAGAAAAAAACTGCTGCTTCCTTCCCCACCACCCCCCAAACAAATAAAGTTCTTTTTCCCCCATTGGTTTACAGGAAAAATTAAGGAATTCATTATTTTAGTCATAGTATTTAATATTTGCAAATCCTATGTGGGCATCATTTTATTAATCACACACTAAAAATGGGTCTCCAAGCAATTCAATAACTTTATGAACCAGATTCAATTTTACATGATTCTAATCAGCTAGTTTAGAAAATGTCCTATGCATTGTAAGTTTCTGTACTACATCAGTGTATTTTCGTATCATAATACTCTTCTGTCTTCTCAACAGATTACTTTTTTAACATCTTAACTGAGATGTAATTCACATACCATAGAATTCACACATTTAGGTGACCTATTTTTTCAAAAGAGCAAATTAGTAGAAATGTAATGTCTGTAAGGTATATGTGGTTTTGAATTCCCTTGCATGCCACAGAACTATGAAGTCTGTGTGTGCCATTCTCTCATCTGAGTTAGTGGCATCTGTGTATTTCACTGCCTGCAGAGTGGAGACAGTCTCAGATGTCTTCATACTTCCCCAAGTACCTTTTACTGCCCCACAGCATAGGAGTAGGAACTCTAGAATTGACTAATAGATAAGCACACGTGTGAGGTTACGTAAGTTACTAATTTACTCTTACAAAAGCCTATTAAGGCAAACACTATTAATATTATTATCACTATTTTACAGATAAGGAAGCCAAAACTAAGAGCTTTATGGACTTTAAGATCACCTATGACCTGGGCTTGTCTGACTCCAGAGTTCATTCTCTTAACCATGATACTGCTTCCTTTATCTTAAATCTTGATTTTGTTTATTTACAAAAGTAATTCAGGTTTTACCCTAGAAAATTAGAAAATATAGATAAATAAAAGGGAGAAGAAATTGCCCAGACCCTAACCTCTTTAGATAACCCCAATTACCAGTTAGGTGCAAATTCTTACAATTTATGTATGGTTATAAGTATTTGCATAATTATAATTTATCATTATATAAAAACTTAGTGTAATTGCTATTTACCAGAATGAGATAATGCTGTCTATATAGTCTGCAATATGTGTTATAACTTTTCATTTGAAATATTTCCACTTAAATACATATCTAGATCTAGGTCAATAGTATTTCGTTGTGTAAGTGTAGCTTAATTTATCCACCTACTAGTAATATGCAATGCCTGTTTCCTGCCTTCATTTTTATATTTTTATTATTTTATCATTATTCTTCTTAATGTTTGTCAATTTGAGAGTTGAAATTGGTATCAAATTCTATTGTTTAAATTTTGAAATTCTTAATGATGAAAATTAATTATTTTTTCATTGACTTTTTAGCTATATGTGTTGCTTCAATGTAAATTGCCTGTTCTTGTACTTTTTCATTTTTCTATTGATTTAATCTTATTGATTTGAAAGAGCATTATATATATTAAAGACATTAACCCTTTTACTGTAACACACATTGCAAATTAGACATATTTTTCTTATTAAAACATATTTCCCTGTGCTTTTTATTGAATTTTCTCCTTTGAAGTCTAGGTTAACCACAAACAAAATGTAATATTATTTACCTCTGATACCTTCTCATCTTTTCTTAACACTCCTCTTTCCCTCTTATTGTTATATAACTTCTAAAGAATATCTAAAGTAATCAATAATATCTCATAGGTTGTTGTACATAGGGTTTTTATACAAAATAGATTAACTATTGGAAGTCATTTCATGATTTAAAAAAAAAAAGAAACTCCTCTACTTACTATCTGCCTCATGAGATTGGGTTTGTTTTGTTTTGTTTTGTTTTTTATATTTTATTTTAAAGATGTGGGGTGCAATGCAGGATTAGGTATACAAGTGGGCATCAAACAGGTAAAGTTTGGGCTTCCCTTTGCCTGATTTGAGATCAGGTACCCTTACCAATGTTGTATCTGCCTCCACCCTCCCAGCAGTATCCACTACTACCAATCTCTTTCTTATAGTATTATGATAATTGTTCAAGGTCTACTTATGAGTGAGAACTCTGTTCTTTGTTTCTTTGGTAGATCACTAAGTACGATAGACTCTAAATCCATCCAAGTTGCTGAAAAGTCCGTGTGTTTGTCCTTCTTTATGACTGCATAATCATAAGGTTGTTTCAATAGTCTAACACATTCTATTTGGGGGGTACAAGCTTTATGGTGAAAGAGACTAAAACTAGGCTTCATTTTTCATTTTGATGATTAAAGTTGCCTCATGATCTTGGGAAATAACTTTTTCTAAGCCTCATATTCCTTATCTTCAAAATGGGTATCTGTGAAAATTAAATGAAATTATATATTTAATACACTTCATACATGTTAATATACCTAACACACATTATCCTTTTCTAAATGAAGTTAGCATGACCACAAATAATAAATGAAAAGGTGCTTTAACTGTTATATCAATGTTAGTACATTTTATTCATATGTTAATTATACTACTTTTGTGACCAGCATATCAAACTCCCCAGGGAAAAGATATTAGTACCAGCTTGAAAGGGAAAAAAGAGCTGGGCTCGGTGGCTCAGCCTGTAATCCCGCGCCTTTGGGAGGCTGAGGTGAGTGGATTGCCTGAGCCCGCGGGTTCGAGACCCGCCTGGGCAGCGAGACCTCATCTCTACAATAAATCAAAAAATCAGACGGGTGTGGTAGTGCATACCTGTAATTCCGGCTACTTGGAAGGCTGAGGCGGAAGGATCGCTGGAGCCCAGCAGGTCGAGGCTGCGGTGGCTGGGAGCGGCCACTGCACTCCAGTCTGGGCGACAGAGTGAGACTCCAACTCAAAAAAAAAAGGGGGGGGGAAGTTCACTTATTATATTTTAATTGCATATTTAAAACAACAGTTGTTTTCATAACACAAACTACAGAAAACTTAGCTGAATAACATCTTTTCTAGAGAGAACATGTTGGAAGTGACTCCAACATCTACTTATCAATGATTCTGAAAGGTACAGAAGCCTCAGAAGTATGGAATTTTTATTAGAAAAGGATACAAATGTTTCAAGTTGAGAAACACTTGCTCGATGTGATTTTGAAATATGAATCATCACAACTTTATATAGACCTCTAGCATTGCATAAGACCTTAGACACACTGTAGAAGTCCAAGTACTTAATAGAAGCCTATAAAGGCTTAGAAGTAAGGGTGGCAGATTCTAGTAAGGGTGACAGACCAAAGAGACATTAATAGCTGTGTAGACACCAAGCTTCAAATCTGACAAAGGCCAGGCCAGCACAGTTGGCCTTGTGAAAACTGTGCCCCTACTATGGCCAAAGATAAACAGATTCTTTGTGTTCTGAAGGCAAGGATCTAAATGTATTTGGGGAAGTTGGTGCAGTGCTAGTGCACAAAGGGAAGAGTGCCACCTACTGGACCACCAGTGATACTCCCATGGGGCCACAGCTACCCAAGTGACACCGACTCCAGCACTAATCAAGTTCATTTGCCACCACCTCAATCAATTTGAGTCACGTGGTATTACTCAGCTATTTCTTTTTTTTTTTTTTTCAGGTATTTCTTACAAGTACTAATAGTCAAGTTTCTTTTTCTCAGCTGACAAATACATTACTGTTCTAGAACAGAACTTTTCCTGCTAAATTTATTTTGGAATTAATTCTATTATTTTACAATGTAAGCTTGTACACATGTATGAGCTCTGTACACACAAAGTGTGCTTGTAACACACATTTTGACATTAATTGTGATGTATTTTGTAAAGCATAGTTTTTTTTATCCTTTTCTCTTAAAATCACAGTTCCCTCTTTTCTTTGTGGTGCCAATTGCTAACACCTGTAATTATCCTAGTCAGGTGTCAATAGTTACTGAGAAGTAATACGCCAGGGCTCTGACTTCTATTCTGGTGTGTTTGAATGGGGAGATGGGAAAAAGTATTGGCAATGGAACCCAGAGGGTGCAGGAATAGTGGGACTTGGAGCGGCACGATGTCACTACCATTGTTTAGAATTTCGGCACATGGTGATTTTTAAAATGAAAGCTGTGGACCAGACACGGCGACTCATCCTATAATCCCAGCACTCTGGAAAGCCAAGGCCGGAGGATTGCTAGAGTCCAGGAGTTCAAGACCAGCCTAGGCCACATAGTGAGACTTTGTCTCTACAAAAACTCAAAAATTAGTGGGGCATGGTAGCATGCCCATAATCTCAGCTACTCAGGAGGTTAAGACAGAAGGATTGCCTAAACCCAGAAGGTCAAGACTACGGCAAACTATGATTGTGCCATTGCACTCCAGCTCAGGCAACAGAGTGAGACCCCCGCCCCGACTCAAAAAAAAAGTAAGCTGAGCTAGTTTTATTATTGTTTTTCAATGCTATACAGGGAGCAAGGCAGAGATGTCCAGATATATTGGGTTGATGCATAAGTTTCTACCATTTTTAACTTGCCCATGACAAGCAAATGTCGCATGTTGGATGACTGGCCACAGTTCATCACATTTACCAATTCTCTGTTTAACTGACATGGATTATTGTCGATTAAAGCGTTTAATCTACAGTCTTCATCAAAGCCTGATGGTCTTCTTGAACGTGGAGAATCACTCAGGACAAAGTGGCTCTCTTTGAAACAACAAGACCATTTCTTGTCATGCTCTCCCCCAATGACATTCTCCCCATACATGACACAAATGTTTTGAGCCACTCTGCTGCCTTTACTCCTCTGTTAAACTCAAACAGAAAAATATGTTGGAAGCGTTTGTTTTTTCACTTGACAATCCATCTTCTTTGGCCTACAAACAACACTTTCTTCAGATCTGCAAAATACAAGGTACATTCACAAACACAACATTGTCACTCCAAATGACAAACGATAAACAAACTCCCAACATTGCAGTGTTGCCATGCCAAAAACAAGTGCTGTGACCTTATGAATCAACCTACTATATACCTTGTGTATGGAAGGAATACTCTCTCCTCTACATTGGTATAATTTATTTTACCTGATTAAAACTGTCTGCATTGCATTATTCACAATAGCAAAAAACATGGAACGAACTGTGCTCTTCATTGAAAGAGGACTGGATTGAAAAAATGTGGTGTATACACAAGATGGAATTTTATGCAGCCATAAAGAACAAAATTATGAACTTTGCAGCAACTTGAATGGACTTAGAGACTGTAAGTGATCTATCACAGAAACAAAGAACCGAGTATCACATGTTCTCACTCATAACCAGACCTTGAACAACAATCATAATACTGTAAGAAAGGGATTGGCAGTAGTGGAAACTGCCCGGGGAGGACAGGGTCAGGATTGGCAGTAGTGGGAAACTGCCAGGGGAGAGGGAGCACACCTCATCAACAAGGGTACCTGCAGAATGAATATTTGTATACCTAACTCTGAATTGTACCCCACATATCTAAAATAATTTTTTTTTAAAAATGTCTGCATTCATGCTGCCTTAATTTCTTTGTCATATTTAACATTATAGCATTATCAATTAATTTAGGTTACAAATGATAAAGTTGTTATATTAAATATCTTAAGATGAATTCATTTAATCAGATTCCATGCCTCCTAAATTTTAGTTAAGATCAACTCACTGCCAGAGTAACAGTCTAGAAGGAGAAGGCAAGAGTAATCCAAGAGCCGGGAGTCCTTTAAAACTCATTATGGTAGTCTGTTTCCAAACTCGGCCAGTCAGGATCTTGCCCAAGATTTTTCTATTGTAGCTATTGAGGAAGACTGTTTCTTTCCTCTGGGGCTGATAAACTGGGAGGATATGAAGCTTGAGCTGCTAAGTGGATATCTGTCCACCAGAAGGAGAGCCCCTGATTCTCTGTGACATCTCATTAGTTGAGCCCTGACTTGCCCCGTTACATAAAATAATAAATCCTCCCACTTTTGTTTGTTAAGCAAGTTTGAATTGGATTTCTGTCTCCCCCACCAAAAGCATTTTGACAAATAGAAGGCTTGAAGTATGGTACTTGTATGGAAGATTAAAACATTATGGAGCTATACCATATCCTTTTATGCAATTGATTAAAGCAAATAAAAGCAGATGGCTTCCTATGAGTGATCTGTAGCATATGCCAACAAAATGGCAGTTGTGACAATATATGGCAATTGGCTTTATTTAGTCATTTGTCATTCCCCATAGTCAGATTTGAAGATGACTTATTTTCATTCTAGACAGTTGATTAATTATTGACTATACATATACACTAATTCCATTTAGATTTTAAAATTGCTGGCTCAAATTTTGGCAAGAGAATCATCAGTCCCTCTGCACATTGTGACCTGAATATATATAAATATAGTTCCATCTTACTCCCACTTTATTCATTTTTATTGCATTTATAAAATTCTTAATTTTATTCTCATTTTAATCATTTTTTTAATCACATTTACAAAATTCCAAACTTTCAATCCTAAAATTTAGAATTAAATTAGGAAGCATGGCAAAGTTTGGGTTAGAAATAAATCAGATTGGCAGAAAGTCTGCAGCCTTAATGGCTATGTTTTACATGGTGTTATTAACATTACAGCCATATAAATTATATCACTTAATCTTAGAATTCTTGGAAATTAACTATAGAAGGGCTATAATAACTTTAATTTAGAGGGAACCAAGTGGTATTGATAAAGTAGATAAACCAAGCAGTTTTGATAAAGCTATCGTGAAAGCAAGTATCAGTAGAAAATCAGCTAGAGGACAAGAATTGCAGCAACCTTCTGGGTTTATAATAGGGTTTTTGTTTGTTTGTTTTTGTTGTTCATTGGTTTTTTTGTTTGTACGGGCTTTGTTTGTTTGTTAGAGACAGATGCACTATGATCTTTTTGTTTTGTTTTATCTTGTTGTTTTTTTTTTTTTTGAGTTGAAGTCTCACTCTGTCACCCAGACTGGAGTGCAGTGGCCATTCCCGGCCACCGCAGCCTCGACCTGCTGGGCTCCGGCCATCCTTCCGCCTCAGTCTTCCAAGTAGCTGGAACTACAGACGCGCGCTACCACACCCGGCTAATTTTTTTTTGATTTATTGTAGAGATGAGGTCTCGCCAAGTCGCCCAGGCGGGTCTCGAACCCGCAGGCCCAGGCAATCCACTCACCTCAGCCTCCCAAAGCACGGGATTACAGGCTGAGCCACTGAGCCGGCCACACTATGATCTTAACTGCTATGGCTTATTCTCCAATACCTCAAACAGTATCAAGCTTGTGGTCAGTACTCAATAAAGGTTTGCTGAATTAATGAGTTTTCTATATAGATACAAATTTGGTGCAACATGATTTTTTCGGTAATAGTTATGGGTTATAAGATATACTCATTGTGGACTGAGCCTGAAGGAATTTTCAGGTGTCCTTTTTCAAGTTTCTTTATCCTAATATTAAAGAAACTGAAACCAGAATAGGTAAAGCAACTGTCTAAAACAGAGATGGGAATAGTAAATCAATTAACATACACTTCTCAAGTATTGTATACTACTTGATAAATGTTTGGCACCGTTTCAGATAACAAGGATATAGCAGAGTATGAGGTAGACAAAGTCTCTGCCTTCAAGGAGTTTATATTCCAGTGGGAAAGATGATAAACATGTAAATGAATAAATAAGATAATTTCAGCTCCTGATAAAGGATGCTATGGAGATACAAATACAGAATGCTGTAGTGGAGGACAATGCAGGGTAGGGAGAAACACAACTAATCTAGCTAGATCACTCAGTACAGAACTCCTTAAGGACTCTCATGGGAGTTGAGCCCTGAATGATGAGACCACAGTCATGCAAAGGTATGGAGGAAAGTATTTGAAATGCAAACACACAGGTTCTGAGTGTGAAACAAGCTTGGTGTGTCTGGTGGAAAGAAAAACAGTTACAGTGTTTCAACTGGAGTGAAGAGAGAGAGAGAAACCCTGTGTATCAGGAAAGGTGCTGGCTTTTAAAACAGAGTGTAATGAGATACCACTAAAAAGGTTTTAATGAAAGGAGTCATATCATCTAATTTTCATTTTTAGAAAAATCACTCAGGCTACTATGCAGGGTGAGGCAAGAGAGGAGGCTATGAGACTGATTGGCAGTCTGTCCTAGTAGTCTAGGCTACATGGTGGTCACTTGGACTAGGGTAGCAGTAGAGAGAGTGAGCCGTAGCTGAGCTCAAGGCTTCGTAGTAAGTATCTACAGGACTTGCTACTGGATGCATGGAGGCAGTTGGGCAAATGAAGATGCCATTGCAGTGATGGAGAAGACTCTGGGAAGAATGAGTTGGGAGGATGGGGAAATGATTAGTTCTTTGGACATGTTAAGTTTGAAATTTTTAATAAACATTCGAGTGGAAATGCCAAAAGTTGGTAGGATGAATAAGTCTAGACCTCAAAACAGAGGTCAGGAGAGGAGAGGAGACATGGATTTGGAAATCATCAGTAAATAATATTTAAAGCCCTAGCTCTAGGGAAAGAGGAGGACAGAGAAGTGATTCTGGAACACTGTGAGCAAGAAAAATGGGCTGAGAAAGAGGAACCAGAGAAGTCAGGACAATCAGAAGAATCTGGTTTCACGGCTCTCTACTTGGGCCATCTTGATAAGAACTGTTTCTTATCAGTATGGGGATAAGACAATGGGAGAAGGAAAGCCTGACTGAAGTGTAGTGAGGGGAAAATTGGAGGTGATGACAAAGAAGCAGCAACTTAGCCCGCTCGGCGGCTCAGCCTGTCATCCCGCGCCTTTGGGAGGCTGAGGTGAGTGGATTGCCTGAGCCCGCGGGTTCGAGACCCGTCTGGGCAGGCGAGACCTCATCTCTACAATAAAAAAAAAAAAAAAAAAAAAATGAGCCGGGCGTGGTAGGGCGCGCCTGTAGTTCCAGCTACTGGGAAGGCTGAGGCGGAAGGATTGCCGGAGCCCAGCAGGTCGAGGCTGCGGTGGCCGGAAGCGGCCACTGCACTCCAGTCTGGGCGACAGAGTGAGACTCCAACTCAAAAACAAAAAAAGGAAAAAAACAGCAGCAACTTAAACATGACTTTCAGAAGTTTTTCCCTAAAGTGGAGAAAGAAAAATGCACTGGTGTTTGTAGGCAGATGGAGGACCAAGGAAGATACATTAGTCTCCAAATGAAACGATCTAGTAGATGATAAGAAGAGCAAGGGGATAACTGAAAAAACAAAACCCTTGAGAGGGCAAGAGAGATGAGCTACAAAGCAACATGGAAAGACTGACCTTTGGCCTTGGACAGAGCAGGGTTGCCTCTTCCACTGCAACTCAAGAGAAGGTCAGGTGCTGGGCTCAGGTGCAGGTGGGCTATAGAGTTGGTGAGGTGCTGAGGCAGTTCTCGACCAATTTCATCGGAGCTGAATGCAATTTTCCCAAATCCTACATCAGATTGTACTAACATAGTCACCATTAGAAAATAAAGTCTTATTTGTTGTGTTGAACACAGCAGCTGAAAGTTTTGAAAAATGTGATTTCTGCTTCTATGGAGTTGCAGTGTGAAAATATTGGGCAAACATGATCACCTAAGTTCAGTGGTGCAAAAGCGTCATTATTTAATTAAATGAAATTATGACAGCCCTAAGCTTGTTTTGAGTACAACATAAATTGAGGAAAAAATCCCCTCGGGTTTTTAGTTTGTTGAAATGAATTCACCAACAAAGGGAAAAAGGAATTAAATGTGAGTTATAAAGTCAATTGTTAACCACTTTAAATTACCAAAAATGGAACAACTGTGTCCCAGATTTTTTATAATGTGAGTTAATAAATGTACTAATTGTTTAAGCCATTTTTTATTAATTATGGCCACTTATAATAGAACATTTTAGTAATAACATTTTATTGGAACAACTGGTAGTCATATAGTAAAAATAATAATAATAATAAAACTCAACTCTTACACAAAAATAAATTCCAAATAGATCAAAATATAATCAAAGGTAAGGATTAGCTATCACTATTTCTAATTTGAAATGGTTATCAAGTAGCAGAAATTTTAAAGTAAAAGTTGTTCTTTCGTGTTTTAATTTGGTTATCCAAAATGATACATAAGGCGTGTAAACTGGGCCATTATAGTAAAAAAAATAGAACATAATGGATGGATAATACAAATGCCAACAACAACTGACAAATATTCTGTCATTACAATATTGTTTATTATCTATTGTTCTGTCTTCTTATTTTAATAGGCTATATTTTTCTTAAACTATAAAATATTATTTACTGGATGCTTGCAGACAACATCATGTCCTTTCCACAATTAAATATAAAATATTAGTAGAACCTAAATCAACATCTTTTCATTCTATGTGGTTTTGTGTGTGAGCAATCCTGTTCATTTTGTCATCTTCAGTGAGCCTTTATGAACAAGGATGGTCATCAGTAAAGGTTTGTTGACTGAATAGATGAATGAAGCCATGAGTGCATGCATGCAGGAGAAGAAATGAAGGGAAGGTAATTCCTTTTCTGCTCCGGCTGACTTGCATAGTCAGAAGAAAGAGAATAAGTTGCTGAAGGTTCATGGAAAGTTCACAAAGAAAGAAGGTTAATGTTATCTGATTTTATAATCTCTAAACTATTGCTCAGGGGTTCTCCCTGGTGGCAGTTTTGAGAACTATTGTAGGAGGGGTGAAGAAGACATTTATTGAGTGCCTATTGTGTACAGGGCACTGTGCTATACACTTTAATGTTATTTTATCTACTCAATAACAATATGAGGTAGAGATTGTTTTTATTTTCTAGATAAGTAAGATGTTGTCTTTTAAAGGAGGTGCAAAATCTATTTAATTGTGGGAATTAATCCTAGAACATAATCTATAGCTCAGTAGCCTAAACTCTACCTATCTAAGTTCAAAATTATCTTTCTCAAGCAAGAGTTCTAACTTGGAAGCCAAGTTGCAGGGGAAGGTAAAAATAACACAGCAGTAGTTCTACACATAATTCTGATCTCTTCTGAAGTAAAAACATTGAAAAACTCCATTTTTAGCTACTCAAAGGGTACTTGCAACAAAGTAGTCAGGAATTCCACTGGTATTTACCTTGTTAGACTTCTCTTCCAGCTCTTTTGTGAGGACATTTACAGACATTGTGGATGAATACACTATTGCTTTATGTTATTCTATGTTAACATCTTCATATGTATGCACACACATACACACAATAATTTGAGTATAGGAGTATTCATAATGCTCATTCGTAAGACCTGAAAGCATTCCAAAATACTTTTTTTTTTGGTCCGAAGTTGCTGGTATCTTTTAACCTTTGGCAAAAAATTAACATCAGAGTGTCTGTGATGGTTAAATTTTATGTATTAATTTGACTAGGCTATGGTGCCCAGCTGTTTGGTCAAACACTAGTCCAAACACTCCTATGAAGGTATTGTGTAGATATGATTAACATTTACAGTCAGTTGACTTTAAGTAAAAGAGATGACCCTCAATAATGTAGGTGAATCTCACCCAATCAGTGAAAAGATAGAGCAAAACTGAGGACTCCTGGAAAGGAAGGAATTCTGCCTCAAGACTGTAACATAGAAATCCTGCCTGAGCCAGGCGCAGTGGCTCATACCTGTAATCCCGGCACTGTGGTAGGCGGAGGAGATAGGATCAATTGAGCCCAGGAGTTCAAGAAGAGTCTGGGAAACCTAGTAGGATGAGAGAGAGAGAGAGAGAGAGAGAGGAGAGAGAGAGAGAGAGAGAGGAAAAAAATTATAAGTAAATTGTAAAAATTAAAACATAATAAGGAAGAGTTAGAAAAAGAAGGAGAAGGGGAAGGGGAAAGGGAAAGAGAAAAGGGAGGAGGAGGAAGAGAAGGAGAAAGAGAGAAAAAAGCATCCTGAGTTTCCAGCCTGCCAGCCAGCATTAATAAATTTCAGACTTGCCAACCCCCACAACACCAAGAGTCAATTCCTTAAAATAAATCTCTTCATATGTATGCATACACATATACACAATAATTTGAATATAGGAGTATTCATAATGCTCATTTGTAAAGCATTCAAAATACTTTTTTTTTTTTTGGTCAGAAGTTGCTGGTATCTTTTAACCTTTGGCAAAAAATTAACATAGGGCCAATCAGAAATAATAGGCAGGTACCGTATCTGATATAAATATTTAGGGAACTTGGGCCTATACATCCTGGCTCGATTATTAACCTCTCATGGATTTATTATCCCTATTGTCTTTCCAGTCTCAGCACTTCCAAGTGAAGTTGCCCTGCTTACATAAAGCCCTGCTCATATACATATAGGGATATGTATTAGGATATATATATATACATACATATACACACTCTTAATTCTGTTTCTCTAGAGAAATTTACTGATACAGTAGCTACACTATTTGCAGCAGATTGAAAATAAAGTAGTATTAAGAAGATAAAAGCAATTAGGAGTCTCTCTTTCTTTGATAGCATTTATTCAGAAACATAAATTCCAAATGCTTTGGAATCCTGCAATCTCTAATTATACAACAGATAAATAGGTTACTTTAAAAAATAATAAAATTAAACATGGGTCATTTTAATTTTTAAATGCATGTGATGTATAGTTTTGAGAAAGTGCAAAGGTCTTCACTAAGTCAGAAGGTGAGAAAGTGCTACAACTTTTGTGTGTGTGTGTTAGAGTCTCACTGTCACCCAGGCTGGTGTGCAGTGGTATGCTCACGGCCACCGCAGCCTCAACCTGCTGGGCTCAGACGATCCTTCTGCCTCAGTCTTCCAAGAAGCCAGATCTACAAGTGCACGCCACCATGCCTGGCTAATTTTTTTTTATTTATTGTAGAGATGAGGTCTCACCAAATTGACCGGGCTGGTCTCGAACCCCTGAGCTCAGGCAATCCTCTCACCTTGGCCTCCCAAAGTGCTGGGATCGCAGGCTTGAGTCAACACTCTGAAGCACCAATTTTACGGATTCCCTCAGGATTTTTTTCAGTCCTTCACTTATATCCAGATTGTGTTGCAATATCCATCTTCAAATGTGCCCCCAGGAGGTTTAAAACCACTAAAATATGAAACTAGAACTATCATAAAAGCATCAAAGTCACCACTCAAAAAAAGCTAGAGGGAAGTGCAACTACAACGAAGCACTGAGTGGGTAGGTGATGGCCATTTAGCAAAAGCTGACAGCAAAGGGGAAGGAAACAAAAAATAAATGAAACTTTCCAAAAAGTGCATGAGCCTCAACTGTTGAAAACATGTCTAGTTCTCTGAAAACTTGTCTAGGTAGACATTTTAGCTCTTTAAGGAATAGCTACCAGGGACTAAGGTGTTTGCTGGGAGCCGCCCACAGCCTCCCCCCTGAGAAAATGAGGGTCTAGCGGAGGAGACCATCAGATAAGGTAACAATTACAATGATTTGTAACATGTTCAGTGCCATAATAAAATGATTTCTAAAGTTATTCCACTTACAAAGATTTACAAGAACACCTTCTGCAATGGACTATATGCTTGCATCCCTTCCAAACTGATATGTGGAAATCCTAACTCCCGAGGTGATATTAGGGGGTGGTATTTGGGAGGTGATTAGGTCATGAAGGTGGAGCCTTCATGAATGGGATTCGTGCCGCCCTTATAAAAAAAGATCCCAAAGCATTCGCTCTTCCTTCTTCCACCATGTGGAGATACCGTGAGAAGTCAGCAGTCTACAACCTGGAAGAAGTTCCTCTCCAGAAGCTGAACAAGTTGGCACCCTGGTCTCAGAATTCCAGCCTTCAGAACTGTGAGAAATAATTTTCTGTTGTTTATAAGTCACTAGTCTATGGTACTTTGTTACAGTAGCCTGAATGGACTAATACATCTCCTTAGGCAAGAAAGTCAAAAAAGATTATTCTGCTAGAGAGAAGGAGATTGCAGAGGAAAAGGAACAGACAACCTTACCAAGATGACCTTCCACTCAGGTCTTGAAGGTGAAGAACAAAGGCTTTGAGGGTAAAGAGAAAAGATACCAATATCAAGGAACTATTCTGAAATAGTCCAGGCAGAAAGGAATTTCAAAGGCACAGAGTCAAGCTTAGGGCCAGGCCAGCAGCTAGGTTTTGCTGTAGGACATATGATGGGATTCTGCCAGCAATGGAGTTGGAAAGACAGAACTTTGTGAGAGACTGAATGTGGGAAAATGAGGGAGAAACACACCCAAATGTCTGGTCTGATAAACTATGGCTGATAGAGAAGAGAAGAAGAAAGATTTACAGAGAAAAACTACTTTGGGAAAAAAAAGGATAAGTTTTGGGGTATTGAAATTTTAGAGTCAGTGGACCATCCAGGTGGAGATTTCAGGTACCGCTCAATAACTTGGATCTGCCTCTCAGGAAAGAGTGTAAGCTAAAAATATAGATTTGGTCATCATTAGCAAACTGGATGAGACTTACCAGAGGAACACAACAGGATGATAAAAGAACCAAGGACCAAACATTGCTTAACCTTAATGTTTAAAAAACAGGCAATGTAATCACTTATAAGTGGAAGCTAAACACTAGGTACACACAGGTATGAGCATGGGAACAACAGATACTGGGGATTACTAAAAGGGGAAGGTGAGGGGAACAGTTGAAAATTATCAGCCGGGCTTGGTGGCTCAGCCTGTAATCCCGTGCCTTGGGAGGCTGAGGTGAGTGGATTGCCTGAGCCCGCGGGTTCGAGACCTGCCTGGGCAACTTGGCGAGACCTCATCTCTACAATAAATCCAAAAATTAGCCGGGCGTGGTAGCGCGCGCCTGTAATTCCGGCTACTGGGAAGACTGAGGCAGAAGGATCGCTGGAGCCCAGCAGGTCGAGGCTGCGGTGGCCGGGAACGGCCACTGCACTCCAGTCTGGGCGACAGAATAAGATTCCAACTCAAAAAAAAAAAAAAAAATTATCTGTGAGGTACTATGCGCATCACTTGGGTAACACACTCACTAGAAGCCCAAACCTCACCATCATGCAATGTATCCATGTAACAAATCTACATATGTACCCCCTTGAATCTAAAGCAAAATTAAAATTTAGAAAAATATAAAAATAGGCTGGTGCGGTGGCTCATGTCTATAACCCCAGCTCTTTGGAAAGCCAAGGCAGGGGGATCACTTGCGCCCAGGAGACTGATATCAGCCTGGGCAACATGGCAAAACCTCATCTCTACAAAAAAATTTTAAAATTAGCCTGGCTTGGTGGCGCATGCCTGTAGTTCTAACTACTCAGGATGCTGAGGTGGAAGGACTGCCTGAGCCTATAAAGTCAAGGTTGCGTGAGCCATGATCATTGTAATCATACCAGCCTGGGTAACAGAAGGAGATCTTAACTCTAAATAAATAAATATTTTTTTAAATTAAAATTAAAAAATAAACGACAAACCAAAAAGGAATCACTGTGCAGGAAGTTAACAAAGGTCAAGGAGCTATTTTGTATATTTTTTGTTTTATTGTGGTAAATACATACACAACATACCATTTTGATCGTTTTTAAGTGTACAATTCAGTGACATAGTCACATTCATCATGTTGTGCAATCATTACCACCATTTCCAAAACTTTTTCATTACCCCAAATATAAATTCTGCAACCATTAAGCAGTCATTCCTCATTCCTCCCTCCCCTCAACCTCTGCTAATGTCTCATCTTCTTTCTGTCTCTGTAAATTTTCCTATTCTAGACACCTTATGTAAGTAGAATCATACAATATTTGTACTTCTGTTTCTGAAATTTCACTTAGCACAATGTCTTCAAGGTTCACATACACTGTAGCATGTATCAGAAATTCATTCCTTTTTATGTACTGGACTTTCTTGTGATTAGGAAACAAAAGCAGGGAGAATAGCAATCAAGAGTGTATCAGAACTAGTTATTAAGGCTCACACTGCCCAGGGAGAGGAAGGAAAGAGACAAGTCAATTGGGAAGCCAGAACTGAAAGCTGAATGCAGATGCCATAATCTGTTAGAACCCTACGTAGAGCAAAAAGTTATCTGAGAGTTAAAGGTCCCTGGACAAGGCTTCATCTGAGAACCAGATGGAAAACTGAATTCTGACTGATGAATGGGCCCAACAGAAGACTCCCCTCTTCCGATGGGAAGGCCTGGTAGGAAACAAGACTGACTGAACAGTTCCTTGTGTCCAGAGGAGAGGCAGGGGTAGCTCTACACACAGTTACTGTGTAAAGGAGCAGAAAGGGAATGAGTCAGAGAAGCACATCACAAATAGGTCATCAAGCAAAGGAGAACAGAGGAGTTGGAAGGCAGCTCAACCCCAGTGATGGAGGAAGAGGAACATCCAGATGGAATGAGTGAGGTGCTCAGAAGTCAAAAGCTACATTCTTTTTAAATATATATATATATTTCATTTTAAAGATGTGGGGTACAATTCAGGATTAGGTGTACAAGTGAACATCATACAAAAGCTACATTCTATTAACACAAGTTTTGTGTAAGCAAAGAAGCTTCATGTAGATGTGCTGAGACTGGAGATACAAAAGGAATGAATCAGAGAGATCAGTTATTGGAGCAAAAGGAGCTAGAATGTACAAAACCAAAGTCCCCAAACATCTATGCCAGATAAGATACTACCTATTATTTCTGATTGCCCCCATGTTAATATTTTCCCTCAAAAGCTTAAAAGATATTACTGTAAATTCTAAACAAAAAAGCTATTCTGAACACTTTCAATTCCTTCAGATGAGCAATATGAACATCTGCTCACTCAAATAATTATTGATTGAGAAGTTAAGCTTCTCATTATACAGCATGTATCGCAATGTAATTTTGCCTTATAGCAAGTGTGTTCACTAAGCTTCTGAATCCATAGATTTGTTAATTTTGCTGAATGAAAGCCAAGGAAACAATACAGGATGCTTTGTGTGTTATCTTTCTTTTCAAATCTATTGAGACATCCTTTGTGGCCTGACATATGGCCAACTTGGAAAATGTCCCATGTACACTTGAGAAAACTGTATATTCTGTTATTGGATAGATATTCTGTGTATGCCTGTGCAATTTAGTTGGTTTATTTTGTTGTTCAAGTCCTCTAATTCCTGTCTGGCTTTTCTATCTGTTATTGAGAGTGGAGTATTGAAGTCTTCAACTATTATTGTTGAACAGTTTATCTCTTCAATTCTGCCCATTTTTGCATCATACATTGTGATGACCTGTTGTTAGGTACATAAATGTTTCTAATTATTATATATTACTATAATAATCTTTTATTAATACAGAATGCCCTTCTTTGTCTCTTGTAGCTTCTTTCTCATTGAAAGTCTATTTTGTCTGATACTAGCATAGCCACCCCTTGTTCTCTTCTAACTACTATTTGCATGGAATACCCTATTCCACCCTTTCACTTCCAACCTCTAAAGTGAGTTGTGAAGATGGCGACGGGGCAGCTCAGTCTGTGAGACTCTCCACCGAGGAGATCACAAAGAGACTCTGGTTCTCTCCCCGGAGGCTGCAGATCCCATCGTCAGCAGCCTGCTCTTCACTCGGAGCTCGGCCGTAGACCTCCCGAGGCATCACCGCGGTCCGGCCAGCTATGTGGCTGCCGCTGCCGCTGCTGTTGCTGCTGCCACCGCGGCTGGCAGCCATTCCATACCTCACCGCCAGTGCCTGAGGTGAGCCGCTGCCACCGCCTCTGAGGCAGCCATTACACATCGTTCCGCCTGTGCCTGAGGCCAGATGCTGCCGCCGCCACCGCTGCTGCCACCACCACCGAAACAGCCATTCCACATCAGACTGTCAGTGCCTGAGGTGAACCGCAGCTGCGCCGCCAAGGCAGCCATTACACATCCCACAGCCCGTACCTGAGGCGATCCACGATTTCAGACCTTGGAGCCCCTGCGAGCAAGATCTGCTGAGGTCTACTACCACCGGATGTCCTGCCAGGCCATGGGTCTCCTCCTGTGTGCCTTGAGGCAACATCTCCCTCCCCTTAGGAGCGGGCCAGCAGCTGTGATAAAGACCATCTGGAGCGAGGGATAGCACCACCTGCAGTGATTCAAGGTAATGACACCAAAAGGGGAAAGAGGAAGCCTGACAGACACAGGTCAGATCTGTGTAGTGAACGGGGCAGTGGTGAACTGAGTGATGATCTGAACTTCCCTTCACAGCAGGCCAGGGGCAACTGATCCTAACTGTGGACAAACTTACCAGCCTGAAAAGACAGCTAGAAAATAGAGCTGAAAGGACATTTGACTTAAACGAAAAGTCTGAGTGTGCTTGATCGGTTCTGTTAGTCTACTGACTTGATTCTATTCCTTCTGTTTTGCTCCCCCCTCCTTTTTTCTCCTTCTTTTCCCTTCTTTCCTTTTCTTCTCTCTGTAAACAATATCTTTGTATAGAGGAATAGCACACCAATAAGGAGGTTGGTAAGCTTGTATGTTAGTAACATTGTATGTTTTAGTTTTTTGTGTATGGGAGTTGGTTAGTTTGTAGCCGTGGTCTATTGTTTTTATATGTTTCAATTTTTGTCTCTCTCTCCATTTGTTGGTACACTCGTCTGTTTTCACCCTAACTCCTCTCTCTCTCTCAACCCCCTCTTCCCCCCACTGCCTGCTCCATTCTCTTCCCTCTGTTAACCACATTTTATTTCAAGGAGTAAACCTACAACCCCACTGCACGGACAGATTCCAAGGCACTTTCAGTGGGAAGTGGGTTTCAGATTATTCATATACCTGTCGGTGGATACCAGGACCTGCAGATAGATTCTGAATCACACCTCCCCCCTTAAGTAAATCTCAAAACTGCAAAAAGGACCACCCACAACCTACAGTGCAACTCCAGAATTGAACAAAGAGGACATTCATAAAGAAGAATAGGAGATTGAACAAACAGAAGTAAAAACCCCTCCATCCTTGTATAACAGAATTAAAGAAGATGGTGACATGGAGGGAAGGAAAAAGTAGGGAGGAGGAAAAACTGCACAAACGAAGAAAAACCAAGAGAAGAATATAGGTCTCACACAAACCCCTGGGAGATCAGACACTGAGTAAACAGATTCCGGAACACAAACAATGAAGAGCCCCCAGAATGAGTGGTCACATGCAACAAACCCAAACATCAAGACATTAATAGAGAGAATTTTAAAAATTGAGGAGAAACAAGAGGAAAATAGGAAGGAGCTGATGTCAGAAATAACAGCAGTAAAGAATACTGTGATGGAAATAAATAACAAACTAACAAGCATGGAAAGCAGAATCAGCCAAGCAGAAGAAAGAATCTCAGAGATTGAAGACCAAAACACAGAACTAACCCAAACTGTCAAAAGCATAGAAAAGAAGCTCAAAAAGACAGAACAAAACCTGCAAGAGATATGACTACTTCAAGAGACCGAACCTAAGAGTAATTGGCCTTCCTGAGGCAGAGAGAGAAACAGAGGCCACACTGGAACAAACATTTTATGAAATAATTCAAGAAAACTTCCCTCATCTCATCAAGGATGAAAAAATTCAAACACAAGAGATTCAGAGAACCCCTGCAAGACAACAAATGAGAAGACGAACTCCCAGGTATGTAATAATTCGCCTAAACAAAGTAGGTATAAAAGAAAAAATCCTAAAGGCTGCAAGAGAAAAAGGTCAGACTACCTACCAGGGAACACCAATTATAGTAGCAGCAGATTTATCTACAGAAATCCTCCAGGCTAAAAGAGCTTGGAGCCCTATCTTCAAAGTTCTAAAAGATAAACAATTTCAACCGAGAATAACCAACCCAGCCAAGCTAAGCTTCATCAGTGAAGGAGAATTGAAATCTTTCCCAGATATCCAATTGCTGAGAACCTACACTGCCACAAGACCACCTCTACAAAAAACACTTAAGAAAGTATTGAACACAGAAGAACAGGAAAAAAGAACAACAACGTTCTTCACAAGAGTACAGGCAAAAGATTAAAAACACACATGATCCAACTCTAAAACCAAAAGAAAGACAACACACAAATAGGAAGAACAACAACTCTGTAAGAACATTATGATAGGGATGAACTCTCACATTTCAATAATTAGTTTGAATGTGAATGGACTAAGTGCACCACTGAAAAGACATAGAATGGCAAAATGGATAAAATATCACCAGGCAACAATCTATTGCCTTCAAGAGACTCACCTCCCTAGAAAGGACACTCACAGACTCAAAGTAAGAGGATGGGAAACAAATTTTCAGGCAAATGGAACGTAAAAGAAAGGAGGAGTCATGATCGTAATCTCAGACAAAATACCCTTTAAGCTATCAAAATTTAAAAAAGATACAGAAGGCCACTACATAATGATAAAAGGTTCAATCCATCAACAAGAAATATCCATCCTAAACATATATGCACTGAACGTAGGAGCACCACTTTTCATAAAGCAGCTCTGAGGTAAACTAAAAAAAGATATCGACTCCCAAACCATCATAACTGGGGACTTTAGTATCCTACTCACAACCCTAGACAGATCATCAGGATAAAAAATCAGCAATGAGATCCGAAACCTCAATGTAACTCTTGATCAAAGGGACTTAATTGATACCTACAGAACCCTCCATCCAAAGACCACAGAATACACATTCTACTTATCACCGCATGGAACGTACTCCAAGATTGACCACATACTTGGCCATAAATCAAGCAGGACAAATTTAAAAGCACTGAAATTTTACCACGCACCTTCTCAGACCACAGTGGAATAAAAATAAACATTAACACCAACAAGGTCCCCCCAAAACCCACAAAGACATGGACACTAAACAGCATGATGCTAAACAACTCCTGAGTCAATGATGAAATCAAAACAGAGATTAAAAGAAACAAATGAAAATGAAGAAACATCTTACCAAAATCTCTGGGACGCCATGAAAGCTGTAGTAAGAGGGGAATTTATATCCCTACAAACACACATGAAGAAAATGGAAGGATCACAAATTAACAGTCTAAGAAGCCACCTAAGGAAGCTGGAAAAGCAAGACTACAAAAAGCCTAATTTCAGTAGAAGAATCCAGGTCACCAAAAGAAAAGCACAAATCCAAGACATAGAAAACAAAAAGATAATACAAAAAAAATCAATGAAACAAAAACTGGTTCTTTGAAAGGATAAACAAGATCAATGTTCCCCTAGCTAGACTGACCAAGAAAAAGAGAGAAAAAGCCCAGATAAACACAATCAGAAACACAAAAAATGAAGTCACATCTGATCCTGAAGAAACACAAAAGATCATTAGAGACTACTATGTACACTTATATGGAAACAAACTTGAAAATCTTTCAGAAATGGAGGACTTTCTGTCATCACACAACCTGCCCACGTTGAAACAAGAAGAAATTGAGACCCTAAATAGAGCAATAACAATCAAGGAAATTGACCATGTAATAAGAAAACTACCTACAAAAAAAGCCCTGGACCAGATGGCTTTCCAGCAGAATTCTACAAGACATTTAAGGAGGTGTTTATACCAATCCTACTGAAGGTATTCTAGGTGATTGAGAAAGATGGAACTCTTCTCAAATCATTTTACAATGCCAACATCACATTGATACCAAATCAGGTAAAGACCCAACAAAGAAAGAGAACTACAGGCCAATATCTTTGATGAACATAGACACTAAAATTCTCAACAAGATCCTAGCGAACCGGATTCAACAACACATCTCAAAAATCATCCATCATGACCAAGTAGGCTTCATCCTGGGATGCAACGCTGGGTCAACATTCGTAAATCATAAATGTAACTAAATACATTAACAGAAGTCAAAACAAAAACCATATGATTATATCATTAGATGCAGAAAAAGCTTTTGATAAAATCCAGCACCCCTTCTTGATAAAAACCCTCGAACACCTAGGCATATGGGGAACATACCTCAAAATAGTTAAAGCCATCTATGAGAAACCCAAAGCCAGCATACTCCTAAATGGACAAAAACTGGAACCATTTCCCCTGAAAACTGGAACAAGACAAGGATGCCCACTCTCACCCCTCCTGTTCAATATAGTATTGAAAGTCCTGGCTAGAGCAATCAGAGAAGAGAAGGCAATCAGTGGTATTCAAATAGGAAAAGAGGAAGTCAAGCTATCTCTCTTTGCAGATGACATGATCATGTACCTTGAAAACCCAAGAGTATCTGTCAAAACCTCCTAACACTGATTAAGGCCTTTGGAAAAGTCACAGGATATAAAATAAATGTGCAAAAGACAATCGCATTTCTTTACACCAATAATAAACAAACAGAAACCCAAATAAAGAGCACAATTCCATTCACAATAGCCACAAAAAAATGAAATACCTTGGCATCTTCCTAAGCAGAAACGTGAAAGACCTTTACAATGAAAACTACAAAACACTGCTCAAAGAAATCAAAGATGACACAAACAAGTGGAAAAATATCCCATGCTCATGGATTGGAAGAATCAACATTGTGAAGATGTCCATCTTACCTAAGGCAATCTACAGATTTAATGCAATACCCATCAAATTACCAGAAACATTCTTCTCAGACGTAGAAAACACAACACAGGAATTCATATGGAAACACAAATGACCAAGAATTGCCAGAACAATCCTCAGCAAAAAAAACAAAGCAGGTGGTATCACATTACCAGACTTAAAACTTTACTATAAAGCTACAATCATCAAAACAGCTTGGTATTGGTACAGGAACAGGCATATAGACCAATGGAATAGAATTGAGATTCCAGAAGCAAAACCTCAATTTTTCAACCAACTCATCTTCGACAAAGCCTCCACCACCTGCCACTGGGGAGAGGAGAACCTATTCAGTAAATGGTGCTGGGAAAACTGGCTGACCACATGCAGAAGATTGAAACAGGACCCCTATCTATCCCCATACACAAAAATTAACTCTAAATGGATCAGAGACCTAAATGTAAAACCTCAAACCATAAGAATCTTAGAAAATGAAAGACATACCCTCATGGAAATTGGAACTGGCATCCAATTCCTGAACAAAACCCGAAACCCACAGGCCATAAGAGATAAAATAGACAAGTGGGACCTCATTAAACTGACAAGCTTCTGCAAAGCCAAAGAAACCATCAAGAGAGTAGGGAAACAGCCTACAGACTGGGAAAAAGTATTTGCCAACTCCAGGTCTGACAAAGGCTTAACATCTTGGATCTACAAGGAACTCAAATGTGCTGAAAAGAAAAAAACAAACAACCCCATTATAAAATGGGCAAAAGATATGAACAGACACTTCTCAAAGGAAGACATCTGAGCAGCCAACAGACACCTGAAAAAATGTTCAACCTCACTAATCATCAGGGAGATGCAAATCAAAACCACACTGAGATACCACCTAACTCCAGTCAGAATGGCAATTATCAATAACTCAGAAAATAACAGTTGCTGGAGAGGGTGTGGTGAAAAGGGAACACTTCTACACTGTTGGTGGGAGTGCAAACTAGTGCAACCTCTGTGGAAAACAGTATGGCGATTCCTAAAAGCTCTAAATATGGACCTCCCATATGACCCTGCAATCCCCCTATTGGGAATATACCCTGAAGAACTCAAATCACTCTATAGAAAAGATACCTGCACATGTATGTTTATCGCAGCATTGTTCACAATAGCAAGAACCTGGAAGCCACCATGCTATCCATCAAAAGAGGACTGGATTAAAAAAATGTGGTACATATACACAATGGAATACTGTGCAGCCTTAAAAAAGGACAAAATCATGAATTTTGCAGCAACCTGGATGGAAGTAGAGTCTATAATACTGAGTGACCTCTCACAGAAACAAAGATCTGAGTATCACATGTTCTCAATCATATAGTGGACCTTGAACATCCATATAATACTATAAGAAAATGACTGACAGTGGTGGGAAACTTGCGGGGGAGGGAAGGGAGACAGGATTAAAGTTAGTAAATATCTGTCTGGGGACGGAGAGACACCTCTTATCAACAAGGGTGCCTGAACGAAGCATATTTGTATACCTAACCCTTAACTGTACCCCACAATATCATTAAAAAATATATTGATTAAAATAAAAAAAAAGAAGACGGGCTCGGTGGCTCTGCCTGTAATCCTGCGCCTTTGGGAGGCTGAGGTGAGTGGATTGCCTGAGCCTGCAGGTTCAAAACCTGCCTGGGCAGGCGAGACCTCATCTATACAATAAATCAAAAAATTAGCCGGGCGTGGTAGCGCGTGCCTGTAGTTCCGGCTACTCGGAAGGCTGAGGCGGAAGGATCGCCGGAGCCCAGCAGGTCGAGGCTGCGGTGGCTGGGAGTGGCCACTGCACTCCTCTGGGCGACTGAGTGAGACTCCAACTCAAAAAAAAAAAAATTAAATTAAATTTTATAAAGAAGAAAAAAAATAAAAATAAAAATAAAGTGAGTCACTTGTAGATAGTAGTTCATTTTTTTTAATCCATTCTGCTAGTCTCTATGTTTTGATTGGAGAGTTTAATTCATTTACATTTAAGTTAAAGTAATTGATAAGGGACTTACTTCTGTCATTTTATTATTTATTTTGTATATGCAATAGCTTTTTGTCTTCATTTCTAGCATTTCTGTCTTCTTTTGTGTGTAGTTGATTTTTTTTGTAGTAAAACACAAATTCCTTTCTTATTTTCTTTTTGTGTATTCTGTATTTATTTTATTTATAGTTACCATGGGGATTATAGATAACACTTAAAGTTGCAACACTCTAATTTGAATTTATGCCACCTTAATTTTAATATTATATAAAATCTCTGCCCCTTACCAGCTCCATCCCTTCTCCTTTCAGTTGTTAATGTTATACAATTTCATCTTTACATATTGTGTGTACAAAAACGTAAACTAATAATTTTTAATGTATGTGTTTCCTAAATTATATAGAAAACAAAATGTGGAGTTACTAAAGTTGTAATAATACTATCTTTTAGTCTAGTAGTAACTTTTTTTTTTTTTAATTTTTTATTTTAAAAATGTGGGGTACAATTCAGGGTTAGGTATACAAATGTTCATTATGCAGGTAACCCTGTTGATGAGATGTGCCCTCTACCTTCGGCAGTTTCCTATTACTGCCAATCCCACCTCCCCCTTCCCTGACAGTTTCCCACTACTGCCAAGCCCTTTCTTTTAGTATTATGATAATTGTTCAAGGTCCACTTATGAGTGACAACATGTAGTACTCAGTTCTTTGTTTCTGTGATAGGTCACTCAGTATTATAGATTCTATGTCCAACCAAGTTGCTGCGAAGTTCAATCTTTATTTTTTCATATGACTTTGGGTTACGCTCTTTTCAATCAGCAGGACTCCCTTTAGCATTTCTGGAGGGAAGATCTAATAGTAAACTACTACTACTATCTAATACAGTAAACTCCCTCAGCTTTTGTTTTTCTGGGAATGTCTTATTTTTCACTTTTGAATCACAGTTTTGTCAGATATAGAACTCTTGGTTAACAGTTTATTGTTATGTTTATTTTATTTTAACACTTTGAATATATTGGCACACACCCTTCTAGCTTCAAAAGTTTCTGATGAGAAATTTGCTAATAATCTTTGTTTGTTTGTTTGTTTGTTTAGGTTGGTGTCTTACTCTGTCACCCAGGCTAAAGTACAGTGGTGTGATCACAACTCACCTCAGCCTCAACCTCCTGGGCTCAGGCAATCTTGCTGCCTCAGCCTCCCAAGTAGCTGGCACTACAGGTGTGTGCCACCACACCTGGCTAATTTTTTGATGTTTTGTAGAGATGAGGTCTTGCTATGTTGCCTAGGCTGGCCTTGAACTCCTAGACTCAGGCAATCCGCCCGCCTCATCCTCCCAAAGTGATAGGATTATAGATGTGATTCACCATTCCCAGCCTGTTGGTATTCTTTTTGAGGATTCCTTATATGTGATGAGTTACTTCTCTCTTGCCTTCAAAATTATCTGTCTTTCAACAGTTTATCATACAGTGTTTCAGTGTGTGTCTCTGAGTCCATCCTATTCAAAGTTTGTTGAGTTTCTTGCATATTAATATTCATGTTTTTCAACTAATTTGGGAGACAGAAGCAGCAGTCAGTGATCTGAGCACAGATTTCTGATATTTGGAGGTGAGAATCCATTTTGTCCACCTTGGCTCCTGCAAGTTGTGTACAACCTGCTCCAGAAATATAGCAGTTTCCTGAGGTGGGAATGGGTAGTTGCTATATGCCAAGAGCTAAAATTGACCAAAATTAACCAGTTTACCATCCAAGCCTTCCTCTAGATGTTGCAAATCTTTAGTAAATTCCAGATTTCCAACACAACAGACAGATTCTCCCAACGCAATCGCTATCTAGGTGTGGAGACAGATTTCTGGTGCTTTCTACTCCACCATCTTCTCAGAACCTTCATATTTATACTACCTTTTTGTTCCCATGTCTCCTGCTGAACCTACTAAGAGTTCTCACCTTCCACTCTAAGCAGTCTATTGAAAGATTTCCGGCCAGGCTTGGTGGTTCAGCCTGTAATCCCAGCTCTTTGGGAGGCTGAGGCAAGTGGATTGCCTGAGCCTGTGGGTTCGAGACCAGCCCAGGCAACTTGGCGAGACCTCATCTCTACAATAAGTCGAAAATTAGCCGGGCGTGGTAGCACGCGCCTGTAGTTCCAGCTACTTGGAAAGCTGAGGTGGAAGGATCGCCGGAGTCCAGCAGCTTGACACTGGAGTGGCCATGAGTGTGTCACTGCACTCCAGCCTGGGTGACGGAGTAAGACTCCAACTCAAAAAAAGAAAGATTTCCTTCTAAAGCGAGACAATTCCCTCCCCAAGATAAATTCTGGTGCCACTTGTGAAGCTAATTTTTTTTACCTGCTACATTTTATATAAATCTTCTTGTTTATTCATATTGTTATCAGATACTTTATCACCAAGCTTATGAAAGATCATTATAATAGCTATGAATACCAGTGAGCAAATGTGTTCTGCTTTATCAAAAGGTGAACCATTGACAGAAAAGAGACTTCACTAAATTAATGACACTTACCAGTGAGAATTAAAAAATGTATTATTTCACACATCAAAAAGCGCCTAAAGAGCTATTCATTTTGCTGCTTAAAATACATAAAAATAAAACCACTTAGCTGTTTAACAGATTACAAGGCTCTTAACTGAAATATATGAAAAGCTTTCACACTAAACCATGTCCACTCAAAGCACAAAATTTCCTGCACATATTTCATGCTGTATCTCATTTTCAAATATACGTCAATCTTGAAACAATTCATTTTCTCAAAACTCTTTGAGAGTTATTTTATATTCTAGTGCCCTTGGACCGTTTGCTCTTCGTTTTCTTGTTTTCATCTCCTAGAGCCTGGCTTAGATCACTGTTAGCCAAAAATAATGAGCTACAGATTGTTTACCTCACACCTAATAGTGCCAACAGTGAGAATGACACCTTGCTATAACTAACCAAATTAAATTACTATAAGGTCAAATTATGATGAGTCTGGAATAGCTAGATCATTACATATCTGGGTCACTCATCTATCTACCAAGAACAGGCTGAATAATGCAATAGGTAACACTTATTAGCTCTCTGTCTAGTCATTTCAGATATATAGTTTTCTTTAACCCTTCCAACCTGGATATAAGGTGAGTATAAGTGTCCCTGATGTATAGTTTGAGATATGAGGCTGAAGGAGGTTAAGCCATGATCGCTCATTCCCAAATTAAACAGCTAGGAAGTGACAGAACTTGCTATAAACTCATTTTTTTTAACTCAAAAGCCTATGCTCTTAATACTATAAGATTTAGTTATATGCTACTGTTTTTCATTTTTGTCTGCAGTTAGGAATTAAGTCAGCCTCCTTGTTGATTACTGTCATTTAGTCAGTTGAACAGATACAAATTAGGTGGCATTTTAGATTTCTTTTAAAGAACACGTCACTAGTAATTTTAATGCTCCCACAAAAATATTTAAATTATTTTTCAAATAATAATCTTATTTATGTTTTAGTTGGCAAGCTATGCATATTTTCTAGACATTATTTACTGAATCCTAGGCTTTTGTTTCTCTCAAAACATGAAACAATATACAAAATATTTTTTAAAAACTCATTTCTTAACAATTATTACTAAGACAAATTTCACTTGTCATCATCACTCTTTCATTTCCCTAAATCTCATTCATCCTATACAAAAGCACTCCGGTCTCCCGCTTTGCCCAGGACCAAAAACATAAGAAAACATGATAATCCCACATAAACTCAGGACCAAAAGCACAAGAAAACCTGATAACTTCATGTCTACAAAGAAGCTACAGGATAGTGATTTTTTTTCTCTTCTCTGTACAAGGAATTTCAGATATGATTTAGTCAAGTCTCCCAAAAGAGTAATGATCATTAGCTGAGCAATGATGCTGACCTGAATTAAATAAATTTCAAGGACTTAATTGTTTTAATATAGGTTTGCATTCATGGTTCAAGAGGGGCTAATGTTAAGTGTGCAAATGAATTACAATTAATTAATATAGCATTTGTTACTGAACAGAAGACTAATGCCAAGTGAGGAACATTAGGGGCTGCTGAACTATTACAAATCTAGGCAATTGTTGGGGCTTTTAGTTTCTGATGTTTTGCCATTAAATTGACAAAAAATATATATTAAAGTTATGGTATCTATTGTGTAAGAGGTTTCAGATAAATAGACATTTTTATATACTACTGTTGCAGCATACTTTATATAACTTTTCAGTTGGCAAATGTAATATTGTTATCAGAAGTTTTCAAATGATTAAGCTCTTTGATGACCAGTATTTCCACCTTAAGAAATTCATCCTTTAGAAATAGTCAATGTTTAAAGAGATTTGTGTTAAGAATATATGTAAGTTTATGCAACATTTATGTGCGAGTAGGTACATGGAGGAACTACAAAAAAAACTGGAATTGATTTATAAAAATTGTGTATTTATTCTTACGTGCTTAAACTTCAGTCACCTTCAAAGTACTCTCTTTGATACAATAGACCTATCAAGATGCCTTTTCCACTGCTCAAAACACTTAAAAAAATTTTTTTGCTTTAAAGATGTGGGATACAATTGAGGGTTAAGCATACAAACAGACATTGTAAAGGTAAAGTTGGGCCTCATTTTGGTCCCCACTTCACCTGGTTTACACTTATTGATGAAGTTTTCCCCTATCCCCTACCCCCATAGTTTCCCACTACTGCCAAACCCTTTCTTATGGTCAAAACACTTTTTGAACTCATCAATTTTGATGCCTGTTAGTGCTTCTGCCATTTTTTTCTTCCACATGGGCAAACGTTTCCCTTTGAGGACTTTTTTCATCCGGGAAAGCAAAAAAAAAGTCCCTCGGGGCAAGATGG
Organism: Cephalopachus bancanus; assembly: GCA_027257055.1. Classification (NCBI taxonomy): domain Eukaryota; kingdom Metazoa; phylum Chordata; class Mammalia; order Primates; family Tarsiidae; genus Cephalopachus; species Cephalopachus bancanus. Next base: position 8,028,930 of record JAPVLO010000057.1, read on the forward strand.
AGTGACTGGAGCTGGGGGCACGGGAGCCATGCTGTTTTGAGTCAAAAATCACAGATCACTCAGCACCATGTAGACAGGTTGTTCATGCAAATCACCCCCTATGAAATGGGCAAACGTGTTGAAAGAATCTCCAAAAAAAAATTCACTGAAGCCAAATGCAGTCTCTCACAACAATGCTAGCTGGTACACTGATGTGGTTGGGTTCCTAGAATACCTAGCAAGAAGGAGAAACCTATACTACAAGGCGCCCACCCTCCAAAAAGATAATTCCTTTTTGGGGGAGTGCCCTCATATCTAAATCTTATGTATGCAACATTTGTGTGCAAGGACATTTACCACAGATTATTTTCCCTCAGCTTTTTAGAGATATGACTGACAAATAAAAATTGTGCATATTTAATGTGTACAGCATGATTATTTGATATACATAAACATTGTGAAATTGATTATCACAATCAAGTTAATGAACACATCCATTATCTCATATAGTTACCATTTTTATGAGTGTTGAGAACATTTAAGATCTACTTAAATATCCTTAACTGATCTACTTAAGTGTTCACAGATTATTGATAATAAAAATAACCCTTAAACAACTTAAATATTCAACAATAGGGGAATCCATGTATTAGCTGGTGAGACATTGACATGATAGCACACAGTAAGAAAGGCAATATAGTCAGAAGATAGGCTTTCAGATCACAAAATCTAAGCTTTCACCTGATTCAGATATTTATATGACTGGCATGGTGGCTCACACCTGTAATGCCAACACTTTGGGAGGCCGAGGCAAGAGAATTGCCTGAGTCCAGGGGTTCAAAACCAGCCTGGGCAACTTGTTGAGACCTCGTCTCTACAATAAATCAAAAAATTAGCCAGACGTGGTGGCACGCTCCTACAGTTCCAGCTACTTGGAAGGCTGAGGCGGAAGGATTACCTGAGCCCAGTAGGTTGAGGCTACAGTGGCCGTGAGCATGCCACTGCACTCCAGCCTGGGCAATAGAATGAGATTCCAACTCAAAACAAATAAAAAACAGAGACTGTATGACTTTAACGAGTCCTAGCCTCATACATTTTAATATGTTAAGGTGGTGATAATATACCTACTTCATAAAGATATTATGAAAATCAAATGAAAAAATGTATGTTTCCAACACTTAGCACGTTAACACTTGAGAAATACTATTTTCTGTTCAGCACAAATTATGTTTTAAATATTACTTCACAGCCGGGCTCGGTGGCTCAGCCTGTAATCCCGCGCCTTTGGGAGGCTGAGGTGAGTGGATTGCCTGAAGCCGTGGGTTCGAGACCCGCCTGGGCAGGCGAGACCTCATCTCTACAATAAAATAAAAAAATCAGCCGGGTGTGGTAGCGCATGCCTGTAATTCCGGCTACTCGGAAGGCTGAGGCGGAAGGATCGCCGGAGCCCAGCAGGTCGAGGCTGCGGTGGCCGGGAGCGGCCACTGCACTCCAGTCTGGGTGACAGAGCGAGACTCCAACTCAAAAAAAAAAAAGAAAAGAAAAGAAAAGAAATAAATAAATAAGTAAATAAATATTACTTCACAATATGGAAAAATGCTTATAATGTAATACTAAGATTTAAACTATCTACTGGTAACAATTACAATTATAGATATAATGGAAATATCCCTGTGTCCTATTGACAAGAAGATATCAGTGCACAATTTTCTTTCTCATCTGCCCCTTGCTGGGTAATGGCAGGTCCTCAGCTCTGCCTTCCTAGTCATCCCAAGTCATTTCTGAGAAGCCTCAGGGTATATCTTATCTGCATTCCATTCCCACAGCACCCAGGCTACTGCTGCTGTCCCCTTGTCCAGAGCAACTGGGTTGACGAGTCCTCAGCCTCTAGGATGAGTCCTGTTGCTAAATGTGACCTCTGCACTTCTTGGCTGTGGAATCTGAACCTGAACTAAAATATTCTTTAACTGTCCATGGAGAATAAATGCTGTCTGACTTCTACTAACTTTCCTGGTAATTATTATATTCTGTCATTCCTTTTATTTTAGTTGTCTGCACCTTATTTCATGCTCCCCTATTTTTAAATTTTCTTTCACGAGTACAGTTTTGTCACTGGTTTATTGATCCGTTTACAGACAGTGACGTCCATCTCCTTAATTAAATTATAAATTCCTTATGAGAAGCAGTTAGGTTTTATTTTTCTTTAGCATCCTGTATAGTGCCCAGCATAATTCTGCCGTAGACATAAAATATAAACTCAGAGCAGTCTCATTAATGCAGTCTTGAAGATGTACTGAGGAATAAATTGTGTAACAGATAACTATGACTCAGCAAGAAATGTATTTATGGCAACAGGGTGGACCCTTAGTGTTGACTTCTCCCCATCACTCTCCACACCACCACCATCCAGTCCTAAAATAGCCTCTATTCTGGGTTCCTCTGAGCTTGTATACTCCTCCTCAACATGGGTTGCTGAGGCTGCTGAATCTGAGACATGCTACCATAAGGAACCAGGCTGGTGAAGGCACTAGAGTACTGCATTCAATGTGCATTACCCTATATTCTTGAGCAACTTCATAAATATCCTTTCTTCTGCTTCTTTGCTGATTTCAGGTGGAAATGAACATCTCAACCAAGTCATCATTCACACCAACCTGGACCAATCTTTGTTGTCTACCTAGCTCATCAGGTACAATGATAAGTTCCATATTGTATACATAGCTCATCTACTCCTCACCAAAAAAAGGCGTGATGTGACAGCTACAATGCTTACCAATGCAATGACTTCATGACTTTCTCTAGATTTCCCAGCTACCTTGCCAACATATTGGGGCCACTAGTTCTGGCCAATGATTTATGAGTAAAAATAATATAGGTCTGCCTGGGCCAAGGAAGTTAAAAGCTGATATGCCTCCTCCATTCTTTTTTTCGGCTGTAAGGATCTTGGCTTGGAAGCCTTTAGCCACAAGAGGACACACACTGGAAACCATAAGAATGAGAAATACCATTTCCTTGTGTCAAACCAATGAGATTCTTAGAATTTGTCTGTAATAACAGCATGCCCCATCCTGTCCTGACTAATGAAGATGATATTCAGACTATATAATAATTAGTACAGAACAGACACTGATCTATTTGAATTAATGCAACAGCCAGTGAATGAATGGTTGTTGGCTATAAATGGCTGGAATGGCCATATGAGTCCGTACCAGTTGAGTAGCCCTGAAAACACCTGAACAAACTGAAGTTTAGATGGTTTGCCTAAGATAATGACTTGTAAGTGACAAAACAGGGATTCAAATAAGCTGTTTGATGCAAAGTCCATTCTCTTTCTATCTCAATATTCTGCTTCCTACTTGTTGAATTATGCCTAAATCACATCAACAATTCATCAAAGGTTAGACAGTAGTAGAACTGCCCAAATAGCTTGTTTATTTAAACCATAGGGTATAACTCAACAGCATATGTTTTATTGATTTGGGGGAGTTGGCGAGGGTAGAGACAAGGTCTCACTACATTGTCTAAGCTGATCTCAAACTCCTGGCCTCAAACAACCTTCCCACTTCAGCCTCCCTAAGTGCTGAGACTACAAGCATAAGTCACCACACTCAGTTGGCTCAATAGCTTATGTTTATTGTTGTTGAATTTTCTATAACTTGAATTCATTCTTGCCTCTGTATAGGATGTCGGTTTTGTAGCTTACTTTTCCTTTCAAAGTTTCCCTGTGTCGATATTCATCATTAACCCTGAAGCTGTATTATTTAAGCAGATACATCCAACTTTATGCTATAGCATATATTAAAAACGCAAGAGAAAATTAAATTGGATAGAGTGCTTGGCTTTTGGCATGGTTCTTTTGCTGCTGCTGCTCATTCTTCATGTAAATTCATAACTCTCTTTTCTCCGTGACAGGATAATCATCTCCACAGCAACTAACTATTATATCACAAAGGACGATGCCTATGAGTGAGAACAGATCAGCAGGAGCTGAGCAACGCTTAAGCAACAGAGATTCTATTTTCATACAAATATCTCTAATTACAATAAGCTAAGGAGGAAATGTATCATTCCCTCCCCCACCACCCCTCTAATACAAGCAAAGCTCTCTCTACACAGTTTCTCACAAAAACATGGCGCTTTCAACCACAAATGTGTTTAATAAGAGCATATTCCTATGTAGAGATGATATCACCTGTTATTGCAAGGCAAATATGTGTCTAGACTGAAAAGCAGGCACTAGGTGAATTCAAATCACACAGACACACCACATGATGTAGAGTTAAAATCAAAGCAAGATCTGTGTGTTACAGATCACTGTAACATTTAAAAAATAATAATAAACAAAAACCTCTTTAAAAGTGAAAGAAAAGGTACAGAAATTATTACTTGGCCAAGGGATAAATATTATCAGAGCTTCTCTTCTCAAAGAGAAGACTTAGAATGGTGTGGGCAGACGCTTGTATGAGTTGACTAATCACAGAAATGGTAAAATGCATTAAGTTTGAGGGGGTTTGAATATTTTACAACACAATTTCAAGGTGGCACTTTCATTGGCTGACAGAATTCTCTAAGGGAGCTGAAACCACACTATATGCTGGCAATCAAATCCAAGAGAACAGTGGATGACTACCAGACGCTGCCTACGCCCCACTGTTTTTACACTGCTTTCAAAGAATTTAAAGTCAAGTCATATTTTAACCTATAATACACAATCTTACAAGTGGTGTGCTTGAAGCATACCAATCTTTCCTCTCCCATTACATGATAAGTATCTTGAAGGCAGGTACTATGTCTTATATGACGATGCTATGTCCTACAATGCTCAAGACAATCTATTATAAAGAGATATTATCTCAGTTGGGTGCGATGGCTCATGCCTGTTATCCCAGCACTTTGGGAGGTGGAGGTAAGAGGATTGCCTGAGTCCACAGGTTTGAGACCCACTGGATAACATGATGAGACCTTGTCTCCACAATAAATAATTTTTTAAAAAATTAACCAGGCATGGTGGCAAACGCCTGTAGTTCCAGCCACTTGGAAGACTGAAGCAGAAGGATTGCCTGAGCCCAGCAGGTCGAGGCCGCAGTGACCATGAGCATGCCACTGCACTCCAGTGTGGGTGACAGAGTGAGACTCTGACTCAAAAAAAAAGAGAGATGTCTCAATTTAGTATTGAAATGACAAGGTTCTAAGATCTGTATGACATCAAGGGGAAAAAACAATAATTGAAGTTGACACTGTCTTTTTGCTTTTTTAGTTCCAAAGTTCAAATGAGTTGGGTAGTGAAGTGGCATAAAATTATTCTGGTGTTTTTGGTGGTGGTGTTGTTTTTGAGTTGGAATCCCACTCTGTTGCCCAGGCTGTTGTGCAGTGGTGTGATCATAGTTCACTGCAGTCTCAGCCTCCTGGGTTCAGGTGATCCTTCTGCCTCAGTCTCCCAAGCAGCTGAAAGAAGTAGTCTTGCTATGTTGCCTAGGCTGATCTCAAACTCTTGGCCTCAAGCAATCCTCCCGCCTCAGCCTCCCAAAGTGGGATTATAGGCATGGGCCACTGAGCCTGGCAAAAAATTATTTTGAGCAGAAGTCATTTGAGTTCCTGAACTCTCTTATCTGTCTAAAAGCAGAGGCTCCCCCCAAATTTATCGGCTGTCATAAAACACCTCCCTGGAAGCGAACAGGGAAGATTGACTTTTATCACCAGAGAAGAGAAATCTCTACACTACACCTAAACAGGCATCATCACAAAATGATCATATCTCCCAAATATTTTCCTAAGAGCCAATATGTCTTTCCAAAAAGTCATTTGTTTTCCCCAAAATGCCCTACTCCTTCCTCCGTAAGATGGTATATAGGCCCCAAATTCTAATTATCTCCTTGAGTTTTTCCTGTGAACTCCTATATATAGGTGATTAAATCTGCCTTGCCTCTTGTTAATCTGTCCTTTGTTGGTTTAATTTGCAAGGCCCCAAAAATTGAACCTAAGACGCTAGAAGAAAAGTTTTTCCTCTCTGACAGTTGTGAAGTGACCACCACTCTGAATTCTGCCATCACTGGAGCCCTTCCGAGTCATCCAACCCATTCATCTGGTTTAATGTCAGCACTCAACATCACCACTCCTGGTGACATTAATCCTTAGGCCAGATTCCATCATCAGTCATCTCAAAGAAGCTCCTTCTTATCACCTAAAATCTCTCACCCTCTCCCCCACTTTCCTGCCCTTATCCTGCTCTATCTGAATCATCTCTGTTGTCACTTTCTATCTGCTGATCAGCAGGCTGATGACTGCTGCTGGAGAAAGTCGGCGACATTTTTTTTTAAGGATGGCAGCGTACATGTGAGGGTCTGTTCCATAAGTGTACTGCATGAGGGCGAAGTTTGGGCTTCTGATGAGCCCTCTCCTCCACCTCCCTACGAGTGGACATGGTACACAACGGGTGATTTTACAACAGGGAGGTTTGTTCTCATGGCTTTCGGTCAAGTCACACTTTTTACCTCAACAGGGTTCATACTGCTGCCCAGTAATCCTTTTGGTCATTTCTTACAGATTCTTTAAAACCGCCTATGTTAGGAATAATACTCAAAACTCTTAACGAGGCTGGGACGGTGGCCTGTAATCCTAGCACTTTGTCAGAGAAGAGACTTGCCTGATCCCAGGGGTTCGAGGCCAGCATGGGAAACTTGACAAGACCTCATCTCTATAATAAAAATACAAAAATTAGCCGGGTGTGGTGGCACATGCCTGTAGTTCCTGCTAATTGGAAGGCTGAGGCAGGAGGATTGCCTGGGCCCCGCATGTCAAGGCTGAAGTGGCTATGACCGTGCCGCTGCAATCCGGCCTGGGCAACAGAATGAGAGTCCAACAAAAACAAAACAAAACAAAAACAAAAACAACTTTGAACAGCAAGCATAACAGAGGCACCAACCTTGAACTGATACAGAACTAGAGCAGGGTCTGAGAGACCTCCAGATGCATTTCGCATTTACCCTTCCATTGCTGACTGAGGGTCTGAGGGACAAGCTGACGGAAACCAAACAGCGGATACTCACCAGCTGATACAGAAGTGTGTCCATATTTTAACAACCTGTACAGTTGTATGATTTGAACCAAGTAAATATCAGCTCTACTCTAAAACTGCAAGTTTCCCAAAACCTGTCTCTCCATTTTTCTTGCCTCTATTCAATATCAGTCTTTCTTTTTATTCACTAACAAATATTTATTAAGCACCAGGCATTGTCCAGAACTTTTGTATCATTCAAAACAGAATCTCTGTTTGGTAAGCAATAATTCCCCATTCTACCTTTCCCCCTCACCCTGGTAATTACTGTCCTACTTTCTGTCTCTATGAATTGGACTATTCTAAACAATTCATATAAGTGGAACAATACTTATTTTTTCTTTTTTGTCTGACTTAATTCACTAAGCATAATGTGTTTCAGATGCGTTCATGTTGTAGCATATATCAGAATTATCATTCCTTTTTATACTTGAATAATATTCTGCTGTAGGTTTATACCAGATTATGTTTATCCATCACATATTGTTGAACATTTGAGTTATTTCCACCTTTCGACTATTGTGAATAATGCTGTTATGAACATGGCTGTACAAGTACCTGTCAGAGTCCCTGCATTCAATTATTTGAGGTCTGTACCTAGAAGTGGAATTGCTGTATCATATGATAACTCTACGTTTAACTTTTTGAGGAAGAACTGAACTTGCCAACAACAGCTGTACCATTTTACATGCCCACCAGCAAGGCGTAAAGTTTCCAATTTCTCCACATCCTTGTCAACACTTGTTATTTTTCTTTTCTTTTTTTTTTAATAGCCACCTTTATGGGTGTGAAGTGGTGTCTTGTTATGATTTGAGTATTTCCCTAAGGACTAGTGAGATCGAGCATCTTTTCATGTGCTTGCTGGCCATCGTATACATCTTTGGAGAAATGTCTGTTCAAGTCCTTTTCACGTCTAAGCATCTTTACATTTTTTAATTGGCTTGCTTGCTTTTCTCATTGTTGAGTTGTAAGAGCTCTTTATATATTTTAGATGTATATTCTAGATATTAATCCCTTGTCATATACATGATTTGCAAATATTTTCCTCCATTCTATGGGTTGTTTTCTCACTCTCTTGATAGTGTCATTTGATTCACAAAAGTTTTAAATTTTGATGATGTTCTATTTATTTTCTTTTGTTGACTGTACTTTGTGCACCATATTTTAAGAAATCTTTGCTAAATCCAATGTCATAAAGATATTTTTCTGCCCGGGCTCGGTGACTCAGCCTGTAATCCCAGCTATTTGGGAGGCCGAGGCGAGAGGATTACCTGAGCCCACGGGTTCGAGACCCGCCCAGGCAACTTGGTGAGACCTAATCTCTACAATAAAAATATATATATATATATCAGCTGGGCGTGGTAGCGTGCGCCTGTAGTTCCAGCTACTTGGAAGTGGCCGGGAGCGGCCACTGCACTCCAGTCTGGGCGACAGAGTGAGACTCCAACTCAAAAAAAAAAAATTTTTTTAAAAGATATTTTTCCAAAATAAAACTTCATTGTTAAATTCAATTTTTCTATTTATAAGTCTAATTATTTTAAAACATAAATCATCAATTTTAGTTGTTCCTAAGCTAATATGCAGTTAATGATATTTTTTTTTGTTTTTTTGTGTTTTTTTTCTGAGTTGGAGTCTCACTCGGCTGCCCAGACTGGAGTGCAGTGGCCGCTCCCGGCCACCGCAGCCTTGCCCTGCTGGGCTCCAGCGATCCTTCCACCTCAGCCTTCCGAGTAGCCGGAATTACAGGCACGCGCTACCACGCCCGGCTGATTTTTTGATTTATTGTAGAGATGAGGTCTCGCTGCCCAGGTGGGTCTCGAACCCGCGGGCTCAGGCAATCCACTCACCTCAGCCTCCCAAAGGCGCGGGATTACAGGCTGAGCCACCGAGCCCGGCTAATGATATGTTTTAAAAGATTAAACTCCCCTAAAATATTTTAAACTGTGTTTTCAAATTTTGCGTATTTTACTCAAATACTTCAAACATCTGGCAGAATAGTCTTTCAAATCTAGAAAAACTCAATGTATGTAAACATTTAAATAGCCAGCAAACACGCACATATCACAAGAATTATAAAACATATTCCTAAATTAATTTATAAAAATGAGAATTCTATAAATTTGAGCTATACCATCTTGCATATACATTTTCCATGGTCTCAGAATTATTTATTCAACAAGAGTAGCAGATTTTTCATCTTATTCAGCCTAAAATTTGTGACTGCAGGAGTGCCACAGGTTTGGGGTCTGTCAGGGATTCTGAACCTGGGGCTACTTCCTACCCATTTTCTTTTCTTTCTTTCTTTCTTTTTTTTTTTTTTGAGGTGGGGTCTCATTCTGTCGCCCATGCTGGAGTGCAATGGCAGCATTTACAGTCATTCCAGCATCGACCTGCGGGCTCCGGCGATCCTTCCACTCAGCCTTCCAAGTAGCCGGAACAACAGGCACTCGCTACCATGCCCGGCTAATTTTTGATTTATTGTAGAGTCGAGGTCTCACCAAGTTGCCCAGGCCAGTCTTGAACCTGTGGGCTCAGACAATCCACTCACCACAGCCTTCCAAAGAGCTGGGATTACAGGCTGAGCCACCAAGCCCGGCCCCTATCAATATTCATACAACCTAGCATACCATCTGCCCTTGTACTTTTTTTTTTTTTAAATAAGCAGCCTATTTTACAACCTTAATTGCCTATTGTGACTTCATACCAATCTCTTCCTCCTTCCTGACTAGACTCTGTATCATTTTCTTGTCTTCCTTTGACTTTTTTTAATTAAAAAACTCCTTCAACTTAATAGCTTTAACTATTTTTAATTTTTTTAATTTTTTGAGTTGGAGTCTCACTCTGTCACCCAGGCTGGAGTGCAGTGGCATGCTCACAGCCACCTCAGGGGTCAACCTGCCAGGCTCCGGCGAGCCTTCCACCTCAGCCTTCCAGGTAGCAGAACCACAGGGGCATGCTGTAGCACAACTGGCTAACTTTTTATTTATAGTAGAGATGAGGTCTTGCCAAATTACCAGGACTGGGCTCGAACCCATGACCTCAGGCAATCCACTCACCTTGGCCTTCCAAAGTGCTGGGATTACAGGCTCAGCCACTGAGCCTGGCCAACTTTAGCTATTATTAACTGTCTTCTCCTTTTTAAAAATTGTTTCTCTTGCTTTCATGAGGCTTCAGTCTCCTGGGTTTACTCTTTTCTGACTACATCTTCCATTCTTTAACCCTTTTGCTGATTCTTCCTCCCCTGCTGCAGAAGAGTGAATGTCTCCAAAGTTTCAGTTCAGAGCCTTCTACCTCTCTCTATCTCTTCTCTCTACTGGGTTCTTCACCTATTTCAACTCTCAGCTTATGACCTTCCATTCTGCATCTCTATTTCAATTTCAACCCTGAGCTCAGATTTTTGTTTTTTATCTACTAATGGATGGTTGCATTTAGATTTCTTGCCTTTAAGTGAAAGTCAACTCATCTAAACTGAGTTATCTGTCTTTTCTAACTGATAATCCTTTCTCTTATTGGTACTAGCATTCTGCAAGGCTCAAGACTTAAAGCACTGACCTTATAAAAAGAGAGAATTAATATTTTAGGGTCAAATGGGCAGTAGGAATGATGGAACAAAATTAATATATCAGGGGACAGAAACTCCAAGACACCAGAGATTTGGGTTTTCATTTGACAGGATCCTATGCCTCTTGCACAGAAGGTCAATACAACAGCAGTTATCACAATAGAGAAAGGGTTTGATAAACACAAGGCCACTAAGGATAAGAGATATTTCTCAAAGCTGCCTCCCTGAGTGTTTTAGACTAAGATCATTAAAGAAATAATTTGGCAGATGGGAGATAGAGAACAGACACTGCTGATTGGTTGAGAATGAAGTCATGGGATGGGGTGTCCAAATTGTTCTCATGCACAGAGCCAGTTTCTGGGAAGAGGTCACAGGACCATCAGAGTCAGCTTCTTGGTATGTGTCTTGGGTCTAGGTGGGGCCTTGGGTCCATTAGAGTGCAAAGTCTGAAAAACATCTCAAACACCATTCTTAAATTTTACAATAGATGCTGTCTATAAAGCAAGTCCTGCAACCATCAGATACTGGGCCCTGGGCAGTAAGTCAGTATTTAGGTAGTTTTACGAAGAAAGTATGCAGGAGATGGGATCCCTGGAGAGTAGAGTTGCTCACACCCTTTGGCTGGTCAAACTTTAAGAGGCCATCAAGGAGATCTGTGTGACCTTAGACCCACTGTTTAAAAGAAAATACGTTTATCAACCTCATTGGCAGCCTTCCCCCTCCCCAAGGGTCAGGATATGAGATTAATCAGTTGCTCTCTACTGAAGTGGCAGTGTAAACAGTCACACAAGGAGAACAGGATTAGAAACAACAGATTTATGAATTTATATCTATAGCTGCAGCTTTGCAAGACTCAGATCTCTTCTACGTCTTTTACCCCATGGCCCTATATTAATTTTTTTTTTTTTTTTTGAGTTGGAGTCTCACTCTGTCACCCAGACTGGAGTGCACTGGCCGCTCCCGGCCACCGCAGCCTCGACCTACTGGGCTCCAGCGATCCTTCCGCCTCAGCCTTCCAAGTAGCTGGAACTACAGGCGTGCGCCACCACGCCCGGCTAATTTTTTGATTTATTGTAGAGATGAGGTCTCGCCAAGTTGCCCAGATGTGTCTCGAACCTGCGGGCTCAGGCAATCCACTCACCTCAGCCTCCCAAAGTGCTGGGATTACAGGCTAAGCCACCGAGCCCGGCTTATTTTAATTTTTTATAGGCAGTTTAAACAGGACTAACATTCCACCAAATGACATAAAGATTGCCCTAAATTAATGACATTTGAAATACAGCAGATGTAGAAGGAAGTATTTTCTGAACTTCCTTTACCTGAATAAAAGTAGAGCTTTTATTTATTTATTTATTTATTTATTTATTTATTTATTTATTTATTTTTTGTTGTTGGAGTCTTACTCTGTCGCCCAGACTGGAGTACAGTGGCCGCTCCTGGCCACCGCAGCCTCGACCTCTGGGCTCCGGCGATCCTTCCGCCTCAGCCTTCCAAGTAGCCAGAATTACAGGCGCGCGCTACCACGCCCGGCTAATTTTTTGATTTATTGTAGAGATGAGGTCTCGCCTGCCCAGGCGGGTCTTGAACCCGTGGGCTCCGGCAATCCACTCACCTCAGCCTCCCAAAGGCACGGGACTACAGGCTGAGCCACCGAGCCCGGCAAAAGTAGAGCTTTTAGAATGCAATTGCCATAAGTTCTTTCTACTGGGGATCTTCAGTCAGGAAGGACATTGACCATTACTATCAGAAATGATAATTGCATAAACAAACTTTATTCCAAATTGTCATACTTTCCACTTATTTCCCATAGAATATTCATCTTCTCCTCCTACTTTTCTCTATTAAGCCTGTATATAAACCATTACCCCATCTGTTTAGACAGCAACTTATTTTGTGTGCTCCTACAAGCATGTGAATAAGCTTTGTCATTTCTCCTGTTAATCTATCTGTTGTCAATTATTTGCCAGCTCTCACCAAAGTTGGTGGAGTTTTCCTCCCAGCATATTCTCACTTTGTGGCTTAGTTGCTATGATATAAAGTTGTCCCAGAACAAATGGAAGCTCTGTAACTTTATCTGTTGGGGCAAGACAAGCTTCTTGGTGGCTGAAGCCTTTCCCACTAGTTAAAAATTCTATTTTAATAAAACAAATCTCAAGGGCTTTTTCTATCAGAAGCATCTAAGTTAATCCACTTACATTAAAAAGACCACAGTTACCAAGAATAGGGAGTCTGGTACACACAAAACCTTGGTGATCTGACTCCCTTTTTTCTCATGCGTATCATATTCAGTCTGATCGCAACTCAAATTTTTTCTCTACTGTGTCTCTTGAATGTGTGTATTCCTTCCCACCTGCTCTAACACCATCCAGTCCGGGTTCTTACTGCCATATTCCTGAAACACTTTGGTCAATAATTGCTGATTTCTTTGCCAATGATCTTTCCTCTCTAATGATCAAGTCTTGTGGTCAGAATGGACCTTGAAGTAAGCTAGTCCAAAGCCATCTAACTCTTGTATCACTTATTCATTGTCTTTCGCAGCTCCTGTAACCTGCGATAATTAATCCATCTCAAGCACAGTGAAGTTGAGTACCACACATTCTCTTTCTTCCAAAATCTCTGATGGACTTTACAGAGTAAAATTTGAACCCCTTACCTCATAGTTAAGTAAGGTTCACACAATATTATAGTGGTCAACTTTTTGAGCATCTTAGCTTACCACAGCCTCTCTGCCAATCCGAGTAGACCACTTACAGTTCCCTAATATACTGTGCATTTTAACTCTACTTATCTGTTCACTTGTTGTCTTCTGGAATGTTTCATTCTCTGCTTATCAAAGGCCTGCTTTTACTTCAGATCTGAGGCTCAAATTCATCTTGTTTAAAATTGTCACCTGTTTTCAGCTCCCATAGCATTTAACTTATATGGGAAAAGGCTTTGCTAGTAGCTATGCATATGTATATCTTCTTTAGAAAACTGCAAGCTCCACAAGGAAATACATTATGTAGTGTTGTTTTTGTTTTCTTGAGAAATTAAGAACCCAAGAATTCCTTAGTCTCCTGACTTTTTGATTTTCCAGCATTTTGGTTGGCCTGTATGTGGCCAAGTTTATTATTATTATTATTATTATTATTATTATTATTATTAAAATGCTCCCATTTACAATAGCTACCCAAAAAAATACCAAAGAATACATGAATACATTTAGCCAAGAAGGTGAACAATTTCTTCAAGGAGAACTACAAAATGCTAATGATGAAAGAAATCATAGATGATCCAAACAGTTGGAAAACATCCCATGCTCATGGATTGGAAGAATCAATATTGCTAAAATGACCATACTGCCACAAATAATCTACTGATTCAATGAAACTCCTATTGAATTACCAATGTCATTTTTCATAGAATTAGAAAAAAAAATCCTAAAATTCACATGGAACAAAAAAAGACCCTGAATAGCAATCCTAAGCAAAAACAGAACAAAGCTGGAAGCATCATATTGCCTGACTTTAAATTATACTACAAGGTTATAATAAACAAAACAATATGGTACTGGTATAAAAATACATAGTTCAATGGAACAGAGTAGAGCACCTACAACCAACTGATCTTTGACAAAGTCAACAAAAATATACACTGGGGGAAGGACATCCCTATTCAATAAATAGTGCTGGGAAAATTGGATAGCTACATATAGAAAAATAAAACTGGACATATATCTCTCACCATATACAAAAATTAACTCAAGATGATCTAAAGATTTAAATGTAAGACCTGAAACTATAAAAATTCTAGAAGAAAAACTCTTCTGAACATTGACTTAGGTAGAAAAATGTATGATTTTGTCCTCAAAAGCAAATGTAACAAAATAAAAATAGACAAATGAGACCTAATTAAACTAAAAAGCTTCTACATAGCAAAAGAAATAACCAACAGAGTAAGCAAACAGCCTCAGATAGGAGAAAATATTTATAAATGATGCATCTGACAAAAGGGCTAATATCCAGAATCTACAAGGGACTCAAATAAATCAACAAGAAAAAAACAAATAACCTCATTTAAAAGTGAGCGAATGACACGAACAGAATTTCAAAAGAAGACACACAGTTGATCAACAAGCATAAAAAAATCCTCAACATCACTAATCATCAGAGAATGCAAATTAAAACGGCAGTGAGATACCATCTTATGCCTGTCAGAATGGCCATTATTAAAAAGTCAAAAATCAACAGGTGTTGGCTCAGATGCAGAGAATAGGGGATGCTTATACACTGTTGTTGAGAATGTAAATTAGTACAACTTCTATGGAAAACAGTATGGTGATTTCTCAAAGAACTAAAAATAAAACTACCATTTAATCCAGCAATCCACTACCAGACATGTATCCAAAGGAAAATAAATAATTATATTAAAAGACAATGTTTATCGCAGCACCATCACAATAGCAAAGTCATAAAATCAACCTAAGCACTCATCAAAGGAGGCTTGCATAAGGAAAGTATGGTGTATATATTCCATGGAATACGACTCAGCTATTAAAAGGAAAGAAATAATGTCTTTTGCAGCAACATGGATGGAACTGAAGGCCATTATCTTTAGTAAATTAATCAGAAAAAGAAAGACAAACACCACGTTCTCACTTATTAAGTAGGAGCTAAACAATGGGTACACATGGACATACAGAATGGAATAATAGACACAGGAGACTCCAAAAGGTGGGTAGGTGGGAGGGATTGATGGCTTAAAAATTACCTATTGGGTACAGTGTTCATTACTTGGTGATGGGTACACTAGCAGCCCAGACTTCACCATTTCACAATATATCTATGTAATAAAACTGTACTTGTGTGCCTTAAATCTATAAAAATAGAAAAAGAAACATCCAATTTCTCACTCTGTAGTAGCAGTACAGGGCTGCAGAGTTGAATTTTTGGTACAAATATTACATTGGAGTGGATAATGGTAGTGGTTACAATATAACTTCATCCCGGTACGGCAGTGGGCCAAACTAACTCCTAGTGCCAGGTAGTAGCAGCATATTTTTCAGTAGACCTGCTAATGGAACATGGTTTGGGGCATTCTTCCTAAAAATGTAGCCCTTAGACTGATGCTCCAACCATCCCACCCTCTCTTAAACCAACCTCCCTGGTCGTCAAGTATTGTCCTGGGTTCTTTCTGTGTTCTGGGATCATTGACAACGGAAGTGCTCACTCCTTTAGGGAAAACTACACCCTATCCTCCCATAACATAATGACCAAAAAAATAATAGATTAAAAGACTAAATAGCCAGCATTGAATTGCATCATGTGCAGACCATCAACAGTACCTTTCATGTTGCACTTTGCCCTGCCTGATTCTCCACCTTCTTCGTTGTGCTTCTTACCAGGTGAAGCTTACCAGCATTCCTCTTGTTTTCAAGGTCTCCTTCCTGATCTAACTGCTTGAACCAGAATCTGCACATCTCTGCAAAGACAGGTAGCAGTTTGTAAGCAGGGCATAGTTTGAGTTCATTATTACTCGAGGATCATTTTTTTTTTTTTTTTTTTGAGTTGGAGTCTCTGTCGCCCAGACTGGAGTGCAGTGGCCACTCCCGGCCACTGCAGCCTCGACCTGCTGGGCTCGGCGATCCTTCCGCCTCAGCCTTCCAAGTGGCTGGAACTACAGGCATGCGTTACCACGCCCGGCTGATTTTTTGATTTATTGTAGAGATGAGGTCTCGCTGCCCAGGCGGGTCTCGAACCCGCGGGCTCAGGTAATCCACTCACCTCAGCCTCCCAAAGGCGCGGGATTACAGGCTGAGCCACCGATCCCGGCTTAAGGATCATCCTTTTAAAGGAAACTGCCTTTGTCAAGGTCACCAACCACCTCCACGTGGTTAAATGTTATGGTCCAGCATAATCTACTTGGCCTGTCAGCAACATTTCACTTGATTTCCAAGACACCCCAGCCTCCTCTTCTCCTACCTTACTGGCTACTCCTTCTGAGACCCTCTTTACTGGTCTCCTTCCCAATCTCCTAATGTCAGAATAGTCTAGGACTCAGTTCTGCTGGCTAATATAAGAAAGAACAGAAATCATTTGGTGAGCATCCACTGTAAAATATGCTGCATTCAAGCCGGGCTCAGTGGCTCAGCCTGTAATCCTGCACTTTGGGAGGCTGAGGTGAGTGGATTGCCTGAGTCCGCGGGTTCGAGACCTGCCTGGGCAACTTGGCGAGACCTCATCTCTACAATAAATCAAAAATTAGCCAGGCATGGTAGCGTGTGCCTGTAATTCCAGCTACTTGGAAGGCTGACATGGAAGGATCACCGGAGTCCAGCAGGTCAAGGCTGCGGTGGCCGGGAGTGGCCACTGCACTCCAGTCTGGGTGACAGAGTGAGACTCCAACTCAAAAATAAAAAAATATGCCACATTCTGAAATATTGTATATAGTTAGCACATTGACTATGATAATTGTTATCTTTCCCCACAAGGGCAGGCACTTTTGCTTCTTTGTGCACTGATGTACGCCAGATTCCTAATGTCTGCCACATAATAGGTACTAAATAAGTATTTGTTGGATAAATAAATGTAGCTGACTGAAGCAGAACTCTAAGCTTTTTATTATTAACAACAGTCATTATTAAAGTTGTCAACTACTTCTAAGTCTAGTGGTGAAATTTTTTAAAGGCCACTGTAGTGGTGGGCTTTGTTCAGAGATCAGTGATGTGACTTGTTCTTTTAGGTATGTAAATATATGCATAACAAACGAGGTTTAATAGAGGATTCATGAATTCAAATGCTTCAGGGCTAGGCTGGCATTGAAGAAAGCTAGATATAAATTGTCACAGCTTTGGGAGCTAAAGTGAGTAAACCCTACACAGTTCCAATTAACAGAGGCCATGCAGCATGCAGATCTAGTGTTCCCAAGTCATGTGAAAGCTAGATATTTATATTTTTAACTAAATCTCTCAATTTTTAAATATTGGTTCAAATCCAGAAAACTGGTAGATAAACAAATCACAGCTATAGGCTAGATATGGCCTATGGCTGCCCGTTCACTTCCCCTAGTATAAATGATAGTTTGGGGGCCTTATTTTTTGTTCTGGGGAGGAGATGAAATTTCTCCCAGCGTAGACCTTAAAAGTCTTCTGGGAGAAAAAATAGATCCAGACATCAACTTCTTGCCTTTTGAGACTCAGGTTTATCAGAACATCTTAGGGAGATATTGATATATAGTCTCGTTTGAATTCACCTGGAAAGAAAGGAGACCCAGCCCCCCAGGAAGCAGGAAAACCTGGGTATATCAAACAAGAGACTCTGTTAATTGTCACCCTAGCACTGAGGCATGTTTGGTCACAAAAGCTGTGTAGGAGAGAGTACAGAGAGGACCTAAAAAAAGCAGAATTGTTTTTTGGAGGGTGGGCCACTTGTTTGGAGGGCAGGCCACTTGTAGTATCAGCTTCTCCCACTAGGTAAGTGTTCTAGGAATCCATCAGCATCAGCACAAGCAAGTATTGTTGGGAGAGGCTGTGTTTGGCTTCAGTTAATTTTTTTTTTTAGATTGTTTCAGCACGTTTGCTCATGTCCATGATGGGTGATTTACATGAACAACTGCCCACACAGCACTGAGTGTACGAGCAGAGCAGTTTTTGACCAAAAGTGGCATGACCTCTCTGCCCCACCCACCCTATTCACACAACCTCGCCCCGAGCAACTGTTTCCTGGGATGAAAAAAGTCTTCCAAAGGAAACCTTTTGCTGATGTGGAAGAGGTGAAACAAAAAATGATGAAGCACTAAAAGGCATCAAAATTGCGGCGTTCAAAAACTGTTTTGAGCTGTGGAAAAAGCATGTTGATAGATACATTGCATCAAACGGAGAGTACTTTGAAGGTGACTGAAGTTTAGACATAGAAGAATAAACACACAATGTTTCATAAATAAATTTCAGGTTTTTGGGGTTCCCCCTCTTATACTAAAGAGGAGAACCCATCAGATGCATGGTGATCATAACAGTAAGGGAAATACCTCTTCTTTCCTCCTTATACTATGAAAAACTGCTTCTGTAACCAGCAATGGTAGGGACCTTGGTCATTCCAACAGGGTACAGCGATGACCCCAAGGGGTATTGGACTATGTTTTCAACAACACACTTCTACCAGAGCAGCAACAAAAGATGCCACCTACTGGGTTGATTACATTCTCTGCTTCTCTCTGAACAAGTTACATGAAAACAAGACTGACTTCAAGAATAAGTTTGCATCTCTAGAGTCTTTATGTGGGTGAGATAAACTCCAAAAAGTAATCTGCAAAAAAAGGGGCTGAAATCAAAATCAGTTAACTTAGATATTAAAATGAAACATGATTATGGCATAAGAAAGGGTAAATCGATTAATGAAGCTGAGTAGTGAGTCCAGAAATAGACTCACACACATACAGCGAATCGAATATTTATAAAGGCACCAAGTCAAATCAAAGGAAAAAGGAAATCTTCTAAACAGATGATATGGAATCAACTGTAGAAATACATGGGGGGGGAACATGGTTGGGTGCTGTGGTTGACACCTATAATCCTCGCAATTTGGGAGGCTAAAGTGGGAGGAATACTTGAGGTCAGGAGTTCAAGACCAGCCTGGGCAACATAGTGAGACCCTATTTCTACACAAAAGTTTAAAAGTTAGCTGGGAGTGGTGGCATGCACTTGGAGTCCCAGCTACTCAGAAGACTGAGGCAGGAGGATCACTAGCACTCAGGAGTTCAGGGTTGCAGTGAACTATAACCACACCACTGCACTACAGCATGGGTGACCAAATGAAACTCTGTCTCTAAAAAATGTTTTAAATTAAAAAAATTTCAAAAAAATAAATAATTTAAGATGTATGGAGAACAATAAACCTCACCCCTACCTCTCGGTATATACAAACAATGGTTTGACACAAATCATAGGCAAAACACAAAAGCCAAAACTACAAAGATCCTAGAAGAAAACACAGGAGAATATCTTTGCAACCTTGAGACAGGCAAAGATTTTTTTTTAGAACACAGAAAGAACCAAGAATGAAAAAAATTAGCAAATTGGACTTTTTCGAAACGTAAAACTCATGATCATCAAAAGACCATTAAGATACTTTAAAAAGGCAAATCAGGTTTCAGTTGGGTATGTAAGTATCTTTTAAGTCATTGCTCTGTTCCAACAAATAAAAAACTGGAAAAATTGAAAAATTAACAGCGTTTCTTGAATCCACACAGAAGTGAGGTCACAGAGCAAACTTCTGTCCCAAAAGCTGGAGACAGACAGGTGAATGCAGGGAAGCACAATTTCTCAGGAGAGAAACGCACAAGCAGAAAATACCATGGAAATCAGTGCCGGGATAGGAAAACCTGAACTGTAATTGACAAATCACTGGAGGCTTATGTGGACAACAGCTCTGAGATTTAAAAACTCAAGTGGGGCCAGTGGTAGCTCACACCTATAATCCCAACATTTGGAGAGGCAAAGGTAAAAAGATTGCTTGAGCTCAGGAGTTCCACATCAGCCTAGGCAACACAGCAAGACCTTGTTGCTACAAAAAAATCAAAAAATTAGCCTAGCATGGTGGTGCATGTCTGTAGTCCCAGCTGCCCGGGAGACTGAGGCAGAAGGATTACCTGAGCCAAGGAAGTCCAGGCTGCAGTGAGCTGTGATCGTGCCTGCACTTCAGCCTGGATGAAAGTGAGACCCTGACTTAAAACAAGCCAACAAAAAATTCAAGGGGGCCTCAGCCCCGGGGATCCCCACACTTGTGTGAGTTTTACTGCCAAGAACTCTACCAGATCCTCATAGTGAATATTGGAGAAAAATTATTTACTGCTTCTGGCATGGGTAAAGAGGTAAGTTTATTTTGTAATATACTAGAGCATCCTTAATAAGGCCTGGTCTCACAAAAAACTATTTTAAAGAACCTACCCAACTTGGGAAAGGAAAACACACAACTCCAATTCACTCGAGCCATCCTGTCCCACTTAAGGGGGAGAAAAACTGAGACTTTCTTGTGAAGTTTACAGTCCAGAGGCACAAGCTCACTGAAAGACTGAGACCTAATTATAAGACTATAGAATGCTTCCCTTCCCCAACACCTTACCACCACATTACTAAAGGATTATTTACCTCAGTTCCTTTTACCTGGCACATCCTGTTCAGCTATCAAGAAAAAGATAATAGTCGGGTGCCGTGGCTCATGCCTATAGTACCAGTTACTCAGGAGGATAAGATGGAAGGATCACTCGAGCCCAAGAGTTTGAGTCCAGTCTGGCCAACATAGTAAGACCCTGTGTCTAAAAATAAAGAAGGAAAGAAAGAAGGCAAGGAAAAGAAAGGAAGGGGAAGGAAAAGAGGGGAAGGAAAGAAGGAGGATGGGAAGGAGGGAGAGAGGAAAAAAGGAAGGCAGGAAGGAAGTAGAGAAGAAAGGGAGAAAGAAAGAAATTACAAAGCAAGCTGTTTTGGTTCATTTTGTGCTGCTATAATAGAATCTCTGAGACTGGCTATTGTACAACAAATTAAAACATATAAGCTCACTGTTCTGTGAGGCTAGGAAGTCCAAGATCATGGGGCCATCATCTAATGAGGGCCTATTTGCTACATCATCCCATGGCAGAAGGCAAGAGGGTAAGATAGAATAAAAAAGAGGTTGAACTCATTTTTTTTAATTTATAAGGAACCCACACACATGATATTGGCATTAATCCATTAATGAAAGCAGAGCCATCACGGCCTAATCATTTCTCATTAAGCTCCATTCTCCAACACTGTTGCATCAGAAATTAAGTTTCCAGCATATACTTGTTGTGGAACCCATTCAAACCATAGCACATACTGAAAAGTAAAAACCACAGTTTGAAGAGACAGAGCAAGACTCAGAACAAAACTCAGATATGGAAGCGATGTTGAAATTATCAGGCCAAGAATTTAAAACAACAATGACTAACATGCTAAGAAATCTAATGGAGAAAATGAACAGCACGCAAGAACAGATGGACAATGTAAGCAGAGAGATGGAAACTTTCTGAGAGAATCAACAAGAAAAGCTAGAGATCAAAAACACCATAGCAGAATGAAGAATGCTTTTGATGGGCTCATTAGTAGACTGGGCATGGCTGAGGAAACAATCTTTGGGCTTCAGGATATCTCAGTAGAGATTTCCAAAACTAAAAATAATGATAAAAAAGATTTTTAAAAAAGCTGGGCTCAGTGGCTCAGCCTGTAATCCCGTGCTTTGGGAGGCCGAGGTGAGTGAATTGCCTGAGCCCACGGGTTCGAGACCCACCTGGGCAACTTGGCAAGACCTCATCTCTACAATAAATAAAAAAATTAGCTGCGCGTGGTAGTGCATGCCTGTAGTTCCAGCTACTTGGAAGGCTGAGGAGGAAGGATCGCCAGAGCCCAGCAGGTCGAGGCTGCAGTGGCCAGGAGTGGCCACTGCACTCCAATCTGGGCGACAGAGTAAGTCTCCAACTCAAAAAAAAAAAAAATTAAAAAAAAACTTTCAGAATATCCAAGAATTGTATGACAACTATGAAAGATATAACATATGTATAATGAGAATGTTAGAAGTAAAAGAAAGAAAAGGGTGCAGAAGCCATATTTGAACAATAATGACTGAAAATTTTCCCAAGTTAATGTTGCACACCAAGAACACCAAGCAGGATAATTAAAGTTACACCTAGACATGTCATATTCAAATCAAAGATACAAAAAAAAAAAAAAAACTTGAAAGAAACCAGAGAAATAAAACAGGAACAAGATAAGAATTACATCTGACTTCAGAAATCAAGAAAGCAAGAACAGAGTGAAGTATTTGAAGTGTTAAGAAAAACAAACAAAAAAACTAGAATTCTGTATCCTGTGAAATTATCTTTCAGATGTAAAGGCAAAATAAAGACTTTCTCAGATAAAAAACCAAAACAAAAACAAAAACAGTGAATTTATTACCAGTAGACCTGTCTTTCAATATATTTTTTTAAGGTTCTTCAGATAGGAAGAAAATGCTATGGCTCAGAAACTCAGATCTACATAAAGAAAGAGCATAGACGAAATAGGTGAAGGTAAAATAAAAATTTACTTGTTTTATTCTCTATTGGTCTAGCAGATATAGTTTGTTCAAAGTTATAACAGCAAAAACCTTCAGTATATGTATATATGTATAACAGTATGTATCTACTGCTTATGTATAAGTGAAATGAATAACAGCATGATACAAGGGATGAGAGAGGGGAATTAAGGCGGTTTTGTTAAATAAGGTATGTGCACTACTTATAAAGTGGTACTGCATTATATGAAAGTGGACTTGGATTAGTTGTAAATGTGTATCGCAAACTCAAGAGCGGTCCCTAAAAAAAGTAATAAAAGAAATATAATGAAATGCTAATAGAGCAGAGAAAAAGGAATCAAATAAACTGCTCATTTAAAACCACAAAAGGCAGAAAAAGAGTGGAAGACAAAAGTTAGAAAGACAAAAGGAGCAAATAGAAAACAGTAGAAATATGAAGATATTAATGCAACCATATTTTAATAATTACTTTGAACACCAATGGTCTAAATCAGTTAAAAGACAAATTGTCAGAATGAGCAAACACCAAGAATCAAGTACATGCTGTCTACAAGAAACTCACTTTAAATATAAAGACACATATTGATTGAAAGAAAATGGATGTAGAAAATATACTATGCTAACACTAATCATAAAAAGTGGCAGTGGCTATATTAATTTCAAACAAAGCAGGCTTAAGGGCAAGGAAAGTTATCAGGAATAAACAGGGGCATTATGTAATGATAAAGAGGCCAGCTCTCCAAGATGATGGAACAGTTGTTAAAATGTATGCACCTAGTAAAACATCAAACTATGAGGCAAAAATTGATTGAATTGGAAGAGAAATGATAAATCCATTATCATAGTTGGAGGCATCAATACAAATAAAAATAAACAGATTCAGCAGGCAGAAATTCAGTCAACAATACTATCAGTCAACTGGATATAATTGACATCTCAAGCTCACATGGGTCGTTCACCAAGATAGGTCATATTTTGGGAAAGACAGCACATGTTAACAAATTTAAAAGAGTAGGAATCATATAGAGTCTTCTCTTAGCCCACAATGGAATTAAACTAGAAATTAATAACAGAAAAATAAATGAAAAATCCCAAAACACTTGGAGATTAAATAACACACTTCTAAATACCACAGATGGATCAAAGAAAAATAATCTCAAGAGAAAATGATAACACAATTTATCAAAATGTGAGGGGTGCAGGGAAAGCAGTGCTTAATGAAAAATTTATAGCATTGAGGGCATATGTTAGAAAAGAAGATCTAAAGCCAATAATCTAAACTTCCACCTTAGAAAACTAGAAAAGGTCAAGGCAAGATGGCAACAGAACAGGTCAGACTATGAGAGTCTCCATAAAAGTGAGTGTCCATAAAAATTCTCTGTGAAAGTGGGTGTGTGCCAGTGGGTGAGTGAAAGTCCATCTGAGGGGAGACTCGGATTCATGTACCCCAGGTTCCATTCCAGAGGAGAGTGCAACCCACCACCACCCTGAGATTGGAGACCCAGGAGAGCAGGACCATCTACCCTTCTCGTGGGTCTCTTGAGAGGAGGCAGCAGAGAACAGCCACCCCTCATGCCCTGGAACCCAGCCCACACCATCACCTGCAGTAGCAGACCCGCACAAACACTAGGATTCATGGAGATGGTAGGTTGGGGAAATCTGGAATAAAGCTCCAATGATGGTAATGAGATACCAACAGGCGCCATCTTCTCAGTCCCCAGACAGGGCAGAGACTTGCATTGCCCCACCCAGCTCCTCAAATCTCCATCTTGGGACCCAGAAGCTATCATCTCGTCAGACTCAGAGAGACAGATGTCCCTCTCCCATGCTAGAATAGGCACAGACATGTCAGATCTGAGTGGGAGACTTCACAGCAGCAGCAGCAGCAGCAGCAAGTAGGGTGAGTCTGGGTCTGATCCATCCACCTCCCACAGTAGTCCATGGAGCATCTGACCCACGCTGAGAGCAACCCTATCAGCCTGCACTGAGAGCAGAGGGGAGGGGCTGGAGACCAGAGCTGCTCCCTAAGGTGGAGGCCTGAAAGGAACATGACTCGCAGAAACAGCCAAACAGCAAGTTTGGGGGTTTTGTTGGTTTGTTTGTTTTAGTTTTAGCTTTTTTTCTTCTCTCTTTCTGTTTTTGTTTACCTTTTTGTACTTGCTTTGTTTCTATTATTTTAGTGGGTTTTTTTTTTTAGATTTTCTGTTTATGTATGGGCATTTTTGAGGGAGAGTACACCAACAGGGGGTTTTGTTTGTTTGTATGTTTTTGTGTTTTTTGTTTTTTTCTGTCTTTGTCTCTCTGTTTATTCGTTAGTTTGTATGCCTGTCTGTTTTCCCTCTTCTCCTTCTCTCTCTCCACCTCCCTTTCATCATCCTCTTTCTTTTTTCCATTATTTTCCCTTTTATTATCACATTTTGCTTTCAGGGGGCAAAAAGACACCCCCTACTGCATGGACAGATTGTAAAGCTGTGGGAAAGGGGTTCCAGGAACCCACACACCTGTCAGTGGACACTGGAATATGCAGATAGCTTCTGAATCACAGCCCCCCCATTAATTAAATCTCAAAACTGCAAAAAGTGCAGCCCCCCCAGCCCAGCCTCAGAATTGAACAAAACCAGAGTATCTCATAAGGATGAATAGGAGATTGAGCAAACAGAAATAAAAGCTACCCCCACATTACTGAACAACAGAATTAAAGAAGGTGGAAAAAATGTGAAAGAAAACCTACACAAATGAAGAAAAACCAAAGGAAGAATATGATTCTCATACAGATCCCTGGGACGTCAGCCACTGAGAAGACAGACTGCAGCACTCAAACAATGAAGAGCCCCCCAGAATGACTGGTCTCAAACCACAAACACAGATACCAAGATATTAATAGAGAGAATAAATGGAAAAAAGGAGACAAGAGGAAAGACTGACAGAGCTGATAACTGAGATAACAGCAATAAAGAATACAGTGAATGAAATAAACAACAAACTGATAAGCATGGGAAGCAGAAGAAAGAATCTCAGAGCTTGAAGATCAAAATATGGAACTAACCCAAACTGTTAAAAACATAGAAAAGAAGTTTTAAAAGACAGAACAAAACCTCCAAGGTATGAGTGATTATTTCAAGAGGCTGAACCTAAGATTAATCGGAATCCCTGAGGCAGAAAAAAGACAGACTGCTCTGGAACAAACATTTCATGAAATTATCCAAGAAAACCTCCCTCATCTCATCAGTGATGTGACCATTCAAACACAAGAGATTCAGAAAAACCTTGCAAGACATCAAATGAAAAGACCAACTCGTAGACACATAGTAATTCAGCTATGTAAAGTAGGTATAAAAGAAAAAATCTTAAAGGCAGCAAGAGAGAAAGGTCAGACTACCTACCAGGAAAGACCAATTCAAACAGTAGCAGACTTATCTACAGAACCACTTCAGGCTAGGAGAGCTTGGAGCCCAATCTTCAAAGTTCTTAAAGATAAACAATTTCAACCAAGAATTGCCTACCCAGTTAAGGTAAGTTTCATCAGTGATGGAGAATTAAAATGCTTCCCAGACATTCAATCCCTAACAGTTTACACTGCCTCCAGACCAGCTCTACAAGAAACACTTCAGAAAGTATTAAACACAGAAGAAAGAAAAAAGAGAGCAACAATACTCATCACAAGAATGCAAGAAAGGGCCATTGCCTTGCTAGACTCTGGTGTGGCCATGTGCTCTTTGAGCTATGACTGTTGCCACACTTCCTGGCTTTGGCACCCTCCCCCACCTTGGGGAAGTGAATCTTCTCTCTCCCTTCTCTTTATCTCTCTAATTTACTTTTAAATAAGCTTTTCTCTAAAAAAAAAAAGTAAGAAAAAGATTGAAAACACACATGAATCAACCCAAAAATCAAAAGAAAGACAACAAACAAACAAACAAACAAACAGCAGCAACAACAACAAACTCCATAAGAACCTTATGACAGGGATAAACTCTCACATCTCAAAAATTAGCCTGAATTTGAATGGACTAAATGCACCACTGAAAAGACATAGAAGGCAAATTGGATAAAATATCATGAGGCAACAATATATTGTCTCCAAGAGACTCATCTCACCAGAAAGGACACTCACAGACTCAAAGTAAAAGGATGGGAAACAAAATTTCAGGTGAATGGAACACAAGAGAAAGCAGGATTCACAATCTTAATATCAGACAAAATATTCTTTAAGCCATCAAAAATTTAAAAGATACAGAAGGTAACTATATAATGAAAAAAGTTCAATCCATCGACAAGAAATATCCATCCTAAACATATACGCACCTAACATAGGAGCACCAATTTTCATAAAGCAGCTTTTAGGTAAACTGAAAAAAGATATTGACTCTAATACTATCATAGCTGGGGACTTAAACACCCCACTAACAACCCTAGACAGATCATCAAGACAAAAGGTCAACAAGGAGATCTGAAAACTGAACATGATGCTTGACCAAATGGACTTAATTGATACCTATAGAACAGTCCACCCAACAACTACGGAATATACATTCTACTCATCACCACATGGAATGTACTCTAAGATCGATCACACCCTTGACCATAAATCAAGCATAAACAAATTTCATAAGATTGAAATTCTGTCATGCACCTTCTCAGATCACAGTGGAATAAAAATAAATAGTAACACCAACAAAAGTTCCCCCCAAACTAACAAAGACATGGATACTAAACACCATGATGCTAAATAACTCCTGGGTCAACATGGAAATCAAAACAGAGATTAAAAGATAACTGAAAATGAAGACATCTTACCAAAATCTCTGGGATGCCATGAGAGCTATCCTAAGAGGGGAATTCATATCTCTATGAACAATGTGAAGAAAAGGGAAAGATCACAAGTTAACAGCCTAACAAATCACCTAAGGAAGTTGTAAAAGCAAGACCACCAAACTAACTTCAGCAGAAGAATCAGATCACCAAAATAAAAGCCCAAATTCAGGACATAGAAGACAAAAATTTAATACAAAAAAACCCCCCAAAAACCAAAGCTGGTTTTTTTGAAAGTATAAACAAGATTGATGGACCCCTAGCTAGACTGACCAAGAAAAAGAGAGAAAAGAAAAAACCCAAATAAACACAATCAGAAATACAAATGATGAAGTCACATCTGACGCTGAAGATATACAAAAGATTATCAGAGACTACTATGTACACTTGTATGAAAACAAACTTGAAAACCTAAAGGAAATGGAGGACTTTCTGACATCACACAACTCTCCTAGGTTGAAACAAGAAGAAATTGAGACTCTAAATAGACCAATAACAACCCAGGAAATTGACTATGTCATAAGAAAACTTCCTACAAAAAAACAAAACAAAACAAAACAAAACTCTGGACCAGACAGCTTTCCAGCAGAATTCTACAAAACTTACAAGGAGGAGATGATACCAATCTTATTGAAATTATTCCAGGGAATCAAGAAAGATTAAACTCTCCCCAAATCATTTTATGAAGCTAACATCACATTGATACCCAAACCAGGTAAAGATCCAACAAAGAAAGAGAACTACAGGCCAATATCCTTGATGAACATAGATGCTAAAATTCTCAACAAGGCCGGGCTCGGTGACTCAGCCTGTAATCCCACGTCCTTTGGGAGGCTGAGGTGAGTGGATTGCCTGAGCCTGAGGGTTCGAGACCTGCCTGGGCAGGAGAGACCTCATCTCTACAATAAATCAAAAAAATTAGCCTGGCATGGTAGCGTATGCCTGTAGTTCCAGCTACTTGGAAGGCTGAGGAGAAGGATCGCCAGAGGCCAGCAGGTCGAGGCTGCGGTGGCCGGGAGCGGCCACTGCACTCCAGTCTGGGCAACAGTGAGACTCCAACTCAAAAAAAAAAAAAAAAAAAATTCTCAACAAGATTCTAGCAAACCAGATCCAACAACATATCTCAAAAATCATTCACCACGACCAAGTAGGCTTCATCCCCAGGATGCATGGCTCGTTCAACATCCACAAGACCATAAACATAATTAAATACATCAACAGATATAAAGAAAAAAACCCACATGATTATATCATTAGACATGAAAAACACATTTGATAAAATCCAGACCCAATCTTGATAAAAACCCTCAAACTTCTAGGCATAGATGGAACATATCTCAAAATAGTAAGAGCCATCTACGAGAGACCCACAGCAAGTATATTGCTAAACAAGCAGAAATTGGAACCATTTCCCCTGAAAACCAGAACAAGACAAGGATGCCCACTCTCACACCTCCTGTCCAACATAGTATTGGAAGTCCTAGCTAAAGCAATTAGACAAGAGAAGTAAATCCGTGGTATCCAAACAGGAAAAGAGGAAGTTAAGTTATCTCTCTTTGCAGATGACATGATTCTATACCTGGAAAACCCCAAAGAATCTGTCAAAAACCTCCTTGCACTGATAAAGGACATTGACAAAGTCTCAGGGTACAAAATAAATGTGCATAAGTCAGTTGTATTCCTATACACCAACAATAAACAAACAGAAACTCTAATAAAACCACAATCCCATTCACAGTGACCACAAAAAAAAAAAGAAAAGAAATATCTTGACGTCTTCCTAACCAGAGACATGAAAGACCTTTACAATGAAAACTACAAAACACTGCTCAAAGAAATCAAAGATGACACAAACAAATGGAAAAGTATTCCATGCTCATGAATTGGAAGAATCAACATTGTTAAGATGTCCATCTTACCCAAGGCAATCTACAAATTTAACACAATACCCATTAAATTATCAGCACCATTCTTCTCAGACCTGGAAACAACAATACAGGAATTCACATGGAAATGTAAATAACAAGGAATAGACAAAACAATCCTCAGCCAAGAGAAAAGCAGGTGGCATCACGCTCCCAGTCTTTAAGCTTTATTATAAAGCTACAATAATCAAAATATCCAGGTATTGCTACAAGAACAGGCATATAGACCATAGGAACAGGATAGAGATTCCAGAAACAAAACATCAATTTCTCAACAAACTCATCTTCAACAAAGCCTCCACCATCAATCACTGGTGAGAGGAGAACCTATTCAGTAAATGGTACTGGGAAAACTGACTGATCACATGCAGAAGATTAAAACAAGACCCCTACCTATCCCTATACACAAAAATCAACTCTAAATGGATCAAAAGACCTAAATGTAAATCCTCAAAGTATAAGAACCTTAGAAATGCAGGGGACACCCTTTTGGAAATTGAAACTGGCAATCAATTCCTGATCAAAACCCCAAGTGCCCATGCCATAAGAGATAAGATAGACAAGCAGGACCTCATCAAACTGACAAGCTTCTGCAAAGCCAAAGAAACCATTGAGAGAGTGGGGAGACAGCCCATAGACTGGGCAAATATATTTGCCAACTGTATATCTTCAAAGGCCTAACATCTAGGATCCACAAGGAACTCAACTTGCTGAAAAGAAAAAAACAAACAGCCCCATTGCAAAGTGGGCAAAAGATATGAATAGACACTTTTCAAAAGAAGACATAAGAGCAGGCAACAGATACATGAAAAAATGCTCAGCCTCACTGTCATCAAAGAAATGCAAATTAAAACCACACTGAGATACCACCCCTAACTTCAGTCAGGATAGCCATCATCATTAACTCAAAAAACAACAGATGCTGGAGAGAATGCAGGTAAAAGGGAATACTTCTACACTGTTTACAAACTAGTATAGCCTCTGTGGAAAACTGCGTGGCAATTCCTAAAAGATCTAAAAATCAACATTCCATATGACCCCACAATCCCCCTCCTGGGAATATACCCAGAGGAACTCAAATCACTCTACAGGAAAGATACCTGCACACATATGTTTATTGCAGCATTATTTACAATAGCAAAAACATGAAACCAACTGTGCTGCCCACTGAAAGAGGACTGGATAAAAAAATGTGGTATATATACATGATGGAATATTATGCAGCCATAAAGAAGGACAAAATTATGAACTTCACAGCAACTTGTATGGACTTAGAGACTATAATACTGAGTGATCTATCACAGAAATAAAGAACCGAGTATCACATGTTCTCACTCATAGGCAGACCTTGAACAACTATCATATTACTCTAATAAAAGGATTGGTAGTAGTGGGAAACTGCCAGGGGAAGGGGGCACACCTCATCAACAAGGTTACAGGCATAATGAATATTTGTATACTTTACTCTGAATTGTACCCACACACATTTAAAATGCAAAATTAAAATAAAATAAAAATGAAATGAAAACTAGAAAAGGAAGAGCAAACTAAATACAAGGTAAGCAGAAGAAAATAAATAATGAAAATTAAAACAGAAATTAATGAAATTGAAAACAGAAAATCAATGCAGAAAAATAACTAAAACAGAAGCTGGTTTTTAAAAAAAATATTAATAAAATTGATAATCTTGTAGCCAACCTAACTTAGAAAAAAAGACAGGACAAAAATTACTACTTCAAAAATGAAAGTGGGGACATCACTACAGATCCCATGAACATTATAAGAATAATAAATCTTTTTAATAAATAACTCTATGCCCACTAATTTAGTAACCTAGATGAAAAGTTCAATTCTTTGAAAGACATATTCAGCCAAAACTTATACAAGAAGATACAGACAATCTGAATAAGGCTAATTCTAATTTAAAAATTGATTCAATAATTAATAACTTTCCAAACCAGAAAGCCCTAGGCCCAGATGGGTTCACTAGAAGTCTAAGAAATATTTAAGGAAGAATTTTGCTTAGATATGTATGTATATGTGTATGTGTCTATATCATATATGTACGTATCCTTACATGGGTATCATTATGTATGTGTGCATCAATATGTATACATATGTCTGTATCCTTACATAGATATACATATGTGCATGATTGTGTACTCTTTAATCTCTTCTAGAAGATAAAAACAGGAGAAATACTTTTTTTTTTTTGAGTTGGACTCTCACTCTGTCGCCCAGGCTGGAGTGTAGTGGCCGCTCCCGGCCACCGCAGCCTCGACCTGCTGGGCTCCAGCGATCCTTCCGCCTCAGCTTTCCAAGTAGCTGCAACTACAGGCGCGCACTTCCATGCCTGGCTAATTGTTTTGATTTATTGTAGAGATGAGGTCTCGCCAAGTTGCCCAGGTGGGTCTCAAACCCGCGGGCTCAGGCAATTCACTCACCTTGGCCTCCCAAAACGCGGGATTACAGGCTGAGTCACTGAACCCAGCAGGAGAAATACTTTCTAATTCATTGTTTGAGGCCAGTATTATCCTGACACCAAAAGTAAGCAAATAAGTTACACGAACACTATAGACCAATATAGTTCATGAACATAGATGAAAAAATCCTTGACAGCATTTTATAAAATTGAATTCAACACTATATGAAAACAACTATACACTATTATCAAGTGGAATTTGTAGCAGATATGCAAGCCCAGATCAATTCAAAAATTAATGTGGCCAAGTGCGGTGGTTCATGCCTGCAATTCCAGCACTTTGGGAAGCTGAGACAGGAGGATGACTTGAGATCAGAAGTTTGTGATCTGCCTAGGCAACATAGCAAGACTCTGTCTTCACACACACACAAAAAATTGTGTTTTAATTAGCTGGGTATGATGTTGTGTACCTGTAGCCCTAGCTACTCAGGAGGCTGAGGAAGGAGAATCACTTGAACTCAGGAGTACAAAGTTACAGTGAGCTATAATTGCATCACTGTACTCCAGCCTGGATGACAAAACAAGACTCTGTCTCTTCAAAAAAATAGTTAATATAATATAATCACATCAATAGGTTAAAGAGGAAAATGTACATAATCATGTCAATAGATATAGAAAAAACATTCGACAAAGCCCAACACTTACACATCTTTACAAAGTAAGAATAGAG
This sequence comes from Cephalopachus bancanus, assembly GCA_027257055.1. Taxonomy (NCBI): domain Eukaryota; kingdom Metazoa; phylum Chordata; class Mammalia; order Primates; family Tarsiidae; genus Cephalopachus; species Cephalopachus bancanus. The sequence goes on from JAPVLO010000057.1 coordinate 8,061,473, forward strand.
GGAACTTTTTCTCAACCTGACAGAGAATATTTGCAAAAATCCTACACCTGACATCATACTGATGATGAGAAACTAGAAACTTTCCCTATAACATAAGGAACAAAAAAAGAAGCCCTTTCTCACTATTTCTTCTCAACATTGTATTGGAAGACTTAGCTAATGTGATAAATCAAGAACAGGAGAGAAAAGGTATACTGACTGTGAAGAAAGAAAATTGTTTTTGCTGGTAACATGATTGTCTATACAGAGAGTCTGAAAGAATCTCCCAAAAAACTCCTGGAACTAATAAGTGATTACAGCAAGGCTTCAGGATACAAGTTCAATATATAAAAGTCAATTGTTTTCTTATATACCAGAAATAAACAAGTGACATTTGAAATTAAGAACACAAAACAACACCCCCTAAAATTGAAATACTTGGGCATAAACCTAAGAAAATATCTATAAGATCAAAGTAAGGAAAATTACAAAACTCTGATAAAAGAAAACAAAAAAGAACTAAGTAAATAGATATTCCGTGTTCATTGATAGAAAGACACAATATTGTCAGGATGTCAGTTCTTTGCAACTTGATCTATAGATTCAAAGCAATCCCAATTAAAATCTCAGCAGATTATTGTATGGATATCAACAAATTAATTCTAAACTTTATATGGAGAGACAAAGGGCCAGAATACCCAACATGAGAAGAACAAAGTTTGAGGACTGACACTACCAACTTAAAGACTTACTAGTAAGGCAGGGGGTACATGGGAAATTTCTGTATTTTCTGCTCGATCTTGCTGTGAATCTAAAACTAAAAGTCTGTTAAAAATGCAAACCATAAACTGCAAGAAGATATTCTTAATACATATATCTGATAAATAACTTGTATCATAATATATAAAGAACTGCTGTGCATGATGGCTTATGCCAGTAATCCCAGCATTTTGGGAGGCCGAAGTGAGAGGTTTGCCTCAGCCCAGGAGTTCAAAACCAACCTGGGCAACATGACAAGACCTCATCTCTACAATAAATTAAAAAAATATATATATAGCCAGGCATAGTGGCACACACCTGTAGTTCCAGCTACTTGGAAGCCTGAGGTGGAAGGATTAGCTGAGTCCAGCAGGTTGAGGCTATGGTAACCATGATTGTGCCACTGCACTCCAACCTGGGCAACAGTCACTCTGTCTAAAAAAAAAAAAAAAAATATATATATATATATATATATATATATATCTTCTACAAATATATATATAATCTTCTACAAAGCAAAAATAAAAAGACTCCCCAGTTAAATAAATAAGCAAAAGACATGAACAGATATTTCACAAAAGAAGACATACAATGGACAGTAGACAATGATATTCAACATCATTAGTCATCATGGAAATGTTCATTAAAACCACACTAGATGGGCTTGGTGGCTCAGCCTGTAATCCCGCGCCTTTGGGAGACTGAGGTGAGTGGATTGCCTGAACCTGAGGGTTCGAGACCTGCCTGGGCAACTTAGCGAGACCTCATCTCTACAATAAATCAAAAATTAGCCAGGCATGGCGCTTGTAGTTCCAGCTACTTGGAAGGCTGGGGCGGAAGGATCGCCGGAGCCCAGCAGGTTGAGGCTGCGGTGGCTGGGAGCGGCCACTGCACTCCAGCCTGGGCAACAGAGTGAGACTCCAACTCAAAAAAAAAAAAAAAAAAAAAAAACCCCACTAAAATTTCACTTTACATTCACTAAAATGGTTAAAGCAAAAAAGACTGACATATCAAATGCTGACAAGGGTGTGGTACAAGTGGAACTCTTATACACTGCTGGTGATGGTATAAAATGATACAGCCATTTTGGAAAACAGAGAGTTTTCCAAACTTATTATAAAATTATATACACCTAATGACCCAGCAGTTCAAACATAGGTATTTGCCCAAAAGAATTACAATATATGTTCTTAGCCGGGCTCGGTGGCTCAGCCTGTAATCCCGCGCCTTTGGGAGGCTGAGGTGAGTGGATTGCCTGAGCCCGCGGGTTCAAGACCCGCCTGGGCAGCGAGGCCTCATCTCTACAATAAATCAAAAAATCAGCCGGGCGTGGTAGCGTATGCCTGTAATTCCGGCTACTTGGAAGGATGTGGTGGAGGGATCGCCGGAGCCCCAGCAGGTCGAGGCTGCGGTGGCCGGGAGCGGCCACTGCACTCCAGTCTGGGAGACAGAGTGAGACTCCAACTCAAAAAAGAAAAAAAAAAAAAAAAAAAAGAATTACAATATATGTTCTCAAAATGACTTGACCAAGGATAATGATGGCAGCTTTATTCCTAATAAACTGGAAGTAAACTCAAATGTCCATCACAGGATTATGAATTAAAAATAATTGTGGTACATTTATACAATGGAATTACACAATGATAAAATGGAATGCATTACTAATACAAAACTATTAATCTTTAAAATTAAATGGAGTAAAATAACATACAAAAAATACATACTGTATAAGTCTATTATATTTATGTGACTTTCAGGAGCAGATTAACTAACCTGTGGTGACAGAAATCAGAACAAGATTGCCTATAGGGGAAAGGAGACTGGAGGACAGCATGAAGCAACTTTCTGAGGAAGAGGGAAATGTTCTATATCTTGATTGGGATATTGGTTACATGGATATTGGCTACATTCATTAAAACTCATTCATCTGTTAGAAACGTATTAATATGTGCTTAAACTCAAAATACTTAATGGTTTGTGTACATTTTACCTTCGTAAGAAAGAAATATGACCATATACTTATCGTAAAGTAGTACAGCAAATGGCATCATTTATACGTCTTTTCTGTTTTTACCCTGGTGCCTAGAATAGTGTCCAGAACATAATGAGTATTCAATACACATTTAAGGAAAGTTAAAAACTGAGCCAATTGTCTTGGCAGTTTATAGGCAATTCAGTGAGATACTCAGCTTTTCTTAGGTGTATGTTTAGTGTCCTACAGATAACTCCTTAGAGTCAAGGATCTTCCTTCTGTGCTTTTCTTAGACTGTCCGTGATCATTCTAGTTTTGGGCAAATTGACTTTCTTTGGTAGTCAGTTACATGTATGTGTGCATTTTCACAGTGTAATTGATTGTCTTGGGTTGCTCTCCTGTGAAAAAGTCTAAATTGACTAATTATTTTTAAAAATTTATCTTATCATATAAACGTAAAGTCAAACTGAAAACTAAAATCACAAGTACTTTTGAAAAAGACATTGTTGTTCAATTAATGATTTTCAAGACAATTTCCCCCTTACAAAGATAGAAATGACTGCAAATGTGTTCCATATTACATATGGTTTGTTTCAAGGATTATCCCTAAAGTATTTATTAAGAGAAATGTTTAGCCACTAATAATTTTAAAGTTTTTGAAAAATAAAAAGATTGTATAATTATATAGTCATAACTCATTTTAGGCTAGTCTAGAAAAAAATTTTTTTCCTTAGATGTACATCATGAAAATGATATTATTTTTAAAAACTTAAATGTGAATTGAAATAATATAATTGTTTAAAGCTTTAATTTAAAGAAAAGCAGATGGCAGACAAGGATGTGTTATTGAATTCCAGCAATGAAAATGTGATGTCTAAATTCCAGATGAGAGTGGAGCAAAATGGGGATGTGTAAATGTTGATAGTTACATATCAGAGCTGTATCTTCCAAGAATATTTTGTTTAGATTAAGTAAAAATTACTCAGAAAATCTTGGGTCTCTCTAAAATTGAAAATAACAGCATTTCAAAAGCCAGAAGTTTCAACAACTTCCAGATTAAGAAGTTGAGTCCCAGCTAATTTGAAAAGATGATTAGAAAACTTTTACTCTAGTGTACAGCTAGCATAAAAGGAAACTTCTGAACCATCCACAAGTCCTGGTTTTCTACTTTCAAGTTGAGGCCACATTCCTGTGTCCTGGTCATGGAATGGCCTCCTCCATTGAAATACATCTGGTTTAAGTTCCTGCCATATGTGATAAATCAATGCATAGCAGATAGTAAATTTGGAAGGCTATATTCCTATAGGCTTTGGCTTCTCTTCCCTTAGCCCCTGTAAGTCTGATGATTTTTCCATCTTAGCTTATCTATGGTATTATAATAAAGAGGGCTCAAAACACAGAAAGTACTTTAGAACTAAGAACTTACCTCCAAAGGCAGTCATCAGGAAATTTGAAAGGACCAATCTCTGATTCTGTCTTTATGAGCTTTGGAAAAGCTTATACTAAGACCCCAGCCTTAGTTTCTTTTTTCCTTCCTTCCTTCCTTCCTTCCTCCCTTCCTCCCTCCCTCCCTCCCTCCCTTCCTCCCTTCCTCCTTCCTTTCTTTGTTTCTTTTTGAGTTGGAGTCTCACTGCGCTGCCCAGGCTGGAGTGCAGTGGCATGCTCATGGCCACCCCAGCATAGACCTGCTGGGCTCCAGTGATCCTTACGCCTCAGCCTTCCAAGGAGCTGGAACTACAGGCACATGCTACCATGCCCGGCTAATTTTTTTATTTTTATTTTTTTATTGTAGAGACAATGTCCACCAAGTTGCCTGAGCTGATCTCAAACCCGCAAGCTCAAGACAATCCACTTGCTTTGGCCTCCCAAAATGCTGGGATTACAGGCTGAGCCACTGAGCCTGGCCAACCCCAGCATTTCACAGAACTAAGCTTCTTGTGCTGTGGTCCTTTTTTGCCCGTTTGTGTTTAATAATCAAGGGTTATTACCAAAGTCTAATAGGCACAATCACTATTTGGTTTATTCAGAGATTTGTTCTTTTATTTTAGTACAAATATTCAAAAAAACGAAGTACTATTTTATTGGTCAAAGCAGAGTCAACAACCATGGAATACAAATAGACATTCTACTCATCACCACGTGGATCTAAACCTCTATTTTCTAATCCACAAAATGATAATAATGATGATAATTTCCTCAAAGGGTTGTTGTGGAAGATACAGTGATTCAGTGAATACTTATTAAATACTTAGCTCAGTAGTTGACACATACAGAGTTTATGAGGTGGTTGATTGTTAGCACAGTTGTAAATTCACCTACAACTCTTCTAATTTCTGGGATTAAAACTAATACTGCCATGAATGGATCCCAATGAGAAATGCTATTCCATCATGTGTCATTAATAATTTGTCTCAAGGAAACATTTTTGCCTTTACCCTTATTGGCCTCATCACATTTGGTATGTGTCTGTATCCCCCACTCGACGATAGGGTTTACATCTGTCATCTCTCTGAATGAGTGAGTCTGGTTCTTCATAGACTCTTGATAAGAGAATAATGTATAAATGAACATGCATACAAATACACTTAAAACATTAATTTTATATTTGAGTTTTTTTGTGGCTTAAAGTAACTGTTAAGAATCATTTCTCTTAAGTCCCCTGTGACTAGTAAAGCAATATCGATATTATAGCAAAAATAAAACGACAGCTAACAATCATATATTTCATATATTTGTTTATATTTCTAAAAGGAAGTCCAGTTTGGGCATTGTATATTTAAGATACCTATTCGACATCTAAAGATAGGGGTGAGTAGAGAGTTGGACATAAGTTTGGAGAGGTCTGTAAGTTTGGAGAGACTTTTGGGGTCCATATGCTTAGAGAAAATTGGGAGTTGTCAACATATGGGTGGTACTTAGAGCCACTCATGTGACTGAATAGAATCACCCAGGAAGAGGGTAAAAATTAAGAAAAAAGAAAGCTCCTAAGACTAAATTCAGGGATATTCCAAAATTTTAGGATTTGGGGTGATGATGAAAAGCCATAAGAAGTTGAGCTGGAATGGGTGAGAGGGCCAGAGAAATTAGGAGAACCCAGACTAAGCCAGTCATCATGTGTCCAGCTCTCATTGCCCCTGGTTCTTTTCATCTCACTCTTGGACTCCTTACTTCTTTCTCAGGGTTTTTTTTTCTCCCCAATTTTGTTGAGCTATTTGGATCCACATCTCTAATTTTCCTAACTAATGCTCCATTTTGCATGACCCTCATTCAATAATTCTGGTTTTTGCATGTAGCTTTGGATTTGGCCCACCTGTAACTTTAGGACCTAGAGTCTAGGCGGGGAAGTCCCTTGGCCAGCTTTGGCTCACATCCGCCAAATTGTACCTCTTCCCAATTTGGTACCTCACTTGCCATCCTCTCCACTTGAGAAGGAATAGCTGTTCTTGATGTTCTTGGCTTCATTCAGATCCCATGATTCTGTTACTATCTAATTCAGTTTTCAGGTGAGTCTCTTGCACCCCCTTTCACTTATATGGAGCCTTGTTTTCCTGTACTTTCCTCTTTGCCTATGTATTCTATGCTTTGGGGAATTAGCCACTTTGAACAAACATCCTGTCCTTTTCAGCCAATCCCTGATTCCTCACCCCCCCATCCCAATTACAGTGCTCTTGCTGTGACTGCCAAGTCATTTGTGCCACCTTTGGAGGAAGGTCAAGTCTTCTGAAACCAGCCTAAATATTGTGCAAGCTTCTTACCATAAGGTGATCTCAAAGGGTCTGGAAAGTAGAAATTCCCTGGAATACAAGTGTATACAATGGAAAATGTAAATATTAAATTCACAATCTACAATCTGTAGTGGCTTCCAGCAATCATCGGTAGGAATTTCTTGAGGAAGTGCTAAGGAGACTAATTAGCAAACAACACCTGATATTTTCCCTAGAGGCTGTGGGATATAAATTAGTAGGAGGAGAGTAGCTTCCCAAGGTAATTATATAGGTCCTAGAGCTCTTTTTAAAGAGTTGCTATTTGAGAGATCTATAATCATAGGTTGGTCCCTATTTAGCCTAGATTTTTACCAAATAGGGTTAGGAATGTTTAGGGGAATGAAGATAAAGGTCTAGTGTGAAGCCATTTAAATGCCTTATTTTCAAGGCCACTGCACAACCAGGTATCTAGAAACAAAGAATTTTGGAGTTGTGGTTTTTCAGTTTTCTATGCCTGATCTACAACAACTGCTTTGTTTTTTTTCCCCCACAGTCCTTCACTTAATAACAGGTAGATACACGCCAAACTTTTCACTCATTTTTATTAGGTGGGTTTACTTTTTATATGTAATGAATTATATCTTTGCTGATTGTATAAGATAGAATATTTTATTCCATTGTGAAACATTCAAACAATGCAACAATTAATAAATAATTTAGAAAGTGAAAGTGTTCGGGAGTCCTCCTCTCCTCAGATATAATCCTTTTTAATAGTTTGGTGAATATGCTTTTGGACTTTTTTTGTATTATAAAAATGGGGTCATATGTGCATATTGCTGGATAACTTGATTTAGGTATTGATATATATTTAGTATCTTTCTAATCAGTACCTGTTCATTTTCATTCTTTCTGACAGGTATATGATGTTGTACTGTATGGCTGTAACAAAATTTATTTATCAAAAAAAGTGAGCTATTTTTAGTTTTTTGCAAACACAACACAAACAAAGTTAATGGTCATGTACATATGCTTTTGCACACCTGTGTGAGTACTTCTGTGGGAGAGATTCCTGGAATTGGAATTTCCCAGGCTACAAGATATACATATTTCACCATTTTGAGCGATAGCTACCAAATTGCCCTTTTAAAAGGTTGTGTCATTCTTCATGCACATCAATAATGTATGCAATATCGGTGTTCAAAGCACTAATCAACAATGAGTATTATGATTGCTTTAACATGGTAAGTCGGAAATTGTATCTACTCAAATTTGCATCTTCTAAATGTTATTGTAATGTTTAATTTGATATTATTTGTTAAACATAGAAAGCATGTATTTTTAGGCACTGCTTTTTACAAATTATACTTAATATCATTACTTAAAAGCATGCAAAATATCTTTGGAACTATATATATGTGTGTGTCTACAACATGTAGGTATGTATGTAGACACACACATATTTAATCCATGTATATTGCATTGTGTCAAGTGCTGGGACCCACATAAAGATGAATAATGACTGGTGTTAAAAAAAAAAAATGACATGGTGTCCTCATGCTGTTTTCACTCTGGTGGTAAAGATGTACTTGCATATGACTAATCCGAGTAAGTGAAGAAAGACATGTTAAATGTGGTCTGAAGCTGAGCATGGTGGCTAACGTCTATAATCCCAGCATTTTGGGAAGCCAAGACGAGAGGATTGAGACCAGCCCAGGCACTTGGCGAGACCTCATCTCTATAATAAATCAACAAATTAGCTGAGCATGATGGTGTGCCTGTGATTCCAGCTATTTGGAAGGCTGAGGCAGAAGGATTGCTTGAGCCCAGCAGGTTGAGGCTGCGGTGACTGTGAGCATGCCACTGCACTTCAGCCTGGGCAACAGAGTGAGGCTCCTACTCAAATAAATAGATAAATAAATAATAAATGTGGTCTGAGCATAGAACTAGTCAAATTTTAAGTTCCAACTTGAATATTAGAATTACTGTATAGCATTTTAAAGCTTTACTCTTGAATGATAGTATGTTTTGAGAGGACTCTTTAAAATCAACATTCAGGCTGGGTGCAGCTCATGCCTTTATCTCAGTACTTGGGAGGCCGAGGCAGAAGCTCAAGAGTTTGAGACCAGCCTGGACAACATAGTAAGACCTCATCCCCCACCAAAAAAATTAATTTAAATTAACTGACTGTGATGGCATTTGCCTGTAGTCCCAGCTACCTGGGTGGCAGAGGTGAGAGGATTGCCTGAACTCAGGAGGTCAAGGCTATGGTGAACCACTACATTCTAGCCTGAGAGACAGAGTGAGAGCCAGATAAATAAATAATAAATAAATAAATAAATAAATAAAATCAGCATCCAAATGATATTCCACTAAAAATAAACTTTCCTGGACTCGGTGGCTCAGCCTGTAATCCCGCGCCTTTGGGAGACTGAGGTGAGTGGATCGCCTGAGCCCGTGGGTTTGAGACCCGCCTGGGCAGGCAAGACCTCATCTCTACAATAAATCAAAAAATTAGCTGGGCGTGGTAGCGCGTGCTTGTAATTCCGGCTACTTGGAAGGCTGAGGTGGAAGGATCGCCGGAGCCAGCAGGTCGAGGCTGCGGTGGCCGGGAGCAGCCACTGCACTCCATCCAGTCTGTGCGACAGAGTGAGACTCTGACTCAAAATAAATAAATAAATAAATAAATAAACTTTCCTGTTGGCCAATATTTTTCCTTAGGTAGTTGACATCACATGGGTTCTTTTGACCCCAAATCATTCCTATAGTATTCAATATCAAATATAACAACCTCATTGCTTCCCTATTCTTTTCTACTTCTTTCTGCATCATAAATGTCATGGTGCCTATGGGTTATGTTTGTGGCATTCCCATGTAACACAGTTTACATTTACTATATTTTAAGCTCCAAGCGGAGAGCTGAGGATATTAATGAATAGTTTGGCAACAAGCTAAGAACTGGACCATGTGGAAGAAGAGACAGTTGTGTTGAGAACAGGGTCACCGTAGTCTTTCAAATGTTTAGGAAAGGGTCAAACTAGGGCAGCTAACATGATGAAGTCCAAGGATGAACACTGGTAGCTAATGATGGGAACATGCCAAGAAGTCATAAAATTGGAATTCACTAGCTATGAATATCACACTGTCACAGAACAACAACTAATTATGTAACTAGATCAGAGGCGGAATGAGTGTAGGGACAGGGACCCAACAAAGTGAGTTAGGCCACTCATTCCTAACAGGATAGCATGACAAGAGAGGCCGTCTGCAGCTACTTTTATCCCATCTTACCCCTTATGCACCAGTCTTCATAATACATAAGGAAGCACAGTCAATTCTGATCTTATAAGCATCACCTATGAAATGTCTTTTTTTTTTTTAATGGAATGGGATTTTAAGTTTTCTACAGAAAGACTATCCTTAGAAAAGAGATCTTCTAGGATGTAATACATAAAATCTTTATATTCTAGATTGACCAGAATGGCTCTTCAGATTTACCTCAATTATAACTTACTTTAGTATGTCAAGTTTTATATATTTAAATGGTTTGTTTTTGTGGAGTATCAAATGCTAATGCCGCAACAGATGGATACTGCAGGGATTTCCAAATCTTGATATCATCTAAAATAAAATAAAATTTTCTTAGGGTTTGGCCGTTGTTTTAAATTATTTACTAAAAAACGTTTCTACAAATTGTATTAGATAAGAGATGTCTTTACCCTTCATTCTCTTACCCCACAAAATATCATTCTAGCATTATGCTTAAGTGGGAAAAACTAAAATGTCCACAAAGGCAGTTTGAGCAACTGTAACTTGATTTACATATTTTGCACTCTTCATTTGTATTTTCTCATTGGGATCTTCTATCCTTCTTTTCAGAGAAATTTTCAATTTTGTCATCTATCTAAATTATCTATTCTCTATTAGTTTCTGGGGAGATTCTTGATGTTTCTAGATCAATGCCAAGGCACAAATCCCATCTCTTGCAGTAAACATTTTAAAATAGAGAAAAACCCTGCAAAGGTTTGTTTGAATAGAATAAACTTTCTTCATGTTAGAAAACTAAAAGCTGACAATAAAACCATACTCTATTTTATATTTGAAGGTGGATATCATAATAATATCTCTTACTTATTTACTCCATTATGAACTATAAAGAAATGGCTTATTCATGCTGCATCAGAATGAAAACTCTAACTCATTCTTTTGGCTTTTCAAACACATGCTAATTCATTATTTTAATAAAATGCACAAACAGATGTTAGGCAGAATGTGGTCACATCTGGGACACATAAAATATCGTTCCAAGTCTCCTTAGGAGAGAAATAGCAGTATTGTTTAGATCTCTCCAAAAGTCTAACTAGCTCATCTCATTTAACCTGTTTAGTTCCTTTAAGATGAACAGTTGAAGAGGAGCACCAATTATTTTGTTGTCTTGGGAATACAAAAAGGAATTAAAACGCCAATGGAAGTATCACAAACAGGAGTCCACTATGCTGAAATACAAAAAAAAAAAAAAAAAGATTCACTAAAGCTTGTGGCTAGAGCTATATTTTTTCAGCTGAAGAGGTCGTAAATCTTGAGTTGCCTGCTTCCTGGAGCCACCTTGAATTATAGGTCTCTTTAGGCCTTTCCACAATGTCCCTACTTAACTTGGCTCTTTCAGAGAAAGCATAACACATCTAAAAGATGACAAATAAAGATTGTGACATAGTATGTATGTGTGTGTGTGTGTGTGTGTGTGTGTGTGTGTTGTGTGTGTGTGCGTGTGTATGTTAAATCCCATGCCCTTCCAGTGTTCCAGTCTACCTTTTACTTTAAATTTTTTGTTCTTTCTAAGAAAAAACCAAGACCTGCTAGTTTTCTGTTAATGGATCAGGATCATAGACTATTCTATTTAGCACCATCTCTAGCTTCTTGAAAACAGACCACACTGAGAATTAGAAAAAATTATAATGTTGAGAAAAGGCTCTGGAGATGTTTTTCTCATATACCACTTACTAGAAAGCAGAAAGATAATGCAGTTGTGTATGCAGCACAGAGTGGCAGGGTAGGTGTGGCATAATGGAAAATATCCTGCATCTGGAGTCAAATGACCAAGGTCTGAACCTTACCTCTGCCACTAACTCAATGTTTGGCAGATGGATTGAATCACAGAAATCACATTTCCCTCCTCTATAAAAAAGGAACAATACCTTGGAAGATTGTTTTGAAGATCCAGTGAAATAATAGACCTAAAAGTGCTCTAAAAACTGTGATGCATACATAGGTTAGCATTAACAGGTTGTTGGTGGTCTGCAGTCATTAAACCAGATGAACAGATAAAAATTAGGTATTTGGAGTGCAAGTGAAAAGAAATCCATGCAATGGATATAGAATAGGCAGATGTAAATTTCCATGAAAGACACACCGCCTAGATAGAGAAAGTCTCTTGAGGGACTAAATGCAATCTTGATAGAAATTTCTGCTGCCTAGTGATAAAAGTGAGGCAAACCAAACTCATATGTGCTATTCTATTTCACATATACACCAGGATCAAAGGATCTCAGTCTTTCATTCTCTTAACACCTATTTATTGAGCATCTACTAAGTGCCAAGCACTGTGCTATTCTCTAGGTATATGCTGGTAAACAAGATTTTGGATTTCAAGGAACTTATATCCTAGTCATGTTAATATTTTTATTCTAAGCACTTAACAAAGTGTTTGTCACATATGAGATGCTCAATAAAAGTTGGCTGAGCTGAACTAATGTAACTTTGTAGCATAACTTTGTAGAATGTCATAAAGAGGTGATTTTATGATTACATAGAGATACCTACCCAATTCACCATGCAATTCAAAACTTCTGAAGTTTTGAGGGAAAATAATCTTTTTAACTAGAGTTCCTCTAATCATCATGCATAATATGACACTTCTATTATGTAGTGTTAATTTAATGTTCTTCTACTTAAGATACAAATATCACTTCCATTTTAACATACAGGCAGAATGTTACCGGAAAATGTTTTTCAGAGCCAGGTGCAGTGGCTCATGCCTGTAATCCCAACACTTTGGGAAGTCAGGGAGGGCAGATTGCTTGAGTCCAGGAGTTTGAGACCAGCTTGGGCAACATAGCAAAACAGCATATACAAAATAATTAGCCAGGTGTGGTGGCATGCACCTATAGTCTCAGCCACTCCGAATGCTGAGGTGGAAGGATCGCCTGAGCCCATGAGGCTGAAGCTGCTGAGAGCCATGATTGTCATGATCGTGCCACTGCACTCCAGCCTGGGCTACACAGTGAGACTCCGATGCAAACATTTTTTTTAAAAAGTGTTTTTCAGGGTGATATCCCTTATGTCAGGTCAAAACATTAGCAAAAAGAATGTAATCTGTATATGTCAAGTCACCCTTGATACGTTGACTATGGAGTTTACATTAATATGCAATAAAAACAATTGTATATTAAGCATGAAGTGTGAAAGATCAATAAAACAAAGGGTAAAAATAGAATGTCTCCTCTGTTTATGTGACAGCCATCTCAACAATTTTTGAAAGCATAACTTTCTTGAATCGGTCAAGAGTACCAGCATTATGGAATAAAACTTCTTAGTATTATTTCCATAGCATCTAAGAAATGACAGGTGGGGCCAGAGTGACTGGCATTAGCATTGTTCAACGATGTCCCCACTTCTTTCCTTCACTCAGTTCAAAGGTTCAGTTCCCTTGCAGATATGTGGGGCTGTGTAACTAGTTCTGGGCAATGAAATGTGATCAGTGATCTGTTTCCCTTCCAAGAGAAGGCTATGAAAAATTCATGGGAATCCTTCAGTCATTTTCTTCCTCTGCGACAGAGAACGAGTTTTTGCGTTCCAGGTGCTACAGCTACAAGATGGTGGAGTCTCTGTTGATCTGGTTCCTGGGATGACTGGAACAGAGAGAGTCTGATCCACATGAAGCATGAAGCATGAGCAAGCAATAAGCTTTTGTTGTGTTGAGACATGCAGATTTTGGAGTATTTGTTACTATACCATACCCTAACCTTTCCTGATTCATACAGTCAGGGAAGATACATAGTACTCTCAGTGCCAAGTTTTTGAGTAAGAGATAAAATGGATAAAATGAGTTTCACTAATTTGTCAGTAGTGTTTTTCATATTAAGAATGTTAGCCTGAGGTCTAGCTTTTTAATCACATTTAATCCAGATATCCCATAAGTTTTCCATTTTCCCACTAATTCTCCTGTGAGTCTTTTTTAAACACTATATTTAACTTTCATCCATAAAGTTCCTGTGCTTTCTACAAATGATCATTATTCTCAACATCAATTGAATTGCTTAATCTAACCACACATCATGATTTTCAAAAGCATTTTAATTAGAGCAAAAGGTTCTAAATTATGAACACCCTGTCTTCCTTTAATTGAACTACATATACAGTCGTCACGAATAAAGACGGAAGATGCTTCTGCAATAGCACTGTGTCTAGGACTCTCATAAGAAGGGAGAAGCAGAGCATTTCTGATTGTTTTGATTTTTTTTCCACATTTGAAAGAAGAGTCTAACCTTGAAGGACTTACAGAGTCAGAGAATTTTCATTTCTTATTTAAAGCTATGGATAGTAGGCAAAATTTCTAAGTCCCTGAAAAAGGAAAAAGCTTTGCTCTTGTTTACTTTGATGGATTGTTAGTTGCATACAAAACATACTGTATTTAACACCTGTGCTCCTTCCACCCATCCAAGGCTATTCCTCAAAGACCATCTTAAATCCTGGCTCCTCAGGAAATTATCCCTGAACACACCAGCTGAAAGTTATTTTTTTTTTCCCCAGATTTCTATGTAAATTCACATCGTTTATTTGGAACTACTTATGGAGAGTTTGAGAGAGCTCAAAAGCTGGAAAGGACATAAGAATCAACACCATCTTCTCACTTTGCAGATGAGGAAAATAAAGTCCAGAGGAGTTATGTAATCTACTTAAATCACATAGTTAGACAGACACTGGAGACAAGAGACCTAGTTTCCCTGATTCCCACTGCCATCCATTCCTTTATGCCACAAGTGCCTTCGGATTTACATCTGGTGTTATCGTTTATCTTTTCAAGAGAACATGACATCTCATCAAGAGTACATCTTGAGGCCAGGGAACTCTTTCTCTTCTTTGTTATTTCTTCAGCTCATAATTTACATGCATAAAGTGGCTGAATAACTTCTTGTAGGCTTACTGGTTGTGTTCTAGGTGATGATTACATATATTCATCTATTAGTTCTTACATCCTCAAGTTCAGAAGGCAAAACTGGACGAGGCCAAGGAGGTAGAAATGAAGTAGCAGCAAGGTGAACAGTAAGAGCTGACTGGAACAATCATAATGCTAATACAGTACAAGTCTGCCGCTGAGGCCAAGAGCAGAGGCTAATGTCTGTAATCCCAACACTTTGGGAGGCCTAGGAGGGAGGATCGCTTGAGGCCAGGAGTTGGAGACCAGCCTGGGCAACACAGCGAGACGCCCGTCTCTGCAAAAAAATTAAAAGTATTATTATTTTTTTGAAGTCTAGAGTTGAAGGTCATTTTCCTTGGAACGATCAGACCTCGCAGATGTCTCCCGCAAGGATGAAAAGTGTGTTTGTTGGACCGTGGCGGGGGAGGGTGCCGAAGTTCAGGCGAAGTTCCGGAGATGAAAACCCAAGGAGAATTTCCACCGGGCGGACGGGCGGGACGGGCGGAGAGGATAAGCTCCGGAGAGCGGAGCCCGAGCCCCAAACCCGGACGCCGGCCGGGGAGGCGTAACGGGCGGGCCGGGCCAGGGCTCCGGGAGAACCCGGAGGCGGCGGCGCCGCCCCGCGGCCCTGCCGGGGTCCGCGCGAGGCCGCGGGGGCGCGGGGGCGGGGCCGGCGGGCGGGGCGGGGCGGCGCTGGGGCTCCGGGCCGGCGCGCGGCGGCGCCCCCTCCCCTCGCGCCGCGGGCCTCCCGCGCCGAGCACGTCCTCGCCCCGCGCCTCCGCCCCTCGCGCGCTCGCTCCTTCCCGCCCTCCCCGCAGCGCCGGCAGAGCCGGCTTCCCCCCGGTCTCTCATGAATATTGAGCGGCCCCTGTTGTATTTCCCGAGCTCCATTGCGGAAGCCGAGGCTCGCCATATTGTGCGGCGGCGCCGGCGGCCGCGGCGGCCGATTCCCGAGTCTCGCTCCGGCCGCGGCCCGCGGAGCCCCGGGCTGGCGCAGGAGCCGGTGAGCGGGGTGGGGCGGGGGCGCTGGAGGCGCGGGGCGGCGCGGGCGCGGCGGGCCGGACGCGCGTGCCCTCGGCCGGGCGGCGGCCCCGCAGCCGGGGGTGTGTGTCCGCGGGGGCGTGAGGGGAGATGGCGCCGCCGCCCCCGGCCGCTCTCGGGGCGGGGGCGGCGGGGGCGGCGGGGGAGGCGGCCGCTCATTGTTCCGGTTTCCGCGACGGTCGCGGGTGGGGAGGGGGCCGGGGCGGAGGACGCCGCGGCGAGGCGCGGGGCTCCTTCCCTCGCCGCCCTGCCCTGCGCGCGGAGGCCGGGGCTGCGGGCGGCCCCTCGCGTCCGGGGCGGGGGCCCCGGCTCTCTGCCGCCCCGCTCCGGAGGCGGACGGCGGGGAATGCGGGCTTTTTCTCGGGGCTTCCCGGGGCGGGCGGGGATGTGGGTCCGCGCCTCGGGGGCGGGGTGGGGACCCCGGGTGCGGAGGTCGCTCCTTCCTCTCGGGGCTCCGGGGCCGGGGCCCCCGGTGGGCTGCGGGGAGACCCCTTCTGCTGGAGACATTCCTGGAGTGCCGCCGCCTGCCCGGGAGTATCTGTTGCCGCTTCGGAAGCCGCGAGCTTCCCCCGGAGTCGTGGGGGAGGGGGTCTCGGGCTGTTTCCGATGGAGGCTTCGCGTCTTGAACCCTGTGGCCTCCGCTGGATCTTGGGTGCCCGTGTCGCCGGGGAGCCCCGTCCTGGGGGTCGGGATCGTTTCCTGCCTGCAGAAGTCGCCTTCCTGCTCTCCTAAAGGGGGTTTAGAAATTGATCTCAAACTTTGCGGCTCCTTGCGATTGTTTGCCCGCTAAGACCAATTACAGCTTCATCTCCCTGAAGCCCCCTTGGGATATCTTTTTCGAGGCCGCCGAAAGTTTTAGAACACGGGTGCCTTTTTATTGTAAAATGCCTTGAAAATATCAGGTTTCCTTGAGGTGTGTAAAGAAATTTGCTTGCTGTGAGGAGGATAGATACGAATTCAGCGTTTTGGCAATATGCTGTTATTGTCTTAAAAATTTAAAAATTGAGACAAGGTTTCAGTGTTTTAAGCCGAGGATTGTGTTTTTTAAAACTAATGTATGGGCGATTTGCGTTACGTAATCTACTTTTGGTAGTTCCAAGATGATCAGCTGGAATAGTGTGATTGGTAGGTAATCAGTCTGCTTTGCATTCGGTGTCATTGTTGAATATTTGAATAACTCAGATTGGTATTAGAGTTTGGTTCTTATAGTGAGATTTTATCCTTTGATTTATGAATTATTTAAGTAGCAGCAATATGACTCTTGGTTATTCTTTTTTTCCTCCTAAAATTTCTGCTTGTCACAATCAACAAGTATCTTTAAAAATCGTGATGGTACACTTAACCTACTTTTCAGTAAAATAATGGGCAGTTATGTAAGATTCTATGTTCCAGGGGTAGCACGGCAAATATGGGCCCTTGTTTTTCAAGGGATTGTAGTTATTTCACTCAGGTATCTTTGTGGCATCCACATTTGAGGCTAATTGTAGTAGATGGAGAATGCAGTGGAGAGTTTATGAAGAAAAACTGCCTAAATCAGACTAGTCCATTTGAGTATTTGAAAAATAAGCTAATCATTCATAAATGTGCTGCATAGAAAACTTTCAAATTACAGTCACTAATGTAGACAATGCAGACTTCAACCTACTGGGAATTTTGAATTTTTCTCAGCCTGTGTGGAGTACTCCGGTAGGTTTGAGTGAGTAGAGATAATAGACCAGGTCAGCAAACATCTTTGGAATTTCATTACTGACCTACAGTTTGTGGTGTCAGGTCTGTCTCTTTAATGTGATTTATTCATGATTTGTATTTATCTAATGCAGTCTTTGGAGTAAAGGTGATATGGATTCCTAATGAATAATATATAACCAGATGTTTCAGTGACAGTTTCATTCCTATACATGAGCAAAGACGCATAAATTCTTCTAACAAGAGAAATGTGTTAACATTAAAATGCACTTTATTAAAATTATGGCAGTTTCTAGTATGACTTAAAGCACTTCATATTTTGTAATGATTCATTAATTCTAGAGGAACTAAAAATGCATCAGTTTGCAACTTTAAAAAATATTTGTGAGTTTATGTATACTCTGCACACATACAGATCTACAGTTGATTTTTAATTAGTGTTTATTGCACGCTCTGTGGAAGACAGACATTGTCATCAGACACCGGTTGCTTAATTTCTTGATTCATCTATTTCTCTGAAATCTTAGCTGTCATAGTAACTTTGTGACTTGACTTGCGTTTAACTGAGTAGGTTACCATATAATTTGGGCTGCAGAGGTGCAGTAACATTTCCACAGTACATTCTCTAAAGGTCTAGATGTTCTGTCTGTTCCCCCACTAGTCTTCTACCCTTTCTACCTACTGGGTTTCCTCCATCTTATTTCATTTCTTATTGGGAGGAGTACAGTTTGGTTGATTTTAAATAAATATGCTGACTGTGGTAGTGGGACTCTTGGCATTTAAGTAGAAGCTATGTGGTGAGTCCCTGACCATAGGTGCTAAGAAAGTAGGTGGCCCATGATCCAGTTCTGTGGTATGTGGAAGGAACTCCAGTGGAATGGACCATGTTCATCTTTTGCCTTATGATTGTTAGGCAGCTGAAGCAGACTGGTATGATTAGGCCTAGTGATGTATCTTGTTGGATGCTTGAGAGCTATATACATTACTAAAATGTCTCAGAAAGATTCCTGTTGCTTACATTTGCCTTCTCCCATTTCATCTTGAGAATGAGTTAGCATGTTTGCTGCTTCTACATGCCATTTGGCATAATTTTTAAAAACCATTTATCTGCATTAAGTACAATAGTGCAAAATTATTTTTGCAATTAACCTTGGATTAAATTGTCTAATGAGGGCATACTAGTAAGTGAAGTAATAGGACACATGGAAAATATCTAAACATTTTGGTCATTTGTTTTCGAGAGAGGTATTGCTTTTTGGTTCTCCTAAAGGGGGATTTCTTTTGTTTCTATGCTATAGAGCGGAGTTGTATTTTTTGAAGAGGTTAGATTCTAAAGTCAGTGTGTAAAATTAAAATCCCATGTAGTGAAAAAATTACTCTTGAAAATCCCTTAGGAAGGCAGAACAGCATACCAGTAAGTTCAGCTCAGCTTTGGCATTAGAACAGATAGCTCTTTCTTTTCTTGAGCACTAGATGAAGTAGTTAGTTTGCATTTAGAGATCTTGTTGAATGATAGGGAAAAAAAATATCTTAAAGAATCATATTCAGCATAGTCTCATGCCACACTATGAAACGCATGCGGGAACTGAGACTGTTGGGGAACAGCAAGCCAACTCTCCCATTTTGCATTATCTCTAGGATATATGCTGTAATAAAAGGAGGTGAGTGTGTGTGTGTTTGGAATAGCCTGCAGTATTTAAATTATTTCTCCTTTCTTCTCCTTTAAACTATGTGATAGTTTAAATCCTAAAAGTCAAAGTGATTTTTTGTTGCAACAGCAAATTTAGAGGGTTCAGGTTATCCTTTATAAAATAAGATTTTATCTATAATTCAAATTTTGTTGACTTTTCCCTTCTGTTAAGCAGCAAGGTATCTTAGAGGAGAGCAGTTAGAATCACTGTGATTAACTGTGTTCTCTCCAGTAGAGAACATAGAAACTTCTACCAGAATTTCACCAGAGAGTATATATAGGGAGTTGGTTAGATGGGTGAAAGAGCAAAAAGATAGCATTAAGGTAATCAGAACCTGAGAGCTCAGAGAAGAGGTTCCATGGACCTGGTGGTAAACTGCTGAGCAGATCAGCATTATTGGATTGCTGCTAAGACATACAAAGGCATATGATACATCTGGTTCCTGGAGCAAAGAAGCTGGAGGCTGGAACCAGTTGCTGCTGTCATGGTCAGGGGCTGCAGTTACTACTGACAGGGACTGGAAGGAAGTCCCCTCACCCATCTTCCTGTTTTCCAATCTGTGTTTACTACCTCTGGTGGCAAACCTAACAGGGACCTGATTAGCAAAGGATTGGTGAAATATAGTTGCACAGACTCAGCCACAACAATATAGAATCTAGGAGGGTAGTTTTGGAGTTGAGAGACAGTGAGTAAATGATCTGCACAAATAGTGTAGTTAAAATATAATAATATAAATAAGGAATCCTGTTCTAATCTTTCCTTTCCAAAAATGTATTGATTACCTTCTGTGTGCCAGACCCTATGCAAGGGACTAGGAATAGAAAAATGATTGAAACAAGGTCTCTGCCCTTGAGGAATTTACAGTCTAAGTGGGCATGACAGATAAACTACTGTACAATGTTTTAAATGTAATAACGATGACTGATGTGTTTTGAGAGTCCAAAAGACATAGCAACCAACTTTCCTCTCTCTGCCTACCTAAACTTAATGACTACTATTTTTATCTCATTTTCTGATCAAATCCAACTTTATTCCTTCTGACTGCTGTGGCCAACCAACTCTTATGAAAGCTGTTTCTCCGAGATGTCTCAATTTTGTCACATAATCATTATTAAGCATTCTCTATACTTTATTTATCTAGATTATAAAGATCATTGCTTTTTATGCACTTTTAGCCTAGTACTATGTTTGAAAAATGTTTTTGTAGTGGCTAATGGAAATTGAATATTGATTATTACCTTTACAGACATTGTTTCCTCCTTCCATTGTCATTAGAAAATAGTTTGGGTAAAGTATTAACTTGATTTTACAGATGTTGGAATTGAAGGGGTAAAATAATTGGTTAATTTCAACTGTGTAGCACTAGTAGATCATCTGGAAATGGGTCTTTGGCACGGATTCCTTTTGATGGCTAAATAAAATCCTCTACTTCCACTTATTATTTTATAAAACAATGTTTTAAAATCGTACAGCTATTTTGGGGGAGGGGCAGAAGTCACCTCATTTTAGTTCCTAAAACTAAAACATTATCCAATTTTTAAATTATCTACTGTTTGTCTCCATTTTTCCTCTTCCCTATATTGATTATCACTCCCTCTATTAGCCATTACGAAATGTGCAAATCTGCAGCACTTCATTTTGACTAGAAGTGTTCTGCTTATTTCCCCACCATTTACACCATGTTGATTTAATTTAAAACCAACTAATTCTTCACTAAAAAAAAAAAAGATGTATGTCTGCATGCCAGTAATTGCATTAAACTCTCACTATTTACACTATTTGCTATATAGAGTCCTATTCAGTTTGGGACGGCTGTCTTGGAACCCAGACAAATGTTTTATAGACGACTTTACTGTATTACAGAAGGACTAGTGTTATGTGTAGCAGAAGGAACTTCAGACTTGAATGCAGGGGACTTGATTTCTAGGTCTGGTTCGACTACTAGCAAGATTCTTGACCTTTCTGAGTATGTTTTATTTTGTTAAAAATAATAATAATACCAGCCGGGCTCGGTGGCTCAGCCTGTAATCCCGCGCCTTTGGGAGGCTGAGGTGAGTGGACTGCCTGAGCCCGCGGGTTCGAGACCCGCCTGGGCAGCGAGACCTCATCTCTACAAAAAAATCAAAAAATCAGCTGGACGTGGTAGCGCATGCCTGTAATTCCGGCTACTTGGAAGGCTGAGGTGGAAGGATCGTCGGAGCCCAGCAGGTCGAGGCTGCGGTGGCCGGAAGCGGCCACTGCACTCCAGTCTGGGTGACAGAGTGAGACTCCAACTCAAAAAATAAAATAAAATAAAATAAAAATAATAATAATACCACCCTCACTGACCTTCCAGATGATTTGAAAAGATGTAAGAGGTAATGTATAAAGGGAGTTTTGTAGAGAGTAAAGCACATAAATAATAATAAATAAGCACATAAATAATAAGGGGTATACGCGAAAGAAAAAGAGTGACAGAGCGATTCATCTATCCATGCTTTGGATCCTGGGGATAGTTTTGTGTCTACTTACAAGTTTTTGAGTTACAGATATTTAAAAGAAAATTGTGACACTTGGCTCTGACTGTTGGCTCCCTTTCCAATCTGTGAAAGGTGATAATAAACTTTACTTTTTTTCTACTTTCTTAAAAACAAAAAGTTGTTAGAGTAGTAATGAGGTGCAGGAGGAGTTGTGGATATCCTATAACCCTAGTTTTCTCTAGTCTGGTTGATAGTGTAGCATTACACCCCCTCACCCTGTTGAATAGTTGTCTTTTGAGGTTGACATGCCTCATTAATTGCTTTTACCAGTGTTTAAATGTCTTGCTTATGTTGTGAGACAAAACTCTCAAAGTTGTATTATACATGTAGGAACAAAACTCTCACTTTGCAGATTGTTTAAATGGCAAAAACTTAAGGGCATAAGAAAGGCAGATGCTATACAGGTTGAGTACCCTTATCTGAAGTGCTGAGGACCAGAAGTGTTTCAGATTTTGGAATATTCACATTATAATTACCAGTTGAGCATCCCTAATTTGAAAATCCGAAATACTCCATTGAGAATTTCCTTTGAGCCTGACCTTTGAACCTCATGTAGTGCTCAAAAAATTTCAGATTTTTGGATTAGGGAAGCTAAATCTGCAGTACTGTTTTTGCTGAAAATTACTGTTGTAGTTTTGTCTATTAACGTTAGATTCAGAAATCTCTCCTTTTAAAAATACACTTGGCAAGATTGAAAATTATGTTGTTTAATTTTAATGAACCTATTCTTTTATCCTTGATCTTAGTTAGCATATTTGTGAAAACAAGGCTGTTTCAATTAGTGGAAAGATGCTTTTTTTTTTTAAAATAGCTATGAGGTACTATTCTTTAGGAACATTTCCTCATGTGGCTATAAAGTAACACATGGTTGTAAAAGGCTGCCAAACATTGGTAGTACTGTCTAAAATATTAAGACTAAATTTTAGTGTTCTTCATATTATTAGAGTCGTTATAGTTATATTGAAATATAGGTCCCATTTATCAGTTTGGGTTAGCCAGTGATAACTTATTAGTGTAGTCTTCTGATTTTTCCCCCCCAGAATTCTCTATTAGTTTTGAAAAACTAATGTTATAATGGTATATAATGTAGATAACATTAATGTCAGTTTAATTTGTTCTGAAATCTTTTGGGTAATCTTTGGGATAATTGATTTAGGAGAATTAAGACAATATTGGTGTGTCAGAGAGAAAGAGGTTCTATTTCTTTTTTTCAGAGACAAGGTCTTGCTGTGTCATACAGGCTGGAGTGCCTTGGTGTGATCATAGCTCACTGGCACCTGAAACTTCTGGGCTCAAGGGATCCTCCTGCTTCAGCTTCCTGACTAGCTAGGACTGCAGGCCTGTGCCACCACGCCTGGCTCATTTTAAAAAATATTTTGTAGAGATGAAGTCTTGATAGGTTGCCCATGCTGGTCTTGAGCTCCTGGCCTCTAGTGATCCTACCACCTTGATCTCGCAAAGCACTGGGATTACAGGCTTGAGCCACTGCATCTGGTCCATTATTCCTTTCTTAAGTGGATTGTTTTTCATGTTAATCCCTATGCAATATGTTGCTTTGTCCTTTCTGAAGTAGTTTAAGAACTGAGAATGGGGGGAAATCCATACATTATTGCTTAAATTGTTTTTGAATCAAATATTATAATAATTTTTAGTTGCTTTATTCATTTTCAGAATTTGGAAAATTGAAGAAGTATATGAAATCATCCTTGTTTTTAGTACTCAATTGCTGTTACATTTTGGTATATTTTCTTTTGAAAGTAAATTTTAGGTTTTAGTTTTGTTTTGCTTAGAACGTAGTTTTAACTATTTTATATGTAGACCTAAGTTTATGTGTTTTAAAATCATCTAACTTCAGATATCATAAATATTTTCTATGCCATAACCAGCTTGGAAACATATTTAATGATTGCATAATACTCAGGTATGTAAACCATAGTGTATTTAAGTATTGTCTTGTGGATGAATTGTAAGGTTCCTTTTTGATTTGTATTTGTGTTGGTAAGGAAGTCCATTATTCATTGTGGCAGTGGAATGGAAGTAACTAACAAGTGGTACCTGTTGTCTCAAGTTTACCTTTCCAAGAATGAATCTGTAACTGTCTTTGATGGCAGCAACTTGTACAGGTCAGTTGAAGAAAACTAAAAAAGAGTTAAAGAGGATAACCTGTTTCCCCATTTATGTGTAGGAATTCTTTTTTAGATAGAATGGAGGCTTCAGAAGTCCAGGGATCGCTAAGGATCTTAAGCAGTTGTCCCTCCATATCCACTGATTCTGCAGTCTAAGATGCAGGCTTACCCTGTAATCCCAGCACTTTGGGAGGCAGAGGCAAGAGGGTTTTCTGAGTCCAGGGGTTTGAGACCAGCCTGGGCAACTTGGCGAGTCCTTGTCTCTACAATTAAAAAAATTCACCAGTATGGTGGCGAGCACCTGTAGTTCCACTTACTTGGAAGGCTGAGGCAGAAGGATCACCTGAACTCAGCTGGTCATGGCTGTAGTAGCCATCATTGTTCCACTGCCCTCCAGCCTGGGTGACAGTGGGGCTCCATCTCAAAAAAAAAAGTATGTATTTTTCCCCAAGGGGATAAAAAAACAATAAAAAGTATCAATCAGTATGACAGTTTAAAAATTCAAATTTTTAAAATACAGTATAATAACTATTTACATAACATTTATGTTGCATTAGGTATGCATGGATATTGAGGAAGGATTACACCATGACATTTTGTGTGCCTGTGCTTTTTTCTCTCAGAGATGGGAGTTCCTCACTTTCTTTTTCTTTTTTTTTTTTTGAGTTGGAGTCTCACTCTGTCGCCCAGACTGGAGTGCAGTGGCCGCTCCCGGCCACCGCAGCTCAACCGGCTGGGCTCCGGCGATCCTTCCCAGCCTTCCGAGTAGCCAGAATTACAGGCATGCGCTACCACGCCCGGCTGATTTTTGGATTTATTGTAGAGATGAGGCCTCGCTGCCCAGGCGGGTCTCGAACCCGCGGGCTCAGGCAATCCACTCACCTCAGCCTCCCAAAGGTGTGGGATTACAGACTGAGCCACCAAGCCCGGCTAGTTCCTCACTCAGCAGATTTATAGAGGGGTGTGGACCTTGGAAAGTTTAGAATCATAGACTTACAGGATTTTTGTTAAAAAGTGGAGATAGAGGGTGCAGTGTAAAAAGTGCTCTAAACAGTGTCTGTTGTATTGAATTAATACTAGCTCTCCTTTCGACAATGGAAAGGAAATGTGGAATGAGTTTTGTTAATGAAAGAATGGACTTCACTACCTTGACTACTTATGTTTTTCTTTATTATGATATTATTATGACTTTCTCTTTTTAACATGGCTTATTTGAAGAACTCACATTAAGATTTTCAAAGTCTGGTTGCTAGTAAGTAGCTTCGTTGCAATGGACATTAAAAACATACGTATTTTTGTTAATGTTTGGAGCTCTTTGCCTTGTTTCCAGAACAATAGATTTTTTTTTTTAAAGATAACACCTAAAGTATGCTCACTTTATAAATAAAGAAGTTTAGATCTACATATTGATTTGGTAAAAGTCATGTTGATTTCCAGTATATATAAACTGTGCTAAATTGTTGTTGCTTTTGTGAGCCTAAGTATGCTTACTTCAGATTGTCAGAACTATAAGATTTCTTGTTCTAGCTTCCTCTTCCCGATACCTGGCTTTCTTTTGACCTTTGAAACCTCTGGGGCTGCTTCTGCCAGAATTAAACTTTTTTGATGTAAGTTGGAGAAATTTAGAGACAAGGAAGGCCAGAAGACAAGAGAGATTAAATCGGTTTACCTTTTGAATTGCTTCAAGAGCGAAAAATGAGAATAAAGTTTTCCTGAATCCCTGTATAACTGCTGCTATTCCCCCATAACCGTCGTTTTTTCTTCTTCTGCAAAGGAAAATCTACCTATGTGACAAAGGGACACTGGCAGTACATTCTTTTCTCCTGTATTCTTGTCTGTTGTTGTCTTAAAACTGTTAAACATCTTTGTTTATTATAACATGATAACAATAATAATGGGAGTTGAAAAATAGAAGGGAAAGAAACCCCCAGACTCCTATCAAGTCTGTCCTTGCTACCTTCTAGAGTGTAACTTTTACATAATTCTCACTGTAGCACAGATGCAAATTAAAAATGCCTTAAAGTATTTCTAGTCATTATATATGGTATTGTTAATGTTTAATGACTGAAAATTGTCCTTATTGCAGCAAACTTCTTCATGTTAATACCATTATTATTGCAATAGTAATAATAATAATAGTATGCTTGCTTGGTGGTTAAGGGCACAGCCTTCTTAGTCAAACACACCTGGGTTTGAGTCTTGCCTCTCATGTTTACTTTGAGGCCAGTAAGCAAGTTGCTTGCTTGTTTATATATTTCGGCTCAGTTTCCTTATTTGTTAAATGAAGGCATCATTAGCATCTATTTTATGGGGTTGTTAAAATTAAATGAGATTTCATATAAAGTCATAACATGTAAATATTACCTATTATTCATAGCATTATTATTACTTGGTCAGAGATTCTAAAATAAGATTTTATCTCTAGAAATGAGGTCCTAAGCTGCTTTCTTTTTTTTTTTTTTTTTTGAGTTGGAGTCTCACTCAGTCGCCCAGACTGGAGTGCAGTGGCTGCTTCTGGCCACCGCAGCCTCGACCTGCTGGGCTTCGGACGATCCTTCCGCCTCAGCCTTCCGAGTAGCCGGAATTACAGGCACGCGCTACCACGCCCGGCTGATTTTTTTTTTTTTATTTATTGTAGAGATGAGGTCTCGCTGCCCAGGCGGGTCTCGAACCCGCGGGCTCAGGCAATCCACTCACCTCAGCCTCCCAAAGGCGCGGGATTACAGGCTGAGCCACCGAGCCCGGCTCTAAGCTGCTTTCTAAAAGGGTTTTTAAAGTTACTGTTAGGAGAGTGTAGAGGCATCAGCCTTCAACTTATCTTTCTCTTATCTTATTTAATATTATTACTTTCCTAAGGATACTTCCTCACCACAGATTTAATTTGCCAGCAGATTAGTTGTGTTCAAGTTCCAGAAAACTAGAACTTTACAGTATACCTCCAGTGACATAAGGGAATATTGCTGTGACTTCCTACATGATTACTGGCTAAAGCTAGTATTGGCACTTGATGGACATTCTCTTCCCAGGAAAGGATAACAACCTTGGATATACCACTTTTCAGAAGTTGTTAACTTCTGCTCTGGCTTATGGGACCCTGAACTGAGAGTGCACAGTTAAACTTCTCTTATTAATTTTGTCATTAATTTTAAGTTTACAAATATGTAAGTCTTTTAGCTTTGCTTTCCACCTTAGTTGTGTTTCATACCTCCCTTTCAGTGATGCAGATAACTGATCCTGTCATTAAGTCTGCAGATATTTATTTATGGGGGACCAACCATATGTGGTGATTACAGAGAGTAGCACCTAGTAGTAAGATGGTTACTGCCACCACATCAGTATGCTTCCTTGTTTGTCTTGTGATCTGGCTATAGATATGACATGAAGTTGGTAGTCTCCTTGCTCACTTAGGGACCATATCCTTTGTGCCTCCTGGTCTTAGGTTACTCTGTAAGAATGTTGTGTATCTCTGGTATGGAGTTGGTGTGTGTTCAGGACTGAGCCCAGATTATGCCAAAGTCTGCGGTCTGGACTGGGACACTAGATTCAAATAAATTGGATGAAGCAGCAGACTGGAAACCCCTTAGGCAAGCAGAGGTCGAAACATCCTGAGAATAGGTTAAAAAAAAAACAACTCCAGACTGTCAGATTAGGAGGAATGAATACCAGTGTAAGGAATACATCTTGTCAGAAGGACGGTTAAGAATTACAGAAACAAAAAATGGGCTGTTCTGACCTTGGGCAAAAACAAAACCACCACACAAAAGAAGACAGACAAACAAAACCCCCAGATGTACAGCCTCTAGCACTAAAGCTAC
Organism: Cephalopachus bancanus; assembly: GCA_027257055.1. Classification (NCBI taxonomy): domain Eukaryota; kingdom Metazoa; phylum Chordata; class Mammalia; order Primates; family Tarsiidae; genus Cephalopachus; species Cephalopachus bancanus. The sequence goes on from JAPVLO010000057.1 coordinate 8,088,959, forward strand.
CAGTTTAGAGGAGGAAAATCTAAAACAAGTTCGTTGTTCAAATATATCTGCAGTCAAGGCAGGTGGGTGCGGAGAAGTATGGGATTAGGTAATTCTCTTTAAGACAGGAGTGGGAGCCTTGGCTAGGACAAGGGAAGCTAGGTGTGTGAATTATAATATTCAGTTTATGCTTCTTGTTGACTTGACTTGAAAAGATTGGAGAAAACAATTGGTTGTAGTTTATGAAGTATTCAGGTTGAAAGAGTGTGGAATATGTTGTTAAGAGAACAAGACTGACTTTAGGTAATGTACTATCAGTAGCATTTAAGTAAGCTTTGATTCACAAAATATTAGAGTTAAAAGGACTCTTGATGCTATTTAATATAAAGTCTTAAATTTACAAATGAGGAAACTGGATCCTCAACTAGAGTGACTAGCCCTAGTTCACCCAAGAATTTAGAAGCAGAGCTGCTTTCCCATTAGAGTATATTTGTAGAAAATTTGTGGCTACTCGAATTTCAATAACCAGCATTTCTGTCATCAAGTTGTCTCCACCTAGTGGCTGCAAATGTTTTACAAGGGTAAGTACAAACACCCGATAAAACTGCTAGGTAGAACTTGAACTGCTTTTGAAAAGTTTGAAAGAGCAGCCAGCCCTGACAATTGTATTGCTTTTTCAAAAGAAATTGTGGAGACAGTGTGCTCAATGCTTCCTTTCATACTTCATAACTGTATTAACGAATTTGTACACTCTTTGCACCTGAATCAGGCAATTATTTATTGTTGACAGCGTAGGAATTTACAGTGCATTAAGCTTATATTTTACTGAGTTTTCATATACACACATACATATAGACAAAATATATGTATATATTCACATATAAATATTTTTCTCTCTTTTTCTAACTTTGTTATGAGTTAGAAGATAGTGTGCTAACTCTATCAGTGGAGAAAACACTAATGATGTTGGGACAACTTTCCAATTACATGAGGTAGAAAAACCAGATCCTGACTTCTTTAAATGTAAACAGTGAAGTTCTGAAAGTATTAGAAGAAAGTATGAATGGATTTTCAAAATTCATTTTATTTATTTATTTATCGCTTTGGAGTCCCTGTCTCCCAGACTGGAAAGCAGTGGCACATTCACAGCCACCATATCCTTGACCTGCTGGGCTCAGGCAATCCTTCCGCTTTAGCTTTCCAAGTAACTGGAACCACAGCTACCCGCCACCACGCCCAGCTATTTTTTTTTTTTTTTGGTAGAGATGCTGTTTCACCAAGTTGCTGAGGCTGATCTCGAACCTCTGGGCTCAAGCAATCCTCTCACCTCTGCCTCCCAATGTGCTGGGGATTACAGGTGTGAGTCACTGTGCCCAGCTGATTTTCTTTCTTTCTTTTATAATTTAAGAGTATGGCTTCCAAAGAAGTCACAGAAGAAAAGAGGGTACACCATAAATATATTTAAAAAAAAAAATTTGTGTCCCAAAGAAGTCAAAGGCAAAAGAGAAAGCAACAAACTGGGGAAAATATAGTTGTGACAGTTAAAGGTTAGTTTTCTTAACAGAAGGAGTTCTTACAAGGTAACTTTTAAAAAATCGAATGAAAGTATATATGAGTAAAGTAATTGACAGATCAAAAATGGCCAGTAAAGCTGTGAAAAGATACTCACTTTACTTATAATTGAGGCTTGCAAATTAAAACAAGTATCCTTTCCCATTTAACAGATTGATTGGGCAGGCTTTTAAAATAATGTTGCTATCCCTAATTGGTAGAAATGTAAATTGATATAACAATTCAGCAGTATTTATCAGAATAAAATAATTCACCTACCCTTTGTTGCAGTAATTCCACTTCTAGGAATTTGCCTCAGGCAACCTTTTGCCAAGGATAACTTCTTAAAGTTAGAAGTTGCAAAACATACACTAAAGCAAGTGGATTAGCCATGTCTTTATTTGGGGAAGGTTTCAGGAACTTCTAGTAGCTTTTGGAAATGCCAGTAGTTTCTTAGGTTAACTAAACACTAATTTTAGACAGAATAGTGATTCTCAAACCTGGCTGCATGTAAAAACCATTTGTCTTGCTTTTAAACTTTCCTTAAGTCAAGAACCTTCACTTTTTCACTTGAAGTGCTTTGCAGCTTCTCTTTGGTGTATCCAAATGGTAGTATTACCACTTTTCCAATATGGGGCCGTTATTAAGTAAAATAAGGGTTACTAAAACACAAGCAGTTCCAGGGGCTCCCCCAGAGATACTGATTCAGTCAGTCAGAAACAAGATCTGGCTATCAGAATTGTTTAAAATCTCTCCAGATAATTGCTTATATGCAGCCAAATTTGAGAACAACTTCTCTAGAGGAAGACTCCTTTTCTTGGGGCACATTTAATTTTCTTTTGTCAGGGCAAATAAAGTTCATGTTTTTCTTCACCTTCTCCCACTCTGCCATTTTCCTCTGATAATTCAGACTTGTCTGGTGTATTAATTTCCTGTTGTTGCTGTAACAGATTACCACAATCTAGAAACAACAGAAATTTATTATTTTTATAGTTCTGGCAATCAGAGTCCAAAATAGGTCTTATGAGATTGAAATGTTGGAAGGTCTGTGTCCCTTCTAGAGTCTCTGGGGAAAATTCACTTTTTTTTTTCCTTTTCTGTCTTCTAGAAGCTGTCTACATCTCTTGGCTTGTGGTCCCCTCATCCATCTCCAAGTCAGCTATCCAGTGTCTTCAGATTTCTCTTTGACTACAACCAACCTCTGCCTCCTTCATCAAATCTTCTCTGGGGAAAATCTTCTCACATCATATTGCCTTGTCTGACTCATAAGGACCCTTGTAATTGCATCGGGCCAAACCTGGATAATTTCCCAATCTCAGGTTCATTAATCATATTGGCACAGTCCCTTTTGCCATGTAAGGTTAACAATCACAATTTCTGGGGCTAAGTAATGTGGACGCCTTTGGGGGCCTATTATTCAGCCTACAATAGTTGGAGACTTACATCAGAAGTCCATTTAAAATTTACAAATGGAATATTTTAGTCTATATTAGATTGATATCATGATATAGCCCAAAGTAAATTAATCTATATACAAATATAGTAAGTTATGATTAATGTTTATTACTCCTCAGGAACAACTGCAGTGTCTCCTTTATTGTTAGGAATGTAGGTTGGATAGACTAGACTGGCTAGTCTCATTTTTATTACTGTAATAGTAATCACTGTCTTATTGTCTTCACAGAATCATAATGAATTTTATTTCAACACTGGCAAGAATTCATACTACAATTTTTTTTGTAGTGTCTCAGAAGAGTAGTTTGTACAGCAGGGTTAAGGTTCACCAGTAGGTTTCTTCCTGTCCGGTAGTATTGCTAATGAATTGTGTTTAAGCCAGTTGCACATAATCTGTGGCATTGGTGTAAGGTGGTATGATTTTGAATAGTGTTCATCCAGTGCCCATGAATTCGGCTAACAAGCCCAGAGATTCTTTGGATTCTTACTCCACATTTTAATTTTTAGTTCTGCATTTTCTTTTCTCTTGTAATGTTGGTTGCTATAAGCTGAAATTTCCCCCTAAACCTTTCATATTTTAGATGTGTTCATTCTTCTGGATAACCTGTGTGTACCTTTATATGCAAGAAGTCCAAAAGTGGATTCAGCTTGTCATCTTTCCCTAGAAAATGTACCGTGATCTTCCCTTATTCACGGTTTTGCTTTCTGCAGCGTCAGTTACCCATGGTCAGCTATGGTCTGAAAATATTAAATGGAAAATTCCAGAAGTAAACAATTCATGTTTTAAATTTTGAGCTGTTCTGAGAGGAATCCTTCCTTTGTCCAGCATATCCACACTGTATATGCTACACACTCGTTAGTCACTTAGTAGCCATCTCATTTATCGGATTGACTGCTGTGATGCTGCATTGCTTGTGTTCTAGTAACCCTTATTAACTGTGGCCTCAAAGTGCACGGGTAGTGATGCTGGCAGTTTGGCTATGTTAAAGTTCTTCCTTTAAGTGAAAAAGTGAAAGTTCTCAGATTAGGGAAAAAAGTGTATGCTAAGCTTGCTAAGATCTATAGTGAAAGGAATCTTAATGTAATTTTTAAATTTTTATTTTGATAAAATATACATTTACCATTGTAACTATTTTGAAATATGTAGTTCAGTGGGATCGTACATTCACATTATTGTGCAACCGTCACCACTGTGTCTCCAGAACTTTCTATCATCCGACCCATTAAACAGTAACTCCCTATAATCTCCTTTTCCATCCTCTGTAGCCACTATTCTACTTTCTGTCAATGAATTTGACTTTTCTAAGTACCTCAGATAAGTGGAAGTATGTAATCTTTGTCCTTTTGTGTTTGGTTTACTGCTCTCAAGGTTTATCTGTATTTTGACACGTGTGAGAATTTCTTTTCTTTTTGAGGCTGAATGTTTCATTGTATGTATATACCACACATTGTTTATCCTGTTTATCTGCTGATGAACATTTGAGTTTATGTCTTTGGCAATTATAAATAATGCTATTGTGAACATGAATGCACAAATATCTGTTTGAGTTTCTTTGGGGATATTTGCCTAAAATTGGAATTGTTGGATCATATGGTAATTCTGTGTTTAACTCTTTGAGGTACTGCCATACTATATTCAAAAACTGCTGCACCATTTTCTCACCAAAGTTTCTGCACATTGTCTCTACAAAGCTTCTCTCTCTCCCTCTCCCCTCCCCCTCTTTTTCTCTGTGTGTGAAAGTTGAAAACACTTTCAACTTGTGATATTTTCAACTTATGCAATGGTTTCACTTTCAACTTAAGCCAGGGAGCATATGTATTATTATTTTTACAATATTTATTCTTCCAGTCCATGAGCACATGATATCTTCCCATTTACTTACGTCTTTAATTTCTACCAGCAATGTTGTGTAATTTTTCAGTGTACAGATCTTTTGCTTCCTTGGTTAAGTTTATGCCTAAGTTTTTTATGCTATTGTAAATGGAATTTTAAAAAATTTCCTTTTTAAGATTGTTTATTGTTAGTGTATGCACAGTTGCAGCTGATTTTTGCGTGTTATTTTATTTCCTTGTAACTGCTGAAATCATTTGTGATTTCAGTTTTTTTGCAGTTTGTGTGTGTGTGTGTGAGACTCTCTGGGATTTTCTTTTCTTTTTGTGGGGGTGGGTATCAGGATGTCACTGTCATCCATGGTATGATTGACCTCCTGGGCTTAGGAGATCCTTCTATCTCAGCTGCCTGAGTAACTGGGACCACAGGCACGTGTCCCCACGCCCAGGTAATTTTTAATTTTTCTGTAGAGATGAGGTCTCCTTATGTTGCCTAGACTGATCTTGGACTTCTGGGCTCAAGTAATCCTTCTGCTTCAGTCTCTAGAAGTACTGGGATTACAGTGTGAGCCACCACACCCAGCCAGGTTTTCTACATATGATTATGTCATCTGTGAACAGTTCATTTTACTTCCTCCTTTCCAATTTGTACACCTTTTATTTTTTTTCCTACTTGCTTTGACTAGAATTTTTTTGTCTACTAATATGTTAAATAGAAGTGGTAAAAATACTGTCCGTTTTTTCTCTCTCATTTTTTCACATCAACATCTACATAGCCACAAGCTTGGGAGTCCTTTACTTTACTTCCTTTCTCATTTCCTGTATCCCAAGTATTTTACTTTTTAAGTATTTTTGAGCTCTGCTCTTACTAATTCTTAAGCAACTCTGTTGTAGGCCTTTTCATCTCTTCTTTGGATATTGCACAAAGGTATCTTTCCTGACATCTTTGCATGGCATATTAGGTCTCACTGATCTGGTCCATAGTTGAATTTTTCATCCTTACCCTGTGCTACTCTCTCCCTCTTTCTCATTTAATAGGGAGCAACTTGGAATTTTCCAAACACGTCACGCTGAGTTGTGTCTTTGCTTATGTTGATCCTTCTGGATTACTGGCCTTTTTTCCTTGATTAACTTCCGCTTAACCTTAAACTTCTTTCTCTAGGAACTATTTTCTGGTTTCTTCTCTCCCATTTGGTTGCTTCTTTGTGTTCTTGTAGCATTTACCAAATGTATTGAAAGCATGTTTGGAGTTCTTATTTTCTGTCACATAATAGCTCTCAATAAATGTTTCCTAAACTGTAGAACTCAACTGTTTTTTATTATGGGTCTGTTAGTATCTAATACGGGTAGACAAAGAGCAGAAGGAAAACAAAACTGCTGCTGTTGTAACTAGTGTTGACTAATAGTTGGCCTTGATAGGTGTATCTTGAAACCTTAGGTTAAATTGGATTATTAAGAAAGTATCTGTGGGGGGGTGGTGGTGTTAGAAGAGATAAAGTAGTGGTGGGTGATGGGAGAAGTATGTTAGGAGGGCACTGGTTTTTCACACTAAATTTTCTAGATCTATGTTTTGAGTGAGAATTTAAGAATCTTAAAAGTTATTTTTTTCTTTAAGACTAACTTAATTATACACCATCTAGAAACATTAAATTTTTTACCAGTATACACAAACTTAATTTAAGACTGTATAATGAAGATTTGGCAAGTCACCTTTGAATGGTTCCTGCTGTATGTTCCACAGTGTGGGAAAGATATACTCCAATTAGGAATTGATTCAAATACCTTTTTAAATAAAGTAACTATTAGGTTACCAAAAGTAATTTAAATGAGTATTCCAGATGTTTAGTACAGCGATAAGTTTTTCAGTAAAGAACACTTTCTTTGTGTCTTTAGAAGCTTACAGAAACTAGTGTCTGTCTTACAGCTGCAGTTTTAGATTAAACTGCTGAAAGTGGTTTTTATGAGGTGATAGTTACTGCAGGCAGTGTTTTGATGGCAGTTGGATTGCTTACTCAGGATTTATTATTGCTCCCTGGTTTGCTTAGCCTTGAGTAAACTTCTAAAATCTAGCACCTTTATCCTGTAAGCAAGCATTGCTTTAATTAAGAAATTGCTCATTCACATATTGTATAATGTAATATAAGAGGAAAAGAGCAATGCTAAAGACTGGGAGAGCTGGTTTGATGTGATCTTTATTTTATTCTATTCAGAAAGGACAATAGCCATGAAAGAAAAATTTTTTTTTTTTTTTTTTTTTTTTTGAGCTAGAGTTCCACTCTGTCACCCAGGCTGGAGTAAAGTGTCACAGTCACAGTTCACCACAGCTTCAACTTCTTGGGCTCCAGCAGCCTTCCTCCTTCAGCCTCCTAAGTAGCTGGGACTACAAGTTCATGTCACTATGCCTCCTGGCTAATTTTTTTAGTTTTTGTTGTTGTTATTTCATAGTGCTTAGGGAAGCATATTTTAACAAATGAAGAAAATGCTTTACTGGAACATGAGATAACTAAGTAACTTAAAAATGATTGTGTTTTCTGATATGTATTTCACAAAAACAAATTTAAACAAACTAAGGAAGCAAATTATATACAGGAGATAGACTTGAAGTGTTCTCTGTGGGGAGTTGGTTATATTCATTGGTAGGTTTCTCTTCCCTTTGGCCTATGTGGTAGGCTGAGAAATGTCCCCTGAAAGATATCCACATTCTAGTCCCTGGAACCTGTAAATGTTACTTTATCTTTGGAAAAGAGATCTTTGCATATGTAATTAAGTTAATAGATTATCCTGGATTATCTAGCTGACCTCTAAATGTCATTATATGTGGTCTTATAAGAGACTGAGCAGAGGGAGATGACAGCCTCAGAAGAGGATGGCAGTGTGACCAAAGAGGCAGATTGGAGTCCTGATCTGGCTGCAAGCCAAGGAATGCTGGCATTTACCATGCTGAAAGAGATAAGGAATAGATTCTCTCCTTAGGGTCTCTGGAAGAAGCACAACCCCACCAACACCTTGATTTTGACCCAGTGATACTGAACTTGGACTTCTGGCATCTAGATCTGTGAGAGAATAAATTACTGTTGTTTTAAACCGTCATCCTTGAGGTAGTGTTACAGAGGCAATAGAAAACTGTTATAACAGTCATTGTTCAAAATGTAAATGGCCATTTCTAAACCTCACTTGCCTAAACTCCTTTTGGGGGGTGTAATTTGTAGCTTATTCATTAGACTCTAGTTTTACTTCAGATATTCTGAATAGACCAGGCAATGTTTATGATTAAAGCAACTGGTAAACACTTTTAGGCATATAACTCTTGAGAGTTTAGCTCAAAATATATTATATTTAAAGTTCCTGCCTGGGCGTGGTGGCTCAAGCCTACAATCCCAGCACTTTGGAAGGCTGAGGCGAGAAGATAGCCTGAGCCCGCAGGTTCAAGACCATCCCGGGCAACTTGTTTCTACAGTAAATAAAAAATTAGCTGGGTGTGGTAGCGCACACCTGTAGTTCTGGCTACTTGGAAGGGTGAGACGGAAAGATCGCCTGAACCCAGCAGGTGGAGGCTGCAGTGGCTGTGAATGTGCTACTGCACTCCCGCCTGGGTGACAGAGTAAGACTCCAACTCAAAAACAATAATAATAATAAAGTTCTGTTTTTTGAGAAAAATGTTTCATCCAATCTGGAATCATGGCTGCCTTTTTTATAGTTACTCTGATAAAAGTACAGTTCAGATTTCTAAAATTTTACAACACATTGTCAGCTTTTTTATCTGCAAATCTGCTATTTAATATGAATTCCTTTTTTCCCCCTTACTATAGAAAATAAACATTTGAAGCTCTTGTCCAAGAATTGAGTTATGAGTTCCCTGTGAACCCAGCATGTGCCAGAGTCTCAACTTGAGACTTTGATTTATTTAGCATCTGACCAAAGAATAAAGACCATATAGATTCTGGATCCTTTAGCCCTATATCCCTAATTGTCAGACAGCAGTGAACCTAACCTATATTATCTCAATTCCTTCAAAGATTGTGTATGTGTTTGGAGCTGGGGATAGGAGGCAGAGGATAATACAAGATATGTAAAGAATCCACAAATTTCTAATAAAATTTGAGCCAGAAATGTCTCTACCCAATGTTTCTTTTTCCCTTAAGCTTCCAGGAACTACATATTTAGCCATAAACACATTATTAACAGTTAATGACTATTAAAGAAATCTGCCCTTCCTGGCATTTTTTGTTTTGTTACAAAATAAGCCTTGAATGAGTAGTCTTGAACCAGCCATTGACTTTCTGTCATATTAGGCACCAAAACCAAAGGTTTTAGCACCTTCGTTCAGTATTTTCTTCTCCAAAATAACTATTTTGAAAGAGGATTAATGCAAAGTTCTTGATAAATGAGGGAGTAGCTAAGTAAATTTTAGTCTTTTACATGTTAGGGAGTTAGGAAATAATGCTTCTTCAAATTGAAGTAAATAAAGAAGACGAGGCCGGGCTCCGTGGCTCAGCCTGTAATCCCGCGCTTTGGGGAGGCTGAGGTGAGTGAATTGCCTGAGCCCACGGGTTCGAGACCCGCCTGGGCAACTTGGTGAGACCTCATCTCTACAATAAATCAAAAAAATTAGCCGGGTGTGGTAGTGCGCGCCTGTAATTCCAGCTATTTGGAAGGCTGAGTCGGAAGGATCGCCGGAGCCCATCAGGTCGAGGCTGCGGTGGCCGGGAGTGGCCACTGCCCTCCAGTCTGGGCGACAGAGTGAGACTCCATCTCAAAAAAAAAAAGAAAAGACGACATTCTCTCAGTTTTATTACTGTCACTTATGGAATGTGCCAGGCACTTTATATGAATATCTCATTAAGTTTTGCCAGTGAACCTGAAACTTTGTATCACTTTTCAGATTTTTAAAAAAGCCTTGGGAGGCTGAGAAATGTGCCTTTGAATCCACAGCTAGTGACTGTTAGAGCTAGGATGCAAACCCAAGCTGATCCAGTTCTAAAGATCACTTACCTTGCTTTCTGACTGACATGACATAAGGAAATCCCTAAATAGTTCTCTGCCTTCACTCTTGAGGAATTTATGGTTTAGTGGCTCTGTTTTTCCTTAAATGGTCATGGGAACAAATATATGTCCTAGTTGGGATTTGAGAGTCTTGGGGTCGCAAAGAGTTGAATAGTATTGTCTTCAGTTTTTTCACATGAATCTTGTTTTTTGCTGCATCCAACCTCTGTAGAATGCAGGTTTTTCATACTGTCCTCAACTGATTTAAGGATTGTAGCCTAGGGGTGGGATACAAATGGTATTTTAGGGAGCCTCTACATTGCTTTGTTTGCTAGGTAATATAAAATCAGTATTTGTGTAGAAATGTTGTGATGAGTAGTTAGGTCCCTGGACTGTTGAAGAGATTAGCCTGTAATATAGTTGAACTAGTATAGAAATACAAATTATCCAATAGTTGACACATGAGTATATGTTTCTAATGGAAAAACATAGTGTGAAAATTTTCATTTCTAGTTGGGGATTTTAAATTTTAGTTTCTAACAGACAGTTTCTGGAGCAGAGACAGATTGTTACAGCAGCAACTCTACCAGTTTCCCTTTACCCTAGTTCTTTCCCAGGACAACATGAGGAGAACTGGATATTTGTTTGGTATGTGAGGAACCAGAAAATATGAATCTGGGAACTTGTATATATTATACAATGTTGTCCTACCTTTCTCTTGAGAGAAGGGGATGGACCTTTGATTCCTAATAGAAACAAATAATCCTTTTCTTGAGCGGGGACAGATTATTACAGAAACAACTCTACCAGTTCCCCTTTATTCTAGTTCTTCCTCCAGGACAATGTGATGAGAGCTGGATATTGTTTGTTATGTGAGGAACCAGAAAATACGAATCTGGGAACTTGTATACCTTATACATGTTGTCCAGCCTCCTTTCTTGAGAGAAGGGGATAGACCTTTGATTTCTAATAGAAACAAATAATCCTTGGGAGCAGAAGGAGGAGGAGGAACCTGGAGGTTTTGTGGGTTTTTTTTTTTTTTTGAGGTCTCATTCTTTTGCCCAGGCTGGAGTGAAGTTGCATGATCATGATGCTCATGACTCACGGGCTGCTAATTATTATTATTATTTTTTTGGCCAAGACAAGGTCTCACTGTGTTGCCTAAGCTGGTCTTGAACTCCTAGGCTCAAGCTTCTGCCCCTCTCAGTTCCCCCAAGTGTTGGGCTACAGGCATGAGCCACCGAGCCCTGGTGGAACCTAGGTTTTTAATCTTTGGAATGTAAATGAATGCTTGGGGTGAGGGGGGAGATCAAACTAACCTGGAATGTTTCCATAGTCTTCGATTTCATCCCCTCTGAAATGTAAACACATATCACCAGAGAGGTAAATCTTTTACTATCAATTCACTTATCTTTAAGTTTCCACTTTTGTTCCTTGACAAGGACAGATTTCATTGCTCAAAAATCCCTGACCATGCAGAAACATAAAAATTTTTTTAACGTAGAAAGTAGACCAGTGGTTAAATCTTTCTTCTCTTAGTTTCTCATAGTTTTATTTATTTATTTCTATTTGTTTTTGGTACCAAAGTTCTTTATTTGAAGGAATACTATAAATGAAAGAACTTAAATGGATATGGATCTTCTGGTATGACTTATAGAAAAGTTAAGATAACCCTAACATGCATGCATTGCCTTGGCGACCAGGGCAGTCACCCATGGCTGTGGGGAAGTCAGCCTAAGGCTAGTTCTTGGCATCACTGTCTCCCAGGATGTACTTATCAAAGAGATACTCTGCCATGCTGGATTTAGAGCCCTCCCCCCCCCCATGTTAGGCGAGGTTATATGATCACCCAGTTCCTCGATAGATTTCACCTGCTCATTCAGGTAATGCATCTCAGTGAAGTCACACAAGTGACTTGTCAGTGTCCAGTTTATGCAATTTCAGTTGTGACTACTACATACTTTTTTTCCAGTGTAATGCATACTTCATGACATTCAACCCGCCTGCCCACCTGTCATGGTCTGGTTTCTTGATATCCTGAAGGAAGATTAGGCCCCTCTGTTGGTTGTGCAGCTTCATCAGTTTCTCTGTATATTCTCTCTCCTCATGAGATTGCTGAAGAAAATCCATGGCAAGGTTCTTCAGTGCTACATCATTATGGACGAAGTAGTAAGACATGGGCAAGTAGACGTAGAGACAGAGAGCTCTAGGTTGATCTGGCAGTTGATGGTCCTGGTGGTAGTACTGCTGCTCCTGGAACACAGTTGTCATGGTAGGCAACCGAGAGGCGGTCACACCGAAGCTGTGGCAAGAACATTGGAGCTGCCAGAGGCCACTGTGAGGAGGTGGCAGAGCGCTGGCTCTGAGCTGCTGGCCAGGGTGGGAGTTCAAGCTCTGTTGAAGAAATAAACCAACGTGACTCTTCGAGAAGAATGTCTGCCCTTCCATGTTAATTTGAGTGACATTTTTAGTCATGAAACTGTGAAATGTTGAGTTGCCTAATTTGAGCCCCTCTTTTTATTTAGTCCTCACCATTGTTGAGTTCTTCAGCAAATATTTGTTGAATAACTACTATGTGTCGGGTACAGTACACGGTACTGGGGATATTGTGGTGAATAAGGTAGGTAACTACTCTTCTTTGAAGAAACTTAGGGGCTATGCAAGTGCTGTGGTGAAAAAAGGAGGACATGAGAGAAGGGTGGACAAAGTTAGAATTTCTTTAGGATACGTGAGTGAGCTAGCTAAGGGAAAGTCTCGGGCGAAGAAGGCATTCCTTCTAAGTGCAAGGACAAGCTAGTGAAAAGACTCTAAAATGAGATTATATTTTAGAGTTTAAGGCATCTGTGTATGTTAAAATGTATTTGAACTGTGGTTCTAAGAACTGATGTTTCTACTGTTACCTTACAAAGAATGTGGATAATGACATCAGCCAGTAAATTCTTATTGTGTGTTGATCAAAGATAAGTAGGGGAATGCACCTACTTCTAAGAATTCTTCTACTCACAACACTTCAGACACTACATGTGTGGGTTTTTCCCACACATTTACGTACGGTTCTTTGACTCTGGACACCAACTGGGTATCCAGCAATCCAGACGCCACAGGTTAAGGGCTCAGTCCCATAACACTGTTTTCACTTCAGGTGTCATTAGAAAGTTCATGCCTTGGCTGGGTGTGGTGGCTCGAGCCTGTAATCCCAGCACTTTGGGGGCGCTGAGATGAAAGGGTTACCTGAGCCCGCAGGCTCGAGACCAGCCTGGACAATATGGCGAGACCTCGTCTGTATAAAAATAAAAAAATTAGCCAGGCATGGTAGCATGCATGCCTGTTGTTCCGTCTACTTGGAGGGCTGAGGTAAAAGGATTGCCGGAGCCCAGCAGGTCAACGCTGGGGTGGCCTGCACTCCAGCCTGGGTGACAGAGTGAGACTCCAACTCAAAAAAAAAGTTCATGCCTCATGCTCTTCTTATCAACTGACTTTAAATTGGAGATCCCCACCACCCCCTCCTCAGTTTGATAATTTGCTAGGAGCTCATAGAACTCAGGAAAGCCCTTTACTTGCACTTAACCAGTTTACTTGTAAAGCATATCATGAAGCATATGGAAGAACAGCCAGGTGTAGAGGTACATAGGGTAAGGTCCAGAAGGGGTCCAGATCGTAGGTGCTTCTGTCCTGTCCTATGGCAGCAGGGTGCATTGCCCTTGTGTCACCCTGACTCTCTACGAATTCTGTCATTTAGAATTTTCAGAGATTGGGTTACATAGGCACGGTTGTTTCAATCATTGGTGATTGACTTGATCTGCAACTCCTTTCTCCTCCTTGGATATAGAGTGGGGCTAAAAGTGCTAATCCTCTAATCTCATGGATGATTCCCCATCCCCACCCCTACCCCCAAACCAGCCCCCATCCTGAAGCTACCCAGGGGCCCACCTTGAGTAACCCTTTTAGCATAAACTCTGGTCTGCTTGAAAGGGGCTTATTATGAATAACAAAAGAGGCTTCTCTTACCCTATGACTCAGGGACTCCAGGTTTTAGATGATCTGTGCCAGGAACCAGGGACTAAGACCAAATAGCCTGTCTTGTATCCATGGATTCAACCAACCGTGGATAGAAAATATTAGGGTAAGCAATGAATGGTTGCATCTGTACTGAACATGTACAGATTTTTTTCCTTGTCATTAATCTCTAAACAATATAGTATGACAGCAGTTTACATAGTATTTACATTTACATTGTATTGATTATTATAAGTAACTTAAAGATGATTTAAAGTATAGGGGAGGATATATGTAGGTTATATGCAAAACACCATTTTATTTAAGTAGTTGAGCATTCATGGATTTTGATATCTGCAGGGATTTGTGGTGTTCTGGAACCAATCCCCCATGGATACCAAGGGACAGCTATATATTTCTTATTATATTACAGACTATCCATAGAGATTTCTGTAATTGCCCCCATATAGTTTGATTCAGTCATTTTCTGTTTCAAGGACTACATTCCTAATGCTAAATACTGTAATTATGCTTTAACTGCCAAATTGTTCTGTACCTGAAACTATGCCAAAGATTTGACAGTTTCCTATTTCTGTACACTTCACACACACACACACACACACACACGTGCCAAAAAAACCCGTGTACACATTTTAAGAGATGTTATCTATGTATTTTGAAGTTGAATTAAATTATGGTAGCAGTGTGTAGTATGATGTTTGCTCAACCATGTTTCTGCCATTTTCTTTGACTATCCTGCCTGTTGCATGATGACACCAGCATTCATTTGATTAATGCCATCGTTTGAGCGAATGTCTTACTTAAAATGTGTATAAATTTTTCCCCAGGCACAGTGGTTCACACCTGTATTCCCAACATTTTGGGAGGCAGAGGCAAGAGGATTGTTTAAACCCAGGGGTTCTAGACCAGTCTGGGCAACTTGGCGAGACCTCTTCTCTACAATAAATCAAAAAACTAGCCCAGTGTGTGGCACACGCTTATAGTTCCAACTACTTAGAAGGTTGAGGCAGATGGAACACCTGAGCCCAGTGAGGCTGCGGTGGCTATGAGCATGCTGATGAGACCTCATCTATATAATAAATAAAAAAATGAGCCAGGTATAGTGCCGTGTGCCTATGGTTCCAGCTACTTGGAAGGCTGAGGTGGAAGGATCACCTAAGCACAACAGGTAGAGGCTGCAGTGGTCATGAGTATGCTACTGGAGTCCAGCCTGGGTGACAGAGTAAGATTCCAACTCAAAAACAAATTTGTATATATATATTTTTTGCACCCCTTGTGTGTGTGTGTGTGTGTGTGTGTGTGTGTGTGTGTATATATATTTTTTTTTTTTTTTTTTTTTTGAGTTGGAGTCTCACTCTGTCACCCAGACTGGAGTGCAGTGGCCGCTCCCGGCCACCGCAGCCTCGTCCTGCTGGGCTCCGGCGATCCTTCTGCCTCAGCCTTCCAAGTAGCCGGAATTACAGGCATGCGCTACCATGCCCGACTGATTTTTTGATTTATTGTAGAGATGAGGTCTCGCTGCCCAGGCGGGTCTCGAACCCGCGGGCTCAGGCAATCCACTCACCTCAGCCTCCCAAAGGTGCGGGATTACAGGCTGAGCCACCGAGCCCGGCTTGTATATATATTTTTAGTTGGGGTCTCATTCTGTTGCCCAGGCTGGAGTGCGGTGGCTCATGGTTCACAGCAGCCTTGGCCTCCTGGGCTCAGGTTATCCTTCTGCCTCAGCTTCTCTAGCATCACCTACTACCATACTGGGCTAATTTTTTTTTTTTTTTTTTTTTTGTGAAGACGAGGTCTTGCCAAGTTGCCTAGGATCGTCTCAAATTCCTGGGCTCAAGCAGGCCTTCCACTTTGGCCTGGCAAAGTGTTGGGACTTTTTTTTTTTTTTTTTAATCGTAGTCTCATGTTGTCCCCAGGCTGGAGTGGCATGCTCATGGCCATCGCAGCTTTGACCTGCTGGGCTCAGGTGATCTTTCTGCCTCAACCTTCCAAGTAGCTGAAACCACAGGTGCACGCCACCACACCTGGCTAATTTTTAAAAATTTATTGATTTTTTTGTAGAGACGAGGTCTTGTCAAATTGCCCAGGCTGGTCTTGAAGCCCTGGGCTTAGGCAATCCTACCAACTCTGCCTCTCAAAGTGCTGGGATTACAGGCATGAGTATGCCCGGACCTATACTTTCTTTAGGTTCATTTTCTAATTTCTAATGCTTGGTTCATATTTTTCAGTCTTTATGATTTTCGTATTTTTAAATTTTAGTTATAAATATTTCTAAGGGATGTTTTTCTTATTACATAGCTCACACATTTTGATAAAGTAGTCTTTTCATTTATAAAGAAAATGTAGTTTCGGTTCTGATTTTCTCTTTTTTTTTTTTTTTAGTTTAAGTCTTACTCTGTCGCCCAGACTAGAGTGCAGTGGCCGCTCCCGGCCACCGCAGCCTCGACCTGCTGGGCTCTGGCGATCCTTCCGCCTCAGCCTTCCAAGTAGCCAGAATTAGAGGCATGCACTACCACACCTGGCTGATTTTTAATTTATTGTAGAGATGAGGTCTCGCTGCCCAGGCGGGTCTTGAACCCGCAGGCTCAGGCAATCCACTCACCTCAGCCTCCCAAAGGCGCGGGATTACAGGCTGAGCCACCGAGCCCGGCTCTGATTTTCTCTTTAACCCATTCTTTTGCCCCTAAATTCCACAACATACAAAAAAGATACCATTGTGACTTCTCTTTAGTTCTGCAACCTTTTTTTGTATATTTTCTCCGTTATTTACCAGTGACATTGACCTTTCTTTCCTTGTAGTTTGTCTATTTCTGTGACTGCTCTTCCTTGAGTCCCCTATGTTACATAGCTCCTTTTCTTTCCTGGCTTCTTACCTAACCCAATACCCTGTTTATTTCCTTTATATCATTTAAAAACTTTTAATGTATTATATGCATACTTGTTTGTTTTGTTTACTGCTGTTGTCCCTTGCACCTTGTGTAGTATAGTGCATGGAATGCAGTTGGGTAGTCAGTGTTTGAATGTGTGAATGAATGATAGATAAAACCTTATGAAAAACAATAGAGACCGGCCCAGATAGAGAGGTTTGTTCTTAGGCAGATCATTTTTGGTAAAAGTACTTAAGGAACATTGAGAATCTGAAAATTAATTCTCTTAAAACTTCCCAAGAACCATATAGCCCACTAGAAAGTGTTTGTGTTATTCAGGGGTACACATACATACCCCGGTTTGAAGATTCTTAGTTTAAACCATAAAATATCAGCATTAGTAAGCAGTAATTCTTTCCCTTTTGTAACATTTGAGATTCTTTTTTTTCTTCTTCTTTCTAAATGCCTTCTCTTGCTCGTTTATTTAAGTTATTTTGAAAAGCAGGCTCATTACCAAGCCAACTCATTTCTAGGTGTTGGAGAAAGTGGGATACACAGAGTTACTTAAATCAGTTAAGTTACGCTAATCAATACACAGGACACACTTTGTACTTTGCATCTTTTTTCTTTTTCTTGTTTTTAAAAACTTACATTTCTGTATAGAATGCATAGGAAATTTTCATCTCCTTTGGCTCCTCTGCTCTCTTCGGGTATTCAGTTCATAGGGGTGCTGTGTTGAAATAGCTTTTGAGACCATATTGAGCCTCCATAAAAGGTCTGAGTGATGTATTTAGTAATGTTCCATGTGGATATGAAAGTATGGAATATCGGTGTGATTGCCACGTATTTGCAATCCCAAAAAAGAGCATTCTGAATATCTGTTGATATTTCCCCCTTTGGTTACTGAAGCTGCCAGCTTTTAAAATCTACTGGACTAGATCTTTGTTCGGATTTATTTCCTGTGTCTGCCTGTGCAATGAAAGTTATCTCATTCAGACTAATGCTTACTTTTCATTTATACATTCCACAAATTTGAGTACCTACTTTGTATGGAAACATTTCTGTTGTGTCAGATAGCCCTTTTATTGAGAAGTATAATTAATGATCTGTAACCAGAGATTAGGCCTGTGAAACAAAGTTTCTGGAAGACCATTGTTTTGTACTATCCTCCTGCACTAGGCCCTGGCAGGCCAGACCAAACCAGACCGCAGTCACTATGGCAGGTGTCTAATGATGTTTATAAAACGGTGGCTAGAGCCCATGACTAAATTATCCAATTGTATGATTACTAGTCCTTTAACCTTTAGCCCCAGAGTTCAGAACTGAAAGACAAGTTGTGTCTTCAGGAAGGTGTGGGATTTTAAAAATTACCTACTGAACCACTCTGCCTTAATGGTCCATAGTTAGCCAGAACTCAGTATGTGTAGCAAAGTCATGCTTTTGGCCAGGTGTGGTGGCTCAAACCTGTAATCCTAGCACTTCGAGGGGGCTGAGATGAGATGATTACCTGAGCCTGCAGGTTCGAG
This sequence comes from Cephalopachus bancanus, assembly GCA_027257055.1. Classification (NCBI taxonomy): domain Eukaryota; kingdom Metazoa; phylum Chordata; class Mammalia; order Primates; family Tarsiidae; genus Cephalopachus; species Cephalopachus bancanus. The sequence goes on from JAPVLO010000057.1 coordinate 8,107,167, forward strand.
ACCAGCCTGGGTAACATGGTAAGACCTTGTCTCTACAATAAATCAAAAAATTAGCTGGGCACAGTAGCATGCGCCTGCAGTTCCGGCTACTTGGAAGGCTGAGGCGAAAGGATCCCCAGATCCCAGCAGGTCAGTGCTGGGGTGGCCGTGAGTGTGCCACTGCACTCCAGCCTGGGTGACAGTGAGTCCCCAACTCAAAAAAAAAAAAAAAAAATCATGCTTTCCCAGGGTCATATTTTGCCCTTCTTTGTTATACCAGTGTCTTGTGTATCACTTAGTGGTCTACCTATCTAATTTTCCATTCTTAACTGCTTTAGTTCAGACAGTTGTTATCATACTGGTTTTTAACAACTTTCTAACTGATCTTTCTGCTAGTTGCTTTCTAGTCTTCTACCTTCTACACTGCATGAACTTCTGTACGCTCCTCTGTACTCTCCTCGTTAAAACTTTTGGTATCTTCCAGTCACAAGTATGCTAGCTTTACTCTTGACTTTACACATGTTGCTCTTTTGTCTAGAACCTTCTTTCTGTTGTAACCCTATTCCACTGTAGTAAGCTTACTTTTTTTTTTTTTTTTTTGAGTTGGAGTCTCACTCTGTCGCCCAGACTGGAGTGCAGTGGCCGCTCCCGACCACCGCAGCCTCGACCTGCTAGGCTCCGGCGATCCTTCCGCCTCAGCCTTCCAAGTAGCCGGAATTACAGGCATGCGCTACCACGCCTGGCTGATTTTTTGATTTATTGTGGAGATGAGGTCTCGCTGCCCAGGCGGGTCTCGAACCCGCGGGCTCAGGCAGTCCACTCACCTCAGCCTCCCAAAGGCGCGGGATTACAGGCTGAGCCACCGAGCCGGCTAGTAAGCTTCCTTTTTAAGGCTTATTTCATCTCTGCTAAAGCCTTCCCTAACTCTTTAGATTCCCTGTTCCTCCTTTAAAATTCCATAGTTTTTTCTGTGCTCCTCCTTAGGCTTAATCTTGGCAGACTGTAGTTGTATCTGCTTACATGAGTTCTTTCTAGGCAAGGACCCTAGGGCAGTTCTCCTTGGCTAATAACAGATAATAAATATATGGATGACTGGAGTCTCTTCATCTTTCTGTGCCCCAGAGGAGTTAGTTTTGTATCTTCAGTCATCTTCCCCACGTTTATGCTAGATCCCATTCCCCTACTCAGACAAGCAGAGAAGTTCGGCCTTACATTGTTCAGTTTATACCAGGAAGGGAGGCAGGATTAGTGAGTCAGGGTGGTGAGGAGATCCTGAAATCGTGACAAATAGGGAACAATCGAAGGAACTAGGATATTTAGCTAAAACCAAAAGGAAAGAAAATTTAGATGGGATATGATACACGTCCCCAAGTATTTGAAAGGCTGTCACATAGAAAAATTATTAGACTTAATCAGTTTGTCTCCAGAGTGCAGCTGTAGGATAAATAGGTAGCCATTTGGGCTCAACAGTAGGGAAAGCTTTCTGAACATTAGAGTTGACTTACTCGATAGGGAAATTTTTCATGAGTGAAGCTGTGAAAGTAGAGGCAGATTGACTGGTGGCGTAAAGTGATAGAAAGTAGATTTTGTATCTTGGATAAAGTTGGTCTAGATGGCTTTGCTGAAGCATCTGAAATTTTCCTGATTCAGTTTGAAGTTCCATGACTATGACTTTCAAAAAAATACTTACTAAAATGTTTTAGGAGCCGGGCTCGGTGGCTCAGCTTGTAATCCCACGCCTTGGGAGGCTGAGGTGAGTGGACTGCCTGAGCCCGTGGGTTCAAGACCCGCCTGGGCAACTTGGCGAGACCTCATCTCTACAATAAATCAAAAATTAGCCAGGCGTGGTAGCGCACGCCTGTAGTTCCAGCTACTTGGAAGGCTGAGGCGGCAGGATCGCCGGCGCCCAGCAGGTTGAGGCTGCGGTGGCCGGGAGCGGCCACTACACTCCAGTCTGAGCGACAGAGTGAGACTCCAACTCAAAAAAATAAATAAATAAAAATAAAATAAAATAAAATGTTTTAGGTTAAGACAATCTTCTGTACATTTAGTAGTAATTAAGTACTTTTGATATGTTAAGTACTTCCTGTATGCCTGCTGTTGGACATTCAGAGATCAGTAGTAGTCTCTTACTGTCAAGTTGTTCATATTTATAAATGGAAAGATTCTTGAGCTTTTCTTTTTAATTGTTGAGAACCAATGTATTATTTATTTTTATTATTCTCAAAATTAACAATTTCTAAAAGTTTTGAGATTTACTTCCTATCTTAGTTTGTTTGGCCTGCTATAACAAAATACTTTAGACTGGGTAATTTATAAGCAACAGGTTTGTCTTCACATGGCAGAAGGGCAAAAAGTCTTTCTCAATCCTCTTTCATAAGGAGACTAATCCCCTCATGAGGGCTCCACTCTCATGCCTGATTACCTCCTGTAGATCCCACGTCTTAATACCATTGCATAGGAGATCAGATGTCAACATAAGAATTTTGGTGGGACACATACATTCAGACCACAGCACTTCCCTTCCAAATACTAAAATTGTTTTTGTCTCTCTTTTACTTCTAGAAATGTCTCAGGCTGTGCAGACAAATGGAACTCAGCCATTAAGCAAAACATGGGAACTCAGTTTATATGAATTGCAACGAACACCTCAGGTAATACAGGGACATTGAGACATGTAAACTGGGACACATTTTTAGACCGTGAAAGCCTAAATAGAACATACAGTAATAATAAATTTATATACAAACAGTCCTGACTTCTGTATGTCTGGCTTACACTTCATTCAATGATTCAGCAAATAATTTGAATACTCTGTTCAAGCTTCTGTGTTCAGCACTAAGTGAATATCGGGGAACAAAACAGATATGGCAACAGCCCATATGGTTTATAGGTGTTAAACAAGTAAATATCTGTAAAACTCACATGTGAGAAGTTGTATAAAGTTGGGCAAGTTCTTTGTGCTATAACGAGTAATAACAGGGCACTAGGGAGGACTGTTTTGAGGACATGAAAATGGCAAAGACTGGGAGAGGAATGGATTTGAAGGCAATAAACATGCTCACAGATGGATTCATTTTAAGTTGGAAATATCTATGCAACAGGCAGGCAGAGATGCTAACTAGAGATGATTTTTCTATTAGTCGAAACTAAACATAATATTTTAGGGATTGCCAGCACATATAAAGCAATGAGAATGGATAAAATTACCCGGAAGGATGAGCAGAGAGGGCCTGTAACTTCATCCACAGGTGTTTCAACATTTAGAAATTGGGTGATGGACAAGGAGACTGAGAAGGAACACCCAGAGAAGAGAAAGGAAAAAATAAGAGATTGAGAGGAAAAAAATAAGAGATTAAGAGATTGGGTGTGGGATTTTAAATCTAAAGGAAGCGTTTAAAGGAGGATGTTCAACACTGCTGCCAGGTTAAATAAGATGAAGATTAGAAAAATGTTTGTTAGACTTGGCAATACAGTTGGCCCTCCGTATCCATGAATTTTGTGTCTGTAGATTCAACCAACCATGGATTGAAAATATTCAGAGCTAAAATATTCCATAAAGTTCCAAAAAACAAAACTTAATTTGCTGTTTGCTGAGTACTTCGTTGAAAGCGTGCAAGTGAAATGATGTGTATTAGGTATTAGAAGTAATTTAGAGATCATTTAAATTCGCATGTGAGATAAAATATAAAATTCACATGTCACACAGGACGATGTGCATAGATTATATGCACATGTTACATTCTATGTAAGAGATTTGAGCATCAAAGTATTCTGATATTCATGGAAATTCCTGGAGCCATTCCCCTCCACCCATGAATATGGAGGGACAACTGTATTTGGTGACTGACAAGAGCAAGTTCACTTGAGTAGACTGTACTAGGTTGAAGGTTGAATGGAATCATGATGCATTCTCATCATTGGTTCACATCATGAACCAAGAAAAGATAATTGTGTGTATATGTGGTTCAATACGGGGGATGGTAGGGAGTGAAAAAAGATGAGTAGGCGATTCTTCAGAGAAATTTGGCTTTGCAGAGGAGGAGAGAAATGGAACAAAAACTGGAAAGCGAGGTGATAATAAGCTTTAAATTTTATTATGTCAGATGGAGATCATCATTTATTTATCATTATTTATTATGTCTATCAGATGGAGATCATTCATGTTTTACTGTGTAGCAGGCCAAATCGATGTACTAATTTCCTAGGCTGATTCAGTGGAGAGGGAGAGATTGCTGAAGTTTAAGAGCAAATAGCATAATCAAAAGAAGATGTCCTTGAGATGGTACCAAAGGAATGTACCTTTGATAGGAAGAGGCATAGTTTCTTGTAACAGAGAAGACAATAATTTGTAGATTTGGTTGAGAGGAAATGAGGGAGCTCTTTTAATGAAGTACGAGGTAAGGTGATCTGCTGAAAGTTCAGATGAAAAAAGGTCAGGTTGAAGAAAAGATATAAAATAATGTAGAGAAAGGAAGAGCAAGTTCATTAGATTAACCGTTGTTGAGCAGTATTGAACACCCATTTGAGGCTGGTGAAGTTGTTGGTTATAGCAACCTGGTCTTCCTTCTCCCTTTTCTTCCACAGGGCTACATATCTGCACTACAATAACCTTGGAGAACATTGATGGTTGAGTTTATTCAGGGTTGGGATTTTGTTAGGCATATTCTAAAGAAGACAAGAACAGATTTGATTACTACCTGGGTCGTAATCATACTCTCTGAGTGATAGTTTCATTATCTATAAAATGTAGGTTATAGCTCCTCAGTCCAAAGTTTGTGTAAGTGTTCAAGTAAGAAAAAAAAAATAGGAAAAGTGCTTTATAGCAAGCTTGAAACCTAAAAAGCACTTAATAATTGTAGTTATTGTAAACACAAATATATTTTACTCAGACCATTTATGTACAATATCTAGAGTTTCTATGTTTTTCCTTGTGGAGTAATCAATCTTTAACCATATAAAGAAAGCATAAGTTTGATGGACAGCTAGTGGAAATAGGCAGTATCAGGAGCCTATCAGAAGCTGCTTATTTCTGCCTGCATCTTCTTTACAATATTCACTGCAGTAGAACTCTCTCAATCCGTAGGAGTCAGTATTAGTGACTTTAGAGCTAGGAGATTCTGTGTTTCAGTTGTCAGCGCATGAGGAGGGTGGTAAAGCAGGTAGGATTCACTAATCACTGTGCAGCAGGGCGATACATCCTGAAATTTTACATTGGAACTCTAAATGCATTTTTCCAGGGAAACATTTTCAGACAGGACCATTAGGTATACATGTTATACATAGACATATACGTGTTATGCTTCATATGCATTCTGACTTAAATCAGCTTATGGGTTAGTGTGAAAACCTGACCTAACCACTCTATTTAAAATTACTCTGTGGACCAAGACTTTTTGAGGGTCAAAAATAGTTTAAAATGAAATCCTATTAAACTATTTCTAAATTAGGGAATACTTTATTGGAATCTTAAAATATTTTAATGGGCAGCATGACACATGATTTATTATCAGAATTGTATAACTTTTGAAGGTAGAAGAAGTCTAAGAGTTCATTTAGCCCTAACTTCCTCATTTTGCAGATAAGAAGGCAGTGTTAGATAATTATTTAGATTCACACAGCTAGTTAACATGACTAGGACTAGAACCTAAGGCATGGTTCCAAGTTCACTTTTAAAACTTTTTTATTATATCAGGCTAATTTCCCATTAGTTATCTCTGAAATATGTGAATATGTTATCTTTAGCATTAAAATAATGCTTTTGAGGGGAGTTGTAGAAGATTATAGCCAAAACAAGATTGGCTGTGAGTTGACAATGGCAGTGGCTGGATGATGAATACATGTGTGTTCGTTTTTATAATTTCCTGTATTTATATGTTTGAACTTGTCCATAATTAACAAAAATTAAGTAGCATTTAATTTTTTCTTATTTTATTTTAAAGATGGGTACAATTTAGGGTTAGGTATACAAATGTTTTTTATGAGTAGCATTTAATTTTAAAGTGATTCTTTTACAGGAGGCAATAACAGATGGCTTGGAAATTGTGGTTTCACCTCGAAGTCTACATAGTGAATTAATGTGCCCAATTTGTTTGGATATGTTGAAGAACACCATGACCACAAAGGAGTGTTTGCATCGTTTTTGTGCAGACTGCATCATCACAGCCCTTAGAAGTGGGTATGTTGATTAAAAAATGTTACACTAGGGACTTAAATTATACCATGACAGTGTATTCCTGGGTTTGAGAAATACAGTCTCTATAAGCATTTGATTGAGAAGTAAATATTTTTTTATTTTTAATTTTAAAGATGTGGGGTACAATTTGGGGTTAAGTATACAAATGTTCATTTTGCAGGTACCCTTGTTTATGAGGTGTGTCCCCTGGCAGTATCCCACTACTGCCAATCCTTACCCCCTGCCCTGGCGGTTTCCCACTACTGACAGTTCTTTTTTTATCAGTATTATGATAATTGTTCAAGGTTCACTTATGAGTGAGAACACGTGGTATACTCAGTTCTTTGTTTCTGTGGTAGATCACTCCGTATTATAGACTCTGAGGCCATCCAAGTTGCTGTGAAGTTCAAGATTTTGTCCTTCTTTATGGCTGCATAATATCCCATTGTGTATATGTACCACATTTTTTTTAAATCCAATCCTCTTTTGATGGGCAGCATGATTGGTTCCATGTTTTTACTATTGTGAACAAGGCTGCAATAAGCATGCTTGTGCAGGTTTCTTTTTCGTAGAGTGATTTGAGTTCCTCCAGGTATATTCTCAGTAAGGGGATTGTGGGAACTAACGTGTTTTAAAGTGTAAATTTTAATTATTGGAGACTTTTTGTTTTTAAACTGTTTTTATACAGTTTTAGAAGCTTTGTAGATTATTTGTTTTGAGGAAATTATAAAACATGAAACTATGTTTTTTCTACTTCTTAAATAATATCTTTATGAAAGTATTATTTGAATAAAAGAATTTATAGTATAGAAATTGATATATATTTGTGGCTGTTTTTTTCTTTTATGGTATGGTTATCAGAAAGGGGAAACTTAAATTAGGAAATAATAGGTTTTTATTTCTAAAATGGTTGTATATAAATTATCATTGGGAAATACTCAAATTTTTCTCTTTTGTTAAGTGGTATATAGAGTGTTTGAGGTTTCCAGAATCTTATTTACCCACTAGTCAGAGTTTCAAGGAAATTCAAGTTAATTAGTTTACATTTCTGTGACTTGGTAAAGGTATTAGAATAAAGGAGATAGCTTTCCAGAAGCTGGATGTTTTTGTCTTTAGCCCAAAGGTACTGGCATTGTTTACATTTACCTTCCCCTTCTTTATCTAGCAACAAAGAATGTCCTACCTGTCGGAAAAAGCTAGTTTCCAAAAGGTCACTGAGGCCAGACCCAAACTTTGATGCACTCATCAGCAAAATTTATCCAAGTCGTGATGAGTATGAAGCTCATCAAGAGAGAGTATTAGCCAGGATCAACAAGCACAATAATCAGCAAGCTCTCAGTCACAGCATTGAGGAAGGACTGAAGATACAGGCCATGAACAGGTAGGGGGGAAAGAGGGCCAGAGAGGGTAGCTGGTTTTCCTAATATAAGCCTTACTAAATATTCACCTTACTTTTTGAAAAAGGTAAAATGTGGTAACAGAGAGTAGTTTTCCGTGATTACCTTTTTGTGCAGGTATGATATATGCCTCCTGGCATAATAGGGGATTTCATTTAAAATGCCAAGTTCTCTCTTTTTACCTACCTCTTATCAGTCTATTTCTCCTCTTCTCTTTTTAGCAATACTTGAAAGAGTCGTCTGTCTCCACTTCTTCCTTTCTCGTTCTTTTTTGAAACACCCTCTGGTTAGATTTTCATCCTCACCACACCATCTTATTGCCCCTTTCAAAATTATTAGTGACCTCCACATTGTGTAATCCAGTAGCTGGTTCGAACCAGACCTCATCTTACTTTGGCAGCATTTGCCACAATTAATTTCTCCTTGGTCTTTGAATAGATTTCTTCACCGAGCTTTCAGGAGACCGTATTCTCCTGGTTCTCTTTGTATGTCATTAGCTGTTTGTCTTTTTTCTTGCTGCTTTTGTAGATTTTTATTTCAATTCCCCTAACTCACAAAGATGGAATGTCCCAAGGGATCAATCTTGTTTCTCTCTCTTTTTTTTTCAAACTTTCTTACAGACAGGGTTTCACTATGTTGCTGAAGCAGATATCGAACTCCTGGCCTCAAGCGATCCGCCCACCTCGGTGTCCCAAAGTGCTAGGATTACAGGCATGAGCGACCACACCCAGCTCTCTTCTCTTTTCCATGCAAAAAACTGTCTCCAGATTATCTCAGTCAGTTTTATGGTTTTGATGACTATATGCTAATGACTTCTAAATTCATGTATTCAGCATAGTCCCCTTCATAGTCTATTCTCTAAATTTTAGACTTGTCTCCTCTTGTATATCTAATAAGCATCTCAAACTTAACATGATGAACACTAGTCTTTTACCCCCTACTTCATGCATGTTCATTTCACTTGGTAGCAAGTCCATCATTTCATTTGCTAAAGCCAAAAACTACCATTAAAACTCTTTCTCACACCTGTATCTGAACCTGTAAATTAATAAATAATTTTTTCCTTCTCCATAGCGTATCCAGATTGGTCTAGACCACGACAGTGTTTCATTTGACAAAATGAAATAGCCTCCTAACTGGTCTTTCTGCTTCTCATGCTTCCCCTACATAGTCTGTTCTTAGTACAGCAACCAGAGATTCTGTCAAATTGAAAATAACATCGTGGTTCTCCTTTGCTCAGGCCTTTTAATAACTTCTGTCCTCTAATAACTTCTGTTCACATTCAGGCTAAAAACCAAAATATCTTAATGATGACTTCCAAGATCCTGTTTAATCTGAGCATGTTTCTTACCCATCCTCTTTTCTTCTCTGACATTATCTTCTGATTTACTCAGGCCTCAGCGATAACCATCATTTTCCAAAGTAGGAGATGCCAGTGAAGCCTCATCTCATTCTAGTGGTTTTCATCTTGGCTGATCATCAGAATCACTTGGAAAACTTTTAAATCTCAGGGCCTTGGGTATCATCCCAGATCAAGTAATCAGGACCCAGGTACTACTGTTTTTAAGGTTCCTTAGGTGATTCTGAAGTGCAACCAGTGTCAAAAACCACTGGCTTAAAGGTTAAAAGATGTGCTCTGTTTTAACTATAATTAACTGACCAACCACTGTATTTAATAAATTAAAGTATTAAGTCTTGAATGTATTTATTTTTTAAAGAATTGTATATTTGTAAGAGTTGGAAGGACTTTAATGATTGTTCAGTTTAGTCTTCTACCAGGAACAATAATCTCCTTTGCAAAATCCTTACAAATAGTCCTTTGATTTTGCTTGAACATCTGTAGTGGTGGGTGTGTGACTGGAGCTCCTTTCATTTATTGATAACTTTATTACAGCTTCTTTACTGTTCTTCAAACTCACCAAGCTTCTGCCTCAAGCCTTTGTACTCACTGTTCTCTCTTCAGGAATCTTCTTCTTCCAGATAATCTACATGGCCCACTCCTTCATTTTTTAGCAGCTGTTAGTTCCCATCTTCCACCTCAGGACTCCATATTTCCTTTTCCTCTCTGCCTCATTTTTTTCTCCACAGCACCTGACACTCTCTCTCATGTGTTACCTGCTGCACTAGAATGTGAATCCTAAGAGGGAGGAGACTGTGTCAGTCAGTATTACTGACTTTTATAAGGCCAATACTTAGAAACATGCTTGGTCAGTAAATATATTTGAGTTTTTTTTAAGTTTTTCCTTTATTTGTTTGTTTTTTGAGTTGGAGTCTCACTCTGTTGCCTGACTGGAGTGCAGGGCACACTCACGGCCACTGCAGCATCGACCTACTGGGCTCAGGTGATCCTCCTCAGCCTTCCAAGTAGCTGGAACTACAGGTGCATGCCACCACACCCGGCTAATTCTTTTTTGACTTATTTTAGAGATGAGGTCTCACCAAGTTGCCCAGGCTGGTCTTGAACCCTGGACTCAGGCAGTCCTCTCACCTCAGCCTCCCAAAGTGCTGGGATTACCGACATGAGCCACCATGCCTGGCTAAATTCTTCCTTTATATTGAAATAAGATTCTTGTATGTAACAATGTGGGTCTTTCAAAATACTTATTCTACATGTATATCAGATTCTACTTCTACTAGTTTTTCATATACTGTCATATAGATGTGTTTTTACATGTTCCTCTAAAGGCTAAATAATCACATTTCTATTTTTTTGTTGTTGTTGTTGTTCCTTTTATAACATTCAAGAGTGTTGGTGTCAATCTTAAAATGCTATCATCAGGACAATATGCAGTTTTATAGATGTGATTTGATAAATGTAGAATATAATACCCTATTAACCTTTATCTGGACGTTATTAGTTTTGCAATGATCTGTAGATTTTATAAGCAGGATTTAATTTTTTTCTAAAGCAAGAATTTTTGAGCGTCTTTTCTAACCATTGGGTTATTAGTTCCTTGTTCTGGCAACAAACATGATAATGACACTGTTCTTATAAGTATGTGTCTTTCTATCACATTTTTCATCATATATTCATTTCTTGTATATACAGATAGAGAGATGTGGTAGAAAGATTGTGGTCTGGTATCACATCCTAGCCTTGGCTTGCTCTGGCACTTATAGCTATATAACCTTAGTCAAATTATTTAATCTTATACCTTAGTTTCTTTGCTTTTCTCAACTATAAAATGATGGTAATGCTAACTGCTTTGGCGGGTTGTTTTGAAGAGTAAATGAGATTATATATACACAAAGTGTCAGGTAATTGGTTTTAGTATCTGAGCTTGTTCAAGAGTTGCTTCTGTATCCTTGCTAGTTATTTAGATACCATTCCATTTTCCTCATTAGAATCCTGCATTGGATTAGCAGACTTTGAGGGAGGTCAGCAGGGAGAAGGAATACTTATATTTGAATCATACCATTCTTTTGATTTATAATCTCATGAGACAAAATGATCAAAATATAAATGAAGATTTGTCAAAAATTCCTGTCTTTTGTTTAATAAAGAAAATTATAGTTGTTGTTGTTTTGTTTTGCTTTTTTTTGAGTTGGAGTCTTACTCTGTCACCCAGGCTGAAGTGCAGAGCCATCCGCACGGCCACCGCAGCCTCGACCTGCTGGGCTTAGGTGACCCTTCTGCCTTAGCCTTCCAAGTAGCTGGGATTACAGGCACATGCCACTATGCACAGTTAATTTTTTGATTTATTGTAGAGACAACATCTTGCCATGTTTCCCAGGCTGGTCTCGAACCATTGGGCTCAGGAAATCATCTCGCCTCTACCTCCCAAAGTGCTGGGATTACAGACGTGAGCCACCATGCCCGGCTGAGAAAATTATTACGTGAATAGAAATCATTGCCTGTGTGTGTATGAGATTTTTTTTTTAGACCTTTCAGGAACATGTGGGAAACAATGCTATTACCCAACTCATAGCAAATTTAGTTACTAATTTGATGCTTTACTGACCTAAAAGTAAATTTTATGCATCCTTTTTTCCCCTTGACTAGATTACAGCGAGGCAAGAAACAACAAATTGAAAATGGTAGTGGCGCAGAAGATAATGGTGACAGTTCACACTGTAGTAATGCATCCACACATAGCAATCAGGAAGCAGGCCCTAGTAACAAACGGACCAAAACATCTGATGATTCTGGACTTGAGCTTGATAATAACAATGCGACAGTGGCAATTGATCCAGTAATGGATGGTGCTAGTGAAATTGAATTAGTATTCAGGCCTCATCCCACACTTATGGAAAAAGATGACAGTGCACAGACTAGGTAAGTATGTAGGTTAATTTCAGATTATCTGAATTTAGAATGCTTAATTTGGCAATTTTGCTTAAGACATAGCAGTTATTTGTCATCCCATTGATTTGGATATACTGGCTGCCTAGATTGTTGTTTTTTTCCTTCCTCCCTTACGTGCTTTCTACTCAGAGTTGCACATCCAAAGGGATGACCCTCTTAGGTAGAGGAGGAGGAAAGGGAAACATTCAAATTTCTTAACAGTGATACTAGGGTGCCAGTAGACTCTACAACTTATACTGTCTGCTGCTTTTTCCCACTGTATCTCCAGCACACCGCCTGGCACTGAGTGCAGATAAGCGTCAAATACTTGTTGAATGAGTGATTGAATGAATGGTATATTATGCTTTAAAAATCCCAAGATTAACATTTCTATGCTTAGATTTACAAGCAGATATTTTCTTAGGCAATAAGAAATTTACTCATATTCTTAATGTTCCTTTTGCCGCTACAGACAGCAGATTCTGTTAATTGGGGTTTGAGGTATACGTTGTTCTTTTTCCTACCTTAGTACTTTGTGTATTTCTTTTCTTTTTTTCTTTTTGAGTTGGGGGTCTTGCTCTGTTGCCCAGGCTGGAGTGCAGTGGCATGATCATGTCTCACCACAGCCTCAACTTCCTGGGCTTAGGTGATCTGTCCACTACAGCCTTCTAAGAAACTGGGACTACAGGCATGCACCACCATCCTCCGGCTAATTTTTAAATTTTTTTGTAGAGATAGGATCTTGCTATGTTGCTCAGGTTGGTCTTGAATTCCTAGGCTCAAGTAGAACTCCTGGGTTCAAGCAGTCCTCCCACCTGGGCCTCTCAAAGTGCTTGGATTATAGGTGTGAGCCACCACGTCTGGCCTAGTACTTTATGTATTTCTGTGTGATTTTTTGCCACTATATTTTACAGAAGGTAAAGTAGGTAAAACTTTTATGGACTGGTAGATAGGAAGTGCGCACTTTCTCTTCTTCTGTATCTTTCAATAAGAACATTTAAAATTATAGAGCATTACATTTCTGGTGTTATTTTGTCAATAACTGAAACATTTGCATTTTACTTAGCTTTTAAGCAATGTATTAATTCCATAATTTAAGTACAGTTTTCCCATTACTCTAGAGATTAATTCCATAATTTAAGTACAGTTTTCCCATTACTCTAGAGATTACTTTTAATGATTTATTCTTTCAGATACATAAAGACTTCAGGCAACGCCACTGTTGATCACTTATCCAAGTATCTGGCTGTGAGGTTAGCTTTAGAAGAACTTCGAAGCAAAGGTGAATCAAACCAGATGAACCTTGATACAGCCAGTGAGAAGCAGTATACCATTTATATAGCAACAGCCAGTGGCCAGTTTACTGTGAGTATTTAACATAATGGAGTTAAAACCGGGAGCACATTGACCAAGTATAGGTATTTGATAGAGCATTGAGACTGGGGTGTGGGAGGAGGGTGGAATCTATTAGAATTAGGAATCTTATTAGAATAAGACAATGTTTAGAACCTTAAGACCCTGAGACAAAGAGAAAATGCAACAGAGTAGTAAATTTTTTGATACTGTTGGCTCTGTTATGAGTGTTGTGACTAGTTGTTATTCTTAAATTTTTTTTTTGTAAAAAAGATTCTGTGGACTTCTATTTTTGTTTCATCTCATTATTGTGCTTCATGCAGTTTTCATAATTTTCTTTCTTTTTTGTTTTAGGTATTAAATGGCTCTTTTTCTTTGGAATTGGTCAGTGAGAAATACTGGAAAGTGAACAAACCCATGGAACTTTATTACGCACCTACAAAGGAGCACAAATGAGCTTTTAAAAACCAGTTCTGAGACTGAACTTTTTTATAGCCTATTTCCTTAATACTAAAGATGTTCTGTCATTACTTTTAAGGACAGATCTTGGATATGTTCAATTTTCTTTCTGAGCCAGACTCGTTTACACTATTCACAGCTTTCCCCATTAATTTAAGATTTCCTTTTTGGAAGGGACAACAATTATTCAGTACTTTTTCTTTCCTTTTAAAATTATATCTAAGTTGTGTGTTTTCACACAGTGTGGTTCCATTTGGAGCACCCTTTTGGCCTAGGAATTTTTTTTGTTTCTGTATTTGTAAGTAAAGATTCAGTTGGCCATCCTTTTCCCTCTTGAAACTTTTGTAGGCCTACAGAATATTGAATAATACGTATTCTACTTTTTTTCCCCCTGGAATCTTGTATATTTATAGTTTTCTATATTAACTTTAGTATCTTCATGAAGACCAAGGCTCAAATTTACTGTGCATAAAAACAATTCTCATAGGATTATTCTTTTCATGGTATTTTCTTCCATAATATCTCATTTTAAAAAGAAGTTCTTTATGAACTTAGTGTCCATTGTCATGCAATGTTTTGTTTTTTTTTCCTGTTCATTTTCCCTCTAATTTTGGAATTTCTGGTCCTAGAAAGAGAAGCAAACAAAATCTTAAGTTCTATGAGAACTTCGTTCATTGAACAGATTTTGCTAAAGAAAGAAAAATTAAATTGGTAGTTTTATGTAGTCGCCAAGTGTATATTTAAGAGTCCTTTTTGGTATTAGTTCTCCTGTCACTTCAGTTCCTTTATTATGTATGTTTGATGTTTTTTTCCTATTAAAATATCAGAGATACGGAGATATTTTGCACTTTAGCCTTGATGAAAAGTACAAGATATGTTCAAAGCTTCCCTAATTTTTTTTCTTATTGGTAGCCACACAAGTTTCAACAGTAACATGGCACATGGAACTAACAACAGGAAAAAAAGTTTGGTTCCATTTGAAAAGTATGTTTAGCATTTTGAGGTTATTGTATCAGTTTATAAATTTGGTGCTCTGCTAACTACACTCGACAGAAGCAGGCTAGTGGAGCGTGAGCCCTGCCTTGATATGTAGTAAAAGATTATTCTACAAGAGTATGTCCACCAGTAGGATAAAATCATTCTACTCTTCTTAATTTTTACATTGAGGAACAATGTTTGGTATTTGGGAATCAGAAAGCTTTATGCCAACAGGTCAGAAATAAGATTGATTTATATGTTATTCTTCATCCCTGTCCTGACTCTTGGTATATTTCCAAGTTTATATTATCACAGTATTTACAAAGACATATTTGAATTCAGAAATTAACCCCAAAGCGTTTTTGATAGGAGGGAGTAGACCTCCAGTATCATTATAACTGAAGTCTGTTAGTTATTGTAAATATCTGTCGGCTTTGACAGATTGGGGGCCCAGTATGAAAATTTAAAGGCTTGCTCAATTTTTTACCATTTTATTGAAAATATTTAAAATCTGTTTTTACAGTTTTTTTGGTAATCTGTGCCACGGGATTTGAAAGCCACCAAAAATTGAGAGAACTTTTATATTCAATTCCTTTTCTGGTGTTCTGTTAAGTTGTATAGATTATTAATGCATGCCCACTGAATATAACTCTGGTTTTGTGATAAAACTGCTTAGATTTTGATGACATACTAGATTAGTGGTTGCATTAAATAACTAAATTCCCATTGTGATTATTAATTGAAATTTTGTCTTTAAGCAGAGAGTTATTTGTGAATATAAGCTTTGTGCTTAGAGAATGTATGTGCTTTTATCTGTCAGTATGGGAGGATATAAACTGCATCATTAGTGAAGTCATTTGTTGTGTAATCCTTTGCAAAATCCAGTTACAGGTATTTGATAGAACATTGAGTGAGGTAGGGTTGTGGTGTGTGTGTGTGTGTGTGTGTGTGTGTGTGTGTGTGTGTGCGTGTGTGCAGGGGACTCTTCCAACTTAGGAACAAAAGTCTCACCAAATGTGGTAAAGTCCTTTGGATACATTATCACCTATATTTTTTATGGTAGCATATAGGTAACCAAATTTACCATCTTAACCTTTTTTTTTTTTTTTGAGTCTGTCTCACTCTGTCATCCATGCTGGAGTGCAGTGGTACAATCACAGCTGCTGCAGCCTCGACCTGCTAGCCTCAGGTGATCCTTTGCTTCAGCCTTTCAAAGTGCTGGGATTGGCTGGGCAAAGTGCCTCACGCCTGTAATACCAGCGCTTTGGGAGGCAGAGGCAAGAGGAATGCCTGAACCCAGGCGCTTGAGACCAGCATGGCCAACTTGGTAAGACCTTGTCTCTACTAATAAACCAAAAAATTAGCCAGGCATGGTGGCAGGTGCCAGTAGTTACAGCTACTTGAAAGGCGGAGATGGAAAGATCACCTGAGCACAGCAGGTCAAGGCTGCAGTGATTGAGCGTGGCACTGCACTCCAGCCTGGGTGACAGAGAGAGACTCTAACTCAAAAAAAAAAAAAAAAAAAATGCTGGGATTATAGATGAGCTACTGCACCCAGCCTCATTTTAGCCAAATGCAATGTCATAAAGATTTTTCTGTTGGGGTTTTCTTTTTTTTTTTTTTTTTAGTTGGAGTCTCACTCTGTCGCCCAGACTGGAGTGCAGTGGCTGCTCCCGGCCATCGCAGCCTTGACCTGCTGGGCTCTGGTAGTCCTTCTGCCTCAGCCTTTCAGGTAGCTGGAACTACAGGTGTGCACTCCCACACCTGGCTAATTTTTTTTATTTTATTGTGGACACGAGGTCTCGCCAAGTTGCCCAGGCGGGTCTTGCACCCATGGGCTCAGGCAGTCCACTCACCTCAGCCTCCCAAAGCGCTGGGATTATAGGCTGAGCCACCGAGCCCGACTGATTTTTCTGTTTTAAGAGTTTTATAGTTTTAGCTCTAGGTCTTTTATCCCTTTTGAGTTTTGTATATGGCCAGAAGTCAGCGTTCAGCTTTGTTCATTTGCATTTGGATATTCAGTTTTCTCATCCCTTTCTCCACTGAATGGTCTTAGAACTCTTGTTCTAAATCAATTGGCCATATATGTGAGGGTTTATTTATAGGCATTGTATTACATAGATCTTTACGTCTGTCCTTATGCCAGTACCACACTGTTTTGATTACTTTTACTTTGTAATAAGTTTTACATCATCATTTTAAAAAATGTTTTAAGCCAGGTTCTGTGGCTCAGCCTGTAATCCTGCGTCTTTTGGAGGCTGAGGTGAGTGGATTGCCTGAGCCCGTGGGTTCGAGACCCGCCTGGGCAGCAAGACCTCATCTTTACAATAAATCAAAAATATCAGCTGGGCATGGTAGTGCATGCCTGTAATTTCGGCTACTTGGAAGGCTGAGGTGGAAGGATCGCTGGAGCCCAGCAGGTTGAGGCTGCGGTGGCCGGGAGCAGCCACTGCACTCCAGTCTGGGCGACAGAGTGAGACTCCAACTCAAAAAAACAAAACAAAACAAAAAAATGTTTTAAGAGACAGCATCTCACTCTGTCACCCAGGTGGAATGCAGTAGCAAGATCATAGCTCACTGCGGCCTCAGGCTCCTAGGCTCAAACAGTCTTCCTGACTCAGCCTTCCAAGTAGCTGGGACTACAGGCATATACTTATAAAATTTTTCTCTTTGTAGAGTCGGGGTCTTGCTATGTTGCCCAGGCAAGCAATTCTCTCACCTTGGCCTCCCAAAGTGTTGGGATTATAGGCATGGACTACTGCACCTAGCCCCTACAGGATCATTTGAGCCTTATGAGGAAGACAATATTTGCTTTGTGTACATTTGAGAAGACAAAGACTCAAAATTCTTATGTGGATAACCTGAAATAATTGAAATGCTCCATGAGGAAAAAAAAAAAAAACTCTTAAATTCCCACTGCATTTCTACCTAGAAATATTTGCTTTTCTAGATGTATACCTTTTGTATGCTAATTTAGAAGCATAACTATAGAAAGGAACATTAATAGTTCCTATGCAATGGTTGTTAATCTAAAAACCTCATTGAGAGTTCTTCTGTTTTAGCAGAGTAAGAACCTCCAAAAATCCAGTTGTACAAAAGCAGCAGGAACAATGCGAAAGTTGGCAAAATAAATTTTGGCACTCCAACCAAAGGCTTCCAGGAGTCAGAAGAATATTAATTCAATTAAAAATGTTATAGTTCATAGTATTTTAACCTGTCCTATTCCCCCTTTCCCTAACTCCAAAGTAAACTTAAAAACGAATAGTCTCACAACTGTGACAGCTGTTAAAACCAGCAGCCTACCACCATTGGAGGGATCTTGGAGCTCCCCAAAAAGAAATCTGAAGTTTCCCAAAAAACAGTCTACAGAGCTTGTTTTTATTTTAACTGACTCAACTCACATTGTGCAAAAGACTTTGTCTTCAGAGTGTTTGTGAAAAATCATTCCCTGCAGTTGAACACAGCGGTTGCCTGAGTCACCGGGGCTAAAAAGTTGGCCAAAGAAGGGGTCGTTGAAGAGCTCAGTTGTGTTCCTAAGAATCTAGAAGGCCACAGTAAAGTGCAAAGCTGTCTGTGTGCCCAAGAAAATAAAAAAATAAGATGGCACTAATCCTACTGTAGCAGAACTTGAGGTTCTGTGCAAACAGGAAATTAAGGCTAAGACACAGTTGTAAGATATATGCTGGAATGTTGAAGACATATCCCAAGACAGACGCAGAGAACGTCAGGGCTGGAAGTTACTGGCTCAAGGTATTTAAGGAAATCTCTGATCAATTAGCTGACCACTAAAGGAGTGAAATAGAGACTTAAGTGGTCACAACAAAAAAAATGCATATTTTGCAGTATTAGTCAAGAAAGGTCACTATAAACAGCAGCAAACCAAAACTCTGGGGAGGTAAAGGGATTTTGATTTCCAGAGTTGACACATTGCATTATAGTAGTCCCCCATTATCTGCAGTTTTGCTTTCTGCAGTTTCAATTTTGTGTGGTCAACCGTGGTCTGAAAATATTAAGTGGAAAATTCTGTAAATTATAAGTTTTAAATTGCACAGTTTTGAGTAGCCTGAGGAAATCTTGTGCCATCCCACTCAGGATGTGAGCCATCCCTTTGTCCAGCATATTCATGCAGCTTGTACTATTTGCCCATTAAGTCATTTAGTAGCTGTCATGGTTATTAGATTGAGTGTCATAGTATCACAGTAAAGATTAAGTAACACTTATTTTACTTAATAATGGTACCAAAGTGCAATAGTAGTGATACTGGCAATTTGGATATGCCAAAGTGAAGCCATAAAGTGCTTCCTTTGAGTGAAAAGATAAAAAATCTTGACTTAATAAGGAAAGAAGAAATAGCATATGCTGAGGTTGCTAAGATCTATGGGAAGAACAAATCTATGAAATTTTGAACAGTAATTGTTCTGTGTTATTGCTGATCTCTTACTGTGCCTGATTTATAAATTATTACAATTACGTATCTATAAGAGAAAACAAGTATCTGGATTCAAGGATCCCCTGGGAATCTTGAAATTTACCCTGTGAGGACAAGGAGAGACTGGGAGGAGTGGGGAGAGAGAACTGCTGTATTTTAAAATCTAAATTTTGGCCGGATGTGGTGGCTCACGCCTATAATCCCAGCACTTTGGGAGGCCAAGGCAAGAGGATTGCCTGAGCCCATGGGTTCGATACCAGCCTGGGCATCTCTGCGAGACCTCATCTCTTCAATAAATCAAGAAATTAGCCTGGCGTGGTGGTATTTACTTGTAGTTACAGCTACTTGGAAGACGGAGGCAGAAGGATTGCCTGAGCCCAGCAGGTCATGGCTGTAGTGGTTGTGAGTATGCCACTGCACTCCAGCCTGGACGACAGTGAGACTCCAACTCAAATAAACAAATAGGAATGATTTTCAACAAAAAAGTACAAGACAAAAAAAAAATAAAAATAGGTGTGTGGAGTCCAGATGTTGGACTTATTAGACAAATACTTTGTCAACTTTTATAAACGTTCAAAGAACTAAAGGAAACCATGTTTAACTAAATGTGAGAGCAAATAGAAAAATACCAATAAACAGACAAATTATGAAAAACCAGATCTGGACTGAAAATATAGTCACTGAAATGAAAAAGGTCATTAGAGAGTATCAACAGCAGATTTGAACTGGTAGAAGGAATTGGTGAACTTGAGGACAGGCCTATTGAAGATATCCTGTCTAAAAAACAAAAGCGTGAAAAGCAGAAACTCAGACATGTGGAACACAAGTGTACTAACATGCAGAATGGGAGTTCCAGGAGAGGAGGGCAAAGGGCAAAAAAAATGGATATTTGAAAAGTAATTGCCCAAACCCTCAAAATTTGATGAAAAGCATTAGCTGCATATTTAAGCAGCTCAGGAAATTAATATATAAGCTCAGATCCACAAAACAGAGTCTCAGGAGCAACACAAGAAAGTGAAATTCACAAAGGGCCCTGAATAAGGTTAACAGCTCATAAACCAGAGAGTCCAGGATACAGTGGATGACATTCAAAATACTGAAAAGAGATGATGGCCTACCAAGAATTCTATGTCCAGTAAAATTATTCCTCAAAAATGAAGGAGAAATTACGAGACATTCCCACAATAAAAACATGCACTAGCAAACTACAAGAAATGCCAAATAGAGTCGAAATGAAATGAGGTTGGTAGTAACACAAATCTATAAAAACACTGGGAAAGATAAGTGAATAATTAAATATAAAAGGCAATATGTCTTCTCAGGCTGCTATAACAAAATAACCATAAACCAGATGACTTAAGCAACAGACATCTATCATTCTGAGAAGGGCCATGGAGTCCCAGAAGTTGCAGAATATTTTTCAGATGTTGAAAGAAAGGAACTGCTCCCTTAGCAAAATATGCTTCAACAGTGAAGAGGAAATGAAGACATTTTCAAGTTAAGGAAAACAAAAACAGCTGCAAGTAGACCAACCCTAAAAGGAAGGTGGAAGGAATTCTATAAACAAGAAGGAAATGATAATTGAAGGAATCTTGGAACATCAAATAGGACATAAGAAAGGACACAGAAAAAGAATGTAAATTCAATAAACTTTCCTTTTGAGTTTTTCTAAATTGTAAAAGTTATGACACGATTGTGCGGTTCAATATGTGTAGGTAATATTTAACACCATAGCATAAGCGGGGTCGATTAAAAGGAATTAGATTTTCTACACTTTTTGAATTGGTAAAATGACATCAATAGACTGCTTATATAATATAATACACAGAGCAACCACTAAATACTGGTTTATAGTGTTTATACAAGGGGATACACATTAAAAAATGGAATTCTGAAAAATGTTCAAGTAACAGGCAGACAAATGAAAATGCAACAAATAGAAAACAAAAAATGGCATACTTAAGCCCTAATATATCAGCAACTACTTTAAGTGTAAATGGTCTAGGCTGAGCACAGTGACTCACACCTGTAAACCCAGCACGGGAGGCCACCACAGGAGAATTGTTTGAACCCAGAAGACTAGCCTAGGTGACATAGACCTCATCTTTATTAAAAAAATTACCCAGGCATGGTGGCATGCATGTGTAGTTCCAACTACTCAGGAGGCTGAGGTGGGGGGATTGCCTGAGGCCAGGAGATTGAGGCTACAGTGAGCTGTGATCATGCAACTGCACTCCAGCCTGGGTGGCAGTGATCCCAACACAGCAAAAACACTGAGGTCATGCAGAGTGTTTTCCATAACAATAGAATCCAAGTGGATCTCAACGGCAAAAATACAAGAGGCACGTCTCCAGACTCTTTAAAGAACACACTTAAAAATCACCCATGGCCAACGAGGGAGTCTCAAGGAAAATTAAAACCAAAAATGTTGAACTGAATTAGGGGGGACACAACCTCAATAAGAGTACCTGATCTCCAACCAAGCAAAGGGAGGCCCAAACCTTACCTGTGTGATGTCCACTTGTATACCTAATCCTGAACTGTATCCCACATCTTTAAAACAAAATGTGTTTTTTAAAAAGCCTTTGAACTAAATTAAAGTGAAAATACACCAAAGTGTGTAGGACACAGGTAAAGAAGTGTGGAGGGCGAAGTTTGTAACACTTAAGTATTTGCGTGCCTTACAAAAACAGAAGAGTCTCAAGTCAGTAAGCTAAAATCCCGCCCCAGGAAACTTGAAATTCAAGGACAAATAAACACAAAGCAAGCAGAAGGAGGCAAATAAAGCAGAAATAGATGAAGTCAAAACAAATAAAGGATTGGTTAGTTGAAAAGATCCCACGCTCTGGGAGGCTGAGTTGAGTGGATTGCCTGAGCCTCTGGGTTCAAGACCCGCCTGGGCAACTTGGCAAGACCTCATCTCTACAATAAATCAAAAAAGCCGGACATGGTAGCATGTGCCTGGTGTTCCAGCTACTTGGAAGGCTGAGGTGGAAGGATCGCCGGAGCCCAGCAGGTCGAGGCTGGGGAGGCCAGGAGTGGCCACTGCACTTCAGTCTGGGCAACAAAGTGAGACTCCAACACAAAAAAACCCCAGAAAAGATCAATAAATTGACAACTCTAGCAAGAGAAAAAGAGATGACACACATTACCTAGACCATGAATGAGATGGATATATCACTACAGACCCTGCAGTCATCAAAAGTGTAATAAAAGAATAATATAAATAACTCTACACACCTGAATTTGGTGACTTAAAGTGAACCAATTATTTGAAAAACTACCACAAATCCAATATAAAAAATGTAAATAGTTAAGGAAATTTAATGCATAAATTAATAACATTTCATGCACCAGTTATTTCATTGAAGAATTATAACAAATGTTTGAAACAGAATTTTTTTTTTTTTTTTTTTGAGTTGGAGTCTCATTCTGTCACCCAGACTGGAATGCAGTGGCCGCTCCTGGCCACCGCAGCCTCGACCTGCTGGGCTCTGGTGATCCTTCTGCCTCAGCCTTCCAAGTAACTGGAACTATAGGTGCACACTACCATACCCGGCTAATCTTTTGATTTATTGTAGAGATGAAGTCTCACCAAGTTGCCCAGGCAGGTCTCAAACCTGCGGGCTCAGGCAATCCACTCATCTCAGCCTCCCAAGGCATGGGATCACAGGCTGAGCCACTGAGCCTGGCTTAAAGCAGAATTAATACCAATTCTACACAGTCTCAGAAATAAGAGAAGGGAACACTTAACAGTTCATTATTATCACTCAGAACCCAAACCAGACACAGTTAAAAAGAAAACCACAGAGCAATATTTTTCATGAATATAGACTAGGAATATGAAAAAAAAAAGAGCAAATAGAATTCAGTAATATACACAGAGAACTCTTTACCATGACCTAGTGTGGTTTATTCCAGATACAAGGTAGGTTCAGTATTCAAAAATCAGTTAATGTAATCTACCATATTAAGAGGTTAGAAAAGAAAATCCTATCACTCGATGCAGAAAAATGATCTGACAAAATTCAGCACCCATTGATGACAAAAACTCAGAAAATTAGAAATGAAGGAGAATTTCCTTAAGTTGACATCTAGCATCTACGAAAAAGTCCTATAGCTAACATATTTAATGGTGAAACACCTCAGTTCTTCCTACGATTGTGAACAAGTACGTATGCTCTCACCACTTATTTAACAAGGTGATGGAAGTTGTAAACAGCAGAACAAAACATGAAGAAAAAGGCATACAGATCCAAAAAGGAAAAAAATAAACTTCGTATTTGCAAATGACATGATTGTCTACATATAAAATCCCAAGAAACATAAGCACTACTAGAACTGAAGTGAGTTCAGCAAAGTTAAGAGATACCAGATAAACATCCAAAAAACACCTGGACACAAATTTTAAAATACCGCTTACAATTTTTTTAAAATCTTCAAATTAAAAATAAAAGCACATAAATGGCTGCATTTTCTCAGGAATGCAAGGTTGGTTCAACAAATCAATCGATGTAATATACAGAATAACAGGACAAGATAATATCAGAATAAAGGACAAAACCCACATATTCATCTAAACAGACACAGAAAAAGCATTATTTTTTTAGTTGGAGTCACTGCTGCCCAGGCTGGAGGGCACTGGCATACTCATGGCCATTCTTCCGCCTCAGCTATCCCAGTAGCTGAAACTACAGATGCAAGCCACCGCACCCGGCTAATTTTTAAAATTTATTGTAGAGATGCGGTCTTGCTGAGTTGCCCAGGCTGGTCTTGAACCAGTGGACTCCGGCAATCCTCTTACCTGGCCTCCCAAAGTACTGGGATTATAGGCATAAGCTGCCGGAGACCAGCTTCAGCCGGGTTCAGGGTACCCCAAAGGTGGAGACGGCATCGGCGATTGGGGGGAAGAAGAGAGAAAGAAAGAGACTGGACTCCAGTCTAGTGCAGAAGTGAATGAGTGTTATTGGGAATTACAACGGGTCTTTTATACACAAAGTCATATGTGGGAGGGGCGTCCCCCACCCACCAGAAACCTTAATCCATGAAAACTTAATCAATGATTGCCTTTAAACCCTTTTCATATGATAATCTTAAAATCCCATAACAGATTAGGATAACCTAATCCGTGACTGACATATTCTATAAACCTTTTTCATCCTAAGCTGATTGATTTATGCCAAGTTAAACAATTCTATAGAAGCTTAAGTATTTACAAACAAAAGTGGCCCATCCCAGAATGTTTGGAATGTGGCCCAGTCCAAATTTCACAGTGGGCTACCTGCAAGTAACCCAACTGCATTCTTTCAACAAAATGGCTGTCTTCTAAAACTATATTCTACAATTTACTCCTTCAATAAATCCTAAGATCATGACCCAGAAGCCTGTGACCAATACTAAGCCTCTTAGATGTGACACGAGTTTGAATTATAAGTTGTGTGAAAGCCAAAACTGCAGTTTGTGGAAGAATGGGAGCAATGAGCTTCTAAAGTTAGCTTGTGTTCATCCTGGTCTCAGAGGTTTTATGTTTTGAGCTCACAGGAGCTTAATCTGGTTAGTGCTGAGTAGAAAGGGGGAGGAAATGGGGTCAATAGCTTCCGAATGCATCCTAGTGGTCTCGGGGTCAAAAGCCCTTCCTGATCCCTCAGTGGTCCTCCATGGCTGGCTCCCAACAATAAGCCACTGCACCCAGCCAGAAAAAGCATTTTTTAAAAATTCATTGTTTATGATTTTTTAAAAAATTCAGAATAGGTTCCAGCTACTTGGAAGGATGAGGCAGAAGGATCACCAGAGCCCAGCAGGTCGAGGCTGCGGTGGCTGGGAGCATGCCACTGTACTTCAGTCTGGGTGACAGAGTGAGACTCTAACTCAAAAAATAAATAAATAAATAAAAATAAAGATTCAAAATAGGAATAGAAAGAAACTTACTGAAAAAGGGGCACTAAGAAAAACACACAGCTAACATCATTGTTGAATGGTGACAGACTGAATGCTTAGCCATGTCCTAATTTTTCTAAGCTTTCCATTACAAATTACCCCCAACTTGCTGTATTCTCTCATGGTTCTGGAGGCCAGAAATCTGAAATCAAGGAGTCAACAGAGTTGATTTCTGGAGTATCGGAGAGAGAATTCATTCAATTTTGCTCTCCTAGGTTGTAGTGGCTGCTGGTAATTTTTGGCACTCCTTAACTTTGGATGTATCACTCTAGTCTTTGCTTCCATCTCCACATGACTTTCATGTCTGTGGCTCTTTTGCATGTGTTTTTTTGTTTGTTTCTTACAAGGCCACCAGACACTGGATTTAGGATCCACCCTAATCCAGAATGACTTCAAGATCCATAATTACATCTGCAAAGACCCTTCCTCCAAATAAGGTCACATTCTTTAGTCTGGGTAGACATATCTCCTGGGGGCTACTATTCAACCTACTACAGCCCGCCTTCAGATCCCCCCAAATTCCTGTCTATCCCACATGCAAAATGCCTTCATTCCATCCAACATCCTCAAAAGTCTTACCCTATTCCAGCATCAACAACTTGTATACCTAAAATCTCTTATAAATATTTTTTAATAAAAAAGTCTCAAGTCTCTTGCCTAAATTGGGGGTGGGGGGAGGGAGTAAGATTCTGGCTATGGTCCATCACAGGTCATAATTCCTCTCTGTAGACCTGTGGACTAGAAAATAAACTATCTGCTTCTAAAATACAATTGTGGGACAAGCATTGGATAGCTATTCTCATTCCAAAAGGAAGAAGGAATGAATCAAGGAATTGTTAAACCCAAACAAGTTTAAAAGCCAGCAAGGGAAAATTTCTTTAGGTTTGATGGCTTGAGAATTATTGTCTGTGGCTTAATGCTCTGCTTTCTGGGATCGTAGTGTCTCACACTTTGGGTCCATCATGATAGGCTCCACTGACTGTTGCCCAGAAGGACCACTCTCTGGCCTCTGCTTCTGCCCCTGTGTCTCTGCCCTTGGAGCCATTCTTTTATTCTCTTGAAAAATAGTTCATGTTTGCAGTTTACTAGCCCTGTCTGCCTATTTCCTGCTTGTAGAATTTTCCAAAACCTTATTTTATTTTATTGTTTTTTTTTTGTCGGAGTCTCACTCTGTTGCCCAGGTTGGAGTGCAGTGGCACGCTCATGGCCTCAGCCTTGACCTGCTGGGCTCAGGCGATCCTCCTGCCTCAGCCTTCCAAGTAGCTGGAACTACAAGTGCGCACTACCACACCTGGCCAATTTTCTGATTTATTGTAGAGATGAGGTCTCACCAAGTTGCCCCGGATGGTCTCAAACCCCTGAGCTCAAGCAATCCTCTCAGTGTTCCAAAGTGGAGGATTACAGACTTGAGCCACCGCACCCAACCTCAGAACCTTTTATTTTGTATATCTCCATCCCTTTCAGTGTTTCTGTTGCTACAACATTCTCGAAATCCTTGTCCGTGCCATTACATAAGAGATCTCCACAGATCTTTTCTGGGTAACTCCATCTCTATTCCAGGCTTTTACTAAATTGGTTGATTGTATCTGTGAGTCACACGCCTAATTTCTTCAGCGAACGGTTGTCTCAGCCACTCCCTTAACTTTCTCGACACAGCATGCCCTTTTTTTTTGAGTTGGAGTCTTACTGTATTGCCCAGCTCTGTTGCCTAGACTGGAGTGCACTGGCACGCTCACGCAGCCTCGACCTGCTGGGCTCAGGCTATCCTTCCGCCTCAGCCTTCCAAGTAACTGGAACTAAAGGCATGCGTTACCATGCTCAGCTAATTTTTTGATTTATTGTAGAGATGAGGTCTTGCCAAGTTGCTCAGGCTAGTCTCCAACCTGTGGGCTTAGGCAATCCACTTGCCTTGACCTCACAAAGTGCTGGGTTACAGGCTGAGCCACCGATCCCCACCAGCATGCCTTTTTAACAGTATTACTTGTTAATTCAGCATCCTTTGCAATCTGGATAGGATGAGAATCTCCAAAATATCAAGTGCTGACTGTGTTTTGCTTAACAGTTACTTCCTCAATTTATCTCTTGCCTCTCACATTTTACTCAAGCAGCAAGGAGAAATCAGTACTCTACTTGGAAATCTTCTCAGTAAAATATCCAAGTTCATAGCTTATAAATTCTACTTTTCACTTAACAGTAAAAGGTAATTTGGTTAAGTTTTGGGTTTTGTTTTTCGTTCGTTTTTAAGAGATAGGGTCCTACTATGTTGCCCAGGTTGGAGTGCAGTGACTGTTTACAGGCATGATCATCACTGCACCTTGAACTTCTGGGCTCCTGTTTCAGCCTTCCAAGTAGCTGAGACTACAGGCATGCACCATTGTGCCCCGCTAAGTTAGCCAAGTTTTATGTCACTTTATACCAAGGCTTGCCATTCCTCAAGTTTCTATTAATTATTATGTTCCTCTTTTCCTTCAGAGCCCTCACCAAAAGCATTATTAAATTCATATTTCTACCAACATTCTATTCATGACAATACATTTCTTCTCTAAGGTAAAAGGCTTTCTATGCCATGTTCTTCACTTCCTGTTTAGCTGTCACCAGCATCACACTTAACATCCATATTTCTTCCAATTGTCCCTTCAAGGCAATCTAAGCTTTTTCTATCATGTGCCTCAAAATTTTTCCAGCCTCTATCCATTATCCAAGTTGAAAGGCACTTCCACACTTTTATGTATTTGTTATGGCAGCACCCCACTTCCCAGTATCAAAATTCTCTGTAGCAAGGTTGTCCAGAGAAACAGAACCAGTAAAAGGACAGCAGTATATAAACCTATATTGATAGATTTATATAGAGATTTTTACATGTGTGGGTGTACAAAGAGATTTATTTCAGATAATGGGCTTATGTGATTGTGGAACCTGGCAGCTCTGAAATCTGCGGGGCAGACCGGAAGATTGGAAACGCTTGGGCAGAGGCTGACGCTGCATCCATGAGCCAACATTTCTTCTACAAGAAAACTTCAATGTCTCACACTTTGGATCCATGAAGACTCCATTGACTTTTGCCCAGAGGGACCACCTCTCTGGCCTCTACTTCTGCACCTGTCATTCGTTTTTTTTTCTCTTGAAGGGTAGCACTTGTTCGCAGTTGACTAGCCCTATTAGCCTTCCAACTATCAATAATTGGATAAGGCCTTCCCACATTATCAAGGACAATCTCCTTTACCTAAAGCCAACTGATTGGAGATGTTAACCACATCTACAAAAATATCTTTGTAGCAAAACTCTTAGATCAGTGCTTGATTGCACTTGGGTACTACAGGTTAAAACAAGTTAACACAAAACAAACCATCACATTTGCTAAGAATGGGAACAAGATGTGAATGTCTATTCTTTTCCATTTCTAATCTCTATTGTACTGACGACTCAAGCCAGACAAATAAGCAAGAAAAAGAAATAAAATGTACTCATATTGGAAAGAAAATAGTTCAGTGATACCTATTTGCAGATGACATCTTCTTGTATTCAGAAAGTCCTAAGGAATTCACCAGTAAAAACTGTTCGAACTAATAATAGAGTTCAGCAGTTTGAAAGACACAAAATCAATATACAAATATCAATTGAATTTTTATATATAGCAATGAATACTATGAACATAAAAATATAATTCCATTTATAATCACATTAAAAAGAATAAAATACTTAGGAATCAATACAACAAAAGAAGTGGAAGACTTGTACAAAGAAGATTACAAAACATCCTTAAATGAAATTGAAGACCAATATAAATGGAAAGCATTTGTGTTCATGGTTTGGAATACTTAACATGGTTACAATGGTAGTACTTTTCAAATTGATCTACAGAATCAACACAATCCCTATCAAAATCCCAGGTAGCCGTTTTCCCATATCTTGACAAACCCTAAAATTTATATGGGCCTGGTGCGGTGGCTTACACCTATAATCCCAGCACTTTGGGAGGCCTAGATGAGAGTATTGCCTGAGCCCATGGGTTTGAGACCAGCCTGGGCAACTTGGCGAGACCTCATCTCTACAATAAATTTAAAAAATTAGCCGGGTGTGTGGTGCTTGCTTGTCTTTCTAGCTACTTGGAAGACTAAGGTGGAAGAAATGCCTGAGCCCAGCAGGTCGAGGCTGCGGTGACCATGAGCGTGCCAGTGCACTCCAGTCTGGGTGACAGGGTGAGACTCCAACTCAAAAAAAAAAAAAAAATTATATTGAATTCAAGGGACCCAGAATAGCTGAAACAATCTTGAAAAAGAACAAGGAGGACTCAGGTCTCCTGATTTCAAAACTTACTACAAAGGAACAGTAATCAAGATAGTGGCTATCCATGTAAGGATAGGGATGCAGATGAATTGAATTTATATAAATATCAGATGTAAGTTCTCACATTCATGATCAATTAATTTTTGGTAAGGATGCCAAGATAATTCAACTGAGGAAATAACAGTCTTCAACAAATGGTGCTGGCACAAGTGGATATCCACATGCAGAAGAATGAATTTGGACTCCCTACTTTATATGGTATGTTAAAATGAACACACCATGGATTAAAAACCAAAATATAAGGGATAAAGCCATAAAACTCTTAGAAGAGAACCTTAGAGTAAATCTTCATGACCCTGAATTAGGCAGGGCTTTCTTAAATATGAAGCCAAAATTACTAGCGATAACAGAAAGCAGATGAAAAGTACTTCAAGATTAACTTCCGTGCTTAAAAGAACACCAGCAAAATAGTGAGAAGACAATTCACAGAATGAGAAAAAAGTTACAAATAATATATGAGATAAAGGACTTGTATCCAGAATATTTCAACAGTTCTTACAATTCAACAATAAAGAGACAACCCAATTTTTAAAAATGAGTAAGGGATCTGAATAGGCATTTAATTTAAAAAGATATACAAATGACCAATATGCACATGAAAATATATTCAACATTGCTAAGCACTAGGGAAATGCAAATCAAAACCATAAGTTGTCATTTAGCCAACTAGCATCGCTAAAATGAAAAAGATAATAACAAGAATATAGAAAAATCAGAAAGCTATCTTAAACTTGTGGAGACAACAGATGTTTGATGTCAACATATTGGAAGGTTACATATTTTCACACAGATTTTGAAAATTTAGTGGTATCCGATTTATCAGGGTGAAGTGTGCTAAGTTTCTATAAACGAGAAAGCGGTAAATAGTATACAAATTAATGCCAGAAACATCCATAAAAGTTTCAACAGTTGAAGATTTTGGTTAACTGGTAAGGCAAGGATGAAAATGGGCATGAAAATGACATAGGCTAACGGTGTGTATAAGGAGTGGTTAGATGCACAGGAATCATCTCTCACACCAGATGACTATCCTTTTTCTATTCCAGATGAAAGGTAATTTAGTCCTCTATGAAGAATTAATCAGAGCAGTGTGAGGCTTGGGAATACCAGGCATTGTCAAGAAAACCCAATCTTGAACGTTGAGATGACCCTCCTCCCTTCCCATGTAAGGTCCCCAGAATGCTGACAAGGAGGCTTAGACCTAATGACTACTAAGTAGAAGGTTGGAAGACTCCTCAAAGAAAGCACAAAGATGTTTGAGGGTACCCCAAACAAAAGAGTTGCACTCCTGCCCAGACACCTTGCAGTGAGTCCATCAGTCAATAGACCATATCACCCATACACAAAATGACTGAGAAGTCAGCCAAAATCATCAAACATTTGAGGAAAGCTTCTGATAGGAAAGAGATGGAAACCAACAGACAAAAACCAATGAAGCCCACCGTCAACATCATATTCAATGGTGAGAAACACAGTTTTTTGCTCCAAGATCAGGAACAAGACAAGAGAGCTTACTCTCACCACTTCTGTTCAATATGGTACTGGAAGTCTTAGCCAGCAATTAGTCAAGGAAAGAGATAAGCTGGGTGTGATGGCTCAAGTCTGTAATCCCAGCACTTTGGGAGGTGGAGGCGAGAGGATTGCCTGAGCTCAGGGGTTCGAGACCAGCCTGAGCAATATGGCGAGACTTCATTCATCTCTACAATAAATCAAAAAATGA
The DNA here is from genome assembly GCA_027257055.1 of Cephalopachus bancanus. Lineage (NCBI taxonomy): Eukaryota > Metazoa > Chordata > Mammalia > Primates > Tarsiidae > Cephalopachus > Cephalopachus bancanus. The sequence continues at coordinate 8,138,226 of JAPVLO010000057.1, forward strand.
GCCGGGCATGGTGGCATATGCCTGTGGTTCCAGCTACTTGGAAGGGTAAGGCAGAGGGATCACCTGAACCCTGACAGAGTGAGACTCCTACTCAAAAAAAAAGGACAAGACATAAAAGTCATCCAAATTGGAAAGAGGGAAGTCAAACTGTCACTATTTATGGGCAACATAATCTTATAAATAGAAAACCCTGAAGACTCCACCAAAAAAACTATTAGAACTAATAAATAAATTCAGTAACATTGCAAGATAGACAATGAACCTGCTGAAGCCATAGCCATTTCTTTTTCTTTTTCTTTTTTTTTTTTTTTGAGTCAGAGTCTCACTCTGTCGCCCAAACTGGAGTGCAGTGGCCGCTCCCGGCCACCGCAGCCTCGACCTGCTGTCTCTGGCGAGCCTTCCACCTCAGCCTTCTGAGTAGCCGGAATTACGGGCGCGCGCTACCATGCCAGGCTGATTTTTTTTTTATATATATTGTAGAGATGAGGTCTCGCCAAGTTGCCCAGGTGGGTCTCGAACCTGCGGGTTCAGGCAATCCACTCACCTCAGCCTCCCAAGGCGCGGGATTACAGGCTGAGCCACCAAGCCCGGCTCATAGCCATTTCTATATGCTAACAGTGACGTATCTGAAAAAGAAATCAAGAAAACAATTTCATTACAATAGTATTACATGCACACAAATATAGAAATAAGTCTAACCAAAGAAAAGTTCTCTAAACTAAGAACTATAAAATACTGATGAAAGTAATTAAAGACACAAATAAATGGAATTATATCACATGTTTATGGATTGGAAGAATTAATATTATTAAAATGTTCACACTACCCAAAGTGATCCCAATAAAAATTCCAATGACATCTTTCACAGAAATAGAAAACACAATCCTAAAATTTGTATGGAACCACAATCTTGAGCAAAAAATAACAAAGCTGGAGGCATCACACTACCTGATTTCAAGCTACACTACAAAGTTATAGTAATCAAAACATAAAAACAGAGATTTTGGGAGGTGATTAGGTCATGAAGGAATCCTCATGAATGGAATTAGTAACCTTATAAAATAGGCCCCAGAGATCACGTTTGCCTCCTCCACCATGTGAGATTACAGAAAGAAGTCAGCCATCTATAAACCAGGGAGCAGGCTCTCATCAGGCAATAAATCTGCTGGCACCTTGATCTTGGATTTCTCAGCCCACAAAACTGTGAGAAATAATTTCTGTTTTTTATAAACCACTCAATCTATGACAAATTGTTATAGTAGCTCAAAGTGACTAAGATCTGCAAGAAATAGAAAAAAATTTAGCTGAAATCCCAGAGAAATGCTTGCATTCAAAACTAAAATTATAATTCTCTTTAAAAAGAATTATCTGAGAATAAAATAGCTTGGAAATTAATTAATAGGAGAAATGTTTAAAACCAATAGAAGTATGAGTACAAAAACAGTTAATGCAAGGAATAATTTCTAGTATTTTTTTGTACAGTAGGGAAAATACAGTTAACAATAATTTATTGTATATTTCAAAATAGAAGAATCGTAACATGCCCTAGACAAAAGTATTTGAGGTGATGGATAGCCCAATTACCCTGATCTGATCAGTACCTATTGTATATACATGTATCAAAACATCCCAGGTACCCCAAAATATGTACAATTATGATAAATCAATTTTAAAAATATTAAAAGAACTAACAGAAGTACTGGAATGTAATGTGAAATATATCTCACAGAAATAAACAAAAGAGATGGAAAATATAGAAAAGATAATTATAAAAAAACTGGAAGATCTGAAATCTAAAAGGTTTCTGAAAGAGAAGGAAGATGGAATGAAGGAGAGAAAATGGTCAAACAATACAAGAAAATGACTTAGAAGCGAAAGACCTGAATTTTCAGTTTAAAGGACCCAGATAATGACTACCACAAAGACTTCTTTTTTTTTTGTTGGAATCTTACTCTGTCACCCAGACTGGAGTGCAATGGCCGCTCCCGGCCACTGCAGCCTTGACTTGCTGGACTCCGGCGATCCTTCCGCCTCAGCCTTCCAAGTAGCTGGAACTACAGGCGCGCGCTACCACGCCCGGCTGATTTTTGATTTGTTTGTAGGTTTTGTCAAGTTGCCCAGGCGGGTCTCGAACCTGCGGGCTCAGGCAATCCACTCACCTCGGCCTCCCAAAGTGCTGGGATTACAGGCTGAGCCACCGAGCCCGGCCTCACAAAGACTTCAATAACAACAACAAAAATAAATACCAACCATGATAAGGAATAAAAAGATTCTAAAAACTCCAGAAAGGAAAACGCACACGGACACCCTTTCTCTCTTAGAAAATGAAGAAACTGCAGAACAGAAAATTATGTAAAAAAATTAAATCCTCCTTTGCTCTGTAGTTAGAATTTAATAGATGATGCCTAAAATTGAAAACAAGAGTACTACTGGTATATTATTTAGAAATAAAGAGTGAATTCTTGGCCTATTTCTTAGGCCTACCTAAGAATTAATTTGACTTACTAAATAATGTGTATGTATTGCTTTGGTAAAATAAAAAAGAGATGAAAATAAAACACTTGTGCTCTGATTTCATTTCTGTACCTGGATATGGTGTAACCTTGGCCAAGTATCTTAGTTCTTTAACCCCATTAGCAAGTGTCTTCTCTGAGGGGTTGACGTTATCTATGGTTCTTTCTGTCTCTAAAACATGAACACTTTATCTTTGAAAGTATACCGGCTCCTCGAATCACTTTGTCTTGCTCCACGTCATTTTGTACAGTTGATGAGAAAAAAAAAATCACTTCTCGAGCCGAGGCTCTTCCCTTGTCTTTGCAGGATTTTTCCTAGTGGTTTCCACCCACATACCAAAGATGCACATATCGGGTTCACTGGTGTGTCTAGATGGTCCCAGTCTAAGTGTGGGCATGTGTGTGAGTGTAAATTGGGATAGGATGGCACCCTGAGCTGCTGGGAGACACTCTGCCCTCCTGGGACCCCGAGCTGGATTAAGTGGGTTGGAAAATTAATAAAAGTTATCATCAAAATAAACGTCTCTAAAGTATGCAACAATCACACAGATGTCTGCAAGACAGTGAACGATGCAGTACGAGAGCGCTCAGCGAACCCACCACCTTGGTTATGGTTTGAGTTTGAACTGCGTGGTGGTATGAGGTACTCCTTGGAATGTTCGCTTTGCAAACATTTATTGATTGATTTTAACCCATTGCACTATGATGACCATCGCTCAATGATTTACCAAAACTTGGGTAAATAATTATCTTGTTTTTATTGATCTTTGTTGGATGCACATACAGCTCAAATGTATTTCAGCGTTTTACATTAGGAGCACTTTGGGTCTTTATTTAAAAGTTTGGTGATGCTTTTGTGACCAGAAATATGCCATAGGAACTTGACTCTTGTTTATATTAATCAGCCTGTCGTAAACTTGGTTTCATTATACATTGACTCAGTCCGTTTCCAAGAACCTATCAACAGCATAAAATGAGGACTTAGCGTATGTAACAAAATCTTTATGGATTTGGACTGATTCATGATAGTAGGTTATCAAATGTATTGCGATTATCAGGTGGTAACTGATTACTGAGAGAGATCTGGAGTTTAATGGGTTTTTACCTATTATCTTCACAAGGTTGTAGTGTGCAATGATTTTGCTCTCAATTTAATAAGCCCTGGGACAATATTGACCGTAGAAAATGAGAATGAAGCTGAGTGCTTTCCACAGAGGCATAAAGTATTGTATACTGGCTAAGAGGTTTCAGAAATGGAAAATGTGTAATAGACCAGTGGTTAACTATTCTTTTATAATTCTGTTCCAGAAGTTTCTTTTTTTTGAGTTGGAGTCTCACGCTGGTGCCCAGGCTGAAGCGTAGTGGCACCTCACGGCCACCTCTTGACCCGCTGGGCTCAGGCGATCCTTCCGCCTCAGCCTTCCGAGTAGCTGGAACTACATGTCGCCACACCCAGCTAATTTTTTTTTTTTTAATTCATTGTAGAGATGAGGTCTGCCAAGTTGCCCAGGCTGGTCTCAAACTGGTGGGCTCAGGCAATCCTCTCATCTTGGCCTTCCAAAGTGCTGGGATTATAGGTGTGAGCCACCACACCTGGCCTTCCAGAAGCTGGACTGACTTGGGCCAAATAAGCACTTAAAATTAAACTTTTGTTTTACATATGACTTTATGTCCTTTAATAAAGGTAAATTACCAAGTGTCTAAAAGCACGCGTTCTGGCGTCTGCCTGGGAGTGGACCCTAGAGTAGCACTGGGCAAATTAATCCTGTGTAACCTCAGTTCCTTTTTCTATGAAATGGAGGTGATAATAAGAACTACTACTATAGATCAGATGATATACTCTATGTAAAGACAGCACCATGTAGTACTAAGTCTCACATAAATATAAGCTATTACAATTAACACTCCACTTCCTAAGAAATGTTTTTACTTGGCAAATTTTATCCCCAGGCCTACCGGATTGAAAATTCTCTCTTCTCATTCCACTTCAATTGTATAAAATTAGGTTGAAGAAATTTGCAGTTTGGGAATAAGTCATATTTACAATTTATTCACATCTCCAGAGAGCTTGGAAAAGATCTTTGGGCTGGAAGAGGGGTTAGATCTTGCAGAGTGGGTAAGGGTGGAAGCAGAGAAGGAAGTCATGTGGCCACGTGTGATGAGGCACTGTAGATAAATATAAACGTGGTCTCTGCTTTTCGATGTTCAGCCTTTACAACTTCTTCTTGGGCCTGGGGAATTCCCTTCCCTAATGATGGAGAACCAGACTCTCAGTACGATGACTCACACTGTGAGATGTTCACTTTTCCAGCCCTTGTAGCTTTAAGGCTGAGACACCTGGCAAACCATCAGTTTGATCCTGCAAGTTGGCAGACTCTTTACCTTGTGGTTACTGAAAATAGGAGTTTTGGAATGATTTGGATGAGTAGCCTAAATCCCTAACTGCTCAACTGAAACTGATATGCTTGTTAACTTGAGCGAAGACCCCTTAGTAAGGGGTCACTTAAAGGAGTTAGTTTCCTTGCAAAAAGAAGCCACGTGCTGTATCCTTATAATCCCTCATTTTTACTAGGACACAGTCTGAGTCAGATCCCAGCATGTTCCAGGGGAACAAATACAACGTGTGATCTGAAAGGATGTTTTTTAAAAAATAATATATAATGATTTATGGAGAATACCTGTGGAAATAGTCTGAGAATGTAGAACCTTGAAGGAAAGAGAATAATCTCTGCTGTAGAGATTCTGGCTCACTTTGTGAGCTTGAGCAGCTCAAAGGGGTCTGTTTTTTTCTGCCTTTGAATTCATGGTTTGTTGAGACCAACAATCATGCACATATATTCAACTTACACAGTCAGCAGTAAGAGAGGGGAAGGCCGGGCATGGTGGCTCATGCCTGTGATCCCAGTACACTGAGAGGCCAAGCAGGGAGAATTGCTTGAACCCAGGAGTTTGGACCAGCCTGAGTAAAATAGCAAGGCCTTGTTCTCTACAAAAAATGCAAAAATTAAGCAGGTACTTTTTACTTGGTTGAAAGACATTTTGACAGAGCAGTGGCTCATCTAACTTGGAGATTATATGCTAGGAATTTCTTGAAATAATGTAGAGAAAGGAAATCAAAGCCAGAAGAGGGGAAATGTTGAAGAGAATTTAATATGTGTGATGCTCTAACTACATCCCTCATGAGAGTCTGATCGACTCTTTACCATGGCATTGAGAAAAACATTGGTGAGTAGAGTACCAACACTCTTGAAAAGCTTTATAGAACACCTCTAAGCCAGAGACGCCAATGGGAGGCACTTCAGTTGGCACTGAAGTGATTCAGTGGGCACTGCCAAGACTATCGTGTCAAAGTCGTTCACATAATTGCTAGACTAGAAAAGTGAGCAAGTTTATTATAATAGGCAGGAGGACCAACAGGATAATCAGTATAATCTAACATAATGTTTGGCCTGTGGCTAAGTGATCATGTGATCTAAAGGACCAAAATGGACAGACTAAATGGTCTTATTTATGTAACTGAACTGTAAATCTGACTTGAGCCACTATAGTAGTCATTAGACCTCATCTAATTCCCAGCCCTAATTTAATTCAATTCCCGGATGCCTTTGAGAAAGGACCCAGATATATTACATATCCCTTAGCCTTTTCCAAAGTAACCTATGGCCAGTTAGAAACTCCTGGACCTTCTGGGATTACTGAACTGGTCTTGAGTGAGTTCTAACTTTGGGGAACCAGAATATCACACTTCTATTCAAAGTAGAGTGTTATGTAGGTCAGTACAATAAACAGAATTTTGGCCCAAGTCCACTACAGTGACCTCCACACCTAACCTTTAGTTACTTCTCCCTCTTCCTGAGTATATGGTTAGAGTATTAGAGTATTAACATAAACAATTAGCAGAGTAATATACTAGTTTCCTTAGTTTCTTTTGTTTACCTAGTTTTAATGGCAGGATACAACTAATGTCACTTCACAATGTGGTTAACATTTGCCATGTCCTACTATTGTTATGGGACCAAGGTTGCTAAATTTCCTCTTTTGGTTGATGCAATACCTTATCACAGAGTTCCACACCACTTCCTACCAAACTTTTCTTTGAAAAATCTGTCTTTATATGTGCAATTAATACACATATGTAGATATTTTAGATAACAGTAATTTACAGGTTTATTAAATTAGGATCTTTGCATGAAGCCCGACTCATCATTGATCAATATATATTATGCTGATAAACAATTAGCAAAAATTGAGACTGATATACAATTTCATAACATGTATTAAATCAGACCATATGAGTGCTGGTTTGCCTCCTGGATTGTTTTTCTTTTCTTTTTTTTTTTTTTTGAGTTGGAGTCTCACTCTGTCACCCAGGCTGGAGTGTAGTGGCACACTCCCACCCACCACAGCCTTGACCTGCTGGGCTCTGGTGATCCTTCCGCCTCAGCCTTCCAAGTAGCCGGAACTACAGGCGCGAGGTACCATGCCCGGCTAATTTTTTGATTTGTTGTAGAAACAAGGTCTAACCATGTTGCCAGGCTGGTCTCAAACCTGCAGGCTCAGACTATTTCCTTGCCTTGGCCTCCCAAAGTGCTGGGATTATAGGCTTGAGCCACCGTACCTGGCCTGAAATTCTAATTTTTCTTTTTTAATTATACAAATAAAAAGATAAGTAATAGCTTTATTTTTATGTTCATTTTTAAGTTATACTTTTAACTGGTAAGACTTGTAAAGTGGAATTTTTTAATGGTCATTATAGAAACTAACTTGTACTTCACCTATTCTATCCTATTGGAATATTTTACTGAAATGTGTGATTATGTTATTTGGAGAAAGGAAAAAAGTCCTCTTGGGAATATGCTGTAATAGCTCAAAGAAATTTTCCCTTATTTCTGTGAAATTAATATTCTATGTTAATCTAACCCTCCTAGCCCTCAAAATTTTTTGTATATGTCATGGGAATCTTTTTTTCTTAGGTAGTGTATTTAAACCTTTCCATTATAACTGTATATCACCCCGCCCCCCAGCTTAATGGCTGTAAAAAGTTACTTCCCCTAAGAAATACTTTAGGGTAATATGTGGATTAAAACCTTGAGACAAAACCCTAAACTTTATACCAAATTTTTTCTTCTAAAATCTGACATTCAAATGAAGCGAGAATAATGTTTATTAATGGAAACATGATTTTTTTTTCAACTAATTTTTACAGTTATATAAGCCTGGGCTACTTACACAAAAAATTTATACACACAAAACCCAAAAAGCTAAAACTAAACTAACAAAAGTAATCCCTAACCAAAAACAAACCCTCACTTCATAAGGTAACAAGTTTTACTTCTGAGAGGTAGTACAACCAAGCAAATATTGTACGTACATTAATGGAGGTATTTGAGATCACCCAGCCTGTGTAATTATAACAAAATTTCTCCTCTTCAGGATTTCAGTGCTTGTGAACAATTATTACATTAGAATAATGGTATCGGCCGGGCTCGGTGTCTTAACCTGTAATCCCACGCTTTGGGAGGCCGAGGTGAGTGAATTGCCTGAGCCCGTGGGTTCGAGACCTGCCTGGGCAACTTGACAAGACCTCATCTCTACAATAAATCAAAATGAGCCGGGCATGGTAGCGCGTGCCTGTAGTTCCAGCTACTTGGAAGGCTGAGGCGGAAGGACCGCCGCAGCCCAGCAGGTCGAGGCTGCGGTGGCCGGGAGCTGCCACTGCACTCCAGTCTGGGCGTCAGAGTGAGACTCCAACTCAAAAAAAAACAAAAAAAAAAGGAATAATGGTATCAATTTATCTTGACAAAATCTTTATCCAGACCTTCAACCAGTAAAAAAAAAAAAAAAGTATTTCTATCTCAGGCAAGTATTTAACTTCTCAAAAGCTAGTAATAAATTAAAAGAACAATGTGGGGAGAAGTATTTCTTTAAAATGAGCACATATTTTAGCTTCCTAATTGTGAAACACATTAGTGACCTGGAAGAACATTGTTCTTCCTATTCTACTTGGGGTCATTTTGGCATGTAAAATGCTTCAGCTTCATTTTGTATAACAGAAAAACATAAACATCATGAACCAGATGAAGGAGAGATGTGATTAAGAAAAGTAAAGGATGGTATCCATAATGCACATAAAATTCCAAACACCACATGTGAAACTCTTCTGAATTATTAAACAGCAGGGTGATCTCAGTCAGAAACTTGGTTTTATATGAAATGTTTCCAGTTAAATTTTAAGTTTTCTTTAAAATAAGAAAAACTTGAGAAGGCAAAGCTCCCAAACCAGCTAAGTTAGAAACTGCTAATTTTCCAAGTGAAATGACACTGCTTTTTATTTTTACACCACTGAATGGAAAGAAAGGAAAAGAGCTAAAGTTGGTGTGGAGAACGATGAGGCCATCTCCAGACACCTGAGAACAGACTTCGCTCCCTTTACCATCTTCTGCAGTCACTTGCTTCCGCCTTGTCATTCACTGACATTTCAACCCTTTCAGTTAATGTATCTTCAGATGCTGACTGGATGTGCCCCTCTGACTGTCCTCCAGTGTAGGTAGGGGTGCTGTACTTTAAAAGGACAGATTTAAACTGTATCAGAGGAGCATCTGTACGAACACCCATTGGGTCAAAATGAGTTCGGCTTACTCGAAAGCCTGCTTGAGAGAGATAGCACAAAAACTTTTTTAACCTGCAGTAAGGAAAGGAACAAAATAATTAGGTTATTGTATTTTTATTTAAATCACAATATTATTAACATATAATATATGCACTCTGCCATTCACTGGCTGTCTTACTTTGGCATATTCATTCCCTTAATGCTGTGTCTGTGGATGTTGTAGTAAAAGGGAGGATGTTCGGTACTGACATCAGTCTTTTGCTTCTTGGCTAAACTTGTGATCATTTCATTACTTTTTCTCTTTCCTGAAACACACGCAGCACACAAAGTTAGTGTTCTCTTAAAAATTACAAGTCAAATACATTTACAGTGTATATGGTCTCAAGTCTAAATCCTCTGACACAGCATTTCAACATGTCTATCTAGTCTTTCTTTCTTTTTTTTTTTTTTGAGCTCAATCTGTTGCCCAGGCTGGTGTGCAGTGGCATGCTCACGGCCACCGCAGCCTCGATCTGCTAGGCTCTGGTGATCCTTCTGCCTCAGCTTTCGAAATAGCTGGAACCACAGGCATATGCCACCATGCCTGGCTGATTTTTTGATTTATTGTAGAGACAAGGTCTTGCTATGTTGCTCAGACTGACCTTGCACCTGAGCTCAGGTAATCCTCTCACCTCCGCCTCCCAAAGTTATAGGCCACTGTGCCTGGCTTATCTAATCCTAATTCTTACAATAAGATAGTTTATTCAAAATATATTCATTGTCTTTTACTGATGTAATTTTAATATTTAACTGTTTGCTAAGTCATGACTTCCTTACTACCTTCTTCAACTTCAAGCCACAATTCTACTTCTGTCTCTTGTAGAAAGCCATTTATGAATTCTGGGCCAATGACTTCATACATTTCATTACTGTTAATACCACACTATTCAGAGCTTGATTAAGTTCTGTCATTTTTCTTTTCTTGTTTCATATATGTAGGTCTTTTATAAGTCCTTTCTCCCCAAATTATATTCTAAGTTTCTGAGGATAATATGCTTCATTCTTATACGTGTAGTAGAGACTGAGTGCCCGATACTGAATATATAGTGGGTCTTCGGTGATCACAAAACAAAGAAAAACAATGCAGAAAAGTCTCAAGAGCTTGGACACAGAAACTTATGATAAAGGGGCAATGTGTAATCTCATTGACTACTTCTCACCATAATAGTCTTTTCATTTTATTAAACAGGAGGTTTAGCAAGATTCTAGAAATGTATCCTTCCAAAAATCAAAAAGACAAACTGTTGAGATATACAATACTATAATGAGATTTTGCCTGAATGTTGAACCCTTGATTATTTATATGTGAATGTTATACGAAGTAAAAAGTTACTTTTTACTTTAAATCTTATTTCATCAGGAAAAGAAATTGACATTTGCTCAAGTGAAGTATTCAGAAGGTACAGGATGCAGTGGCGTGTACCTGCAGTCCCAGCTACTTGGGAGGCTGAGGTGGGAAGATCACTTGAGCCCAGGGGTTTGAGTCTACCCTAGACAGCATAGCAAGAACCCCCTCTCTGGGAAAAAAGAAAAGTATTTAGAAGGCAAATCTGATGCATGAAAATGATAAATCATATTGAAAAGTAAATATAAATTATCACTGGATTTTTGCCTTTTCACATAAAAATAAAAAATAGAAATTTGGGATTCATTCACTAAACCAGAGAATTAAAACTGGATTATATCCTTGCATGAAATCTAGTAAGGCACCTAGTGAAACGATATATACACTTAGATTTAGTACAAGTTCTAGGAAAGTCTGAGACAAAAAATTTGACATAATACCTTAATAGTATCAGTAGTACACGTATTATTTTGCCTGGTGTTTTCTGTCATGGAAGATTTTATGTGTTGATAGATCAGTCTTAGTATAATCATAATTTTAGAATTATAGAAAAGTCCATAGAGATTAGTATAATTTTTTAAATTTATATAGGAGAAAGGATCAGATATTTTAATTTTTTTTTTTAAGATGAAATCTTGCTATGTTGCCCAGGTTAATCTTAAATTCCTGGGGTCATGCGATGCTCCAGCAGTCTCCTTAGTAGCTGGGATTACAGGCATGTGCCACTGAGTCCAGCTTCTAAAAATATTTTTAAGTTTATTTATGTTTTACTTTATTATACAGTGGATTTAAGACAACTCTGCTGAAGGTGAGGGCCCTGGATGAATAACACAATTCAATAGAATAATGCTCTTAAATCTAATGCTCTTCATAGTATATTATAATGTCTCTTTTTCTTCCCCCCAACAGAGATATTAGGTGAAATATATCATTTTAAGTGATTTGAATGTTAGCAAATCAGTTGAAGGTGTCAAATGAACACGGCTGTTGGGAAAAGCTTGCAGCAGTTATTCAACTATGTACAATTAGGAGTTTGAGTTCCTTGTCTTTGAAGGTCAACATTAAACTGCTGAACTAATACAGAATTACAGCTTGTACTTATAGGCCACTGCTAGTTCAACCTTAGCACTGTCTATATTCTTATTTTTACCTGTATTCAAAAAACATCTGGAATCTAAAGTTGTTTTTTAAAAATCAAAACCAAACCTTAGACATTAAGACTTTGACATTTTAAATCTTAACACCCTTTTGATATGAATTTCCAATGTTTAATATAGTTACACTTTAATGTGTACACATCCTAAATTACAAGAAAGGCCATATAAAAAATTCTTATGGCACAGTGCAGTGGCTCACGCCTGTAATCCCAGCACTTTGGGAGGCCAAAGCGAGAGGACTGCCTGAGCCCAGGAGTTCGACCAGCCTGGTCAGGGCTAAATCTCATCTCTGCAATAAATAAAAATATTAGCTGGCATAGTGGTGTGCACCTGTAGTCCCAGTTACTTGGAAGGCTGAGGCAGAAGGATCACCTGAGCCTAGCAGGTCGAACTACAATAGTGCAGTAGCCATGATTGTGCCACTGTGTTCCAGCCTGAGCGAAAAAGAATTCCTATGGCTGGAGACTAGGGCCTTCTGGTTAATCAAATGTAATTTCTATAAATCATATAGATAAGCAATTTTTAAATGAATTTTAATAAATTTAATCTTAGCTCTGTAACATTATCACACATGATTTGATCTTATTCACAGGGTTCTTTACAATCATAAGAGTTCTTTCAAGGGATCATCATATATTAGAGATGTGAAAAAAGGAAATGTTCATAGAAATTCTGAACTGTATAGATGTCAATGAACAAGTTTTACTATAATTCTGTTGTCAGTATAATATGATAAAAATGTATTTTTTGATGAAAATGTGTCTTTAAGTAGGCTTCTAGGGCAATCTCTCCTCTTCTTACCCTTCTGCTATATGCCTTTTTGCCTTGATACGTACATATATTCAAAGATGTACACACTTATATACATACATACCTTGCGCAATGTAATGATCTGTTGTGATATCATCTGTTGTTTTAATAACAACACCATTTTCTTCTAAAATAGAAACAGGAAAACAAAGTAATTTATAGAATGATACTACGCATCAATTCAAAATAAGTTTATGAATATATAAGAAATTCTGTGACCAAACACTAGGCTGCAAAATTATCCTATTTTAACCCTCTGTAATAGCAGTTTCTTTTAATTAGTTATGAGAACACTAGGGTGTCCAAAAGGATCACCCTTATATCAATTGCCAAATAAAACTATAAAAGCCTGTTTATACTAAGGAGAAAAAGTTTTGCCTTATTGAGTGTTAAGTTTAAATCTAGCTTCTCTGCCTCACTAGCCATGCTACTCCTAGAATTATATATGTTTTCTTTTTCTAGAAAGCAGATATAGGGTAATAAAATCACATAGGACTTTTTTAGTTCTTTTAATGTAGTAGAATTACAAACAAAAAAAGGGAGATTATTTTGAAAAGCATCACTATGTATCTAGGGCCCCTGAGTATAAACCCGAAGAAAACTTGTAATTAAAAACTATCAGCAACCAGATTGATTAGATTCATTAGAGAGGATTTACTTATAACACACAAATTTCACAAACTTAAAAGATACAGTTTTTTTCTTTTTGTTTTTTTTTGAGTTAGAGTCTCACTCTTTTACCCAGGCTGGAGTGCAGTGGCACACCCACGGCCACCACAGCCTTGACCTGCTGAGCTTGTCAATCCTTCTGCGTCAGACTTTCAAGTAGCTGGAATTACAGGTGTGAGCCATCACGCCCAGCTAATTTTTTTTTTTATTTATTGTAGAGATGAGGTCTTGCCAAGTTGCCCAGGCTGGTCTTGAACCCATGAGCTCAGGCAATCCTCTTACCTCAGCCTCCCAAAGTGCTGGGATTGTAGGCATAAGCCACCATGCCCGGATAAAAGATACAGTTTTTTTTTTTTTTTTTGAGTTGGAGTCTCACTCTGTCGCCCAGACTAGAGTGCAGTGGCCGCTCCTGGCCACCACAGCCTCGACCTGCTGGGCTCCGGTGATCCTTCCACCTCAGCCTTCCAAGTAGCTGGAACTACAGGCGCACGCTACCACGCCCGGCTAATTTTTTATTTATTGTAGAGATGAGGTCTCGCCAAGTTGCCCAAGCGGGTCTCAAACCCGTGGGCTCAGGCAATCCACTCACCTCAGCCTCCTAAAGGCACGGCATTACAGGCTGAGCCACCGAGCCCGGCTAGGAAACAGTATTTTTTATAACAATTTGTAAGCAAGTAAGTTAATGTTTAATTAGTCACCTTGCTTGCCAATATTTGAAGGTGCATGACTTGAAAACTGACTTTGAGGAGCACATTCTGATTCAAAGATTAATGTCTTTATTAGGGTTTGAATGTCATCCAAACCATGGTGAAGAGATTCACATAGCATTCTTTTGAGGAATCCAGTACTGAAAAGGGAACTTGACCTGAAAAGAATATACAGAGAACTGGGTTTAAGAAATGTTTATCTTCGTAAAAAAAAGTTTCTACAATTTAACCACAATTAAGATAACATAATTAATTATAAAAAGAGTAATAATGAAATTCAAAGCTAATTTATGATTTAGCTGAAAACGGTTTACTTTCTAATTGCTCACTCCTTTTATCATGTCAGTTATCTAAACTCATAGGATTAATCAAGGAAATTTCATTCACACTGAATCAGCAAGAATTATTGAGGCTGGAAAGGTGAGAGGAAAGAGGGTGATGAAGTGGGAAAAAAAGAATATAAATATATTTATTATCATTGAACTGTACACTTAAAAATAATAAAGGAGGCAAATTTTGTATGTATTTTTTACCTCAAATTTTTTTTCAATAAAAGAATTTATTGAGCCCTCACAAGGTATATAGTACTGTGGTACAAACGTGGTGTGTGGAAGATATACCAAAGTATAAAATACAATGTTGACTCTATAAATCTAGACAGAATTTAGACAAGAAAACAGTGTAATGCAGATGTTTTCACAGTGCACATTCCAATCAATAATAGTAAATCTTAATTTTGGGTTGTTTGTGGAGGTGGGGTGCGGTTAGGTGGGATGGGGTATAGGAAGACACATGTGAGAATTATATGGTGATGGTGTGGTTCAAAAATAGTCCAGGGGTGAATCCAATATGCTTCCCATTTGAGAATCACAGGTATAATGAAAAAAAAAAATGAAATTCCAAGTCAGAAAAACCTAGATTCCAAATGTGACTCCAGCTTTCACTACTATATAATGTTATGTCATATTTCTCCTCATGAAGTGGAAAATAAAACTTTAAAACTCCCTAAAAGACTTGTTATAGGAATTAAATGAGATGGCATATGTACAATGTCCTAGTACAAAGTATATACTGAATGTATGGTAGCTATTATTATTAGGGTTAGTAAATATATATGAAAGGATATACAATTTTAAGTGTCAAATAAGTGATCAACATAAGCTATATTAAAGGGAATTTAGAGATTATTTTGTGTTGAAGTGTAAAGGAGAGACTTCAGAAAGAAACTACAATTTGAGTTGGGGGTGGGAGAGAGGGAGAAGGTATTCTGGATGAGTGCAAAGAAAGAAAAACATGGGGGGGGCACATAACATCAGTAAGGGTGCCAGATCCTAATCCAGACAAAGTGAGGGCCAATGGGAGGCCCAAACTTCACCTGTACCTACAGCACTTATGTACACAATGCTGTCTTGTACCCCACATCTTGAAAATAAAACATTTAAAAAGAAAGAAGAAAATAAAAAACAATAGCTTTCAGTGAGGAAATCATAAGGCATGATTTGGAACTCAGTCCTGGGAATCAGAAAACCTATGTTCTGGCCCTGACTGTGCTACTAATTTTTTGGCTAGTTTTAGCAAGGACTCAAAACACTGTGCCATAATTTCCTCATCAGCAAAATAAGGCAGTTGGGCTGGAAAATCTTCCATCTGTTAGTCTTTTTTTCTGATTTGGAGTCTCACTCTGTCTCCCAGACTGGGGTGCAGTGGCATGCTCACAGTCACCACAGCCACAACCTGCTGGGCTGAGGTGATCCTCCTACCTCAACCTTCCAAGTAGCTGGAACCCCAGGCACATGTCACCATGCCTGGCTTATTTTTTGATTTATTGTAAAGACGAGGTCCTACCAAGTTGCCCAGGCTGATCTCAAACCTATGGGTTCAGTCAAGCCTCTCAAAGTGCTTAGATTATAGACATGAGCCACCACGTCCGGCTTCACTTGTTATTCTGAATTTCTCCAGTTCTGAGATCAGTGGGCAGGATCAATGTGTAGCAAATGCTACAGGTAAGAGAGAACTAGAAGGTAAGGTTGGCTAGGTCATTCTTTTTTTTTCTGAGTTGTAGTCTCACTCTGTAGCCTAGGTTGGAGTGTAGTGGCATGCTCATGGCTACCTCAGCCTCGACCTGCTGAGCTCAGGCAGTCCTTTCACCTCAGCCTTCCAAGTAGCTGAAACTACAGATGCGCACTACCACACCTGGCTAATTTTTTTGATTTACTGTAGAGACAAGGTCTTGCCAAGTTGCCAAGGCTGGTCTTGAACCCCGGGCTCAAGCAGTCCTCTCGCCTCGGCCTCCCAAAGTGCTGGGATTACAAGCCTGAGCCACCGCGGCCAGCTGGCTAGGTCATTCTTAATCTAGGAGTATTCACACAGAATGAAGATATGGGTATCAGCACAAACATATTTACCATTAGAGTCAATTTCCAGGTTTAGTGGATGGCTAAGTCTAGACTTTGTAAAGCAATGAGAAAGAAATGGTCAGTGATTCTTGTCACAATATTGTTAAGAATTTCGAATTTTTGCCAGGTGTGGTGGCTCATGCCTGTAATCCCAGCAAAAGTGGGAGGTGGAAGCGAGAGGAATGCCTAAACTCACAGGTTGGAGACCAGCCTGGGCAACACGGTGAGACCTTGTCTCTACAGTAAATAAAAAAATTAGCCAGGTGTGGTGGTGTATGCCTCTAGTTCCAGTTACTTGGAAGGCTGAGGCAGAAGGATCACCTGAGCCCAGCAGATTGAGGATGCAATGGTTGTGAGTGTGCTACTGCACTCCAGCCTAAGTGACAGAGTGAGACTCTGACTCAAAAAAAAAAAAAAAAAAGGCTGGGCTCAGTGGCTCAGCATGTAATCCCGCGCTTTGGGAGGCTGAGGTGTGTGAACTGCCTGAGCCCACGGGTTCGAGACCCGCCTGGGCAACTTGGCGAGACATTATCTCTATAATAAATTAAAAAAAAAAATTGGCTGGGAGTGGTAGCCCATGCCTATAGTTACAGCTTCTTGGAAGGCTGAGGCGGAAGGATCGCCGGAGCCCAGCAGGTCGAGGCTGCGGTGGCCGGGAGCATGTCATTGCATTCCAGTATGGGCAACAGAGTGAGACTCCAACTCAAAAAAAAAAAAAAAAACTTCGAATTTCTATAAGACTCTCTAGTAACAAATAAACTTAAATTGTCTGATTAAAAACAATCCAACTTTAACACAATAACTTGTTACCAATGATGCATAAGCATCATACATTTAAATATTTAAAGTTGTGGCCCATCATCTCAACAACTTTACCAAAAACAAAGGCAGACACTTTTACATGTCCTTCTCACTTAAAACTTATTACTGTAAGACTTTTTATACATGATGGTATTTCTATAAAAAGTTATCACGATCACTTCAAAAATCACATCCTAGTTCTATAATGCTCATTTGAAAAAAAGCATTTTTACTATTGAGAAATGAATTATCTAGTTTGTAGATCATTCAGGTCTCTTTCACCCCACTGCCTCTTAGCTCTGTCATGCACTAGGGAAAAACAGGTTCAGGTTCAGGTTAAAAGAGGGAAGAGAGTCATAATTATCTGCCTAGACTTAAACACTGAATATAAATTTGCTTAGCTTTTACTACACATACTCTGAAGTTGGCAATCAAATCAACACATAAATCAATTTTGAATATGTTATTATGCTTAGGCACACACCACAGTGGTCCAAGTTCTATTGCTGTCTTTCCAGGCATGCTTCCGTGACAGTTACAGGGCAGCTGTCTATATGGGTTTTCTGTAAGACAATAAAAAGAGAAATTAAAGGAAAAATGACTAATACAAATAGTAACTGGTATATTAATAATAATTTCTGGCTACTATATACTGAGGATCTACTATGTGCCAGGTATTGTGCTATTTTATATATATGCATATTTTTAAAAATTTTAATTTCAGTTATATAGATCAGAAAGCTTAAGAGAAGTTGTGGAAATCCATGTCAAATGCCTTATTAGAGATATAACTTATATTAGCTTTAAGTTACAATATGAAATAATATAAAGAGAAGAAAGTCTTGCAAAGTCCACAAGAGATCTGTATTTTAAAATTAACTGATTGGGGTATAATTTGTGTGCAATAAAATGTATATATTTTATATGAAAAGGTTGATGAGTTTAAACAAATGTATATATAGTCATGTAACCAATATCCCAATAAAAATAATAAACATTTTTTTACAAGTTAACTTTCTGCAACTGGAAAGAAAATGAGTTACTCTATTCCCTAGGCTTGATTCATAGTCAGCCTTCTAAATGTAGGCTGGAAGAATCTAATTCAGTTTAAATAGTTATGAGATGACTGATATAATCACAAGGAAATGGGGGGAGGGGACTAGCACTATTCTTAGTTTCCAAAATGGGATAGTATTTTACTATTGGACTTTAAAATTCGCTCAAGGCTCAAATAGTCATTTTAAATCAGAAAATCTCCAATGAATTTCCCCAGCTCTAGGCCATTCCTTTCCTCATCTGATCAATCAGTTCCGGATATATCCAGAACACAGGATTTTGGTAGCAGGAACATAAGTCTGTAGTCATTATCACTCTGTTATTCAATGCAATTAAGTGGCATAATGCATACTTGTAAGATCTCATTTTAGATTTACTTAAAAGTGTCCTTAACTGTTTGCTCCTAGGTCTACATTTCAGTATTATTTAACTCTAAGCCATAATGGAAAGGTGTGGTTATCACTGGCATTAGCTTTGTTGAGAACTATGTTCCTCAAACATTATGAGTATACTCCAGAAGTCTTTTCTTGAATCATTAAATAACTAAATTACAAATACAGATACAGGCAATCATCATCCAACTCAGGATGGTGATCTATACTATGGTTCAGTTATACCCACTTACCATGGGCAGACAGCACACAGATGAATTCATATTGTCAGTTTGCATCTTAATGCACTTTGAAAAATGCTCTCATCATACAAACCTGTCTTTTCCCATACCTCTTTCCTAGGATTTCTCAGATCTAGGCTAGTATGAGCAAATTTTCTCTCTAGGGATCTAGTACTATCATTTTAAATTACTAGCAGTAAAAAATGAAGAGGTAAAGAAGAAAGAAAACTGCTATTTCCATGTCACTGGCATATAGCTAAGAAGGCGATTTCAGATGAGAAAATTTTTTAATATTATGAGACTTCTATTTAATAGTCTAAACAGGCACTCTATCCCTGCTGTCTCTTAAAGCTTAATTAAAGAGAGCAAGGAATGAAAAATTAAACCACAAGAATATGGCCAGGTGCAGTGTGGCTCATGCCTGAAATCCCAGCACTTTGGAAGGCTGAGGCGAGAGGATTACTTGAGCCCAGGACTTTGAGACCAGCCTAAGCAACATGGCGAGATCTTGTCTCTACAAAATAATATTAAAAAATTAGCTGGGCATGGTGGCATGTGCCTATAGTCCCAGCTACTCGGAAGGCTGAGGTGGAAAGATTACTTGAGCCCAGGAAGTCAAGGTGAGCCTGGGTTACAGAATGAGACTCCCACTCAAACAAACAAACAATCCCACAAAGATAAATAAAACGGGAGAGGAGATAACAAAAGACAAGATACACCAATGAAATTTCAGAAATGCGAATCAGATACACAATGGGATAACTGATTTGGCAGACCTGATAATCAAAAGCCGAAGCCTGAAATGGATAGATGGGCAACCAATAAAACAGCAAGCCCAATAGTGTTGTGGGGCCCTGGAAGGCCTGAAAATTGAAGGTACTAATTGTCTCAAGATGAGTACAGGGTGGTATTGCAAAAAAAACGTGGCCTGGTTAAAATTTTGTAAAAGGGTTCAATTAAGACTCCCGGATCTCTTCTCCAGTACCCAAAGGCAGGCTTCTGTGTCTTTCCCATCCCAAAAGATAAAGTTAATCTTTGGTGAGGCTAAACTGTTGAAGATATGAAACCAGAGGCTTTAGTTACAGTTGAGGGTGAGACTATGTATGAAAACAGAGGGATTAAGTACAAATCTGCATTGCTGGCAAGTCTTTCCAGTTTCTGTCCCCAGTGTAGCTCTCCAAGAGCTGAAAGAAGATTGGTCAATTTTTCCAGAAAGAAATTGACCAACTCAAGAGGAAAAACCTATATATATTTGTTGGCATTTGGGGGTCTCCTAGTGAAAGAAGCAGACAGATATCTTCTCATTAATAAAATTCAATAGCTTATAAGTTCTACCCTAAGTTTTTCAAAGTGGACAACCAAAGACCACCAGACATTTGAGATCTACCATTTCAGACGGAGAACAAAATTACAAAACAGAAAAAGAAATAGAAAACAGAAGAACTGAACAATAGCAACAATACAAAAGTGAACGAACTCTATTCCTCCCTAACTATAAAATATACCCAACAATAATAAATATTTAGATAAGATTAGATTTTACAACCCTGAAAAAAGGGCACTATTAAAAAAGAAACAATAGGAAAATATGAAACATCTCTTAGCAATAAACAAAATACAACAAATTTAAATAGGAGAGTTGGAAAATAAATATTAAGGAAATATCCTAAAATATCCAAAGAATGGATAGTAGATATATATAAAAAATTAAAGTTCAAACCAGAGAAGCCACTATACAACTAAAGAGTTCCTGAAAGAGAGAACAGATATACTTTGAGAGAACACTGTCAAAAAAATAATATAAAACAAATTTCTAAGAGTTGAAGAATTCAAGTGTGTGATTTAAAGTAACTCATAAGATTATTCACCACAATGAATTTAAAATGATGAATTCATACATATTCAGAGGGTGCTCCACAAAAGATATACACATTTTAAGAAAGGGAGGTTCGTGACCCGTCTGGGCAGGCGAGACCTCATCTCTACAATAAATCAAAAAATTAGCTGGGCGAGGTAGTGTGTGCCTGTAATTCCGGCTACTCAGAAGGCTGAGGCGGAAGGATCGCTGGAGCCCAGCAGGTCGAGGCTGCGGGGGCCAGGAGTGGCACTGCACTCCAGTCTGGGTGACAGAGTGAGACTCCAACTAAAAAAAAAAAAAAAAAAAGAAAGGGAAAAAAAAACTATATTAAAATTGTAAGATGAATACAAGTCAGTTTAACTTCTGTAATTACAAGAGGTGCTCAAAGTGGTAACCACCAGCATCCAGGCACTTCTGAAAAGTATTTTGAAAAGTAATATACATATATATAACATCTCTTAAATTGTGTATACATTCTTTGGTACCCCCCTGGTATTATCACAAAATTATTTTAGAATATTGGGTTAAGAAGAGCTATTTTAACCACATTCAGAGAGAAAATAATACAAAGGACTAGACAAAAGAACAGCAGCAGACTTCTCATTGAAGGTCAGAAGACCTTCAATAATACCTTGAATATTTACCTTGAATATTTGGAATAAAATACCTTGAATATTTGGAAGAAAGATTATTTGTGTCATTGTATTCATTGTGTTTACTCAAAATAAGGAAGGTGAAAAAACACACAGGTTCTGTGATAAGAGAGTTATTACAAAAAAAAAGCAAAGAAAACTTCAGAAAGATTTTTAAAAGGAAACCCTTGGACAGAGACAGGAAGACTGTCTCCAAGAGAGTGAAACTGAAACCCAAAGGTAACCTGATGTACTGAAAGGAGCACTGAAACTGTAGCAGAGTTTAGGAGTGGATTATACAAAGTGCCAGAAAAAAAAAGTAATACAAAAGGACAGTAATTAGTAATTCCAGAGATGATAACTTGCATAAAAAAGGAAACATTATTATAGCATGTTATATGGTTCATCTCTCT
This sequence comes from Cephalopachus bancanus, assembly GCA_027257055.1. Classification (NCBI taxonomy): domain Eukaryota; kingdom Metazoa; phylum Chordata; class Mammalia; order Primates; family Tarsiidae; genus Cephalopachus; species Cephalopachus bancanus. Next base: position 8,159,845 of record JAPVLO010000057.1, read on the forward strand.
TGCAGCAGCCTTTTAGGATGAGCAACAATGACCTGTTTCCTGGTACTCATAACCTGTGTAATCTCCTCCTGACAAATTTCTAACAACTAGAATATGGCAAAAGTGATGGCATATTACTTAGAGATTAAGTTACAAACTGTCTTTACTGTTTTACTTGCATTCATTCTCTCTTTCTTTCTGGTTCTTTTTTGCTTGTTCCTTTTTGTTTTATTTTGTTTTTGAGACAGGGTTTCACTCTGTTGTTCAGGTTGGAGTGCATAGCCTTAACCTCCTGGGCTCAAGTAATCCTACTACTTTCGCCTCCCAAGCAGCTGGGACTACAGGCACATGTGTCACCACCCTGAACTTCCTTACTTCTTCTGATGAAGCAACTTGCCATACTGTGAACTGCTATATGATGAGCAGAAACTGAGGGCACCTCCAGAACAGCCAGCAAGGTGCTAAGGTCTTTAGTTTAACAATCTACAAGGACCAGTCCTACCAACAACCACATGAGTGAGTCTGGAGGCAGATCCTTCCCCAGTGAGGCCCTAAGATGACTGAAGCACTGGCCAACATCTTGATGTGTGGCCTTGTGAGAGACACTGAGTTGGTGCACCCAGCTATGCCATGCCTAGATTCTTGGCTCACAAAAACTTGAGATAATAAATGCTGTTGTTTTAAGCCACTAAGTTTTAGAGTAATTTGTTATACAGTAATAGATAGATAATCCAATTTGTAAACATTATTTACATATTTATAAAAATATAAGCAATAAATACTGATTTGGCCACAAATGGAGAAGAGAAAAGCATGCATGTGACTGGTTTGGCTTAAGAAGCCAAATACTGTTCTTTCCCAGAAGGAAGTTAGAAGCAGTATAGGCGGGCTATGCATGTAAACATCAGAACAAACAGCTGTGAGAATTTTACGTTAGGGAGTGAGGTAGAGATCATTATTTATTAATAAGACTTATGAAACTATTTGACTTTTCAAACTATGTATTACAAATTAACCAAAATTCTGTATGTGATGACTTCTTTGAAGAACATACTCATTTATACTCTATAAATTCTATATGATTGCAAATACAATGCAAAAACAAATCATACTGCTTCATAGCTATTACTTATCAAGTCAAAATTCTTTAAAATTTTTGATTTAAAAAAATACAAACTATTATAGTAACAGAGTACACTGAAAATTACAAAGCAACATGCAGGACTTCTGGAAGAGACAGAAATATGTTAGATGTTTATGGATCCAGGATCAAATTTGAGCAGTGTGGACTGAGTTTAATTACTTGCTGAACTGTAAAATAACAGCATACAGAGATGAAAGGATTAAAAATTCCACATAAGAAAGAAATGACTCATAATTTTAAAGGCAAGAACACCATCAGCAACACAGGGATGTAAGGTAAAGATGAGTATTTTCCCCGATATTCTTTTTCTTTATTAAGTTGAGGTGAAATTCACATAGTTGATAGCATTAAGCACTAACGATTCCTATTATTTCTTACATAAAAGAATATTAAAGAAATATTGTAGAGACCGCATCTCTACAATAAATCAAAAAATAAGCCAGACATGGTGGGGCATGCCTGTGGTTCCAGCTACTTGGAAGGCTGAGGCAGAAGGATCACCTGAGCCCAGCAGGTTGAGGCTGTGGTGGCCGTGAGCATGCCACTGCCCTCCAGCCTGGGCAACAGAGTAAGACTCCCAACTAAAAAAAAAAAATCAGAGTGGCTTCTATAACTCTTCTGATTCTATTGCATTAAAAAAACAAAGGAGTTCCAGTAGGATGGCGACGGCATAGGTGGATTTGTGAGATTCTCTGAACCACAGTCCATCACAGTGGAACACACAGGGACCCAGATGAGCAGAGAGAAAAGATTCACGAAAGTGAAGTTGCCACCTCGGCCATTCTCCAGGCAGAGATTTGCATTGGATCGCCCACCTATCAACAGCCTCCACCTTGGTTCCTAAGGTAACAAACATTGCTTAACAGGACAAAAAGCCCCTCCCCTGCTGGATTAGACAAAGGAAACGTTGCAGACCTCCCAGGAAGCAGGCTTAAAAAAACAAACCCAAGCTGCCAGTAAATCTAGCTGCCTACAAGGAAAACAAAGGGGAGAGGCTGGAGATCAGAGCTGAAGAGACACTCAGGAAAGATTCCAGAGCTAGTCTGATCTCTTATTTTGACTTTTGATTTTATCATTTTGACTGTTTGTATTACTCACCTTTGTACGCTTTCTGACTTACACTGTTTCATGATTTTATTGGTCTATCTCTGTGTAGTTACCAGTATCCTTTAGGGAATTTGGCTCACGTGTTTTTTTCACTTCTTTCCTGCCTTGTGTCTCTTTTTCACCTGTCAGTTGGTATGTACGTCTGTTTTCCCTCTCATTCTTCGCTTTTTCTAACTTCCTATTGACTCCCCCCTTCATCCATTATTTTCTCTTTTGTAACTCCTTCTGATTCAGGGACCAAACCTACATACTGCTGCACAGACAGATTGTAAGGCAGTGGGAAATAGGTTCCAGTGTGCTCATACACACTGGGTGGATGCTGGAAGCAACATATAGATTCTGAATCACAGCCTCCATGTCAATTAAACCTCAAAACTGCAATAAGGACAGCCCGCAGCCCACACTCCAACCTCAAAAGTGAACAAAGCCAGAGGACCCTCATAACGAAGAACAGGAAATTGCACAAGTAAAACAAAAGCAACCCCACCTTCCCTGAAAAACAGAATTAAAGAAGGGGAGAGAAAGGGGGAGAGAGAGAAAAATCTACACAAATGAAAAAAAACCAAAAGAAGAATATGGGTCTCTCCTAGACCCCTGAGAAGACAGACACTGAGAAAACTGACTTTAAAATGCAAACAATGAAGAGCCCGTGGAAAGACTGGTCCCAAACTACAAACCTAGATATCAAGACATTAATGGAGAGATAAAAAAGAATTGAGGAGAAACAAGAGGAAACTAGGAAGGAGCTGATATCTGAGATAACAGTAATAAGGAATACTGTGAATAAAATGAATAACAAACTGACAAGCATGGAATGCAGATTTACCCAAGCAGAAGAAAGAATCTCAGAGCTTGAGGACCAAAATATAGAACTAACCCAAACTCTTAAAAACACAGTAAATAAGCTCAAAAAGACAGAACAAAACCTTCAAGAGAAGAGTAACTACTTCAAGAGACCAAACCTAAGAGTAATTGGCCTTCCTGAGGAACAAAGAGAGACAGAGACCACACTGGAATAAACTTTCCAGGATATAATTCAAGAACACTTCTCTTATCTAATCAGTGATGCAGAAATTCAAACACAAGGGATTCAGAGAATCCCCGCAAGACAACAAATGAGAAGACCAATTCCTAGACACATAATAATTTGCCTAAACAAAGTAGGCATAAAAGAAAAAATCCTAAAGGCAGCAAGAGAAAAAGGCCAGATCACCTACCCTGGAAGACCAATTAGAATAGCAGCAGATTTATCTACAGAAACCCTGCAGGCTAGGAGAGCTTGGAGCCCTATCTTCTAAGTCCTAAAAGATAAACAGTTTCAACCAAGAATAACCTACCCAGCTAAGTTAAGCTTCATCAGTGAGGGAGAATTAAAATCTTTCCCAGATATCCAATCCCTAACAACTTACACTGCAAACAAACCACTTCTACATGAAACACTTAAGAAAGTGCTAAACACAGAAGAACAGGAAAAAAGAAAAACGTTCTTCACAAGAGTACAGGAAAAAGAATAAAATATACACGAACCAACCTCAAAACCAAAAGAAAGACAAAAAACCAAGTGGAAGAACAACAACTGTATAAGAACTCTATGATGGGGATGAACTCTCACATTTGAATAATTAGCCTGAACGTGAATGGACTAAATGCACCACAAAAAAAAACATAGAATGGCAAAATGGATAAAATATCACCAGCCAATAATATACTGCCTTCAAGAGACCCATCTCACTAGAAAGGACAGACTCAAAGTAAGAGGATGGGAAACAAATTTTCAGGTGAATGGAACACAAAGGAAGGAGGAGTCGCAATATTAATTTCAGACAAAAAAATCATTTAAGCTATCAAAAATTAAAAAAGATACAGAGGGCTACTACATAATGATAAAAGGTTCACTCAATCAACAAGAAATATCTATCCTAAATATATATGCACCCAATATAGGTGTGCCAACTTTCATAAAGCAACTTCTAGGAAAGCTAAAGAAAGATATTGACTCTAACACCATCATAACTGGGGACTTCAACACCCCACTCACAACCCTAGACAGATAATCATGACAAAAAATCACCAATGAGATCCGGAACCTCAATTTGACTCTTGACCAAATGAACTTAATTGATACCTACAGAACACTCCATCCAAAGAACACAGAATACATATTCTACTTATCACCGCAGGGAAGGTATTCTAAGATCGGCCACATAATTGGCCATAAATCAAGCATAAGCAAATTTAAAAGGACTGAAATTTTACCATGCACCTTCTCAGATCACAGTGGAATAAAAATAAACATTGACACCAACAAGGTCCCCCCAAAACCCACAAAGACATGGACACTAAACAGCATGATGCTAAACAACTCCTGGGTCAATGATGAAATCAAAACAGGGATCGAGAGATACCTGGAAACAAATGAGAATGAAGAAACATCTCACCAAAATCTCTGGGATGCCATGAAAGCTGTAGTAAGAGGGAATTTATATCCCTACAAATGCACATGAAGAAAACGGAAGGATCACAAATTAACAGCCTAACAAGCCACCTAAGGAAGCTGGAAAATCAAGACCATAAAAACCTTAATTTCAGCAAAAGAATCCAGATCATCAAAATAAAAGTCCAAATCCAGGACATAGAAGACAAAAAGATAATACAAAAAAATCAATGAAACAAAAAATCAATGAAACAAAAGCTGGTTCAAAAAGATAAACAAGATCGATGGTCCCTTTAGCTAGACTGACCAAGAAAAAGAGAGAAAAACCCAAATAAACACAATCAGAAACACAAAAGATGAAGTCACATCTGACCCTGAAGAAATACAAAAGATCATTAGAGACTACTACGTATATACGTACACTTGTATGGAAACAAACTTGAAAACCTCAAGGAAATGGAGGAATTTCTCTCATCACACAACCTGCCTAGGTTGATACAAGAATAAATTGAGGCCCTAAATAGACCAATAACAATCAAGGAAATTGACCACGTAATAAGAAAACTACTCCAAAAATAGCCCTGGTCCAGATGGCTTTCCAGCAGAATTCTACAAGACATTTAAGGAGGAGCTGATTCCAATCCTACTGAATATTTCAGGCGATTGATAAAGATGGAACTCTCCGCAAATCATTTTACGAAGCTAGCATCACATTGAAACCCAAGCCAGGTAAAGACCCAACATAGAAAGAGAACTACAGGCCAATATCTTTGATGAACATAGATGCTAAAATTTTCAACAAGATCCTAGCAAACCGTATTGAACAACACATCTCAAAAATCATCCATCATGACCAAGTAGGCTTCATCCCTGGGATGCAAGGCTGGTTCAACATTTGTAAAACCATAAATGTAATTAAATACATCAACAGATGTAAAAAAACAACAACACATGACTATATCATAAGACGCAGAAAAAGCTTGTGATAAAATCCAGCATAAATCCAAGGATTTTGATAAAATCCCTTTTTGATAAACACCCTCGAATATCTAGGCATATGAGAAACATACTTCAAAATAGTAAAAGCCATCTATGAGAAACCGACAGCCAGCATACTCGTAAATGGACAAAAATTGGAACCATTTCCCCTGAAAACTGGAACAAGACAAGGATGTTCACTCTCATCCCTCTTGTTCAATATAGTATTAGAAGTCCTGGCTAGAGCAATCAGAGAAGAGAAGGCAATCAGGGGTATCCAAATAGGAAAAGAGGAAGTCAAGTTATCTCTCTTTGCAGATGACATGATTGTGTACCTTGAAAACCCAAGAGAGACTGTCAAAAACCTCCTTACACTGATTAAGGCCTTTGGCCAAGTCTAAGGATATAAAATAATTGTGAAAAAGACAATTGCATTTCTTCACACCAATAATAAACAAACAGAAACCCAAATAAAAAGCACAATTCCATTTACAATAGCCACAAAAAAAATGAAATACCTTGGCATCTTCCTAACCAGAGATGTGAAAGACCTTTACATTGAAAACTACAAAACTCGGCTCAAAGAAATCAAAGATGACACAAACAAGGGGAAAAATATCCCATGCTCATTGGTTGGAAGAATCAACATTGTGAAGATGTCCATCTTATCTAAGGCAATCTACAGATTCAATGCAATACCTATCAAATTACCAGAACCATTCTTCTCAGACGTAGAAAAAAACAACACAGGAATTCATATGGAAACACAAATGACCAAGAATAGCCAGAACAATCCTCAGCAAAAAAAAAAAAAACAAAGCAGGCAGTATCACATTACCAGACTTCAAACTATACTATAAAGCTACAATCATCAAAACAACTTGGTACTCGTATAGGAACAGGCATATAGATCAATGGAATATAATTGAGATTCCAGAAGCGAAACCTCAATTTCTCAACCAACTCATCTTCAACAAAGCCTCCACCACCTGCCACTGGGGAGAGGAGAACCTATTCAGTAAATGGTGCTGGGAAAACTGGCTGACCACATGCAGAAGATTGAAACAGAACCCCTATCTATCCCCACACACAAAAATTAATTCCAAATGGATCAGATACCTAAATGTAAAACCTCAAACCATAAGAACCTTAGAAAATGAAGGACATACCCTCATGGAAATTGGAACTGGCATCCAATTCCTGAACAAAACCCGAAACCCACAGGCCATAAGAGATAAGGTAGACAAGTGGAACCTCATTAAACTGACAAGCTACTGCAAAGCCAAAGAAACCATCAAGAGAGCATGGAGACAGCCTACAGAGTAGGAAAAAGTATTTGCCAACTCCAGGTCTGACAAAGGTTTAACATCTTGGATCTACAAGGAACTCAAATGTGCTGAAAAGAAAAAAACAAACAACTCCATCATAAAATGGGCAAAAGATATGAACAGACACTTCACAAAGGAAGACATCCGAGCAGCCAACAGACACATGAAGAAATTTTCAGCCTCACTAATCATCAGGGAGATGCAAATCAAAACCACACTGAGATACTACCTAACTCCAGTCAGAATGGCAATTATCAATAACTGAAAAAACAACAGTTGCTGGATAGGGTGTGGCAAAAAGGGAACACTTCTACACTGTTGGTGGGAGTGTAAGCTAGTGCAACCTCTGTGGAAAGCAGTGTGGCGATTCCTAAAAACTTCAAATATCAACCTCCCATATGACCCTGCAATCTCCCTACTGGGAATATACCTGAAGAACTCAAATCACTCTATCAAAAAGATACCTGCACACGAATATTTATTGCAGCCTTGTTCACAATAGCAAGAACTTAGAAGTAACCATGCTGTCCATCAAAAGAGGACTGGATTAAAAAAATGTGGTACGTATACACTATGGAATACTACGCAGACATAAAAAAGAACAAAATCATGAATTTCACAGCAACCCGGATGGAACTAGAGTCTATAATACTGAGTGACCCCTCACAGAAACAAAGATCTGAGTATCACATGTTCTCACTCATATAGTGGACCTTGATCATTCAACGTATTACCATAAGAAAATGACTGACAGTGGTGGGAAACTATGGGGGTAGGGGAAGGAGATGGGATTAATGGTAGTAGACATCTGTCTAGAGACGGGGAGACACCTTTTATCAACAAGGGTGCCTGAACGAAGCATATTTGTATACCTAACCCTTAAGTGTACCCCACAATATCATAATAAAACATATTGATTATATAAAAAAAAACAAAATCAAGAAAATAAAAAGGTAAGCCATTACCTTTTGTTCAGTATTTTCCTTCTTTCTTTTTTTAAAAAAACGTAGAGACAAGGTCTCACTATGCTGCCCAAGCTGGTCTTGAACTCAGTCTCAAGTGATCCTCCTGCGACAGCCTCCCCAAGTGCTGGAATTACAGGTGTGCGGCACTGTGCCCAGATTATTCAGTATTTTCTGAAAGCTTAAAAGCGGAAAGAAGCTGGCTTGGTGGTTCAGCCTGTAATCCCGCACTTTGGGAGGCTGAGGTGAGTGGACTGCCTGAGCCCACGAGTTCGAGACTCGCCTGGGCAACTTGGTGAGACCTCATCTCTACAATAAATCAAAAATCAGCCGGGCGCGGTAGCGCGCGCCTGTAGTTCCAGCTACTTGGAAGGCTGAGGTGGAAGGATTGCCGGAGCCCAGCAGGTCGAGGCTGTGGTGGCCGGGAGCGGCCACTGCACTCTAGTCTGGGTGACAGAGTGAGACTCCAACTCAAAAAAAAAAAAAAAGCTGAAAGAGCATACTACCAGAGGAAAACCCCACTGGAAAGAATAGCTACTAAAAGCAGAAATAGCTATAGAGAGTACTTGAACCTAAAAGCAAAGATGTATACAATCAGAGTGGTTCTAGGGCAACTGCTGTTGGGTCTTGGGGCTCTAGGATTGGTTAGAATACTGTACTTGAAACAGCTGATTAGTTACGATTCTAATCCCTGATTAGTGAGTTACAGAAGATACCTGCCCCTAGTTTGAAGTGATGAGGATGAGTTTATGTTGGAGAAGGAACATAGCGCCCCAGATTTGATGAAAAATACTTATCTAAGATCCAGGAAACTCAACAAGCCCCACATATGATAAATACAAAGTGACCCATTCCTACATACATCATAAACTGCTAAAAGCAACAAAGAGAAAATCCTGTAAGCAATAAGAGAAAAAAAATTATCACATATAATGAATAATAATATAATTAATGGCTTACTTTTCTTCAGAAGCAATGGAGGCCAGTTGGAAATAAAAACCTCATTGTCAAATTGCTCAAAGAAGAAAAAGAGCTGCTAACCAATAATTCCGTATCTAGCTTAAAACCATCTTTCAAGAAATAAAGCGCAGTAAGATTCCTAAACTGCTGGGAGAATTTTTTATAGCAGACCTGACCTACAAGAAATGCTAAAGGAGGTTCTTTAGGCTGAAAGGAAATGACACAGAGTAACTTGAATCCAAGCGAAGGAATAAAGAGTGCTGGGGAAAGGTAATTATGTTGGTAAGTATAATGTGTGTATGTGTATGTTCTTTTATCTTAATTTTTACAAGATCATAAGATTATTGTTTAAAATAAATGTAATACTGTACTGTTGGGCTGAGTTTCTATGGATGTAAGTAATACGAGGTGGGACCCAAAAAACCCAGAATTTATTTATAAAAAAACTGTGTATTTATTCTTACAAAGTTTAAACTTCAATCACCTTCTAAGTACTTTCCTTTTGATGCAATACACCTATCGGGATGCTTTTTCCACTGCTCAAAATAGTTTTGAACTCATCAGTAGTGTTTCTGCCATTTTTTGTTTTGCCTCTTCCACATTACAAAATGTTTCCTTTTGAGGACTTTTTTTTTCATCTCAGGGTGAGACTGGGTGAAAAGGGAGGATGGGGCACAAAGGTCATGCTGTTTCTGGCAAAAAACTGCTTAACACTCAGTGCAGTATAGACAGGTGCACTCATAAATCTCCCATCATGAAATGGGCACATGTGTTAAAAGAATCTTCCCCCCAAAAAAATTCACTGAAGCTGCATGCAGCATCTCACAACAATACATTCTTGGACACTGATGTCGATGAACTTCTAGAACACTTACAAGCAGGGGAAGCTTGTACTACAAGGGGATTGCCCTCTGTAAAGTCAATTCCATTTTTTTGAGGGGGGTTCTCCCCCACTCCGTACATGACAATAAAAGCATGAAGGATGAGGAGGAAAATGTAATTATATTGGCGCAAAGTTGCTAGATTTTGCCAGACTTAAGTTAGTAGATCAAGATATGGTATATACTGTGATCCCTAGAGAAACTATTAAGAAAGTAATGGGGTGGGGTGGGGTAGGCAGTTGAGGAAAACTGCCAGAGGAGGGAGGGGCACACCTCACCAAGAAGGATACCTGCATAATGAACATCTGTATATCTAACCCTAAACTGTAACCCACATCTTTAAAATTAAAAAAATTAAAATAAAAAAGAAAGTAGTTGAAAAATATATAGCTAAAATATCAACAGAAGAGTTAAAATGACACACTAAAAGCCAACCATTTCAATAATTACATTAAATGGAAATGGTCTAAACATCTCATCAAAAGTCAGAAATTATAGACTGAATAGAACAGCAAGATCCAATACCTAAAAACCTATATACTAAAAGTAAAACATGAGAAAAAATATTATGCAAATAGTAGCCACATGAGCAGTATTTATGTTAATATCAGATAATATAGACTTTCAGACAGGAAATATCAAGATGGACATTTCATAATGATAAAAGGGTCAATGTATGGAGAAGATATAACAATTATACATCTACATGTGCTTTTTTTTTTTTTTTTGAGTCGGAGTCTCATTCTGTCACCCAGGCTGGAGTGCAGTGGCATGCTCATAGCCACCACAGCCTTCATCTGCTGGGCTCAGTTGATCCTTCTGCTTCAGCCTTCCAAGTAGCTGGAACTACAGATATGCACTATCATGTCCGGCTAATTTTTGATTTATTGTAGAGATGAGGTCTCGCCAAGTTACCCAGCTGGTTGTGAACCCCTGGGTGTAGGCAATCCTCTCACCTAGGCCTCCCAAAGTGCTGGGATTACAGCCTTGAGCCACCGCATTAGGCCATATTATAGGCACATTTTAAGAGAGAAAACGATAGTTAAAGAAGATAGGCTGAGGAGATCTAACATAGACATAATAGTACAAAGGTTAGACAAATATCAGAATTAAATAAATATTCAATAAAACTTTCCCAAGACAAAAGATTTGAAACTACATGTTGATTGGGTATATCATGATAGAGGAAACTGACCCTAAAAGGATATACTGTAGTACATTTACTTGATTTTAAAATAAATAGATTCCTGTGTGAAATCAGGGAAAATGATCATGTCACATATAAGAAGGAAAAATTTTAGTAATTTTCAGTATTAGAAGACAATATAAAAACTTTTATGAGGCACTCAAAGAAGCTTTATAGGATATAAACATTCTTTGGCAAAAAAAAAAAAAAAAAAGCTTTAAATATGAAAGAGCATTTTTCTCATGAGCTTTACTGAGGAAATTCAGAAAGTTAAATTTAACAAACTAAACGATGACAAGGGAAGTTATGGCAAAAAGACCAGTGATGGACACTGAATATTTTTAATGTAGATATTATATCTGCAAAGCAGAACATAAATGTTACCTCTTATAATAACAGAGAAATGGTACAACAAACAAATATTAATAAAGGAAAAATGAGAAATGGGAGGCTAATCACCTCATTTGTGATACCAAGGAGCCAAAGTATACCACCTAAAACTGATAAATACAAATTATAACAGTATATACATAGTTATACTACAAAAAGCAACACTGAGAAAGATAAATAGCAATAGAATATAAAAAAAATATTGTATCTAGACAAGAAAAAAGACAGGACAAACATAAAAAGTAAAAATGTATAAGGGAAATATAACTATATGAACCAAAGGAAATTAAAAGGAATAAGTAGAAAACACTTGGTTAAACCCCATGTAAATAAAATAGAAATGCTATGTGAATACAGTTAAATCTTTAAGGAACAAATAATTCCAACACTAATCTGTTCCCAAGAATTGAATAAAAGGAAAAAGTTCCAAATTCTTTTCCAAGGAAGTGTAAACTGTTATCAAGGTCCAACTAAAATTATGCTAAGAAGGAAAACAATGTACTATCCCATTTATGAATACCTAAACAAAAATATGTTAAAACTTAGCAAACAGAATCCAGTAACACATTAAAAGACTACATCCTAATAAGTTTATTCTAAAAACTCCATGCCAATATTATAAAATTTTATTACAATTAATCAAATTAAAAAGGGTTTAAAGAAAAAAACCATATAATCATCTCCAAAGATGGTGAAAATGAGTATGACAGAATTCAACATTTTGATAAGATACAAGTGGAAATGAAGAGTACTTCCTTAACATACTAGAATATAGGTATTTCACATAAAAAGCTAGTATCATGTTTGAATTAGAAAGCAGCAGTTGGGCTTGGTGGCTCAGCCTGTAATCCCAGCGCTTTGGGAGGCCAAGGTGAGTAGATTGCCTGAGCCCGCGGGTTTGAGACCTGCCTGGGCAAGTTGGTGAGACCTCATTTCTACAATAAATAAAAAAAACCCAGCTGGGTGTGGTAGCGTGCGCCTGTAGTTCCAGCTATTTGGAAGGCTGAGGCGGAAGGATCGCCGGAGCCCAGCAGGTCGAGGGTGTGGTGGCTGGGAGCAGCCACTGCACTTGTCTGGGCGACAGAGTGAGACTCCAACTCAAACAAAAAAAGCACCAGAAGAAACTAAAATAAGGAACATGACAGGATGCCCTCCATTACCACCATCAGGTAAATTATACTAAAGTACCTGAACAAACAGAAAGCAACCATGGTTGCAGAAAGCTTTAAAATCACAGTACTGATCTCCCTTAATGCAATAAAAATAAAATATCAACTGGGTGATTTATTATTTATTTACTTTTTTGTTAGGGATAACAAAAATCTAAACCAGAAATGCTGGGGAAAAAAAAAAGAGCTTTGAGGAAAGATTGCCATAACAAATATTAAACAACACTGAAAAGCCTCTTTAATCAAAAGTGTGGTCAAGGTGTATGGAGCCACTAGAACAAAATAGAAAACCTAGAAACAAATCAAATACATGTAAAACTTCAATGTAAGATAAAATCTTCTCAAGTCAGTGAAGAAAAGGTGGACTATTCAATAAAACATAACCTACCTTGAATAACACCTAGGAATAAGAAAGCTCTTTCTAACTATAGACAAAGTCCAGAATACATAAAAGTTCTATTAACTTTATAACAACAACAAAAAACCTTCTGCATGACAGATGAAAAAAAAAATAGATGCAAATACATGTGACAAAATGAGAAAAAATTTTCAACTCATATAACAATGGCTAAACACTAATATATACAGAGTTCTTAAAAATTCACATTTAAAAAATATTGAGAACCTAATAGAAAGCAATGAGCTACTACTTCTATGTCCCACAATGCAAACATCAGCAGCATCATGAGGGCATGAGTCCTCAGGCCTGGCATATAGTAGAGGCTCAATAAATGTTTATTCAATGAATTTTATAGCTGACGGTTATTATATACAACTAGAAACATGAAAATTACTTTTATAAAATTAACGATTTGCAAGAGCCTAGATGAAAAGATAATCTGACTTATGTTTCTAAAATTAGTGAGAGTGGAAACTAAGTTATTTCTAGATGTTTCAACAGAGGGCAGGGCTAGAGAGCACAAACTGTATAGCATGAATGAATAACTTTAATAAACTCACACATGAGTGTCTTGTCTGCTGATCAAAGGAAATCCAGCATAGGAAATAACAAAGTTAGCACTGTAATCTTTAAAATCAAAGGACAATATGTATAATTAGGGGCGTGATAAAGGCTTTTTCATTGGAGGCTTATAGATAAATTAAACATAATATACAGTGAAGAAGAACTTGAATTTACCTTCTACCATATTACCATCCTTCTGAAAAATTCTCTCTTCACACCACTGACAATGGATCAGGTATTGAATCTTCTTGGCTGTTTCATCTGCTGAAGTAGGTCCCCTCAAAACTCTCACAACTACCAATACAAAATGTTCCAGAGCCACTGCAAACAGTACTTCTATGCCTTTATTGCATCGGGCTGCAGCTCTATAATAAATTTTTAAAAATTATTTTAGGGGCTTATCATTTTCCCGTGTTTGGCATTATATTGACAATACTAGATAGTAAACTACGGATGGGCTATGGAAAATCAAGAAAAATTCAATTCTTAGTAGCAGTGCTTTTAAAAGATCATTACTGTAACTTTTACTCAAATTGAAATACAGGAAATAAAGGATGCTTGGCAGAATCTACAGTTTCTAGACATTTTCCCTTATGATATCCTCTCAATATGACTATATTGTCTGGTTTTCAGTGTCATTTTGTTTCACCACCACCTTTCTTCCTTTTTATTTATTTTTCTCTGTAAAACCTTGAGGAATGACTACAAGCAGGGCAGTATGCTACCTGCTGAATATTGCAAAAAGTGAATAGTAATAAGTCCTTTCCACCATTAATTTTAGACTTTTTTGGATTAAGTTACACTAGATATGCCATTTATATACTTAATTTCCCCTCTGAGGTCATAGACTAAATTTAGTGCATATGTATTAATTTGAATTTTTTGGCATAACTTTATAAACATTTGTAAGTAAATCCTTGGCATGTAAAAACTGAACTTCAGAGTTTTCAGTTAATTAGGAAGAACCCTGAAGGTCTATGAAGCCTGACAATCTGCATTTGTGCTGAGGTAGGAATTTCCACCTAAATGCTGTGAAGTTAGTGTTAGTGCTAGTGAGTGAGCTGGCTGGTCATCCACTATATAGTCTCAATGTCCGTTTATGTTATATTATTATTCTAGCATAATCCTCTGTGATAGGTGCTCAAAAAAAAGATTCCTTTCTTAAAATATACTTTTGTTTGGAAATCCTAATGAGAAACATTACTTCCTGTTTTATAAAATCATTTTGCAGAATCAAGTTTATAAGTCATCATTTTATCCAAACTACTATAAATAAAGAAGATGGGTTGGGTTCGGTGGCTCAGCCTGTAATTCCAGCACTTTGGGAGGCTGAGGCGAGTAGGTTGCCTGAGCCTACAGATTCGAGACCAACCCGGGAGACCTCGTCTCTACAATAAAAAAGTTAAAAAAAAAAATTAGCTGGGCATGGTAGCGCGTGCCTGCAGTTCCGGCTACTTGGAAGGTTGAGGCAGAAGGATCGATGGAGCCCAGCAGGTGGATGCTGGGGTGGCCATGAGTGTGTCACTGCACTCCAGCCTGGGTGGCAGAATAAGACTCTAACTCAAAAAATAAGAAGATGGAATGAATATAAAACAAATGATTGTTTCCAAATCTAAAAACAATTTTGCTTTTTTTCATGTTGCTATCCCTTATCTACCCTACATTATTGAAATAAACTGATTTGAAATTAACTTTCACTTTTGTCTTTTCTTTCTTACTACATTAATTATTTTAATAACATTTTAAGTTGGAGAGTAAACTGACTATTTCAGGCATAAGCTTTTAAATAAATTTCTAACAGCTACAAGATAACATTAAAAACAAATCAAGATTAGATATAGAATACAGAATTTATAATTTGTGGATACTTTGAAAAATAAGATATGTCTTTCTTGTACTATTATCTCTTTTTATCATACACTAAAACATATTAGGTATACTGTTGGCAATTCAGTACCTTGCCACTGCGGCTACAACAATTCTGGCAGCTAGTTCCTTGTAATACTCAGTTCGGACAATGTTACATCCGTAGTGACGTCGGGCAACATGTTGCGCCTTGGCATATAAAGAACTGATATCTGTAGAAGTCACTGATACTATGCCAAGGTTTCTTATATTTCTGAATGCAGAATCTAGATAGTTCACTGATGTTCCAAAAGGATCTAGGTGACTAAAAATCAGAAAGAATATAAACATATTTAAAGTCATATTAATAACAAAATTATACTAATGTAATTATTTCTAATGATAAAATTCCATGCATTGAAAAGTACATTGCAAACCTATTTTAAATAAATAATTCTGTTTTTAAAGTAAGTAATAAAAGGTTAGTATGATATGTCAGATATGTAAAAATAAAGTGTCACAACCAGGAATTTTATTGTAAATACTAGAAGATTTTCTTACTGCATACCTCAGGCCAATTTAAACAAACAAATAACAAACTGTATTAATTTTTAACTATGTCTCCCTGAAAAATTCAAGATTGATTTATAAACTGAAAGAGGAAATCTTTTCTACTTACATGAAATCAAAAGATCTCAAATGCATCAATACGTTGGCATCCATTTTGGTCACCTTAATATTACCAAAGCTTCCTTCTCCTTCTTCAAGAATATCATCACTCTTTTCATTTTCCTTACTGTCTACCACTACTTTCAATTTATTTAAATGGCAGTTTTCCTGAATCAATGTCACAGAGTTTTCATTCAAGTCATTGATTGTAACTTTGACTGCATTTCCAAGATGTTTTGCCCACTGTAATCCCATTATCCCTTAGGAAAAATGAGGAGGAAAATGAATTTTAAAACTTTAAGACTTAAAGACTAAACACAGTATAATAGTAATAAAATATAATTTTATGAATAATAAAAAAGAATTGCTACAAAATTGCAATATTTTCATAAATAACTTATTCTACTTTCTTGCCACAAAACTTATCAATAAAAATTATCACAAAAGATGTATCTAGGGGGGACCAAGATGGCAACAGCATAGGTGAACTTGTGAGATTCTCTGAATGTGGAGTTCCCAAAAAGACTCTTACTTTTCTTCCCCCAACCCCCAGCCCACCACCAGTAAGCGCTGGTCCGAGGCCTGGAGACCCCTGGTCCCACGCAGGGCCGAATACTGCGGGCCCCTGCTGCTGCTGTTCCACAGCGTGCGTGGGAGTCTCGGGTCTCAGCTAGCTTCCTGGATACAACGTCTCTCATCGTCACCAAGCTGGTGGTCACTCAGGGAGGCTCTGGGCACCCGCCCCTCAGACACATCAGTCCCATTCCTGGCTGAAGTACCCTGTGGGGGGCCCAGGGCTACTCTCGCCACTCACCGCCTGCCTGTTGGAGCATTGGAGCTCTGGAGCTCCGGGCCCACCCTAGCTGAGGCACTCAGCCCGTGACCCCAAGCTTGGGGACCTAGACAAGCGGAGAGAAAGGGATCTACAAAAGAGAATCTGCCTACGCCTTTCTCCAGGCAGAGATTTCCATTGCCCTGCCGACCTATCAACAAACTCCACCTCGGTTCCTAAGGTAACCTTGCTAAACAGGAGACAAAGCCCCACACCTAAGCTGAATCAGATAAAAGCAACTCCTAGGCAGCCAAACCCAAGCTGTGAGTAAACCTAGCTGCCTGCAATGGAAAAACAAAGGGGAGAGACCGGAGATCAGAACAGAAGTGATTTTAGTCTGATCTCTTATTGTGACTTATGATTTTATTATTTTGACTGTTTATTTTGATCATGTTTGTTGTTTGCCTTCTGACTTACACTATTTCATGTTTATATTGGTCTGTCTATGTGTAACTATCAGTATTATTTAGGGAATATTTCTGATGTGTCTTCTTCCACTTCTCTCTGGCCTTGTGTCTCTTTCTCACCTTAGTTGGTATGTATGTCTGTTTTCCCTCTCGCTCTTCTCTCTCTCTCTAACTTCCTACTGACTCCCCCTTCCTCCATTATTTTCCTCTTTTATACCCCCATTTTAATCTAGGAACCAAGACTACATACTGCTGAACGGACAGATTGTAAGGCAGAGGGAAATAGGTTCCAGTGTGCTCATATACCTGTTTGTGGATGCTAGAATCAGCATATACACTCTGAACCACAGCTTCCCTTTCAATTAAAATCAAAACTGCAAAAAGTACAGATTGCAGCCTACACTCCAACCTCAAAAGTGAACAAAGCCAGAAGACCCTCATAGGAAGAACAGGATATAGCAGAAGAGAAATAAAAGCAACCCCACCTTCCCTAAAAAACAGAATTAAAGAGGGGAAGGGAAAGGGGGACAGAGAGAAAAATCTACACAAATGAAGAAAAACTGAAAGAAGAGTATGGGTCTCTCCCAGTCCCCTGGGAGGGCAGACACTGAGAAAACTGACTTCGGAATGCAAACAATGAAGAGCCCCCAGAATGAAGGGTCTCAAACTACAAACGTTGATATCAAGACAATAATGGAGAGATTAAAAAGAATTAAGGAGAAACAAGAAGAAACTAGGAAGGAGCTGATATCTGAGATAACAGTAATAAAGAATACTGTGAATGAAATAAATAACAAACTGATAAGCATGGAAAGCAGAATTACCCAAGCAGAAGAAAGAATCTCAGAGCTTGAGGACCAAAATATAGAACTAACCCAAACTCTTAAAAACACAGAAAATAAGCTCAAAAAGACAGAACAAAACCTTCAAGAGATGAGCGATTACTTCAAGAGACCAAACCTAAGAGTAATTGGCATACCTGAGGCAGAAAGAGAGACAGAGACCACACTAGAACAAACTTTCCATGATATCATTCAAGAAAACTTCCCTTATCTAATCAGTGATGTAAAAATTCAAACAGAAGAGATTCAGAGAACTCCGCAAGACAACAAATGAGAAGACCAACTCCTAGACACATAATAATTTGCCTAAACAAAGTAGGTATAAAAGAAAAAATTGTAAAGGCAACAAGAGAAAAAGGCCAGATCACCTACCATGGAAGACCAATCAGAATAGCAGCAGATTTATCTACAGAAACCCTGCAGGCTAGGAGAGCTTGGAGCCCTATCTTCAAAGTCCTAAAAGAGAAACAATTTCAACCAAGAATAACTTACCCGGCCAAGCTAAGCTTCATCAACGAGGGAGAATTAAAATCTTTCCCAGATATCCAATCCCTAAGAACTTATGTTGCCACCAAACCACCTCTACATGAAACACTTAAGAAAGTACTAAACACAGAAGAAAAGGAAAAAAGAACAATGTTCTTCACAAGAGTACAGGGAAAAGAATAAAATATACATGAACCAACCCCAAAACCAAAAGAAAGACAAAAAAGAACCAAGTGGAAGAACAACAACGTTATAGGAACTGTATGATAGGGATTAACTTTCACATTTCAATAATTAGCCTGAATGTGAATGGACTAAACGCACCACTGAAAAGACATAGAATGGCAAAACGGATGAAATATCACCAGGCAACAATATACTGCCTTCAAGAGACCCATCTCACTAGAAAGGACATTCACAGACTCAAAGTAAGAGGATAGGAAACAAATTTCCAGGCGAATGGAACACAAAAGAAAGGAGGAGTCGCAATCCTAATTTCAGACAAAATACCATTTAAGCTATCAAAAATTAAAAAGATACAGAGGGCCACGATATAATGATAAAAGGTTCACTCCATCAAAGAAAGAAATATCTATCCTAAACATATATGCACCCAACATAGGTGCGCCAACTTTCATAAAGCAACTTCTAGGAAAACTAAAGAAAGATATTTACTCTAACACCATCATAACTAGGGAATTTAAGACCCCACTCACAACCCTAGACAGATCATCAGGACAAAAAATCAGAAAGGAGATCCGGAACCTCAAGGTGACTCTGGACCAAATGGACTTAACTGATACCTACAGAACGCTCCATCCAAAGACCACAGAATACACATTCTACACATCACTGCATGGAATGTATTCTAAGATCGACCACATAATTGGCCATAAATCAAGCATAAGCAAATCTAAAAGGACCGAAATTGTACCATGCACCTTCTCGGACCACAGAGGAATAAAAATAAACATTGACAGCAACAAAGTCCCCCCAAAACCCACAAAGACATGGACACTAAACAGCATGATACTTAACAACTCCTGGGTCAATGATGAAATCAAAACAGGGATCAAAAGATACCTGGAAACAAATAAAAATGAAGAAACATCTTACCAAAATCTCTGGGACACCTTAAAAGCTGTAGTAAGAGGGGAATTTATATCCCTACAAACACACATGAAGAAAATGGAAGAATCACAAATTAACAGCCTTAGAAGCCACCTAAGGAAGCTGGAAAAGCAAGACCACAAAAACCCTAATTTCAGCAGAAGAATTCAGATCACCAAAATAAAAGCCCAAATCCAGGACATAGAAGACAAAAAGATAATACAAAAAATCAATGAAACAAAAAGCTGGTTCTTCGAAAGGATAAACAAGATCGATGGTCCCCTAGCCAGACTGGCCAAGAAAAAATGAGAAAACCACAAATAAGCACAATCAGAAACACAAAAGATGAAGTCACATCTGACCCTGAAGAAATACAAAAGATCATTAGAGACTACTATGTACACTTGTATGGAAACCAACTTGAAAATCTTAAGGAAATGGAGGACTTTCTGACATCACACAACCTACCTAGGTTGGAACAAGAAGAAATTGAGACCAATAACAATCAAGGAAATCAACTACGTAATAAGAAAACTACCTACAAAAAAAAGCCCTGGTCCAGATGGCTTCCCAGCAGAATTCTACAAGACATTTAAGGAGGAGCTGATATCAATCCTACTGAAGGTATTCCAGGCTATTGAAAAAGATGGAACTCTCGCCAAATGATTTTACGAAGCCAACATCACATTGATACCCAAGCCAGGTAAAGATCCAACAATGAAAGAGAACTACAGGCCAATATCTTTGATGAACATAGATACTGAAATTCTCAACAAGATCGTAACGAACCGCATTCAACAACACATCTCAAAAATCATCCATCATGACCAAGTAGGCTTCATACCTAGGATGTGAGGCTGGTTCAAAATTCGTAAAACCATAAATGTAATTAAATACATCAACAGATATCAAAACAAAATCACATGATTATATCATTAGATGCAGAAAAAGTTTTTGATAAAATTCAGCACTCCTTCTTGATAAAAACCCTTGAACATCTAGGCATACGGGGAACATACCTCAAAATAGTAAAAACCATCTATGAGAAACCCACAGCCAGCATACTCCTAAACAGACAAAAATTGGAACCATTTCCCCTGAAAACTGGAACAAGACAAGGATGCCCACTCTTACCCCTCCTGTTCAATATAGTATTGGAAGTCCTGGCTAGAGCAATCAGAGAAGAGAAGGCAATCAGGGGTATCCAAATAGGAAAAGAGGAAGTCAAATTATCTCTCTTTGCAGATGATAAGATTGTGTACCTTGAAAACCCAAGAGAATCTGTCAAAAACCTCATTACACTGATAAAGCCTTTGACAAAGTCTCAGGATACAAAATAAATGTGCATAAGACAATGGCATTTCTTTACACCAATAATAAACAAAGAGAAACCCAAATAAAAACCACAATCTCATTCACAATAGCCACAAAAAAAAAAAAATGAAATACCTTGGCATCTTCCTAACCAGAGACGTGAAAGACCTTTACAATGAAAACTACAAAACACTGCTCAAAGAAATCAAAGATGACACAAACGAGTGGAAAAATATCCCATGCTCATTGGTTGGGAGACTCAACATTGTGAAGATGTCCATCTTACCTAAGGCAATCTACAAATTCAATGCAATACCCATCAAATTACAAGCAACATTTTTCTCAGACCTAGAAAAAACAACACAGGAATTCATATGGAAACACAAGAAAAAAATAGCCAGAACAATTCTCAGCAAAAAAAAACAAAGCAGGTGGTATCACATTACCAGACTTCAAACTTTAGTATAAAGCTACAATCATCAAAACAGCTTGGTATTGGTACAGGAATAGGCATATAGATCAATGGAATAGAATTGAGATTCCAGAAGCAAAACCTCAATTTCTCAACCAACTCATCTTCGACAGGGCCTCCACCACCTACCACTGGGAAGAGAAGAACCTATTCAGTAAATGGTGCTGGAAAAACTGGCTGACTACATGCAGAAGACTGAAACAGGACCCCTATCTATCTCCATGCACAAAGGTTAACTCCAAATGGATCAGAGACCTAAATGTAAAACCCCAAACCATAAGAACCTTAGAAAATGAAGGACATACCCTCACGGAAATCGGAACTGGCCTCCAATTCCTGAACAAGACCCAAAACTCACAGGTCATAAGAGAGGGGATAGACAACTGGGACCTTATTAAACTGACAAACTTCTGCAAAGCCACAGAAACCTTCAAGAGAGCAGGGAGACTGCCTACAGACTGGAAAAAGTACTTGCCAACTCTAGGTCAGACAAAGGTTTAACATCTTGGATCTACAAGGAACTCAAACGTGCTGAAAAGAAAAAAACAAACAACCCCATTATAAAATGGGCAAAAGATATGAACAGACACGTCACAAAGAAAGACATCCAAGCAGCCAATAGACATATGAAGAAATGTTCAACCTCACTAATCATCAGGGAGATGCAAATCAAAACCACACTGAGATACCACCTAACTCCAGTCAGAATGGCAATTATCAATAACTCAAAAAATAACAGCTGCTGGAGAGGGTGTGGCGAAAAGGGAATACTTCTACACTGTTGGTGGGAGGGTAAACTAGTGCACCTCTGTGGAAAGCAGTGTGGCGATTCCTAAAAGTTTCAAATATCAACCTCCCATATGACCCCACAATCCCCCTACTGGGAATATAGCCGGAAGAACTCAAATCACTCTATAAAAAAGATACCTGCACACGTATGTTTATTGCAGTATTGTTCACAATAGCAAGAACCTGGAAGCAGCCATGCCGCCCATCAAAAGAGGACTGGATTAAAAAAATGTGGTACATATACACGATGGAATACTACGCAGCCATAAAAAAAAAAAACAAAATCATGAATTTTGCAGCAACCTGGATGGAACTAGAGTCTATAATACTGAGTGACCTCTCACAAAAACAAAGGTCCAAGTATCACATGTTCTCACTCATATAATGGACCTTGAACATCCAACCTAATATTATAAGAAAATGATTGACAGTTGTGGGAAACTATGGGGGGGGAAGGGAGATGGGATTAACAGTAGCAAATCTGTCGGGATGGGGAAGCACCTCTTATCAATAGGGTGCCTGAATGAAACGTATTTGTATACCTAATCCTTAACTGTACCCCACAACATCATAATAAAAAATATTGATTATAAAAAAATGTATCTAACAGATTTTCATTAAGCCGTGTTATTAATCCTTGTTATAAAACTTTTTGAATGATCCTTGTTGAAATATAATCTCTATGTATGTTTTTTATTTTGTGGAATAGTAGCTGCTGTTTTCTTTGTTGTCTTTTTCTTACAGTGGAATACTTTTTTTTTAAACAAAATCTAAAAGAGAAACTCAATTACATAACATGAATAAGAGTGGGGTTATTCTGCTTGACGGGAGGATGGGTAGTTGGAACTCTATGTGCTAAAGTTTACCCTCATGCACTAATATATGACACACAACTTCTCTAGATCAACACTTCTCTTTTTTGTGTGTATGAGTTGGAGTCTCACTCTGCCGCCCAGGTTGAAGTGCACTGGCATGCTCATGGCCACTGTAGCCTTACTTGTTGGGCTCATGTGATCCTTCTGACTCAGCCTTTCAAGTAGCTGGAACCACAGGCATGTGCCATCACACCCGGCTAATTTTTTTGATTTACTGTAGAGATGAGGTCTTACCACGTTGTCCAGGCTGGTCTCAAACCCCTGAGCTCTGGCAATCCTCTTGCCCTGGCCTCCCAAACTACTGGGATTACAGGCTTGAGCCAGAGTGCCTGGCTGATCAACACCTTTCAAACACTGCACAACAGTATTGTTGTGAATTAAAAAGAACAACTTTTTATATATGTAAGCAAGTGATCAAGAAGAATTCAGACCAAGAAAGTCCCTTCTCACAAGCTTTCCATACCTACTAGATTTAAGTCATTAGGTACATTCATTACAAAATGGGAGATGGTGACACAAGCCCAGTCAATATGGGTTAGAAAATCTCTTATGTATTGAAGTATTGGCCATCTTCTCCATATATGTCTCATAAATGGATAAAATTAATATCTATTGTGTTATGGACTTTATATATATTTTTAATATTTTCACAATAGGCCCGTGAGGTAAGTTCTAACAACCACATTTTAGGGATGGCAAAACATGCAAAATAATTGCTACAAACCTCATATTACAAAGACACATTAAAAAGATAAAGCTGGAAAGATCTTCCTCAAACATTAGTTTTAAATATTTCAGATTTTAAAAAAGAGCAGAGGTCAGGAGCAATGGCTCATGCCTGTAATCCCAGCACTTTGGGAGGCTGAGAGTTACTTGAGCCCAGGAGTTCAAGACCAGCCTAGATTCTCATCTCTACAAAAATCAAAAAATTTGCCAGGCAAAGAATTGTCTGAGCCCAGGAGGTGGAGACTACGGTGAGCTGTGATTGTGCCACTGCACTCCAACCTTGGTGGGAATGAGACCCTGACTCAAAAAATAAAAAAATAAAAAAGAGTGCAGAAAAAGATATGTGGAGGAAAACACTGAGAAATAAATTTGGAAAAGTAGGTTAGGATCAGATTATGGAAGATATTAAATGCAGTCTGAGAAGTTTGAACTCTAGGCAATAAAGATGCATGATTTTTCATTAAATAACATTATTAATGTAGTGCTTTGAAGGAAAGGCTATTTGGCAGGAATATGCAAGACAAATTGGAGGACACAGAAATGACTGTAAACAAGGGTACCAATTAGAGACTAATGCAATAGGCTTGCAATTAAATCATAAAATTGGTGAATATGAAATGGAAAGGGACTGCACTATATTACAAAAGAAAAATTAGTACAGACCTGGTGGCTGAGTAGATATGGGGATAGTGAAGGGAAAAGGAGGAGTAAAAAATGATTTAAATGTCAAATCCAAGTAGTTCAGAGGAAATGATCAGCTCAGAAGCATCACATTAACATTTTTGTTTGTTTTTCTGAGGTGGAGTCTCACTTGGTCACCCGGGCTGGAGTGCACTGACACACTTACGGCTACCACAGCCGCAACCTGCTGCACTCAGGTGATCCTTCTGCCTCAACCTTCCAAGTTGCTGGAACTACAGGCATGCACCACCATGCCTGGCTAATGTTTTTATTTACTGTAGAGACGAGGTCTTGCCAAGTGGCCCAGGCTGGTCTCAAACCCCTGGGCTGAGGCAATCCTCTCACTCTAGCCTCTCAAAGTGCTGGGATGACGGGTCTGAGCCACCGCACATGGCCCACCTTAACACTTTTACGGAGACATTATTAATGATGATGATAGTAGTAGCAGTAGTAATAATACAACAATGATGACACCTAATACTTCTATAGCATTTGTTGTTTACCAGGTATTACTCTAATTACTTTACATGTCATTTATTCACTAAGTTTTAACGTTATTGTAAGATGGTTAGTATTGTCCCTCCTCCTTTTTTACAGATGAGCAAATCAAGGTACAATTTGCCTTGGTCACACAGCTAGCAAGTGATGAAGCTTAGATTTGAAGCCAGGAAGGTTGAATCCACAGTTCATGCTTTTAATCACTACTATCCCTGAGAAGAGGAGCTTAGTAAGGAAAGCTTTCATCCTTTTCCTACAAGCTTCCCAAGAGTATACGCCTATAGTCTTTATGAAGAAAGATTTGGATTGGGTATAGTGAATTTTTAGAAATTTTCTCCTGCACTATTATCTTTTCTCTACTGCTAAGTCTTTTGGGAAAAATATTCTCTTTTAAGATTTCACTTTATCCCACTGTCTGAAGGCTAGGCAATGGTCATCACAACACAAGTAAGAGATAACCAGATAACAGGTGCTTCCTGATTATAGTAAACAAGTATTCTTGAAAAAAAAAAAAAAAATTCTATGTGAATCTGATCAAACTACTAATTTACAAAAATACAAAAGACAGAGGAAGGAACATGTTACATGAGCCATGGCGATACAATCAGCAAAAATCTAGACTGTGGGAAACTCTACAGGTCAAATGACTTGTTACGTCAACAACTAAACAACTACCTCCCCCCCATCCCCCACACACATGTAAAATGAAAGGAAACAGATTAAAAAGAGACTTAAGACTGCATGTGGTGGTTCATGCCTGTAATCCCAGTACTTTTCGAGTCTGAGGAGGGAGGACTGCTTGAGCCCAGGAGCTCAAGATCAGCCTGGGCAACACAGTAATACCTCATCTCTACATAAAATTTTAAAAAATTAGGTGAATGTGGTGGTGTGTTCCTGTGGTCCTAGCCACTTGGGAGGCTGAGGCAGAAGGATCATCAGAGCCCAGGAGGTTGAGGCTGCTGTGAGCCATGATCTCCAGCTTGGTGACAGAGTGAGATGCCAACTCAAAAAAAAAAAAAACAAAAAAAAAAACTTAAGAGACATATCAAAAAATTGAAATATATAGTCTTTGTCTGGACTCTGATCGAATTTTTAAAAATGTGAGATAACTGAGCACACTTAAGCAATTGATATTAACAAACCTTAATTTCTAGCTGTGATAATAGTATCATGGTTTTATTTTTTAAAAAACCTTATCTTTTAGAGCTCCAACTGAAATATTTATAGATGAAATGATATAGCTGTGATTTATTTCAAATTAATGGGTATGGAAGGACTCAGGTATAAGGTATATGATGTAGGTAACAAGACTGAGCATGAGTTGTTAATTTCTGAAGTGAGTGATAGATACACAGGGTCTCATTTGTATACTTTAGTATATATTTAAAATTTTTGACAATAAAAATATTTTAAAATTTACCTTGGATCTTTAATTTTTTTTTAACATACAAATATTGTTAGATATGATGTCCATATATATTTTCCAAGAAAAGATACTATAAAATATGATAAATGGGGTTCCAAAAAATGTCCTTACTTACCAGTGGCTCCAAAGGCATCTAGACATTCCAAAGGTTTTCGTTCCTCAGCCAAAGCAGCCAATGTACAGAATATTAACTGCCTAGAAGAAAGAAATGATCTGGAATAATCTTACTTTACCATGGCTTCATCACTGTAGATTTTATTTCATGTAAAAACAGTGAAAACTGGAGTTCCTAGTTACTGTACAAACTACTTTGAAAAGAAATGTAATAACATATTCCCAATGTAATATGTAAGAACCAAAAATATGTGAAATTAAACTACGAATTTAACTAGATGCCATTAATAAGCATTTATTTATTTATTCATACAATTTGCCCACAAAAGCACTAGCCTATTCAAAAATTATATAAAGCTAGACCTATTTTATTCTCTGATAAAGAAACTGGCTTGGTAGAAAAAAGAAAGGAAAAAAAATCCTTCTGAGAAAACAGATTATTTTTATTCTGCACTTAGTTTTAAATTTCAATATATTAGAATATCAAGGTTAAGAGAAGATAACAGTTACAATTTTTAAAAAATATCCCATAACCCAATATTCAGTTTATCTTACCGATTTAGTTTCATTTTGGGATTAAAATAGGAATCTGTTTTCTGAGGTACAGAATAGTTGGGACACACTTGTACATCCGTGTCTGCCTCTTTTAAAATTTCCTTAGATGGTTTAGCAGTAGAAGCTAAGATGGGGGGGAAAAAGATTTCCAGGAAAACATAAAATAATTCTAAACATCTAAAACAAGATACATTTTGAAAAATAACTTCATATTAATTTGTGTTAATTCAAACAGTTGGGTAAATGTAAAAATAACCAAAACTAAAGCACTGTCTCCACAAAAGAGTAGCACTCAGTTAAGTATTTGGTGAATAAAAGAAAATTAGCTTAAAACCTTGAATGCCTAGCATATCAACACATCTGTGTTATGATACCAAAGAGCAATCACCCTAGGATAACAGAAAATCCTAAAATACCTTTACGATTCATCAAACACTACCTAGTGTTTGCTAAATAAATTTTATTGTGGTATAGTCGTTAGAAAATGAGTATCTCTTTCTTAACCGCACTTCGCTAAGAATCACATTATTTCCTGAACATGCTAGACTTCAGAATACTTTCTCATAATTATGATTTGAAATCACAAATTACACTAAAATACGTCCAAAGTAATGAAAAAAATGATTCTACATTTAATATGAAATACAACCATTTAACTATACACTCAAATGAAATATTTATGTGTGTATGTTTTAAATATTTATGAAATGAGACATGTCTGGAGAAAATAACTGAGATCTTTTAAGTTTGAATTTCTTGATAATATTACAATCAGAATATTAACTAAATGGGCAACCATATTTCTCCTTCTACAATGCCAAATAATATCAACCTTCCCTACCATTGTGCTATATATCCTTCTATACCTACTGAAGAGAAATCACATCTTACAAGATCAGTCTTTCTCAATCCAGGTTCTGTGAGAAAATTAAGCTTTACAGAAAATCAGTTCCATGATTATTCTTTTCTTTTAAGAGAGGGAAGGGGAGGGAGGTCTTTTATTTTATTTTATTTTTTGAGACAGTGTCTAACTCTGTTGCCCAGGCTGGAGTGCAGTGAGTGGTGCGATCCTGGCTCACCACAGCCTCAAACTCCTGGGTTCAACTGATCCCTCCTCCTTAGCCTCCTGTGTAGTTGGGACTACAAGCAGGTGCCAACATGCCTGACTAATTTTTGTATTTATTTATTTATTTATTTGAGTTGGAATCTCTCAAGCTGTTGCCCAGGCTGGAGTCCACTGGCATGCTCATGGCCACCACAGCCTCAACCTGCTGGGCTCAGGCGATCCTTCCACCTTAGCCTGCCAAGTTGCTGGAACTACAGGTACGCATCACCACGCCTGGCTAATTTTTTGATTAATTGTAGAGATGAGGTCTCGCTAAATTGCTCAGGTTGGTCTTGAATCTGCAAGTTCAGGCAATCCTGTCACCTCAGCCTCCCAAAGTGCTGGGATTACAGGCATGAGCCACTGTGCAGGCCAATTTTTGTACTTTTTTATAGAGAGAAGGTCTCATTATGTTGCCCAGGCTGGGTATTTTTGTTTTCAAATTCTTTTTTTTTTTTTTGAGTTGGAGTCTCACTCTGTCAGTCAGACTGGAGTGCAGCGGCTGCTGCCGGCCACCACAGCCTCGACCTGCTGGGCTCCAACGATCCTTCCGCCTCAGCCTTCCGAGTAGCCGGAATTACAGGCATGCGCTACCACGCCCGGCTGATTTTTTGATTTATTGTAGAGATGAGGTCTCGCTGCCCAGGCAGGCTCAGGCAATACACTCACCTCAGCCTCCCAAAGGCGCGGGATTACAGGCTGAGCCACCGAGCGCGGTGTTTTAAAATTCTTAAAAGAATGGTACATAGTGCTATTCTAGACTTAAAGAAGTTAATCATTACATACAAAGGACGCTTTAGGCCATTAGGACTTAATTTATTTCTTCAAAAGGGATCCCTATGTAATTACAAGCTATTAATGATTTTTTATCGGCCGGGTTTGGTGGCTCAGTCCGTAATCCCAGTGCTTTGGGAGGCTGAGGTGAGTGGATTGCCTGAGCCCGCAGGTTCGAGACCAGCCTGGGCAACTTGGCGAGACCACATCTCTACAATAAATCAAAAATTAGCCGGGCGCGGTAGCGCGCGCCTGTAGTTCCAGCTACTTGGAAGGCTGAGGCAGAAGGATCACTGGAGCCCAGCAGGCAGAGGTTGCAGTGGCCGGGAGCAGCCACTGCACTCGTCTGGACAACAGAGTGAGACTCCAACTCAAAAAAAAAAAAAAAGATTTTTTATCATTCAGGATGATAAATGGTCTTTTCTTCACACTACATCTTTTTTCTAGAGTTTTCCAACAAGAATTATAAGTTATTGGTGTACAAGTTGTCATTAGAAATACAATTCTATAATCTTGTATTAAGATACCTATATTCATTTAAGTGTCACTTGCTTTTTTTCTACATGATTTATTAAATATATCTGTTAAGCTGAAAACAATTCAATGCTATTGAAAACTTTTACAGAAATACACAAAAACCTGTAACAATGGATTAGCAGTAAACTAAATTATTTGGTTAAATCAGTGTATTTTATTTGCCTGATGGCTGAAAAGAATAATTGAATCATTATTATTTAAAGGTTTACTTATTAATACGCTAATTAGATTGCTCAACTTACCAGCAGTATACTTGGATTTAGACTCTCCTTTATTCACATGGCGCCTAACGTGTCCTAGCATATCAGTCCTTCTGGTGATTGTTGCTGAACAAATGATACAATGATAATGGGCGCCCATTTTATTGGATATCTAGCAAACAGAGTGTGCAATTTAAAAAAGTTACTAAAACAATAAAATAGTAGCATAAAGTTGCAAATTTATGTATGTTTGCGTGTCTTGAGTTTAATGGTATAGAAGAAAATACTACTTCTGTCATTAATTTAACTTCCTTACTTATATTTACGTGTGCTTTTTAATTTTACTTTACAACAGGCAAAAAGTTTGATTTCTTAGTTTTTCCTATTCATTCCAATCAGCAAATACTTGTATTTTCTATATGCTGCATATATAAATGGTGTAATGTTAGGAGTAGTGTGCTGGTAAATGTTTAACAACTGCATCTCCTGGAAATTAAAGCCCTGATTTGTAGTATCTGCAGATCTCTGTGGTATAAATCCTCTGCCATGGTCAATTTCAAGCCATAATTGTCACAGATTTTAAGCTATCAGTATGACATCACTAAATGTGAATTTAGGAAGAGATTTGAAGTATTACACTGTTATAGAGCATTGCTACCATGTAGATATAATAGATGTAAATAATTGTAAGTGCACAGATAATATTAAAGTGTAATATTAACAATGAAAAGAGATGACATTTGTTTTTAAGTATAACTCATTCGCTTTTAAGTTTATATAACTAAATTTTTAATGATGACCATATTTAACAACCATTTCAAATGATTTCTGAAAACCTGAGTCAGCACTGGTACCCTTCTGAACATTAGGGGCATAATGAGAAGTCTATTTTTCCAAGTAAAGAAATTTTCACTTCTTAATTTCTCATTTATCTGAGAACAAGAAGACTGCTCTAATGGCTCTTACCCAGTTTTGATGCCTTCTACTTTTAGTGCTCCTATTTACTTGGGACCTTATGGCCAAGAAGAAAATAGTCAAAAACATTACACAGGGGTCCTTATGGTACTGTGGTTTATCATATTCAAAATATTGAGTTGATGGCCCAGGCACTATCTTGACTACTACTTAAAGCACACTTTTCCTCAACATTCTTTTGACTGTTTTTAGTGACCCAAAAGAAGAATTAACAATGAGAACTTAATAAGTTTATATGCATGCAGGATAGTGTCAGTAATAAATTTTATACTTCGTATTGTTTGTATTCCCTATAGGCCAAATCTATCCTAAAAATAAACACATGCATTTTTTAAAAAACTGATTCAGATTTCAGAAAGTATATTTATTCTGTAAAGTTAAACTTAAAAGTGTATGGGGAGGATGAATATACAACTGAAACATACTGAGATATTTACTAAATCACAGAAATTAAAGTTCTTATTCCATAATCAAAATTTATTTCAAAAGAAAAAAACCTACCCTATTTAAAATTTCCATTCCAAAATTAGTAAATGGGTTAATTTTCATTTTGAACACAAGAAAGCAATTTATCTGACTGAAATTGAAAACTATCAAATGAGAAGTTCAATAGAGCAATCCTTGTTTTTATACATTAATGTTTTTCCTATTATGATAACCTGAAAGAACTCAGATACAGAATTTTAAAGTAAACTACAGTGCTGAACATGTACATTTTAGTTTTAAACTAATTAAAAATTATATTTTCTTTAAAAAGGACATTTAAAAATAAAAATCTAATATCTGATTACCTGTTCTCCAATAATGTTTGGTTTCACCGGTCGACAAGGTAAGTGACAGATGCACATCCTGTAACCTAGAATGAGGAATGGCTGGTTGACACACCACTGTTCATTAAATATTCAATTATCAATAATTATAAGCAAATTTTATGAGAAATGGAATTTCCTTATATTTATAATGTCATAATTACTTGAATGACATTGCTTTAGTTTACACATTTGTTATAGATGAGATATATATGTGTATACATAAATATGCAAATATATACACACACAAATACAGGTTCAAACTCTGGTTCTGCCATGACTGTTTTATCTTGGATTAGTCACTTAGCTTCTTTGAGACACAGCTTTATCATCTATTCTTGGCTACACTTGACTTTTTCCTAGGCTTTACCTTCTTTGCCTCATGCTATATTTGCTATTATTCAGACCCTTCTTAATCTATAAAGCACTATCTTGGTTCTCTTCCTATCCTTCCTAATCTTCTTTATAGATTCTCTTCTTTCTCTCATACCCTAAAATGTAGGTATTCGGTAGGCTTGGTTGGCTATATGACTTTTTTCTCATTTCCTTGGTAACTTAAAACACTTTTTATGATCTCTTTTGTGGAAAGGAATCCCAAGTTACAAGTCTAGTTACTAACTCATTCCTGAGAGCCAGATCCCTAGTTCCAATTGCAAATTAAGGTTATATTATTATCTGGTCAGTATCTCAAAAACCTACCTGTCAAGACTACATCCATCATTTCCACTTAAATCAGGTCTGTTTACCTTTTTTTTTTTTTTAAATGATAATGCCTTATAGTCCCTCCTATTGCAAAGCCTGTAAATCATCTCTTTTCTTCTTATACCTTGAATTCAATCATTTCTTACTTGTATATGTTGAAGTGACCCAAGACTTAGTCCTGGATGACTTCTTTTTTCCATCAACTTATACTCTTATAGTTATTCACCCAGTCTCATGGCTTTAAATATCATTTGTACTCTGAAAACTTCCAAATGTACATCTCAAGCCTTAACTTCTTACTGAAACTCCAGATTCATATACCCTGTAGGCTACTTGACATCTCCACTTAGATGCACCTCACCCATTACATGTCTAAATCTCTGGAACTGGCCTTCTTTACCACACCTGGTCCTAATACAGTCTTCTCCAGTTCAGTAAAGTTCAACTCCATTCTTCTAGTTGCTCAAATCACAAACCTAAGCATTTTTGGCTTTCTCTCACATATCACATTCATTCTTTCAGCAGACCTTGTTGTTTTTACCTTCAACATATTCGTCAACTACTTTGATCCTGCTAAGACAGAAACTATCACATCTCTAAGATCAAAATCATGTGAAAAAACCCAACAGCTTAATGTATGTGAGAGTATCACATCCGTAAGTGAGTGAAGAAATATCATAAGCCACTTAAAAGAAGAGAGTATTTTGGAGGAAAGACAAAACTTAAAAAGCTAAACAATGGCCCAAATAAAAAGAATGTCAATGCTACCTTTTTAATTAAAATGAGAATTTTATTTTTTTGACATGAAGTAAATATGGTTTACTGTATGTTATACATAATTAAGCTTAAAAGACTGAATGGCCCCTAAATTAATCTCTAATTCCCTTTTCCTTATGTAACTAGTAAAAACCTGTTACCAGTACCACTATGAAAATAGTTTGGCTTCTTTTCTGGGTATCTTTTTACTAACTGCTTCAACCAGTTTGACTGAAACTCCAGATAACTGTATTTAACAATTTTTATATTCACATAATCATATACAAATATAAATATACATAAGTCTAAGATTGTTATTTAGGTTTTTTTTTCCCCAAGGGAGGGCTTTTCGTTTTATCCAAATGGAATATTATAAAATCTTCCCTATATATTTCTGCTTTATTAGTACCTTACCGTGGAAATATTTCTAAGTTAGCTGGTACTTATCTGATGTATTCTTTCAAATGGCTGCATAATATTTGATAATATGTACATACCATAATTTATCAAACCAATCCTTTTAATTCAAAGTTTTTGTTACTAAGTACATGCTGCAATGAATATTCTTGTACATTTATGCTTGTCTGTTGCTTCTTTTACTTCTAAGGCACTAATAGAAGAGAAACTACCTGGTGGATGAATATGTGTATTTTAAATTTTAAAAGATGTTTTCCAAAAACGCTATAATAATTCACTACCTCAGATTCTAGGAAGTCTTTTAACTTGAAAAGATCTCATTTTCTGTTCTTGAACTTTATCCTTTTCATTATGAAGCCTCTTATTAAGTTTATTCCCCCAAATTGTGTCATTTTTATCATTATTACAATTGATATTTAAAAAATAATTCATTTACCTAGAGTAAGAAAAGGCTACGATTTCTGAATATTTACCTTATATTCCACCACCATTCTGAATACTCTTCACTCTAGCAGTTTTTTTTTAAGCCATCAGCAGGAAAAGAGATGTTATCTTGTCTTTTCCAATATTCATACCATATGTTTTTCTTGTTTTACTACATATACTATATCTTCAAAAATATATGTAAAATAGTAGTTGTTTTACTACAAAAGGTAAAGTATAACTTATTAAAACATTGTTCAATAAGCAACATAGACTCTCAGGGTCAAAGAGAGTACCCAGTACAAAACAGATACTTAAAAACTGGTAATAAATGTTAAATTGCATATACATTAGTTTTTCGCAAGCAAAAAATACTAACCTTCAAATTCAACTGAGACTTTCCAGTGTAAATTCTGAAGATGACGACGAAGCTTGTGGCTGTTACAAGCTCTGAATTTTTCCTTAGGGCACAATGGACAAACCTGTTTGTTTCCTTAAACACAGAAAAGTAATTAAAGCACAGACTATACTCATTACTAATGCCTAGATTCAGCTACAAAAACACTTAACAGGGGGCTTACCTTCCTACTTCTTAGATAAGGTCCTTCTCAATTTTAGGGAGAGGTCATTATTTCTGACCCAGAAGATATTAATAATAATTGTTATAGCACATTATCAGCTTTTTAAAAAATAACACTACAATTCTCTGCTCTGTAGCTAGCTGATGCCCTTGTTGTCACTGGGATTACACAGGTTAAGGAGGTGATAAACTGTATGATACCCTTCCAGCCAAATTTCTGCCACAGGGAGCATCGCTCTATACTTTGGACAGGGAAAAGGACAGCAGTTATCACATTCCCAGAAGGACAGGGCTGGGCAGACAACATACGTAACTGATTATTTAATTAGAAGTATAATGTAATTATTTAATTAGAAATGTATCGCAAATAAAAACTGAGTATATAATTAAAAATCTCAAAATCAGGTTTTAAGCACTAAG
Organism: Cephalopachus bancanus; assembly: GCA_027257055.1. Taxonomy (NCBI): domain Eukaryota; kingdom Metazoa; phylum Chordata; class Mammalia; order Primates; family Tarsiidae; genus Cephalopachus; species Cephalopachus bancanus. The sequence goes on from JAPVLO010000057.1 coordinate 8,194,666, forward strand.
ATAAACAGTAACAATCAATAACTTATTTAATAATTGTTTTTGAGTCAGGGTCTCACTCTGTCACCCAGGCTAGAGTAAGGTGGCATCATCACGGCTACCGCAGCCTCAATCTACTGGGTTCAGGCGATCTTTCTGCCTCAATCTTCCAAGTAACTAGGACTAGAGGCACATGGCACCACACTGGACAATTTTTTTATTCTTTGTAAAGATAAAGTCTTGCTATGCTGCCCAGGCTAGTCTCAAATTCCTGGTCTCAAGCGACCCTCTTGCCTCAGCCTCTCAAAGTACTGGGATTACAGGGGTGAGTCACTGCGCCAGGCCTCATTTAATAATTGTTAATACAAGAAATACCTTTCATGCATAGCACAATACAAGTCAGGTACAATTTCTTTTTTAAAGTACATTGTCTACTTAAAAAAGTATGAGGTTTTCTTGAGGATAGAAACCAAATACTAAGGTTAGCAGAGTAGAAAGAGAGGCGTGAGGTGTATACTAGCTCTAACCTGCCTATATTTTACATGAGAGAATATTAATCTCTACGTTACTTAATACACTATTTTTGGAGATATCTGTTACTTGTAGCAAAATACAATTCCTTACTTACAGAACACACAGTCTTTAGACATCCATAAGACTGCAATTTTCCTAAGAGTTTGCAATATGACTTATTCCCACAGCACCACTGCACACAGAGGGCTATTGTTATAGTTCAATAGAAATAAACATGTCTATTGTTAGCAAACCGTTTTCATGAATTGAAACATGATAAATTATTAGAAATTAGGAAAAAATAAAGCCCCAAATATGGAAATACCTGCATCAAGATTATCTGAGTTCAGTGAAGTGGCAGAATCAAAATTTCCCCTTCAGTTACAAAAGCCAACTTCTCTAGATCAGCGAGCTGCCTTTGAATTGAGATGTGTCTCTCTGAAATAAAATTTTAAGAATTAGAAGAGTATGCTTTAACAATTTGTACTCCAGTTCCATTTTTATCTGATCACATTATACAGAAGTTTATTTCCTGTAACATGGTGTCCTAACACCTAGATAGGGAATACTGCCACAACTCAGTTTATAAAACAAGTGTGTTTTAGAATGTAGAGTTGAGGGACTGCAAGTGCAGTGGCTCATGCCTGTAATTCTCGCACTTTGAGAAGTGGAGGCGAGAGGATGGCCTGTTAATTCCAGCATTTTGGGAAGTGGAGGCGAGAGGATTGCCTGAGTCCAGAGGTTCAAGACCAGCCTGGGCAACTTGGAGAGACCTCATCACTACAATAAATTAAAAAACAAAGCCAGGTGTGGTGGCGTGCGCCTGTGGTTTCAGCTACTTGGAAGGCTGAGGTGGAAGGATCACCTGAGCCCAGCAGGTCAAGGCTGCGGTGGCCATGAACATGGCACTGCACTCCAGCCTGGGCGATAGAGGGAGACTTCTACTTAAAAAAAAAAAGAGTTGGGAGACAAATCCATTGTATAACTTCACAGTTTTAAAATTTTATCTAATTAGTCAAAATAAGTCTACAAAAAAAAATGCTTCTACCCTGAGAAAATGTGAAGAAGAAACATAACTTATGTCTTCTGTCTTCAAAGAACTTTCAATCAGGTGGGAGAGGTAAAAATGTTAACCTTTAACTACAATACTTTTAGGATGAAATGAGCACTAGAGGTAAAGGTAATATGATTCAGGCATACAGAGGAAGGAATAATTAATTCTAACAAGTGACTTTGAGAATGTGTTTACTAAAGAAGTGCCATTTGACTGAGACTTAAGGTATGAACAGAATTTCAGTAAGTAGAGATTTGATGACTGGTCTTATAACCTCTTGAACAAAGACGTGGTATAAAACATACAGCCACCCCTATCTCACCCCTGGCTGGAATGTAATATGTTTGGGGGGGGGATGGAGTAGGTAGAAAAATATGCAGCCAAAAATGTAGTACAGATCATGGAAGGCACAAAGTCTATGCAAGTTAGTTAGGACTTCTAAAGTATGTTTGACTTATTATGATTGGGGGTATGGGATACATTCCTCAATACTGCTGGGCCTCAATACTACTGATTACTACTAATACTCCTCAATACTACTGATTAATATAAACAGGTACGATATGGAGTAAGGTAAGGAGGCATGTAGGTATTTGTAAGAAAAATTAAGTAAAAATAATAAGAAAAGTAGATTCAGAAAGAATAAATTGTAAAGAGAATCAAGATAATGCTGAAGTCAAAGGAGAAGTCTATAAAAATAGAGAAATGCTCAACATTAAGTATCACAAACAGTTGTAGAGGTCAAGAAAATAATACTGGATTTAGTATGTAGGAAGTCTCTGGTGACTTTTAAGAAAGCAGACTCAGTGAGGCGTTTGGGAGTAGAAAAGAGATAGGAAGGGAAAAGAAAAACAGAAAATCAAGGTAGATTATTTTTTCCGAGAAGTTTGACAGTAGAAAAAACTAGATAGATAGGATTGTAATTTGCTTTTTTTCTTTTCCTAAGGATGGAGAGACCTGAATATAAGTGCAAAGGAAAGGAACAATTACAAAGTGGGGACCTGAACATATAATACTTGGAGAAGCTGACAAGTAGAGAGCCCAATGAGACAGGAGATGATGGGATAAACCACAGGGCCCTCCCATATTAGGTTATGTCATATTAGGTTATGTAATTTACACCATAAAATTTTCAGCCTAGTGCAGTAATTTACACATAGCAGGCACTAAAGCGTGTTAAATAATTTTTTTTTTTTTTTTGAGTTGGAGTCTCACTCGGTTGCCCAGACTGGAGTGCAGTGGCCGCTCCCGGCCACCGCAGCCTCGACCTGCTGGACTCCGGCGATCCTTCCGCCTCAGCCTTCCGAGTAGCTGGAATTATAGGCGCGCGCTACCACGCCCAGCTGATTTTTTGATTTATTGTAGAGATGAGGTATCGCTGCCCAGGCGGGTCTCGAACCCGCGGGCTCAGGCAATCCACTCACCTCAGCCTCCCAAAGGCGAGGGATTACAGGCTGAGCCACCGAGCCCGGCTGTTAAATAATAATTTCTAAAAATTGTTAAATTTTTTGGATGCAGTAGTAAACTATGTCTGTAATTTTAGAGCCAGGTGCAGTGGCTTACACCTGTAATCCCAGCACTTTGGGAGGCGGAGGTGAGAGGATTGCCTGAGCCCAGGGGTTCGAGACCAGTCTGGGCAACTGGCAAGACCGCATCTTTAAAATAAATCAGAAAATTATCTAGGCGTGGTGGTGCATGCCTGTGGTTCTAGCTACTTGGAAGGCTGATGCAGAAGGATCTCCTGAGCCCAGGAGGTCGAGGCTGTGGTGGCCATGAGCGTGCCACTATACTCCAGCCTGGACTGGACGCCCAGCTTTATTTTATTCTTTTGAAGAGACAGGGTATTTTCTGTTGCCCAGGCTGGAGTGAAGTGGTGAGTTCATAGCTCACTGCAGCCTTTAATTTGTGGGCTTAAGGGATTCTCCTGCCTCAGTCCCCCCAAGGTAGCTGGAATTACAGGCATGCAACACCATGCCTAGCTAATTTTTAAAACTTTTTTAAGAGGTGGAGACTCGCTATATTGCATAGGCTGTTCTCAAATTCCTGGCCTCAAGCCATATTCAGCCTCAGAGTAGCTGGGACTTTAGATATGAGCCACTGTGTCTGGCTTTTCACCTTATTTTTAAAGGAGTGAAACCAAAGAGCAACAAACACTATTTGGTTAATTTTTTCACCACATACTTCTCAAGTGAGTTAAAATGAGATATAATTTCCATAATCAGGCAAAGTTTTTTGTTTGATCAAAAACTTTTAATTGCTAGGACAATAATATTCATGAAATGAAACCTTGTGTACAAATCAATCTGATTTGTAAAGACTTCTAACTTCCATAGTTCAAAGATCTGTGTATGTGAAATAAGACAAATTACATAAAGATGTAATTGTTGAAATTATTCTAGTAAATAGTACAAAGTAAGAGAAAGGAGCCTGGCAGTTAGAAAACGAAACATCCTGTGGTCCAATATTGAAGAAAACTCTTACAGATCTGTCTAAAAATTCATGAAATACCTATAAACATCTCTGAAATCACTTTCTGGTTCAAGATAGTAGATGTCAGACGATCTGCATGTAAAATCGCTCAACTTGCTTTTTGTAGCACACTAATAATCAACAGGCAAACCTCTTGTTAAACCAGATGAATTTAAGGCGTTTAGGAGGGTCTTTTACAACTTGTTACTCTTCTTAAGTTTTCAATTCTATTTTACACAGGTCATCTTCATCTTGCCTAGTTATGGCTGACTTCAAAAGACTAACTATACCAATTAAAAGTAATTTTAAAAATGTGGTAAAATACATTTTAGTTCAAATGCATTTCAGATTTCTCAATCATTAAATATTTGTCCCATTTTCAGGTTTCTCAACCAGTATATTGTCCTCAAGTTATATATTTGTAAGTTTTAAAATATATAAATCTTTCCAAACTATATTTAATATATTTTGGATGGTGGGAAGGTAGAGAAAGCATGCAATCCCTAAAGCTGCTGAACCACTTCTGATTAATATAAACAGAAAGAACCTGAAAGTGAGGTGGGACGAAACATAGCAAAGTGTAAGCCCCCCACACCCCCAGGCCTCTTGGGTCCCCACCCACAGCAGCTGTGGGTGAAGAAATAAATCTAATTTTGCACCTGAAATCTCTGATCTTATTATATGACAAGCAGCCTACCTGAGGCATAGTGTGACTTTGTCTTTCCTGTGATCAGCCCTACTCTTAACTCTGTAACAATTTGTATGCTGTTTCAAAATCGCAAAATAATCATATTAGACTATCATTATCAGTATTTCATAAACATTAAACTCAAAACTAGCCTAGAAGTAGGCAAGACGATGAATTAATTTAAGATATACACCAGAAAGAGCATAAAAGACAATTAGTGACCACAAACTACTTTGCTAAAAGAAAGTCATGAAGTCCTTCTTAGACCTTTACATACACAAACGTTCAGAAGATCCCTTAAAAAGTGTTCATTATCCATCTTTTAAATTCCTATATGGTCCAGCAAACCACCACTTAGAAAACATGCAAGCACATTCAGAAGACTTGTGATGGAACTCAATCGGCATTTATGTATGGGGAAGATATCCATAACTTAGTCAATTCTTTCCTAAACTATTCATCAGCCTCAAATTCTTTTTGGAAACAAGCTGTTGAAGAAAAGGAATGAGAAAGACCCATCTGAGTATGTCAAGGCAGAAGAGCAAGTTGACAGTAATGGTGTCTCAATCCCGGCAGCTGGGACCTACTATCGAAAACAGGCTACTATGTCACATTTGAAAGGACTCAGTCAACCAAGGACAGGGGGGCTGGGAGGGGAACTACCACATTATGCGTAACTTCCTATTTTTGTACTACAAAAAAACCCCTTCCACGCAAAGGCTCTTCGCCTCATTACGACTCTCCCTCTGCAGCACCCCTGCCCTCCACACACCCTTCACCGCGTCTCGCGGATGGAGATGCCGTCGCCCATCCGGTACCCCGGCTTTATCCGCTACACGGGTCCGTCCTCCCTCCCCCTCCCTTTTCCTAGACCTGCCTTTCCCCATAAAAACCCGGCCGGCGAAGCAGAGCCTCCCCTACTTCCCAGCAAGGCGCGCTTTCTCGCTTCTCCTGCGGCAGAAACATCTGGGCCTCCTGCACTTACTGCTTTCCGCCTCCTCAGGGGCAGAGGCTAGGGACGGGGACAGGGCCGGAGCCTGGGCCGGGGAAGGGGTTGGGGCTGGAGCCGCGGCCGGAGTCGGGGCCGAGTCCACAGCCGAAGCCGGGGCCGGGGTCGGGACCTGGACCTGGGCCACCTCCACCTCCTCCTTCTCCAGGGGCAGCAGCTCCTCCTCCGCCATATTCTCCATAGTTACCGCCTCCGCGCCAGGCCGGCCCGGGGACCAGGGGGGGCTCACGGCGGGGTGAGAGGACTGACGTGAGTGCCCACAGGGCTGGATCCAAGGAGTGGGAGAGCAAATGGGGAGGGCGGGATGCGTGCAACAGACAAAAGACGAAGAACCAGTGACCGAATCTGCTAGAGGAAAACAGAAAGCCAGAGGCAGCGGCTCCGGATCTCCGCCCGCTTCCCCGTCCGCTTCCCTTTCCCCGAGGCGTTACGACGCCACCACACACTGCGCAGAAGCGAGCTGGGGACGGCGTCCAATGAGGTAAGAGAGTTCCGTCTCCACCGTGCGTCTCCGTTCTCCGGTCACTCAGAACTCAACAAAGACTACAACACCCAGCGTGCACCGCGGTGCCGGGGCGGATCTGGAGTTCTGAGTCCTCCGAGGAAGGAAATGCAAATCTAACCAAGCGCTTTGGAGCTCTCGGGGGTAGCTGGGATTCGACCGTAGAACTACATTTCCCAGCAGACGTCGGGCTCGGGAGAGAGCCTCTTTCCCGTGGCCTCCTGCCTCCGGAGTCGCCGCCGCCGCCGCCGACGCTGGTGAGGTAGGAACTGCGGGGTGCGTTGACGTTTTGCTGGGCAGGTTCTCCCTCGTCCACCGCCCCAAGTGGCCAAGTGGGCGGCCGGCCGGACCGGGGGACCGGGGGACTCAGGGGTCAGTCGGGTCTGGGCCGGGCGACTCTGTGGGCGGATCCGGGGACGAGCCCGCGCCGTGAAGGGTGTGGTTCTGGCCCGGCCTGGCTTCGGGGCTGACCCTTGCCCCGCGTGAGGGCCTGCGGATTCCTCGGCGCCGGTGGGCCAGCGGCTGGCCAACCTGCCTGGCGGCCCGGCTGACTTGGAGTTGGAGTCCGTGCGTCATTTCGCAGACTGACCCACGCCGTAACGCCGACACGCGTCTCATTTGTTTTGTTGTTGCCGTCGCCTTCCCGTTGCCAGTATCAGCAGCTCTGTGGCGTGGCCGTAAGCGTCCAAGTGCGTAGGATTTGGGTGTTTTGCCTTGTTTTTAGGCCCTTTTTTTCCTTTTTGAGTTAGAGTCTCCCTCTCTCCCAGGCTCGAATGTAGTGGCACGCTCACGGCCACCGCAGCCTCGACTCCTTGGGCTCAGGCGATCCTCTCGCCTCAGCCTCCCGACTAGATGGGACTACAGGCAGACACCACCACGTCTGGCCAATTTTTTGATTATTTTGTAGAGATGAGGTCTCATTGTGTCTCCCAGGTTGGTCTCGAACTTCTGGGCTCAAGCAATGCTCTCGCCTCGGCATGAGCCACCACGCCGGACCGTTCTTAGGCTTTTAATAACCAGAGCTCTGGGTGTGTAGAACTTCCAGGCACTTGATTGATGCGTTTCAGATCCCCAGGGCATATGCCAGCAAGTCCCCTGCGCCCCCTGCTTCTCTTTTCGCTCCCTGGGCCGACTTGGTACTTAGTTGTTCTTTTCTGTCCCCTCTGGATAAACCCACTGGGGAAGACAGACAAAACTTGAGTTGTCTGGCAGCCCTGCTTGGGATTGGGCCGAACATTATAGGCGGCAGCAAAGAGGGAAGCCCATTTTAGTCTCAGGTGTAAGGCAAACACTTAGTAAAGCTGATGAATGCCTATCTTCTTGGTGTTTCCTACTTGTTTCAGATCCCAGTTCAATGGAGGTAACTATCCCAATGAAACTTCTGTGAGATATAGTCGTAAATCCCTTTTAGTGCCCCCAGCAACTTTTAACTAGTATGCAGCGTGTGCAGTTGACTCACAGTTTAACAATCTATTAAAAATAGGATACTACTGATTATAATTTATAGAAATGCTTACTATTTTTGTGTATTATCCAAGAATTTTAATTTTTTCTGTTTTTTCCTATTGTTCATGATGATTTTCAATTTCTTTCTTTTTTTTTTTTTTTTTTTTGATTTGGAGTCTCACTCTGTCACCAGAGTGGAGTGCAGTGACCGCTCCCGGCCACCACAGCCTCGACCTGCTGGGCTCCGGCGATCCTTTCGCCTCACCCTTCCGAGTAGCCGGAATTACTGGCGCCCGCTATCACGCCTGGCTGATTTTTGATTTATTGTAGAGATGAGGTCTCACCAAGTTGCCCAGGCGGGCCTCGAACCCGCGGGCTCAGGCAATCCTCTCACCTCAGCCTCCCAAAGTGCTGGGATTACAGGCTGAGCCAGCAAGCCCGGCTGATTTTCAATTTCTAAACGACTGAATGGTTAACTGAAAACTGGATTCAATATGTTAACCTCATCGTTTAATACAGCTAGAAACCAGAAGATATAAAGGGTTGGGTTTCAGCATGTGGATTTGATGGGGTGTTTTGTAAAGATTTCTAAGCATGGTCCCTGCTCTTGAGATATCTTAAAGAAAGAACCTCTTAAATTTGAGGAATTAAGTAAATGTATTACTAACCTATTGCTGCTGTGTAAATTATCCCAAATTATCCCAAAATGTGGCTTAAAACAACAATATACATTTAATACCCCACTGTTCTGTGGTTCAGAAACTCAAATGGCTTTCTGGGTGGGTCTATCTTTGTTTCTCTTGAGGTTTTGCAGTGAAGATAACTGCCTGAGCAGCTGTCGTGTCAAGACTTGGTTAGGAGTGCAAAATCAACTGCAAACATAGCTCATTCATGTGCTTGGTAGTTGGCTCTGGTTGTTGGCAAAAGGCCAACAGGTCTCCCCTGGTGGGCTTCCCCACAGGCTGTTTGAGTGTTTTCATGACATGGTAGCTGGGTTTCCCTAGAGTGAGCAATCCAATACAGAACAAGGAAGAAGGCACAAAATCTAATATGACTTAGCCACATACCACCATGTAGCAATATCTTATTGGTACACAGGTTAGTCTTATTCATTGTGGAAGGTGATTACATAAGAGTGTGATGACAAGCAGCAAGAATTGTTGGGAGCCATTCTGGAGACTGGCTAGTAGAGGAAATCTTCCCTCATTTAGATTATGTTTTGATTTACATAAAATCAATAGGAATTTCAAACTAATGTGAATTTTAAACATTTGTCAAAGTGAACATATAAGTGTTTTTCCTTGGATAGTCCACAGTATGGTCATCAGCCAACAATATTGACTTGGTCCAGACTAGGAATGGCAAAGTAAGACTGGGATGGGAAGAGGACAGAGAAATTAATGAGCAAGAGTTGGAAGTGGCTCAGAATGAAAGAGAAAATAATCTGAGGCAGAAGAATTCACTCATTCATTCACTGAGCAGGCATTTATGAGCAGCTCCTAAGTTTTTAATTCCACATATTCAAGGAGCTCAGGATTTAATAGAAAGACAACCACACAAGCAAGTATGTATTTCTACCCTACTATGTACTGCCCTGTACAAGGTATATTTGCACCTGTTGTTTTGAGTATTTCAAAAGTCATCTGGGATGGGTGATCTGTCTTACATATAATGACACCAGGACTCAAAAAATATTTGTGATTTGCCTAAAGTCTCATTCACTGAATGACAGTAGGTTTGTTGGGGAAAATGAAATTTATGACTAATTGATTTTGAGGTATAGGTGGTACAAAATATAACAGTCCTGCAGGCAGCTAAAAATCATTATCTGATGTTTGAGAGATGTCAGGGCTCAAGGCATAGTTTGAAAGAAGAATAATTTCTAGTTTATTTTTGATTGTGGTAAAAATACATATTGTATTTTTAATGTTTATTTTAGCTTTTCAGTATGTCCAACAAAGAATCTTGTGGGAAAAAAGAGAAGTCTCAGAGGAAAGACACCACCTCATCACTCAATTTTGGTGAAAAAGTAAGAATTTTGATTTACTGATGTAAGGATAGCTTACCCCCCAACAATTTAATTTTATTTAGTAGAAAACTATATCTCATATTATAATGAGTTATGTAAATACTTTGTACTGCCCAGCTGACCTAGGAGAAGTCATTTGCTTTTCCAACTCTTGTGTCGTTTTATTTATTCCTTACAACTCTGTGAGGTAGGTACTATTATTATCTCAGTTACACAGATGAAGAAACTGAGGCTCAGAGAGTAGTTACTTAGAGGTAAATAATTTGACTAGGTATTTTTGACTTCAGTTCTAAGTCCCCAAACCCTCTCATTCTTGGCAGTAACTCGCCAATCAATGGACTTGTTCCACATTTTCTTTTTCCAAGTTCCTCTACTTTGGCTAGAATTGTACTCTAATCAGTCAGAATAGCCAATGCTATGTGGATGAGGCTAATAGTAGGGAAAACATGCTTGCCATGTCTTTGCTGTTACTCTCAGAAACTACCTTAAGAGGTGATTTGGTTGGTGAAATTTAGGATATCTCATTGAGTTGTGTGTTATTTCCAGAAAGCAAGAATGCAATGTGATTGATGCAACCAAAGCAAACAAACGAAAACCATATAATCAGTTTTATTGTATACTCTCTGAATTGTCTATAGTTCATCATCAGAATCAGACAATGTTTATGCCATATTACTGTCTAAGGTGAGAGACTGATCTGGCCAAGGTTAATATTCATGAAAGAAGTAACTTCTTTGGTAGCAGGTTAGTCATAAAGACCTTAGTGAAGTTTCAGATATTATTGTAGTTTTTGGTGTTTGTTCCTATTTATTAGCTTTCTGGTTACTAATTTGGTCTCTCAGGTGTAATGGAAAGGGGACCCTGTACTCTCTACAGTGTCTATATAACCCCCCACCCTCATTTGCCATTAATAATTGATGTGCTGTTTGCAGTTCCCTCTCATTCTCTATTAAACCTACTCTAATCAGACTTTTTCTTATGGTCACTCCTCCAGGTACATTCTCATCAAAGCCAGCAGTGGATTCTATGTTGCTAGATCCATTGGTCAATTCCAAGACCTCATCTCACATGACCTCTCAGCAGTATTTGACATAGCTGTTTACGCCTCCTTAAAACACTTTCACCTTGCCCTTTTTTTGTGTGAGTTTGCTTGCGAAGGAATTCACCTAGCTTTTCCCTACTTGATGACTGCTTCTCAGTGACCTTTGCTAGTTCCTCCTCATCTTCTTAAACTGTAACCTTTTTGGTGCCCAGGCTTGGCTTTTCCAATTTAGTAGACTGTGATTCCATCTTTTGAGCTGCTTAGGACGAAACTGTTGTGGTTACCCTCTACCTGCATCCAGTCTATCAGCAAGTTCTGTCACCTTTCTCTTTATAGTAAATATATAGGCGTGCCTTGGAGATATTGCAGGATTGGTTTCAGACCACTGCAAGAAAATGAATATTGGCAGTAAAGCGAGTCACACAAATTTTTTGGTTTCCCAGTGCATGTAAAAATTATGTTTAATATGCTATGCTGTAGTTTATTAAGTGCAATGCATTATGTCTGGGGAAAAAAAACAGTGTACATACCTTTGTTAAAAAATACTGTGGGGTGAGGAGGGAAGATTCCTGAAGGAATTTGAGGTGGCAGTGACCTAGCTCCAACCTCAGTGATAGAGCAAGACCTTGTCTCTAAAGATAATAATAATAAATAAATACTTATTGCTGCAAAATGCTAACTATCATTTCAACCTTTAGCAAGTCATAATCTTTTTGCTGGCAGAGTCTTGGCTTGATGTTTATGGCTGCTGACTGATTGGGGTGGTGATTTCCTGAAGGTTGAGATAGCTGTGGCAATGACTGAAAATAAGTTGACACTGAAATTTACTGCACTGATTGATCCTTACTTTCATAAAAGATTACTCTGTAGCATGTGATACTGTTTGATAGCATTTTTTTTTTGAGTTAGAGTCTTACTCTGTCGCCCAGACTGGAGTGCAGTGGCCACTCCTGGCCACCGCAGCCTCGACCTGCTGGGCTCCAGCGATCCTTCCACCTCAGCCTTCCAAGTAACTGGAACTACAGGCATGCACTACCACGCCCGGCTAATTTTTTGATTTATTGTAGAGATGAGGTCTCACCAAGTTGCCCAGGTGGGTCTCGAACCTGCGGGCTCAGGCAATCTACTCACCTCAGGCTCCCAAGGCATGGGATTACAGGCTGAGCCACCGAGCCCGGCTTGTTTGATAGCATTTTACTCACAGTAGAACTTCTTTCAAAATTGGAGTCAATTTCCCAAACCCTACCACTTCTTTATCAACTAAGTTTATGTAATATTTTAAATCCTTTGTTGTCATTTCAACAATGTTTATAACATCTTTGCCAATAGTTTCATTGCTCATTTATAAGAAGCAACTCCTCATCCATTAAAGTTTTAGCATGAGATCGCAGCAATTCAGTCACATCTTCAGACTCCATTTTTAGATCTCTCGCAGTTATTTCCTCCTCGATGTCTTGAACCTCTCAAAGTTATCCATGAGGATTGGAATCATCTTCATCCAAACTCTTGTTAGTGTTGATATTTTGACCTACTTCTGTGAATCATGTTTTAAATGGCATCTAGAAGGGTGAATTCTTTCTAAAAGGTTTTCAATTTATTTTGCCTGGATCCATCAGAGGAATCATTGTCTATGGCAGCTGTATAAACCTTATGAAATATTTCTTAAACAATAAGACTTGAAAGTTGAAATTATTTCTTGATCTATGAGCTGCAGCATGGATGTTGTGTTAGCAGGCATGAAAACAACATTCATCTCATTGTATATCTCCATTAGAACTCTAGGGTGATCAGGAGCATTATCGATGAACAATAATATTTTGAAAGAAACCTTTTTTTCTGAGCAGAAGGTCTCAACAGTAAGCTTAAAATATTCAGTAAACTATGTTATAAGCAGATGTGCTGTCATCCAAGCTTTGTTATTCCTTTTCTGGAACATAGGAAGAGTAGATTTAGCATCATTATTAAGGGCCCTAGGATTTTCATAATGGTAAATGCAGTGTTGGCTTCAGCTTAAAGTCACCAGCTACATTAACCCTTAATGATAGAGTCAGCCTGTTCTTTGAAGCATTGAAGGCAGGCATCATCATCACCTCTCTAGCTATAAAAGTCCTAGATGGCATTGTCTTTCATTATAAGCCTGTTTCATTTACATTTAAAATCTGTTGTTTGGTGTATTTATCTTCATCAGTGATCTTCTGAGTAATTTGCTGCAGCTTCTAAATCAGCACTTGCTGTTCACCTTGCACTTTTAGGTTATAGAGATGGCTTCTTTCCTTAAAACTCATGTACTAACATCTGCTAACATCAGACTTTTCTACTGCAACTTTCTCACCTCTTTCAGCTTTCCTAGAATTAAAGAGAGTTGCTGTGGATTAGGCTTTGATTTAAGGAATGTTGTAGTTTGTTTGATTTTTCTATCCAGACCACTCAAATTTGGTCCTACTAGCGGTAAGGTTATTTTGCTTTCTTACCATTTGTTTGTTCACTGGAGTAGCACTTTTCATTTCCTTTGAGAACTTTTTCTTTGCAAACTTGGCTGTTTGGCCCAAGAGACTTGTGGGCCTATTTTAGCTTTTGACATGCCTTCCTCAGTAAACCTAATCCCTTCTAACTTTTGATTTAAAGTGTGCGACTATTCCTGTTACTTGAGCACTTAGAGGCCATTGTATGCTAATAAAGCCTAATTTCAATATTCTTGTGTCTCAGGGAATAGGGAGGCCTGAGTAAAGGGAGAGAAATGGGAAAACAGTTGATCGGTGGAATATACAACACATGTTTATCGGTTAAGTGTGCTGTCTCATATGGGTTTGTGGTGCCCCAAAACAATTTCAATAGTAACATCCAGGATCACTGATCACAGATCACCATAGCAGAAATAACAACAATGAAAGTGTTTGAAATATTGCGAGAATTACCAAAATGTGACACGGAGACACAAAGTGAGTGCATGCTGTTTGCAAACTGACTCTGATAGACTTGCTTGACACAGGGTTGTCACAAACCTTCAATCTGTAAAAAATGCAGTATCTGCGTGGTGCAATGAAGTGAGGTGTAATAAAATGAAGTATCTATGGTCAGAGTCTGACTACCTTCTCTACTGCTATCCTCATGATCCAAGCAATGAGTTTGTTTTCCTAGATAAGTTTTGTAGTTTCCAAACTGATCTCCTTGCTTCTGCATTAGCGTCCTCTTAATCTGTTCTCAACACAGCATCCAATGTGATCTTGTTCAAATATAAGTCAAATCACATCACTCCTCTGCTTAATACTTTCTAGTGGTTTTCTACTTCATTTAGAGTATATAAAGTCCTGACAAAGCACCTCTCCGCATCTCATTTTTCTAATACTCTGTTTTTCCTCTCCATAGCTTCCTTGCTCTTGTTCCAAAAGGCAGGCATGCTCCTGTTTCTGGGACTTTGCCCTTACTAGTATCCCTTTGAATTGAAAACTCTTTACCTCATTATTCTCCTGGTTTATTTCTTTACTTAGTTTAGTTCTCTATTCAGATACCAACTTATTAGTGGAATCTTTTCTGACTACTCTGTTTAGAATTGTAAATATCTCCACTCCCAATTCCCAGTCCTTCCTTTTCCCTTTCTCTGCTTTATTTTTTCCATAGTATAATCTGATGAACTAAATATAGTACTTATTTATTTGTAAATTCCTACACTAGATTTTTACCTTCATGAAGGCCTGGACTTTTATTCTTTTTTTATTACTCTCTTCCCAATGTTTCAAATGCCTTTGGTACATGGTAGGTACTCCAAACAAGTTTTTCATAGGTCTGTTGAATTCAGAATCCACTGAAAAATAAGTGAATATGAGACTTTGCTTTTTAGGAGACTGACTCTCACTGTGGCAATGCCACCTCACAACAACCTTGTTCTGACACTGGTTTCCCATCTCAGCTCTAATTCATTAGCACCAAGGGCTTCTGATTTCTAGTTGAGTGCCCTTCCTGTTATCACAGTTTGTTTCCCACTGAGTTCCTTATGGAATGAGAATGTTGATTTATAATACTAGTGATGAAATAATGCTGTTTTATGCTGTACTTCATTTTGTGCCTTTTTTGTTTCCAAATGGCATTCTAAGGACAAGAAAAGGGAAAAAACCTCAGCAAGTTCTACGAGTTCACCCTCCTCTATAAGATCAATTTCATCAGAAAAGAGAAAACTGGTGAGTGTTCAGCTACCATAACTAAAAACTACTTATATTAAGTTTTAATCTATAACTAGATGGTTTATGATATAAATTTTCCCCCACTACTTTTCCATAACTTTTATTATACTTAATTTTTGATAGTCAATAGAAGTAAAACTAGTGGTTGTTTTTTTTCTTTCTTCTACTCACTGAAAAGCATTTATCAAGCTCTTTATTTCTTGTGCTGTTTAACCCTACCGTGTGGGATTAGACAACATAGATACAAGTTTAGAAATTTTTATTTTATTTTATTTTTTACCCCTAGACAGTTTTACATGTATGGCTTCTCATGTGTATGGCTATAATTCTTTATAATCTTCTTTTGAGGTAGCCAATACAGATATTTTGTTAGCATTTTCAGATTCAGAAACTGGGATCCAGCAGGTTAAATGACTTATCCAAGGACACAAAATTACATACAGCAACAGGGCCAAGTCCAAAGTTCTTTCCACTCTTAAACAAATAATTAGAAACAGTGACAACATATTAAACACATTAAGCTAGTCCATGGGTGATAGTAGGTTATTTGTACACTTCATTTTACTTATCCTTTTATCTTCTAGGCAGAGTAGAGAGAGTCAGACAGATGTGGTTTAAAATGATGGCTCTGCTACTGATTTGCTCTGTGACATTGAAAAAGATACCTAGCTCGCTTGGCACCTTGGGTGCTTTATCTGTGAAATGGGATTGATGATAATAGTTGTCCCACAAGATTATTGGAAGGATTAAGTAAATTATCATGTCAGCTATCACTGACATAGGTATGGAAAAAATATTGTCTATAAGTACCAGTGCATAATTTGTATTTCCTAAATGACAGACTTTTTTTTAAATTTCAGAAATCAAATCATACAGACATTCTGTACAGTAATACAAAAAGAAGACAAGGACTGAAAAGGTACATTTTTCCTTTTATCTTTTTTTTCTTTTTTAGTTGGTGTCTCATTCTATCACCCACGCTGAATGCATGGCACAGTCAGGCTCACTGCAGCCTCATACTCCTGGGCTTAAGTGATTCTCCCACCTCAAACTCCTAAGTAGCTGGGACAACAGGCACTTACCACCATGCCTAGCTAATTAAAAACAATTTTTTTTTTTGGTAGGGATGAGGTCTCTCTATGCTGCCTAGGCTGGTCTTAAACTCTTGAGTTCAAGCAATTCTCCTGCCTTGGCTTCCCAGAATTCTGGGGGTATTTCAGGTGTGAGCCGCTGTGCCCTACTGCTTTTTACTTTTTTGGTTTAGAATTGTGAGACTAAATATTTAGATTTCGAAAATCCTTTATTTACTTTGATTAGTACTGTTTTGCATGCAAATATCTCCAGCTACATCACGGATTATAATGATTGAATTTTCTCAAATAAATGTACAAAAAGTTGAGTAAAGTAAAAGTTTTTCAAAACTATTGTGTAAATGACACTCAAATAAAATGTAGAATTTTATCTCAAGTTATTTGATTTGGGCATATAAGATACATAGTTTCGTTAAATGTGCTAGTGAAAGAAGTTATGAGGCTAATTTAGAAATTTGGATTAAATTACCTTTATTTATTACCCATGAAGATAATTATGTATCTTACTGAATTTATATGGCTCTAAAACCATGTTGATTAGCCAGCATGTGGTACAGCTACAGAACTTGGGGAATGATGGTAAGAGTAATGGAAATAATTTTTCTTTAATTTCTGCTTTTTTTTTTTTTAGATAGAAACTTATAGAATTTTGTAGGAATTTCTTGTTGCTCATGGGAGTAAATAAGTACAAAAAGTATAATTAATGTCTGAAAAAAGTTGCTAAGATCAAGGTTTCTCTGAAAATAGGGATTTATGGAAAAACAATTAAAATGACATTAAATATATTATGATGGCCAACAGAGCAATCTAGCAACTGATAATGTTGACAAATTATTGTTCCTGCAGCGGCATATTTTAAAATCTTGATTATTAAATTTTTAAATAATCTCTAATCAGTATTGAGTTTTCATTAATTGTGTGACCAAGACCATGGTGCATAGATTGCAATGAAATATGCAGCATGGGGCTATTGTGAATAGCAAATAAAATAGGAACATGAAAATGCTCAGAGAACTACAAGGTTCTGATAAATTTAAAGTTTAGTTTTATTGGTACTAACTGGCAGATAAATAATGATACACACTGTTTTTGTACAAAAGAGAGATTAAAACAAACAAAAAAACAGATGGAAACTCAGGTGAAGCTCCTATAAAAACTCTGATACAAATTAACGGATCATGTTGGATTGAAAATTTTTTCCCCTTTTGTTCTGACTACAAAATAGTATCTGTTTTTATTAATCAGAAAAATATAATTATCACCTCTAGCTATTGCTCTTTCTAACATTTTAGCATATTTCTCTCTGGCCTTTTTACTATGCTGTTTAAATTACTGAGATCATATTATATATACAAATTTGTGTCCTGTTTGTCTTTTTGCCTAATATTATATTAATTTGTTTTATGTCATTAAAAGCTTTTCATAAACATCCTTTGAAAGAACTATGATATTTTATCATATGAATATATTACACTTATTTAGTCACTTCTAAAATTTTAGCAGTTACTTTCTACCTGACTTTTTTTTGCTATTATAAATAATCTTGAATTGAATGTTTTTCAATATATTCTTTTAGTTTGTTTCTGATTTGTTTCCCCTTGGTATAGATTATTAAAATGGGAATTACTGAGAAGTCAAAGATATAAACATTTTTAGAGCCTTTTTTTTTTTTTGAGTCAGAGTCTCACTCTGTCACCCAGTCTGGGAGTGCATGGTGTAATCATGGCTCACTATAGCTTCGCCCTTCTGGGATCAGGTATCCTTTGGCCTCAGCCTCCTGAGTAGCTGGGACTACAGGCATGAGCCACTATGCCCAGCAAATTTTTTGATTTTTTGGTAGTAGCAGGGTCTTGCTATGTTGCCCAGGCTGATCTCAAACTTCTGAGTTCAAGCAGTCATCCTACTTCAGCCTCTCAAAGTGCTAGGATTACAGGCAGGAGCCATGACACCTGGCCTAGAGCTTTTAATTTATATTACTACATTCCTTTGTAGAACTTTTACATTATTTTGCATTTCTAAGTGACATATAAAAGGGTCCATTTTATAACTCCTTGCCAGCATTTCATGTTGTTTTAACATCTTTGCTAGTTTGACAGAAGAAAATTGTTATGTTATTGTTATCATTAGCATGTCTGTGATTACTAGGGAAGTCAATCTTTTTTTTCCAAATATTTGTTAATCATTTCCTTTTCTCCTTCATTAATTTTCTGTTTATGCCTTATTCTAGAATCTTAGTACTCTTTGATGAGCTTTTTATATACTGTGGCTAATAAGCTGTCACATATCTAGCAAATACCATTTCCCAGTTTAAAAATTTTTTATTAACGTTTCATATGCTAAAGTTTTAAAATAGCCATATGCTATTATTATTTTCCTTTGTTATTTATCCCATTCTTGCTAAGTTTAGGAAGTTCTTTATTAAGAAATCAGATAAATATCTTTTTCCTTTCTGGTATTTCAGAGTTTAATACAAAGGGTGCCAAAAAGATGTATACACAATTTAAGAACGGAAAAAACTGTATTAAAGTTGTAATACTCAATATGTATTGATAGCAAAAGATGAATGAAAGTCACACTTGGTAGATGGTTGAACTGGCCAGTTCTACTCCCCTGCCTGCCATATAGTGATGCTAACATTTATTTGATTAATGCCATCTTTTGAGTGAATGTGTATACATTTTTTGGCACCCCTAGTATGAAGTATAAATAATAATAATAATAATAATAATGATGATTTTACACTTAAGTGTTTAGTCCTCTTGGATTTTTATGTTGTCCGATATTATGTAAAGCTGTAAATGTATTTTTTTCCAGTGGCAAATTAAATGTTCCAGCACTATTTATTGAGTAATCTTTTTTGCTTTGCTCTTTCTGTAGCCATTCCCTACTTTTTATGAAGTTTGATGTTGGCCTAATTCTGTTACCCCAACTAAAATAATACAGTACAACATTATGTGTAATTATAATCTAAATTTCTGTCATGTTTTCTAGATTGAATATAGAAATTGACACTCTGAGAAAGAGACCAAAAATCAGCTCTTCATCCCAAGGACCTATTAATCTCCAAGAAGTAACATATTCAAATGATAATCACATTATTTCACTGAGTTCTTCTTCAAATGGAACTAAAAAAGAGATAAGTAAATGTGTAGATTTTGAACCTAAAGATATTAAATTGACAAATGCTAGGAGTAAGCTTGACCATGAAATTAAAAGCCTTAGCAGTCTTAAGATTGCCAACGATGTGAAACCTAAAGCTGAAGGCCAGTCAAATGAAAAGAAATGGTCTCATTTACTTGCTCAGAAAGTGAAGATGAGAGAACTCCAGAAAGAAAGGAACAATAAATTTAGACACAGTTCTGAAAAATGTATGTTGGAGAAATGCAAGAGAATTCAATTTTCTCAGGAGTATAATTCCCACAAGATAATGAAGGAACCCTTCGAATCTAGAAGAAGGAAGATCAATATAAAATTTCAATTAAAATCCCGTGATACCCTCCAGAAGCTTGTAGAAGAAAATGTCTTGAATATAAATCCTAACAAATCAAAGACTAAGCAAGAAGAAAAAGTGTGCCTGGAAAGCACCCAGGTTTCATTAAATTTGAATAGGCACAAGACTGAACATTTATTTTCAAATTCCACATATAAGCAGACTGTACATGAATGGAAAGGAAAATATCATTATGACCATCAAAAAAGTAATGATTTAAGTTCTAGGGAAAATCTAAGCCAGGTAAGGTAGTAAAAAATGGCGAACATAGAATATTTGTTGGATATTTAGTTGTTTCTATTACTGATAATAATCATTGAGGGCTGATTCAAATTTACTCATCAAGATATGTATTTGTTTCTTTATTTTACTATCTTTAATTCCAGCTTCTTTAGGACGATATCTTGGCAGGTATCAAGGATTCATAATAGAAGGGACTGTGTTAAAATGTGGTAAGAAGCAGTTACAGTCCTTTGAAAAAAGCACTGTAACAGTCTCTTAGGTTCTTCTTCAACTCCAGATAATGGAGAACACTTGGGGGGTAATATTCTGTGTAGTTTAGTTATTAAGCAAGTTATTTTTTTCAGTGCTATGTGCTAGACACTGCAATAAAATGACTTTAAGAGACAGCAATAAAATGACTTTAAGAGACTTTAAGACACAAGCAATTTCTTTCAATATGATAAGTAAAGTTCCTGTCATTTAATATGGGGATAAACAACAGGGGATTAACATAACTTTGGTACACTGAGGAAGGATTCAGGAAGAAAGGTTTACTGGATGGTATAACATGTAAGAAATAAAGAATGAGGGGAACTACATGTGCCGGGAATCAGGCTAGAAAGCTTGGCACGCCTATTTTACTTTAAAATTATGTAATAAATTGGCCTTTTTGGACTACTTTGAGAACCTAATCTCTGTAGCTTTGTTTCTATGGCTAATAAAATTATTTACCTTCAAAAGAACTTTAGAACTTTGGAACTTAAGAAATTCTGAAATTTGGAGACCGCTTATAAACTGGAGTAGTTAAGCCTACCTTCTTTTAGCTATTAAGACTATGGATTGCAGTAGTAAGGTATTATAAAAAATGAAGGGCTTATAACTAAGAGCTTGGGAGTATTTTTTGGTCAAGTGAACTTGAAGGGGCCCAAAGAGGGAAAGAATTGAGTTTGTTCTTTTTACTGTTTTCTTAAAGCAAAGAAACTCTAGATTTTCTTCTTGTGTTTTAGTGAGTTCTCTAGAATAGAATGAAGGAAAGGAACTTGAAGTTGCCAGTACGTTCAGTGATCATCGTGTCATTGTTTGGTACATCTAAGGAACAGTATGAGACATCTCTGCAGTGCATCTTATAGTTTCTCTTGGTTCTGTATAGAATTACTACATAAACCAAAAGAGGTGTATAGCAAGAATATTAATTTGTACTTGGAGATATCTTGTGGATCACCTACCAGCAACTTTACCACACTTTTTTATGAAATAGTGAAAAACGAATCACTTCATATTAAATAGAATAGCATTGGAACAGGTTATTTTATTGTAGTGATATTTGGCTTATAATGGAATTTTGGATATTGATGAACTTATTTATGACAAAAAGATCTAAATTTTATATCATATTTTTCTAACATGTGGTAATATATAAAGCAGTCATGAAACAAACATGCACCGCAGGTTCATTGATGTATGTTGTGCAATAGTAACTTGTTTGATGTCTTCCACTTGGTGTTTTTCTAGTCAGACAATGCAGTCTTATTTTCTTCTTCCCACATTAATATGTAATTTATTGTCCAGTCTGATGTTCGAAGACAATGTGGAAGAACACATTCATGATTCTGAAAACCACAAAGATGAGTCTAAATCTAACTCATCTTCACTGCTACGTATAACTCTGTTTTGTCTTTTCATTTTGTCATTATTCTGCAAACTAAATGGGTACAAAATTTATGATTGTATAAGAAAAGGATTGGCAGTAGCGGAACGTTGCCAGGGGAGAGCAGGGGCACATAATATCAATTAAGGGTACCTGATCTCAAACCAGGCAAAGTGGGGACCAAAGGGAGGCCCAAACATTACCTGTATGATGACCACTTGTATACCTAATCCTGGATTGTATACCACTTCTTTAAAATAAAAAAATAAAAATAAACATACTAAATACTGTAAAAAAATTTTTCTAACTGTAAATTACAAAATCACAAAATGAAATTTATCAAAAGAATATTACTTTTCCAATTTTTTCTAACTTAGTACAGATAGATATAGTCGATCTGTGCTGCTTGATACTTAAGTATGGTCTGCCTTCAACTTCGAAAAAGTCTCTTTCTTTTAAGGCCACAGCAACTTGCTTATCTATCTTTTCAGATTATGCCATACAATGCCCATACCCACGGCTGCCTTTCTTACACAAATGTTCTTTATGGCTACCTTGTGTCACAAAGAACTGTTGGCACCACTGTGAGAACACTTCAGACATTTTCTTTCTGCGTGACGCCAGCTGATTTTTTACATATATTTCAGATATATTCCATCACTTTATTTGCTTTTTTCATGCAATTTGAATGAAAAACTTCAAGGAAACATACATTTAAAAAAATTTGTGCTTGCATAAGTTTGTCCTGTATAATCACCAGCAACCTCTTTATATCCCCTGAGGGGATATCTGAGTGGTTTGTTAGATATATGAGTTTGTATCTCGTGAAAAAGGCTTGTTTGTAGATGGAAGAGAGCCAGTGAGGTATACTCAAGGAAGCACTATAGTTGCATTTCCTGTTTTGAATCACTTCAGTGATAAAACTGTTATCCTCATTATTGATATTCCTTTGTCACCTCAGGAAAGACTTTATCCCAGTAAAGCATGGTAGGGAAAGACAAACAGTTAAATCCTTTTATTTAACTGTTAAGGGACGAAGTTTTCAGTGACAACTGACGTGAACTTTTCTGGATTGCTGATAGAAAATTCATTGAAATCACTGGAGGTGGCCTGTGACCAAAGAGAGCAAAAGGTAATGGTAATCCAATGAAGAGAATAAAGAGGCTTAGAGTTTCAGAAGCCTCGGGAAGTTCTAATAATAATTTCTGACTTGCTTGGCACTTTTTAGTTTGAGACTACCTTTAATGTGACATTTAAAGTTAGATGAAGAAGGGATTATAAATCTCAGGGTCATAGAATAGTAAAGCTATAATGGACCTGTGTGCATGATGTGTATGGTGTTATATCATGTGAATTGTGATATTGGAATGTTGTAGTGGAAGCCAAATTCCCAGTTAAGCATTTCTCTCCCCCCCCTTTTCTTTCAATAGCTTTAGTGTGTACAAATAATTTTTGGTTATGTGGATGCATTGTATAGTGGCAAAGAAGTCTGGGCTTCAAGCGTACCCACCACCCCCACCTGTGTACCTTGTACCCAATAGATGGTTTTTCATCCTTCCACCCCTCCCCACCCTACCTCTATTGGGTCTCCAGTGTCCATTATACCAT
The DNA here is from genome assembly GCA_027257055.1 of Cephalopachus bancanus. Taxonomy (NCBI): domain Eukaryota; kingdom Metazoa; phylum Chordata; class Mammalia; order Primates; family Tarsiidae; genus Cephalopachus; species Cephalopachus bancanus. The sequence continues at coordinate 8,217,631 of JAPVLO010000057.1, forward strand.
TCTCTATGCCTTTGCAGATCCTTAGTTTAGTTCTCTCTTATAAGTGAGAACAAGTGGTGTTGGGTTTTCCGTTCCTGTGTTAGTTCGCTTAGGATGATGTTCTCCAATTCCTTCCAAGTTGCTGCAAAAGACATTGAGTTGTATTCCATGTTATGTGCAAATGCGGCATATATATATATGCCGCATTTTCACAATCAGCTGCTTTAGGTTGATTCCACATTTTTGCAATTGTGAATTGTGTTGTGATAAACATCCAAGTTCAGGTATCTTTTTTGTATTATGACTTCTGTACCTTTGGGTAGGTACCTAGTGGTGGGAGATTGAATGGTGCATCTACTTTTAGTTCTTTGAGAAGTCTTCATACTGATTTCCATAGAGGTTGTACTAATTTGTACTACCGCCGTCAGTGTATGAGCATTCCTTTTTCACTGTGCCAGCATCTTTTTTTTTTTAATAATGGCCATTATGATTGGTATAAGGTAGTATTTAATTGTGGTATTAATTTTCATTTCCCTGATGATTAGTGATGATGAGCATTTTTTCATATGTTTATTGGCTATTTGTATATTGTCATTTGCCCACTTTTTAATGGGGTAATTTGCTTTTTTCTTGCCGATTTGTTTGAGTTCTTTATAGATTCTGAATATTAGTTTTTTTGTCAGGTATATAGTTTCTGTAGGTTGCCTATTTGCTCTGTTAATTCTTTCTTTTGCTGTGCATAAGCTTTTTAGTTTAATTAAGTTCCACTTATTTATTTTTGTTTTTGTTGCATGTCCATTAACCATAAATTCTTTGCCTAGGCCAGTGTCCAGAAGAGTTTTTCCTAGGTTTTCTTCTAGGATTTTTATAGTTTCAAATCTGACATTTAAGTCTTTAATGCATCTTGCGTTAATTTTTCTGTATAATAAAAGATAGAGATCAAGTTTCATTTTTATGCATGTAGCTATACAATTTTCCCAGCACCGTTTGTTGTATAGGATAACCTTTCCCCAGTGTATGTTTTTGTCTGCTTTGTCAAAGATCAGTTGATTGTAGGTGTTTGGTTTATTATCTGTTGTGTTCCATTGGTCCATGGGGCTACTCTAGTATCAGTACCATGCTGTATTGGTTACTGTAGCCTCATAGTATAATTTGAAATCAGGTAACATGATGCCTTCAGCTTTGTTCTTTTTGCTTAGGATTGCTTTGGGTATTCTGACACTTTTTTGGTTTCATATGAATTTTAGGATTGCTTTTTCTAATTCTGTGAAAACTGACATTGATAATTTAATATGGATTGCTTTGAATCTGTAGATTACTTTGGGTAATATGGTCATTTTAACAATGTTGATTCTTCCAGTCCCTGATCATGGGATGTTTTTCCATTTGTTTGTGTCCTGTACAGTTTCTTTCATCAGTGTTTTATAGTTCTCCTTAAAAAAAGAGATCTTTCACCTTTTTGGTTTAACAGATTCCTAGGCAATTTAGCTTTTTGGCTGCTATTGTAGATGGAATTGAGTTCTCCATTTGAGTCTCAGCTTGGTCACTGTTGATGTGTAGCAGTGCTGCTGATTTGTGTATGTTTATTTTGTTCTTGAAACTTTACTGAATTCAATTATCAAGTCCAAGAGTCTTTTGGAGGAATCTTTGGGATTCTCTAGGTATAAGATCATATCATTGGCACACAGAGATAGTTTGCTGTCTTCTTTTCCAATTTGGACACACTTCATTTCTTTCTCTTGTCTGATTGCTCCAGCTAGGAATTCCAATACTGTGTTGAATAAAAGTGGTGACAGTGGGTATCCATGCCTTGTTCCAGTTCTGAGTGGAAATGCATTAAACTCTTCTCTATTCAGGATGACATTGGCTGTGGGTTTGTCATATATGGCTTTTATTATTTTGAGAACTGTTCCTTCCATGTCTTTTTTGTTGAGGATTTTTATCATAAAGGGATGCTGGATTTTATCAAATACTTTTTCTGTGTCTATTGAAATGATCATGTGATTTTTAAAAATTATGTTTATGTGGTGGATTACACTTATTGATTTGCATATGTTGAACCATCCTTGCATTCCTGAGATAAAACCCACTTGATCATGGTGGATTATTATTGTTTTTACTGTGCTGTTGAATTTGGTTTACTAGTATATTGTTGAGGATTTTTGTGTCAATGTTCATCAGGAATATTGGTCTCTAGTTTTCGTTTTCTTTTTCCTTTTTTTCTTTTTTTTGAGTTGAAATCTCACTCTGTTGCCCAGACTGGAGTGCAGTGGCACACTCATGGCCACCCCAGTGTCGACCTGCTGGGCTCTGGCAATCCTTCTACCTCAGCCTTCCAAGTAGCCAGAATTACAGGTTCGTGCTACCATGCCTGGCTAATTTCTCGAATCCACAGGCTCAGGCAGTCCACTCACCTTGGCCTCTCAAAGTGCTGGGGTTACAAGCTAAGCCACCAAGCCCAGCTGTTTTCCTTTTTTTTTTCTTTATTGTGTCTTTTTCTGGATTGGTATTAGGGTAGTCCTGGCTTCATAGAATGAATTAGGGAGAATTCTATCCTTTTTAGTCTTCTGGAATAGCTTCAGTAAAATTGGTGCCAATTTTTTGAAAGGCTGGTAGAATTTGGCTGTGAGTCCATCATGTCTTGGACCTTTATTTGTTGGGAGACTTTTAATTGCTGTTTTAATCTCAGTACTTGTTACTGGTATTATCAGGGTATTCAAAATTTGGGGGGAAGAGTATATGTTTCCAAGAATTTATTCATTTTTTCTAGATCAGTGCTCCCCAATCTGTTTGATGTCAGGAACGAGTTTCATGGGAGACAATTTTTCCATGGACCGGTGTGGTGGGGGTTGGTAGGTTGGTGGGTGGTTTCAGGATGATTCGAGTGCGTATTTGTTGTTACATTGTAATTTATAATTAAATAATTATACAACTCATTATTTAAAAAAGAGACTTGGATAGAAGTGGTAAATAAAATAATGGGTGGACCACACTGACTAAAATAAGTGTCAAATTCTGACTTAAAGCCTGCCACAAGATGTAGCTGTACAACTGAAGTACATCAACTCCCTTGCCACTAACTGATAGGGGTTTCATAAGTCTGCAAGTAGTTGATATATAGTAGTCTCTGTGCAGTCAAACTGCACTGCTAATGTTAATCTGTATCTGTAGCTGCTCCCCATTGCTAGCATCACTGCTTCAGCTCCATGTCAGATCATCAGGCATTAGATTCTATAAGGAACACACAACCTAGATCCCTCTCATGCACAGCTTACAATAGGGTTTGCGCTCCTGTGAGAATCTAATGCTACTGCTGATCTGACAGGAGGCAGAAATCAGGTGGTAATGCGAACAATAAGAGAGTGACTGTAAATACATTTGAAGCTTTGGTTGCTTGTCCACTGCTCACCTGCTGTACGACCTGGTTCCTAACAGGCCATGAACTGGTACCGTGGCCCAGGGCTTGGGGAACCCCGCTCTAGATTGCCTAGTTTGTTTGCATATAGGTATTCATAATAATCTTGGACAATCTTTTGTATTTTCATTGAATCAGCTCTAATGTCTCTATTATCATTTCTGATTGAGCTAATTTGACAATTTGAATCTTCTATCTTTGTTTCTTAATCTAGCTAGTGGTTTGTCGATTTTGTTTATCTTTTCAAAGAAACAGTTTTCTTTTTCATTGAACCTTTGTTTTGTTTGGTTTCAATTTCATTTAGCTCTGCTCTGACTTTTCTTTCTTTTCTTCTGCTGGCCTTGGGTTTGATTTGTTCATGTTCTTCTAGTTCCTTGAGGTGTGGCAGTAGGTTGTCAGTATGATTTTTCAGTCTTTTTAATGTAGGCCTTAAGCACTATAAATTTTACTCTGAGCACAGCTTTGACTGTGTCCCAGAGGTTTTTCATAAGCTGTGTCTTTGTTGTCATTCAAGGAATTTTAGAATTTCCATCTTGATGTCATTTTTGACTCAAAAATCATTCAGGAGTAGATTGTTTCATTTCCATGTATTTGATTTTGCGAGTTCTTCTTGAAGTTAATTTCTAGTTTTATTCCACTGTGGCCTAAGAAGGTGGTTGATACAATTTCAGCTTTTTTGAATTTACTGAGACTTGATTTGTGGTCTCTTCTATGGTCTGTCTTGGAGAATATTCCACATGCTGATGAGAAAAATGTATATTCTGTAGTTTTGGGGTGAAATGTTCTGTAGATATCTGTTAGCTCCATTTGCTCTAAGGTCCAGTTTGATTCAAGTATTTCTTTGTTGGCTCTCTGCCTTGATCTGTCTATCTATTGCTATCAGTAGAATGTTGAAGTCTCCCACTCTTAGTGTATTGCTGTCTGTCTCATTTCTTAGATCTAGTAGAATTTGCTTATAAGCCTTGGAGATCTGGTGTTAGGTGCATATGTATTTAAAATTGCTATATCTTCTTGTTGTATTAATTCCTTTATCATTATATAATAACCTTCTTTGCCTTTTTTCACTGTTGTTAATTTAAAGTCTGTTTTATCTGTTATGAGAAGGCTAATCCTTCTTGTTTTTGATTTCTATTTGTGTGGGATGTTTTTTTCCACCCCTTTACTTGGAGTCTTTGTGTGTTAAGTGGGTCTCTTGAAGGCAGCTCTTGGATTGTGCTTTTTTTATCCATTCTGCCAGTCAATATTTTTAAAGTGGGATATTGAGACCATTCACATTCAAGGTTAATAATGGTAGTGATACATAAGGTACTATTCCATCCATCATGTTGGTTATTACCTGGTTCCTTTTTTTTTCCCTTCATTGTGTTGATGTTCTATAAGCCCTGTGAGTTTTATGATTTCTGGTGTTTTTTTACTGGTGTATTTCAACTTTTTGTTTCTTTTTAAAAAACAAAAGACAGGGTCTGGCTCCATCACCCAGGCTGGAGTGCAATGGCATACTCCCAACTCACTGCAACCTTGACATTCCTGGGCTCAAGCAAACCTTAAATCTCATCCTCCTGAGAGCTGGAATACAGCACACACCACCATGCCTGCCAAATTTTTTGATTTTGTGTAGAGATGAGGTCTTGCTATGTTGCCTTGGCTGGTCTTGAACTCCTGGCCTCAAGTATTCCTTTTGCTTCAGCCTTCCACAAATGCTGGAATTACAGGTGTGAGCCATTGCACTTGGTCTTGATCTTTTGTTTCCATATTTAGAACTCTTTTGAGTATTTCTTGTAGAGCCATTTTAGTGGTGACAAATTCCCTCAGTGTTTGCTTGTCTGAGAAAGACTTTATTTTTCCTTCATGAATGAAATTTGGTTTTGTAGGATACAAAATACATGGCCAACTGTCATTCTGTTGGAGACAATTGAAGATGGGGCTCCAATCCCTTCTGGCTTGTAGGGTTTCTGCTGAGAAGTCTGTTGTTAGTCTGATAGGTTTACCTTTGTAAGTTACTTGAAGCTTTTATCTCACTGCTCTTAGAATTCTTTCCTAAATATTAATTTTGCATAACCTGATGGCTATTCCTTGGAGATTATCTTTTTGCATTGAATCTTCCAAGGGTTCTTTGGGCTTATTGTATCTAGATGTTTCAATCTCTGGCAGTGCCAGAGAAGTTTTCCTCAATATTCCCTCCAGTAGGTTTTCCATGCCTGTTGCTTTCTCTTCTTCCTCAGGAACATCTATGATTGGTAGGTTTGGATGTTTTAGATAATCCCACATTTCTTGGAGACTTTGTTCTGTTCTCTTGATTCTTTTTTCTTTATTGTTGTCTCACTGGGTTAATTTGATAGCCCTGTCTTCAAGTTCTGAGACCCTTTCTTCTAATTGTTCTAGTCTACCTTAAAAACTTTCCACAGCATTTTCTTCTTTCTTAAATGAGTCTTTAATTTCCAAAAGTTCAGCTTGTTTCTTTTTCTTTTATGAAGTGTCTCTTTGGAGAATTTTGCATGCATGTTTTTAAATTTCTCAATGCTGAGTTTAAACTTGATTCTTATTATCATTAAGCAAGTTTATAATTAACCTTTTGAATTCTGCCTCTGGAGTCTCAAAGATTTAACCATTAACAATGGTTAGGGTCCATTGCTGAAGAGTTAGTGTGGTCTTTTGGGGATATTGAAGAGCTCTGTTTTTTCATATTGTTGGAATTATTTTTCTGGTTCTTTCTCATTTGGTAGACTATTTCTTCTTATTTGAGGTTGGCGGGGAGCTGACGTAGGCACTGTAGGATTCCCTGGGTTATATATAGCCTTGGTGTGGTGAGTTTCTCAATTGCCAGCTGTGACAGTGCTGTGCTTGGTACCCGTATAGGCTCAAGGCATCCTGAATGCCCAGGGTGGCTTTAATAGTGGTGTTAGCTGGAGTATAAGACCAGATCTTCCCAAAAGCTGGGGTATTATATCAGATGTAATAAGCTGTGCCTGTTGACCTCCAGCCAAGAGGTGGCACTTGCTGAAGAGAGCCAGCTGTGATGGTGGCCGTGGGCTTTCTGCCTGGTCTAAGTTGTTCCAAGGAAGTGTCCAGCTGACCTTGCCAATGGAGGAGACTGTGGGAACTGCCCAAGTTCTGTTTTTTTTGAGCCTTAGAGGGAGGTGCAAGAGTGGGAAGGAAGTGCTCAAGCTCCCTTCCTATGTGTACTATTGGCTATCTCAGTGGAGATTAGGAATGAGTCCTTAGCCAATTGGTAATTCTGCCATATTGTACAGACTCTACACAAAAGAATTTTCATGGGAGGTGAAAAGTTGTTATGTTAATGGGTCCCACCCAGCTCTCCCACCTTAACCTCAGGCAGTTTGTGTTCAGAATATAAAAGTGCCACTGGCCTTGGTCTTCTCATGGGAGCCCAGAGTAATGGTAATTTGCCACTGAGGCAAATGAAAGCATCAGGTCTTCCTGTTTCCTCCCATGGTGGCTTAAAAGTAGCTGGTAGAGGACAACCCCCTCGGGTCCCCTCCCACTGTAGGAGCTTTTCTTTCCTCTTAATAAATCCTGCTTTCCAAAAAAAAAAAGCAACTGGTAACAAGATTCGAGTTCCTGGAAAGTGGTTTCTGAAAACATTCAGGACTTTTTTTTTCCTGAACCACTCCACTTGGGTTTCAGCAGGGCACAGCTGTGGGTAAGGCAGTTTCCTGTGGGTAAGGCAGTTTCCTGTGAGGAGCTGGAGTCCTGCGAGACTCGGGACCTTCAGAATCTGTGGCTGGAGCACAGAACTCCTGAATTCCCCTCATTCACCTTTTCTGCTGTGTGTGGAGGTTGCTCATGGTTTATGCAGTGATATAGGCAAGTCTGCCTTGTTCCCATGCAGGCTGATTGATTTTTCTTGTTTTTTGTGCTCTGTGTATCTTATTGCTTCTCTGGTGAGTTGTGGGGTGTGCTGCTTGTCTCCTTCCTATCTGAATTCTGAGGAACTCTTGCTATTTTGTTCACTCCATGGGAGAATCACACTGTAGCTGTTTCTTGCCAGCCATCTTAATCTTATCTGACCCAGTAAAGCATATCTACATATGATGTACTTGTTCAGAGAGGATCTATAGTTCATACCATAAATAGTGTTCAGTAAAATATGCGTGTGTCTGAGTTACTTTGGAGAATTCTTAGAAGATGATTTGGTTCAGTTGTTATTTTGCTGAACTTCTTGTCTCCTGTATGTAGGGTCAGGTAGATCTCAACCACTCAGCAAAAATACCAGTAGAAAGCTGGAATTTAATGGATTTTTCCATCTCTATTAGGAGACCAAAAACAAAAAACAAACCTCTGGTTCTCTAACCATGTATAATGCAACTTTGCGTTTTTCAGCTTTTCCCCCTTAGCCTTATTGTAATTATTAGGTTCCTCTGTAGTTTTATCATGCCACTTTTAGAAATGGCTGAGATATTCCTGGGTGAAAACTTTTCACCACTGAAGGCCAGCTTGTTTACCTTTGACATGGTTCTTTTTATTTCTTAGGGTGGCATATAGTTTTATTCTTAGAATATGAGTGTTTTGGTAATGTGTATATAAATGAGTAAGTCCTAAATAATTTCCACCACTTTTCATGACTTGATAGAATGGGACTTTTCTGTTCTGGGGGCAGTTTCTCGTATGGAGGCAGTTTTGCCCCTCACAGGACATTTGACAATATCTAGAGATATTTTTGATTGTTAACGATTGGGATGGGTATGTAATATTACTGACATCTGGTGGGTAGAAGTCAGGGATGCTGGTAAGTATCCTGTAATGCATAGGACAACCCCTAAACAGAATTATCTGGCTCCTAACGTTAATAGTGTCAAGGTTGAAAAACTCTGCTTTATTCTTAACTAATAAAATTACTTTCATTTCAGCGTTTTGAAGCCCCATGTTCTTCAGTGTCATCTGAAAATATTCAAGATACAGATCAAGAGGTTACTGATACACTTTTTACTTTGACTGTTTTTAATGAAATTAAGTCAAATAGTTTATACTTTTAATAAAAAAACAATGACTATTGGCCAGGCATGGTGGCTCAGACTTATAATCCCAGCACTTTGGGAGATTGAGGTGGGAGGATTGTTTGAGCCCAGGAGTGTGAGACCAGCCTAGGTAATATAGCAAGACCTCAGCTCTACAGAAAATAAAAAAAAAATTAGCTGGGTGTAGTGGTGTGTGCCTGTAGTCCCAGCTATTCAGGAGGCTAAGGTGAGAGGATTGCTTGAGCCCAGGAGTTTGAGGCTGCAGTGAGCTGTGATCATGCCCCTGCACTCCAGCCTGGGTGACAGAGTGAGACCCCCAACTCAACAATAATAATAATAATGACTGTAAAAACCTTGATAACGTGAAAATAACATTGATGTCTCTACTTAAATAAATATGTAAGTTTTTATGAAGCCATCAAAACTATTTGGAAAATATTTATATTTACTCTATCACCTTTTAACTTTAGTTTCTAATATTTTGAACAAAGAGCATAGAATCTATGGTGCAGAAGTTATCTGAATTTTGTTTTAATGTTTCATACTTTGGCATGTTTATGCCTAGGGTTGCCAAAATGTAGTAGGACATTCATGTGTTTTTACCTCATTTTTAAAATTAGTAATAAGATAAAAATATTATTCAGTGAAAACAAGTGTTTGAGTGTTTTATCTTTTTACCTGTTGTTTCATTTACGAACTAGAATCTTCTTAATTACCCTCATAGAATTTTGTGGTTTTTGGTCCTAAATTAAGATTAGATTCATAGACCATTGTGTTTTTCTTTTTAAAGAAGACTTTTGAATTATATTACTTGGTTTTACTTGTGACAGTCAGTTGTATTTTTTTTGTCTTGGGGGCCGGTGTTCCTTGATAAAAGAAAGATTTCTCGCCTCAGCTCTATAGCTAGATTATATTTTCATTTATTTGCATCAAAATACATCAGGGAAGTATTTCCCTGAAGTGAGAAGGGTCTTAAGATCTAGACTTCAGTTTATGATGGTTTGTAAACTATCTTAGAAATCTCAAGAAGAACACTCATTGTCAAGATAAAAAAAACTTTGGCTCCCAAAGTACTTTGAAGTGAGAATTGGAATGAGAATGAACTTATTTTGATGTCTGTGTACTGCGTTCTGCAAAGAGCTCCACATACCTTATTTCATTTAATCCTCACAAAAATCCTAAAGGAAATAGATATTGAACATTCCCATTTTGTAGATAAACAAACTGAGACCCAAAGTTACTGAATAATTTGCTTGCCAAAGGTCATAGAGGTAATGAGAACTGTTTTAAAAGCCATGTGAATGTTTATAAATCTGTACTCTTTTACTATGCTACCTTCATGTTTTAATACAATTTTTTCATTCCACAAACCATCTCATCTTTACTAAGTAAATTGCTTTCTTCTCTTATCAGTCTGCAAAGTAAGTAACACAGTATTTCATTGGGGTCTTCTATAATTTAGATGCAAATAGTAGAAGAGCTTCATGCTGCACGTATGGGAAAAAGTGTGGATTTACCTGTGGTTCCATCCTGTGGAGAGCTAATGAGTATGGAAATTGACTTGGTGGAAGATGATGTACATTCCTCTGCTGGTATACCCTATATATTAATGTTTGTGTTCGCCTGTGCTTTCCTAAGAATTAATGTGCCAACATTGTTTTTTATATAATACTTGGATGAAAAGTATTAAAATGTGTTCATTTGAAATGATAAAGAAATAGTTTTTTTAGCTTCAGGAATTAGATCTAATATTTGTCTTATGTGTTTTATATATCTCATATTATTAGGTGGTTAGATACATTTTCTCTTTGTCAAGATGCAGTAATCTGAGTTATAAGTTATCTTTTATTCTTGCTCGTAATTGTAACTTTGAATAATTTCAACTATGTAAAGCATTGATCAGAAATCATGCAGATTTCTTGATATATTGATTTCTTGTTCATATAGTAAAATTTTATTTTACTTATTTTTTTTTTTTGCGAAGAAAGAAAAGTTTATTTAAAAGTAAATTAGAGAGAGAAAAAGAAGGGAGAGAGAAGAGTCACCTCCCCAGGGCGGGGAAGGGGGCCAGAACCAGGAAGCATGACAACAGCCATAGCTCAAAGAGCACATGGCCAAACCAGAGTCTAGCAAGGCAATGGCCCTATAGCAAAATTTTAATCTTTTTTTTTGCTACTGGGAGAAGATAAAGACAGATTATAAAAAAACCTATTTTTGAATTTCTGTATCTAAAACTAGTAATGCTACCTTATATTCACATTGCGTTTTTGTTTTGCTATGTGTTAACTTATCTGATCCTCAAAATGGCCCTATGAAATAACAGTGTTAGTATCATATATTTTCTTTCTTTTATACATATTTATCTTTTCAATTATATTTCAATCAAAGTGTATTAAAATTAGCTTATATACAACTACCAGTGATGCAGAACAGGACTTAGAAACATAGTTACTACCAGGGTAAACCTTTATGATTTAAAATCCATCTGTAAGCAATTTACAATATTCTACTGGTGGATAATTAATTAAACACTGATTACTATTCTTTCTTTCAAGAATTGAAGCAAAAGCAATTTTATTTTTATTGTCTAAAGGACTTCCTTCTCTTAAGAATGCTATCAAAAACATTCTGCTTGGCTAGTTCTCCAACATTCTTGGTCCCCAGTCTTCCTGTGTATTTCTTCTCTGCTCCCTTGTACTTTACCTTCTCTATCCACTTTGACCTAAATGACTCCCTACCCCATTCCCACTCACAAGGATTACATTTTCTGTCCGAGGGACCCTTAGTTGATTGGGAAGAAAGTTACTTTCCAACAATGAGATGGCTAGATAGATATTAGTTTGAGAGTCTAGCCAATTGTGTAATTCTATGACACAGTTAAGTTTACAAGACACAGAGGAGTTTTAAATTTAATTGAATTTTCTATGCTTATATGACATCAAAATTTTAGTCATTGTATGTTTTTTATCAAGTGTCATGAAATCCTAACTTTGCTCTTTTCTCTAGCAAATACTACTTCAGACAAAAAACTTCTAATTGTTATTGACACAAATATTCTAATGAATCATCTCAAATTTATTAGAATTTTGAAGACAACAGAAATACCAGGTATTTATAAAACATGATTACAGATTCTGATTTTCTTTCTTGAGTTGATATTTTGTATTAACAGTGCTGTGGTTTTCTTTTCTAATGAAAACATCTCCATTTGGATATGCTAGTAAGCATATACGAGAGGGATCAAAAAAACCCTAGAATTATCTTTTGGATGGTGGACCCCTTGTAGCATACTCAGAATTTGTTCTTCCGATTCAAGTGATCAACGAAAGTTTTTATCTGGAAGTGTTACGAAGGGCATCATGATTTTTGAAAGAAATATTATGAGTTGTGGCAAACAGGTGACTGGTTCTTCCACCTTGACAATGCACCTGCCCATATCATACTGAGTGTTCAGCAGTTTTTGACCAAAATGATCCCTGTGCCCTACCCTCCCTATTCAACTATTCTTGCCCCAAGCAACTTTTTTTTTTCCCCAATGAACAAAGTCCTCAAAGGGAAACGTTTGACTGATGTGGAAGAGATGAAACAAAAAACGGCAAAAGCACTAAAAGGCATCAAAATTGATGAATTCAAAAACTGTTTCAAGCAGTGGAAAAAGCATCTTGATAGGTGTATTGCATCAAATGGAAAGTACTTTTTGATCTCCAGTAGTATTTATTTTATTTATTTTTTAACATTCTTTTGACACAGTATCCTCTTTTTAATTTTCATTTTTATATATTAATGTTTCCCTTTATTGTGAATTTCTTGAAGGTAGAGATTATGCTTTAAAGTTTTCTTTTCTACAGCAATTTGATTTAGTAACTCAGTAAATTTTTGTTGAATTATAAGAAATCTTCTTACTTTTTAGGTTTTGATAGACTTGTGTTAATAATTCCCTGGATTGTTATGCAAGAGCTAGATCGTATGAAGGCAGGAAAACTACTAAAACATGCCCAGCACAAAGCTATCCCTGCAGTTCATTTCATCAATGACAGCCTCAAAAATCAAGATAGAAAACTATGGGGTCAATCAATACAACTTGCATCTCAAAAACTTTGTAAGTATTGTTCTCTCAGGGTGTTTCCACATTAAGATTTGTTGGGTGCTGACTCATTATTGGAGGGAAATGATGCAAAACTTTTAAAACAGTTATAGTCATTGGAATGTGAAATGAAAAGGGCATTGTGATGGTTTGTGGCTTTGTTTGAGAGTCTTTGATTTTTATTTTTCTGCTTCTCCTAGACTTACTTTCTTAGGTTGTGCCTGTATTTCACAGATGATGACTATGTAGTTCTATATGCACACTGTCTATATTACAGGACGTTGAATTCCTTGGAAATTTAATACAATTGTTGAGTGATGAGGCCAGTAAATGTTTTAGGTTTCTATTCTATCACTGCACACAGTTAGTATACTATGGAGACAGATGTTGTTTTCTTGTGTTTTGTCAGACTCTGTAATAATGAGGTGTTTTTGCAATAAAGGTCTATAGATTTTCTTCTGATTTTATTTTTTCTGTTAGTTTCTTTTAAGTCATTTAAAAAATTTCTCTAGTCCAAGAACCTAAGTATGTTCCTTATGTTTTGTATAATTTGATGAAAAAAGTCTGTAAGTAAAGAAATACTTTTGTCTCTGTGAAATTTCTACATATGTTTAGAAGATTTCTTTAAAAACTTGTTTCTTCCCAACTCAGAATTATTTATATATGTAGAAATATCATGGATTTATACTGTCTACTGCACTTATACTCACTGTAAGATTTGAAAGAATTCATCTGAAGATGAATCTAGCTGTAATATTAACTATAAGAAGGCTTTTGGCACTGCTGCTTAGTCTTAAATTTTTGAAGAAAAAGGGCCCCTAGCATTCACTCATTACCTAAACAGATAATTATTAGCTCTTAGTATATTCCACATGCAATGCTTATGAATTGAGTGCAGATAGTCCGTGTTGAATGGCCTTAGTTGACTAATTTTAGCCATGTCTTTAACTATTTTAAAAATTATATTTATTTGATGTATTATTTCTCCATCATAGTGAGAGGAGCATAGGATTTGAAATATGATTGGCCTAGGTTTATAACCTAATCTGGGGAAAGTAAAAGATGAGGAAGCAGAATAAATGAAATAGGGGAGAAATAATCTCCATGTCATAAAATGGTTTTGACGGATAGTTGAGTTAATATATTAAACTACTTAATAGCTTAAGGTTCAGAATAGGTAATGATTCTTATGTTCTCATTCTATGAAAAGCTTATACAGATTGATAAGAAAAACTATAAATCTTTCACTTATTTTGTATATGATTTCTTTATATTGCTTCTAAGTTTAGAAAGTTACTCTTTCCCTGCCTTCTAGGAACACTTACAGTGCTGCACTACTTTGGGTATATGAATACGTAACTTTTTATGAGAGCAGTATTTAGCATATGCACTAGGAATTCTAAAGATACCGTTCTCTTTCTAGAAATGTATCCTAAAAAAATAGTGAGAGATGCTCATAGTGATGTATATAATGGCCATCATAGCATTATTTACGCAGCAAAAAAAATTGGAAACAACATATAACACTTGGAGAAGTTGCATACATATATTGCTGTAGCTATATGAGAGAATACAGTGTTTTGAACAACTTGAATACATGTAATATTAAATAGAATCAAAAACAAGATTTTAAAAAATATAAGGTACAATCCCAAATTTGTTTAATTATGCATATATGCTTATTAATGATGATTAGTGGTGTTATTTAGCTGATGGGATACAAGTTATTTTAATTTTATTTATAGTTTTTGAACTTTGCAGATTTTTTTTTTAAGTTCGAGTCTCTGTCACCCAGGCTGGAGTGCAGTGGCTTGCTCATGGCACTGCAGCCTCTACCTGCTGGGCTCAGGCGATCCTTCTGCCTCAGCCTCCAAGTAGCTGGAACTACAGGCATGCACTACCACATCTGGCTAATTTTTTTTTTTTGAGTCGAAGTCTCACTGTCACCCAGGCTGGAGTGCAGTGACATGCTCACAGTCACCACAGCCTCCACCTGCTGGGCTCAGGCGATCCTTTCACCTAGGCACGCACCATGACATCTGGCTAATTTTTTGATTTATTATAAAGATGAGGTCTTTCCAAGTTGCCCAGGTTTGTCTTGAACCCCTGGGCTCAGGCAATCCTCTCACCTTGGCTTTCCAAAGTGCTGGGTTTGCAGGCTTGAGCCAACGCGCCTGGCCTTGAATTTTCCAGATTTTAAATAAAATTATTTAGCTTTTATTATAAAGTAAAAATAATGAAGGTCAAAAAATGAAGTTATCTGTCACCCCCTCAACCCAGACATTTTTTCCATATTTGTATATTTTCTTTCATTATATTTTTGTTGATTCATTTATTTGCCAAATATTTGTACCAGACACTGTTCCATGTGTAAGGGCTGTAACAATGAATGAGAAAAATAAACTCTGCTGTTGAGGAGATTAAGTTCTAAGATACTTTAAAAATCCTGTTAACTAAAATTTATATGGAATTTAGTTTCATACTATATGTGAGTGGAAGTCGTTGCTCTTGAAGTTCCCTTTAAGCTGAATCTTAAGTAATAAATGTATGGTACTTTTTAAGCACTTATTATCACCATACTCTGGGCCAAGTGCTTTATATACATTCTCATTTAATCCTCTAGGTTAAGCACTTTGCCGAAGGATGCACACCTAGTAGGTGGAAAAGCTGAAATTCCAAACCAGACTTGTTTCCAGAATCTTTATTTTTATCACTTTTGAATAGTACCTGTACAAGTGCTCAAAAATAGTTGTTGAATGACTAAGTATTTCATGAATATTCGTGCCGTTTTAGGTATATTTTTCAGCTACATGTATCTTAGAAAAAGTGATATTACGGAGAATCTTGACCTTTGATACCTTTAGAGCAGTACACTGTTACCTTTACACCTCCTTTCATCTGCCAAATTGAGTTGTTTAAAGTTAACTACTGATTTTGAATTGCCCATTTTACATTATTGATGGTATTTAATCTCTGGGCTTAAAGAAGGAAAATTGGCTTCTGTGATAGATGTCTGTCTGGCTCATTGGTTGTTCAGAGGGCATGCTATCAGCAACTGATTAGCATTTGTTAGAAATTGTGTTATCTGTTTAGGGCACATATTTTCTTCTCCTGTGTATCTCTAATTATATTGGTTTAGAGATTAAGAAAAAGAAGACATAAGAAATTGGTTCTGTTTTGAATAGAACAGTTGCTCAATTAGTTCACAGACCTCTTAAGCTGAGAACTCTTTTAAGCATGATATAATTATGTAATTTACTTATAATCTGTAAGTGACTGAATTGATATTAGAATTTGTAGTTTTTGGTTTCTAGTCTGATGTTTAACTTACATTTCTTTCTTGTGTGTTTATTAGCAGCTGTATCCTAGTCCATTTTGGTAGTAAATTAACCACTTTATTAAATCTACAAATAAATATTATATTAATTATAGATCCAGCGTTTTCAAGACATTGTTTTGCTGTCTTTTTTTTATTTTAAAAGTTTTATTTTTTAGAGTAGTTTCAAATTCACAGCAAAATTGAACAAAATTGAACATATACCCCCTGCCCCCACACATGCACAGCGTCCCCTATCAGAGTGGTACATTTGTTAAAATTGATGAACCTTCATTGACACATCATCTTCACCCAGAATCATAGTTTATATTAGGGTTTAGTCTTGGTGTTGTACATTCTGTGGGTTTGGACAAATGTATAATCATAGTATCATACAAAGTAATTTCACTGTCCAAAAACTTTTGGATGCTTTTGACTTGCAAATAGAGCCTAGATTATTCTGGTGGCACCCAGATTTGTAGTATATTAACGGTTGCTTTTGCTAAATTTGCAGATGGATTGAGTGATGAAAACAATGATGATCGAGTATTAAAATGCTGTCTTCAGCAACAGGAATTATCCCCTTGTTCTCTTGTTATTCTGTGCACGTGAGTTTCATAGTCATTCTACTCTTTTTTACAAAAATAACTATACCAAAATTTTAAAAAATCATAGTGTATTCACCATACCAAGGATCAAAAACAAACATAATTTTCTGAATCTGCTAGTAAGCCTACTCAGTTGTATCTGATATTCTTGTAATGTGTGAGCTCTTAGAAAGTGAGATCTCAGGTGAGGTTTCATTTCAATTTAATTCATATACTATTCAGAAAACTTTTGCTAAAGTAGGGGAAAAGTCAGTTTAATATCCCTAGAAAATCATTGAAAAATCAAAATCTAACAATTTTTTAGTCATGAGACAAGAAGGTTATTATTTATTTAGTTTTGGGGTTGAAATGGTTTATTTTGCAGTTGTGTTCTGAGTGCCTGTTATAGAGTTGGACAGCCTGGATTGGTTTGGAGTCCTGGATATACTACTAATCAGCTTTGTGATCTTGGACGAGTTGCTTAACTTAGTTTCTTCTGTATAATAAACAGGGAGAATAATAATATTTGCCTCATGAAGTCATTGTCAGTACTTTGTATATATAAAGGACTTAGAATAGTGCCTAGTACAAGGCAAGATATCGGTAAGAGTTTCTTCCTGTGTCTCCCTTCCTCCTGCTTCTTCCCTCCCCACTAGTATTTTCATAACTTATGAGGTCTGATGGTTAAGTTCACAAACTCATCCTAGAAAAAGTGCTACATACCTCGTTGCTGAATATCACCATGGTCACCTTTGAAGTACTCCCCTTGGGAAGCTATGCACCAATGCCAATGCCCAATCCACCTGTCAAAGCAATTTTGGATCTCTTGTTTTGGGATTAACAGACACAACATTTTTTAGTTGAATGAAAATTTGTAGCCTGTTTTTTGGGGCGGAGGTTTGTTTGTTTGCTTTTTCTTTAAAATGGTGATAAACATGTGTATTGTATAAATCATACCTGTTATTGTGAGAATATATTTATATTCCTTAAATAGATGATGATGATAATAAATAATGCCAACTGATAATGACAGTAATTGGAAAAACATTATAACACTATATAGTGTGCATCATTCTATGTGCTTTTCTTATGTCTATAATCCTAAATCTGGACTAGCAACTAGTCCGTATTGTCCTTCTAAACTCCAGACTAACATATTCAGCTTCTTATTTGGTATCTCTACTTGAATGTCTCAGACATCTGAAACCTGTCATCTCCAAAAATGAACTCATTTTTCTTCAAAACTGTTCTCCATCTGAATTAAAAAGCACTGCATACCACCCATTTGCTAAAGCCAGAAACTTGGGGGTCATTTTTGATACCGCCTTTTCTTCATAATCTATATCGAGTCAATTAGCCAGTCCTGTGGGATCTTCTTTTCTTTATTTTTCCTGCCACCATCTTATATCAAGCCATATTATTTTTTTCCCCTTTTGTCCTTTTCTACTCTAAGACCAATTTCTGGTCTTTCTACATCTATGCTGAAGAATTTTATTAGTCCAGAAAGGTAAAAATGGGGCTGGGTGTGGTGGTTTATGCCTGTAATCCCAATACTTGCTTTGTTGCCCAGACTGGCCTCAAGCTCTTAGACTTAAGTGATCCTCTTGCCTCAGCCTCCCAAGTAGCTGAGGAAATGCACAAATCTTGGGGTTTTTTTTTTTCTTTGAGTTGGAGTCTCACTCTTTCGCCCAGGCTGGAGTGCAGAAGCATGCTCACGGCCACCAGAGCCTCGACCTGCTGGTTCAGGTGATCCTTCCACCTCAGCCTTCCAAGTAGTTGGAATCACAGGCATGTGCTACCACGACTGGCCAATTTTTTTATTTATTGTAGAGATGAGGTCTTGCCATGTTACTCAGGCTGGAGTGCAGTAGCACGCTCACAGCCACCAGAGCCTCGACCTGCTGGTTCAGGTGATCCTTCCACCTCAGCCTTCCAAGTAGTTGGAACCACAGGCATGTGCCACCACAGCTGGCCAATTTTTTGATTTATTGTAGAGATGAGGTCTTGCCATGTTGCTCAGGCTGGTCTCAAACCCTTGAGCTCAGACAGTCCTCTCACCTCTGCCTCCCAAAGTGCTGGGATTACAGGTGTGAGCCACCATGCCTGGCCTGAAAATGCACAAATCTTAACTGTACAATGTTGACAGATGCATGCAATGGTGTAGCACACATCCCCATCAATATGTAGAACACATCTGTTACCCCAGAAAGTAATGCCCTTTTGTGCATTTTTTTCTTGTTTCTTAATTTGGAAGCTTAGATTATTTATTTGAGATTGCTATAAATGTCTCTCTAAGCACTGCTTCAGTTGTAGTCCACAAATTTTAATATGTTGTATTTTTATTTTCATTCTATTCAGTATGCTTTATATTTCTCTTGTGATTTCCTATTTACCCATGGTTTTTTAAATGTTTGTGGCATAATTCTAAATATTTGCAAAATTTCCATATATTTAATTTCATTATGGTCTGAGAACCTAATTTATATTATTTCTGTTCTTTTAAGTTTGTTTTGTGGCCAGGGATATGATTTGTCTTGCTGAATGTTTTATGTATACTTGAAGAGTATGTGTATTCTGCTCTTTTAGATACAGAATTCTATAAATTTCAGTTAGGTCAAGTTGGTTGATAAGTATTCTTCAAGTCTTCTATAACCCTACAGGTTATGTGTCTACTTTTTGTGTAATCACTGAGAAAGGAATATTGAAATCTCCAACTACAATTATGGATTTGTCTGTTTCTTCTTTCAGTACTAATTGTTTTGCTTCATGTATTATAAAAGTCCCTAAAGCTGTATAGCTTTCATTTGTGGTAAGCCACTGATGAATTGGGGAATGCCCTCAGACAAAAAGATGGAACTTGTAGTGAGATACATACATATTAGGATTGTTATGGATGGTCTTCTTGGAGAATTGACCCTTTATTGTTTTGTCGTTATGTAATGTTTTGTCATTATAGGATGTCCTTTTTTGTTCCTGATCTGAAGTCTTCTTTGTCTAGTATTAATGCTATGAACAATTCCTTCTTTCTTTTGGTTAGTATTTAAATAGTATCTCTTTTTGCATCCTTTTACTTTTTACTCATCTATGTCTGTATGGTTAAAGTAAGCTTCTTTAGTAAGTTTAGCATCATATAGTTGGTTCTTGCTTTTTTGACCAATCTAACAATTTTTGTCTTAAAATGATGAGTTTATATCTATTTAATTGACTGAATTAAAACCTACCAATGTGCTAGTTATTTGGTATTTGTTCAATCTGTTCTTTTCTTCCTTTTTTCTTTTTCTCTCTCCTTTTAGATTAATTGTGAAATTTTTATGATACCGTTTATCTCCATTATTGACTTGTTTATGCCTTGTTGAAAAAACTTATGGTTGCCCTCATGTTTGCAGTTAAATCTTTACTTGATCAAAGTCTACCTTCAGATATTACACTGCTTCACATGTAGTATAAGGATGTAACTGTTTTATACTGTTACACATATCTACAGTTCTTGGATACTTTTTTCAAAAACTGTTTTAAGCCCAGCTCGGTGGCTCAGCCTGTGATCCCGCGCAGCCTGTGATCCCTCGCCTTTGGGAGGCTGAGGTGAGTGGATTGCCTGAGCCCGTGGGTTCAAGACCCGCCTGGGCAACTTGGAGAGACCTCATCTCTACAATAAATCAAAAATTAGCCGGGCATGGTAGCGTGCGCCTGTGGTTCCAGCTACTTGGAAGGCTGAGGCGGAAGGATCGCCGGAGCCCAGCAGGTCGAGGCTATGGTGGCCGGGAGCGGCCACTGCACTCCAGTCTGGGCAACAGAGTGAGAATCCAACTCAAAAAAAAAACAAAACAACAAACAAACAAAAAACTGTTTTATTCTCTTTTTGTTTCAGTTTGCGTAATTTCTTTTGATCTGTCTTTAAGTTTGTTGATTCTTTCCTTGCTTTTGTCGGGTATATTGACAAGCTTTTTGAAGACATTCTTCATTTCTGTTACTATGCTTTTTTATTGCTAGTATTTCCATTTCATTGTTTCTTATGGTTTTCATCTCTGCTGAAATTGCCTGTCTGATTTGCATTCTTCTCACCTTTTCCATAAAAGCCTTTAACATATTAATTGACAGTATTTTAAATTCACTGTCAGATAGCGTCAATGTCTTTTTTGTATCTGAGTCTGGTTCTGTTGATAGCTTTGTCTCTTGGTATTATGTTATTTTTCCTGGGCAGAATCTGTATGCAGATTTTGGGGCTTTTACTTGGTAGTTTTTTTTCCCTTTAATTTCTCTCTTAACTTTCTTACTACCCCGGTCAGCCTTAAATATGGTTCTCTGACATTTCAAGCCTCATAGACTGTGGTACCAAAGATGAATTGGGAAATGTCCTCAGGTAAACAGTTAGAAACTTGTAGCTCTCATTAGTGTGGGTTCTGTGTCTGCTCTCCAGCTTCTGCCTATATTCTGTTGTTCTCTGGTGCCTTTATATGCTTAATTTTATTTTGGACCAGATTTTATAATTCTCATTTGTGAGATAATTAGTATGACCAAGCTACTGTGCCATGAACAGAAGCTGAAATGCTGCCGGTGTCTAGAACAACAATTGAATAAACAGATCTGATCATGTCACTTACCCATTGAAGCTCTTAAATGTTTTCCCATTTATTCATGCCCTTGCTTCCTCTGTAACTTCATAAATTGAGCTCAGAAGAATCATACTGGTTTCTTTTCTCAATCAGCAAATCCACACTTTTTGCCTTATGCTCACTCTTGGTAAATTTGTAATTGTCTGCTCTGTGTAAATTCTTTCTTTCTTTCTTTCTTTTTTTATTAATCCATATTTTTTATTTTGATATTGTGGGGTACAGTTAAGGATTAGGTATACAAATATGCTTCATTCAGGCCCCCTTGTTGGTAACGGGTGTCTCCCCGTCTCCAGACAGATGTTTACTAACATTAGTCCCATCCCCCCGCCATAGTTTCCCAACACTATCAGTCATTTTCTTATAGTAATGCATTGGATGATCAAGGTCCACTATATGAGTGAGAATATGTGATATTCAGATCTTTGTTTCTGTAAGAGGTCACTCAGTATTATAGACTCTAGCTCCATCCAGGTTGCTGCAAAATTCATGATTTTGTTCTTTTTTAAGGCTGCATAGTATTCCATCATGTATATGTACCACATTTTTTTAATCCAGTCCTCTTTTGATGGACAGCGTGGTTGGTTCCAGGTTCTTGCTATTGTGAAGAATGCTGAGATAAACATTCGTGTGCAGGTATCTTTTTTATAGAGTGATTTGAGTTCTTCAGGGTATATTCCCAGTAGGGGGATTGCAGGGTCATATGGGAGGTTGATGTTTAGAGATTTTAGGAATCGCCACACTGCTTTCCACAGAGGTTGCACTAGCTTACACTCCCACCAACAGTGTAGAAGTGTTCCCTTTTCGCCACACCCTCTCCAGCAACTGTTATTTTTTGAGTTGTTGATAATTGCCATTCTGACTGGAGTTAGGTGGTATCTCAGTGTGGTTTTGATTTGCATCTCCCTGATGATTAGTGAGGTTGAGCATTTCTTCATGTGTCTGTTGGCTGCTCGAATGTCTTCCTTTGTGAAGTGTCTTTTGCCCACTTTATAATGGGGTTGTTTGTTTTTTCTTTTCAGCACATTTGAGTTCCTTGTAGATCCAAGATGTTAAACCTTTGTCATACCTGGAGTTGGCAAATACTTTTTCCCAGTCTGTAGGCTGTCTTCCTGCTTTCTTGATGGTTTCTGTGGCTTTGCAGAAGCTTGTCAGTTGAATGAGGTCCCACTTGTCTGTCTTATCCCTTATGGCCTGTGGGTTTCGAGTTTTGCTCAGGAAATGGATGCAGTTCCAATTTCCATGAGGGTATGTCCTTCATTTTCTAAGGTTCTTATGGTTTGAGGTTTTACATTTAGGTCCCTGATCCATTTGGAGTTAATTTTTGTGTATGGGGATAGATAGGGGTCCTGTTTCAATCTTCTGCATGTGGTCAGCCAGTTTTCCCAGCACCATTTACTGAATAGGTTCTCCTCTCCCCAGTGGTAGGTGGTGGAGGCTTTGTCAAAGATGAATTGGTTGAGAAATTGAGGTCTTGCCTCTGGAATCTCAGTTCTATTCCATTGATCTGTATGCCTGTTCCTATACCAATACCAAGCTGTTTTGATGATTGTAGCTTTATAGTAAAGTTTGAAATCTGATAATGTGATACCACCTGCTTTGTTTTTTTTGCTAAGAATTGTTCTGGCTATTCTTGGTTGTTTGTGTTTCCATATGAATTCCTGTGTTTTTTCTAGGTCTGAGAAGAATGTTGCTGGTAATTTGATATGTATTGCATTGAATCTAGATTACCTTAGGTAAGATGGACATCTTCACAATGTTTATTCTTCCAATCCATGAGCAGGGGATATTTTTCCACTTGTTTGTGTCATCTTTGATTTCTTTGAGCAGTGTTTTGTAGTTTTCTTTGTAAAGTTCTTTCACGTCTCTGATTAGGAAGATGCCAAGGTATTTCCTTTTTTTTTGTGGCTATTTTGAATGGAATTGTGCTTATTTGGGTTTCTGTTTGTTTATTATTGGTGTAAAGAAATGCAATTGTCTTTTGCACATTTATTTTATATCCTGAGACTTTGCCGAAGGCCTTTATCAGTGTAAGGAGGTTTTTGACAGGTTCTCTTGGGTTTTCAATGTATACGATCATGTCAACTGCAAAGGGAGATAATTTGACTTCTTCTTTTCCTATTTGGATACCCCTAATTGCCTCCTCTTCTCCTCTGATTGCTCTAGCTACGACTTCCAATACTATATTGTACAGGAGGGGTGAGAGTGGGCATCCTTGTCTTGTTCCAGTTTTCAGGGGAAATGGTTCCAATTTTTGTCCATTTAGATGCGTTTTCGTAGATGGCTTTTACTACTTTGAGGTATGTTCCCTGTATGCCTGGATATTCGAGGGTTTTTATCAAGAAAGGGTGCTGGATTTTATCAAAAGCTTTTTTTGCATCTAACGATATAATCATGTGGTTTTTGTTTTGACATCTGTTGATGTATTTAATTACAGTTATTGTTTTACGAATGTTGAACTAGCCTTGCATCCCAGGGATGAAGCCTACTTGGTCATAATGGATGATTTTTGAGATGTGTTGTTGAATCCGGTTTGCTAGGATCTTGTTGAGAATTTTAGTGTCTATGTTCATCAAAGATATTTGCCTGTAGTTCTCTTTTTTGGTTGGATCTTTACCTGGCTTGGATATCAATGTGATGTTAGCTTCATAAAATAATTTGGGGAGGGTTCCATCTTTCTCAATCGCCTGAAATAGCTTCAGTAGGATTGGAATCAGTTCCTCCTTAAATGTCTTGTAGAATTCTGCTGGAAAGCCATCTGGTCCAGGGCTTTTTTTGGTAGGTAGTTTTCTTATTACGTAGTCAATTTCCTTGATTGTTATTGGTCTATTTAGGGTATCAATTTCTTCTTGTTTCAACCTAGGCAGGTTGTGTGATGACAGAAAGTCCTCCACTTCCTTGAGGTTTTCAAGTTTTTTTCCATACAAGTGTACATAGTAGTCTCTGATGATCTTCTGTGTTTCTTCAGGGTCAGATGTGACTTCATCTTTTGTGTTTCGGATTGTGCTTATTTGGGTTTTTTCTTTCTTTTTCTTGGTCAGTCTAGCTAGGGGACCATCGATTTTGTTTATCCTTTCGAAGAACCAGGTTTTCGTTTCATTGATTTTTTTGTATTGTCTTTTTGTCTTCTATGTCCTGGATTTGGGCTTTTATTTTGGTGACCTGGATTCTTATGCTGAAATTAGGGTTTTTGTGGTCTTGCTTTTCCAGCTTACTTAGGTGGCTTGTTAGGCTATTAATTGTGCTCCTTCCATTTTCTTCATGTGTGTTTGTAGGGATATAAATTCCCCTGTTACTACAGCTTTTAAGGCATCCCAGAGATTTTAGTAAGATGTTTCTTCATTTTCATTTGTTTCCAGGTATCTTTTGATCCCTGTTTTGATTTCATCATTGATCCAGGAGTTGTTTAGCATCATGCTGTTTAGTGACCATGTCTTTGTGGGTTTTGGGGACACCTTGTTGGTGTTGATGTTTATTTTTATTACACTGTGGTCCAAGAAGGTGCATGGTAGATTTTCGGTCCTTTTAAATTTGCTTATGCTTGATTTATAGCCAATAATGTGGTCGATCTTGGAATACGTCCCGTGCGGTGATGAGTAGAATGTGTATTCTCTGGTCTTTGGATGGAGTGCTCTGTAGGTATCAATTAAGTCCATTTGGTCCAGAGTCACATTGAGGTTCTGGATCTCATTGTTGATTTTTTGTCCCAATGATCTGTCGAGGGTTGTGAGTGGGGTATTAAAGTCCCCACTTATGATGGTGTTAGAGTCACTATCTTTCTTTAGTTTTCCTAGGAGTTGCTTTATAAAAGTTGGTGCACCTATGTTAGGTGCATATATGTTTAGGATAGATATTTCTTGTTGATGGAGTGAACCTTTTATCAATATGTAGTGGCCCTCTGTATCTTTTTAAATTTTTGTTAGCTTAAATGGTATTTTGTCTGAAATTAGGATCGCGACTCCTCCTTTCTTTTGTGTTCCATTCGCCTGGAAATCTGTTTCCCATCCTCTTACTTTGAGTATGTGAATGTCCTTTCTAGTGAGATGGGTTCTCTTTAAGGCAGTAAATTTTTGCCTGGTGATATTTTGTTCATTTTGCCATTCTATGTCTTTTCAGTGGTGCGTTTAGTCCATTCACATTAAGGCTAATTATTGAAATGTGAGAGTTCGTCCCTATCATAGAGTTCTTATAGCGTTGTTCCTCCACTTGGTTTATTGTCTCTCTTTTGTTTTGGGGGTTGGTTCATGTGTATTTTATTCTTTTTCCTGTACTCTTGGGAAGAATGTTGCTCCTTTTTTTCCCTTTTCTTCTGTGTTTAGTACTTTCTTAAGTGTTTCATGTAGTGGTGATTTGGTGGCAGCGTAAGTTCTTAGGGATTGGATATCTTGGAAAGATTTTAATTCTCCCTCGTTGATGAAGCTTAATCTGGCAGGGTAGGTTATTCTTGGTTGAAATTGTTTATCTTTTAGGACTTTGAAGATAGGGCTCCAAGCTCTCCTAGCCTGCAGGGTTTTGTAGTTAAATCTGTTGCTATTCTAATTGGTCTTCCATGGTAGGTGTTCTGGCCTTTTTCTCTTGCTGCCTTTAGGATTTTTTCTTTTATGCCTACTTTGTTTAGGCGAATTATTATGTGTCTAGGAGTTGGTTTTCTCATTTGTTGTCTTGCAGGGGTTCTCTTGATCTCTTGTGTTTGAATTTTTGCATCAATGATTAGATAAGGGAAGTTTTCTTGAATGATCTCATGGAAGGTTTGTTCCAATGTGGTCTCTGTCTCTCTTTCTGCCTCAGGCACGCCAATTTCTCTTAGGTTAGGCTTCTTGAGGTAATTGCTCATCTCTTGAAGGTTTTTTTCTGTGTTTTTGAGCTTGTTTTCTGTGTTTTTGAGAGTTTGGGTTAGTTCTGTATTTTGGTCCTCAAGCTCTGAGATTCTTTCTTCTGCTTGGGTAATTCTGCTTTCCATGCTTATCAGTTTATTGTTTATTTCATTCACAGTATTCTTTATTACTGTTATTTCAGATATCATCTCCTTTCTGGTTTCTTCTTGAGTCTCCTCAATTCTTTTTAATCTCTCCATTAATGTCTTGATGTCTAGGTTTGTATTTTGAGACTAGTCATTCTGGGGGGTCTTCATGTTTGCATTCCAAAATCAGTTTTCTCAGTGTCTGCCCTCCCAGGAGTCTGGGAGAGACCCATATTCTTCTTTTGGTTTTTCTTTATTTATGTAGATTTTTCTCTCTCGTCCCTTAGTGGATAAAATCCCTTGAGTTCTAATCTCTAGCCTCTCCCCTCTGTTTTTGTTGTAGGCAGGCAGTCAGTTAGCTTGTTGCCTGGGAAATCTGTGACACTGGTCTCTATTCAGCGTAGAGGAGGGGCTTTGTCTCCTGTTTAATGACGTCACCGTGGGAACCAAGGTGGAGGCTCTGATAGGTGGGCAGGGTGAGGTGATGTAAATATGCCTTGAAAATGGTGGAGGTGGTAGTTTTACTTTCACTTTTAGGTATGCTCCTGTGGGACTCTAGTGGGACCAGCTGCACGGCTGGGTGCTGGATCCGGGGTGCTACCAGCAGGTTGGAGTGGGGGAGAGGATCGAGCGTTTCCTCCTCTGGAGCTGGAAGTCTGCAATCGGCACCTTACACCAGCTTGGGGTTCTGCCCCCTTACACAGGCTTGTGATCACATGCTGAGTGCCTCAGCCAGGGTGGGCCCCGGGCTTCAGATCTCCAAAGCTCCAGGGGGCAGGTGGTGGCTCCGGGTCCCTCACAGGGCACTTTAGCCAGAAATGGAACCGGTATCTCTGAGGGACAGGCGCTCAGAGCCTCTCAGAGCCTCCCTGTGTGACTGGCAGCTTGGCGCTGGGTGCTGGTCGTGACGATGTGGCCAGGGATGAAGCTGGGATCTGGGATTTGGGATTCCCCAACCGGCCGAAATCACATAGAGTGGAGCAGCCGCGGTTGGCTGCAATGTCTGACCCTGCGTGGGACCAAAAGTCCCCAGGCCTCGTACCAGTGTGGCTGGCGGTGGGCAGGGGGGTGCTGGGAGAAAAGTAATAGTCTTTGGGAACTCACGTTCCGAGAGTCTCAGGGATCCACCTATGCTGTTGCCATCTTCAGGTTGCCAATTTCATAAATTATTTCTTAAACTATAGATCTCTGTATTTATTTCTCTTTGGATAATCATATTCCTGTGTTCAAATTCAGCTCTCAATTATGGGTATAACTTTAGACCTCTGTACCTCAATTTCCTACCTATGAAATGGGAATAAAATTAGTACCACTTCAACCCAGAGGTTTGTTGTGAGAATTAAGTAGATTAATATATATAAAGTGCTTAGAATGGTGCCTGGTGCCAGGGAAACACTCAGCAAAAATAAATAATTATTTATTGTATATAAATAATTAAAATTATGAATAATGCATGATGATTATTCCCCAAAGTTCATGTTATTGGTTTACTCTATGTAGATTTACTGTTTACAAAATTATTTACTGAGTTTTATTGTTTGTAAATTTCTTTATTGTCTCTGTTTTTAAAAAATTGTTATCCTTTCCTAATACATATTGTACAATGAAAATCACCACCTTTCACTGGATCCTGTATATTTTGAGTTGTCATGTGGTTTATCTTATAAAAAATAAAAAATATTTTTTCCTTCTAACCCCAATCTTAGGGATGATAGAAATTTAAGAAACAAAGGCCTAATAAGTGGTGTGAAGTCACTCAGTAAAGAAGAATTGAGTGCAGAGTTATTAAACATGTCTCTGAACACAGATGTATGTCATCAGCCTTGTATTTCTAAGCAACAGTTGAAAGCAGGTAGTATTCTTACTGTAAATAGAAATATATCTTATTTTATGCACTAAAAATATAACATTAGAATTTAAAATTAATTTTCCTCTTGTACATTTAAAATAACATCAAGTTTAGAATGCTTTCTGGCATGTAAATAGTAGAAATCAATGAAAATTATAATGGTAATCCAAGAGAAAACATAATTTTAACATTATTTAATATTATCACCTTTTATATATCAAATCAGTTTGATTTTTTGATCCGTACAGTCACATCATTTTTGCATATTTATAATCGTTGTGTACATGCTTTTTTCACCTTCGTTTTCTCCAAGTGAAATAGTATACCTTTTAAATTAATAGCAGATACAGGAAATAGTCCTTTGAAGTAGAAAAATTTTTTAAATTTCTTTTAAAAATTAGTTTCATGTTTATAACCTCCCATTTATACAGTAAAAACTCAGTAATAGGGAAACTTTTTTTTCTTTTTTTTGAGTTGGAGTCTCACTCTGTCACCCAGGCTAGAGTACAGTGGCACGCTCACAGCCACACTAGCGTCAACCTGCTGGGTTCAGGAGATCCTTCCGCCTCAGCCTTCTAAGTAGCCAGAACTATAGGCATGTGCTACTACGCCTGGCTGATTTTTAAAAAAATTTATTTATTGTAGAGACAAGGTCTCACCATGTTGCCCAGGCTTGTCTTGAACCTGAGCGCTCAGGCTATCCTCTTGCCTCAGCCCCCCAAAGTGCTGAGATTTCAGGCAGTAATAGGGAAACTTATAGAACTCTAGTAATAATTTTCTTTTTTTAACTTTTAAACTAATAATTTAGAAAAGTAAAGGCAATACGTTATTTCATCTCTTTTAATCTGTCTGCAGCTTATATTTGATGGAATATTATGTTAAATCTGACATTATTTATAAATACATCCCACCTTTTCCTTCTGGGTAGAATAATTATTGAAGTCTCTGATACCATGTTTATTTTATATATAACTGTATACATGTTCATATATACTCATATGCCACTTATTTATCCTTTTAAAATAACATACCCTTTGTCATAATATTCAAACAGCATTTGAAGAAGTATTCTAGAAGGGTATTCTAGTTTATGGTTTTTCAGAAATAGTGTGCTTTCAGTTTGCCTGTTATATTAACCATTACTTTAAATTCTTAGTTTGCATTTGTAGAGATAAGCCACTTAATATTTTTAATTTTACCATAAGAAAATTCTAGTTGTTTTCACATATCTAAAAAGTAATGTTAATGAAGTGACATCACTTGAAATAATTAAAGCTCTTTTTAAAAGAGGAGGGCATAGTCCATGTGCAGAAACTCATGTAATCCCAGCACTTTGGGAGGCCAAAATGGGAAGTTTGCTGAAGGCGAGGAGTTCAACACCAGCCTGGTCAACATAGCAAGACCCCATCTTTCTTTCTCTCTCAAAAAAAAGCAAAACAAAACACAGTAACAATAATAAATAAAAGGGAAGAGTATCTAAGTGGTTAAGCTGGAAATTTACTGATGGAGCTGAGTTTAGAAAAATATTCCATTTTGGCAAAAAAAAACCATTTTGATCCCCAGCTCTTGTTTTTCTGTTGTAAATAAATCCAAGGCATTCTTTTTTTGCAAAGTAATTAAATTATAGTTAAAATATCACATTTCTTACTATTTTTGAGTAAAAATATTTAGTTGCTTTTTGGTAAAAATATATTACTTTGCATTTGCTAAAATAATATATTTATATTATTTACTTATCTCTATTTATAATAGAGATGTATTTTTTTGTTTTTGTTTTTGAGTTGGAGTCTCACTCTGTCACCCAGACTGGAGTGCAGTGGCTGATCCCGGCCACTGCAGCCTCGACCTGCTGGGCTCCAGCAATCCTTCCGCCTCAGCCTTCCAAGTAGCTGGAACTACAGGTGCGCGCTACCACGCCCGGCTAATTTTATTGATTTATTGTAGAGATAAGGTCTTGCCAAGTTGCCCAGGTGGGTCTTGAACCCGCGGGCTCATGCAATCCACTCACCTCAGCCTCCCAAAGCGTGGGATTGTAGGCTGAGTCACTGAGCCTGGTGAGATGTATGTTTTTTAAGTGCTATTTTGAAAATAAAGTCTTGGTTTGTTTTCTAGATAATTCAAATACTAATTATGTACATAAAATGTTTATTATTTGTGGCCAAATACTAACTACATATGTTTAATATTTACTATTAGCACCCTAAATAAAGCCTGTAACTATCTGTTTTAAAGAAGCAACACCCTTGGAAGAGAGTTGTGGGAATGAATCTACAAATTCTGGACTGTCTATTCTACTTGAAAGCATCATATCTGATCTTGAAAAATCTCTTGGAACAGCTTTATCCTCAATATTAGAAACAGAAATGAAAATTGCTTTTGGAAACCTCTGGATGGAGGTGATTAGTTGACCTCTATTAGTTGAAATTTTTATTGCTGAAGATGTGTTATCTTATTTTAAGAAATCACCTTTATGAAATGCATAAACTTTATCGTAATAATTTATATCGCATTAAACTTCTTTCCAAGTTTTTGAAATAACTTTTTGACGTGAAATGATGGACCTCTTTTAAAGGTTAGAAATATGTGTTATCATTTGTTTTTTCAGTCAACAGCTATTTATTGTGTCAGATGCACTCTTGTCAGATGCACTGTCCCATAGTGCTTAAATTGAATTCAGAAAAAATTTCTCCATTTAGTTTAATTTGAGTCAAAATGTCTAGTATAAGGCAGGGGTTCCCAACCCCGGGGCCACATACCAAGATGGACCCATGGCCTGTTAGGAGCTGGGCCACACAGCAGGAGTTGAGCAGCTGGTGAGTGAACGAAGCTTCATTTGTGTTCATAGCCACTCTCCATCACTGGCATTACCGCTTGAGCTCCATCTTCTGTCATATTAGTGGTTGCATTAGATTCTCATAGGAGTGCAGACCCTATTGTGTACTGCACATGCAATGGATCTAGGTTTTGTGTTCCTTATGAGAATCTAATGCTTGATGATCTGAGTGGAGCTGAGGTGGTGATAGTAGCACTGGGGAGCAGCTGCAAATGCAAATTAACATTAGCAGTAAGGTTTGACTGCACATTGCTTGTGGACTGCTGGTATAAAGAATCTCCTTAGCAATATATATTCAGAAAAAGCAATGTGTATTTTGGATTATGAAAGAAATTATAAATGAAAGAATCATAGTATAAATTGTTCATATTAGCAAGGTATTTTGAATTTTCTTTAGGTTCATACCTTTTTGGAATGAATAAAAAACACCACATTTTAGTGATCTTAAAAGTTCAGCTTAATGTTTTCTTTTGCTGTTCACAATTTATAGGTAGAAGAAACATGATTTCCCATCAATTGTAGCTTGTTTCTATTCCAACTATTCAGTGAATTTCTAATGTTTGCCAGTATGTTTGCTACTTGATTATACTATCAAGTGTTGAACCAGAATAATGAAGAGTGATCAGAATTTACTAGGAGTATTGATATTTAATAGTAGAGAAAGTTATTGCATATGAATGAATAGAACTAAATAATTCATTTTCTTTATAAATATGTCTTTGCAAGACATCTTTTTTGATATCTTTTTTCTATATAGATTTCCCCCCAGTTTTATGAAATATTTTTATTGATTTTCTCATAGGAATGACTATGTTGAAAATTAAATTGAAGGACCTTTGCTGATTAAAACTATGCTTCCACTGATTAGAACCTTGCGTTCTTTTTTGAACATATAGGTTCTGAAACTTCAAAGATTAATACTGAGTTTTACAAAAGCAATTTGCAATGGAATTTGCATTTTAAGATTATGATGGACTTTTTTTTTTTTTGAATTGGAGTCTCACTCGGTCGCCCAGACTGGAGCGCAGTGGCCGCTCCCGGCCCCCGCAGCCTCGCCTGCTGGGCTCCGGCGATCCTTCCGCCTCAGCCTTCCGAGTAGCCGGAATTACAGGCATGCGCTACCACGCCCGGCTGATTTTTTAATTTATTGTAGAGATGAGGTCTCGCTGCCCAGTAGGGTCTCGAACCCGCGGGCTCAGGCAATCCACTCACCTCAACCTCCCAAAGGCACAGGATTACAGTCTGAGCCACCGAGCCCGGCAAGATTATGATGGACTTTTTAATAAAATATCTTTTAATTAAAAAGAATTCATCTAATATTTCCTAGGAATATATGTAGGCATTCCTAAGTAGGTACTTTTTAATAATAGGAACAATAAATCCATAGATGCTAATTTTTAAAAAAATGCTCTTTAGATGCTGTACCTGAAACCACCATGGACTCTAATACATTTATTACAGTGCTTTAAAAAACATTGGTTGGCTGTGTTTGGATTAGTTATGGAAAAGAACTTGCTTTTAACTATTGAGAGCCTATACGAAAATCTCTGTAAAGGTATGAATCTTTTATTTTTCTCTTTAGCAGTGTTGTATTAAAGTATTAAGTCAGACTAGCAGATATATTCCATGGGATGTAAAGATGAATAAATGAAGAATTTGTCAATTAGTTCTTAACCATTGATACTTTTAATTTCTAAAGAGAATTTGTGACAGCTGGATGGATGACTGTGGCTCATAGAACTTGTAATTATAATGACATCCTTGTTCATGATGTTTCTAGATATTGTGAATATATAATTTTTAATGATGTTTACTTTGCAAACTTTTTAAACCATGTTTTATAGTTTATTCAAAATATGCAAATAGATTCATTTTTTTTCATTTCTCACTGCTTAACACAAACTTTGAGCACATTTCATGTACTGATTTTCAAAATAGTATATCAAGGTTTCTGTCTAAACTACATGGATAAGGAATAGGAAATCTTTGACTTTGGTGCATAGTGAATTTTAGAACTGGAAGAGACCACAGTGAACCATTAGTTGGTGATTTTTAAACTATATTGAATAGAACTTTGGGATTCTTGATGTGCCTCTGCTGATACTTATGGGTAGAAAGATTGATGGAGAGCCTAGTAGGTGGTGCCTTTGGTTCTCAGCCCTATCTTTAGCCAGACCAGCTTTTTTTAAAAAAGTTTTCATATGGAGATTTCATATAGGATTTGAAAAAAAGTATCTCTGCTGAAAAGAAAAAGTTGTGAAAAGCACTAATAAAATATTATTGAAACTTGTGTGTTATGATCAAGGAAACTAGCTCTGAGTCGAAGAGTAGCTTGTGCAAAGTCAAACAGCTAGATATGTCTTGCTATATCTTTAAAAGGCAAACTATAATCATTGTTAGAGGTTCAGTTGGTTCTTGATTGTTTTCAAAGTCTTCAACATTAAGTGATCTATTCTGTTTATTATTTTATTTATGATATATATCCAGCCTACTTCTAAAACATAAATGTGATGGAGTATATGTTATAACCTGAGTATAAGAGGGCCATTAAATTAAATTTAAGGCATAAGAGCCAGGCAATGAAGAATATGAGATGGTTCATCATAAAACATATGCAAACAATTATTGCAGCACTTGAGCAAAGATTTTAACACTATTCCTTCTGGAAGCTAAGACAAAAGGGGGAAGGGGAGACATATTCTATGAGAGATGTACCTCATTCTCTGTCTTTTCCCTGAAGTATGAACTCTTTGAAAATGAGTTGTTCTCATAGAAGTAGAGAGTTAGAAAAGTGATTATCAGAAGATGATGAGGGATGATAGGATGAGATTGGTCAACAGGTACAAAGCCATAGTTAAATAGGAGTAATAATTTATGGTGTTCTGTTGCATACTAGGAGGAGAAAAGTTAAAAATTATAATATTGTATATTTCAAAATAGCTATAAGAGAACTTTTTAAAAAAATGTTTTCATCACAAAGAAATGATAAATGCTTAAGAGTAGGGGTTCCCAATCCCAGTCTGCGGACTAGTAGCAGTCCGTGGCCTGTTAGGAACAGCAGGAGGTGAGTGGCAGGTGAGTAGAGTACTTTCTGTCAGATCAGCAGAGGCATTAGACTCTCATAGGAGCAAAGCTATTTACCCTTATTTAATCATTATGCAATGTGTGTGTGTATATATATATATATATATATATATATATATATATATATATATTAAAACATCAAGCTGTACTTCACAAACATATACAATTATTACATGTTAATCATAAGTAAAATCAAATAAAGCGATCAATAGGAAATCCTTCTAGGGGATTTAAAGCACCTAGTCAGTCCCTTTGTAGATGGGCATAGCTTAGTTGATTCTTTTAAAAGAGAAAGTCCATAGACTATGTGTAATCTCAAACAAAGTTAGTTTAAAAAATAAGGTATCCTGTGGTGGCCGGGAGTGGCCACTGCACTCCAGTCTGGGCGACAGTGTGAGACTCCAACTCAAAAAAAAAAAAAAAAAAAAAAAAAAAAAAAAAAAGGTATCTAGTTACCACCTTCAATGGCATTTGTTTTTCTTTGGTAAGGTGCTCTGCTTTTACATGTAGCTGAGAGGTGGTAGGTGGCTGCTCTAACTGGCAGTAAGGAGAGAAGTGAAGATGATGACTGTACCTTCTTATGCTAAAAATCAACTTTTTCAGTCATTGTGTGCATAACTTATTGGTCCTTAATCTAGAAGAATTGGATGCCTAATGTTTAATGATTTGTGAAGAATACAGCATATGTCATGAGATTATAAACTTACCTCTTGCTCTAAGATAATTTTGAATACAAAAAATCACAGTGTATGGTTTTGTGTGCTATCTTAATAGTATTTTTAGCTGTTGAACTACAAATGTGTTTAGCTTCAGTATGCCAAACATGTATCCTTAGATCAATTCATAGAAAATTTGTTGGAAAACGACTGGTAACTTTTTATGACTTTGTTATCCATATTAACTAAAGAATTATTGACCTTATTGCATATGGATTTCTCTTTTTGCTGTGTCTGTATACTGAATCAATCATTGTTCTTTCCCTTTCCCCATAATCGTTATAAGACAAATCATGATTAATGTAAGGATAGAAGCCTTACTAAACATAGTCTGTATTCAAGAAGCGTCCTTAAAGGAAGTTGTGCCATTATATCTTCCTCAGGAGATTTTTTTTATTTATTTATTTATTTATTTATTTATTTATTTTGAGTTGGAGTCTCACTCCATCGCCCAGACTGGGGTGCAGTGGCCGCTCCTGGCCACTGCAAGCCGCGACCTGCTCGGCTCCGGCGAACCTTCCGCCTCAGCCTTCCGAGTAGTTGGAACTACAGGCACAACCACGCCTGGCTAATTTTTTTGATTATTGCAGAGATGAAGTCTTGCCAAGTTGCCCAGACGGGTCTCGAACCTGCGGGTTCAGGTAATTCACTCACCTGGCCTCCCAAAGCGTGGGATTACAAGGCTGAGTGGCTCAGCCTGTCCTGGAGATTTTATAGGTTTACTAAATCTGTTGTCTGTCCTTGTTTAGCATCTTTCATGTCTCCTTTCCACAGTAATATAAACTAGTCATTTACTTTATTATTATTATTATTATTATTATTATTATTAGTGGTAGTAGTAGTAGTATTTTCTTTTTTTTTTTTTTTTTTTTTTGAGTTGGAGTTTCACTTTGTTGCCCAGGCTGCAGTACAGTGGCTGCTCCCGGCCACTGTAGCCTTGACCTGCTGGGTTCCAGCGATCCTTCCACCTCAGCCTTCCAAGTAGCTGGAACTACAGGTGTGCACTACCACGCCCGGCTAGTTTTTATTTATT
This sequence comes from Cephalopachus bancanus, assembly GCA_027257055.1. Taxonomy (NCBI): domain Eukaryota; kingdom Metazoa; phylum Chordata; class Mammalia; order Primates; family Tarsiidae; genus Cephalopachus; species Cephalopachus bancanus. The sequence goes on from JAPVLO010000057.1 coordinate 8,253,073, forward strand.
TATTTATTTATTGTGGAGATGAGATCTCGCCAAGTTGCCTAGGTGGGTCTCGAACCTGCGGGCCCAGGCAATCCACTCACCTCAGCCTCCCAAAGGCGCGGGATTACAGGCTGAGCCATCGAGCCCGGCTAGTAGTAGTATTTTCAGAGACAGTGTTTCACTTTGTCACCCAGGCTGGAGTGCAGTGGCATGATCATAGCTTACTGCAGCCTCAAACTCCTGTGCTCAAATTATGCTTCCACTTCAGTCTCCCGAGTAGCTGGGACTGCAGGTGCTCACCACTACCCCTAGTTTATTTATTACTGTAGAGACAGAGTCTTAACTACATTGCCCAGGCTGCTCTTGAACTCCTGGGTTCAATCTCCCAGAGTGCTGGGTTTATAGGTATTAGCCACTGTACCCAGCCTCTGTCATTGGCTTTGAAAAGAACTAAAAGTATTTCTGTAAGGAAATATACTGGTGTTTTTTTGAGGGGATAGGAGGGTATAGGAGAAACCAGAGGCTTGGGTATAACCACACATTAGAGTTTCTGAATATTTTAGAATTAAATATTAAAATATATTTTTTATTTCATTTGATCCTTCAGGGTTTCACAAGCCAGTTCTGGTGTGTAAGTGTTAAAGAGGAACTCTTTTTTCTTAAAACTCATGCCAATGAACAACCAACCGTACTTATGTCTCAGAATATAATTGAGCCTCTAAAACTGTGAACGTTAAAACAAAAACAAAGCAAGCATGTTATAACATGTTTATTTTGAGAACTGTTATGTAGCATTCTGCCTTAATATTTGCAAGCTGGGCTCGGTGGCTCAGCCTGTAATCCCGCGCCCTTAGGAGGCTGAGGTGAATGGATTGCCTGAGCCTGCAGGTTCGTCACCTGCCTGGGCAGCGAGACCTCATCTCTACAATAAATCAAAAAATCAGCCGGGCGTGGTAGCGCATGCCTGTAATTCCAGCTACTTGGAAGGCTGAGGCGGAAGGATCGCCGGAGCCCAGCAGGTCGAGGCTGCGGTGGCCGGGAGCGGTCACTGCACTCCAGTCTGGGCAACAGAGTGAGACTCCAACTCAAATAATAATAATAATAATAATAATAATAATAATAATTTGCAGAGGTAAGGTAGTGTTGGAATACTATCTAAAGTAGCCAATTAATATGTCTTTAGAGACAGATCTAGCAGACAACAGTTGGTAAGGATAATTTAATTTTAACTTATTCTAACATACTAAAGGCATTAAGTAAATAATAAATGGAGGGTGAGCAGCTCTCTTAATGGAAATTATTTTTCTATTCTGAGTGGGTTGTGACATTAAAAAGTTACTTAATTTCATTGTTTATAACTTTTAAAATCTTTGAAATTATTGTCACTATCTTTCCTAACTAGTTTGAAAAGTTAATGTAAGGTATTTTAGTTCATCGAGAGAAAATTATTATACCTTTAAATTATTTTTTTGTAGATTATCTAACCTTAATTTACAGGAAAAACATTCTGCAGGATTCTCTTGCTTCTTACTCTTGCCTAAATTGTTTACTTTTTTGCTGTTGTCTTATATACATAGAGATACCACATTTTTTCAGAAACTCTAGTATTGAGTATCATGTAATAGAATTAAATATGTCACTACATGATAACTGAGTTGATTATGAGAGGTACTGCATGTAAGGTACATGCTTAACTACTAAAACATGATTCTTCTGGTAATCTGTATATGAAACAGCCACAGGTTTGAAAATCTGTGGTTTGACTTATTTATTTGGTGATTATTCCTCTTTTCTGAAGAGTGTAATATTCTTTCACTTTACTTTTACTTTGAAGGTTAACCACAATAGGACTCCTGAAATCTGAATGCATAATACTGGAATCAACTTGGAGGACTTTGTCTATAACTAAATCTGTTTAATTGTTGCTCTTTACACCAAGGGATGAGTTAGAGGTGGCATGTAGATGTAAATGCATACTCTTCTTAAATTTCAAAATTGATGTTAGATCAGGGTTCCAAAGACATTTTAATGATGTATATACATTCTTACATAGTTTTATTTCTTAATTTTCTGTTACCAGCTAATAATGCAGTGGATTTTACAACAGTGAAATTCCTGCTTCAGGATTCTAAAAGTTTGTTGCATGCTTTCAGCACAAGGTCAAATTATGATGGCGTTCTTCCACAAGCCTTTGCCCAAGTAAACAAACTGCTCCAAACATTTGCAGAGGTAAGATAGTGCTGGAATGTGATCTAAAGTAGCCAATTAATACATTCTAAAGATATATCTGTCAGACAAAAACCGTTGGTAAGGATAATTTAATTTTAACTTATCTAGCATACTAACGGCATAAAATAAATAGTATATCAATTGAATGGAGAGTGAGCTCCTCTTATCAAGTTATACCCATATTTTTATGGAAGTTGTATCTCTACAGTTGTTGGTATTTTATATTATTTCATTTATGGATAGAAGAAGACTATTTATAGTTACTTGACTTAGTTTCAGTGCCCTAGGACAGTGGATCTCATGTGCATCAAAAACACTTAGGAAATTTTTTTAAACATGCAGATGCCAAGACACTCTCAAACCCTACTGAATCATATTTTTGACTGGTGCCCAGTAATGTTGTTCTTATTTTACTTTGTATTTTGAAATAATTTCAAACTTATGAAAAAGCTACAAGAGCTTTACAGAGAGCTCCCATATATATCCTTCACCCTGATCCACAAAATGTTAACATGTCCTCACGTTTGCTTTATTGTTTTCCCTATCTTCCTACCTACACACCTGTCTGTCTACCTAGCCATATTTTTTTTCTGAGTTATTTTACTATTTTATTTTATTTTTAGAGTCAGGGTCTTGCTCTGTGGTCCAGGCTGGAGTACAGTGGTATGATCATAGCTCACTGCAGTCTCAAATTCCTGGGCTCAGTTGGTCCCCCTGCCTCAGGCTCCCAGTAGCTGGGACTGCAGGTGTGCACCACCATGGCCAACTAATTTTTCTATTTTTTTATAGAGACAGGATCTTGCCCAGGCTTGTTTCAAACTTGTGGTCTCAAGTGATCCTTTCTCCTTAGTCTCCCAAACTGCTAGGATTACAGATGTGAGTCACCTCAGCTGGCTTGAATTTTTTTAAAAAACAAATCTCGTGGGATTCTTTTGCAGCCACCCTAATGCTGATGCCTTTGCACCTTTTATTTATTTATTTATTTATTTATTTTATTTTTTGAGTTGGAGTCTCACTCTGTCACCCAGACTGGAGTGCAGTGGCCGCTCCTGGCCACCGCAGCCTCGACCTGCTGGGCTCCGGCGATCCTTCCGCCTCAGCCTTCCAAGTAGCCGGAACTACAGGTGTGCGCTACCACGCCCGGCTGATTTTTTATTTATTGTAGAGATGAGGTCTCGCTAAGTTGCCCAGGCAGGTCTCAAACCCGCGGGCTCAGGCAATCCACTCACCTCAGCCTCCCAAGGGCGCGGGATTACAGGCTGAGCCACCGAACCCGGCTGCCTTTGCACCTTTTAAAAACTTAACTGTGTAAATTTTGTCTCCAGTAATACTCTATTTCTACAGTCTTCTAATTTCAAATCTAGAAGAATCTGGAAGTTTTATGTGCCACAAACAGCTCAAAAAACCTCAGTATCACAACTACAAGAGGAAATATTAATGGGGTTTTTATCCAATATAGATAACATATTCTCTTCTTTCTTTGAGGAGCTGATTTGGCCAGGTTTTCCTTATTGATTTTTCATGGTCAGATAGGCTTACTACCTATGAAATAATCAAATAATTAGATTATATTTAGTCATAGTTGGTGAGGAAAAGAAGCATCTTTTTAATAAACTAATAATTGTGTGAAAAAAAATTTTTTTTTAAAGAAAGCAGGATTTATTGAGAGGATGGAAAAGCTCCCATAGTGGGAGGGGACCCAAGGGGGTTGTGATATTTCTTGAGGAAATAATTGATTTAAAGGGTGATGTGATCTTTTGGTTTGAGGTGACCAAAACATTGGTAGTTTTGGCTGGGCGTGGTGGCTCCTGCCTGTAATCCCAGCACATTGGGAGGCTGAGGTGAGAGAATTGCCTGAGCTCAGGGGTTAGAGATCAGCCTGGACAACTTGGTGAGACCTTGTCTCTACAATAAGTCAAAAAAATTAGCTGGGCGTGGTGGCGCACACCTGTAGTTTCAGCAACTTGGAAGGCTGAGGCGGGAGGATCTCCTGAGCCCAGCAGGTTGAGGCTGCAGTGACTGTGAGCATGCCAGTGTGCTCCAGTCTGGGCGACAGAGTAAGACTCTGACTCAAAAAAAAAAAGTATTTATTTTTATATGGTAAGTGTGGTCTATTCTTTCCTACCAAGAAACAAATATTATCCTTTCCCATCACAGAACTGAGTTATTTTTTGTTTTCTTTTTCCTTTTTTTTTTTTTTTGAGTCAGAGTTTTACTCACCCAGACTGGAGTACAGTGGCATTATCATAGCTAAAACAGCCTTGATCTCCTGGTCTCAGTCTGTCCTTCCATCTCAGTCTTCCAAATAGCTGGGACTACAGGCATGCGCCACCACACTGGCTAATTTTTTTGATTTATTATAGAGAAAGAGGTCTTGCCATGTTGCCTAGAGTAGTCTCCTGGGCTCAGACAGCCCTCTCACATTGGTCTCAAAAAGTGCTGGTATCGATTACAGATGTGAGCCAGTGCACATAGCCAGAATTGAGTTCTAAATCATATCTTCAGTGAAACAAATGTGGTGAACAAAATTGAAAGTTCGGGATATGTACAGCCTTAGCAAATCATTAAGATTATTGAGGATAAAACAAACTTTAGGATTGATTGAGATAAAAATAATGTCAAATTTTAATTCTTCGAGCCGGGCTCTGTGGCTCAGCCTGTAATCCCGCGCTTTGGGAAGCTGAGGTGAGTGGATTGCCTGAGCCCGCGGGTTCGAGACCCGCCTGGGCAACTTGGCGAGACCTCATCTTTACAATAAATCAAAAATTAGACGGGCGTGGTAGTGTGCGCCTGTAGTTCCAGCTACTTGGAAGGCTGAGGCGGAAGGATCGCCGGAGCCCAGCAGGTCGAGGCTGCGGTGGCCACGAGCGGCCACTGCACTCCAGTCTGGGCGACAGAGGGAGACTCCAACTCAAAAAAAAATGTGTATTTTAATTCTTCATCAGTTAGAAACCTAGAGATGGGAGATACCATAAAAATGTGATGTTTAAATTTAATTGTTGATTAGAAAATGATATATCTGCAATATTGCCTTCCACATATTTATTTACTTTATTTATTTATTTATTTATTTATTTTTTGAGTTGGAGGCTCACCCTGTCGCCCAGACTGGAGTGCAGCGGCCGCTCCCGGCCACTGCAGCCTCGTCCTGCTGGACTCCAGCGATCCTTCCGCCTCAGCCTTCCAAGTAGCCGGAATTACAGGCGCGCGCTACCACGCCTGGCTGATTTTTTGATTTATTGTAGAGATGAGGTCTCGTCTGCCCAGGTGGGTCTCGAACCCGCGGGTTCAGGCAGTTCACTCACTTCGGCCTCCCAAAGCACGGGATTACAGGCTGAGCCACCGAGCCTGGCTTCCCTCTACATATTTAAATCATTGAATTGTTATTTATAAAGTTATCTATTCCTGGATCTTGAATTTTCAGTTGCTACAATATCAAGAGATTTAGGAAGGCTGGTAACAAATTTTATTTTTATTTTTTGTAGAGACCAAATCTCACTATGCTGCCCTTGCTGTCCTTGAACTCCTGGCCTCAAGTAATCCTCCCACCTCAATTTCCCAAAGTACTGGGATTACAGGCATGAACCACTGCACCTGGCCAAAATATACTTTTAACAGGAGTCATTTTGTTGAACGCATTAGATTTGATGTATCAAATACTTACTTAGTCATGTCTCAGTAACTTGAATAACAAATAAATTACCTTCAAAGAAAGGGTATCTCAATATAATAACTGTAAAAAAAATCCACCTGATCTTAATTTATCAAATGTAGAAAATTGATAAAATAGGAATATTTATTATTTTTTTCCTTCTGAAAGGCTTCTGAGAAGCTAAAATGGAAAGACAAACTAATATTAACATTTTTCAGATTTTTATGAAGGTGGTGTATACATAGGAAAAAGACATTTTTATTTTGTAATACTTCCAACTACTAAAAAAAAAAAATAGGATTTGCTCTCTACTTAAGATGATAGAATAATTAAAATCAGTCTTTTTAATACACTTTAGACTCAGGTGTCTCCGGATCCTGACTTGTGGTATTTTAACCTTTAGTTATTTAAACTCTCTGAAGTTTTCTTTTGTAAAATGAGTATGATAATAATCCTGGTCTAAGAATTGTCATGAGAATTAAACAAGTTAGAATTTGTAGAGACCTTAATGCCTAGCACATAGTAAGTGCCACATAAGTGTTTGATAAAGAAAGTCTACTTGCATAGTATATGCACTACTATTTAAGAAAAGAGGCATTGGGTAAAGGCCGGTCTTAATTTTAAATGTATGTAGTGATCTTCTTTAAAAAATCATCTTAGGATAAAATATGTCTTTTTATTTTTGTGTATTAAGTTCAGAATTTAATATGCAGAAATGGAAAGAATCTTTTTCATTTTTCTTTTTGACCCAGATAGAGATAGAGAAGGATTATATTTACTTTCACAGTTGGAGACAAATCATAAATTCATTCATGGTCAGGTTCCTGAAGGTCAAATCCGGTTCATGCCTCTTACCATCTGTGTGACCATGGATGAGTTAAATTTTCTATATCTCAGTTGTAAGATGTGGATAATCATAGTATCTGTTTCATAGGGCAGTTGTTAAGATTAAATGAACAAATAAAATTCTTAGAAAGTACATAAAAAATAATAAATATTAACAGTTATTACTGATAGCATTGGAAATTTTATTTTTAAAAAATTTAATAAGTATGAAACTAGCAAGCCACAAAGCTAACCTTTGAAATTGTCTTTTTATCAGCAAAGGAACTTAAACCTAGAGAAATGGAGTGATTTTATTTAAGTTTACGAAGCATTTTATAGAAGAGCCAAGATAAAAAAGCCAAGTTTTAAAACTTATAGTTAAAATTTTTGTCTATTCTATCAAGTACCTTTTCTTAAAACCTAAGTCAGTGTTTTTTCCTCAAGGTGATATTTTTAAAAAATCACTTGAATTGAGCCGGGGTGGCTCAGCCTGTAATCCCGCACCTTTGGGAGGCTGAGGTGAGTGGATTGCCTGAGCCCGCGGGTTCGAGACCCGCCTGGGCAGCGAGACCTCATCTCTACAATAAATCAAAAAAATCAGCCGGGCGTGGTAGTGTATGCCTGTAATTCCAGCTACTTGGAAGGCTGAGGCGGAAGGATTGCCAGAGCCCAGCAGGCGAGGCTGCGGTGGCCGGGAGCGGCCACTGCACTCCAGTCTGGGTGACCGAGTGAGACTCCAACTCAAAAACAAACAAAAAAAAAATCACTTGAATCAATAGTATATCTATTTACTGCTTTAAAAATATGCTCAGATTTTTTCTGTTCTTAAATATAGTACTTTTTATTGGCTGTGCTATTTGTACTGCCTCCATCAACAACTACTTCAAAGAGCAATCTATATACCATTTTCATGTTTTCATTCTCTTATGCCTTAATCCTTTAAAAGTAGAATTCTATCGCCATACTCTACTAAGGAAACCATAGGTTATCATTTGCTTACTAATTACCAAATTCATCCCTTTTTAACTCATTCTTCCACCTTCTCAGCCTTTCCTCAGTACTTGATGTCTATTCTTTCCTTCCTGAAACCTGTCTCTCTTGGCTTCTATTGCTATTGCATACTTCTGTTTCTTCCCATATCTTATTTTTGCTGTATATACCTTCTTCCCTTCAGTTTGTCTATTCTTTTTTTTTTTTTTTTTTGAGTTGGAGTCTCACTCTGTCACCCAGACTGGAGTGCAGTGACTGTTCCTGGCAATCGCAGCGTCGACCTGCTGGACTCCGGTGATCCTTCCGCCTCAGACTTCCAAGGAGCTGGAACTACGGGCGTGCACTACCACGCCCAGCTAATTTTTTTTGATTTATTGTAGAGATGAGGTCTTGCCAAGTTGCACAGGTGGGTCTCGAATCCTCAGGCTCAGGCAATTCACTCACCTTGGCCTCCCAAAGCACGGGATTACAGGCTAAGCCACCAAGCCTGGCTCAGTTTGTCTATTCTTTACCTTCTTGTGTGCTATATTCTTTCCCAACATTCTTATCTACTTCTAAGACTTTCCTCCATGAGAATGATTCTCACCTGCAGATGTTTTAAAAGTTGCAGATCTGCATATCTAATTACAATGAAAAAAATTCTTTTCTGCCTATTAAATTGTGAGCTTAATACACATAAGCAAAAAGACATATTTTGTCTGATATAATTAAAAGATATCTTTACCTAAATATCTTTTTTACCTCAAAGTCAACATATTTCTTTTAAAAAACTTGTGTTTTCTTCCTTCTTCCTTTTCTTTTTCTTGTTTGCAATCAGCCTATCTTCTTGACTTTATTACGGAGGTCATAAAGTTGGAAAATACAAACAATATACATTAAATGGTTTATTGCTTTTACATTAAAATACGTGTCTGTTCAGTGTATCGTCCCTTATCAGCAATGCAGCTTAATATGCTGTTTAAAATTACAGGCCAGGCATAGTGGCATGTGCCTGTAATCCCAGCACTTTGGGAGGCCAAAGCGAGAGACTGAAGTAGGAGGATTGCTTGAGTGCAGGAGTTTGAGACCAGCCTGGGCAACATAGCAAGACCTCATCTCTACCAAAAATTTAAAAAATTAGCTGGGCATAGTGTCATGCTTCTGTAATCCCAGTTACTTGAGAGTGTGAGGTGGGAAGATTGCTTGAGCCCAGTAATTCGGCCAGAGTGAGCTATGATTATACCACTGCACTCCAGCCTGGGCAACAGAGTGAGACTCTGTCTCTAAAAGTAAATAAACTAAAATTACAATGAAAGTGGCACATTAACAAAACCATTAATTTGTGCACATGCATCTGAGATGTGTTCCATCACACCTTATATGAATATTTATATGAATCCTTTGAATTGAATAGAACTGTCTTTACATTCCTCTGGAGAAGTAATCAGGAGGGTTCAGTCTGATTAAAACACATACATTTATAGATTTATGGCTCTTCTACGTTTTATTATTTATGTTATCATTCTTCTAAGCCTTGAGGTTAAAAAAAAATTTTAGTGTCTCTTCATTCCCTAAATCTAGTTTTTGCCAAGTCTTTTAAAATATTTCTTGCATACATTTTTTTTTTCATTCTATTGTCTTATCTCATGTAATTTAAGTTCTTAGGACTTCTATTCTGAATTATTTCAGTAGCTTTCTGACCAGTTTCCTGCCTCCATTTTTCTTCTGTTCCCGTTTGTCTTAGAGTGCAGTTCTGAGTCTATCACTGCCTAAATTAGAACTCTTCAGTGCTTCATGATTGCTCATAACATAAAGTTTAAGTTCTGTCTTGATTTTTTAAACACAACTCTTTGCAGCCCTTTACAGTTTTTGTTTTTTACTAGATTGTAAGGTGTCTTGAGGCTTGACTACACCTATTTATCTTTGAGTTCTAGGTGTCCTCTGCTTAGCTCAATATCATGTGTGTTCAAACAGTATTCTTAAATTGACATTACTTATATTAGCTAAGAAAGGGCAGTATAATAAATAGACTGGAAATATTGTTTGATTTGGAAAATGAAAATATATATTTTTAAGCTCTGATGCTTTTCTGGGAATATTCTGAATATAATAACAGAAAAAAATAGCCAGCATTTCCCAGAAAGCTAGAACATTTGTAAGCACAATTGGCATTCTCTGTTTTTCACTTACTAGTAAAGAACTAGCTGCATTTATGTATTTCTTATTTCCCCAGGTCAGGATAAAACAAAAGCCAAATTCTTCAGAGAACACAGTGAGGAAAAATCAGGAAGATACTTCTTCAATGAAGTCTCATAACCAAGAAATCACTGTTTGTTCGAATTCTTATCTTATCCAGCTTAATAGGCATCAAGAAATCTGGTCTGTCCTAGAGAATGTTTGGATTACAATATATCAGAACAGGTACTAGAGTTGGGGGAATTTTTAAAAAATTTATTTTTAAGTTGATATTGTAATTATACATATTGGAGTATAATTTGACATTTTGATATGTATATTTATGGTATGATGAACAAATCAAGGTAGTTAGCATATCCATCACCTCACGCATTTGTCATTTCTTTATGGTGAGAATATATAATGCCTTACTGTTAACCATTGTTACTCTGCTGTGCACTAGAATACCAGAACTTATTTTTCCTTTCTAAATGTAACTTTGTACCTATTGACCAGCCTTTCCCCATCCTCCCATTCCCTCACCAACCCCCAGTCTCTGTTAACCATTGTTCTACTCTTTGTTTCTATGAGATCAACATTTTTTTTATATTCGACATGAGTGAGATCAGGCAGTGTTTGTCTCTGTGTATATGACTTATTTCACTTAACATAAATGTGTTTCAGTTTCATCCGTATTGTCAAAAATGACAGGATATTTTTTATGACTGAAAAGTATTCCATTGTGTATATGTACCATATTTTCTTTATCCATTCCTATAAGATTATAATACCATATTTTTGGTCCCATAAAATTATAATACCATATTTTTTTACTGTCCTTTTTCTGTGCTTAAGTGTGTTTAGATAAACAGATACTTAGCATTGTGTTATAATTGCCAGTAGTATTTAATATATTAGTAATATGCTGTATGGGTTTGTAACTTAGGCTGTACATATACCCTAGGTATGTAGAAGGCTAGACCATCTAGGCTTATATAAGTATACTTAAGATGTTTGTACAATGAAATTGCCTTAACAATGTATTTCTCAGAATGCATCTCCATCATTTAGTGATGAATGACTATATTACTGTTATTCATTGAATAGTTAGTGTTTGGATTGTGAGTTTAATGTATCAGATTGTCTTACTGAGGACCTTTTGTTAAGTTGGTATCTTAGAAATAGTGATGCTTAAATAGGGGTGCACATCAGAATTACCTGGAGAGTTTTAAAATATATATACTTAAGCTCTAGCCCTAGAGATTATGATTTCAGTAAAACTGTGGTGAAACAGAGGGAATGCATTAAAAAAAAATCTCTCCAGGTGATTTAGATATGAAAACTTGATGAGAAGCATTGCCTATATATATCACAACCAATGAAAAATCACCTAGATTGGTTAAACAAATTAACAGGATACAAAGCCTTAATAAAATTGTGTGTTCTTTGGCCGGGCTTGGTGGCTCAGCCAGTAATCCCAGCACTTTGGGAGGCCGAGGTAAGTGGATTGCCTGAGCCTGTGGGTTCTAGACCAACCAGGGCAACTTGACAAGACCTCGTCTCTACAATATATCACAAAAATTACTCGGACATGGTAGCACGTGCCTGTAGTTCCAGCTACTTGGAAGGCTGAGGCAGAAGGATCACTGGAGCCCAGTGAGTTGATGCTGGCACGACTCTTGTGGTAGCCGTGAGTGTGCTACTGCACTCCAGCCTGGGTGATGGAGTAAGACTCCAACTGAAAAAAAAAATTTGTGTATACTTTAAGAAAAGATCAGTCTTTATTAGGAAAAATTCATGTAATATTTTTAAAGGAAGAATAAATACTGTTTTTTTTTAAAAAGGAAGAAATACTGCTATTTAGTACACATAAATTTAAATACTACATTCTTTATAAATACTGTGGTCTTGGTAAAATGAAGAGAGAGAGACCTTTTGGGTTTTTTCTTTCCAGACTTCACAGGGATAAAGAAACTTTAAAAAGTAATATAAAAACCTCTGATTTTAAAGTTGATGAACACTCTTTTCTATACTTTCCCCTAAGCTCATAATCTTTGTATAATTAGTCAAACCAGTGCTTCATAGTATGATTTTGGTTCAGGGGTCCAAAACATACTTATTTTGCATTAAGATCATCTATTTGTTCTAAATGTTCACAAGAGTGGCAGAGCAATATTTGCACTCCACTTAAACATCTATTCTCGATTGGCTATTATAACATTGTAAATTTGGGTCTTGATTTTAGCCTTGACTGAATTTAAATTTTTTTTCAACAAAATATATGGCCTGTATGCAGACTTTATAAACTATCATACTCAAGCAATGACTATATATATACCTGGCATGTGAACTAAAGAAGATACTATTTACAAATTTATATTTTCTTTTTTTTGAGTTGGAATCTCACACTGTCACGTAGGCTGGAGTGCAGTGTCATGCTTTCAGCCACTGCAGCTTTGATCTGCTGGGTTCAGGCGATTCTTCCGCCTCAGCCTTCCAAGTAGCTGGAACTACAGGCATGCGCTACCACTCCCAGTTAATTTTTTGATTTATTTTAGAGACAAGGGCTCACCAAATTGCCCAGGCTGGTCTTGAACCCACGGTCCTAGGCAATTCACTCACCTCAGCCTCCCAAAGTACTGGGATTACAGACTGAGCCACCGAGCCCAGCTACAAGTTTATATTTTCATATAAAGTAAAGGTTTTATTTGTTTGTGCTTTCCATTCTTAACATATTCTTAAAGTTTTGGCTAGTCAGGTATTCTGGTTAGCAGAAAGTTACCATATATGCCAGTCAAGGATTACCATTTTCAAAATAATATAGACTAAAACTGTATCTAAGATAGTTTAGTTTTCCTTTCATTTAGAAAGCATTTGAGTACTTTATGTACCATAGAGTTTACCTATAAGACATGTATTTGAATTGGATACTAGAAAGTTCTGTGTAGTTTCTGGGTAATAGACTTTGCATAATTGAAAATTTTCAGTAAGTAAAAAATGCTTATATTGCCTTATCAATACATATTTATTTAATCCTACTTCACTGTTTCTCAAGCCTAGTTGTGTACCAGAGACACTGTAGAACTTTTTCAACATTACCATGTAGGGCCTTTCAGGGAGAGATGCCCATTTGGAAGTCTGGGAGATCCTATGCATAGTTTCTTATATAAAACTACTAGAGTGCTTTCACACAACTGGGAATGCCATCTTCTTGCCCTGAGCTTTAGTAAATCAGTTGTGAACTTACAGCATATTAGGTCAGGTTTTAAATGTCTTTCCTATTTACAAGAAATTTGGGTTAGTGTTAAGATACTATTAAAAAAAAAAACTTTCCTGCTATTTTTTATTTAAGCTTCTGAGACATCTTTTTAAATGTGTATTTTGAGTTTGCAATGAGAACTATAATTAAACAATATCTTTTACCTTTTGTCATTACTTTTCTCTGTGACTTAGAATTTTATTAATACCATGAGGCAGAACTAATAAGAAAAGAAATTGTTTTGACAGTTTATTGACTGATAGTTTTGTATAAATTGATGTGTAATAGCCAATTTAATAATTTACTTAATAATCTAGAATTAGTTCATCTGACAATAGATTGCATCTGTCATCTGTAACTCTGATTTGAAATGTTTATATCCAAAACCACTTCATTATTTTTTTCTATATTTTATTATAAAGATGTGGGTTACAAGTCAGGATTAGGTATATAAGTAATGTATGTGCAGGTGAAGTTTGGACCTCCAGCTGGTCCTTACCTCCCCTGGTTTAGGATCAGGTACTCTTTGTGTTGTTACATGCTCCCCCTTTCCTTCTTCCCCTGGCAATGTCCATGTCCTGTGACTGCCGATCTCTCCCATGTGCTTATTGTGGTTAATGTTCATGTCCCACTTATGAGTGAGAACATGGGTATTTAGTTCTTTGTATCTGTGATAGGTCGCTAAGAATGATTGTCTCCAATTCCATTCAATTTGCTAAGAAGTCCATGATTTTGTTCTTCTTTATGGCTGCATCATATTTCTTCATGTATATGTAGCACATTTTCTTTATCCATTCTACTTCGATGGGCAGTGGGGTTGGTTCCATGTTTTTGCTATTGTGAATAATGTGGCAATAAACATGCACATGCAGGTGTCTTTTTAGTAGAACGATTGTGTTCCTGCAGGTATATATTCCCAGAAGGGGGATTGCTGGATCATATGGAAGGTCAATTTCTAGTTCCTTTAGATATTACCACACTATTTTTCGTAGAGGTTGGGCTAGTTTGCACTCCACCAAAGTGTAGAAGTGTCTCCTTTTCTCTGTACCTGTGCCAGCATCTGTTGTTTTTTTTCCTCTGCATGTGGTCAACCAGTTTTCCCAGCACCATTTGCTAAATAAGATCTCCTCTTCCCAGTGGTAGAGCCACCTTATTATTCTTAATGGCTCAGTTTATAATAAGGTAAATGTGCTGGGAGTGGTGGCTTGTGCCTGTAATCCCAGCACTTTGGTTTTTTGTTTGCTTGTTTTTCATAACTATCAAAATACTAATTTTTTAAAAAATATGTTTATTTATTATAGAGTTGTGGGGTACATGTGAGGATTTATTACATAAGTAGGCTGGATGCAGGTGAAGTTTGGACTTCTAGGTGGCCTTCACTTCCCCTGGTAGTGGACCAGGTACCCTTTGTGTTGTCACATGCCCCCTACCCTCTTCCCTTCCTTCCTCCCCTAGCTGTGCCCAGAGACTGCCAATCCCACCCTTGTGCTAATGTGACTAGTGTTCTCACTCACTTATGAGTGAGGACATGTGGGATTCAGTTCTTTGTGTTGGTTTCCAACTTGCATCCAAGTTGCTGGGAAGACATGATTTTGTTCTGCATTATGACTGTGTAATACTCCATCATGTATATGTACCACATTTTCATTATCCAGTTCACTTTCGGTGGGCAGCAGGGCTGGTTCCATGTTTTTGCTATTGAGCTAGTGCAGCAATAAACATGCATGTACAGGTGTATTTTTGGTAGAGCGATTTATGTTCCTCTGGGTATATTCCCAAGAGAAGGATTGCTGCATTGTCTGGAAGTTCAGTTTTTGGTTTTTTTTAGGAATTGCCATAGTGCCTTCCATAGAGGTTGAGCTTGCTTATATTCCCACCAACAGTGTAGAAGCATTCCCTTTTTCTCCACAGCCCGCCCCAGCCCCTATTGATTTGTGATTTGACTTATTAATGATAGCCATCCTTACTGGAATTAGGTAGTATCTCATTGTGGTTTTGCTTTGCATTTCTCTGATGATTAGTGAGGCTGAATGTGTCATCTTTAGAGTAGCGTCTGTTCATGTCTTTTGCCCACTTTTTAATGGGGTTGTTAATTTTTTCTTTCACTTCTTTTGAGTTCCATGTAGATGTTAGATGCATAATTTGCAAATACTTTTTTCCCCATAATGTGGGTTATCTCTTTACTCTTTTGATAGTTTCTTTTGCTATGCAAAAGCTTTTCAACTTGATGAAATGTCCCACCTGTCTGTCTTAGCTTTTGTAACATTTGCTTGTGGGGATTTGCTCATGAATTAATTGCCTATTTCAATGTCCAAAAGGGTGTTTGCTGTGTTTTCTTCTAGGATTCTTATAGTTTGAGGTTTAACATTTAGATCTTTGTTCCATTTTGAGTTAATTTTTATATATGGTGATAGGTAGGGGCCCAGTTTCATTCTTCTGCATGTGGTTAGCCAGTTTCCCCAGCATCCTTTGCTAAATATGGTCTCCTTTCCCCAATGATTGTAATTGGTGGCTTTGTCAAAGATGATTTGGTTGAGTGACCATGTTTTTACTTCTTGAATCTCTGTCCTGTTCTACTGGCCTGTGTGCCTTTTACTTTACCAATAATGCTGTCTTGGCTACTATAGCTTTGTTATAAAGTTTAAAGTCTGGAAGTATGATACCTCCTGCTTTGTTTCTTTTGCTGAGGATTGTTTTGGCTATTTGTGCTTTTCTGTTTTCATATGAATTTCTGTATTGTCATTTCCAGGTCTGTGAAAAAAAATATTGATAATTTGATGGGTATTGCGTTGAATCTATAGATTGCCTTGGGTAGGATGGACATCTTAACAATATTGATTCTTCCAATCCATGAGCATAGGATGTTTTTCCATTTGTGTTGTCCTTGATTTCCTTGAGCAGCATTTTGTAGTTCTGTTGTAAAGGTCTTTTACTTCTCTGGTTAGGTGGATGCCAAGGTATTTTTTTTGTATGTGGCTAGTGGGAATGAAGATTGTGTTTTTTTTATTTGTTTCTCTGCCTGCTTGTTTCTGATGTGTAGAGATGCAAGTGTCTTTTGCATGTTGACATTGTAACCTGAGACTTTACCAAAGTTGTTTATCAGTGCGAGAAGGCTTTTGATAGACTCCCTAGTGTTTTCTAGGTATGGAATCATATCATCTGCAAAGAGGGATAGCTTTACTTCCTCTTTTCCTATTTGGATACCCTGATTTCCTTTTCTTATCTGATTGCTCTGGCTAGGACTTCCAGTACTATGTTGAATAGGAGGGATGAGAGTGGGCATCCTTGCCTTGTTCTCATTCTCTGGGGAAATGTTTCCAGCTTCTGCCCATTGAGCAAAATGTTGGCTGCAGGTTTATCATAGATCTTATTGTTTTGAGAAATGTTCCTTCTATGCCTAGGTGTTTGAGGGTTTTTATCAAGAAGAGATGCTGCATTTTGTTGAATGCTTTTTCTGCATCTAATGAGATAATTATGTGCTTCTTGGTTTTATATCCTTTAATGTGCTGAATTACGTTTATGGTTTTTTGAATGTTGAACCAACCCTTCATCCTGGGAATGAAGCCCACTGGTTGTGGTGGATGATCCTTAAGATGTGTTGTTGGATCCTGTCTGCTAGAGTCTTATTGAGAATTTTTGCATCTATAGTCATAAAGGAGATTGACCTAAAATTATCTTTCCTTGTTGGGAGTATGCCAGGTTTGAGTATCAGTATGATGTTAGCTTCCTAAAATAAGTTGGGAAGAATTCCATCATTTTTGATTGCCTGGTATACTTTGAATAAGATTGGTATCAGCTCTTCCTTGTATGTCGTGTAGAATTCAGCTGGGAAGCCATCTGGTTCGGAACTTTTTTGGCAGGGAGATTTCTTATGATGAGATGATTTCCTAGATTGTTATTGGTCTGTTCAAAGTTTCAATTTCTTCTTGTTTCAACCTTGGGAGTTTATGTGATGTCAGAAAATCTTCCATTTCCTTTAGATTTTCTGGTTTATTTGCATACAGGTGTTAATAGTAGTCTCTGATAATCTTTTAAATTTCTTCAGGTTCACTTGTAATCTTGCCTTTTTTGTTTCTAATTGTGTTTATTTGGGCTTGCTCTTTTTTATTAGTCTGACACTTATTTATCCTTACAAAGAACCAACTTTTTGTCTTGTTGATCCTTTCCATGATATTTTTGTCTTCTGTATCCTGCAATTATGACTTTAGCTTAATAGAAAACTTTGGAGTTTTCTACTGAAATTAGGATGATGTTAGTGTGTTTACTTGTGATCCTTTCATTTTCTTGTTGTTTGCATGCAGTACTATGAATTTTCCTCTTAACTGCTCTCATGGCATTCTAGAGCTTCTGATAAGATGTGTCTTTGTTATTGTTTGTTTCTGGGAGTCTTTTTATTTTGGTCTTGATTTCTGTGTTGACCTAGAAGTTGTTCTACAGCATGTTGTTTAGTGTCCATGTCTTTGTGTGTATTGGGGGGATCTTGTTGGTGGCGATCTTCATTTTTATTCCACTGTGATCTGAGAAGATACATGGCATTATTTCAGTCTTTTGAAATTGTTCATGCTTGATTTATGTCCTAGAATGTGGTTGATCTATGTCCTATGTTCATGCTTGATTTATGTCCTAGAACGTAGAGTATGATCCATGTGCTGATGAATAGAATGTATATTTTGTAGTTGTTGGGTGGAGTGTTCTGCAGATGTCTGTTAAATCCATTTGGTTGAGTGTTGAGTTAAGGTTCTGAATCCTCTTGTTGGTTTTTTGCCTTGATGATCTGTCTAGGACTATTAGGAGGGTATGGAGATCTCCTTTTGTGAGTGTCAATGTTCAGTATTAGTTTACTTTGTAGTTGTTTTATAAAACCTAGCATTCCTCTGTTGGGTGCATATATATTTAGGATGAATATTTCTTGCTGGTGGATTGAGCCTTTTATCATTGTGTAGTATCTTTCCATGTCCTTTTTAACTTTTGATGCTTTGAAGTCTGCTTTGTCTGATATCAGAATAGCTACCCCTGCCCTTTTCTGTTTCCTGTTTGCCTGCAAGATCATTTTCCAGCTGTTAACTTTGAATCTGTAGGTGTCCTTTGCAGTGAGATGAGTTTGCTGGAGGCAGCAGAATGTTGGGTCATGCTTCTTTATCTAGCTCACCACTCTATGCCTCTTCAGTGATGTGTTCAGTCCATTCACGTTCAAATTAATTATTTAAATGTGAGAATATATCCCTGGCATAGGTCTTTTAGGGGGTCGTTTTGCTTCCTTTTTACTTTTGTTTTTATATGTGTGTATTTTCATTTTTGTGAATGATCTATATGCTCTGTTAACTCTGTGCTTACCTATACTTTTGTGATGAGTATGACTATTCTTTGTTTCTGTGTTCAACACAAGTATCTCCTTGAGGACTGGTCTGAAGGCAGTGCATTCTCTTAGGGATTAGATGTCTGGGAAGAATTTTAATTTTCTGTCACTGATGAAGCTTAGCTTGGTGGGGTAGGAAATTCTTGGCTTAATCGTAGCACTTTGGGAAACCATGGTAGGAGGATTGCTTGAGCCCAGGAGGTGGAGACTGCTGTGAGCCGTGACCTTTCCACTGCACTCCAGCCTGAGCAACATAATGTCAGAATCTGTCTAAAAAAAAAAATAATAAAAAAGAAGGTAAATGTAGCATAAAAATTATGTTAGTAATATTGATGTGGTATATTTTTGCATATTGTTAATTCTAATTTGTGTAAAAATTATTTGAACAAAAAGATTTTGCTCCTTAAAAAATGCAGTCAGCCAGGCGCGGTGGCTTACATCTGTAATGCCAGCACTTTGGGAAGTGGAGATGAGAGGATTGCCTGAACCCAGGGTTTCAAGACCAGCCTGGGCAACTTGGCGAGACCTCATCTCCACAGTAAATCAAAAAATTAGCTGGGTGTGGTGGTGTGTGCCTGTGGTTCCAGCTACTTGGAAGGCTGAGGTGGAAGGATCGCCTGAGCCCAGGAGGTCAAGGCTGCAGTGGCCGTGAATGTGCTGCTGCACTCCAGCCTGGGTGACAGAGTGAGACTCTGACTCAAAAAAAAAAAAATGACAATCATAATTCCTGTGTACTTAAAAACAGTAACTTTGGGGAAATAATCTAGTCTTTCTGAAACTCTGTTTGTTCATCTAAAATTAGAGAATAGGATTGGATGTTCTTTTTGTTGTTGTTTGTTTGTTCTATGTCAGAGTCTCACTTTGTTGCCCAGGCTTGAGTGTAGTAGCACAATCATGGGTACCACAGTCTTGACCTGCTGGGCTCAGGTGATCCTCCCACCTCAGCCTTCCAGATTACTGGGACTACAAGCACATGACACAACGCCTGGTTAACTTTTTATTTATTGTAAAGACAAGATCTCACCATGTTGCTCAGGGTGATCTCAAACTCAGGCAGTCCTCTCACCTCAGTCTCCCAAAGTGCTGGGATTATAGGCGTGAGCCACCACACCTGGCAGATGATCTGTAAGGTACCTATATATTCTGAAATTCCACTAGTTTTGGATTTTGGACAGTTTTTTAGATATAATATATATTTTTTTTAATTTGGTTTCAACTGTATTGTTGAAGAATGTTTAACTCACCGCTTCCAGGTACTAGCTAAATAGTAATATGGCATTTAAAGCTTACCAAAGATTTATCTAAGGATTTAGATTATATATTACCAACAGCTGACTCTGAATAAAAGCAGTTAATTCAAATGTCCTGCTTTGGCTGTAGTCAGTTGACTCAAATCCTTACTTGGAGATTAAGTAATGGTAAGCTTTTTTTATTTCACTTTAGACTGAATATTTTAATGTTTTATATTCTAGTACATGCCATTTTATGTACCAAAATACTTTTTCTTTAAAAAGATAAAAATGTATTATTACCCAGTCTGTTTATATAGATTGCTTAGTTTTTTCTCATATGTTTACAGATTTGTCAAAATGCCTTACTTCTTGTAGAGGTATCCTTTTCTTTTCAGCATGTGACAACTTATTTTTGTGTTTGTTTTGGTATTCATTATTATTTTGTCACTGTATCTTAGGTCTTATATTCGGGGCCTGTTATTAATATCTGAGATGGCTTTTTAGTAATTTATTCTCTACTGATATAACAGAAAGTATATGAACACATAACATTAAGATTGTTGTTTTGGAGGGCTGGGGGGGGTTCCAGTTTCCCCAAGAATGATATATGACAATTCAAACTTAGCTTTGAGAAAGTTGTGTATGAGAAATTTGGAAAGTTCTAACCATTATGTTGAATTTTCCCAGTTAAGTGTTAGGCTTTATTAGATAATTTGTCTAATATCACTTTTTATTACTTTTTTTTTTTTTTGAGTTGGAGTCTCACTCTGTCACCCAGACTGGAGTGCACTGGCCACTCCTGGCCACCGCAGCCTCGACCTGCTGGGCTCTGGCGATCCTTCCGCCTCACCCTTCCAAGTAGCTGGAACTACAGGCGTGCGCTACCACGGCCAGCTAATTTTTGATTTATTGTAGAGATGAGGTCTCACCAAGTTGCCCAGGCAGGTCTTGAACCCGCGGGCTCAGGCAATCCACTCATCTCAGCCTCCCAAAGGCGTGGGATTACAAGCTGAGCCACCAAACCCGGCTACCTTTTATTACTTTTGCTTAAAAAAGATAATTTGGTGATTTGGAAGCACAAATTGAAAATAAAACATATTAAATATCCTATCATATTTTTAAGATTTAAGTTTTTGTGGTTAATAAGTAACTTGTACAGTTATTTTATGACAGATTTTTCCTTTAATCCTTTTTCAGAGAATTGGAGTTCAAGGCTCCAGTGAGCCATGATTGGGCCATTGCACTCCAGCCTAGGCAACAGAACAAGACCCTGTCTCAAAAAAAGAATAATAAATTAATTTTTTAAAAAAGAATTGATATAGTCATATTAAACTACTTCAGGAAAAGTAAAGTTTGAAAGTCAATATACTCAACTTCTTTATAAGATAATATTATCATCATTAAAAGGAAGGTTGAAGTATACTGTAAATAGTATAGTACATTCTCATTTCTGGTGTCACAGATGTAGTTATCAGAACTGCCGAGGTGTCTCTAGGACCTTTGTATATACTTTCAATTCCTACTATGATGGTTTTGCAGCCATATTTTATATACTAGCTGTACGTTTTGGAATTCTTGGAAAATCAGCTTAGCATTCATGAAAATTGCTCTTGGCTAACTCTTAAGAGAATTAGCTTGTAGATCATCCAGAATAGTTTCTAAATTTAGCCCAGATAATTTTGAATACATGTATATTTAAGTATAGACTTATAGACACAGAGAGGTGGATTGCACCAGAACAAAAATCAAAATCATTTAGCTAAGGTCTAAGAAATGCTAGAGCAGATTCTTAAAACTAAGAGCAACCCTAGAGATACATTTGAGTCAAATATTCATTCCTTCATTCATCATTCAGCAAACATATATTGATCATCTACTTTATGCCAGGCACAATGTAGGTCTGAGAACATATCAGTGAGAAAATCAGAAATATTTGTCCACATGCTCTAATGTTAAGATATTGTCAAGTAACATATAAACAAGGTATCCGAAAAGTCTGGAAACCTAGGGTAAATGTCTTTAAACAGTATGTTAGTTACATCTAAAAAATAATATGCTCAGTATATTGCTCTTCAACCTTAAGATAATATTTTCAAGTGAAGGACTTCTGAATTTTACCCATGAATCCAATCGTTAATACATTGCAGAGTGTCTTGAAAAGTCTAAGATAAAGGGAAAATGATATATTATGCATTGTTCATTCTTGCAGGTCCTTGGTAGTATGTCATTTGATCATGAAGTTTTAAGAGAAAAGAAGAAATGGAGGAGGAATAGTAGCATGGCTTTAGGGAGGAGTGGGAATTACAGTTTTAGAGTGTATTCGGGGAAACATTTATTTAAAAAATGATATTTGTGCTTAGTCCTGAAGGAGGTGAGGATGGGAGAAATTTATTTGCTTACAGTTTTGGAGGTTAAACATCTTAAATCCAAGTGTCTGCAGGCTTGGTTCTTCTGGAACTTCTGAGGTAGAATCTGTTCTATGTCTTTCTCCTCTCTTCTAGTAGTGCCCAGCAATCCTTGCTTTATATAGTTGCATCCCTCCAAACTCTGCCTTTGTCTTCACATCGTGTTAGGATCCACTCTAATTCAGTATGACCTCATTTTAACTTAACTGATTACATCTTCAAGAACCCTATTTCACATAAGGTCACATTCTGAGGTTCTGGGTGAATATGTAATTTAGGGGCACACTAGTCTACATAATGGAGCTTGCTTTGATTTTTTTAATATGCTTATGTTATGTATAAGTAAATTTTCTACACCTTTATATTTCTGTTTCACTGAAGGGAAACTTTGGTGTTTCATCAAGTGGCTAATTTACTATTTACGTAACACTTTTTATAATATTGTTGAACTTTGGGGGTGTTACTAATTGTTTCCTGATTGTGAATAACTATTAATAATTTGTGATAGAGTTCTAGAAGTGGAATTACTAGGACAAACTTCCAGTTTCAACAGATACTTAATATGACATCTAATTCTTTTCTTCAGCCTTGTGTTCATGAGTACTGACTTGAATAGATTGATAGTATTATTTTTTCTCTATCTCTTATGGTTTGTTGAACTGAAACATTATTCACACAACTTTTTTGTTTTTTTTTTAAGACAGGGTCTTAACTCTGTCACCGAGGCTGGAGTGCAGTGGTGATCACAGCTCACCACAGCCTGGTTCTCCTGGGCTCACTCCAAGTGATTCTTCTGCCTTAGCCTCCCAAGTAGCTGGGACTACAGGCATTCACCACCACATCCAGCTAATTTTTTGTTGTAGAGATGAGATCTCACTGTGTTGCCCAGGCTGGTCTTAAACTCTTGGCCTCAAGTGATCCTCTAGCCTCCTGCACCCTCCCAAAATGCTGGAATTACTAGTGGGAGCCACTGCACCTGACTTTTCACATAGTTTTTACAGTATTATTTTAGATTAGACCTGTATAGTGTCTGACCTAGATCCTTTGCATGAACATTAACTCAGACTTTCATCTCTTTCTTTTATTTCTAATTTAAGTAAATCAGTATTATGAGAGATAAATTATAATAAATATTACTTGTTTTATACATTGGCAATGGAAATACTTGAATTATGTTAACTATATATGTGTACCTATGAGTATTTTTTCTTTTTCTCTGTTTTAGCACGGATGTATTTCAAAGATTGGGCTCAAATTCAGCTCTGAATACTTCAAAAATAGCATCATTTGAAGAGGCATTTATATATCTTCAAAGGTTAATGGCAGCTGTGAAAGATATCATTGAAGGAATTCAGAGGTAAACACTATTTTAACTTCAAAGTTTCATTTATGTATTACCTTTCTCTTTTTTCTAGTCTTATCACCTTTTCAAAATTGCTAGCAGTCTTCCAGCAAGTTTTGGAAACTAATAGCTCTTAGATTCAACTTGTTCTCTTTCCCTTGCAAAGAATCCCTATTTCCAGTTTGGATTACAAGAATGTTTCCCCCTTTTCCCTTTCTAGTAAAAAAATATATCAGACTGTAAGCTTCACAAAGAACTTTGTATTTTTTTTTTTTAGTCAGGTTTGGGGAAGGGAGTCTCATTCCGTTGCCCATGCTGAAGTGCATGATTATGGCTCACTGCAGCCTTGATCTCTTGGGCTCAGGTGATCCTTCTACCTCAGGTGTATGCCACCATACCAGCTAATTTTTAAAAAATTTTTGTAGAGACAGGGTCTTACTGTGTTGCCCAGACTGGTTTCGAACTCCTGAGCTCAAGCAGTTCTCCCACCTCTGCCTCCCAAAGTGCTGGGATTACAGGTCTCGGCCTATTTCCTTTATTGTGTAACTGTACTTCCTAGAACAGTGCCTGACACATAATGGGCATTTGGTAATTACTTATGGAATAAATCAGGCAATTGTCACTGCTCTTTAAAACAAATATTTGTTAATGTTTTTTTTAACACGATTGATTTCCTCACAGAACTACAAACTGAACTAATCTGGAGATGCAACACAGTTTTATGATGCTTTGAAACTTATACATATGTGATTATTTTAAATATTTGTGATGCATATAGAAAATATAGTGCCAGAAAGCTATAAAATAGACCAAAGCACTTTAAGCATTAAGTCAAATTCCTTCTTTTGTGGCACTAAAGCAGTTTTATCGGTATATTCCAAAATTGCTTGCTTGGCCTAAAATAAAGATACAACTTGCTAACATAAAAAATACTGTCTATAAATTAAAAAAGCAAAAACACAATTGAGTTGATTTTAAGTTTGAGAAATTTGAGGAGTCCCCAGCAGGGCGGACAAGTGCCTGCAGTAGCCGAGTCGGAGCTGGTGTCGCGCAGTGATGGTGCCTCGAGGAACCAGAGTGCCAAGTGGCAGGCTGAGCTGCCAGGTCGCCGCCAGCTGGAGCCCACCCCCTGGACTAGTGTGAAGCCTGGCCCACTCCCATTCGGTGCCTTCTTGGATATTTCAGCCGCTGAAATAGGTTTCCTGGTCAGTATCTACAATCAAAGTTGAAGAGTGCAAAATGGCTGGCAAAAATCCCACAGTGAAATTGGGGGGTTCTGGTAAGATGGCGATGACATAGGTGGATTTGTGAGAGTCTCCGAAGTGAGTTCCCAAAAAGACTCTTACTT
This sequence comes from Cephalopachus bancanus, assembly GCA_027257055.1. Taxonomy (NCBI): domain Eukaryota; kingdom Metazoa; phylum Chordata; class Mammalia; order Primates; family Tarsiidae; genus Cephalopachus; species Cephalopachus bancanus. The sequence goes on from JAPVLO010000057.1 coordinate 8,277,844, forward strand.
TTCTTCCCCCACTCCCCTGCCCACCGCTAGCCACACTGGTCCAAGGACCGGGGACCTTCAGTCCCATGCAGGGCCAGATTGCGGCCCCTGGCTGCTGCTGCTCCACTGTATGTGACTCCTGCCTGCACGGGAGTCCCAGGTCTCGGCTTCCTCCCTGGCTACATCATCTCGCCCAGCACCCAGCACCAAGCTGCCGGTCACCCAGGGAGGCTCTGGGTGCCCACCCCTCAGAGATACCAGTCCCATTTCTGACTGAAGTACCCTGTGAGGGACCCAGGGCCACTCTCACTGCCCAACGTCTGCCCTTCGGAGCTTTGGAGCTCTGGAGCTCTGGGCCCACCCTGGCTGAGGCACTCAGCGCATGATCCCATGCTTGTGTAAGGGAACAGCATATCTTAAGGAGGTGCTGATCGGAGGCTCTCAGCTCCAGAGGAGGGAACTCCCGACCCCCTCCTTCACCCCAGCCTGCTGGTGGCACCCCGGACCCAGCGCCCAGCTGAGCAGCTGATCCCTGGTGCCTCCCACTCCGGCACAGTCCATCACAGTGGATAACACAGGGACCCAGACGAGTGGAGAGAAAAGATCCACAAAAGTGAAGTTGCCACCTCGGCCATTCTCCATGCAGAGATTTGCATTGCCCTGCCCACCTATCAGCAGCTTCCACCTCGGTTCCTAAGGTAACTTTGCTAAACAGGAGACAAATTCCCTCCCCTGCTGAATCAGACAAAGGCAATGTCACAGACCTCCAAGGCAGCAAGCTAAAAAAAACCCCAAAAAACCCAACCTGCCAGTAAATCTAGCTGCCTGCAAGGAAAACAAAGGGGAGAGGCTGGAGATCAGAGCTGAAGAGACTTTAGACACTCAGGGAAGATTCCAGAGCTAGTCTGATCTCTTATTTTGACTTTTGATTTTATCATTTTGACTGTTTGTTCTGCTCACTTTTGTTCACTTTCTGACTTACACTATCTGTTTCATGATTTTATTGGTCTGTCTCTGTAGCTACCAGTATCCTTTAGGGAATTTGGCTTATGTGTCTTTTTCACTTCTCTCCATCCTTGTGTCTCTTTTTCACCTGTTAGTTGGTATGTATGTCTATTTTCCCTCTCACTCTTCTCTCTTTCTAACTTCCTATTTACCCCCCCCTCCATTATTTTCCTCTTTAGTACTTCCTTTTGATCCAGGGACCAAACCTATATACCGCTGCACAGACAGATTGTAAGGCAGTGGGAAATAGGTTCCAGTGTGCCCATACACCTGTTGGTGGATGCTGGAATCAGCATATAGATTCTGAATCACAGCTTCCCCCTCAGTTAACCTCAAAACTGCAAAAAGGACAGCCCACAGCCCACACTGCAACCTAAAAGTGAACAAAGCCAGAAGACCCTCATAAGGAAGAACAGGACATTGCAGAAGAGAAATAAAAGCAACCCCACCTTCCCTCAAAAACAGAATTAAAGAAGGGGAGGGAAAGGGGGAGAGAGAGAAAAATCTACATAAAAGAAGAAAAACCAAAAGAAGAATATGGCTCTCTTCCAGACCCCTGAGAGGGCAGACACTGAGAAAACTGACTTCAGAATGCAAACAATGAAGAGCACCCAGAATGACTGGTCCCAAACTACAAACGTAGATATCAAGACATTAATGGAGTGATTAAAAAGAATTGAGGAGAAACAAGAAGAAACTAGGAAGGAGCTGATATCTGAGATAACAGTAATAAAGAATACTGTGACTGAAATAAATAACAAACTGATAAGCATGGAAAGCAGAATTACCCAAGCAGAAGAAAGAATCTCAGAGCTTGAGGACCAAAATATAGAACTAACCCAAACTCTTAAAAACACAGAAAATAAGCTCAAAAAGACAGAACAAAACCTTCAAGAGATGAGCGATTACTTCAAGAGACCAAACCTAAGAGTAATTGGCCTTCCTGAGGCACAAAGAGAGACAGGGACCACACTGGAATAAACTTTCCAGGAGATCATTCAAGAACACTTCTCTTATCTAATCAGTGATGCAGAAATTCAAACACAAAAGATTCAGAGAATCCCCGCAAGACAACAAATGAGAAGACCAACTCCTAACACATAATAATTTGCCTAAACAAAGTGGGCATAAAAGAAAAAAACCTAAAGGCAGCAAGAGAAAAAGGCCAGATCACCTACCCTGGAAGACCAATTAGAATAGCAGCAGATTTCTCTACAGAAACCCTGCAGGCTAGGAGAGCTTGGAGCCCTATCTTCTAAGTCCTAAAAGATAAACAGTTTCAACCAAGAATAACCTACCCAGTGAAGTTAAGCTTCATCAGCGAGAGAGAATTAAAATCTTTCCCAGATATCCAATCCCTGAGAACTTATGCTGCAACCAAATCACTTCTACATGAAACACTTAAGAAAGTACTAAACACAGAAGAAAAGGAAAAAAGAACAACATTCTTTACAAGAGTACAGGAAAAAGAATAAAATACACATGACTCAACCCCAGAACCAAAAGAAAGACAAAAAACCAAGTGGAAGAACAACAACTGTATAAGAACTCTATGATGGGGATGAACTCTCACATTTCAATAATTAGCCGGAATGTGAATGAACTAAACGCAGCACTGAAAAGACATAGAATGGCATATGGATAAAATATCACCAGGCAACAATATACTGCCTTCAAGAGACCCATCTCACTAGAAAGGACATGCACAGACTCAAAGTAACAGGATGGGAAACAAATTTTCAGGCGAATGGAACACAAAAGAAAGGAGGAGTCGCGATCCTAATTTCAGTCAAAATACCATTTAAGCTATCAAAAATTTAAAAAGACACAGAGGGCCACTACATATTGATAAAAGGTTCACTCTATCAACAAGAAATATCTACCCTAAACATATATGCACCCAACATAGGTGCGCCAACTTTCATAAAGCAACTTCTAGGAAAACTAAAGAAAGATATTGACTCTAACGCCATCATAACTGGGGACTTTAATACCCCACTCACAACCCTAGACAGATCATCAGGACAGAAAATCAGCAATGAGATCTGGAACCTCAATGTGACTCTGGACCAAGTGGACTTAATTGATTCCTACAGAACACTCCATCCAAAGACCACAGAATACACATTCTACTCATTACCGCATGGAATGTATTCCAAGATCAACCACATAATTGGCCATAAATCAAGCATAAGCAAATTTAAAAGGGCTGAAATTTTACCATGCACCTTTTCGGATCACAGTGGAATAAAAATAAACATTAACACCAACAATGTCCCCCCAAAAACCCACAAAGACATGGACACTAAACAGCATGATGCTAAACAACTCCTGGGTCAATGATGAAACCAAAACAGAGATCAAAAGATACCTGGAAATAAATGAAAATGAAGAAACAACCTACCGAAATCTCTGGGACGCCATGAAAGTTTTAGTAAGGGGGGAATTTATATCCCTACAAACACACCTGAAGCAAATGGAAGATTCACAAATTAACAGCCTAACAAGCCACCTAAGGAAGCTGGAAAAGCAGGATTACAAAAACCCTAATTTCAGCAGAAGAATACAGATCACCAAAAGAAAAGCCCAAATCCAGGATATAGAAGACAAAAACATAATACAAAAAAATCAATGAAACAAAAAGCTGGTTCTTCGAAAGTATAAACAAGATCGATGGTCCCCTAGCTAGACTGACCAAGAAAAAGAGAGAAAAAGCCCAAATAAGCACACTCAGAAACAGAAAAGATGAAGTCACATCTGACCCCGAAGAAATACAAAAGATGATTAGAGACTACTTGGTACATGTGAATGGAAACGAACTTGAAAACCTCAAGGAAATGGAGCACTTTATGTCATCACACAACCTGCCTAGGTTGAAACAAGAAGAAATTGAGACCCTAAATAGACCAATAACAATTGACTACATAATAAGAAAACTACCTACAAAAAAAAAGCCCTGGACCAGATGGCTTTCCAGCAAAATTCTACAAGACATTTAAGGAGGAGCTGATTACAATCCTACTGAAGGTATTTCTGGCAATTGAGAAAGATGGAACTCTATCCAAATCATTTTACGAAGCTAACATCACATTGATACCCAAGCCAGATAAAGACCCAACAAAGATAGAGAACTACAGGCCAATATCTTTGATGAACATAGATGCTGAAATTTTCACCAAGCTCCTAGCAAACCAGATTCAACAACACGGCTCAAAAATCATCCATCATGACCAAGTAGGCTTCATCCCTGGGATGCAAGACTGGTTCAACTTTTGTAAAACTATAAATGTAATTAAATACATCAACAGATGTCAAAAAAAAAATGCCACATGATTATATCATTAGATGCAGAAAAAGCTTTTGATAAAATCCAGCATCCCTTCTTGATAAAAACCCTTGAACATCTAGGCATACGGGGAACATACCTCAAAATAGTAAAAGCCATCTACGAGACACCCACAGCCAGCATACTCCTAAACAGACAAAAATTGGAACCATTTCCCCTGAAAACTGGAACAAGACAAGGATGCCCACTCTCACCACTCCTGTTCAATATAGTATTGGAAGTCCTGGCTAGAGCAATCAGAGAAGAGAAGGCAATCAGGGGTATCCAAATAAGAAAAGAGGAAGTCAAGTTATCTCTCTTTGCAGATGACATGATTGTGTACCTTGAAAACTCAAGAGAATCTGTCATAAACCTCCTTACACTGATAAAGGCCTTTGGCAAAGTCTCAGGATATAAAATAAATGTGCAAAAGACAGTCGCATTTCTTTTCATCAATAATAAACAGAAACCCAAATAAGCCGGGCTTGGTGGCTCAGCCTATAATCCTGCACCTTTGGGAGGCTGAGGTGAGTGGATTGCCTGAGCCCGGGGGCTCGAGACCCGCCTGGGCAGCGAGACCTCATCTCTACAATAAATCAAAAAAATCAGCCGGGCGTGGTAGCGCATGCCTGTAATTCCGGCTACTGGGAAGGCTGAGGTGGAAGGATCACCGGAGGCCAGCAGGCAAGGCTGTAGTGGCCGGGAGCGGCCTCTGCACTCCAGTCTGGGTGACTGAGTGAGACTCCAACTCAACAACAACAACAAAAAAGAAACCCAAGTAAAAAGCACAATTCCATTCACAATAGCCACAAAAAAAAAATGAAATACCTTGGCATCTTCCTAAGCAGAAACGTGAAAGACCTTTACAATGAAAACTACAAAACACTGCTCAAAGAAATCATAGAAGACACAAACAAGTGGAAAAATATCCCATGCTCATGGATTGGAAGAATCAACATTGTGAAGATGTCCATCTTAGCTAAGGCAATCTACAGATTTAATCCAATACCCATCAAATTACCAGAAACATTCTTCTCAGACGTAGAAAAACAACACAGGAATTCATATGGAAACACAAACGACCAAGAATAGCCAGAACAATCCTCATCAAAAAAAAAAAAACGAGGCAGGCAGTTTCACATTACCAGGCTTCACACTTTACTATAAAGCTACAATCATCAAAACAGCTTGATACTGGTATAGGAGCAGGCATATAGATCAATGGAATATAATTGAGATTCCAGAAGTGAAGCCTCAATTTCTCAACCAACTCATCTTCGACAAGGCCTCCACCACCTACTACTGGGGAAAGGAGAACCTATTCAGTAAATGGTGCTGGGAAAACTGGCTGACCACATGCAGATGATTAAAACAGGATCCCTACCTATCCCCATACACAAAAATTTAACTCCAAATAGCTCAGAGACCTAAATGTAAAACCTCAAACCATAAGAACCTTAGAAAATGAAGGATATACCCTCATGGAAATTGGAACTGGCATCCAATTCCTGAACAAGCCCGAAACCCACAGGCCATAAGAGATAAGATAGACAAGTGGGACCTCATTCAACTGACAAGCTTCTGCAAAGCCACAGAAACCATCAGAGAGCATGGGGACAGCCTACAGACTGGGAAAAAGTATTTGCCAACTCCAGGTCTGATAAAGGCTTAACATCTTGGATCTACAAGGAACTCAAACGTACTGAAAAGAAAAAAACAAACAATCCCATTATAAAATGGGCAAAAGATATGAACAGACACTTCACAAAGGAAGACATCTGAGCAGCCAACAGACACATGAAGAAATTTTCAGCCTCACTAATCATCAGGGAGATGGAAATCAAAACCACACTGAGATACCACCTAACTCCAGTCAGAATGGCCATTATCAATAACAAAAAATAACAGTTGCCACGGAGGGTGTGGCGAAAGGGAAGACTTCTACACTGTTGGTGGACATGTAAACTAGTGCAACCCCTGTGGAAAGCAGTGTGGCGATTCCTAAGAACTCTAAATATCAACCTCCCATATGACCCTGCAATCCCCCTACTGGGAATATACCCTGAAGAACTCAAATCACTGTATCAAAAAGATACCTGCACATGATTGTTTATCGCAGCATTGTTCACAGTAGCAATAACCTGGAACCAACCATGCTGTCCATCAAAAGAGGACTGGATTAAAAAAATGTGGTACATATACACAATGGAGTACTATGCAGCCATAAGAAAGAACAAAATCACGAATTTCGCAGCAACCTGGATGGATCTAGAGTCTATAATACTGAGTGACTTCTCACAGAAAGAAAGATATGAGTATCACATGTTCTCACTCATATTGTGAACCTTGATCATCCAATGTATTACCATAAGAAAATGACTGATAGTGGTGGGAAACTTTGGGATGTGGAAGGGAGATGGGATTAATGGTAGTAAACATCTGTCTGGGGACGGGGAGACACCTCTTATCAACAAGGGTGCCTGAATGAAGCATATTTGTATACCTAACCCTTAACTGCACCCCACGATATCATAATAAAAAATATTGAGTATATAAAAAAATTTTTTTTGAATTTTCAAGATAGTATTTTTTCTCTTTAATGGTTTTTGGAACTTTCATCTCATTATTAATATAAAAGGCATTTTCCTCTTTCTGGATCACAGTTAGCCTAAATGCTTCTTAGAGTAAAAAATTATCCAAGTCTTTGCCACTCTCTTACGTTGTTAATGATTTGAAAACTTGGGAGATCCAAGGCAAGTTAAATGTTACCTCTAAGTATAATAGTCCTTTTTTAATTGAAAGAAACATTAAATAAGAGTGGCCCTATGATGGTGAACTATTCAGTTCTGATTTTAGCTGTGTGAAAACTTGCTCATTCTGGGTTGCATAAAGGCCATGCTTGACAATATCTTTTCACAAAAAGTAATGGTATAAATCTTTATTCAATTATTCAACAAATGTTAATTGAGCACTAGCTATGCTCAGTATTATACTAGGTATTGGGGAACCAAAGATAAAATGTTAACCTCTGACTCTGAACAGCTTGTAGAAATAGTATGGTCATGTTAAAACAGATCATTGCAACAAAAAACTGTTAGTATCTTAATAGGAATATATATGTAGTGGAAAGAGGAAGGGTTTGGCAAAGGATGAGGCTGAATCAAGGTTGGAGGAGAGTGTCTCAGGCCATGCAAGGCAGTTTCCACTTAATCCTAGGGCTAATATTTCACACGTGTGCCTTGAAATAAGTGCAAAAAGCTTTGGAAATATTGCATACTATACCTTCTTCTGGGGAAATCACTATATACCTATTATCATATTAATGGCTTTACAAACTTCTTCTGTAGTGCAACCTTTTTAATTCTAGGAGCTTTAAAATATTCATACCTGGATCCTCTTATTCCAGAGATTCTGATGTAACTAGGGTATGCCTGGTTGTCAAGATTTTAAAATTTTCTCCAGGTGGTTCTAATGTGTACCCAGTATGCTTATCTAGTGGTTCTCAGTATGGGCACAAAACCTACATCATTACCACCTGGAACTTGTTAGAAATGTAGATTCTCAGGCCATCTTAGATTTATTCATTCAGAATAAACTCTGGGCATGAGGGCCAGCAATCCAGCAAATTATAATCACCTGGAAGTTAAAAAACAAACATTGGTTGGGCCCTACTTTGTTGGTATTAAACCTGAATCTCTGAGAGTGAGACCTGTGTATAAGCATTTCTACAGATTCCCCAAGTGATGTGTGTGCAACCAGGGTTGAGAAGATATGGCGAGCATTGCTTAGAATGAAAGAGAAAAATAATCTGTATTTTATGTAAGCAGTACAGTGCTGTAGAAATAATTACTTGAATTTAAGCTGAGATACAATTTTGTTGCTCCTTTCCTCATAAGGACACGTAGCCCCAGGAATAAGAAAACATTGGTGGCTCTGCTACCTTTTAGCATGTGACCTGAGATAAATTATTAAAGCTATCTTCAGCCTCTGCTTTCATAAAACAGACACCATAATGCCTTCCCAGATCATTACATAAGGTTGTTGTGCTTTGAAAGTAAGGTGTTAGTATTACTAACTAGAATAGCAATTCTCAACTTGTTTGTTGAGTAACTTGTTAAAAATGTAAACTGTAAGCCGGGTATGGTAGCATGAATCTGTAGTTCCAGTTACTCAAAAAGCTGAGGCTGAGGGGAGAGGATCACTTGAGCCCAGGAGGTTGAGGCTGCTGTGAGCTATGATCAAGCCACTGCATTCCAGCCTGGGTGACAGAGTGAGACCTGGTCTGTAAAAAATAAATAAATAAAAAGAAAAGGGGGCAATATTGGCAATAATAGGAAACTGCTGAGGGTGGGAGCACACTCGCATCAACTAGGGTACCTGCATAATGAACATTTGTATACCTAACCCTGAATTGTACCCCACATCTTTAAAATAAAATAATAATAAAATAAAGAAAAAAGTGCAAGCTTAAGGCCTTACCCCAAACCAACTGAAATCAAAATAGCTACAGACATTGTGTAGAGTAGGGAAATTGTATTTTTAACAAGCTTTCCAGGGAACTTGTATGCAGGTGGTGAGGGACCACACTAAAGAAACTAAAACTGCCTGTAATGTTGCATTAGAAAATGTCTCCTGAGCTACCAGTAGGGGGTGTTGTAAATAAAAGTTTGCTCATTTTACTGTTTATTAACAAACAGGAAACTACAAAATTTAGTTTTTTTAACCCTTCTGATTATAGACATTTAAGTAAAAATGTAATACAAGTAAATATATTATTTTATTAGGTGTATATGTGGTGCTTAATATCTGTGAAGAGACAGAATCATATTAAATCAAAATGCTCTTTTAAAAATTTCTTTTGGCTAAATATGGATTTAAGAATTTTTAAACATTGAAAATGACACTCAACTTTGTAGTGACTGCAAATTCTTTAGCATTTTTGGTGCTTATTAAAAACAGCAGTTTCACTTGGTTTTGAAATACTCAGTGATTATATGTCAGGTCTATTTCCTTTTGTCTTAAAAATAGTAGATCATATATGATGTTACATCAAGACTCAATAATAAGGTAACTTGTTAACCTAGTCCTGCAGTTAAAGAAGAGAATGAAAATGTATTTGGTAAACTAAGAACCTAAGGTTCTAGTTCCATATTTATTCCCTTGAACTGACTTTGGGCATGTCATCCACCTTCTCTCTAAGCCACAGTTTCTTTCCTTGTTAAATGAAGATCCTGATACTTACTTCAGGGGAATGTTTGAGATGATGTATGTGAAAATGCTTTTTAAACTGCATTTTAAGTGTTAGCCTTGTTTTCTTCTTAAAGTTGATGTGTTAAATTTGAAATGTTTAAAATATGTATTTCTAATTTAATAAAGCTCTAAACGTGATTGTGATAAGTTAAGAATGAAAATATTGGTGGAGCAGTTGTCCATACAGTTGAGTTATACAATTAGGAGCAGAACACCTGATTTTGCAAAGTTTACGGAAGAGTGAGGATCTTGCTGATTCCAATCTTTCTGAACACTGTTTCTGGATAGGAAAGGAAATTTAATTAGCTTATTTGCTAGAAGTTTGGAAATTCCTTTCCTCCTTCTCGTCTTTCATTTTGTGTATGTATAGTATTTGAGGACTTTTATTAACGGTTTCCTTAGCTAAACACTAGAGAACCAGGGACAATTAGAAAATTAGTGTATTAAATGTCTGAATTTATTTTGTGCTTAAACTGACATCTGAACAGAGTTAACTAAGCCGGTCATTGTAGTCCAACTCTGAAACATGTTATAAATGTGTACAGCTTTAACTTGAAAGCAAACATTCAGAGCAACAATAATATTGTTTTAGGTATATTTTGGTGTCTATGAAGTATATAATGAGCTGCCTGATTTAGGAGCTGAGGATAGAAGAGGGGAGGGAGAGGGTAGGAAACTATAACCTGCCCAGGTTTTTTAATGTTGGTGTTTCACCTTTTAAAAATCAGATTGAAGTAATTTTTTTTAGAAAAAATGGTAGCATTTTCAATTGAAAAATACAGGTAGATCATGCCCAAGTATGTTGGATTTAATATGTAAAACTTTTGCATTTCTGTGTCAATTTCATGAACTCTTAGATTTCTAGTTTGTGTAGCTTTAAATGACATATTTGAGATAATATGTTTTTCTTAGTCTAATATTTTGAATTATATATGGGGTAGAGAAGAGGGAGAAGGAGTTACTATTCTTTATAAATAACTTGGCACATTTTGAGGAGATGCTTTTATATGAAAGGATATCTTTTTAACTTTAGATAACTTTTTTTTTAACTGTCATCTTGTTTGGTTGTATTTAAATTTAACAGTAAGTGAATGCTAGCCAGTGCATTTGGACCTGATCATATGCTGCCTGATCATAGAATATGATATTGGAAAATTAAACCTCTGTTTGGCTTTAGGAAAGGAAAAGGATTAATTTTTATTGAGTTGTTTAATCTTCAAAGCTTTAATAACCTCTGTCACATTCCTGTGGCTTTGGTTTGAAATACTTTAGACAGCTGTTTTTCTTAAACAACTGCAGTCATGATGTTTGGTGTTTTTTTGGTGTGTGTTTGATTTACGTATATTTTCTGTTTTCTTATTAAATCTCTAAAATATTAACTTTCCTATTAATCTCTTGCTCCATTTTAGTATAAGGACAGACCATATATTGGTATATGCATACTCGATTCCTGAAATAAGAACTCTTATAATCACAGCAGTTTTCCAGATCCACTAATGATTCAGCTGCCTCAAAAATATTGGAATTTGCATTCAAGAGAACTTTTTTTTTTAAACTTAACCTCTTTGACTTATATGTTGATAGTGAATCTCTTGAGGTTTTAGGAAAGGTTATTTAGAAAAGGTCATCCTCAGTTTACACAAAGATAACACTCTTTAGGCTGCTTTTTTAGATTAAGCTAGTTGTTTGAACAAAACTTTCTGTCATTAATTCAGACTAATATGTAGGAAATAAAGACTTTGAAAACTTTATCCATTGAGGTTTGTTTATAGGTGACTTTTCCACATCTGAATTCATTGCTGTGTGCAAGATGTTCAGCCATCAATAAAAGTTTTGTTTATCGCTGGGCTTGGTGGCTCAGCCTGTAATCCTGCGCCTTTGAGAGGCTGAGGTGAGTGGATTGCCTGAGCCCGCGGGTTTGAGACCCGCCTGGGCAACTTGGCGAGACCTCATCTCTACAGTAAATCAAAAATCAGCCGGGCGTGGTAGCGCACACCTGTAGTTCCAGCTACTCAGAAGGCTGAGGCAGAAGGATCGCCGTAGCCCAGCAGGTTGAGGCAGCGGTGGCCGGAAGCAGCCACTGCACTCCAGTCTGGGCGACAGAGTGAGACTCCAACTCAAAAAAAAAAAAAAGTTTTCTTTATCTAATTGACGGGGCTTATCCATGTTTGGGTCTGACCTACTTTCTTTGAGGCTTGACCTTTTCATCCTTAGATAATTAGATTTCACCTCCCACTCTTCAGTTAGGGTTCCCACAACTCCTCAGATATTGCTGTATTTCTTTATCAGACTTTTCACACACTCCTTTTCCTTTCATTCCAAGTGTATCAATTGCTTTGCTGAGTGAAAGAAAATAAGAAACTTATTGTTTTTAAAAATGAAAGGACTTAGTGGCTTCATCCCCCATGCCACCATTTTGTGCACAACTTTTATTTTTTATAATTTATTTATAATCAGCTCCTTAAGACTTTTGAGTGCCTCGAGAGCAGAAACTATCTTACTTTTCTTTATCTAGAGCCTTGCTCAGGTGATGGCACATAGTAATGGTTATAAGTGTTTATCTAATGACTATTTTATAGTCTTTCTGATACAGAGCCACTTTTTTTTAGCTTTTAAACTTTTTATTTTAAATATGTGGAGTACAATTCAGGGTTAGGTATACAAATATTCATTATGCAGGTACTCTTATTGATGAGGTGTGCTTTCTCCTTCCCCAGACAGATTCCCACTACTGCCAATCTCACCTCCCTGCCCCCCCCCACAGTTTCCTGCTACTGCCAATCCTTTTCTTATAGTATTATGATAGTTGTTCAATGTCCGCTTATAAGTGAGAACATGTGATACTCAGTTCTTTGTTTCTGTGAAAGATCATTCAGTATTATAGACTCTAAGTCCATCCCAGTTGCTGTGGAAGTTCATGATTTTGTTCTTCTTTATGGCTGCATAATACTCCATTCTGTATATGTACCACTTTTTTTATCCAGTCCTCTTTTGATGGGCAACACGGTTGGTTCCATGTTCTTGCTATTGTGAACAATGAGAGCAACTTTTTAAAGCACTGAATGCTCTTAGTAGTACTACATTATGATATTAGATGAATAGTTAATGTAGAGGTTTAAAAGGGGTCTAGAAGAGAGGAGTGGAAGCTAAGAAAGGGTAAAGAATAAGAAAATCAGGAGAAAGACGGGAAGGAAGAGATTGAGAAGATAAAAAGCATTTATATTAGAGCAGATGATGGAACCTCCAGTAATTCACTCACCCAATGCCTCTTGGAGTCATATATTATCTTTGATTGCTTGATCCTACTCTCTCCATACCATCTATGTAAGTTTGGATTAGTAGAAGGAAAGATAGGAGCTAATGGAAAAGATTTAGACTCAACAAATTTAAGCAGACAGTTCTTTTATAAGACATTGTAGACATATATAATATCATATATGTAAAATATAGTTATTTTATTAACGAACTAAATGGTATCTGTTTTGTAGTTTGACAAATATTGTTTTAACTTAACATTTATATCAAATTTCATAGATAGTATATAGCAAAATTTATATTAGCTGATGAAATATGTGGTAGTCACATATTAATCTAATTGAGTTATTCAGTACTAGCTTATTTATTTATTATTTATTTATTCAATTTTTTTAGTAGGACTGTCACTTTGTTGTCTGGGTTGGAGTGTAGTGGCATGCTCCCTGCTCCTGCAGCCTTGACCTGCTGGGCTCAGGCAATCCTTCCACCTCTGGAACTTTTAGCACCAAAGTAGGCCAACCTTTCAAGTAGCTGGGACCACAGGCATGCGCCGCCACAACTGGCTAATTTTTTTTTATTTATTGTAGATATGAGGTCTTGCCAAGTTGCCCAGATTTGTCTCGAACCCCTGAGCTCAGGCAGTCCTCTCATTTCCACCTCCCAAAGTGCTGGGATTACAGGCATGTGCCACTGTGCCTGGCCCAGCTGATTTATTTTTTTTTGAGTTGGCGCCCAGACTGGAGTGCAGTGGCTGCTCCCAGCCACCGCAGCCTTGACCTGCTGGGCTCCGGCGATCCTTCCGCCTCAGCCTTCCAAGTAGTTGGAACTACAGGTGTGCGCCACCACTCCTGGCTAATTTTTTGATTTATTGTGGAGATGAGGTCACGCCAAGTTGCCCAGGCGGATCTCGAACCCGCGGGCTCAGGCAATCCACTCACCTCAGCTTCCCAAAGTGCTGGGATTAGTCTGAGCCACCGAGCCCGGCTCAGCTGATTTATTTTTAACCTAACTCTGTATGTTACTGAAGATGATAGATCACTCATGACTCAATTTTTAGAATAATTGGGTTTCATTTTGCATATCTGAAACTCTTGTCTGTTAACCAGTATTTGTCATTAAAGAAATGGAAATAATGACCACATTTTTATCCTGAATATCAGCAGAAAAATGCCAGTTTATTCCACTGCTTCTAGAGCACACTAGGTATTGGTGTTCTCTTGTTTTAGTTAGTAAAATCCAGGTTTGGATGACATAGTTAAATATCTTCCATCATGACTTTATTGATATCACACCAGAATTAAGCAATTAATCTCCCTCCAACTTGCAAAGCATACTGACCCCCTCTTTTCATGACCCCCAAATTTTAACCCTTTATGGCATTAGGTTAAAGTTCAGGATCTCATCATTTAAAAGCCCAGAGGTTAAGGTGAGGCTTCTTATGTGTGGATCCTTGGGATCAGCTCTTTGAGTACCATTCCTCTAGATGTGACCTACTATGCCCTAAAGAGGCAAGTTAGTTCCCTCACCTCCCAAAACATCATATAAGGGCAGACATAGGATAACTACTGTAAACATTCACATTCAAAAAAAGGGAACATAGGAAGCACAGAGGATCCCTAGCAATTCTAAAACCCAGCCATGTTACTACTTATTTGATGAGGACTCAGCCCTACTGTCTGTGAATTTTTCACCACTGCTATTGAATCTGCTCTCTGGGGTCTGGTGTTGGCCTCTGAACTTTTTCCATAGAAAAGCTGTGGAGGAAGAACCTCCTCAAAATGCTTCCTGCCTATAAATGGTAGGAAGTCTAAAGACTTTTTTCATTTTATATTATCTCTCTACCTTGTATTCCAAGTGGTAGTCCTTCTGCCAGAACGATCCTCTAAAAACTTTTTATGAATCTTTATTGGGGTTCATTCCATTAGACAAAAGTCACAACCACAAATCTTGAGATAAACCCCTCTCTTACCTTGTACTTCCTTTGAATCTGTATGGGCAATGCACTTAAGATTTTTGAAGTCCTATTGTTTAATAGAATTTGAGAAGCACACTCGTAAGACCCCAAAAGGGCCTCATTTGTATCTAGAAGATTCCAAGAGGCACCTTAGCTTTTTCTGAGGTCTCAACAAAAGGTTTAGGGTTATGCTGTTGTCTTCAGCTTTTGACTATGTCTTTCCGCCATACCTATTGAAGGTAAATATTAAATAGTACCTAAACTGTTAACCTAAGAAAATACTGTTGTCAGTTCAGAACCTCTGATGTACTCTGTGCTTTTGGAACTCTTTCTAGACCTAATCTGACATAGTCTATGACTTGCACCTCCTTGATCTACACACTCTCCCTTGTGAGCTCATCTGTCCTTAGTCCCTCCCTGGGCATTACTTTCAGTCACAACTCTCTCCTCAGTTCTGTTGTGGATTTTCAGCTCATACTCTAAATGTCTGAAACTAAATTCATAATTTAAAATTAAGCTGGGGCCACCTAACTCCTTTCTAATTTTTTTCTATCTTTTATAAAGCCACATCAAAATGTGTCCATTAGATCATACTTGTTTAGGCTGGTCCAAGACTGAGGCGGAAGGATTGTCTGAGCCCAGCAGGTCGAGGCTGCAGTGACTGTGAGCATGCGACTGCACTCCAGCCTGGGCAACAGAGGTAGACGCCTACTCAAAAAAGAAGAAGAGGAAAAAAAAGAAACCACCTCATCAGTCATATCATGATTGCATAGTTACAGGTACAGAGTTTAGTCCCCAAATTTGCAAGTTTAGGAATTTTATTGTACCAGTTTACTGAAAACTTAGACTCAGGATTACTAAATTTAGAAGAAAGTGGGACTGATAAAGCAGAATGTTCGCTTATTTTTTTACATTGAGATTAGTACCTGCCTGCTGAACCAAAATATTTATAGATTGAGTGACGCCCAGAGAGAAGTTTACACTACAAACTAGATTACTATCAAAGTTTTCTTGCTAACTCTTGGGGATGCTGATCTCAAGCAAAAGCTTTCTACTCTGAAGCTTTTTATGTGCCAAATAGGGTAATCTTTTCCCTATACTGAGAAGTTCTTGTTCTTGGATCTCTTTTTCTGAGCTCTGTGTGGACTGCTTTTGTTGATTATGTCAAAAAAAGTTATCTCAAAATATTGAATCACAGTTAGACAAGTTTAAGTGTTTTTTTTTTTTTACTTTATTTTTTTATTTTAGAGATGTAGGGTATGTTATAGCTGGACAGTGAGAAAGGAGACACAAACACACAAGAGGGTTGAATTGTGAGTCCTTTATTTAGGCTATTGCCATAAAAGCTCTTGACCCCTAACAGAGTGAATAGAGGGTATATAAAGGCAAAAATTACATACGCTGTACAGTTTGATTTACATTTCCTTGGCAAAACATTGGACAGTTGATTAGATACAGAATTTGCAACTAGGGAGTTTCCAAGTACCGAACAGAACAGGAATGTGGGTGTGTAGTATGATTACGGGAAGGTTATATAAGGGGATCATTTCTAGGTGAAGATGGAAGATCCATTACAAAATGGAGTTACTTATGTCAAGCAAGCTATTACAGGTTATTATAGGTTTTTTTCGGGTTAGATATTTCATATTTCAGATATAATTCAGGATTAGATATACAAGTGGATATTGTACAGGTAAAGTTGAACTGGATGGTCACTAAGGCTCTATCAGCAGTACATTTGCAAACTATCTCTTAAGATGGGTGTTAATCTCATCTGTTGTATATAGGGAAGCATGGGTGAATACTTCACAAGTGCCTTGGAAATTACAAACCATAGCAGAATTGGATACAATATTTTTAAGAGTAAAATGGGAAAGGAAAACAGTCATTATTTGTTTTAGAGGATGAGTGCACATGGTATATTAGGTAGTAACAAAGTGATGTTAAAGATATGGAAAACTATTAGTTGGGCATGGTAGTATGCGCCTGTAGTGCTGACTACTTGGAAGGCTGAGGCAGAAGGATCGCCGGAGCCCAGCAGGTCGATGCTGGGGTGGCCGTAAGCTTGCCAATGCACTCCAGCCTGGGCAAGCAACAGAATGAGACTCCAACGCAAACAAAAAAAAGTAAAGATTACCATCTAGCAGGAAGCATGATGCTAGGAGGCAAAGCAAGGAGAGAAGTTATTTAGCAACTAAGTGAATTCTACATCAATCTCATATTCTGAGAAATGTTCCTTCTTGCCGCTAATCATGAGGTACATAGCTCCCCAAAGCTGATCCACCAGTATCTGTGAATGGTAGCTGGATTTGTTTCCTGGGGCTGCCATAAAATGCCACAAATTGGGTGGCTTAAACAACAGAAATTTATGTTTTCTTATAGTTCTAGAAACAGAAGTTCAAGATCAAGAGGCGGGCAGGATTGGTTTCCTCTGAAGCTTCTTTCCTTGGCTTACACTTGACTGACTTCACATGTCATCCTTCTGTGTGCATGCATCCTTGGTGTTGCTCTGTCCAAATTTCCTCCTCTTATTAGGACACCAGTCAGATTGGATTAGGGCCTACTACAATGGCTTCATTTAATATAAATTATATCTTAAAAGCCCCTGCCTCCAAATATATTTATGTTTTGGAATACTAGGGGTTAGAGCTTCAACATATAAATTTTGAGAGAACACAGTTCATTCCATAACAGCAGCCAGTGCCCAGTAGCAAAAGTAAGTGCTGGATTTGAAGAAATTCAGGATATTGTGATAGAACTCTTGGGATGCATGGTGGCTAATTATTTTTTATAACTTCCTGAGTAATGGTGTGGGATCCCATGGTTCTTTGAATCTAACTTTGCCAGCCTACTCCAGATCATTTTGCCAAACATGTCTCTTTAGTTATGAATAAGGATCCATTTATCCATTACTTGGTTAGTACATCACAGAAGACGGTTGAAAACACACAAGACTTGAAAACACCTTGTCTTCACAGAATCATTAGCTAAGATTAGAATATACTGTTTTGTGGACATAGTTAAGACTTTTTTGAAAATGGCTTTAACTGAAAACTAAACCTAATTAAGTGAAATGGACTTTTCATAACAAAACAAGCTGTCTTTTTATCAGTCAGAGATTATAAGTATTTCCAGTTCACTTCTCTTGACTTTTCTGGCAATAAATTATAGCACTGACTTCTGTTCCCTTAGATCCACTCAAAGTCACGTAAAGAAAAAACTAGGACCAAGAATTTGCCTATTTTGCCCTGGGTTCACCACCACAGCTAAGCAAATTTCAGTAATATAATTGCAACTAATTATCAGAATAACATCTTTTACTTCTGGAGGTGCTCTAGAGCCCTGGTAATACGAAACAGTTTCCTTTCATCTAGTTGATAGCGGATGAGTGGGCACAGTCCTATGTTCCCTTATGTCTGGAAAATATTTTACAGATTGGTTTGTCTATTGGTAGCAATCATTGTTTTATTCAGATTTGGCTCCACAATAATTAATTAATTAATAATAATTAATAAGGATTAAAAATGTTACTGGGTATATAGTGAATATCTTCTACCTTTTTCTGGAGTTCTATCAATGTTTATATTAACGTTCAGGACTAAGGAGAGATTGTTACCATTTATATGGATTGCATAAAAGTTCTCTGTTGAAGAATAGAACAAGTCCCCAAACAGCTTGAACTGAATGTTCATTTAGTTCTCAACTGACAAACTACAGTGATAATTTGGGGTTTCTTTTAAGATGAGAGAATAATAATATTAGCTATTATTATTAAGCCAAGAATTATTATTATCATATTTATAATATAATATAATTATTATAATATATAATTATCATAATAATTATTATTCTTACTGAGTCAAGAATTGCCCCCAAGTATGTTTACCTATATTAACTCATTAATCCTCTTAACAACCCTGTGAAATAAGTACTGATGTTGTCCCTGTTTTAAAAGTGAGAAACTAAGCACAGAGAAGTAGAGTAACTTACCTGAAATCACTCAGCTTGACAGTAGAAAAACTGTTTCTATCTTGAACTCTAGTAGACTGTCTCCAGAGAGACTCAGATTATAACCATTATATTATTATTTTTATTTCTGTTTAATGCTAATGTGGAAAACACAGCAGAAGAATAGACTAGTGACTCACTATAAAAGGCAGAATTAATGAAAATTATATGGATATATAGTGTTTTAATCCTTCTGCAAAATTAACAGAAAGTTGTAGTATTAGTATAAGTGTATGTATGTTTATGTCTGACATACTTATAGCCATATAATCTCTTCCTTTATCAATATGATAGTAAAATAACTATCCTTCTTTAGAATTACCTTTTTTTATTAAATCTCATATATAGTCATTAAAATTATCTATCAGTTCTTCTTCCCAGCACCAACTTTTTTTTTTTTTTTTTTTTGAGTTGGAGTCTCACTCTGTCTTCCAGGCTGGAGTACAGTGGCATGCTCACGCGACTTGCTAGGTTCAGGTGATCCTTCCACCTTAGCCTTCCAAGCAGCTGGAACTATAGGTACATGCCACCATGCCCAGCTAATTTTTTGACTTATTGTAGAGATGAGGTCTCACCAGGTTGCCCAGGCTGGTCTCAAACCCGTGGACTCAGGCAATCCTCTCGTCTCAGCCTCTCAGAGTGCTGGGATTATAGGCATCAGCCACCGCACCCTGCCAGCACCAACTTTTAAAATTAAGATTTCCAGTATTATAAATAGATCAGTTCTCAATTCTGTCCAAACTACTGAAAAGATTTTAATGTTTAATACTCATATAATAAATAATCAGTAGAGTTCACTTGCAAACATTTATGTCTCTTATAGGAAAATAGGAACATAAAATTTTAAAATTAATTTTGTTTAAATTATTGTTTTTGCCATTTAAAATTATATATGGCATTTAAAAAAAATCTGGGACTGATGGATATTTCCCATTTCCTTAACTGATTTTCCAAATTATCTATAGACAAATATATTATTTTAATTTTACTTGTAATAAATAACTCCCTCAAAAAGTGTCAGAAGAAACCCAAGCCTTTTTTTCCCCCAGTGAGTGTTTCCTCATTGATTTGATAAATTTTCACCTAGTTTATCAGTTTAGTTTAATACAACTTAATACAATTTAATATAGCTTAAATTCATTATTAGCAAAATCCAATTTGAGAGTATTGTTCAGACATGTCATGTATTAAAATGAGAAGAGAACTTTGAGGGTCAGAATGATCTGAAGTTGAAACCTGGTTCCATTCTTTTACCAGCTTTGTCACCTCCATAGGTTAATTAACCTTTTTGTGTCTTTTTTTTTTGGTTTGTTTTGTTTTGTTTTGTTTTTTTGAGTTGGAGTCTTACTCTGTGGCCCAGGCTGGAGTGCAGTGGCCGCTCCTGGCCACCCCAGCCTCGACCTGCTGGGCTCCGGCTATCCTTCCGCCTCAGCCTTCCGAGTAGCTGGAACTACAGGCGCGCACTACCACGCCCGGCTGATTTTTTTTTTTTTTTTTTTTTTGATTTATTGTGGAGATGAGGTCTCGTCAAGTTGCCCAGGCAGGTCTCGAACCCGCGGGCTCAGGCAGTCCACTCACCTTGGCCTCCCAAAGTGCTGGGATTACAGGCTGAGCCACCAAGCCCGGTCTGCCTATTCTTTTGAGTTTAACAGAGGAGTAAAGGCAGCAGCGGCAGCTGGAAACATTTGTGCCATATATAGGGAGAATGCCATCGAGGAAAACATGGCAAGGGCAAGCAAATGGTTTTATTGTTTCAAAGAGAGCCACTTTGACCTAAGTGATTCTCCACAATCAGGAAGACCATCGTGCTTTGCTGAAGATCATTTAAATGCTTTAATCTGTGTCAGTCAACCCGAGATTGGTAAATGTGAACTGTGACCAGTCAACCATAGTGTGACATTTGCATTCCATGGGCAAGCAAAAAATGCTACTAACTTATGCATAAACCCAATAGTGGAAAAATCAAAAGCTCCAGAGTCAAACCAGTAGTAATTTGAATACCTACCTGCCACCACTTGCTATGTAATCTTGGGCAAGTGTCTTAAAATTCTGAAACTTGGCTTCTACATCTGAAAACTGGTTACCATAACAGCTAATATTTACTGAACATTTACTACTATGCATTGTGCTAAATACTTTAGATACATTATTTGATTCATTCAGTAACTTTATAAGGGAAACACTATTTTACCCCCACCTTACAGGTGAGGAGCTGAAGTGGAGAAAGGTAGGTCACCTAGATCATATAACTCATTTAAGGTTGTTAAATTCATGGCCATATAACTAAATTCAGGGAGATGAGATATGTAAAGCAGGGTCAGACTTTAAGTGTTCAATAAGTCATTATGCATTATTGATGCTTTTATAAAGGAAACCAAAGTTTGTTCGGCTGTGAGTACAGATTAAATCCTGCTTCAACATCTGTTCCCCAAAACTCATTCTGGAATTCAAGAGAGAAATTTCAAGATTATTAACACTGGAAGAAAGGGAATCATGTCCTATAATTTTCTTTATATTCTATGGTTCCATATGCATTTGAGCAAATAGTATGTATTTAATATATACTTACTGTGATTGTTATGGATTTCTTTTGAAAGTACAAATGTGAGTATACTTTTAAACAAAAAATGTTCGTCTTCTGAAAAGTATTTCATTTTCCCCAAGAGCTAATTATTTTATTCTGCCATTCTTTTAAAAAATTACCATTGAGTGTAATTTTAGGATTTTTATTCTAAAAACTCTTCTGTTTTTTTTTACTGTTAAAGGAAAAAGAGTGAGAAAACTTCAGAGAAGGCTGACCTCCTAAGAATTTTTGTGTGGGAAATTACTAAGGCATTAAATTCCTCAGCCATTTTTCTCCATTTTATTTTTTATGTATGTTCCACAAGCTTTACTTCTAGTGTGTAAAAGTTTGCATTTTTTTAATGCCAGGCCAAATTCCATTCTCTCATATTCAGAATTCATAGGATCTAATGTAGTCTAAATTCAGCCCCAAGTTGAGTACATTTTAGTAAAGGTTATCTTGCCTTTCGGGTTCAATTTACTTCACACCATTCTTTCAAAAAACAAATTTTATAACCAAATAATAAGTTATATAATGTATATCTTAGTTTTTAAAAATAATATGATGGTTTTATTCTGAGTATAAGAATGGTATATCTTTTATATGCTGACATACCGATAAACCTTTCCTTATTAGAATACAATTCTGTGATATTTTGTGAAATAATCAAGTATGTACATTTGGAACAATTGACTTCCTTCTTAGAAACTTAAAATTCCTGTGGTACTTATTTTGTTTACAAGTAGCATTTGAAAAGTGGGAGGAGACCGGCAAATGGACAAAAAGTAAGATTTTTTTTTCCTTCATTATTTCTTTGTGTTTGGTCATGATTTTTTTCTTTCACATGCTCTTTAGAACTATGATGCTTTTGGTCTACTCTGGATCTTTGTCTTTCTTTACACTCTTGTATCCAAGGACCCAGAACAGTGCTTGGCTCAAAGTAAGTCTCAAGTATTTGTTGAATGAAAGAATAAAGGATCCTTTATTCTGATTTGGTCTTGCACTCTTGCCCAGGCTGGAGTGATTGTACAGAAGTGCGATCCTGGCTTGCTGCACCACCAGTTTTTTAAATTTGTTGTAGGGACAGGATCTTGCTACATTGCCTAGCCTAGTCTTGAACTCCTGGGCTCAAGCAGTTCTCCCACTTTGGCCTCTCAAAGCATTGGGATTATAGGAGTAATAGTGCCTGGCCTGATCAGGGAATCTTTGGTATGCATTTTACTTTTTTATTTACTCATCATATACATTGTGAGTGTTAGACATTATCCACTGGAGTTTGCCTCAGTCTCTGAACTCTAATATAGTATGTTATTAGTTATGCTATAATTGTACTTTTATGAGGGAAAGAATTTATAGACGAAGAAAGCAATGTAATCCAGAAGTAAAGTACTTGTTTGTGTTTGGTATCAGAAACTTGTGGCTTATAGTCAGCCTCTTAATATAGACCATCTTGTTCCATATAATTTTCTCACCCTCTTATGGGCAGTTTGAATTATTTCTAAAGCCATAAAAAAGAACAGGTGTAAATTATTCCACATTGCCAATAGTTTGTTATCACTGGGTTGCAAAGTTAGAACACACTAGTTTTCCCTTGCCTCTGTAGAAGACTGGTTTAATTGATCTGGATAGCTTTGTTTTTATGTTTTTAGATAAGTTGTACAAGAATTCCTCCCTTCCCCAGTGTACTATATTTGGTTTGTTTGTTTTTTTATTTGAGATTTTTGTGTTTTAAAATTACTTATTGGGAGAAAAAATAATTTCCATGAAACTGGTGTTCTTATGCAGATTCCAGGATATTCTGTATGTGCTCCTGCCAGGGACCTTTAAAATTTTTACTATTAATATATCCTGAAAAAGTACTTATAAAAGCTCTTCCGCAAGTATAATAAAGCCCAAATAGTCTAAAGATGTTACTTAAAATTATTGAGATCAGTTAATTCTCAAGTCTGACAGTATCAAGCATTGGCAAGAACATGAAGGCCTAAAGACATTGTGGTAACCAAAAGGCACTAAGAATTTTAAAATTAATCAAGGTGTCATGATTTCTCATTAGTTATACCATCATTCACTTATTTTGCAGCTTGAAACTGCAGATGGTTCCCAATTTATGATGGTTTGAGTTAGAATTTTTCGACTTTACAGTACAGTGGTGCAAAAACAATTATACATTCAGTAAGATCCTTGACTTATTATGAGGTTCCGTCTTGATAAACCCATCGTAAATGGAAAATATCACAGTTCTACTTAGGATATTTTCCATTTACGATGGGTTTATCAAGATGCAAACAAGTTTTTTATGTAATAAACATAATAGGAGTTCTAAAATGTAATGGCATGCTATATAATTGATATTTGCTTTAAATTACATCTAGGCACACCCTCATAAATTGGGGAACATCTGTATTAGATGATGATAATGATAGTTGTTATTGTTACTAGTATAACTGACATATACTGTAAAATGCTTATTATATACCATTCACTGTTATAATGGCTTTTCTTATAGTAACTCATTTAATTCTCACAATAGCCTTATGAAGTACAGACTATTATCCCTAACAGATAAGGACAATAAATCACCTAGAAGTTAAGTAACTCACCCAAGGTCACACACCTAGACAAACTGAAGCAGACAGTACTCAGAACCACTATACTGTGACTGTGACAAGACTGGTTTCCTTTTTCTTTTTTTTCCAAAAGAAAAAAAATATGCTGAAATAATTAGTATAAGAAAATGAGAATTAATACTTTATTGCTAGAAAGAAAATATATTCTCTTTATGTTTGTTTCTGTCGTTTGTTATTCTTTGTGAACCAGTATTAGTCTCAACAATTGACATAGTCTGATAACTGTTGATCATTCAGAGACTGATAGTTCAAGCAATGTTATTTAAATTTAGTCACAGTCTTTTATTAGGATTTATTTTAGGTGTCTGATAGTTTAAATCAGTTTTCTGTTTGGACTGGTTGAACACTTCTCTCTGAAGATTTCTAGAAATCTTCAAGCTTTGTGTGCAGCTTAAAAAATGTGGAGTATAAATGCACTTCATATTTCTATATACTTCTTGGGAAATTTGTATTGTAGCTCAATATGTAAATTATAATCTCACATGTAAGAATCTTATAGGTGTTGATTAATTGATGTATCAATTTTAAATAAGCAAAAATATTTTAATCAATTGATCTGTTAAACTAAGCTCATTATTATATAATTTTTAATTGATAAAAACATAAATATTTAAACCAAGCCTATTAAACAGTAAATTATCTCACAGTAATGGTATGTTTTGGGAGAAAGTTCAAAGTATTGTTTTTTTTTCTTAAATAATTTGTCCCCCTCCCTTTGTTTTTATTTTTTAGGATTTTGGCCCCCAACAGTAATTATCAAGATGTTGAAACCCTCTATAACTTCTTAATTAAGTATGAGGTATGAGAAATATTTTAAAATGTTTATCACATTTCCACCATAAGCAAGTTTTTTATGTAATAAACATAATAGGAGTTCTAAAATGTAATGGCATGCTATATAATTGATATTTGCTTTAAATTACATTACTGAGTGCCACAGAAGTTTGTTAGTAGCATGCTCTTTTTTCTTTTTTTTTTTTTTTTTTTTGAGTTGGAGTCTCACTCTGTCACCCAGGCTGAAGTGCAGTGGCACACTTACCGCCACCCCAGCTTCGACCTGTTGGGCTCCAGTGATCGATCCGTCTCAGCCCTCCAAGTAGCCAAAACTACAGGCATGCACTACCACCACACCCAGCTAATTTTTTTTCTTTAATTGTAGAGATGAGGTCTCGCCAAGTTGCCCAAGCTATTCTCAAACCTGTGGGTGCAGGCAGTCCCATCACCTCAGCCTCCCAAAGTGCTGGGATTACAGGCTTGAGCCACCATGTCTGTCCTGTTTTTTCCGTTTTAAACATTGTATATATTTAAGGTGTACAATTTGGTATACTATACATAGTGAAACGGTTTTCATAGTTAAGTAAATTAATATTTATTATCTCACATAATTATCCTTTTGTGTGTATGTGACAAGAGCACCTAAAATCTACTCTTTTAGAAAAAATCCTGAATATGGTACAATATTATTAAGTATGGTTTTCATGTTGTTCATTTTGACTTGTTCGTCCTACAAATCTGCAACTTTTTTGTCCTTTGGCTTACATCTGCCTATTTCCTGCCCTTCTCCCTGCTGGTGACATACTCAATTTTTTCTTTTACTCCCTAAGTGAAAATACAAATGAGTCCTAAAATAACACACTTTCTCCAACACGGAATTGTTTCTCATCGGGAGTGCTTTAGCATATGGGGCAAGTCCTTTCTTCATTGTGTGGAACACTGCAGAATGTTTAACTTCCCTGCACCTCAGGTACTAAACACCCATAACTATATGAGTTGTTGTAATAACCAAAAATATTCCACCACCCTACCCACCTTGCATACCCAAAATGGCCCTCAGAAAGGAAGGACTATCTTTAGTTGAGAACCACTGATTATTGGAAAGGAAAGCTATAATTTAGTTTCTCTACAGAAGCAGCATAGACCCTGGAGTTAGAGCTGCAGTGAGGCTTGAGTGTATTTTGTCAGTTAACCTGTATGCTTTCCTCATCATTGCTGAACCAAGGAAAGTATTGTTATTGTCAATTTCACTTGCCTAAAACTCTGTATATTCCTACTTTTCAATTGTGTGCATGTGTTTCGTTTTTAAAATACTATATGAAGGAATGTTGCATATATCAGGTCTCACATTTCTTATAGAGTCATACTCCTTTAAATTTATTTCTTCACTTTTATTCCTGGTTAGCTCTTTATTTAACTTTTTGTATGCCATATTTTCCATTAATAACCTAGTGATTAAGAACACAGACTCGGCCAGGCTCGGTGGCTCAGCCTGTAATCCCAGCACTTTGGGAGGCCGAGGTGAGTGTATTGCCTGAGCCCCAGGTTCGAGACCAGTCTGGGCAACTTGGCGAGACCTCATATCTACAATAAATAACAACAACAAAAAAAAATTAGCCAGGCGTGGTAGCGGTGCCTGTAGTTTCTGCTACTTGGAAGTCTGAGGCGGAAAGATTGCTGGAGCCCAGCAGGTCAATGCTGGGGTGGCCGTGGCTGTGGGTGTGCTGCTGCATTCTAGCCTGGGCAATGGATTGAGATTCCAACTCAAAAAAAAAAAAAGCACAGACTCTGAGATCAAACTGGCTGTGCTAAAATGTTGGTTCTTCTGTTTATTGACTGTATGCTCTAGGAGGAGTTATTTGATTTTTCTTGTCTCAGTTTCTTCATCTGTAAACTGGGAATAACAACAGTAAATAAAATATAGGTGTTCTGTAGAGACTAAATAACATGTAAAGTGCTCCTAACCATACCAAGTACAGAGTAATAAGTGTTACCTAGTCTAATTTAAGCAAAGAATGGTGTTCATATGCACTTTTTAAAAATCAGCCTTAATACTTTGTAACATTCTCTTTTCAGATGATTTATATGATTATTTCACCTTACTATCAGAATTTCAAGTTGAGACATTAAGTCTAACAATAAAAATATATTGGTAGAAACAATGTGGCAATTTAAAAATATCCTGGAAAATTCTAGAGCATAGGTCTTTTTGGGTTTAGTACTTCCTGTTGCTAAGAGTATTAGGAGAAAATGCCTAACATTATTTATAAGAGTGTGTGGATCTGAATCTCAAATGTTTTTGTTTGTTTTAGACTAAGACAAGGTCCTGCTGTGTTGCCCTGACTGGAGTACAGTCGCTATTCATAGGTGCAATCATAGTGCACTACATCCTCAAATTCTTGAGCTCAAGCAGTCCTCCTCAGCCTTCCAAGTAGCTAGGACTGCAGGCGCATGCCATCGTGCCCAGCTGATTCTCAAATTTTACAAATAATTTATTTTAGAAGTTCTTCTCTACAACAATTACTGCATTAAAGTTAGTTGTCTCATGTCACAAACAATGGTAGGACCATCTAAATCTTTTAAGAAATTTGACTTTTTATACTTAATTTTTGCCTTTTGTTTTTGAATTTTTAAGAATTGAGAATAAATGAGCTGTTTCTAATATTTGGCTTTCATTGTGAGTAGTACAGCTAAAAAGTAATGATACCAAAATTCCATAATATACATTATAGTCACAACTCTAATGCTTACTAACGACAGCATCTTTTAGCTGTTTGTTTCCTGGAAATTAAAATTTTGCATTTAAGCATACAGATGATATTTAGCAGTGTAATCTAAAATGTCCCAATATGGGTAAGTAAAAATGTCTTAGTAATCAAAATTAATTTTTTTTTCTTTTTCTTTTTTTTTCCCCCCAGAGATGAGTTCTTGATATGTTGCCCAGGTTGGTCTCAAACTCCTGGCCTCAAGCAATCCTTTCACCTCTGCCTCCCCAAGTGCTAGAATTATAGACGTGAGCTACCATGCCTAGCCCTTAGTAGTCAAAATTAATGCATATAATGCAACAAGATATTTCACATTAAACCATTATAAATTTGCTTCAGTTTTTCTTCACTGACAAATTAACTGCCTACCTTGTAAGTTATCTACTATAACCTGAGGCCATGTCACATTTGCCCTCCAGCTGTGTTCTTGAATAAATGTCTAAATGTATGTGGATGGTTGCTTTTAAAGCTAAAGATGAATCTAGATACTTAAAAAAAAAAATCTGTTGAAAGCTTAATGAGCTATTTTGCATTAATATTATGTTGGGTTCAAAATTAGTTCTTCAGCTGATTTTTCTCAACAATTGATAGAAAACAGATAATTCCCTTCATCCTGTGTTCAAACATCTGTGATGTATTTACATTTGATGGCCTGAGTTTGTATAAATCGTAGGTACTGACATGTATGGGAATAGCAAAAATATCAAATGCCCTTGAAATAAGGGCAGAACATGTAAAGAAGTAGACTGGTTGATAATTTAACTATAATTGTATGTGTATTTTAGAATATTTTTAGAAGAGTCTTTTAATAAAATTATAAATGACCTAAAATTATGGTAAATTAAATAACAATTTCATATAGTCATTAAGTATAATATTAAATATATAAATAACACTAAATATTTTAAGCAAAATATTAGGATTATATTCATTTAAAATATATTTGAAAACTATATGTTTTTTAACTTTCAGTAAATGAAATATTTTTACACAAATATGGTAAACTTCTTATGAAAGCATTGAAGAAGGTCATGGAATTTTTGCATATAAGCAATACTCTGAATTCTATTGAAAACTTTTATGATGTGAATCTTTAAATTAGTAGTAATTAAGTCAGGGTAGGAACATTCTTCCACACCAAAAAATGCATACCAGCTAGTAACACTTGAAATTTTTAAAAAGTTGATTATAGAAAATAGTCTTATTTTCATCCATTAATTCCACATTTCTGAAAATTTAGGCACTATGCTATTTGTTGAGTTATCTGATAAATAGAATTTTCCTCTACAAGTTTCTCACTTTTTTGCATACAAATAGGAATATAGCCTAAATCAGTAGTATGCTTCCAGAAATAAAGAATTCTTTCACTGTGTCTTCCATACAGGTGTAGTTTTTTTGTATGATGAAGAATTTTTATATTTATGGTATTATAAATTATATCTCTGCATTATAATAGATATTTATATTATTAACTTAAACATATTAGTTTAAATATGTAGACCACAATAATCTGAAAAATACATTTCTTTTAAAAATGTCTGTTTTAACCTGGGCAACATAATGAGACCCCTTCTCTATAAAAAAGTTTTTAAAAAATTAGCTGAGCATGTTTATGTAGTTCCAACTACTTGAGAGACTGAGGCAGGAGGATCCTTTGAGCCTAGGAATTCAAGGCTACAGTGAGCTTGGATTGTGCTCCTGCACTCCAGCCTGGACTACATCTCTGAAAGAAAAAAAAAAAGTTTGTAAATCAAAAGTTTGAATAAATCAGGTAGAATTTTCCACACATTTTATAATTTTATTACATTTTTTTCTGTCCATTTGATCGCCACTACATCTAGACCCATTTCACTTCTACTGCTTCTATGAACAGATCGAGTTGTAACAATTGGATGAATATTTTTACACACAGTTCAGTGTTAGCATTATGGTCACTGAACTTATTGTCACTGCTAGTCCTTTTTTATACAATAATTAGAAACTTGAAATTCTCCCTAAGGATATGGGCCACTCTAATTCTTCTCTCATTGCTCATTTGATTTAATATGTGTTTTTAGTAACCATATTTTGGTTCTTTTCAGGTAAATAAAAATGTCAAATTTACTGCCCAAGAACTTTATGATTGTATTTCCCAGAATGAGTATCGGTAAGTCCTACCTATGTGTAGATATACTATTGTAACTCACTTTTACTATACACAGCATGACTTGGTGGTGGTGGTGACGTGTCCTTTTTGTGTCTTTTCACTACACAATGTTTTTAACCTTTGTGAATATGAAATATCTCATCCATCCAAAAAACCACGTGTGTGTGTACACATGCATGTGCATATCACCCATAAGGTTTAAAGTGGTTCTCAAACTTTTTGGCTTCAAAACTCATATTTTTAAATATTATTGAAGACCCAAAAGAACATTTGTTTACATGGGTCATTATCTATCAATATTTACTGTATTAGAACTGAGAATTTTAAACATTTATTTATCAATTCATTTAAAAATAGCAAATACATATTAAGATAAATAACATATTCTTACGAAAATATTTTTTCCCAAACAAAAAATATTATTGACAAAAGTGGTTTGTACATTTTTTCAAATCTTTTAATATCTGGCTTAATAGAAGACAGTGAGATTTTTATAACTGATATTGTTTTCAGTCTTTTGTACTAATCATGTCATGTAGTGCTGGAAAACTGTTGTTCACTTTTGTGAGAACAAGAATACCAAAGATATATCACATCTTTGACCGCTTTGACCTAACACACTCTCTGAAAGAGTCTTAGATTCTCTGGGGTCCCCAGACCATGTTTTGAAGAATAATTGGTATAAAGAATACCCATATGCCTACCATTCAGCTAATAAAATAGACCTTTACCCATTCCTAGTTGTACCTCTTTCATCTTCTCTCTAGGGATTTTCTGTTTATAATTCTCATCCTTCCTTTTCTTTATGTTTTTGCTAAGTATTATGTTCAGAAAAATATGTTGATGCATTATTTTGCCTGTTTTTGAATTGAAAGTATCACACTGTATACTTTTTTCCAAAATAATTTAGTTCCTAGTGTTTATACATAGCAAAAGTGTGAATTATTATAAATCCAATTCTTATTACACAGGGTATAGTTGTGAAGCCCTTGCTATGGCCTGCATATCCGTGTCCTCCTAAAATTCGTACTTTGAGACCTAATCCCTGATGTGATAGTATTATAATAGAAGGTGGGGCCTTTGGAAATGGGATTAATGCACCTATCAACGAGAACTCTGAGCGGTAGCTAACTCCTGCTACGGAAGAACACATAGAAGGCACCATCTTTGAGGAGGAAGGCTCTCATCAGACACTGAATCTGCTGGTGCTTTGATCTTGAACTTCACATCCTCCAGAACTGAGATAAATAAATTTCTGTTGTTTGTAAGCTGCCCAGTCTAAGGTATTTTGTTATGGCAGCCTGAAGTGACCACGATAGCCCTCAATTCTGGGCCCAGGCAAACAAATTAATGAGGAGCAAAAACCTGCTTACTCCAGTGTTGACTTCCAATCCCCCCACTTACCACATATTCTATTTTAACTCAACATCAAGATTTATCCATGTTTATGCATGGGGCAGTGTTATTATAACAAGTCATGTGCATTCCTAAATATCACCACTGCATTATACAAATGATTGCAGTAAAAATCTCAGGGCTTGTGGGGAAAATGGGGCTTGGAGCACAAAACTCAAAAACTTCATTGGGGGCATGTTTTTCAAAAGATAGGAACGTAATAGAAATATAAATTAAATGGCTAAAAAATGCTATAATAAGTCTGGCATTTTACCTTGAAAAACATCTGAAGTTTACTTGTGGAAGTGGTCAGTGGAAGAGTTGCAGTTTAAGGGTTATCTGAAATTGGATATAAAGTTGTCACAGCAAATGTGGGTGGATGTCACTCCACACATATGGAGAACTTAAGTAGCTGATATGTTTTTGAGGTGAGTGCATGTATGTGTCTTATGTATCCCTAAGTGGCTTTGTTCATCTGAGTGCGTTCTCCTCTTTGCATCGAGTGCTTCTCACCACCAAATTTATGTATAAGCAAGTGCAAAATTTGTGTTATGCTCCGGTTGTTCCTTAATGTTAAGGAACATTGGTGTTGGAACCAATTCATGTGTTCAAAACAAGCACTATAGGAGAACTGACTATTTTCACTGCTATGTGATGTGCCATTTTATCACTAAACCACAGTTCATTTGCTGTTTGTTAATTACTAATGTATCTGTGTGGCTACAGAATTTCATGACCACTCCTAATGACAAAGTTAACTATCAAGATGTTTCTGTCATTAAAGCTCTAGACTGATAAATGCATTTGATGATATCAGATACTGAGATTGAAAATTATATACAAGTATTTCGATACAAATATGAAAGTTCACTCACTCATTAGAGTAAAATAAGTTTTCCAAGAAAATCTGAAGCAGTTTTCTCCTTTCCCAAATCTGTTGTAGTTGGGGGAGAAAATTATTTCCTGCTCTAATCTCCAGACTAGCAGTGAATCAGTTGTACTCTTTTTTTTTTTTTTTGAGTCAGAGTCTCACT
Organism: Cephalopachus bancanus; assembly: GCA_027257055.1. Taxonomy (NCBI): domain Eukaryota; kingdom Metazoa; phylum Chordata; class Mammalia; order Primates; family Tarsiidae; genus Cephalopachus; species Cephalopachus bancanus. The sequence goes on from JAPVLO010000057.1 coordinate 8,309,924, forward strand.
CTGTTGCCCAGACTGGAATGCAGTGGCTGCTCCTGGCCACCACAGCCTCGACCTGCTGGGCTCTGGCGATCCTTCCGCCTCAGCCTTCCAAGTAGCTAGAATTACAGGTGCACGCTACCACGCCTGGCTAATTTTTGATTTATTGTAGAGATGAGGTCTCACCAAGTTGCCCAGGTGGGTCTCGAACCCGCCGGCTCAGGTAATCCACTCACCTCAGCCTCCCAAAGGCGCGGGATTACAGGCTGAGCCACCGAGCCCGGCTAGTTGTACTCATATATACATCTTTACTGCTAATCTGTGTTTAAAGTTTTGTATGAGATTTATGTCAAAACTGTAACATCGTCCAACCTTAGCCATAATTTTGAAAATGTAAAATTTTTGAAATGTAAACAAAGCTTCTCATCATAGATGACATGGAGCCAGAGTCTCTTGAAGGGTAAGTTATAGTCAGATGTCTAGAATTGACTTCTGCTTGCTTTTGGAATAGTTGGGAGTTCTTTTGAGGGGGAAGACAGTTTCAAGTGTCAAGTTGAATGTTCAGTGTCAAAGTAGTTGTACCAATTCATTTTCTATTTTCTTTTCACTTAATACACCAGAGATTTGAACTCTGACATTAACCAGTAAACCCCCATTTATGCTCAGAAGGATGATTTTTGAAGAGAATCTTGGATGAATTGAAAAATGGTGATTGTTACTGAGAAAGCTTTCAGTTAATAGCATTTAGGTCTGTTACTCTATTGTTTCTTGTGAAATTATTTGCCAATATAGAGTGAACAATATCTTCCATATTAGTCTCAGGTGTGCTCCACAGCTTTCAGTTTTCAAATAAGCTGCCAAAAGAGAGAGAGGTTCGTGCTAGACACAGATCCAGTTCTAGTAGATGATAGGAGGTGGGTGCAGTTTCCCTGTGACTCAGGTGAAGACAGAAGGATGATTTAACTTGCATATAAATGGCTCCCTTTGGGAATGTTAAGGAAAACAGTGACTTAAATTGTCTGAATTTGCTAATCTTTGTTGTGAAAGAGGAAATTGTAGATGTGGCACAGCATATTTATTGCAATCAGGATATGTGAAATAACAAGAAATATATATGTCCCTGGTTCTTGAGACAGAACTCCTTAAGCCCTTGTAGATACTGCTGGGAGAATCTTGTTCTAATCTTTGGTTTTAAGCTGGTTTCCTGACACAGAGCACCTTAAATCCCTTGGAATGTCCTGCGTGATAGGAACATTTTTTGTTCTACAGAGGAGACTCTTGGTGGGCTCCTGGATGTGGGTTGGTCACCAGAAACATCAAGCCATGATTAGAAGCTTAGCACCTTCAACTCCACCTCATCCTCTGGGAAGGGGAGAAGGGGTTGGAGATTAAGTTGATTATTGACTATGCCTACATGATGAAGCCTCCATAACAATTCCTGAACTGGTAGTGGCTGCTGAATTGGAAAAGGAGAAGCTGGGCCTGGAGGAATGCAGCAGCTGCCACTGCTGCTGCTGTTTGTAGGTGACAGGAAGCGGGGCCTGGCACACAGAGTGTGCTGTGATGCCAGAGCCAGCAGCAGAATGCCATGGTCTACTCCATGGTGCTGCTCAGTGTGGCAAAATCAGAAAATAAAAGCGCGTTGTTGGTGTGCTTTTGGGGTCATGACAAAAGAAAATACTTGATGTGTTCAACAGTTTTGCAGTTCATTTTGATGAACATGACAGAAATGATTCTGTCTGGTTGTTAGATCATGATTATTTGGAAAACATATATGGAATGTTCAAGAAGTTCAGTGCCAAAGACAGAATAGTTGGGTGGCAACACATAGGCTACCCCTAAACTGCAGCTTCAGCTGCTGTGAGTTGATATGATAATCAGCTTAGGCTTCAGAAGGTGTGAGAAAAACGCAGAGAATCAACATAACATTCTTGGTACTCTTCTTTATTTAAAATCTTTAAAACCAGGAATTGAATTTTCCCCATATTGAAAGACTCTTAGGATCTGTTTTGGATGATTTACAAAACTGGTAAATGGAATGCGTGAATTCCACATGTTCTCTGCCTTATAACACCCTGAATTCCGACCCTTCTTAACTCTGTTGAGAATACCGCACATTTTGGACCTGTAGCTTTGGTATTCTCAGGGCTAGGAATCCAGAGCCACCTACTGTTTACTGTCAAAGACATAATTAGAGGACTTTGCTTTAAAGTATATATAACCCTGAACTACCAGGTTCAGAGAGTGTCCAGGGTGCTGGATACGTGGAAGTGCCCGCAGGAGGAAAACCTAGAGAGGGCCTGGAAGCTCTAGACCCCTTCCCACATCCCTTGCCCAATGCATGTCTTCATTTGCCTGTTCATCTGTGTGCTTGGTAACAGTCTATGATAAAATAGTAAACATAAGACAAATGTTTCCCTTAATTCTGTGAGCCATCCTCGCAGGTATAATCAAACCTGAAGAGAGAGTTGTAGTGGGAGCCCCTCTGACTTGTAGCCAGTCAGTCTGAAGCGTGGGCAAACAAACTATTCCTTGCAATTGTTGTCTGTAGTGGGGGAAGTCTTGTGGAACTGAGCCCTGAAACCCAAGGAAGCTGACTGTAACTCCAGGTAGATAGTGTCAGAATTGGTTTGAATTGAATGGAATTGTAGGACACCCAGTTAGTGTCCACTGGAGAATTGCTTGGTGTGTAAAGAAAAGCCCTATACATCTGGTATCAGAAGTGTTGAGTGAAGTGAGAGAGTATAGTAGGAGAAAACTTTATTTTTCCTATCTCCTACAGTAGGTAATTAAGCAGTTGAAGAACATAAAACTATTCTATGGGTTCTAATAAAGCAAGGAATTAAGGTTTCAGATGAAAGTAGCTTTGATCAAAAGTGAATTTCATAAGACAGTAGAACCTTGGTGCTTATATCTGTATTTCAACTGGTGTGTTCTGTCTTCTCTAGTTTTTAGACTCTTTAAGTAACTTTTACTCTTGCTAGTAGAGTGTATGAGCACTACTTACCCTGAGTAGAGGAGTTTGCTCAGAAAATCTAGGACAGTAAGTTAACAAGATTATCAAACAGACTATCAAACAAATCTCTTGTGTGGTATCTTTTACCTATATAGGAAATTAGCTAGGTACGGTATTTAATTCACTTTTTTTCCCTTTAGGTTCTTGATAGTGTTCTGGTATGTTTACAAGGCAAATTTGTAAGATCGTTTTTTTTCTCTATGAAATATAAAGTAGTTTGTGACATCAGCCTCAAATACCTGACTGTATCAGTTAGGTATCAAACCAAACTGTTTTTCCTATTCTGAAACTCACCACTCAACACACTTCTGACACCAGAAACCCCCATATGCCAGCAGTCAGATGCCCCCCATCTCAGATACCAATTGTAAGTCCCAGGTTATGCTCTGTACTTCTGACCATCTGTCTGTAAATTGGGGGGTTTCCATGACCCCCTCCTCAGATTTAATCAGTTTGTTAGAGCAGTTCACAGAATTCAGGGAAACACATATTTAGATTTACCCATGTATTACGAAGGGTATTTTAAAAGATGCAAATACAGAGCCAGAAGAAGAGAGACATGGAGTGAGGTTTAGGAGGCCCCCAAACACAGGAGCCTCTGTCCGCATGAAGCTGGGATGTGCCGCCCCCCTGGCACGTGGATGTGTTCTTGTTAGGCATTGCTGAAACTCTCCAAACCAATCCTTTTGGGTTCATTAAGTATATATGACAGATTCAATCATTGGCCATTGGTGGTCTGTTCAGCCTTCAGCCATTTCCCTCCCAAAGTTGAGAGGTGGAACTGGAAATTCCAACCCTCTAACCTCTGTAATCATCCAGAGGCTGTCCAGGAACCTGGCCTCTTAGTCATTGCACTGGCATACAAAAAGACACTTATTGCTTCACTTACTTACAGTGAAGGGTTTTAGGAACTGTGTGCCAGAAAAGAAAGACCAAATATGCATTTCTTATTACAAAACACAGTATCACACTGGCATATCCAAAGAAAAACTTAGAACAGCATGTACAGCATCAGAAGCTGCTTTCTTTTCGTGGGGCAAGTGCTTTCAGGAATTACTACATTCTTACTCCAGCAATCAGCTCCCTGATAGTATTCTCAATATTAGGTTAGACTTTCCAGAGAACCAAAAATATTTTTAAATTTTTTAATTTAAGCATTTTTAACTAAAAAATTTTCCATATAATGAATATGCATGTGCACCTCCCTGAATCTAAAATAAATAAATAATTTTAGTTAAAAAAAAATAAGACTATATTAGAGCTGTGGCTGTCTAAGTGTGGGTCCTAAACGTAGAACTGAGTCGGCATCACCTGAAAACTTTTAAGAAATGCATATTCTAAGACCCCACCCCAGAACTACTAAATAAGAAACTGGGAGTAGAACCCAACAAGCAGTTCTAACTACACATTCAGAGCATATTAAAGTCTGAGAGCCACTGCATTAAGTTAATAATCTTGTGTGTCTAAGAAGCCTTAGACAGAGAAAGCCTTAGGAGAAAATAATCTGAAAACCAAATTTAGACCATTGATGTTTCTGCTTTTAATTAGAAAATAATTGACGGGCGCGGTGGCTCATGCCTGTAATCCCAGCACTTTGGGAGGCCGAGGCGAGAGGACTGCCTGAGTCCAGGGGTTCGAGAACAGCCTGGGCAACTTGGCATACCTGTGGTTCCAGCTACTTGGAATGCTGAGGTGGAAGGATCACCTGAGCCCAGCAAGTCTAGGCTGTGATGGCCGTGAGTGTGTCACTGCAGTCTAGCCTTGACGACAGAGTGAGACTCCTACTTAGAAAAGAATTATATATTTTTTTGTTTCTAGATGCAATAAATTTGACTGAATTATTCATCATAGTTAGAAGATATTACCAAATACATTCATATACTATTTTTAAAATTGAGGTACAATTAACATAACAAACTTAACCATTAACCATTATAAACTGTACAATTCAGTGGCATTTAGTGTCATTATGTTATGCAACCATCATCTCTGTCTAGTTCTAAGATATTTTCATCACCTATAAGGAAACTCCATACCCATACCCTTCTCCCCTCAGACTGTGGGAACTACTAGTCTGTTTTATGTCTCTATGGATTTACTTATTCTAGATATTTCGTACAAATGGAATTATATGTCATGTGACCTTGGTGTCTGGCTTTTTTTGCTCAGCATATTTTTTAGGTTCATCCAAATTGTAACATGTATTAATACTTCATTTCCTTTTATGACTGAATAATATTCATGTGTCTGTGTGTGCACACATGTGTATATATATATATGTATACAACACACACACACACACACACACACACACACACACTACATTTTGCTTATTCATTCATCTGTTGATAGACATTTGGATTGTTTCTACTTTTTTGGCTGTTGTAAATAGTGTTACTATTTGTGTACAATATTCTTCTTTTTAACTTTTAGAGGATACCTAGGAACGGTAATCCTATGTTTAACATTTTGAGAAACTGTCAAACTTGTTTTCTCAGCAGCTAAACTAGTTTATATTTTCACTACCAATATACATGGGTTCTAGTTTCTCTACATCTTCAACAACACTTGCTATTTTTCATTTTTTTATTATAGCCATCCTGATGAGTGTGAAATTGTGTCTCGTGATTTTTTTTTTTTTTTTTTTTTTGAGTTGGAGTCTCACTCGGTCGCCCAGACTGGAGTGCAGTGGCCGCTCCCGGCCACCACAACCTCGACCTGCTGGGCTCCGCGATCCTTCCGCCTCAGCCTTCCGAGTAGCCGGAATTACAGGTGTGCACTACCACGCCCGGCTAATTTTTTGATTTATTGTAGAGATGAGGTCTCGCTGCCCAGGCGGGTCTCGAACCCGCGGGTTCAGGCAATCCACTCACCTCAGCCTCCCAAAGACCCGGGATTACAGGCTGAGCCACCGAGCCCGGCTGTGTCTCGTGATTTTGATTCCTAATTAAAATTACTAATTTTAATTACTAATTAGGGAAGATGTTGAGCTTCTTTTTGTGTGTCTATTCACACCCTTTGCACATTTTTAATTTGGTTTTCTTTCTGTTGTTGTTTGTATTCCTTATGAGGAATCTGGCTTTAGACTAAAATCCTATGTGTTTCATACCAACTATAGGCAATTACAAGGCTTTGACAAGCTCTATGGGGGCTAATTTTTTTTATTTATTGTAGAGAAGAGGTCTCGCCAGATTGCCCAGGCTAGTCTCGACCCCCTGGACTCAGGCAGTCCTCTTGCGTCTGCCTGCCAAAGTGCTGGGATTACAGACATGAGCCACTGTGCCCATTCCAATGTTGACCTAAAAGAAAGAGACTGAGGTACAAAACATAATTTTAGAAGTTTTCTTGAGACAAAGTGGAGACAGTTGCCCAGGACATGTGTGGGAAGTGCTCCTTCAGCCTTTGTTACAAGTATATTTTTAAAGGAGTGGTGGTTCACAACCGTAATTGCAGACTTTGGGAGGCTGAGGCAGGAGAATCGCTTGAGCTGAGGTTCAAGACCAGCCTGGGCAAGGTAGTGAGACCTCATCTCTACAGAAAATACAAAAAAGTTAGCTGAGTATGAATGGTGTATGCCTGTAATCCCAGCTACTTGGGAGGCTGAGGCAGAAGGGTTGCTTGAGTCCAGGAAGCTGAGACTGTGATGAGCTGGGATCACACCGCTGCACTGCAGCCTGAGGACAGAGTGAGAACCTGTCTCAAAATTAAAATTAAAAATAAAAATAAAATAAAGATAAAGGGAATAGAAACCCAAGCCTCACCACTGTGCAGTATACCTATGTAACAAACCTTGAATCTAACCACCACCACTCACCCTACCCCATCCCACCCCCAACCAAAGAAAAGGCAAAGGGAACAAGGAGTGGCTTGTTGCAAAGGTGCCAGACAGGAATTCCCATTGGTTTACAGAGATGACGTTGATTAGTGATGGAGCTCTACTTTGTTGAACTAGATATATGAGTTGTGGTGTCCAGTGTATCTTGTCACCGGTTAGCCTAGAGTCCATATACTAAGTGACTTCAGAAAATAATTATTTAGCTCAAGGGGTAGTGATGTGACTGCTGTTTTATTCCAGAGCCTCTCTGGGCCTGGCAACTTGAAGGGTTCACATTCCTCAGATAAAAAATGTCTCTTCATTCCACACCATGTGTTTCATGTTCTGGAGGGAGGTAGTTGCAGGCAATGACTCAGACTCCCTGCAACCATGCTTACACACACAGCTGCATTCCTAGCCCAGGTGACTCCATTTGGAGGCCTTTTCATGGGGCAGAGGGTGTTGCTAAGGTGTTTTTCTCTACTTGGACTCAGTACTTTTTCACTCCTAGCCTTTCCTCCTTTCCTTCCCCCGAACCCCTGGGTCCATGAAGATGCAGAGAAGCAGCAACCTTAGTTCAGAACTTCTCAGCAGTGAGACCATGGATACCCCTGCTCCTAACCCTACACTGCTTGTTATCTGATCCTTGCTTGGGGAACTAGCACCTCTCATTTTTCCTCTGGCTTACACTGTGACAGTAAGTGAATAAAGACTTAATTGTTGCTTTTAGTTTGGCTTGTTGTTGTTATTAACCATGTCACTACCTGGCAGCTCAACATGTTATATATTCTGGATATTAGAGCCTTATCAGGTATATGATTTGTATGTACTTTCTCCCATTCGTAAGTTATCTTCACTTTTTATTTTTTTTTATAGATGAGGTCTTGCCAAGTTGCCCAGGCTGGTCTTGAACCTGTGGGCTCAGGCAATCCTCTCACCTTAGCCTCCCAAAGTGCTGGGATTATAAGCATGAACCACTGCGCCTGGCCTTATCTTCACTTCTTGGTAATTTTCTTTGATGTACAAAGTTTTTAATTTTGATGAAGTTCAATTTATGTATGTTTTTTTCTTAAATTGCTTGTGCTTTTGAGACTGTCTAAGAATCCATTACCAAACCCAAGGTCATGAAGCTTTAACCCGGTGTTTTCTTCTAAGATTTTTATATTTTTAGCTTTTATGTTATGTCATTGATCCATTTTGAGTTAATTTTTATATGTGATATAAAAAGTGGGGGTCCAACTTCATTCAGGCATTCATCCATTCATATCCATGTATATGGATATTAAGTTGTCCTAGTTTCATTTTTTGTTGAAGAGACCATTCTTTCCCCTGTTGAATGGTCTTTGGCACCTTTGATGAAAATTAGTTGACCCCGTAAGTGAGGGTTTATTTCTGGACTTTCAGTTCTAATCCATGTGTATCTTTATGCTGATACCACACTTTTGATAACAATTGTTTTGTAGTAAATTTGAAATTGGGATGTGTAACCTCTCTAACATTATTCTTTTTTCACCAAGATTGGGCTACGTGGGGTGCTTTGCAATCTATATGAATTCTGGGATCAGTTTTTCTATTTTTTACAAAAAGAGTTGCTGGGACTTTGATAGGAATTGCTCTGACTCTCTAGATTGCTTTTGGGAGTATTAGCCATTTTACTAAGTCTTGCAGTCCATTAATATGGGGTGCCTTTTCACTTATTTAGTTCTTTAATTTCTTTCAGCAATACTTTTGGCTTTTAGTGTAAAAATCTTGATCTTTTTTATTAAACCAATTTCTAAGTATTTTATTCATTTTGGTCCTAACATAAGTAGAGTTTTTTTTAAATTGTTCATTGCTAGTATATAGAAATACAGTTTTTAAAATTTCTATTAATTTATTATTATTATTATTATTTTTGAGTTGGAGTCTAACTCCATCACCCAGGCTGGAGTACAGTGGCACAGTCACAGCCACCCCAGCATCGACCTGCTGGGCTCCAGTGATCCTTCTGCCTCAGCCTTCCAAGTAACTGGAATTACAGATGCATGCTACCGTGCCTGGCTAATTTTTTTTTTTAATTGTAGAGACGTGGTCTTGCCAAGTTTCCCAGACTGGTCTTGAATCCGTGGGCTCAGGCAATCCACTCGCCTCGGCCTCCCAAAGTGCTGGGATTACGGGCTGAGCCACCGAGCCCGGCTATTTTTTTATTTTTTAAGAGACAGAATCTTGCTCTGTCACCTAAGCTGCAGTGCAGTGGCAACATCGTAGCTCACTGCAGCCTTGAACTCTTGGGCTCAGGGGATCCTCTTGCCTCAGCGTCCTGAGTAGCTGGGACTACAGGCATGTGCTACTGTTTCCAACTAATTTTTAATTTTTTTGCAGAGATAGGGTCTTGCTATGTTGCCCAGACTGGTCTTGAAGCCCTAGCGTCAAGTGATTCTCCTGCCTCAGCCTCCCAAAGTGCTGGGATTATAGACATGAGCCACCACACCTGGCCTATTTTGAATTCTTTAGGATCTACAAATAAAGATTATTTTGCCTGTTTCCAATCTGGCTTCCTTTTACTTAATTTTTGTGCCTAATTGCTCTAGCTAGAAGTTCCAGGACAGTGTTAAATAGAAGTAGAGAAAGCAGGCATCCTTGTCTTGTTCTTGATCTCACGGGGAAAGCTTTTATTATTTCACCATTGAATATGATACTGCTTTTATGTTGATATTTTTCCCCCAGTCCCAGCCGCAGCCCCTATATTGGTACTTTATGTATATTTCATTGTATTTCATTTTGCTTTCTTTTAAGATACACATTGCAAATGTATAGAAAATAGCAAAGCAAATTTCTACCATCAATAGGAAAATTTAGAGATACTGTTTTACAGAAGTCTTATGAATGACATAGAATTGCAGAACTAGAAGAAACTTTCAGTTTTGACCTCTGTTCCAGAAAGAATTAAGAGTTGGAGTAGATTAGTTTGGAGAAAAATAAATAGGAACATAAAGTATTTATACTATTGGTTTAATTTAGGCAGACTCAGGTCCAACAGATGGTTTTTATAAGCCAAAAGTGAAGGAAGAACTATCTAGCAATTAGGAGACATCAAAAAATATAACAAGTGGCTTCCATCACCAAGAGGTGAAAGCAGCAGTGAGATATGACTCCCTGGAGGTGCTGCAGAATGGCAGGCAGATGTGTTCACGTGCCCCTACAGCTGAGATTCTGTCATTCCACACGAGGCAAAGGAACTCAAGAATTTCTATCATCATGATCTAATAAAAGGTACAGACCAAACTAACACTATGAAAAATGGCCAATACTTTTCTCAGTCAGCAATGACAGACCTTGCTACAAAAAATACAATCTGTAAATGATAATCCATTATCAGAATACTGACTCACATGAATAAGGAAACCAAAAAACACGAGGATGAAAGAAGATAGAGCTTCTTCCCACTATGGGGGAGTGGGGGGAAATCCAGAAATGGACTCAAAAGTCTAATTACTGAAGGATGTTTTTTTCACACGTGGAGTAACTAAGAATAGGAGTAGGGGCCTGCTCTTTTTGTTTGTTTCATTTTTAAGTTTGTAGGAAAGCATTTAAGTCAGGTTTTAATCAGTCTCAGAGAAACCACATGTCCTCAGGAAGTGAGGTTGTTCAACGTGGTGTATTTATTTAAGTATTATTATTTACTTATGCATTTACTTAGGTGTTGTCACTGCTCCTTTTCATCCTGTCCCTAAGTTCTAATTGACTTCTTTCTTTGCACCCTCCATCAAGGGATACATCATGTGAAGAGGCAGTGGGAGAGGTAGATAGCTTAGTGGTCCTCTCTAGCACTGTGGGGTTGGCCCAGAATTATCTCAGAAGCCCAAGATGTAGTGACGATCTAACTGTAATAATTAAAATGACTGCCATTTCTTGAATACCTAACATACCAGATGCTGTACTAGATGTTGGGTTCTCTTTGTGAATTTAGACCATCTCCCAGTAGATTAAAATATATATCTATGAGGTTTAAATTCTGGACACTAAATATAATGAATTTGAATTCCAGACCCCACAGTAATGAACTGATATCCCACAGTTTGGGATCCCAGAATTTGTAGGCCCCATGTCAGCTTTTGAGAGCCCAGCCTTCGGTAAAATTGTGAAGACGACATGGTGTGTATTAGGCATTACTCCTTGCTTCCTCCTCTCTTGCTTTAGGATTATTAACTAATGTTTATTTGTAAACTGCTAAGTAACTTATCTCAGCAATCCGTTTTGAGTTGAAACTCTGCCAACTTCCTGTCTCAAGTATCTTTTCCTTTCAGAAGGTGCATCCTCAGGCTCACCTGTTTTTTTTTTTAATTTTCAAACCAAGGAAGAGAAAACTAAGCCACTTATTCCCTATGCGGGTTACCCTTGGATTAGAACATCTGAACATAAGCCTATCTCCTGTTGGGAGTGGTCCTTCAGGGAATAAAGTGGAACTAGATTATTCAATCCAGCCCACCATATATGAAGAAGACTGTGTTTAAGCATTCAGCTTTGCTTCTTGGTTGTGGGTCTGCCATAGGAACTCTTATTCCTGAATCCCAAGAATTGCACCAAGGTCGCCTTCATGTTGACTGTGTAAAAATTTGTGCAACTAAGTGCTTATCATATTGTTTTTTCTGTACTAAGAAACCATAATTGTTGGTATTTTGTCTCTCAAATATCAGAGAGTATATTTCAAATCCAAGTGTTACCCCATTTAGAATTTTTAATATATCCAAAGGAAATGAAATCAGTGTCAATGTTCAGTATGCCCCATGTTCATTGCTGCGCTATTCAACAATAGCCAAGATATGGAATCAACCCAAATGTCCCTCAGTGGATGAATAGATAGATAAAGGAAATGTGGTACATATACACAATGGAATGCTACTCAGCCTTTTTTTTTTTTTTAAATGGCAGTCTTGGTATTTGGGACAGCATGGATGAACCTAGAAGACATCATGTTAAGTGAAATAAGTCAGGCACAGAAAGACAAATCCCATGTGGTCTCACTTATATGTGGAATGTAAAAAAATTGAACTTATCTAAGTAGAGAATAGAATGGTGGTCACTAGGGGCTGGGGGACTGGGGAGCTTAGAGAGATATTGGTCAAAGGACACAAAACTATAAAAATAAAAATAAAAAAGGACAAAATTTTAGATAGGAGAAATGAGTCAAAATATCTATTGTACAGTGGTGAATTTAGCTAATGACAATGTATTGTATTCAGAAAATCACCAAGAAAGTAGATTTTAAGTGTTCTCACAAAAAATAAGTATGTGAGGTAATGCATCTGTTAATTAGCTTGCTTGAGCCATTACATAATGTATATAGTTCAAAATATGTTGTACATAATAAAGACTAGGTCTGATAATTAAGTTCACAAATGTGAGCTTACATTGGCAGCACTGTACAAACAACTTGGTAAGGTTTTATAACTTTGGTATATCAGAATCTTACAGCTGTGTTCATGTGTGGTGATGTCTTGCTGAGTGGCATTCATTATTATTGTTGCGTCTTTGTGCCCCATTGCAAGAATATCAGAGCTTGAATGAGAGCAATGAACAAACATTAAATTTCTTGTTAAACTTGGCAAGAATGGAGGTGAAATCAGGACATGTTAGTCCAAATTATGGCAATAATGCCATAAAAAAACAGCAGTGTACAAATGGACTAAACATTTTTCTGAGGGGAGAGGGAGCATCACTGATGAAGACAGGTCAGAATGACCAGTAACATGCAAAATTGTTGTAAACATTGCAAAAATTCATCAAATTGTGTGTCAGAATCATCGGGTCACTGTGAGAAGCATAGCAGACCAAATAAACATTGATAAAGAAAAAAGGAAAATCTTAACTGAAAATCTTATGAGAAAGCTTTGTGCAAAATGGTCCCAAAGGAGCTCTTGCATCATGACAGTGCACCAGCTCACACAGCACTGTGAGGGAGTTTTTAGCCAGCAAACAAATAACTATTGGAATACCCTCCCTACTCATCTGATTTGGCCCCCAGTGACTTTTCTCTTTACTTGAAGATAAAGGAAATATTGAAAGGAAGGCATTTTAATGACATTCAGGACATCAAGGATAATACAATGACAGCTCTGAAGGCCATTCCAGAATGAGTTCCAAAATTGCTTTGATGGGTGGACTAGGCACTGGCATCGGTGCATAGCTTCCCAAGGGGAGGACTTTGAAAGTGACTGTAGTGATTGATATTCAGCAATGAGGTATGTAGTAGCACTTTTTTAGGGTGAGTTCATGAATTTAATTGTTGTGCTTCATATACACAATTTTTTTTCTAAAATATTTTAAAAAAGGAAATACAATTTGTATTATCTGACCAGCTGCCTTGCAGTGATTTAACATTCATTTTTCTCACAGGGAAAAGTTAACCATCGGATGCCGCCAGCTGGTTGAGATGGAATATACCATGCAGCAGTGCAATGCATCTGTCTACACGGAGGCCCAAAACAGGGGATGGTGTGAAGACATACTCAACTATAGGACATAAGTATTGACTTGTGACTTATAAGGAATTGCATTTAAGAATAGCAGAGTAGATTTCAATCTGGTCACTTTTTGAACCAAACCCAAGATAATTTTTAAAAGTGTTTCATTGGTGCAAAAAGGTGATTGCTTATTACTGACTCCAAAAAGCCTAATGTATCCATTGTGGGATAAACTGTGGACTCGTCTCTTCTGGAGTGGACAGTAACTCCCTACCTCTACTCCTGATACAGTTCCAGTAACTCTAAGGAAAGGAGAGACATATTTTTAGTCATCCTAGGTCAGGAGTCACTGTGGCATCTCAGGAAGCTCTGGGCACAGCATTACCATTCTTTCTCACCCTTAAATATGGGCATTTGACTAGAGACACTGCCAAACCCTAAGAAATAATGACCATGCTCACCACATTCCACAGTAAAATCTTTCACGGGCTAGTTTTATGATCAAACTATCTATGTAGACCTGGTGAGAAAACACCCACCCCTTCACCTCCCTGAAGGTAGTGAAAGTAGGATTTTGACTTTGGTGCTTGCTTTCTATACAGCCTCTTCTTATATCTGGGCTTGTCACTTTTCAGTGCATTTTTAATGAGGAGGAGCAAGGTGACCCCTATGTTGAGTTTCCCCTTAAATGTGAAGCCCTATGGATTTAATAGAATTAGGTGGCAGTGGCTGATATTTGCCCTTAGCTAAAACAAAGTGTTCCATTGACTTATTTAGTTATTCAATGAGTTGGAAATCCTTGTTTACTGGAGTATATTATGCTTTTGTGAATACATTAGATTAATTCCAATTTGGTATTCTATTATAAATGTTAATTTTTTAAAGCAATAAATAACTTATTTTTGCTAAGATTTTGCTTTTTATTTTACTACCAAATTGTGTTCTGAAATGTGTACCATTATACAAGCGACCCTTTTCAATAAAAGATAACTTATTCAGGATGTCCACTAGTTGGTGCAGGGCCTGCTAAGCTTTAGGCTTGCCAGATTCGGAAACCACACCACCAACTGCGTGGATAGGGCTCAAAGTACCATGAGGGATAGGAGTATCTGGGCAAATGGAGGAGCTTTAAGTCTCAGGTGTCTGCCTCTTTTCTTTCCCTCCCTGAGTCAAAAATACATTCATCTACCACCCCACCCCACCCCACCCCACCCACCACCAAAATAACTGTTTTCAGATCTTTTATCCCTCAACATCTAGTTGTTATCATTGGGTTTTTGTTTTGCTCTGCTCTGGTTTGTCACGTCCATCTCCTTTTTTGTTACCTTTTAATATATGTTATGCTTTTCATACTTCCTTTATTCCCATCACCTACATACTTTCACATATGTCATTCACTCTTATGCATATTTCAAACTTTATTTAAACGTGTTTTAGGCCAGATGCAGTGGCTCACACCCGTAATCCCAGCACTTTGAGAGGCTGAGGTGAGAGGAATGCGTGAGCCCAAGGGTTTGAGACCAGCCCGGGCAACTTGTATTCATCTCTACAATAAATCAAAAAATTAGCCAGGCATGGTGGTGTGTGCCTGTAGTTCTAGCTACTTGGAAGCCTGAGAAGGAAGGTCGAGGCTGCTATTGCTATGAGTGTGCTACTGAACTCCAGGCAACAGAGTGAGACCCTAACTCAAAAATAAATACGTAAAATTTTTGTTTTGATTTAAATACATTAACATTTCTGCTAGCCTTTCGTTTGAAATATCAGCCCCCCTTCTTTGTTGCCTTCTTTTCTGAAGTTTTATTAGTTTGATATGTATTTTCTTACTCATAAAATGCAGGGGTTGAGGGTTCCCTTACATTAGCCCTTTCCAATTCATTTTTACAGCAGTTCATTTCCTCGTTAGGATAGGGAGCATCCTTTGATCTGGAGGGGCCCCATCTCTCTCCACGTTTTGGGCCAAGGAGAAGCTGCCTAAAAAATTAGAGGTCTGCCGTGCCCCAGGTGGCTTCCCTTATGAGGATTTGCCCACAGTTGCAGTGGGCAATTGTGACTGCACAGATGTGTTAATTCCACTTTCAGGTGCCTTTGACATCTGAAAGACCAGATGGCAACACAAGAACAGATCTGAAGCTCTATTTCCCTGGTATTTTGAACATCTTAAGGGAGTACAGAAGTCCTTCTCGGGGTCCGCATTATTTAGATGGTGTCTTTGTCAACTTTCAGAGCCTGGGTCATACTGTTCATATGCCTGACTTTTGGCAGTTCCCTAGTTCCCTAGCATGGTGGATTGGGATACATTTACCTCTTTCCTCAAGGGGAATACACATATACCTCACTATTGAATAATCAGATACATCATCTACTCTCTCAAGATGTCATGCTACTAATGGCCCTTTTTTGATTTAGAGATTGGACAGGGTCTTCTTCCTACTTGGTGGTGCTTTGGCTATTTTGCCAATAAAACCTTCACCAGTGAATATAATTAAGCTCTATGAATACACTATCTCTAGATACGAGTTGGACAAATTGACCTACTTAAAAAAAAATAAAGACATACTCTTTGCCTACCCAAGTTTGACTTGAAAGCTCTTCAGTTTGTAGGGTCTGTTGGGTAAAAAGCCTCAGTAAAGGCAGACAGCTATCTCTGAGATCCTCTTGGAATATGTCCCACAAAAACAGGTACTTCTTGAGCCAGAGTACCTCAGACTGTTAGCTTTCTTGATGTTTTAGTATTACATGTTTGCATTTTTAAAAAATCCATCTCTATATATTCATGGAGTTTATTCTCTAATATCTTTGGCTGTTACTAAAAACAAGCCAACCTGAGGGTTGACAGACAAGTTTTTTAGCCCATATAATAATCCTTTTTAGTTCTGATCTAGTTTTGTGAAGTGGGTGTTCTGGATGTTGAAAACATCAAGGATGATTATTGAGCAGAATTGCCAGTTATAAACCCAGAAGGCCAGATGGTAGATACCCAAATCATAGCTTGGTTCAGTGTTCCTTGTAGTTTAGGAACTACAAGCCAACTTCAACATCCTGTTCTTTGAGTTCTAATTTTGTCTGTCTTTGCAACTCTATTGCAGATTAATGGTTTTGAGCTAAACTAACTTGATACAGACCCCTGCAAGCTCAGTGGAAATGGTTTCCTGATGTGATTTCTAGTGAGGTAAAATATGGACATGCTTTTAGCCTTCCTTTTAAGACTGCTCTTTTAAAGGTTTGGTACCACTTTGTGAAGCTAAAAAGATAAAACTTTTTTTCCTTCTTATAGAGTTCTGTGAGTTTTGGCAAACACAATCATGCAATCACCAGCACAATCGAGATATAAATTTTATGTGTTTACTATCTCTGTAGTTTCTCCTTTTCCCAAATGCTATATAAATGGCGACCTTTTTGTTTTCAAGAGTCAGTCTTTCTGTCGCTCAAGCTGAGTGCAGTGGCAGTTCACAGATGCCATCACAGTGTACTGCAGTCTCAAACTCCCTGTCTTAGCTCCTAGGTAGCTAGAACTACATATGTGCACCACTGTGCCAAGCTAAATGGAGATTTTGAGTATGGCTTTTCACTTAGCATGATGCTTATTATCCACTTACCCATTCATTAGTTGGAAAACTACTTCACTGATTTCCATTTCATGTGATTATGAATAAAACTGCTGGCCAGGCGCAGTGGCTCACACCTATAATCCCAACACTTTGGGAGCCCAGGAGTTCAAGACCAGCCTGGGCAACATAGTGAGACCTTGTTCAGTTTAAAAAGCATTAAGCAACTATATTCACGGACCGGTTTATGTGAATGTTTTACATTTCCCCTTGGTAAACACCTACGAATGGCATTGCTGTCACAGGGTGTTAGAAAGCGACCAGACTTTTCTAAGAGTTTAACAACTCTTATTACTTTGCTAGACATTTCACCTCAGGAGTTTCATTGCTTCAACTTAGGTTGTTTCTGAGTGTGCTTTTTCCCAACCTCAAATGATGTTACCTCCTTGCTCACTCTGAGCAAATGTGTAGCCTCTAATCAGACATATGCGTCTTTTAGATTCAACTGTTTCCACAAGACCCCAACCAACCCTATACATAACCAGCATGCCTGAGCTTTGCTTCTTATGCTTATTCAATCCCCAGTTAGGTGTGGAGCTGTTAATAGCGAAGTTCTGTATTTTATTGGCTATTGTGCTAGTATTCTGAAGAACCATGGCATTTACGGGTTTGCATTTCCCTCTTTATAAACTCTATTTGTTCAATGTGTCATTTTAAGATTCTTGAGAAACTTCCAGTTTTATGAAGGATACTTACAATTTATGTGAATTATTCTTTAACCTATAGACACTAACTTAACAAAACCTATTTACAGGGCCAAATTTGTGGCCTGGCCTTACCAAGGATTCCTATATTGGTGTTTCCTTGTTTTTCTTTGTCCCTTTCACCTAAATTACCTTCTATCTTATGCCTCTTTTCTTTTTTGGAAACAAAGCAGCATACAAATAAACTACTATAGAGACCAAGTTTTCTGTGACTGATACTCTTCTGAAGACAACTCTGCAGTTACAGAAATGTCCTACTGGGACTCCTTCTCCCTTGTCTACTTCAATTTTAAGACTCCTGAAGCAGGAGAGATTATGCACACCTAATGTGTTAATTAAGCAAGGATTCTAGCACTGTATCATATACCCAAATACAGGTTTTTTCAAATGTTGGAAATTCAGTAAGTATATGACACACTAGAAGCTAAAAACCAGAAACTTACATTGAAAGATCATAACAAAAGATTCATGCAAGCACAACCAGTAATATTTGGTTTTTGTTTTTAGCAGATTTTATAGTTCTGCTGCCATTTTAGGAAATTTCGTATGTTTTATTCACTATTAAATTTTTGCAAGTGTGATATTACCAATATTATTTCTAAACAATTCAAAAACTTGTATTTGTAAAAATCAAAACAACTTAAAATATGCTGAAGGCAGTGGCCAAACTTGTCCTTTCTGAACCATATACCTTGTAGATAAGGCTTCTATTTTTCTTCCTCCTTTATGGAAACGTCTTATGTTCCTGAGGATTGGCTATAACAGCTTCTTTAAAACATACTTTTCAGCCAACAAACTACTTGACATCCACCAAACAACTTTGACCCAAAGTATTGCCACATCATTATTTGCATTAAGCTTGTCTTATGAAATGAGAAATAATTTCAAGAATTTTAGTGCTGAATCCTCAACTAAAGCTTTATTTCCTTGTACTGAATAGAACATAAACAGTTCCATATTTAAAACAGTCATTATATTAGGCAAATTCAATCCTGTCAACCTAGTTTTAGTCCAGAACCAAACCAGTAATAATCAGGAACAAGTTACCAGGCAAACTGACTTCCTTTCTTGGTAGTTCTTTGTGGAACAGATGAGAAATAAGGTAGTACAGTACCAGTGAACATTTGGAAAAAATACCTAATTTTCTCCCTAATTCAAGTTAGCCACTGAATAGTCATCTCATCCCAGTTGGCCCAGTAAGGTTCCTATGTGCTTCATCTTCTGTAAGAAAAAAACTTGTATCATTCCTTATTTCAGATGTAAGATGCAAGGTGGATATTTTCCACAAATACCCCAAGCCCATCATTACTGGGGAAAGAAAATTTCTCCAAAGTTTTAGTAATGAATGAGTACACAAACAGCACTTAGATATTAATCTCATGGCGGAAGGATTTCCTGCAAAGTACCTTTAAGGTGTTTGTATCAGCAGCGTTAGGATGTGCTAATTTTGGCACGAGTTAGGTGTGTAGCATTACACATTAGACTCCAAGTCATCCCAACCAATATTTATCCACGTATGTAGAAAAACTGAATAAAAACATAGTTCTGATATAGGCTGCATTCACAACTCAATTTTAAGGTAATTTTTTCACAATCGAGAACTGCCATTTAGGATTATTAATGATAAATAAAAACAGGATTTAGAAAACAACTTTTTTTTTTATTGCTATCAGAAGGGGGACCCAAAAAACATTTTTTTTTTTTTTTTGGAGGGCAGGCTCCTTGTAGGACAGGCTTCTCCCACTAGGTAAGTGCTCTAGGGTCCCATCAGCATCAGTGTACCAGGTAGTATTCTTCTGAGAGGCAGCTTTTGGCTTCAGTGGATTTTTTGAGATTCTTTCAATGTTTGCCCATTTCACGATGGGTGACTTACACGAACTACTTGCCCACACTGTGCTGAGTGTTCAGTTTTTGACCACATGCACATACAATATTGAGCATTCAGCAGTTTTTGATCAAAAACAGGATGACCCCCATGCATCACCTCCCTATTCTCCTGATCTTACCCCAAGTGACTTTTTTGTCCCTGGATGAAACATTTGAGGAAAATGTTTCCCTCAAAGGGAAATGTTTTGTTGATGTGGAAGAGGTGAAACAAAGACAGCAGAAGCACTAAATGGCATCAAAATCAGCAAGTTCAAAACTGTTTTGAGCAGTGGAAAAGGGTATTAATAGGTGTATTGCATCAGAAGGCAACTGAAGTTTAAACATGTAAGAATACATAATTTTTCCTAAATAAATTCTGGGTTTTTTTGGGTTCCCCTTCTTATATTCAGTGTCTTCCTATATAAAACAAACCTTCAACAAGGCAAAAACCAGTGTTTCAAATACCAAAATCACAGCTATGTTACTGTTCAGCAACTCCATTCAAATAAACATTAGTACTGCATTCTCAAAAAAAAAAAAAAATGCAGTCGAGGCACAAGCTTTTAAGTTTTCATTCTGGAAACTCTGCAACTGTTTAGACTGCCAGTCTGCTTCAACAATTTCAATCTGCCACATCTTACTTCCAACAGGTAAAGCACTCTGCTGAGAATATAAAAAGTTGTAAAAAGGCAATCATAAAACACTAAATATTGGTAGGCATGTCAGCTTTCTTTCAATAAAAACAAAAAATAGCCAATGTCATCTATTTAAATAAGTATCACCTGTTAAGTATCATAGAGTGTTCCAGTTATTGAAAAAGGGCCCCTAAAAAATCCAACTGTCTCCCCTCCTGCCCCGCAACACACATTTGAGGGAAAAGTCACTTAATGTGCAAACTGGCAAAACAAATGTGGAGGAGAGGGGACTTCTTGAAATGATGTGCCCAAATCAATTCTTAGTTTATTCTTTTACAATAGCAACTTCCAAAAGTAAAATAACCAGAGAAGTCTTAAAAAATACATCAAACAGACCTTCATCTTTGCATTCCTTTCCAAATGAACACAAAAAGTATGTACAGCATGTTTAATAATATGCAATATGCAAAAGCTTTGTGTTGCTGTTAGCAACATCTATACCCACCCACCCTCCTTATTCACAAGTGTACCTCTATCTACTAGACACAATTACATCACTAAGCCTGTTAGTTTGAGAGGGTCTTAAACTTGTTAAAACTGGAAAATCTTTGTATAAGGGCTCCACTCATTTGACGTGAGGCTATAGACCTCCACCGTATTCAGAAATTCATTGCCATCAAATCCTCCCACTGCATAAATGGTGTTCCCAACAGTTGTGATCCCAGCATTGCTCCTCGGCGAAGTCATATTCCCCATCATCTTCCATTCATTTCTAGCTGGGTCATACATTTCCACACAACTGATGGCATGAGAACCATCAAAGCCACCACCTACAAAAAGTTTTCCTAAAAGAAAAAGGAGACAGGGTCAACCTAAGGCGGCTAAAATATAATAAGATAAAAGAAAAAAATACCCTACATCTGTCTTTTGTTTAAAAATCAGTGTGTAGCCCAGGCTCAGTGGTTCTCAGCACCTTGGGAGGCTGAGGCAAGTGGACTGCCTGAGCCCGCAGGTTCAAGACCAGTCAGGGCAACCTGGCGAGACCTCATCTCTACAGTAAGTCAGAAATTAGCCGGGCCTGGTAGTGCAGTGCCTGTAGTTCCGGCTACTTGGAAGGCTGAGGTGGAAGGATCGCCGGATCCCAGCTGGTCGATGCTGGGGTGGCCATGAGTGTGCCACTGTACTCCAGCCTGAGCAACGTAGTGAGACTCCAACTCAAAAAAACAAAAACAAAAAAACAAAAACCACTGTATGTTTAAAAATAAATAAATAAAAAGAAATGCCTGTTTATTTTGCCAAAAAATATTTATGAAATGCCTACTAATGAGGCAAGCACTCTAGAGGTGCTGGAGATACAGAGTGAATCAAATCAATAAAAACCATTCCCACATGGACTTAGACAACTTAAAAGGGAGAAGGGAAAAAGCAATAGCAGCATCTAAATAGAGTGCAATTGTTACAACAATTCTATGTGGCAGTTAATACTGTTTCACAGCTGAAAAAAAGAGGCAAAAAGAAGTTGGGCAAATTGCAAGATGTAGCTAAGTGCCAAATCAGACTTTTTGTATCAGCCCAGTGCACAGAACTGAGACTCAAAAGAATAAGAAAGACTTCAGATAAATGAAAAAAAATTCTATAGTATTCCAGTTAACTATGTAAGATTTTGGTATAGAAATTTCTTCTGGAAGCAGTTATGACTATTTTCAAAACTATATGCAGAATAAATAGTTAAATTATTTTCAGATAAAATGTTAGCATTAAATAACTGTACCTTAGAAAATATTGTATTACTGATCCTCAAATTCACTATTTTCTCATCTGACCATCACTTAACCAACCTGCATCCATGTATCTGTAATGTACACGGACAAGGTCACAGGCAGCTGAATGCTCCATGCCACTGGGTTGTTACTGTGTTTACACATAAGCTTTCACCAGTTGAGTCATAAACCTAAGATTCAGCTTAGTTCCCAAAACAGTAACTTTTTAATTACAATTATATAACTAGACATTAAGTCAATAAAATAGATGTGGAAAGAAAGCTGTGTCTACATAAATTGAAGTTATTTTTGGTTTTGACTTTAGTCTCACTCCATTGCCCAGGCTGGAGTGCAGTGACACGACCACAGCCACCCCAGCATCGACCTGCTGGGCTCGGGCGATCCTTCTGCCTCAGCCTTCCAAGTAGCCGGAATTACAGGTGCATACGCCCGACTAACTTTTTTTTTTTATTACGAGGTCTCACCAAGTTGCCCGGGCTGGTCTCGAACCTGCGGGCTCAGGCAATCCACTTGCCTCAGCCTCCCAAAGTGCTGGGATTACAGGCTAAGCCACTGAGCCTGGCCCATAAATTGAAGTTTAATGCTTCAGAAATACTTTTTTCCTTAAGTCGAAGTCTCTCAAGTCGAAGTCTCTCTGTCACCCAGGCTGGAGTGCAGTGGCATACTCAGGGCCACCACCACCTCGACCTTCTAGGCTCAGATGATCCTTCCACCTCAGCCTTTTAAGTAGTTGGAACCACAGGTGCAAGCCATCATGTCTGGCTGTTTTGTTTTGTTTTTAATTGTAGAGATGAGGTTTTGCCAAGTTGTCCAGCCTGGTCTCGAACCCCTGGGCTCATGCGATCCTCCCGCCTTGGCATCCCAAGCACTGGAATTATAGATGTGAGCTACCACACCTGGCCAGAATTTTGAACAAAATCTCGTCACTTCACCCTCCAAATCCCAACGCTCACCATTAAGAACAGCTACTCCAGCTCCTCGCCTAGCCACATTCATGGGTGCAATTAAAGTCCAGGTGTTATTTTCAGGATTGTAACGTTCTACTGTGTTCAAGCAATTCCAAGACTCTGCACCTCCAATTATGTACAAATAACCACCAAGCTCACAGACTGCAGATTGATGTCTTCCTATATATTTTTAAAAAAAAAAGCAAACCAAGATTGCTACATATTCCTAAACTGTAACTGTGTACTATACATACAATTGATTAGAAAGTCTTTTAATAAAAACTTTAAAGAAAAGAAAATCAACTTACGTATGTTAAGAGGAGCACAGCTTGTCCACGACTTTGTTATAGGATCAAACACATCACAGTTTTTCAGTCCTTTTTGACCATATGGATCAGAGCCACCAACAATATATAATTTTCCATTCAGGGCACACACGCCTATTTATGTACAAAATAAAGTCATATATTGATAATTTATCCTATTTAAATACTGGCATGTCAGAAGAAAAAGGTTATTACCTGCATTACAACGATTAGTTCTCAATTCTGGAACAGGAATCCAGTCATCTATGTTTGGATCATACATCTCTCCACAACTCAGGTCATCTGAGTGGCCGTTTGACCCACCTACCACATAGAGCTGGCCCTATGCCAAAAATGAGAGATAAGAATTTCCACCATTCTAAAGATATGAGAAGAAAACTAAACATGGGTTGTTTCTGCAATGTAATGTGCATACCATTAGTACAGCCATTTGAAATCGAGCTCTTGGTGTTCTCATGGGAGCAAGAAAGGACCAATGATCTGTATATGGATCATAGCATTCAACTGTTCGAAGACATTCCTCTCTGTTATAACCACCTGGTAAAAGAACCATAAAGATTTATGTTTAAAATGTTAAATTCAACCAGCGTTTCTAGGGTAGTGGGTTTAAGTAACCTGCACAATGATAAAAGGTATTAAAGCTTTTTAAGGACCCATTAGTTGATGTTTTAATGAAGTGCTTGTACTAGCTTAAAAAGTAACATTATCAATGTGAGTAAACTGCTTAGTCTTGGCTTGAAAATTAGGAAAAATTTACCCACTTTATTTTTTAAAAATTAGAAACAGACATTGAACTGAACATTAGGTATATTTGATAGTACTTACTTATAATTTCCCTTCTTGGAATGCCATGGAAGAAGGCATAATAAGCCCCCTCTTCTAAAGTTGGCATCTCACAACAAAGTGTAAATGCCTGTCCACAAACTTAGCTAGCGAATGCTACTGATAAATCACTCATTCTTTTGTTCTCACCTGCAGCAATGAGCTTTCCATTCATCTCTGCTGTGCCCAGACCAGATCGTGCATACTGCATAGGTGACATGGGCTTTTCTATTAGCTCATCTGGTTGCATCTCAAAGCTTAAACTCTTACTTAGTTTAGGAGTACTTGTTGGCGAGCTCTGTGGGCTGTTTCTCCCATGAAGGAAAATGACACAGAGTATACCATCCAGCACAGCCAGGCACAAGTATGTGTTATCTGTAATCACAAGAGTTCCATGTTTAAGATGTAATTATTATTACTTTTGGTTGCTGTATGATCCTGAATTGGACTCCATGGTCTCCAGATCCCAGACTGGAACAATCTGCTATTGTTTTCCAAATTCTGAGCTTTTCCCCCCTCAAATAGTCAATTTAAAAGGATTAAATTGACAACACTCCTTAAAAATAGATAAATTGAAGGCAATCTGGCAAGTGTCATATACTTACTCGAAGTCTTTTCCGAAGCAATGATTTTCCACTCATGCTTAGGGCTTTGTACTGTAGCATTTGGAGAAGAGAGACATCCAATGGAACTGCTACTTATCTGCTTATGACCATTCTCACGTGGTGGCTTTTTCTGCAAAATCAAAAGGTAGCTACAGAAACCTAGCCAAAGACCACACCTGATGTACCTCTGTTCCTGAACTATTCCACCACACTGAGTACCTTCAATACTCAATGCAAAAACAGTGAGTTATCTTTTACCTATGTATGATATTCATAGCACACTAAATTTTACACAAACCAACACTTTCCAACTGACAAATTACTGGCATGCTTCCATCTCTACTTAATAACAAAACAACTACACCTACACAATTAGCCTGGTCAGAAAAAAGCTCAATTAATTCAAAAAAATGTTGTAAATCAAGTATCAGAATGATACCCCAATAAAGGAAAAAACAAAAACCTATAATCCACGTAAGTCCACAGACTTTATGTTTAGACTCTTCCAAAAGATGTTATAAACTTAAAATGGCACGAGTTAACAGAGAATACATTTAACTCACTGTCTTCATGAAACTGTCAAGGCTAAGTCAATCATATGTACAGGTATCTTTCATACAATGCCAGCAAAAAATGAGATTTATTCAGTCTCTATGAAAGCACTTTACAGGAAAAAGTGACAATTACAAGAAAGACTTAAAGGATATTTTAGGGCTACCTTGTAGGCATTATAGAGTGGTTTTCTTTTTAGACAAACTACATTAAAAAAAAAAAAACTGAAATCAGAAAGGAAACATTACTAAAGGAACCAGATATTACAAAAGTAGACTATACAGGGACAGTTAAAAGGGAGAAATTGGCAAAGTTGTGCATTTCTAAATGATTACAAGAGAACTATATACATGTATTCTCAAATATGAGTTTTCTTTAATGGTTTCCTTCCAATTTACTTTAGCCCATGACAATTCCAAAGGATATGATCATATGGCATTGGAAGAGTCAAGACTACCCTGAGATGAACTGCCAAGTCAGCAGGTACCATGTTCAATACCTGGCCAAGTCTGCTCATCCACTTATTCTGGTCCAGAGGGGCAGACTACATGGATAGATAAGATTTCTAGCAGGAATTTTTGTTGCTTAATGGAAGCAAAAAGCCATGTACAAGTAATAGAGAAAGGCTTTAATAGCTACTTGAGCTATTAAAATACTATTAAGAGTCAGGTCTGGATCAGCCAGTGTGGTTACATCACATGTAAGCTATTTTGAGAAAAGGCAGGGTATGTACCTTGTGGCTATCATTGAATTCCAGTTTGACATTTTATTGTGTACCTAAGTATTATTAGGCACTTTATTCACATCTCTTTTAATCCAGGGAGGGTGATATTATCTCTTCATTTTATAGGTAAAAATATTAAACTCAGAAGACATGAACTGCCTAAGGCAATACAGATAAAGATTAGGAATTTTGAAAATAAGCTCCACCTTTATTATACTATGACATACTGTATCACAGTACACAAATACTAGGAATAAAAAATAAGGTTATCTGCTATTATGGATCACAAGGTACATAAAAACCCCAATCCAATCTGTGGGAAGAAGGGGTCCAAATTATCACAAATGGTGATGACTGCATCGAGGTTGTACTGCAGTAAAAAAATTGTTCTAATGTGCACATTATAATTGAGAGAAAATAACTTGAATGAGAAAGGCACTGTAACAATAACAAAAACAAGCCTAATATAGAAATGCTAGTTAACTCCTTTATATGTAAGATATCCCTAAACTTTATTTTACGTGACCTCAAGAGAAAGATTTGAGTTTAGTTTTGTCTTCCTTCAAACTTTCTCCTATCTTCATTTTTACAACATGATTAGATTCTAATTGTCTCCCAACTTTTCTGATGGCTTCCTCTCAACTTCCTTTTCCTATTTCTGAAGCCTAATGTGTGCCCACCTCATCCTTTTTACTTCATGATCTCTAATCATGGCACCACGTTTTTTTGGTTTTTTTTTTTGAGTCGGAGTCTCACTTTGTCATCCAGGCTGGAGTACAGTGGCATGCTCACGGCCACCACAGCCTTGACCTGCTGGGCTCAGGTGATCCTTCAGCCTCAGCCTTCCGAGTAGCTGGGACCACAGACGCACCACGCCTGGCTAATTTTTGTATTTATTGTAGAGATGAGGTCTCACCAAGTTGCCCAGGCTGGTCTCAAACCCATGGACTCAGGCAATCCTCCCACCTCTGCATCCCAAAGTGTTGGGAATACAGGCATGAGCCACCACACCTGGCCTCGTGGCACCACATTCTCAGTCACACATCAGAATCCCACTCATCCTCAAATGATTCCTTTTTTCTAATCTAAATAATCACTAAGGCCAGCTAAGTTGACTTTTGTAAATATGAATGTCTACTTACAGACATAAATAAAGAATCCATCTTTTCTCCTTCATGCCCTTAGATTAAGACTATCATTTTTATAAAAAACCTGAGATAATGCTGCAATATTCTACAAATCAGTCTCACAAGCTTTTATCTACTCTCTGTGCCTAGTTATAAAAATAGGAAGGTACAAAGCAACAATTCTGTAAAGTAAAATAAACCCCACAAATCAGTTGGGATCCCAAGCCCAGAGACTTCCACCTAATAGTTATACTATTCCCCAATTTTTCACTATTACTGAGGTTGTGAAAAGAACCTGTTCCTGTCACTCTACTCTCTTATCTAAAATTCTGTGAAGGCTTCCATTCTATGAAGCCCCATTCAGGTGGTAGCATTTATCTGCTTTCCCACTCTTAAGACCTAGAATTCTAAGAGAATCATCCTTGCACAGATATTCTTTGCCATCTGACATCTCTCCTTCTATCTGCTACACAAACTCCTGTAAATTCTAAGACTGCTCAGAAGTTGCCTTTTCTGTGAAATATCCCTGGTTTCTCTTTTGCTTCCACTGTGCCCTCTCCTTTAGGCCTTCTGTAGATACTTCTTATAGTCTGTATTGTTTTACCCACTCTTATTAAGCACAAGCTGAGAACTCTCTCTCACACATTTTTGTGCCATCATACCAAACATCACAGCCTGCCACTAATTATTGGGCACTCATCCTCTGCTTGCTGAAAAGGTACTTTGAAAATGTTAACTTTAGCCAGGCTAGGTAGCTCAGCCTGTAATCCTGTGCTTTGGGAGGCTGAGGTGAGTGGAATGCCTGAGCCCACAGGTTCGAGAACCGCCTGGGCAACTTGGCAAGACCTCATCTCTACAATAAATCAAAAATCAGCCGGGCGTGGTAGCGTGCACCAGTAATTCCAGCTACTTGGAAGGCTGCGGTGGAAGATCGCTGGAGCCCAGCAGGTCAAGGTTGAGGTGGCCGGGAGTGGCCACTGCACTCCAGTCTGGGCGACCGAGTGAGATTCCAACTCAAAAAAAAAAAAAAAAAAAAGAAAATGTTAACTTAAAATATTTAGAGTTAAGAGGGAAAATACCCTAAATATTAAAAAATGCTCAAACGTAAACAAGCTCTCAGCTAACTCAAATCCAAAAACTTTTCAGAAAATACAGTTACTCGGCCACTATTGCCAAAGGACACCACAGAGTGCTAACACATAACCATATAGACTACTACAGAGACCGCCATTTACTCTCTGGTTT
This sequence comes from Cephalopachus bancanus, assembly GCA_027257055.1. NCBI lineage: Eukaryota > Metazoa > Chordata > Mammalia > Primates > Tarsiidae > Cephalopachus > Cephalopachus bancanus. The sequence goes on from JAPVLO010000057.1 coordinate 8,338,112, forward strand.
TTAAAGAGAAACATCCCTTAATCTGGGTTGACTCAGACTACTTCACAGCATCTCTCATAAATACAATGTTGAGCTAAAGGCCAAATTAAAAAAAAAAAAAAACATACTGGATGACCATTTATGCAAAATTTTCAAACTAATCTATTGTGTCAGAAAGAGGGATAATGGTTTCCTTTGGGGCAGTGGTTGGGAAAGGACAAGAGAAAGGCCGCCAAGATACTCGAAATCTTCTCTTCCTGACTTGGGTAGTATTTACACATATGGGTTGGTACATTTCTGGTTCGTGTATTTTTCTGTGTTTGCCCATAAACTAAAAAACTGTTTGTTCTCTAATGTTGGTAATGTGTCTGAATAAGTATATGTTTACTCATTAAAGGTAGAGAAAAAAATGAAATTAGATTTTATAAAAGACCAAATAACTCACTTGGATCAGCACAATGGAACTCTACTACATTTTAACTGATTTTGCTCAAGAAACATCCAGATCAGGTTGTAACATATAATCACTTTAAAATTTATTACATTTTATCATCCATCTTAACTATATAATTCCTAATTTCAAATAGGAAAGCTCAGCAATTAAGGAACAACCAAAATTTCTTTCATAGCCATCAACAATTTAACACTCAGCACCTTTTTAAGAAATTAGGTCTATCAGTTATACTTGTTGCAAAAAATTTATTTTTTAAAATTTTACCAAAATAACAAATAATTTCTACATTGTTTCATTTTATTGGCCCCTTTTCCTACTACTTGAAAATCCTACTTTATAAGAAAAAAAATCTAAATAGGGTTTCCTAATTTGTTAATATCTTTTCGTGTGATAAAAATGCTACTAACTCTAAGATATGCTTGGTTTCTCCCAAAAATGTTTGTTAGTTATACCAATGAAATTGGTTCACTTTCCTTTATTAAAGGAAAATTTCAGTATGCTATAAGATTCTCTAGTCATATTTTAACCTGAGGTTACCTCAGACTGTGCAATGTGTACCTGCACAAACTGAATGTGGTCATCATCACTGCCAAACACCTCAGCCTGTCCATCTAGTAGGTTCCCATCAAGCAGCTTGTGATCAGCTGAGTAGTACAAGGTTTGAACCTGCAAAACAGCAACAGAACACCCATGTGGCTACGGTCACCATGGCTACTCCACTAGTATGCAGATTACACACACGCCTCAAGGTAACCTCCAGTGTGCTTCTTGAGCTTCTTGACATGTTACTGTGGCAGGATCCCGAAGTAAAGAAAAATACATGTCATGGTGGTAAAAATTTAAAAAACAAAACCAAAAAACCCCAACAAAATTAAATACAAAATCTTCCAATACTGGCTGAAGAATCCTTGGCTTGACTGGCTTGAAAGAAATCTTCATTTTTTTCAAAGATTCTATAATATAGCACTAAGAAAAAAGGCACTAGTACAACATATAGACTTCTAATATACATATTTACAATAAAATACTAAATGCAGTTTAACACCTTTGAAGATAAATGGTCTGATTTGCATCAACATTATTTCCCTTCTACAGGTAATGTCAAGAAAAACAGAAAAAACCAATGCAAAAATTCAAGCAAGCTGTAGAGTTATCTCCCTTGACAGATGCAAATATAAGACTATGCATCTGATTTTCAAGTGGGAATGAAAACAGAATTTCCAGATTGTTAGCCTTTTTAGAACATCTTGATGACAGCGTTTTTGCAGGCTTAACAGATGTGGTAAACCTTTATAAAGAAACTCTGAAAATCTTAAGTGGAGAGAGAAACTTGAAGTTACTCCACTGCTCCACCTGTATACTTTTAATTCCCATCATTTCTCCATCAATTTTGTTTTTTCTTGTGTATTTTTAAAAAGTAGCCCAAGTTAAGTGAGTGACTCATATGTATGAACAACACCATTGAAAAACACAAAGCTTTAAAGATAAGAATCCTGTAAAGGAGTAAACACCATTAAATCATCATCGTTCTCTGCCCACAGCGGATTTTTTCTTAGGAGAACTGGGGCAGGACTGCTGCTTCTTTACGTGTCAATACACTTGAGGTTTCTTCTTGTTTCTTCAGTCTTGGGTATCCTAGTTTTGTTAATAAACCTATGGGGAGATAAATCAATGGGGAGGAACAACCATTAGAAGCTTTTACCTAATTGTCAAATTTAAAGCAAAAACCTGTGAAGAAAAATTAAGAATCTACAGAAAATTTCAGTATCACCTCCCATTTCTAAAGCAAATTACATGCTACTTTAAAGAAAGTTAACAGCACATAATAAGCAAAGAAATAAAAAAAGAAAAGCAGAAGACCAAACTGAACAGTTCATTCAGCTCACCTGGACACCCCCCCTGTTTCTCAGCTTAGGGGTACCTATAGCAAAATTTAAATTCTTTAGGGTCATGGTTATAAAATAAAAGTGAAAGGGAATCCTTGATGTTATAGCAAAATAATTTTTAAAAATTGTTACATCCCATTTACTTTAAAACTAACCTCTTCCATCAGCTCTTCCAGACTGTCTCCATTCTCCCAGATGCTACGCTGCACCCAGTTGATTACCTTTGTATATAATTTGCCATTGCTGGGCAAGCAAACATTATCTTCAAGCATCACCTCCAGCTAGAATTGGGAAAAATAATGACACACGGATCAGTGCTGAACTTCTAGCTGTCAGCTTAATTCACAATTTCATAATGAAGCTGTCATAGATGCCTAACTGCATTCCATACGTTTACTCTAATGTAAGGAAACTAGTAACCAAAACAAAGAAAGTAAACAAACTGGTAGGCAGAAAACCACTACAATGCTAAGAATAATAATAAAATTTCAATGTATTATCAAGGTGCTTACTCCCTTGCTTCAAACATGGACAAAGATTCTGTGCCTGAAACTAGATAGTGCAAAACTGTTTATAGACTTTACTCCCTACCTTTAGCCTTGGAAGCTTAAGAAACTCCTCCTCTTCTGAAATTTGTAACAAATGCTCCTGAATATAAGCATCAACCTTATTCAACAAACGGGAGTCTCCCATACAACTTGCAAAATTTCGGTACGAGATGCAGCTGGTAACATCCATTCTAGATAGTAAATAATCACCACAAACCTTGGAAAAGAAATACAAGAGTGCCAACACGTCTGTGTTTTACTCAACAAAAACTGTAACATTCAATATGTAAACACTATGGGATGATATAAAGATGAATAAAAAATCAGTCTTAATACAATTTAATAGTGGAAATAACGTACAAATGATAAACATCAAAGTATGTCATACAAGTGTTTAAATTGCTTAGAGAGAGATGCAACAAGTTGAAATGCTATGTAAATTCAGATAAGCATTCTCAACTAGAATTAAATTAAGTCTTCCTCTAAACTGGGGGCAACAGGAGAGAAGATGTTGATGCTTAATGCAGACAGAAAGAGGGAAGATGCTGCAGTTTAATTTGGCTGGAGAAAAGATAAGACAACAAAGAAATTATTTTGGAAAAACAGCAACTACATTAGGGAGTACCTGGAAGCTAAACTCAGGGATATGTGCTGTAAATCACAGAATGATTTTTGAGCAAAGGAGTGGCATTAGAAGATGGGCCAGCATACCAAACTTTTTCTTAAAGGGCCACAGAGCATTCTGGACTGTGGCCCACACTGTCATAACTGCTCAATTCTGTCACTGTAGCTGGAAAGCAGCCACAGATCACATATAAATGAATGCACATAGCTATGTTCCAATAAAACTTTATAAAAACAAGCTTTAGTTGGCCTATAGCCTGCAGTCTACTGACCACCTCCCATATTAGAGGATTAAATGTCTTTTCCAATGAATTACTAAATACCTCTCACTGGCATTAAATTCTAGAAGGAATACTTTTAAAGAAGCCAGGAAGAGTAGGAGAATAGAGAATTGAGGATATAAGTTCATTAGCTCTTGAGAAAAACAGATGAATATTTTAATTCATGCTATCAGTGATGACATAGCCACCCTGAGAGAGAAGGTAGATGAAAGAGCAAGACTCTAGCCCAAATTATCTTTGAGAGGAGGTGTGATAACATATTGACTACTGAGGGAACAAAGGATATTTTCCTATTCTTGAGACTAACTAAATGTTTTATGACCAATTCTGCATTCTGAGCACACGAAATCAAACTCCAGAAGCAACACTGATTCCTTGTGTCCTACTTCTGATACTCTACCTGCTTTACTCGGTCCATCTTCAGTTTTTTTGCTGCAGAATAAACATCTTTCACTAATTCCTTATCAGCTTTCAACCTATTAAAAAAAAGTTCTTTATCATTTATAATACCAAAGACTTAAAACACAGAGACTTAATCTAAATATATTTAGAGATATTTAATATCTGACGACAGTCCCTAATTATATGGTTTACTTCAAAGTACTTACTGAGCAGTGTAGGCGTAATTCAGTAAGACTTCAACAGCTTCTGGATTGAGATCATCAAATTTAACATGAGAAACTCTATGAGGATCACTATCACTATTAAAGATTTCAAATAAATAGGGACTGCAGCAAGCCAGTACTGCTCTGTGTGCTAACATTTCATGACCACAGACCTGAAATTACGAAGAATTAGAATTAGAAGTATTATAGATTATGTACATCTCTAGTTACTTACTACATCAGACTCCTTTATTTTACATTTCTAGATAAAGCATTCTTTTTAAAAAATCATTTCAGCCAGGCTCAGTGGCTCAGCCTGTAATCATAGCACTTGGGAGGCCGAGGCAAGTGGATTGCCTGAGCCCGCGGGTTCAAGACCAGCCCAGGCAACTCGGTGAGACCTTGTCTCTACAATAAATAAAAAATTAGCCAGATGTGGAAGCGCGTGCCTATAGTTCCAGCTATTTAGAAGGCTGAGGCAGAGGGATCGACAGAGCCCAGCAGTGCAATGCTGGGGTGGCTGTGAGTGTGCCATGGCACTCCAGCCTGGGTGACAGAGCGAGACTCCAACTCAAAAAAAAAAATCATTTCATTAAAGGCCAATGAAAAAAGAAAATAAGTAAATTTAAGTAGTTATGGTTTTTAGTAAAAGTTCACCTCTGTAAGTTTCCAATTAAGTTTTAAATACCTGAAGTCTAACATCACAGAATTGGCCACTTTTCCTCAGGGCATTTAATTTAGCAACAGAAGACTCAATAAAATTTTCATCTTCAAACATCAGATATCCATTGGGAATCATTTTTCCTTATAAATTTGGCTAAATGACAAAAAGAGAGATGAATTACTTTACTTGCAAATGGTGGTTTTAAAATGTAATGTTAAAGAGTAACACAGTATCTTATTCTCAAATTCCATCCCATAAACAATACATAAAAACTTCATCAGACAAAATCACTGGCACTGAATATCCAAGTCTTTGTTTCCCCATACTTTGGTCATAGATCTTTTTAAGGATTCATACAGAAGTAAGTATCACAAGAATTTTGGTCAGGTTCCCATGCCTGTTAGCACATCCATTCTTAAGGCAATGAATGAAACTCCGTCCTGCCCAAACCCATATAACAAGTTAACTTAAAAGTACAGGATGTGAAGTAGCCATCATATGTTTCCTTGGATACAGACTCCTGTCAATCCTTTACTCACAAATGAGAAAACCTGTCATTTATCTCAGTCCTACCCTTTTTCAGTTTCCTTCAAAGGCTCCCAATTTGACTTTATTCTTAAAAATTACATATAATTGAGATTTAGATGTGGAAAATTGCCGCATTTCTTCCTCCTTTGCCTAAAATACACACTTAAACATCTGATAAGTCTTGTCACTGTTATCTGCCAAATGATTTATATAAATGTTCCAAAATATATAAGGTAGAGTGATTAAAAAAGATGAACTTATATTCTGTTCTTTTTGTAAGTTCTATATATTCTAAATCACTTATCAGATCATATAATAGAAACTTATTTGTATTTCACCTTTATTTGTAAACAATTGACTACTTACTATACAAAATGCATTATTAAAAAGCAAGAAATTTCAGTTTGAACAGCTGATTTACTTAAAGTCAAAATCAAAGAAAAGTATGAAAATGTTTTTCATGTTCATATTCAAATGATTGATGGCTTCTCTGCCTTATAAAATCATATTCAAGCGACTATTGACTTCTCAAAAATTGTGAAAGGCTGTTACTGTACTCTGACAATCCTCAGAAAAACAATGTTCTTAATATTAGACCAAGTACTGAGTATTCACTTACCTACTATGTTGGTGGCAAATGTATTTCTGGGAACTCAAATAATCCAAGGACAAAGGAGTGTTAAAATGTAGCACTTCGTCGAGATATAAAGACAGGTAGGTGGTTGAAGTGAAGGCAGATGTGTCTTGAGCTCCAATGGTGCTTTCAAAACTATCAGGCTTGAAAATGATGTAATCAAGTCCTTAAAAGCTATAGACATGAGTTTCTTCTGTGATAATGGTACATCATAATCTGTAACAATGACAAATTTAAGTTAGATATTCAAAATGATCAAAGACTGCCACTGACTTAAGCAGAGCAGATAATGCAAAATAAGTCCTGATCGTCAAGAGATTTTGGGGTAAACAGCAAAAATATTCACATCACATTTTAAAAAAGGAACACAAATGCAATTATACATTTTTCACTTCAGGTGAGCTGGCGGGGGGGAGAGAACAGTCCCTCCCCGGAGGGCAAGAGCTAATCATTTTTTGTTTTATTGTTTAAGTGGGATATAAAAGCACAAGAATTGTAGAATATAATTCCAATATAAATATCGGTTAACTCTAATATTCGTTACTATTAGCTTCCAACAACACAGCCAGGAAGCAACTTTTGGGCATTATTCCCAAACATGTATATAATGTTACAAACTAGATATACTGTTCCTCAAAATGAGCACTTCATGTCCCAGCCTCTGTAACTGTTCAAGTGATTTTCTCTACCTCCAATGCCAGATGAAATCTTACAGCCCCAGAGCCTCTCCCAGTTGGGAAGCAGTTTTTCCTCCTCAGTTAGTCTAGTCTGCGCTGTACATCTATGTACTTGCTCATCTTTCTTGATTCATAGGCAAAGCCTCTGTCTCGTTAATCTTTTATATTCAACCCATTTCCCCCTTACCAGAACTAACCTAGAAACTTGAACATAAAGATGAGAAAATACTGGTGCCTGTGTTTTGCCTAATCATTTCTTCATACAGAGTGATAAACTACCAGCCAGACCCGGTGGCTCAAGCCTATAATCCTAACACTTTGGGAGGCCGAGGTGAGAGGATTGCCTGAGCCCACGGATTTGAGACCAGCCTGGGCAATATGGTCTCTACAATAAAATCAAAAAATTAGCCAGGCGTGGTGGCACATGCCTGTGGTTCCAGCTGCTTGGAAGGCTGAGGTGGAAGGATCATCTGAACCCAGCAGGTAGAGGCTGCAGTGGCCAAGAGCGTGCCACTGCACTCCAGCCTGGGCCACAGGGTGAGACTCAGACTCAAAAAGTAATGAACTACCAGTGAAATAATTCTTGTTTAAGATAATCAGTCCTCCTACCTATTCCTTCCCCCTCATTTTCACGTGTTATCAATTACCAGTGTCAAATTCAGATGGTACTTATTTTTTAATTATCTGAACTGCTATTACAGAAACCAGAACTAAATAAGAAGTTATCTAGATATATGTATTTGAAATATGTGCAAATATATCCTTTTTTTAATGGATGTCTATCTTTAAATTACCTGGATTTGCATTATACATCAAATTCACAATGCTAAACCTGACAAATATGTCAAAATGAATAATCACTTACCACAGGACTCCAATGCAGGCCGGCCTAATTCTAATTCAACAAACCTATTGTGTTAAGCTCAACATGTGCCCAACCTATAAGAGGGATGGATCTCATAAGTCCTAACAGGTTTCTCCATAACTTAGGTTTCATATCAAGGAAACCCAAAAACTCCAACTCAGGTTGAGATTGTTGTGAATACTAAACCCTGCATCAAAACTGTATCACAGCATTATATAATATTGATTTCCTCTGCTCCACCTTTTATCTAGGTTGGTTAATTCAGCTTTTTCTAAGAAACTAGTTCTAACAAATAATTTACAAATTTACAAATTCTATGTCACAGAGAACACACTATCCTAAAGAAAAATGCAAAATCTTCAGCCAAGACCTGGCTCAAACTAAGAAAATCTTAGTAAATATGGTATATATTTTGGGGGGGGGCGCAACCCACAGGCATAGTTGGCAACTCCTGACTTGTTTCATAAGCTGATCTTAAAACAAGGGCAAGGGAGGAGGAACCCCCATGCAAACTATGTTACATTGAAACTCGTCCTCTAAAAAGCCCAAAACATATATGGATATTTTTAAGCATTTTAAACTTTGTCCAGTTGTTTGACCGCTATTTACTTGTAAACTTGTCTTTAGCCAAGAATAAAAATGGCATCTATTTATCGTATTTGACAAACTGAATGTTCTACCATAAGTTTATTTTGGAAACAAAAAATAGATGGTTAAAATTACCACAGTTCTTGAAGAGAACATTGGAGAATTTTTGGAGCAACTCAGCATACAAATTTGTACAATATTATTAAGAGTTTTGCAATAGAGTAAGTCTCCTACATTTAGTACTTGATTTTTAGTACAGGGTCATGAGCCTCATCTCTTTAATAGCTATTGATCAGGGTAAAAAACTTACTTGATTTTAAAAGCTAGCCCAAGTCCAGATGGCATTTAAGTTAATGCAAGCTTACTTTATTCAATTACTGTCCTCATATACCATACTCACACCACCTACTCATACCAACTCCCAAGTTCGAAGGGCATCAGATCAACTCTTGCCTATAAAACCATGTTTCTGAAAGTTCACATTTACTTTCATTAAAGCCTGGACAAATCAAGAGTTTTAAATCAACCCCCAAATTCACAAGAGATCTTATTTGGTCTATGAAACTCAAGGACGATAACTAGTGGAATTAAAAAAAAAAAGATAAAAATATTTTCCTTTGAAAATCCAGACCATAAGCCCAAACATCCCAGAGTCATATAAGAATGTAAAACTTAGAATTTTGGGGGGTATTTAAAATATACTTTCAATTAATCCACTTTTAAAATGAAAACGGATCAAATACAATATATTCTGATATACTTTAGTTCCTAACTATGACCAGTGCAAGGGAGACAGAAAATTCATAAATGAGTAATTAAACTGCTTTAGCGACACCCAGAAGTTCACAAGTTACCATAGCCCAGAAAGATTAGCTTAAGTGAAATATAGTTCAAACTTTTTACCAAAGAGTTTGTTAAAAAGGTAGGTACAATATGGCCTCTCTCAAAATTCTTCTCTAGCCTTCAGCAAGAGAAACCATTATCATCATACTTTCAAACCATCCTTTAAAAACTCAAGGCAAATCACAAATATTTAGGCTTAAAGGGAATTTTTTTTTGAGTGGAGTCTCACTTTGTAGCCCAGACTGGAGTGCAGTGGCACACTTCCAGCCACCGAAGCCTGACCTGCTGGGCTCAGGTGATCCTTCCGCCTCAGTTTTCCAAGTAGCTGGAACCACAGGTGCATGCCACCATGCCTGGCTAATTTTTTTACTTACTGTAGATCTTACCATGTTGCCCAGGCTGGTCTCAAACTCCTGGGCTCAGGCAATCCTCTTGCCTCTGCCTCCTTAGGTGCTGGGATCACAGGCATGATCCACTGAGCCTAGCTAAAGGCAATCCTCTGAGGGCAGTCAACTCCCACAAAGAAGCCATGAACTCCATTGTTAAAATAGAGATTTTATAATACAAAGTAAGTCAAAAGATCTTTCTAAAACCAGAAGTTATAGCTTTCCAATATCACTTCTATAATCACTATCACCATCCATCTACATATATCAAAACTCACCAAACTCACTTGCTCATGCTTTTAACCTCATAGTTTTGTAATTCTTTCACTACAACACAAACATTTGTGGCACCAAACATAAGGCAGGCAGGCACAAACAAAATGGAATGCTCATAACACAAAGGAGTTAACTCAATTTCTTAGCTTTTAACACTTCACAGGTGGGCCAGGAAGACAGACAAAACAAGCTGTGAAAATACCTTCAACAAAAGGGGAAAAAACAGTATGACAGCAAATATATTTGGTTTCAATAGGTTGTAGATGCATACGGCAAATAGTGAATTTTTTTTTTTTTTTTTTTTGAGTTGGAGTCTCACTCTGTCGCCCAGACTGGAGTGCAGTGGCCGCTCCCCGCCACCGCAGCCTCGACCTGCTGGGCTCCGGCGATCCTTCCACCTCAGCCTTCCGAGTAGCCAGAATTACAGGCGTGCGCTACCACTCCCGGCTGATTTTTTGGTTTATTGTAGAGATGAGGTCTCGCTGCCCAGGTGGGTCTCGAACCCGCGGGATCAGGCAATCCACTCACCTCAGCCTCCCAAAGGCGCGGGATTACAGGCTGAGCCACCGAGCCCGGCTTGCAAATAGTGATTTTTAAGGAGAGGAAGTAAGGCTGATTCTTCTTTTTTGAGGGGGAGTCCATTTATTTTATTAAGAAGGATACACATTCAATGATAATATTTAACTCTCAATAATAAATTTATCTAAATATTGTATTAATTGCATTGTGATAATCATATCCCAATCCAGAATCCTTCTAATTCTAAGGTTTAAACAATGCTAGGCATGGAGAGCAGATGAAGGAAGCACAGGGCATTCTAGGAGAAATGTGGATGATGATCAAGAGTAATGGAAGTAAAGATTCTGTATAACCATACTTATTCCTTAACCAAGGCAGGGAGGACTTGTGATATTTTAGCTCAATATGTGACATCATTATTCAAATTGGTATCAAAATTAAAAATTCCAAGAAGCATAACAGTTGGGTTTAGCTTGGTGGATGGAGATAGGAAGGAAGGAAAGTAAGAATTTGGCTTGGGACGTACTAACGCTGAGGTCGCTGCTTCCAGGTTGATATCAAAAGTATAGTAACAGCGATCTAGGTATAGGTTTAGAAACATTTACAAGGTGGTAACTTTTACAAGATAATCATGTATTTTTTGTGGTTCTAACCAAAACCTAAAAATTGCTCCCTCACTCATAATACCTCAATTTACACTCTCTAGCAAAATACATGGTGGGGTGGACCCCCAGACTTTAAGAATTCCTACAGAATTTGAGTATACAGTATAATCACACCGCTAAAAGACGATAAAATGATTTTTTAGGAGTAATTCATCTTAGACACTTAAATTTAAAAAAACTTATTTGCAAAACAACATTCACTCACCACCTAACAAATCCTTCAAGCAAGAAAAACAAAACCCCACCTTCCAAAAGCAAGTAGCCAAAAAGTTACTAATTTAAAACTGAGAATTAAAACTTGATGCTTTGTCTTGGAGAAATGTTAGAAAACAGAACTGCAAATTAACACAATGGTTATAGGGGGGAAACGCACCAATTAATTTAACCAGAGATTTGATCTATTAGAAAAATTCAAAAGAAAACCATTCCAAATCTCTCTTGGGTCAGTGGTTCAATTTCAGTTTACCTCCAGCTACCAAATTATAGACTTGATAAGTAAGCAGCCTGCCAGCTGGCATTAAATAATACTAGTCTCAATCCAATTCTAACGTCAGTGTTTTACCTCATGGCCAGACTTACAAATACAATCGCTCCTTCAGCATCTTTAAGAGAGAAGTTTCAGCAGGATTCAGCCTAAACGTATTTGTCAGTATTGTTATTCCTAAATCAACGGCTGGTGCTGGGATTTTTAAAAGAAAATATGGTCTGTGGTAGTCCAGTTCATTCTGTACTTGGTCACCTGTTAAAGTACTAGGCTTCCAGAATTGCCATTAACTAACCAGAGAGCACAACTCCCAGTAAGTCAAAGAACAGCTTGATGCCAGGGTGTTCTCACGCTCCATCACAGACAACAGACTTCAGGAAACAAAAATGCGCCTTTAGGTCATCTGATTTCTCCTCGTTTGAAACGTCAGCTATCTCAAACCAAGAGATTTGTCTACCACGTACTGGGAGGGGGCCAAGTAAACGTAGTTCTAAAGTAGTGGTTCGAGTTTCCCTACGTTCAACCTTCAGTCTGATACTTCCAATACCTTCCTGTCACCAAGAGCTCATAAACTGAGATCCTTCACAAAAAGCGTGGATGGGCGGAAAGGAAGCAGATCTCGCCACTGACCTCTTCGTAAAAAAGGAAGCGCGCCCCAGAGCGCCGGGCGGGCGCTGGGCCCCGGGCCCGGCCTCCGCCAGCGCGGCCAGGCGGGCGCCGATTCCGCGGGCGGCGAGGCGCGGCGCCCGCACACCCCCGCTCGGGATTGGCCGGTGCCGCCGTCACTCAGCGCCGACGCATCGGGGCAGCCGCTCCATCCCTCCTCCCGCCCCTGCTCCCCGCGCTCGGCAAGAAAAGCGGGCAACGTGGAGCGGGAACAAAGGACCCCGCGGCCCACGGCGGCCGGGAAGTCGGTGGCACGCCACTCCCGCCCGGGGCTGGCTGCCCGCCCACACGCGCCGGGCCCGAGAGGCTGACTACAGGAGAATTCGGACCCCTGGGAAACCCGGGCGGGGTGTCCGTCCCTGACGGCGGGAGAGTCCCGCGCCCTCCTTCCGGCGGGCCACCCCCGCCTCGCGGCGCCCAGACCCAGGCCCCACGGACCCCTCGGGCAAAACCTCTCATTCCTCCCACCCGGCCTCCCCCGTCCCGGGGTGCAAAAGGGGCCCGAAACCCCCCTCCGAGGCGAGCGCGATCGTCAACCCTAGCAGCGTCGGGAGCGCGGGCCCAGCGCGGCGCCGGCTGCGTGTCCCCGGGAGCTGTGGCGGCGGCGGCTCGGACGTCCACTTCCGCGGCCAGGACGCCGCTCCCGCCGCCCGCCCTCCTCCCGGCGGCCCGCGCCATCCTCTCGTCTCGGATCCGGCCGCGCCCTCTCCCGCACCCGCCGTCCGTAGAAGCCGTGCGGATTACCTGGTTCATCTCTGAAGAGATGGAAAAACTCATCTCTGAGCTTCGATGGGAAGCAGGAGGAAGCGGGCGGGAATCGGCCCAACGGAAAGCTCGAGGCGGCGGCGGGGGGAACGGTCCGTGGGAGGAAGAGCGGCTAGTCCGCTGAGGCTGCGAGGAGGGGGGAAGTGCCGCCGAGAACTCGCGGGAATGCGCTCGCTCGCTGGCCCGGCCGCGCAGAAGCAGCAGGCGGAGAAGCTACGCCCCGCCGTTCGCAGCGACCGACCTCCACGCGCGACTGGCAGACACTGCCGCAGCCGCCCGCTCGCGCCGCACCCCCTCGCACGTCACCACGTGCGCCGCCGCCCACGCCCACGCCTCCCTGCCCGCTTCCGGCTCGAATCCGTCCGCCAATCACGGGCGCTCACCATAAAGATCCTGCCCTAGGCCCCGCCCCGGCTGCGGCCCGCCCCGCCCGTCTCCTCCGCTGGCTCGGGCTCCTTCTCAGTTCAACTGGGTCAGCGCAAGGTGATCCAGGGGAGAGAGGGGGCGCTCTGGACGCGCCCCTTTGCTTCTCGCACCGTCGTTCCCTCCCTCCCTCCTTCCGTTGCTCCGCGCCCTCCCTTCGCCCTGTCGAACTGTTCCGGAACTGGTTCTCTCCCGCCTCGCTCACCTGTGGCGACTTCCCCTCGAGGCACCGTAGCCAGAGAGATCAGATGTGGGAGATTAGGTTTCTCGGCGTCGGACCTACTTCTAGGCAACCGCCCCAGACCGGAGCTGCCCGCGGTGGACCTTAAATCTGTAGCTGGGCATCCGTCCTTACCTTTGGGATCTGGGGGACAGGGTGTGCGGGGAGGAGGCCTGGAGATTGCGAGAAGAGAGTCGCCCTCATTTGAAGTGGTTTGGGTGAGAAGGTTCAGTCACTTGGGAAAAAACAGCTGGAGAGTTAAGAGAAGGCAAAATAGTGTTGCCATAAAAACACTTGTTTACTTATGCTTTTCATCCCGTGGGTTTCTGTTTTGTCTGCATGCAGCTCTCCTGTCGAAGACGCGTCAGCTCTTTACTAGTCTTGCCCCCTTTTGTTAAAGGAAAATAGCCTTGAAATTGGTAAAGTCCCTCTCCTAACCTCTCGGGGCATTTTAGACCAGGTGCCAAAATTAATTATCCATCCCACCACCACCTTGCCTCCAGGAGGCAAATCTGTTAAAGTGAAACGTGATTTAAGCTGGGATCTGAATGCAACTTCATGCGACTTTGAAGGGCAAGGGAAAAAGGTTCTTTGATTGCAGGTGAGGTAAAATTATATCCAAATTAGAGTTTGGCAAAGGCTTTCAGGTTAATATCCTGTTAGTTTACCCTGATTTGTTGAGGGCACTTAAGCTGTCTAGGCCTAACCTTGTTTGTGTTTGATCATTCAGCTTAGTTTGTAGACATTTCTAGGAGCTCTTTGTCAATGCTTCCTACCATTCCTTATCATTAACTATTTAGTTTATGCATATGGAAGTAGGAAAAATAAATTTGGGGGTTTTCATCTGCAATAGAAGCTTTACAAATTTCTAAAATCTTGAGGCAAGAAGACTTGTTTCCTTTTTTTTCAATTCATTTGTAAGAGAAGATAGGAGCTAAGATATCTAATAGTATTTTTTTATCTTTCTGAAGAAAAAAGGCTGACATTTGCCACTGAGCTCTTGTTTTGTCTTGCTCACGGTAGCTGACAGCAGTGTTCACTTTTGTTACAAATGGTACATACCTTTTAATCTTTTAATACCATGAGTTTCATCCTTCCCGCAAGTGGGTATGAATTGTCCACTTTGGAGAGGCACATGACTATGTGGCCTGCTGGATACATGGTCTCACTTGCTGTGCTCTAAATAGTGCCTTTGTGACCTGAAACAGTCACACTTTTCTTAAAGCTACGGTGTGACCACAGTCATTGCATTTTTGCTTTGTATGGAATTTTGTATTACCTTCTCTATGAATAATAGCATAAATTATGCATTTCATCTGTCTTCCAGGCAACTCAACCTATCCAGTTACTATACAACTTTTTAGCTAACACTTGAAAAGGGAGCATAATGGGTAATTTTAACCTTTTAAAGTAACAAATTAGAAGATTTTGCTCTTAATGTGGTAGTCTCCCCTTATCCCCAGTTTTACTTTCCATTCAACCATGGTCTGATTGCATAAATCCTCTTGCACCTTGGGGCCATTGTTAAGTAAAATGAGGGCTACTTGAACACAAGTACTGCCATACCTCCACAGTCTGATAACCAGGGCAGCTACTGACTAATGGCGATCTAGTCTGGGATGGAGTGGAATTGCGCTACTCAGAATGGCGCGCAATTTAAAACTTATAAATTGTTTATTTCTGGAATTTTCCACTTATGCCCAATATTTCATCCATCTCACACAGGCATTTTTCATCCTGCATCATCACCATAAGAATTACGAGTACAGTACACTAAGACGTTTTGAGAGAAATCACACTCACATAACTTTTATTAGTATATTGTTATAATTGTTGTATTTTACTATTAGTTGTTAATCTCTTACTGTGCCTAATTTAAAAATTAAGCTTTATCATAGGCATGTAAATATAGAAAAAACATAGTGTATGTAGGGCTCTATACTATATGAGTTTTCAGGCGTCCACGGGAGGGGTTCTTACAACGTATCTCCTGAGGATAAGGGGAGACTACTGTACTAAATGAGATAAGATACATTTGGAGAATGCTTAACAAAATAAAAAGTATCATTTTCTTGAGTACCTTCTTTGTGTCAGGCTCGGAGAAAGATAAATTAGGATTTGGTGCCAATCTGCCATCTTTTCCTCTGATCCTGTTTCAGATGTTGTCCCTGTCCAAAACTCTGATTTGTGTTTTGTTTAATCTTGATGTATTAGTTTTATCACCACAAACAGAGTGACTTAAACAATAGAAATGTATTGTCTCACAGTTCTGGAGACCAGAAGTCTGAGACCAAGGTGTTGACAGGGCCGTGTTCCCTCTGAGGATTTTAGACCATTCTCCCAGCTACTGATAGTTCCTCAGCTTACAGCAGCACTTTGCCAGTCTTTAGGTGGTGTTCTCTCTCTCTCTCTCTCTGAGTATCTGCTGTCCAAATTTCCCCCCCTTTTTTTTGGACACCAGTCACACTGGATTAGGACCCCATCCTACTCTGGGATGACCTCATCTTAACTAAATCTGCAATTACTCTGTTTCCACATAAGGTCACATTTTGTGTTGCTGGGGGTTAACTTCAACATACACATTTAGGGGTAACACAGTTCAGCTCATACACTTTGGTTCAGTGTTTCTCAAGTGTGGTCTACTCACCACGTTCGCTAGCATTATCTGGGTGTGTTACTAGAAATGCAGGTCTTTAGACTTTACCATACATAATGAGTAATTTTCAAAGGGGGGGAGTGATTTTGCCCCTAGGGGATATTTGGCAACAACTGGGGGATGGGTGCTACAGGTTCCTGTGCACCTGGAATGCTGCTAAACATCCTGCAATGCACAGGATAGCCTTCCGCAACAAAAAATTATCCCATTCAAAATGTCAATAGAGCCAAGACTGAGAAACCCTGTCCTCTAACTGCTAAGTAGTCGGAATCGCTGGGGAAAGGCTGGGTGGGGTGGCTCATGCCTGTAATCCTAGCTCTTTGGGAGGCCAAGGTGGGAGGATGTCCTGAGACCTGGAGAGTGCTGATGTATTAAAGTGCATACCAAATTGAAGACCTGATGCCTCTAAAAAATTGTTTTCTTAATAAGTATTCCTTTTCAGAGAGAATATTCTATTTTCCAGTAAGGCTTCCATAGAGACGTTTCATCAGAATAAGGCAAACTGTTCAGATCAGCCTGGACAACATAGTGAGACCTCGTCACTAAAAAAAAGTTGACGTGCTCTCATAGCACATATATAAAAAAAAATCAGAATGATAAAAAGATTAGCATGACCCCAGCACAAGAATGACACATAAACTCATGAAGCATTCCATATTTTTTTAAAAATTGAAAAAAATAATAAAGAATCTACAGAGAAGGGACCTAGAAAACTACATTTTGAAAAGCATCCCAGCAACTTGTACTCACATTGAAGTTTGGAAACCACTGCAGATACACAAGTCCCTTTTAGGCATATGAACATGCTCCATTTCTCCCAAGATATTAGTCATCTCTCTTATTTATTAACCATGCTAATTATGACAAGTTGATTTAATTAAATATGACCACTTAAAAGTTCAATTTACAAGTCATGATCTTAACATTAATTTTAAGTTGGAATCTTTTTGTTGTTGAGTTGGAGTCTCGCTCTGACACCCAGGCTGGAGTGCAGGGGCACAATCACTGCTTATCACAACAGCCTCTACCTTCTGGGCTCAAGTGATGCTTCTATCTCAGCCTCCCCAGTAGCTGGGACTACAGGTGCGCACCATCTTGCCTATTTATTTATATTATTTTAGAGATGTCTTGCTATGTTGCCTATGCTGGTCTCAAACTCCTGGGCTCAAGCAGTCCTCCTTCCTTGGCCTGCCAAAGTGCTAGGATTACAGGTGTGAACCACTCCGTACTGCCTTAATTGGAATCTTATCTATATTTTAAAATGTCTAGACCACATTATATTATTTTTAATCAACTCTGCATTTTCTGGATGTCCTTTGCCTAATGAAAACTGTTGTCGGTCAGGCTTGGTGGCTCAGCCTGTAATCCCAGCACTTTGGGAGGCTGAGGTGAGTGGATTGCTTGAGTCTGCGGATTCTAGGCCAACCCGAGCAACTTGCGAGACCTCGTCTCTACAATAAATTAAAAACTAGCCAGGCACTGTAGTGTGCGCCTGTAGTTCCAGCTACTTGGAAGGCTGAAGCGGAAGGATTGTCAGAGCCCAGCAGGTTGACACTGGGGTGGCCATGACTGTGCCACTGCACTCCAGCCTGGGTGACAGAGTGAGACTCTAATTCAAAAAAGAAAAGAAAACTTGTCAATCTGACTTGGCATAGCACTGTTTCTCTTGTACCCCCAGTGACTAGTTTCTCTCATCCCTTGTAGTCCATGTTACTATTCTCAATTTCTTTCTCTTCTTTCCTTTTGGCACTTGAAAATACCTTTAGGGTACATAAATGGAGCCTTAAGAATAGAAACAAGAAAACGGTAGTGTCATAAAAAGCACAAGAAACCTGGGGGAAAATCTTAAACCTTCCATACTCACTTCCACTGAAGTAGGTCATTGGAAGTTGTTATGTATTGCAGTGCATACCAAATTGAAGACCTGATGCTGTTGTAAAAAATTGTTTTCTTAATAAGTATTCCTTTTCAGAGAGAATATTCTATTTTCCAGTAAGGCTCCCATAGAGACTTTTCATCAGAATAAGGCAAACTGTTCAGATTACTTTGAAAGAAAAAACTAAGGATTCAGGCTCAGTGGTGCATGCCTCTAATCCCAGCTACTTGGGAAGCTGAAGTGGGAGAATCACTTGAGCCCAGGAGTTCAAGACCAGCCTGGGTAACATAGTAAGACCCTATCTCTAAAAAATAAAATAAAATAAATCCAAGGATTATAAAATTATCCAAATACATGCCTCAGAATACTTTATTTCTGAATTATCCTTGTTGGCTATTACATTATCCAAGCAGATTATTTTACTAATGACCTTTTGCTTAGTTTTTGTTCTTTTTTTTTTTTTGCTTTGCCCAGGCTGGAGTGCAGTGGCATCCTCATGACCGCCACAGCCTCAATCTGCTGGGCTGAGGTGATCCTTCCACCTCAACCTTCCAAGTAACTAGAACTAAAGGCACACACCACCATGCCTGGCTAATTTTTTTATTTATTGTAGAGATGAAGTCTTGCCAAGTTGCCCGGGCTGGTCTCGAAGCCGTGGGCTCAGGCAATCCTCTCACCTCAACCTCCCAAAGTGCTGGGATTATAGGCATGAGCCACCATGCCTGGCTTGCTAGTTTTCCAAAGTAATTACTAATTGAAGTTTTTGAGAACAACTCTAGCCTTCTAACAGCCAGTATTCCCTAGCAGTTTATTTCTCTACAGTTTCTTAGGAATTAAAACTTCTCATGTCATTCAAACATTCTTCCTATGACTTTATATAATCTTCAAGCCTGCTACCTCTTTGGACATGTTCTATTCAGCTTTTGAACTCTAATGTGCAACCCAGACTTCCCAAAAGCCCTCAATCAAAAATTCTTTTTAAATCAACTTGATTGCTGAGAATAAGCAAGGCATGAAATAAGCAACCTTTAAACTAAGCTGAGTTTTTAATGTAATCACCAAAATCAAATGTATAAATAAAAGAATGGTAACATATAGCACAATCTATACAGTTCAGTCCCCAAAGAGATCTTTTGTGTGATCACATTCAAAACTTGATACCTGGTGAATGAAAGTTACACAATAAAGTTTAATTGGACTAGCTAGCCAACTGTTGCTAGTGTAAACTGATCATTGAACATATGAAATCCAGAGATTACTCCAACATAAAAACCAGAAAGGACAGAGCAGTTGGATTGTAACGTCAGTTCTCCCTTCTTCTATAATATTTTCTATTGTCTGAAGAAGACCAGAAGTACAATAAGAAAATGATGAAATTTTACAAGATTCTAGTGAACTGGGCTTTCTTTCTGACTTCTAAAAACAGAAACTCACAAGCTGTTATCTAAAGTTTCCTTAAGAGTAATTTCTCCTAGGCCGGACTCGGTGGCTCAGCCTGTAATCCCAGCACTTTGGGAGGCTAAGGTGAGTGGATTGCCTGAGCCCATGGGTTTGAGACCTGCTTGGGCAACTTGGTGAGATACCTCATCTCTACAATAAATCAAAAATTAGCTGGGCGTGTGCCTCAAAAAAAAAAGAAAAAAAAGTAATTTCTCCCTGTCATGCTTTCCCAAAATTGGTGCCATTGAGGACAGAATTAGCAAGTGCAATGTTTTCTTTCCCAATCATCTCATATATTACTAGAGAGAAAAAATGTGAAAGAAAAATTATGGTGGTAACATATTCTACCAGCAGCAGCTCTTATAGAGTCACTATGCCCAGGTCACTTTCTCTGACGTCAATACTTCTCTCTTCTCAATATCTTTCTCCTACCTGTCCTTCAAGACTCAGTTAGTACCTTGCCACTTCCAAGAAACAGGTTGGTATGGCAAAAAGAGGGCTAGACTCAAAGACCTAGTTCCAAATCCTAGCTCTATTCATCAACTACCTAAGGCAAATCTCTTGTCTTCTTGACTCTGTTTTCTAATCTTTAAAATGGGAACAGGCAGGCACAATGGCTCACACCTGTAATCCCAGCACTTTGGGAGGTTGAAGCAGGAGGGTCACTTGAGGCTGTGAGTTTGAGACCAGTCTGGGCAGTATAGTGAGACCTCGTCTCTACAAAAGGTAAAAATGTAAGCTGAGTGTGGTGCCATGTGCTTGTAGGCCTAGCTGCTTGGGAAGCTGAGGCAGCAGGATTGCTTGAGCCCAGGAATTCGAGGTTACAGTGAGCTGTGACTGTGCCACTGCACTCCAGCCTGGACAACAGAGCAAGATTTTGTCTCAGAGAGAGAGAGAGAGAGAAGAGAGAGAGAGAGGGAGAAGAGAGAGAGAAAGTTAAATTTATTTCACAGAATTATATAGTTGGCACAAAGTGTTAAAAGTAAATCTTTGTTTTCATATTTATTTTAAGGCTTCTCTCAATCACTTCAGCATATGTAACTTTTCTTCCATCTTTCTGAGCCTTGACACATCATTTTTAACACCCATTCGTTATTTAATCCACCACAGGGTACTTTTATACTTGCAAATTTAAGAATTAAGGGATTAGATTCTTTGGCTACTTAGCAGTTACTTAGTAGCAATCCAGGATCTTAAATTGTTCCTGTCTTCAGAAGTGTTGGATGTCACAATCATCTGTGCCTCTAGTGGCTCTTTCAGTCAAATTGGTGTTTCTAAGTCATGAAGTGGTGGAGGAAGCTGGAGTGACAGAATGAGGAAAAGAAGAAAGCAAGTTGATGTTGAGGCATATCCCACACCAGAGAGAATAAAAGTACCTCAGGCAAATGAGAGCTTCTTGGCTAATTTCCTATCTATTTCTCAAAGGGGTCCAAAAAAAGCTGAAAGGGGTTGTGAGGATTCTCAGCATCCAACAAACCACCCCCCCCCAACTGCTCAGCGCCCCCCCCCCCGCCTCCAGGTTCATGGGGTCCAGATTCAAAGAACATTCTGTTCTCTGGGTGGTGGGAGCATGAAAACCTATACTGTTGTGGGAATGGAAAGGGTCATCTATTTTGCTGTGTGCTGAGCCCTGTGGTTCATTTTGCTTCTATCCATAGTTCCTAGTGTAGTGTTTTGCACATAATTTTTTCTTCTAAAAACTAGACTAATTGAACTTTTAGATGTGATGTTCTTTATGTCAGCTGAATAGGAAATCTGGGACACATTTTCTTCTCGCTGAAAAGGGCTAACATTTTCTTTGCTGTTAAGGGGATCCTGTCAAATTTTAAAATGCTTTCTTTAATAACTTATAGTGCCTTAAATGATTTAAGATCTACTGATCATAAAACTTTTATTATTTTTACACTGCAACGAATTTACAGATATCCAATTTGCAGGTTAAAAAATAAATGAAAGAGAAAAATCTTTTAATTTATATACATTTTTTAAAGGTACCAAATTGCCGACTGAGAAACTATCTTCATTAATTGACCAAAATGTCACTACTATATATCGAAATTTCTAGATAATCTCTTACTGGTTTCACTAGGTTTGAAACATGATGTGCTCTCATCCCAAGGAATGGTAATATAGACATACCCCATAATTAACCTGAACTTCTTTCAGGGTCTACATCAGAAAAGCTAGTTATATATAGGTTATATAGGTTAAGAAAATCCTCTAAAATGCCAGAGAACCATGGTCATTTTATTTCTTTACCAATTATACCACTTTTAAGTGGTATAAGGAATGGAACTCAAGTTATTGAAAGGTTAGGGAACTCAGAATGAATTGAAAGCTTTTTCAAATATGTGTTTTACAAATAAAGTATACCCTACTTCCTATGTTTCTTTCAGGTGAGCTGATAGATTTAGGAAAAGTGTTACCATGTAAAAGTTTCTCAGATTTTTGTTTTGTTTTGTTTGAGATGGAGTCTCACTCTGTTGCCCAGGCTGAAGTGTAGTGGCATGCTCATGGCCACCACAGCCAGGACCTCTTGGGCTCAGGCAATCCTTCTGTCTCAGGCTTCTAAGTAGCTGGAATCACAGGTGTGCGCCACCATGCCCAGCTAATTTTTTAAATTTATTGTAGAGACTACGCCTCGCCAGCTTGCACAGGCTGTTCTCAAACCCCTGATTCAGGCAATCCTCTCTCCTCTATCTCCCAAAGTACTGGGATTATAGGTGTGAGCCACTGCACCCAGCCCAGAATCTCAGATTTTTATATAGCATTATTTTATTTTGTGGTAACAAAATGAATCTCTTTAATCCCCCTCTGCATTTTCTGGAAGATCAGGAGAAGCCCATAACCCGAATCCCAGTAGGGAACAAGGTTCTTTCCTGTGTGTATCTATAGCATAAAGTCAGATCTGACTTCAACCAATGTCAACTCCTTATTCCTCTTCAGTCCACCAAATCTTTTCTGTACCTGAATACACCACACCCTTTGGACATCCCATGTGCACTTAATGAAGCATCCTGAACCTGGTGAATTCAAGGCTAGGAAGTGTAGAATTCACTTCCCCCAGGCAACTTTCCTTGACCCCCAAGCCTGGACCCACTGTCTCCCATGAACTCACATAGCACCCTGGAACCTCAGTAGTCAAAGTATTTGTTCACTTGTCTGTGTCCCCTCTTGTATACCATGCTCCAGGAGGACAGATGCCATCCTGTTCATCTTCCTTTCTCTAGTGCCTACCTTGGTCCAGGTGTATAGGGATCCTCAACACCCCCCTCACTGAATGAAGGTGAGACTGCATCGTACAGTATTATTGCCTTTTGCTTGGAAGTCACACAGATGTATAGTAAGTGACTTTTGCCAGAATTTTTGTAGCATGAGTATCAGTTTGTTTTCGCTTTCAAATTCTAATCTAAAGTTATATACGACGTTCACAAGGTTGTCAAAAAGTACCATGTAGGGATGTCTGTGTCATTTCTCAGAAATATTTAATAGTGGGGCCATTGCAAGCCTTTTCTGTGACTCTACTTACCTACCAAATGACAGCCCACATGTTATCAATCACCAAATATCAAATCAAGCACATGAGTTCTTAACAGATTGAGTCATTCCATTTTCTGGAAGATAATATATTTACAATTTAGATATCAGTTGAGGGAGGTATCTTTATTCTCCTGTTGGACATATGTGAAGCTTTCCTACTCTGCAGAGCTTGTTTCTGGTGTTTCTTAAATTCCCATTCCACGTCACATACATCTTGTATGTCTCATTTGTCTTTTAACAACCACATTGACAAGCATGGAGACTGGCATTGACAGGTGCTACAGGAGCCAAGAGGAGTTTGTGGAAAGATGATTTTGAGCATATAGGGGCATACAGGCACTACTCATGTTATTCACTCTGTACAACAGCCTCAAGAGCTATTTATCGCCAGATGCGGTGGCTCATGCCTACAATCCCAGCACTTTGGGAGGCTGAGGTGAGAGGACTGCCTGAGTCCAGGGTTTAGAGACCAGTCAGGGTTACTTGGTGAGATCTTCATCTCTACAATAAGTAAAAAAATAATCCAGGCATGGTGGCAAGTGCCTGTGGTTCCAGCTACTTGAAAGGTCGAGGTGGAAGGTGCAGGCTGAGGCTGCCGTGGCTGTGAGCGTGCCACTGCACTCCAGCCTGGGTGACAGAGTGAGACCCTGCCTCAAAATAAAATAAAATAAAAATATAATCAGAAGCACAGCATAACTAGCAAATACAGCTATAAATACACCAAACTTGGTATATAGAAATAAGAAATGGAGCCAGGTTCGGTGGCTCAGCCTGTAATCCCGCACCTTGGCAGGCTGAGATGAGTGAATTGCCTGAGCCCGCGGGTTCGAGACCCGCCTGGGCAACTTAGTGAGACCTCATCTCTACAATAAATCAAAAATCAGCCGGGCGTGGTAGCACTCACCTGTAATTCCGGCTACTCAGAAGGCTGAGGTGGAAGGATCGCTGGAGCCCAGCAGGTCGAGGCTGCGGCGGCCGGGAGTGGCCACTGCATTCCAGTCTGGGCTACAGAGTGAGACTCCAACTCAAAAAAAAAAGAAATGGAGTAACTCTTTTTTGGCAAATAGTGTCAGTCTGACTGCATAAATAGATCTCTGACAGAAACAAGGTGAGACAGAAACAGCTAGTTGTCTATATCTTCTATTCATTCTCCTTTTCCTCATTAGAAACTCTGTACTGAAGGTCATGGTTTCCAGCTAGTTTTGGTAAACCAAAGCACTGTGTGAGGAATTCTTAGATGTGTTCTTCAGAGTACCTTCTTTTTTCCTGCAGGCTGAGATGCAAATGTGATAGGTCAAATTCAAGTCACCATTTTGGGCTATGAGATGACACACCAAGGATGACCAGAGTAGTGTCATAGGACCTTTGAGTTGCCATACCTGCACCTGTGCTAGATGGACAAACTCCAGACCTCTTCTATGTGAAAAGGAAACAAACTTTCATCTTGTTTAAGCCAAAAATGGAAATGGAGATAGCCAGTTTAGTGATTTCTGTTATTTTTTAAAAAGCATCCCTTCTGTGTATTACTCTGCTCAATTTATTTCATTTTATAATATTGCAGCTGTTTGTATTTTCTGGAGCCCAGGCTGTACATTTGAAACTAGCAAGCTGAAAACACTTTCTATGCTAAAGATCATTTGGCTGTTGATCCTATCAAGTTCACAGCAAGTCTTTTGTGGTGACTCTGGTTAAAGGTCAAGAGGCCATCCATAAAGTCTACAATCTCACATTTTGAACTCTGCTGCTTCAAAGGTTGGGCCCTACCTTAGCTCTCTCTTATCGGACTATTGAGCTAGTGCTGCATCATTTTTAGTCTCCCAAATGGCATATTAGCCTACTTGATGGTTAACAGCAAATATTTACTGAGCATCTGTTATATGTAAGGCATTGTGCTGAATATCATGAAGTTCACAGATGGGTTGTAAGGTTTTGATTCTTTCAGAACATAACAAATTTATGGAATGGGGTAGAATCTGTGGGGGTACAAAAGGAGAATGGGCTTATTTTGTCCTGAGCCCCAAACATTCACTGTTTTTTTTTTTTTTTTTTTTTTTGAGTTGGAGTCTCACTCTGTCGCCCAGACTGGAGTGCAGTGGCCGCTCCCGGCCACCGCAGCCTCGACCTGCTGGGCTCCGGCGATCCTTCCGCCTCAGCCTTCCAAGTAGCTGGAATTACAGGCATGCGCTACCACGCCCGGCTGATTTTTTTTTGATTTATTGTAGAGATGAGGTCTCGCTGCCCAGGTGGGTCTCGAACCCGCGGGCTCAGGCAATCCACTCACCTCAGCCTCCCAAAGGCGCAGGATTACAGGCTGAGCCACCGAGCCCGGCTACATTCACTGTTAACTCTCTCATACTTGCCCTAGCAATAACCTCTCAGATCCCATAACTTTTTAGTCCTTTGGATACTTAAGGCTCACTTTTCAGATATTAAAAGCAAGTGCTGGCTGGGCACAGTGACTCACACTTGTAATCCCATCACTTTGGGAGACTGAGACAGGAGAATGCCTTGAGCCCTGGCATTCGAGACCAGCCTGGACAACACAGCAAGACCGCATTTCTACAAAAAATTTAAAAATAAGCCAGGCAAGGTAGTACTCACCTTAGTCCCAGCTACTTGGAAGGCTGAGGCGGACGGATCACTTGAGTCCAGGAAGCCGATGCTGCGGTGAGCCATGATTGTGCTACCGCATTCCAGCCTGGATAGCACAGTGAGACCTCCAACTAAGAATAAAAACGTACAGTTCAGTCTAAATAAAAACTTCAATCTCGCATCTAATTCAAAGCTTACCTTAACCGCCCCCACCTCCCGAGGCTCAGGCTCCTCAGTGGGTACAGGGAGTGTGCTCTCACTCACTTCACTCTTTACCCCATGGCGCAAGAGACAACTCCATTCCAATCTCTCCCCTTGACTCCTGCGTCTTTCCCTTTGCTTATTTCTCTCCAGTTCCACTGGCTTCCTTTAAATCTCAGAGCACATCAAGCATGTTCCCACAAAGGGCCTTTGGATTTCCTGTTCTCTCTGCTTAAAGCACTCTCATGGCTTATCCCTCACTTTCGGGCCTCTTCTCAAATGTCACCTTATCAGGCAGGCCTTCCGTGACCATCCTATCTGAAGTGTCACATGCCCATGCCTATCACTTTCCTCTTTGCTTTTATCATCTCACCATCTGATAAATTACCCTTCTGCTGGGAAGTAAGGTGCCTGTCTCTCCCACAGACTTTCCATCTTTAGGAAGGAGGATGGGATTGCAGCACACCCTTTTCTCCTCTGTGGGGAGAGTGAAAGAAAGCCAAGATGCTCTTTCCTCCTTTGAATTCCTGTTCTCATTGGCTTTCTTCCGTCACTTTTCACATTTTGGCCTTTTCCTATAAAAGTTGGAGGTGAGAGTTTCTTAGATACTAGAATGATATGGTTTCATTTCCTTTCCTTTCATTTTATTTCATTTCATTGTCACATTCTGTTGCCCAGGATGGAATGAAGTGGCATGCTCAGGCTACTGCAGCCTCGACTTCTGGGCTCCGGCGATCTTTCCACCTCAGCCTTCCAAGTAGCTGGGACTACAGGCGCATGACACCGTGCAGGGCGAATTTTTTGATTTACTGTAGAAACAAGGTCTTCCTATGTTGCTCAGGCTGGTCTTGGAACTCTGGGCTCAGGCAATCCTCTTGCCTCCACTTCCCAAAGTGCTGAGATTACAGGCACGAACCATTGTGCCAGCTGACTGGTTTTTTATACAAAGTGGCATGGCTGTATCAGGAAGCTCTCTTTGGAATGTGGAATAGTTGTTTCTTATTATTTTCCACTTTGGGACTTGAGCTAAAATATAGAAACAAGAAGTAAAATTGTATTTAACATGCTGTTAAAGAAGAACCTTATCACAATGTAGCATGCTTTAATTGTCACAAAGAGAACACTTGAATTTGAGGTAACCAATATGATATGAGCAGATGGCCCCAGGAATTCAGAATACCCAATTTTTAAGAAATAAGAACTGAGGTATTTACACAGCTCAAAAGCAATACAGAATTTGTTATGCAGTTACCATGGTAGAAATCTATTGTTTCTGGCTGTCTAGTATTCATTCCTCCTTTTCTTGAACTAATACCCTTTTTTTTTCCCTGAGTTGGAGTCTCACTCTGTCACCCAGGCTGGAGTACAGTGGCACACTCACGACCATTGCAGCCTCAACCTCAGCCTTCCAAGTAGCTGGAACCACAGGAATGCGCCACCATGCCCGGCTAATTTTTCTTGATTTATTGTAGAGCTGAGGTCTCGCCAAGTTGCCCATGCTGGTCTCAAACCTGTAGGCTCAGGCAATCCTCTCACCTCGGCCACCCAAAGTGCTGGGATTATAGGCGTGAGTCACTGCACCTGACCCAGACTAATAACCTTTAGTCACACTAAATGTTCATGGATAGGTATGTGACCAAAATTGCTTCAATTAAAAAGAATCCTTGGATTTTGGGGGGAGGATGATTAGGGTCTCACTCTGTTGCCCAGGCTGAAGTGCAGTGGCACAATCATGGCTCACTCCAGTCTCTACCTACCTGCTGGGCTCAGGTGAAGCTTCCACCTCAGTTTCTTGAGTAGTTGGGACTACAGGTGCATACCACCACTTCTGATTAATTGTTTATTTTTACTGTAGAGACAAGTTCTTACTACATTGACTAGACTGGTCTCAAACTCCTGGCCTCAAGTGATCCTCCCCCACTGTCTCCTAAAGTGCTGGGATTACACGTGTGAGTGGAGGCCTAGAATCCTTGAACATTGGACAGAAATCTGGAAGATACATGCCTGGTGTTGTTGGGGCCATCACATGGAGAGAGTCTGCCTCGGAATAAAGCAACAAAGAGAAAAAGAGTGGAGAGATGGAGAGAGGCCAAGGCTGAGGGGCAGTGATATTGCCTCTGGATTCAGCCATGACTGAAGTCAATGACTAGACTTGTACTTAAATGAGTTAATTAATTTCCTTTTTTTTTTTTAGCCTTGGGACTTGACTTATTATCACTTGTGACTCAATAGTCTTGGCTGTTGTCATGCCATTTCTGGACTCAAACTGTTGCCTGTGCATTGTCATCAGAACTGCTATGTTCTTGGCATATTTTCTCAAGATGGACCTATTCTAGTGAGTGCTGATGATTGAAAGCATCTGCACTCATGCTGGAATTCTCTGGCTACTGGGCACAGTATAAGAAATATTTTTAATACCTATTTTGACAAATTCAGCAGTGTTATGATTGGCTGTGTGGTTGTGTTTGTGATTCTGAATTTTACTGTTCTACATATGGTTGAAGAAGATATTTTCTTTTCATTTCCCATAGCAATCCAAAATAGCAGGCTTACATTAATTTTAGTCATCAGTTTCACCAGTCTTTATAGAAAGTATATGAGTATCTTTAAGCTATTCATCTTTTACGTTCTTTTAAGTATATGTTATATACTTAACTCCAAAGGTACTAAAAATATTTTCTTTTAAGAAGCCTAAAATCAGCCGGGCTCGGTGGCTCAGCCTGTAATCCCGTGCCTTTGGGAGGCTGAGGTGAGTGGATTGCCTGAACCCGCGGGTTCGAGACCTGCCTGGGCGGCGAGACCTCATCTCTACAATAAATAAAAAATCAGCTGGACGTGGTAGTGCATGCCTGTAATTCCGGCTGCTTGGAAGGCTGAGGTGGAAGGATCGCCGGAGCCCAGCAGGTCGAGGCTGCAGTGGCCGGGAGTGGCCACTGCACTCCAGTCTGGGCTACAGAGTGAGACTCCAACTCAAAAAAAAAAAAGAAGCCTAAAATCCTTTAACATTCAAAAGAATATATTCCCCTTAGTGCCTGAAATGTATTCCTCTAATGAAGAGATTTATAAATAACATAGCCCAGTTCAAGTAGTTTACATTTTTGAGAATTCTTAGCAATGCTACTATTGGGAAATTTTTCTGGAAGAAATCAGAAATGATCACTAATACTGTGGTTTTATATATCCATCACAGTTCTAATATTTTTTTTAAACAAGTTTCAGTTGTGCCTAATAAACACCATAGTTTATTAAAAAATGTTTTAAAGATTCTATAAAGTGACCACCCACTAACATAGGATATAGGTCACCTTTCAGGGTGCTGGTTTTTTTGGTTTTTTTTTTTTTTTTACACAAAGTAGTATTTCTTATAGAAATCTTATTGATCACACAGCAGTTACAAGAATGTCTAATATGTTAATATATACAATCTAAACAAGACAGGCTGATTGAGAACTTACATAATAAAAATATACAGTACATATTAAAATTAGAAAGTGGAGAGTGTAGGAGATAGGAATTCATATAAAGATCAGGTCAAGGCTCATGTGCAGTTAAATTTTTTTCCTTCACTACAGTAAATAACCTTCATTAACGAATTATTTCCATACATATCTAAATATACCAGTGGCTCACATCTTTAATACCAGCACTTTGAGATTGAGGTGGGAGAATCACTTGAGCCCAGTAGTTTGAGACCAGCCTGGGCAACATAGTGAGACCCCTGTCTCTTTAAAAAAAGGTTGGGCTGGGTGGCTCAGCCTGTAATCCAAGCATTTTGGGAGGCCGAGGTGAGAGGATTGCCTGAGCCCGCAGGTTCGAGACTAGCCCTGGCAATTTTGCAAGACATCGTCTCTACAATAAATCAAAAATTTATTTGATTATAGGATCCCTTTTATGGCAGGAACGTTTGTTCTTCTGTTCTAAGGAACGCTCTTGGTAAAATACTGAACAAAATTCATTTGATTCTGTTGCCAACATTTAGAGTCTTCCCTTAGGTTTTGAAATCCTAAAAAGTATTCATTAAGGTTTGGAATTACTTTTTTATTATGCTTATCCATTTCAGGTGAGTAATCTTCAAGTTCTAAAGTCTGTCAATATTTAATAATAACTAGGCAGCAACTATTTTTTAGAGCCCTTAAGGACAAATAAATCAGATCAAAGATCAAATAAGAACAGATATAATGTCTGCCTTAAACTCATGTCAAACTAAAATTGTAAGGACCAACGTAGTAGAAAATTTGGGAAATCATGCATATTCTCATTTCAAATAATTAAAAGAAAATAGGGAGTAGATAAGCTGTCCCTTCACTCCCCACCGGAGGATATTTCCCGATACAAATCAAAACTCAGGCCAGGCTCAGTGGCTCAGCCTGTAATCCTAGCACTTTGGGAGTCTGAGGTGAGTGGATTGCTGAGTCTGTGGGTTTGAGACCCACCTGGGCAACTTGGCGAGACCGCGTCTCTACAATAAATCAAAAATTAGACGGGCGTGGTAGCACATGCCTGTAGTTCCAGCTACTTAGAAGGTTGAGCGGAAGGATCGCTGAGCCCAGCAGGTCAATGCTGGGGTGGCTGTGAGTGTGCCACTGCACTCCAGCCTGGGTGACAGAGTGAGACTTCGACTCAAACAAACAAACAAAAACAAATCAAAACTCAGACTGGAGGTTAGAGTTATAATGTGTAGTTCAAACAGAGAGATAGAGTTTGGCAATCATCTAAAAAAAATGTTGCTATTGAGAATGTGCCACTAAAATGCCAGGAATAAGATTTGGGATGCTCAAAAAACTCAAAGGCAAGAACAATGGTAGGGGCCTGTAATCCTAGCTACTTGGGAGGCTGAGACTGGAGGATCCTTTGATCCCAAGAGTTCAAGGTCAGCCTAAGCAAAATAATGAGACCTTGACTCTTAGAACAACAACAAACAAACAAAGATTTTCTAGTAATTTAATCTAATCCTGGGGTTGCAAATATATTTAAATTCAGATATTTAGAAATCAATTCTAATTACTTGGCAATATTGCCTGGAGTATGATGTTGAGAAGAGTCAAGACTGAGGCTCAGAATAGTCAATGGAACACACATATGGCGACTGATGAGCAATATCTGCTTTATCTGAGGGAAGTGAGAGTGAAGCTTCCTTTCCTTGAGTTGCTACCCCCTTTCTAA
The DNA here is from genome assembly GCA_027257055.1 of Cephalopachus bancanus. Taxonomy (NCBI): domain Eukaryota; kingdom Metazoa; phylum Chordata; class Mammalia; order Primates; family Tarsiidae; genus Cephalopachus; species Cephalopachus bancanus. The sequence continues at coordinate 8,369,160 of JAPVLO010000057.1, forward strand.
GTTATGCTTGGAGGTGTGTTAGGTCGGTCGTAAGGGTGCTGGTGAACTGGACTGGGTAAAAACAACTATCTGAGAAATATCAGTTATTCTGTAAAAATGATTCAGGGGATCTTGTCAAATCACCCAGAGTATATATAACCCATAGGTCTATAAGAAACTGATGTTCAAGGGAGCCATGTTACACTGATTTCGTTGAAAAACATGAACTTTGCAGAAATGAGGAACAACCTGGGGCCCCATAGTAAAGAGTCCTTGACAAAGAAGTCAACAAATCACTGGGCACAGTGGCTCACATCTGTAATCCCAGCACTTGGGGAGGTGGAGATGAGAGGATTGCCTGAGTCCAAGTGTTCGAGACCAGCCAGGGCAACTTGGTGAGATCTTGTTTCTAAAACAAACAAACAAACAAACAAACAAACGAACAAACAAGCTGGGCATGGGAGTGCACACCTGTGGTTCCAGCTACTTAGAAGGCTGAGGTGGAAGGATCACCTGAGCCCAGCTGGTCAAGGCTGTGGTGGCCATGAGTGTGCCACTGCACTCCAGACTGGGTGGGAGAGTAACATTCCAACTCAAAAAAAAGGAAGTCTACAAATCTCTTTCAGCACATGAAGTTGAAATCTTCAAATTTTGTTCAGTATCTACATGAGACTTTCTGTTGGAGACTGTATACTCGTAGCTGATCTTTCTTGTGAGTACATCAAATTCATGTTAATATCTGTACTTTGCCAAGTAGGACTGTAAGTAGTTAATGAAGTTTTCAAGTAAAGAATTTTCTTTCCTTGAGCAAATGGAGCCTCTGTTATTCATAGGGATCCCCAAAGACCCTATAATGGTGACACTATCCAAGGGACATATACTTCACTGGGAATGAAGGAGGAAAAATAGTAATGTTGTGTCTGTGTTAATCACACAGCATCCAGACAAACCCCGACTCACCATCTCTTGGTGCGTCCTGTGCTGTCGGTAGGTGATCTGCCACCCAAGAACACTGATGCATCTTGTGAGTCAGGAACGGTTATAGCTTCACTCAACTTCCTGCCCAAATCCCAGCCAATTCTGTTTCTTAACCAAACGACATAAAAAACAACTTGAGAAAAATATAAAGTAGTGCCCCTCTGAGACAGCCTATTTGCAGTAGTGTCTGGTCTGTGGCTAAAATTCTGCACTTGAAATGAGGAGAGTGAGTAGAGACAGAAATGAGACAATCTGTTTGTGTTTCTTTCTCAGTTTGACCAGGCACTGCTTCAGGACTTGTGACTATTCAACTTTGCTGGGTCTCAGTTTCTATATATATATATATATATATATATATAATTTTTTTTTTTTTAATAAAAAAATTTTTTTATATAGAGACAGGGTCTTGCTATGTTGCCCACAATGGTCTCAAATTGGACTTAAGGGACCCTCCCGCCTCAGCCTCCCAAAGTGCTGGGATTACGTGTGTGAGCCACTATACCTGACACCCTCATATACTTGACTGGGAAGAGAGACAGGCTAGTGGTGGAGACAACGAAGAAAGGGATTCCCCACTTAGTGAGTTTGTGTCTGAAGTGTTACCTGCATTTCCCCAGACCAAAACCAGTGAACTCGCAAGAGCCGCAATGAGATGCGGAACCCACAAACTGGAGGAGATCGAGGGAGCTGGGGCCTCCCCAGCTCCGCACAGCTGCTGCAGGAAGTTCCCAAAGTTTGTCAGGCAAGTGGTTTGGCATGTTTGTGGTCTCTCTTGGCTACCTTGTGGTTTCCATGCTTCTTGTTCCCTGTGGCTCTTGGGAGACCTCAATCGAGGGTAGTGCCTCACCCCTCATTTGTGTCAGTCTGCCTTAAATCTGTCCTGCTTTGGGCTGTTGCCCGCAGATGTCTGGGTGATGTGGCACAGTGCTATTTCCCAGCACTATTGTGGATTTCTTTTCCCTAGGAACGGACAAAAGTTCCTGAGGACTGAGCTGGAAGCAACCCGACTTGCATTCAGAATCACTTTTTCCTTAAGAAGGCCAGCCCTTGTGGCTACATCATGTGTATAATCTGGCAGAGACCTTTCCTTTGCTTATGTTCCTTAAACCAGTGGTTTTCAAAATTTTTGCTCTCAAAAGCTTTAAAAGACTTTTAAAATTTTGTATCTCTTCACACATTCTTAGGTCAACACAAACATGTTGTACCAAGGATCTATTTTATATTGTCCAAGGATAAAATGAAAAGAACTGTAGTTTAAGAATCTCAATTGGCTTTATTGTGATTCTAGAATTAGGCAATACTTCATTTCATAAAATAAAGTGTTCAGATGAGCTGAGCAAGAGAGGATGTCTTTAAAGACAGAAAAAGGCTGAAGAAAGAGGAAGCAAAGAACAAAGAGTGTACTAGTTGTTCCAAAGCTACTCTTCTAGTAAAGCACAACAGGAAGAAAGAATAAAAAGAAAAAATAACCAGGTATGGTGATTTGCAGCTGTAGCCCCAGCTATTTGGGAGGCTAACCAACTAGTAAACATCAGAACGTCTGATTACCTCAGGCTACTTCTTCTGTGCAAGAAAAAAGCTGAGAAAAGAAGTTCATTATCATGCTCATTGAAGATTTAAACTGGCTTGTTTGAAAAACTCTTATATCCCTTTCCCCTGACTTCTCAGGAGATCAAATAACAGCTTGGTTAGGGTTTGGTGAAGTGAAACTTTAGCATGGGTGATTCTATTTTGATTTTTTTAAAAATGTTTACTGGTTTACTATAAAGGATACTGCAAAGGAGCAGAGGAAGACAATGTGTAGGGTGCAGTATGGGGGAAGGGACTCCTTTCTCGTGTCCCCAGGTGTGCCACCCTCCAGGAACATTCATCAGAATGTTGAACGCTCTCAGACTCCTCTTGAGTCATTTTGATTCTTAGTCTGGGCTTTTGGGGCCTAGCACAGAAACACAGTCCAAAACAATGGCCTCCTATGCTTTTTATATAACAATATTATCTTCATGCTTTAAATACCTTTTCCTCAAAATCACAGAGTTGTACGTTTGCATTCAGGTCAGACATTATTCATAGAGCAAGTGAGCAAAGCATCTGACCAAATTAGATGAACTCTATCAGGAAAAAGCTGAGTCATCTTTATTTTTTTATTGCAAATAAATGTGATAGAACGCATGTCTGTGCAACTTCACTTCTGAATTTAGAAGTGGGGGTTGGGGAACAGAATAAGAAAATGAGAAAGCAAAAAGGCATGAAGCCTCAGGGTGGCTTTCTTTTTCTTCTCCTGAAATCTCCATTCACCTGTCCCTCTGCCTGGTGACCCAGAGCAAGCACATGGAAAGCCTGGATCTCAGTGGGGCTTTGCCTTGGCTTTCTTGTATAAAGTGGTTGCAGGGCCTTTGACTGGGAAAGAGGATGTGGGAAAGGGAACCACAGGCTCCTGCAGCCTTCTCTTTAGTTGAATAGAGTTATGACAGAACACGTGGGAGCTGAGGCTTTGAATGCTGGTTCTGTTAAAGCCACCCATGCCTGTGAGCCCCTTGGAAGTCTTTATATACCCCAGGGCTACACACTCTAGTTGGAAGATCACTGCCTCGGACCCCCTTGCACCTTCCAGATAGGACTGATTGTAGTTCTTAGCTTAGGCCTTCAAGTTTGATGAATGTTTACAATGCACCTGGCAACTTACCTATATAAGTTTGTCTTCCTGAAAACCTCGTTAAGAGTAATCAACTGGGTCATCCAAAGTCATGTAGTAGAGGACTCAGGAGCCAGACTGGAGTATTCTTAGTGTCTAAATCAGCTTTTGTTCCTACCACAGTTGCATAAGACATGGTCAGCTGAGATTGTGAACTGAAAGGAGAACTTAAAGGAAACCTCAGTCTCGGTAGACCGTTTCCTGCTTTTGATTTCCAACTTAAGGAGAGAAATGGTGCCATTTTAGAGTAGTGTCTGTGCTACTGACTCATCCTTAGGCATGTCCCCTGGGTGCCCAATTTAGCCAGAAGTCTGCTAAATCAGTGTAGCCAGAATCCCTCACTTCAATATCTGATCATCCTCCAAATCTGATCAAAGTCCTCATCCTGTGCCACCCTGTAAGTAATATCTGATAATTCTGACCTGTAGCAAGAATCCTGTTAGGTCGGTTTAGCCAGTACACATCCTTACCCCTGATACTTTTTCTTAGTAATTTTCCATCTGTCAATGTTCCCCCCACTTTGGACCTTGGTTTTATTTCCCACTTTTTGCTTGTTGTATTTGGAGTTGAGCCTGATCTCTCTCCCATACTACAAAACTCCATTATAGTAACCCTCCCACTTTGAATAAAGTCTTCCTCATCATCTTTAATAAGTATCATACGGGCTCGGTGGCTCAGCCTGTAATCCTGCGCCTTTGGGAGGCTGAGGTGAGAGGATTGCCTGAGCCCGCGGGTTCGAGACCCGCCTGGGCAGCAAGACCTCATCTCTACAATGAATCAAAAAATCAGCCGGGCATGGTAGCACATGCCTGTAATTCCGGCTACTTGGAAGGCTGAGGTGGAAGGATCGCCGGAGCCCAGGAGGTCTAGGCTGCGGTGGCTGGAAGTGGCCACTGCACTCCAGTCTGGGCGACAGAGTGAGACTCCAACTCAAAAAATTAAAAAAAAAAAAAAAGTATCATAAATAACTTTTTCTTCAACACTCCAGTAGGACCTTAGATGAGCTTGTGAAGCACTTTTACTTAGAGAGACCTGCATAATATTATATTATTTTGATGTGGTAATTCATCTTAGTCCATTTGTGTTGCTGTAAAGGAATACCCGAGGCTGGGTAATTTATAAAGAAAAGAGGTTTATTTGGCTCATGGTTGCACAGACTGTGGAAGAAGCACAGTGCCAGCATCTGCTTCTGATGAAGACTTCTTTTTTAACAGTCAGCTCTTGGAGAAACTTTTGCGGAAATTAATAGAGCAAAACCTAATTAATGGGAAGGAGGCAACAATTCATTAATGAGGGATCTGGCCCCAGGACTCAAACACTATGCTTTAAGTCCCCCCTCCAACATTGGGGATCAAATTTCAACATGAGATTTGGAGGGCCAAATATCCAAGCTATAGCACTTGGTAATTCATAAAACAATTTTCTAGTTTTTTAAAAATTTACAAAGTAGTGGAACAAAGACCCAATAGTTCCTAAATAGCCTTTGTTTTAAAACAAAAAGATAAATTGTCTTCAAATTCCTCTTAAGTATTTTGAAAGACATTTGCCTTTAAAAATAGCTGGCTGCCAGGTGTGGTGGCTTACACCCATAATCCCAGCACTTTGGGAGGCAGAGGCAAGAGGATTATGTGAGCCCAAAGATTTGAGACCAGCCTGGGCAATTTGGCGAGACCTTGTCTCTACAATAAATTAAAGAATTAGCTGGGCATGGTGTCACATGCCTTTAGTTTCAGCTACTTGGAAGGCTGAGGTAGAAGGATCACTGGAACCCAGCAGGAAGAGGCTGTGGTGGCTGTGAGCGTGCCACTGCACTCTAGCCTGGATGACAGAGTAAGACTCCAACTTGGAAAAAAAAAAAAAAGCTGGCCAAGAATCCAGAAAAACTTTTTATTTTAGAAAATTTCCCTCCTTCATGCTTTTTTCAGTTTTATGACCTGATGTCAGTCATCTTATTTGTTTTTCCTGGGTAGTCAGAAATCAGTTTTTTTACTTTGAAACAGAGACTTTTTTTTTTACTTTAAATTAAAAAAAAATAATATTATTTGTTTTTTGGTAGTATCTTAAGTTAACTTGACAATATCTAGTTTTTTTCTGTTAAAAATTATTAGTTTCACCATCTCTATCCACTTGGATAGAAAATGGGATTGTAAGTGTTAATTACACTCTAACTTCCCACCTTTAAAAAAAATTTTTTAACTATTTATTTTTTCTTGTTGTTGTTGTATTTTATTTTATTTGGAGATGGGGTGTCTTATTGACCAGGCTACAATGCAGTGGTTATTCACGGGTGTGATTATAGTGCTTGTCAATCTCAAACTCCTGGGCTGAAGCAAGCCTCCTTAGCTTCCCAAGTAGCTGGGACTACGGTACACTCTACCACATGAGACTTTATTTTTTGCCACATTAAAAAAATGAAAATATAACTCACATAGGACTAACCCTTGAAAAATGTACAATTCAGTGGTTTTAAGGATACTGACTTTCCCTTAAGATAGTATTCTCAAAAGACAAAATTTCAACAAATTTAGTAAAATGTTGAAATTGGCTTCATTAACCAGGTAACATCTCATATAAAAATAGAGAGGTGCTAAACTGGACAAGGCAGAACAATCAGTTTTTATAAGGTAATTTGAGCAGGAACAAGGAAACAGCATATTAGCACAACTTGGATCCATTGGTTAACATCAGGTTACTTCAGGTTATTTTTTTGGTAAGAGTTAAAATGGAGAATTTCCTTATCATGCTGGCTACAACTGGCCTGTTTGGGGATTTGCTTTTTTTTTCTTTCTCTCTTTCTCTCTCTCTCTTTCCTGATTTCTCTGAAGGTCAGATGAACAACTAGTTTTGGTTTGGTGAACTTTAGCATGAGTATTCGGACTGGTCTGTTAGAGCCTAGTTGTAAAAGCTCAGTACAAAACAGTGGTCTCCCTTAAATTTTGTTTAACAGCACCTAGGGCTACTTTATCATTTTTAAAATTATTGACCTATTTATTTAACTTTAAAAAAATTCTGTAGAGCTAGGATCTTGCTATGTTGCCCAGGCTAGTCTCAAGTGTCCCCTGTTCGTCCCCTACTTCTTGGCCTCTCTGTTGTGGGTGTGAGCCACCACATCCAGCCTACTTTTTAAAAGCGTGGATTTCTGCATTGCAGTTCTTCTAGTTTATATATTGTAGGGGCAGAGGGAAAGCTTCCTCTCTACCTACTGAAGGTTTGCTGAAAATGAACCGTCAAAAGGCAGATTAATAGGAGAAAAAGGCATACAAAATTTATTTCATGTGATAAACAGGGAAGCCATATCAAATGTGAGACTCAAAGAGGAGCCAGATGGTTGAGGTTTAAATATCTTCATCTGTCTTCATCTGGGAATTCATCTGGACCCAGGAGGCAGACACTATTTTGTAAATGATTCTTTTTGGAAACTGGATGCGACAAGTTATGGGAAGGTGAAGGACAGAACTTCACAGAAACAAAGTTCGTCTTACTGTGCCGGTAACGTACACAGGGTGGATAAGGAGCTGCCCTCAGAGGAATAGATGGAGTCTGTGTGCGCATGGTGACAACTCCCAGTGTCTTCTCTTCTCTGGTGGTTGAGGTTGATTTTTCCTGGTTATTTAATACAATTCCTAGGGAAGGGGCTCTCAGGACAATTGTGCTTCTTTTGGAAAGAAGCTTTCTTAGTCAGACAAGGAAATTCCACTGGGTGCTTTGGGAAGGAGTTTCAGAGAAACCCTGAGAGAGAGCATGGTTCAGAGGTTTATTTTTGAGGCTAGTCCATTTTCAAAACACTCAGCATGTCCAAGTGTCATATTTTGGGGAATCTTGCCCACCCCCCCCGAATTGCCTTTTCTATTCTTGAAGCACAGAGCCCGTCACAGTGCCTAGTTTTTTCTTGACTTTCAGTAGATAGTGACTGAATGAAAGAATTGAAATGGCTGCCTTTGGTTACTGAGTTGTTCTTGATAAACTTAAAAACAAAAAGCAGACAAGTCCCTGGGTCCCCTCCTGCTCTGGGAGTTTTTCTGTCTTCTCAATGAATCCTACTTAATAAAAAAATCTTGAATACTTTCAGTATCCCCTTAACACACTGGCTGGCCACCTTAGACTCTTCATCTCACCCTGTTTTGCAAACCATATTGGCAAACAGCACACAGGCTAGCAATACTGAAGTTACTTTTGAATCTAAGTGTTGACGATACCATGTGATTAAATGACAGATGTCACTCAGGTTTCTATTAACCATCTTTTTATAGTTTCTTTCTGTTTAAAAATTTCAAAAATTGTATTTGTTTATTTATTTTTTGTTTTAGAGATAGAGTCTCACTATGTCACCTCCCGCTGTGGTGGCCTGATCATAGCTCACTGCAGCCTCGACCTCTGGGCTCAAGTGACCTTCCTGCCTCAGCCTCCTGAGTAGCTGAGATTACAGGCGTGTGCCACCACGCCAGGCCCAGTGACTCTCAACAGGTTCTTTAAATACCCTGATGAATTTTAACACATACATTTTCATTGGTCACCTACAGTAAAGAATGAATTCTTTTCTTAAAATTAAAATTAAAATTTTAGAATCGTGAGGTACTTGTAAGGATTGGCTACATAAGTGAATGGCGAGCAGTTGAGGGTTGGGCTTCTAGTGAGCCCTCTTACCCCTGGTAATGGACATGATAACCAATGAGTGATTGCGTCCCCCTTTCTCCCCTCACTCCTCCTCCCCCCGCTAGTGGTGCCCAGCATCAGGTGTTCCCATCTTTGTGCTCGTGTGCCCAATGTTTAGGCCTGCATATGAGTGATGACATGCAATATTCTTTCCAGGTTTTTTTACAAATTCTTTTGCCATGATAGGCATTTCTGCTCATGGAGCATGGGCTTGCAAAACCCAAGAAGCTGTCATTGTGGACCTGCAATCTGCTTTGAGAATGTGTACATCAGTATACAATTGTTTGTTTTTTCCTTTCTCAGGAGCCCTCTGGAGTCAGAGCCCTGGGACAATGCGGTCTTCAGTGTTTGCTGATAGATCAAGGCCGTGGAATTCTGTTTATAGTGTATGTTGCATGGAACACCAGGGCAGCAGGAGCTCAGCTGCTCTGAAAGACGAAAATATTATGTATTTTGAAACAAGTTTGATATGTTGCCTTTATTTTTATTTTGTTTTTCAGTGGATTTTTCTAAAGAGCCAAATTACTAAAATCATGGGTCTACCTATGACAAATGTGTGGGGTTTAAACATTTTCCTGAAGGAAAGTTTTATCAACAATAGGACCATTCAGTTTTTGTTTTTATGTCAAGTTCAACACTGTAAACAAATTCTGTTAGAGTGAAAAATGTAAACAGAACTTTCTTCCAACAGATAAGTCCCTTTAGGACAGCCCAGGGAGCTCTCAGTTCCTTCTCTGGGGCTCTGAGTTCTGTGAGATAATACAGCCACCAGTTGAGCACAGTAGATCAGACGAGGGGCCCATTGTGAATTTGAGCCAGATAGCTGGCGTCAGCCACACACTCCTAGACTCCAGGTGTACATCTCTAAGGGTACACTACCTTAGTCTCTCTGAGTCTCAACCCTTGGATCATGCATTGGTCTCACTGATGTACCTAGCCTTGGATCCCGCCTTTGTCTCTCTGAAGTCCTAACTCTCGGATCTTTCCTTAGACTCACTGAAGTCCCAACCCTCAGATTCTACCTTGGTCTCTCCGAAGTCCCTTGCCTCAGATCCGTGACAGAAAAGTATTTTGTAGGACGCCATTGAGCTGATAATTAATTCAGAGGTTAATGATTCAAATTTCCTTTGGAGAATTTGCATTTATACTAGTCAAGCAAAGGATCCCTTAGGAAGTTTTCATGCTTTCTTACCTCTTGCCTGGATTATTGTCATTGTGTCCTAACTGGTGTTTCTGCCTCTGTTCTCAGGGAACTTGAACTCTAATTAAGATTGCCAGATCCGCACCTTTGGGAGGCTGAGGTGAGTGGATTGCTGCACTTCAGTCTGGACAACAGAGTGAGATTCCAACTCAAAAAAAAAAAAAAGATTGCCAGATAAGGCTGGATGTAGTGGCTCACATCCCAGCATTTTGGGAGATTGAGGTTGGAGGACTGCTTGAGTCCAGGAGTTTAAGACCATCCTGGGAAACATAGTAAGACTTTATCTCTATTAAAAAAAAATTTTTTTTTTAAATATTGCCAGAAAATTATAAGTTTGTAAAATATCAAGCTAAGGATATCAAAGATTCTTATAGCTCAGAGGTGGGTATTTTATAACACACAACTGAAAAATGGAAATAGAAAATATTACTTTGCTTACTATACTTGGGTAATAAAAATAACGGCATTTAACTTGTCCTATTAAATGTGAATTCCAGATAAACAACTATTTTTTTAGTATAATTTTGTTCCAAAATATTACATGGGATGACTATAACATATTATGGAATGACTTATTATGAAATCCTTCAAAACATTTTTTCATAGTTAGTGCTGACCATTTCCAGATCTCAGTATCCAACCTCATCATGTGTTTTAAACTGAAAATCTCTCTTGGGAAGTCTTACAGTCAACATGTTGAGAATTTAACTTGTCATCTCCCCACCCGTCTCCTCCATTTCAGCAATCTGGCCACCATCCATCCAGTTCTTGAAACCGCCCTCGACTGTTTCATTTGCCTGACATCCATTAGGTGGGACTCAGAAAGTTCTCCCTGGCTTTTTGTGTCTCTCCCAATTCTAGCCTCAGTGTCCAGCAATACCTTTACTAAGATTACAGCACAGCCTCTCTGTTGCTCTCCCCTTCCACATGTCCTTACTTCAAACTTTGGACATATGTGTATATACAGAATCAGGTTTCCTGCAACTACTCTTACCCTCCAACCTGTGGGAGATTCTGATGTTTTCTATTCTATTTCATTAAAAAAAATAATATACAGTGGCTCATGCCTATAATCTCAACACTTTGGGAGGCCAAGACTGGAGGATCGCTTGAAGCCAGGAGCTTGAGACCAGCCTGAACCACAGCCCTGTCTTTATTGACATACACATACACACACACACACAAAGCTAGCTGGCAACCTCTTGAGTTGATGAATTATTACCTGTGATTTAAAAACACACGCCTATTTCATGTTGCAAATAACAACCAGAATAGTCTCCATAAGCCTTGGACAGAGCATGTCACTCTGTTGCTCAATACCCATCAATAATTTTATACTCCTAACCCTTCGCAGATAAAATATGAGATGCTTATCATGGCTCTAAGAGCCTCCCACGTGCTCTATCTTCCCTTCCATTCACTAGTCCTCTTATCTGCAGAGAGCTCTTCCCTTTTCCTCAGAACTAATTTCCCACAGTGAAAAAGTTCTTCAGGCCCAAATGTCATTTCTTCAGGTAGGCCTTCACTGACCTCTGAGCCTAGGGGAAATCCCTTTAGTGAATGGACGGTCTTCCATACACAAAGCTTTCATAGCAGAAAGAAATTTATAAAATATTAGCCAGTCCTCAGCCGCTCAAAATCCTTTGAAAGCCCTCCATTTCATTCAGACTAGAGTTCAGGCCTTGTAGTGGCCTCCATGGTCCTACATGATCCCCCCCTCCCTCCACTTTGACTTGGTTTTCTACTACTTTTTCTCTTTATTTACTCTGCTCCAGCCACACTGACCTCCTTGTTATTCCTCCAGAGTGTCCAGGCATCTTTCTACCTCAGGGTCTTTGCATTTGCTAGTCCTGCCTGAAACTGCCCTCTCCAATGATTACGTGGTTCTCTCTTATTTCTATCGGTTTTCTCAAATGTCATCTTGTCAGTGAGAGCTTCTCTGTTCACCGTATTTAAAATTATCTCCCCCATCTGGCACTCCCTATTTTCTTCTCTGCTTTTTATTCATTTATTTATTTTACTTACCATTTGTTTTGCTTATTATCTCTCTCCCTCCACTAGGATGTAAGCTATGTGATGATAGGGGTTTTTCTCTGCTTTATTCATTGCTAGATTCCCAGCACCTAGAATACTGTTTGGTTTGTAGAAGGTACTCAGTACATTTATTTGTTGAATAAATAAATGTGTAAATAGATGACTCTTGTATTAATATATCCACTTTCAAATTATTATTTTCTTATCACAGAAAATGCCCGTTCTGTTCACCAACATATCCACCTTAGTACCTTGCACGTAATGTGGTCTCAACAAATGATTTTTGGAATTACATTTATTTAAATTGGAAGTGGTTACAATGGAGAGAGAGGAATGTATGTTTTAAAAATACTTTTATATTCACAGTGTTTGTAACCCTGACATTACTACTATGTACACCATCCCTCTTAAAAGAGAAACCTGGCTGGGCATGGTGCCTCACGCGCGTAATCCTAGTGCTGTGGGAAGCCCAGGTGGGAGGATTGCTTGAGTCCAGGAGTTTGATACCAGCCTGGGCAACAAAGCAAGATACCATCTCTAATTTAAAAAAAAAAAATGAAAGAAAGAGAGAAACCTATCAGTATAATACAGTCACTTGTTTACTGGAATAAATGTTAGGCTTACACTGTTTGCAAACACTAAAAAAAAAAATCAAAGAGTGGGTATTATGTGGGAATGTTGTGGCAAAAAAAAATTCCCTGGTTTCAAAGTAGTGGCACGGGCACGGCCTCCTTCCTGCTATAACTGTAATAAAATGGAGCGAGGTCTACAGTTCCTTGGCGAAAACCTTTGGGACGAGCCGTGTTCAGAACTCAGATTTCTTTCCCGCAGATTTTAGAAGGCAGTCGGCGAACATTCATTCGTTCCACGCTCTGCGGACTCCGGGGCAGGGCTCCCTCTTCATCCAGGTCCCCACTTCGGCAGAGAAGAGCGTGAATGGGACAAAGGGGGACAAAGACAGCACACTGCCGGCATCAGCTGCATTCAGGCTCTTCCACAAAAATGAGTTTTGGTGCCAAATGCATGGAAAAACTCTCCATCTTCAGAGCTTCAGGGTTGTTCTTCCGGCTGGGGCTGTCGTTGCCACGTGGGAAATCTCCGTGGTGCGCCACCCCGAGGCCCCCCGCAAAGTGCCCGCTCCTGCTCTCACGGCAAGAATCTCTGAAAAAACTCCACATCAAAAAGTCTCCAAACTATTTCTGTTAAAACAAACAAATCAAAGTTTCCTTAGAACAAAAACCAACATTGTGCCATCCACTTTGCTGAGCACTTTACACCCATTCTTCCCTCTACTCCTAATGACAACTCTGTGAAATTGGCTTCGTTAGGAAACCAAGATTCAGATTAAATAACTGGTCCGAGGTCAACCAGTTACTGTCTCTCAGTTCCAGTCCCAGTGATAGAACAAGCAACACCCGATTCTAACTGAATGACACCTCTGTGCCACAAAACCAATGGTTGCATCTAAAATAATTCAAGCACGTAGCTGCGAGAAGGAAAATGTCCTTTTCTATTCAGTAACCCAGGTCCCTGATTAGGAGAACTTGGTCACATAATTAGATACACAGAAACCAAGCTTTTGATTTGATTGCTTACAGAATTTGAAATCCTGAAGCAGAGGATCTCAAAGTTAAGTGTTTAGACTCTAAAGCAGGGGTTGACTAACTTTTTCTGTAAAGTTAGGTAGAACATTTTTTAGGCCTTGCGGGCTACATATATTCTCGGTCTGGGTGTGTATTTTCAATAGCTTTCCCACCACACCACTTCCATTCCCTGCTCAGTGAAGATTGTCTGGTGCTGGAATTATCAACATGTTAAGATATAAATGTCATAGTAAAATCCTGTTGGCATTTGGATTTATAAAGGACGCGTTTTGTAGGAGTAACTCAAAGCACTCTTCTCATTCCAATAGATGATAACCAAATCATTTCTTGCTGGTGAGAAAACGGTTTCTCAATAAAGAACATTCCTTAGCAGAGATTCAATCCAGAAGAAGATTTCCCTTGATGCGGACAGCACTGCCAGCGAGGGACAGGTGAGGTCATAACTTCCCTTGTGGGCCTTAGCTTGTGACTGTTTAGGCGTCCTTTGTTGGACCCATAGCATGTAACTAAGCAAAATTCTGATTTCTCGCTTATTAAAAGTTAACTTCCAGCTCGGGCTATTTGTAAAAAAAAAAGATACTTTTAAAATTGAAAATACAACTAGGTGCGGTGTTACCTACCTGTAATCCCAGATACTCAGGAGGCTGAGGTGGGAGGATCACTTGAACCCAGGAGTCCTAGGAGTTCAAGGCCAGCCCGGGCAACATTGCAAGACCTTCGTCTCTTATAAAACCAAAAAATCCTCAAACTATTTCTGTTAAAACAAATAAAATCTTACTTAGAACAAAAACTTTGTGCCATCCACTTTGCATCCATTCTTCCATTTACTCCTAATGACAACTCTGTGAAATTGGCATCATTAGGAAACCAAGATTTAGATTAACTAACTGGTCCAAGGTCAACCAGTTAGTGTCAGAGCTGAGCTTTCAATACGGGTCTTGCAGAGTCAGCCCCTATACTCTTGAATATTGTAGAATATAGACACACACAAACACACACACACACACATGATTTTGCATGCAAAGAGGAAGGGATTATTGGTCATGTCATGATGTTTTGGGTAGATGATCTTACCATGAAAAATGTTTTAAAATGGTTTTGTGCTTAATGTAATTGCTGTCATTCTTTTTGTCTGAAGAATGATGGCATACATTTTTTTTCTTTTTAAGGATACTGCCTCTTTGCTTTTTTAGTGTACTCTTCTATCAGGTTGTTGTTGGCTTTATAAAATGTGGCTTTAAAAATATTTACCTTGAATTTTGTCATAGAGCAAAATGTTACTTCCCGGGGAAACTTAAAACTCCCATGACATTTTTTCATTCTAAATCATTAAGACAGTTTTAATAAGGTTTGAACCTTCCCTGATACACATGAAAAGATACACAATTAGTTAATACACAAGGAAGAAATAAAAAACAATTAAGTTGCTAATTTAGCACCTACAGTATGACTAACAGTCTGTTCTCAATTAACTTGTGATTAAAGGTTAAATTTCTTGTTCCTTAGGTTTTCTAAAGTAGAGAAGTGACACTGGTAATTATTTTATGCTCGTTGATGTCTTCAGGAATTTATATTTTATCATTCAAGCATGAGTTAAAGACTATTTTTCTCATTATATTGGTGAAGGCTGACTGAGCCTGGAAGAGTAATAAACATCCCTTTGGAGACTTACTCCTAAGAGAAGAGGTGAGAGATTGCATTGAAAAGGTTACACAGTAATAAATAAAGCTGTTTGAGATAGTGATGAAAGAAAAGGAAAGAGCATCTGTGCTCCTTTTGCCTTTTACACCAAATATAGGGAATTCCAGGTATCAAAACTAACAACAGAAAGTCCTTTTTTTTTTTCTAAGTAGGAGTCTCACTCTGTTGCCCAGGCTGGAGTGCAGTGGCATGTTCATACCCACCACAGCCTCAATCTGCTGGGCTCAGGTGATCCTTCTGCCTCAGTCTTCCAAGTAGCTGGAAATACAGGTGCACGCCACCACATCTGGCTTAGTTTTTGATTTATTGTAGAGACAAGGTCTTGCCAAGTTTCCCAGGCTGGTCTTGAATCCCTGGGCTCAGGCAGTCCTCTTGCCTCCTCCTCCTCCCAAATGGCTGGGATTACAGTTGTGAGCCACTGTGCCCAGCCAGAAAGTATTTTCATATAGGATATTTGGAGATGGTCTCTTTTATGTAATACTATTTTAAAAATAAAGGTGATTTATGCAATCGTTAGCTGAATTTTTTTTTATTTTTTGAGTTAGAGTCTCACTCTGTCACCCAAGCTGGAGTGCAGTGGCATGCTCATGGCCACCTCAGCCTTGACCTGCTGGTTTCGGGTGATACTTCTGCCTCAGCCTTCCAAGTAGCTGGAACTACAGGTGCGCATCACCACATCCGGCTAATTATTTTTTATTTTTTGTAGTGAGGAGATCTTGAGGTTTTGCCACATTGCCCAGGCTGGTCTTGAACTCCTGGGCTCAGGTAATTCTCTCACCTCCACCTCCCAAAGTGCTGTGATTACAGGAATGAGCCACTGCACCTGACCTTGTTTTATTTTTGAGTCAGAGTCTCACTCTGTTGCCCAGGCTGGAGTGTAGGGGCATGATCATGGCTCACTTCAGCCTCTAATTTCTGGCTCAAGCAATCCTCTTGCATCAGCCTCCTGAGTAACTGAGACTACAGTCACACACCACCACACTTGGCTGATTTTTTAATTTTTTAATTTTTAATTTTTGTAGACATGAGGTCTCACCATGTTTCCCAGATAGAGTTTGAACTCCTGGACACAGAAAATCCTCTTGCCTCTGCCTCCCAAAGTGCTGGATCACAGGCATGGGTCACCATGCCTGGTCTTAAAATATATTTTCTATAATACATTTCCAGCTCTGAAAAAAACTCATTGTCATATGTTTTGGTTTAGGCCAGTTCCTATTTGCTTTTGTTCAAAAACCTAGTTAAACGGTAGATAATTCTCAAGATAAAATGTCTAGGTAAGTGTTTGATGGGACTGCTTTAGGAAGGGAAGTGTGTAGGAGCTGTAGTCGTATATCTACCTTACCTGACCAAGACCAAGGAGATTTCTACCAAGCGGTAGCCTTTTCCAAATATACCCATCCCTTTTTCTTCCCTCCCCCATGTCTCTCTCTCAAGTATAAATAAGTTTTTAAAAAGCATAGAAGAGCTGGGTACAGTGGCTCACATCTGTAATCCCAGCACCTTGGGAGACAAGGCTAGGGATCCCTTGGGTCCAAAGGTTTGAGAATAGCCTAGAAAACAAAGAAAGACCCTGTCTCTACCAAAAAAAATAAAAATAAAAATAAGAATAAAAATAGCTGGGTGTAGTGGTGCATGCCTGTAGTATCAGCTACTCAGGAGGCTGAGACAGGAGGATCACTTGAGCCCAGGAGTTCGAGGCTGTGGTGAGCTGTCATTGTGCCACTGCACTCCAGCTTGGGTGACAGAGTGAGACCCTGTCTCAATGAATAAATGAATAATAAAAATTCAAAAAGCATAGACGAAAAACAAACATTCAGAGATAAAAGCGTAGTCAATGAAAATAAACGTTCCCTTCCTCAGACATTCCTTCTAAGCAAGTCTCTTTTTGCAGAGACAACAATTTTAAGTTTTTATGCTAATTTCTTATTCTTGATCTATCAACTCCAGGCAATATCTGCTGTCTCCTTGCTATAAAGGATGCGAAGACTTCTCACAGAATTTTCTACCTAAATTGCTGTCTTTTACCTCCTGATATTTATTAGCTCTGATCTTTTCAGTTCTTCTAGTGGTTGCCTTTTATGACTTTGGATAATATAGATAGCCCATATTTTCTAGCTGATTTTTATATATTATTCACTCCGTGCTATGAAAATCGAGTAAATCAGTACATATACCCATTGTTCCATTTTCTTCTTCCAATATTCCTTAGTTATGTTTTTATTTTTATATTGGCATTATTTGTAACATTCACATTTATAGCAGGATTCACTGTCTTCTAGCATCTCCATCAACTCCTGGTTCCTCTCAGGATAAAGTCCAAATTCTCTGCTGTAGTAAATAAAATCCTTACCTACCCAACCCCATCCTATCTCCCTGACCTAATCTGCAGTACAGTGAGTTCTCACTGACCTCATATGCACCATGAACTTTTATCTTCCTGGGACTTTGCACAGATGGTTAACTATAACTCTGAAACCGAAACTACTTCCCTTTCTGACAAACTCATACTCATGCTTCCAGACCCAGCTTCCATGGACCCTTTTACAGACGCCTTCCTGCTTCTCATTTTCCTAGGTGTCAATCCCTCCCCATGGGTTCCCACTGCCCTCTTCCTTCCTCTCTCAGGAGGCTTCATGTTGAGCTACGAAGCCAGGTTTATGCATCTGCTTCTGCTTCTGCTTCTGGAGTGTGGGCATTGAGAGTGTGCATTTTATTTCTGTGTCACTAGCACCCAGGGTAGTGTCCTCCCACAGAATGAATGATTGAATGAATGAACAAGAAAACTTTTTTTGTTTTTGTTTTTCAAGTCAGAATGTCACTCTGGAATGCAGTGGCATGATCATGGCTCACCATAGCCTCAACCTCCTGGTTTCAAATGATCCTTCTGTCTCAGCCTCCTGAGTAACTGGGGCTACAGGTTATGCCACCAAGCCTAGCTAATTTTTTTTTTTTTTTGGTAGATTCAAGGTCTTCCTATATATTGCCCAGGTTGGTCTTACATT
This sequence comes from Cephalopachus bancanus, assembly GCA_027257055.1. Classification (NCBI taxonomy): domain Eukaryota; kingdom Metazoa; phylum Chordata; class Mammalia; order Primates; family Tarsiidae; genus Cephalopachus; species Cephalopachus bancanus. The sequence goes on from JAPVLO010000057.1 coordinate 8,387,004, forward strand.
TCCTTTTTTGTTTGCTTGTTTTTTGAGTTGGAGTCTCATTCTGTTGCCCAGGCTGGAGTGCAGTGGCATGCAGTGGCATGGTACCTCCAACATCGACCTGCTGGGGTCAGGTGATCCTTCCGCCTCAGCCTTCCAAGTAGCCGGAACTACAGGTGCACGTTACCACGCCCGGCTAATTTTTTTTATTTAATGTAGAGATGAGTCTCACCAAGTTGCCCAGGCTGGTCTCGAACCCCTGGGTTTAGATAATCCTCTAACCTCGGCCCCCCAAAGTTCTGGGATTGCTGGTTTATGCCACTGCTCCTGGCCCTGGTCTTGAACTTCTGACCTCAAGTGATCCTCTTGCCTCGGCCTCTCAAAGTGCTGCGATTACAGCCAAGAAAAGATCTAACAGATAGATCAACCAGTGCATTTGGGATTTTCTTTGTTTCCTAAGTTGTGTTTAATAAGTGAACTTTCTGGTGGTTGTTTTCTGGTCTGTTTATGTTTTCTTTATTTTGAATAGTTTACCTCCATAGGGAAGAATAAATGAAGGCGACAATAATTTATCCTTGTATTGCTGGCAAACACCCTTTCTACACTGAGCCCAAGGGTGAGGAAGGAAAAGAAACTTATACACCAGATCATGGCTTTTTATTAATATATATACCACGTTAGACGTTTAAATGACAGCACAAAGAAAGGGTAACATTACTTTCTTTTTTAAAATTATTTTTATTATTTTTGAGTTGGAGTCTCACTCCGTGGCCCAGACTGGAGTGCACTGGCCGCTCCCAGCCACCGCAGCCTCGACCTGCTGGGCTCCCGCGATCCTTCCGCCTTAGCCTTCCAAGTAGTTGGAACTACAGGCACGCGCTACCATGCCCGGCTAATTTTTTTGATTTATTGTAGAGAAGAGGTCTTGCCAAGTTGCCCAGGTGGGTCTCGAACCCTTGGGCTCAGGCAATCCACTCACCTCAGCCTCCCAAAGCGCGGGATTACAGGCTGAGCCATCGAGCCCGGCTTGGTAACATTACTTTAAAGGATACTTGTTACCAAGTACTCTAAGTGAAAATAATGTGTCATTTATTCATTTAGTGAGAAATATGGAATTTCTTGAGGAATTCATAGGGGAAACTGAGGGAGAGTTTTATATCACTCTTATCGCTTCAACTTCAAATACCCCTAGACATCTATCTCTAGGGCCAGTGACTGTCTCCCTCTCTTGTTAATTGTTCTCCAACCTTAACAAGTATCTACATTTTCTCCAGCATTGTGCATGTAGCTGCTAGGAAAAAAAAAGATTTGTCTCTTTTTTTGTATGCTAAGCGAAAAATTTTTTTTTTCTCTTTTTGAGACAGAGTTTCTTTGTCACCCAGGCTGGAGTGCAGTTACACTGGCACAGCTTACTGCAGGCTTCAACTCCAGGGCTCCAGCAATCCTCCCACCTCAGCCTCCTGAGTAGTTGGGACTATAGGCATGTGCCACCTGACTTTCTTTCTTTCCTTCATTCTTTCCTCCCTCCCTCCCTCTCTTCCTCCCTCCCTTCTTCCTTCCTTCCTTCCTAGAGATGGAGTCTTACTATATTGCCCAGGTTGGTCTTGAACTCCTAAGCCCAAGTGATTCTCCTACCTTGGCCTCCCAAAGTGTTGGGATTACAGGCATAAACCACTGTTCCCAGCCAAAAGAATTAAAAGCAAGCAAACACTAAATATACCTTTAAGAAGAAAATCAATTCCCAGAAGTGGTATTTATGTAAAAAGATTCCTCAGATCTGCACGATCTAGTGTGAGTAAGCCTAGCATGTGACCACAGGTTCAGTTGAATTGGCACAGCTTCAGTTCTCTATTGACTAAAATCAGCCCACATGTTGATCTTCATCACTCATTAAATTTGTTACACTTCTAATTCCTACTACTATAAAATTGATGAAAGCCAATGGCAAAAAGCTAATGGATTGAGCACCCAGAGATAATTATAATTCTGTGTTCAGAGGCAGTATAGGTTTCTTTAAAAAAAGATATTTAGGCAATCTGAACCACTTTATAAAAGGTGAAGTGGTGTAGTGGAGAAGACCTGGAGCCTCATTGCCTGAGTTCAAATCCTGACTCTGCCGCTTTCTAGATGCATGACCTTGAGTATGTTGCATAACCTCTCCCATCTGCCAAAGGGGAATACTAATATGAATTAATAGATATATTGGGCTTAGAACAGTGCCTAACACTTCGCAAACACCTAATAACTACTAATAATTACTATTTTCTTTGTAAAAAAAATACGTAGAAACAAAAAGCAAATGGTCATTTCCCTTTGACAGTCATTATTAACCATTTAAAACATACCATTCCAGAGTATAAAATATGTATGTAGTTTTAACCAACAGAGCAATTGTTCAACAGGAGTATTGATGCTACTTTAAGGATAACTTGGTTCAACAAAACCTAACTGTGCAGTTTACAGTTTTTCAAAAAACATTTGCTCTAAAAGCCTTATTTCAATATTACTCCACAGTTTTTCAGTAGCAAGGAAGATATTGGAAGAAAACACAAGGTGATATAATTACCCAGCAATTCTTACATCAAATGTATTCAGATTCCACAAACTGTCATCATGATTCAGTATTCATGACAAGAATTCTGGGCAAATAGCCAAATTATGGGGCATATCTCTCTTTAACTTCATATATATATATATATATATATATATATATATATATATAATATGTCTTAAAATTGGCCTTCTATATTTTCTATTTCTGGTTGTTGAGGAAAAGGCTGTTGCTTAGCAACCAATTGTGTCTGCTTGGCTGATGTGTAAAATGGAAAAACCATGCAAATCAGAGGTAAATAATTCTGTCCATTAGGAGTGCTGAGTTACCATTTTTTAAATCTTTATTTTTCTGAAAGCCTACTTAGAACAAAAGTTTTTTGTGTGTTTGTTTACTTTTTTTTTGAGTTGGAGTCTCACTCTGTCGCTCAGTTTAGAGTACAGTGGCACGCTCATGGCCAACCCAGTGTCAACTTGCTGGGCTTTGGCGATCCTTCCGCCTCAGCTTTCTGAGTAGCCGGAATTACAGGCAAGTGCTACCACGCCCGGCTGATTTTTTGATTTATTGTAGAGATGAGGTCTCACCAAGTTGCCCAGGCGGGTCTCGAACCCGTGGACTCAGGCAATCCACTCACCTCAGCCTCCCAAGGCGTGGGATTACAGGCTGAGCCACCGAGCCCGGCTTATTTAGGTTTTTAAACTAACATTAGACATTAGAAAAAGAAAGGTTAAATCATATGGCAGTGAGAGTCTCCTGGCTGTTGTTAACAAAAACTGACTGACTAACTGAAGTGAAAGAATGTTTATTGGAGTGAGAGACTTGGTGCTGTTGGTGGGGTGCTCAGAATTGATGGGATGTTAGAGAACCAGGCTTGTATATGGGTCAGGACCTTGGGTTTTCCAAAAGACTCCCTGTGGTCACAGCCATTACTGTTTCCTTGTGTTTCTCACAAGGTTCAAAGCCCAAGGAGAGCACTGCCTGGCTCACTCCTCATATGCCTGCTCCTTGTCTGGGATGGGTCGGGAGCCAGGAAGGATCTGGTCCCTTCAAAGTCCACGGAGGCGTGCATCTTGATTTATAGGACTGAACACTGCACACAGAGGAGATTTCCTTTCTCTAAAAGGAATTTTGGGTGCTATTAGAAAGAAAGAAATGGATGCTAGAGATGTATATAAAGAGATACAAGTATATATTGTGGAGATATACATAGTTGATTCTTAAACAATGTGGCGGTTGGGGCACTGAATCCCCAACCCGCACAGTCAAAAATTTGAGTAACTTTTGATTTCCCTGAACTTAACTACTAATATCCTACTGTTGACCAGAAGCCTTACCAATAACATAAACAGTAGATTAACACATGTTTTGTATGTTATATATATCACATACTGTATTCTTACTATAAAGTAAGCTAGAGAAAAGAAAATGTTATTAAGAAAATCATAAGAGGCCAGGTTGGGCGGCTCATGCCTGTAATCTTAGCACTTGGGGAGGCTGAGGTGAGAGGATTGACTGAACCCAGGGGTGTGAGACCAGCCTGGGAAACTTGGACCTCGTTTCTATAATTAAAAAAAGAAAACTACACGTGGCACGTGCGTGTAGTTCCAACTACTTGGAAGGCTGAGGCAGAAGGATTGCTTGAGACTAGCAGGTCGAAACTGTGGCAGCCTTGAGCATGCCCCTGCACTCCAGCCTGGGTGACAGAATGAGACTCCGACTCAAAACAAAACAAAACAAAAAAAGAGAAATACATTTATAGTGCTGTTATGTATTCATCCATAGTGTAAGTTTATTTCATCCTTTTACAAGATGAATCGTCTGTCTGAAATGAGGGCAGCCGCAGTAGTAGACCTCAGTCTATAGTCTACATCAAGCAGTTCAGCCTTTTCTCAGAATGCTGTGATTTTTCTCTTCTTGAGAGTACTTTGAGCATTACTAGTGCACTTGGTTTGGGTCCTGTAGTACTGTTCAAGGTGTATATTAAACATGATGAAAAATACAGAAGGGCCACAATAGACCATGTTTACTGTGACAGGCAGTTTGCTGGAGATGAACTATACATGTGGATATGATCAGCATCACAGGGGGGTGTTTCAAGTGAATGCTCACAACACATGGGCTCACTGCAATAACAACAGGAGGGGACTATAAAATTATTACAGCAGGACAGTTCATTTTCTGCAGTTGTGCATTAATACTACATCTTTAGGTTTGTTTCCATTTCTCTTATCTGCAAATAGTGTCACTCATGGTCTGTGTTTAAATTTTAACTTTTTATAATAGATTTGTGCATATTTATGGCAGTAAAAAATAAAATAGACTAGTATCTACATATACTTTATGCATTCATGACATACTTAACTTTTTCTTAATTTTTAAAAAATAATTTTAGGCCATGTGATTTGTCTTTGAGTTTTTTTTCAAATTGTCACAAATCTCTAAGTATTTTTCCAGTATATTTATTGGTAAATATTTATGTATATGTGAGCCCACATATACATAATTATTTACTATGGTAAGTCGTTAGTGTCTACCATTAACTCATCTGTGACCTAATTGCATTTTTTCTCCTCATGTTCCTGACCTCTAAAGTAGATATAAAAGTCATCAACTAAAGTAGATATAAAAGTCATCAATATAAAAGCCATCAACCGATTTACTAGGTAAAAATTATCATTTAGTTGGTGGTATCTAGATTTTTTTAGCCTGAGAGGTAGTAAGTATGGTTAGAATTTTAAAAACAGTGGTGTTTTTTGCATGTTTTTATATGCAATTTCAGTTAATTTTTAAAATTTATTTATTTATTTTTGAGTTGGAGTCTCACTCTGTTGCCCAGACTGGAGTGCAGTGGCTGCTCCCGGTCACTGCTGGGCTCTGGCAATCCTTCCGCCTCAGCTTTCCAAGTAGCTGGAACTACAGGTGCGTGCTACCACGCCTGGCTGATTTTTTGATTTACTGTAGAAATGAGGTCTCACCAAGTTGCCCAGGCAGGTCGCAAACCTGCGGGCTCAGGCAATCCACTCACCTCAGCCTCCCAAAGGTGCAGGATTACAGGCTAAGCCACCAAGCCCGGCTGAGTTAATTTTTATAATTTGAAGCTTTATCTTTATATTATTCAAGTATAATATAATATCAAAAGACATTGAGAAAAATCTATAGAACCACCAAAAACTAAATCAAGAAGAGAACCCAGTCATAGAGTCTAACTTTTTACACAATGTAGAATCAAGCCCAAAGTCAATGAGTCAAATTGTTCTTTTCAAATGCTGTTACTAGATTTTTGATTCAAGGAAAAACTCATTAAATGGTGAAAGAATTTGCACCTAGTTCTGTGGTAAAATACTTTGGTTTTCACTTACTTGACTATCAACAATACTCCTTGTCATTGAACCCCCCAAAATAAAAACAATTCTGTTATAATGTGAATCTGCCACTTGAATATTCTGATAGTGGCTAGTGAAAATAAATGGCCAGTCTCTTCAAATCTTCTCTCTGTCTTAGGGCACCAGGTCAGCTCTGGAAACAAAGGCCGAACCATAGTCTTAGACAAGATACAAGTTTATTTCTTTCTCACAGAATAATCAAGCTTAAGTAGATTATACGGCAGTTTCATGGTGCAAGGGATCAGGCTCTTTCTATCAAGTTGCCTTGCCATCCTCAACATGAAATTTCCATCTTATGGCCTGATGTGGGTGCTCCTGCAACTGACATGTCTACTTTTTAACCAATAGTAAGGGGAGGAAGGCAGAGGGAAGGGCATACATCCTTTCGGCTTATATCATTGGCCAGAGCTAGTTACATGGCCACACCTAGCTGCAAGAGAAGTGGGAAATATAGTTCTTAGTTGTTATAGATTGGTATAGGGGGAGTTTCCATAACACATTCATTACCATCTTATTGTACTACTTATTAAAAATAACAATAACAACCCAAATGTCAGTCCAAAGAAACAAACCCTGAATCAAATCGACTAATATCAGAAAAGAGTGAGTAAAATTCTTAGAGTGTATATTCTCTAAATATAAATTAAACTGTTGTCTTTCAAACAATCAGGATAGTATATATTGTGTGCTAAAGAAGTAATTTACCTGCTGACAGACACCTCAGTGTTCTAATATTCTCAGAAGTTGGATATGAAGGGCATCTTGAAGTGTAATTCTGCCACTTTTGGACTTCTTATTTAACCTGCGTGTTGCTGAAATCCTACACAAGTGTTTCAGATGATTCTCTGAAAAATATCAAAAGCCCTACAAATATATGTTCCCTATGTTCCAGAAATACTACTTCTAGAAGTTTATCCTGAGAAGAACATTGAGGATGAAGGAACAGATTTATAAGAATATTTATTGCAAAGTGGTTTGTTGAAACGAAAGATTAGAAATAACCTAAATAGCCGGGATCTGTGGTTCAGTCTGTAATCCCGCACTTTGGGAGGCCGAGGTGAGAGGATTGCCTGAGCCCGCGGGTTTGAGACCCGTCTGGGCAACTTGGCGAGACCTTATCTCTACAATAAATAAAAAAAAAGAAATAGCCTAAATATCCCCAAACACATAAATTATTTTATAGTCATATGATAGAATGCCATACTGCCATTAAACATAATAAGTATGAAATATATCTATTGACATGGAAAGATGCTCACTATATATCATTAAATGAAATATGCAAACTAGAAAGCAATATGTATAATATTATCTGAAGTTTATACTTTAAATCTATGAATATTATTTTTTACTTTGTTTATAATTGACACATAATTATGCATGTTTATGGGATACAGTGTGATATTTTAATACGTGTACATTGTATAATGATTGCATCAGGATAGTTGGTATGTCCATAACCTCAAACCTTTATAATTTCTTTGTGGTAATGACTTACAATATCTTCTTTTCCAGCTACCTTGAAATGTACAATACATTGTTATCAGCTATAGTCATCTTACTATGCAATGGAACAGCAGAACTTATTCTTCCTGTCTAACTGTAAATTTGCATCCTTTTACTGGCCTCTCCCCATATTCCCCTTGAGCCCAAGAGATCAAGAACAGAATGGACAACATAACAAGACCTCATCTCTCCAAAAAAACCAAAAAGTTAACTGGACATAGTGATGCTCACCTGTACTCTCAGGTTACTCAGGAGGCTGAGGTGAGAGGATCATCTGAGCCCAGGAAGTCAAGCTTACAGTAAGCCATTCAACTATTCAGCTCTCTACTTTGTGAGATCAACTTTCCTAGATTCCACAAATAACTTCAGTCCTGAGAGTTGTCTTTCTGTGCTTGACTTATTTCATTTAATATTATGTCCTCCAGGTTCATTCGTGTTGCTGCAAATGACAGGATTTCATTCATTTTTCATAGCTGAATAGTATTCCATTGTGTGTATCTACCACATTTTCTTTATCCATTCGTGTGTTGATGGATACTTAGGTTGATTCCATCTCTTGGCTACTGTGACTAGTGCTGCACTAAACATAGGAGTGTAGATATCTCTCTAACATATTGATGTAAATTCGTTTGGATATATACCCAAGCAGTGGAATTGCTATGTCACATGATAGTTCTAGTTTTAATTTTTTGAGGAATCTCCATATTGTTTTCCACAATGGCTGTATTAATCTACATCCCCACCTACAATGTATACAAGTTCCTCTCTTTCTGCATCCTGACCAACATTTGTTATTTTTTGTCTTTTAGATAGTAGCCATTCCAACTGCAATAAGGTGAAATATCATTGTGGTTTTGATGTGTAGTTCCCTGATAATTAATGATGTTGAGCATTTTATTTGTATGTCTTGTTTTGAGAAATGTTCATTCAGGTCTTTCACCCATTTAAAAATCAGATTATTTGCTTTTTTTGGTTCTGGGTTATTTGAGTTCCTATGTACTGGGGGTACCAAAAAATGTACACATTTTAAGAAATGTTATCTATGTATTACTTTTTCGAAGTTGAATTGAATTACGGTAGCAATGTATAGTATGACATTCACTCAAAAGGTAGTGTTAATCTTTTGTTATCAGTGAGACCTCGCCTCTACAATAAGTAAAAAATTAGCCAGGTGTGTTAGCACGCACCTGTAGTTCCAGCTACTTGGAAGGCTGAGGCGAAAGGATTGCCGGAGCCCAGCAGGTTGACGCTGGTTGGCCGTAAGTGTGCCACTGCACTCTAGCCTGGGTGACGGAGTGAGACTCCGACTCAAAAAAATAAAATTGAGTATCACAATTCTATTTTTGAAAGCAGGATTTATTGGGAAGACAGAAAAGCTCCCACAGTGGGAGGGGACCGAGGGGGTTGCCTGAGTATTACAATTTTAATACAGTTTTTTCCTTTCTTAAAATGTGGACGGCCCGGGGCGGTGGCTCATGTCTATAATTCCAGCACTTTGGGAGGCTGAGGTGAAAGGATTGCCTGAACCTGTGGCTTCAAGACCAGCCTGGACAACTTGGCGAGACCTCATCTCTACAATAAATAAAAAACTTAGCCAGGCACGGTGGCATGTGCCTGTAGTTCCAGCTACTTGGAAGGCTGAGGTGGAAGGATCACCTGAGCCCAGCAGGTCAAGGCTGTGGTGGCTGGAAGCATGCCACTGCCCTCTAGCCTGGATGACAGAGACTCCAACTCAAACAAACAAACAAACAAACAATAAAATGTATATACTTTTTTTTGGCACCCTCTGTATTCTGGATAAAGTCCTTATTGAGTGCATAATTTGCAAATATTTTACTCCATTTTGTAGGTTGTCTCCTCACTGTGTTAATTGTTTCCTTTTCTGTGCAAAAACTTTTTAGTTTGATACAATCCCATTTGCCTATTTTTGCTTTTGTTGCCTATACTTTGGAGGTCTTGTCTAAAAAATCTCACTCAATCCAATGTCATTAAGCAATTCCCCTGTTCTTACATTTAAGTTGTTAGTCCAGTTTGAGTTGATTTTTATATAAGGTGAGCAATAAGGGTCCAGTTTCACTCTTCTGAATGTGGGGGATGTAATTTTCCTAGAACCATGTATTTGAAGAAACTGAAGGGCTTGTTCTTGTCATTTTGCTCAAAAATTAGTTGATTGGTTGGCTGTAAATGAATAGATTTACTTCTGTGCTGTCTATTCTATTCCATTGGTCTATGTGTCTGTGTTTATGCCAGTACCATGCTGTTTTGGTTACAATAGCTTTGAGGTTTACAAATATCTCAAAGCTATTGTAAACTCTCTCTCTATATATATTGTTTGCAATATATTAAATATAATTAAACTATGCTATATATTAAACTCTCTCTCTTTATCTATATATATGCACATTTTAAGAGATTTATCTATGTTTTACTTTCTTTGATATATATAGATAGATTTTAATATATATATACATATATGTGTGTGTGTGTGTATATATATATATACATATATATATATACATATATATATATACATACAGAGAGAGAGAGAGAGAGAGAGAGAGAGAATGTGTGTGTCAAGGTCTCATTCTGTCACCCAGACTAGGGTGCAGTGGCATGATCATAGCTCACTCGCTTCTACCTCATAGCTCACTCGCTTCTACCTCCTGGGTTCTGGCAAGCCTCCCATCTCAGCCTCCTGTGTAGCTGGGACTGCAGGTGACTGCTACCATGCCCAACTAATTTTTTTATTTTTTGTAGAGATGAGGTCTTGTTATGTTACCCAGGCTGGTCTTGAACCCCTGGGCTCAAGTAATTTCCCTCCTTTGCCTACCAAAGTGCTGGGATTACAGACTTGAACCACTGCACCTGGCTTTGTAGTATATTTTGAAGTCAGGTAGTATGATACCTCCAGTTGTTTTTTTTCTCCTCATGATTGCTTTGCCTATTTGAGGTCTTTTGTGGCTCCCTACAAATTTTAGAATCTTTAAAAATATTTCTGTGAAGAATGTCATTGGTATTTTGATAAGGATTGCTTGAATTTGTAGATTGGTTGCTTGGTCACCTCAAGGACAGTCACACCTTTTTCCACATACAGAGTCAGATTTTAGATGATCTTAAAGACCAACGGCCTGAGTTTTATTCTGTAAGTAATGGGGTTCACTGTAAGTTTTAAAGAAATGGTACAGAATAAGGATATATTCCCTTCTTTACTCTATCTCAACATTTCTACACAATACATGCTTATAAAACCCCTGCTGAGTATTCAAATAAAGGAATAATCAAACGGCTAAGATAATGGGAGAGAAATTCATGTAATACCCTGGAATGGAAGACCTGTGTAAATAGGTAGCTAAAGACTGGATGGAGGAGAAGTGGAGCCAGAGAGAATCCTGGATTTTGTGTTTGGGGACCAGGAACAAATGATCAAGAGAAATTGGAAGTCAGAAGAATTAACTTTTAGTTCTGAAAAATAATATGACTTTTTAATGTAGGTTGTCTATGAATAAGAAGACATGTAATAGGTAGTTAAAAATGAGAATGTGGAAATTCAGAAAGAGGGCAAAGATATTTATGGAGAGTTAAGAATTATCCCGGCTGGGCTTGGGGGCTCAGCCTGTAATCCCAACACTTTTGGAGGCCGAGGCAAGTGGAGTACCTTAGCCCTCAAATTCAAGACCAGCCCAGGCAATTTGGTGAGACCGCGCCTCTACAATAAGTAAAAAATTAGTCAGGTGTGTTAGCACGCGTCTGTAGTTCCAGCTACTTGGAAGGCTGAGGCGGAAGGATTGCCGGAGCCCAGCAGGTTGATGCTGGTTGGCCGTAAGTGTGCCACTGCACTCTAGCCTGGGTGACAGAGTGAGACTCCGACTCAAAAAAAAAAAAAAAAAAAGAATTATCCCATAAACAGACTGCTTGAAATTTGAGGATGGATGCTTAGAGAAAAGAATTAAGAGAATTAAACTAACCTGCATTTAAGGGGAAGGAGCACAAAGGGCAGCTAATGAAGCAAACAAAGAGAGCCTGGCCACTGGGGAGGACCCTCCACTCTTCCCTCACAGCCCCAAAATGACTCTCTTCAGGTGGTTCCAAGCATCTTGTACATACTCTGTCACCAAACTCTTCCAGAGAGTTCAAAATAAAGTACCAATGAGAAATTTTCAAACATATCAGAAAAACGGAGAACAATGTAATGAACACATTGTCTCTATCACCCAGCATATCAGTCAGAGTTCAACAAATAAAGCAGAACCACATGGGTGGGCAAACACATCTGTGTGTATGCATATACATATGTAATTGTGCCGTGGTGAGAACTGGTTGCGCAGTCTCTGAAAGGCTGTTGTCCTCACATCTCTGCTGGAGTTTGAAGTGCACAGGACAGCACTCAGGAGAGGAAGATGAGTGGGAGTAGGAAGACACTGGAGCGCGCAAGGGCGGTGGACTGACTGAAGCTTGTGTCGCCTCTGGCCTTTGTGGTGTATGTGATGTGTCCTGCACAAGCCAGGGCCCTTTATCACAGAGCTAGATAAACACACCCAGCTCTGGAGCTGGCGGACTGCAGGCCTGTCCACCGTCTCACACCTATGTGGTGAGCAAATGACAGCTATGAACTATAAAAATGGCCCCAGTTTCACTTTATCCTCCAAATCCTACACAAGTATGTCTCTGTGGTTCATAAGTGAGGGAAACATAAGTGAGAGATATTATGCCTAGGCTTCTCTTCCCCAAACATGCATGAAGATGATAAAGTGAGTGAAGGAATAAATGAAATATTTTGTCTTCTAATCATTTTGTGCTTAAAAGTCGAGATTTTCTGTTTCTTTCTCTAAACCATGAGCTTCTTGAGAAAAGGGTCTTTGTCTTATTTAACTTGTACCTCACATGTATAAGTATCTTATAAATACTTGTTGCTGGGCGCTGTGGCTCAAGCCTGTAATCCCAGCACTTTGGGAGTCTGAGGCGAGAGGATTGCCTGAGCCCACGGGTTTGAGACCAGCCTGGGCAATATGATGAGACCTCGTCTCTACAATAAATCAAAAAACTAGCTGGGCATGGTACCACGCACCTGTGGTCCCGGCTACTTGGAGGGCTGAGGCAGAAGGATAGCCTGAGTCCAGCAGGTTGAAGCTGTGGTGGTCATGAGCAGCGTGCTACTGCACTCCAGCCTGGGCAACAGAGTGAGACTCCAACTCAAAAATAAAAATAAAGATAAATAAATAAATAAATGCTTGTTGACTAAATAATGAACGACTTTTATAAGAATGAGTAGAAAACTAGAAAAAACAAGACTGATAGTGAGCTTGGAAAGACCTGGATTTGGTTTCAGGGAAACAAAATATGAAACCAGTTACCAGAACTAAGTTGCAATCAGTTTTTGCTTGAGGAATTGGATTCAAGAATTGCCAGTGCTGAGGCTGAAGTGCAGAGTCTGAAGCCGACATGCAGAAATGTCACCTCAAAGGGGGAAGGAAAAGAAGGAAGAACAGCCCATCAGCCTTGGACTGCAGGTGGATGAAGGAGAGGATGTGTTTGGTGTCTGCCATATCTTTTTTTTTTTTTGAGTTAGAGTCTCACTCTCTCGCCCAGACTGGAGTGCAGTGGCCGCTCCTGGCCACCGCAGTCTCGACCTGCCGGGCTCCGGCGATCCTTCCGCCTCAGTCTTCCAAGTAGCTGGAACTACAGGTGCGCGCTACCACGCCTGGCTCATTTTGATTTATTGTAGCGATGAGGTCTCGCCAAGTTGCCCAGGTGGGTCTCGAACCCGCGGGCTCAGGCAATCCACTCACCTCAGCCTCCCAAAGGCGCGGGATGACAGGCTGAGCCACCGAGCCCGGCTTGCCGTATCTTTTCATCCTTCAATGACACCTTTGTCCATGTCACTGATCTTTCTGGCAAGGAGACCATCTGCTGTGTTTCAAGGAACCTGAAGGTGAAGGTCAACTGCTATGAGTCCTTGCTGTGCCTGTCATGCTGGATGTGGCCCAGAGGTGCAAGCAGCTAGGCATCATGACCATACATACCAAACTGCAAGACATGGGAAAAAACAGGACCAAGAACCCTGGACCTAGGGCCAAGTCAATCTTCAGAGTCCTTGCCTGCTTGGGTATGAAGATTGGGTGGATTGAGGATGTCACCCCATCCCCTCCAACAGCCTTAGGAGGGGGGGTCACTGTAGTCACCATCTGTGAATAGGAATCCTTAAAATATTTGTTAATAAATTGACTTCAAGCTGGGCTCGGTGGCTCAGCCTGTAATCCCGCGCCTTGGGAGGCTGAGGTGAGTGGATTGCTTGAGCCCGCGGGTTCGAGACCCGCCTGGGCAACTTGGCGAGACCTCATCTCTACAATAAATAAAAAATTAACCAGGCATGGTAGTGCGCACCTGTAGTTCCAGCTACCTGGAAGGCTGGGGTGGAAGGATCGCTGGAGCCCAGCAGGTCGAGGCTGCGGTGGCCGGGAGCGGCCACTACACTCCAGTCTGGGCGTCAGAGTGAGACTCCAACTCAAAAATAAATAAATAAATAAATAAATAAATAAATAAATAAAAAATAAATTGACTTCATGTAATCTCTCTCTCTCTCTCTCTCTCTCTCTCTCTCTATATATATATATGTTTTAAAGAGTTTCCATCTCCATAAAGTCATTTCTTCTTAATCTTTTTTTCCATGACGCTTCTATGGTAGAAATATCCATCCTTTCTTTGTGTTCCACTGTTGTAGCTTGTATACATTTCTACCACAGTACCCGTACTTTATCTTTCATTTGTTTATATGTCTTTCTTCTTCTATTAGAACCAAATTTCTTGAAAGAAAGGGCCAGTCATTAATCTTTATATTCTCAAACACTTAACAGACACTTCAGAGTTAGTTGTCAAGTAAATGCAAATAAAGAAGAATATCCAAGGTTATTTAACAGGGTACAGTCTGGAATAGGATTACCAATATCACTCCTGACTGCAAGTGGCAGACTTGAACTTGAACCAGAGTGGGCAAAATGGCAACCATATTAGCTCGCACAATGAAACTACCCAGAGGCAGGAACCACAGAGTCTGGGGATCTGACGACATTAGGACTCATTTTATTTACCTTCGTATGTTAACCTCATTCTCTCAAGGCTGTTTTCCCACACAGCTAACATATTCCCAGCTTCTTCCCTGAGAGGAAAGAGCTCATTTTGTCTAGAAGCTAAGTTTAAAAATTCTGAGAAAAATGCTCTCTGTCTGTGGGAGGAGAAAGGAGGAATATGAGTTACATGTGGGGTACTGTTATTGACAGGTATCATTAGAACCACATGGCTGGTATCATTAGAACCCCACATGGGGTGGGGAAGAAGAAATTCCCCCAAAGACATGTGGTGCAGGGTCACCAAAGCAGAGACAACCGTGGCATGTGTGCCTTTTAACTGCAAAGAGATTAGAGCAGACAGGAAGTGCTAAACAACCAAAATTCAGTCACCAATTTTACAAACATTTATCACTGCCACACAAGAAATGAACATAAACATAATCTTTATCCTAAAGAATTTTATAATCCATGAAAGGATTAGAAAGTACACAGGTAATTATGATTCAAGAAAGAACATAGTAATGATCACAAAAACGCTTACAAAGTGCTCTGGAGAGTTCAGTGCAGAGGGAGAGACCATGTTGATTTGAATAGGAAAGGTGAGGCAGTAGTTTGGACCTCCTGGAACATTAGCATTTTGATAGGCAGAGATGGAACTTTGGACAGGTGGTGAGCGGCCAAGCCATCTAGCTGAAACCACACGAGGAAGTCTCCTACTTGGGAGAGTTGTGCTGAGGGCATGAGGGGAGCTGCTAAGAATCTAGCTGCACACTGAAAGTGTGGATGAAAGTTACATTATGGAAGTCGTTGAGTGCCAGGGTAAGGAATGTGTGCTAATTATCCCATGCTTTCTGTCACAGAAACCAGTGAGAGCACCAGTCTAGAGAAGGATTTTGATCTCTGGACGTGTCTAATTGCAGAGCTCTCACAGAAGTGCGACTGTATCTGAAAGGAGAATTAGGTGCCTGCTGCATTGTTTCTTTCAGCACGTCTGCTGTTAGAATATGTACAGAAGACTGACACAAAAAGTTGGCAACATATAGCTTAAAGTGGGAGAATTAAGCAAGAAGATCATTTTCATTTATTCATTTATTTTTTGTTTTTATTTTTTTGAGTCAAGGTCTCACTCTGTTGCCTAGGCTGGAGTGTAGTGGCATAATCACTTCTTACTGCAGCCTCAGTCTCCTGGGCTCCTTCCACCTCAGCCTCCTGAGCAGATGGGACTACAGGCACACATCACCATGCCTGGCTAATTTTGTGATTTATCATAGAGACAAAATCTTGCTATGTTGCCTAGGGTGATCTCGAATTCCTGGGCTCAAGCAATCCTCCCACCTTGGCCTCCCGTTACTGAGATTACAGGCGTGAGCTGCCATGCCTGGCTGGGATGTTTTTTTTTGATTAATTCCAAATCTTGAGCTCCATCTCAGACTTACTAAATCAAAAACTTTGGGAGTGGGGCCTAGTAGTCTGTGTTATAAGAAGCCCTTCATATGATGCTGAAGGATGCTGAAGTTTGAGAACCACTGTGTGGTAGGCTGAAAATATATCTACCTCTTCATCTCTGGAACCTATAAAGATATTATTTGGCAAAAGGGTCTTCGCAAATGTGATTAAAGATCCTGAGACAAGAGATTATCCTGGATTACACAGATGGTCCTACATATCATCACAAGTATCCTTATAAGAGAGAGACAGAGGGAGATTACACACACACAAGAGCAGGAGGCAATATGATCACAGAGCAGAGCCACAAGTTTAGGAATGCTGGCAGCCACCAGAAGCTAGAAAAGGAAGTGAATGGATTATTTCCCAGAGTTTGTGGAAGGAGTGCGGGTGGCTGTGCTGACACTTTGATTTTAACCCAGTAAAACTTATTTCAAATTTCTGGTCTTTAGAACTGTGAAAAAATACATTTCGGCCAGGTACAGTGGCTCAGCCTGTAATCCCAGCACTTTGGGAGGCCAAGGTGAGAGGACTGCCTGAGCCTGGGGGTTCTAGACCAACCTGGGCAACTTGGTAAAACCTCATCTCTACAATAAATGGCATAAGCCTGTAGTTCCAGCTACTTGGAAGGCTGAGGTGGAAGGATCGCCTGAGTTGAACAGGTTGAGGCTGGGGTGGCCCTGTGTGTGTCACTGCACTCCTGCCTAGGCGACAAATGTGAGATTCCAATTCAAAAAACAACTACAGCAAAAAACATTTCTGTTGTAAACCACTGAATCTGTCACAGAAGCCACCGGAAACTAATATACTCTGAAATAAAGAATGAAAGACTTTAGGCTAAAGTACTTAACAATGTATTAGATTCTTACAAGAAAATATACTTGCTATTCTATTACTAAAAGAAGTTCTAAAATTAGTGATTCTTTTGTGTTAAGTAAAATTTGCTACATCTAAAACATTTTTCCTAATGCAACTTTCCATCAAAAATGTTCAAGTGTTATAATTTTCATAATGTTTGCATCAAAGATGGCCTTTATATATCTTGATTTTCATATGAAAGCTAATCCCACAGGAAAGGAAACAAATTCTGTTGACAAGAGAAAAAGAAAACAGGAGATATTTTGCTTATAGGTGAGATTTGCATAGGTTAGAGAGCTAACTTTATATGATAACTATTTGTGTGCCTAATCCATAATTGTATCTCATATCTTTAAAATAAATAAAATAAAAAACTGTAATAAAGCTTCTTTTATGAATAGGTAAATGTTCTTGGGAAATATTTTAAGATGTTTGGAACATCTTTTTTCTTTTTTTCATTCTGTCACCCAGGCTGGAGTGCAGTGGCACACTCATGGCTACCACAGCCTTGACTTGTTGGAATCAGGAAATCCTACAGCCTCAGCCTTCCAAGTAGCTGGAACTACAGGTGTGCATTGCCATGCCTGGCTAATTTTTTGACTTATTGTAGAGAGGAGGTCTCATCTAGTTGCCCAGGCTAGTCCTGAAATCCTGGGCTCAGGCAGTCTTCTTGTCTTGGCCTCCCAAAGTGCTGGGATTATAGACGTGAGCCACCATTCCTGGCCTTGGAACATCTTAATACTTGTAATAATTTATTTTTCTGCACAATGCTTCTCAGACCATTGTCATATATATGTATATATACCCATTTAATTCTTGCGACTGTATGAGCTGAGCAGGGGAGATATTTTTATTTTTCTTGTATTACAGATTTTTTAAATGATGCTCAAAAAAGTTAAATGACTGGCCCAAGGTCACAAAAAAGGTAGATACTAGATTTGAGGTTAGAAACGGCCTAAAGCTCCGGTACAATGCTATTTTCAGAGTTTCAGGTCTCCCTAGCTGACCTCAACGAGGCATATTCATGTTTGTGGTTAGTTACACTCTGGCTCAGAGACACTGCGATCTATTTCAATCAATTCAGCGGGCATTGCTGAGCATGTATTGTGTGTCTGGAACCGTGCTAGGTCACCTGGGGGAACACAGAGAAAGTGCCAACTATGCCACTACTAGGCAGGAAATGCCTATTGAAATGAAATGAATAACGAGGAGAAAGAATAAAACCAAATGCTACAATCTGGGAGAATTCAAGCAGATAAACTTTGAAGAATGTATCTGATTCAGGAGGTGAAAAGTGGAAAAACATTGCAGGAGGCAGAAGGGCGTGTGTGTGTGTGTGTGTGTGTGTGTGTGTGTGTGTGTGTGTGTGTGTGTGTGTCAGGGGCGAAGCAGCATGAGCAAAAAGTGTAGAGGCTGAACTAACAGGTGCGACCAAGAGAAAGTGAAGTGATGACCTATCTGCCGGAAGCACTGTGCATGTGTCAATGAGTAAAACAGAAGCTGCCTTCTCGGCTCGCCTGGCCTCTGACCATCACATGGCAACTGAGAATCTTTGCTGTTTCCAGTGAAGCACTCTAGAAAAGCAAGAGAAAAGCACTACTTACACACAAAAATTGAAGCAGTTAAAAAAACCTCCCTTTCTGCCCAGTTCTCGCATTCTCATCTTATAGCTCTGCTCCTGTTTTCTGAGGGTCAACAGGTATGTGTGTATGTGTATGTGAATGTATTTGAACCCTTGACTGTAAAGTTCCTTCTAGGAAAGAGATGTCTTTGTTTTTTTTTTTTTTTTTTCTTCTTTTTTTCCTAGTTGGAGTCTCACTGTCGCCCAGACTGAAGTGCAGTGGCCACTCCCGGTCACCGCAGTCTTGACCTGCTGGGCTCCGGTGATCCTTCCACCTCAGTCTTCCGAGTAGCTGGAACTACAGGCGCGCGCTACCACGCTCGGCTAATTTTTTGATTTATTGTAGAGATGAGGTCTCGCCAAGTTGTCCAGGCGGGTCTCGAACCTGCGGGCTCAGGCAATCCACTCAACTCAACCTCCCAAAGCACGGGATTACAGGCTGAGCCACCGAGCCCGGCTGTCTTTGTTTTAAGAGTTCAAGGCAAGGACACAGTCTACAAGATCGGGAAATCAAAGTTATGTGCAGTAAAGTGACATGAATTAGGGAGTTAGCTGGAGAAAGAGGGTAGGGGACAAAGTAGGAAGGGAGGTAGTAGGCAAAGGAGGAGGCCAGAGCCTGAGGAGAAAGGATAAGTGGTGAGAAATTTCTGGGGCCAGAGTGGTGGAGGTGATTTTAAGAACAAGGATAATTCTTTTTTAGTTTTAAGTAAAGGATATTTTACTTTTATATTGTTTTGATGTTTCCATGTAAATCTTCTCCATTGCCCTAACTCTTCCATAAAAGTTAGATCAGAAGCTGGAACTGGTGGTATTTGGGGGAAGTACATAAAGAGAGGTGTGGATGTGAAGGACTCGGGGCCATGTCCAGCGTGGGGCAACAACAATCGCAGCACTTACAATGGCAAGATGACCCACAGACCAGATGGAGTTGAAGTCCTTGGTGACAGAGAGAAATCGCCAGGTGCAGTGGCTCATGCCCGTAATCTCAGCACTTTGGGAGGCAGAGGCAAGAGGATTGCCTGAGCCCAAGGGTTTGAGACCAGCCTGGGTAACTTGGCGAGATCTCGTCTCCACGAAAAATCAAAAAATTAACTGGGCGTGGTGGTGTGTACCTGTTGTTCCAGCTATTTGGAAGGCTGAGGCAGAAGGATCGTCAGAGCCCAGCAGGTCGAGGCTGCGGTGGCCAGGAGCGTGCCACTGCACTCCAGCCTGGGTGATAGAGTGAGACTCCAACTCAAAAAAAAAAAAAAAAAAAAGGACGGGGGGAGAGAATTCTAGGGACATGGTCCTCCTTCCCCCCAGATGCTGGAGAAATTGGAAAGGATGTTGAGTTTTCCATTTCACATTGGACGGGGTTTCAGCCAATTTCATTTGATTCAGATTGGACATGATGACTCCTGCATATATCTATCTGGGTTATGCCAGCTATGGTCAGTCGCTTGCAGTGATGTTCCAGTCTCTGCTTCTCTGTGCTACTCCGCCACTATGGAAAGGTCTGTTTGTTGGAAAACAGCATATTTTCCCCAAGTGCCAGGATTACAGGCGTGAGCCACCGCCGGGCGACAGAGCCAGCTCCTAGAGGAGGAGGTAGAGCTAGTTTGGTCACATGTACAGTCTCCAGAGAGTGACTCAGGTTTGGCTTCTCTTGGCTCCAGAGTCTATTTTCTGTTTACCAAGGGATTAATCATGGTTTCCAAATTGGTCTGCCAGGACGCCAGCAGGCCTGGTTAAAGACAGCAGAGGTGCTGGGTCTGGGATTTTTCCATGTCCCATTTAGGGATTTTCGGCAGGATAACGAAGGGATGTGCTTCCTCCTTTCTGGCTGCCCAGCAAATTATCGAGGGTCCCATCACTTGTCTCATTCTGATCTCGGGTCCAGGTTTAAAACACACCAGGTTTATAGCAACTGAGCTGAGATGTCTCAGTTCTTTCTTTTTCTGTCAGCATAAGAGTACATTCATGGTGTCTGATTAACCAAATTTGGTGGCTACTTCAATTAATTTACAGTACCTAGTTAATAAATAACCAACATGTGCTAGGCTATAAAAGGCTACATTTAATTTTCTAGGGAAATCAGGAGGGTTTGGGGATACTGTATAAAGATATATCTATCTAGCTATCTTCCATTCTTACAAAAGAGGCTTGGGCCTGTCTTTCTGCTAGATTCACTACAACCCTGTGAGGATATACTTTTGCAGTATAATCATACACAAGCAATGAATCAACACAGTGTTTTCTTGAGCCTGGTGGTAATATCATGGGAGAAGTCTTTTGGAAAGCTGAAGCAATAATTGATTTTGCTCTCATTTGTTGGGTTGTTTACCATAGGAAGTGGCTTGATTGTTTTGCACTGAAACTACTTCCACAGATACCCAGACAGCATTTTTTCCCGAGGATAACAAAAAGGCTTTTGAAAACACCATATATTTTTTTTTTCTTTTTTGGGTTGGAGTCTCATTCTGTTGCCCAGACTGGAGTGCAGTGGCTGCTCCCAGCCACCGCAGCCTAGACCTGCTGGGCTCCGGTGATCCTTTCGCCTCAGCCTTCCACGTAGCTGGATCTACAGGCACCCGCTACCACGCCTGGCTAATTTTTTTGATTTATTGTAGAGATGAGGTCTCGCCAAGTTGCCCAGGTGGGTCTCGAACCCGTGGGCTCAGGCAATTCACTCACCTAGGCCTCCCAAAGTGCGGGATTACAGGCTGAGCCACCAAGCCTGGCCATAATTTTTAGAGAAATTATTTTTCAATTAGCTGGAATTAGTTTAAGTAATTTGTGATAACTATGCTTTAGAATGTAATGTATAGGGTGTTTGTTTATCTTTATGTTAATAAAAGAATCTCTAGCTGGCAATATTGTATCCATATTACAAAAAGATGTATACTTTAAAGTAGATTGGTGAAAAGAAAAATGTGACAGGTCTGTCATGGTTTTTTTTTTTTTTTTTTTGCCTTATCAATCTTTCTTTCAAAATAATAAAAAGAATTAAAGTAAAGAAACAGCTTATCATACTATAGCATATTGCTATATGAGTTCCTGGTTAACTTCCACCCCTTCAACTGTTTGCTCTATAAAAATTTGCATTCATAGCTCATATGACCTAACATTATTATGGTCTGTGCTGTGATTAGAAGATAGACAGACAGGTGGACAACAATGAAACAGTCTTCTTAATTTGGTTCCCAAACCCCACTGATGCCTGGAATTCCACTATTAAAACTTTACTCCAGGCCAGGCACGGTGGCTCAAGCCTGTAATCCCAGCACTTTGGGGGCCGAGGCGAGAGAATTGTCTGGGCCCAGGGGTTCAAGACCAGCCTGGGCGGGCAACTTGGTGAGACATCATCGCTACAATATATCAAAAAAAATTAGCTGGGCGTGGAGCATGTGCCTATAGTTCCAGCTACTTGGAAGGCTAAGGCAGAAGGATTGCTTGAGCCCATTGGGTCGATGCTGGAGTGGCCGTGAGCATGCCACTGCACTCTAACCTGGGCGACAGTGAGACTCTGACTCAAAAAAAAAAAATTGCTCCATTGTGTTAGGCATAGTCCTCTTCAGCAGTATTGGGCCTGAACTTCAGAGAGTGATGCTTTTATCTTAAGGAACACCAACAATCATGAAGTGTGGTGTATTCAAGGGGCATGTTTTCAACTCTTCTGCCACTTTTTTTCTCTGTGCCACTCATCTGGCACTTAAAATTATTGGGACAGAAGGAAGCTAGCCAAAAGTTTGTGGAGTATTTCCTACTGACAAGATATGGAAAAAAGCAGTAATAAAAAATATTAGGAAAATCTTTTTCCCACTCTACTGATCTGGCTTGTCCCAAGAATACAGAACAAGTGAGTGCAAAATTGATATATAAACTTGAATTTCTGAATCTTGGGTTAAGTGTTAAATACTTAGGTTCCAGCCATTTTTTTGCCTTCCTAAACCATGAGCCTTTGTAATAACCAAGTAAAGTAAGGGTGGAATAATGTCAAAGAAGATTCCATCATGCAGTCCTTAGAAGCTACAAGCTAATTTGTTTCAATCAGGCTATTGGGAAAAGCTTCTAGAATATCCATGGAGACAATAGCAAACAGGATCATCCAGGTAAGGCAAACCTTCTAAAAATGATTTTGAAATTTAAAGTTTTAAAGAGCCATGAGATCATCTGGTCTACTTCCTCAATTCTGTATGAGCCTCTCTACAACTCAGAAGTGCATATACACTTTCTACTTAAGCACCTTCAGTGATATGCAATGCACTTAAATGCCCTATTTTGATAGTAGCCTTTCTAGGTATATTTACATATGCCACAGAGATCTACAATATTCTAGGAGTATCTCCCTTTAGCTTGGTAGCCAAGAAACCTCTTCCTTCTAGCTATTATTATATGAGATTCCTCTATCTTTATATTAAAGTACAATGTTAGATACTATAGGGAGAGAACAGGACTGAATAGTATAGACCGTCCTGCTTTAAGTATATTTCAGTCTAGTAGAAGAATTTAAATACAAGACATACACACTTTGACTGGGAGGAATAATCAGGGAGGTTTCAGGGAAGAGATAATATGTGAACTTAGCCTTGAAATGTGGCTAGAATTTGGAGAGGCTTTTCTAAGAGTGGCCTAGAAAATAAACAAAGTTCTCTAATTGGGAAAATTGTTCAATAATTGTACTTAAGAACCCCATTTCCCTGGAGGCAATAGTGCGGAGCTCACCACTGAAGGATTTGCTTTGGAGATACAGATTATGTGGTACCCTCTGATTTTTGGAAAATGTACTTAGTATTTCTCTTTTTCAACAAATATGGGTTTCTACTAAACTGTATTTTCTGTCTCCAGAGAATTTTGTACTGATAAAAGAAAGGCTGTAAATAGAGTTCCAGAAAGCAAACTTAAACCATACCCATTTGGGAAATAAATAAATAACCAAAGGAGACATTTTTAAAGGTACTTTTGTTCAGAAATGTAAAAGAAAGAAAGAAAGAAAAAAAAAGACAAGCAACCCACATTTTGTCCTATTGTGTACAAATGCCATCTACAAGAGAGAGCCTGGGCATACTTGAAAGTTGAGCTTTGAAGTCTGAGGTGCTCTGATTCACATAGTGCCCTGAGAGTTACTCACTGTGTGAATGTAAACTCTCTTGTTCATCTCCCCCTGTCCTGGGCTAATCCATTCCCAAGTCTGTCTGTCTCTCTGGGTTTGCTTGCTGGGCACAGGCAAAGAGTATATGGTCCGTGGCTAAGCCATGGGGAGAATGCTGTCACTTTCACCACTGACTCACAGGATGACTGCGCCAGCTCGCTTCCCTGTCTGATGTTTCTGTTTCTTTGTATGCGATGGAGTCTAGCAATCCTCACCACCTTTCCTCATTCCATGGAAATAAATGTGTATATTTGTGAGTGTGCTTTGAGACAAGCATGAATAGGAGATTAGGTCTTACCCTCTTCTGCTACAACACTATTTGCTACTACTGTTAGCACCTGCAATACCCAGGGGAGACTATCAGGGATAAATAGTAGCTTTCTCAATGTTGGCTTGTTCATTGCAGGGCAAGCACTAAATCTTGGGCTAGCCAAGTTACATCTTCATGTTGACTCACTTCCTTGCTTTCGTCCTAGCTGCTGGAGCGACAGGACCAGTTGCCAGAAAGCTTATTTTGCTTCCTCAAAGCGGGGTTGGTATTTCATCCTTGAGTTCAGCACACAGTGTTCTTCTTTTTTTTTTTTTTTTTTGAGTTGGAGTCTCACTCTGTCGCCCAGACTGGAGTGCAGTGGCCACTCCCGGCCACCGCAGCCTCACCCTGCCGGGCTCCGGTGATCCTTCCGCCTCAGCCTTCCGAGTAGCCAGAATTACAGTCACGCGCTACCATGCCCAGCTGATTTTTTTGATTTATTGTAGAGATGAGGTCTCGCTGCCCAGGCGGGTCTCGAACCCGCGGGCTCAGGCAATCCACTCACCTCAGCCTCCCAACACAGTGTTGTTCTTATTCTTTTACAGGCACAGAGGAGTATTGCTTTATGCTACAGGCTGGCTATGAATTTCCTGAATACCAAATACAATCAAACAGATCCAATTTCCCCCCCAGTTGAAATTATTATTTCAGAAGAATTTCTTCTTTGCTTTGAGTTGGACTTCTCAGCATGGTAAAGAGGGAAGAGCATTAGAATAAGAAAGGAGATTGAGCTTCCTGCTTTGATAATGCTCATAATTAGCTGGGGGACCCTGAGCTGATGACATTCCAGTCCCACTATTCTATGTTCTGGCTATGGGTGGGCATCAATTTCCTCACTTCTGATATTTTGAATTCAGATTAGATGATTTTTATGGTCCAGTTACAGAATTATTTACAAAATCTCATTAATCTATGATACTGTTGCTTTAAAAATCTTGGTTTCAACTTCTCTCTAATGAATTTATAGTAACAATGATCCATTATGGAGAATTAATTTGAAAGGTTACTATATGAAGGCTAAACAGAAGTTATTTTATTTTATTTTTGCAATCAGAGTCTCACCGAGTGCAGGGCCACAATCACAGTCACCGCAGCCTCGACCTGCTGGGATTAGGCAATCCTTCCGCCTCAGCCTTCCAAGTAGCTGGTACTACAGACACCTGCCACCACGCCTGACTAATTTTTTTTGATTTTTTGTAGAGACAAGAGCTCACTAAATTGCCCAAGCTGTCTCGAACCTTTGGGCTCAGGCAATACTCTCACCTCTGCCTCCCAAAGTGCTGGGATTACAGGCGTGGCCACTGAACCCGGCCTAAACAGTAGTTATAATTGTGTAAGTGGGATTCTGATTTATAATTATAACATCTTTGTTATAATTTGGCCATATATCTCTAGCAGTTTGATAATATTCTACACAATCTGGGTCTTGCTTAACTCCCTAGTCCTTAGACTTCTCTCCACACTCTCTTCCTTGGTGATTTTATGCACCTTGTAACTTTAGAGTTCATCCATTCATTGATTCCAATCGATTTGTATATCCGGCCCAGACGCCTCTCCTAAACCCCAGATTCATATTCTCCAGTCCGTGGCATCTCCATGTAGATTTCGTGTGGATGTTTTAAAACTCTACATGTCATCCTGCAATGCCTTGTCTCCACTGCCTCCTGCTCCCACTCCTCACAGTTCCTCCACCTCAGGGCTCGTAGCTCAGACCTTCCACTTGCTCACACCAAGAATTTGGTTTTTATCCTAGCTGCCTCTCTTTTTCTCTTGCAATCCACCTAATGTTGTCACCTAATTGGTCTCCCTGCATTCTGCCATTGTTCTCTTATGAATCATTTTCCAAACAGCAGCCAGTGTGACCCTTTTGGAAATCGTATGTCACTGCTCTCCCCAAAGCTTCCTAATGGCTTCCGGATCACTCAGGGAACCAGCCGAGATACCTCGGGGCCCCTGAAACCTTTGTCAGTTCATTTCTGCTCCTCCCCCCTTTTGCTCACTCTGCCCCTGCTACCAAGCATGTTTGTCCTTCAAAGCCTTTGCATTTCCTGTCCTATAAGGCTCTTCCTGCAGATGTAGCAGGGCTCCCCACCCCTCCCCGCCCTCTGATACTCCCTATCGCCTCTCTCTGATTTCTTCTCTGTAACTCTTGTCACCATCAAGGCAGGTTGCTCTCAGCCTTGGCACTGTTGACATTTTGAGATAGTTCTCTGTTGTGGGGTATTATCCTATGCGTTGTAAGATGTTTAGCAGTGTTCCTACCCTCTCCTCACTGAATACCTGCAACTCCCTTCCCTGAGTTGTGACAATCAAAAATGTCTCCAGGGTTGGGTGTGATGGCTCACACCTGTAATCCCAGCACTTTGGGATGCCAGGTGAGAAGATCCCATGGTTTCAAGACCAACCTGGGCAACTTGGTGAGACCTCGCCCCCCACAATAAACCAAAAAATTAGCCGGAGGTGGTGGTGCACATCTGTGGTTCCAGCTACTTGTTTTTTTTTTTTTTTGAGTTGGAGTCTCACTCGGTTCCGGCTACTTGTAAAGCTGAGGTGGAAAGATCGCCTGAGCCAAGCAGGCCGAGGCTGTGGTGGCCGAAAGGGTGCCACTGAACTCCAGCCTGGGTGACAGAGTGAAATTCTGATTCAGACAAAGTCTCCAGATGTTGCCAAATGTCTCCTGGGGGTAAAATCGACTGTCCCTCCCCCTTGTTGAGACTAACTGATCTAATGCAATGTGTGCTTTATTTATTTGTTTATTCTTCCTCTCTTCCCCACTACTAGAATATAATCTCCATGAGAATAGGAATTTTTGTCTCTATTTTTCAAGGATGTAATGAAAACACCCTTAGTAGTGTCTGATGCACAGTAGGTCCTCAATAAATATTCCAGGAGTGAATGTACGAAATGGGCTCCTACTTCGTTCCTCTGTGTCCCTTAAGCTCTGGCCACACTAGCCTTTCTTCTGCCTTAGACATCCTGAGCTCATTCTCACCTTCCAACTGTTTTCTTTCAGACACCACTCATGGAAAGCTCTATTCACAGGTCTCTGCTTACTTGTTACTCAGGTGTCTGCTCAAATGTCACTTGCTCGGAGAGGCTTCCCCATCACCCTATCGTCCGTGATCCTCCCTGCCCCTCAGAGTCGCTCTCTGTCCTGTTACTAAGTTTTAGTTTCTGCATTGTGTTTATCTTGGAAATTATCTTGTTGTTTACATGGCAAGTGTTCACCCCTCCCCCTTAAATGCATGCTCTTCGGACTCCTTGCCCTTATCTGCTTTGTTTATCATGGCATCCCCACCCTCTAAAGCAGTTCCAGGCTGATAGTGGACTGACTGAATGAATAAGCCTTCTCCTAATGGATTCAGGGTGGAAGAGTCTCAACAGTTAGGGGTTAAGGGGTGCATCTGTCATCTGTCAAGGTTCAGTCGCAAAGAAGAGTCCGGTTTGAACCGAATGAGATTAATTATAGAATGTGGTTTCCAGAGCTCTTGAGAAGGCTGCAGAAACAGCCTTTGTGTAGAGTTTCAGGAACAACTTTGAAAGTCACACACTGACTGGGTCACCAAGGGAGAGACTTCTCCTGCAGTTGAACTGGGACACTGAAGGGTCAGCTACTGGCTCTGGGACCAGTCCAACACTTCCAGGATCAGACCAGCATGAGAAGGTGGTGGATACTATCAGCAAATGTCAAGATCAAGAAGCTGCCCCAGAAACACCAGACACCGCCACACCAGGGCCAGCCAGCAGAAACAGCCAAAGTAGTTCTCCAGCTCATTTGATCTCCCAGCTCTCATGCAAGTGCATGTGATTGGTGGAACAAATTCAAACCAAACCCTGGCAACTGGGAAATCTGGGAGATGTGGCTTTTAACTTTCTAGTCTTAGCAGCACAGGAAGACACTTCGGAAGGAGGTTAAAATGGATGTTGAGGCCAATACACAGGATGGAGAGATAAGTGATTTTCTCATTTATTTATTTATTTATGAGTTGGAGTCTCACTTTGTCACCCAGGCTGGAGGGCAGTGACACGCTCACAGCCACCACAGCCTCGGCCTGCTGGGTTCAAGCTATTCTTCCGCTTCAGCCTTCTAAGTAGCTAGAGTTACAGGTGTGTGCCATGACGCCCAGGTAATTTTTTTATTTATTGTAGAGACAAGGTCTCACCAAGTTGCCCAGGCTGGTCTCGAACCCCTGGGTTCAGGCAATCCTCTTGCCTCTGCCTCCCAAAGTGCTGGGATTACAGCGGTGAGCCACTGTGCCTGGCTGGTAAGTGATTTTTAAAAAAGGTAAATGAATCTTCAAGTTCATATCTGCCAGGCAATGAGGTCACACTGAAAACAAGCCAGTAGTCAAGGGTCTCTTCTACTCAATACTGATGGGTAGTGTACATACAATTTCCAGAATAATTACGTTTCCCCAAAGACGCAGTAACATACGTTTGTGACCATGGGTAGCATGACCATTTCTAAAGTATCAGGCTCAGACAAACTGACCACAGTAAACCACGATCTGAGATCTCCTGGAGAGGGAAACTGTTCGCACCTTACAGCTGTACGAGAAAAGCCTGGATACTTTTTCATAACTGCTCAAGTACATTTGTTTCCAACTTAAGGCAGCAGTTAAGCTCAAATCTTAAGGGGGGCTTAAATTGCACAGAATCTCAGACTGGGAGTTTTTGTATCGACAAAGAAAGAAATTTATTACTTTATGTTTCTTTTATGCTTTTCTTTATTTCAATAACTTTCGGGGGTACAAAGTTTTTGGTTACATGGTTGCCATTGTATAGTGGCGAAGAAGTCTGGACTTTAAGTGTACCCACCACCCCCACTGTGCACATTATGCCCAGTTGGTGGCTTTGCATCTTCCACCGCTCCCCCCGCCCCCAGTCTCGAGTGTCCATTATGCCGTTCCCTCTGCCTTTGCAGATCCTTCCTTTGGCTCCCACTTATAAGTGAGAACACGCTGTGTTTGGTTTTCTGTCCCTGAGTTAGTTCACTTAGGATGATGTTCTTCAATTCTATGCAAGTTGCTGCAAAAGACGTTATCTCATTCTTTTTGATGGCTGAGATTTTATTTTTATTATATGAAATCCACAAAAGGTTTCTTTATTTGTATGAACCTATTCATTGTTTATTTTCCTAAAATATACTGTGTATGTTTTACTGGATCACATAGTACAGTATAGATGTATAAATATGTGTATATGTATTTTTACTTAATTCATAAATTAAAAGGATAAAATCCACAAATTCCCTTTATTAACTTTTCATCTGCATGCTTTTCAATATGAAAAAGCTCATTGCAGTTTTAGATGTTGGCTTATTTGTTTTACATATTTAAAACCTAACTTTAAATAGAATAAATATAAAATAATAATTGAGGAGCTCCTGCTCATCTAAAAATATAGAAAAGGCTGAACAAACTTTTAGAATGTGCTTTTTAAAAACGTGATATTATCAAATCTAGGAAACTTAAAACTCTAATACTTTTAAATTCTCCCTTTTAAATACTTAAGAGATAGCTTAAGGATCTTTTTCCATTCTTTCTCTCCAATTTCTCTTGTGAAAGCCTCTTTAAATAGCTTCTCTTTATTGAATACCTACTGTGTGCAAGGTCCTGAACATTCTCTACATAATCCTCGTAGCTTCCCTGTGAGGCGTAGATAGTATTATTTCGGTTATGCCAACGTGGACAACGAGGCTCAGAGAAATTGTTTGTTTGAAGAATCTGGCTAGGAAAAGGCAGAGCTGGGATTAGAAACTGAGATTTAAACTCGTATCTTCCCAACTTCAAAGCCTTTGCCTTCTTCAACAGCCATCTTGGGCCTAAACAAAAACAAAAGCCTCTACTTTCTGTACCGTTTATTTATTCACCTGAGCACTCATTCATTCACTCACTCAATTAATGCTGCTTAAGTATTTAATATTGGCCAGGCATGTACAAATATTAAAGTGATGAGGCAAAAAAAGGGCACCATCCCTGTTTGCACAAAACTGAGAATCTCTATTCCCCCCAGCTTAGTTGTTTTTTTAGTATTTATAGATGAGGGTGAATTCCCCACAGACTCAGATAAGAATGTAAAGACTGAGAAAAAACAATGTTATGTAAGAGATGAGCATTTTATAAATATTTCCACATGAAAGAATATTAAAATTGATTGCCAGGCATAGGTTTTGTGTTTGCCTAAAGTCTTTAATGACTTGAAGATTAATGTAGCACAGAAATTAATTAGAGAGGCTGAAACTCAAGAAATCCCTGGTGGGGAAGATAAGGTTTATCTGATTTTTTACATGGAGCAGAAGCAATGATAGAAATTGAATTCCTGTCAGGAAAGACCAAGTATTTAAGACATTGCTTGATAATGTTTCTGGGGTGCTGGCAGCCTGTGCGCATTGGCCAATTATCCCAATTCCTGAGTAAAGGTACAGACCTCACTGGCCATTGACGACAAATGATGGAGCCCATCGTGTATGTCAGCCCTTCAGTGCCCAGGGGGCCCAGCTTGCTGCATACCCAGATGCAGAGGGTCAGGTCTATTAACAGGTAAGAATATTCCTCATAGCTGGGCTCGGTGGCTCAGCCTGTAATCCCGTGCTTTGGGAGGCTGAGGTGAGTGGATTGCCTGAGCCTGCGGGTTTGAGACCCGCATGGGCAACTTGATGAGACCTCATCTCTACAGCAAATAAAAAATTAGTCGGGCATGGTAGCGCACGCCTGTAGTTCCAGCTACTTGGAAGGCTGAGGCGGAAGGATCGCCGGAGCCCAGCAGGTCGAGGCTGTGGTGGCCGGGAGCGGCCACTGCACTCCAGTCTGGGCGACAGAGTGAGAAACCAACTCAGAAAAAAAAAAAAAAAAGAATATTTCTCATTTCTACACACACAAAATATATTTTCTCCCATTGGTAGATAGTTCATCTCCCCCCTTATGATAGAAACAGAGGGAACATTTCGCTTTCTACTTGACCATAAGAAAACAACAGCCAGAGGACAGTTATGAAACTCTGGTGCTCAGCTCAGTCTGAGGCAGAAGTATGAAGTGGCAGGGTCTGTGGGACCCTGGAAATATGTGACTCGCCTAATGGGCTGTTACTCAGCTTCTGCCTATGGTGGCCATGAAAGATGGTCCAGTTTTGCTAGGTAGTTCCATTTTTAAAGAGAAGGAAGCCAGGAATCTGGATTTTTCTGTGAAATCAACTGATTTTTTTTTTCTTTTTGAGTCAGGGTCTCCCTTTGTTGCCCAGGCAGGAGTGCAGTGGCACAGTCATGTCTCACTGCAGCCTCAACCTCCTGGGCTCAGGTGATCCCTCTGCCTCAGCCTCCCGAGCAGCTGGCAGTACAGGTGCGTGACACCACACCTGGCTAATTTTAAATTTTCTGTAAAGGTGAGGTCTTGCCATGTTGTCCAGACTAGTCTCAAACTCCTGGGCTTAAGCAATCCTCCTGCCTTGGCCTCCCAAAGTGCTGGAATTGCAGGCAGGTGCCACTGCACCCAGTCTTATTTGAAATGTATGTATGTATGTATTTACTTATGAGTTGGGATCTCACTCTGTCACCCAGGCTGGAGTTCAGTGGCATGATGATGGCTCACTGAAGCTTCGACTTCCTGGGCTCAGGCAATCTTTCTGCCTCAGCCTCCCAAGTTGTTGGAACTATGGGTGTGTGCCACACACCTGGCTATATTTTTTGCAGAGATGAGGTCTCAGCTGGGCTCGGTGGCTCAGCCTGTAATCCCATGCTTTGGGAGGCTGAGATGAGTGGATTGCCTGAGCCCGCGGGTTCGAGACCCACCTGGGTGGTGAGACCTCATCTCTACAATAAAATAAAAAAATTAGCTGGGCGTGGTAGCACGCACCTGTAATTACGGCTACTCGGAAGGCTGAGGCAGAAGGATCACTGGGAGCGGCCGCTGCACTCCAGTCTGGGCGACAGAGTGAGACTCCAACTCAAAAAAAAAGAGAGATGAGGTCTCACTATGTTGCCCAAGCTGGTCTCAAGTTCCTGGACTCAAGCAATCCTCCTGCCTCAGCCTCCCAAAGTGCTGGGATTATAGGTGTGAGCCATTGTGCCTGGCCTTATGTAACATTTAAATCTTGGCAACCAGGTTTTTAACAAAAGACCAGCAAAATTTTGGGGCTAACATTTTAAATAGGGTTACCAACCATTCAGGTTTGCCTAGAACTGAGGGGTTACCTGGAGCATGGGTCTTTTTTTTTTTTTGAGTTGGAGTCTCCCTCTGTCACCCAGGCTGGGGTGCAGTGGCACACTCAGGGCCACCGCAGACTCTACCTGCTGGGCAGGTGATTCTTCTGCCTCAGCCTTCCAAGTAGCTAGAACCACAGGCATGTGCCCCCACAGCCGGCTAATTTTTTTGATTTATTGTAGAGATGAGGTCTTGCCATGTTGCTCAGGCTGGTCTTGAACCCTTGAATTCAGGCAATCCTCTCATCTCCACCTCCCAAAGTGCTGGGGTTACAGGTGTGAGACATTGTGCTCAGCTGGCACGTGGGTCTTTCAGTGCAAAGACAGGGAAAGTACAGGCCAAACTGGGATGGTTTGTCTTTCTAGAATGTGGAGGATAAATAAAACATCTCTATGGGCCAAGTAAAGTGTGGAGGTGGTCAGCCTGTGACCACTCGGGAATAGGACAGTGAACTGGAATAGGGCTCACACAGTGTATTTTCAAAGGAAAGGACAGATGTTTAATTCCAAGAGAAAAAGGCTATGTATACACGGACCAGAGCACTAACCATGTGTTCGCTTCTACTTTCATCACAGGGCATATCTGATAGGAGCAGCCCGATTACAAACAACTGTAACAAACTAGTTACAGTGCTATAGTGCTGGCTTTTTCCACTGCCCACACTGACCTTAGTTTGATGGAGGAATACACCGGGCAGAGAGCCTTTTCTTAAAGATTGGGAGGTAAAAAGAAGCTGGGTGAAGTGGCTCACACCTGTAATGCCATCACTTTGGGAGGCAGAGGTGAGAGGACTGCCTGAGTCCAGGGACTTGAGACCAGCCTGGGCAAGTCGGTGAGACCTTGTCTCTACAATAAATCAAACAATTAACGGGGCATGGTAGCACATGTCTGTAGTTCCAGCTACTTGGAAGACTGAGGTAGAAGGATTGCCTGAGCCCAGAGGGTCGAGGCTGCGGTGGCTGTGAGCGTGCCACTGCACTCCAGCCTGAGCAGCAGAGTGAGATTCATACTCAAAAAAAAAAAAAAAAAATTAAAAATAGCTGCTAAAAAGAAGAGGGGTCAGGCACAGTGGCTCATGCCTGTTGTCCCAGCACCTTGGAAGACTGAAGTGAGAATCAGTTGAGGCCAGGAGTTTGAGAGTAGTCTGGGCAACGCAGCAGGATGCATCTCTAAAAAAATGTTTAAAATTTAGCTCAGCGTGGCGCACACCTTAATCTCAGTTACTCGAAAGGAATCAGGTGGCAGGAACACCTAGGCCCAGGATTTTGAGGCTACAGTGAGCTATATGCATACCACTGAACTCCAGCCCCAGCAAAAGAGGGAGACCCTGTCTCAAAAAACAAACACACACACAAATAAATAAATAAATGAAGAAGCTGAGTACTCTGAAAGAATGCAAACTATTCAAGGAAATATTGGAAGGCTATATGGAATTGTCTTGCACCATACTGTTTTTATTCTAGTTAAGTTTTGTAACAATAGCTTAAAGGTTTTTGTTGTTGTTTTGAGTTGGAGTCTCACTCTGTTGCCCAAGCTGTGGTACAATGGCATACTCACAGCCACCCCAGCCTCGATCTGCTGGGCTCAGGCGATCCTTCTGCCTTGGCCTCCCAAGTAGCTGGGACTACAGGCATGCACCAGCACACCCAGCTAATTTTTAAAAAAATTTTTGTAGAGATGAGCTCTCACTATGTTGTCCGGGCTGGTCTCAAACTCCCGGACTCAAGCAGTCCTCCAACCTTGGCCTCCCAAAGTGCTGGGATTATAGGTGTGAGCCTCAATGTCTAGCCCAGCATTTACAAAAGTACCTATGACTTGCAAAATAGAGACAAAACAGTTAAAAAACAATCTTTCCAACCTTAATGCACATATTTCACTTCATCCTTCAGTTATAACAGCATCAGTTCTTCACAACAGAATTCTCCTTGAAGTTAAGAGAATGAATTGTGCTGTGGTCTATGCCCTTGCACATCTGGAGCAGGTGAGAACAAGGTTGGTTCATATTACACTGGCATGATTTACTGGTCATATTTGTCATCACAAAGAGGCGTCCTTAAGTTCCAAAGACTCACAATGTTCTTGTTTGAATAATGAGAATCCTCTTTCATTTACCTGGCTTTCTTTTTTTTGAGTTGGAGTCTCACTCTGTCACCCAGGCTGGAGTGCAGTGGCACCCTCATGGCCACTGCAGCCTTGACTTGCTGGGCTCAGGCAATCCTTCCGTCTCAGCCTTCCAAGTAACTAGAACTACAGGCACACACTACCACACCTGGCTTATTATTATTATTATTATTATTCGATTTATTGTAGAGACAAGGTCTTACCAAGTTGCCCAGACTGATCTGGAAACCCTGAGCTCAGGCAGTCCTCTCACTTTGGGCTCCCAGAGTGCTGGGATTACAGGCTTGAGTCACAGCTCCTGGCCTTCTTTCTTTGGGGTCAAGAAGAAATATAGGATTCCTCTTTGGCACCTGTTTGTATAAATTCCTAGGAATCTCAACAGAGCAGGATCGGTCAACCTAGGTCTTTTGCCAACTCTGAGAAGCTTCTAGAGGCTAGAGAACAATGGTAGCTGTCTTTATTATGGATAGAATGCATGTGGCTGTAGGGTACCTAAACATAAACTTGTTATCTACCAAGTTCAGGGTCAGAATGATCTGATATGAGGTGCACAGACCCACACTGCCCTGACGCTTCCCTGGCACACACCATTTCCTTCCTAATTAGACCCAGGAAGATTGTAGGAAGAAAAGGGTGTGTTAATTATATTTGTTTTGTTTTGAGATCTGATCTCACTATGTTGCCCAGGCTTGAGCTTAGTGGCTCTTCACAGGTGTGATCATTGCACACTACAGCCCAGAACACTTGGGCTCAAGTGATCCTCCTGCCTCAGCCTCCTGAGAATCTGGGCTGCAGGTGTGCACCAGTAAGCCTGACTCTAAGGGTGTGTTAATTCTTGATAACCATTTGTGAGGTTGCTGATATAGAAATAGGAGCCAAAAAATATAATTATAAAACATTGTTTTGGTGTTCAGGCTAGCCTCCCTGCTAGGACAGTCTCTGAGAGATGGTTTGGGCCCTCTAAGAGGTGTGACTTGGGAATGTTGTGTGTAAAGTGTGTGTGTAAAACAGCAAACATTTGATATATCATAATTTCTGAGGGTCAGGAATCTGGAAGCAGTTCAGCTGGGTGGTTTTGGCCCTGAGTATCTCATGAGGTTGTAGTCACAGTGTCAGCCAGTGCTCTATCATCTGAAGGCTTGATTAGGGCTCTAGGGACTACTTCCAAGATGGTGCATTACTGTTTCCAGTTGGCTCATTCACATGGCTGTCGGCTGGAATCTCCAGTTTCTTCCATGCCCCCAACCTGTCTCTGAGCCTACTTCAGTGTCTTCCTGACAAGGTAAGCAATCCAAGAGAGAAGGATTGTAAGTTAACATGGCTTCCTAAATTGGATTTTCAAGATTTATAGTCTTGCCACTGCTAAGTTGCTTCATGGTTTTATATGTCCTTGACAGTTAAGACAGTTGGGGATGATGTGGACTTCCCACGGGTATCTTGCTTGCTTTTACGTGAGAAGAAAGATAACCTGCACTGGATGATGTGGAAGGTGAGTGATGGCTCTGGTACTTCAGCCAAGAGAAGCTCTTAAACAAATGACTGTCACGCATTGTCAAGGCTGTAGTAAACACAATTGTCTAACTTTTGGAATAGAAGGATTTAACCGAATATTTAGCCCCAACTTCCCATTTTACAAATAGCAATTGAGGGCATGATAGATGAAGTTCTACATAAATACTCTGGAGTATCTGTATTTAAAAGAATCGTCTTTAATTAACCTCTCTTTGTGGGTAGGTTATTACAGCACAGCATAGATAAGCAATCTCTGGATTTTCCAAGGTCATTGTGAACAAAGATGAGATAGTGACTGGTCATGAGGAAACTGCATATCTGATTCTCAGTAACATTTGAGTCATGTGACTATGAATGCAGAAAAAGGATCAAGATTATATATAAGCCTAATTCTCTCACACACTAGTGGGATAATGGGTTGTTGGAAAGTTGTATGAAAGCTTTTTCTTCTGGGTTGCAAGCTTTTAGAAAATGTATCGGTTGTGGCCTGGCGAGGTGGCTCATGACTGTAATCCTAGCACTTTGGGAGGTGGAGAGAGGATTGCCCAAGCTCGGGATTTGAGATCAGCCTGAGCAACATGACGAGACCTCATCTCTACAATCAATCAAAAAATTAGCCCATGGTGGTACCTGCCTGTGATTCCAGCGACTTGGAAGGCTAGGACAAAAGAATTGCCTAAGTCCAACAGGTCGTGGCTGCTGTGGTCATCATGAACATGCCACTGCACTCTAGCCTAGGTGATAGAGTGAGACATCGACACACACGCACACACACACACACACACACACACACACACACACAGAGAGAGAGAGAAAATGTATGGGTTGAATATTCCTTATTCAAAATGCTTGGGATCAGGAATGTTTTGAATTTCTGATTTTTTTTTCCTGGATTTTAGAATATTTGCATTATCCTGGTTGCACATCTGAAATCTGTAAATCTGAAATCCAAAATGCTCCAATGAGTATTTCCTTTAAATGTTATGTCACCCATGCTTTGGGAGGCTGAGGTGAGTGGATTGCCTGAGCACGCAGGTTCGAGACCCGCCTGGGCAGCGAGACCTCATCTCTACGATAAATCAAAAAATCAGCCGGGCGTGGTAGCGCACGCCTGTAATTCCGGCTACTTGGAAGGCTGAGGCGGAAGGATCGCCCGAGCCCAGCAGGTCGAGGCTGCGGTGGCCGGGAGCGGCCACTGCACTCCAGTCTGGGTGACAGAGTGAGACTCGAACTCAAAAAAAAAAAAAAAAATGTTATGTCAGTGCTCAAAAATTTTCAGATTTTGGGTTTTCAGATTTGGGATGTTCACCCTGTAATTGAAAATACAGAGTAACTTACTTGACTTTACTAAAAACACATTTCTCTTTCTATAAAATGAGACCGACGATCACAATCTTATAGGATTATAATGATCCCAAATAAGCTATCCTTTGTGGGGGTTCAATAAATGGTGGCTGATTTTATTATTACTATTACCATTATATATTTTTCTTCAAGATGTTAAGCTTATAAGCAATATGCAATCATTCCTACTTAAGAGAACACTTACCCCCTTAGTTCTCAAAATGATGTTATGGTATCTGAATAGTGCTGGTGGTGGGAGGAGGGAGAGGTTCCCTGGTTCATTGTAGTCTTGTGAGATAATAATTCCCCTGAAGCCACTTGCAGCAGAATTACCTAGTTATTGGTTAAAATGCAGATCCTTCTCCAGCCTGGGCAACAGAGTGAGACTCCAAAAAAAAAAAAAAATCATGTATCCTCATCAATAAAACTTTTTGTGTAATGTAATGCCAATGCTTTATATATTTACTTGTACATTTATTTAAAAATTATTTACAGATACTGCTATGCTAATGTACTATATGCATTATAAAACAAAATAGAAACTTTAAAAACATGAGATAAAAAATCATATGTAGAAATTCTAATATTTTCTTCCCCTATCCCAGTGTATCACATGATATACTCCTGCCCTGGAGATCACTGGTCTAAACCAGAAGTGGCCACCATGGTTGTGTTCATCCAAGCAAACATTTACAGAGTTCCTTCTAAGGGCCAGGTTTGTTCTAGGCTCCAAAACCTCACTGTGAGTGATCACCTTCTTCTAGTATGTTAAAGTGCTAATAGCATCACCACTTCATCAGGTGTAAACACTGTCATTTTCAGGTTCTGTCAGTAGGAAGATTCAGGTTGTCTCCTCCAGGCAGTAGGAGCGGTGCTGCTTCTAGTTCAAGGCTATATTTAAGATAAAATACATAACGTAACAGAATTTTTGGGTTTGAAGGAAAGTCCAAGATAGTCTTGGTATGTCACTAAGAATCTAAACAATGAGGTAAAATGGGTAAATGACCCTCACTGAACTGAATAGAACATCATCTTTGGGAAGGTCATGTGGCCCCATGGAAAGAATGTGGGACTTGGTTTTGCCTTTTAGTTTATTTTAAAAATTTTGTGTCTGTTCCAAACCTGGAGTTGCTATGGACTTGGTTTTGGAGGATCTGTATGTGTGTCTGGCTTCATTCCTCACTGTGTGACCTTCTGCAAATTGTTCACCCTCTTTGAGTATCTGTTTGCTCCTTTGTAGAACAAAGATGATGATCTATTTTTGCTATCATAAATTCTCTGCAACTTTGATAATAGTTTCATTGAGTTCGAGGTTTAATCATCTGCCAGTCACTATGGATTTATTGAGTGTCTGATGGATAGTCCAAGGCATCCCCAGGTAAGTGGCATTTCAATTTTCTTGATTTTTCTAGAACAATCAAGTTCCCCTGAAATCAATTAGCTGCTTGCCTTCCATCTGTCACACCACTCCATAGAGGTTAAGAGATCTGACTTCATAGCTTGAACTTGCTACTTTGGTCTTTAATTTCTTTAAGCCTTTGTTCTCTTATCTATGAAATGAAGATAATGATATTTATCCCCGAAGTTACTATGAGGATTAAGTGAGATAAATACTTGGTACAATTGGAACACAGTAAAAATTAAACAAATTATTATTACTTAAATGGAAAATATGGTAAGCTTCTCTTTCAACATTTTGGCAAAGGCAACTGCAACTTGATACATCTGTTTAAAACTGAGTTTCACTGGGTGATTCTTAAGAACCGAGTGATTTAGTCTTATATCTTTTATATGTATGATAAACCTTCTTATTTTGGCCATTGAGAATAAAGTTAAAAGACAGATTTAAAAAAAACTTCAGTTAGGGAATGAATAGTGACTTGCTTGGATGTGTTTTAGATTGGTCCAGATTTAAAAACGGCCCCCAAAGTTAAGACTAAATATTTACTAGTCAAAAGAATAAATGGAAAAAAAATATTGTTAATGAAATACAATGTGATCATGAAGTCATGAGCTGGTAGTTTACATGAGCCACAACAAAGCTTTGATCCTGACTTTTGAATTATGTGACACAATCTTACCTTAATATTTAACAATGGTGGATTTATTCTTGTTACACAAGCTATTGACATCACTTAAGTCCCTCAGTGACTCATAATGTAACAGATTGGCATTTTCTTCCTCCTGACTTATACAATGTGATGATGCAGGTGCATTTTAGTTGGTCATAACTTACCTTCATAATAGATTTTCAGCTTAAAAAAAAGTGATCAAAGAGCTGACCAGTATTTGTTTCTGAGTGAATCTGTATGCCATTTTCATTAAATGTCCTAAGCACAAACCTCATCTTTAAAACAGGGACTCTCTTCCTAGTGCCTGAGTTTGAAGCTGACCTTTGTTTCCTAATTTCTCTAGGTATTGGTATCTTTTTTTTTTTTTTTTTTTTTTTTGAGTTGGAGTCTTACTCTGTGGCCCAGACTGGAGTGCAGTGGCCGCTCCCGGCCACCGCAGCCTCGACCTGCTGGGCTCCTGCGATCCTTCCGCCTCAGCCTTTCGAGTAGCCGGAATTACAGGCATGAGCTACCACGTCCGGCTGATTTTTTTTTTTATTTATTGTAGAGATGAGGTCTCGCTGCCCAGGCGGGTGTCGAACCCGCGGGCTCAGTCAATCCACTCACCTCAGCCTCCCAAAGGCGCGGGATTACAGGCTGAGCCACCGAGCCCGGCTGATATTGGTATCTTGTTTTGCTTTCTTTTTTTTTTTTTTTGAGTTGGAGTCTCACTCTGTCACCTGGACTGGAGTGCAGTGGCCGCTCCCGGCCACCGCAGCCTCGCCTGCTGGGCTCCAGCGATCCTTCTGCCTCGGCCTTCCAAGTAGCCGGAATTACAGGCATGCGCTACCACGCCTGGCTGATTTTTTGATTTATGGTAGAGATGAGGTCTCGCTGCCCAGGAGGGTCTCGAACCCGCGGGCTCAGGCAATCCACTCACCTCAGCCTCCCAAAGGCGCAGGATTACAGGCTGAGCCACTGAGCCCGGCTTTGTTTTGCTTTCTTAACATTGTTGACTCATAGTGGCATTGGGCATTAGAACAGGAAAGAACTTTAGAGATCCAGCTCAACTCTATGACTCAGGCCAGTCAACTGATCCTTTTCATGAGTCTTAAAGTAGAGAACAGACTGCAGGTCATGGCTCAGTTCATGGTTTATTTCTCCCAATAAATACAATTTTTTCAACTTCCCTGACTCCTGATTTAATTTGTTGTTGTTGCTCAGCTGTATAAAAGTGTGGTAAAATCAGATTAATCTGAAACATTGTGTGCAGTTCTTTCCCTAGAATAAGCTTTGATGTGTGAGTGGAAACTCTGGTATTTCCAGGTTCTCAGCAGTGAGGTGTGGCAAATTGGGCTATGGATATGCTATTGGAACTGACTGTACTCACAGCATTATCAAGTATCTTTAGTATTGTGACTTTTATAAGTTGAGTATAAAATTGTCTATAATTTTAGACACTTACATCGTGTAGTCATGTCTAGGGCTTACATTTATTTCTCCTTAGTTTAGACTTAGATTAAGTATTCCTTAGTAAATTAATTACCTAGAATTTCCAAACCAAATTCTCGATCATTTTATATTCTACAAGCATTTTTTAAAACCTAAAATATTGATTAATAAATTAAATTCAGAAACCCCAAAGCTCATTACTGAACTTTGATTGAGGAGAGCCATTACAAATGCTAATTTGATATGCTAGAAATTGTAGGTATTGTATTATAATGGTATATTTCATGTTATTGAAGCAGAAGACAGTATTTAGCAAAATATATCAATACTTTAACAAATAAAAGGTGAAGTAGGTTATGAGTATGACATCAGAATAATTTCAAGCATGTTTCCAGAATTATCTGTGATTATGGGGAAAAATGGTTTAGTGGAGATTTGGATATACCAGAAGAATACGGCCCAGAAGCTACAGTTTCAGGGTACATAATTGTGAAAAAATAAATAAGCCCAGAACCAAACATGCATTACTGTATATTAAGGATCAGTATAAAGTGTGAGAAATCATAGGTTTCTAGAAAAAATGTAGATTATATCCACTTCCTTAGTTATTCTCTGTACTTAAGCTTTCACTCCACTAGTTACAGTTTCCTCCCTGAAACTGTTTCCAGGGAGGTCACCGATGAATTACAACTCACTAAACTTCCTTCCTCAAGGAATATGATATTTGACATTCTTGACTATTTCCTCCTGGGAACCTCTTCTTTCTAGCTTCCATGATGTTGCCACTGAATACTTTTCTGCTGTTCTTCTTCCTTCACTCATACCTTAATTATTGATATCCAATATTCTATACTTGGACCTTTTTTCTTTTAATGCTACCAAAAGTTGTGAACATACAATATGTATCAAATCATGCATACCAAAGCAGACGTTGCTAACTGATTTTGGCAATTTTTTCTGAGTCTTGATTTTACCTAGATTTATCAAAAATGCTTCAGGCAACCACCAAATGGTCAGAGTTTGTATATGAGAAGAAACATTTTCTCCGTTCTGATTTTTGCATATCTGTCTTGGAAGATCTCATGTGTAGTCATGACTTTAAATTTCAGAAAAGCCTGCGGCTTACTTATTAATGTCTTCAGCTCCTCTCGTGGTGCCTAGAGAGCATGGTCTGGGTTGGATACATATTTGACAAATAAACGTTGAAATGTTATATTAGCTAACAATATCTAAGAATGTACTTATGCTCTAGGTAATAACAAGAAACTCAAGGGATCTGTGTAGCTCAAATTAGGGATTTGAGGAGTTGGTAGCAAGCTAGACCAGTGGGATATTTTGCATCAAAGTTGTAAATTCCAGTCCAGTGCTTTCTATTTATTCTTGATCAAGATTAGAGTAGTAACATTTGCACTGTACTTTGTAACCCTTTGAAAGAATTATAAATCTTCTGTAATCAGGATTACAGCCTAATATTCTTTCTGAAAACTAATAAAGTAAATAAATCTCTAAAATGTTTACTACAAAGATGCTTCCAATAAAACTTGTTTCTATAAGCAGAATAAAGTGTTATGACATTTGAATAAATACTGTAAAATTTATCTTTATTTATTACCTAATTTTTAGATTATTATACAATAGGGAAATATTTTCCACGAAGACAAATGCTGCCTACACTTTATTTATTTATATACCACCTTTACCATTTTTTCTGTACTCTTAGAAAAACACAATATTATTTGGTATATAGTACTAAATAAATGCTAGCTATTTCCTGGTTCTTATTTCTCCAAAAAAAAAAAAAAAGTTTTAAAAATGCTAGCTGTTACAATTGTATATTATCAAAGATACTTGACTTCAGTTGAGGGTGAGAAGTCTACATTTTTCAAGGTGTGTCATAATGTAGTAGTTTCCAGAAGTCTGGTTTGAAGTTCCAAGATCCAAATAGTTACCAACCAACTCATACTGCATTGACACTTGTGAGCACTGGATTTGAGGGCATAACCAGAAAGTAGCAGCACAGAAGTGAAGTAGCAGCACCCCGAATAGGAGGGCCCAACTTGTTTATAATGTATTAATTTTCTAGTGTAGCCGTTGGCAAACTTTTTTTGTAAAAGATCTCTTGGTTAATATTTCGAGCTTTGTGGGCTACATGGTTTCTGTTGCAACTACTCAATTCTGCCGTTGTGTTAAAGCAGCCATAGACAGTATGTAAATGAGTGGATGAGGCTATGTTCTAATAAAACTTTATAAAAATAAGTAGTGGCCTGGATTTGTCCCAGGGGTCAGAGTTTGTAGATCCCTACACCAGTGGTGTGGTTTTAGTGCTCAGTTAGTTTTCTTAGCTCTACAAACTCTTTTCATCTTATTTTATTGTTTTTACTTGTTTAGTTGTTTGTTTTTTGAGATAGTGTTTTATTGAGTTTATTTATTTATTTATTTTTTTTGAGTTGGAGTCTCACTCTGTCGCCCAGACTGGAGTGCAGTGGCCGCTCCCAGCCACTGCAGCTTCAACCTGCTGGGCTCCGGCGATCCTTCCACCTCAGCCTTCCGAGTAGCCGGAATTACAGCCATGCGCTACCACACCCGGCTGATTTTTTGATTTATTGTAGAGATGAGGTCTCGCCAAGTTGCCCAGGCGGGTCTCGAAACCTCGGGCTCAGACAATCCACTAACCTCGGCCTCCCAAAGCGCGGGATTACAGGCTGAGCTATCGAGCCCGGCTGAGTTTGTGTTTTTTAAATGTCTTGTGTGAAAACACAGGGAATTTTCCTTGGGTTGTGATTTCTTCTAGAAAGAGCTATTTTTTTTTTTAGAGGTAGGGTCTTGCTCTGTCTCTCAGGCTGGAGTGCGGAGGTATGATCATGGCGCTCAGGGTAACCTTGAACCCCTGGGCTCAAGCGATTCTCCCACCTCAGCCTCCTGGGTAGCTGGGACTACAGGTACACACCACCACGACCAGCTATTTTTAAATTTTATTTGTTTGTAGATATGAGGTCTCTGT
This sequence comes from Cephalopachus bancanus, assembly GCA_027257055.1. Taxonomy (NCBI): domain Eukaryota; kingdom Metazoa; phylum Chordata; class Mammalia; order Primates; family Tarsiidae; genus Cephalopachus; species Cephalopachus bancanus. The sequence goes on from JAPVLO010000057.1 coordinate 8,430,529, forward strand.
GTTGCGCAGGCTGGTCTCAAACTACTAAGTGAACTTCCTTCCTTGATCTCCCAAAGTGCTGGGATTACAGGCATGAGCCAACATGCCTGGCTAGAGAAAGCTGTTAATTTTCTTTGTGTATGTCATGTTCCTTTCTTGTGTGTTTGTGTGTATGTTTGCCACTGTTATATTATTAACTTTTCTCATGCGCATTTTTAGTGTGCTCATTTTAGTTTGTTCTGATGTAGGTGCACTCTTCTGCATGCTTGCCACCTTGTATGAGAGTTCTCTCCCATTTAGAGTGTGGTTTGCAGGCTACATATTCAGATTGGAGCAACATGCGGTCTCATGGAAGAACTGACCTCATTCTCTCATCTGAGGTGTTGGTAAGTATTCTACATCGAAGCTCAGTCAAACTCGTTGGGGTTTGTTTTATTCTTTGACAGATTCTCCCACACTTTAGTTCTTTTTGCCAATTCTTCATGGAGTCCTGGGAAATGGCAAGGCCTACCTAGTAATATTGAGCTCCTCCTAACATTGCCTGTCACTCCATTGTCTCATTTCTCTCCAAGTTATTTTTTGGGGAAGGGGAAGTATATTAGTGAGAATTTTCTGGATTTGTTTGACTCAAAGCATTAATACAACATTGCTTCTGGTAAGTGGGAACAGGATTAGTATACCCTCTCAATCCCTTTTATTTCTTTTTATGGTATAAACTTAGACTCTTTCCTTGTTTGTTAACTGGTTTTTTAAAAATCTTATTGCTCATTTGCTATCTGTGTGTTTGAGAGCAATGTAGTACGGTGGCTGAAGATACAAGCTCTGAATTCAGACTGCTGGGATCAGATCTCAGGTCTACCACTTCCTAGCTATCATTTCATAACTATATTATAGTTATTAAATAAGTAAAAATGTATAAAGTCCTTAGAATAGTGCCTGGCACAGATTAAGCACTGTTTACATTTTTACTACTATTGTTATATATTTTTTATTTTTGTTTTCTCATATATTGGGATAAGTGATTTTGCTATGTGGTTTACTCTGCTGTAAACAGATTTTGTTATGTGGTTTACTTCTGCTATGCTATTTTTGAAGCTCTACAGTCATTTTAAAATTAAGTGTTAAAAGCTGATTAATAAACTATATCATAATCGCTTACAGATGGTAGAAGAAGCAGAAAGGTAAAAGGACTATTAGTGTGTTTAATCGATAGGTACATTGGAAAGAGTTAGCCTTGCACCTCTGTTTATAAATTAAATTAAATAGCCGGGCTCGGTGGCTCAGCCTGTAATCCCGCCCCTTTGGGAGGCTGAGGTGAGTGGATTGCCCGAGTCCGTGGGTTCGAGACCCGCCTGGGCAGGCGAGACCTCATCTCTACAATAAAATTAAAAAATTAGCCGGGCGTGGTAGCGCATGCCTGTAATTCCAGCTACTCGGAAGGCCGAGGCGGAAGGATCGCCGGAGCCCAGCAGGTCGAGGCTGCGGTGGCCGGGAGCGGCCACTGCACTCCAGTCTGGGCGACAGAGTGAGACTCCAACTCAAAAAATAAAAATAAAAATAAATAAATTAAATTAATTTATCTTCAGCAACGTGTAGCTTTGGCTTATTTTGCTGCTTTGACTGGTATGTGACTTGACTCGCTTCAGAACGTATACTTCCTACTTCATTTCCTCTGTCTTACACCAAGCTCTTTCTAGTCCTTCTCCCCGACGTTGTCTTTTGGCCACAAATGCCTTTTCTTATCTCTTAGCATCTGGAATGACGTTGGCTCCAGACTTTTCTATTTTTTTTTTAATGTAAAGGAAGACTTTGTGTTTCTGGCTTTAGATGGCAGAGAGATTGGTTATTGCCTGTTTATGTTTTCACACAAAGTTTTAAGTACGGATCTGGTCCTTCATTTAATTTGATTGTGAGTAAAGGGTAAAAGAATACTATCAAAATCAGGGACCCTGATTTCTTAGAAATAAATCTCTTGTTTTGTAAAAGTTAATGAAATTTTTCCAACAAGTTTCACCCAGGACTTGGAATTTGTAAACAGGCTTGGTTTTGCATAGATTAGTTACAATTCCTACACCTGCAATCTTTTACAAAATGAGTGTTTTTTTTTTTTTTAAATCTTGGAATTATATTGTAGCAAAATGGAAAACAATAAAATCAACATTGTTAAATGGGATGCACTGTTAAATTCATTTTTGGTAAAATGAAGATCAAATAGAAAACGCATTTTATCTCCATAGTTGATTAAAATATTTCTTGGAACTGTACTTCCATTCTCCTACCTTAATACTGAGCATGAGAAAATTACCTCGAGTCAATACTGACCCCAGGATTTAATCTAAAAACTAAAAATTAAAGAGTACCTTTGAACTGGTGTTTTGTCCTAAGAATATATATATATTTAATATTATACATATACTTTTTATATATATATATATATATACACACACACACATATATATGAGCCATATATATAAGCTCATGAGCCACTGTGACTTCGATTGATCAAATACTTTAGTCACACCCTATTCTGTGGTAGCATGTAAACATGAGCCAAGAGAAAAATATCAAACTCTCACTCAGAACTCAGGACACAGATTTTATTTTATTAAAAAAATGTATTTTGGCCATTGCTTTGTTAAATTCTACGCACACACACACACACACACACACACACACACACACACATATATATATATATATATATATAGAGAGAGAGAGAGAGAGAGAGAGAGAAGTGCTGGGCTCGGTGGCTCAGCCTGTAATCCCAGCACTTTGGGAGGCCAAGGCGAGTGGATTGCCTGAGCCCACAGGTTTGAGACAAGCCTGGACAACTTGGCGAGATCTCGTCTCTACAATAAATAAAAAATTAGCCAGGTGTGGTATGTGCACTTGTAGTTCCACCTACTTGGAAGACTGAGGCAGAAGGATTGCCAGAACCCAGCAGGTTGATGCTGGGGTGGCCGTGAGCCTGCCACTGCACTCCAGCCTGGGTGACAGAGTGAGACTCCAACTTCAAAATATAAAAAAAAATAGATATATTTTAATTGGAAAAAAAAAAGCTTATTGAGAAAGTATATTGGACAGAGACAGGAGATTCACCTCCCCAAGATAGGGGAGGGGGCCAAAACTAGGAAACATGGTGGCCCTAATTCAAAGAGCCACATGGACACACCAGAATTTAACAAAGCAATGGCCAAAATACATTTTTTTTAATAAAATAAAATTTATGTCTTGAGTTCTGATTGAGAGTTTGATATTTTTCTCTTGGCTCATGTTTACATACTACCACAGAATGGGGTGTGACTAAAGTATTTGATCAATCGAAGTCACAGTGGCTCATGAGATCAGTTACATAAGTTTAGGTCTAATATTTCCAAGTTTCTGTGTAGCCAGGCAACATGAGAACCGAATGGTGAACTAGACCTTTCCGTCATGGCTACTCCGTTACATTCATATGAACATGACAAAAATGGAAAGATTGATGGCATGCTTTTTTAAGCAACTTAGGCAGCACTTCAAGTATTCCGAATTATTCTGAAAGTATCACAGACTCCCAGGTTGCAATACAGATTTAACACAGAATTTGAGGCCTTTTAATCCTTAAAAAATTAAGTGTAAAAAGTGAAGGTGCCTCTTCTCCATGACAGTCTTCCCTTCCTTCTTTCCTTAGAGTTCAGTTGTTCTGAAGGTAGTGTATGCATCGGGTATCTATTGCTGCGTACAAAAAAAATCACCCCGAAAATGTAGTGACCTAAAACAACAACCACTTATTATTGCTCATGGGTCCACAGGTCAGCTGGGTGGTTCTACTGAAACGAGCTAGGCTAAGCTAATCTTAGCTGGGCTTGCTCCTGTGTCTATGGTTAATTGGAAGGTCAAGTGGGTGCTGGCTTGTCTTACTATGGCCTTAATCATATGTCTGGCGGTTACCTGATTGTAGGCTAGGGTTGGGGTTGTCTGGGCCATGGGTTACTCATCATTCAGCAGGCCAGCCCAGGCTTATTCACAAGGTAACAGCAGGATTCTAAGGGGAGAGAAGGACAACGGGAAGGCAAAGCTTCTGGCAAAACATTGCTTCCCCTGCATTCTGTTGATGAAAATGAATTACAAAGATACTAGATCTAAGGAATGCGAAAACAGACTTTGCTTTTTGTATAGAGAATAGTAAAGTCACTTTGTAAGAGGGAGCGAGTTTCTAGGAGGGGTAGAAATTTGTGGCTATTCTATGATACGTATTTTTTTCATGTATGTGTTTTACATTATTAGCAGATATGTTTACATTTATAAAGAATATTTGTACCATTATTATACAAATTAGCATAATTAATATCCTACTCAATATATGCATTTGCACTTTTTAAAAAATTCACAATTATTTTTTGAAATTTAGTGTTTTGATGAATTTATCATATACAATATCACAACTTACCTACACACTCTCTTGTTGATAGACATGTAAATTATTCCCCCCCTTTTTTTGCAATTACCAGCAAAACTGAAATAAATAGGTTTGAACACAATTTATTATTATTATTTAAATTTGTACACAATGTATTATGATGATTATTATTTTAATAGAGACAGGATCTTACGATGCTGCATAGGCTGGTCTTGAACCTCTGGGCTCAAGTGATCCTACTAGGATTACAGGAGTGAACTATTACACCCATTCTCACAATTTCAGGTGCATATATGTGTTTCTCTAGACACATTCTTTTTTATTTCTCACACAGTAGTTTAGAAATAAAGTTTATTTGTTAAAATGGTCCAAATGGATTCTAGGATACACATTTCAGCTTTATTGGATATTGCCAAATTGTTCTCCAGAGTAACTAGACCAGTTTAAATACCCCACCAGGGTGTATAAGAGCTTCTTTTCCCTCATATCTTGATGAAACACACTTTATATTATCAGATTTATTTTTATTTTTTGTGGAGCCAAAGGAAGAGTATCATCATTTTAATTGCCTATTCATTTAATGAGGTTGAACATATTTCCATTTGTATACCAGCCAGCTAAATTTTCTCTTCTGTAAGTTAATTATCTATGTATCTACTTCAACATTTAAAGTTAATTTTGAACATTGTCTCCATTGAATTATGTATCTTTTTTCTTTTTTTTATTACTATTGTTTTAAAATATATATAACTATTGAACACCAGGCATTTGAAATTGTTATGTATTATCTTTTAGCTTGTAGTGTTTCTTTTAATTTGTTTTATTTATTTATCTTGTTTTATTTATTTTCTTTTATATACATGCTTTTTAATATTGATATAGCAAAATATGTTAGTGTTTTTCTTTATGGTCTCTGAATTTCTTGTCTTCTTTATGAAATCTTTTGCTACCCGGCTGGTCATAAAGATATTCTGTATTTTCTCCTAAAGTTTGAAAGTTTTTCTTGTGTTTAGTTCTTTAATCTCTCTGGAATCTACTTTGTGTATGATGTAAAATAAGGATCTAGTTTTAAAACATGTCTTTTTTTGAGTTGGAGTCTCACTCTGTCGCCCAGACTGGAGTGCAGTGGCCGCTCCCGGGCGATCCTTCCACCTCAGCCTTCCAAGTAGCTGGAACTACAGGCGTGCGCTACCACGCCCGGCTAATTTTTTGATTAATTGTAGAGATGAGGTCTCACCAAGTTGCTCAGGCGGGTCTCGAACCCACGGGCTCAGGCAATTCACTCACCTCAGCCTCCCAAGGCGCGGGATTACAGGCTGAGCCACCGAGCCCAGCTAATAAGGATCTAGTTTTATCTTTTCCAAATAGAAAGTCAATTGTCCTGGCACACGTTTTTAAGTAGTCTTCCTTTCTCAAAGATTTGTGATGCCAATGTGTTATATTCCAATTTTTTATATAAACATGGACTTGTTTCTGAGCTCTTTATTTGATTGGCCTATTTTTCTGTCACTGAATCATTTAACCTTTTAACGACTGCAGCTTTACAATAAGTTTTGGCTGGGCGAGGTGGCTCATGCCTATAATCCTAGCACTTCGGGAGGCAGAGGCAAGAGGACTGCCTGAGTCCACAGGTTCAAGATCAGCTTGGGCAACTTGATGAGACCATGTCTCTACAATAAATCAAAAAATTAGCTGGGTGTGGTGGCACACGCCTGTAGTACCGGCTACTTGGAAGGCTGAAGCAGAAGGATTGCCTGAGCCCAGCAGGATGAGGCTGGAGTGGCCTTGAGTGTGTCACTGCACTCCAGCCTGGGCAACAGAGAGAGATTCCAACTAAAAAAAAAAAGTTTCCTCCTCGGTAGGGGTAATATTCTTCCTTATTCTCCTTCAAAATGGTCTTGACTTTTATTGGCCCCTTGCTCTTTCGCATTAAATTTCAGAGCAGTTTGTCAGTTAAAGAGTGGAAAATTCTATGCAAAAAGGAAAAACAGAACAAGGTGGAGAGTGCAGGGGGTAGGTTATAGTATAAAATAAGGTGAGGGAGGTAGGTTTCATTGAGAAGTAAGATTTAAGCAAAGAATTGCAGGAGATAAAGAAGTTGGCTAGAGTTTTCTCAGGACAAATCTTCCAGGCAGAGGGAACAGTCAGAGCCAGGGTTCTGAGGCAGACATGGTTAAGGAAGAGCGAAGAGGCCAGAGAGATTGAAGCAAAGTGAACAAGGGGAGAGTGTGAGGCGCTGAGGTCTGAGTGCTTGCGGGACCAGCAAGCCGCCGTGGGAATGTTGGCTTTTCTTCTGGTGAGATGGAAGCCACTGAGGGTTTTTAACAGGGCGGTGCTGTGACCTGACTTAAGTTTTGAAAGAAACACTCTGGCTCTTGCTCCCGTGTTGAGAATTGCATGTAGGGAATAAGTATAGGAGTCAGAGGCCAGTCCTGGGGCTGTTGAAACAATCCTGGTGAGGGATATGGTGGCTTGACCCAGGCGGTAGCTGTGCAGGTGTGAAAAGTGGCTGGATTCTGGGCTTATTTTATAGGTGGAATCAATAGGATTTGTGATGAATTGGTTGCAGGGGTGTGAAAACAGAGGCGTCAAGGATGACTCCAGGGGGGTTTTGGCATGAGCCACTGGAATAGAGTTGCAGTGGGAACTCTATTATTCTCTAGTTTTAGGGAAAACCGTAGCAGGAACAGTTTTGGTAAAGATCAAGACTTGGTTTGGGCCTGAAATACCTAATAGACATCTAAGAAGAGATGAGCATGAAGTTTAGGGGAAAGATTCGGGGTGGGGATATAGATTAGAGAGTCTTTAGGCTATGCTTGGATTTTAAATGTGGAGACCAGATAAGATCATCAAGGAGGTGAGGATAAAGAAAAGTGGTCCAGGCTGGGTGCGGTGGCTCAAGCCTGTAATCCTAGCACTTTGGGAGGCTGAGATCAGCCTGGGCAACTTGGTGAGACCTTGTCTCTACAACAAATAAAAAAATTAGCCAGGTGTGGTGGCGTGTGCCTGTAATTCTAGCTACTTAGAAGGCTGGAGCAGAAGGATCGCCTGAGCCCAGCAGGTCGAGGCTGCAGTGGCCATGAGCATGCCACTGCATTACGGCCTGGGCAACAGAGTGAGACTGACTCAGGAAAAAAAAAAAAGTGGTCCAAAGACTAGACTCGTTGTTAAGAAGTCAAAGAAACATGCACAAGAGACTTTTCTGGAAATGTTCTAAAACTAGACTATTGTGTGATTGTGCGACTAAAAATTTACCAAAAATCATTGAATTGTACAGTTAAAATGAGTGAAGTTTATGGTATATAAATTATGTCTTAATGTAACAACCTCAGCTGTTAAAAATTCACATAATAAAAAAGGAATCAAAGAGATGAGGAGTAATTAGTAAAGGATCTTTGAGAAGGAGCAGCCACTGTAAAGGGAACAAAACAAGAAATTGTGGGGACCTGGCAGACGACTCAGTATAATTTTCATTTTTCTGTTTGTCCTTTCTTGAATCTTTTTTCTACTATATTTTTCATAGCTAAAAATTGGAATGAAATTGTGTTATTTGCATTTGCTTGAATATGTTCTTCATCCAGGTTAATATCCCTGTTCTGCCAGTTGGTTCTGTTTCTGTTTTGTTTACATGAACAAATAACTTTGAAGTTTTTGGAAGACAGTATTCTTTCTCTCACACCAAAGAAAACTGGTTAATTAGAGAAGAGGAGTAATGAGAAAGGGAAAAGGTGACTTTGAATGAATCTTTGCTAAGATGAGCTCTGTGGGTGTAGAAACGGCAGGGATGAGTTGTCTGCATGTTTGTACTACCGCACACCCAGTGGTGGTGGTGGGGGTCTTTGTAAGCAGGGACGCCAAAGAAAGCACGAGTTTACGATGACATTCAACGAATGTACCACATCCTGTGGCGATGGCTTTTCCTGCTTTCACATAGAAGACTAAGACATGCAGGTCATGATTTGTGACTTTAGGCATGGGAAGAATAAGAGGCACTGGCAGATGCCTATCTTTTAATATAAGGGCTCTGGTAGCATTATGCAAAGCAGCGCAGGATTTAAGTCACTGACCCACGGAAGCCTTCATTTGACAGGGTGTGGTGTGTTGCAACATGCGAAGAGTGTACTTCTTAGAGACGTACTTAATAAGGGAGGATGAAAAAGAAGCAAACGCCAGACTCAGGATCAGAAGAGTAACTCATCAGCAAGCACATATTTTAATTGTCCTTTGGCTCCATGCTGAGGGATCATGTAAAACTCTGAGGACCAAGTAGGGAAAAATTAAAAATGAACTCGAAATACTGAAACGTAAAATTTAACAGACAAGGGTCAATAAACCCTCCTGTTACACAGGCTGCTTCTGACCACAGGTAGGTTGCCTGAGACAGTCAGTGGGGTCAGATAGCATGGTGTGACCTGGCAGATGCGGGTAGCCATTCATCCATTTAAAATGTTTTACTGAGTGCCATCTATGTGCCAAAAATAGTACTAGGAGCTAAAATGCAATGATGAAAGAACTAAACAGAGAATCTGTCCCTATGAGTAAACTCATATAGAATTAGAATTTTTGCTAAGGGGCCGGGTGTGGTGGCTCACGCCTGTAATCTCAGCACTTTGGAAGACCAAGGCAAGAGGATTGCTTGAGCCCACAAGTCTGAGACCAGATTAGGCAACATCGTAAGATCTTGTCTCTAGCCAGGCTTGGTGGCTCAGCCTGTAATCCTGCACCTTGGGAGGCTGAGGTGAGTGGATTGCCTGAGCCTGCGGATTCGAAACCCACCTGGGCAACTTGGCGAGACCTCATCTCTACAATAAATCAAAAATCAGCCGGGCGTGGTAGTGCGCGCCTGTAATTCTGGCTACTTGGAAGGCTGAGGCGGAAGGATCGCCAGAGCCCAGCAGGTCGAGGCTGTGGTGGCCGGGAGTGGCCACTGCACTCCAGTCTGGGCGACAGAGTGAGACTCCAACTCAAAAAAAAAAAAAAAAAAAAAAAAAAAAAAAAAGATCTTGTCTCTACAAACAACAACAACAGCAACAAAACAAAAAAATCAAGAAATTGGAAAGGGTGGAGGGACAAAAAAAAATAACCTATCATGTATAATGGGCACAGGTGGGGGTTGTGGGTATACTTAAAGCTCAGACCAAATACTACTGTACCCTCAAAGCTGTTGACATTTAAAAAAGGAAAAAAAATTTAATTAGTAAGCATGTGCCTGTAGTTCTAGCTACTCAGGATGCTGGGGTGGAAGGATTGCCTGAGCCCAGGAGGTTGAGGCTATGGTGAACCAGTGACTACCTGGGTGACAGAGTGTGACCCTGACACACACACACATACACATACACACACACACACACACAAGAATTTTTGTGCCAAGGACTATAAAGGAAAGGTACAAGATTCTATGATAGAGGATAGAGTGAAATGGGGTGTGGTGGGGCAGGATGCGAGCCTATGGAATAGTCTGGCCGGGAGTGTCAGAGGGCAGAGATGGGGAGTAGTGAAGTGGCCTTGCTTGATATTCCAGAAGGTGCAAGGCCAGCCCTGAAAGAGCAGGAGTCCGAGAGGAAGGGCTCCCTTTGTGAGTGGAAGCTCACTGGGGCGGCAGCAGAGGGAGCCTCGGCAGGGGAGCACCAAGGTCCACGTGGCAGCTCAATTCGAAAAGGGACAGAGGAGGAGGGAGTGCTGCCATCCATGCTGACCCCGGCACAAACTTCCTGGGGTGATGGGGATTGGAGATGGGTGGGAGGAATTTACACAAATTTCTCCTGGTGTCAAAATTCCCTGATAGAGGCAGGGTTCTTGTTGGGAGCCAACATCTGTGGCGACATGGCTGAGGCCTGTGAAGGCCCATCTGGAGGATCGCCTCTGACATAGGATATCAGTTATACCTATAACGTTGGCGTGTGATTGGTGACCAGCGTGCATACATGGCAGTAAAACTTATAAATAAAATCTCTATACGCCTGATGAAAGGTTATACAGCAGAATGACCTTGTCCTTTCTAAGTCTTACTTCTTTCTGGATACTTTTTAACTTCTATTCCTGGTAGGCTGGTGGGTCAGCTCTTGTTCCCAAAATCCTAGTTCCTCCTAGGATTAGGATTAGAAACTAAATTATCATAATAGTTTTATTGCCCCGCCTTTTAGCCGGGCAGGGCGTTTTTCTTCAGGATGTTTTTCTAGTTTCGTTACATGCCGAAACTACTTGCTTCAGCCCGTGGCCATTTCCATAGTAACCGTGCAGTTCATTATCCAAGAGTGTGGCAGACACTATTTGATTTTTAGAATAGACTTGTTCGGATAAAACATTCATTTAAGACGATATAATTTCCATCGGAAAGATTTAAACAGTAATAAGCATTCGTAGAAAACTTTTAGGTTTTGTTTAAGCTTTTTAAGTTTCCTTTTTTCAGATTATGACTTTAGTTCCTGTTCCTGTAGGCCAATTTTAAGATCCTTTGATTAGTATACCGAAACTTTCCCAACGCTATAGTTTTTGCTTATAATATGACAATAGGAAATTTTACACGCAGCCATGTATTAATATACTAGGAAAAAAGATTTAAGTTTTGGGTTAAAGTCATAGTTTTATTAGAATAGAATGAGAATTATAGTGTTATGATTCTAAAATCATACGTCAATGATAATTATAAGATTTAATGATAGGGTATTAGCTTAATGAGATATAGCATAGTATTAAAGTCCAAACACTAGATCACAAAACTCATATAAGCCATGGTAAGGAATAAGTTTTGAATTAATTGTTATAGAATTACAGGCCACTATGTTGAATCGTAATAGGTTAATGGAATAAATAAAAATTAAGTCATTTAGGTAAACTAATAGATTATAGTATAATGTTAAGTTGATAATATCAGTCGTTAAAAAATATTGGGAGTCAGTGAACTTGGATTGAACCTAGAGTTAACTAAGAAAGTTTTTGTATTAATCAGGGTTTAGAACAAAGAGTATAATATGAATGATTTGTTGAACACTATGAAAGACACTTTTAAACGAACTGTATTTGTGCACCTGTGACCTTGATGTGAGATTTGTAAGGCACGCCTGCTTGGAGCTTGCAAGTCTCGTGATAATCTTGTGATGCATAGTTTGTAAATCGCAATATACATCATGGAGTTTGTACGCCCCCAACAAGTGATTATCACACTGCTGGAGGGTATGAAAAATGGTATATAAGTTGGAAGGTGTCCGAATAAAATTTGGCTTCAGTCTTGGCCAGACTGTTCCCAGAAGAAATCGCCTCTGAGTGGTCTCTTCTCGCCATCTGGAATCTCCGTTGTGGTCCTAACCCTTCCCCTCTTTGGTCGGGGCTGGTACCCCGACAGGTTCTTAAAAATCACAAAAGTAGGTACATGCTTATCTGAAAACAAAACAAAACAAAACCCTCTTTCCAACGGGGGTCCCTGGGCCACTGACCGGTGGAATAACCACCTGAGCTCTGCTTTCTGTCAGATCAGTGGCAGCATTAGATTCTCATAGGAGCACGAACCCTATTGTGAACCGCGCGTGTGAGGGATCTAGGTTGCATCCTCCTTATGAGAATCTAATGCCTGTTGATGTGAGGTGGAGCGGAGCGGCTGCAAATACAGATTAACATTAGCAGTGAGGTTTGACTGAACAGAGACTGTAATCAATCACTTGCGTGCAGACTCATTTCAAAGTCCTACCAGACAGTGGCAAGTGAGTTGATGTACTTCGATTGTTCAACTGCATTTGATGGCAGGCTTTAAGTCAGAATCTGACACTTATTTTAGTGGCCTGTCCGTTATTTCATTTACCAATTTCATCTGCTCCTCTTTTTTTTTTTTTTTTTTTGAGTTGGTCTCACTCTGTCGCCCAGACTGGAGTGCAGTGGCCACTCCTGGCCACCGCAGCCTCGACCTGCTGGGCTCTGGCGATCCTTCCGCCTCAGCCTTCCAAGTAGCCGGAATTACAGGCATGTGCTACCACGCCCGGCTGACTTTTTGATTTGTTGTGGAGATGAGGTCTCCCTGCCCAGGCGGGTCCTGAACCCGCAGGCTCAGGCAATCCATTCACCTCAGCCTCCCAAAGGCGCGGGATTACAGCCTGAGCCACCGAGCCCGGTTGCTCCTCTTTTTTTTAATGGTGAGTTGTATAATTATTTCATTATATATTACAATGTAGTAATAATGGAAATAAAGTGCACAATAAATGTTATGTATGTACTTGAATCATCCTGAAACCATCCTTCACCTCTGTCCGTGGAAAAATTGTCTTCCATAAAACCGTCCCTGATGCCAAAAATGTTAGGGACCGCTGCTTTAAAACAATACATAGAAGCAAGAAATGATTAAGATTTTTTTGAGTACTCATTACTACTGTTTCAAGGGTAACAGGTGTTAACTCATTGAATCCTCACAACAATGCCATAGACACCACCAACACCCCCCACCCCACCCCAGTGGGGCACAGGAAGTAGAGACAGGTAAAGTAACCTGTCCAAGTGCACACAGGGAATGAGGTGGGGGTTGGTATCTGAGTTCAGGCACTTTGTGCTTCCAATGACTGTACCATGTTGCCCATCCTCTTGTCCATGTTTTGTACTCCCTGTACAAAGCAGATTTGGGAGTCTTACTTCTGAATCTGCGTCTTTGGCAATGGGCCTCAGAAATCTGTGTTTTGAACTTGCTCCCCAGCAGTTTTTTTTCGTATACTTTACAGACCAGCATTGGGAAATAGAGGATAGTAGGACAGTTTAAAAACTGTTTCAGTTGAGTAGTAAAGCCATAAGGTACATTTAGAGGTTATCTGGAGGCATCGGTGGATGGATGGATGTTACGCACGTGTTGTATGTGACTACACTACACGTGAGAAAAGTGCCTAGAATCAAACAACAGATAAAGATACAATGACTCTGAAAACAGATATAGATCTGAGATGCTGACTTAGCCCCCTGGGGCCAGAGAGATTGGTGGTCAAAACTACAGTGACACCTGTGTGGCATACTAGTAATTAGTTGAGACAGTGGCAGTTAATTTTTTAAATAAAACTGGTTTATTAGTTTGCCTGGAGTGTAATTAAAAAAAAAACCCAAATGACCTAATGTATTTGCTTCTATTAAAGTCACAATTGAAGAACACTACTCAGGAACAGAAGAAACGACTGACCCATTTAGGTCTGTCATGGGGCTTGACTAGGAATGACTCCCTAATGACACCTGGAAGGCACAGTGATGGAACTGCACGGGGAGAGTTATGAAACGGCACTGAGAGATGCTAAGGTTACTTAATTTTGGTACCTTACTGTGGGTCCAGAATCTTGCATACTCAGTTTTACATATTTTAAAAATCTGTTTTATCACTTCGCCTTCAGGTAAACCCCCAAGGCAACGAATGATGTAAAGTCCAAATAGGAGCTAGGCATGATGGCTAACATCTGTAATCTCATCACTTTGGGAGACCAAGGAGGGAGGATCGCTTGAGCCAAGAAATTTGACATCGGCCTGAGCAACATAACAAAACAGCCAGGCGTGGTGGCACATGTCTGTGGTCCCAGCTACTCAGGAAACTGACTCAGGAGGATGAGGCTGTGGTGAGCAGTGATAGCACAACTACACGTCAGCCTGGGCAACAAAGTGAGACCCTCAACTCAATAAAAAAAAAAAATCCAAATCCAAATGATTCAAGTATCTGTCTCCTTGCATAGCGCTGAGTAAACCCTGCCACATTGTATTCTTGGGCTGTTACTTTCTTTGACTCCTGACGGACCACCGCGCTTCAATTAGCCCGATTACATTTACCATTAAAACAACCAAATACTGACTTTGTGACTCTATGGCAATTTTTAAAAGTCAGAAGAAATGGGCAATAACTTGAAGTCACTTATTTAAGGGGAAGTTAGTGAAAGAGAAAGATGCTAGAGAAGATACTCCATACTCATGACTGGTCACTTTCTGTTCCTCATTTAATTCTGCACCTTTTTATTTTTTAAATAAGCTTCTAAAATTTCTTTACCACTCTTTTTAATTTAATCCTTTCTCTCCCTTTTAAACCTACCTTCCCAATTTCAATTGACTGCTATTTTTATTTGTGCCTTTGGATTGTAAAACTCTGTTTAGCAAACACAGTGTGAAAGGATGTGCTTCTCCATGACTATTATTATTATATCCCTCTCATGTGCTAGAAAGTAGAGAATTTTCTTCTTTATTATTTGAATATTTTGTTTGTTTCTTTGTTTGAGTCGGGGTCTCACTCTGTCGCCCAGGCTGGAGTGCAGTGGCACAATCACGGCTTAACGCAGCCTTGACCTCCTGGGCTCAGGTGATCTTTCCACCTCAGTCTCCCAAGCATCTTGGAACTACAGGCATGCACCACCACATCTGGCTCTTTTTAATTGTTTTTGTAGAAGTGTGGTCTCACTATGTTGCCCAGACTGGTCTTAACCGTCTGGACTCAAGCAATCCTTCCTCCTCGGCCTCCCAAAGTGCTGAGACTACAGGCATGAGCCACCATGCTCAGCTATAATTTGGATATTTCACTCGGCTTACATCTGTGTCTATTTGCTTTGTCTTTTATTTTTTATTTGTCTCAAGTTTCTTTGATGTCTCAGGTCATCTGCCACCCAATATTTTCGTCCACTCTTCTTCCTTGGGTTATTTATTCATGTATTTAATTATATAATTATTTGAGTCAGTGTCACACTCTGTCACCCAGGCTGGAGTACAGTTGCACAATCATGGCTACCACAGCCTTGACCTGCTGGACTCAGGCGATCCTTCCGCCTCAGCCTTCCAAGTAGCCACAGGTATGTGTCACCACGCCAGGCTAATTTTTCTTGATTTATTACAGAGACGAGGTGTCACCAAGTTGCCCAGGCTGGTCTTGAACTCCGGGGCTCAGGCAATTCTCTTGCCTCGGCCTCCCAAAATGCTGGTATTACAGGCATGGGACACCATGTCCAGTGATCACTCTTTCTTAAGATTATATTCCCTGGGCTTTCAGGATCCACATTTTTTTTCCAGTTTTTTTCTATCTCTCTGAGAACTCTTCCTTAGTCTCTTTTTCTAATTTCTCCTTTCCTCCTTAATTTTTTGTTGTTTGGGGTTTTTTTTTTTTTTTTTTTGAGTCAGAATCTCACTTTGTCACCCAGGCTGGAGTGCAATGGCATGCTCATGGCCACTGCAGCCTTGACCTACTGAGTTCAGGTGATCCTTCCACCTCAGCCTTCCAGGTAGCTGGAACTACAGGCAGGCGCCACCATGCCCAGCTAATTATTTGATTTATTGTAGAGATGTGGTCTCACCAAGTTGCCCAGGCTGGTGTCTAACCCCAGGACTCAGACAATTCTCTCACCTCTGCTTCCCAAAGTGCTGGGATTATAGGCATGAGCCACCACACCCAGACCTTTGGCTACTTTTGAATGACTACGTGAGACTTCACAACCGACTCCTTTCCTCTCCTCTCTGAGCAGTAGTGTTTGTGGAGTAAAGTTTTTTATTATGGACTCAGAGGAGTTCAGCTGTGTTTGAGTAGCGGCTCTCCTGATGGACAGTGGCTATCTTGTGTGGTTCTTATATTCCTAAAAAGCTCCGTGGCTCAGCCTGTAATCCCACGTCTTTGGGAGGCTGAGGTGAGTGGATTGCCTGAGCCCACGGGTTTGAGACCCGCCTGGGCAGCGAGACCTCATCTCTACAATAAATAAAAAAATCAGCCAGGTGTGGTAGCGCATGACTGTAATTGCGGCTACTCGGAAGGCTGAGGCGGAAGAATTGCCGGAGCCCAGCTGTTCAAGGCTGCGGTGACTGGGAGCGGCCACTGCACTCCAGTCTGGGTGACCAAGTGAGACTCCAACTCAAGAAAAAAAAAAAAAGCAGGCAGAGGCCGAGGTCTTTCCCACATTTTGTTGGTGTATATATTGAAGTGATAGAGATGAAAAGTTAGTGAAAGAGAAAGGTGCCAGAGAGATACTCCATATTCATGACTGATCATAAATAGAAGATTAAATAGATCTACCCTTTAATCTATGTAATCAATTACATAGATTAAATAGATTTCCCAGGAACAAACAATGAAATCTTCTTCAGTCTCCTGGGTGCGCACCACCATGCCCAATTAATTTTTAAAATTTTTTTGTGGAGAAGAGGTCTTGCTGTGTTGACTAGACTGGTCTTGAACTCCTAGGCTCAAGCAATCCTCCTGCCTAAGCCTCCCAAAGTGCTGGAATTACAGGTGTGAGCCACTGCACTTGGCTGACAATATTTTTCTTCTATAATACTTCTCAGTTAAACATCATACATACTCTTCTAAACACAAATGACAACTTTGTGAGTAGCTCAATACAGGTTCTTGGGAGAGTTCCCTGTTTCTTTGCATACCCCCCACTCTAGCATCCTCTTTCTTAATAGGACCAGAGGCTCTGTCTGGCTGCTGTCCAGCCCTTTCTACCTTCTAAGCTGAAACTGTATGACCTACTTTCTCCTCCCCTTTAATTAAAGCATTTCTTGGGCCTTTAGAGTTTCCCAAAGATTTCTGCATGCTTAATTTGTTCCTATTCACATTTCAAAGTTCTCTGCTATTATCTCTAATTTACATATGTTTAATAGCAAATGCTTGAGGCCAGTTTCAAGCTCTCAGACTGTATCTCTTGGTTCTCCCAGTTCAACCTTTCAGAATCTCCTGATATGCCTTTCAGGTAATGTGTTTCCTAGCTCTAATGTCTTGGCTGTTCTATTGGCGAAGTCAGTTTAGTAATATCTGAACACTGGGTGTTTCTGTTTGACAAGGTGAGGGTGTTGCTTAAAGACCGGACAAGGCTCTCTATCTAATCATCTCAAATGTGGCCGGGCGCGGTGGCTCAGCCTGTAATCCCAGCACTTTGGGAGGCCGAGGCGAGAGGATTGCCTGAGCCTGGGGGTTCAAAACCAGCCTAGACAACTTGGGGAGATATAATCTCTAGAATAATCACAAGAACTAGCTGGGCGTGGTGGCACGTATCTGTAGTTCCAGCCACTTGGAAGACTGAGGTGGAAGGATTGCCTAAGTCAGCAGGTTGAGGCTGCAGTGGTCATGAGCATGCCACTGCACTCTAGCGTGGGTGACAGAATGAGACTCTAACTCAAAAAAAAAAAAACAAAAAACTCTCAAATGTGTTCATAGCAATCCAGTGCAAAGAACCTGGTTCTATAAAACAAAGTCATCTATAATCACAAAAAATCTGTGCGGTCGATGTCTTTTTGCACAAAGAATGTAAATAGAACACATAAATGACTCTAATTAGTATCACTCTTTCACAGTTAAATCAATATTTGACTGTTTCTTTCCTCGCTTTGTTAGTGTTCAAGTATCTCTGATCTTTGTTGAAGTAAACCCTTTCTCCTAATGCCTGAAGGTCATTCCTTGTCTCCTACACAAGACTCACATGGCGACAAGGTCAACTCTATTTTTAGGAGGTCCTGGCTGCTACCTGGTAGTTCCCAGTTCACTCTTTTCAAGGTCAAACCGTAAATCAACATCATCCCTGTCCAAATGTATTCAAGGTTGTTCATGCTGCCAGATTCTTCTAGTGCAGTGATTCAGAGGCTGAGTTTTGGCATTTCACTCTTATGCAAACAATGCATTCCCTCTCTGTCACTTTCCAGTTCTCTGACCTTGGCAATATAACTAAATTTGGCTATATAACTAACTGGTTATGTATCCAAACATCATTTTTCTCATCTATAAAATGGGAATAACGATAATACTGATAGGGTTATTGGGATTAATTGAACTAATACTAAAAGGCACTTAGTATAATCCTTGATAGTGCTCAATAAATGTCAGCTGGTAAGAGTAAAATACTAACCTCATATTTTATTATACAGTGGGAAAAGGCAAGAAATGCCTGAATGGATTCTGTGAATTGGGTGATATTTAGTTCATCCTCCCCAGAGGAAGCATTATGGTCTATAAATTCTGTATTGTAATAGGAAATATCTGTTCTTCGTGGGTCTCTCTGAATTAGGAGATTAGAAGTGTCAGCAAGTGACTTCCCGAATCTAGATACATAGATACACTTTTTTTTGCTTTTTGGGCCCAGCGTTTTCATGTAGTTTTAAAAGGGCTTCAAATTAAATTTTTAAATATGGCGGAACACTACTCTTTCTCCTAGAGTTTAAGGTTAACATGAGGAAAAACTTTATTCCTTTTTCTGGATAGTTCTTTCAGTGATGCTTCCCAAAGGCTATTTCTTTGTTTCAGAACCAGTCACGTATGTTGTCTTGCTAACCAGACTAGTAGACGTCACCTCTCAGGCCACGTCTAAAACAGGAACCAATGGGTAATTGTGATGAACAGCTAAGATCAAGTTATATATGAGAAACATGCAGAGACATATATGAAGCTTTCATGATGCTGTAGGAAGAACTTAAAACACAAGACTTGGATGCCTCATAATCAGAAATCTGTGCCTTAACAGAAAAGAGAAATCTCTCTTCTAAATGGTACCAATTGTTTTCAATGTTCTTTTACTTTTTCCTTCCCACATTTGTTGATTAGTTAATTAATTGGTTAATTTTTCTTTCTTTTTTTTTGTTTGAGTAGAGTCTCACTAGATTGTCCAGGCTGGCCTCAAACTCCTGACCTCAAGTGATCCTCCAGCTTCCCTACATACTTTAAGTCAGATCTGCCAGTTTAATGTCTGAGAATAATTGCAGTGGGGATATTTGTATTTGGTAAAAGGTCATAGGGTCCCTGAGACTAATTGGCAGGATTAATAACTCCTGAGAAATTCTCTTTGATATTTGTTCAGAATTAAATTCACATATTCAAGGTTTTTTTTGAGTTGAAGTCTCACTTTGTCGCCCAGGCTGGAGTGCTGTGGCACACTCACGGCCACTCCAGTGTTGACCTGATGGGCTCCAGTGATCCTTCCACCTCAGCTTTCCAAGTAGCTGGAACCACAGGCGCACGCTAACATGCCTGGCTACTTTTCTTTTTGATTTATTGTAGAGACTGAGCCACCGAGCCCGGCCCCAAAAGTTGTTTTTTTAAAGGGAGCATGGGCAAATGTCAAATCCAAGATGCTGTATAAAAGCAAAGACAGCCCCAGGCACAGTGTCTCATGCCTGTAATTTCAGCACTCTGGGAGGCGGAGGTAAGAGGATTGTGAGTCTTGAGATTTGAGATTAGACTGGGCAACTTGGTCAGACCTCGTCACTACAACAAATCAAAAATATTAACCTGGTGTAGTGGTATGCGCCTGTAGTTCCAGCAACTTGGAAGGCTGAGGCAGAAGGATCGCCTGAGCCCAGAAGGTCAAGGCTGCGATAGCCTTGATTGTGCCACTGCATTCCAGCCTGGGCTAAAGAGTGAGACTCTGACTAAATAATAATAATAATAATAATAATAATAATAATAATAATAATAATGTCAAGGCTGTGATAGCCTTAATCATGCCACTGCACTGCAGCCTGGGCAAAAGAGTGAGACTCTGACTAAATAATAATAATAATAATGATAATAATAATAATAATAAAATAAAAGCAAAAACCAGATGTGAGGTAAAGAATCTGTAAGGTCAGTGTGACTGGAGGGGTACATCTGTCACCTGTCTGTGGCTGTGTCTACAGACTAAGAGAGAAGGATAGTAAGGTTGCTTGGGTACAAGTGACTGGAAATAACCCAGGATCACACAGTGGTGTTGGGCCTTAAATCCTGACCATGGGCTCAATGCAGTCACATTATTGTCTCCACTAAACTCCGGGAATTTGCTGGAGGAAGATGAGACTTGAATATTTTAAAGAACCAGAGTGCACAGGCATTGGGTGTCACTGTGGTATATGCAGGACATGGAAATACACGGCAAGGAGTTGATGAGCCTGGGAGTGGCAGGGCTGGTCCCAACCAGATGAGAAAGAGGCCAGGCTTGTTCTAGCCTTTCATGCTTGCACTTGTCCTGGTATCTTTCATGTCCCACTCTTCAGGCCCTGGTGCCCTATCCTCTTTCTCCCTCGTCCATCCAAACCTGCTCTCAGGGAAAAGTTCCTAATTCAGGAAACCTTCAGTTGTTCCATTACCAGAGATGTGGCCAGACTGGTTTCCACACAGCAGAGAGGTGCTCTGTTCTGGGAATCTAGATGGGAAAGATTCCTAAAAATTTCTTCTGACTTTGCAAATGTTTTCAAAATTAAGTCTTACTATCCTAAAAGCAAGTGATGAACAAGCAAAAAGTCAAGTCCTCAAATGTTGACTCCTCTGTGAAATTTCCTCTGACCATATCCCTGAGCATTCAACCTTCTCTCTCTTTGGTTGCCGTCACTTTTTGTATATACAGTCATGTGTCACATAGCAACAGGGATATGCTCTGAGGAATGTGTCTTTAGGCAATTTCGTCGTTGTGTGAACATCATAGAGTGTACTTAAATCTAGATGGTATAACCTACTATACGCCTAGGCTACATGGTGTGGCCTATTGCTCCTAGGCTACAAAACCTGTCCAACATGTTACTGCACTGAAAACTGTAAGCAGTTGTACCAATTACATGATGGTATTTGTATATCTAAACAAACAAAAAAGGACAGTAAAAATACGGTATGACAATCTTATGGGGCCACCATTGTATATGTGGTTGACTGAAATGTCATCTCAGTGCATGACTATACCTTTATTCAAACTTTATCATATTTAATGCAATGAATTGCTTACAGCTCTATCTCTTTTGAGGGGAGAGACTCTTCCCTTTATTCACTTTTGGTATGTTTTGACTTGGGTGGACACTTAATAAAGTGGAAAGGAAAGGGGGAATCTAAAACCATTCACAGTGAGGGGCAAGGCTCTTTTCTCAGATACCCTAAATGAACAGTGATAGGAGAGAGGTCAAGTGGATGATGGCACATCTTTATACAAAGAATTTCTAATGAGGGAAATGTGTATGCTGTACTATTAAATAGAAATGGCTAATCGAGTTTAATGTCATATATAGTGATGCACAGAAAGAAGGTATGGAAGGAGATGAACCAAACTGCTGAAATCTTGATCTTTAGTTGGGAGTATTACGGATAATTTGTATTTTCACCTCTCTAACATTCTGTATTGCCTAGTTTCTAGGATGACCATGTATTACTATGCAAGTCAGACCAGAAAATTGCTTTCCCCCAATAAACATCTGTCAGAAAAGAAGTTGTTTTACATTTGAGTCCTTCCAAAGTCCTTTAACTTATGAAAAGCTCTCTTACTTTTTTTTTTGAAACACAAAGTATTATTTGGGGAAGACACATTAGTCTGAATTGATCTCAAAGAATCATAAACTTTTAGACAATCATGCTTGTCTGCTTAAAAAAAAAGGAGCAAAGAAATTTAATATGAATTTAATGAATCCTTTCTTTGGGAAGAGGCCCACCAAATTGCAGGTTGCAGACGCCATTGTAGACCAGTTTTTTGGAAGCGCCTTTGTATAGCAATACTGTCAGTGGAGACACCATGACAATTATGAGTACACACTTGTAGGATGAATGGAACAAAAAATTGTCTTAGTGTTTTATAAATCATACTTGTGGCTTGGGATAAAAATTCCAATGGCAGCATTATGGTTGAAAAATATAAATTAGATAGAAGAGAAGATGATGTCTGGAAAACTGTCAGATGACTAAAAATGTGTCTTTAGGAGGACACTAGAGACACAGATAGCAACTTTAAATTAGATGTCTTCATGGAATGGAAGAGTGAAAAAAAGAAATATTTCTAAGTTGTTATGTTATTTTATATAATGTGATTTTAAATATATGTGCCTAAATTAAATTAATAAATTAAACACTGAAATGAGATACATAGCTATTTCATCTACCTTGCTGAAGGTTTGAATTCAAACTGATCATAATTATTTAAAAACATTTTTTTCTCTTTGAAAAAGTAGGCTTATGTTAGTGTCACTTTTTGCTTTTATAAGAGCTGTATGTATGCTTTTATAATAAGAGCAAAATCAAAAGCACAAATTTACCATTCCTTCTAGGGACTCTTAAAATTTAATAGGCACTTGTGCTCTTATATAAGTAATTAAACTTTTATGGTGAGATCCCAGGCATCAGCCAGTGGACGAGGACGGTATTTAGGGAGACAGGGCCATCTACTTAGCCATGAGCGAGGCTGGCTTTGTGGAGGAAGTTTCCACCAGGGAAAATTTCTTGGAGGAAAGACTTTGAAGCTCAGTTTACAAGTGGACATATATTAGGGAGGAAGGACTAAAAAGGCATGTTAGACATCACTGTAAACCAGCTTTCTGAAGGTCCCTTTACACAACAATAGTGTAATTGGTTACACTGATGATTATAAATATATGTTTGGAAGATGAATGGAACAAAAAATGGTGTTAGTTTTTTGTGAATAGTACTTGTGGCTTGGAATACAATGACAGCCTCATCGTTAAAGCAAATACAAATTAGATAGAAGAGAAGATTTACAAACCACCCCAAAACTTAAGGGCCTAAAACAACAGTCAGACAAGTCATTTATTTGTTGCCATTCTTTGGCTTGGCAGTTTGGGCAGAGCTCATCTAGGATGGCTCATCTCTATTTGGCCTCTGTTTATAGTTGTTGGTGGGTCAGTCTGAGGCCTGGGTAGAGGATCCTGCCATAGTGGGTGGTTGGGCCTCTCTCCAGGTGGTCCCTATTTGGGTAACCCCAAATCTGAGAAGGCTTGTGTAGTAATGTTTACCAATTCCAAATAAGACACCCGGAGGTCCAGCAGGAAAAACACTGCTTTATTAGAACTTATGGGAGGCACTGCTGGGTGGCTGGTCATGAGGAATCTGTGCCCTGGGACTGTACAGCAAATAGTTTTATAATCAAGCAAGTTAGTTATTTAAATTGCTATATGGTGTTTACAATTAATTGGTTAAGGGTGATGCTTACATTACTTTCACCTTTGCTTGGTCACCTGCATCCCATGACTCATTACTGAGAATATCATATCCTTCAGAGGCCAGCCTTGGTCAAAAACCACTCACTAAGGGAGGAGGAAGAAACCAGGTATATGGGGAAATAGTCTATGACTGGACAGTACCTCCAGTTCCTCTCATTCTCACTGAAGGACTCTGAAGAACACAGTGTTCAAAGACAGTGAAAGTGGAACTACAGGGCTGTGGAAACCAGGGTTGGGAGTCATGTGATGTCACTTCTGCCACATCCAATTGTTCAAGCAAGTCTCAAAATCAGCTCAGACCCAAGGGAGCAGGGAAACAGATTCCATCTTTTGATGAAAGGAGCTTTAAAGAATTTGTGGCCATGTCTAACTTACCATAGGACATCTCCAATGGGGAGAACAGCTTCTGGAAGGGAATAGAGACAGGAATGCATAAAAGTTGTAGTAGGAATTTTAAGGAATCTAGCTTGATTTAAATAGAGGAGGCATGTTAATAAGCAGCTTAAGATGAAATGGGGTGGGCACTCTGGGAGTGCAACTTGGAACCAGGACTTTGAGGTATGGGTTAGCAAACCTCAGTCTATGTTCCCAGCTCATGGTCTCAAAGTTCCTTTTAATTCATTATTGTTTTCATTTTTTAAGGGATTTTTGCTTTGAAATCTTAAAAGACACTATTTCATTAAAGTAACATGTCCAGGAATGGACCTTACAAAAGCCTTTACGGACTTTCAGGAGACAAAGGGCACAGAGGTAGGAAAGAGCAGTGATTAAACACCTGAGTTCTGGAGCCAGGCACACCTCGAATCAAGTCCTGTCTTTCCCAGTAGGAAGCCATGTAACGTTTGACAAGTCACTTAACCTCTTTGAGCTTCAGTTTTCCTCCAATATAACATGGGTCTAAAATGGAACCTACCTCACAGGATGGATGATGCACTTATGGTGGTTTTACCTTGGGATTGTAAGCATCAAATGTTTAAGTAAGTGCTCAGTTAATGTCAGCTGTCGTTATTACCTTTGGATTTTTCTTCTCCATCTGTAAAATGGGTTACTGCTGCTGGAATTCCTGGGTCTTATTCTTAAAATGGCTAATGAAATTCTGCATCAAAGAATTTGCAAAGGTAAAGGGCTATGCTCATTCCCAAGGAGAGTATTCTTTCTTGTGATCTGCGTTCAAAAAAAATCTGTTTCAAAGCTAATTGCTTCTCTCCCCCGAGGGAAGGCTGACCTCACAGCAAGTATATCTCATGCAGAGTTGTTGCTTTGAAGAAAAATAATGCATTCATTCTCTTAATTGAATAGGCCATATAAGATGAATCAGGATGCTGGAGTCTGCTCACTTGTAAGCACTTATCTTTTTTTTCTCTTTATCAGATATTTCAAAATCTCCTACTATGTTATAGGCCCTGTGCTAGTATTAGGAATATAATAAGTGAAATCAACATGCTGTCTATAGCAACCTTTAATACTCTGTATTAAATAAAGCCTAAATAAAAACTACATAACTTTTCCCCCAGGGTATAGTCACAAATATGTCATTTAATTGTTCTTAGTCCTGGGCCATTGTTCAAATTAACTTAATAGGAATAATTTAATATTTTTGAGGGGGTAACAATTATTTTGATAGAAATTTTTAGAGTCAATCCTAAATCTGGTCCATCTTTCTGACAAGTAGGGTGAAAACTACATGGCTAATAGGATAGAAAGAGAACCTTTTTCCAAGGCTGGTTAGACCCCTCAAAGTTTTGATGACACAACATCAATTAAAGAAGACCTCTAACCACAACCACAAGTACATTCTAAAAAAAAAAAAAAAAAAATAGGCCGGGCCTGGTGGCTAGGCTGTAATCCCGCTCTTTGGGAGGCCGAGGTGAGTGAATTGCCTGAGCCCGCGGGTTCATGACCCACCTGAGAAACTTGGCAAAACCTCATCTCTACAATAAACCAAAAAAATTAGCCGGGCGTGGTAGCACGTGCCTGTAGTTCCAGCTACTTGGAAGGTTGAGGCAGAAGGATCGCCGGAGCACAGCAGGTCGAGGCTGCGGTGGCCGGCAGGGTGCCACTGCACTCCAGTCTGTTTGACTCCAGCTAAAAAAAAAAAAAAAATCTACTTGGATTGTTACACTAATCCAAGTAGAATCAATGCCACCCAGACCATGTGAATTGTAACTGACATCCTTGGTTGTATTCTTGTTTTTCACATTTCTACAAAATGAATAACTCTCTTGATTGAACAAATAAAAAATACTTATAATAAGGGGACCCAATTTAGGTATTAAGAGACTGTAAAATCAAGCCAAATGTTAATGAAACATAAAACATTTGATGGAATATGGAACTAAGTTCAGCAGAAAAATATGGTATGTTCTAGCTTCAGTTCTGCTCCAGACAAGTGGCTAATACCTAATTGAGGATGCATCTTGACCCCAGAATGGAGGTCACAGAGAAAAGTGCTCCACATCTTTCTCATTATTCTACTCAGAGCATCTGGATAATGCACAAGAAAGATCCGGTCTCCCTATCTTATCCAACTATGCTGACTATCTGAGGCTCTACGCAGAGACACGCATTCCTCACTCTTCAACCTCCCCACTCCCACTTCTCCCCTGGAATTCTCCCTTCAGGAAATTGTTGAATCAGTCAAGTTGTCTTATGTAATATGCTTTAATTATAATCCCCAAGGCAAGAAATGGAAAGTACTGAAACACAACTACTTTTTGGACAAAAACGAGCAAACGAAAACCAGTTTTCTTCAAATATGGTGAATACAGTAGCATATAATCTACTGTCAACTACTATGAACATGCCCATCCCAACACTTTAAAAAAGAATCCCTCAAGAAAACTGAGAAATACATGTTTAATGAAGCCACCTGTGCCTCAAGCCCTCGGAGAACCTTAACAAGGATCAGCTCATGAAAATAGTTGCTGCAAGCATGTATAATAAATTAAACATGCATGTTAAATTATTCATTGAGTCTTCCTAAGGGATTGAGATGCTGGAGGGACAAAGAAAATGCAGTGTTAATAAGCAACCGGTTGTGATTTTTAAAAGGAATTGAAAAAGCAGAGTCCAACTAAACTTCACATTGTTCATTCCTGAACAATGAGCTAAAATAATAACTTTAGACTAGTACTAATTAATGTAAACTTGCAATGAAAGGTTTTACTTTAATTTATATATATGTGTGTGTGTATATATATATTATATATTTTTTAAATTTATTTATTTGTTTTGAGTCAGAATCTCACTCTGTCGCCCAGGTTGGAGTGCAGTGGCTCGCTCATGGTCACCCCAGCATTGACCTGCTGGGCTCAGACGATCTTTCCTCTTCAGCCTTCTAAGTAGCCAGAACTATAGGTGCACGCTACCACGCCCGGCTAATTTTTTGATCTATTGTAGAGATGAGGTCTCATCAAGTTGCCCAGGCTGTTCTTGAACCCCTGGGCCCAGGCAATCCTCTTGCCTCTGCCACCCAAAGTGCTGATATTACAGGCTTGAGCCACTGCACCCGGCCCTTAATTTATATTTTAACACAATTTATTTGTCTATATTTTTACAAGTTGAGTCATGAACAAGAGCTAGGAGAGAAAAATAATAATAATGATAGATACTATTTATGAGTTACTTTGATTGTACTTTTCATAAATTATCTTTGTTGAATATGAGGCAACCGAGTGCAGAGAGAGTAACTTGCCATTGGTCGCAGGGCTAGGATTTGAACACTAGTCTTTGTGAGGCTAAAGCTAATGTTTTTCTCACTACACTGTTGTAGCCAAACCATACGGCCTCCTGTAACACAGTAGCCTCTAATCTAAAAGGACTTGTGCATAAAGTTCTTTACCTATTCCAAAGAATAGGGGGTCTAGCAGCGAGAGACTTTGGTTTATTAGAACTTACAGGAGACACCGATGGCCACCAGACCGTGAAGAAAGAAACTGCAGCACAGGACAGTATAGCAAGCATTTTTATAGTCAAGCGAGTTAATTATTCAGCTTGCTACAGGGTGGTTGCAATCACTGTAAGTAAGGGTGCTGCCCACATTGTTCTGACTTGGGCACAGACTGCTCCCTAAGGGAGGGAGAAGAAGGAAGCCAGATATAGGGGAAAAGAGCCAATGTCTGACAATTACCTCACACTTCCTGAAGGTAGAATGATGAAGAGAAGTAGCTAAGCGCTCATCATGAGAGATCCTGGTTCACACACCAGCTCTTCCTCTTAGTAGCTGTGTGATTTTGGATAATTGATTTCTGTACTTCAGTTTCTTCCTATATAAAACCGAGATTAAATGGGATAGTGTATACGAAGCAATTAATCCAATGCCTGCTATACAGCAAGAGTTCAATATCTGGCACGGTTATTTTTATTGTTATTATCATTACTGAAAGTAAACGAAAGGAAAAAAATGGCTTGGCTGCTTCAGGTGAGAAACAGCCCTCAAGTAATGGCATATGTTATTGCTCAGTCTGAGAACAGTAGATTACTCACTGTGTTGAGTTGTCAGGCCTGGGTGATCCCAGCCTGTCTTGCTCGTGGCCTGTTGTTCATAGTCCCTAATGCATCCAACTTAACGATGCTCCCTATCCTGCACTCCCTGATGACGATGAAGGAGACTCCTCAGCTTCCTTTGGGTGGTGTCATGCCAAGTTCATGGTTTCTTGAACTCTTTGTGCCTGTCTTTGTTGAGGTAACCCCAACAGGTTTCTCCTGCCAGAATTGCGCCATTATGTTATGGTAACTCTAGCAGACTAGTAATCTTGGTAGAATGGTCTTTGCACTCAAGGACAATTCTCAGCAGGAGATACTGCGCTCAGGGGCCTCTTCTGGTGAGTCCTGAATCAAAGGAAGAGCCGACAGCTGCCAGGTCATTTAGGTTTCAGGTTTATCAGGGTTAGTGGAGGGACAAGAGCTCTGGAAACTTTGAAGGCATCTTCTTGAGAGGGTTTTCTGTCTTAAATATTTTCTCCATAGGTCGGAAATTATGTCATTAGAAATTCATATGGGGTTGAGGCCCGGCACAGTGGCTCAGCCTGTAATCCCAGCACTTGAGGAGGCCAAGGCACAAGGATCATTTGAGTTCACAAGTTTGAGACTAGCCTGGGCAACTTAGTGAGACTTTTGCCTCTACAAAAAAAAAAAAAAAAATACTACTGGGGAAGCTGAGGCAGGGGGATGGCTTGAGCCCAGGAGTTTGTGGCTGCAGTGAGCTATAATTGTACCACTGTACTCTAGCTTGGACAAAAAAGCAAAACTCTGTCTGTTAAAAAAAAGAAAAAAAAAAGAAAGAAAGAAATTTATATGGAGAGCTTGAAGACTTCTTTGGTCCTCAACAATCTCATGATAGAATGAAAACATATCAGATCACTAGGATGCTGCTGATAGACTGAGGATGTGTGATGTGGATTTGGGGGAAAGAGTCCAGGGAAGAGGCAGTAGAAGGAAAGATGGGCCCTATCATCAGGTTCTCTCCCTTCCAGCTTTGCCCAGGGCCAGCCTTGAAGAGCTTCTGACCCAGCCCACATGAAGCATGAAGGAGGGAGGTGTTCCTCCTTCATGCTTCATTCTTCCGAAGTACCTCCTTCCCCAAAGCTGAGGCCTTCCCGGATGGGGACACAGGACTGGGGTGATTGCTTCATTGTTTGGTGGTTGAGCCTTTAAGTTCCTTCTTTTGACCTTGTTAGGTTGTACAAGATTTTTAAAAATTTTTTTGAGTTGGAGTCTCACTCTGTCGCCCAGACTGGAGTGCAGTGGCCGCTCCCGGCCACCGCAGCCTCGACCTGCTGGGCTCCGGCAATCCTTCTGCCTCAGCCTTCCAAGTAGCTGGAACTACAGGCGCGCGCTACCACGCCCGGCTAATTTTTGATTTATTGTAGAGATGAGGTCTCACCAAGTTGCCCAGGCGGGTCTCGAAATTTTTGCTTCAAGGTAAGGGATGTAGAGCAATTGGGGAAGGAAGTGTGGAAAACAAACAAAGCAAAACACTGTGGCCGGAGTTCAGTAAACCAAATGTGTATCAGACCCCACCCCCACTAAAGTGTTTACCTTCCTCCTCCTTTTTTCTTTTTCTTTCTTTTTTGGCTTCTAGAAGGAAGATATCTTGCTTTTTTTTTTTTCTACTAGCTCTAGTATATATACTAGTATTTATATGGTATAAACTAATATATATAGTTTATAAATTTGGTATTTTTATTTATCATCTTGGCATAAGTGTAAGGAAGATTTCTACGGCAGTGAAATAAATTGAGTAGCTTGTAGAAATACTTTTGTACTTGAAGTCAGATTGAACTTGTCCTTCTGTAAGATTTTTCCCCTTGGCCTCTCTCTTTGGCCTTCCTTCCCTAGAATCCTTCCTCTAACACTGCATAGCCTGTCCCTGCACCCTTAGGGTGCCAGGAGTTTCTAGGATTTTCTCTCTTGTCATGAGATTGTTGGAGGCTGAGGGGAAAAAAGGTTTTAATGTTCCTAAATGAGTTTCTAAAGATATAATTTCAGACCACTGGGATAGATATTGTGTTGCGGGGGACCTTCCCAAGGTTTCTACTAGGTTAGTCTATCATCGAGGAGAGTTCTGCTTGTGAATGAAAGGAAGATGCTGAAAGGGAGAAGAAGAAGGATACTTGTGTATGGATGGAAGAAAATCAAGGTGGCCTCCTGGAAAAATAAGAAATATGTATCACACTTCATTCTGGCTCAAATAGGATGCTACATATTATGATCTAGGTAATGATTTTTATACCATTTCATCAAAGAGTCTTCATTTTCTTTGAATGGTAGTAATTTCTTTTTCTAGGCATGGAGGTGGAAGAACCATCTGTCAATGTATGGCCCCTAAGTGAGGAGTGGTCACATGCTAGGGTGTGAATCATGCATATTCCAGCCTCAGCATGTGAGCTCCAGCCTGGGAAAGAAATAGCCACTCACAACATGGAGGAAAACCTTGACTGAATTTTATGTTATTCCCTGTGATGTGGCAATTCTCTTAGAATAACTTCAAAATGTTCCCAAAAGAAACTGAATATATATCTGTGGAGACTAATTAAGAATGTAGAACAAACAAAAACGACGCTTTTGAAGAAAATCTTTTTAGATTCTGTACCATATTCCTTTCAATCTCTGACCCACTAACACAAATGAACTTTGTAAATGCATTTATGTGGGCCTATCTATTGGCAGTCAACTTGTTGGAGAGGCTGCCTGAGTTGGATGTAAATAAGAGAATTTCAAATAATATACTTATGCGGGAATACAAAGCCAAATATGTCTTTAGAGAGATTCTGGCCAAGGAAAATCCAGTGCATATTTTTATTTAGATAATTTCCTATGTAGCACATCTTGGACACTATCACAAAGAAAATCAGTACAGAGTAGATTGTATTTTCTCTAGAGAAATAATGTTAGAATTAAACTTTGAAACAAATACGTTATTGATATGGCCAAGAATATCTTATAAAAGCAAGTATGCAGCCATCCATATAAGTAAATTCTTTCTTTCTCCTTTCCTCATCCCTCCCTCCCTCCCTCCCTCCCTCCCTCCCTCCCTCCCTCCCTCCCTTTCTTTCCCTCTTCTCTCTTTCTTTCTTTTCTCAAAGACAAGGTCTTGCTGTGGCAATCAGACTGGAGTACAGTAGCATGATCCTGGGTCACAGCAGCCTCGACCTCCTGGATTCAGGCGATTCTTCTGCCTCAGCCTCCCAAGTAGGTGGGACTATAGGTGTGTGCCACAGCACTCAGCTAATTTAAATTTTTTTTTTTGGTCGAGACAAGGTCTCTCTATGTTTCCCAGGCTGTTTTGAACTCTTGGGCTCAAGCAATCTTTCCACTATGGCCTCCCAAAGTGCTGGGATTATAGGTGTGAACCACTGCAC
The DNA here is from genome assembly GCA_027257055.1 of Cephalopachus bancanus. Taxonomy (NCBI): domain Eukaryota; kingdom Metazoa; phylum Chordata; class Mammalia; order Primates; family Tarsiidae; genus Cephalopachus; species Cephalopachus bancanus. Next base: position 8,461,639 of record JAPVLO010000057.1, read on the forward strand.
TGGGCTTGTATTTTCTAAATCTTAATAAAATATATATAAATATACTATGCATATTGACTATAGAAAATGATATAGATCTAAAGATTATATCAACTGTATCTGACCAAAAATGTATTTGCTAACTAGAATTAAACATTTTATTAAGAACCTAACTTGTTGTTCAGAAATTAGAATGTCCCTTTTGGATGACTTGGATCTCTTCAAAAATAACTCCAAGCAATTTTCTGCAGAAAATGAGCTTCCCTCTTGTTCATTATATTCCCTGTAGCAAATACAAGCATTTAAATCATTCTACTGACCTTTGTGCTACTGACAGTAATACTCAAAACATGCCTGTTGTTAGGAAGGTTGGGAGTGGTGCTTTTCTACCAAAAGGTTTTTGTTTTAATGATACATTACAAAACTAATGTGTTCACAGTAAACAAGTTAAAATGTGAAAATAAGCAGAAAGAAGAAAAGTAATATTTCATAATTTTACATTTCAGAGATAATCACTGTTCCCTAACATGTTACCATTTAGCCATATAACAACAAAATTATTCATCTCATCATCATTTAAAATGGATAGATACTGTTCCTATATACCATATTTTATTTATACACCCCCACTCGTGAACACTTCCGTTGCTTATAATTTCTCCTTATGATTGATCTGCACATTGGCCCCACTGTGCCAAATTTGCTAAGCAAAGCCCAATCTTGAATATTTCCTATGGTACTGCATGCCGAGTGAGGGACAGAGGAATTAACCGCCTGTTTGGACTCCTGATCCGGCAACACCAACTGTGGAATACTGAACTGCTAGGATGTGTACCTCTTGTTGGAAGAAGCAGCAGGACTCTGTGAATGAGGGAGCTTGGTTCTCTGGAAAAAGTTACCTGTTGCCCTGATTGTTTCTGCTCTGAAGGGCCATTCACAAAGCACTAGAGCACTGAGAAGGATCCATGGCGGGTTCCAACTTTGCTCACTAGGTCTTTTGCACTACATGAACTGGTGAAAACCCTTGACTGGTAGGATGAAGAGTGTTCACCTTTGTCCCCTGTGGGTCTCTAGCCATTTTTGATCAGGCCCCCTGTGTAGGATAAACCATGTCTTGCTCTGGATCAGGAGTGTCCAAACTTTGGGCTTCCCTGGGCCACAGCGAGTAACCTTTCGGCTTCCCTGGGTCACATCAAGTAAAGAGGAATTGTCTTGGGCAACCTCTTTCAGGTCCCTTTCCACTGTGGGAGCTTTTCTGTCTTCTTAATAAGTCCTACTTTCTTAAAAAAAAAAAAGAGGAATTGTCTTGGACCACACATAATATAATATAGTTAGTGTATACACATAATAAGCCTTCTTCTATTTTTAATGTTTTTATTATAAAGTCTAGAAAACTGAGAACAATATAAAACTAGTGGGAAATTTGACCTTGTTTTTGTAAAACTAATCTATCAATGTCTGGTTTGATGGAAGTGGTTGTAATTCTTAGTGAGTTCTCAAGGTGCTCGTCAGAACTGTTTGTTACAGTTTTGCTCTTCATGCACTTCATTATTGAAAACAGCTGCTCACAAATGTGTGTGCCATCAAAAAGTGATGTCATGGCTGGGCTCAGTGGCTCAGCCTGTAATCCCGCGCTTTGGGAGGTTGAGGTGAGTGGATTGCCTGAGCTCGCGGGTTCGAGACCCGCCTGGGCAACTTGGCGAGACCTCATCTCTACAATAAATCAAAAATTAGCTGGGTGTGGTGTGCGCGCCTGTAGTTCCAGCTACTTGGAAGGCTGAGGCGGAAGGATCGCCGGAGCCCAGCAGGTTGAGGCTGCGGTGGCCGAGAGCGGCCACTGCACTCCAGTCTGGGCGACAGAGTGAGACTCCAACTCAAAAAAAAAAAAAAGAAAAAATAATGTCATGAATACAACATAATTGTGAACTTCAGAAATGGAGCTATGCATGGGGTCATGAAAAAAAAAAAAAAACAACTTTAGGCCAGGCGTGGTGGCTCAGCCTGTATTCCCAGCACTTTGGGAGGCTGAGGTGAGAGAATTGCCTGAGCCCAGGGGTTTGAGACCAGTCTGGGCAACTTGGTGAGACCTCGTCTCTACAATAAATCATAAAAACTAGCCAGGCATGGTGGCATGTGTCTGTAGTTCCTGCTACTTAGTAGGCTGAGGTGGAAGGATCACTGGAGCCCATCAGGTTGAGGCTGCAGTGGCTGTGATCATGCCACTGCGTTCCAGCCTGGGTGACAAGACTCAAAACAAAACAAAACAAAACAAAACAGGATTTAGAGTTGATCATACTCAGTAATCTATCACAGAAACAAAGAACAGATTACCATATGATCTCACTCATAAGTGGACCTTGAACAATTATAATACTATAGGAAAGGGACTGGGAGTAGTGGGAAACTGTCAGATGGGGGGGTGGGATTAGCAGTTGAGGGAAACTGCTAGGGGAGGGAGGGGCATACCTCATTAACAAGGGTACTTGCATAATCAACATTTGTATACCTAATCCTGAATTGTACCTCACATCTTTGTAATATAATTAAAAAAAAAAACCATTAGAAAACGCATGATGTTAAAATTTTGCTAGGTGCAGTGGCTCATGCATGTAATCCCAGCACTCTGGGAGGTGAAGGCCAGAGAATCGCTTGAGCTCAGGTGTTCGAGACTAGCCTGAGCAACATGGCAAGACTTGATTTCTACAATAAATTAAAAAAAAAATTAGCTGGGTGTGGTGGTGTATGCCTGTTATTGCAGTTACTTGGAAGGCTGAGGCAGAAGGATCATCTGAGCCCAGCCGGTCAAGGCTGCAGTAGCCATGAGCATGCCACTGCACTCCAGCCTGGGCAACAAAGTGAGACTCTGACGCAAAAAAAAAAAGATTTTGTGGGGCTGCGATACTAGCAGTTCTGGGCCGTGGGCCATGGGTTGGACAGGCCTGCTCTAGATCATGGGTGACTAATTGTAGTGATGTCTCAGGCTGTACCTCGCTCTTTTTCAAAGAATGAGCTTGGAGGCAGAGAACCAGTTGGTTTCTATGGAAGGCTTTGCTTTTTCCCAATAAATCCAGCATGATGTTGGCTTCTTTGCACAATATTGACCTGTTCATCCGGGATGTGGTGACAGGTTCTGTGGTTTCAAATTTACTTTTAAAATTGTGGTTAAAAAAAAAATGTATATTAACCAAAATTTTTATAAATATTGTATATCTTATAAATGCACATTTAACATGAAAATGATCATTTTAATCAAGTGTGCAGTTCTGTGGCACTGAGTCTTTGGCTTTTTGCCTCTAAATTTGTGCCCATTTCTATTCTCTACTGAAACTTCATTCTCTTTGGTGAAATGACCATATTTCCTCCATGTGAAGATGCCATTAATCGTAGAGCAAAGCACTATATTCATAGCAACATTTTATTAAAGAGAATGTTCCTGGCAAGCTTCCTTGGATGTCAGTTACAAGCCATATTTCTTGGCCGGGCTCGGTGGCTCAGCCTGTAATCCCGCGCCTTTGGGAGGCTGAGGTGAGTGGATTGACTGAGCCCGTGGGTTCGAGACCCGCCTGGGCAGCGAGACCTCATCTCTACAATAAACCAAAAAATTAGCCGGGCGTGGTAGCGCATGCCTGTAGTTCCGGCTACTCGGAAGGCTGAGGCGGAAGGATCACCGGAGTCCAGCAGGTCGAGGCTGCGGTGGCCGGAAGCGGCCACTGCACTCCAGTCTGGGCGACAGAGTGAGACTCCAACTCAAAAAAAAAAAAAAAAAAAAAAAAAGCCATATTTCTTTTTCAGAAGTAAGATATGTGTATCATAGAATGGAGGAAATATATAGCTTCTCTCTGTCCCATGGCAATGACAGGAGTTGTGAGAAGAGTTTCTGAGGGGAGAGTCAGTTTCTGCGCAGTGGTCATAGTGACCAAGCTGGAACCCCATACCTGATGAGGCCAACACAGGAGCAACACGATACTGTCTGGGTGACCTCATTTGCCTTCTTCTGGCTGAGCGAGATCAGGTGCTCTGCTCTACTGTCTAACCTTCATTGTCATGGTGGCTTCTCATTCCTTTGCGTATGATGTCGACAGAAATGGCAGAATACATAGACAAATGGTATCAGAATTGAGATGTAGGCGTTAGACGGCATGAAATGAATGTCGAATTTTAAAATTGGAAAGACAAGTTCGTCCCATTCGGTGAAATTCACACTAAGAAGAACACGGTCGAGCTTGGGACTGAAGGGAAGTTACACGGCATCAGGAAGAGCCTTGAGGGGAGGGCCGGCTCCGTTGCTAGCTTGGTCACGGTGGAAAAGATTCCACACTGGCTGAGCACATGATCACTTTAGGATTTTTCATTTCTATTTTAACTTTGTCTTATAGAGAGTGATTTCCTTTTTCTTCCTCACTAGTTTTTGGCCCTGAGCCTCTGCCCAGCAATCACAGGGAAGGAATCCCCAGATAATTGGTTGGTATTGGTGATAGATTTGTGTTAATTGCATCCATACTGTCCTAACCCAGTCTCTCTGTAATTATGAGCAAGAAATTCTAAGACAGATGGTTAGCTTTCTCCATATGCTGCATGACAATGGAAATGAGCAGAGCTCACCAACCTACAGGCGGCCTGAGAGGTGGCTGTGGTCTTGTTAACACTCAGTTCTAGCTGATTGGGTTGATGCTGCAGAAGGTAATTTAATGTGTCAGAGCAAACATGTGGCAAAACCAGTGCCTATGAGAGCAGTTTTAGATTTTTTTGTATGATAGAGATTTTGAAAACATGGGTAGAAGTCGGGAATAGCACTAATCTAGGGGTAGCACTTGGTGACTTTGGTTTTTTTTTTTTTGTTTTTTTGTTTTTTTTTTTTTGCGTTGGAGTCTCACTCTGTCGCCCAGACTGGAGTGCAGTGGCCGCTTCCGGCCACCGCAGCCTCGACCTGCTGGGCTCCGGCGATCCTTCCGCCTCAGCCTTCCAAGTAGCCGGAATTACAGGCATGTGCTACCACGCCTGGCTGATTTTTTGATTTATTGTAGAGATGAGGTCTCCCTGCCCAGGCGGGTCTCGAACCCGCGGACTCAGGCAATCCACTCACCTCAGCCTCCCAAAGGCGCGGGATTACAGGCTGAGCCACCGAGCCCGGCTGGTGACTTTGTTTTAAGCTTCAGGGGGCATGCATAAATTTAAACAGGAGATGCTGTCTGGGTGACCCCATTTGCCCTCTTCTGGCTGAGTGAGATCAGGTTCTCTATTCTACTGTCTAATCTTTATTGTCATGGTGGCTTCTCATTCCTTTGTGTATGATGTCGACAGAAATGGCAGAATACATGGACAAACGGTATCAGAATTGAGATGTAGGCGTGTTTTGGGGGAAACCATGAAATAATTAGCAGAATATTTATAGAAAACTAATGCTTCAGGAGACCTCTGAGATAAAATACATGTGTGGGTTTGTGGAAAATAACAAAGTATCACGACAATCTCAGAAAAATTTTTTATTGAAGACTAAATAACTGCAGAAAGAAAAGGCATTAATATTTATTGAGCATCTATTATGTGCCAAGAACTTTATATACCTCAGTCACTTTAACCTCAATGCAACCTTGGAGATAGGTTTCCACGTTTTATAGAGGAAGATAATTAGTTTTGGCATGTTTAAGTAATTGCCAAGGTCTGACGTATGAGGTTTGACATATTCTATCACACCAATAACCCCCTGCACTTTAGCCACATCATGACAAGATAGAAATGATGAAATTCTCTAGGTTCATTTTAGCCCTGTGCCCTAGCTGTCATCTCCACCTCCCTTAAATTCCCACAACAGCTGTTGCCTATAGAATCATATGTTGACTGACCACAAACTACTTCTATTTTTTAACCCATATTTGAAACTTTGTATTTAATGCATGTTTCTGTCTTTTTTCTTCAGTAGATTATAGGCCCTGAGAGGGCATTGACCTTGACTATTGTCTCTTCCACAGCCTTTTGTGAGTAATCGATGCTCAATTACTACCTATTGATTTGATTTTAGTGAGTGTGAGGGAGACAATGTCTGTGAAATAGTTGGTCTGAAACAAAAGTTATAGTCAAAGATATTTTAAGGCATTTATGGTACTTTTCATGAAACAATTATTCATGGGACGATAGTCTGACAATTATTACATCCAGTGTTAGAGATTCAGGAAGATTGATGAAGGAATAAGTGGATTTTTAAATTTTGAGAATAGCTATATCACTAAGCATTTCAAGAAAATATTTTCATTACTTTAAATCATTACTGTTAAAAATACCTTTAGATTTCCATCAGCCTTTCTCACTGTATTGTTTTGCCTTCAACTCTACTGAGAAAACTTTGCAGCTACACAGATGGCCTTATTGTTTATACCATTGAACCTTACCTTTTCAAGTATTTCAGAAGGCTAAGACTTTAAAATTTTAATGTAGAAATATCCACCAAGGCCAGGTGCAGTGGCTCATGCCTGTAATCCCAGCACTTTGGGAGCCTGAGGCAGAAGAACAGCTTGAGCCCAGGAGTTGGAGACCAGTCTGTGAAACATAGTGAGACCTCGTCGCTACAAAAGTCCAAAAATTAGCTGGGCGCAGTGGCATGCCTGTAGTCACAACTACTCAGGGGGCTGAGATGAGAGGATCACCAGAGCCCAGGAGGTCGAGAATACAGTGAGTTGTGATTGTGCCACTGCACTCCAGCCTGGGCAACAGAGCGAGACCCTGTTACTAAGAGAAAAAATGAAAAGAAGAAAAAAAAAAAAGAAAAAGAAATACCTATCAAGGTCAAAAGGGGGCTGGAAAACAAAAGCTAATTTCATTCAGAAGATTCTGTTTTCTCCTGGACTTGTGGTTGTTTCCTGTTTGAGTCACTTCCCCCTGAGAGGGTAACACTGGTCAATAGGCTCTAGAGATGGTGAGGATTGTCTCAATGAGCAACAGAAGATGTAAACAAACTTTCTTTCAGTTTGTGGTAGTACTTCTTTTGCATTGGAAAGTGTGTGTAATTCGCACACTACTATAATTCCCATTCTTTTGCCAAATGCAATCCCCGAGGAGGCTATTGCTGGCATAGGGTCTGGAGTTTATATTGTATCAAAGCCAGTAGCTTGTTTTTCCATCTGGGCTAGGCACAGTGTTTGCAAACTTTTTTCTGAGTTACTCATTCTCTGGTAAATTCCAGTCTTGGACTACTGTAGGACACAGGCAAAGCTTTGCCCCAAGAGTTGCAATATGTAATCCTGCCCTTGCTTAAAAGTGTTTTGCTACTGGGAGTACAACTAGTTCTACTGAAGTTTGTGTTGGCTGCCGCAGGCTTGTGGGTGCAGCTCAAAGTTTTGGTTTAGTTCTGCAAGGTTTATGGCTTGGCTACCGAAGGGACTGGCCCTCCCACTGTTCCTTCCTCGCAGCGGGGAAGATCTGCTGGAGTCCTTGGCTAAAGACTTCCAGATATTACTTTGGAAGAGTTGTGATGATGGCTCAAGTGTTCTTGGAGGGTGTTTGCATTTGGAGCTTCATTTTGTGGCCTGACGTGGCTCTACCTGCTTTTTTTTCCTAAACGGGGAGGTGTTAAAAGTATTCTCTCTTATTTGTTGCACCGAACTAACTTATTGAAACTTCTCCCTAAGTTTGGAGTGTGAATTTGTTTTCTGTTTCTGCTGCAACAAATCCCATGATCCTAACACAAATTTATTTTCTTACAGTTCTGGAGGTCAGAAGTCCACAATGAATTGTAAGAGGCTAAAATCAAGGTGTCAGTGTGGCTGGTTCTTTCTGGACGCCACCTGGGAGAACCTATTCCTTGCCTTGGCCACTTCTAGAGGTCACCAGTGGTGCTTGGCTCCTGGCTGCATCACTCCAATCTCTGCTTCATTCTCTACTTATCCTCTGCTTATCCTCTACTATAATCAAATTCCCTCTACCTCCCTCCGATTAGAGCTCTGGGATTACATTTAGGGCCCACCCAGATAATGCGGTATCATCTCTCCATCTCAAGATCTTTCATCACACCAGGTGCTGTGACTCATGCCTTGTAATCCCAGTACTTTGAGAGGGAGAGGTGGGAGGATTACTTGAGGCCAGAAATTCGAGACAAGTTTGGTCAACACAATGAGACCCCATCTCTACTAATAAAATAAAATAAAATAAAATAAAATAAATTATCCAGGTGTGGTGGGAAGATCACTGGAGACCAGGAGTTTGAGGCTACAGTGAGTTTTGATCGTGCCACTGATCTCCAGCCTGGCAAGGCCCTCTCTCTTAAAAAAAATAATAATAATAATAAAACGATTATAAAAGTTGCATTAAAAAAATCCTTAATCATGCCGGGCTTGGTGGCTCAGCCTGTAATCCCGCACCTTGGGAGGCTGAGGTGAGTGGATTGCCTGAGCCCCGCGGGTTCGAGACCCGCCTGAGCAACTTGGCGAGACCTCATCTCTACAATAAATAAAAAATTAGCTGGTTGTGGTGCGTGCGCCTGTAGTTCCGGCTACTTGGAAGGCTGAGACGGAAGGAGCGCCGGAGCCCAGCAGGTCGAGGCTGTGGTGGCCGGGAGTGGCCATTGCACTCCACTCTGGGCGACAGAGTGAGACTCCAACTCAACAAACAAACAAAACAAAACAAACAAAAAACCAAAAAACAAACAAAAAAATCCTTAATCACATCTGCAAAGTCACTTTTTGCCATATAAGGTAACATTCATGAATTTCAGGGGTTTGGACAAAGACAATTTGTGGGTCCATTATCCAACCTGCTACAGAGCCTCATGCGTCTGAATTGGAGTCCTGACTCTAACAATGTTGTATCTCTTTAAACCTTAGATGTCTCCAAATGGTGATAAGACTCTTACTAGGTTAATGTAAGATTTTGAAGAGTCAGGTATACAAAGTACTAACGTTAAGGACCCTGTAGGTACGTGGTTAATGTTATTTTCTTTTTTCTTACCTTCTTTTGTAACATCTGAAAAGTGAAAATTTTCACTTTAAAGGCAGTGTGCTTTTGTGCTTTACAGATATTGAGGCACAAATACAAAAAATTAAAAATATGGCCAAAGTGATTATCACATAGACAAAATGTTGGCTAATATTCAGTTAAGATTCGAATTAAGTACTAAACTTTAATATAATGCAACAGAGAATGTATTATTGTGTTCAGAGACATAGGTGTCATAGTGTGAATGGAACTAGAAACTTGCCACCTTGAATAAGGTATTGAAGAGTTTCTGCTCTAAATCAGACCACTATATGTTTGGGGGGAAGGAAGTGAAAGAAGGAGGCATATAATTCTTTAAGATACTGGGATGATTTTTGTTTATGCATGAAATAAATTAAAACAATGATAATTTGCTTAACAAATATTATTATTTTTAGTTTTAAAAAAAATGTTGTAGATACAGGGTCTGGCTACATTGCCCAAGTGGGTCTCAAACTCTTGGTCTCAAGTTATCCTCCTGTCTTGGCCTCCCAAAGCACTGGGATTACAGGCATGAGACACTGTGCCCAGCCTGTTTAACAAATATTAATTGAGCCTTTCTGATATGTCACACAGTGACCAAGATGTTGACAGTATAAAGATGAAAAGTTGTGGTTCCTACCCTTAAATGGCTTGTAACCTAATAGAGAGACAGAAAATAAATAGATACATTTAATACATAGACTCTAGCACACATAACTTGTTGGCTGTGATCATACAGAAGCAGGTAGCTTCTCTGCCTTTTCTTTCTTCTCTCACCTTTTGGCCGTATAAAATAAAAACTTCATGTTTTCAGAGAGTGGTGGAGTCAAAATATAAAAGGAATTGGGTCCTTGAATCACCACACTCAGGAAAGCTGTCAGTCAAATAGAAACACTCTCATTGGATTGATACAAGAGTGAGATATAATATTATGTTGTTTTGTGTTACTAAAAAATTTTTTTGTTAGTTTGTTTCAGTAGTTTGTGTTATCCAAAGTATTGCATAATAAGGATTCCCGTCTGAAACATACCATGATTCCTGGGATTGGGTCTTTTTAATGTCATGAAGGGTTAGTGCTTTTATTGACAAATGTAATTGTTAGACATATCTTCCTTTATAAGCTAAACTCTGATTAAATCCTTTAGCCACTGATCTCTGGAGTAAGGACAAGTAAGAAAATGTATGTGTGTTTGTGGTGTGGAGGCTTCCTATAGTGGCATCGTAGACAGGAAAGACAGCTTTCAGAGGCCAAACCTGGCTGGGAAGTGTGTTACCTGGAGTGAAATGTGAGAAAGCATGCTGAATTCAGTTGTGGTGAGATTCAGAGGTAGATTTGAGAAGACTGTCTAGGAGTTCAAAATGAATCTATAAATGTCGAGAAGACCCTTACAGGGCAGAGACCAGGAAGGCTGAGTTCATCACCTAAATCCAGTAACAGGCCTTGAAGGGTTAGATGAGTGGTACTGGGGAGCCGTTGCCTAAAGGAATCGGAGTAGCTGAGGCAGGAACCGCAGATAATTATCTACCTTTTATCTCCTCCCTGAGTTTTGTCTTCTCTAACCTAAGCAAATCTTTCTCTTGTTTTTCTCTATAGACATCATAAAACTCCTTTTATTTTTTTCGGGGTTCCTTTTAGGTTGTGTAGAATTAAAGACAGTAATTCATATGTGGCCAGTGTACTGCAGAGCTCAGTGAGATGATTACTCTAAAAATGGCATAGTGTTAGAGCCGGTAGAGTGTTAGGAGCCTGGTTTTGAAATGACATAGATTTAGAATGACTTCTGCCACCTACAAACTGGGTGATTTGGGGTAAAATACTTCTCGAGACTTAATTTCTACATTGATAAGAGAAAAAAATAGCACTATATCATATTACTATTGTTATAGAGCAAACCACCCTGAAACTTAATGATTTTAAACGACAGCCATATTATTATTTCCTCTGAGACTGTGGGAGGGTTGATTGATCTTGGCTGACTCTCTTCTGCGTCTAAAGTTACTAGGTTGGTTGCGGGCTGGTCTGGTCTAGGATGACTTCGGCAGTGATGACTTAAATGGTCTCTCGACTTCTCTAGGTCTCACCTCGGTCTCCCAAAGTGCTGGGATTATAGGCATGAGCCACCGCTCATTTTCAACAGCATTTTCTGGAGCCCCCAGGACTCCCTTGACTCCAGTTCTTCCCACAAGGGGCAGTGATGATTTTAATGGTAGCAGATGTCTGGGATTCTGTTGCGCTTCCAGCATCTGGGAGTCCTTTGCAAGCCCTAAAAAGGAAGTTTTTCAGTACAACGGGAGTGAAGGAGATCTGGGTTTGAATCCCGGCAGATGATGATGTGACAGCTGCACAATCTTAAGGAAGTCAACTTATCTCTGTGAACCACCGGGCCTTCATCTGTAAGCTGAAGATACCGTGGGCAAGGCAACAACTGAGTAGATTTGTCTAAAATGTATAGCACAGTTCCTAGCACAGCCTGTGCTCAGGAAATACTGGTTCCATACTGTTGCACTCCCAAGGATTTTCCTGGCACTGTTTGGTCAACAAGAAGGCTTAATCTGGAGTATGGCCAAATTTGGAGTGTGGGAGAAACAAATCATCTCATTATCATCATCATCTGCATAGCACTGCCGTAATCCCACTGGAAGCCACAGTTACACCTACCAAACAAAGAAGATATGAGGATTAAAAGGCCATGCACATCACAAAACGGCCTTTGGTGTAAACACGGAATAAACATTGGGAAATGAGATAAGAAAACTAGGCATCTGTCAGCTTGGATTGGATAATAAAAGCAAACTCCAGAAAACATAGATATGCATAGCAAACAAAATATACATGGAATCAAATGTCTAGAGCCTGAAGCAACTTGCTTTGATGCAGGCAGGACAGCAGCAGGACAGCTTTGATGCAAGCAAACTGATTTTCAGAAACTTTCCTGGCAAATCCCATGTTAAATGTATCACTCACCTATTGTGAATTCTCTCCACCCTTAAGCATAAAGATCGGGCTGCCTCACCCTACACTTATCTATATTCACATATTGTTTTGTGTCTCAGGTCTTATCTCCCTGAGTTTAATTCCAATTCCCCTGAAGAGAAATCATAATCAACCGGGCCTCACGCAATCCCTCATTTTGAGAGGCAGAGGTGAGAAGATTGCCTGAGTCCTCATGGTTCAAGACCAGCCTGGGGAATTTGGCAATGCCTCATCTCTACAATAAATAATCATCATAATAAAGAAATCATAATCTTGTCTCATTTATAGTCTTCTTTTGGGTGGAAAAGAATTGAAAAGAAAAAAAGGAGGAAGGAACCAGGCAAGATGGAGGGAAGAAGTAAGACAGCAGAAAGGAAGGCCTGCTTCAAGAGGAAAGCAGAATTTGGCAGGGAACTATCCTGTAGGGAAGTATCTCCATGCTAGGAAGCTGACCATCTGCAAACTGTTTGCTTATGGCTGTTCTATTGAACTTGATGCATTCACCTTCCTCGCCTTCCTATAATAGATACTGATTGGACGACTCAGCGTAAGGAACCATCTGCCTTGCTTGACCTGAATCATCATCAATAAAGCAATGAACCCTTTGTATAGCCTGTATTGGTCACTAGCAACTAATTAAATGTGGGGAACAAACGAAATACTTTCCAGAACAGCTGTCGTAGATAGGGACAAGGCAGCAGAAATAATTGCATAATTGCTTTTATAAAGCGATTTGTCTTTGAATCTAAATCCAGCTGCTTTCCTATGATGACAATACCTCAAACAAGAAGTAAGTAACACTGGCAGAAGAATTTGAGAATGAGCAATAGTCAAGTCCCTGTACGCCCTGCACCACTATGATAGAAGAGTTCATTATACCTGCCCAAACATGTTACCTTCTAGAAATAACCCCTCCTACTTCTTAAGCTCCTTTAACACTTTATACCACTCATGAGGCTCTTACTATGTGCTGCGTTGGATTATAATCCTTTAGGTCTATGTCTTTTTATTTTTTCCACTTGTAATCTCTTTAAGGCAATGAACTTGCTGCATTTAACTTTGAACCCACATAAGACTAAACCTGATGCTTTTTACTGAGTCTGTAATGAAGAAATATTTGTTGCATAAATTAATACAATTAATATTGATTTTAGTCTGAAATTTGTTCCTATATCTATTTGTTCATTTAGGCTTGAGCCCCCCCAAATCAAATAACTATCTATAGACTTTGCTAAACAAACACCAGTTTCCATGATCTAATAGCAAAAGCACTGGGCAGGAGAGAAGGAGATACAATGTCTAATCCTGTTTTGTTTTGTTTTTGTTTTTTCTCATATAAGAGTGAACTTTGGGCAATCATGTCTCTTTTCCATACCCTGATTTATTCATCTATAAGATGAGGTGAAAAATATCTTCCCTTGAAATAAGTAAGGGAAGGGAAGGAAGGAGACATTTATTGGGTGCCTGTTACACACCAGATACTGGGTTAGGTGCACACACATGAATCACCTCATATGAATCTCATAATAACTTTGTGTTTGTTGCCCAGCTTTACAGATGAGGAAACTGTAAAATAACTGGCAGAAAGTCATTCAACTAATAATTAACTAGTAAAGATACACACCTTAAGAATTCAACTTCAATGTAGTTCAGGTCAAGCCATTCAACACAGTAAGAGCCAGCAAGCTGCCGCCACTGTAATGGTTGCCAAGGGTACAGAATGAACTAAACAGAAAGCTTATCATCCTGGAGAGGATGAAAACATACAAACTAATAATTATATGAGAGTGTGCATTTAATGAGACTGTAAAAGATAAAGCACATAAAAGCATATCACAAAACCAAAAGGTATATGTTAAGTACCCGTGTCTAATACTATAGTAATTACACTAGGAAATACACTTTATTTATTTTTTATTTTTTGAATTGGAGTCTCACACTGTCTCCCAGACTGGAGTGGGACTTGCTGGGCTCCGGCGATCCTTCCGCCTCAGCCTTCCAAGTAGCTGGAACTACAGGTGCGTGCTACCATGCCCGGCTCATTTTGATTTATTGTAGAGATGAGGTCTCGCCAAGTTGCCCAGGCGGGTCCCAAACCCGCGGGCTCAGGCAATCCACTCACCTCAGCCTCCCAAAGGCGCGGGATTACAGGCTGAGCCACCGAGCCTGGCTGGAAATACACTTTAAATAACTAACTCTTGGTCCCTGTCTTCAAGAAGCTTACAATCTTATCGAAAATATCAGTGCTTGAAGTGGTGAACCTCCTTCATCTAGAAAATTCACTCATGTGGAGCAATGCATTGTATTAAAATAATGTGTAAACTTGATATTGCTAATTTTACTTTAGAGGCTGCTTGACAACTCTAACCAAACAGTGTCTTTGCAATACAACGAACACAGTGTCGTCCACATGAGAAGCTAAGATTTTTGTAATGGTATGGAGACTCATCACAATGAATTGATCTCCAGGTTTCAGGAGGTTTATAGTAGAAAATATTTTAACATCCACCTTCTGGCTTTGACCATATATTTGTCTACAATTAAAGGGCTTCCTTAGTTAACCAATATTTTAACATTTTAGTAATTACTCTTCTTATCTGAAAGAGTAATATTAACTTTTGTTCACAAAATCTCCCCTTCATCCCATGAACCCAAGAATTAGACTACTATACATGAAATTAAAACATCAAAATACATAAAAGAATTTTCAAAAGACAGTCAAGCTGAAAATTATGGCATCATTAGCTAATAATTGCAAAGCAAATGAGTTGTGGAAGGATGTTTTATATTATTGTTCCTTCAGTAATTCCCTTTCATATTATTATGGGTCTTTTACAAGCAGGATTTTCTTGAATTTCTCATTTTATTGTTGAAGTAGTGTTTAAAATATTTGTACATAACTCATAGGTTTAAATTCAGTGATTCAGTTCTGGGCATGTTACTCACTTCAGTAATCCAAGCACCTTTGGTGGCCAAGGCAGAAGGATTGCTTGAGCTCAGGAGTTTGAGACCAGCCTGAGCAACATAGCAAGACCTTGTTCCTACAATAAATAAAAAAATTATCAGGGCATAGTGGCATGCACCTGTAGTCCTAGCTACTAGGGATGCTGAGACAGAAGGATCACCTGAGCTCAGGAAGTCGAGGCTACAGTGAGCCATGATTGTGCCAGAGCACTCTAGCCTGGGAGATAGAGTGAGACCCCCAACTCAAAAAAATATATAAAATAAAAAAGAAATCCAGTAATTCATTCTTATCATGTATTCACCATGATAAAAATAACCATGTGGTTTCAGAATGCTTCTCTCTATGGCATTTCACAAAGATTGAATTTTTGACTTCCTATTCAAAGTATAAACACTGATTATTAAGTCCCTTACATATAAACAAATTCCATTTGGAGAGCATGTTTGTAAGTCCAGCAAAGTTAGCCGAGGAACCCAACTAACGCATTCTGCTATATAGTGCTATACTGTAATAGGTTTATAATATTTTTAACACAAATAATACATAAAAAAGAAACAAACACAAAAAATAAGGAAAACATTTTTAATCTTACAGTACAATACCTTGAAAAGTACAGTAGTACAATACAGTACAACAGCTGCACGTGACAATGTACACCAGGCACATGAACTAACTTACGTGATTGGACATGCAAATGCATGTTCTGTTTGCATTTTTGAAAGTTTACAACTTGAAGGTTCATATGTAGGAGACTTACTGCACTTCTTTGTTCAGTAAGCATCTGAGGAAAAAGCCTCAAAAAAACAGTAAGTGGAGGCCAGGCTTGGTGGCTCAGCCTGTAATCCCAGCATTTTGGGAAGCCGAGGCAAGAGGATTTCCTGAGCCCAGAAGCTCGAGACCAGCCTGGGCAACTTGGTGACAACTTGTCTCTACAATAAATCACAGAAACTAGCCAGGTGTGGTGGCATGTGCCTGTAATTCCAGTTACTTAAAAGGCTAAGGCTGAAGGATCACCTAAGCCCAGTAGGTCAAGGCTGTGGTGGCTGTGAGCATGCCACAGCACTCCAGTCTGGGTGACAAGAATAGGACTCCAACTCAAAACAAACAAACAAACAAAAAACAGTAAGTGGAAACACACAGCATCACTTTCTTTTCCTGATTAAACAGTAGTGATG
This sequence comes from Cephalopachus bancanus, assembly GCA_027257055.1. Lineage (NCBI taxonomy): Eukaryota > Metazoa > Chordata > Mammalia > Primates > Tarsiidae > Cephalopachus > Cephalopachus bancanus. The sequence continues at coordinate 8,477,678 of JAPVLO010000057.1, forward strand.
ACTTGCCATGTAAATACTGACCACTATCTTTTTTTTAAAACAAAAATTTTTATTTTAAATATGTGGGGATACAATTCAGGGTTAGTTATACAAATGTTTATTATGCAGGTCCCTTGTTGATGAGGTGTGCCTTCCACTCCCCTGGCAGTTTCCACCACTGCCAATCCTGTCCCGCTCTCCCCCGGCAGTTTCCCACTACTGCCAATACCTGTCTTATAGTGTTATGATGGTTGTTCAAGGTCTGCTTATGAGTGAGAACATGTGATACTCAGTTCTTTGTTTCTGTGATAGCTCTCTTAGTATTACAGCTTCTAAGTCCATCCAAGTTGCTGTGAACTTCATAATTTGTTCTTCTTTATGGCTGCATGATATTTCATTGTGTATATGTACCACATTTTTAAAATCCAGTCCTCTTCTGATGGGCAGTAGAGTTGATTCCATGTTTTTGCTATTGTAAATAATACAGCATCACTTTCTGAAAAATAGATTGAAGCATATACACTTCTCTCTTCTGAACAGAGTTCCATTTATTAACACAGTGAGTTCTTATTTAATATTTCACAGTTGTCTTGTAAAACAAATATGCCCTCTAAAACAGACTTTAAAAATCTCTTCAGATATAAATAAAATATCAAATAAAGGAAAAAAAGAATTTACTACAAGTTCAATATCTTCATATTTTGGTAATTGTTTAGGAAAGTTAATTATTTATTAAAGGAATTGCAAACAAATGCAGCTAAATTTTCAGGGACTAAGTTAAGAAAAGTCAAATGTTACAGTATGTGAAGTGTTTAAGATGCCCCATCTTTTCCCAATACAGCCATCTGTATGTGGGTCTCAGATGCACCCAGGTAGACTTAGGTGCTATCTCTCCTTCCACTTACTCACTTTGCTCAGTTGTTTAGAGATCAGAAGTCTCCTGGGAGTAAAAAATCTCAGACCCAGAATCTCTCCATTGAGAATCATGGGTCTTACCCAAAGTGATGCCTCGACAGATTATGCCAAAAGGCAGATTATAAAATGAAGATCTTGTTTAAAAATCGGTACCAAATTTCAACAAGTGTTAATAAGTGTTATATTTTCAAGAGAAAATTAATTAGTCCTGGATCACAAACCCAAGTAGTTGGCTTTCAGTTACTATAATGAAATAGTCTCTGGTTTGTATTTATTTATTTATTTAGAGTAAGAGTCTCACTCTGTTGCCCAGGATGGAGTGCAGTGGCACAATCACAGCTCACCGCAGCCTCCAACTCCTGAGCGCAAACGATCCTTCAGTCTCAACCTCCTGAGTAGCTGGGACTACAAGCGTACACTATTACACTTGGCTAATTTTTTAAATCTTCTTGTAAAGACAAGGTCTCACTATGCTGCCTAGGCCGGTCTTGAACTCAAGGACTCAAGTGATCCTCCTGCCTCTGCCTCCCAAAATGCTGGGATTACAGACATGAGCCACTGCACCCCCAACCACCTGATCTGTACTGAAAGAAAAGTGAAGTCTTTTTTGTTAAGTAGAATTTAGCTTTTCTCTCCCAGAAAGTTTTCTTTTTATCATAAATTTATTAATGTTATAGCAAATGGTCTTCTTGTGTTATTTGAAAATATTACTTTTTTTTTTTGAGTGGGAGTCTCTCCTTTGCCCAGACTGGATTATAGTGGCACGCATGCTCATGGCCACTCCAGCATCGACCTTATGGGCTCCAGTGATCCTTCCGCCTCAGCCTTCCAAGTAGCCGGAACTACAGACGTCCACTACCACCATGCCTGGCTATTTTTATTTTATTGTAGAGACGAGATCTCGCCAAGTTGCCCAGGCTGGTCTCGAACCCACGGGCTTAGGCAATCCACTAGCCTTGGCCTCCCAAAGTGCTGGCATTACAGGCTGAGCCACCGGGCCCAGATGAAAAGATTACTTTTTAAAAAATCGACAGGTTTCATCTCATCTCTTCCCACATCACATCATAAGATATGAACCTGGTAAATTTACTCAGCATAAAAGGTTACATGGTGAGAGATCTTCCTTCCCTGTCAGTCTAACCACCTTCTTCACCAACTTCCTTCCCCAGAGTAGTCACTTTTTCCAGTTACTTTATATCATTCTTGAAAAGTTGGAATAATTTTGCTTTTTGTACCCCTAAATTTTATGCAGGCATAAATGTGTATATCACTTTTAAAAACACAAATAGAAAGAAACTCCATAGTAGTCATTGTTTCAGGCAAAAATCATCAATAGATGCTCAAGTAATGGACAGGAAAGTATGATGAGTAACAAGATATTTGCACAGTCTCAAATTAACTCCCCACAAAACATTTGGTGTGGATGGAGTTATGTACCTTGAAAATGTATGTGTTAAAGCCCTAACCACCAGTGTGACAGTGTTTGAGATGGGCTTCTGGGAGGTAATTAGGTTCAGAAGAGGTTATGAAGTGAAGCCCTCATGATGGGCTCAGTGCCCTGATAAGGAGAGATAATACAGAGCTTTCTTTCCCTCTCTCTCTACCATGTGAAAACAGGGTAAGTAGGCAGCCATCTGCAAGCCAGGAAGAGAGTCCTCTCCAGAAGCTGAACCCTGCTGGACCCTGCTAGATCTTGAACTAAAGAACATTAGTGGTGCAATTGAAAAAAAATTAAAGATCTGTAGATTTGTTGACACAATATCATCCATGTGAATTTCCTAGTTTTCATAACTGTACTGCAGGTATATTAACACTTGGAGGCAATTGAGTGGAGGTTAAACAAGAATTCCTTGTACCATTTTTGTAACTTTTTAAAAGTATGAAATCATTTCAAAAAGAAAAGTAAATTTTTAAATTAAAAACACATGTCCACAAAGACACAGACAAAAGCTAAGACATGAGAAAAATTGGAAATAGAACAGCATTCCAGTAACTAAAATGTAATTGTTTAATAAATATTTACTGAATGTCATGGATAGATATGTCCACCTAGCAGTGATACAACAATGAACAAGACAGATTTTCTACCCTCAAGGAATTTGTGTTCTGTTTAATCTGCATACATCAACTAAAATTTAACTACAAATAAAGGTAAAATCATCTGTTTGTTACCTCAGCAAATAAAAACATGTATGCTTGTGTCTAAAAAAACCCAAACAAACCACACGTGTTCTGTATATAGTATTCTTCATCTTTATTTCTCATCTGAAAAATGTCTTGAGGATCATTCCATATCAGTATAGATGCTGTATTTTTAATGGATGTAAAAAGTTCCACTGTATGGGTATATATTTAAGCAATTCCCTCTTCTTGAACACTTGATCTATTTTCTAGTTTTTTGCTGCTACAATGCTACAGTTAACATTTTACATGAGATTTTTTTGTACACATTGTGAAGCCACTCTAAATGTACAGTAAGTCAGTGGCTCCCTTCCTGTAAGACATAGAATTTATGCCAAGTGAGTGTTTGGGACAGAGTAATGGACATGGCCAAGCCTTTTATTAAATCCGTATTAGAGAAAAATAACACCTTATTTGCTGATACTATAAATTTTCAATGTTGCTGTTGAAATGAACCAACTTTTAATATTGTATTCTGTATTGATTGTATGTTCTTTGGCTTTTCCTTCTCTTCTCTCATGTAGGGGTACAAAAAGGTAAATTATTCCAAATTGTACCAATTGAAGTATTTTAAACAGTAAAATTACTTTCTAAATTAAAACTTCCAACGCACTTGTCTACTTGGGGAAGTAAAACTCTAACCAAATCTTTCATGTGCAAATCAGCTGTTTCAAAGCTCTGTATCCTAAAGCATGTGCGAGAGTTCAAGATAAGTTCAATAGTTACATAGCTAAGTAAGTCCAAAATGTTGCAATGAAATGCTAAAATACATTTATCTGCGAGAAATATTGTATTGATAATTGGAAAACTCTGAACTTCACAGAATGAGTATCGATAGAATACACGAGCCCTCTTTCCTCCTCCCTGTACTGTAAACATGACCTTGCTTACTCTTCATTTTCTACTTTAACTTACTTCAGTAACTGGTCAAGCAAGGCATTCTGATCCCAAGTCCATGCTTAATGAAAGAGGAGAGTTTTTTGAACTTGTTCTTTCCCTTTTAGAGTGTTCTATGTTGTTTTTTTTTTTAAATCACTGAAGTACTATGATTTCACAAAGTAATTGACCAATTCCCTTCCACTGTTTAGCTTTTAACAATGAACCAAGAGCAAATATAACACAATAAGCCAATACACATTTGGGTTTTCTGCTGAAGGTCAACTAGAAAGAGCACTGGATGAGGTGGAGAACTGCTATTGGGGGTCCTTTATTTTTTCAGGAAGGCCTTAATGATTGGAGATGATAAGTTTTTAGGAGTCATTTGAATAAAAAATTAGGAAGCTGTATTGGTTTCCTGTGGCTGTTGTAACAAATTACTACAAACTTGGTGATTTAAAAACAACAGAAATTTACTCTCTCACAGTTCTGAAGGCCAGAAGTCTAAGTCAGTTTCACTAGAACAAAATCTTAGGATACACCAGCGGCTGTAGGTGCCTCTCCTAGCTTCTGGCAGCTTCCAGCATTCCTTGGCTTGTGGCTGCAAGTAAATCTCCAGCTCCATGTTCACACTACCTTCTCTTCTGTTTGTGTCAAATCTCCTTTTACCTCTCTCTAGTAAGGACTCTTGTGATTGGATTAGGACCCATCCACATAATCCAGAATAATCTACCCATCTCAAGGTCTTTTGCTCAATCACATCTGCAATGACCCTTCTTCTGTATATGGTAACAATGACAGGTTCCAGAGACATCTTTGAGGACCGTTATTCAGCCGACTCCAGCGATCTTTCCTTTTTGTGGAGAGTAGCGTTCAAGGAAGCTTGTGATCAAAGTAAGGAACGTAGAGACTGTCACCAACACAAGAGTAAAGAGTGTGTGCTTTTGTTGACGTTGTTTATCAGAGTCTCTAACTGAGGCCCTCAAGGAGAAAGTACTGACTGAGGTAAAATCTGATCGACAGCGGTTCTGGAAGAAATGGTGTGGTCACCAAGGGAAGCTCAGGGATGAGAGATTTCATGCTCACCAACAAGTACTTCCACCTACTTACTTTTGGTTTTCCTAGGATCTACCCTGCCACCGGACTGTCTTAGCCTCCCACGCAGAGACCCAGGCAGAGACAGGCACGGCAACGCCCCACCCACGCTCGTGCCTGGTTCTGCTTACTGGATTGCCTTCTCCTTTCACAACTCTGTTTGCATTTCCATCTCGTTCTACTCTTTCTACCAGATGGTCTGCTTGTTCTTATTATAGCTAAAAAGGATTCAGTCAGATTAAAATAAATCCTCTATAGTCATCACCAAAGTGTTCATTTAAACTTAATGCTTATCTCAAAACCAAGTTTTACATTTGTGACCTTAGTAGAATGTCTTGAGGGGTGAGTGAAGGGGTGAACAGTGATAAAGACAAACTGCTATACTTCCCTTACGCTATTTGAATAAAACTAAGGAGACTAGGCACTATTCCAGGGAGCTAATGATTTTAAGTTCTTTTTACCACTACAACTTGGGTGCTGGATAATATCCTTTAGGTGACAGCCTGAGCACAGTCGCCAATTCTGATGATAAGGGGCTTATAATCAGGAGAACTTGTGGGTTAGCTTCTCTTCTACAGTGTGTTCCAGAAGAGTGCACTACCCTGTATTCCGCGTCAGATTTCCTGGGTTCAAACCCCTGCTCTAACATTTAGCAACAATGTGTGTGAATTGCTTCACAGGGATTGTTTTGAGGGTTAAATGAGATAATATGTGTATTAAATAACTGGTGAGGCTATAGTCACCAGTTAATCAAACATTAATCTCAGTGCTATTGTGAAGGTATTTTGCAGATGTGATTAAAGTTCATAATCAGCTAACTATAAGGGAAATTATTCTCAATAATCTGGGTGGGTCTAATTCACTTAATTGCAATGCCTTGAAAGCCAAGTTGAGGCTTCTCAGAGGAAGAAGAAACTCTGTCCATGGATCCAGCTTCAGCTCATGTCCAAGTGTTCCAGTCTGGCCTTCCCAACAGCCCAGCCTAGGGACACCCCACAATCACATGAGCCAATTTCTCACAATAAATTTCTTAATATATATTTCCTGTGTTTCTGTGGCTCTGGGTCTCTGGGTGAGCTCTGACTGCTACAATAGTTAAAGTTTACAGAATAGACACAGATACAGAGTAAGGGCTCAGAAAGCTTTTGCTCCTATTTTTGTTGGTAATGGTGGTGGTAGTGGTGATAGTGGTGGTGATGCTGTTGTTACATAACATAAATTTCTGGAATTTTCCTATACTGTTCTAATTTCTAATATTTTGTCCCATTGACCTCAATACATACTTTTTTTCTTGTTGGCTCATGTGACTCAGTATTTCATTAAAAAAATACAGCTACTAAAAATATTCCACTTAACATACAAAGCAATTCACATCCCAAACCATGTGATACAATTTCCACAGTCCAATAACTAACATGCTTGGCAATAGAAATACATGTTTTAGATAATCGTTAGACTAGAGAAATTCTTCAACCCTTGAGTGTTTAGTAAAAATTCTGCATTAGCATTTTTGGGGTTTTTTTTTTAAGCCTAGAGAATTATGTCCCTCAGTTTGCTCTCCTTGTATTGTAAATACTCTTTCAAATTTATTAATTTTCACCTCTTCCTTTCTTCCTCTGCTATTTTTCATTTAATTTGATTTAAATTCCATAAAGTTATTTGCATGCAGCAATCAAGACTGTACTAATAGCTTTATTATATCTGTAAACTACTTCAAGTTTGTAACAAGAGCTACACAAACAATTCTTAGACCTCATGAAATTTCTAAGTGCCCCATGCAAATCTGAAGTATATGGTGAAGATGATGAGTAGGACAGAAGGTCACAGATCACATTGCTGATTTGCTCATTGGTGCAGAAACCTCCACTAAAGGTTCCCGGGCAACAGTACCAAAAGAACAGTAATCATTGGCCTTGATATTGTCATGATCCATTACTTTCTAGAAACCAGCTTCACTAAAGAAAGCCACAAGAACTTGGTGAGACCTCGGCTCTACAATAAATCACAAAAAACTAGCCGGGTGTGGTGGCATGTGTCTGTGGTTCCAGCAACTTGGAAGGCTGAGCTGAAAGGATCGCCTAAGTCCAGAAGGTGGAGGCTGCGGTGGCTGCGAGCATCCTGCTGCACTCCAGCCTGGGCGACAAGAGTGAGACTCTAACTCAAAAAAAAAAAGAAAAAAGAAGTACATCAAAGATTATGAAATCAGTTAAAGGCAAGCTTGAAGAACAGAGACCAGAGTCTTTTATGATAGGGGTCACAGAACAAATTCAGCACATCCTTGAAAATTTCAAAAGCTATCCATTCTTTTTTGGTAAAAACATGAATCCTGATTGCATGGCTGCTCTACTGAACTACCATGAGAAGGTTGTGACTCCATATATGGTTTTCTTTAAGGTTGGTTTAGAAATGGAAAAATGTTCACAAATTTGGCAGCTATTTTGGATCTATCACCAGTTATCGTAACTGGCTGCTGCTTGTCATCCACATATCAGACTCAAGGCAAATGGAACTGATGTCATCTTGGACTTTTTGTATATTTTGACTGTGATTTATTTGAAATGAAGGCATGATTTTTTAAACATCACATAGGTTGTTTAAAAATAAAATGCATTTATACACACAAAGAAAGCACCTACTATGAGCAAAAAGAATGTAACATTTCCTATTCTCATGGAGTTTTGGATGAGAAAGAAATACAAATAACTGTATTAGTTGGAAGATGTTGATAAGTGCTGTCAGGGTGGTTCAGACAAAGTGTGACTCAGAAGGGAAATGTTACATCTAGTTGGAATGGGTGATCAAACTGAGAAGAACCTAATGACAGACTGCTTCTGAAATGATTCTTAAAGAATGTCTAGGATTTCAGCAGGCTGGCAGGGAGGTGAGAACCATTTCAGAGAATGAGAATGTTACGTGAGCCCTGAAGGTGACTCACCTCATACATGAGGAAAGGGAGAGCCAGACAAGATTTGCCCAAAGACGTGCAGCAGTTAATGGCAACAGGAACCCTAAGAGAGACCAGAAATCCTAAGGAAGCTGATACCGCACCTTTTGCCCACAGCTTCTTCATCTTGTCCACTGATATTACAGGACTTATACCTAGGCGGCTGGACCTTTCATTAAAAGGCCATCAAGTCTGACCTCTCATGCTTTATATCCCTTTCCACTCACCCACTCTCAGAAGTCTAAGACCCCAGAATTCTTCCATCCATCTTCCTCCTGAGTGGATTCCACACTCCTCCATCCATCTCCCTATCCTTCTCTACCTTTACAGGGCCATCTGGAACTCCCAGGCTGTCTTTACTTTCTCCAAATGGTTTCTTCATCTTCTTCATTTTCATAAGACCTTTCCTTCCTAAGGACGTGAGCAAAGGTTGCTTTTTTTTCCCCTAACCCATGAACTAAGATCCTGGTTGGTGTCCTCCTAGCTCCCAGTACTATTTTTAAAACTTTCATTTGCCTCTCCTTCTTTAAAATGTCCAGCTCTTCGGAAGCTTATACCGTCAGAATGCAATTCACTCACATCCGCCTCCTTGGAGATCACATATAATCAAACTTCTTGTCACTCCTTCACTCACTGGTGACCTTTTTCCCAGTCCTTCACCTTCATGTCTTCACTGCCCTCTGTGACTAGATGACCACTCACATGCAAACTTCCCTAATTTATTCCTCCTTTTTCCTTCCTTCCTATCACCCCGGAAAACCTTCAAACCTGAATAAATTCAACTCTGGCAATTAAATTTTGCTAAAGAATAACATATAATGCTGCCAACTAGTTCCACCATAACCTCATGACAAACTCACAAATGGATATGTGACACTTGTTAACAACTCTACTTACTCCATTGCTTTTGCTTTCCAACTGCCAACTTTCATTCCTTCTGCTCTTTCACCCAGTCATCCCTGTGTCATCTCAGTCCTTGGCCTTACCTCATATTTACCTGAGAAATTAGAAGCAATTCAGGTGGGGCTCCCTTACCTTCTCACTGGAAAATCTGCATATTTACTTTATTCGTTCTGTGCCTATGCTCTCTATTTTCTTTCCTCCAGTTACTAGGTAGATGTGCCCCTTCTTCTAAAAAAAAAAAAAAACCAAAAAACAAAAAACCCACGTGCTCAACTTGGATCTTGAATGTGTGTTCTCTCACCATCTTCCAATTATGCCCTCTCTCTCCTATATCACCTAATTCTTCCATCCTTCTGAATCAGTCACATCTGATCTAGTTTCTCTTACTATAAACACCACCCTTCCATTCCCCAAGATACCCTCTAGTTATCATCCCATTTCTTTCCTTATCTTTACAGGAAACACCTCAAAAGAGTATATCTCCAGTTTCCACTTTCTTACCTCCCAATCTCATCTCAACCACTCCAATCAAGCTTGGCTCCTCTGTGTTCTTGTTGAGGTCACGTAGACCTCCATGTTGCCAAATCCAATGGATACATCTGTGCCTTTATGCTGAAGCCCTTAGCAATGTTTAATATGATCAATCACTTTTTATTTTCTGAAACACTTCTCTCTCACCAGGAAAGTTTCACCCCCACTCTCCTAACTTTCCTCTTATCTTGCTGGCCTTTCTATTTATTCTTAAACTCTCTTTTTTATACCCCACCTCTGAACTTCGGAGCAATCTTGGATTCTCTTCTTTCTTCTACCTACGTTTATTTCTCAGGTGATCTCATCTGAGTCTTTGGTTCTGGTCACTTCCACTAGCGAGTACTGATCACTGTCTAGGCCTTTTAGTCCTTAAAGAGATAAGTAAGGATGAACCAGGCAGAAACTAGGTTGCACTCAACCAAGTATATTCCCCACCAAAACAGAGTTCCTAAGGGTCATTCGCACACTCACTTCTCCCCATGCAGAGTGGTCTTTCCCCAGGAGAGGGCATCACACAGACTTATTCAGAGCCATCATTTTTGTTTAACCTTCAAAATCCCATTCTGAAGCTCTTGAAGCCCCCTCCTTCCTCCTCTCTCAAGTGATTCTGAATCCAAGATTTTTTGCACTATGTTGGACCCTTATTTACATGGTAAGTTTCATTTGATGATACCTTGCATATGTGTCATTTGCATGAGATTTTTATCCCCCACAATCAAAAAATAACTGACTTTTCATATATGGCCCCATGAAATACTAGCAGGGGTTCTATTGTGACACAGAGAAGTCTATCTTTCCAAATGAGTAAAACAGAAAGCTTGGTTTAATAATAATAAGAACTTTAGTCGAGTGTGGTGGCATGTGTCTGTGACCCCAGCTACTTGTGAGGCTGAAGCAAAAGGATCACTTGGGCCCAGGAGTTTGAGACTACAGTGAGCTATGACTGAACCACTGAACTCCAGCCTGAGGGACAGAGGGAGACCCTGTCAATAATAATAATCATAATAAGCACTTTATATTCATGCATACAAACAACACCAAAATCATATTCTTTACTCTGATTTTCCTTTGCAACAACCTATTACTGTATCATATTTCAAAACAAAAGCTAGTTTCCATTGGAAGGGAAAACAGAATAAGTAAAACAATGAAGAAAGGAGTAATATCTGGATTGAACTCTTGCATAGATTTTCCAAATACTGGTGTTTGCTGGTACTTTGCTATCATGAATCCTGAGCATGAAATTTAAACTTCTTTGGAGATAAAACTATATACCCAACAACAAAACAAGCAAAACGCTGATCCTTTCCTGATTCAACTCTAGATGAATTTCTTTTGCAGCACTTTCCAAATTTGAGTAACATGTCTACCCCTTTCTAGCCATTTTAAAATAGATTGAATTCTAAACTCTCAGGAAGGGCTCAAGTGACAAGTAAACTAAAATAAGGCATGTTTCTCAAAGCATATTCCAATGGAAATTAATGCATTGGGTAGTAATAATGTTCATGACAAAACCTATACTACTTTTGTTTGGGTTATGAATCATTAATTTATGACCTTTAATAAAAACCAGACATTGCCTCATTACTGTCTCGTCCAAGAAGTATCTCTTGCAATGAGTTCTGGTGAGATTTATTTTTCCCTCGATAGGAAGGTATGTGGGTGAAAAATTAGAAATAATACTATTAGATGATCTATTCAGGTCAATATTTATAGTACTATAAGTCTATGGTCAGTAGGTACCAGTTCATGTTTATTAGAAATTCTGAGACTATATAAGAAAGTATTGGGACAGTCAGATTCCTGAGTCTTACTGGCCATTAATAAAGTAGATACGTAGGAAGTGACCACAAAACAGCTGTTTTTCAACTTTGAGTGCTTAGGAGCTCAAGGTGGATAGGCATTTATTATTCAATACCATATCTGTTTGCTACTTAATCTTTGGGTTTAAAGTATATTCTTGAGTCAGTAGTTCAATTGGTTAGTGAATCATTATAAAGATAGAAATGATCTTTGGTAACCTAAATGTTTTGGAGCCAGGGAGACCTATATTTTGCTCTCAGCTCCACCTTGGACCAGCTATATGACTTCAAGCAAATGGAATGATTTCTTATCTTCAATTTCTTTTGAAAACCTGAGGGTTAATATGTAATCTTGGTAGACCTATAGTTTGCAAACATGTATGTACAGTGCCTGGTTTCCTTTTTTCTTTTTCTTTCTTTTTTTTGGCAGCTTCTCGACTTTATTAGCCTGGATCTCCTCCCTATCAGCCCCAGGGTCTGGTCCTTGGGCACAGTGAGCAGAATTGGGGTTAGACAGGTTGGGCCCTTGCCCCCTAGACAGAATCAGTCCTTGGGACATCTGGGTCAAGGGAATAGCAGGTGGAAAAGTCCAAATGCTGTCGCATCGAGTGTGACCAGCAGCCAGCCAGGCCACAGCAGGTAGATGGGCACTATGGTCCTCTTCTAGTGAAGGGTCCACCATGGCAGTGTTTCTTCCAACAAAGCTGCTGCAGCCATTTGACAATTATAGCCAGAAATTGCTACACCCGCCACTCACACAGGTAGGCACAAAGTTCTGCAGCAGGGGACAGGGGTCCTCTCCACATACTGCATAGGCCTTGGCTCACTCTCACTGACTGGGCCACCATCTGGCTGCTGCTTCACTACTGCTAAGCTTTGGACACAAAGCAGACATCCTCCCGTGGGTACAGTGCTTGCCTTCTCATGCATGTTAGTTCCCTTTCCTTGAAAAATTTTACATCTGGAGTTAGTGGCAGATTCCAATCACACCACAACTGGTCATGGATTCACTTAGGTATCCACTAGAGTATTTGCCTACATGTTGCCTCCTTAGAGACAAAAAGATGACAAGGTCTTTGGAGCTCAAGGATGAAGCAATCTCCATCTAATGGCCCTTTTGTGGCTAGAACTCACAGCTTGCACATGGCTTTGAGCTAAAATAATAAATAAATAAATAAATATATATATATATTGAGTTGGAGTCTCACTCTGTCGCCCAGACTGGAGTGCAGTGGCCACTCCTGGCCACCGCAGCCTCAACCAGCTGGGCTCCAGCGACCCTTCCACTCAACCTTCCAAGTAGCTGGAACTACAGGCGCGTGCTACCATGCCTGGCTAATTGTTTGATTTATCGTAGAGATGAGGTCTCGCCAAGTTGTCCAGGCGGGTCTCGAACCCACGGGCTCAGACAATTCACTCACCTCAGCTTCCCAAGGCGCGGGGTTACAGTCTGAGCCACCGAGGCCGGCAATAATAAATATATTAAAGCCTTTCTGATAACTAAGTAAAGTCTGTGGGTCTAGCTAGGTTTTTAAAATTAGATTGAGATTTCAAACATGAATCGAGTTCACTAAAGTGTCTCCTCCAGAGCAAAGGGAAGGAAGTGTTATCTCAGCTGAAAAAAAACAATGATGATGAGACTGCAGGAGAAAAGATGAGAGCAGAGCAAGCACAAATTCTATCACAATGTTCTTCTGGCTTCGCCAATAAGCACACAGTAAATGCTACACTAGCCACAACAATGGCACTTCTAACCCAGGGTTCAGCTCCGAGCAGTCTCCTGCACGACTGCTCTCACTGACATGATATGAAAGGATCAGGAAAGAAATCAACTAAGTGGGGTCCTGGTTTGAATGGTACCCCAAAATAAATTCTAGCCAAGTCAAATATTTAATTATATAAAATTACTGGAAAATCTACAGAGGCAAGTATTCTTATTTTGTAGCCAAACTGACACCAAAGATAATTTTATGTTTTAAGTCATAACTAGACTTAGATACACACAATTTTAAATTGTATTTATGGCAAATTTATAAAAAAATAAAAGACAAATGACAAACTTAAAAAAGTATTCATAACATATATGAAAGGCAATGAGTCATGAACACTAAAATTTAAAGTACTCTTTTAAATAAATATCAGAACATGAGCATATCAATAAAAAAATAGAGGATCAATAGAAAATTTACAAAAGGAAAAAATTAAAGGAGCTAGTATCAACTTTTAAAAGTGAAACTTTACTACTATTCAAATAAATGCAAATTAAAGCAATTAGATAACATTGTACCTATCAAATTTGCCAAGATTTTAAAAAAATCTTAATACAGAACAGACAAGGGTATAAAAAATAAACAGCAATAATTTCTGAAGGTGGGGAGTGTGGCAAAGTTACTAAAAGGTTAAAAATGTTCCATGCTTTAGACTCAACAAATAATACATTTTAATGTATTCAAATTAAGAATATATTCAAATGATATAGTTTAAATCAGAGTTGTGCACAAAATTTTACCTTTTTATAAAAATGTTCAAAATTCAATATTTATAATAACTTAAAACTGAAAACAAGTGCTCTATAACAGAGGATCTCTAATTGAATTATGTAACATCCCTACAACAAAGCTGTATGCATCCATCAAGATGATTTTATGGAATAATATCTAATAACATAGGTTAATAATTGGTTATTAAGTGAAAACAAGCTATAAGACGGTATGAACAGCATTCTTTTATACAGGAAGAAAAGAACAAGGAAGGGAAGGAAGAAGGAAGGGCGGGAAGGAGGAAGAGAAAACACTAGTACTAATAGTAGTTTACTCTGGATTGCAGAAATTTGGGTGCTTCTTTTCAGTTTTCTTTGCTCTTTATAATTATCTGTATTTCTGACAATGTATGTGAATAAGTATGACAATTATGGAGCTATTTTTAAAGAAAAAGTAATTTGTCCAAATATCTCAATCAATTTTGAAAAGTGGAGAAAAATAATAACTGAAGGGAAAAGGTTAGAAATCTATAAAATATAGACTATTCCTCCAACAAATATCTAGAGAAAATTTTGTGTGTGTGTGCAGGAATCTTACTCTGTTGCCCAGGCTGGAGTGCAGTGGCACGCTCATGGCCACCTCAGCCTCGGCCTGTTGGGCTCAGATGATCCTTTCACTTCAGCCTTCCTTGTAGCTGGAACTACCGGCACATACCACCATGCTCAGCTAATTTTTTGATTCATTGTAGAGACAAGGTTTCATCAAATTGCCCAGGCTGGTCTTGAACACTTGGACTCAGGCAATCCTCTTGTCTCTGCCTCCCAAAGTGCTAGGATTACTGGCGTGAGCTGCCATGCCTGGCCAGAGAAAATTTTTAAACATGTTTTGTGAAAAATTGTATATGACTCATAATAGCTACATAATAATGATACGATTTTTTTGCATGAAGGGTTTTCCAGTGAAAACCAGATAATCTGCTAGACAAATTCTAAAAGTGCTGTAACAGTATCATAATAATATTAATAAATGTTTTACTATTAATAAAGTGATTTCAAACTGACTTTATTGCTTTTATAGATGTAACTGCTAAAGTTGATGATCAAAAACTTGTTACAGATACCATGTAAGTAGATTTCTGCAAAGCATTTGGAGTTTCTCATAATACTCTTTGGACAACGTGATAAAAGTAAACCTAAGTGGATTATACATTTGCTAAACAATCCAAACACTCAGGAGACTTAAATACTTATGTATTTAATAACTACTCATATAGAGTTTCCTGCATGCCAGTCACTATTTCAGAAATATGAAAGGCTTCAGGCTCAGCCTGGTGACTGATGCCTATAATCCCAGCACTTTGAGAAGCCTAAGTAAGGATTGCTTAAGGCCAGGAGTTCAAGACTGCCTGGACAACAAAAGCCAGACACCCTCCATCGCTACAAAAATAAAAAATAAGAAAGACATATTAAAGACTTCATAAATATTAAATTACTTGATTCTCCTAATAATCACAGGAGATAAAATCCTATCTTATCTCCTATGAGATAAACTTTCTGTCTACAGAGAACGGGTTAGGTAACTTGTCCAATGTCAGAGAACAAGTAAATGGCACAGCCAATTCAAGCCCAGGCAGCCTGTTCCAGAGTGGGTGTCCCTAACCACCATAGCATCTTTTTTTTCTCTCTTTTTACATTCTTATCAGCCCTACAGATGAAAGGCCTCAAAAACTGGGTTAAGCCTCAGAATTGTTCCTCTCCAAGGAAATCTTTAGTAAAAGGTGAAAGATGTATATGATCTGAAGAGAAACCTTGTTATAAACTTAATAAATTTTACAAGGTAAATTTTAAATTTTATATTTACGTCCATAAAATATGACATAGCATGTCAATATAGAATGAAAGGGAGAGATTGATACTCCCCCCCAAAATTTTTGAATTTATTTCAGGTCCAAAATAACAATAATGTAGTGGCTAAGAAAGCTAATAAACCAGGCTTCACTAATAAGGATGAAGTAAAGGAGAGAAACGGAAGGAAAAAGAACCAGATCTGCTGTTGCCTACCGGGTGCCAGGTAATTTATGTATAATATCTTATTTTCTTTTCATTAAAACACTTGGAGTTAGATATTTGTGGTAGATTGAATGCATTATTGACTCCAGTAACTTCCCTGTCTTTACATGCATTGCAATGTGACTTTTTTTTTTGAGTTGGAGTCTCACTCTGTTGCCCAGATTGAAGTGCAGTGGCCGCTCCCAGCCACCACAGCCTCAACCTGCTGGGCTCCGGCGATCCTTCCGCCTCAGCCTTCCCAGTAGCCGGAATTACAGGCATGCGCTACCACGGCCGGCTGATTTTTTGATTTATTGTAGAGATGAGGTCTCGCCAAGTTACCCAGGCGGGTCTCGAACCCACGGGATCAGGCAATCCACTCACCTCAGCCTCCCAAAGGCACGGGATTACAGGCTGAGCCACCAAGCCCAGCTGCAATGTGACTTTTTAACTATCTCACTCCCATCAATGATGAAATCTTGAGCCAGGTGTGTTGGCCCATGTCTGTTATCCTAGCACTTTGGGAGGACAAGGTGGGAGGATCCTTTGAGTCCAAGAGTTTGAAACCAGTCTGGCCAAAACCGTGAGTCCTTGTCTCTACAAAAAATAAAAAACCAAAAAAATTAGCTGGATATGGTGGCGCGTGCCTATAGTCCCAGCTACTCAGAGACTGAGATAGAAGAATCTCCTGAGTCTAGGAGGTCGCTGCTGTGGTGAGCTGTGACTGGGCCACCACACTCCAGCTTGGATGACAGAGTGAGACTCAGACTCAAAAAAAAAAAGTGGAATCTTCACCATCTTAAATCTGGACTGAATTTGCATTGGCCAAAAAAAAAAAAAAAAACTCAACCCAAGTGATATTGTGCCAGTTCTGAACCTGCCTCGCAAGACCATCTCACTCCACTCTCCCTTTCTTGGAACCCTGCTAATCTTCATATGAGCAAACTTGCCCAAGCCCATGAGTTGGAGACCAACCTGGGTAACTTGGCGAGACCTCATCTCTACAATGAATAAAAAAAAAAAAAAAAATTATCCAGGTGTGGGGGCACAAGCCTGTAGTTCCAGCTACTTGGAAGACTGAGTTGGAAGGATCGCCTGAGCCCTGCAGGTCGAGGCTGGGGTGGCCATCAGCGTGCCACTACACTCCAGCCTGGGCGACAGAGTGAGACTCTGACCAAAAAAAAAAAGAAAAGAAAAGAAAAAGAAAATGAGTGATGTGTGTGAGGAGGGAGTCTGGGGGAAGGAGAAGGTAAATGTATAAAATATGTTTCTCTGTCATCAATTTTACATTCAGCTACAAGCACTCCACACTAAAGAAGGTTTGTGTTCCCAAAGTTAGATCTCTAGTAACGGTGGTCTCCCTGCCTGCCCACTTTTTCATGGCTACCCTGGGGAGAGCACTATAAAGTCTAGGTGGTGTCATCTACTTTGTGGCTTCAGATCCAGTGTCCCTTCTGAACTTCTGGACCAGGATCTGGTTCTGTCACATTCCACTCTTATGCTGTCTTTTCCCCTCAAGAGTCTCATTGCTTTTTTTTTTTTTTTTTTGGACATTTAGGCGTGGACAAAGCCTGTTCAGTCTATAACATCTTTGAATATCTGGGAACATACACAGCAATATTGGTGCCTTTCCCTAAGAAGGCTTTGGGCTCTTTATGTAAATTGCACACCCATTTCTAAAAACCTCCTCACTCACTTATCAACACAGCCACTACTAAATGATTGGGGTTCACATGTGCTTCTTTCTGCTAAACAACCCCTTCAGCCATAGGTTTCCAAACCACTTCAGTCTTAGCTCCCTAAGACCCAAAACCCAGAATGATACATGAATATAAATATTCACATGTGTGATATGATATACTGAGGTGCCACAAAAATGTATACGCATTTTAAGAGATATTATTGATGTATTACTTTTGGTTTGCTGTCGTCAGAAGTGTCTGGACGCTGATGGTAACTACTCTGTGCACTCTTGTAATGCCAAATGTCACTTGTATTCAGCTTCTGTTATTGGTATATATTGAGTATTGCAATTTTAATACAGTTTTTTTTCCTTTCTAAAAATGTGTATACTTTTTTTGACACCCCTTGTATATAGGGGTGGTTTGTTTGCATCTGGTAAATCCTGAAGGCTAATCTCTAATTCATGTGACCTCTGTTTAATCTTAGAACCAGAAATAACCAAATACATATCTCTTCCTGAACAAGATAACAGTACCCTCTGGGGCCTGGGTATTTCTCAAGCCCAACCCTTGCATTTCCCAACTTGCCCATCCTGTGGCTACCATGAATAAAAATAATTGGAAGACAAAGAAAGGCAATACTAGCAAAGACCATTTAGAACAAGATGCAGGCATGGAGGACCTGAAGGAGGGGTGTGTGTGTGTAGGAGATAGATGTGAGATAGTGAACTCTCATTACAGAAACGTTTTGACTTGGGGGCAGATTTTTTCTTGTAGCGAGGGCAGTTATACCAGATTGATGCTAATGAAATTTAAGTTTTAGGCCTCTCGCATCCAAGGTCCTGGGAGAGACTCTAGAAATTTTACTGTATAATTTATACTTTTTTCGTTAAAGGAGATTTAGCTCATCCAAATTGTATGCTTTAAGACTCTACAAAACGTAGATCAACCCCTGCTTCTAGCATTCTTTTTTAGAGTGGTTCTTATTAACTCAGAGGCCAATCCCAGTCAAGAACTATGACTAGGCCAGGTATAGTTGCTCATACCTGTAATCCTAGCACTTTGGGAGGCCAAGACAGGAAGATTGCTTGAGCCCAGGAGTTTAAGACCAGCTTGGGCAATATAGTGAGTTCATATAAAGAAACTAAGACTGAACTGGTGGCTGAAGGGGCTGTTTAGTGAGAAGAGGCAAGCAGTAGCTTCTGGCAGCCCACTTTGGGCCAAAGATGCATAAATAATTTTTATCGCGCAGGGCTCGGTGGCTCAGCCTGTAATCCTGCGCCTTTGGGAGGCTGAGGTGAGTGGATTGCCTGAGCCCGAGGGTTCGGCACCCGCCTGGGCAGCGAGACCTCATCTCTACAATAAATCAAAAAATCAGCCGGGCGTGGTAGCGCATGCCTGTAATTCCGACTACTTGGAAGGCTGAGGCGGAAGGATCGTCGGAGCCCAGCAGGTCGAGGCTGTGGTGGCCGGGAGTGGCCGCTGCACTCCAGTCTGGGCGACAGAGTGAGACTCCAACTCAAAATAAATAAATAAATAAATAAATAAATAAATAAATAATTTTTATCTCACATGCAAACTCCTATCAATTGGTTGTGACTGTGTTGAGAAAGATTCTGAAGCCAGATCTAGACACTTGAGAACCATAAACAATTGTCAAACTAATCCTGCTTTGAATTTGGACTCCATATTTATGGCCTATGATGGAAGCTGCAGTAATAGTGATCTTGGTTGAGTTTAGTACAGTGTGTTTATTGCAGAAAAAACCAAAAAGCTCAACAAGATGTCTTTTTCTGGAATAACTGTCCTTCAGAAAACATAAAGTAATTCTTTCTACCTGACTTCATGAATTATGCAAGATGTTGGTAATATAGTTTGGATACTTGTCCCTCCAAATCTCATGCTGAAATGGAACCCCCGGTGTTGAAGTTGGGGCCTAGTGGAAGGAAAGAAGAGGAAATTTAAATGCAGACTCACACAGAAGGAGAAGGCCATAGAAGCATGAAGATAACCATCTACAAGTGAAGGGGAGAGGCCTTGGGAAAAACCAGCCCTACCTGCAGAGTTGAATTTCTGTTGTTCAAGCCACCCAGTCTGTGGTATTTTGTTATAGTAGCCCTGGAAAACGAAATCACTGTGTTTGCAATATCCCTTTGGAATTTTGTTCTTTTTTTTTTTCAGTTTATTATTATTTAAAAATTTTTTTATTTTAAAGATGTGGGGTACAATTCAGGGTTAAGTATACAAATTTTCCTTATGCAGGTACCCTTGTTGATGAGGTATACCCCCCTCCCCTGGAGGAATTTTATTCTTATCAATATACTTGGAGGTTTTGTATATTCCCTGTTTTTGTCTCATATTTATTGAAAAATTCTTACTTCATTTTTCTCAGTTTTTTTTTCTTTTACCATTCAAGCTCTGAACAGAACATTTAACAGTGGCAATTTTTGCCATAATCCAACCTGACTCAATGATCTTTCTATTTAAACTGCCAGCAAGATTTATTGAGAAGCCAGTGAAAAAAGGACAACTCAAATTAATTTTACCCAAATGCACAGGAGTCTAGAAAAATGTTGCTGGAGAGGGAATAGCAGGGTAGGCTATAAAAGCACAGGTTTATCATGGAAGGGGGTGTTTTGATCTATGTTTTGAATCACATGGTTGAGTTTAGTACAGTGTGTTTATTTCAGAAACAAGATGGTAAATTTCAATAATCATTTGGTGCACGTCATAATCATCAGTAGAGTTAGCAAACGGAGTACACTGTGGCCTTCAAAGACTGAGATGACAGGGATTTAAAAAAAAAAAACACCACATTTTTGATTATCCATAATTCCATTAACCAAAGTTCATTTGCAATTTACTCTTAGGAGAAAAATTTGTAATAACAAAAAAGCAAACATGTAAGGTATTTTCTTAGAAAAAATCAAATATCTAGAGTGCTGTATTGTCTGTGATTTTGTGTAAATTTGGGCCCATCTCATATATCTTTTACATCTTTGTCCAAACATCTGTTTAAGATGAATTATTGGCTAGAATTAGGATTCTGAGGTGATGCAAATCTTCAATCATCAAAAAAATTTTAAATTTATTTTATTACTCACTTATTTTTTGTAGAGATGATGTCTCACTATGTTGTCACTATGATGTCTCACCAGGCTGGTCTGAATTCCTAGGTTCAAGTGATCCTCCCACTTTGGCCTCCCAAAGTGCTGGGATTACAGACATGAGCCACTGCACCCAGCTCAATCATCACAAATTGAGTTCATTTCATTTTGCTGACTCTATAGCATTTATGAAGGCAAGGAAGTGAAATGATTAGGTGTGAGAGTTTCTGCAGCAAGGGTAGAAACAAATGACAATTCTTATCTAAATGTCACCTAAACAGAAACTCCAATGAGTAAGACCCAGCCCTTAAAAATAAAGGCATTTTTTTCCCATGGTTCTAGTTTCATTAGCAATAACCCTTTAAAACCAGTCTTCGATATGTAAATATTGACATTTTGGCTTTCAAAACGTTTCTTATACCTTTAAATGGGCTGGTGAAAACATAATTTTTTTTTGCATTATTGAAATTTTGTTTGATATTAAAATACATTCTTAATAAATGTGGTTATGTTATACATCATTTTAATGCACATTTCTTGCTTTATTTATTTATTTTTGCTAATGACATTACTTGCTGTTTAATTTCTGTTTATTTTAGACTATAGAAATGATGTCAGACAAAAAACAAATTCAAGTGATTTTCTTATTCAAATTCAAAATGGGTTGTAAAGCAGTGGAGACAACTCACAACATCAACAACTCATTTGGCCCAGGAACTGCTAACTTCAGTGCAGTGGTGGTTGAAGAAGTTGCAAAAAATCATATACAAATAAAAGGGGCACCATTTCAAGAGCACTAGGACTAAATTAAACTTAAGTGAATTCCAACACTCGTAATAATGTAACTCAAACACAAATCTAGTCTTAACAAAAGCTCCAATAACTAAAACTACATTAACAGGCACAATGAACAGTGTAAACACTGTTGATGGGCACCAAGTTTAATAGGGCAGACAATATTTCCTTCTGCATTCACACTTATTCAACTACATTATTTTTAAAAATGGTGCTGCTTAAGCTATGAATGTCTTACAAAAAAAATTTTTTCAAATAAATATGGCAAATGCTAAAAATCTAGCTAGGTTATCATGCAAGATACATAACCAAGACAAACTCAAATATATAATAAAGGCAACTTGCATTCAAAATGAACACTATCCTTATATTTTATTAAAAGGGCAAACATCATGGATTAACCCAGCTGCTTACTTGAATTACAAAAGATTTTTTCAAAGTATATTTTCAAGTACTACAGTATCCTCTTTCAGAAGAGGAGTTTTATAGTCTGATGTAAATGTCCTCATTTTACCTTTCGAATTGAAATGTTACATCTCCTGTTAAACTCTGGGAACTAAGAAGCACCAGACATCATTGTGTACACAGATCCTCTGCACAGTGAGTGAACGGAACAGAGAAGAGTGAGTGCTGTGAGCAGTGGGAAACTGAAGCCGCGGACTTCTAGTGTGTGCTGTCTTGACCTTTGCGATAAACTACACTCAGATATGTAATAAAAAAAAAAAAAAAGAAGTTGCAAAGGAGAGAGAGCCTTGAAGATGAGGAGTGTAGTGGCCGGCCGTCAGAAGTTGACAACGACCAACTGAGAGCAATCATCGAAGCTGATCCTCTTACAATTACATGAGAAATTGCAGAAGAACTCAATGTCTGCCATTCTTCATCGTTAGGCATTTGAAGCAAACTGGAAAAGTGAAAAGGCTTGATAAGTGTGTACCTCATGAACTAACTGAAAAATCAAAAAAATTGTTGTTTTGACATGTCTTCTCTTATTCTACACAACCACCATTTCTTGATTGAATTGTGACGTGTGATAAAAATTGGATTATTACTATTTTTTCAGTTAGAGTCTCACTCTGTCACCCAGGCCGAAGTGCAGTGGCACGCTTACAGCCACTGCAGTCTCCGCCTGCTGGGCTCAGGTAATCCTTCCACCTCATCCTTCCAAGTAGCTGGAACTACAGGCACGTGCCACTACGTCCGGCTAATTTTTTGATTTATTGTAGAGGTGAGGTCTCACCAAGTTGCCCAGGCTGGTCTTGAACCCATGGGCTCAGGCAGTCCTCTCACCCCGGCCTCCCAAAGTGCTGGGATTATAGCTGTGAGCCACCACGCCCGGCAAAAAAGTGGATTTTATATGACAACCGGTGATGACCAGCTCGGTGGTTGAACTGAGAAGACGCTCCAAAGCACTTCCCAAAGCCAAACTTGCACCAAAAAAGGGTCATAATCACTTTTTGGTGATCTGCTGCCAGTCTGATCTGCTACAGCTTTCTGAATCCTGGTATAACCATTACAGCCGAGAAGTATGCTCAGCAAATTGATGGCCCACTTTTTCTCCATGATAACGCCTGTCCAGAGGTTGCACAACCAATGCTTCAAAAGCTGTATGAATTGGGCTACAAAGTCTTGCCTCATCCTGCATATTCACCTGACTTCTCACCAACCAACTACCACTTCTTCAAGCATCTCGACAACTTTTGCAGAAAAAAATGCTTCCACAACCAGCAGGATGCAGGAAAGGCTTTCCAAGAATTCATTAAATCCCAAAGTGTGGATTTTTACACTACAGGAATAAACAAACTTATTTCTCATTGGCAAAAATGTGTTGATTGTAATGATTCCTATTTTGATTAATAAAGATGTGTTTGAGCCTGGTTATAATGATTTATGGTCCAAAACCACAATTACTTTTGCACCAACCTAATATTAAAGACAATGAATATTTTTTTTAAAAAAGACTTTTCCAGGAAAATGACTCGCAACCAATGGCATCTCTCAATCCCATGAACTACTGGGTGACTTGTCATTTGCAGGGGGTCTTTTCGCCATGATGTGGCGACCTCCTGGTCTGAGCCCCCATTCTCTCCTGCCTGGATAACTGCAATATCTTCCTAGAGAGTCTCCTGTTTATCCTCTTGTCCTCTGCAGTCTGTGCTCACCAAAACAACCATGTAACAACTTAAAATACATGTGTCATTTCATGTTTCTCCTTATCTCAAACCCCCAAGATGTTCCATGTGACTCAGAGTAAAAGCCAAACTAACAATGGTCTACAGGGCCCCCCACAACCTGCCCTGCCCTTCTGTCCCTTACCTCCCTGGCTCGGCTTATCCCTCTCATCCCCAGATGGCTCTACTCCAGCTGCACTGACTACCTCGCTTTCCTCAATCCTGTGAGACCTGTTCCTTCTGAATGGAAGGCTCTTTCTACAGTTCTTTACATGACTCTCTCCCACATGCCTTTGGGATCTTTGTGGAAAGTCCTGTGTCATCCTCTCATGGAGTCTTTTCACTCTCTTTAAAATTGCTGCCATCTCTCTAGTGGCACACCACATTCCCTGCTTTTTCTCTGTCACTCTCATGACTGTGTGACTTATTCTCTACTTACTTGTTTTATTGTCCTTCCTCCTCTAGGATGTCAACTCCATGAAGGCAGGGATTTTAGTCTCTTTTGCTCACTGAATAAAATCCTGTTTGGCCCATAGTGGAGTCAATAAATATTAGATTAATAAACAAAGGTCTCATGAGGACTTTTTTTCTAGAAATTTATTTACCTATTTGCCAAAGGAGCCGACAACAGACCTCACAAAGAAGCTAAATGAAATTCTAATGATGGGTAAAGACAAAGTGAAACAGAATAGAACATAGCATTCTAATTTCGTCTTGCATTCTGTGAGACTTGACAATAATATATAAGAACTGAAAGAAATAGACTAACATTTTCATAGTCACATCTCTTTCTATATATTGAGGCATGAAAGAAACAAGTAAGCTACAAAACATTCTCTTCTAAGGTCATGATTCTCTTCTTTCTTCCTTTTTGATTTGTTTGTCTGATCCTATATGCTATAAAAGTTAATGACTGTCCATTTAGAGATAGAACATTTTCTAGGGTTTGGAAAGTAAAAACCCATCGATGTCTTTATGTGCTGCTGTTGAACAGATTTTTAAATGAGAAAGAAGTTTAATTACTTGAGTTTTGTCATCTCAGTCATCTGCTGATTACAGCTGTTCCTAGGAAGTGGACTCGAATATAATTTTTTCCCTTTCTCCTAAAAATCAAGACCTGACATAAAAATAGCTGTTGCTAATTTGCAGATGATGATTTCAGCGTTTCACCATTTTGGCTCTCCAATTATTTATAGTCTTACAGAGGAGAGGTTTATCAGTTCATTGGCAAAGGTAAATAAAGCATTTAACCAGAAGGAAATGATGGAGTAAGAACTTACATATGCTTTCAAAGGGGGGTAACCTGCTTCCTTTTGATGGGTACCAAAAGATATGATTCCTCTTCTGATAATGATGTAGAATACCTGAGTTCCTCATGGTGTATATTTTTGATCTTACCATCGCCTACTTCATGTCTATCAAAAGCCTGGGTGGGAGAAGTAAAATATAAAGACATCTGAGCAAAGAGCAAGGGAAAGCAGAGAGAATTTGTGCATTAATAATTTTTGATCCCTAATACAAGCACACTTTTTGGCAAATTGTGTTTCCTCTTTTGCAGCAGCTGCCAGGAAACTCCAAGCCATGTTTATTAATAATTGTAGTAACTAAATTAGTACTTGAGGCTAGCACATTTATTCCTTCAGATACTCATGGCTTTGCTTTTCTTTTACATTTTAATTGCTCTATTGTGTCTATCTGTGGTGAGCACCTTCAAGTCCTTTTGTAAAAGACAAAAATTATGAAAAAATAGAATTTTATTTTTATCCGAATGGCTTCTTTGCCCCCATTTTACTTTCTTCCTATTCCAGTATCAATAGGCTAATACGAATTTGAGATGACAAAAAAATAGAGAAGTTGCTTTAAAAAGTGCATTATGGTCTAAGTCTATGTAACTAACAGAAGCCTTTTATTAATAGAATTCTAATACTGAATTGCTGAATCATGAAAACAATTGTAAACAACAAATTTAAGTTTTTATGGCCTAAAGGAAATTATTAAAACACACAAATAAAACAATATCAGAAAATTACAGAGTGACTACAATGTGTTCTTATATTTGCAAATAAAAGGATACTAGATCCTTTTATTTGCAAATATAAGAACATCACATTGAGCAAAATGGTCTTGTCAGAAGGGCTCGTCTGTTTTGGCCACTTTTTCCCCAGAGTCTGGTATATAGAACATACTCAGTGAATTTGTTAAATGACTATTGAACAAATATAATGTACTATATATAATGTGTTTATAAGTTGTACATATGGAATTAAGCCTAATCTCAGGTGTATTTCTGAATGGAATAAGGGCTGGGTAGTGGGGGCAGGAAGGAAATAATGGTGAGATTTCTTTCCAGAATCTACATAGTTAACATTTCAGTAGTCTTCATTTTTTTTGGTAAATCTAGACTTCCATTTGGTATTATTTTTATTCTGCCTGAAAGAGCTCCCTTAACATTTTTTAGTAGGGTAGATTTGCTGTTGGTAAATTCTTTCAGATTCTTGTATGTCTGAAAAAGTATTTTTTGCATATAGAATTCTAGGTTGGCAGATTTTTTTTTCTTTCAATGCTTTAAAGATGTTTCCCATTGTCTCTTGGTTTTGTTGTTTATGGCAAGAAGTCTGCTGTCATTCTTATCTTTGTTAATGTGTCATTTTTCACTGACTTCTTTTTTAAAATTTCTCTTTATCATTGGCTTTAAGTAATTTTACAACAATGTGACTTGGTATGGTTATATTGATGTTTCTTACACTTAGAGTTTGTTGAATTCCTTGGCTCTGTAGTTTTATCAAATTTGGACATTTTCAGTCATTATTTCTTCAAATAAGATTTTAGTCTCTCATCCCTTCTTTGGCACTTTATTTGTGTAGATATGAGACTGCTTGAAGTATTCCCACAGTTCACTGATAACCTGCTCATTTCTTTCCCTAGTCTTTTTTCCTGAGTTTTATTTTGGATATTGCTATGTTTTCAAGTTCACTAATTATTACTTCTGTGGTACCTAACCTGATGTTAATCTCTTTTAGTGTGTTTTTCAGGCCAGATGTGATGGCTCATGCCAGTAATTCCAGCACTTTGGGAGGATCCCTTGAGACCAGGGGTTGAGACCAGCCTAGGCAACATAGCAAGATGTTGTCTCAACAAAAATAAAAAATAAAAATTAGCCAAGCATGGTGGCACATGCCTATAGTTCCAGCTGCCCAGGAGGCTAAGGTAAAAGGATCACCTGAGCCCAGAAGGTCAAGGATACAGTGAGCTGTTGTGCCACTGTACGCTAGCCTGAACAACAGAGTGAGACTCTGACTCAACAAAACAAAACAAAACAAAACAACAAAAATACAAAAACTCTTCCCGTGTATTTTTCATCCTACACATTATATTTTTATACAGAAGTTTCTAGTATATATTTTTAGTCTTGACGTTTCATTTGAGATCTTTTTTATCTCTAAGTTACTTCTTGATATTAATCATATCACAGTCCTCTGACATCTAGAACATGTGGAATATGGTTTTCATAGCTGTTCGAATGTCCTTGTCACCCATTCTGTCATCCATATCATTTCTGGGTTGCAATGGATTCATTTTTTTCAATGATGGGTCATATTTTGCACTCCTGGTTTTATGGGTTGGATTGTGTTCTCTCCCAAGCTAACTCATATGCTGAAGTCCTAATCCTCAATGCCTCAGAGTCTGACCTTATTTGGTGATAGGGTCTTCACATTGTTAATCAAGTTACGATGAGGTTGTTAGAGTGGGGTCTAATCCAATACAGCTGATGTCCTTATAAAAAGGGAAAATTTAAAGACAGACCCACATACACAAAATGTTCCATGTGAAGAGACACAGGAAGAAGACAGTCAACTATAGGTCAAGGACAGAGGCCTGTAGCAGATCCTTCTTTTTCCTTCATTTCTCAGAAAGAACCAACCCTGCCAACACCCTGATCTTGAACTTCTAGCCTCCAGAACTGTGAAACAATACATTTCTGTTGTTTAAGTCACCCAGTTTGTGGTACTTTGTTACAGCAGCCCTAGCAAATTAATGTACCTGGAAAGTTTTGGTTGGATACAGGATTGATGAGTTTTACCTTGTTGGGAACTGGATATTTTTGTATTTCTTTCTTTCTTTTTTTAAGTTGGAGTCTCACTCTGTCACCCAGACTGGAGTGCAGTGGCATGCTCACAGCCACCACAGCCTCCACCTGCTGGGCTCAGGCGATCCATCCACCTCAGTTTTCCAAGTAGCTAGAATTACAGGCATGCACTGGTATTTTTGTGTTTCTATAAATATTCTTGAGATTTGTTGTGGGTCACAGTTAAGTTATTTGAAATAGTTTGATTTTTTCAGTTTTGCTTTTAAATTTTTTCTTGGCATTTATTCTGGGACATAGTTAATTGACTTGTATATAGTTAGATTCTTTCAGTTTTGTTTTTAAGTTTTTCTAGTTGGGAGCAGAGCAGTATTTTGTCTAGGGGTAATTTTGCTCCACTAAACAGGCCATATCCTTCCGATTACACTATCTTATGCCTCATTAATTATGAGGTCTTTACTCTGGCTAGTGGGAGCAGGAACTGTTTCTGGCTTTGTGTGAGCTCTAGGGATTGTTCTTTCTAATCCTTTTGGGTGGCCATTTCCCAGGCTGTGGATAGTTTCCTCACATGTATATGCTAATCATTACTGATCATGTGCTGATTAGACTTGAGAGAAGCCCCAGCACATCTCCAGAGTTCTTTCTTCTCTGGTATTTTGTCCTGCAAATGCTTGCTGCTTTAGCCTTCCTAGACTCCAACTCTATCTTTTTAACTGATAGAAATCACTGGCCCCTGTTGGAAAGGCTCAGTTTTTTTCCATGTATCTCTCACATCTGCCCATCAGGCTAATCTGGGCCTGATCTCATGGCTATGGCTAAGGAACATGGTTGGAAAGAGAGGAAGTGCAGTCGCCAAAGTGAATTATATGAGTGAATGCAGACTCAAGAGATGGAGACATACAGGACTGAGATTATTCTTGTCATTAATCTATATAACCAGTTTTATTATCCTCGTTATATGTTGTCCATTTAGTCTTCACAAATAATATACAGTGTTATCCACAATATAAATGTGTATGTCTTTGTTTTTTTGGTGTTGTCCATGCAGCTTTGGATTTTATATTTGAGTGCTCATATACTTCTTTCAAAAATTATTTTATTTTATTTTTTGGAGACAAAGTCTCACTATGTTGCTCAGGCTGGTCTCAAATTCCTGGGCTCAAGCAATCCTCCTGCTTTGGCTTCCCAGAGTGCTAGGATTACAGATGTGAGCCACTGCACCCAGCCATTTTTTTTTCTTAAGGAGACTGGTTCTGAGCCAGTTGTTTTGTGACTTTGGTTTTTGACACTGTTTTTTGATTCTGGTTTGTAATATATATATATTTAGACACACACACACACACACACACACACACACACACACACACACAATTGACCCTCCATATCCATGGGAAATTGATTCCAGAACCCTCTGATCTTAAGGATACCAAAATCCAAGAATGTACAATTCCCTTACTTGGCCCTCCAGATCTACAAATGTGGAATCCATGACCCATGGATATGGTGGACTGACTATATATATATATCTTTAATATATATATAGTTTAATATTTCTTTATTCATCATTCTTATAATCACCAAAATTCCAGAAGTATTGATTGTTATAAGTTCTTTTTGCTCTCAATCAATGGCATTTTTTATTAATGCTTTAGGAGATATAACTAGTGTTGACTTTTATGCTAATGGGATATTTCCATATGACAACTCAGTTTACTTAGAAATAAGTATGATTGAGAAACAATAAGGAGGTTAGAACTGGACTTAGAAGTACAGTTAATCAGAACTGCAGAAGACCTTAGATGTTACCTGGTAAATGGCCCTTTTAAAGAGATATGTTGAGCTGGGCACAGTGGCTCATGCCTGTAATCCCAGCACTTTGGCAGGCAGAAGTAATAGAATTGCCTGAGCTCAAGGGTTCGAGACCAGGCTGGGCAACTTGGCGAGACCTTGTCGCTACAATAAATCAGAAAATTAGCCAGGCGTGGTGGCGCACACCTGTAGTTCCAGTTACTTGGAAGGCTGAAGCAGAAGGATTGCCTGAACCCAGCAGGTCGAGGCTGCAGTGGCTGTGAGCATGCCACTGCACTCCAGCCTGGGCTGGAGTGAGACTCTGACCTCCCCCCGCCAAGAAAGAGATAGGTACAGATAAGAGAACGGGGGCATAAAACAGTTCAGTTACTTGTCCAAAGTGAAAAAAACCTATCAGTAGTGCAGTATCTGGTGCATAATAGGTATAATAATAAGTGTTTATTGAGTGAATAAATAAGTATAGTACTGAATTTTAGGTTCTTGACTACATTTGACAATTAGATCATCACAGAGGTATGTCTAGAGGATTGAACACTACTAGCTTATTCTTCAGGACAGAAGAAGGTAAATTGGATCAGTTTATGGAAATACAGATTTTCAGCATATTTTTGAAAAATCCCTTCAATAAGAGGTTGTGATGGCTTTGCAAACATACAAGCAAAAGAGATCTTGACATTCTCCAGAGGTGTGTGGGCCAATGAGTGGAGATGTAAATGAGGGTGATACCAAGAAACAGCTCCCAAAGTTTTGGGAATGTGGAGATTTAGACTGGGTTAGGGGAAAACCAGCCTAAGACAATGGTGCATTTCAGGCTTGATGAATTCATCCATGTGGTAATGAATAGAGTAAATGCAATGAAAGCATCATTAATTCTTAATATGCAGCATCACTAATATGGAATACAGTGTGTTTTTAACTTTATGACACTTTTCCCCCTTTTACTGATAAATAATAATTTGTATATTTATAGGGTACCTGTGAGTGTTTGTTACATGCAAAGATTGTGCAGTGATCAAGTCAGAGTAATTGGTATATCCTTCATCGTGAGTGTTTATCATTTTTATATGTTGGTATCACTTCAACTAATTTTTTTGCTTTGAAATATATTGCTACTAAGTTAGACACCCTAGTCTGCTATCAAATATTAAAACTTATTTTTCCTATTTAACAGTATGTTTGTACCCATAATCATTTATGATACTTTTTAAAATCAGAGTGTAGCCTGTGCAGGAATGTTTAGAATGTCTATCAAAGCTTAACTTTTTGGAAATCATCTCTTTATCAGGTTGCATTTTAGTATTTTTCCTAAATGACCTATCTAGCACCGGGAATGAGCTCTAGGGTCTTAGGAGTATTACAGCATAAAGCAATATGAAAGACAGTCCTCAGTTGTTAACGATTGACTTCCCACAGATTAAGGAAGGATAGTATAATACTCAACACGCTGTTATGTTCCTGGGGGCAGGGTGAGATGGGGTAAGAGATTGAACAAGTTGATAGTTACACAGGAATGAATGGCCCATCTCCCCAGGAATCGTGTTCAACCTCCTGCAGCCTTACTTAGTCAAAATTCTATGGCTGATCAACTTGCAAAATCAGGTTTTCAACATCTGTTGGTGTTAATCAAGTATTACTGGGTGTCTCCAGCTCGCCCTGGTAGGAGTGTTCCAGAAAGAACCAAGACACAGCAATTTGTGAATCTGGCAACTACAGAGATAACAGTGATAGATCTCATTTTTTAGATGTGATTTGCATTCTTTTGTCCACAAAGATTAAGGTTGACAATATTTAGGTGCAAAGGTTATAAAGTTCATGAGGAAGCACACACAATGGTGAGCTCTTCTTGGGGGCAGGATTTCCTTGGTCTTGTTCTTACCTGAAGACTTTGCATCCACTATTTCCTCTGTCTGGAATGCATGCTTGCTTCTCAGCATTTAAGTCTCAGGTAAATGTTACCGCCTCAGAGAGGCCTTCACTGATGACCCAATCTAAACGAATTTCCCCTATACCTACTTCACTCTCTCTCACACCCACATCATCCTGTGTGATCTTCTTCACAGTACTTACTATCATCTGCAAATAAGTGTTTACAGTCATCTTCAGTATGCCAGAATCCATGGGGAATTATTTCCAGGACCTCCTGAAGATGCCAAAAATCTACAGATGCTCAAGTCCCTGATGGAAAGTGACATAGCGTTCTCCCATATACTTTAAATCATGTCTAGATTACCTATAATACAAAATACAATTAAAATATTATGTAAATAGTTATATGCTATTGTTTAAGCAATAATGACAAGAAAAAAGTCTGTACATGTTTAGTATAGATGCAACTATCCAGTTTTTTCTTGAATATTTTTGAACCGCGGTTGTTTGAATCCAGGAATGCAGAACCCACAGATACGGAAGGCTGATTGTACTTGTTTATTGACTATGTCCTACACTGACACTTGGGCACAATGAGAAAAAAGACATTATCTTACTCACTGTGGTATCCCAGAACTCAATAAATGTTTGTTGAATGATCGGATGTCAGAAGAAGAGATATGTCTTGACACTAAAAGATAGTTTTCATGTTCATTAAAGAAAGTACAGAAAAATCCATGGAAATTTCTGCCTTAATAGTATTAATTTGTCCCCAAGGGTATGAAATATTCGTGATGATGGGTCCATAAAAGTGCATTAAAAGTAAGTCTTGTGGTCAGCAGCTGTAGATGTCTTTTATAGAATAGTCCTTTTTGTTTCCTGACAGAAAGCAGAATACTATATTGAGTTGTTTATGCTCTGATCCAGAATCATGTTTTTTTATTCTTCTGTGTCATATCTTTATTAGTAGCCTCAGAGAGAGGACCCTACCAAATGGGGGTACTTCTCTCTGTGAATATACCCAACTGTGATGACACCTGTTCTGATCAAACAACATTTATTTGACATCAGACAGCATAAAGAAGAAAAAAACCAAACCAAACAAAAAAATCTAGGCATGACTTCATAAGAGTTTATTTCACCTGAAAATATACTTTATACACCACCAAAAATATATATTACATGTGACCTGAAGTTTCAGTTTAAACAAGGAAATCTAGAAAATGTATGAAGTGTAGCCTGCTGGAAACACATTGCCCAAGTCTGAATCCTGACTCTACCTCGCATACTCTTTCTGAACCTCAGTTTCCTCACCTGTAAAATGGGGATAATAATAGGAGCTACCTCCCGGATTTTGTTGTGAATGTTAAGTGAGCTAATACATGTTGAGTGCTTAGAATGGAAT
Source organism: Cephalopachus bancanus (assembly GCA_027257055.1). Classification (NCBI taxonomy): domain Eukaryota; kingdom Metazoa; phylum Chordata; class Mammalia; order Primates; family Tarsiidae; genus Cephalopachus; species Cephalopachus bancanus. The sequence goes on from JAPVLO010000057.1 coordinate 8,510,348, forward strand.
GTGGTCTGGTACACAAATGTTGGGTTTTTTGTTTGTTTGTTTTTTAGTAGAAGTAGCTGAGAGTAATAGGAACTGGAGGTTGAGGAGTCAAGTGTTCAATGCCGCAAAAGAGGATGTTAGAAAACAGAGTTAAGGGGAAAGCAAAAATAGGGCCTAGAGTTTTTGTCCATGAAGCCAGAGGAAGCTGATAAAGGAAGCTGAAAAAAGTTCAATTTTTAGACTGTGGAACTGCAATCTCGGGCGGTTGGAGGTTCAGAACATGGACCCAGGAGAGCCACATTATCTGAGCAATGGGAGGCAGATGTGTACCATGCCCACTAGAAACACACAGCTGTTTGCTAGTCTCTTTAAAGCCTTTTTTTCCTCTGTAGCCCCAGGCGTTTCCTTGTTTTGGAGACCATGTTGGAACTTGAGACTCAGGAGTCAATAGCATGAGCCCTAAAATCAGATAGGCATGAGATACTTGGATGTAGATAAAGCACACCTTCTGGCACAGTGTGGCTTGTTGGCCTCAAAACCAAATTTACAAGCAGAAAAAGTCTGAAAAAAGTGAATAGAAGTGAAACTCAACTATTCATTCATTATACAAAGATAGATGAGCTCTTGTTATAAGCAAGATGCCGTGTATAAGAGCTATGCGATTAGGAATTTTGAACAAATTTGGGAAATGTTGACTTTATGGCTAGAAGGCAGTCAATGAGAGGACGGAAGACTGTTTAGGTAACTATGGCTTGGCAAGGTAGGAAAGAAGGTAAATTTGGGGAGTCTTGGGAGCTGCAGAGAACCCTGGCTACGTTCTAGGGTGCTTTTGAAACTGACTAGGTCTTCTCTTGATTTTCTGATTACACATGACCAGAGGCCACACAGGCTGCTCTGTGTATTTTGGGTGAGTTTGATCCCTCTGAGTCAACTGGGGTTGAACCACACTTTGAATTGTAGGTGGGTGGGTTAGGTGGTAAAGTGCTACTCTTTTAAAAAATTTTTTTTCCCGTCTTATGACCAATCAAGGAATTAATCATTAAGTAAAGTTCCTGACAGAAAAGTAAGTGGTTCTATAATGTGTTTTTCAAGAAAGCAACTGGAGAATGGTTGCCGTAAACTCAGGTACTTTGCTGTTAGCATTGCTGATGTCCCCTTTAGCAGTTCAGACCGATCAATATTCTTTTTTGCTTCTTTGGAACCCATTGTGCTCTCTTCCTCCTTCTGTGATAGCAGTTTTGCAAGAGTATCTCTTTTATATGTTTGTTTCTACCACTGGACTGTTAGTTCTTTGATGGCACGGCAGAACTATCTCTGCCCCAGCTCAGTGCTTGGAATATAGTAGGTGCTTAATGAATGTTTGTTGAGTTAATATAAAAAAATACAAACCTCTCAGAGTCAATTTATTAAGACTAGTGAGTAGTGCAAGAGACCCTAAGCTTCATTTATCTGCTAAACCCTAAATGGCAAAATATGTACCCGGTCTTATCAGACAAATACCAATTGTCTTCTGCAACAGCCTCATCCTGTTAGATGATGCATTTCCCAGATGTGGAAATGCATTTGAGGCTGTCACTTAATCAGTACTGGTTTGTTGGTTTGATGGTTATAATTTTCACTTTGAGTAGAATTTTCCATTTTGTGAAAAGACACCTATGAGCCGTGGGATGGGTATTTTTGCTATTGAGCATTTCACACAGAAAACTGGAACTTGTTTTGAACTATGTGAATCTACAACTTTGGAAACCAGTGAACTGAATAAATGTACAAAGTCCTTTGAGGCTGTCTCTAGAAAAATAATCTTTCTCAAAATTTGATCTTAATTTTTATTGTCACAAAAGTCTTATCTGAGAGGGTCAGTTACATGTATGATTTTATTGTGACCTGAAATTTTGCTTGCAGTTTCTGGGCATTAATCTTGTGGAAATTTCCTGCCACGTGCCACAAGTAGTTCTCTGTTTTAAGCTGATAATTGAAGAGAATCCTTGTTTCCTTTGGAAATTTTAGGGGTACTGGAGATTTAGGTATTGGCAGCATCTCCAAAGAAGATAAATATTTGACCCTAAGTCCAAATTATTCTTGAAGTAAAAAGAGTTTTAGTGTCATGTTGACCCAACAATTTGAACCCCTGGTCCAAATTTATAGTATTTGTGGTGCAGAACCACTTGGGTATTTTTCTCATCACAGTGATTCCTTACACAGATCTACTAGAAGTGACACCAAAAAAAAAAAAAAAGTAGTATTTTCCATTTCTCGCTTGAGAAGAGCCAAGAACTTTGATGACTAGGTAGTTTTGGGTGGTGATTTTGTTCTCTTTTGTTATTTAAGCCATGTTAATAGAAAATTAATAAATAGCAAGCATTTGCGCCGGACAAGTCCTGTCCCAGGAATGAAGACACAATCTGTGTCAATCAGATTGTTTTAAGACAATCCGGCTCTTTTTTCTTTTTCTTTTTTTTGAGTTGGAGTTGCACTCCATTGCCCAGACTGGAGTGCAGTAGAATGCTCATGGCCACGCCAGTGTCGACCTGCTGGGCTCCGGTAATCCTTCCACTTCAGCCTTCCAAGTAGCCGGAACTACAGGGTCATGCTACCACACCTGGCTAATTTTATGATTTATTGTAGAGACGAGGTCTCACCAAGTTGCTCAGGCTGTTCTTGAATCTGTGGGCTCAGGCAATTCACCTCCCACAGTGCTGGGATTACAGGCTTGAGACACCGTGCCCGGCCGACAATCCTGTTCTTAAGGAATTACCATGATCTAGTCAAGAAGAAGCATTTGAAACAGTACAGATATCACAAGTATTGACAAAGCACGCACATGAAAGCTAAAAAGAGCCATATAAATGTAGGATGTTAAGACAGGACATGATAAATTGCCACGTTATGCCTTAAAGGAAGGGTAGGACCAAGAGCAAGATGAAAAGGATATTCACAAGGGGCCGTTGGTGAGGAGACAGACAAGCACAGTGTGGCAGTGTTTAGAGAAGTGGTCAGTTTGCTTTGTTTCGTTATAAAGCAAAAGTCTTACATACACAGATACCCTCAGAATATTAATCCATCAGCTCCAGGCCTTCACACATGTGGTTAGCCCTCTCTATTAAACATTCCCTGCATTTTCCCTTAACTTTCTCCCTACATTTCCATCTGGCTAACTCTTTCCCACCTTCAGATTCCATTTTAGATCTTACCTCCCTTTGCCAGTATCCCTCTACGACTTAATGCCAAGTGCTTCTCTTGAATTGTTATTTTGAACTATTAACCAACACTAGCAAATGTCCTTTTTCCTCAACTAGCTTATAAATTCTAACATTAAGCCATGTGTTCCCAGAGCTCCAAATATATCTCTATTTGTATTATACTTGGTTGTTTGCTCATCTATGTCCCATTGAGATGCTAAGTAGCCTGAGGGTAAGAATCAAGTGTGTTCTTGATTTATTTTGGTCCCAGCCCAGGAACAGTGCTTGGCATCCAGCAGAAGCTCAGTAACTTACTGTTGAGTAAATTAAGCAATGAATGAACAAGTGAACAGACTCCACCATTGCTAACAGAAAGGGAATGAAAAGTTTTTATCTTTCTGGAAACTTTGAAAACAAAACCGGGGACCAAGAGTAAGGAAATATGAGGTTGGAACAGGGAAGAAAAAAAGATTAGAGGCGAGAGCATGAAGATAAGGAAGGAGAAAGAATATTGTGTTTTCACCTGGTTTCAAGTCACTTGCTTCTTAGTAGTTTCATGGAGATGATAGTTCGTTTTCTATCAGGCATCTCCCATCAGTTACTTGGATACTGATATTGATTTAAATTGCATTTAATGCCCAACCCTCAAAGCATATTTATGCGTTGCTAATTTTCGTAGTTGAATTTCCTCCCCTCCCTTCCTTTTACCTATTGATTCTCATTCACTGGTGAACTCATTTAACAAATATTTGAGGACTTACTCTATATGAGGCTCATAAAAAACTGTAGTACACTGGATATATCTTGGGCAACAAAGTAATCTGAATTTATATGCTTAAATGTTCTCTCTTTGCAGTTTAAGCCCATGTGATTGATTTTGAGCCTTAGGTTTACTTTAGTGAGGAGTAAGGATTTTGATGAAGAGCCTGGTTGCTGTGAATATTTTAGTAACAATAATTTCAGTAAGGCCCTTTAAAGTTGCCAATATTAGGTTACAGAGCGATTTTTAAAAATCTTGATCAAATCTCTCCCCACTCCTTGAACCATTACCAGGGAGTGAATGAGAACTCAAAGTACCAAATGTTGCTTTCACGTTATACTAATTTTTTTTTTATCAGTTTTGAGCAGGAAGAATAAAGTCAAGGTGGAAAAATGAATTTTCCTTACCCTTGTCATTTTCTGGTTCTATATTAGATAAAGATAGATAAAGAATCATGTATTAACATATTCTAGCTATTATGGCAAAGAAAACCAGTGGAATCTGAGTTAACCTCTAGAAGGAGTAGTTAATTGGCGTGGCTGCTTTTACCAGTAGTTCCCCAACCACAGCCGGACTAGTACATGCTCAACAATTATGAGAGAGTTTATAAAAGAGGAGAAAAGAAGAAGGAAGAAGAGAAAGTGGAAGGGAGAAAAGGAGAGATGGAGGGAGGGAGGGGAAAGGGAGAAAAGCAGAAAGAGAAGAGGGAAAGGGAAGGGGTGGGGAGAGAAACACGATTCTCTTGCCTTTTAAGTATTTTAAAGAGCTTGATTTATAAGATCCCGGGGTTTGAGTATGTAGAGATTTAACAGTCAATAAAGCACGGATAGGCCTCTCTTAATATAATAATGAGTGTATGCTAATCTAGTTCTCTTCACTCCTGATGGTACTGACCGTCTAATTGTCAAGTAAAACTTCCTCTTATTATGCTCTCATCCTATTTGACCACTTGGTGTTGGTCCCTTGGGTTCAAGCTTACCTTCTGATCTAATCTGCTTCCCTGATTCTCTTCTTACTTTGACAGCACTTTTTGGTTTGTTTATTGTCTTCATAGCCTCTCTTCCATGCACTCATTGAATGATATATCAGTTAGGATTGTGTCTAACTGTACATAATAGGAAACCTTACATCAGTGCTTAAATAGATTGGAATATGTTTGTATCAAGTGATCAGAAGTCCTAGGGCAGTTTTTTTCCCACCTAGCAAGGGTAGGGGTAATTTGGGCAAGGGGTGGATGGGCATTTGCAGAAAAAAAAAAAAAAAAAGTTCTGTTTTGACCATGTCAAATTTGAGAAGCTATTAGATATTACAAGGAAACATCAAGATATATGAATTTGGAGCTTGGAGAAGTATACCTTATCAACTGTCAGCAACTCTTTATATCTCTGGGCTTGTCACACAGCCTGGTCCAGGGTAAGACTCGATACATACAAGTATTTGATGAATGAATGTCTTCAATAAATATTTATGGAATTCTTACCCTATGGCAGGCACTGTTCTAGGAGCTGGGGATATAGCAGTGAATGAAACATTCCTACCTTCCTGGAACTTAAAATGAATGAATGAATGAAAGAAATGTATATACAGAACTAGATATTTAGTGAGGTGCTATTTTATTTTTTTCTGCTTAAAAGTCTGTGAAAATGTTAATTGAAAATGGAATTTCCTGGTATGATTAACTGTAAGAATAGTGTCTAGAGAGAGAGGCTTTTGCTTCCCTTTTAAACTTTATTTTTGTTATTTTTATGTGCTTGAGACCTATGTGTCAGTTGGTGGTGCAGTAATTGTGGTGGATGGGTGCTATTTACGGTTGCTTTGGAGTCGATTTCTAATTTTCTCTTGAAAAGTGTTATTTACAGGCACACTATTTTCTCCAGCAGGTGTGAAATGGCTTTGTGTCACATGGAGAAGGAGCAAAGTGTCACTTCTGCGGTTTGTCATAAAATTTCTTGATAGATTCTTCAGGTGAAGTGAGAGGCCTTTCTCGCTGCTGTAACACTCTATACTGCCAAGGCTGGGAAGCTGAAAGAGAATCCATGTGCATCGGTGGGGGGTGCCTGCGGTCTCACTACTGTGCTAAATATAGTTCCAACAACTTTTTTGTGAGTTAGTATTCTGTAAATGGAGCTAGCATCTTCTGAATTTTCTGAGGGTTTGTAACTTAGAACAACCTAGAGTGATTTATTTTGCCCAGCAAAGTTCCTATCAAATAATACAAATAAGTTTCAATGAAGCATTGCTATATAGCAACTATCAAGGTTAATTCCCAGAACACTTTAATCAGTTTCTGCACTAAGTCCTATTCCACATAATGCTAAGTAATATTGGGCTTTTTTTCTTTTCTTTTCTTTTCTTTTTTACTCAAATTCCCACTGATAACAAAGAGGAATCTCACTAGCAGGTTAATCATCTTTTGCCTCATCAATAAGGCGAACATTTCTTAGACAGTTCATTTTCAGTCAGGATTTCCCTTTTTAATTTTCTTAGTCTAGGGAAAGACAGCCTTTCTCAATGAGATATCCCCTATTCACATTGGAATCAAGACAGGAAAATACTTAAAATTCAATTTTAAAAGACCCGAACTTTAAAGTACGAGTTAAAATGTTTACTTTTTATATCTGAAATGTACAATAAATCATGGCAAGAGAACTTATAGATACTGACTTGGGAAAACTAGAAAAGAACTTTCACCAATGTGTGTTTATTATTTACTACATGCTCTCTGCTTTTTTTCCCCCTCTGCCCAGTGAATCCCCACTTGAATCTTCTGTACCAAGGTCTTCATAGATAAGGAGCGGGAAGCTGGTTCAGAGATATCTTAATCCCCAAAGAAAAGAATTTTGCTGATGGAGTCAGTGTCCTTTTCTGCCCTCCACAGCACCGCACGCGCCTGTCCCAGGGATGGGAAAAGATGGACTTTCAAAGGGGGTTTGCTGTTAAAGGGCACTATAGTCTGTGCTGAAAGTTTTGACTTTTTCTGTAGGTGATAGAAAAAAATATTCAGAGAATTTTGGCAGAGGAGGGAGAGAATCAGATTTGTCTTTTAGAAATATGACTGGTTATCTTGGGGAAGACGATTGTGGCTGGGCATGAATCTGGGAGCAGAGGACCAGTGGGGAAGCTCTTGGAGGAGTCAGTGTTTTCCACTCGCCTCCCAGCTTTGTGGTGAGTGTTCTCTGGATCGACACCCCTCTGTTTCTTGCAAATGGTTTGGAGTACAAAAAAATTGGAACTGTTGACAGAAATCAAGCTAATTCATCATCTTCACTCTTTCCTGCTGCCCTATACCCATTTTCCCTCAAGGTTGGTAGGAATAAAATCTTCACTGGAGCCAGACATGGTGGCTCACGCCTGTAATCCCAGCACTTTGGGAGGTGGAGGCAAGAGGATTGCCTGAGTCCAAGGGTTCAAGACCAGCCCGGGCAACTTGGCGAGACCTCATCTCTACAATAAATCAAAAAATTAGCCAGACGTGGTGGCACATGCCTGTAGTTCCAGCTACTTGGGAGGCTGAGGCAGAAGGATTGCCTGAGCCCAGCATACCAAGCCTGTGATGGCCATGAGTATGTTCCTGCACTCCAGCTTGGGCAACAGAGTGAGACTCCTGACTCAAAAAAAATATCTTCATTGGTATTATCTACCTATTTCTATAATCTTTTCAGATAGGTTACTTTCCAATAGTCACAAAATATAGTGTTTTTCTTTTTCTTTTTATAACCAATAGAACTGGAGAATCTGTCACTGTGGGAGAATTCCTCATAACTGTTTCTACCAGGGACTGAAATTGTTAAAAAAGGCATGAAGAGGATGCTCTTTGTAAAATCTACTTTTCCTCCAGTGGTGTACTTTATGTGTTTCTTGAACTTGGCTGCAAACCCCCCAGCAGGTGAACTCCCTCCATCCCCGCGGTAGCTATCGGTGCTTATGAAAGGCTCCATGGGAGCCTTGGCCTCACCCCTCAGGGAGTTAGGTCTTCCTTAAGGTCAACTGTCTCTTCTCTTGAAATGGAAAGAAAATTAATTCTTGCTGTATGCAACTTTTTTTTTTTTTTTGAGTCAGAGTCTCACCTGTCACCCAGGCTGGAGTGCAGTGGCATGCTCATGGCCACCACAGCCTCGATCTGCTGGGGTCAGGTGATCCTTCTACATCAACCTTCCAAGTAGCTGGAACTACAGGTGTGTGCTATCATGCCTGACTATTTAAAAAAAAATTATTGTAGGTCTCACCATGTTGCCCAGGCTGGTCTTGAACCTGTGGGCGCAGGCAATCCTCTCGCTTCTGCCTCCCAAAGTGCTTGGATTACAGGCATAAGCCACCATGCCTGACTGGTGTATGCAATTTTTAAGCATGCCTGTGTCACTGGAGATTTGTCTTCCTATTTTAAGATTAAGTGTAATTTCAATGTAAGTGTGAGGGGAAAATATAATTTTCAAGGCAGACGTCCTCTCTTACTGATGTTTCAAGTAGGAAGAAAATTGGGCTGGAAGTCTGGAGGACTAAGTTTCACATGTATACCGTCACTAATTTAAATACAAAATTGAAATCTTGGAATATATAACTCTTATACAAAATTTTGCAGCTAACTTTATTTATTTGATTTCTCCTTTGTTTGAATATAGTGACATATTTCAGGAACTCTTTTCATCAGCCTATCTGACTCAAGCTATTTTTCTCTCTCCTCGGTATTTCTAGCTTGGATGTTCTCAAGCCATCTAGCTTTCTTTGATCACTCTTTAAAAAAATGGCTTGAGCTCTCATTTCACCCTGAAAGAACTCCGGAACCGTCCCATATCTTGAAGGGAACACAGGGTATGTGAATATGTCTACCTTATAGCCGATAGTCTACATTGATGATGTGGTTCAAAGCCTGGACAATGGAGCCAGATTGTCTGTGTCTGAAACCTCATTCTGCCACTTTCTGTGTGGCTTGGGTCAGATTACTTAACATCTCTGTTCTTCAATTTCCTTATCTGAAAAATAGAATAATTTTTGTGTCTACCTCATAGGCTTATTTTGAGGATTCAATGAGTCAATAACTTACAGGATTGTTAGGAAAGTTGAATAAATGAACACATATAAAATACTTAGCACAGAATAAACACAACACAGGCATCTATTATTATTCTTGTTGTAGCTCATTCTTCCATGGCTTATTGGCTCCCACCCCTCTACAGCACAGCCTGCTGTTACGGTCATGCCTTTTCTGCAGTTTTGTCTCGTGGCAGACACCTGCCTTCTTTCTTCATTCTCCTTTAGGCATTGCACATAGAAGGCCACCGTGAGTAACAGTAACAGTTAATAATAATAGCTAACATTAACTGAGTGCAGACCGTGTGCCAAGCACTATTAGCTCCTTTGATTCCCAAACTTTATTAGATGTGTGAGATCTATGATTATTATCCTCATTTTAGAGATAAGGAACTGAGGCACAAAGAAGTGAAATAACTTGCCCGGGGTCATCTAGTTAGTACATGATAAAACAAGGTTTTAGACCATCATTTTTTTTTTTAATCAATATTTTTTATTATGATTTTGTGGGGTACAGTTAAGGGTTAGGTGTACAATTACGTTTCATTCAGGTACCCTGTTGATAAGAGGTGTTTCCCCATCCCCAGACAGATATTTGTGACTGTTAATCCCATCCCCCCACCAGACCATCATTTACTTATCCTTCTCCTGGCACTTGTGGGTACACAGAAATATCTTTTCTTTTTCTTCTGATGAATGATGCGTCTGTACTCTTCTGCTCACTTGAAGAAGATGGGGCACAGAAAGAGGGGGCGATGGATTCTTTTTTGTGTGTGTTTGTAAACCTTTTTTTAATTTAAAGATGTGGGGTCCAATTCAGGGTTAGGCATACAAATGTTCATTGTGCAGGTGCCCTTGTTGATGAGGCGTCCCCCGCCCCCACTGGCAGTTTCCCTCAACTGCCAATCCCTTTCTTATAGTATTATGATAGTTGTTCAAGGTTCACTTATGAGTGAGAACATGTGATACTCAGTTCTCTGTTTCTGTGTTAGATCACTCAGTATTACAGACTCTTAAGTCCATCCAAGTTGCTGTGTAGTTCATAATTTTGTCCTTCTTTATGACTGCGTAATATTCCATCATGTATATGTACCACATTTTTTTTTATCCAGTCCTCTTCCAATGGGCAGCACGATTGGGTCCATGTTTTTGCTATTGTGCACAATGCTGCAATAAACATACGTGTGCAGGTATCTTTTTCATAGAGTGATTTGAGTTCCTTCAGGTATATTCCTAGTAGGGGGATTGTGGGGCCGTATGGAAGGTTGATTTTTAGATCTTTTAGGAATCGCCAAACTGTTTTCCACAGAGGCCGTACTAGTTTCCACACCCACTAACAGTGTGGAAGTGTTTCCTTTTCCCTTGCATCCTCTCTCACATCTGTTGTTTTCTGAGTTATTGATGATGGTCATCCTGACTGGAGTTAGGTGGTTGGATTCTTAACATGTAATGATGAGCCGAAGAAATGGCTTAAATATGCAGAGTGCCAGCTGTGTGAGGCTCTCCACGTACCTTCCTCCATTTATTATTACTGTCATTTTACAGGAGAGGAAACTGAGTCTCAGGAAGAGAAGGACTTGCCCTCAGGTTACAGTGCTCATGAGCTGTGAAGACAGAGGTCCCCCTGACCCCAGAGTATTCCAGAACACACATTTTTCACCCTATGCTCTTGTGTTCCTCAATGTTAACCGCAAGCCTTTCTGTTCTTAAGCACTCTATGTTCTTGATTAGTTTGAATCAGTAACCTTTCTTTTAGGAGTCCTCTTCTCCTGCTTTTTAACTTCTGTGATTTAGCTTTTCTATCAGACTGTTTTAAATCATATCCATGCATGTTCAAGTGTCTACATTGTTAGTTAACTTTAGGTAGAAGTAGCTAAAGGATTAAGGATGCTTATTGAAATATTTTATTATTTCAAGGGGCCATAAATGTGAGGTTAGTAAGTACAATACATCGCTGTTCATATAATGAACATTTTGTATGATAGTATTATAAGATGCTAGGGCACAGCCTCTAGCCTTGAGCTGGTCATCTTGGGTGGGAAGAGTGGGGTGTGTGTGTGTGTGTGTGTGTGTGTGTGTGTGTGTGTGTGTGTGTGTAGGACCAGGGTATCATTTCTCATGGAGTTCTCCATGACACATGACTATCAGGACCCTCTCCAGGTCAACACACCTTGTTGAGTTGCTTTGCCTGTTGTTCTATTATTCTGGAACATATTTTGAGTGTTGGTATCAGACAATTAAGACAGTCTATAGGCTTGAATTTTTTTTGCACAATTAGCTCAATTGCAAGGCAGTTATTGCATTCATGTTGGTGATGAGATGTTATTGGAGAATTCTGGATTGTCTACCCTTAAGCTTCCCCATTGGGTTTTCAGAATTTGCTCGTTGATAGCGGTCAGCTTCTCAGAAGTTGATAAATTGTATTAATTACTTTTATTTTAATGTGCTCTTAAGGTGACTTTCTATAAGCTTTTTGATTACTGTGTAGAAAAAAGAGTGCTGAGACGAACTGCTGTGTAATAAGTTATCACAAATTTCTTGTCTTAAAACAGCATCCATTATTCTTTCAGAGTCCTGTAGTTCAGAAGTCTGAGAAGGCTTGACTGGGTTCTCTGGTCAGGGTCTTACACTGCCAAAATCAAGGTGTCATGAGACATATTTCACGTGTAGATTGTAGGACTGTTTTAAGGATAATCTGTATCATATGACTTGAGCCTCACACCTGACCATTTAGCTCTAGAGACGTGAGAGGATGAATGATTTGGTTTTGGCATTTCATCTAGTTTGATACAACTGGGTTTTAATATTTATTCAGCAACATAATTTCTTCTCTTAATCAACTAGTGGACCATCTTTTCTCTGACATTTTATGAATAATTTGGGTGTATTTTATTTTGGATTAAGTTTCTGTATTGAAAGTCAGCATTTCCAAATTGGACTTTCAGCTCTGCCACTTGTGCAAATGCATTTTTTTTTTGCCTCCATTTTTTCTTGTGAAGATGATATTGATACCGTTTTTACTCTTTAAGTGTACACATATTTCATTTTGCAAAATGCATGTTCAGTAGGGGATTGGCAAGTAGTCTATAACTTCTTGATCTCACTATCTTTCTTCCTGAGTCAATGCTCATTTTAGACCATCATGCTAACAGAAGTGACCCCTTTGCAAGGTGGCTGTGTGTGTCCTATTCCTTCCTTCCATCAGTCCATTGGTTACCTGGAGCAGTAAAATTGTGTAACATTTGTAAATTTGCATTTTACAATTTGTAAAGGGAGCACAACCCATTCAGTATCTTAATTTTTTCCATAATTCTCTGAGGTGGATACTATTATTTCAATTTTACAGGTAGAACGAGCAAGATTCAGGAAATTAAGTGACTTAAGTGACATATAAGAAACTTAACACGATGGGAATTGAAGTCTTCTGACTTTAAATCCAGTGTTGTTTCTACTCACCCCAGCTAGCAATAAGAGGACAATAAGAGCTACATAAAGACCCAGCAGCAAGCAAAGCAAACTTCAGATATAAGGAATGATTTTAGTTTTGGGTCATTCTTCTTTCTTCTTTATGAGAAACTGAAAAAACAATGTTGAACAAGTCATGGTGCCAGCCATTAAGGAGTTTATGGTAAAGAGGATAAATCATTTCATTTTTTCTTCTCTCTCTCTCTTTTTTTCTTGATACAGAGTCTCACTGACTGTTGCCCAGGCTTCAGTGCAGTGGCATGATCACGGCTCATTGTAGCCTTGAACTCGTGGGCTCAATTGATCCTTCCACCTTAGCCTCTTGAGATGGGACTACAGGCATATGCCACCACACCCAGCTAATTAAAACAATTTTTTCTGTAGGGACAAGAGTTTGCTATGTTGCTCAGGCTGCTTTCAAACTCCTGGCCTCAAGTGATCCTCCCATCTCGAATTCTTAAACTGCTGGGATTACAGCCATGAGCCACCATGCTTAGACTTTTTTCTTGCAACCAGGATCTATAAAAATCAACTCTTGCTTGGACACATCTCTTCTTTTCTTCCTTGCTTTTGTTCACTTCTTTCATTGCAAATACTCAATTTTTAGTTTCTTTCCTTTTTAGCCAATGACAAGACTAGGTTTGGCCACCAGCCACTGTCGTTTGCCACCAGAGAGTTGGGAATAGGATTTATTGATCGTCTCCTGTGTATAACCGTTAGGCTGTCTGAGAAGCTCCTAGCATTTGTGCTCAAATATTGTAAGCCATACAATAGAGATGTCTGTTTCTAACAAAGGATCTATATAATCCTTTATCTCCAGAATCCACCACCTGGTGTTCTCAACAGTGGTGAGCACAGAGCAATTCCCAGTTTAATCAAACTGGAATACAAAAGAAGCAAAGGGGGCCTGCAGTGTGCCATCTCCTTGAAGTTGTTCCAGGGGAAAAAGACCTTTTGTTGCAGAGACAGCTCATTTTAGAGTTCAGTGGCCTATGACACTTCCCCAGCTGGCAGCTCAGCAGGGACCTTCTGATACTTTCCTACACTTGAAAGCCATTTTTGGTGAGAAGAACAGTGAAACTGTCATTAAGAGCTACTTGGCGGGAGGGTGGTGGGGGAAGGAGAAGAATAAGGGAAGGGTGGTATTAACGAACGTGCCTGAAGCGACTTACGATTTTCATTCAAATACCAACTGTCTTCCTTTTTTGAGTCTGCTTTATGATAAGACTGGAGTGTCTCTGTGTGTTTATTGGAGGCACATATCATTGGATTTTTTTTTTTTAAGATTTGTTTTAAAGGTCCTTGGATCACAGTTGGGTGGGAAGTAGGACACTGTCCATTGCCCATCATCATGTTGAAGCACATGATCTCTTTCATGAACTGGGAATGGGTCCCTTCCTGCTGAGATTTTTTCAGAGGAAAGGAAAGACAAAAAATTTCAAAACCTACCTCAATTTCAAAATAAACTGTATACAAACCTGGAATCGAGTTGGGAAGTACCTCTGAGCCATCTGGTTTAACCCAGCTATGTCCATGTGTACAAGCATCTCCATGACCCTATCCACATGGGAGAGCATCCAGCATTTGAACAACAAGGCATTCTACAGAGCAGGAGCTTGGGGGCAAACAGAGTTGTTTCAAAGTCATCATTCTATTATTTCCTGACTATGTGACCTAGAGACAATTAGTTGGCTTCCCTGAGTCTTGAACTCCTTATCTTATCATGGGATCATCGTTTCTAACTTTTGGCCAGGTTGTGAAGATGAAAAGGAATAACCAACGTAAAATGACTGCTAGTAATTAGCAATAGTTTAAAGATTTTCCATGGTATAAGTTATTACAAGAAATAACGTGCAAATCAAGATCTATTTTGAAGAGGTTGGAGGGTTGGGAAGAAGGAAGGGTGTTGGACTAATTCCCTGAACTCCAGACTTGTATGTCCAACTATCTACCTGATATCTCCTCTCAGGTATCTAACACACATTTCAGATTTTACAAAGTCAAAACCAGACTTATAATCTTTCTCTCCCTACCTGCTCCAAGTCTTTCCCTCTCAATGAATGGCAACTCTATTCACCCTTCCAGTTGCAATGCAATGGCTAAAAACTTTGATGCCATCTTTGACTTTTAAAAATTTCTCTTAGTCATTCAACCTGTCAGGAAATCCTATTTGACTCTAGCTTCAAAATGTGTCTAGAATCCAACCACTTCACACCATTTCTACTGTGTTTCACTTTGGTCCAAGCCATCAGTGTTTTTCAATGAAGAAGTCAGAGTGATCCTGTTAAAATGTAAGTCAGATCAAATCATTCTGTGGCTCAAGACTCTCCAATGGACTCCCCATTTCACTAAATAAAAGTTGAAGACCTTATAATGGCCTACAACGGAGCTATTCAAGTATGGTATATGGACCTGTGACTGTCTGCAGATTGTTACTAGTCCGTGAGGTGATAAGGAGCTTGTGCTAAAATGTGGATCAACCATGTCACTAGACACACTGTTTAATTATTTTCCTGACGTTTTCTTCATACATGACTTTCTCAATGAAGGCAGCAGTGCATTGATTTACATTCTGGTGCATACTCCTTAACTCCTTGCAGACTAGCATGGATGCACATCAAAGTCTTGATCAAATGCATTTATGAGTACCAGTTTTTTTGGGGGTGCTCATTATCATTTGATGTTATTACTATTATTTTTTTCTAATTGCAAGGTGAAAATGATACTGCCTTACAGGTAAGGATGAGTATTAGTTCCCTCTTTTTGGCTTTTTGTTTTGTTTTGTGGGTTGTCAGTATTTGTTTTTTCTTTATTTAATAACTGATTTTTAAATATTTTGGTAAGTTATATTAATTGCTAAGAATAATCTCTGTATAAAAAGATATTAAACTACTTGGAAGCTTTTGTATTTGCTGTCCATATTTTTCTGTCTCTTTTTTTTGTCCTTAAGGTTTACATATTTGAAGTTTTAAAATTTTATTTAGGCTGGACTCTTGGCTCAGCCTGTAATCTCAGCACTTTGGGAGGCCAAGGCGAGAGGGTTGTCTGAGCCCACGGGTTCAAGACCAGCCCAGGCAGCTTGGCGAGACCTCATCTCTACAATAAATCAAAAATTAACCGGGCATGGTAGCCTGTGCCTGTAGTTTCAGCTACTTGAAAGGCTGCGGCAGAAGGATGGCCAGAGCTGCAGGTTGACGCTGGGGTGGCCGTGAGTGTACCATTGCACTCCAGTCTACGCGACAGAGTGAGACTTCAATTCAAAAATAAAATAAAATTTTATTTAATTGATTATGTTAGTCTTTTACATTTTAATATCTTTACATTTTAATATCTTCTGTCACTTTGGGGCTTAAAATTAAACCCTTCTTCAGACTCTAAATTTTCATTTTTCACTTTTAAATTGGAATGACTTTTGATTTACATAAAAATCACAAATACATAGAATTCCTGTGCACTCTTCATCTAAATTCTCCAACTGTTAACATCTCACACAACCATAGTACAATTTTCAAAACTAAAAAATTAACATCAATGTAATACTATTAACTAAACTATTGACTTTATTTGGATTTTACTGGTTTTCCACTAGTGCTCTATTGATGTTCTGTGATCCAATGCAGGATCTCACATCTTATTTAGTTGTCATGTCTCCTTAGTCCCTCTGATCTGTGACCATTCCTCAGTCCTTCCTTGTCTTTCATGAGCTTGACAATTTTAAAGAGTACTGGTCAAGTATTTTGTGGAATACCCCTCTGTTTGGTTTGCTTTCTGTTCTCTCATAAGTAGATTGAGGTTCTCTATTTTTGGCAAGAATGCAACAGAAGTAATGTCGGTACTCTTTTTAGTGCATCTAACATGGGATTCCTGATGTCAGTATGTCTTGTTACTGGTGATCTCTTGGTTAAAGTGATATCTGCTGGGTTTCTTTTCTGTAAAGTTACTATTTTCCTCTTATAATTTATAAATATCTTGGGGGAGATATTTTGAGACTTTGCAAATATTCTGTTTCTCCTTAAACTTCTTCCCACTAATTTTCTCATCTGTGGATGTTGCCTATAGTAATTATCGTGGTATCCTAATGATGGGTTTCTATTTCCCTGTTTCTTCTACTTTCATTAATTGAAGTTCTTATGAAAGTGCTGTTGTGCCGGGTATGTTGGCTCATGCCTATAATACCGGCATTTTGGGAGGCAGAGGCAAAGGGATTGCCTGAGCCCATGCATTTGAGACCAGCCTGGGCAACTTGGCGAGACCACGTCAATAAATCAAAAAACTATCCAGGCATGGTGATGCATGCCTGTAGTTCCAGCTGCTTGAAAGGTTGAGGGACTGAAGTGGAAGAGGTGCCCAAGCCCAGCAGGCCGAGGCTGTGGTGGCCACGAGGCATGCTACTGAACTCCAGCCTGGGCAACAGAGTAGGACTCCAACTCAAAAAAAAGAGCTGTCTCTTCTCTTAGTTTATTTATTGATTTATTTCTGTATGCGCTTGTAGATATTTATCTTAATCTATGGGCTATAATCTAATACTATTGTTTATTTTGTTGCACAAACTATTCCTGCTTAGGGCCATTGGCTCGTGTGCCATTTCCACATGTCCATCCTTTTTATTTTTCAATTTGAGTTTTTTTTCCTTCCTCTGAGTTTACTCTAAAAGTGTGTCTGTCTCTTGGTTAGGGTAGGTGGGGAGAGATGAATTGGTTGGTAAGATCTCATGCAGATTAAAGCATCCTGTTGGGTCTTATGGTCTTCCAAGACTTCATTGGCATGGTAGGAGCTTTAATCACAGGAAAGCTGAGTATCCTGAGTCACGTGGTTGCTGCTGCTTCAGTCATGTGCTGTGAGTGGGGTCCCAAGGCAACTTGGGATAACAGACCTAACACATCCTCTTAATGCTTCTGAAATTAGACCTGATAGAAGAAATAGAAATTCCAGCTCCTCATTTCTTGCCCAGTACTGTTCCTGTGTTCTTGAAAAAGCTTGAGGCTGACTGTGATACTTCCAAGGATATACATCTGGTTGTCTCTGTACTCTGGATTTTGAAGCACAGGGAAAGAAAGAGGGAGTTATAGCTTTCTCTGCCTGTGTAAACTTTACTAAAGTGATGTTTTGCTTTCCTATTGTCATTGGGGAAGGCAGTGAAACCATCAAGTAACACTGCTTGATGGTTCAGATGAAATGGATGCCTGTGTTAAGAGTTTTGGTGTTGGATTGCCTTCTCTGCATCCCAGTTCTCAGCTGCTCTCTTGCAGTTGTCACCTGATACATCTGGCTGAACAGTTTCTGATCCCCGTGCTCTTGTTCATGACTAACTAGTGTTTCTCTTTCTGGATTAGTATTCAGGGATCACAGGACAACTTGGCTTCTTCGTTTCTCAAGCAATGTGCTATTAACACCAGCCACGGGAACTTGGTGTAATGCACTACAGAAACTTAAAATTGCTGAGTCACTTCACAGAGATGGCCATGCCCACAACTGTGAGTGAGCAGGTCCTGGCCAACCAATGTGGAAGGCAAATGGTCTTTAAGGAGATTGCTAAACTTTTAGACACTCTAGTCTTTCCCACATTGGTGTTGAATTTTTTTTTTTTTTGGTGCCATATAATGAATTCAGGTTAAGTCAAGAAGAATTTTCTGATACTAAGGATCGAGATAAGATTGAGATAAGCACCTGAGATATTACCCATGAGATTATATTTGTGAAAGAGGCTTGGATCAAATAAGTAGTTCTTAACTCCTTTCTTGCTGAGTAGATTCTTTCCTGTATTATTTTCTGCTTCGGCTGTCTGTTCATAATTTGAAAAAGAAATCTTGTTCTTGGGTACTTTTAGATAGATATGCTATCAATTTAAGCCAGTGACAAACTGTCCCAGTCTGGCAGTTTAGATTCTGTCTCATAACTAATTCTTCAGGGTGAAGAGGACCTCTGATACCCACAGCAAGCAGAGAGCTGGAGAAGTGAACTGCTCAACTCCCTTATCTCCAGTTGTTTATCTTTGGTTCCTCTTTTTCTATAAAGGCAAATCCTAGTTTTAAATCCCATTCATCTAGAAATATTTATTCTACCCAATACAATCACTAGTCCCATTACTATGTGCCAGGCCTTGTGCTAATGTGGCTGGGATCACAGTCAGGAACAAAATGGCCTTGATTGCATGGGGCTTAAGGCAGCAGTCCTGAAACTTTTTGGCATCAGAGACCAGTTTCGTGGAAGACAATTTTTTCACGGATAGGAGGGAAGGGAGGCTCATCAGGCATTAGATTCTCGTAAGGAGCGCACAAACTAGATCCCTCTCATGCGCAGTTCACAATAGGGTTTGCACTTCTATCAGACTCTAGTGCCACTGCTGATCTGACAGAAGGCAGAGCTCCACTCGCCTGCTGCTCCTGCTGTGTGGCCCTGTTCCTAACAGGTCACAGACTTGTACCAGTCTGCAGCTCCAGGGGGACCCAGGCTTGAGGTCTAGAGCAACATTATTCAATAGAAATACAATGATGTGGGTGCATGTTGTAACTAACAACTTTCTAGTAAATACATTTTAAAATAAATAGAAGCAGGTAAAATTAATTTTAATAACATATTCATTTAACTCAACATAGCTGAGATATTATGTCAATATGTGATCAATATAAAAAGTATTAATGACCTATTTTATATTATTTTTATTGCGCCAAGTCTTCAAGAATGTTGTATGTGTTTTTCACTTACAACACATCTCAGTTTGGATTTGCCACATGCTAAGTGTTAACAGTCTCAGGTAGCTAGTGGCTCCTATACTGGGTGATGCAAGTTTACAGACACCCTATACATAATTACACAAGTCAATATTTAGATTATAATGGTAATAGGTACTATAAGGAGAATGGGAGGTTAGTTTAATCAGCAATTGAGAAGGGGTTTGCAGATGCTAACAATGAAACTTGAGGGGTAAGTTGAAGTTAGCCAGGAATGAAGAAAAATAAGAACATTCCAGGCAAAAGGAACAGCTTGTGTGAAATCCTTGATATGGAAAAAGAGTGAAAAGGCAGGTGGTATGCTGAATTTTGTGAGAGAGCAGAAGAATGATGGTACTAAGAGCAGAATAAGAAATCATCCAGAAGAAATCTGGTTTTAGAGGAAAGATAATTTTGATTTTATGATGGCTTTTAGGCACAAAAGATAGAGATGTGGGATAGGAAAATGGGAGAGAGAAAGGATTCG
The DNA here is from genome assembly GCA_027257055.1 of Cephalopachus bancanus. Lineage (NCBI taxonomy): Eukaryota > Metazoa > Chordata > Mammalia > Primates > Tarsiidae > Cephalopachus > Cephalopachus bancanus. The sequence goes on from JAPVLO010000057.1 coordinate 8,529,956, forward strand.
AGATTACTTTCAGGGTTGGTGGAGTCAGCAGGTTACGTCTTTTGTGAAAGTCCTAATGTCTGGATTTCTTTTCAAGGCCACTCATTACGTGGGCTGGAGTTCACAACTTGGTGGGGGGTGGGGTGGGGTAAGTTGGTCAAAGAGATAAGGAGGGGAAGGGATTGATGGTGAACATAAGCTGTGTCCTAGAGAAGGTCAAAAGTCATGAGGGAGAGCTTTAGCTCGGTGGTGGAATCTTGGGGCCAACAGGAAAAGAAAAGAATGGAGGATTAAGGTGAAGGGGTGGAAGCCTGGAGAGGTGGGATGGAGGGTAGATCAACGTCAGTGCAGGGGTCAAGGTCAGCAGGTCAAAAGTGATTGGTGAACAGTGGTTTCTTTTAGTTGGCTGCCAACAGTGCAGTGAGTGGTGGGTGAGCCAGGTACAAAATAAAGGTGAAGGGTTCAGAAGTCACTATAAGCAACTCATTTTACCAGTACTTTTACCCACTGGCAATTTCAGAGGAAACAACTCAGAGACTGCGAAGAGAGAGACCCTGGAAAACGGGCCCATCTCTCTAAGGACCACAGGGAGCTTCTGAGGTTGGAGAGAAAGCTGACTTGTCTGACCCACCTGTGTGGTGGGGAGCCCGCTCCCGTGGTGACCTCCCATGCTCTCCCAGTCTGGCAAGCAAGGTGTCCGCGGCTCTCAGCGAGTCTTAAAGAGTCAGTGGCGATGGACACTGATATTCACCTTATACATGGGGAAGTCTCGCCTTTACCCACCACCTGGAGAAGCCCTGGTATCCCTAGATCACCAGGCCTCTGGATGACAACCATGGATTTCAAAACTTGAACTCCATCACGGATGGAATAAGGCTTGCCGTATCCACACTGAGATCACGTGAAAGCTTGATTTATAAGATCCGGGGTTTGGTGTTTTCCACGCTCTCACCTGGAATGCTGAAGCAGCAGTGTTCTCTTGGCAGCTGTGAGAGAGCGCAGCAGTTGGGGAGATGAGCAATGAGCCTGTATGAAGACTCAGTCGTGATCTGGCTACAGACTGCAAATGCTGCAATTCAAAACAAAACAAAACCATCCTACAGACCAAATGCCTTTTAGCAGGAAAAAGCTGTGCTGTGTTAAAACAAAATGGGATGATGTTCTGTTGTGGGGTGATCCTGGTTTTCAAGGATGGACATTTTGCTGAGTGATATTTGTGGAAATGTTTAATGTCTGCGCTCTAGGTCTGAGCTCTGGCCTCTCCTTCCCTTTATAATCATCAGAAGTTGAGAAGGATAGGCGCATGAATAATAAAGGGGAGCCATGGGTGTGAGGAATTAACTTTTAATCTAGGCTTGCCAAGGTGGCTGGGTGTCTGTTATCTTTCGGTTATATTGATTACACAGTGATAAAGAGCTGTGTTAAATATTTTTGGAGCGATGCAGACTTTAACAAAAAATGATAAGTTGAGAGAAAATATAATGAGGTCTTTTGTTGTGGTCCATCCTCCTGGATGACAGCACACTGAAGCCTTGTTTGGATGGGGCAGAAGAGAGAAAGAAGAGGGAGAAGCAGAGTTTGGGAAGCTGGATAGAACCAGATTATTTAAGGCTTTGGAGGTCATGTCAAGGAGCTTGGATTTTATCCTAAGAGCAATAAGAAGCTGGGGAAGTGTTTTATGCAGGGGAGTGTTTATGAGATCTGATTTGTGTTTTTATAAGCGTCCTTTGACTGCCCTGAGGTATAGCCACACTAGGTTTAGAGAGAGAGTGAATTTCCCATTCCGTGGCTGGTAACGTAACTGGTGTAAGGCTGGAATCCTAAGATAGCACAACAAACAGAAGCCACTCACAGGGACATGAAAGGCACAGGACAGCACTGTCATAAGGGATTTCCACTGCCCACACTTGCTGGCCTGCTAATGCAGGCAGAATCAAAGGAAATATGTAATATAAAAGGCTTCTTTGTAGTTTTGTTCAAAGAGAAGCCATGCTTAGGGACAAGTTTGAAAACTCTGATGATGGGTTGATAAAACGTCAAGCTTGCCATATTTAGGGGACTGGCGCATATCGGGGCAGGCTACATAGACATACCGGAGCAGAAGTTTCCCTAAACAGAAGCCTCCCAAAATTGCTTCTTTAGGGGAACTCTTACCCTTATGAGGCATTGGGGGGGGTCTGCCTCCAGAAAGACTGCCTGGATTGTGACGTCTACCCCTTTCACTCCTTTTTGAGACAGACTTACCTACTCTGGGCCGTTCTCCCTTCATTCAGGGGATCAGCATCTACCCTCCTGGGCCGGGGCCCTGCGAGGTGTGGGTGCATGTGTCCTCAAGAAGTTCACCGTGCAGAGGGGAGATAGACCACTCATCTTTGTCAGCTGATTTTTAGTGCAAAAATTCCGGTATTACAGAGGAAATTTCAAGGTACAGATTCCATGCCATCCTTGTTATCTTCCTTTGTTTGGAATCAGTTACCGATTAAGACGTTCCTGATTTTGCCCTCTGCTTAGCTAAGGGAAGCCAGGGTGTGCTCTGGTCACCCCCTGAGATTCTGCGTACCTGAGCTTTTCCTCTCAGTTTCCCTCGGACTCCCACCCTCCAGAGCTGGCCTGGACTGGTTCAGTTGGCCTGTTTCTTTCCTTCTGCTTCTGAGGTTGCTGGAAAAGCGAAGTCCATTTAGGTATGGGCCCTGGCTTATCCCTTTAGCTGCTGGGGTGGTTTTCCTTGAGGTTGCCCAAGCCCTAGGCAGTGAGCAGTCTCTGGATTTTGTCCTTGAACTTTGCCGGCTCACTTTGTCTCTGCTACGGGCACAGGCTCTCCACCCCGCTGTGCTCAGCGGAGACTGCTGGCTCTAACTGCACATTCTGTTCTCTGGCAAATCTCTGGCTTTCTAGTCTGCTGTTCTCTCTTGAACTTTATCTCTCTTTACAAGTCTTCACTGCCTAACCTTCCAGACACAGGTTAGCACACCTCTCCCTTTTATTTTTACATCTGGAGCCCTGGAACCTAATGAATGTCTCGCACAATATCCCATGGCCTCTGTGTGTTGAGCTTTACAACCTTAACAGATGTTGAAAATTCAACCCAGTTATTTTAAAGGTCATCCCTGTGGAATTGTATTAATTAGGTTTGTTTTGAAGTTTTTCTAAAAGTTATTATTTTTGTTTTCAAACTTTCACCCTCTGTGTATAATTTTCTAAGAAGCATTCTAGAAAATTATTCTATGACTCTAATGTCTACCGTTTTTCTTAAATAATAATTGGTGCACATCTAAGGTTAAATAATTTTATTAAAAAGCACTCAGAATATCAAAAAATATACACTATGAACTTTAAATTGAAGTGTCAGTTTTTTACTTTACTAATTACAGTTAAAAATAATTTTAGCTCTATTTTTTTTAAAAAACACACACACCTTAATGATTATACCCCTTGTACATTAGTAAAAAGTGATAGTTCTGCTATGACAGAGCAAAGGCTCATTGGAAGTGCCCTTCTGCCCAGCATTCTAGTGTGACTACAAGAGCATGAGGAAAGATGAAGGAAGTGAGGAAGGTCTGCACCTGAAGTATTTTACAAATACAGGCTCAATGGACCGATGGGAGAAGAAGCACTCTGTGCCTTGCTTCTTGCTTGGCTGGCTTCGGAGCTATAACTAAGCTCGTTCCGAACCTAGGGACAGGAATCCAGTAAGCATTCTTGGATCATTTTTTTTCTCCAGTAATAACGTTCCTTGAAGCTTAATTGTATATGAAAATGTAAATATTGAAAGACCATTAAGCAGCCCATAATGAGGTCAAAGTGCTTGTGATTCCGCTATCTACCTTTTGTGGGATTACACATTAGCATTTCCTGGTAATGGACAACGAGCTACATGTCTAAAACCTTTCAGGGCTCAAATAGAAAAGTGTGTGCATGAAGTCCAGTATTCATTGGCTGGGAAGTGGACCCACTAGGCACGTGTCCCTCCTTCCCTTACCTACTCCTGAGTCAGAAAGGCAAGTGCCTTTACAGGGATACAACCCCCATGTCTTTGTGGAATTCCATGTCTGCACTTTTTGCTTCAACTCGATATCTGGTTTGTAACAGTTTATGCATCAACAGAGTCTATTATGGGAGTCTTTTCTTAAAATTAAACTCTTTGTGGGAGTACTGGCCACTGTGGACTTAGGTATAAAACTTGCTCTTACTATAGCCATAGACAGACAGCCTGTTCCCGGGACCGAGTATAGCAGGATAATGAGAAAGCAGGAAGACCATAGCATAAGGGAAAATGGTACTGGCTGTGTGTTTCCTAGACTATGGAACCTCTTGGCTTGGGAGGCAGAAGTTCCTGTCAGGGCAGTTAACAGTTTGGCTCAAACAGATGCGGACTGGGGGGTGACAAGCAGAATAGTATGAGAGAACTGTGGGATTGCTGCTAGTTTTTTTCAGTCTTTCAGTTGTTTCAAGGGTCCAGCCTTATAAATAACTGAAGAAATATTAGCTGAAAGAATTCTGAGCCCTACTTTTACTTATTAAATTAATAAAACATTTATTACAATAACAAAACCCAATGCTAATGGAGGTACGAGAAAATAGATACATTCACATGTTGCTAGTGAGATTTAAATTGCTCCAGTGCTTCTGGAGTGCATTTTGTCCAATTATAATAAGGGCAGTGAAACTGACATTGTGCCTCTTTCCTCCGTTATCATTCACGTTACGGGATATAGATCAAGGAAATCATCCAAAAAAAGAAAGTAATTTATATAAAGAAAGTTATGGTTTAAATAATGGGAAATCAAGTAAATCATTGTCAAGAGACTCCCCTTCTATTTTATTATTCTCAGAAATATGCTCTGTACACTTTGGAAGGCTCTTCTAAGTAATAAAGTCTTTGAACGGTGACTGAGCCAATGGCTGTAAGGAAGAAGCATCTCTTGTTTGAGTGGAAAGACACAATCAGTAACTTTCTGCACAGAATCAGCTACCTGTGGATTTCCTTAATTCCTGCCAAATTCTCCTGATACATACACTGATGTTATTTAGGGGGGAGGGGATAATGGAATCACATAATTAACAGGGATCTTGGATGATGTCTTATTTAACCTGCTAGCTGAGAAAGGTACCTTCTCTGAGTACATAGGCATACGTCTGGTTATTATTTGATCAATTATTTCCTCTTGGGGCAATTTGTTAGAAGCTCTATTATTTAGAAAGGTTTTTTTTTTGTACACAACCACCCACTGGGTACCATGTCCACTACCAGGGGAGGGAGAGCCCACTAGGAGCCTAAACTTCATCTGCATGTATTTGACTTATGTAGCAAATCCTCATATGGACCCCACAGCTCTAAGATACATTTTTAAAAAGTTATTTCTTATGTTAAAACAAAATTAACTTACTTGCAACTTTCACCTATTAATTCCACTTCAGCCTTCTGATAATCTGGTTCTCTCTGAGACATTTTTTTCTCCCCAGGCTGAAAAGCCTTAGCTTTTTAGACTGTCCTCTAATGTTCAACACATGGTTATTTTTCTCTGGAAGCACACCAAATTTTTTATGTTAAAGTGTTACAGGAAGAAATAACCATAATACCCTGGGTGTGATCTAAACGTTGCAGAGAAAGCCTAGAACGGTTGCTCATTCTATTTATTTGTTTATTTATTTATTTTTTGAGACGAGGTCTCCCTCTATTGCCCAGGTTGAAGTGCAGTGGTCAATTTCAGCTCGCTGCAACCTCTAACTCCCAGGCTCAAGCAATTCTCCTATCTCAGCCTCCCAAGTAGCTGGGACAACAGACACATGCCACCACACTCAGTTAATTTTTTTAATTTGTATTTTGTAGAGACGAGGTCTTACTGTGCTTCCCAGGCTGCTTTCAAACTCCTGGGTTCAAGAGATCCTTCAATTTTGGCCTCCCAAAGTGCTGGGATTATAGGCATAAGCCACTACATTGGCTCCCAAAATTAATAAATTTGAGTAGACCTTCTTTGTGAATCTAGAGTGGCTCCTATTAATCATTTAGTCCTTATCTATGAGCTCACAAATCGTCCTTTTGATAACCTGTTCTTACATTTTTTCCTAATATCTTCCACTTAAAAATGTAGGACAGCATTTGCAGCTTCTTACTTGAAACAAAAGTATGGTTCAAATTGGTTTTCTCATTTCACTGAATTGCTATGTCTAAATTGATTTTCTTTTTTTATAAATTGAGTTCTTCTGAAAGATTTTAAGATAGCATGATAGTTGACTAAATTGTATAAGTACTTTTTTTGAGAAGGGGAATTATGAACTATTTTACAATGCAAATAACCATTTATCATCTTTAACCATGTAATGTTTTACTTCTGCAAATAGGCAGAATAGTAAAAAAGATGGTTAGTAAGAAAGCTTTTTTAAAAAATATTTTAAAAACTACTAATTACTGTAGACCATTTAATAAATTATCTTTGTCTGTTTCAATGGACTTGAAGAAGTAGGCAACTTTTTTTTTTTTTTTTTTTTTTTTTTTTTTAGGGTTGGAGTCTCACCATGTTGCTCAGGCTGAAGTGCCGTGGATATTCACAGGCACCATCATAGCTCACTGTAGCCTCACATTCCTGGCCTCCAGAGAGATCCTCCTGTCTCAGCTTCTTATTTATTTCTTCATTCATTTATTGATTTATTTGTGCATGTGAGGATTTGCTAGATAAGTTAATTGCATGACGGTGATGTTTGGACTTCTAGCAAGCCTTCTCTCCCACCGGTAGTGGACATGGTACCCAGTGGGTGGTGTCCGCTATCTCCCGCCTCTTTAGCAGTGCTCAGTGTGTGTTGTTTCTGCTTTTCTGCTCAAGTGCCCAATGTTTAGGACCTGCTTATGCCTGAGAACATGAAGAGTTGGGCCTATAGGTACACGCTACTGCTTCTGGCTGGGAGGCCACTTTCAAAGGATCTTAGGTAATAAAAGAATCTCGCCTATCCTTGAGAAATATAGGTGTGATAGCATACACAGTCAAACTGTGCTTAGGGCTAAGGCTGCTGGTTATATTTGTTTGTGATTTAAGCAAAGAAAATAAAGATTTTATGGAACATATTCAGTTAGAGCAGCTGCCTTAACCAGTCGAAGGTTTTATTGGTCACTATGCACCCCAAATCAACCTTCTCTTTTATGCTTCTCATTATATTACATAAATTATAGAATTTTTGAATCTAAGTTAAAATGTAGAGTTTATCTAGTACAATTTTTTGGGGGTTGTCTCACACTGTCACCTAGGCTGTTGTGTAGTGGCACGATCATGGCTCACTGTAGCCTCTACTTTCTGTATCAAGTGATCCTCCCACCTCAGCCTCCCAAGTAGCTGTGATTTCAGGTGTGCATTAGCACACGCTACTAATTTTTTGATTTTTTTTGTAGAGAAACAGTCTCTTTGCCCTGGCTGGTCTTGAAATCCTGGATAAGAGATCCTCTCACCGCTGCCTTCCAAAGTGCAGGAATTATAAGGGTGAACAGCCATACCCTGCCTAGTTCAATGTCTTAACCTTACCTATGAAACTAAGACTCTGTGAAGTGAAATTTTTCACTTCATCCAAGCACCAAGCACTGCTGTTGAAGAAGCAGATGGGCAATGTTCCTGCTCCCATGAAGATCATATTTTAGTTGGAAGAGGACATGGGAAAAGCAAGACACAAATATTTGAAGGACAAGAGTATTAGATATTGATAGTGTCAGAGAGGTTGGAATATGTCGTATTCAGTGGCTACTTCTCTTCCTGCTTTACCAAAATGCTTCCTGAGGACTGTTTCAAAATAATAGAGAAGCTAAATGACACAGTGCTCCATGAGTCTGTTGAATGTCAAAAAGGTAAATATCTTTTCTTTTAATCAGCTCATACCTATTTCTTCTTTAGGCAATAAAAAATGCAGACAATATTTTTAGAATGAAGATACATGTAAACGAAAACATACTCAAGAAGATCAAGTCTTGACCAGGTGCAGTGACTCACACCTGTAATCTCTTTGGGAGGCCAAGGCAGGAGGATTGCTCGAGCTCAGGATTTCAAAAGCAGCCTGGGCAATATAGTGAGACCTACACCTCTACAAAAAAGAAATTGTAAAAATGGACTGGGTATGGTGGCACATATCTATAGTCCCAACTACTTAGCAGGCTGAGGCTGAAGGATCTCCTGACCACAGGATATTGAGGCTACAGTGAGCGGTGATCATGTCTCTGCACTCCAACCTGGGCAGCAGAGTGAGACTCTGACTTAAAAAGACAAAAAAGAAGATCAAAGTCTAGCAGTTTTGCCTAGGGCAAATTAAATACATTGTAATGTGTTAATGTGTTTAAATGTGATTAAACACGTTTAAACCGAACCACATTTAAACTGTTTGTTCAGACATATTGACTAAAGAGAATCTTTTCTTCTCAGAGGGGTTTGATGAAATGATAGGAGAGGATATGACTAATCTAGTAAATCGTTCTATAGCTGTTCTAAGGAATATTGAAGAAGTGTTCTCAGAGGCCTAGACTTTAATCCTAGTTTTATTGTTGATGCTCTGTCAGTGAAGACATCATCTAATTTGGCTGTGTTTCAGCTTTCTTGCCACCAAATAGGGAAACATTTAACATCAAGCCCTGTATTAGACTTGAGGAAGATAAAAAGTATCTGAGGTAGGACCCTGACCCTTGAAGATCATGTATTTAATGAAGAGAAAAGACAACAGTACCAGGTGGTAAGAATGCTGAGAAAATGGCACAGATGGGAGGTTTCATGGATATTCAGAGGAGAGAGGATTGCTTTTCTTCAGGAGTCAGGAAGGTTTCCTTGAGGATATATGAGTTAGGCTGGACTCTGGAGGATCCATGCTCTGGAAAAGGGAGTGTAATTATAGTAGCACTTGCAGACTTTCCAAATAAAGCTTCTGCAGGGTCAGAGGTTATTAAAGTCTCCTGGTGACATAGACCTGAAGTTCACTGGTGACTGGCAGACCGGAATGGCTGGCTGAGGATGGAACACAGGAGGATGTGAAGGCTGCCTCTGCAGCCCGAGTCTGGGTGACAGATGGCTGCATTCATAGGACTGAGGACATCTGAGGGGAGAGCTGGTTGGGAGACAAGGCGATAATTGATTCTAAGCATATCAAGATGTTGGCTGTAAATCGGACTCCAAATGTCCATCAGATAGTGATGAGGGGGAAGAGGAGGTAATGGTGGAGATGGGGACTCATCTGTGTGAGCCCTGGCCGGCAAGAGGGGAGGGTGTGGGGATGTAAAGTGAAACAGGGGCCAAGAGTCACTGACTCGTTCCACAGGGGCATTTCTTTTTTCTTTTTTTTGAGTTGGAATTTCACTCTGTCATCCCTGCTGGGGTGCAGTGACATGCTCCTGGCCACTGCAGCCTTATTCTGCTGGGCTCCAGCGATCCTTCTGTCTCAGTCTTCCAAGTAGCTAGAACTACAGGCATGCACCACCATGCCTGGCTAATTTTTTGTTTTATTGTAGAAATGAGGTCTCACCAAGTTGCCCAGGCTGGTCTCCTCCCTGTGGGCTCAGGTAGTCCTCTCACCTCAGCCTCCCAAAGTGCTGGGATTATAGGGGTGAGCCACCACGCCCAGCCTAGCATTTCTAATTCATCTTGCAGTTGCATGATTCCTTGGCAGCTAAAGGGAGCTATTCTTGTTACAGTACTCATCTCAATACTTGGTGAGAGCGGTGTTCTATATCCATACCCATCTAGCCCCACGAATGCTTACTGATAGGATAAAATACGTATAATATAATATATGCATATAAATCACACATAATTTGTGATCCAGACCAGGGCGTATCTGAAAGTGAAAGGAATGTACAAATAACAATCACGCTAGCACAACAAGTGTTTACCAGGACTGCCTAGGAGCTTGGGCGGTTCGTCTATAGTGACAGGAGAACGTGTCAGTAGGTAGATGTAGGGGTTGATGTGAAGAGATGTTGGAGTGTCTGGTTTGCTCTGAGTGTGAGCCTGGTTATTCCTCAAGTGAGTTCCTGTCTGTCCAGTGGTGTTAGAGCGGCACGGCCACCGTAGAACTTTCAGTGAGACTTGACAAAGTCCAGTGTATTGACATGAGTTTGGCACTTTCAGTATGTAAGACATTAGAAATCTGGGTTTTATCTCAGTTCCGTGCAAATTTCCTACAAGTTATTTCTCTAAACTTTAATTTCATTGATTGAGGGAGGAGGGGGAGAGTGAATGTGTGTGCGCATGCCTGCACAAGAAATATATATATTTATATATATTTATTTATATAAATAAATATATATATTAAAAATATATATATAGAGAGAGAGAGAGAGGGAGGGAGAGAGAGGGACGGGAGGGAGAGAGAGAGAGAGAGAGAGAGAGAGATGAGTGTCAGCTTTTCTTTTTCCCTTTTTTGATGAGGGAAGTTTACTTCTTCACAATTCCGTGCTTCTCTCATTCTGCTTCTTTAAATTCTCCAACCCCTCCCTTTTAATTAACTAATTAATTAAATGTTTATGTATTTATGTATTTAGAGACAAAGTCTCTCTCTGTTTCCCCGGCTGGAGTACAGTGGTGCAGTCAGTCATAGCTCACTGTAGCCTCAAGCTCCTGGGCATAAGTGGTCCTCCCAACTCAGCTTCTCAAGTAGTTGGAACTACTCTCTCACTTTTTAATTCCCCTTGTTCAGAAGGTAAAGTTAAACAACTCTTGAAAAAGTTCCTTTCTGTTCTGTGGCAGTGTATTTTTGTTACTGCCCAGTGATACCTTGAATTGGAGAGGCATTTTATGACTCATAAGTACTTTCTTATAAATTATATCATATTGATGGGTAGGGAAATATCAATTTAATGTTTTACTTATGACAATTTTGGGCACAGAGGGGTTAAGTGACTAGCCCAAGGTCACACAGTTAGTAAGTGGTAGACCTGGGTCAAAAATCAAGGTTTTACTCTAACATTTAGATAACTGCCTTTCACTTTCTTAAATTGCAATGTTAGAATGGAGGCTTACACATGAATATATAATGTGAATATAAATAATAAAGAAAATAGCCAAAATATATTTCAACATCCTCCCTCTCATTAAAAAATAAATTATTTCACATATAAGTAATAGATGAGTATATTCTTGTTTTAAAGAATTCTGGTAGTACAGACAAAGCACGTCCTCAGTCTCACCTCCCTTCATAGACTGTTATCAATTTGATATGCATTACTTTCCTTTAAAAAGTTGTAAGACACGGTGGCTCACGCCTGTAATTCTAGCACTTTGCGGGGAGGAGGCAAGAGGATTGTGTGAACCCAAGGGTTCGAGACCAGCCTGGGCAATTTGACAAGACTTCATCTCTACAATAAATAAAAAATTGGCTAGGCATGGTGGCATGTGCCTGTAGCCCCAGTTACTTGGAAGGCTGAGGTGGAAGGATTGCCGGAGCCCAGCAGTTCGAGGCTGCGGTGGCCGGGGGCAGCCACTGCACTCCAGCCTGGGTGACAGAGTGAGACTCCAACTCAAAAAAAAAAAAAAGTAGTAGTCTTTGGTGTTGTTTTTATCTTGCTGGAAAAGTAACATATGAGCATCATAAGAGTAAAAGGAGGAAAATAGCGAACGCTCATTATCATCCTACATGAAGATACGGCTAATATTTTAGCCGTATCTTCTACTATCTGTAGCCTTTTATCTATGCATATATTTATAATATACATATTTTATGTAATTGATATTTTAATACATGTACAATTGACTGCTTTTTAAAAAATTAACATTTTATTGTGAACATTTGCCCATATTGTTAACAATGTTATAGAAAAATTTTATTTTAATGGCAGCAATTTTTAGAGGAGTTCCCCAAATTTACTTAATCATTTACTATATTATTGGAAATTTCCAATGTTTTTGTAATTATAAATAGTGCTGAGGTGAACTATCTCTTTTATAAGGCGAGAATGTTTCTTATTCTAATTTTATGCATTTTCCTTTGTTGACCTCATTGAGTGTAGGAAGGAGACCAGGTAGCATGTTAATTATTGAATCCCATCACTTGGGTAAGCATCTCACATCTACTGAGTCATTTATATCAAAGGAACAATGATGGGGGCAATAATAATGAGTGTGCATCTTTGGCTACTCATTAATGCCATCTGCTCAGTAAAACATTAATGAGCTTACACTTTTGACCTGTGAAAAGTGCTTTTAATTACAGTTCTTTTCTTTCCCTCTTTGCTTTTTGAATCCACCAGACTGCTGGATCCTTTGAACATACTGTCCATTCTTTGCAGCAGCAAATGAGCTCTCTGGCTTTGAGCTGATTTTAAACATGACAGTGGAAAAATGATGATTAAAAAGCAAATATCCCTTTAAGTTTTAGATGTAGTCCTGAATATAGGATAAATGATGTAGAGGTTAAAAGTTCCCATGATCTATTAGATTAATAGACACAAAAATTTTGATTAATAGGCAGTTGTTCAAGGACTACAAATGGGAAAAAAAAATAGCCATAAATGTGATCCACCTAAATAGTAATAAAAGAAATCACACTAACAACTAAAATAAGATAGACATTTTAGCCTATGAAATTAACAAATGATTAAAATATGGAATATCCAGTTTTGTCAGGGATATAGAGAAAAGCTTATTAACCAGTGATGATGTAAATTGATTACATTTGGTCAATTTGGAAATAATATTAATGCCTTAAAATCTGCCTTCTCTTTGAGCCAGTATTTATACTTAGCAAAATGTATCCTAAAGAAATAATTACTACTATAGAATTCTGGTAAATGTTTGTTGCAAAATGTTCATTCAGCAATATTTTATACAAATAAATAAGTAAAAACAGCTTCAATATTAATTTATTTGGTTAATAATTACTTATTGAGTGCTCCTATATGCCAAAGCGTTTTCTTTCTTTCTTTCTCTTTCTTTCTTTCTTTCTTTCTTTCTTTCTTTCTTTCTTTCTTTCTTTCTTTCTTTCTTCCTTCCTTCCTTCCTTCCTTCCTTCCTTCCTTCCTTCCTTCCTTCCTTTCTTTCTTTCTTTCCTTCCTTCCTTCCTTCCTTCCTTCCTTCCTTCCTTCCTTTCTTTCTTTCTTTCTTTCTTTCCTTCCTTCCTTCCTTCCTTCTTTCTCTTTCTTTCTTCCTTCCTTCCTTCCTTCCTTTCTTTCTTTCTTTCTTTCTTTCTTTCTTTTTTTTTGAGAAAGTAGGATTTATTGAGAGGACAGAAATGCTCCCGCAGTGGTAGGGGACCTGAAGGGGTTGCCTGCCAAATTTCATATACCTCAGAGTCTTTGGGTACAATGGTGAACAAGATATGGCTTCTCCTACCAAATACCTACAGCCCAGCATGGTGTATCCATTAAAGGAATTCTAGGCATTCACTAAAAATGATGCTTCATGCTTCTTCTAGCCAGAATGGAGCAACAGACTTTGAACTTACCATATTGCCTTAAACAACAAAATACCAGAGTATTGTAGAAAATAGTGGTTTCAGGGTTGGAAACAGGCAGTGTGGGACTGTGATCTTTGAGAGAAAGAAAACAAACAAGATGAGTACTAAGATTGTACTAGATTATGATCTACAAGAGGTTTGATGGTGTGGGTAGGGGTGGTCTCTGGTAGTCTTGCTGGGTTGAAGAGATGGAGATCAGTTTGGGGAAATCAGTTTGGAGCAACCCTGCGTCCAGTGATCCCAAAATGCGGATTGTTCTAAAATTTGGCTGCTAAGATTTTCAAAGTGGCATACTGAAAAGGAAGGATTCTACAAAGAAAAAGCATCCAGCCGGGTGCAGTGGTTCACGCCTATAATCCCAGCACTTTGGGAGGCCAAGGTGAGAGGATTGCCTGAGCCTACGGGTTCAAAACCAGTCTGGGCAATTTGGAGAGACCTCATCTCTATAATAAATTAAAAAATTAGCTGGGCATGGTGGCACGTGCCTGTAGTTCCAGCTACTTGGAAGGCTGAGGCAGAAGGATCGCTGGAGCCCAGCAGGTCGAGGCTGCGGTGGCCACTGCACTCCAGTCTGGGTGACAGAGTGAGACTCCAATTCAAAAAAAAAAAGAAAGAAAAGGAAAGAACTTCCAAGATCTCTAGAGGGAGCCCCTTGAGTCTTTGACTAAGTACTGATCAGTACACATGTGCTGGGGCTAGGGAAATAACACAAGAAGTCATAGACAGAACAATATCTGGATCACACAGGCTTAGGGGAATATTCTTGTTTCCACTAGCCAGAGTGGAAAGATTTCAAGGAGTAGAATTCTCAGAAAGTTATCACATTAATAAGAAAGATAAATTGACTTTAAGACTAAAGGCCTAACAGAGATTGAAAGCAAACCTCAAAAGGACTCAGTTGATCACAAGTAACTCAACTGCACACCAAAACAAAATCCAATGCCATTTTAAGGAACTTAGCAAAATCCAACCCATGATGTATAATTTACTCTGGCAGCTAATAAAAAAATCACCAAACGTGTGAAGAAGTAGAAATATATGACTCATAACCAGGAGAAAAACCAGTCAGTAGAGATTTAGAAATGACAGAGATGCTGAAACTAGCAGAAAGAATATGGAAATAGCTATTGTAAATACGCTTGGCATGTCAGAAGAGGTAGAGGAAGACATGAGCGTGATGATGAAAGAAACTGAAGATGCAAAAAGAACTAAGATGAGACTTCTGAAGATGAAAAACATTCAAAACAACAAATACACTAAATGAGATCAGCCACAGATGAGACATTGCAGAAGAAGAGGTGCGTCCGTTTGAAGACAAAGCATCAGAAGCTACCCAAAATGAAGCAAAGATATAAAAAAATTAAAATGGAATAGAGTATCAGTCATGTGTGAGACATTATAAGACAGTTTAACACTCATGTTGTTGTAGTTCTAGAAAAAGATGGAGAAACCAGAAAAAAGTATTTGCAAAAATCAAGGGTAAACGTTGGGGAGGTGATCAATTACAAAGGAGAAGAAGACAACAAAAAGTGATGATGTCATAATTGTGATAGTGGCTACACAACTTTTTATACATGTCAAAACTCATCAAACTGTATCTTTTTTATTTTTATTTTTTAGAGGTAGGGTCTCACTCTGTCACCCAGGCTAGAGTGCAGTAGCGTATTCATTGCTCATTGTAACCTCAAATTCCTGGGCTCAAGTGATCCTCCCTCCTCAGTCTCTTGAGAAAATGCTTGAAGATAATAAAATATTAGCAATGCCAATTGTTTCATAATGTTATATAACAGGGAAAAGTAAATTAATTTTCTTCTTTTTGCTTACTTATCTTTATTTTAAATTTTTTCCCCATCAAGAACATGTATTATTAATAAAAAAAGAAAAACGTGCCAAATCTTTTTGACTCCAAGGAACCTCAGAGTTTGGGTACTTGCTAACGCTAGTGCTTCCTGTCTTCCAGGAAGTAGTATTCTCCTGACCTGTAAAAACAGCAGCCTTTTTGTCCTACCTGTTTCATAAAATAGTTGTATCATGGCTGTACAAAAGAGTACTTATTCTCAGTATGTTTCAGAAAGTCAATTTAACCAGTGAAATTTGAAGAGAATTTATTGGCCCCTATTACTGAAAAATCTGGACCTCAGGCATAGGTGGATCCAGGGATTCAAGCACCATGGCTTTTCTTCCATTTCTACAAGTCTCGCTGCTATCCTCTGATGACTTCATTCACAGGCAGGTCTTCTCCATGTAATAGGGAATACGACTCCCAGCAACTCCAGACTTAGATGACTTTTGTTCCTGAATCAGGATTCTTCGTTGTAAGTAATAAATGTTTATGCTTATTAAATTAAGCATGAAGGAAATTATTCAAAGATAATTGGGTAGCACCTAATTTCTAAGATTACCATAGAGTCAGGCAGAAACGACACCACAAATCTCTGAGCCCAAATGGCACAGCTCCTACTGCCACCTATTAGGAATGGGGTCACTTCCACTTCTGGAAATGGACACCATACTTCTTCCCCCATCACCCTTGAGAGAAAGGACTCTGGAAAAGACGTGTGTTTCCCTTGCTTGTTTGCATTGCCTGCTTCCAATCAAAGTCTGCAGTGAACATGTCTGGTTGTCAGTCTGGTCTGTGTGACTAAAAAGAAGGCAGGAAAAGCAAGTATCTAGCATCTTTAGTCTCAGAATATATGGCTTCCAGGAGCCCCAGAATTTCATGGTACTTGTATCAGGCAGGAAATGGTAGGTATGACCTAGAGTGGGAGGTGACCTCTGCCTCTTAGGTGAGGGAGAATGTACACTTAAGGGAGTTCAGATTCCGAGCAGCCAGAAAGAATGGTAAATGGTAGACTACAGTCTATGTTTTTGGGCTAACAACATCCATGTATCCCATTCTTTGTATAGGTTTTATGCATATCTGCAAAGAACCACTCCTAACTATCATAATACAATGATTCCTTATAGAACTTACAAGACTCTCTTTTCCTCCCCACATGTAGTCATCCTACAGTCTCAGAAGTTATGGCATCCTGTTCAAAGTTCAAGATTTCTGGGCCTGGCAGTATTAGACAGCACCATAGGTGATTTCCTGGGATTCTCTCTGTGGCAGCAATTCTATTTAGTCAGGATTAATCATACTAGACAACAAAACTGCCATTCTTTTGTTGTTGTTGTTGGTGGTGGTGGTGGTGGTGGTAATGATGTTGACCTATCACTTGAGCAACCTGAAATGTCAAAATGTCAGTTTTAGCTTCCAACTCAGTGGAATAATTGTTGCACTCCCTGGCAGAAGCACTGAGCATTAATTTTAAGATCACTAAACCAGAAAAGCCCACAGCTGTGAATATGAGAAGTAAAACAACTTTGCAAAGGGTCACTAAATGTGATCTCTAGAGGTGCTACTTTCATTTCACTGTTTAGTCCTTGGCTCACATATTCTAACTACAAGAGAAATAATATTAAATATTTAGTCACCTTTTAACATATATGGAAATCCCATAGGACTGAATCCCAAATTTGCCACATATTTGCTGAGACCATAAATAAATATTCAGAATAAGGTCACATCTTTTTAAGGATAGCGTAAATGGCAAGATAACGAATCTTGTGTGCTTCAGTGTGTTATCTTTTACTAGTTTTTTTTTTCTTACTGTAAATTCCTGATTAGGAGCAATGTTGTGAAAGATATAAAGGTGATGACCAAAACATCAGGTTAGATGACTCATTTGCAGAAGCATGGTAGGTGAGGAAAGAAACTAAAGTTCTGGAATGCATGGTAATTCAATGAGTACCACACTGCCTCCTTAGTGAGAGAAGGTATCCAATGCAGTTCAATTACTACCAGGTGTCTGTCTGCTTCTCAAAAGCATAGGGTATGCTTTGCTGCTAAGAGCTGGTTCCTGCTTCAGAAATTGGGCATTGATTGGGGGCAGTTGCCAGGTAACTTTGGTTAGTGTAAGTTCCTATTGTGGAATCCATGTATAGTTTTTCTTTCTGCCAGTATTGTTCCATTGCTCATCCGATTACTCAGCAAAATGCTGAGTGGCCTGTCATCTGGTCTACTTTCTTAGCTGGGGGTCCTCTGGTGACCATTCATATAGGCCACAGGTGTTCTCACAATCTGAGTCCATTCACAGTGACTTACTTTTCTCTAAACCTCACCACCAATCCTCCAATCTCATTCCTTCCAAATATTTGCATAGCTGACCAAACTATTAGTTTGTTCCAATGACTCTGGATAGATCTAACTTCAGGTCTTTGCTATTTATAAATAAATTGTACAAAATCATTCTCAAGGTTCTACTCACAGGAAGGTTCCCTTTGCCAGGGTTCTTCAGAAGCACCCCAAAATGGGTATGAAACACTTCAGCGAACCTTTTAGCTGGTGCCAGAATATTGCACAGAGACTTCTCTAAACTTCATTCAAGATTCTTCCTATGTAGTCAATTACTCATGGACTACTGATGAATAGAGTCATTAGTGTGGGCCGAGGAGGAGTGACATTAGGTCAGAAGCAGGCATACGGGAAGTATAAACCATTTGCTCATGAAACTTATGCTTTGAGAATGTGCTTGTGATTTGCTCTGTGGAAAAACATTCCATAATAATATGTACTCAATTAATGGCGAGGCAGATGAGATAACTCACTCACAACAGTCAGCTGGTGTCTCAGGATCTGATTATTAGTCTCTGTCAGAGTCGAATAGCAAGGTGTTTCTCACAAAAAAGAATCATTACTTGCTGAAAGGGGAATGGCTTTCATCCAAAACCCTAGGAGCCTCCACATGATTCTCATATTATGTGATTTGCTATGGGCTCTATTTAGCATCCTTATTTGTTTCAGTTTATATTCTATGCATCACCTGACCTGATGGGTCATATAAGTTAAGTAGCAGAACCGCTTGAACCACAGTTCAAACTGGTTAGAAAGCCCTCTATTGATTAGGAGGGACTTATCCAAAGTTAGCTGCTTTTTAGTCCACCTAGTAAATGGACCAGAGCAGCGAGTTTATACATAAGAATGTTACCTCCCAAATCCAAAGAGTTCATCAAATTGTTGGATTCTTTTTCAGTGAGAGGGAGTTCAAGATTAGCAATCTTGCTCCCATTTTGGACATGATAGATCAACTTGTCTCAGATCACTGAGCCCCAGAAACTTAACATATCCTGATATTACCTTGAAATTTTTTTCTTCTTCTCATATACATTATATTACTAAGGCATCTAAAATAACACACCTCTTTTTTGTCATAAAGGGAGTCAGCAAGATATGAGATAGTGTTATCAATGAATGTGTGGACTAAATTTCATAACACAGAACCAGGAAGTTGACACTACTGAAAAAGATGATGAAGATACATTGATATCCTCGCTAGGAGGAAGCAGGGATTTGGGTGTCTATATATTGATGAAAAGAGCATTTTCCTGATTAATAGCTACATATCAGGAACTAGGGACTACTTTTTTTTGCTCAAAGTGACTACATCTAGAATAGCAGACATAATTAGAGATGCCGCTTGATTAAATTTATAATAATCTACTGCTGTTTAGTTAAGTTCCATCTGCCTGCTACACTGATCAAGGAGGTAAAGTAAATGAGAATGACAAATGCATCATTGCTTCATCTTTCAAGTCTTTGATGGTGGAAGTAGTGTTTGTGTTAGTAGTGAGAGTTCAAAGAGTTTTTATTTGTCCATATCTATCATAATACTCCACTGTTCAGGCAGCTAATGTGTAGATTCTGACAAATTCCAGGTGTACCTATTTCAACTATGCACTCAGACCTGTGATACCATCACATGGTAGGTTTAGGGTTGCCCTAGGCATAGTAGGTAAACCTATCTGAGACTATAATCCTTAACTGTAAATGGTGGACCCTACGGTGGGTTTCCAGAAATTAGCACAGTTTAAGTGAAGGTCAATAAAGATTGAAGGGACTGGATATTTCCATTTCTCCAACGCATAGTTGTCTTGTCAAATGGCCATATTTCTCATAGTTTCCATAGGAAATGCTAGCAGAAGATGTGAAATGCTTGCTCTCATGTTTTTGCAGGTTTCTTTCTCAAAGATGTCTTTCCCTTTCTTCCAGGTCTGTGAAATGATTCAGATCAGAGAACTGCATGAGGAGAGTGAATTCCTATTACAGTGGCTCAAATCAGCCCTTTGTTTGCCAGACCTAGAGTTTTTTAGTTGTAGAAAACAAATAGGATCTTAGTAAATGATCACTATTTCAATCTGAGGGCCCCCATGACCGGTTAGCCACCAATAATGATCACTGAAAATCAGGTGATTCTGCTGTTGGGTTATTTTGCATTTGTCTACCTTGCATTTGACCATTACATACCAATACTCAGCCTCCTTGACCCCAGAAATGCAAATATTTCCGATGAGATTAGGAGAGCTCATTTCTACTGCTTCTCTGGCCTGCAGAAAATAGCCAGTTGAGACTTTCAAGCAAGACAGAAACAGTTTTATTAGAAAGAGAATTGGAGGCTACTATGAGCAATAGACTCGGTGGTGGTAGAGCTCAATGTAGTCAAGTTATCTGAATCTTTCCATATGCACGTATTCCAAATCTTGAGGGTCCCAGTCTTTTAAAATCAGTGTTTTCAGTTTCATCTAAAGGATATGTCTACACTTTAAATTTAACTGATATTGCAATCTGGCAACATCTAAGATTAATCTTTGAGTTTGTTTTGAGTTTGTCATAGTTCTGTAGGAATAAGAGATAGAAGATTATTATAAGACCATTACAGAAAGCCCTGATGGGTGGCTTGTATTTTTAGCAAATGATTTTGGACTTTGAAAATATCCCTTTCTTTAAATTTTCGAATGTCATTAACAACATCCATCCTATCTTTACTGTCTCTCTATTTCTTCTTTCCTTTTCTATAGTTAGATGAGTCTGGGTCTCCCAATGTTGCCCTGTATTCTAGGTGACCATAGATAATAATCTAATTACTCATTTGCCTTGTCTGCCCATGAGCAACCAGAATTTCATTCATTAATATCAACTTGATTTGTATTCTATTCAGCTGCAATCTGGCTAATGCTAGTTTCTAGGCTGCCCCTGTTTCCTTAGGTTGCTTGGAAGCATACCTAATACAGATATCTGCATCATTTAGCTTCCTGTGATAGGTGGAATAATGCCTCCAATGATGTCTATCTCCTAATCCCTGGGACCTGTGAATGTGTTGGGTTACATGGCAAAGGAAATTTAAGGTTGCAGATGGAATTAAGGCTGCTAATTGTCTTACCCTAAAATTGGTAGATTATGCTGGATTTTACAGGTGACTCAATATAATGAACAGCTGCCCTTAAAAGTAGAAGAGGAGGCCAGGAGCTGTGGTTCATGCCTATAAACCCAGCATTTTGGAAGACCGAGATGAGAGGATTGCCTGAGCCCATGGATTCGAGACCAGCCTGGGCAACTTGGTGAGAACTCATCTCTACAATAAATTTTAAAAATAGCCAGATGTGGTGGCACGTGCCCAGTTCTAGCTACTTGGAAGGCTGAGACAGAAAGATCACCTGAGCCCAGTAGATCGAGGCTGCATGACAGAGTATCACTGCCTTCTAGCCTGGGTGACAGAGTGAGATTCCTACTCAAAAAAAAAAGCAGAATAGGAAGGTAGAAGAAAGGAGTAAGAGGAAGATGTGGTAGTGGAAGAATGGTCAGAAAGATGCAGCATCACTGGCTTTAAAGATGGATAAAAGATGCCTCTAAAATATGCATAACATGAGGAAATGGATTCTACTCTAGAGCCTCCCAAAAGGAGCATGGCCCCATTGACACCTTGATTTTTAGGACTCTGACTTCCAGAACTGTGTGAAAATAAATTTGTGTTGTTTATAGAGTTTGTGGGAATTTGTTACCACAGCAGCAACAGAAAACTAAAGCAGGTTCTTTGTTTCAAGCACAATAAACTAAATGACCGTTTTAAGCAGAGGAGAGTTATTTTATCAGGTAGCTCACAGAATCTCCAGGAGGACTGGAGGCTGAACCCTGGAGGCTCCAAGTCAGAGACTGTACCACAGTCTCCTGAAGACACAATTCACTGACCTACCCATAACCTTGTTGCAGCTTGCCCTGTGGATTCCAATATTGGACGCTGGGCCTCAAACACTATTGCTAGAACTGTATCCTCTCTCTGTTCTTTCTGGAAAATGAATATAGATGCTATCACGTATCACTTTCTCTAGAAATAGATTTTGTGCAATCTCTATTTCTATCAAAACCCGGAGTCTGATTGTGTTGACTTGGGTTTTATACTTACACGATAGTTGCAAGGGAGACTGAAAAGGTGAATATTGGCATATTTGGCTTCTCTAATGGAACTGATGCTCTGCCTCTAAGGTGGTGGATTCCTCAGACGTAAAGAGGTGGTTCAGATGCCGGATTTTTGAGAAGAATGACTGTATGCTCCAACACTTCAATCCCAGAAGAGGAGAGATTCTCTCTGTCTACCTGGGTCTGTTTCAATCTCCAAAAAGGATTCTTAACTGTTCTTGCATGTGTCCTTTGCTGACTTTGTACCTAATTACTGTTTAGGGTGAGTAGGGGTTCACTGACTGGCTGGTTTGGGTAGGGATCCTTGATTGACAGCCTTTTATGGAAAGGTGCAGTTACCAAAACCAAAAGTGGTTTTGATATCGAAAGCAGGAGGAAAGGAAGAAGGGACAGGCAAAAAGACACAATGTAGTGAAAAGAGCTTTTTATTGCAGCTAGATCCATGGATGTACAGTCACGCATTGCTTAACGATGGGGATACATTCTGAGAATGTGTCATTAGGCAATTTTGTCATTGTACGAACACCATACAGTGTGCTTAGCCAAACCTACATGATCTAGCCTACTACACACCTAGGTGATATGGTGTAGCCTATTGCTCCCAGGCTATAAACCTGTCTGGCAAGTTACTATACTGAATATTGTAGGCAATTGTACCACGAGGGTAAGTATTTGTGTATCTAAACAAATCTAAAAAGAGAACAGCTAATGAGCTGCAGTGGGACTTGGCTATGATGTCACATGCGACAGGACTTTTTCAGCTTCATTAAAATCTTGTGGGACCACCGTGGTTTACATGGTCTATCATTGATCAAAATGGTGTTATGTGGTTCATGACTGTAGTTAAATCCCAGCTTTCCTGCTTGCTAGTTTGCAAAGTCAATTTTATTCAAATATACCTGTAGTTTACCAGAGGTATTTAAGAGCACTGATTCTGGGGCCAGGTTGCCTGGTGTGTGTCCAGGTTCTGTCACTTACTAGATGTGTAATTTTTGCCTTTTGATGTCCCCACTTGTAAAATGGGTATAAAATCTCATTTGTAAAATGGGTATAAAATTAGCCTACTTCATAGAATAGTTGTAATTAACGCAGAGTTATCACTAATTAGTTTATTTTTATTTTATTTTTGTTTTTGAGTTGAAGTCTCATCTTGTTGCTCAGGCTGGAGTGCAGTGGTATGATCATGGCTCACTGCATCCTTGACCTGCTGGGCTAGGCCATCCGTCTGCCTCAGCCTCCCAAGTAGCTGAGACTACAGGTGTGCAAAACCACACCTGGCTATTTTTTTTTTTTTTCCTGTGGAGATAAAGTCTCTCCCTGTTGCCCAGGCTGATTTTGAACTTCTGGGTGCAAGTGAACCTCCCACCTTGGCTGCTGGGATTATAAGCGTGAGCTACCACGACTGGCCTGTTAATAAGTTTAGAATAGTGTCTGGTACATAATAATAGCCATTATTTATTATTATTTTAATATAACCCAGACACAAAGAAATGAACTTATAATTGTTTTTATATAACGAATCTAATTTAATTTTAGACTTATTTCTGCTGATGGTGTTGGTGGGGGTTGTGGGAGGGAGGCTGAAATTTGCTAGTAAAAAGGTAATTTAAATAGCTTCTCTTAGATATAAATTCAACCAGTATAAAATTCAAACTTCTTATGAAGTTGCTTCTCCTCTTCCACGAGGGCTCCTCCTTTCCCCTTTTACTTCCCTAATGTGAACTGAATGCAGGGGAAAACTGTAGAACATTATGGGGGCAGGATGGGATATGGGTTATACGTGGTCGTCTGTGTCTTCTTGGGTCCCTGATTGGTGTGGCTGGTCAGATCTTGGGCATCTTGCTGGTGGTCATTGAGTATGGCTGGTCCTGCCTGGTTTGGGCTATCAAACTGGTATCTTCCCCTAAAGACTCTGTATGCTGCCACAGCCTCTGGACACAAGTCCCTCCTCATTGTGGCCTTTTGTCCGGAATCCAGACTGCTTGACTCCTGTCTTCCTGGGACACCCAGGGTTTTCATGTGTTTCCTCTCTACTTATTTTGGCGTGAGGTGCCACCCTCAATCATTCCTACACTATTAATTCTGCACCATGTTGAAATGGCATGCCAAACGCTAGTATTCTCTAAGGAGTTTACATTATTTTAGTCTGTTTGCTTGAGAAATGAGGAATAAGTCCCCATGTAATTGGATTCCTTTAGAACGCCAGGTGTTTGTTTCTATTCCCGCTTGCATCTCCACCCAGGGTTTTGAACATAGCGAGACAGGTAGAATGCTCTTTTTAAAATTTTTTTTCCTAATTTTATTCTCTCTTTTTTTCCCCAGCTTCCCCAGTGGCTGGAGGTTTTTTTTTCTACCTTCTCTGAGTTGGGAGTTATAACATAACTGTGCATTTTCTGACTTTATTTCCCTGATTTATCTTTTAGGCTCTGGCTCTTAGAATTTTAAGGGAAGCCTTTTGAATTTGGAAATTTCCATTCCCACTCAATAAAAGCTGCTTATCACAACAACAACAAAAAAGAACTAAAAATATAATATGCAAGTTAAAACTGAAAAATAACTTCTTTTTAAAAATCTGTTCCCTGAAAGTGTTAAATACTCTTGATTTTACTGGGTAGGGAATAACAAAACAAGTATACCAGTTTAATATTTTCAAAATATTATCTCTTTTCCAGCAGCTGTGTAGCAGGTATTTGATAAATAATAGCTAGTATTGTTATTTTATGTAAATATACTTGTTCAAACGAAACCAGCAAATTATACTTAATTTTATACAGAAATATTGGAGTTGCTTAGCAACATACTAGAATCCTAAATCATTCATTTATGCATCCATTCGCTCATTCATTCACTCATCAAATATCTATTGATATTTGAATTCTTACTATATGCTAAGAATTACTCTAGTGTTCCATAACTCCTTTGTTAGAGTTTAAACCGGATTAGTGACATTGCTTTTAACCCCAGGTTCTTCAGTAACTAAATTGGTTACAGCCCAAGATTAGCCAGGTGCACACCAAATCTACCTTTTAACAAATAGGAAGTTTTCACCGTAGCGTCCCAGTTCAATCAGGTTAAATGACTTCCCCTGTCCCTCACCCAGTATTAGCTAAGAAAGGGAGTGAATGATCACAGTTGGGTGTAGCACTGTGCATATTTTTGTTTGAACAACCCTAGGCCAGCAGTATTGGCAGGTTCATGAATCTCTTGTTAGTTACCTTCTCCTTTGTGTCCAGCTGTGGCCATGAGCTCTGATATTGACAAAGGCAGCAGAGGCAGGCTCAATGGCAGTGATGAGTTATACTGAATCCAAGAAGTTCCACTTACCTCACTGATTTGCAGAACCGGCTTCCATCAGTCGTGTATTGGTGTCATTCTGTTATGGGGAGCAAGGCATAGTTCCAAGTAGCAGAGTCCTGAGTATGTCTTCTTTATCCTTTGTTTTCTATTTTTATGTAAATCATGGTATGATGAAATAGTCAGTAATAAGGTCATTGAAGAAACAGGTAATTAGAAATGTCTTGGTTATACTAGACACAGTGTGTATAAATCTTATTTACCACAACTAGTTATTAAGATAATATGTTAGGTTCATATAAACATATGCAACTTATATAACTTAATTTTTTTACCAGTTGTCAGTAATGATAAAAATAGAACCCATTTTCCAGAGATTATGTGACTTTTTTTGTCAATGTGAAGGAGATTTTTAAGTACTTTGCTATGTGTGAAATGGCAATTTTTCATGTGCAAAAGCATCTTTTAGAAAGATAGCAATAGATATGTCAAGATAAAACCGAAGATGCTTGCCCATGCAGGAAAATGTCATATACAACCAGATTGGCTTGTAATGCAAAAGTTCTTTTTACAGCTCGTTTGAACCTATTGAAACATTTTTTTCCCCTATGTACTAAGAAAACTCACATAGGTAGCTCATCAGTTGTAACATGTCTACTGTGAGAACTGTTTCCTTGGAAAATGATATCATGTTATCTACTTCTGGGACTGTTAAGTTCAATATCTGAGAGCTTCTTTGTAACAAAGATGTCTAAGATATTTTCCAGTTTTTGAACTGATTTTTTGTGCAGGATTTATGTTTCTAAAAGCTGACTTAAACTATGCCATTGTAAATCTAATCACATTTTCAGTGTACTAAAGAATCTTATTATTCAAAGGAACTTCCAAGCAAGTGTCCTAAGTAAAAATCATCTTGCTAATCACGACCCAATTTAGCTATAATTTTTTTCTTAAAAGCAGGACACACCTTCTTTATATTTCACATAAGATAAAGTATTTGAAAATGCTAGATTTTAATTTATTAATGTATGAAGTACACAGATATTAACCGTATAGTTTGGTGGGTTTTGACAAATGTATGCACCTGGGTGACCAGCATTCCAATAAAGATGTTGAGCAATTCTGCCAACCTGTAAAAAATGTCCTTACATGACTTTGCAGTCAATTCCTTCTCCATCTCTCAACCACTGTTCTGATTTCTATTTCTATAGTTTAATTTATCCTATTCTTGAACTTGGTATACTCTTTTATGCTTTGAATCTTTTACTCACCAAAATGTTTTTGAGATTTTTGAGGTTCATTCGTGTTTTGTGGATATCATTAGTTCATTCTTTCTTATTGCTGTGCCTCATTGTATGATTATATCACAATTTGTTTAACTGTGGATGGATAGTTTGGTTGTTTCCAACTTTTGGCTATTATGAATAAAGCTGCTATGAACATTCTTATAAAAATCTTTGTATTTTTGAGCTGTGAACATTCTTATAACAACCTTTATGTTTTTGTTTGCCAGAGATAAATTTCTAGGAGTAGAATTATTGGATAATAGAGTAGGGATATGTGATATGCATAATTAACAAAGAATCAAAAAATGGTTTTCCAAAGTGGTTCTTGCATTTTTCTCTCCCACCAGTGATATATGAGTGTTCCAATTGTTTCACATCCTTATTGTCATTTTTAAAGTTTCAGCCATTTGCAAATGTACTAGTTTCTCAATGTGCTTCTAATTTCCATTTCCCTGATAACTAATAAGGTTGAACACCTTTTCCTATGCATCTTGACCATCTGTCTTGTGTATACTCTTTCCCTCCAGTATATTTTCAAATTTTGCCCATTTAAAAAATAAGACTATCTTTTTTATTATTGATTTGTGGTATATAGTTCTTTATATATTCTGGATACAAGCTTCTTATCAGATATGTGTGTCACAAATATTTTCTCAGCTTATGGATTATTTCCTTGATGTGTTTTTGATGAACATAAGTTTTAATTCTAATGAAGTACAATTGACATTTTTCATTTATGGCTATAACTTTTTTCTTATCCACAAAAATCTTAGCTTGTCCTAAAATCATAAAGATGGTCTCTTAAATTTTCTTCTAGTGGCTTTATCATTTTAACTTTTATGATCTATTTCTAATTTTTCATATGCTATAAGGAAAAAGTTTGGGATATTTTTTCCACGTGACTATCCAGTTTTCATAGCACCATTTGTTAAAAAAACATTTTCCCCATCCAATTGCATGAATACCTTTGACAACAAGCAGTTTTCTCTTAAGCCTGGATCGAGTTTTGAACTATCTATTCCATTCTGTTGATCTATTTGTCTAGCTGTATACTAATATTGTTCCATCTTAATTACTATCACTTATAGTAAACCTTAAAATTTGGCAGCATTAGTAAGTACTTTAATTTTACTCTTTTAACAGATTGTTTTGGTATTTTAAAATCCTTTACATTTTCATATGGAGTTTTAAAATCAGCTTGTTAATTTCTATTTTTAAAATGCTCAGCCAGGCCTAGTGGCTTATGCTTGTAATTCCAGCACTTTGGTGGGCCGAGGATTGCTTGAACCCAGGAGTTCAAGACCAGCCTGGGCAATATAGTGAGATTTGTCTCTACAAAAACATCAAAAAACTTACATAGGTAGCTCACCAGTTGTGACATGTCTACTGTGAGAATTTTTTTCTTGGAAAATGACTTCATGTTATCTATGGGACTGTTAAATTCAATATTAGCCAGACATGGTGGCACATGCCTGTAGTCCCAGCTATTCCAGATGCTGAGGCAGAAGGATCTCCTGAGCCCAGGGTAGAGGTTTGTGGTGAGCTGTGATCATGCCACTGCACTTCAGCCTGGCTGACAGAGGTCCTGACTCAGAAAAAAAATTAATTTTACTAAATCTATAGATAGATTTGGGGAAAAAAATGGTCATATTAACAAAATTGAGCCTTTTGCTATGAATACTATATATCTCTTCATTTATTTAGGTACTTAAGTTCTCTCAGCAATATTTTATAGTTGTCCCTATAGAAGTCTTTCACTTTTTTGTTATATGTATTAGAAATTGTATTCTTTTTATTATACTATAAATGGTATTTAAGTTTTTTAAATTTTTCAATTGTTTGCTACTAGTATATAGAAATAGAAATGATTTTGCTTTGTGAACTTTGTAGCCTGAAACCTTGCAAAATTTTCTACTAGCTATATTAAATTCTTTATAGATTACTTGGGATTTTCTACAAATAAAATCATGTCATCTACAAAGAGAGACAATTTAAGCCTTTCTAATCTTTATGTTTTTTTCCCCTTGCCTTTATCACACTGACTAAGACTTCCAGTTCAAAGTTAAATAAAAGAACCATTCTTGCCTAATCTTTGGAGAAATGTGTTAGTCTTTCACCACTAAGTATAATGTTAGTGGTTTGTGTTTTTTAAAACAGATGTCTTTGATCATATTGAAGATGTTCCCTTTCTATTTTCTGGTTTTCCAAATTAATGGATTTGAATTTTGTCGTTTAAAAAAATTCTATTAATGCAATAATATTATGGTGAATTACATTTGATAACCTACGGGTCACATTTGACAGTTTACTTTAAAAGAAAACAGACTTCCAAAGTAAGCATAGCAGTATCCTGTTATCATGAGTTCCTCAAATTGTTGATGTACTGATTAATGTATAACCTACTGACACTAAAAAGGATGCTGATTTATTTCTGCATCATAAAGCTTTCCTGACTGTCTTGCATGTAGACATTGTAGCCTGTATGCTGCATATTGCCTTCTGTATTCAATGACTGTAGCCTCTGTGGTTTATCCTCCAGTGAAAAAGGGCAGCTCAAGTATGAGGGAGGAGTTGCCTTCCTTTTGAACTCTCTATAAAAGCCTTCCAACTTGTTACAGATGCAGAACACTCCCAACTTTGCTGATGTTTCTTACCAGGTTGAGCCTCACATTTGGCTGCCCATAAACCGTTATTAAATTATTTCTGCCTCAGCAGCCTTGATTTCTGTTGACACATTGATTGACTTTTGATTGTTAAACTCATCTTGCATTTGGAGGAAAGAGGCTACTAATCATGTTGTCTATATAAATAGCTTTGACCTACTAGTATTATGTTAAGAATTTTTGTATTTATATTCAAGAGAGTTAGGGGTACTTTTTTTTCTTGTAATGTCCTTGTCACATTTTCCTTGCCTCATAAAGTGTATTGGGAAGTTGCCTCCTCCTTTATTTTCTGAAAGAGTTTGTATAAAAACAGTATTGATTCTTCCTTAAATATTTGACAAAAATCATCAATAAAACAATCTTAGTCTTGAGTCTTCTTTATGGGAATATTTAAATGGGCTACTCAGATGTATTATTGCTTCTTGCATCATTTTTCATAATTTATGTTTTTAAGGAAATTTTCCCATTTTATGTAAGTTGGCAATTTCATTGGCATAAAGTTTGTTATGATATTCCCTTATTGTTCTTTTTGAGGTCCATATAATCTGTAGTAATATCTTTATTCTGTTCCTGATATTGGTAATTTGTGGTGGTTTTCTCTCTTTGTACTTTCTTAATCAGACTTCACAAGATTTGTCACTTTAAAATCATTTTTCAAAGATCCGTTTTGGCTTTTTAATTTTTTCTGTTACCTGTTTCTCATTTCATTGTTTTTTATTATTTAATGTTTTCTTTTTCCTAATTAATTTAAATTTAGCTTTTCTTTTTCCAATTTCTTTATGTAGAAGCTTAGATCATTATTTTAAAATCTCTCTTCTTTTCTAATATAACATTGAAAGATAGAAATTGCCTTTTAAGTGCAATTTTGGCTGTGTCCCACAAATTTTGATTTCATTGGCATTTTGCTTGAAATATTTTCTAATTCACATTTAGACTGCTTCTTTGACTTATGAATTATTTAAAAGTAGGTTTCCTAATTTCCAAATTCTGGGGACTTCCCTGTATCTTTTAGTAACTGATTTCTAACTTAATTCTGTTGTAGTCAGAGACATACTTTGTAAGTTTAAGGTCTTTGAAATTTTTGAGATTTTATTTATGACCCATTATATGGCCCTTCTAGATAATTGTTCCTTGTGCATTTGAAATAGTATTTTATGCAGTTGTTGGTTGTTGTGTTACAGAAATATCAAATAGATCAAGTTGCTTGATACTGCTGGTCAAATCTTCCAGAACCTTATTGATTTTTCTTATTTAGTATATAGAAAGAACCAAAAAAAGGTATTTAAAATCTCCAACTCTGGACTTGTCCCTTGTTTTCTTTCTGTCTGTGAACTTTTGCTTCATATATTTTGAATCTCTGTTACTAGGAGCATACACATTTAATGAATTGAACTATTACCATTATGGAATGTCCTTCTTTAGCTTTGATAATTTCTTGAGGTCTACTTTGTCTGATATTAATATAAGTACTAAAATAATGACTGACTTTAAAATACTTTAGGTTAACTTCTCTCATCAGTCAACACACTGTCTCTCCTGCTGTTCTTTGCCAGGCAATTGTAAGTACATTGATGGGGCACAGGTGTCTTCATGTACTGCTGGTCATTTCAGTTTTCTTAAAACTGGGCAGTATAGAAACCAATGCAGATTAGCAGCAAAAGAAATTTGCTTGACTTTAGGCTGTATGCATAGGATAAGCGGGCTTTATCAACCCTTGGAAATGTTTTTGACCTTGCTTCCACCAAGCTAGGAGAGATATCTTTTTGCTTGAGAAAGATTACAGCTGAAAAAGTGTTTTCAGGTGGTGTCAGCTTGCTAAGAAGCGTGGAGTCTATTTTTCTTCAGTTGTCTTCATTTTAAATATTTTTACATGGTAGAGGAATTCTATGGCATTTTGATTTGAAAAGTTGGAGATTCACCCAACTGAAAGTTCTAGTCTGGAAGCCAAGAGAATGGTATTTTCTGTTTGTTCATTTCAAATTCCAAATGTCTGGCTTCAGGCAAGTCCTTTAAAAATGTATCCCAAAGGAAAAAAAAATAATGATGTTTGTCCTAACCTACATCTCATGGAATTTTTGGATGTGAACCTACAGGTTATCTGCTCACCTGGTAGGTTTGTATGTGAGGAGACAGGTTTTGAGAGACTGAATAGCTTGTCTAAAGACATTCAGCTTGTTTATGACAGGGCTGGAATTTGAACCCTGAGTCTTATTACCAGTCTGATGTAATTTTTACTCAAGTATCGTAAATTTAGAGAGTACTTAAAACTCTGAGGTTCCAAAATTATGAGTCTATAAGGTGTTAAATGATTTAAACGTTTTTTTAAAAAATGCTGTTAGATAAATGTCAAAAAGTTGTGTTTCTCTTGAATAACTGAGTTTAAATTCAAGCAAATATGTCAAAAAAGCCCCCATAAATACGTTCCAGGTACAAAATAATCTGATTGAAAAAGATATCATTCTCCTCTTTATTACTGATGTAACAATATCAGTTTTATAACTTTCACAGATAAAGTTTCATTTGATTCACACAAACAGTACCATGAAAATAATAGCTAATATTTACTGAGTGCTTACTATGTGCCATGAATCCTTCTAAATATTTTATATCAATTAATTTTATCCTTAAAACAACAGTGGTGACTTTATCAACCTTATTTTATAGATGAAGAAACTGAGGCACAGAGAGTTAAAGTAACTTGCTGGAAGTCACACAGCCTTGAGGAGGCAGAACTGGGTGGGTAGCTTTAGTCATGGCCACTTAACTATAGTTCCCTCAGGTGAACAGGGCACAGGAACAGGCTGTTCATTATCTTTTTTCCATGAGGTTTTTTCCCCTAGTGCTGCTATTTGCACAGAACACTTTACCCAAGTAACTTTTTTAAAGCCATGTGATGCATTTTACAACTCAGCACTGGACTATGGCCTCAGGGAGAGTGTTTCTCAAGGTATTAAGCAAAATCGAGAGATTTTTTCTTTTAACTGAAACAAAATAAAATGTTTAGTGATCATTGCTTGACTTTGCTCAATTTGAGCCCTCAAATTAAACAATGAAAACTTCAGACAATTCATCTTGTTTTCTATTTCAACAATTTCTATTGCAAATACGTCTTTCCTGTATTATCCCACTTGATTTGCCAAAATCTATTTTGGGCAAAAATAATTTGTTTGCAATTGTATGTTATTATTTTTTTGTGCTAAAATAATGAGAAGATAAAAAAGCAGGGATGAACAGAGCTAATGTGACCCATTCAATGTTATGTGGCTGGAGAAGCATGAGTTTAGAAGGACAGGCAGGTTGAGAAGCACACAGGTCTGCAGATGGAGAGAAGGAGTTCAGTTGTATATTTTATAATTCTTATTATTTGCGGAACGCTTACCATGTGCTGGGTACTCTGTGAATGTTTTGCTAATTCTCACAACCACCTTAGGAAGCAGGTTTCATATTATTCCATTCTTTCATGTTATCCCATTCAATAGATTTGGAAACTAAAACTTAGAGAGGAGTCAACAACCAGTGTCTCACAATGAGCAGAGGAAAAGCTGGGACTTGAACCTGGATTTACCTGGCACTAAGGAGTGTGCTCCTATTCAACCTGCTGGACTCTGTGAGATGCCTGTAGGACCACTTTGCAGAGATGCTCACTAGTAGATTAAAATAAAAGTCTAGAATTCAGGGTTAGGAATGACTGCATAGGTTACTGTAGAAAGGAAATGACCCTTGAGTTGGAGATTTGCTGACAAGAAGACAAAGATGACTTGCTATTTTAGATGAAGTTAGGTGAGAGGTATACCCCTTACTCGTAAGAATAAATTTAAGGCAAACTATCAGAATCAATCATTGGTTAAGACATATGGCATGAAGCAATAGCATTCAGAATGTGCTTAACAAGCTACTCCCCTGAGGACAGCCAAGTTTGAAAATCTTTCTAAGAAGGTCTTTATGACAACCGTAACACCCGAACAAATAACTCTAATTAGGGAGATTTCGTCATGCCAAGTAAACTTTGATTGCACCTATAAATCTGTCTGTCTGCAGTCAAATGACTCACACTAAGACAAGTGTAGGAATAGGATTATTTTTCTTTTCTATTTACGATTATCCATGACTGCAGCGGCCTTGTACTTGTTGATCCCTGAATAATCCTCCAAGACACTTTCCCTCATTTGAGAATAATACTGTGGACCCTGTAGTTTGGATCTAGACAGGCAATCACCATATGCTAGTGTCATATAGAAAATACAACATCAAAGTCCAGACCTGCTGAAAGCTCAGCCCTTATGTGAGCTGGGATCAGGGCGCTGTAGTCCTGATCCTAAAATGAATAAAGTAAGTGTGTGTTTCGTTAGCAATATACTAAAATTGGAACAACCCAGAGGTGATTAGAATGACCTCTGTGCAAGGGTGACAGGAAAATTTGTGAAGTTCTATAAATAAAATTAAAATATACAGAAAAAGGAAAAAAATGAATAAAACGAAATATGAAAATAAAAAGGGTGTCTCTTACCTGGTTATATTCTGTTCCTTTAAAATTGGTTAGTCTGGCCAGGCTCGGTGGCTCAGCCTGTAATCCCACGCTTTGGGAGGTTGAGGTGAGTGAATTGCCTGAGCCTGCGGGTTCGAGACCTGCCTGGGCAACTTGGCGAGACCTCATCTCTACAATAAATAAAAAATTAACCAGGTGTGGTAGTGCATGCCTGTAGTTCTAGCTACTTGGAAGGCTGAGGCAGAAGGATCGCCTGAGTCCAGCAGGTCAAGGCTGAGGTGGCTGTGAGTGTGCCACTGCACTCCAGCCTGGGCGACAGAGTGAGACCCGACTCAAGAAAAAAAAATTGTTTAGTCTGGAATGTCAGTGAGGCCCTGTGGTTTTCTTTAGCTGCCCACCTCTCACTAAACTAATCCATAGACAGTTTCTTCCCTGCCTTATACTGCTCTCGTTTTCAGACATAGCTTCAAGACATTTATAAAAAGAGCACCAACATCATATTTTTTCATCTATCTTATTTTTTACTCTTAAAAATTTGTTTTATAGGCAAAAACACTTGATTTTTCTGTTTCTATGAATCAAGGATTTTGATCTTCATTCTTCCACTTTTTCTTTTGATAAGAGCTGTCTTGAGTCAGACTCCTGGGTGTCATTGTAACTCCATCAGGAAGCATGACAA
Source organism: Cephalopachus bancanus (assembly GCA_027257055.1). NCBI lineage: Eukaryota > Metazoa > Chordata > Mammalia > Primates > Tarsiidae > Cephalopachus > Cephalopachus bancanus. The sequence goes on from JAPVLO010000057.1 coordinate 8,564,046, forward strand.
AGAGATATACCCATCCTCAATTTCCTCATCTGTGAAATGGTACCCTAACACTTGAGACCATGAAGATGAAATGAGTTGTTTCTTCCAGGTCTAGCATGTTTCCTAGTATACAGTAGGCATCTGATATATGCTTGTTTCTATCATATCCTCTCTCCCTCTGCTTATAACTTGCACAGCACATCTCTTTCTTTTCCTATTGCTGGAAGGTAGAGGACTGAGGACAGTCATTTTGTGCCTGAGGTAGGGTCTTCCAAAGAGCATGAGAAAGATTTTCCTTTGATTCTGCCACTTACACATTTTCTTTGATTTCCACAATCCTGGCTAAGCCATCATGTTTAATTGTGCTCTACCATGTCATTTGCATATTCTCTCAAATCCTCCTTTCTGTTGATTTTCCCCATTTCTCTACTGTTTAGAGCAGGCTCGAAAATTGCTCAATCCAAAAAGGCAAAACAATTAAGGAAAGACAGCTAAAGTTGTGGGAGTTAAAACTGCCCCTGGAAAACTTCGACTGCAATTCTGTGTGTCCAGAAACTGGGAAGAGTAGGAGTGTGCCCCACAGTCTGCCTGCTTAAGCAATTCCTTAGAATGGGATAATTTTTTTGTCCTGGGATATTCATCTGGACAATACTCACCCAGATGAGATTCTCATGCCTGATATATTTCCTTGGAAGCAGAGAAAGATGGATTGTGGGTTATAGATAGCTCTTAGCACCTCTTACTGTAGTTCTTCCTTCTTCTCTCCTACACAAGAAATACAAGTGAGTGTGAGTGAGGTGACTACGGGCACAGCCTGTAATCTATCCTGTGCATAAGAAAAGTAAATCATCCTCATTACTGAGTACTTATTAAAAGTGACAGTTTACTTGCTTCAAAATCACTGACAACAGATAGTATCCTAGTCTCAATATTGCAGTTGGTTGCAAATTGCTGCTTTGGAAAGATCTGTTAATCATCTACAAATTAAGATGGTCAGCCTGGTGATTGCTAAGGTTGTTTTTAGCTTTAACAGTCTATGTTTTCCTCTCCTTGTGCCAGAAGGTCCCAGATCATTCTGGCAAGGATGGCTAGGTCACTTCTGAGAGAACTAGTGTTATGAGATGAATTGTGTCCTCTGCTAAATATATGTTGAAATCCTTACCCCTGGTACCTGTGAATACAATCTTACTTAGAAATAATGTTTTTAGGATGCAGTCAAGATGAGGTCATACTGGATTGAGGTGGACCTTAATTCAATGACTGATGTCCTTACAAGAAGAGGGAAATTTGACTAGGCACAGTGGCTCAAGTTTGTAATCCCAGCACTTTGGGAGGCCGAGGTAAGAAGATTGCCTGAGCCCAGGGATTCGAGACCAGCCTGGGAAACTTGGCGAGACCTCATCTCTACAATAAATCAAAAAATTAGCTGGGCATGGTGGCTCGCGCCTATAATTCCAGCTTCTTGGAAGGCTGAGTCAGAAGGATCACCTGAACCCAGCAGGTCGAGGCTGTAGAGGTTGTGGGTGTGTCACTGGACTCCAGTCTGAGCAACAGAGTGAGACTCCAACTCAAAAAAAAAAAAAGAAGAGGAAAATTTGGACAGACACAGGCAAGAAGAGAACATCATATGATGATGGAGACAGAGATTGAAGTGACGTGCCTACAAGCTAAGGAACACCACGCATTGCTGGCAACCACCAAAAGCTACAAGATAAGCACAGAACAGATTATCTTTCAAAATCTCTAGAAGGAACCAACACTACTGACATCTTAATTTTGGACTTCTAGCTTCCAGAACCTTGAGACAATAAATCTCTGCTGTATTAAGTCACACAGTTTGTGGTCACTGGTTATGGCAGCCTTAGGAAACTCATACACCTCGCAAACTTCAGGTTAGTTGACCCTGACCTATGTTTAAAGTGTTGCGTTCAGTCATACCTTTCCTGTGCTCTGTAACAGAATGTGTCTCACCACAGGCATGTGCCTGAGAACCTGACCTGTGGGGCTTCTTCTCCTGGCTTCCCTCCATGGGAAGCCCCCAGTCCTACTGGCCCTTTCCAAGGCACTCGTTTTTCAGTTTTCTTGGCAGATGATTCCCAAGAATTCTATTGACCAGCTTGTACCGGGGTCCTTCTGTGGGTGTTATTTCAAACCTAGACTAGTACTGAGAAGAGATTTAGAAAGCAATCTTGATTCCCTTTAGCTGATGTAATTTTAATTTATAATTTTCATGTCAGGGTGACTACCAGGAAATTTTTTTTTTTTAAAAAAGACATTATCCAACAGTCTCATGGCAGTGTCATTATATGCTGATGGGGTAATTTGTCCCTTTAAAAAGAACTCTTTCTTTCTTGAGTAATTATTTTGGGTACCAAGTGACAGGCTCAGACTATTTTGGGACTCTGTGGCCTTGTCTCATGACATGCATTTACTTTGAGGATAATGTATGTGGCAGGTATTGCCCATGACTCATGCCTCTTCCCGCAGTTCACTGCTGTTCATGTCTTTACCAGATAGCAGCATATGACAAGGATGTCTTGGAAGATTTGCTGCCAATGTGATTCTTATATAAGACTGGCATAAAGGATTGTCATTGTTCCTTATTAAGCATCTTTTCACTTAAACGAGACTTTTTTGGTGACAGTCCAAGAAATTCAGTAGATGTGGGGAAATATGAAAATATTTCCTCTTCTCAAAAATGTGTATACTTTTTTGGTACCTCTGTATTATTGAAGAAAGACAAATTGTTTTCAAATAAATTGAATGTAGCCTAAATGTACAGTGATTATAAAGCCTACAGTTATGTCCAGGAATGTTAGGCCTTCACATTCACTCACCACTTGCTCATTGACTCATTCAACTTCCAGTCCTGCAAGCTCCATTCATGATAAGTGCCCCAAACAGGTGTACTGCTAAAGTATACTGTATTTTTCCCGTCCTTTTCTGTGTTTAGATTTGTTTAGGTACACAAATACTTACCATTGTATTTAGGTACACAAATACGTACAGTTGCCTCAGTATTCAGTACAATAGTGTGCTATATGGTAGCAACCAGCTATATCAGTACAGTAGTGTGCTACATGGTAGCAACCGGTTTGTGGAAGGACACTCTATGATGTTCACACAATAATGAGATGGCCTGATGATGGATTTCTCAAAACATGTTGCTGTCATTAAGTGGCACATAACTGTAGTTCATGACTCCATTTTATATGAAGAAATTAACATGTTAAATAACTTGCTCTCAAATATATAAAACAGCAGCAAAACAGGAAGATTGTTTCTGTTCAAAAGGCCCAACAATTCCATATCAAATGTTGCTAGTTTGAGAATCTACTCTGACAAGAAAATTTTGGACAAAATCTTTTTTTTTTTTTTTTGAGTTGGAGTCTCACTCTGTCGCCCAGACTGGAGTGCAGTGGCCGCTCCCAGCCACCGCAGCCTCGACCTGCTGGGCTCCGGTGATCCTTCCGCCTCAGCCTTCTGAGTAGCTGGAATTACAGGCATGCACTACCACACCCGGCTGATTTTTTGATTTATTGTAGAGATGAGATCTCGCTGCCCAGGCGCGTCTCGAACCCGCGGGCTCAGGCAATCCACTCACCTCAGCCTCCCAAAGGCACGGGATTACAGGCTGAGCCACCAAGCCGGCTGGACAAAATCTTAGAGTGGATGCAATACACAATTTAATTACTACACTAGCTATGAGCTACCAACTTTTTAGCTCCTTAGTGGTTTTTCAAATGTGAAGAAAATTTCAAGCTAAAGAGTTCAAAGCAAAACACACTTTTTTTTTTTCTTCTGATAATGACATTTTCCAGACGTCGTTTTCCCAGTTGTCAGAGCATGATAAAAGGCTTGGGTTTAAAAACTTGACCTATGACTTACCTGGGTCTTGCTCAGCAGAAATATGTGTTTCACTAAATTAACAACAGGCCTAAAGCCAGAAAGAAAAAAATAAGCTAATCTCCAAAGCCAGTATTTTGTCCCCATAAACTGCAGGTGTATGAGGACCACAAAAATCAGCTTAATATAATTTTTTCACTTTTCTTTGCTCTAGTTCTGCGATGGAAACTGCTGGTTTCAATTTGTCTGTGGATTCCTTTGGCTACGAGACACAACCCTGAAGATAAGGTTTATTGACTCATGACTGCATTCATATAAAACACTAAGTGGAATTTTGAATGGCAAAGAAACACAGTGTTTTGTATGTTCAAAAAAAAAAAGAAAACTTGTTTATCATGAAAATAAAAATATTTAGTTTTAGTATGGAAATTTTCAGTTCATAAAGTGTTTTGCCTAATTCTTTTTTTTTTTTTTTTTGAGTTGGAGTCTCACTCCGTCGTCCAGGCTGGAGTGCAGTGGCATGCTCCCGACCACCATAACCTCAACATGCTGGGCTCAGGCGATCCTCCCGCTTCAGCCTTCCAAGTAGCTGGAACTATAGGCTTGCACTACCACACCTGGCTAGTTTTTTATTTATTGTAGAGATGAGTCTTGCCAAATTGCCCGGGCAGGTCTCGAACCCTCGGGCTTAGGCAATCCACTCACCTCGGCCTCCCAAAGCCCTGGGATTACAGGCTGAGCCACCGAGCCTGGCCTGTTTTACCTAATTCTTACAACAATCTTATAAGTAGCTGAGTTGTTGAAATATAGTGGCACTTAACACACATACACAAACATATATATACATATATTCATATACCTATATGTGTGTATATATATATATATATACACATATACATACACATATGTTTAGTTTTCTTTCATATAACAAAATAGTCCAACTCCTCAAATTGTTACCCCTAGCTCATACTTTGTACACTTATAAAATTTCTGAAGAGGTGGAGTGCTCCCACAAGTGTCTTCATCTTCTTACTACCACCCCATGAAATCTGGTGCAATCTTAACCATGATAGAAAAGCTCACATAGTTATTAGTGACTTCCTTGTTGTTAAATCTAGTGAATTTTTCTCTGTGTTCACCACTCAGAGCTCTTTGTAGTCTTGGATCCTATTGATGAACTTCATCTTTTCCCTATTTAGTCTTTCTTTTAAATGTTTCTTACTACGGCTTCTATGACAATGCAGTCCATGACCATTCTCTCTCAGATGTCTTTGCTGGTTCCTCTTTCCTGTCTTCCGGAAAATGTATACAGGTCCCTGGTGGTGGTGGTGGGGGGGGTGGAGTATGGGCAGCTGGAGCAGGAATTTTACCTTTTTCTGTTTATCTTCCTCTCTCACTTTCAACACCAGCCTATCCCTGTCCCTCTCTGTTGATGATTGTGTCCCTGACACAAGTCTATAGGATGTGACTCTTGGTTTTCTGTCCACAAGAAACTGACCTCCAAACGCACACCCTCTTGCCTCCTCTCTTCCAGTTTATGAGGAAGAGGTATACTTTCTCCTGTTCAAGACCAAATCTTGTTCATGATCTTATTCCCTTCTGCCCTTTCTGGGACTAGAACCTTATTCCATTGAGTATTGTCTCTCTGTAACGTATCTTCAGCCTATTTTTTGTTTGTTTGAAGCCTATACCCATACTCAGGTCGCTCCACTCCTTAAAAGTGCCTGTCTTTACTCAGCATCTTCTCTAACCACCATCCTGTCTTTCTTCCAGCAAGGCCAAGCTCCAGCAAGGAAGAGTCTCCAGATGCTCTGTTTTCCTCTCCTTTAACTCTTTTTTCACTTCTATCTTCAATGCCAGCCTAGGGTCACCAGATTGCCTCCCATCAGTGATGTTCCCTCATTTCTCAGCAGCAATCGACACTGCTCACCACACCCTTCTTTTAGAGACCTTGCTCTTGTGGTTTCCATTATGCCACTCTCTCCTGGTTTCTGATTTCTTTTTCTGTCTTCTTTGGGCTTTCTATCTTTTTTCTCATTCTCCAAATTGTTGATCTTCTCTTTCTTCATTTCCTCTCCCTCCTCCTCCATCCCCCTCTCCTCTTCCCTTTTTCTCTTACCCCATTGATTCTTTCCATCGAGCTTCAAGTTTGAACCTTATTTTTTACACAATGACACAAATGGTAGTTATTGTTCACATGCCAGACATCTTTTAAGGAGTGTCCATATCATCATCCTTAACATCTTCTTTCACCGGGCATGGTGGCTCATGCCTGTAATCCTAGCTCTTTGGGAGGTGGAGATGAGAGGCTTGTCTGAGCCCAGGAGTTCGAGACCAGCCTGGGCAACTTGGCAAGACCTCGTCTCCACAATAAATAAAAAAATTAGCTGGGCCAGGTGGTACATGCCTGTGGTTCCAGCTACTTGGAAGGCTGAAGTGGAAGGGTCATCTGAGCGCAGTAGGTCAAGGCTGTGGTGGCCATGAGCATTCCACTGCACTCCAGCCTGGGTGACAGAGTGAGACTCTGACTCAAAAAAAAAAAAATCTTTCTTGCTCATTCAGTAACATATATTAGAAGGCAAGTGAGTAGCTGGGCGAGGTGGCTCAAGCCTGTAATCCCAGCACTTTGGGAAGCCAAGGTGAGAGGATTGCCTGAGCCCAGGGGTTTGAGACCAGCCTGGGCAACTTGGCAAGACCTCGTCTCTACAATAAATTAAAAAAAAAAAAAGGCCATTGAGTGAGAGTAGTTATTATAGGGACCCCTTAAATCAGTTTTAACTTCTGCAAACAGTAAATAACTTGAAAACTTCAGTACCTTTATTAGAGACATTACTGGAGATACATCTCACAATTGATTGACACACTTTGGGAAAAGGTCTTCAAATGATTGCTGGGTTGATTTGGATTTAATGCTAGTAGTCTTATAGTTACTTCCTGGAGAATTTTCAACCAAAAAATTATTATTTTTTGGATCCTCTAAAGACTCATTTTATTTATCTATCTGTGAATGTATCTTATAAATAGGTAAAATTCTTATTCTGTAAACATCCTGGATTGGAGACCCCTGTTCTCAAATTCCTAGAACTAAGCAATGAGAAAAATCATTTGTCCAGGTCTTGATGGTTTTAGATACTCAAGAGTCCTATATTACAAAGAGCAGCTTTTATGGGAGCAAAGATGTTATCATTTGGGTATTAAAGAAACCCTTCAAGTATAAGGTCCTTGGGAAAGTATGTTTCTGGGAGCTGGAGAGAATGAACTGAACAGAATGCCACATGTAATCTTGAGTTTCTCTGATGTTACAGTATCTTGAAACATGGATAGGAAAAGATTAGAGAGTTATATGAATCAGGGCAGCTAAAGTCCTGAAATGTTACCTATCTAGAGGACATCTTATCATAGTGGCTTTTAGGATAATTTTGAATTTAATGACCTCAGTTGAGTATAAAATCTGAATAGAGACAAACATACTGTTCTCTAGGGGTTGAGAGCAAACACATTTTTTCTTATTATTTTTATAATAAATTGAATCAAATACTTCAGTTATGATAAACGATTAAATCTGATTTTCTTTTAAATGATTTCTCTTATGATTTAATATTTATGATTCAGAGGTCCAAAATTTAACCTAGAAATTGACATTGAACCAGCTCATATTTACTAATACTATCTTTTTCCCTGGAGTGGTTTTTATCTATTTCTATTTTTAGCTCACTTCGGTAAGAAACTGCAACTACTCTGTGACAGCAGGCACTTTATCTCAGCAACATGAGATTAGAAGCTTTTGAAAAGGCAGGAAGCATGTTGTATATTTCTATCCCTCAAGTATTTTGCATATAATTAGGGTGTAATAAGTAATTTTAAAAGTTTTTGCCCTATCCATAAGTAAAACATTTATAGGAAAATTTATATGTTTTTTTTTTTTAAAGAAAACAAATTCATTGTCCTATTAACCATAGATAATTTCTGTCAGCAGTTTAGTATAAACGAGAGGTTGGCAAATTTTTTCTATCAGTGGACACATAAATATTGGAGGCTTTGTGGGTGCTGAGGTCTCTGTCACAACCATTCACCCTGCTGTTGTGGCGGGAAAGTGGTCATGGAAGATATTAGGCGATTCGTAAACAATGTGTGTGGCTGTGTGCCACCAAGAAAACTGACTTTATAAGAACGGGCAGATTTGATTCTGTAAACTGTAGCTTGTTGACCTGGTATAAACTTTAACAGACAACCATACTATTACACACATAGATATATATAGTGGTTTTTAAAAGATGACATTATTGTATTGCAAGAGGTAATTTAAGACTTTGAAACAGGCTACAGAGATTACTAGACATCCTTTCAGTAGAATAGCAGAGCCTCCAGGGATTGTCTGTCTGTTCTAAAGGGCATGAATTCTCAGTTGCCCCAAAGGAGCAACTGGATCTTGAGTGGTAGAAAAAAAAATCTTAGTTATCATCATGTGTTGTGCCTCTCCAGGATCAACTCTACTCAACAAAATCTTATTTCTTAGTATTTAATTTGGGGGTTGTGTGAGGAATAATTAGGTAAAAATGACTAAAAATTCTCGTTAGGAAGGCAATAATAAAAAAAGTTTGCAAAACATTGCTATAGGGATATGGACCTTGTCTTCAATTCAGTTATTTCTCAACTCTGTTATTTGCAAATAACTGACAAAGTATTGAAAATGCCAATCATTTTGTCTCTAGACCTTCAAATGACTTCTGTCCTTTGGAGAGACCATCCCTCTCCCCATCTAAGAGAAAAAAGCATTTTGTGTTCATTTGTAAATTTATTTATTTATTTATTTATCTATTTACCTACTTATTTAGTTATTTTGAGTCAGAGTCTCACTCTGTTGCCCAGGTTGCTCTGGAGTGCAGTAGCACGCTCACTGCCACCCCACCATCGACCTGCTTAGGCGGTCCTGCCTCAGCCTTCCAAGTAGCTGGAACTATAGGTACGCACCACCATGACTGGCTGATTTTTTGATATGTTGTAGAGATGAAGTCTCACTAAGTTACCAGGTTGGTCTTGAACCCCTGGCCTCAGGCAATTATCTCGTCTCGACCTCCCAAAGTGCTGGGATTACAGGCCTGAGCCACCGCACCCAGCCCGTAAATTTATTTAAACATTCATTTGCTCCAAGTAAATTTGTGGCTCTTGAATTACTCCTTTGAATTGGTTGTGACATCTGTTTGTTTCCCTCGTTTCATAACTAATCATGAATTCAGTACAAATCTTTGACATATGTTTGTCTTATATCTGTATGAAAGGCATGGCTTTACAACCTTTAAAAAATATAATTTAACAATTTCCACTGGTTTGTAACAGTTTTCTATACTTGATGATCTATCAAAAATCTTGCACATCATTAGACATTTGAAAAATCATCAATATTCCATTAAATGAATATACCACATTTTAAAGAATTTATCTTTTATTGTTGGAAAACAACGAACACTTTTTTACAAGCAAGCGTATATTACTTTCTTAAAAACAAGCAAAATATGGAAAGTCATAAAGTGTGTCAAAAGCCTGTTACTTAATTTTTTTTGGCATATTGCTTGCTTGCTTCTAGTTCCACATTGACTTTTTCGAGGACATGGGCCAGTGGGCATAAAGGCCAATGCTATTTTCATGGCTCTATTTGTTGACAGAAGGTTGCATGTGTTGCTTCTGTGAATCTACAGATCATTTTGGGAAAGCACGAAGCCCTGGCCTCATCCGAGGTACACATGAGGTTAGGACATTGAGTACGTTTTGATACTTGGCTCCAAGTACCTGGTCAAGATTCTGGTTTGGCTTGAATTTACTTGCAGGAACACAGTATAGCTACTGTTCGTCACATTTAAATTGGCAGGTCCTCCTCCCTTCTCTTTACCCCTTGGTGCACTGACGATAACTTTTAGCCCTTGATATAAGTGTTTTCTATTCCTTAATAAAGCTTACATTTAAGCCAACATTTTAGACATGAATCTCATCAACTTCTATCCTGAAAATTCTGTGCAACTCTTTTGTTAAGCCTCCCTCTCTTCCTTTCTTCTCCCCCTCCCTCGGCCTCTCCTGTTCTTTACGATTGCCAAGGGAGGGATGTTAGACAGCAAGTGCCTATTCTCAGAACACTTTTTTTAAAGCTTCTTTTCAGGAAGCCAACAAAATAAATGTTTCATACACAGAGGGTAGGCAAAAGATAAAATGAAATGAAACTTTCAAGGTGAATATTAGTCATGAGACCCAAGTAATGAGATGTTAGGTCACCTCATCCAATCTCCTGTAAGACAAGTCCATTGTCTTAAATCTGCAGTTGTGATGTATCCAATATATAATTTTTTCTCATTCTGTTACTGACAAACCTAAAATGTGTCACTTTTGAGATTGACCAGCACTTTATAAAATGATACTAAATAAAATGCAGAGGCAAGAAAGATGATACAGATCTCTGATTTTTAAACTGAAGAACATTCTTAATTTTGGTAAAATCTAACATTTAGGGAAGCAATCTCTTGGTGTCTACAATTCCTTTAATATTTTCTATGCCTATAATAGCATCTAAATTAAACACAAGACCGGGCGTGGTGGCTCAAGCCTATAATCCCAGCACTTTGGGAGGCCGAGGTGAGAGGATTATCTGAGCCCAGGGGTTTGAAACCAACCTGGCAACTTGGTGAGATCTCATCTCTACAATAAATCAAAAAATTAGCCAGGCATGGTGACGCGTGCCTGTAGTTCCAGCTACTTGGAAGGTTGAGGCGAAAGGATCACCTGAAACCCAGCAGGTCGAGGCTGCGGTGGCCATGAGCATGCCACTGCACTACAGCCTGGGCGACAGAGTGAGACTCCAACTCAAAAAAATTAATTAATTAATTAATTAGACACAAGAATGAGCTGGGTGTGGTGACTCACACCTGTAATCCCAGCACATTAGGAGGCTGAGGTGAGAGGATTGTCTGGGCCCAGGGGTTTGAAACCAGCCTGGGCAAATTGCTGAGACCTTGTCTCTACAATAAATCAAAAAATTGGCTGGAGGTGGTGGTGCATACCTGTAGTTCCAGCTTCTTGAAAGATTGAGGTGGAAGGATCACCTGACTCCAGCAGGTGGAGGCAATGGTGGCCATGAGCATGCCATCGCCCTCCAACCTGGGCAACAGAGTGAGACTCTGACTCAAAAAACCCCACAACAATAAATAGAAATGAGGATTTTTTTCATTCTCTGTACAAATCAAATAAAGCTAAATTAAAATTTAAGAGTGAGTTAATTGAATAAAAATAATTTTAAAATTCCAATGCTTAATATTAATAAGGGTTCTGTAAAATAAAATATTTTTCTGTAAATTGGTTAAAAGGAAATTTAGTAATATAGATCAGGAAACATGAAAGTATTTATTTCCTTTATTATTAATTCATTTCTGGAAACTTAGCCTAAAACAATATTCTAAATATGTAATTTTGAAAAAATGTTACTAGGAGTGTTACTTAAAAACAGAAAAGAATTTTAAAAAACAACCTAAATATCCAATTTCTTTTCTTCTTCTTATTTTTTTTTTGAGTTGGAATCTCTCTTTGTTGCCCATGCTGGAGTGCAGTGGCACGCTCACGGCCACCGCAGCCTTGACCTGCTGGGCTTAGGCGATTCTTTCGCCTCAGCCTTCCAAGTAGCTGTAACTACAGACGCACGTCACCACGCCCAGCTAGTTTTTTGTGATTTATAATAGAGATGAGATCTCACCACATTGCCCAGGCTGGTCTCAAACCCCCGAGCTCAGGCAATCCTCCCGTCTTGGTTTCCCAAAGTGTTGGGATTATAGGCTGAGCCAATTTCTTAGCTAAACAATTAGGCAAAACAGTTTGGTCAGTCTGTGGAATCTGTTGAATATTATGTAACTATTAAAATAATGATTATAAAGATGACATAGTGTTATAAAATGCTTACAATGTAATATACAAAAAAATCCACATTTGAGTATACAATAAAATAAAATATTTATGATTTATGTTTTAAGAAAGATACAGCATAAAGATGAAGAAAATGCATAAAATTCAGATGTATTGTGGTGGTGGAATACTTTTTAAAACTCTTTCATTTAAAAAATTTTGGGGGGGCTTGGGGGTGGGGAGGTGGGATTGACAATAGTCAATAGCTGCCTGGGGAAGGGGGGGCACATCTCATCAATAAGGTTACCTGCACAATGAATATTTGTATACCTAACCCTGAATTACACCCCACAATCTTAAAATAAAAATTAAAAGAGAAAAAAAAATTTTCTGGCCTGGCTCGGTGGCTAAACCTGTAATCCCAGCACTTTGGGAGGTAGAGGCGGGTGGATTGCCTGAGCCTACAGGTTCGAGACCAGCCTGGGGCAACTTGGTGAGACCACGTCTCTACAATAAATCAAAAATTAGCCGGGCATGGTTGCGCAGGCCTGTAGTTCTGGCTACTTGAAGGCTTAGGCAGAAGGATTGCCAGAACCCAGCAGGTCAACGCTGGGGTGGCCGTGAGTGTGCCATGGCACTCCAGCCTGGGCGAAAGAATGAGACTCCAACTCAAAAAAAAAAAAAAAATTTTTTTTTTCTAGTAATCTCCATGTATTAATTTTATAATAAAGGGAAAAAAAATCTTTAAACTTTCCTGATATTCCTTGCAAGACCTGTCACATTCTTCCTTCTTTTTTTTTTTCTTATATCTTAATTCCAGTAGAACTAAGTTTTTTGAAACAGGTTTTATTCTCAGGATAAATTTTAATCAACAACATCTAGTTCAATCTTCAATCGTTCTCAGTAAAGGAAATATAACACATTTATTTGACATTTAACTATAACTGTCACAACTCTCCATTCATTGTGAACCTGTACAGTTAAACATTTGAAGACATTATGGCTCTTAGGGTTAGTGGTTGAGATTGGAGTTGCACAGCCAGTCTCTTGTGGGATGGAAAACAGAGATTTAGAGAACTTGCTATAGAGATGTGAATTCTCTTTGACTCCGGGTATGTATTTTGTAAGTATTTTGGAAGAAGAATGGTTCCTTATCTGGCTGAAATCTCCGCTTGAGGCTGGGCAGCCCTCTGGCTTTCACATAGGTAGAGAGCTGAGCCAGCCATGGCTGGCCAGGAGCTAGGAGCTCACATCAGATGTGGGCAGGCATGAGCCCAAGGCCTGAAGAAGGAGTAAGCAGGACATGGGGTTGGTGGAGGTGGGCAGGTTGGGGAGGGTGGCACGCTAAGAGGGGACGGGGTAGAGCTGGAAGCAAAAGCATAGGCCAGGGCAGAGCCAAGATCCAGGGATGGCGCTAGCTCAAAGTAAGAGTCAGGGTTCATGGGACTGCAGGTTGGACACAGACTTGCACAATAAACCTCATAAAAGAAGACAAAGGCAAGAAACAGAGGCCAGGGGATGAAGCTGGGCTGAAGCTCAGGGGTCATCTGGTTTTGTAAACAGGAGGAGGGGAAGGGTAGTGCTCAGGTGGAATTCAACTCCAGCTACCTGTCATTACTGCTCACACTCTCCAGGTGCAGAGGATTCAGTGTCCAGAGTGCCCTAAAGGAACTCGGTAGCTTCTGACCAAATGCCAGATGGATTCCTGAATAAGGAATCTCAACTAAGATCCTTGTCAAGATCCCATCACTGCTCCAGAATTTGTAGGCTGGGCTAAGAAGTCTCCTGACTGCTGGAAGTCCTTCTCCCAGAACCATGGCTTTCTGAGGTCATGGGTCTCTATTGTAACTGCCCAGATAAGTGGTACAGAGTCCAAATGCTTCTAATGCTATAACTGGTCAAGCATTTATCATTTCAAAGCTATCAGGGATAGGTTCTCTAATCCTTACAGGTAATTTTTAATTTGAAGGAATATGTCTGCATACACGCACGCACACACATACCTAATTTGTAGATATTTACAATGTACAATTTATAGCTATATAAATACTATCTATATACACACATGTACAAGTATATTACTTATCTTTTCCTTTAAAATTTTTTTTTCTGAGTTGGAGTCTCACTCCGTCGCCCAGGCTGGAGTGCAGTGGCACACTCACGGCCATCCCAACACTGACCTGCTGGGCTCCGGCGATCCTTCCGCCTCAGCCTTCCGAGTAGCCAGAACTACAGGCACGCACTACCACACCCGGCTAATTTTTAAAAAAAAATTTATTGTAGAGATGAGGTCTCGCCAGGTTGCCCAAGCTGTTCTCGAACCCATGGGCTCAGGCAATCCTCTCACCTTGGCCTCCCAAAGTGCTGGGATTACAGACTGAGCCACCGAGCCCAGCCTTAAGTTTTTTTGTTTTTGTTTTTTTTATAAAAGATTACAACTTCTGAGGTAAGGTCATGTTGATAACTTTTGTAATTTTATACACATATGTCATCTTGTCACTAGATTTAACATAGACTACAACATGCCATTTTGTGGGTGTTTTCATGGGCTCTGCCATCCTGTGGATGTCCCCCCACACTGGGATGACTTGTTAGTGGAAGAACAAAGTAATGGCTCTAACAATGCAGGAAGCCAAACAGCTGTGTTTCTCCTACCAGATACAGGTGATTGTGCCCACTATACACAATTAACTTCCTTGGGTTTTTGTGCTACGCCCTCTCTGCCACTAAGCAGTAACTGAGTTTCTGAGTTACTGGCTGAGTCTCAGTTTTAAAACATTTTTCCACAACTGCCTTTCAAGCCACGGGTCTATGGTTCACTGGTGGAGAATTATGTAACTTAAGATTATGTAGGCATGAGCTATAGAATCATGTAGGCCTGTTTTGAATTCTGACTCTGTTGTCTGCTAGCTGAGTGACAATTTGCAGATTACTTTTTATCCCATTGTACCTCAATTTCGTATCTGAAAAATGGGCATAATGGTGCGGACCTGATAAGATTATTTGAGGAATACACGAAGTAGCATTTGAAAAAAAATGCCTAGAGTATAATAGTAACGTAACAAATGATATTACCATTTTGGTGGGGTTGCCCAATGAGAAGAAATGTTGGAACATTTATAGAAAGAATGACTGCTATTTTAAAAGTGTGGTTCTGGAGTTAGAGATATCAGATCAGCTTAGACCAGACCTTCTTTTTCTTGGAAGAACTGCTTATTTGGTTCTTCTCAGAAATATGAATGCATAGTAACAGACACCCCTGTTTGTGTAGCATTATAAAAATGCTTATATAAATAAATGCTAGCCGGGCTCGGTGGCTCAGCCTGTAATCCCGCGCCTTTGGGAGGCTGAGGTGAGTGGATTGCCTGAGCCCATGGGTTCGAGACCCGCCTGGGCAGCGAGACCTCATCTCTACAATAAATCAAAAAAAAAAATCAGCCGGGCGTGGTAGCGCATGCCTGTAATTCCGGCTACTCGGAAGGCTGAGGCGGAAGGATCGCCGGAGCCCAGCAGGCGAGGCTGCAGTGGCCGGGAGCGGCCACTGCACTCCAGTCTGGGTGACCAAGTGAGACTCCAACTCAAAAAAAAAAAAAAAATGCTTAATAAGCAAAATAATACACAATTGAATATATGATAGAATCAAATACTTATGATCCATGTTGTAAGAAAGATATGGCATAATGATACAGAATGTATGTGAGATACAGGTGAAATATGGTGGTAGAATAGTATTTCATTTGGCCAGACAATTATGGCCCCTTCCTGTGCCCTTGATGTATGTGGTTGCTGGTTGGGTGTATAGGATGGAAAGTGTGAAATGAAAACACATTTCCACAAGGTGCTAAGAAACTTGTAGAAATAAAAGTGATTGAGACCCTCATTTTTTCTCTTTTGAGGTTTAATATGCTTAAAACATCTCTGACAGACTCAAGTGGTCCTAGCTGAAGTCATTGGTCAGGAAAGGAAACCTCAAATAAGATTATTTGAGGAATACACGAAGTAGCATTTGAAAAAAATCTCTTCCACCCAGGAAGAAGCTCACTGCGAGAAATGGGAGGTCTAGGCTGGGCCACGTGTCACAAACAAGGGCTTATGTGGCTATAGGGAAGGCCGGTTCAGGGTTGCTCACCTTACCCTCACTAAACTCTATAGTGTAGGACCTAGTAGTATCTCCATATTTCCAGTTACAAACCTTAGCCTTGAAATCTGCCAAACGAAAGCCTAGAAGGCAGCTAAGAGCTGAGAATGTCTTCAGGATCCTTGCGTCTCACCGCTGCACTCCACATGCTGAGATCTTTCTATGGCCTTTCTCCTCCTCAATAATCAATCTCCTCATCAATCAGTTGATGAGAGAAAGAAATATAAAATGGGGCTAAGGATTAAAACACATACTTTAGTGAGAAAGGTGCTGGCAATTCGAGGACACAAATCTAAAGGGCTTCAAGGTTTCCCAGCTTCCTCCAGGAGGGGGATGGTTATGTGATGCAATCCATATTCTTGTCCGACTTCTGGAAATACAAAACAGGAATTTTCAAGATGATTGCCTAAGATTTAAGATCATTCTGTGGCCATGCATACATTTCTTTTCTAGGAAAATTTGATCTTTGTGTGTCTTAATCTGCTCTGTAAAATAAGAGGGTTGTACTAAGTCATTGTTAGGGTTCTTTTTGTACTCAAATGTTTGTGAGTTCAGGAATTTATAAGCTTTTTCTGGTATTTAACCTTTGGCCTTCGTTTCTTTAGCACTATGATCCAAACCAATCTCCCCAACTTAAATTTTATGTGACAAGTAAGAAAGCCAGGACAAAGGGCTTAATGAAGGTTATGAAGCAGGAAGTATGGCAGCAAAAGGTTTGATAGCTATACATTAAATGGACTTGAAAGGAAAGAATTCAGAATCTCAGAAGCCAGTGGGTAAAACAAAAAAGACTGAAGCCCAGAAATGACTTTCAGAAGGATTACATAAAGAAATGGGTAAGATTTGGTTGTGCCCTAGATGTATGCAGGCTGTAATTAGAGTGGCTGGTGTGAGTTAGCGGAAAGGATTAACCATCACTGGGGGACATTTAGGGAATGGCTGTCAGGCTCTCTACCTCACTGTGTCAGCCTCCTTTCAGGAGCTTGTATAGTTGCTGTCACCATCACTGATAATGTTGCCTCCAATACTTCTAGGCACACAAATATTTCTTGGTCTTAGTTCTACTGAACTCAATAATAGTTACTAATTTTTTTTTTTTTTGAGACAGGAGGGTCTTGCTCTGTCATCCAGGCTGGATACAGTGGTGCAAATATAGCTCACTGCAGCCTCTGTCTCCTGGACTCAAGCAATCTTCCTGCCTCAGCCTCCCAAGTGGTTGGGACTACAGGTACACACCACAATGCCTGGCTAATTTTCTAATTTTTTGGAGAAAGGGGTCTTGCTTTGTTGCCTAGGTTGATCTTGAACCCCTGTCCTCAAGCAGCCCTCCTACCTCAGCCTCCCAATGTGCTGACATTACAGATCTGCACCACTGTACCTGGCCCTGTGACTAATTAGGAAAGAAAAAAGTTTTTTAAAAGTTCACAAAAAACAGACATGAGCAAACTTGCCTGAGAAAATAACCATGTTCTTATCCTCCACTTCTTTTTTCTCATCTGACCACTTCTTTCTTCTGCCCCTCTATTTCTTTTCCTTACCTCTTGATTCCTTCCTCCTGCTCACCTGACACTTTACTAAGTACCATGTTTAAAAGTCTGTGTCAGGGCTGGGGCTGGGCGTGGTGGCTCATGCCTATAATCCCAGCACTTTGGGAGGCTGAGGCGAGAGGATTGCCAGAGCCCACGAGTTCGAGACCAGCCTGGGCAACTTGGCGAGCTCCCATCTCTACAATAAATCAAAAAATTAGCTGGGCGTGGTGGCGCGTGCCTGTAGTTCCAGCCTCTTGGAGGGCTGAGGCAGAAGGATCACCTGAGGCCAGCAGGTCTAGGCTATGACGGCTGTGAGTATGCCACTGCACTCCAACCTGGGCGACAGGGTGAGACTTCAACTAAAAAAAAAGTCTGTGTTGGGTACTGTAGCCAGCAAAAGGACAGGAGGCCCAGTTTCAGCGTCTTAAGGTGCTCTTGAATGAGCAGGGAAGAGACACGGACAAGCAACATGGTCACTCAAATGCACAAGGCAATCCACTTCCAGGATCTTTTTCTTCACTTCTGCCTTTCCCGTGCAGCCTTATCCCCAAATCTACTGGTATTCTCTCCTCCTGATTCTGACCTTCTAATGCCTACTCTAAGGGTTAGATGCCTAAATGGCTCATGATTTTCCCTAAACTAGGGGAGGAGAGGGAGTCTCTTAAGGGTCACTCTTTCCTATCAAGCAAATTCCAGGTATATGATTGCTTACCAGGTGGGACTTCCTTTTCTTTTTATTAAGGCAGATTCACAAAGGGTTTAGGAAAAAAAGGAGTTTTAGCATTTGCTTTTTTAAAAAATTGAGCAATGATGGTATTTTCAGTACTTTATCGAGTGTATACTACATACTAGATGCTTATATGTGATCTCTAATCCTTGTATTATCATTACCCCACCATCGATTCATAGATGAGACAACTCAGAGAGTTGGTCTTAGTTTACTAGTTAGTTAGTTACTTAGTTTACTAGTCCAAAGTAAAATAGTTAGAGACGAAATTTGAATATACATCTAACTCCAAAAACCAAATTCTTTCTACTTCTCTGCTTTAATGACAAAGGGCAGGTTCCATATAGTCTTTTTAATCCTCTCCAAAGGAATTCTACTCCCAGGTGCTTTTTTTAAAAACCTATTCATAAGGTAAAGCACACCTTCAAATTTACACTATTACATTTGGGATACAGTTGGATTTCTTCTAGGTTAAACAACAAGTACCTGTTTTGTTTTTAGCATCCATTGAATATCTACTATGATATTCAATTAAAATGTGTTAACTGGAAAAATTCCTATGTGTCATGATTTTTAAAAGCTAAGGCTTTTTCCTCTTAAAAATTGATAAATGGCCAGGCGCAGTGGCTCATGCCTGTAATCCCAGCCCTTTGGGAGGCCCAGGCGAGAGTTTTGCCTGAGTCCAGGGGTTCAAGACCAGCCTGAGCAACATGGTGAGACCTTGTCTCTACAATACATCAAAAAATCAGCCGGGCGTGGTGACGCATGCCTGTGGTTCCTGTTACTTGGAAGGATGAGGTGGAAGGATCGCCTGAGCCCCAGAGGTCTAGGCTGTGGTGGCTGTGAATGTGCCACGGTCCTCCAGCCTGGGCAACAGAGTGAGACTCCAACTCAAAAAAAAAGTGTTCATTGTGCAAAAGGCATGTGGATTTGCTGGCATTAACAAGAGCAAAAGGCAATTGCAAGTGCTCCTGCTGGTTGGCATTATATACAAATTCAATGTATATTCATTAAAATTACAGAAGCTCCCAGGGGGGGAAAAAATCTCACTTTAAAACTGTAAAGCTTGTGAATTGTATAGCCAATTTAATTTAAAAGATGATAAAAAAACAACACTAATGGATTATTAATTTGTTGTATCCTAGCATTGACTGTATCACCTTTGATACATTAATATTAATTTGCCATGAGAATATTATGCCAATATGCTTCTGTGGTTACAACATCATAATCAATAGGGAAAATTCAGCATTGAACTGAGAAATTTTAATAGATCATGAGATTAACTTGTGCTCATTCTTTCATAATGGAATTTGTACTGAATTGTTGAGTCAATGCTGGTAATACCTATATTCCAACAGTGACTCATGACATGAAAATATGGTGCACAGATATTGGTGGTGGTGTCTAAACACCATTTCCTTTAACCTCTCTGGATGTTATTCTTTCATCTGTTGATACATATTTTATTGCATCAGAATGGTGCCTGGCACATAGCTAACAGTTCATGTAGGCTTACTATTGTAAGTTATGAACCCTATTTTAAGAGTAGGTTCATTGTTAGTAACCACATTTTCTTTATTCAGTCCAGCTTCAATGGGCAACATGGTTAGTTCCATGTTTTTGCTATTGTGAATAGAGCTGCCACAAACATATGTGTGCAGGTATCTTTTTTGTTGAATGATTTGAGTTCCTCTGGGATCTTCTAATAGGAAAGAGCTGAGATCAACATTCAGATGCCAGTTTTGCAGAGTAGCTCTTCAACAGTTTTGCCAAACTGTGATTCCAGTGGACGCTCGTGGAGGAACATCAGTCCTTCAACCAAATCAGCTTTAAATACACTACACAACACATTCTCTTTTTTGGAGATTCCCAATACTTGTTTATACAGCAAAGGCTTAGGTGTGTGATGCCAAAAAGAAGCTGTTTTCATTTAATTTCACCTATCTTTTCTCAAATGTACTTGACAATAAAACTTAAAAAAAAAAAATCCTAAATAGCATGCATTATTAGTTATCCATGGACCATAGCTAGGGAAATGCTGATTTAGAGAAAAAATTCAAAACACAGTTACTTTCCCCCATATTAAATTCAGGGATTTAAAATAAATTATACTGACAAAAGGACTCCTACATTTACTTTTCCATACATATTTAAGTGTAACAAATGCTTATCAACCATGTGGTAGGAAGCAAATTCATATATTTAGGAAAGGAGGTCGGAAGCCACCTGTATGTCAGAAATGTTTTTATTTAGTGTTTTTCTTTAAAAAACAAACAAACAAAAAACATCTTAACTTTCTATAGCTGTGCTTATATTCCCATGCACATTTCTTATGATTTCAAAGACAACTTAGGGGATAATTATTATCATGGGGAAAAAACTCATGTTAAGATAAATTTGTATCCCACAAACTAGGCTTTTTCGTTACTAAATCCTGTTCAAATATTGTCTAGTGCTTTGAGTTAACAGTGCTGAGTATGCTCTAAGAACACTTGACTGTCATACACTTTATAATTTAGGTTTATTCTTTTTCCACGGTATATTACTTATCTATTGCTGCCTAATAACTTCCGGAACCCCAAGTTTATCAGCTTAAACGACAAATATTTATTATCTCACATTTTCAGGGGTTAGGAACTGGGCATGGCTTAGCTGGGTCCTCTGGCTCAGGATCTAGCACAAAGCTGCAGCCAAGGTGCTGACTGGAGCTGTAGTTATTTCAAGGCTCAGCAAGGGAGAATTATTATTATTATTACTTTTTTGGGTAAAGATAGGGTCTTATTATGTTGTCCAGGCTGGTCTCGAACTCTTGGCCTCAAGAAATCCTCCCACTTCAGCCTCCCAAAGCACTGGGATTATAGTCATGAGCTACCATGCCCCGCCAGCAGGGGAAGAATCCTCTTCTAAGTTCACTCAGTGTTGTTGGCAGGATTAACTCCTTGCGACTGTTGGACTGAGTGCCTCAGTAGCTCACTGGCTGTTGGCTGGAGGTCTCCTTCAGTTCCTTGACACATAGGCCTTTCTCCAGGGCAGCTCACAACATGGCAGCAATCTGTCATCAGGGTGGACAAGTGAGAGAACAAGAGAGGGTGAGCAAAATGGAAGCCAGAGTCTTTTTGGAATCTCATCTCAGAAGTGACATCCCATTTCTTTCATTACATTCTGTTTGTTAGAAGTAAGTGCTTGGCCCAGTCCACCCTCAAGGGGAGGGGATTATACAAGGACATGAAGACCAGGAAGTGGGGATCACAGATAGGCATCTTAAAAGCCACTTATTTATCACACGTACTAACAATTGGTGGCATGGGGTGTTGTTTCACTATATGAGTCTGCTACTTTGGGATTTGTTGGTAGTAGTCTAATCAGAGAATATAAATCCATGCATAGAAATCCTATAATACATTGAACAATAAAATGGAGACAATGGTACTTACCTCAGTTCTTACTAAGAAGAACACTGTATTTATTTAGAAAGAATGACTTGATAATCTCTGGTCAGGTGGAAACAGAAGTCTAGAAGGCAAGGGTCAGTACTTTATACTCAGGATGATGCCACAGAATAGAGTTCACAATTCACACCTGTGGAGCTGGCTAAGCTCTGTGTTAATTATACCTAGATGTCCTAAAGACTGCCACTGACATCTGGGTTACATTCATTTGCACTATGGAAGGTTAAAAATAATTTGGGGGCCAGGCCAGGTACATGGCTCACACCTGTAATCTCACCACTTTGGGAGGCTGAAGCAGGTGGATTGCCTGAGCCCAGAAGTTTGAGACAGTCTGGGTAACATCGTGAGACCTTGTCTCTACAAAAACAAAGTATATTTAAATCAACTAGGCAAGGTGGTGCATATCTGTAGTCCTAGCTGCTTGGGAGTCTGAGACAGGAGGATCGTTTGAACCCTGGATTCGAGGCTGCAATGAACCGTGATTGTGCCACTTCACTCCAGACTGGGCGACAGAGAGAAACCCTAAGAGAGGGACTGTCTCTAAAAACAAAAAATTAAATAAGTGAATTAAAATGTTAGAACTTTAGGTTTTTATAGTTTTTGACCCTGACAGTCCAAGTACATACTTGTGTTAGTGACTTATTGCTAAATGACTCTCAAATGTAACAGCTTAAAACAACAAACATCTTTAGCTCATGGTTTCTATGGGTCTGAATCTGGGAGTGGCATAGCTAGCTGATTCTGAATCGTGAGGTTTGACTCAAGGTGTCAGCTAAGGCTCCTGTCTTCTGAAGGCCTGACTGAAACTCTAAGCCTCTAATTAGGGAGGCTCATGTTGGCAGGAGGTCTCTGCTCCTCACCATATGGGCCTCTCCATAGGACTGCTTGAGTGTCCTCATGGCATGTCACCTGGCTTCCTCAAGAATGACTGATCCAAGACAAAGAAGCAAGGAGAAAGCCACAAAGTCTTCAAGTAAGCGACTATAAAGGGCTTCACTGTTTCCAGTCACCAATACATAAATGAGCAGATAAGTTCTACAATTTTCAGATCTAATGGGGTGTGAATTGTATATAGTTAATTTAAAAAGTAGATGGGGCTATGCTTGGTGGTTTTGCCTGTAATCCCAGCACTTTGGGAGGCCGAGGCGAATGGATTACCTGAGTCTGTGTGTCCGAGACCAGCCAGGGCAACTTGCAGAGAACTCGTCTCTACGATAAATCAAAAAAGTAGCTGGGTGTGGTAGCACACGCCTATAGTTCCGGCTACTTGCAAGGCTGAGGCGAACGGATCGCTGGAGCCCAGTAGCTGGACACTGGAGTGGCCGTGAGTGGACCACAGCACTCCAGGCTGGGTGACAGAGTGAGACTCTAACTCAGAAAAAAAGAAAGCATACGGGACAGTTTTGAAAGTGCCATCCTTTCTGAGATAACTTGTGGGGAAAAGAAAAGAAAGAAGAAAAGAGCCATCCACTAGCCAAAGGGAAGCATATGGTAGTTTTTTAAATATTAGATTTAGTAGTAAATATAAGAAGTCTATCTTTCTCAGCAGTCAAATCCCAATCAATAATAGTTCACCATTTAATGTGTCTTATTAACAGTGAAGAAACTTGTTATTAGTTAGCATCTTTGGTTCAGAAGGTCACTGAGCTTGCTGAATTCTTCTTATTCTCTGACTAAGGGCTTTTTTTTTTAAAACAAGCATGCCACTATGTATGAAGTCACGCACAATTGAATCATTTGGTGGAGGAGATTTCTTGCATTTTCTGCCTGTGATTTCCCTTTGATAATCTTTGAAACACTTACTGCACTTGTATCTGGAGAGTGGTTGTGTTCCACAAATTTTGCAAGTGTTGTCCATTTGAAATTCTGGTTATTGCTCAACTCTTGCAATGATGCAATTTTCTACTTTCGCAATACCAATAATAATTAGATTTTTAAACTTTTATCTTTCACCATTAAATAGCTTCATACAGGGCAACCCCTTCGGGTCCCCTCCCACTGTGGGAGCTTTTCTGTCCTCTCAATAAATCCTGCTTAAAAAAACCCCAAAAACCCCAAAACCTCATACATTTATCACAGCCTTTCAGCAAGGGAATCATTTCTCAGATCTCTTCCATTGTGTTACAAGGAATCCAGTAAGAAGAAATGACACTTGATTTCCCTAGTACCAAATCTGTGTTATTCAGAGTCCTCCAGAGAGACAGAACCTAGAATATGTATATAAATACGTGAGAGGGGATTTATTAGGGGAATTGGTTCACGCAATTATGGAGGCTGAGAAGTCCCACAACAGGCCATCTGGGATGCTGGTAGTGTGACTCAGTCCAAGTGTGAAGACCTTAGAACCAGGGAAGCCGATGGTATAACTCTGACTGAGAGTCCTCTGAATCCCGAGGGCTGCTGGTGTAAATCCTGGAATCTGAATGCCAATGAGTCTTGAGTTCTGATATGCAAGGCAGCAGAAGAAGGACCTGTTCCAGAACTCAGAGAGAGATTATTGCCTCTGTGTTCTCTCCAGGGCCTGAGCCTATTGGATGGTACCCACCAACATTGAGGACAAATGTTCCCCAACCTCTTCCACTCAGATCCTAATCTCATCTAGAAACAGTGCCACGATCACGCCCAAAATAATGCTTTTCCAGGCTTCTAGGTATTCCTTAATCCAGTCAAGTTGACAGCTACAATTAAGTACACAAGTCCACTCCTTGACAATTGGACACTCATACTCATATCCTTAAACCATACTTCATTTCCAAAAAAAGGCAATAACAAGGTCATAGTTTGGCCAAACATAATGCAGCTATCCTGTGATTGTGATTTTCAGGATTTTCAACTTCAAAAATTTTGATCTTTAGGAATTTTGATCTTTTGGGAGTTCAGCATTTGGAATCATAATATTGAGAATTGTATCTTCCTGAATTTTGATCCAAACTTGCAGGATGGTCCCACCCACAAACAGTTGTCCTACTTCAAACGCCAATAGGAAACATTTTTCCTCCTCCTCCTCTCTAGTCTTGCCTCTAGTTTAGGTTGTAAACTTTGGGAGAGAAGGGACATGTAGACCCTCTTTGCTGTCCTAAAATTAGTGTCTAGAAAAGTGCCTTACATGTAGTGAGTACTCAGTAAATATTTGTTGAATAAATTAAGTGCTGTTTATAAAGGCAATGAATGATTGGCAGACAACAAGATAAATATAATAAAAAGCTGCTGACCAAAGTTCAATTTCCTTAAGCCTTAAATTAAATTACCTGGTGTTGGGATCCCGGATACATCTGCTCTTGCATCCTGGAATCTGTTTTCAGTATATAAAATGTGATATTCAAGATTACGGGAGGCAGGGAGAGCAAGTTGTGAGGCTTTGGACAGATGTAATTCTTCCTTCCAGTCAGACTTTCCAAAAATCAAATTGGCTGCCACTATGTGAATATATTTTCTAAACATACATCCATTTTTTTTTTTTGAGTCAGAGTCTCACTCTGTTGCCCAGACTGGGGTGCAGAGGCATGCTCATGGCCACTGCAACCTCGACCTGCTGGACTCAGGTGATCCTTCCGCTACAGCCTTCCAAGTAGCTGGAACCACAAGTGTGCACCACCATGCCTGGCTAATTTTTTGATTTATTGTAGAGATGAGGTCTTGCCAAGATGTCCAGGTTAGTCGCAAACCCTAGTCTCAGGTAATCCTCTTGTCTCCACCTCCCAAAGTGTTGGGATTACAGGCGTTAGCCACCATGCCCAGCCAATGTACATCCAGTTTTATCAATTATGAGAAATATTGTTGAAATATAATTTGTATTTTATAGAAACTGCATTAAAAGACTTTCCATATTGCAAAGAAAACTTTTCATCTTTATTTGTCTTTTCTTTCTTCTCAATGTTAGTTTTTATATTATATGGAAATTGCTCTCTTGATTAGCATTTGAAACGTCTGTTCTCTGAGGAAGACCTTATTTTGCATTCTAGTTATTTATATCACCAAAGAACAACTTTTTAAAAAGGCATCAGCTTTATCACAAAACAAATATTTGCAAATTATTTTTCTGATAGCCTCTAGCGTTCATTTCACTTTCTTACCTTCTATATTTATAGCATATTCACACATTGAGTATTTTAAATTCCTTCATGAATCCACAACAGAAAATCCTTCCCTCTCACTTCTCCCAGACATCTAATTAGTGTTTTCTGTCACAACAGCATGTTTTTTGTGGCGTACAATTGCACACTTTTTTTGTACTGGAAGTGGTGATTTAACAGGAGGAATTGTGTAAGCCCACTCTATGGACTTACTTCAAGGCTGGGTTCAGAGTGGCTGTTTCCATAATGGTCCATAATCAAATATACCTCCTAATTTCTTTTTTAAATGGAAAACCAAGTCTCTTGGAAAATAAAGAAAACCACTTCTTCTACAGAAGCACCACTTTCCTGGGAATAATTTGTTATTTGCAGGCTGGTGTTTGTTTGGTTAAGTTGCTTTTTCCAATGCCCATGGCAGCAATTCTTCTGCCTCTTGATGTGTGGAATCATTTTCTTTTAGTTAATATTTGGATGCTCCTAAGCGAGCTCATTCAACTGTGCTTTGTTTTTGAGTTGGGACCACTGAGAAATGTTGTGTACATGTGTGGTTAAGTTTAATGCCCTTTTCTTTCCTTCGAAACACCTTTTTGAAATAAATCTTAAATAAGAATAAGACTTGGATGTAGGAGGGTGACTTGAGTGTGTCATTTTGGTTTTAACCAGAAAAAAATGTTTTTAAGGCAGAACCTGTGGTAGAAAACCAGAGGCTGATTCCCAGAAATGGCTGTGGGTGAGTCTTGAGGAGGAAAGTTATCTTGCCAAGGTGGCTATTGGTATAGCCTTGAAACTCTTTTTTTCTTTTCCTGTCTGTTTTATTGAGGAATAATTCTATACCAAAAAAATTCGCAATCTTGATATGCACAATTTGTCTTGATAAAGAATTTTTCTGATTTTAGAAAAGAAACAGCACTGACCAAAATCGAACATTCTGACTCCCATCCCTTCATTTTACAGAGACCTGAGAAATAGGAAAAATAGTATTGTTCTAATCTTTTTCTCAGCTAAAACTGTCTCAGAAATAAAGACTAAAGGCGAGGCTTCTCTTCTGTGCTCTGAGGAGTTGTGAATGGAGTGGGAAGATGTACTGGTCTGTCCACTGCGTCTCCTCTGCCTGAATTGCTTCCTCATAACCCCTGCCAACCAACTGTTTACCCATTCTCTGGTCCTCATGGCATCAGGGCCAGAAGGTGCCCTTATGGTGAGGAGAGTGTTCACCGCAGGAGAGACATTAACCTTCAGCTCCCAGTGCTTGGGTTAAGGAACAAATCTTCCCCATTAGAAAGAACAAAACAAATGCTTCTCTACTTAAATTTATCAGCATGGGAGTGAAAGAAGCAAGGGACTAGCTGATAAAACCTAAGTGAAGTAAGACATAAAAGGTCTTTAATCTGATCTCTGCCTACCTGTTCAGTTGACTTTTTGATACCCCAACAGCACGAAGACGTGAGTTTTCTGCAACCATCATTTGGTCTTTCACCTCCTTGCTTTTCCTCATGCCGTTGCTGGGTACTTCCTCCAGAGAGCCTACTAGGGTCTGCATGTTTGTTTCTTCAGAATTCATATGTTGAAATCCTAACCTAAAAAGTGATGGTATTGGAAGGTGGGGTCCTTTTGGAGATGATAGGGGAGAATAAGTGCCTTTATAAAAGAGACCCGAGAAGGCTCCTTACCCTTTTACCATGTGAGGACACAGCCAGAAGATGCCATTTATGAATCAGAAATCCCTTACCAGACAGCAAATCTGTGGGTTTGATCTTGGACTTCCTAGCTTACAGAGCTGTGAGAAGTAAATTTCTGTTGTTTGAAGCTACCCAGTTTATGGTACGTTGCTATAGCAGCCCAAGTGGACTAAGACAAAGGCTGTCCTGAATCTTCTTCATTCAGTGGGCCAGATTTCCTCCTCTTTACTTCCGTTAATATCTCAATACTGCCGTTACGTTGTCTTATTGTCTTTTAATGCCTGCCTGTCTCTTGTTTAGCTCCAGGAGGGTAGGAGCTGTGCCCAAGTCATATGTGTATTCCCAGGGCTTAGACAATACTTTATAGGCACTTAATGTTGGTTGAATGAATGAATAAGACAGAACAAGAATATATAAACAGAAATGACCAACAAATTAGTTGTATTCTTTGATTTCAGGATGCCTCTCTAGCACAGGGGCTGTTATCAAGGGTGTTTAATGTAACCCACCCTGGACCTAAGAATTTAAAAGAAAATTGTCTCAAGTCTTACCACTGTCTGTACCTTATAGACTTTTAATTTTTTAATTATTTTATTTATTTATTTATTTTGAGTCAGAATCTCACTCTGTCGCCCAGGCTGGAGTGCAGTAGCACGCTCATGGCCACCCCAACCTCCACCTGCTGGGCTCAGGCTCTCTTTCCACCTCAACCTTCCAAGTAGCTGGAACCACAGGTATGCGGTGGTTCCGCATCCAGTTAATTTTTCTTGATTTATTGTAAAGATGAGGTCTCACCAAGTTGCCCAGGCTGGGTCTCGAACCCATGGGCTTAGGCAAGTCTCTCATCTCAGCCTCCCAAAGAGCTGGGACTACAGATGTGAGCCACCACACCCAGCCCAATTTTTTTTTATTTTGGAGATGTGGTGTACAAGTCAGGACTGAGTACATAAGTGGTTTATGTACAGGTGAAATTGGGCCTCCCTCTGGATCTCACTTCACCTGAATTAGGATCAGGAACCCTTCTTGATGTTTTGTGTTCCCCCTTCTCTCTCTCCCCTGGCAGTGTCCTGTTACTGCCAATCCCTTTCTTGTAGTATTATGCTAGACGCTCAGCATCCTCTTATGAGTGAGAACTGTGGCACTCAGTTCTTTGTTTCTGTGATAGATCACTGAGTTTAATAAATTCTAAATCCAAACAAGTTGCTGCAAAGTCCATAATTCTGTCCTTCTTTATGGCTCTGTAATATTCCATTGTGTATATGTACCACTTTTTTTTTACTCCAGTCCACTTTCGATGGGCAGCACAGTTGGTTCCATGTTTTTCTATTGTGAATAGTGCTGCAATAAACATGCGTGCACAGTTATCTTATTTGTAGAATGGTTTGAGTTTCTCCAGGTATATTCCCAGAAGAGGGATTGCTAGGTAGTACGGAAGGTCAATTTCTAGTTCTTTTCCATTGAGGTTGAACTAGTTTGCACTCCCATCAACAGTGTAGAAGCATTCCCTTTTCTACACATCCTCTCCGGCAACTATTATCTTTTGTTTTATTAATGATGGCCATTCTTACCGGAGTTAGGTGGTATCTCAGTGTGGTTTTGATTTGCGTTTCTCTGATGACTAGTGAGACTGATAATTTTTTCATGTATCTGTTGGCTGTTCATATGTCTTCTTTTGAGAAGTGTCTGGTCATGTCTTTTGCCCACTTTTTAATGGTACTATTTGTTTTTTTCCTTTCACCACGTTTGGGTTCCTTGTAGATCCTGGATGTTAGGTCTTTCTCAGATATATAGTTGGCAAATATTTTTTTCCCATTCGGTGGGCTATCCCTCCACTCTCTTGATGGTTTCTTTTGGTTTGTGGAAACTTTTGTTTGATGAGGTCCCACTTGTCTATCTTACCTCTTATGGCATGGCCATTTAGGGTTTTGACCAGAAATTGGTTGCCTACTCTGATTCCCATAAGAGTGTCTTTTTTTTTTTTGAGTTGGAGTCTCACTCTGTCGTCCAGACTGGAGTACAGTGGCCGCTCCCGGCCACCACAGCCTCGACCTGCTGGGCTCCGGTGATCCTTCCACCTCAGCCTTTCAAGTAGCCGGAATTACAGGCATGCACTACCACACCCGGTTGATTTTTTGATTTATTGTAGAGATGAGGTCTCACTGCCCAGGCGGGTCTTGAACCCGTGGGCTCAGGCAATCCACTCACCTCAGCCTCCCAAAGGTGCGGGATTACAGGCTGAGCCACCGAGCCCAGCTAAGAGTGTCTTATAGGAACTTAAGACCTGCATTTTCTAAGATTCTTATAGTTTGAGGTTTTACGTTTAGGTCTTTGATCCCTTTGGAATTGATTTTTGTGTATGGTTATAAGTAGGGGTCCTATTTTATTCTTCTGCATGTGGTCAGCCAGTTTCCCCAGAACCATTTACTGAAAAAGTTCTTCTTTCCCCAGTGGTTGTTGGTGGAGGCTTTGTCGAAGATGAGAAATTTAGGTTTTGCTTCTGGAATCTCTGTCCTGTTCCATTGGTCTATATACCTGTTCTTGTACCAATACCAGACAGTTTTGAATCTTGTGGACTTTAAGTCAGGTTGAACTGAGTTAATTGTACTAAGCTACGTAAGTACTAAGCTAATTATTATCTTATTTTATTTTTTCCCAGCTTTTGAGTGCAATTATTTAATGTTCAGTGTGCTCAAGCCAAGACCTTCAATTTGGCAGTTAATAATCTAGTTACATAATTGTTTTATTTCCATATTGTTTGATCTACCTCCCCTACCCATTCACTGCTTATGTTAGGGATTTTCTTTAGTTTTTTTCTTAACACCTCTACAGTCTGTTGTTTGGGACTCAAACGATGCCTGTGGATACTAATGTTAAATTCATGTTCTTTTTTTCTTTTTCATGTGTTTCTAAGATTTTAAAACTTGATTTTAACTTTCTGTCGCTACCCCTCAATAAACCAAATCTTCTTATCAGGCAAGAACAATGCCACTTTTATGGCTTCAGATATCACATGCAATAGTAATATTGATAATTAACATTTATTGAGTGCTTCCTGTACACTATGCACTGTGCTAGATAATTTAAAGATTTCAGCTCATCTAAAACCTTTTCACTATAGGCCGGGTGTGGTGGCTCACACCTGTAATCCCAGTTCTTTGGGCAATCAAGGGGGAGGGATTGCTTGAACCCAGGAGTTCAAGACCAGCCTGGGTAATGAAGTGAGAC
The DNA here is from genome assembly GCA_027257055.1 of Cephalopachus bancanus. Classification (NCBI taxonomy): domain Eukaryota; kingdom Metazoa; phylum Chordata; class Mammalia; order Primates; family Tarsiidae; genus Cephalopachus; species Cephalopachus bancanus. Next base: position 8,594,572 of record JAPVLO010000057.1, read on the forward strand.
CTTGTCTCTACAAAAAATTAAAACAATTAGCGGGGGGAAGTGTGATTGTGCAACTGCACTCCAGCCTGGGGGACAGAGTGAGACCCAGATTCAAAAATAAATAAAGTCTTCTCACTATAGACACCAATAAATCTGAAACCTAAACCCACCTTCCTATACTTTTAGTTGCCGCCATGTGGATACCTCTCAGGTGTCTCCACCTCTACCTACACCCCCGAGGAGCACAGGCTGTAGAACAGGGCAGCTGTAGCTCAAATCTCTGTTAACAACTAGCCGTGTGATGTTGGAGGAAGCATCTTAAGGTTTTGGCATCTCATTTTCTTCATCTATAAGACGAGACCAGGTGCGGCGGCTCACATCTGTAATCCCAGCATTTTGGGAGGCTAAGACAGGAGGTATACTCGAAAACAGGAGTTCAAGCTTGCAGTGAGCTATGATCACATCACCACACTGGGTGACAGAGCAAGACCCTGGCTCTTAAAAAGAAATCCTAAGGTTGCAAGAAAGACTATTTAAAAAAATCTGTCACCATTTCAGTGATTTATCTGTGGGAATCACTGTCATCATTGATGAAAATAATTGCAAAGAAAATACCAAAATAAATTATATTTGAAAGCTGCTGGAAGTCTGCAAGTTATCCATGAATGCTGATTTCAGTCATCCAAAAAGTTTCCTTGTTCTCAGTGACTTTGTAGTACTTAACAGAAAGTACTTAATGAACATATAAAATAAATTTGTTGTTATCTATTCTAGACATATTGAGGTTGCACAGTAAGATTTATCTTTAAAAAGTTTCCACTGCCTAACAAATTAAAAACAGTGGTATCTAAAGTCTTTTCCAGCTCTAACATGCATAATGTTTTCTATTTTTATATGCCATTGAAAGGAAAACTAGCTCCTGATTGCATGTAAATGGTGCAATGCAAATAATTGTTTTCTTTCATAGAAAAGTTAAGTTACACTAGGAAAACTATTGCATGATGTGCTTCCCTAACTTGTCTTATATCAATTATTTTAGAAATTTCTAGAGACTTGAAATCTCCAGAGATATTTACTGGCTGAAAATCCACACTAATAATTTCTGCAGCTTCTTTGATGCTTGCAAGTGAAACATGCTTTTGCTTGTTCATAATTAAACTAATCTCTGCCACCTTAACTATATAGTCAGGTCAGGAGTCTGTTTAATTAAAGAATCACAAGCTTTCCAAGGACCAACATTGATGGTCTCCTGCTTCAGATTGCTTCTTGATTAGGTTTGGACTTCTGCTTGAGGACCTCCGGGTTCCTCTGCCACTTCTTTAATGAAGTCGACCCCTACCTACCTCACTCAGGGGCCTGAAATGTATAGCCTTGGACCTGAAATGTATAGCCAGGCAATCCTGCCCTATACTAGGGGGGCCCAAAAAAACCCGGAATTATCTTTCTTTTTCTTTTTTCTTTTTTTCTGAGCAGACTTTCCCTGCTAGGTAAGTGTTCTAGGAACCCAATGGCATTAGTATACCAGCTAACGTTGCTATGAGAGACTGTTTGGTTTCAGTAAAATTTTTTTTGGAGATTCATTCAACTTTTTTGCCCATTTCATGATGGCTGATTTATGAGCGCGCCTGCCCATATCACGCTGAGTGTTTACCAATTTTTGACCAAAATTGGCTTGACTCCTGTGCCCCACCATCCCTGTTCACCTGATCTCAGCCCGAGCAACATTTTTTTGGTTTGTGTCTTGGGATGAAAAAAGTCCTCAAAGGGAAACATTTTGCCTATGTAGAAGAGGTGGAACCAAAAACGGCAGAAGCACTAAAAGGCTTAAAACTGACGAGTTCAAAAACTGTTTTGAGCAGTGGAAAATGAGTCTCAGTAGGTGTATTGCATCAAACAGAGAGTACTTTGAAGGTGACTGAAGTGTAAAAACATAAGAATAAATAAATTCCGGGTTTTTGGGGGTCCCCCCTTGAATTTGATATTGCTAAGGCTGGAAGCACTCTGGCTTTTGTTTTCAGGGTTGAAACTTGAAATGAAGATCATAATTCCTATTCCCATGAGTGCTGGCAGTGACTGCGGGGTTACTAAGGAAGCAGCCACAGACCAGCATGTGATGGGAGAAATAAACTCACGTGACTCTGTTTGCCTTGCTTGGATGAAGCCTTACACAAAGGTGAGCTTCACTGGAGAGTCCTGGGGTAGGACTAGGCTCCTGAATTCATCACTGTCCTCTGCTGGGTCAGCATAGGTGTCCTGGAAGCACAGTGGGGACTTCTGATGAACAGTGTTAGCCTTCGCGCTCTGAGGAAGGGGAGACCACGGGACTAATCCTCATTTCACCTGCATGTAACTAGCCAGTGACTATGGTTTGCTCGGTTTGACATCTTCTTAGAATGAAGTCAGTCACATCTGTGAGATCCGCCAGATGTGAGTTCTACTCAATTTGGTAAATTTGCCAAAAAATACCATTTGGGGTCTGAAAGCAGGTACTTTTAGATCAGAGACATGAGAAGACAAAAAGTTTTCAGAATACTGAAAAAGGCTTTGGTAACTGTGAGATGATTCATTTAAGGCTGATTTCATTTAAGGTTGATTGTGTATGTCAAAGCAAACCCAAGGAAGTCCATTTTTTAAAATTCCCTTAGAAATGACTATTGTTTCTATGACTATTAGTCTTTAATGTGCAGAACAGTGTGGAGCTGGGACAGGGAGACTTGGAGACTCATTTGCTTTAGCTACCAAGTGTGACTTTTTATGTCCCCAGTGTTACTTCTCGTGCTATTTTTTCCATAATTCCTCATTTTCTCATTATTCCCTTCTGCTTATTGTCAGTCTTTGTTCTTTTTAACCTACACCTCTATTTTATTTTTTGTCCAATTCTCTGCAAAGAAGGACAAACGTGGAATGCCACAGGAGAAAACAATTTAAGGCTATGAAGTATGTGTTTGATCTACATGTTCTTTGGACAAAGAGTAGAAAAGTCAGATAAGAATAAAGAGAAAGTCTAAATCACCCTGCTTGTCCCCTCCTTACTGAGTGCCTGAAAGCTGACCTGCACCCAAAGACTGCTTGCCTTCTGACTTTCCCTTGAGTTTTGCCTGTGTGAGTGGGGTTGGGTCATTTACTCTCCCTACTTCCTCCCTGTGGAGTTACTGCCAGTGGCCTGTGTGCCTTGACTGAAGGACATGGCTCCTGTCCAGCAACTTTATCATCATTGTTCTCTCTCTACAGGTTCAGGAAACCACTCTCTCCCCAGTCCCTACTGGCCTAGGCTGCTGATGGAGTCAACCCTGTGAGCCCCTATCATCTGTCACCCATACCTAGCAAACAGTCCCTTAAGACACTTTCCTCAGATTACTCAAGTTTAAGAGTGCCATCTGTTTTCTGCTAAAACCCAGGGTGGCACCGCCATAAGCACTATCCAGAGAAAAGCATGGGTAAACATGTAGGAGTATTTCCTTGGATACCTTTATTTATGATCCTATGTCCGGACAGCAGACTTAGCATAATTCTGTGTGTGCATCTTTGTTTCTTAATTCCCCCACCCACCATGCCCCACTTATAATGACCTGTGAGAGTAATCCTCTATTATCAAAATCTTCCATGACCCACAGAATGATTTTTATTGACTACATTTTATTTCATCATATAACCAAATTATATAACTGATACAACTGAATTTACTTAAAGATTTAGAAGCAGCTTTGAGATCTAACTTCTTTTCGTCCCTCAAACTTAGTTGCTCCCTATTTCTTATATGTATTTATTTGATAGTTCAACATTATAAAGACAGAGGATTTGCGTGGGTCAGTGTGTCACACTGGAACACCCAGACTGGGCACAATCGCAAGTCGAGTCACCTCATAGACAAGTAAGCCTCTTTATGTTTTGGTTTCACTCACCTCGGTGGTTAAGTGACTTCTCCAAGTTCCCATCCTAGCAAACTGCAGAGCCAGAACTGGGCTCTATGACTACTGTCTCTAAATCCAGTGTTTATCTACTCCAAGATGTGTTTACCAATGTATACAACTCAATTTATTTTTATTTATTTATTTAAAAAATTATTTTTTTTTTTTTAGTAGGAATCTCATTCTATTGCCTAGGCTGGAGCGCAATGGCATGCTCACAGCCACCGAAGCCTCGACCTGCTGGCTTGGAAACCACAGTTGTAAGTCAAAGGATAATGTCAATTTTTACAAATTTATGGTTCCAAAGAAATAAGCTATCAATCCATGAAAAGACATAGAAGAAACTTAAGTGCACATTACTGAATGAAAGTAATGTGTACATACTAAAAGAAATCTGGGCCAGGCTCAGTGGCTCAACCTGCAATCCCAGCACTTTGGAAGACTGAGGCGAGTGGATTGCCTGAGCCCGAGGATTTGAGACCAGCCTGGGCAACTCGGTTAGACCTCATCTCTACAATAAAAAAAAAAAAAAAAAATTAGCTGGGTGTGGTAGTGCGTGCCTATAGTTCTGGCTACTTGGAAGGCTGAGGCGGAAGGATCGCTGGAGCCCGGCAGGTCCACACTGGGGTGACCATGAGTGGGCAGCAGAGTGAGACTCCAATTCAAAAAAAAGAAATATGACATTCTGGACAAGGCAAAGCTATGGAGACAGTAGAATGATCAGTGGTTTCCATGAGCTGAGGGGAGGAGGGTTGAATGGCGGATCCCAGGATTTTTAGGGCAATGAAACTACTCCCTGTGATACTATAATGGTGGGCACAAGTCATTACACATTAATAAAAATCTACAGGATGTACAGCACTCTTCTCAATTTTGCTGTGAACTTAAAACTGCTTTAAACAATATGGTTTATGTTTTTTATGTATGGTTTCTTCTACATTGGTACACTATTAATTTTCAGTGCCAACAGATTTGCTGTGTCTAACTCTAGTTTTTTTATTTAAGAAAAATGACTAGCTTTTCTCTTTTATTACGAATGGCTGTACTAAACTGACATTCCCATCCCAGGGGCTTTCTCACTGGACACCAGTTTTTCTGTGGCTATTTTAAAGCAGCATCAGCTTTAATATTCAGATACTGTGGACACATAATAAATAATCCCGTGCCTTTGGGAGGCTGAGGTGAGTGGATTGCCTGAGCCTGCAGGTTCGAGACCTGCCTGGGCAACTTGGTATGACCTCATCTCTACAATAAATAAAAAAATGAGCCGGGTATGGCACATGCCTGTAGTTCCAGCTACTCGGAAGGCTGAGGCAGAAGGATCGCTGGAGCCCAGCAGGTCGGGAGCGGCCACTGCACTCCAGTCTGGGCGACAGAGTGAGACTCCAACTCAAAAAAAATTAAAAAAAAATAAATTACAAAATATCTTTAACCCTGAGAATGTTTTTCTGCTGACGAGTTTCACACCTGAGTCTTTTTTCTTTTTTAATTTTTTAAATTTTTATTATGGTTTTTTTTTTTTAGATTCAAAGGGTACATGTGCAGGTTTGTTACCTAGGTATCTTGCTTGATGTTGAGGCTTGAGCCTCTATTGAGCTCATCACCAAGGGGATGGACATGGTACCCAGTGGGTAGTTTTCAACCTTTACCCAACTCCTGCTTTCCCTTCCCTTTTGTAGTGTCACAGTGTCTGTTGTTTCTATCCTGTGCCCAGACACCTGAGCCTTGTCGTGAACATATAAGAGATCATTTTTATTTAAAGTCCTGGAGATTTAAAGGAATAAACTATAAGCTTAATTTGAGACTTTCAAAATCCTAAGATCTATCCAGGCATCCATCTTGACAGAATGATTGTATCCCTTCCAGAATTAGGTGCATAATGCCGCCTTGAGTTAATATAACTCTTTCCATTCCAGTGTACACTGTGTATATCTTTTCCTCACTATATCAACTTGCACAGAAACTTAAAGCTCAGAATGTTGATATTCCCACGCGTTAATTTCTTTTTGTCTAAACAGTATAAGGAAATATTCTTCATTAGAAAAGATCACAATGGACATATGTGGATAGGCTTCCCTGTTGGTTGCTCAAAAACTGGATGTTTACCAAATAGCAAACAAGAGTCTGTATGAACATGTATTTTCTGAGATGAGTGATTTGAAAAATGCAGGCCGGGCTCGGTGGCTCAGCCTGTAATCCCGTGCCTTTGGGAGGCTGAGGTGAGTGGATTGCCTGAGCCCGCGGGTTCGAGACCCGCCTGGGCAGCGAGACCTCATCTCTACAATAAATCAAAAAATCAGCCGGGCGTGGTAGCGCGCGCCTGTAGTTCCAGCTACTCGGAAGACTGAGGCGGAAGGATCGCCGGAGCCCAGCAGGTGGAGGCTGCAGTGGCCGGGAGCGGCCACTGCACTCCAGTCTGGGCAACAGAGTGAGACTCCAACTCAAAAAAAAAAAAAAAAAAAATGCATAAGAGATCAATGACTAATTTGTGATGTGTGAATCCTATTGATGATGTGTGTACGGACCAGTCATGCTTTCCAGAGTCTCCTTCCTGTTGATTAGGGATTTTGGCATGATGCTCTGGAAATTTAGTCACTTCCTTGTCTGTAAGATCAGGTCTTCCTGGGCACAGAGTTTTGTTTTACCCTTTGCCCTCTGAGGAAGATATACAGGCAGCTCTTGTTACTTACACTAAAGGGGGTGGGAGGAAGAAAGATGTAGATTTGATACAATTGGATAATCGTAAAGTAATTTCTTTGGGGTTTAGAATTATTGTTTATTTTTGGATAGTAGATATATTTTTTAACAGCATTTTTTGGGGGACCAGCTAGGAAATTAATTTATATTACTTAAGTACACAGTAGTAAAAGATGTCAGAGGCATTTTTGAAGCATGCAAAATAGCAGGAGAAGAGAATGAGATTGAAATTTTGCTATGGATATGGTCATGTTAGTCTATATACTTAGATACTGTAGTTCTGCAATATTTACTCACAATACTGACTTTTAAAAAGTTGTATACTGGACAGGTGTGGTGGCTCAAGTCTGTAATCTCAGCACTTTGGTAAGCTGAGGCAAAAGGATTGCCTGAGACCAGGAGTTTGAGACCAGCCTGGGCAACTTGGTGAGACCTTGTCTCTACAATAAATCAAAAAGTTAGCCAGGTGTGGTGGCACGCACCTGTAGTTCCAGCTATTTGGAAGGCTGAGACAGAATGATTGCCTGAACCCAACAGGTCAAGCCTGCGGTGGCCATGAGCATGCCACTGCACTCCAGCCTGGGCAACAGAGTGAGACTCCAACTCAAAAAATAAAAAAAATATAAAAAGTTGTACACTACATGATATATGAATTTATATATGAATATATGAATTTTATACATGTGTATTTAACATACATATATTGTACCACTTTATATATTATGATATAATATACCATATACTATCATTACGATATGCCATATATGTATATATTATATTCCTTTATATGCTATTATATACACTAGCCTATATAGTATATAATAACATACCAAAGAATAAAGTCAATGATTGCATTTCTTTATATATTGTTGCATGTTATATAATAATATATAAAAGAATAAATTAAACAGGGCTCTGGTTCTGCCAACAAATTACAGTATGACCATTGTGGGCTACACCTAGTGTGATCAGTCGTCATCCCTGTTTACCTGGGACTGAAAAATTTCCAGGGGTGTGGGACTTTCAGTTTTTGTGGTTTTTTTTTTTTTTTGAGTTGGAGTCTCACTCAGTCGCCCAGACTGGAGTGCAGTGGCCGCTCCCGGCCACCGCAACCTCGACCTGCTGGGCTCCGACGATCCTTCCGCCTCAGCCTTCCAAGTAGCCGGAATTACAGGCATGCGCTACCACGCCCAGCTGATTTTTTGATTTATTGTAGAGATGAGGTCTTGCTGCCCAGGCGGGTCTCGAACCCACGGGCTCAGGCGATCCACTCACCTCAGCCTCCCAAAGGCGCGGGATTACAGGTTGAGCCACCGAGCCCGGCGGGACTTTCAGTTTTAAGACCAGGATAAGTTGTTCATCTCAGCTCAGGGTAGCCAAGGATGAGGGAGAGGGATTTTTCCTGGTGGCCCAGGCCAAGTAGATATTGCAAAAATATAGTGAGCAAAATAGTGAGTCAAGAAAGGGCCAGAGCAGAGTTGAGAAAGGCTGAATTAATAGCCAACTCTAAGTTTTAGACTATGAGGGGTGTCTTTGTGTGGAGTCAAATGAAATTAGAACAAGCTAGGCCCATAATAGGTGGATAATGAGGAGTGTCTCTCCCAGGAATTCTAGAAGAGTTGGTTGGTTGCTATAAGGATCTTCTCATTTGGTTCTCTCTGCTGCAGGGACAGCCTGTCCTGGGTACTCAAGGAGCCAGCAGAGAAGTCAGCACTTTCTATAAATAAAACTCTACATGTAAGTCAGAGGAATGGGTTCTTTCCATCTTATACAAGGGATAAAGTAAACTTTCTAATGAATAACTCTAGTTTCTTATTTTTGTTCTATTCTTCATTTTTCATTTTTGAGTATTTTATCTTATGAATCTACAAGAGAATTGGGTGGTATTACATGACACTCAAAAATGTTTTTTTCCCTAAAAATTTCCTTCCTATGGATGAAGATGATTTGACAGTCCGTGATTTTGCTGTACTCCTCCATGAGAAGAGAGGCCCAAGTCTCTGTCTGGACCTAAAAGGGAGGATTCTTGTCCAATCCCAATGGAGCATGTGTCTCTCTCTCCATCTGCGGGCAGGAGAGATACTGCCCTGAACTCATGGTATATTTACTTAGTGTACTACATACATTAACTAATTTAAAATTTACAAAGTGAAGATATTTGAATACAGAGAAAATAGGGATAGGAAAAAGATGATAAATCCAGGAGTGAATCCACAAAATGCCTGCTGAGCAGGTCTGTAGAGAGATGGACAACGGCCACAAGTTGGTTTTGTGCCCAGATAGAAACATAGTCTATTACATGAGTCAGTGTCCATAAGATAAAACAAACCAATGACAGAAGAGAAGCATGATGCTTCTTTTTACCAAGGAAAGAGGGCAGTTTTTCCAGTGGTTCTTCATAAGGAGGATACTTTGAAGCCGGGCTCGGTGGCTCAGCCTGCAATTCCAGTGCTTTGGGAAGCTGAGGTGAGTGGATTGCCTGAGCCCGCGGGTTCGAGACCCACCTGGGCAACTTGGTGAGACCTCATCTCTACAATAAATCAAAAATTAGCCGAGCGTGGTAGCTCACACCTGTAGTTCCAGCTACTTGGAAGGCTGAGGTGGAAGGATTGCCGGAGCCCAGCAGGTCGAGGCTGCAGTGGCCGGAAGTCCAGTCTGGGTGACAGTGAGACTCCAACTCAAAAAAAGAAAAGAAAAAAAAGGATGATACTTTGAAATGTAAAGAGCCACATTCTCAACAGTACCTTGATGGGAGTTTCATAGAAGTGCTTCCCATAAGGTTGCTCAGATAAAGGCTGGTGGCAGAACTCCATAACTCAGTTCAACAAAAAGTCCTATATTAAAATCTTTACAGAACAAAGGTGTGAATACATACACATATATTTAAAAATAAAAATAAATGAAAGTCATCAAAAGATGGGAAGAACTAAATGAGACAGTCTAGGTATAAAGAGCTCTACTGGCCTGGAACAATCCAAAGACAGATTTTAGAGTAGGCAGAGGAATGTCTGGATTTTCTATCCTTCAGGCAATTCTCCATACTGATGTTTCCCAGGCAAACTTTTGAAGTATTGAAAGCAATGAGTTTGATGGGATTCTGCCTGACACATTCACTCTGCTCTGCTATGTGCCCAGAACCCATCAGATAGAATTCCTCATGTGAATGTTGAAAATTTGAATACGAATGCCACCTAAACATAAGCCAGCCTGCCTTTTCTTGGAGGTGGGCCAAGGAATGGTTGTGGCAGTGCAAAAGCCCTTCTAACAACTCTAGTTCTGCCCTAAAACATGATGGAATGGAGGGCCCCAACATTCCATATCTGTAGAATAGCATGGTGAAAACTTAAATATGCAGAAAGTTAAGCTTTTTTTGAGTTCTCTGGGTCCATGGAAAATAGGTTCTTTTTTGACCAGGCCTCTGATGCATCTCTTTGGATCCATCTCTTTTAACACTGTTTTTCTCAAAATCACCTCAGAATGGTACTTGGAGCCTCTGTGTAAATTACTTCCTAACTTTTACTTCAGTTATTCAGTGAATGTTCCCAACACTGAGTGGCTTGGCCTATATTTTCCATAGATTTCTCTCCCTTTTTGCTTTCTTTCTTTCTTTTCATCCTTTATTCCTTCCCTCCTCCCTTCCTTTCTTTTGTTTGCCTGCCTTTTCCCCACTTTAATTAATATCTAAATTCACAAACTCTCAGAGCTTTTAAGTAAAACTCCGTTAAGTAAAACTCTATATAATGGTCACCTACAGCTTGACTGATCTAATGATCCAGAGCTCCAATTTCTCATGAGTTTCACTATATATCTTTATTAACATTTCAGGCCCATATTTTTGAATAACTGTTTTCTAATAAACACACATGAGTATAAATATGATTGCTTATATTTTTTTATTTCAGCCAAATTACTCTGATTTCAACCAATCTGAAGACATCCCCAGATAAGTGGTTTGGGGCAAGATGGGAGGGAAGGGTGGTAAACTCAGTTTTTTACTATAGCTTGACCTTGACAAATTTCAGAAGGAGACTTGGGCAGCACAGGAGTCATATGCCCCTGTTAGTATCTTGGTTCACTTATTGTACACAATCTCTTATTGATCTTTCTAATGTTTTTGTAATCTACGCTAGCTGTGGTGGCTCATGCCTGTAATCCCAGCACTTTGGGAGGTGGAGGCAAGAGGACTGCCTGAGCCCATGAGTTTGAGATCAGCCTGGGCAACTTGGTGAGACCTCATCTCTACAATAAATCAAAACAATTAGCTGGGTGTGGTGGCGCACACCTCTGGGTTAAGCTACTTGGAAGGCTGAGGAGGAAAAAGAATCGCCTGAGCCCAGCAGGTCAAGGCCATGAGCATGCCATTGCACTCCAATTTGGGTGACAGGGTGAGACCTGACTCAAAAAAAGAAAAACTGTCCACCAAATATCTATTGTTCTGTTGATAACCTTGAAGCTGACCTCTTTCCTATTAAAAAAATTAGCATTTGGCACCTTTATGAATATATAAAACTAAAATGTCATTTTCCACTTAAACAAATGTTTTTACTTCTTTGGCATCTCAAGCTACTCTTTTTTAAAAACTCGTGTGTCCTTGGGTCGTCATTCATGCTGGCTCTTAAATATCAAGCTTTCGGCATTTGTCCTCTTAGAGACTGTCATGAGACTGAACTATAGTACTTGGACGTGATTAGTGTTTACCACTTTACAACTGTTCTGATAGTTTATCACCTGCTCTGCTACAGCTTGTTCAGTAAATTCAGGTATTTAGTATCTGACTCTGAGTAAAAATGTTCCAAAGTGTTTTAGCAACCAAAAAAAGCACTCAATGAGGAAGAAGTTCAAATGACTTGCTTGTGGTTATGGTTGTCAAGGAAACCATTTCCTTATATAGTGTTTGACAACAGCCATGTGTTTTAAAGACCATGAAAGCAAAGCTTGCCCAGAACCATGGAGAAGAATGCACATAATGAAATGAGCCACAAGTCAAATAGAAGTTATGAGAATGCCTTACATGCAAAATGCTAGCTATTAATTGATGTGATATTTTATAATATAGAAATAAAAATTTAAAAATAAAATATGGAAATAAAACTCAAGAGAGATGTTCTAAAGTATGACAGAATAGGAGTGGGGCTAAAATGTCCTTGTTGAAGCAAGTTCAAATTTTCCCTATGTTTTCAAAATATACTGTGTGCATTTTTAGGGGAGTTGTTTAATTAAAGACTATTTCATCTTTGCCATACACAGATTCATGGAATGGAATTTTATAAACAGATTGATAACATCATCAGTGGGAGATCTGAATACATCCCCCCACAATAGACTCTGCTGTTAGAGCTTGCAAGTACTGCAAGAAATGAAGAGCTTATTTCTGGAGTTTGTCCAGTTTATGCTAGGTTTTGCTTTAAAAGGGAAGAAGTGAGTTGTGGTGCATAGATTCTTATGAAGGAAAAAGGATCCTAAAATGTTGAAAATGGATAAAGTCTATTTCTTAAGCTCTTTCTCAAGGTCTGTATATGCAGAACAAGACCCCAAGGAAGGAAAAATGTTGTTGGTTTGGCATTGCAGCTTTGGATTCTGAAATTTTCGATTTTCATTTATGGAATGGAAGACACAAGCTATGAAAAAATGTGGAGAAAACTGAACTCTAAGGCATATGATTCTATGGAGAAAAGGGAGTAAATTGAGCCTAGTCTGAAGCTACCCAAATTATGTAAAAAAGGAACATGTGATTTAAAAGATATATGATTTGAAATGTTGGAAGTCAGATGAAAGTCCAACTGGAAGAGATAATTTCAGAAAAGATTCTAATGTCTGGAACAAGTTATATCTTGCTTGAGCAATTTATTTCTCTATTTTATCAATTATTAGGTTGATTATTTATGTAAAAAAAATTGAGTTTACCCTTTTCTCCTCCTTGTCTTTATTGTGTACACATGACTACAACATATGACATAGGAAAATGTTCACTTTTTTTTCTTTACAATTTACCACAAAGGACATGTTGTTTGGGTGACTTATAGTGTTTAAAGACAGATCCAACTCTCTACTGGCTATCGCCTCACATTTAAGTATCACTTATTTCTAAAGACTATAAAACATTTATCTTAAATGCCTCTTACATATTATTCCATTAGTATTTTAGTACAGAATATGTTTGGGAGGCCAAGGCAAGAGGATCACTTGAGGCCAGGAGTTCGAGATCAGCTTGGGCAACAAAGTAAGACTCTGCTGTCTCTACTGTAAAAAAAAAAAAGTGTGGTGGCACATGGCTGTAGTGTCAGCTACTTGAGACTCTGAAGTGAGTGGATTGTTTGAGACCAGGAGCTTGAAGCTGTAATGAGCTATGATCACCATTGCACTCCAGCCTGGGCGACAGTGAGAACCTGTCTCTAAAATAAAGTAATAATACAGAATAGGAAAAAGCAAAACGTAATTAATATATTTTAAGGACAAGATGACTAACCTCATTAAAGAGAAGTACATTTTAAAAAAGGTAGGTGGGAAATGAACTGGAGGAGAATACGGCATCATAAAATAACTTCAGATCACTGTGGCATTTAAGTCAGTATGAAAAGGACTTAACCCGGTGCTCAGCATGTAGGTGATTACTTTTTCATCTTTCAATAATTCTCTGCCTGGCCAACCACAATTTTCAGATTTCTTATCTATGTTCTCTTAGAGCTCCCATTTTTGAATTAGTCAGTCTCAAAGCATGACAATGACCAAAATGTTGACAAATCTGGAAATCACATTATATGAGAACTAGTTAAAAGGGGAACATGCATTTGAAGGATTGTCACCTACAAGGGGAATACTCTGTATGACTTTCATGGATCCAACTATGACCAGTGGGCGGAAGGTGTAACATAGTAGATATTTAAGTGCTCCGAGTTGTTAAAATAGACCAGACTACTTTCAGATATAGAAAACTCACTGTTTTTCTTTGGACTCTAGAGTTTTCACTGCATCGACTATCTCCAATGGCATTTCCCCACAGAATGGACATTCTCATGTCTCTTCCTTTAATCCAGGCTCTTCTCCTCCTAATCACATTATTCATTCATTCCTTCTAAGTGAGAAACAAGCACCAGGTCCTGTGGATTTGATCTCTTTGCTGCTTCTTGAGCACTTCCTCTTCTTTATTTATTTTATTTTTTGAGTCGGAGTCTCACTCTGTCACCCAGGCTGGAGTGCAACAGCATGCTCATAGCCACAGCAGCCTCGACCTGCTGGGTTCAGGCGATCCTTCCCCTTCAACCTTCCAAGTAGCTGAAACGACAGGCATGTGCCACCATAACCGGCTAATTTTTTGATTTATTGTAGAGATGAGGTCTCTCCATATTGTCTCGAACCCATGGACTCAGGTAATCCTCTTGCTTCCATCTCCCAAAGTGCTGGAATTACAGGCATGAGCCACCATGCCCAGCCGAGCCCTTTCTCTTCTTTCCATCTTGCTGCTACTCCATCTATGATGCTACTCCATCATTTATTTTTTATAGCTGGTTAACCAGCACAATAGCTGGTTCTCAGTAAATACATACTGAATGGACATACGACCATCAGCAATTTACTATGAGGTTATTTTTGCCTTGAGTGGTAGGCTGGTTTATTCATTTATTAAATATGTTTTGAGCATCTACTATGTGCTTTGGGACTATATGGATGGATAAGACATAGTAATTTTCTCCCAAAGCTCATAGACTAAGTAGAAGGAAAATATGTAGACGAAAATGGACTTTGTTCAGGCAACGTTATGAAAATAAATACATACCTGATCAACTTAATTGGAGTGACAGAATATTGGATATCTACCACTTGGCAAGAGTTCTGCAACCAGATCAGCCAGGTGTTGTTTGTGAGGCTAAGGGCAGGGCTGGGTATCATGGGGCGAAAGGTAGCTCCTTTTGGGGCTGCAAGAGAACACCCAGATCTTAAGAGATGAGCCAAGCAAGGTCATGAGGAAACGCCACGGCTCTGATTCTGACTGTCAACCTTTCCTTGTTAGGGGTCATCTTTCCTTCATCTAGAGATTCTCGTGTTTTCATTTTTCTCTTTGGGTCTCATCTCTTTCCACATCAGACTCTGTTCCACAGTGATTTACCATCGAACTGTTTACTTCTTAGAATTGGAGTGCATATATAGTTATGGAGCTTTTGGGTTTTCAGTCGGCAATTATTTAAAGTTCAGACTTTCTGCTTGGCTTCACAAATATAGTTAGCTATTATATGATTACCTAGTTACTTATTTTCCTATTTTCAATTTTATGAACCCAAGTAAATGCACAAAAATGCCTCCTCCAATGTTCTGTTTTCTGTTAACCACTTCATTGGAAATGCTTGTAAATGCCTTTTCCTTCCCTGCACCAAATGTTCTAGTCCAAGTGTTCTCTACAGCCTCCATGAGGGTAGTTTTATAGACCACCCTGGATTTAAGAAGGAGGAGAAAATATATTCTTGGCTGAGTGTGGCCTGGAAAACTTTCCCTCGTTACCGGAATGCCCTTCTCCCTCTAGTTATTTCTGGTTTCCAATGAATAAATGTCCCCAAGGCTATGTCCTCCTCTAACAAAATGTGATTTCGTTATTCTATCTTTTTCAGTTTCCTCCTACATGAGCAGAACGGATATTACTATTTTAACACAGGAAGAAAATTGGGGAAGTGATTTAAAGCATATGTACACGAGAAGTAGAAGAGTCAGGAGAGAGAGAGATCAGAGAGGAAATAAGATGATTAAACACGAGAAATACAGCTCGGTCTTCTTTATTTAGCAACTCAAGCTTTATTTTTCTTTCTTTTTTGCCTCAGATTTTTTTCCTTAATCTCCAATTGTTCTGATATTCAGAATGCCAGATGCTGCAATGAGCTTTGTCCCATGAACCTTGACGCCCAGCTCTGTGGTCCAAATGACATACTCCACGTATGTATATGGCAACCAGTGACACATGTAAGCCATGCGATGCTATCGCATCACATCATGGTCAAGTGAAAAGCAGGTAAAGACTAAAGTCTGTGAATGGAATCATGAAAAACACCCTCAGGTCACTTTCCAAAAGCACGTATTTGACTTTAAAAAAAAAGTCTGTGTTCTGATTTTATAATCTAGCCAGTTACTCAGCCACCAAAAATGTGCTATTTGCCAGTAATGCAAAGCTTATTTACTTTCTCAAGTGATTCCATTACTGCCTTGTTGTGACTGGGGATGTGGTAGGGTGGTATGAGGGAAAAAAACCAAACATGTTTTCAAATCGTCTCCAGCTCATATGAAAGTTCCTATGAGTCTAACAGGCATTTGTTTTGGTTGTTACTTTTCAACTCCTGAAATCTTCTGCCCAAGTGCCTGCCCTATTTGATGTTTCTTCTTCATCTTTTCCTTTCCAGTTAGAATTAAATTCTGCTGTCATTAATTCTTCACCTTCTGCATACCAAGTTCAGCATCTCTGGTGACTTCTTGTATTCGCGGGAATGGAATTGCCCTTGAGAAAATATTACCCTCAAACTTTCACAAAGGTTTAAATCCAAAACTCACTTAGACCTCTCAGGCTCAAGATCACATAGATTTTTTTTCCTCAGTAAGCAGTTCATTTCAGAGTTGAATAATATAGAATTGCGTGTTTTAGACGGCAAAGTATGACCAATTCCAGATTTATAAGAAAAAAGATTTTGACATGGATAATCTCAAACTCAAACTATATAATGAAAACTATGCAGAACATTTAAGTCAAGCATGAACTAATCATCTTTCTAAACTTATCCAATGCTTTCTGCTAACTCTTGATTATGTGGGAGTCGCTGATCTGTTTTTCCGATTCTCTGAGAGTCTTCTAAGGTCATGTTCTATCCTAGTGTTCATATTTCTGTGCCTAAACAGAAGACCAAATTCCAGACTGCCACTTCCAAAGGGGATAGGAAAGAAATTCTCCAGGTCCCTTGAATCGTGAGATCTTGGTGAAAACAGCTCTACCTTGGGTCCAATTAAGTGGCAGCTTAACTGCCTGACTTTAGAAATCTTTCTGACTTTGGTCTGTAAATTTCCTATGGCACATTCTACATGGAAACTTTTTAACTCCAGAAGACTACTGTTAAAACTGTGGAGGCAGGATTAGGACTAATCATCTTTTTTTTTTTGAGTTGGAGTCTCACTCTGTCACCCAGACTGGAGTGCAGTGGCTGCTCCCGGCCACCGCAGCCTCGACCTGCTGGGCTTCGGCGATCCTTCCACCTCAGCCTTCCAAGTAGCCGGAATTACAGACATGTGCTACCACGCCCGGCTGATTTCTTTTTTATTTATTGTAGAGATGAGGTCTCGCTGCCCAGGCGGGTCTCGAACCCATGGGCTCAGGCAATCCACTCACCTCAGCCTCCCAAAGGCGCAGGATTACAGCCTGAGCCACTGAGCCCATCTAGGACTAATTATCTTTATGTAATAAACACTGAGCACCTGCTCAGGACTTGCATGAGTTTATCGAATGGATGCATATCTCTTGTGGGAGAGGAGAGGACCCAATTTAGTTTGTCTAATTAGCTAATTAATGTGAATAGATTATTCACTCAAGGAGAGAGTGTGGCTTGAGAAAGACATTCATAACAGACACCTACTTATGAAATGGAAGGTTCTGTGTTGTACATCTGAACACAGGTGCTGAGAAGCCCACTAGAAATACCAAATTATGATCTTTGAAGCATTGGGTCCAAGGATATGCAATTTTTTATTTCAAAATTTTGCAGGAAATTTTAAGACACAACCACAGTTGGGCATTGTATTCCAACAAAAGAAAGTTTCCTAGAACAGGCTTGAGTGTAGTGCTTTCTGGATAAATGGAGAAACAATCAATGCTTATTAAACATCTGTTTGATTGAATGAATGAATAAATCAGGGTCTAGGAAGAAACTGAGTCCTTAATTACAGTTACATTCCTGCTGCTTCCATTATACCCAAGCCCAAACCTTCTTACCAGCACCACCAGTTTCTCGGCTGTCATCTGGAGGGTAAAAGGGAAGGCAGGAAGAGCAATGAGAAGACAAGCAAAAG
The DNA here is from genome assembly GCA_027257055.1 of Cephalopachus bancanus. NCBI lineage: Eukaryota > Metazoa > Chordata > Mammalia > Primates > Tarsiidae > Cephalopachus > Cephalopachus bancanus. The sequence continues at coordinate 8,612,187 of JAPVLO010000057.1, forward strand.
ATGACAATTGAAAATAACATCTCAGGATGCTCTGAGTTACATTTGGTCTCTCCCTGCTCCCAAGAAAGAGGCAGATTGACATCCCATCTCCTCCAGCCGGCTTACAGCATGTGCATGATTGAAAGTAATTTACGGCTCCTTCCTAGCCTCAGCTCTGGAGCAGAGGAGCTGACATTAAAATCGTGCATATGACAGAAATGTGGCCTTGCAGGATCCCCAGAAGAGTTCCAAATCAGATCAGCTGTCTTTCATTAATCAAAAGGTGGCTTAGCTCACTTCTCTATTTGGAATGAGCCTAGCCTTCCATCAATATGGCAGCATGGCGAGTTCATGGATAAGGTTTTAGCATGGAACTTGGTACACACTTATTATTGTAATCTCAGACTGTAAAGTGAAATCTCTCAAAGACTCAATCAACCTCGTCATTTGCAGTTCCACATTTAGAATATCTCTGTGCATTTTCTTTTATTCTTAGATTGCTCCCCTCCTTCTTCCAATGCAAATGAGTGGCTGGCTCAGTGAGTTGTGCCCTTATGTATTCAGTTGGACTGGGACAGTCTTCAAGAAAGAGCCACCAGCAGAGGGGAAAACTTGATATCCATGCCATTTAGCTAAGCACTGTTGTAAGAACTCTGAAGAACAGAAAGCCACTGAGACAGGCATTATCCTCATCTTATAGTTAAAGGAACTGAGGTTTCAAGATGTTGAAATATTTGCCTAAATGTGCATGTGTAATAGTATAGGAGAGTAGAAGGCAGCAGGCAGAAAGGTGAAAGGGAGTCTGAAGGCCGAGCGGGAGGAAATCAGCAAGGAGCAGGCAGAGTAGTGTTCTGGGCAGAAGAAATGTCCTGGAGAGAGAGAGGGAGAGGGAGAGGAGAGAGAGAGAGAGAGAGAGAGAGAGAGAGAGAGAGAGGGAGGGAGGGAGGGAGGGAGGGAGGGAGGGAGGGAGGGAGAGAGGGAGGAGAGAGAGAGAGAGAGAGAGAGAAATGAGGTGTTATTTGGAACACTAAACCATTAGCATTCAGGAGAGGAGTAGCAGAAAATTGTCCTGATGAGGTAGGGAGGATCTACCTACCTCTCCAGGGGAGCCTTGAAACACATGTTAATGAGACTGGACTCCATCCTAGGAAAGCTATATGGTTTGGGGTGCAGAAATGGCATGATGAGAGTTCGTTTTCACAAGAATTATGTCGGCTGCAGTGTAGAGAATAGAAGCAGTATGGAGGAAAGGTGACTACTTGGTAAAAATAGATAATAATGGTTTCAGGGTGGGCTGGTTAGAGCTGGATACACAACTTTGGTAGTCACCAGCATATGGCTGTCCTAAAAAGCCATTGGGTTGGATGAGATAACTAGGACAAAAGTACAGAGAGGGAAAATCAGATGGTCCAGGAGAAAAATCTGGAGGCACTTAAAGATTAAGAGATTGGGTAGAATTTGGCAAAAGAAACTAAGAAAGAACAGCCAGTAATTCTGAAGATGGAGTTACAGATAAATACATACATCAGTGTATTTATTTCACTCGATTTACTTACATCATATATCAATGTCTGGAAGCATTCTTTAACAAAATATCAAAATGAAATTATGTTTCTCAAAACCTAACACTGTGAAATAATAAAACTAAAAAAGGAAACATTTTCAAAGGAGGTGGTAACATGAACGAAATTCTTCTGGAGGGTTTAGAAAGACAAGAACAGAGAAGAGTCAATTGGACCTAGCAAAGTGGAGGTCAATAGAGTAAGAGAGTTGGAATCCAGATTGGAGTAGGCTGAAGAATCAACACTTGAATAAGCAAGTAGAGATAGCACATTTTGAATAATTATTTAATAAGGTTTGCTGTGAATGGGAAACAGAGAAATGGTGAATTTTTTGTGTGAGAATGGTACAATAGAGACACAGACACTCATCAGCATTAATTATTAATCAAGGATAGCTGATTCAGCCAATTCATTGAACTGTTTGGAAAAATCAAATGGTTTCTGCAAAACTGCCCTATGTAGACTATAAACTGCCTTAAGAATATTTTAGGAATATGATTTTTCTAGGCTTTGTAATTTTTGTTGGTCTTTCTGTGTTGGTCTTATACAGTAAATACTTGGTGATCAAGGTCCACATTGCTTTTAATTTCTTTTGTGTAGTGTTACATAAAAATTGATGTTTAATGAGTGCTTTTTTCAAAATGAATCGCTTTGGAGCTCTGATGAGTTGCTTTTCCCCCCTGAACTTCAATTTTCCCATTTTGCAAATAAATGGTGGCTGGGCAAGGTGGCTCATGCTTTTCATCCTAGCACTTTGAAAGGTCAAGGCAAGAGGATTGCCTGAGTTCAGGAGTTTGAGACCAGCCTGGGCAACATGGCAAGAACTCATCTCTACAAAAAATAAAATAAATTAACCACATGTAGTGGCATGCACCTGTAGTCCAAGCTACTTGCGAGGCTGAGGTGGAAGGATTGTCTTAGCCTAGGAGGTCGAGGCTGCAGTGAGCCGGGATCATGCCACTGCACTCCAGCCTGGGTGACAGAGACCTCAACTCAAAATTAAGTTAAATTAAATTAAATTAAAAACTAAAACCATGTAAAAATAGATAATAACGGTTTCTTCTCCAAGGCAGGGCAAAAGTTACCATTTGTAAAGGAATCAATATCAAAATCAAGGTCTATGGAAAGAAACCCAGCTTGGTTTATTTGAGTCTAAGCTTATAAAGGACCATGTCAATGCTGAAATTTCTATTATTCCTAAGTGAGGTCAAAAATCAACTTGGATCCAAGTGTCATCTATTTTCTGTAAGCCCATCCTTCCACAGAATCTGTTCCCATAAATGCTTCTGTAATAGTAACAACTCTGCTTCCTGACCCATTTCTTTTGGCTCTGCCTTTGAATAATTTTGTCAGTTAAATCCTGATTCCCTCTTTTTATTCCCGGCTTTGTCCCGAGAATGCTCAGGAATCCTGAGTCCCAGCCCAGTGTCAGTTTTGGAACACAGATTTCCTGCCTGGCTCTGCCAGTTTTTTGTGGCTTTGTTCCACGGTATCTGCAGTGGCCAACGGTGGGCATCGTGTCCTGGTGCCCTCTGATGCAGCCTGCCCTGCGCTCAGCTGTACCTTGGCAGAGATCCCTGTGTTTTGGTGTTCTCTGGGACTGTCCCTTTCAGATAAGACGTGCTTTATAAGAAATGGGTAACTGTGCTTATTTGGCAGCTGAAAAGAGTGTCTTAAAAGTCTTAGTCCTTTAAAAAAAAAATCACATTTTATAATTTTCCCAATAGTTTTATTTGCTGTGAAAAGTCACCTGAAGGTGAAGGATTGCAGGACGTTTTCTTAGGCTGTTTACTCTGCATGAAATGCCCTCCTTCTTTCTCCTTATCTGAGTACAGCCCTATCTTCAAGGTCCAGCTGAAGTCCCAGCCACTCTGTGACGGCTTCCTTATCGCCCCTGCCTTGAGGATTTACCCTTTCTCTGCACTCTGGTAACACATAAAATCTGCAGTAACTTTTTCAAACTTAGCCTGTGTTGCCTGTCTGATACGTATATGCTGTTTCCCCAGACTATCAACTTCATTCTTTTCACTCACTCATTTATTCTAAGTACAGGCTTTTGACTAAGAGCGCCTGGAATACTGTCTCCATCACTTACTGGCCGTGTGACATCGTTCAAGTCACTTTGCCATCACTATGCCTTAGACTCCTCTGTTCAATGTGATTATCGTACCTGGGTATTTTAAGGTTGTTGTGAGGGCTAAATGGAATAACACACGCGATGCGTTTAGTACAATGCCTGGCACAGAGTTAGTGTTCAATAATTGTTATCTCTCATACTCTTGTGATTTAACTACTATGTAGTTCAAATAACTGGCAAAAGAATTACGAAACAGGTAATCCTTTACAGAAATAGCTTCTGCCCTGCCAAGCCCAGCAGGAAGCCAGAGAGCAAGGGAATCCACTGAAGCACAGAAAGAAATTGTTCTTGCCTTAATGGAACTTACATTCTAAATTGATGTAGATTTAATAACACATTAGACAATTATCTATTTGAATATGACTCTCTCAAGAGGTATGGGATATTATAAAATGTCTGCCTGTCCTTGGAAGTTTTGGGAAGGATACACGAATTTAGATCTAAGAAACAACAAGTGTGAACCAGTTGCGTGTCAGGAAGAGTATTCCAGGCAAAGGGAGCAGCATGAGTGGGGACTCTGAGCTGGAGGGAGGCGTGGAGTATTTGAGGACTCAAAGGACAGCCAGTGGGGCTGGAGCACAGTGGTCGAACGAGGGGAGAGCTCCAAAAGAGACAGGCCTGGGTTTTGTGCCTGTCATTGTCTAATATCTTGTGCCAACATATGAAGGAGTTCATTCATACTTGGTAATAATTTAGTCGACACAGATGAAGCCAGTTTATCTAATTCTTTGAGGCACCAAAACAAAGTGGTTTCTGGATATACGGTGTATCAATCAAAGGAGTCCAGTCAGGAAAACAGAAACTTCCTTGGGTATTTCAACAGAGAGAACTTAATATGAGGAAGTGGTTAGACAAGCATTGGAGAAATAAACCAAAGAGGGGATGCAGAGGTAACTAAGACAGAGTAAATGTAAGAAGCTGCTACCTCTCCAGACCAGAATCTTAAGCTTTGTCTTCACTGCTTTTCTCTCCCTCATCTAGTATCTCACAAAGTCCAGCGAGCCCAGTGAGCTAGAACTCAGGATTCCATGTGGGAGGGGAGGGAGGTAGGGGAGGAGGGGCCTGCAGGTCTTGGCGCTTCCCAGCCAGTACTGGTACCTGTACCTCTAAGGGGGCACATTCAGCTTAGTTCCAGAATACAGAAACAAAGCAGGAGTCTGAAACCAACTTGCCCTCTTGGGAGGGCCATTGCTAAGATGGCAAGATAGAACAGAAAGAAAGCAGAGAGAAGCCAGCCATGTAGGCTCCCCCTAGCGGCCACTATTGATGGAAACTAACAGGGAGTCAGTAGGCAAAGCGGAAATGGAATTTGCAGAGTCTCAGACCCAGGATCACTTAGCAAAGACAAGGGGTTGAAAGGCAGGAACAAACCTTTTTTTTTTTTTTGCCTAATCCTGAATTGTACCCCACATCTTTAAAAATAAATCAAAATAAATTTGAAAGACGAAGCCGGGCTTGGTGGCTCAGCCTGTAATCCCGCACCTTTGGGAGGCTGAGGTGAGTGGATTGCCTGACCCCGCGGGTTCGAGACCCGCCTGGGCGACTCGGCGAGACCTCATCTCTACAATAAATAAAAAAGTCAGCCGGGCGTGGCAGCGCGCGCCTGTAGTCCCGGCTACTCGGAAGGCTGAGGCGGAAGGATCGGCGGAGCCCAGCGGGTCGAGGCTGCGGTCGCCGGGAGCGGCGACTGCACTCCAGTCTGGGCGACAGAGTGAGACTCCGACTCAAAAAAAAAAAATTTTTTTTAAAAAGAAAGGTAAGAACAGAGGGGAAGGTGGATATTGATAACCAGGTATGAAGGATGCCATGGTCTTGCTTTGGATAGCATTTGGTTCTCTAATTACTGCTTTTTAACATACAGTAAATTACTTAGAAAATCTTTGCAGAGGCCGGGTTTGGTGGCTCAGCCTGTAATGCCAGCACTTTGGGAGGCCGAGGCAAGTGGATTGCCTGAGCCTGCGGGTTCGAGACCAGCCTGGGCAACTTGGTGAGACCTCGTTTCTACAATAAATAAAAAATTAGCTAGGCATGGTGGTGCGCATCTGTGGGTTCAGCTACTTGGAAGGCTGAGGCGGAAGGATTGCCTGAGCCCAGCAGGTCAAGGCTGCGGTGGCCGTGAGTGTGACTCTGACTCAAAAAAAAAAAAAAAAAAAATCTTTGCAGAAAAAAAGGTATCCATAACTTTTTTGTTTGACAGGGTCTCAGTTTTGTCACCCAGGCTGGAGTGCAGTGGCATTATTCTGGCCCACCACAGCCTCTACCTCCTGGGCTCAAGGGATCCTTCTGCTTCAATCTCTCCACTAACGAACTACAGGTGAGCGCCACCACACTTGGCTAATCTTTTTCATTTTTTGTAGAGATGAGGTCTCACTATGTTGCCCAGGCTGGTCTCAGACTCTGAGGCTCAAACCCTTCTCTTGCCTTGGGCTCCCAAAATGCTGGATTACAGTTATGAGCCTGGCCTTATTAACACTTTCTTTTGAGAGTAATGAAAATGAACTCTTCTGCCAACGCAGAAACATAGAGAATACCTCTTTGTAAATTTTATGCCACTCCAGTCTCTGAGTTGGAGATACAGACATACACACACACACACACACACACACACACACACACACACACACACACAAATTCACACAAACATATATACATGTATATTTATTTAAATACATAATATTTATTTAAGCATGCCTTTTAAAATTGTTGAACAAGAACAAAAATTTGTAAGATCTCACTGCTGTTGGGCTTAAACTGTTGGAAACTAGGATATACACTCATGAAAAGGTGCTGCAGATGAATATACAGGTAGTTCCATCCTGCTATCCACCAGATCTCCTGTTGTGAACTCCAGGGAAAACTCTGCTTCTCTGCCATTTCCTTGGTGGTTGACTGCAAAATCCCTGGGTTTTGGAGACTCACAGAAAACAAACAAACAAAAAATCCACAGAGTACACATAAAATAACCCTGTGTTGCTACTTAATTCTTTCTTCTTTAATCTGTGTAACATTTGCTGCTTTTTCATAGGATCAATTATGAGTTTGAAGCATCTGTTCTAGGTTTTCATTGGCTGGTGAAGCAGAGCAGGAACCACCAAGAGCCCTCCCTTTTTAGAGATTGTTTTTTGTTGTTGTTGTTCCCCACCCCTGTGAAAGATTTGGTCACTCGAATCACAAACAATAAGTTGTAAGTCATTTCTCAGTATTTATGAATAAAAATATTCATTTTTTTTTTGAGTTGCAGTCTCACTCTGTCACCCAAACTGGAGTGCAGTGGCCGCTCCCGGCCACCGCAACCTCGACCTGCTGGGCTGCGGTGATCCTTCCACCTCAGCCTTCCAAGTAGCCGGAATTACAAGCATGCACTACCACGCCCAGCTGATTTTTTAATTTATTATGGAGATGAGGTCTCACTGCCCAGGCGGGTGGTCTCAGGCAATCCACTCACCTCAGCCTCCCAAAGGCGCGGGATTACAGGCTGAGCCACCGAGCCCGGCAAAAATATTCTTAAAAGTTAGCCATTAGCTGAGCTCAGTGGCTCAACCAGTAATCCTAACACTTTGGGAGGCTGAGGCGAGTGGATGGCCTGAGTCCGCGGGTTTGAGACCAGTCTCGGGTAACTTGGCGAGACTTCATCTATACAATAAATCAAAATTTAGCTGGGAGTGGTAGTGTGCACCTGTAGTTAAGTACTTAAGTACTTTAGTTCCTTTATTTCAACCTTCATATCTCTTCAGAGAATTAATGAAATAAGTACTTTGGTGTGGAAGAAGTTGTTACTACAAACTTTTCATATAAAAGAAGCATTGAAATGTTATTTATCAAATTGGCTCATCTGTCTCAAACATTCATTTCCTAGAAATAATTCTTTGTTATTATTTATAATAATTGAAACCTTATTGTTTTACTTCACCTGCTTGCTTTGTTCTGATTTTCAGCTTTAACAAGGAATAATAACCTTGGCAAAAGAGAATTCCTGTAGATCATTATTTTGTGGCTAGTCCTAGCTGGCTATTAATTCCTCATTAATGTCACATGCTTTGGTTCTGTTGCTTAGATCAACACAAACCAGAATTACTGGCAGTCACAAAGGTATGATAATTCAGTGTTCCACTGCAAAACAAGATGCATTTTTTAACAAGACTGCATAGAAAGATGGAAGTAACTATTTGACAGACAGATGAATATGTTTATTTCTAAAAAATATGAGCTTGCTATAGATCCTTTCCAAATTACTCAGATATCAATTTTTAAAAATAAACTATGCATTATTTATATGTTTCTTTCCTTGCTGGTAACAGTATGTGAGAAACAGAAAAAAACCAAAAAATATCCACAGAGCACACATAAAATAACCCTGTGTGGCAGCTTAGAATTCTTTCTTCTTTAATCTGTGTAACATTTGCTGCTTTTTCATAGGATCAATTATGAATTTGAAGGACGGTTTCTCAAAAGTTGTTTATTCTTTGCCTTGCTTTCCATCATAAATGTTGTCATAAAATACTGGTTAATGCCTTGATTATGTTGTAGAGTTGTGTACTTTAACATATACGACTGTAACTCTTACTAACTTAGTAAAGTATAAACATTGGACAAAATTATGAAGCATGACTATTATTTTGAAAATAAGTAACAAATTCAAAACAGAATTAAAAGATGTTAATAAAAGCCTAGGTAGGCTGGGCATGGTGACTCACCCTATAATCCCAGAATTTTGGGAGGTCAAGGTGGGAGAATCGCTTGAGCCCAGAAGTGTGAGACCAACCCGAGCAACACGAGGAGACTTTGTCTCAAAAAAAAAAAAAATTGATTAATTAATTAGCTGCTGGGTGTGGTGGTGCACAACTGTCATCCCAGCTACTAAAGATGCGAAGACAGGAGGATCGCCTGAGCCCAGGAGGTCGAGGCTGTGGTGAACCTGGGTGAAAAAGTGAGACCAGACTCAAAAAATAACAAAAAATAGGCCGGGCTCGGTGGCTCAGCCTGTAATCCCGCGCCTTTGGGAGGCTGAGGTGAGTGAATTGCCTGAGCCCAGGGGTTCGAGACCCGCCTGGATAACTTGGCGAGACCTCATCTCTACAATAAAAATAAAAATAAAAATAATTAGCCGGGCGTGGTAGCACGCGCCTGTAGTTCCAGCTACTTGGAAGACTGAGGTGGAAGGATCTCCGGAGCCCAGCAGGTCGAGGCTGCGGTGGCTGGGAGCGGCCACTGCACTCCAGTCTGGGTGACAGAGTGAGACTCCAACTCAAAAAATAAATAAATAAATAAATAAATAAATAACAAAAAATAAAATAAAATAAAATAAACCTTGGTAGAGTTTTTAAGATCATCTTTGTTGATGATCCTTAGCTGTTGTCAAACTTCATCTCTAGTCTTTTTTTAGTCTGGGAAGAAGCTGCATATCCTTAGCTTGCTCAAAGCCACTTTTGAGATTTTTCCACTATAGTTAGGTTTTTAGTAACTTTACTAGGTGGTCCTTTATTTTTGCTACAATATTTAATTTCCTTATCGAGGCAGTCTTTTGATTATCTGTAGCTTCCTCTGTTAGCACAACTTTGTTCTCTTGCTACCTATGTTCCATGTGCCCAGTCTCTTACTTTTTCTTAAATGGGGTAAAAATTGTCCCGATTGATGGAGAGAAATTACAGGTGTGACGTGCCCCTTCCCAGCCAGCAGCACACCATTTTAGCAATCACATCCCCCCTGCCCCGCCCCTGTCAACTATGCAGTAACTTACTAGCTTTATTTGCCCCTTCCTAAGGAAAACTACTCTGAGCTTCCTTTCTTCTTTCTGGGCAAACAGCTCAGTTGGGTGCTGATAAAATGAAATGTACATCAAGTCGATTCTATAGCAACCCTCACATTCATGATCTAATGTGGTTTTTTTCTGGTCTTTCCTAGACCAGATTTTCTAAGTTAAACATCTAAGTAATATCATACTGTTACTCTTTACAACCACATGGAAACTCTCTCAGAGAGCCAATGAAAATCCAAGGTAATTTTAAGACAAACTCAAATATTGGGGAAAAGAATAACTATGTGCAATGGTGTTTTGGTGGTTAGAGAAAGGAAACCCCTTACAAGCCCTTGGTAGGCAGAACACATTTGCAGGGAGAAGGGAGGAAACTTTGCATAGACGTCAAGGAGACTCCTGGGATGGCAGAATCAAGAACCTGACTCTATTCCTTTTGAGTTTCAATGTTATTAGGATATCTCTGGGAGACAAAGTTGATGCTAATTGAAGTATACTGGCAGTAAGTGCTCCAAACTCTCCTAAGAAATGTGTTGTGTCCCAGTTGTTGTTGTTGTTGTTATTGTTGTTGTTTGAGTTGGAATCTCCCTCTGTTGCCCAGTCTGGAGTGCGGTGGCAAGCTCGCAGCCATCGCAGCCTCAACCTGCTGGGCTCAAGTGATCCTTTTGCGTCAGCCTTCCAAGTAGGTGGAACTATAGGCAAACGCCACCATGCTCGGCTTATTTTTTGATTTAATTGTAGAGATGAGGTCTCTGCCAAATTGCCCAGGATGGTCTTGAACCCCTGGTCTCAGGCAGTCCTCTCACCCCGGCCTCCCAAAGTGCTGGGATTATAGGCTTGAGTCACCTTGCCTGGCAGTGTCCTAGTCTTAGCACCAGTGTATGCATGTTGATGACACCTATTTACAATCCATGAATATGGTAGAAGCTATTCTTGGCTAAGCCAGACATATGCTTGGGATCAGGCTTTACATGCAATGAATGAGCATCTGATTGTGACCTAAAACAACCATACCAAGGACCAGCAAGGAAATCACTGCAGCCGAACAAGCATCTATAGGGCATCTAGTGTTCAGTAACTACAAGATGTAGTTGCTACTGAGCATTTATATTAGTGGTCTCACTAGACTTTCTGGTTCTCTCCACTGGTAATTTGGAAGTAGAACTGACCACTTAGGGCTGAATAAGCATTAGGGAACTTATACAATTAACAACAAGCTGTGATTTCTAAAGGAAAATACTGGACTCTCTGTTAATAAAGTAATCAGTCAGTATTATAATGGAGATATAATCACCTGTGTATTCCAAGCTGGTAAAGAAGATCATATCAGTAATATATATTTGAAAAGCCTCGACCTGCTGGGCTCAGGCAATCCTTCCACCTCAGCCTTCCAAGTAGCTGGAACTATAGGCACATGCCACCATGCCTGGCTAATTTTTTGATTTATTGTAGAGAAGAGGTCTCGCCAAGTTGCCAAGGCTGTTCTTGAAAACCGGTAGGCTCAGGCAATCCCCTCACCTCGGCCTCCCAAAGTGCTGGGATTACAGGCTTGAGCTACTGCACCTAGCCACTGGCATACTCTAAAAACACAGCCATCTTAATAATATGCATCTTTCAAGATGCTTTATTTACTGTCTGTTGAAGCAAAAATGTAAGTTTCAGGGTCATTGGAACGGCTTCAAAATCTTAAATTTATATCTGAATCAGACTAATAACAGATGGTGGGACAAAAATTTAGTATATGCATACATTCTGTGCTCTTGTCCTGATTATGTTACAGCCTATCAAGGAGACTAGCATGTCTTTACCCAACTACCTTTCTTGATGCCATCCAAACCTTATATGATAAGTCCTAGAACAAAAATCCCTAGTGTCAAGGACTCGACATTTGTATGGATTTGTAGTAGAATGTCTAAGAAACGGTTTACTACCACAACTGAAGCTTTCTGCTCCCAAGATTATGATCCAAATAGAATATACTGTGTACCTAAACATAGAAAGTAACAAGAACATACAAAAAGCTTCTTCCAGGCTAAGCTGGTCTTCCAGGCTAATAGAAAAAGCTCCAAAGGCAGCCTGAGGAATTATGAGCTTCTCAGGGGGATCTGTGTAGAAAATAAATTCAACCACAAAAAAGTAATTTAGGCAAAAAATAAATAACTTTGGGATTTTTAACCCAAAGTATTAAATGTAATATAAATAAATGACTAAATAAATGAATAAGATAGAAGAGGTCAATCTCCTGTACAAAATAATTCCAAATAATTTATACAGATACTTCCTTCTCCAGGAGGAGGAATATAACTCTCCACTCCTTATGTGTGGTCTACATTTAGTGGCTTGCTTCCACACAGTACAGAAAGGAAAAGGGAAAATAACTTCACAGCAGAGAAACCTGGCAAATACCACCTTAGCCAGGATCAAAGTTAATACAATCAGTGATAAGTCTTTTAGATACGATACAGCCTTATGGAAGAATGGCACTTTACTTCTGTGATTTGCTTCAGTCAAAACATAATTTTTAAAAAATTAGTAAAAACCAATGTGGGGATGGTCTATAAAATCTGAGCAATGCTTTTTGCTATGGTTTGAATGTCTGGTCTCTCCAAAATTCATGTTTAAATGTAATCTCCAATGCAATAGCATTAAGAAATGAGACCTTTATGAAGTGATTAGGCCATGAGGACTGCAACCTCATAGAAAGAATCAGTGCCCTTATAAAAGAGATTGAGGAAGCAAGTTTGACCCTTTTGCCCAGGATACAGCAACAAGGCACCATCTTTGAAGAAGAGAAAAAAGCCTTTACCAGACACCAAGTCTGCTAACGCCTGAATATTGGAGTTCCCAGTCTTTAGAGCTGTAAGAAATGCATTTCTGATCTTTATAAATTGCCCAGTCTAAGATACTTTGTTATAGCAACAGGAATGGACTAAGAGACTCCTCAAAACTTTCAAGGCCATCAAAATCAAGAAATGTCTGAGAAACCATCATAGCCAAGTGGAGCCTATGGACACATGACAACTAAATGGAATGTATCCTGCATGAAATTCTGGAACAGGAAAAGAGCATAAGAGATAATTTAATAAAATCTTAGTAAGCATGGAGTTTAGTTAATGTATCAATATTGGTTTATTAGTTGTGATGAGAGGATCACAGTAGTTTAAGATGTTAACAGAGGCTGGGCATGGTGGCCCAAGCCTGTAATCCCAGCACTTTGGGATGCTGAGGTGAGAGGGTCACCTGAGCCCACGGGTTCAAGACCAGCCCGGGCAACTTGGTGAGATCTCATCTCTACAATTAAAAAAAAAAAAAAAAAATTAGCCAGGCGTGGTAGCGTGCGCTTGTAGTTCCAGCTACTTGAAAGGCTGAGACGAAAGTATTGCCTGAGCCCAGCAGATTGACACTGGGTGGCCATGACTGTGCCACTGCACAGCGGCCTGGGTGATGGAGTGAGACTCCAACTCAAAAAAAAAAAGATGTTACCAGAGGAAACTGGATGCGAGATATGTGTAGACAAACTCTTTGTATTACTTTTGCAATAATTCTCTTAACCTTGCTCAACCTAAAACAATTCTGAAAGTTTAAAATTTTAGAAACAACCCAAATCATTTGCTTTTTCTTGAAGAAGAAAAAACCTAAACATATAGCTCATAGCAAAACTGATGACCATCCCCTCTCCTTCCTGTAATTCTTCAACTCTCTAAAACTCACCGGTGGACTCTTTCAAATTTGCATTGATCCCTCGCCTTCATCTGTCTCTCTGGTCACTTTCTCGCTTACACCACCTCTCTTAACACCCGTTTTCTTCAATACGAGATGTTCCCACCTGACACTGATTGATGGAAATTTAATTTGTCCTCTGTTGTTACTATTTTTTCCTTGGAGAAATGAGGTCCCCAGGTTGTTGTCCTCCGAACCGCTTTTCATCTTTGCCGCGGTTCCCGTAGAAGGCTGGAGTGAACTGTAGTCGTGTTCATCATTTTCAGTCCCATTAAATGCACCGATGACATTTAACATTAGCAACTTAAGAAAAAAAGTAAATTGCTTTGTTTTAGAAAAGCTACTGCTAATTTAGTGATGGAGGAAGTGAAGAGAGAACTTATTTATCATATTCTGTGTGTTCATCCCCAAGTATGCTTAATTAGGAAGCACTGAATATAGATTTTGAGGGAAACTTATTGAATATCTAATACTACATTGTTAAGTTACACATTAGGAAACTAAGGACCAGATGGCTTAAGTGACCTGTTCAACTCGATGCACTTAATGACCAGAAGGGCCATGACTATTTTAATCCTCTTCCTCATTTTTCATGTTTTTCAAACACCAAGTTCAAGTTTCTGTCATGATACAGGAAGGCTAAAGACTTTGATATGGTAATTCTTTCTTGTCAAGCAGGAAACATGGAGAGAAATAAAATAGCAAGTGAATACACTAAAAGGGCTAAATATTATGTTATACTCCCTTTGATTTAAAAACATGTCTGGAGGTTTATGTCCAATAAAAGGGTTTGGATATGCAGCATGACAACCTACTTGATCACCGAGTGGCTTCTTCCTAACACTCTTGGTGTCCACAGTCCCATCTCTCAGGCACATACTTCATTAGATACACCACAACTACTGTTTGCATTAAATGCTCTGAGAGTCTCAGAAAGCTGATATTGTTTAATCACTCTTGTCAGCTGGGCACAGTGGCTCACACCTGTAATCCCAGCACTTTGGGAGACTGAGGCGAGAGGACTGTCTGAGTCCGGGGATTCAAGATCAGCCTGGCAACTTGATAAGACCTCGTCTCTATAGTAAATAAAAAAATTAGCAGGATGCGGTGATGCACGTCTATGGTTCCAGCTACTTGGAAGGCTGAGATGGATCGCCTGAACCCAGCAGGTCGAGGTTCTGTGGCCATGAGTGTGCCATTGTACTCCAACCTGGGTGGCAGAGTGAGACTCTGACTCAAAAAAAAAGAAATAAAAAAAGGTTTGAAAGTGAGGCATGGCAGCCTACTTGATCACCTAGTGGCTTCTTCCTTACACTCTTGGTGTCCAGAATTGTGAGATACTCAGTCCCATCTCTCAGGGCAGAGGCCTGAGCCCAGGGGTTCGAGACCAGCCTGGGCAACTTGGCAAGACATTGTCTCTATAATAAATCAAAAAATTAGCCAGGCATGGTGGCATGCACCTGTATATCCAGCTACTTGGAAGGCTGAAGTGGAAGGATTGTCTGAGTCCAGCAGGTCGAGGCTGTGGTGACTGTGAGCATGCCACTGCACTCTGACTTGGGTGACAGAGTGAGACTCCAACTCAAAAAAAAAAACAACAAAAAAATCACTCTTGTCTTTATCACTTCATTCATGTAACCATTCATTAATTTGTTCATTCATTCATTCATTCATTCATTCATCTACAATTCACCAGATACTGAACCAAGTGCTGAAAATACAAACACAAATAGACACCATCCCTGAAGTCAAGGTGCACACTGTCTATTAATTTAAGTGTTGGTGAAAAGAGTCTGACAGTGTCTCCTGGAAAATCTCTGTGATCTACAAAATTTCTAATTTGCTGTGCTCATTAAGTGTTAAATAATATTTTACAATCTATTTGGCAAAGACCTGAATGATGTCTATAAATACAAACAAATGAAGAATTCTTTATTTTTATTTTTTGAGTCAGAGTCTCACTCTGTCGCTGGAGTGCAGTGGCATGCTCATGGCCACCAGAGCCTCGACCTGCTGGGCTCAGGCAATTCTTCCACCTCAGCCTTCCAAGTAGCTGGGACTACAGGTGTGCACCACCATGCCCGGCTAATTTTTAAATTTATTGTAGAGATGAGGTCTCTCCAAGTTGCCCAGGCTGGTCTCAAACGAGTGGGCTCAGGCAATCCTCTCAACTTGGTCTCCCAAAGTTCTCACATTGTAGGTGTGAGACATCAGGCTTAGCCAAAGAATTCTTAAAAGCTAAAGAATTCAAGAAAAAATTAAAATTATACATTATGTCTTCTTTCTTAGTATTCTTTTTTTTTGTTTTGTTTTTCTGAGTTGGAGTCTCTCTCTGTTGCCCAGGCTGGAGTACAGTGGAACACTCATGGCCAACGCAGCCTCGACCTGCTGGGATCAGATGATTCTTCGCCTCACCCTTCCAAGTAGCTGGAACTATAGGCGTGCACCACCATGCCTGGCTAATTTTTTCTTGATTTATTGTAGAGATGAGGCCTCGCCAAGTTGCCCAGGCTAGTCTCGAACTTCTGGACTCAGGCAATCCTCTTGCCTCCACCTCCCAAAATGCTGGGATTACAGGCATGAGCTACTGTGCCACGCCTTTCTTAGTATTTTAAGTGTAAATGTGTTTCACACACACACACACACACACACACACACACACACACACACACACATATTTTAATTTCAAGACATCAGTCAACAATTCAATATTGGAATGATTCCAGAACATTATCTTACCAATAATTTTTTTAAATGTTTAAATAAAGTAGCATAAATTCATCAAGTTTTGTTTCCCTCAGTCTCAGTGACTTCCGGATTAGCTGGTAACACTTTGCAATACTTTGTATGTCCTTTATGCAACCATCGGCTACCAGACTATCTCAAGGACTAAATCAAGCTAAGCCATTTAGGCCTCCTAATAACAATGGAGATCAGGCTAGATTTTATTACTAAGTTACATTAAGGTGCTGGATTTAATATATAACCCAGGTTGTAGAAGGAATTATTAAAGAATGAAGTTATTTTGTTAACTTTTACAACACAAAGTATAATTGTAAAACTTTGGAATTGATGCTTTCTTATTCATCTCTTTAATTTACTATATATTGACCTATCTGCAAAGTCCAATGTCATTGTGAAATTATGAATAGTAGCTCTGTTTGGCACAATCTTTGAGAATTATGAGCCTTTTTGTACTACAAAAGAAGAAATACTTTAAAAGCACATTACACAATTCTCACAGCTAATCAGTCTTTTCCAATGCCACATTGTGTTCATTTTTTTTTTTGAAAATTACAATTTCTTGCATAGATTTGGTGTTAGTCATGTTACTCAGTCAAGATATAATGAAAGCAAATTCATTTATTATCAATTACTGTTCAAAGCAAGAAGCAGAAAAAAATGCTGCAGAAAAATTGCTACAGAAACTTTTCAAACAAGCTGATTGCCCTCATGAGTTAAAGATTTTGTTGGACGGGCGCAGCGGCTCATGCCTATAATCCCAGCATTTTGGGAGGCTGAGGTGAGAGAATTGCCTGAGCCCACTGGTTCGAGAACAGCCTGGGTAATTTGGCGAGACCTCATCTTTACAATTAAAAAAAAATTAGCTGGATGTGGTGGCATGTGCCTGTAATTCCAGCTAATTGGAAGGCTGAGGTGGAAGGATCATCTAAGCCCAGCAGGTTGAGCCTGCAGTGGCTGTGAGCATGCCACTGCACTCCAGCCTGGGCGAAAGAGTGAAACTCTGGCTAAAAAAAAAAAAAAAGATTTTATTAATGATACTCTAAGAGAAACTCTTCACAAGAAATATAAAAACAACACCCTCTTTCAGGTCCTCCCTTCCAAGATGACAAAGAAAAGAAGAAACAATGGTCAGGCCAAAAAGGGTCGTGGTCACGTGCAGCCTATTCGCTGCATGAACTGCACCCTATGCCTGCCCAAGGATAAGGCTATTAAGAAGTTTGTCATTCAAAACTTAGTAGAGGCCCAATATCTACTATGTCTTCAATGCTTTGTAATTCCCAAGTTGTATGTGAAGCACAATACTATGTGAGTTGTGCCATTCAAACAGCAAGAAGCAGAAAAAAATGCTGCAGAAACTTTTCAAACAAGGAATCAGTCTCTCGAAGCCGCAAGAACCGAACACCCCAACCTTGATTTAGACCTGCGGGTGCTACTCCACAACCTCCATCAAAGCCCATGTAAAGAGCTGAGTCCTTAAGGACTGAAGAACAACTATCTTCTGAAAAAAAAAATGGAAATGATACTTAGGTTGGATGTGGTGGCTCAAGCCTGTAATTCCAGAACTTTGGAAGACCAAGGTGAGGGGATTGCCTGACCCCACAGGTTCGAGACCAGCCTGGGCAACTTGATGAGACCTTATCTCTACAATAAATCAAAAAATTTGCTGGGTGCGGTGGCATGCACCTGTAGATCCGGCTACTTGGAAGGCTGAGACAGAAGGATTGCCTGAGCCCAGCAGGTCAACACTGGGGTGGTCGTGAGCATGCCATTGCACTCCAGCCTGGGTGATGGAGTGAGACTCCAAAACAACAAAAACGTTTTTATCTTTCAAAATTGATCTTGATCTTTCAAAAAGAATTAGTAAAGTTCTTGGGAACAAAAAGAAAGAAAGAAAAGTCACTGCTTAGTTTTGGAACAAAAATGTAGATTAGTCATGCATTCAGAACTGTCACAAATTAGAGTTTTTCATTGAAATATATCCTGAGCTTTATTTGTAATATTCCCATTGGTTATGACACAAATAACCTGTATGTTGTGTAGACACATACATATTGCATCATTTACCAGGCTTCTATCTTAATAGTTTAGATCTCAAGCTGTGGCACGTGTGTGCACTGAGCTTTCTTGTTTTTTGTTTTGAGTCAGAGTCTTACTGTCACCCAAGCTGAAGTGCAGCGGCATGCTCATGGCCACCACAGCCGCGACCTCCTGGGCTCAGGTGATCCTTCCACCTCACCCTTCCAAGTAGCTGGAACTACAGGTGTGTACCACCACACCTGGCTAAATTCTTTTTTATTGACTGTAAAGACGAGGTCTCATCAAGTTGTCCAGGCTAGTCTCAAACTCTAGGATCGGGCAATCCTCTCAACTCAGCCTCCCAAAGTGCTGGGATTACAGGCATGAGCCACTGTGCCCAGTCTGCTTTCTTTTTTCCTGATTTTGTTCATAATCTTCCTTTTATTTGCTTCATTCTTCCTTTCTTTTCCATTTTGTTAACTCCTTATCTTTAAATATCCATATCACATACCCCTTCTCTCTCATCAGAAGGATCTGCTTCTATGAAAAAAATTATCAAGGTTATCTGATACCAATTCTCTGAAATTCTCACTCATAGCCACAAGTTAATCTGTTTTTGCAATCATTTTCAGAAAAGGAGGTCTCCTTTTAGTTCAATCAAATTTTCTCCACCTTTGATCCTCCTATGCCTCTTTCTCTAAGATGTCACTGATTTTTCTATTTATCTCCTATATGTTTATCCTCTTTCCCTGTTGACTTTTCTCTTGCATCATTTAAATGTACTCATGGCCATTGCTTTGCTAAACTGTGGTGTGGCCATATTCTTTCTGAGCCATGGCCCCCAAGTTTCCTAAGCCTTGGCCCCCTCTCCTACCTTGGAGGGGTGAATCTTTTCTCTCTTTCTCTCTAATTTACTTTCCAAATAACCTATATTTTCTCATCCAGAAAATAAAAATAAAATAAAAAACAAATGTACTCACATCAGGCCAGGCACAGTGGCTCACACTTATAATCCCAGCAATTTAGGAGGTCGAGGTGAGAGGATTGCCTGAACCCAAGGGTTTGAGACCAGTCTAGGCAACTTGGCGAGACCTCATCTCTACAAATAAATCAAAAAGTTAGCCAGGCATGATGGTGTGTACCTGAAGTTTGAAGTGGAAGGATCACCTGAGCCCAGCAGGCCATGACTGTGGTGGCTGGGTGACAGGGTGAGACTCCAACTTAAAAAAAAAAAAATTAGCTGCATTCCTGTATACCAACAATAAACAAACAGAAACCCAAATAAAAAGCACAATCCCATTCACAATAGACACAAAAAATAATAAAAACCTCGGCATCCTCCTAACCAGAGAAGTCAAAGACCTTCAAAACGAAAACTACAAAACACTGCTCAAAGAAATAAAAGATAATACAAACAAATGGAAAAGTATTCCAAGCTCATGGATTAGAAAAATCAACATTGTTAATATCCGTCCCAAGGCAATCTACAGATTTAATGCAATACCCATTAAATTACCAGTAGCATTCTTCTCAGACCTGGAAACGACAATACAGGAATTCCTATGGAAACATAAATGGGCAGGGTGCGTGGCTCATGCCTATAATCTCAGCACTTTGGGAGGCCGAAGTGAGAGGACTGCCTGAGCTCACAGGTTTGAGACCAGCCTGGGCAACTTGGTAAGACATCATCTCTACAACAAATCAAAAAAGTAGCTGGACATGGTGATGCATGATTGAAATTCCAGTCACTTGGAAGGCAGAGGTGAAAGGATCACCTGAGCCCAGCAGACAGAGGCTGCAGTGGCCATGAGTGTGCCACTGCACTCCAGCCTGGGCAACAGAATGAGACTCCTACTCAAAAAAAAAAAAAAGAAAGAAAGAAAACATAAACGACCACAAATAGCCAAAACAATCCTCAGCAAAAAAGACGAAGCAGGAGGCATCATGCTCCCAAACTTTATGCTTTATTGTAAAGCTACAATAATCAAAACAGCCCGGTACAGCATTGGTACAAGAACAGACATATAAACCAATGCAACAGGATGGAGATTCCAGAAGCAAAACCTCAATTTCTCAACCAACTCATCTTTGATAAAGCCCCTACCACCAACTACTGGGAAGAGGAGAACCTATTCAGTAAATAGGTGCTGGGAAAACTGGCTGATCACATGCAGAAGATTGAAACAGGACCCCTACCTATCACCATACACAAAAATCAACTCTAAATGAATTAAAGACCTAAACGTAAAACCTCAAACTATAAAAACCTTAGAAAATGCAGGAGAAACCCTTAAGGAAATTGGAACTGGCAACCTATTCCTGATCAAAACCCCAAGTGCCCACGCCATAAGAGATAAGACAGACAAGTGGGACTTCATCAAACTGACAAGCTTCTGCAAAGCCAAAGAAACCATTGAGAGAGTGAGAAGACAGTCCACAGACTGGGAAAAAAATATTTGCCAACTGTCTATCTGACAAAGGCCTAACATCTAGAATCTACAAGGAACTCAAACATGCCAAAAAGAAAAAAACAAAGTTTCATTACAAAGTGGGCAAAAGATATGATTAGACACTTCTGAAAAGAAGACATACAAGCAACCAACAGATACATAAAAAAATGCTCAGTCTCACTAGTTATAAAAGAAATGCAAATTAAAACCACACTGAGATACCACCTAACTCCAGTCAGGATGGCCACCATCAATAACTCAAAAAAAAGCAGATGCTGGAGAGGATGTGGAAAAAAGGGAGCACTTATACACTGTTGGTGGGAGTGCATTCTTTGTGCAAAACAGTGTGGTGATTCCTAAAAGATCTAAAAATTGACCTCCCATGCAACCCCACAATCCCTCTACTGGGAATATACCTGGAGGAACTCAAATCACTCTATAAAAATGATACTTGCACACGTATGCTTATTGCAGCATTATTTACAATAGCAAAAACATGGAACCAACTATGCTGCCCATAGAAAGAGGACTGGATTTTTTTTTAAAAATGTGGCACATATATACAATGAAATATTACAAAGTCATAAATAAGGACAGAATTATGTACTTTGTAGCAACCTGGATGGACTTAGAGACTATAATACTGAGTGACCTATCACAGAAACAAAGAGCCAAGTATCACATGTTCTCACTCATAAGTTGACCTTGAACATCTATCATACTGCTATAAGAAAGGGATTGGCAGTAGTGGGAAACAGCTGGGTAGGGGGCGGGGGACAAGTCATCAACAGAGTACCTGCATAATGAACATTTGTATACCTAACCCTGAATTGTACCCCACATATTTTTTTTTAAAAGGAAGAAGAAGAACTAGAAAAAAAAATAGCCAGGTGTGGTGGTGTGTGACTGTAGTTCCAGTTACTTGGAAGGCTGAGGCTTGGAAGGATCACCTGGGTCCAGCAGGTTGAACCTAAGGTGACTGTGAGTGTGCCACTCGACTCCAGCCTAAATATTTTGTTTTATGTTGTTGCAAACATCTGTATTTTACTGTACTGAATTTAATCTTAGTTTCCAATAGTTTATTGCTAGTATATCTATCTATCTATCTATCTATCTCTATATATCTGATTTTTGTGTATTGACCTTGAGGAGACCTCACTAAACTCAGTATTTTTCTAGTATTTACTTTTGTAAATTCTTTAAGATCTTTTTACATAGATGATAAGTTGACTGCTAATAAGAAGATTTTACTGACGGGGGAGGGTGGCTCACACCTATAATCCTAGCACTTTGTGAGGCCGAGATGAGAGGGTTGCCTGAGCCCATGGGTTCGAGACCAGCCTGGACAACTTGGCAAGACCTCATCTCTATAATAAAATAAAATTTAAAAATTAGCCAGGCATGGTGGCGCACACCTGTAGTTCCAGCTACTTGGAAGGCTGAGGTGGAAGGATTGCCTGAACCCAGCAGATTGAAGCTGCAGTGACAGGAAGCTTGCCACTGCCCTCCAGCCTGGGTGATAGAGTGAGACTCTAACTCAAAAAATAAAAATAAAAAGAAGGTTTTACTTCTTCTTTTCCAAACTATATGCCTTTTCCTTTCTTCTATTTCTTTTTTTAAACATCATTAAAAAAAATTATTGCGACTTAAGAATTGCAGTACTTAGCCTGGCGTGGTAGTGCGCACCTGTAGTTCCAACTACTTGGAAGGCTGAAGCAGAAGAATCACTGGAGCCCAGCAGGTCGAGGCTGCAGTGGCCGAGAGCGGCCACTGCACTCCAGTCTGGGTGACAGAGTGAGACTCCAACACACGCAAAAAAAGAATTGCAGTACAATAATAAATAACAATTACAAAGATGTCCAGTGGAAAAAGTGAACATCATTGTCTAGTTCTTAAGCTTAGGAGGAAAGCATTTAGTTTTTCCCCAGTAAGTATGTTAGGTTTTCATAGAGTCAAATAAGCTTCAAGAAGTAAGTTTTTCATAGATGCCCTTATTGTATTGAAGAAGTTCCTTCCTATTCCTAGTTTGTTGAGATTTTTAAAAATTGTGAATGAGTACATGAAATTTTGTCATATGTTTTCCTGTATCTATTAAGATGATCTTGTAGTTTTTAGTTTTTACTTTATTAATATGATGGATTACATAGATTGATTAATGTAAACCGGGACCTTTTGGGTAAAACCCATGTCATGATATACTATCTTTTTAATATTTCTTAATTAATTTGTTAAAATATTAATCAAGGCCAGGCACAGTGGCTCATGCCTATAATCCCAGCACTTTGAGAGGCTGAGGTGAGAGGATTGCCTAAGCCCACGGGTTCGAGAACAGCCTGGGCAACATGGCGAGACCTTATCTCTACAATAAATCAAAAAATCAGCCAGGTGTGGTGGCGCATGTCTGTAGTTCCAGCTACTTGGAAGGCTGAGGCAGAAGGATCACCTGAGCCCAGCTGGTCGAGGCTGTGGTGGCCGTAAGAGTGCCATTACACTCCAGCCTGGGCAACAGAGTGAGACTCTGACTCAAAAACAAATAAATAAATAAAAATAAAAATAAATAAAAACTACTTTGACAGCATTCCATATGTTTCAGCATGTTGTGTGTTATTTAATTTACATCATTGCAATTTTCCTTGTGATCTTTTTGTCATAGGATTGATTATATAGAAAGTTTTGTCAAATTTCTTAATAATTGGGCTTTTCTAGCTATCTGTTATTGATTTCTACTGTGGTCTGTAGAGTCAGTTAGTATTGGTGAATGTGCCGTGTACATTTGAAAAGAATATGTATTCTGAGGTTATTGTTTTAAAACTTTTCTTATTCCTGTCTTCTCTATATATCTTTTTTTTTTGAGTCAGAGTCTCACTCTGTCGCCCAGGTTGGAATGCCATGGTTCACTCATGGCCACCACAGTCACGACCAACTGGGCTTCAGGTGATTTGTCCACCTCAGCCTTCCAATAGCTGGCACTACAGGCACGTATCACCATGCCTGGCTAATTAATTTTTTTCTTATTTTTTGTAGAGACGAAGTCTGACCATGTTGCCCAGGCTGGTCTCAAACCGCTGAACTCAGGTAATTTTCTTATCTCTGCCTCCAAAGTGCTGGTACTGCAGGTGTAAACCACTGCGCCCAGCCATTTTGAATATTTCTGTTGCTTTTTCCTTTAGCACACGAATGTTTTATTTTTTAGTATCTAACTACTGCTAATCCCATCTATTGTAGGTTTTATTTTATTTTTTATTTTTGAGTTGAAGTCTCACTCTTGTCACCCAGGCTGGAGTGCAGTGGCACGCTCATGGCCACCGCAGCCTCAACCTGCTGGCCTTATGTGATTCTTTCGCCTCAGCCTTCCAAGTAGCTGGAACTACAAACACATGCTACCATGCCCAGCTAGTTTTTGTGATTTATTGTAGAGACAAGGTCTCTCACCAAGTTGCCCAGGCTGGTCTCGAACCCCTGGGTTCCGGCAATCCTCTCGCCTTGGCTTTCCAAAGTGCTGGGATTACAGGCTGAGTCACCACACCCGGCCTCTAGTGTGTTTTAAATTTTAGATATTCTATTTTTTATCTCCAGATGTTTATCTGGAAATTTTAAAAATTGACAAATAATAATGTTACATATTTATGGTGTTCACATGTGATGTATGTGATCAGATCACGGTAATTAGCAGATACATCTTTTTTTTTTTGAGATAAGGTCTCACTCAGTCACCCAGGCTGGAATGCAGTGGCACAATCATGGCTCACCACAGCCTTGACCTCCTGGGCTCAGGTGATCCTTTGGTTTTAGCCTCCTGTGTAGCTGGGACTACAGACATGTGCTGTCAAGCCAGGCTAATTTTTTTTTTACTTTTGTAGTGTCGAGCTCTCTCTATGCGGTCTAGGCAGGTCTTGAATTCCTGGCTTCAAGCAATCTTCTCCTCTCAGCCTTCCAAAGTGCTGAGATTACTGGCATGAGCTACCATGCTTGACCAATCATCTTAAACATTTATCATTTACGTGTGTTGGGAATAGTCAATACACCCCTTCTAGTGATTTAAAACTATATAGTATATTATTGTTATCTAAAGTCATCCTACACTGATATTGAACACTAGAATTTATTCCTCCTATCTAGCAGCAATTTTCGTTTCTTTTCTTTTCTTTTTTTTTTTTTTTTTTGAGTTGGAGTCTCACTCTGTCGCCCAGACTGGAGAGCAGCGGCCGCTCCCGGCCACCGCAGCCTCGACCTGCTGGGCTCCGGCGATCCTTCCGCCTCAGCCTTCCCAGTAGCCGGAATTACAGGCTTGCGCTACCACGCCCAGCTGATTTTTTGATTTATTGTAGAGATGAGGTCTCGCTGCCCAGGCGAATCTCAAACCCGCGGGCTCAGGCAATCCACTCACCTCAGTCTCCCAAAGGCGTGGGATTACAGGCTGAGCCACCGAGTCCGGCAATTTTATTTTCTTTAACGAATTTCTTGGCCGGGCGCAGTGGCTCAAGCCTGTAATACCAGCACTTTGGGAGACCGAAGCGAGAGGATTGCCTGAGATCAGGGGTTGGAGATCAGCCTGGGTAACTTGGTGAGACCTCAACACTACAATAAATCAAAAAAATTAGCCAGGCGTGGGGGTTTGAGCCTGTAGCTCCAACTACTTGGAAGAATGAGATAGAAGGATCACCTGAGCCCAGCAGGTCAAGACTGCGGTGGGCGTGACCGTGCCACTGCACTACAGCCTGGGCGACAGAGTGAGACTCCAATTCAAAAATATATATATATTTTTAAATTTCTCCCTATTTCCTCCACAATGTTTAAATTTTTGTTTTTGCCTTGTTTCACTTAACCTAATGTTCTCCTGTTCCATCCATTGCTACAAATGACAGGGTTTCATTCTTGTTTATGGTTTACTAGTATTTCATTGCATATATACTGTATACAACATTTTCTTTATCCATTTATGGGACACCTGATTTGAGTTCAAATCTCGAACATTGTGAATAGTGCTGTCACAATCCATAGGGTGCAGATGTGTCTTTGACATAATGATTTCCTTTCTTTTGAATAAATTCCCAATAGCTAGATTGCTGGATCATATGGTAGTTCTATTTGTAGTTTTGTTTGTTTGTTTGTTTGTCTTTTTGAGTTGGAGTCTCACTTCATCACCCAGGCTGGAGTGCAGTGGTATGCTCATGGCCACCCCAGCATCGACCTGCTGGGCTCCAGCGATCCTTTCACCTCAGCCTTCCAAGTAGCCAGAACTACAGGTGTGGGGTACCACGCAGGCTAATTTATTTTTATTTTTATTTTTTTATTGTAGAGACGAGGTCTCACCATGTTGCCCAGGCTGGTCTCAAACCAACTTAGGCAATCCTCCCACCTCAGCCTCCCAAAGTTCTGGGATTACAGGCTTGAGACACAGCGCCCGACCTATGTGTAGGTTTCTTTAAAGAAACCTCAATATTATTTTCTGTAGTGATAATATTAGTTTACATTCCTTCCAACAGTGTGTAAGAGTTCCCTTTTCTCTGCATCTTTGCCAATTTTTTTTTGTCTTTTTGACAATAGCGATGTTCTAACTGGGGTGATATGGTATCTCATGGTGACATTTGATTTCCTAATGATTAGTGATGTTGAGATATACTTTTTTTCCTATTTGTTGACCACTTGTATTTCTTCTTTAGAGAAATATCTGTTCAGATAATTTGCTCCTTTTAAAATCAGATTGTAGCTGGGTGCGGTGGCTCAAAGCCTGTAATCCCAGCACTTTGGGAGGCGGAGGCGACAGGATTGCCTGAGCCTGCGGGTTCAAGACCAGCCTGGGCCACTTGGTGAGACTTTGTCTCTACAGTAAATCAAAAAAATTAGCCGGTGTGGTAGCGTGTGTCTGTAGTTCCAGCTATTTGAAAGGCTGAGGCAGAAGGATCACCTAAGCCCAGCAGGTAGAGGCTGCGGTGGCCATGAGCATGCCACTGCACTCCAGCCTGGGCAATGGAGTGAGATTCCAACTCAAAATAAAATGAAATAAAACCAGATTGTTCCTTTTTTTGCTATTGAGATGTTTGGGTTTCTTGTATATTCTGGATATCAGGCCCTAACCCTAACCCTAACCCAACCCTAACCCTAACCCTAGCCCTAGCCCTAGCCCTAGCCCTAGCCCTAGCCCTAGCCCTAGCCCTAGCCCTAACCCTACCCTAGCCCTAGCCCTAGCCCTAACCCTATCTGCAACAATTTTTTTCCCATTATATAGATTGTCTTTTCACTTTGTTGACTATTTCCTTTGAAGTGCATAAGCCTTTTAGTTTGATATAATCTCATTTGTTTATTTTTGCTTTTGTCATCTGTGCTTTCAAAGTTTATTCATAAAATCTTTTCCTAGACCAATTTCCTGAAGCATTTTCCTTATGTTTCTTTCTAGCACTTTTATCATTTCAGGTCTTACATTTAGACCTTTGATCCATTTTGAGTTAATTTTTTTGTTTAGTTTCCTTCGTCGGCATATGGATATCCAGTTTTCCCAGCATCATTTATTGAAGAGACAGTTCTTTTTTCCAATGAATGTTCTTGGCACTTTTGTAAAAACATCAGTTAACTGTAGATATGTGGATTAATTTCTGGGTTTTCTATTCAGTTCCATTGGTCTATGTGTCTGTTTTTAATGCCAGTACTATGCTGTTTTAGTTACTACAGATTTCTAGTATGTTTTGAGCTCTGATAGTGTGGTATCTCCGGCTTTGCTCTTTTTGCTCAGAATTACTTTGGCTATTCAGGGTCTTTTGTGGTTCCATACAAATTGTAGATTTTTTTCTATTTCTGTGAATAATGTCATTGGTATTTTGATAACGATTGCATTGAATATGTATATTGCTTTGAGTAGTATTGCTATTTTAATAATATTAATTATTTCTTTTCTTTTTTTTGAGTTGGAGTCTCACTCTGTCACCCAGGCTGGAGTGCTGTGGCATGCTCACGGTCACCACAGCCTCGACCTGCTGGGCTCAGGTGATCCTTCCATCTCAGCCTTCCAAGTAGCTGGAACTACAGGTGTGTGCCACTATGCTTGGCTAATTTTTTGATTTACTGTAGAGACGAGGTCTCACCAAGTTGCCCAGGCTGGTCTTGAACCCCTGGGCTCAAACAAACTTTTCACCTCTGCCTCCCAGAGTGCTGGGATTACAGGCATGAGCCACCATTCCTTGCTTTTAATATTAATTATTTTAATCCATGAGCATGGGATCTCTTTCCATTTGTTTGTATCATTTCTCTTTTCTTTATTTTTTAATTTTTATTTCAATAGCTTTAGAGTGTACAAATGGTTTTCGGTTACATGAATGCATGGCAAAGGATTCTGGGCTTTAAATGTCCTCACCACCCCCACCTGTGCACATTGTACCCAAAAAGTGATTTTTTAGCCCCTCCTCCCTTCCCTTCCTCCCCATTCAGAGTTTCGTATGTCCATTATACCGCTCTATACGCCTTTGCAGATCCTCCGTTTAGCACCCACTTATAAGTAAAACATGCAGTGTTTGGTTTTTAGTTTAATTAAGTTACACTTATTTATTATTTAATTTAGTTTAATTGAGTTCCACTTATTTATTTTTATTTTTGTTGCATTTGCTTTTAGGGTTTTAATCATAAACTCTTTGCCTAGGCCAATGTCCAGAAGAATTTTTTCTAGGTTTTCTTCTAAGATTTTCATGGTTTTGGGTTTGGCATTTAGTCTTCAACTCACTTTGAGTTATTTTTTTTATGTGGTGAGAAACGGGTGTCAAGTTTCTTCTTCTTCTTTTTTTGGCATGTAGCTATTCAATTTTCCAGCACCATTTATTGAACAGGCTGCCCTTTCTCCAAAGTATGTTTTTGTCTGCCTTGCTGAAGATAAGGTGGTTGTGTATTTGGATTTATTACTGGATTCTCTATTCTCTTCTATTGGCCTTTGTGTCTGCTCTTTACCAGTATCATACTCTTTTGGTTACTATATCCTTATAGTATAATTTGAAGTTGGGCAAAGTGATGCCTCAAGCTTTTTTTTTTTCCTTTTTCTCCTTAGGCTTGCTTTGGCTATTCTGACTCTCTTTTGTTTTGGCTATTCTGGCTTTCTTCACTGTTGGTGGAAGTGTACAACCTCTATGGAAATTGGTGCAGAGATTTCTCAAAGAACTAAAAGGAGGCCTACCATTCAATCCAACAATACCATTATTTGGTATCTACCCAAAGGAACAGAGATAATTATACAAAAAAGACACCTGCACTTAGATGTTTATCACAGAACGATTCACGATTGCTATGATGTGAAACCAATCTAAATGTCCATCAACTGATCAGTGGATAATTGAAATGTTCTCTAGATAGATATAGATATATACCCTATAGAATATTATTCAGCAATTTAAAAGAATGAAATAATGTTTTCATTCATTTTGCATTGTATTGTTTTTTCGAAGTCTGTGAAAAATGATGTTGATAGTTTAAAAAAGATTGCATTGAATCTAGATTACCTTGGATAATGTTGCCATTTTAACAATGTTGATTCTTCCAATCCATGAGCATGGGATGTTATTCCATTTGTTTGCATCCTCTGCAATTTCTTTCATCAGTGTTTTGTTGTTCTCCTTGAAGAGATCTTTCATCTCCTTGCTTAAATATATTCCTAGGCATTTTTGAGGTTTTTTTGGACAGCTATTGTAAATGAAATTGAGTTCTTGATTGACTCCTCAGTTTGGCTGCGATTTGTTTGTGTTGATTTTGAATCCTGAGACTTTACTGAATTTATTCATCAAGTCTGGGAGTCTTTTGAAGGAGTATTTAGGACTGTCTAAGTTTAAGATTATATTGCCGAACGCAGTGGCTCACACCTGTAATCCCAGCACTTTGGGAGGCAGACGCGAGAGGATTGCCTAAGCCCAGGGGTTCAAGACCAGCCTGGGAAACTTGATGAGACTTCATCTCTACAATAAATAAAAAAATTAGCTGAGCGTGGTGGAACACACCTGTAGTTCCAGCTACTCAGAAGGCTGAGGTGGAAGGATCACCTGAGCCCAGCAGAACAGAGGCTGTGGTGGCTGTGAGCATGTCATTGCACTCCAGCCTGGGTGACAGAGTGAGACTCCTACTCAAAAAAAAAAAAAAAAAAAAAAGATCATATCATCAGTATGCAGACATAGTTTGATTTCTTCTTTTCCAATTTGTATGCACTTTATTATTTTCTCTTCCCTGGTTGTGTTAGCTAGGACTTTCAGTTCTATATTGAATAAGCATGGTTTCAGTTTTTTTCATCAACAATTTATAGTTCTTGTAGAGGACATTCACATCCTTGATTAAATTAATTTCTAGGCTTTAATTTTTTTATAGCTACTATAAATGGGATTGCCTTCTTGATTTTTTCCAGCTATTTTGTGTATATAAATATTACTGATTTTTGAATATTAATTTCGTATCTTGCAACTTTACTGAATTCATCTATCAGTTCTAAGGGTTTTTTGGTAGAGTCTTTAGGTTTTTCTGTATATATGATCATGTCAGCTGGGCACGGCAGCTGAAGCCTATAATCCCAGCACTTTGGGAGGCCAAGGCGAGAGGATTATTTGAGCCCAGGGGTTTGAGGCCAGCCTGGGCAACTTGGCGAGACTTCATCTCTACAATAAATTAAAAAAAAATTAGCCAGGCATAGTAGTATGCACCTGTAGTTCCAGCTACTTGGAAGGCTGAGGTGCAAGAATTGCCTGAGCCCAGTAGGTAGAGGTTGCAGTAGCTGTGAGCATGCCAGTGCACTCCAGCCTGGGCAACAGAGTGAGACTCCAACTCAAAAACAAATAAATAAGTAAATAAGTAAGTAAATAAATAAATAAATAAATAAATGTATGTTGTTGTCTAACAATGCCATCCTCTGAGTATCTGTCATTTCTGAGTATGTTTCTCTTGAGTGAGTTTAATCCTGGTTACTGGTCATATATTTCTATTTTTTTGTACATCTGGTAATTTTGTTTAGATACTCGACACAGCAAGTTTCATGTTGTTGGGCACTGTATTTTTTTTTTGTACTCTTTTAAATTGTGTTGGACTTTGTTCTAATATGCTGGTGGTAATAAACAGTGGGATCCTTTCAGCATTTGCTCTTCTCCCCACCACCTAGGTATTTTTTTGGTAAAAAATTTATCCTCTTAATCATTTTAAGTGCTGAGTTTAGCAGTGTTAAGAATATTTACATTGTTGTGAAATAGATCTCCAGAACTTTTTCACCTTGCAGAACTAAAATTCTGTACCCATTTATTGATAACTCCCCTTTGATCCCCTCTCCCAACCCCTAGTAGCTGCTGTTCTACTTTCTATCAATTAATTTGACTATATTAGATACCTCATATAAGTAGAATCATACATGTTTTTATTCCATATTTATTTATGCATTCCATTCATCAGTCAGTGGACATTTGGATTGCTCCCGCCTCTTAGCTATTATGAATAGTGCTGTTGTGAACATGAATTTGCAAATATCTCTTTGAGACCTGCTTTCAGTTCTTTTAAATATTACCCCAAAGTGGGACTGTTGGTTCATATGGTAATTCTAGTTTTAATTTTTTAAAGAAGCTTCCATACTGTTTTCCATAACAGTTACACAATTTTACATTCTTACTAACAGTGCACGAAGTTTCTGAGTTCTCTACATCCCCTCCTACACTTGTTATTTTCTATTTTTTTACTTTTATTTTTTATTTGTTTGAGTTGGTGTCTCACTCTGTTGCCTAGGCTGGAGTGCAGTGGCACACTCATGGCCACCGCAGCCTCAACCTGCTGGACTCAGGCAATCCCTCTGCCTCAGCCTTCCAAGTAGCTGGAGCTACAGGCACGTGCCACCACACTCAGCTAATTTTTTTTTTTTATTGCAGAGATGAGGTCTCACCAAGTTGCCTAGGCTGGTCTCGAACCCTTGGGCTCAGGCAATCCTCTCACCTTGGCTTCCCAAGGTGCTGGGATTATAGGCGTGAGTCATCGTGCCCGGCCTATTTTTTGTTTCCTGATGAGTGAGTTATCAGCACTGTGTTTAAGCTCTGCGAGGGCGCTGACAGAATAACCTGTGGGTTTGGGCTAATTGAGTTCCATAAGCAAGGTGATACTCTTAAGACTCTACTCGATGCCCTGGGTAGTATGAGGTCTTTTCACTTTGGTTCCTGGGAGCACAAACCATCTCTGCCTTTTAAGAGCTCTAGATATTGTCTATTGTTTTCTGATATATCTTCCTCCTGCCTTGTGTATTTTTTTCTAACGTAGGGTTTTTCAACATAGGGTTTTTACTAACATAGGGTTTTTCTAACATAGAGTTTTTTTTTTTTTTTTTTTTTTTTGAGTTGGAGTCTCACTCTGTCGCCCAGAACTGGAGTGCAGTGGCCACTCCTGGCCACTGCAGCCTCGACCTGCTGGGCTCTGGCGATCCTTCCGCCTCAGCCTTCCGAGTAGCTGGAATTACAGGCATGCACTACCACGCCCAGCTGATTTTTTGATTTATTGTAGAGATGAGGTCTCGCTGCCCAGGCGGGTCTCGAACCCGCGGGCTCAGTCAATCCACTCACCTCAGCCTCCCAAAGGCGCGGCATTACAGGCTGAGCCACCGAGCCCGGCTAACATAGAGTTTTTACTGACATTTAGGTAGAATTATTTTTTGTTGTGGGAGCTGTCCTTTGCATTGTAGGATGTGTAGCACCTACTCTCATTTCTTCATGCTAGATGCCAATATCATTTTTTTCAATTATAACAATCAAAAATGTCTCCAGACATTACTAAATGTTTCCTGGGAGATAAAATTGCCCTCTGTTGAGAACCACTGTGTAGCATCTTCACATATCTATCCTTAGCTAAACACTCTCAGCAGTTATACAAATCTCTTTATCTGTAATAACACACTCTCTTCCCATAGCCTGTCCTGAAAATTCTAGCTAGTTATGTCTCCCAAATTTAGATCTGTAGCTCTTCAACTCAAAAGACCCAATGGCATCTATTTCACTTCCTTTCTCTGTGGAAAAGCGTGAAAAAACGGAGTAGGGCAGGCGCGGTGGCTCACATCTACAATCCCACACTTTGGGAGACCAAGATGAAAGGATTGCCTGAGCTCACGGGTTCGAGACCAGCCTGGGCAGCTTGGAGAGACCTCATCTCTACAATAAATCAAAAAATTAGCTCATGCCTGTAGCTCCAGCTACTTGGAAGGCTGAGGCGGAAGGATCATCTGAGCCCAGAAGGTTGAGGCTGCGGTGACCGTGAGTGTGCCACTGCCCTCCAGCCTGGGCAACAGAGTAAGACTTCAACTCAAAAAAAAAAAAGAAAAAGAAAAAGAAAAAATGAAGTAAAAATTTTTTACAGCCTTGTATTTGGAGCCAAGAAGTATACATGAGGTATCCAGGTGAAAAAATCTGGAGGATGTGGGTGATAGAAGAATTAGCTGAAGCTGATTGATTTTATATAGTTCATAATCAGATGAAGGTGATCAGTACTACTTTATTGACCACTTAGAAAGACGGTTGAACTATTTCTGAAGGAAAACAATATAATTTGAACCAGTCATAACTTTTACTCAAAAAGTTCAGCATTCAATTCGTTAATACTAAACATATCAAAAGAAAGAAACATGAGTAAAAATCAAGAGAAAAACAGAAAATTTAAACATATCCATTTATGATTCAGGTATTAAAGCTAACTGACCAGAATTTAAGTAACTATGATTAACATATTCAAAAATATAGATTGAGCTGGACATGATGGCACACACCTATAGTCCTAGCTACTTAGGAGGTTGAGGCAGGAGGATCACTTGAGCCCAAGAGTTTGAGGTTTCATTGAGCTATGATCGGGCCACTGCTCTTCAGCCTGGCTGACAGAGCAAGACCTTGTCTCTGAGAACAAAACATTGGTGTAATATTAGAGACTAACACAAAAGGGTTGAAATTCATAAAAAGAATCAAATGAAAATTGCATAGTTGAAAAGTACTGCATCTAAAATTAGGAATTCATTTCATGGGTTTTAAAGGAAGCTAGAAGCTGAGCATGGTGGCTCACGCTTATAATCTCAACACTTTGGGAGGCCGAGGTGAGAGGATTGCCTGAGCCCACGGATTTGAGACCAGCCCGGGCAACTTGGCAAGACCTCGTCTCTGCAATAAATAAAAAATTAACCAGGCGTGGTAGCGTGTGCCTGTAGTTCCAGTTACTTGGAAGGCTGAGGCAGAAAGTTCGCCAGAGCCCAGAGGTCAACACTGGGGAGACTGAGTGTGCCACTGCACTCTAGCCTGGGCGACAAAGTGAGACTCCAACTAAAAAAAAAAAAAAAAAAGGAAATAAACATTGTTATAGATAAAGAGGACCATTACCAATAAAAGCAAAAGTTTTAATTTAACACTTGTAAAACTTGCATACCTAATAATGTGGCCATAAAACTCATAAAATGAAAATTGGAGAGCTTTAGGGAGAAATTAGCAAAATTCACGGTCGTGTAAAGATTTTCACATATCTTTCTTAATAATTCACAGATTGAGTAGACCAAATTACTAAAAAGAAAATAAAAGGCTGAACGTAGTAGCTTGAGCCTGTAATCCCAGCACTCTGGGAGGCCAAGGTGAGAGGACTGCCTGAACTCAGGGGTTCGAGACCAGCCTGGGCAACTCGGTGAGACCTTGTCTCTACAATAAATCAAAAAAGTAGCCAGGCTTGGTGGCCAATGCCTAGTACCAGTTGCTTGGAAGGCTGAGGAGGAGGGATTACCTGAGTCCAGCACGTCGAGGCTGCAGTGGCTGTGAGCATGCCACAGCACTCCAGCCTAGGTGACAAAGTGAGACTCCAACTCAAAAAAAAAAAAAAAATTGTTGTTATTCTAACATTGAATGGACAGTTTTTAAATGTTATCAATTATTTAACATTTCTTTAAAATCTATGGCCTAGAAACAAAAAACAAAAAAAACAAACCATGGCCTAGTGTGAGCTCAATTTTCTAAATATTTTTTGTGTGTTTAGAGGAGTACTTATTCTTTCTCTTTTTTTGAATCTGGCAGTGAATGAGTCTGGCAGTTAAAAACTCAAAAACTCCAAGAGAAGCCAGGTGCCTGCAATCCCAGCACTTTGGGAGACAGAGGCGAGAGGATTGCCTGAGTCCAGGGGTTTGAGATCAGCCTGGGCAACTTGGGGAGACCTCATCTCTACAATAAATAAAATAAAAATAAAAAATTAGCCAGGCATGGTGGCACATGCTTGTGGTTCCAGCTACTTGGAAGGCTGAGGAGGAAGGATTGCCTGAGTCCAAGCAGGTAGAGGCTCTGGTGGTCATGTGTGTACCACTGCACTCCAGCCTAGGTGACAGAGTGAGACTCTGACTCAAAAAAAAAAAAAAAAAAAAAAGCCAAACAAAAAAAACAACAACTCCAAGAGGAACCAGTCATCAAGAAGCCCCTAGACCTCTGAGTTTTACCTCTTAGAGTCCTAACAGATTCTAACAGTAAATATTGGAGAAAACTTTTCATGTTTAGTTAGGGAGAAGGATTATATATTTTTCCTTCTATAAATTTTGGGAGATTGTGTCTTTCAAGGAATTGACCTATCAGCAAACTTGTGGGCATAGAGTTGCTCACCATATTCTTTTATTAGATTTTTAATGTCCATGGACTCTGTAGTGATGTCCCTTCTTTCATTTCTGATATCAGTAATTGTGTCCTGTTTTTTTCTTTGCTATCCTAGATAGATCCTTATTGATTTTATTGATCTTTTCAAAGAAACTACTCTTGTTTCTTCTTCTTTTCTTTCTTTTTGGAGTCTCATTCTTGTTGTCCAGGCTGGAGTGCAGTGGTACACTCATAGCCACCACAGCCTTAACCGGCTGGACTTTGGCAATCCTTCTGCCTCAGTCTTCCAAGTAGCTGGAACTACAGATGCACGCCACCATGCCCAGCTATTTTTTGTGATTCATTGTAGAGACAAGGTCTCACCAAGTTGCCAAGGCTGGTCTTGAACCCCTAGGCACAGGCAATCCTCTCGTCTTGGTCTCCCAAAGTGCTGGGATTACAGGCTGAGCCACCATGCCTGGTCTTTTTAAATTTTCTTTACTGATTTTCCGTTTTAAATTTTTACTGATTTCTCCTCTAGTTTATATTATTTCTTTTCTTCTATTTACTTTGGATTTAATTTGCTCTTCTTTTTACAGTTTCCAAAGAAACTAGAAATAGGTATATATGAAAGAAATTGATCAATAATGAAAACTGAATACAGTGGCTTACATCTGTAATCCCAGCACTTTGGGAGGCTGAGGTGGGAAGATTGCTCGAGGTCAAAAGTTTAACACCAGCTTGGGCAACATAACAAGACCCCATCTCCACAAAAACAAACAAACAAATAAAATTAATATCCTTTCAAGCAAAAAGCACCAAATCCAGATGGGTTCACAGGTGAATTCTACCAAATATATAAGGAAGAAATTATACCAATTCTTTATCATCTCTTTTAGAAGACAGAAGCAGAAGGAATACTTACTAACTCATTTTAGGAGGCCAGCATTGCTCTAATACTAAAACCAGATTAAACATATTACAAAAAAAAAAAAAAGGAAACTACAGACAAATATCTGTCATGAACATAGATGTAAAAATTTCCCAAAAGAATATTAGCAAATCACTGAGCATGGTGACTCATGCCTGCAATCCCAGCACTTTGGGAGGCAGAGGCAAGAGGCTTGCCTGAGCCCAAGTATTCAAGATCAACCTGGGCAACTTGGCGAGACGTTGTCACTACAATAAATCAAAAAGTTAACTGGGCACGGTGGCATGTGCTTGTGGTTCCAGCTACTTGGAAGGCTGAAGTAAAAAATATCACCTTTGTCCAGCAGGTTGAGGCTGCGGTGGCCGTGAGCATGCCACTGTACTCTAGCCTGGGCAACGGAGTGAGACTTCAACTCAAAAAAAGTTATCAAATTGCCATGTGTGGTGGTCATGCCTGTAATCTCAGCACTTTGGGAGGCGGAGGCAAGAGGATTGCCTGAGCCCAAGGATTCGAGACCAGCCTGGGAAATTTGGCAAGACCTTGTGTCTACAATAAATCAAAAAATTACCTGGGCATGGTGGCACGTGCCTGTAGTTCAAGCTACTTGGAAGGCTGAGTCAGAAGGATCCCTTGAGCCCAGCAGGTTGAGGCTACGGTGGCCATGAGCAGTGTGCCACTGCACTCCAGCCTGGGCTACAGAGTGAGGCTCTGACTCAATAATAATAATAATAATAATAATAATAATAATAAAGTTTACTAAAAAATAAAAACAATAACTGATTCAAGAATAAACAGGATACCTGAGTGGTCTTATAAATATCAAAGAAATGGAGTAACATACAAATTGGTCTAAATCAATTTTAATCTCAGATCTCTCAAATATTCCAAGAATTTTTTTTTTTTTTGAGTTGGAGTCTCACTCTGTCACCCAGCCTGGAATGCAGTGGCATGCTCATACCCACCACAGCCTCGACCTGCTGGGCTCAGTTGATCCTTCTGTCTCAACCTTCCAAGTAGTTAGAACTACAGGCATGAGCCACCATGCCCAGCAAGAACTAGTTTTCAGTGAGAATATGATTTGGGGTATGTTGAGTTTAAGATTTCCAGAACTGAGTGCAGTGGTTCACGCCTGTAATCTCAGCAACTTGGGAGGCTGAGGCTAGAGGATTGCCTGAGCCCAGGGGTTCGAGACCAGCCTGGGAAACTTGACAAGACCTCATCTCTGTAATAAATCAAAAAATTAGCCGGGCATTGTGATATGCGCCTATAGTTCCAGCTACTTGGAAGTCTGAGGCGGAAAGGTCGATAGAGCCCAGCAGGTCTTATCTGCGGTGGCGTGAGCATGCTACTGCACTTCAGCCTGGTCAACAGAGTGAGACTCCAACTCAAAAACAAAAACAAAAACAAAACACACCATATCAATGCTTAAATATTCTGTGTACATCTTTAGTGTGTGTGTGTGTACACAAAAGATGTACACAGAATATTTAAGCATTGATACGGTTGTGCTAGGGCAATTGAGTCAACGAGTCAGAAATATGGGATAGAATTTCTTTTTTGGATGCCATTTCTATATAATTCACTGAATTACTATTACAGGTAAAAAGAGTATTGGAGATACATTAATTTATTTTACAGATGGGAAACCAATGCAAAGAGAGGTTAAGTTGCCTGAAATCTAAGAGCTAATATGAGGCAGAGCTGAAATTCAATCCCAAACCACTCTTGAGATGTTATGTGGTTATCAATTAGCTTCTGGGAATAAAAGAGATACTAAGGCAATAGAATATAGAAGGAATTGGATGCTTATTAGTGTCTACCAACATAAATTTTTGATGTGTACTCTGCCCTGTATTTATAGCAAAAGCAGTTTCCTAAGTTTTGTGCCATGATGTGATACATTTTCAGTTGATGGGATATTTTACTACACTACTAACCAAACAAATGTGTTTTAGTTAAGAAGCACAAAGTCTCCAATATGAATTCCATATGCAGTCACCCTTGGTATCTGCGGGGGATTGATTCCAGGACCACCATAGACACCGGAATCTGAGGATGCTGAAGTCCCTTATATAAAATGGCATAGTACAGACACATGTCACTTAACAACGGGATTTGTTCTGCGAAATGCATTCTTAGGTGATTTTGTCACTGTGTGAACATTCTAGTGTGTACTTACACAAATATAAGTAAGTATTTGTGCATCTAAACATAGAAAAAATACAATAAAAATACAGTATTATAATCTTATGGACCGACCATTTTATACGCAGTATGTCCTTGACCAAAATGGTGTCATGTTGTTTTGCACATAACTTATGAACATCCTCTGTATAATTTAAATCATCTCTAGATTAGATTATTACAATACCTAATACAATGTACATTCTATAAAAATAGTTGTTATATGTGTTTTTTATTTGCATTATTTTGAATTGATGTATTAATATTTTTTATTGTTTTGAGTTTTAAAAAAAATTTTGATTCATGGTTGGTTGAACCTGTGGATGTGAAACCTAAGGATATAAGGGGCTGACCGTGGTGGGTAATCTTGAAATGCATCATTAGAGAAATTTCCAGCCTTACATTGCTGAGATGAAGACAATTCTGCAACATAAACAATAATGTTTTCTTCATGCTGTTAACATTTGTGAAGTGGTGTTGGTGAGAAATTTACCTTCAATAATCTCACAAGTTCATCAGATTTGTTGGATTTAGATCAATCGGTATTGGAGCCACATTAGCTCTTTAAACGTATTTTGGATAACGACTCCTTCTGTGGGTGGTTAACCAGAGGAGAAGTAATATCTCACTTCTACCTCTATATCTTGAAGACCTCCTTTTGCCCACACTAATGACAGGAAACAAACCTTTTTGTACCTCTTTTTAAAGATTGGGGGTTGGCTTATTTACCATTTGAAATATGCAATGTCTTCATTAGAGTATTATCTCCAAGAAGGGAAATAATATTTGAACTAAAGGATTTTTTTAAATGGCATGTTCATGTGCATTTTCCAAATGCAAAATGATGACAATGATTCCTTAAAAGACCGCTTCTTGGCCAGGTGTGGTGGCTCATGCCTGTAATTCCAGCACTTTGGGAGGCAGAGGCTAGAGGATTGCCTAAGCCCATGGGTTCAAGATCAGCCTGCACAACATGACGAGACCTTGTCTCTACACTAAATCAGTAAATTTAGCCAGGTGTGGTGGCACGCATCTGTAGTTTCAACTACTTGGAAGGCTGAGGTGAAAGGATCACCTGAGCCCGGCATATCGAGGCTGCGGTGGCCGTGAGCATGCTACTGCACTCCAGTCTGAGTGACAGAGTGAGACACTGACTCAAAAGAAAAAGAAAAAAAAAAACACCGCTTCTTCCTAAAGCCTTAAGCTTTATCATTGGTTGGATATTCGTCCTGTTAGTGAACTGCTACGCTCATCTTTCCCAGGCACCCAGTTCTCCCAGCACCAGTGTGCACATTCCATCTGACTAGATTTTTAAAGTATTAATGGATAAAGCTTCTGGGTTCTGAACCTGGCAAGCTATTTCTCATGCTCTTGATAAAAGACTGAAAAAATAGCTCTAGGGTCTTCCAAGATCGGATATGTGGTAAGTGTATGTCAATTTCCCGTTGTATAGCCACCTCAATATAATATGTTTAGCTATGGCATAGGAAATCAGCTTAATACTGGTTCATCCTATTGTTGGGGCCAGGGGAAAACTTCAACTTAAAATCAACTGACAAAAGGCAGACTTTTTTTTTTTTTTTTTTTTTGAGTAGGAATCTCACTCTGTCACCCAGGCTGGAGGGCAGTGGCACGCTCCTGGCCACCACAGCCTCGACCTGCTGGGTTCAGGCGATTCTTCTGCCTCAGCCTTCCAAGTAGCTGGAGCTACAGGCACACACCACCACGTCCGGCTAATTGTTTGATTTATTGTGAAGATGGGGGTCTCACCAAGTTGCCTAGGCTGGTCTTGAACCCATGGGCTCAGGCAATCCTCTCACCTCGGCCTCCCAAAGTGCTGCAATTCTTATTTTTTGTAGGGACAAAGTCTCTGTTGCCCTGTGTGGTCTTGAAATTCTGGACTTGAGGTACCTCACAAACTTTTGTTTTAACATGCACAGTACTAGCAAACCAAAGGAGAATGATTACCTAGTAATCCAACAAGATGCAGAATCTCATATACCCTTTTTCATAGGGAAGGGAGGAGATGAGGCATGTAGACAATTCCTTTGAGTGCCAGCAAATGGTTCTTAGTAAGAACAATGAACCAAAATTAACTTGCAAATGATTCTCTCTGGAATTTAAATGAGCCCTAGAGACAGGCATTATCTTGTAAAAACAGAACAAAACAAAACAAAACAAAACAACTCCATCCAGGTGTGGTTGCATTCCTCCATCTTTTTTTTTTTTTTTAATAGATAATGAGATTTTAGGGAAAGGAGGAAGTCAATTGTGTTTCTTTTG
Organism: Cephalopachus bancanus; assembly: GCA_027257055.1. Taxonomy (NCBI): domain Eukaryota; kingdom Metazoa; phylum Chordata; class Mammalia; order Primates; family Tarsiidae; genus Cephalopachus; species Cephalopachus bancanus. The sequence goes on from JAPVLO010000057.1 coordinate 8,652,501, forward strand.
GAAAGAAGCTTTCTTGATCCCATAAGGAAATTCCAGACAGTGTCTTCCCTGCTCTTGTGGGTAGGTGGGGATGAGACAAGGCAAGGTTAGAAGGACCCTGATTTGGGGGCAGCTTCTAAGGACTTTCAGCATGCCAAAGCACCAATATTTGGGTTATCGTTTTTCTGAGTCCCAGTGTTACACTCTTTCCATCGGTTTTTCCTGATAAACCCTATATCCAAACAACTGTAAAACTCACAGCATGGGACCTAAGGAGGTTCTAGTCATTGGGGCTCAGAAACTGATAACAAAGCACGACATTTTAGCCAGGTGTGGTGGCTCACGCCTGTAATCTCAACACTTTGGAAGGCTGAGGAGAGAGGATTGCCTGAGCCCACGAGTTCAAGACCAGCTGGCAACATGGCAAGATCTCATCTCTTCAATCAAGCAATCAATCAATCACTGCACTCCAGCCTGGACAACAGAGTGAGATTGACAAAAAAAAAAAAGAGTATGGCATTTTGACATGCTGAGCTCAAGAAGCCTCAGGATCTCTCCCAAAGAAGCTGAAATTCCTTTATCTGCCTAAAATCCGGAACTATCAAGTGGAAAAAAGTTTTCTCCCCTCCCTGTACTTCACTATCCATTACTGGAAAGACAAACAAAAATGTTAGCCATACCTGAACAGATCCTTTTTCAAGATAATGACTGTCTCCAAAGATCATTTACATTCCACAGAGAACCATCTGTAAGTTTATTTCTATTCCTGATCCAATCATTCTCCCTTGTAATTCTTGTCCCTCCATTGAATTCCTCTTCTCCCCACTCCCATAGCCTGTTTTATGACATTCTTTCTACAATTCCAAGATGGTATATGAAAGGTATCTATAGAAACCTAGAAGAAACTTAGCTTATTCTTTAGTCTTTTTGCCTCAGTGTAACCATTAGAAAGCATTCAGGCATTCTCCTACAGAACAAGCAGCAGCCTGTCCCATCCCCCTCGGCAAATCTTCAGATACAAACCCAGGACAACCTAACCATTCATGGTTTAGCATAATACTTTCTAGTAAACTTTCAGGTTCCTTGTTGAGACCAAAGATCAAAGATCACCCTTTGGCTGACCAAAGTCATAAAAGTAATAATAAGACCACCCCACCTTTGGTCAAGGAATTTGTGACCTACAAATGTCTGAGTTTGTGAATTGCAAATGTCTAACAAGTCTCTTGCAGGAATCCTCCCCCCACTAGGGTTAACCTAATCTGACCTCTGTGAACTATGTGACACAGATAAGCCCCACCATGGCAGCAATCATCTGCCTGCTGTTCATCACCTGAATCATCAGTACCTACGCTTGCCTGCCCCTTTGTGATGATGTGGAAGCAGACCACCACTCAATCACCCTAATCATCTTCCCCCATCAAGGGAATGGTTAAAAGGACTCAACCACAAGCAACCAGCGGCCATTGCCTTGCTAGAGTCTGGTGTGGCCATGTGTTCTTTGAGCCATGGCTGTCGCCACGCTTCCTGGCTTTGGTCCCTCTCCCCCACCTTGGGGAGGTGAATCTTCTTTCTTCCTTCTCTTTCTCTCTCTAATCTACTTTGAGTTGGAGTCTCACTCTGTCACCCAGACTGGAGTGCATGGCCCTCCCGGCCACCGCAGCTCGCTGCTGGCTCCGATCTTCGCCTTCCCTTTAGTAGTCTGGATGTGAGCCATTTTTGTTTTTGAGCATGGCTGTGCCCAGCTTCGACTGGCTTAGGATCCTCTCCCTCCCACGGGAGGGATTACTGCTACCCCTTCCCGCTCTAATCTACTTTTTAATAAACTTTTCCTTCTTAACCTTTTTGTGTGTCACAATTTGTTGCATCTACTCCAATCTCTAGGTTCCCAGTGTGGCACCTCTGGCTTGCTGACTCCAGAGGTGCTGGGCCCCTTGCTTCATCCATTTTCCCTCACCCTGTCCAGTCCTCTAACAGTATAAACACTTCTGTACCTTATTGCTGGGTGGGTCTTCATTTTGAAGGCTCCTGGGTATATATGTTAAGTAAATTTGTAGGCTTTTCTCCTGTTAATCTACCTCATGTAAGTGATTTTTCAGCAAACCTTTATGGGCCTTGGCCCATACACAGTAAAGCTGTGGTTACTGTGTTCCTAGAATTTAAGGATACACTCTTCCTTCTGTGGAGTATGATAGTATGGTACACTATTTGGGGGAATAGACAAGTTAGTGGATTGGGCAGTTCTATTTTTTCCCTCAAGTTCTGAATGCAAACGAGATCTCAGAGAAGTCTCAAGTCCCTGATAAACTGCATACAGGAGCTCCATAAACAACAGTGCATATGAGATACCCTAGTTCCCAAATTGCATCTGGGGTTCTCAGAATTTTACCCCAAATATTATCCTTTGGCTTTAATTCTTTCTGTACCACACATATCAGAATGGGAGAATAAGAATGAAACAAACGTGCCCTTTCCCAAACAGAATAAATAACCTTTTTGGAAGAAAAATTTGAAGGATATTCATCACACACACAAAAAAGCAAGTAGGAAAATGATGATGTGTCAATCATTTTTGTAAATATCGTATCAAGCTCGTAAAAGTGCTTCTCAACCTGGATTCTACTGCTTTCAGAAAAGGCTGCCATTTGAACTTCACTGCACAATGTTTAATCTCTGTCCTTGAAGTTCACAAATTAACTTGCTCTGTGATTTCCTTCTTATGATAGCCTCTGGCTGTGTTTTTACTGCCTTAACAGCTACTGGCAGGCAGCTTGTCTCCCACATTCACTACAAAGTAAACAGGAATTTGGTCCCAGGGTAACTGGCTGCTCTCCAGCCTAAGAATGCAAGTTATTTATGAGCTTCATGTGCTTGGTTCTGCTTCACACAGACTGTTTTCACTAGGGAGCACAGGGACAAAATGAGTTGTGAAGGTTTTGAATCTTAAGGATTATTACTTTGAGGTATGTGATAGCCTGTGATTCTTCTCCCCAACTTTTTTCTAGTTCTCCCCCACCTTTTCCCATTACCTTTCGTTTCATGGTGACAACCAAAAATTTAACCAAAAAAAATGCCATGAAATAACATATTTTTTTTAGAAACACAACTGACCCAATAGACAGATATGGGTATGCTGTTATTTTGGAGATGGAATATGCTTACAAAGCTCTTAAAATTAAATCTTCATGAGAATGTGTCGGTAAATACCAAATGAATTTATGAAAATCTAGTTTAATAACTCAAAACAAAAAGAAAACAATGGAGAAAAAACTTGCAGTTTCAAGAATAGGAGCAGATATACTTCACATTTGGGGTGGTAAATAGAAGATTGAAAGTTTGCAAAAAATTAAGGAGTTCAAACAAAAATGGCAAAAAGAGTAACTTATTCACCATGATTGTGTGGCAGGATTTTTCACAGAAAGAGATTGGACACCGAGGCTTCTTTGCCAGGAAGCAGGGTTTATCCATGCCTGCACTGGCTCAGCGGATTTACATCCAAAGGCTGAGCCCTGCAAGGGGGCATTGCCTTATATACTTTCTGCTTCCCTTTCTTTATATTCTAGTTTCTTTGTCCCCCTTATAAGGCAACATTGGCAATATGCATTTTGATTGGGTATTTTCTAGCTCAAGTTTGCAGCAGGGTTGCACATGCACACTATGACCTACACCACATTCCTTTCTCTCTTAACACATCCTTTTTTCTATTCTGGAAAGGCCCTTACTTCTCTGTTTTAGAAGGGCCCTTGCCTCAATTGGAGGAAAAGTAAAAGTAAAAATTCTAAGCTCATGTAGGCTGTCTAAAAGATTTTTCTTATGTCATCGTACCTGAAAGGTTCATGTTCTAACACTGGATACCATGCTTTCTTCTGTGAACTACGCTACCCACACAATTCCAATATTTGATTTATGGTCCTGAAATATATTTAATAGATACACAGACAATTGTTTGAGACTTGAGAACAACAACATTTTGATAATTCCTTCAGTTCAAAGTTATACAGTGATCAAATTGATCAAAAGACAAAATATTAACTACGTTTTATATCCTGATTTACTTAAGTACTTATTATTACTTACTAAAAATATGAATGGAAATATTTTGCTTTTGGGGAATGTTATTTATTTGTTTATTTATTTATTGAGTTGGAATCTCACGCTGTTGCCCAGGCTGGAGTGCAGTGGCATGCTCATGGCCACTGCAGCCTCAACCTGCTGGGCTCGGGTGATCCTTCAGTCTCAGTATTCCAAGTAGCTGGAACTACAGGCATATGTTACCAAGCCTGGTTAATTTTTCTTGATTTATTGTAGAGATGAGGTCTCGCCAAGTTGCTCAGGCTGGTCTTGAACCCCTGGACTCAGGCAATCCTCTTTCCTCCACCTCCCAATATGTTGGGGTTACAGGTGAGAGCTACCACTCTTGGCCTAAAATGTAATTTATAAGTGAATTAAGTTTTTCACATTTCAGTTCCCCATCAGTGTATGATATCATCTCTATTTCTTGATAATGCATCTGCCCTCAGATCAGTTCTTGCCAGTATATGGGACTTCTGAGATTTGTGAAGATCTGGTTTTTTTTAGATATCTAAGGAGGAATATTAATTAAATTTAGCTTGCAATCTGCAGCTTTAAAACCCAATATATTTCATAGATCAAGCAGTTGCACTCCAGGCACCAGAGCACTAAAGTTAAATAGTATAGCATTTTGCCTTCAAGGAGTCCTCAGTCTAGTGGAGAATTTAGATGCAAAAACAAACATTGATGATAGAATTTAAGTGCAATAGAGTGGAATGGGGGTAATCTGTGTAGGGGTGAAGGGGATCACCCTCAGAAAGTTTGCTGAAAAGTCAACTCACAAAAGGTAGATTGAAAGAAGAGACAAGGCTGGGCTCAGTGACTCAACCTGTAATCCCAGCACTTTGGGAGCCCAAGGCAAGTGGATTGCCTGAGCCCGTGGGTTCAAGACCAGCCCAGGCAACTTGTTGAGACCTCATCTCTACAATAAGTAAAAAGTTAGCTGGGCGTGGTAGCGTGTGCCTGTAGTTCCGGCTACTTGGAACTCAAAAAAAAAAAAAAAAGGAAGAGACTTATTTGATCATAGTTTCATAGACATGGGAGCCTTCAGAATGAAGCCTCAACCCTTCAGTAGGGTGCAGAACCTTATATATCTTTTTTTTATTGAGTCTGAGTCTCACTCTGTTGCCCAGGCTGGAGTGCAGTGGCACTCTCATGGTCACCGCAGCCTCGACCTGCTGGGCTCAGGTGATCCTTTTACCTTAGACTTCCAAGTAGCTGGAACCACAGATGGCTTACTTATATATCATTTTGAGGTGACAGAAAGAATGGGAGCTCCAAGCATGGTGATAAATCAGACTTTAGTGGCAAGATATGTCATGTGAGGGAGAAAAGAAGCTTGGCAAGCAAAGGTGGTCTTGTTATATAGATGAAACCTCACAAGTAGCATCCCTTAAAGAGAATAGATGGCAAATGTCTTCTTTCATATTTTTAAAGGTATCAGACTCAGTTCATCTTTCCTGAATCAAAACAAGAGAAAGCCTGGCTACATTAATGCAGTTTCTCTACAGATACAAATTTCTTGCACAAAGACAACTTTGCAGGACCACTTCTGTTTGCTGACCCTCCAACAACCATCTCAAAATAAGTCAAAAAAATATATTTTGAGGCAAAATATTTTTATTTCCTTCAGCTACCATGAAAACCTGGATGAGAAAGTAATTTGTCTTGAAATGGAGATTGATAAATGCGAGACTTAGAGGGGAAGAATGTCTGAGTAAGGCCTTGACTCATATGTTGGAGAAGGAGAAGTTTGAAAGGAAGAAGTTGTGGTGGTGTGAGAGAGCATGGTACTTCTGGGTAGTACGGAGGGAAGAGTGAAACTAATTTCACAGTGTCGACAAGAATTGCATGTCAGATTCTGGACAGAAATATAGCCATAATGAAGTATTAATCGGGTTTCCCTTTGGCCCACTTCCTTGCAGCTAAAAGTCACATAGTACTAGATACTGACCATTTGCATGTCTACTGTTTCTATAGGTAGGATTTCTGACATTAAGATCATAAAACTGTTTAAGAACTTATTTGAATCCTATTGTTCTTACAGACAGGATCTCTAACATTAGCATCATAAGGCTTTTGTTTAAGAATTGCTTAAGATGTTTTTTAGATCCTGAATTCTAGGAAAACAGCCAACCAGTTTGAAGACCCCCACAGAGGATGGAATCACCATGAGAATACAGTTTCCTGTCTCCCTGTCCCATGATTTCATTCTGTACTTTTTTGGCTAACCAACAATCTACACTTTGGCCTACCCCAAACCCTTAAAATCTCTAGCCCCAAACTTCTCAGGGAGATCAATTTGAGGTTTCTTCTCATCTCTTGATTGGTGATGCTATGTTTAAACCTTTTTCTCTGCTGCAATCTGGTGTCTCAGCATTTTGACTTGCCTTGTGCATTGAGCAATGAACCTATTATGGTTACTAGAGTGGCTAGAGAAAGAGGTGGGCATAGTGAAGGCCTCTGGGTACAAATTTTACATATTGGACTTCTTTCTGTAAATAATGAGGAGACTTCAGAGAAAGTACTATAATTAGATTCAACTACCATTTGAATTTTATAAGTAAGGAATCCAAACATTTGTTAAATGCTTATAAGTCAACCTAAATGTAGAAATGGATGCATATACTGATTTGCACATTTGGATAGTGGATTATTATAAGCCAATTATTTCTTTTGTTTGTTTTTGGTTTTTTTTTTTTTGAGTTGGAGTCTCACTCTGTCACTCAGGCTGAAGTGCAGTGGCATGCTCACAGCCACTGCAGCCTTGACCTGCTGAGCTCAGGTGATCCTTCCACTTCAGCCTTCCAAGTAGCTGGAACTATAAGCATGCGTCACCATGCCTGGCTAATTTTTTGATTTATTGTGGAGATGAGGTCTCACCAAGTTGCCCAGGCTGGGCTCGAACACATGGGCTCAGGCAATCCTTTCACCTTAGCCTCCCAAAGTGCAGGGATTATAGGTGTGAGCCACCACACCTGGCAGCCAATTATTTCTTAGGAACTGAAACTCTTTGCCTCAGAATATATGAAGGATAGAAAATTAATCAGGCTTAGAATGTTTCCCACCAAACCAGCTTGAGCAAAATCAGACATTTAAATAGTCCAATATTTGCTCTTCAGAGAAGCTGCTGTAGCATTAGATGACCTAGCTAAATGCCTTAGACAGATCATCAAGGCACAAAACTAATAAGGAAATCTGAACCCTTAACTCAACATTCAGCCAATTGCATCTAATAGACTTCTACAGAATATTTCGCTCAATGACCATCAGGCATGCTTTCTTCTCATCAGCACATGGAATATATTCCAAGATCAGTCACATAACTCAGACATAAACCAAGTGTGAACAAAGTTCAAAAAGCTGAAATGATACCAAGCATTTTCTCAGACCACAGTGGAATAAAAATAAACATCATCACCAATATGCACCCTCAAAACATACAAATACATAGAAAGTAAACAACATGCTTCCAAATGACAGAAATAAAAATATCTAGAAACAATGAAAACAAATACAAAACATATCAAAATCACTGGGATACCATGAAAGTGGTGCTGAGAAGGAAGTTTACAACATTCCATACACATGTCAAGAAAATAGGAGGATCTCAAGTAAACAATCTAACATGGTATCTCAGGGAGCTGGAAAGACAAGAGCAATTCTATCCCAGAGTTAATAGAACAATTGAAATCATTAGGGCTGGGTACATTGGCTCATGCCTATAATTCTAGCACTTTGGGAGGCTGAGGTGAGAGGATTGCCTGAGCCCATGGGTTCAAGACCTGCTTGGGAAATCAGGCAAGACTTCATCTCTGCACTAAATCAAGATAACTTAGCTGGATGTGATGATGCATGCCTGTAATCCCAGCTACTTGGAAGTCTGAGGCAGAAGAATTGCCTGAGCCCAGCAGGCTGAGGCTATAGTGGCTGTGAGCATGCCATTGCATTCCAGCCTGGGTGACAGTGAGACTCCAACTCAAAAAAAAAAAATCATTAAATTAGCCGGGCATGGTGGCTCACAACTGTAATCCCAGCACTTTGGTGAGGGGTGAAGATGAAAGGACTGCTTGAGCCCATGGGTTCGAGACCAACCTGGGCAAATTGGTGAAATGCCTGGGTGACTTGGTGAGACCTCGTCTCTACAATAATTCAAAAAAAAATTTAGCTGATGGTGCATGCCTGTATTTCCAGCTACTTGGAAGGCAAAGCAGAAGGATCACCTGAGTTCCACAGGTCAAGGTTGTGGTGGCTGTGAGCATGCCACTGTACTCTAGCCTGGGCAACAGACACCCCAACTCAAAAAAAAAAAAGAGAAATCATTAAACTAAATTCACAACTAAGTGAAATAGATACCAAAAAAATTGTACAAAGGATCAATGAGATGAAAGCTCATTCTTTGAAAGGATAAATAAGATTGACAGACCCTGACCAGATTAATAACAACAACAAAAAAAGAGTAAAGTTCTGAATAACCACAATTATATGACTGAGCTTGGTGGCTCAGCTATAATCCCAGCACTTTGAGAGGCCAAGGTGAGTGGATTGGCTGAGCCCATGGGTTCAAGACCAGCCCTAGCAACTTGGTGAGACCTTGTCTCTAAAATAACTCAAAAATTAACTGGGCATGGTAGTGTGTACCTGAAGTTCTGGCTACTTGGAAGGTTGAGGTGGAAGGATCACTGGAGCCCAGCAGGTCAACACTATGGTTACTGTGAGCATGTCACTACACTCTAGCCTGGGTGACGGAGTGAGATTCCAACTCAAAAAAGAAAGAAAGAAAGAAAGAAAGAAAGAGAGAGAGAGAGAGAGAGAGAGAGAGAGAGAGAGAGAGAGAGAAAGAAAGAAAGAAAGAAAGAAAGAAAGAAAGAAAGAAAGAGTTGAGGAAATGGAGGAATTACTGTTATCACATACCGCACTCCCCCAAATTGAAACATGAAGAAATTGAAATCCTAAACAGATCAGTAACAATTCAAGAAATCAACTCAATGATAAGAACCTTCCCAATAAAAAACAGCCCTAAGCCAGATGGTTCCTCAGCTGAATTCTACAGGACACACAAGGAAGAGCTGATACCAATCCTATTGAAAGTATTATAAACAATTGAAAAGGAAGAAATCTTCCATAGCTTATTCTGTAAGCCAATATCATTCTGATACCCCAAATGATAAAGATCTAACAATGAAAGAAAACTCAGTTCAATTTCCCTGATAAACATAGATGCAAAAATTCTCATCAAGATTCCAGCAAATCACATCCAGCAGCACATTTCAAGGATCATCTATCATAACTATAACCAGATGGGCTTCATTTCCAGGATGCAAGGATGGCTGAATATAAGAAAATAAATAAACATAATTCACCTTACAAACAGGTATAAAACCAAGAACCACATGATTATCTCAATAGATGCAGAGAAAGCATTCAATAAAATCCAACATTCTTCTTGATAAAAACCCTCAAACACCTAGGCATCCAAGTAGTATTCCTCAAAACAATAAGAGCCATCTATGACAAACCTGCAACCAACATCATACTTAACAAGCAGAAGCTGGAAGTATTGTCACTACCAAATGGAATAAGACAAGGATGCTCACTCTTACCCCCTCTATTTAGCACAGTATTGGAAGTCCTAACTGGAGCAATCAGGCAAGAGAAAAAAATTAGGGGTATCCAAATAGGAAAAAGAGGAAGTTAAGGTATTCCTCTTTGCAGATCATTCTATACCTAGAATCTGTCAAAAACCTCTTTGCATAGATAAACAATGTAGATAAAGTCTCAGAATACAAAATCAAGTGCAAAAACCTGTTGCATTTCTATATGCCAATAACAAGTAGGCTGAGAACCAAATAAAAAACAATCCCATTCACAATTGCCACACACACACACACACAATACCTCAGCATTCTTCTAAGCAAAGAGGTGAAAGATCTTTACAATGAGAACTACTAAACACTACTCAAAAAAACAGAAACAACACAAAAAAATAGAAGAACATTCCATGCCCATGGATTAGAAGAATCAATATCATCAAGATGTCCATTCAACAATTCCTAGGGGAACAAGATGGCGACGGCATAGGAGAACTAGTGAGATTCTCCGAACATGAGTTCCCCAAAAGACTCTTACCTCTCTTCCCCCATCCCCAGCACACCACCAGCCATGCTGGTGTGAGGCCCGGGGACCTTCAGTCCCACGCAGGGCCAGATATTGCTGCCCCCTGCTGCTGCTGTTCCACTGCATGTGTGGAAGTCTCGGGTCCCAGCCCCCTCCCAGGCTACATCGTCTCCAGCCCAGCACCCAGCACCATGCTGCCAGTCACTCAGGGAGGTTCTGGGTGCCCGCCCCTCAGAGACACCGGTCCCATTCCTGGCTGAAGTACCCTGTGGGGGGCCCAGGGCCACTCTTGCCGCTCACGCCTGCCCTTTGAAGCTTTGGAGCTCTGGAGCTCTGGGCCCACCCTGGCTGAGGCACTCAGCACGAGACCCAAGCTGGGGGACCCAGACAAACAGAGAAAAACAGATCTACATAAACTGCCTCACCATTCTCCAGGCAGAGACTTCCATTGCCCCACCAACCTATCAACAAACTTTACTTCAGTTCCTAAGGCAACGGCACGAAACAGGAGACAAAGCCCCACCCCTACGCTGCAACGAAAAACAAAGGAGACAAAGCCCCACCCCTACGCTGCAACGAAAAATAAAGGGGAAAGGCTGGAATCGGAGATCAGAGCAGTGACTTTAATCTGATCGCTTATTTTGACTTATGATTTTATCATTGTAACTGTTGGTTTTGATCACGTTTGTTGTTTACCTTCCGACTTACACTGTTTCTTGATTTTATTGGCCTGTCTCTGTGTAGCTGTCAGTACTCTTTAGGGAATCTTTCTTACGTGTCTTTCTTCACTTCTTCCCAGCCTTGTGTCTCTTTCTCACCTGATAGTTGGTATGTATATGTTTTCCCTCTCGCTTTTCTCTCCTTCTAACCCCCTAGTTGACTCCCCCTTCCTCTATTATTTTCCTTTTTTATACGCCCCTTTTTAATCTAGGGACCAAGACTACATACTGCTGAATGGACAGATTGTAAGGCAGAGGGAATAGGTTCCAGTGTGCTCATACACCTGTTTGTGGATGCTAGAATCAGCATTCTGAACCAGAGCTTCCCTCTCAATTAAACCTCAAAACTGCAAAAAGTACAGATTGCAGCCTACGCTCCAACCTGAAAAGTGAACAAAGCCAGAAGACCCTCATAAGGAAGAACAGGATATTGCAGAAGAGAAATAAAAGCAACCCCACCTTCCCTCAAAAACAGAATTAAAGAAGGGGAGGGAAAGGGGGAGAGACAGAAAAATCTACACAAATGAAGAAAAACCAAAGAAGAGTATGGGTCTCTCCCAAACCCCTGGGAGGGCAGACACTGAGGAAACTGACTTTGGAATGCAAACAATGAAGAGCCCTCAGAATGAAGGGTCTCAAACTACAAATGTAGATAACAAGACAATAATGGAGAGATTAAAAAGAATTGAGGAGACACAAGAAGAAACTAGGAAGGAGCTGATATCTGAGATAATAGTAATAAAGAATACTGTGAATGAAATAAATAACAAACTGATAAGCATGGAAAGCAGAATTACCCAAGCAGAAGAAAGAATCTCAGAGCTTGAGGACCAAAATATAGAAATAACCCAAACTCTTAATAACACAGAAAATAAGCTCAAAAAGACAGAACAAAACCTTCAAGAGATGAGCAATTACCTCAAGAGGCCTAACCTAAGAGTAATTGGACTACCTGAGGCAGAAAAGAGACAGAGACCACACTGGAACAAACTTTCCATGAGATCATTCAAGAAAACTTCCTTAGCCGGGCTCTGTGGCTCAGCCTGTAATCCCGCGCCTTTGGGAGGCTGAGGTGAGTGGATTGCCTGAGCCCGCGGGTTCAAGACCCGCCTGGGCAGTGAGACCTCATCTCTACAATAAATCAAAAAATCAGCCGGGCATGGTAGCGCATGCCTGTAATTCCGGCTACTCAGAAGGCGGAGACAGAAGGATCGCCGGAGCCCAGCAGGCGAGGCTGTGGTGGCCAGGCATGGCCACTGCACTCCATTCTGGGCGACAGAGTGAGACTCCAACTCAAAAAAAAAAAAAAGAAAGAAAACTTCCCTTATCTAATCAGTGATGCAAAAATTCAAACACAAGAGATTCAGAGAACCCCTGCAAGACAACAAATGAGAAGACCAACTCCTAGACACATAATAATTCGCCTAAACAAAGTAGGCATAAAAGAAAAAATCCTAAAGGCAGCAAGAGAAAAAGGCCAGATCACCTACCATAGAAGACCAATCAGAATAGCAGCAGATTTATCTGCAGAAACCCTGCAGGCTAGGAGAGCTTGGAGCCCTATCTTCAAAGTCCTAAAAGATAAACAATTTCAACCAAGAATAACCTACCCGGCCAAGCTAAGCTTCATCAGTGAGGGAGAATTAAAATCTTTCCCAGATATCAAATCCCTAAGAACTTATGCTGCCACCAAACCACCTCTACATGAAACATTTAAGAAAGTACTAAACACAGAAGAAAAGGAAAAAAGAACAATGTTCTTCACAAGAGTACAGGGAAAAGAATAAAATATACATGAACCAACCCCAAAACCAAAAAGAAAGACCAAAAAAAAAAAAAAAAACCAAGTGGAAGAACAACAACTCTATAAGGAATCTATGATAGGGATGAACTCTCACATTTCAATAATTAGCCTGAATGTGAATGGACTAAACACACCACTGAAAAGACATAGAATGGCAAATGGATAAAATATCACCAGGCAACAATATACTGCCTTCAAGAGACCCATCTCACTAGAAAGGACATACACAGACTCAAAGTAAGAGGATGGGAAACAAATTTTCAGGCAAATGGAACACAAAAGAAAGGAGGAGTTGCGATCCTAATTTCAGATAAAATACCATTTAAGCTATCAAAAATTAAAAAAGATACAGAGGGCCACTACATAATGATAAAAGATTCACTCCATCAATAAGAAATATCTATCCTAAACATACATGCACCCAACATAGGTGCGCCAACCTTCATAAAGCAACTTCTAGGAAAACTAAAGAAAGATATTGACTCTAACACCATCATAACTGGGGACTTTAATACCCCACTCACAACCCTAGACAGATCATCAGGACAAAAAATCAGCAAGGAGATCCGGAACCTCAATGAGACTCTAGACCAAATGGACTTAATTGATACCTACAGAACATTCCATCCAAAGATCACAGAATATACATTCTACTCATCACCACATGGAACATATTCTAAGATCGACCATGTAATTGGACATAAATCAAGCATAAGCAAATTTAAAAGGTCTTAAATTCTACCATGCACCTTCTTGGACCACAGTGGAATAAAAATAAACATTGACACAAACAAGATCCCCCCAAAACACACAAAGATATGGACACCAAACAGCATGATGCTAAACAACTCCTGGGTCAATGATGAAATCAAAACAGAGATCAAAAGATACCTGGAAACAAATGAAATGAAGAAACATCCTACCAAAATCTCTGGGACGCCTTGAAATCTGTCTTAAGAGGGGAATTTATATCCCTACAAACACACATGAAGAAAACGGAAAGAACACAAATTAACAGCCTAACAAGCCACCTAAGGAAGCTGGAAAAGACCCTAATTTCAGCAGAAGAATCCAGATCACCAAAATAAAAGCCCAAATCCAGGACATAGAAGACAAAAACATAATACAAAAAAATCAATGAAACAAAAAGTTGGTTCTTCAAAAGGATAAACAAGACCAATGGTCCCCTAGCTAGGCTGACCAAGAAAAAAATGAGAAAAAAACCAAATAAGCACAATCAGAAACACAAAAGATGAAGTCACATCTGACCCTGAAGAAATACAAAAGATCATTAGAGACTACTACGTACACTTGTATGGAAACAAACTTGAAAACCTTAAGGAAATGGAGGACTTTCTGACATCACACAACCTACCTAGGTTGGAACATGAAGAAATTGAGACCCTAAATAGACCAATAACAATCAAGGAAATCGAGTACGTAATAAGAAAACTACCTACAAAAAAAAGCCCTGGTACAGATGGCCTTCCAGTAGAATTCTACAAGACATTTAAGGAGGAGCTGACACCAATCCTACTGAAGGTATTCCAGGCAATTGAAAAAGATGGAACTCTCCCCAAATCATTTTACGAAGCCAGCATCACATTGATACCCAAGCCAGGTAAAGATCCAACAAAGAAAGAGAACTACAGGTCAATATCTTTGATGAACATAGATGCTAAAATTCTCAACAAGATCCTAGCAAACCAGATTCAGCAATACATCTCAAAAATCATCCATCATGACCAAGTAGGCTTCATTCCTGGGACGCAAGTCTGGTTCAACATTCGTAAAACCATAAATGTAATTAAATATATCAACAGATGTCAAAACAAAAACCACATGATTATATCATTAGATGCAGAAAAAGCTTTTGATAAAATCTAGCACCCCTTCTTGATAAAAACCCTTGAACATCTAGGCATATGGGGAACATACTTCAAAATAGTAAAAGCCATCTACGAGAAACCCACAGCCAGCATAATCCTGAATGGACAAAAATTGGAACCATTTCCCCTGAAAACTGGAACAAGACAAGGATGCCCACTCTCACCCCTCCTGTTCAACATAGTATTGGAAGTCCTGGCTCAAGCAATCAGAGAAGAGGAGGCAATCAGGGGTATCCAAATAGGAAAAGAGGAAGTCAAGTTATCTCTCTTTGCAGATGATATGATTGTGTACCTTGAAAACCCAAGAGAATCTGTCAAAAACTCCTTACACTGATAAAGGCCTATGGCAAAGTCTCAGGATACAAAATAAATGTACAAAAGACAATCGCATTTCTCTACACCAATAATAAACAAACAGAAACCCAAATAAAAAACACAATTCCATTCACAATAGCCACACAAAAAAATGAAATACCTTGGCATCTTCCTAACCAGAGACGTGAAAGACCTTTACAAGGAAAACTACAAAACACTGCTCAAAGAAATCAAAGTTGACACAAACAAGTGGAAAAATATCCCATGTTCATGGATTGGAAGAATCAACATTGTGAAGATGTCCATCTTACCTAAGGCAATCTACAAATTCAGTGCAATACCCATCAAATTACCAGCAACATTCTTCTCAGACCTAGAAAAAACAACACAGGAATTCATATGGAAACACAAATGTCCAAGAATAGCCAGAACAATCCTCAGCAAAAAAACAAAGCAGGTGGTATCACATTACCAGACTTCAAACTTTACTATAAAGCTACAATCATCAAAACAGCTTGGTATTGGTATAGGAACAGGCATATAGATCAATGGAATAGAATTGAGATTCCAGAAGCAAAACCTCAATTTCTCAACCAACTCATCTTGACAAAGCCTCCACCACCTACCACTGGGGAGAGGAGAACCTATTCAGTAAATGGTGCTGGGAAAACTGGCTGACCACATGCAGAAGATTGAAGCAAGACCCCTATCTATCCCCATGCACAAAGGTTAACTCCAAATGGATCAGAGACCTAAATGTAAAACCTCAAACCATAAGAACCTTCGAAAACGAAGGACATACCCTCATGGAAATCGGAACTGGCATCCAATTCCTGAACAAAACCTGAAACCCACAGGTCATAAGAGAGAAGATAGACAAGTGGGACCTTATTAAACTGACAAGCTTCTGCAAAGCCAAAGAAACCATCAAGAGAGCAGGGAGACAGCCTACAGACTGGGAAAAAGTATTTGCCAACACCAGGTCTGACAAAGGCTTAACATCCTGGATCTACAAGGAACTCAAAAGTGCTGAAAAGAAAAAGACAAACAACCCCATTATAAAATAGGCAAAAGCTTATGAACAGACACTTCACAAAGGAAGACATCCAAGCAGCCAACAGACACATGAAGAAATGTTCAACCTCACTAATCATCAGGGAGATGCAAATCAAAACCACACTGAGATAACACCTAACCCCAGTCAGAATGGCTATCATCAACAACTCAAAAAATAACAGCTGCTGGAGAGGGTGTGGCGAAAAGGGAACACTTCTACACTGTTGGTGGGAGTGTAAACTAGTGCAACCTCTGAGGAAAGCAGTGTGGCGATTCCTAAAAGCTTTAAACATCAACCTCCCATATGACCCTGCAATCCCCCTACTGGTAATATACCCTGAAGAACTCAAATCACTCTATAAAAAAGATACCTGCACACGAATGTTTATCGCAGCATTGTTTACAATACCAAGAACCTGGAAGCAACCATGCTGCCCATGAAAAGAGGACTGGATTAAAAAAATGTGGTACATATACACAATGGAATACTATGCAGCCATAAAAAAGAACAAAATCATGAATTTCGCAGCAACCTGGATGGAGCTAGAGTCTATAATACTGAGTTACCTCTCACAGAAACAAAGATCCGAGTATCACATGTTCTCACTCATGTAATGTATCTTGAACATCCAATGTAATACTATAAGAAAATGATGGTACTGGGAAACTATGGGGCAGGGGAGGGAGATGGGATTAACAGTAGCAAATATCTGTCTGGGGACGGGGAAACACCTCTTATCAACAGGGTGCCTGAATGGAACGTTAATTGTATACCTAACCCTTAACTGTACCCCACAACATCGTAATAAAAAATATTAAAAAAAAGAAAAGAAAATGTTAACATATATCTTGAGTCATGCATGTAGAAACTGCATGTAGACTTCTTAATCTTAACTTGCGGTGGATGAAGGGCTATGAATTTTGTATGTAAATACTGGGAATAAGTTTGTGTTGCTTTGAGCAGGTTTTTGGTAATGGTGCCAACTCATCCCCCTGCAACCTGGTTGAAGAAATTAAACCTCCTTTTCTCCCCCAAAAAACTAAAAAAAACACAACAATTCCTGTTTAGTCTGGCATGGTGGTGTGTGCCTGTAGCTCCAGTTATTTGGAAGGCTGAGTGAGGTGGAAGGATTGCCTGAACTCTGCAGGTAGAGGCTGCGGTGGCTGGGAGTGTGCTACTGCCCTCCAACCTGGGAGAGAGAGTGAGACCTCACCTCAAAAAAAAAAAAAATTCCTATCAAACTACCAGCATCATTTTTCATAGACCTAAAAAAGACAATGCAGAAATTTATATGAAAGTAAAAAACAGGCTGATAGCTAAAGAAATCCTTAGCAAAAAAAGACAAAGCTGGAGGCATCACACCTCCAGACTTCAAACTTTACTACAAGGCTACGGTTACCAAGACAGCATGGTACTGGTACAGAAATAGACACATAGACCAATGGAACAGGACAGAGAACTGGAAATAAAACCACAGATCTACAAGTGACTCATCCTTGACAAACCCATCAAAAACAAACATTAGAGAAAGGAAACCATATTTAGCAAATGGTGCTGGGAAAACTGACTAATGCATGCAAAAAAAAAAATGAAACTGGACCACTATCACCATATACAAAAATTAACTCAAAATGATCAAGAATTTAAATGTGACACCTCAAAGTATAAGAATCTTAAATGAAAACCTAGGGGACACCCTCCTGGACAGCAGAGTAGACAATGAATTTATGACCGAGTTCTCAAAAGTCAATGTAGCAAAATCTAAAATTGACTGGTGGGACCTTATCAAACTAAAAAGTTTTTGTTTTTGTTTGGCTTTTTTTGAGTTGGAGTCTCACTCTGTCACTCAGGTTGGAGTGCAATGGCATGCTCATGGCCACCGCAGTCTCAACCTGCAGGGTTCAGGTGATCCTTTCAACTCAGCCTTCCAAGTAGCTGGAACTACATGTGCATGCCACAATTTATTCTAGATATGAGGTCTTGCCATGTTGCCCAGGCTGGCCTCTAACCCCTGGGCTCAGGCAATCATCTCACCTTCATCTCTCAAAGTGCTGGGATTATAGGTGTGAGCCACAGCGCCCAGTGCAAAAGTTTACACAGCAAAAGAAACCGTCAACAGAATAAAGAGACAACCCACAGAACGGGAAAAAAATATTTTCAAGCTCTGCATCTGACAAAGGCTTAACATCCAGGATCTATAAAAACTCAAATAAATTGACAGGAAAAAAACAAATAACCCCATTAAAAAGTGGGCAAAGGACATGAACAGACACTTCTCAAAGGAAGACATACAAGCAGCCAACAAATATTTGAAGAAATGCTCGGTTTCACTGATCATCAGAGAAATGCATATCAAAAGTACAAGATACCACTTCACATGGTTCAAGATGGTTATCATTAAAACATAAAAGAAACAGGTGTTGACCAGGTTCGGTGGCTCAGCCTGTAATCCCAGCACTTTGGGACGCCAAGGCGAGTGGATTGCCTGAGTCCACAGCGAGTGGATTGCCTGAGTCCACAGGCTCGAGACCAGCCCGGGGAACTGGCGAGACCTTGTCTCTGCAATAAATGAAAAAATTAGCTGGGCGTGGTACCGCACGCCTGCAGTTCCAGCTACCGGAAGGCTGAGACGGAAGGATCGCCGGAGCCCAACAGGTCGAGGCTGCAGTGGCCATGAGCATGCCATTGCACTCCAGTGTGGGTGACAGAGTGAGACTCCAACTCAAAAATAAAAAATAAAAAAAGAAACAGGTGATAGCAAGGCTGCAGAGAAAAGGGACACTTTTTACAATGTTGGTGAGAATGTAAGCTAGTTCAACCTTTGTGGAGAGCAGTTAGGCATTTTCTTCAAGAACTACCATTTGACCTAGCAATCTCCCTCCTGGGAACATACTTGGAGGAGCATAAATCTCTACCAAAATGACACCTACACACATATGTTTATCACAGCATTATTCACAACAGCAAAAACAGGGGACCAATCCATATGCCCATCAAAAGTGGACTAGATAAAAGAAAATGTGGTACTTATACATGAGGGAATATCACATAGCCATAGAGAAGGACGAAATCGCGTCCTTTGCATCAACATGGATGCAACTAGAGACATCATTGTAAGTGAACTATCTTAGAAATAAAAAAACCGAATACTGTATGTTCTCACTCATAAGTGGGCACTAAACACCGGGCCGTTGGGCACAAAGCGGGAAAAACAGATGCTGGGCACTGCTAAAGGAGGGGGTGACAAGAGGCACACAACAACCCATTGGGTGCTATGTCCACTATTGGGGTAAGATGACTCGCTAGAAGCCCCAACCTCGCTGGGCTCGGTGGCTCAGCCTGTAATCCCGTGCCTTTGGGAGGCTGAGGTGAGTGGATTGCCTGAGCCCGTGGGTTCGAGACCCGTCTGGGCAGCGAGACCTCATCTCTACAATAAATCAAAAATGAACCGGGCGTGGTAGCGCAAGCCTGTAATTCCGGTTACTTGGAAGGCTGATGAGGAAGGATGGCCGGAGGCCAGCAGGTCGAGGCTGCAGTGGCCGGGAGCGGCCACTGCACTCCAGTCTGGGCAACTGAGTGAGACTCCAACTCAAAAAAAATAAATAAATAGATAAAAGAAGTCTTAACCTCGCCTTCACACAATTTACGTGTGTAGCAAATTCCCACATGTACCCCACAACTCTAATATAAGCGGCAGCAACAAAAAGAGGAAGACCTAGGTATGAATACCAGGGTCTTATTGCAGCTACCTAGCCAGCTGTAGACTCTTTGGCAAGCCACTTGACTTCTTTGAGTTTCAACTGCTTTATCTATAAAATGGAGAGATAATTATAAGTACTTAAAATAGAGAGATAATTATAGGTACTTATCTCAGAGGTACATGTGAGGATTACATGAAATTAAACAAGTCAATAATAGCAAAATTTTTTAAAAAATCATAAAGTATCACAAAAGGTATAGAATTATGGATGTACTATCAAAAGTGGAAGTTCTGATTATAAAAATACCAACAATGATTATTATTTGTTGAAGACTTATTTGTGCCAGCACTGTTTGAAATTCTTTACATACGTTATCTCACTCAATTCTCCTAGTAATCCTATAGGAGAGGTTTTTGCAGAGAAGGAAACTGAAGCTTGGCAAGGTTAAGCATTTCATGAGCAATAGAGTCGAAAGTCGGACCCATACTTTCTTGACTAACAGCTCTTAATAACTACTTCTCAATCTTTCTTTTCTTTTCTTTTCCTTCCCTTTTTTTTTTTTTTTTAAGAGATGGGTCTTGGACCAGGTGCAGTGGCTCACGCCTATAATTCCAACACTTTGCGAGGCCGAGGTGAGAGGACTACCTGAACTCACAGGTTTGAGACCAGCCTGGGCATCTTGACAAGACTTCATCTCTACAATAAATCAGGAAAAATTAACCGGGCATGGTGGCACATGCCTGTAGTGCCAGCTGCTTAGAAGACTGAGGTGGAAGGATCGCCTGAGTCCAGCAGGTCGAGGCTGCGGTGGCTATGAGAGTGCCACTGCACTTCAGCATGGGTGAGAAAGTGAGACTCCAACTCAAAAAAGAAAATTTTAGACAACTAACAAGAGAAACTTAACACATGACAATTGTACAATTACCAGGCTAAAGTTTATCAGTACTCCTTTTCACTATCAGAACTAGGAATTTAGAGTCAGAAATAAAAAATGTGATCCCTTGACCTTTATCTCATATTAAAATTGGAGCCATTATTGCTTACTACAAATATATGCTCTGAGTCTTTGTTGTCAAAGTAAGACTGAAGGAAAAATTTAATATGAAAATCATTTTTTTCAGAGAGACGAAATTATACATCTTTCAAATTATGTTCTCTATAATTTTGTCCTTTAATGACAACATTGTTTAAAAAGAGTAAAGCACAGAAAACCTAGAATGATGTCTCTACTCCAACATCTAAAGATCCATTGTCCCTTGAAGAGTAATAAAGAGTTTGTGACTTTCAAGTCCAAGAGGTACTGTGGAAACTAAAACAGGTATAGCTGTCTTTCCACAATGTTGCTGAGCATTCTAAGGGGCTATATGAATTGCGCTTTTACTCCAATATGTTGAAGCTTTAAAAAGAGGTGGACTTTAATTAGTTTTATAAACATGGTATTAGAAACCCAGACTTGGTTTAGTTATTCACTGGGTCAAGCCAAATCCAGTATCTGTTATTTACTGATGGAAGCCTTGTTGCATCTCTGGGGTAAAATCTCAGTGGCTTTCATCCCATCTTTCCCTAAATGCATGATAGTGCCCTCACAATGACCTTGCTGGGGTAGACTCGGGTCTCCATCAGGCGTGGTTTCTGCTGCTAGGCAGTAGATGGCAGAATTGAGCTTGGCTTTTGTAGTCGCTTTTCTTCTCACCTATCTGTATTGATAAAGGTGAAGTACTCTTAAACTGCTCCTTAAAATAGCTTTATTCATTTATTTGTTTATGTATGTATGTATGTATTTTTTGAATTGGAGTCTCACTCTTGTCTCCCAGGCTGGAGTGCAGTGGCATGCTCATGGCCACCACAGCCTTGACCTGCTGGGCTCAAGTGATCCTGCCACTTCAGCCTTCCAAGTGGCTAGAACTGCAGGCACACGCCTCCGCGCCCAGCTAGTTTTTGTGATTTATTATAGAGAAGAGGTCTCACCCTGGGATCAGGTAATCCTTTCGCCTTGGCCTCCCAAAATATGGGATTACAGGCTGAGCCACCGTACCCAGTCAAAATAGCTTTATTTTTTTTAGCTAAAAGTAAGTCCATGTCTGTTTTATTCTATTTCATTCTCATACACACATTGTACACTGTATAGTGCTTTAAAAAAACAAAAGCTTATAGAAACTCTTTCATTGCTACCTCTCATTCTGAGTTTTTCCAATCTAAAAAGGACACCACCCACATTTTTATACTTTCCCTCTATTTTCTTCTATCCAATTTCATTAAAACTTTCTAATAGTCTCCTCCCCCTCATTTAGAAAAATCTAAGAATCAACACTAGATTATTATATACATATCATTCAAATTACTCAGACAACTCTAATGGTTTAAAGACTGTAGTAAAAATTCCTGCCTCCACAGCCCATGGAAGGAAAGTATATCAAGTCAAACTATCAAAGGAGGCAGGACCTCTTTTGATGTAAATGTGGGTTTTGAGAAAGCTAATGTTTTAAGGGACAGACGACTTGAAGCCAAGGAGAGGCTCTCAAGGCAAAATATAGGAGCTAACTGAGGAAGAATAAATGGAAAGTTTGTGAAAGAAGGAATCTGTAAGTAGGATATTTTGTTCATGAGGGAGGAACCTATTGAAAAAGCCAGAAGCCAATGGGCTCAATCCTGTTATTGAAGACTGGAAAGCAAAGAATATGTATTTTTTAAAATATCCCATTGAAGTAGCTTAGAAAAAATGACTGGGAGCTGTGTATCCCCAAAAGGAAAATCAACTAAAAGGAATACATACTTCTTCAAGAATCTCTTGAGATAATAAAGTGTGCTGTTTGGATTAAAATTCAGTGTATATTCTAAAAAGACTGGATGACTAGACACTTAGAACTTTAACATTGGTAGAACTAAGAGAAGACATTTAAATTGTTTTCGGATACACACATACTGCAAAAGCCCAAACTTGAATCAAAATAGTCGATGAGTTTAATTACTTATACATATACATAGCCTGTATTTCTTCATGCTAGTAGATAATATAATCTTTGCAATTTGTCTGCCTGAAGAAAAATTTTATTAAAGACCTTGTGTAGGAAAGGTATGTAAGAGGAAGAAAAGGGCAAACAGCACAGGCATCAAGGTGGGAATAGTAAAAACAAACAAACAAAAAACCCCAAACTGTAGACTCTTTTCTGTGAGACTGCCCAAGATCTATTTCTTCACAAAAATTTATACAGTAAAATCTAAGAATAACATTTGAATTCTTCCACTGTCTTTCTTTCCTTCCTTCCTGTTAGGATCACACTCCCAGGGAAGCCTCCGGAATGTTAGGTCAAGTCCCTTGGAGGTGTGGATGTCTGGTATGTGATCCAATGCCACATGAAAGATGCAAAGAATTACACAGAAGTTAGACTAGAAAATAGTTTATTTAGAAAGTAAGTTGGAGAGAGACAGAGAGGGAATTCACCTCCCTAAGGGAGAGGAGGAGGCCAAAGCTTAAGAAAACATGGCCTGGTCAGAGCTCAAAGAGCACACAGCCACACCACAGCTTAGCAAGGCAATGGCAAATGGCTGTTCATGGTTGAGTCCTTTTAATTCTTCTCTTTGATGGAGAAAGATCATTAAGGTGATTGGGTGGTGGTCTGCTCCACATCATCACAAAGGAACAGGTAAGCACAGGAACTGATTGATGTTAGGTGATGGACAACAGGCAGATGGGTGGGTTAGTCACATAATTGCTGCCATGGTGTTGGGGTCTATCTCTGTCATGAAGGTCACAAAGGGCTGATTAGGTTAATTTGAGTCTCATAGGTGGAAGTAAATACTTGAAATAGAAAAGCTAATTAGTTGCCAGGCTCGGTGGCTCAAGCCTTTAATCCCAGCACTTTGGAGGCTGAGGTGAGAGGATTGCCTGAGCTCAAGGGTTCAAGACCAACCTGGGCAACTTGGTGAAACCTCATCTCAATAATAATAATAATAATAATAATAATAATAAGCCAGGCGTGGTAACGTGCGCCTGTAGTTCCAGCTACTTGGCAGGCTGAGGTGGAAGGATCCCCTGAACCCAGCAGGTTGAGGCTGTGGTGGCCATGAGCATGCCACTGCACTCCATCCTGGGCAACAGAGTAAGACTCTGTCTTAAAAAAAAAAAAGAAAAGAAAAGAAAAGAAAGCTAATTAATATAAAACAAGCTGGGGAAGGGGGTAGTAAAACAATTATCAATAGCTACCTCTGAGAAACTGGTTCTGTCTTTGCCTAGTGATTGAGAGGGTAAGTTAAGTGAACTGCTAGAAAACATGAGACTTAGGCAATGTTGACTGGGTGCAGTGGCTCACATCTATAATTCCAGCACTTTGGGATGCCGAGGTGACAGGATTGCCTGAGCCCACGGGTTCGAGACCAGCCTGATCAACTTGGCGAGACCTCATCTCTAATAAATCAAAAAATTAGCTGGGCATGGTCATGTGTGCCTGTATTCCAGCTACTTGAAAGGTTGAGGCAGAAGGATCATCATCTGAGCCCAGCAGGTTGAGATTGCGCTGGCCATGAGCATGCCACTTCACTCCAACCTGTGTGACAGAGTGAGACTCCGACTCAAAAGAAAAAAAATCTAGGCAATGTTAAAATGGCTGTTCATTAGGTATATTAAATACATGTTATATCCTTTCACTTCCTTCTTTCCTTCCTTCCTTCCTTTCTTCCTTTTGTTTTTCTCTAAAAAAAAAAAGGAAAAAAGATAAATATTGTGAAGAAGAAAATGTCCATGAACACTATTTTAAAAGCCATGTATGAGTATCAATTTCCTGTGTTAATTGCCTAGCCCATGTTTGGCAAGAAAATAAGTCATTTTTTAAATCTAAATTTAACACACACCTGATAACTCTGTATAGCACTTGCTGACAGGAACCAAAATAAACAAGAGTTGACTCACAGCACTGTTGTCGTTTCTACCCTACTGAATCCACGTTGGTAAGAAGAAAGAAAGTTGATTGGAAAGGAATCTGTTCTTGAATGAGAGGTTAATCTGTTCTGTAACTTTAATCCTATGAACAAATCCTTTAAAATAAATTGGAAATTATAAATATTACAAAAGGAGAAAATTAACTAAGTTAAGCTGTACCGTACTGCTTTAAGAAAACTCTCTCAAACTATATTTATCCTCTACTCTCACACAACAATCATCAACACAGAAGCCTTCTGTGACCAAATGTGGGGGTTTGATGTCCACCAACAAGCACCTGGGTGTCCTCCAATTCAATTCCAACACTATCTACCTGAAGATAGTGTCAGGTCACCATTGCCTTGCTAGACTCTGGTGTGACCATGTGCTCTTTGAGCTATGGCTGTCCCATGCTTTCTGGCTTTGGCCTCCTTCCCCACCATGGGGAGGTGAATCTCTTTCTCTTTTCTCTCGAATTTACTTTTAAATAAACTATATCTTCTAATCCAAAAAAAGAAGTGTCAGATCCCACAGGTTGAGGACTCAGTCCTACAAGACTGCTTCCCCTTCCAGACCTCTGGAACTTCTGACCAACTGGCTTCAAGTTGAGTTTCCCACAACCTGTCCTTTGAGTTCCATTAATTTGCAGGAAAGGCTCACAGAACTCAGGGAAACATGCTCACTGGGTTATTATAAAGGATATTGCAGAGGATGGCAAGGGTGAGGCATTTCCATGCCCTCCCTGGGCGCTCTCCTCCAGGAACTTGCACATGTTTAGTTGTCCAGATGCTCCCTGAACCCAGTCCTCTTGGGTTTTTATGGAGTTCATGACATCAGCATTCCCAGTCTATAAGGGGGGATTCTCTCTGGAGAAGGTCTTTAGACTCCCAATAATCAGAAGGCAGGGGAAGATTAGAGTCCTGTCTTGGGACAGGTGAAAGGAAGACAGGAGAAGGTCGGAGAAGTTCTGTTTCTGAGGCATGCCCCTGAAGTGACACACCCAACATTGTAATAAAAGACTGTAACAAGGACTATAGCAGTTATGAGTCAGGAAACTTGGAGGAAAACCATTATCTCTAGCATAACACCACACTTCCCATTTATTTAATAGAGAGAATAATCAGGATAGCCACATTTTCTAGGAGCTCCAAAAATGGGGATTTTAAAACCATTATTTCAGAAGTTTTCAACGTTTACTGTGCATTGGTTTACTTAGAGTGCTGTAAAAAGACAATGATGGCTGCCCAGGTTGTGCCCTTCACCCCAAGATTCTGATTTGATAAATTCAAGGGAAGGCCTGGGCAGTAAATTTTTAAAAGCTTCATAGGCAGTTCCAAGCTGGAAGCCACTGGATGCTGGAGTAGAGGATATTTGCTAATGAATGGCATAATATGAGGTTTGGGAAGAACTCTGTATCAAGTGAGGAAATTTGCATTTATACTGAAGGTAGTGGTCAACCGTGGGGTGTTTTAGACAGAGAGGTGCCATTATGTGTTAGTTTTTGAAGTGGGTTGGCATGAGGAGCATTGAACAGCAGGCTTCAAGTGCTGTCCTTGCTTTTCATTATCCTGAGATTTCCTGTAATTGCTTTTCAAATTTTGATCTGTCTTTTAGACTCAGGTGGTCTTGTTAGAATACTTGTTAGAGATGTGGCATCTCTCTCCTTCAAGGATGATTTTGTTCTATTCAAGACTTTTTTAGGTTATACCTTTTAAATTGTTTCCTAAACATCAGTAACTGTTGTTTTTTTTTTTTTTTTTTTGAATCGGAGTCTCACCCTGTCTCCCAGGCTGGAGTGCTGTGGCACATTCATGGTCACTGCAGCCTCCACCTGCTAGACTCAGGCGATCTTCCACCTTGGCTTTCCAAGTAGCTGGAACTACAACCATGCGCCACCATGCCCGGCTAATTTTTTATTTATTTATTGTAGAGAGGAGGTCTCACCAAGTTGCCCAGGCTGGTCTTGAGCCCCCGGGCTCAGGCAATCCTCTTGCCTCAGCCTTCCAAAGTGCTGGGATTACAGGCGTGAGCTACCACTTCTGGTCCAATTGTTTTACAATAAACCTACAGTTTTAGGTCTACTTAGTCTCTAAGTCTCTTTCATTTTGAATATTTATATTTATACTACTCTTTTGGAAATATGTTTCTTTTTCAAATAACTTGAAATTGTGAATCCTTTTCAAGAAAAAAGTGAATAGATTTTTATTTTACATGAGGAAATCTATGGTTCATAAACTGGAGAAGCAAATGGCATTAATTTGGTCAAATACATTAACATGAGGATCATCTTTTTTTTTTTTTTTTTTAATTGGAGTCTCACTCTGTTGCCCAGGCTAGAGTGCAGTGGCATGCTCACGGCCACCCCAGCCTTGACCTGCCAGGCTCAGGCAATCCTCAGACTTCCAAGTAGCTGGAACTATAGGCACATGTCATCAAGCCCAGCTAATATTTTCTGTTTGTTATAGAGACAATCTCTCACCAAATTTCTCAGGCTGGTGTTGAATCCCTGGGCTCAGGCAATCCTCTTGCTTCTCAAAGTGCTGGGATTATAGGAGTGAGCCACTCCGCCCAGCGAGGATCATCTTTATTTATTTATTTATTTTTTGAGTTTGAGTCTAACTCTGTTGCCCAGGCTGGAGTGCAGTGGCACGCTCGCGGTCACCGCTGCCTTGACCTGCTGGGTTCTGGTGACCTTCTACCTCAGCCTTTCAAGTAGCTGGAACTATAGGACGTGCCACTACACCTAGCTAATTTTTTGGTTTATCGTAGAGATGAGGTCTCGCCAAGTTGCTCAGGCCTGGTCTCAAACCCCTGGGCTCAGGCAATCCTCTCACCTGGGCCTCCCAAAGTGCTGAGATTATAGGTGTGAGCCTCTGTGCCTGGCCGTTTCAGCATTTCTTATTGCTTACTGTGTCGGGGTCCCCCAGACCACCCTCAATCTTGATAATTCACTAGAAGTACTCAAGAGAAAGCTGTCATACTCATGGTTATAGTTTATTACAGTGAAAGACTACAGATTAGATCAGCAAAAGGAAAAGGTAGATAGGGTAAAGTCTAGGAGAAACAGGGTACAGGCTTTCAGTTGTCTCCCAACCCAAAGGAGTTCTGTGGATAACACTGAATTCTCCCAGCAAAGATGTGTGACACATGCAATTGTTGCCATCCTGAGACGCTCACCTGGGCCTTGATATCCAGGGTTTATTATTGGAGATCATTCACACAGGCATGTAGAACAATAACATTACCTGCTCAGTCTCTAGCACACAGAGATCAAATCAACACAGTGGTTCAACGCTTCAGACACGCAGACATATTCTCAGTAGGTAGGATATCTCAAGGGTTCAGAAGTCAGCTCCCAGATGTCAGTCAAGGGTTAGTCCTTTCTTTGAAATGTGCAGAGTTTGACTAACACAAGACTACTGCATTAACCCTTTCCTGGACAGTTTTATACATACATACATATATCTGTTCTTGAATTCTCCATTGAACTGAGTTTTGCAGGTTTTTTGTTTTTTGTTTTTTGTTTTTAGTTGGAGTCTCACTTTGTTGCCCAGGCTGGAGTGCAATGGCATGCTCATGGCCACCACAGTCTCGACCTGCTGGGCTCAGGTGATCCTTCCGCCTCAGCTTTCCAAGTAGCTGGAATTACAGGCACGCGCCACTACGCCCGGCTAATTTTTTTGATTTATTGTAGAGATGAGGTCTTGCCAAGTTGCCCAGGCTGATCTTGAAACTGTGGGCTCAGACAATCCTCTCACCTTGGCCTCTCAAAGTGCTGGGATTATAGGGATGAGCCACCGTGCCTACCTCCTTGTTTTCATCCTCCTAGTTCCCTCATTAATAGGTTAAAATAAAATCTTTGACACACTTACGTTGCCTAAGAGTCATCATTTTACATTTTTTAAAGTTAACCTTTAGCAAGCATATGAGCATAGTCAGGCTTGGTGGCCTGCAATCCCAGCACTTTGGAAAGTGGGATTGAGAGGATTGTCTGAGCCCAGGGGTTTGATACCAACCTGAACAATTTGGTGAGACCTCATCTCTACAGTAAATAAAAAAATTAGCTGAGAGTGGCGGTGCAGGCTTAGGGTTTCAGCTGCTTGGAAGGTTGAAGTAGAAGAAACACCTGAGCCCAGCAGGTTGAGGTTGTGGTGGTTGTGAGTGTGCCACTGTCCTCCAGCCTGGGCAACAGAGTGAGAATCTGAGCATAAAAATTACTAATACTTCTGTTTTTGCTTGTTTAGTTCCCCTCCTTCCCTTCGTCCTCCTTTCTTTCTCCTTCTTTTCTTCCCTCCCCCTCTTTTTCCCTCCTTCCCTGCCTCACCCCTTCCTTCCTTCCTTCCTTCCACTTCATCAATGTATGTGTATTTGCCAACTGGGACATATTAAAACACTAAAACATATATGCCTTTATTTCACATTCCCTTTTTCAGTGTAAAAGGTTATCTGTGACTAATTAAGTGTTCTGCATTTCTGCAATGAATTATAGTTTAGAGAAGCTATTTATTTATTTATTTATTTATTTTTGCATTGGAGTCTCACTCTGTCGCCCAGACTGGAGGCTGCTGTCACCGCAGCCTCGACCTGCTGGGCTCCGGCGATCCTTCCGCCTCAGCCTTCCAAGTAGCCGGAATTACAGGCATGCGCTATCACGCCCGGCTGATTTTTTGATTTATTGTAGAGATGAGGTCTCGCTGCCCGGGTGGGTCTCAAACCCGCGGGCTCAGGCAATCCACCCACCTCAGCCTCCCAAAGGCGCGGGATTATAGGCTGAGCCACCGAGCCCGGCTTAGAGAAGCTATTCATAGATGCTGCCTCCTTTACCTTTCCCTCCATCTTGAGGCACATAGCTGCTGAGTCTTACTTTGCAGGTAATGAAACGGAGGCTCTGAGCTATAAGGTGACTTGTCCGAAGTTTTACGACTGATAAGTGACCGTACTTGTGCTCGGATATCTAGATTCACATACTCAACTTCCTGCTGATGTTTCTACCAGAATGTCCTGCAGACATTACAAATTTAATGTGTAAAATGGAAGCTTTTCT
This sequence comes from Cephalopachus bancanus, assembly GCA_027257055.1. Taxonomy (NCBI): domain Eukaryota; kingdom Metazoa; phylum Chordata; class Mammalia; order Primates; family Tarsiidae; genus Cephalopachus; species Cephalopachus bancanus. Next base: position 8,682,109 of record JAPVLO010000057.1, read on the forward strand.
CTTTCTCTGTCCCCTGCTTCAATTTCTTCCTGCTTTTGTCATTCAGTAACTAACGCTTCCGTTTACCTGGTTACTTAAGCCTGGGAGCATTCCCTGATACCACTTCCTTATCCCTTCCCTTACCCAGTCTATCACCAAGTCATTTGGATTCCATCTTTACAATATATCTCGAATCCATCTCCTTTCCATCTCCACTGTGACCACACCATCTCCACTGTGACCACAATTATTCAAGACAAGAGGTTCTCCTGCAGTTTTTCTTACCTTTTACCTCAAATCTGTTTCCATATTGCGGCCAGAGTGATCCTTTACTAAAAATAAATTCTACCATTATACTTAAAACCTTTGATGCCACAGTAAATCACTTCCTGACATGCTCAAAAGTCCATGTGATGTGGCCGGTTACCTCTCCAGCCTTCACTCTCCTTTTGCTATGATGTCATAGCCCCTGAACATCTTTGTTCCTCAAACATGGCCAAGCTTGTTTCTGCTTTAAAACCTTTGCCATGCTGTTTTCTCCGACTGAATATTCTTCCTCCCTGCTCCTCGCCATCCAGTTGGCTGGTGTATTCATGTGTATCCTTGAGTTTAAATGTCACTTCCTCAGAGCGGCTTTCCTTAAATCTCCCAATGCGGCGTTAAGTCCCTCCTGTCATTTTCTAATTATATCATGTTCTTTTTCTTGTGGTCCTTAGTATAATTCTAATTAAATATGTATTTTTTTCATGCTCCATTAGCTCCATGAAGGCAACAATTATGTCTGGTCTGTCCACAACTATATCCCAGCAACTATGGAGTTAGAAAAGGGCTCGGCATATAGTAAGCACTCAACATATTTTTTTTGATTGAATGCAAGTAAAACATATCCCAGAATTTCTAATTCCACATTCAGAGATTTTTCCTTATGTTACATTGCCTCTCTGGGGAGCCCTTTTCATATTTTTATTATTTCTTTGTCAGTTTCCCTTTTGTAAATTTTATGTTGTACTATCCAAGTAAATCATAATTAATCCTTTTATCATTAATATTTTTAAGAGTTGCATTAAAGATTTGAAAATGACTATGACCTGAGGGGTTATTAAGTCAAGGAAGGGAATATAAAGTTTGTATTCTTTTTTGTCTTTTAGGAGACAGGGTTTCACTTTATTGCTATTCTGGACTCTTATTTATTTATTTATTTTTAAAGTCAGCATCTCTCTCTGTAGCCCACGGCCATCACTCCTGGTTAATTTTTTTATTTATTGTAGAGACGAGGTCTCGCCAAGTGGCCCAGGTTGGTCTCGAACCCCTGGACTCAGACAGTCCTCTCACTTCCACCTCCTAAAGTGCTGGGATTACAGGCTTGAGCTACCGCGTCTGGCCCATGGACTCTTATTTTTAAGGCATTAAATCCTAGTTCATATTGGACATTTTCATCCTGCATATAACTCTGTTAGTGCAATCTATTTTTTCCTTTATTGTTTTTAGAGACCTGTTGACTGATCTTTCCACCAGTATCCACATAAAACAATGCCCTTCTTTTCAAATTGCTTTTATTTTGTTTTATTTATATTATATTATATTATTATACTTTATTTATTTATAGTCAGGGTCTCACTCTGTTGCCCAGGTTAGAGTGCAGTGGCACGTTCACGGCCACCACAGCTTTGATCTGCTGGGCTCAGGCGATCCTTCCGCCTCAGCCTTCCAAGTAGCCAGAACCACAGATGCATGCCACTACATCTGAATCATTTTTTGATTTATTGTAGAGATGAGATCTTGCCAGGCTAGTCTTATACCCATGGGCTCAGGCAATCCTCTTGCCTCTGCCCACCATAGTGCTGGGATTACAGGCGAGACTTCAAATTACTTTTAATTTGAGGTTGAAGGGAACCATTATTTCCTCTAATCCATGGCATATTAAAAATTTAGATATGCAAGTGATGCAGAGAGTAGCTCCCCACATAGAGAAGGTGCTTGATAATAGAGCAATGATTTATTGAGGAACGGCCTTGTAACAAACATGAGGCATACTCCATCTTCAGCCCTTGCAGAAGCTAGGAAATGGAGGTGTTATTATTTTCTTTTTTTCTTTTTTCTTTTTTGTCTTTTTGAGTTGGAGTCTCACTCTGTCACTCAGGCTGGAGTGCAGTGGCACACTGATGGCCACTCCAGGGTCGCCTGCTGGGCTCCAGCAACCCTTCCGCCTTAGCCTCCTGAGTAGCTGGAACTACAGGCACGCGCTACAACACCCGGCTAATCTTTGATTTATTGTAGAGAGGAGGCCTCGCCAAGTTGCCTGGGCTGGTCTTGAACCCGAGGGCTCAGGCAATCCTCTCACCTCGGCCTCCCAAAATGCTGGCACTACAGGCTGAACCACCAAGCACAGCCAGTGTTAATATTTTCATTGTATTTGCTGTCTATTGCTGCCCCCCCACCAGTTTAGAAGCTTAAAACAACACATATTTATTTACCTCACAACTTCCTTGGGTCAGAAATGTAGGCCCTGCTTAACTGGGTCCTTGGCTTCAAGATCTCCCACAGAGCTGCACTCAAGGTGTTGGTTGGTGCTGCAGTTCATCTCGAGGCTCAACTAGGGAAAGATCCACTTCCAAGCTTCCAGGAAACTGTTCTTCCATCTCTCAGGACTATTGGCAGATCTAGGTCCTCACTGCTTAGAGGCATGAGAGAGAGAGGAAAAAAGAGAGAGACAGAGGAGGGTTGGGATGGAGGGTGTGCGTGGCGGGGGGAGAGAGGGAAGATCTAGATCAGGCAAGGGGCCCAGGACAGTTGCCATGTGGCCCCACAAAAATCTTTTTTTTTTTTTGAGTTGAAATCTCACTCTGATGCCCAGGCTGGAATGCAGTAGCACGCTCACGGCCACCGTACCCTCGACCTGCTGGGCTCGGGTGATACTTCTACCTCAGCCTTCCAAGTAGCTGAAACTGCAGGCGAGCCCAACCATGCACAGCTAATTTTTTTATTTATTGTAGAGACGTGCTCTCACCAAGTTGCCCAGGCTGGTTTTGACCTCTGGGTTCAGGCCATTCTCTCACCTTGGCCTCCCAAAGTGCTGGGATTATAGGCATCAGCCACTGAGCCTGGCCTGCAAAATCTTTTAACATTATGATTTTTTTCCTTTTATTTTTTTTTTCAGGAGGAGAAGGGAGAGGAAGAGAGAGAGAGAGAGAGAGAGAGAGAGAGAGAGAGAGAGAGAGAGAGAGAGAGAGATCATGTGCTTTTTAGTGTTTATTTTCTTCATCACTCCATGTGTAGTTCCATTTTTGAAGTTCACAGTCATGTCTTATTCATGACATTGCTTTTTGGCAGCACATACATTTATGAGCAGCTGTTTTCATTTATGAAATGCATGAAGAGTAAAATTTGAACAAACATTTCTGATGAGCACCTTGAGAACTCACTAAGAATTATGAGCACTCCATGAAACCACCTGACATCGATAGATTAGTTTTACAAAAACAAGGTCAAATTTCCCACTAGTTGTATATTGTTCTCATTTTTCTAAACTTTATAATAAAAATATTAAAAATAAAAGAAGTATTTTATGTATATACACTAAGTGTAACTTATGTGGGGCCCAAGACAATGCCTCTTTACTTGATGAAGCCCAGGGAAACCAAAAGTTTGATACTCCTGTTCTAGATAGGAGTTACATTCCTTAAGTAATCTCATCTTGCAAGTGATAACCCAGCCTTTATTGCCGTATTCTACTCATTAAAAGCAATGCTCTAGGTTCAACCAGCCTCCAACTGTAGGGGATTACACAAGGGTGTGAATATTAGGAGGCCATCATTTGTCGTTGGGGTCTATCTTAGAGACTGCCTACCATACCCTTGTATAGTATAAAAGAAAAGAAATACAGGTACACTAATTAATGGTGATGCTGGGATTCAAATCAAAGTCCATCAGATCCGGAAACCACATTCTTTCTAGTACATGTTGAAGTCTTATGATGTCCAACAAATGATGGTCAGTGAAGACGATTCTTACATCACAAATCGGTGTCATAAAATAAAACCTATTGCATACCCATCGAATACACTGTTAATCTTGGCCATTTATTTAATAATGACCCACATTTGTTCTGAAGAAATCCCTGGTTAGATTACTGATACTGGAGAAAAACAAGAGCCACGAGGCAGAAGGTGCAACCTATCAGCAGTGGCCTGTGTTGTGTATGAAAGACATGGTACCTTACTGCTGCGGAATCATAGGAAGATTATTGCCGCTTCTACCCAGATAAATTATATACATAGTATTATTGACCCAGGTATTCAAGTATCTAATAATTCCACAGATTTCTGTTTGGTGGAGAAATAATTCTTTTTTTTTTTTTTTGAGATAAGGTCTTGCTAAGTTGTCCAGGCTGGTCAGCTCAGGCAATCCTCTCACCACCACCTCCCAAAGTGCTGGGATTACAGGCATGAGCCACCTCACCAGGTAAGAAATAATTCTCAGATGGGCTTGGTGGCTCAACCTGTAATCCTATGCCTTTGGGAGGCTGAGGTGAGTGGATTGCCTGAGCCCGTGGGTTCGAGACCCGCCTGGGCAGCGAGACCTCATCTCCACAATAAATCAAAAATCAGCCGGGCATGGTAGCGCATGCCTGTAATTCCGGCTACTTGGGAGGCTGAGGCAGAAGGATCACCAGAGCCCAGCAAGTCGAGGCTGCGGTGGCTGGGAGTGGCCACTGCACTCCAGTCTGGGTGACAGAGTGAGACTCCAACTCAAAAAAAAAAAAAAAGGAAAGAAAAAGAAATAATTCTCTTAGGACTTGAATTATTTCTTGTGTTTCTGTTTTTCTCCTGTTCAATTTTTTTGTTTTTTGGGGGGGGTTTATATTAGAAAACACAGTTTATTTTAAAAGTAAATTAGAGAGAGTGAGAAAGAGGAGATTCACCTCCCCAAGGTAGGGAAGGGGGCCAATGCCAAGAAGCATGGCCATGGCCTTAGCTCAAAGAGCACATGGCCACACCATGTGTCTAGTAAGGTGTTGGGAGCTGGCCATGGAGGTCCGCCTGAGCATTAGGGATCCAGGCGGGTTGCAGACCCTGAGACCACTAGGATGAGTTCAGGAGCTGATGGCCCATTCCCTCTTCCCTTCTTTGCTGTTTGGCATGTTCCACTAGCAGGGACTTTGATGATCTAAGCATGAAGTTCTGAGAGTACAACAGGCATGGCTTACTTTAGGAGTCCATTGTTCCCGTTTCTCACAGACTGAGGTTTCGGCTTTAAACTTAACATAATTCAAACTCAGGTCACATTTGGGCCTTATATACAATACGAGCTTCTTTATAAGATTTAAAAGTATATTTGTAGAATTAGTATATACATATAAAGTGCTGTTTCAACTTTCATAATATAGATAATTATCTAGAGTTACTAAAAACAAAAGATCACACTGGGCCACATTCTTTAGGAACTGGTTTGGGCTATGGTTGAGAGTTTCTATAGTGTATGTAGAATTAGCATAAAATAGAGAGGAATTGTGATTTAGGTTGGTCATTAGCTATGCATAAGTTTTAAAAGTTATTGATTATTAGAATATTATATTAGAATTGTTGTATTGCTTTTGAGGAATATTAACCAAGCATGAGGAACAGTGAGATAGTTTTGGGATCCTCCTTCCTCAGGCTTGGGGAAACACCTGGTGGGTGGGGGACGCCCCTCATCCACCTGGCTCTATGTTCATGTAAATGTCTTGTGATTTAATTGGGATTGATTGCCCTTCCTCATACTTCAGGAAACACCTGGTGGGTGAGGGATGCCCCTCATTCACCTGGCTTTGTGTTCATGTAAAAGTTTTGTGATTTAATTGGGATTGTTCTTCCTCATGCCTGAGGAAACACCTGGTGGGTGGGGGGGTTACCCCTCTTGCACCTGGCTTTGTGTTCACGTGAACGACTTGTGAGACTGTCTGTGTAAAATTTGGGGATAAATACCCGTGGTAACTTCCAATAAATGGCTTCTGCTCAATTCGTTGAGCAGTTGTCCACTTTCTTTCTTTCTCTTTATATCTATCCCTCCATCTTTCTTTCTTTTAATATCTATCCCTCCTACAGAATCAGCTTCTGCACTAGACAGAGTCCAGTCTCTTTCCTTCTCCCCCCCGCCACTGTCTTTCTCTTTCTTTCTCTTTATTTCTCCAGAATAATCGCCGATGCCACCACACCTACCCAGGGACCCCCTAAATCTCTCTGCTGAGGCTGGCCCCCCACAGTAAGGCAATGGCCCTGTTCAATTTTTAAGTGCTGTACACTGTGCATTTTTTACCCCAACTTTTGAGATGAATACTACAGAAAAGTGACCCTTGCATAATTCCTTCTTATCCATTAAAAATAAAATCTTAGATTCACTCAGGCTGACAAAATGTCAATTTGAAAAGCCTTTGGATGTTGATCACCAGCAGAAACAGGGAATGACAGAGCCTAGCATTACCCCTTCTCTGTCCTTGATTTCTGTCCTTTTTGTCCTTCTGCCTCTGCACTCCCATAGTCTCCATGGGGGACAGACTGCAGCAGCTCCAGGCTCTTCTTCCCACAAGTATTTATGACTTGAACTCAAGACATGCAATGCCTTTTAATCCTAACTGCAAAGATTGTTCTTCATATCACTGAAACCAGTGCTAAAATAAATGGGCATGGCATTGCTTGATGTCCACTAACTGGTCATTGACTGTCATGCAAAGGTGGATGTTTACTTCAGAATCTGGGAATGAGAATCTGAAAGACCAACATTTTGTATTGCACGTAATTTCTCCTAATCCATTTTTAAAGTCAAAATGAAATAAAATCAATTTTTAAAGCCAAAATGAAACAAAGGAGGGATTGCATTTTTAAGATGAATAATATTCTTCTCAATAGGTTAAAAAGAAACTTGGAGCCAGGCGTGGTGGCTCACACCTATAATCCCAGCACTTTGGGAGGCCATGTGAGAGGATTGCCTGAGCCCATGGGTTCGAGACCAGCCTGGGCAACTTGGTGAGACCTCATCTCTGCAATAAATCAAAAAAATAACCTGATGTGGTGGCGCACACCTGTGATTCCAGCTACTTGGAGGGCCAATGCTAAAGGATCACCTGAACCCAGTAAGTTGAGGTTGCAGTGGCCATGAGTATGCCAATGCACTCTAGCCTGGGCGACAGAGTGAGACTCTGACTCAAAAAAAAAAAAGAAGTTTGAGAAAATGTGCTTTTTATTTTTTCTTTCTTTTTTTTTGGTCAAAGTCTCACACTGTCACCCAGGCTGGAGTACAGTGGCACATTCACAGCCACTGCAGCCTCAACCTGCTGGGCTCAGGCAATTCTGCCTCAGCTTTCCAAAGCTGGAACTACAGGCATAGGCTACCACATCCAGCTAATTTTTAATATTGTAGAGACGAGGTCTTTCCAAGTTGCCCAGGCTGGTCTTGAACCTGTGGTCTCAGGCAATCCTCTTGCCTCAGCCTCCCAAAGTGCTGGGATTACAGGCTTGAGCCACCACACCCGGTTTATTTTATTTTTTCATCTCACTAGAATGAATGTGGAAAAATGAACTCTTTAGAATGCATGGATTCTGCCTTCTAAGAGCTTCTTTGAATTCATTATAGGTCACAGAATATAATTCACTCCCCATGAAACTGAGAAAAGCTTGGTCCTCATGATTACCCTTCAAAGGTGTTTTCTCAATGTCAAACTGCAAAGAAAGTGCTCTTATCAGATCCACTGAATGCTTCTAGATTGTAGAAATAGAAGAAAGGCCAAGTCTTTCATGCTAATCTCCTGTCTAAATCTCATCTGGAAGAGATAGCTTATGTGGAGGTGAAAAGAAAATTAGTGGCTTTTTTTGATAAGTGCCAAAGTACATGAGCCCTTTGCTAGCATAAAGACCAGGGAAATGAGATAACCACCGTCAGTTTGATGGCAGGTAACCAGCCCTGTGTAATTTGGCTTTCTTTGAAATTTTATTTGACATAAGTGCTTGAAAAGACCCTAGTAACTGTGAGACTGAATTGCCAATGTCTTTCTTTCTTGGACAAGACTGACTTCTCATTCATGGGACAGTCATGAATAAGAAGAGAACACATTTAACTCCCTTCAGGAGAGAGCATACTTAACTCCCTTGAAGGCAAGTTACACCCTTTAACAAATAGCTCTACAGATGATGGTTAAGTTGGGTCCAAAAAAAAACCATCTTTCTTCCTCCCCTCAGTAACAGATTCAGTGGAAAGTGTGATGCAGTCAAGTGATGGTTTTCAGTCCATAGATTTTTTTTACAATTCTCCGTGTTGACCCTAATATTTTATATCACCAAAAGTCCAGAACTCTTCTACTAACCAAAGTTCTTAGAAGACATAGCAACACTGAAAAAAATCATGTGTCTCATCTCTTCATCTAGAAGGCATACGTACGTTTGCGGATGAATGGATGAGAAACAGGGGTATTGGGTTAACACAGTATTTATATCCCTCACTGAAAGTGTTCTAATGAAATCAAAGAATTTTAGAGCCCGAAGGGAATTTAGACATATAGTCAAAATGGTTGTGTTTATAAATCCCATAGTATATCGTTGAGCCTGTCAGTCTGCTGAATAGTGGTGAAGCCACTATTGAACTTAGCAGGATTCTTAGTTATGGGTACGGATATGATCCCTAGATATTTAAGGCAGAAAGACTGGGCAGCTCACAGCTCACATCTCCAAGAAGTCTCGAAAGCCAGGATCAGAAAGGGGTGGAAAGCAGGGGGTGTTGGGCCACAGAGGTCACTGTGGAACTCTTGCTGATGTCACAACCTGTTGAGGTCACTGATGGAACTCTTGCTGATATCTGGACATCTATGGGGTAGATAATGCTGATGGCACCACTCCCCTCGGAAAATGGATGTTTCAGTCAAGGCTGCCTCTGCTACCAACATGTTCAATTCCCCAGTGTCTCTGCTTGTCAGTGCCATGATGTCCCAACTCGAAGATGTGGCTGACTGGGAGATAGGATTACCAAGGGATCAGGAAAGTGACATTATGGAGGGACATTCTTTAAGCATATAAAAGAGAGTTAGATGATTGAAAATTTAAAAAAAAGATAAATGTCTACCATATCTGGTATCTTGTCTTGCAGTTTTCTAGAGTGCATAAAGTTTCACTTCATAGTTTTATACATAGTTCATTCAACAAAAAGTTATTGAAAGACTACAGGGTCCTGAGAACATAACTTTAAATTAGGAAACTCCTATTCTTCAGAATTTACAGGTAGTCAGTCTTGTGAAGAGATACATCAAAGTAAAACAGTAAGAATGTAGTACTACATGTATGAGCAAACAGCTCAAGAAAATGAATTTCTCCCCGATCTGGTAAGTATATTACATTCCTCCTGTTACTCAGGAAATTAAATAATTCTAGAATAATTTTCCAAGTTGAGTAAATTAGTAGTTATTTTCTGCTTGGTAGTAGTTTAGGAGTTCTGGCAAAACAGACAAAAAACAAAAAAACAAAAACTTGGAGAGACAAATGTTGCATCCTTACTGGAAATAAACATTTTATATCTAGTAGAATAAACATTACCACATTCTTCTTGTCCAATAAACATTTAAAGAATCAAAATACTAGGTTGTACTTGATTTTACTTGTGCCTTGTGTCCCAGGTTTGATGACACTGACCCAGGCAGGTAGCTCCAGGATCCCTCCTCTCTGCAGTATTTGCTGTGGTTGCTACTATCATTTTTATTTAATCAATTTCCTGTTTTCTCTCCAGAGTTGGGCTTAAGGTTGCAATTAGCTAAATTGATAAGCCTATATATTTTTCTGCTTGGTACTAGTTTAGGAGTTCTGAGAAAACAAACAGAAAACAAAAAATTCCTGGAGGTACATATGTTGTATCCATATTGGAAATACATATATGTGTGTGTGTGTATAATTTTTTTTTTTTTTTTAGAGACTGGGTTTCAATATGTTGTCTAGGTTGGTCTCAAACTTCTAGGCTCAAGAAGGGTTCTCCCAAGACCGAGCATGGTGGCTCATGACTATAAATCACAGCACTTTGGGAGGCTGAGGTGAGAGGATTACCTAAGTCCACGGATTCCAGATCACACTGGGCAACTTGGCAAAACCTCATCTCTACAATAAATCAAAAAATTAGCCAGGCATGGTGGTGCATGCCTGTAGTTCCAGCTACTTGGAAGACTGAAGTAAAAGGATCACCTGAAACCAGCAGGTAGAGGCTGTGGTGGCCATGAGAATGCCACTGCACTCCAGCCTGGGTAACAGAGTGATACTCCAACTCAAAACAAACAAACAAAAACAACAAAAAACAAGAAGAGTTCTCCCACCCACCTCAGCCTCCTGAGAAGCTGGAACTTCTCTGTGCCAGCTGCACTCATGAACTAATAAACATATTAATTTTATAATGAATAAAAAGGAGTTAGAAGGAAACTCCTTGAAGTAATTTCTGCTCAATGCTCTTTCTTCTGTCTTCCAATAAGATTTGTTACCATTTTCTGAATGTTTCTGCTGAGCCTTTTATAATCCTCATTCCAAGCTTTGTGGAAAGGTATTATCAACAGTGTTTCCATTTTACAGATTCATGAACATATTATACGACTTCATTAAAATCACACATATGTTGCTGGGATTTAAATCTGGCTCAGTATGATCACAAAACGATTCATTTCCATTAAGGGGTAACTTTATTTCCAAGCACTGTCATGCCATCCCTCTAATTTAAGATTATTCTAGAAATTCTGTTACTGTATATTCTCTTTATTCTCCTTGGGTTTTAAGTCTCCCCTTTTCCCTCATTTTTTTCTTTCAGGAAAACTCTTTCCATGCATTTGCTTCTTCTCTTATAATTCTTTTGCTTGCTATGTGTAATAGTAAATCATGCACCAAATTTGAGGTTGCTGCGGGCAGATCAATTTAATTTTTATTGAGTGGCCTGCATGCACTAGATGCAAAAAACAAAACAAAACCGCAAAACTCTCTGACCCATGTAATAACTTTTTTTTTTTTGAGTTGGAGTCTCACTCTGTCTCTCAGGCTGGAGTGCAGTGACATGCTCACGGCCACCGTAGCCTCGACCTTCTGGGCTCAGGCGATTCAATCCTTCCACCTCAGCCTTTCAAGTAGCTGGAACTACAGGCACACACCATCATGCCTGGCTACGTTTTTTGATTTATTGTAGAGATGAGGTCTTGCCAAATTGCGCGGGCTGGTCTTGAACCCATGGGCTCAGGCAATTCTCTCACCTTGGCTTCCCAAAGTGCCTCCCAAAGTGCTGGGATTATAGGCTTGAGCCACTGCACCCAGCCTGTAATAACTTTTTTTTTTTTGAGTTGGAGTCTCACTCTGTCACTCAGGCTGGAGGGCAGTCGCATGCTTTTGGCCACTGCAGCCTCAACCTGCTAGGCTCAGGCAATCCTTCCGCCTCAGTCTTCCAAGTAGCTGGAGCTACAGTCATGTGCTACCATGCCCAGCTAATTATTTTTTGACTTATTGTAGAGATGAGGTCTCGCCAAGTTGCCTAGGCTGGTCTCAAAAACCCATAGACCCAGTCAATCCTCCCACCTCGGCCTCCCAAAGTGCTGGGATTATAGGCGTGAGCCACTGTACCTGGCCTGTAGTAACTATTAAGGAAATAGGCTGTGTGCTAGCTTCCTGGGACTGCCATTACAAATGACCACAACTGGGTGGCTTAACAAATAGAAATGTATTCTCTCACAGTTCTGCGGGTCAAAAGTTTGGAATCAAGGTGTCAACAGGGCCATGCTTTCTCTGAAGACTCTAGGGAATAATCCTTCCCTTTCTTTTAGCATCCGTGGTTCCTTAGCTTCTAATGTGGCCCTGTGCGTCTGTGTCTGTGTTTCTTCTCCTCTTCTTGTAAGGAAATCAGTCATTTTGGATTAAGGGCCCGTGCTACTCTGGTATGACCTCATTTTTAACTTTACTTACATCTGCAAAGACATCTATTTTCAAATAAGATCACATTCTGAGGCCACAGGGGTTGAGACGTCAACATATCTTTTAGGGGAACACACTTCATAACAGGCTGCTGCCGCTGGAGTTAACATTAATTTTCCTCTTTATGATTCCTTGAGGGTTTGAGATTGCGCTGCCATTTAAAACACACACACACACACACACACACACATATGTGAAATGCAGCCCCCAAGTAGAATTATCTTTATATTGGGAAAAAAGTGAGCTCTTGAAAAACTATTTAATGAACATTTACTGGCCTGGAGCTAGGCCTCGCAGGGATAGAAGAGCAATAAAATCATATCAACATCATCTGGTAACTGGTAAGAAAAGCAAATTCTTGGGATTCATTCAGATCAAATGAATCAGAATCTGCATTTCAGCAAAAGCCTAGGCTGCAACAAGTCACCTTGGGAACAAGTATCGACATGACTAGATTGCTTCATGGACTCTAGGGCAGTGGTTCTCAAACTCTGTTGCTCATTAGAATCACCTAGGGATCGGGTGCAGTGTCTCACACTTACAAACTCAGCACTTTGGGAGGCCGAGGTGAGAGGATTGTCTGAGCCCAAGGGTTTGAGACCAGCCTGGGCAACTTTGAGAGACCTCATCTCTACAATAAATAAAAAACTTAGCCAGGCATGGTGGCATGTGCCTGTAGTTCCAGCTAGTTGGAAGGCTGAGGTAGAAGGATCGCCTGAGCCCAGCAGATCAAGGCTGCAGTGGCCGTGAGTGTGCTATTGCACTTCAGCCTGGGCGACAGAGTGAGACTCCAACTCAAAAGAAACAAAAAACAAAACACCTGGGGCTCTTTAGAAAAATCCTGATACCCAGGCTGCACCCCATACAAATTAAATGAGAATTTCTGGAACTGGGCTCTGGGCAACAACATTAAAAAACTAAAACAAACCAAAACTCATGTGTCTCCAATATGCAGCCATAACATTGCTTCTCAAAATTTAAAGCATGTGCAAATCACCTGGGTTCTTGCTAAAAAGCAAATTCTGATTCATTGGGTTTGGGGTAGACACTGACCGAGAACTTGCATTTCTAACCAGTTCCCAGGTGAGAACTTGCATTTCTAACCAGTTCCCAGGTGACATTGTTACAATTTTTTTGGTATGTTTCACAATGCCCAGCTCCATGCACAAGTGGATGGTAATTAAATAATATTTTGCAAGGTAAAATTGTCCAATTATGGAATTAGTAAATATTTTGTATATAAAGGAAGAAATAGTCTTCACAATGTTTAATTTGAAAGTGCTTCAAAGGGAATTTTTTTTTTCTTCTCAGACTTGAAGAAGGCAAAAACACTTCAAACAAAATGTCTTTTGTTTTCTCAGGATTCTCTACGAGAAAATAGACTCAATAAGAGATAACAACTAAGGTTGTTTTCCTGTTCCTCTTACACAGTTGCTTCAAGTTTCATTAGCAGGTTCCCTGGGTACAACACTCTAGAATCGTTCCCAGAGTGTATTAAGTTCCCGCGGAGTGAATATTTCATTACAACTGATGTACACAAACTGACAATGGATCAGCCAAAACATTGTATAGTGGTTCACGCCACTAATGCATTGTTTTCTGTTTCATAAAACTTACATTCCAGATTTGTCTGCGAGATGATGTTTAGGATAAGACTTATATTATTTCTCAGTCCCCGATCAAGGTTTAAAGCATTTGATTTGATTAAAAATAATTATTCTTTAAAACAGAATCCCTTGCAGACAATTTCAGACTTTAATCTGATATATTTGTACTTTGACATCCTAGGAGTAAGACTATACAACTATAAAACATACTACTCTGTAGTTATGGTTCGTTATTACTTCCTTCATTCTCTTTGCCCCCGATTACTACACTTCTTTTTGCTTTTGTTTTACAGACAGGCTTTCTGCACTTGTCCAGGCTGGTCTCGAACTCCTGGTCTCAAGTGATCCTCCCATCTTACCCTCCTCAGCCTTGTGAGCAGCTGGGACCATGGGCACACATCACTGTGCCCTTGGGTTTTTTGGGGTTTTTATCTGTTTTCTTTTATAAAGGTGCTTTTTTTTCACCTTTGCCTTAAAGCAAGGATTGTATAATTAATCTAGTTTTATTATCATTCAAACCAGATGCAATAAGAATAATCACAGCCCTGTGTGTTCAAACTGATTTCATGATAAACCCTGTATTAGATGTCCCCTCCCTCCATTCCTCCATTTTCCCCTCCATGCCTCAGATGTTCATCCAAGTTCAAATTATTCTATTTGTTTGTCTAGCTACTGACATCTAACATTTTATCTGTTCCAGTACTGAACACAGGGCTAAGTATACAGCGATACATAAAACACACCATTCCCTGAAGCCTTTCTTAATATTCCCTTTTGTTGAACTCCTCGTGTACTTTTAGTGAGTACAATGCCATTTAGGATTAAATTGCTCACTAATTTTTTTCCTGTGATCTATTTTTGACTTGCTAAGTAGATCAAAGGCTTGTTGAAGATTTTGAGTTGATAGTATTCACAAAGAAAATGCATGCCTGGACTGCTGAGGAGGCTCTGGAAAAGTGTAGGGGCAACTGCCTGACTTTTAGGGCCATGGAAGGCTTAACAGAAGAGGGGACATTTAAGGTAAGTAGGACAAGTAGGAGGTAGACAGGGGAAGAGTGAAAATGGGGTAAGTATTGGCAGAGTATAGGGTCCCATTCCATGTTCAAGAAGTGGTTTTGCAGAGAAGATAAAGTGTAGCATGTCCAAAAAGCTGCATAGATACTCCAGGATCACCAAATATAAACCACAAGGGCATGGAAGTGGAAAATGCAGTTGGCTGGGCATGGTGGCTCATGCCTGTAATCCCAGCACTTTGGGAGGCTAAGGCAGGCAGATTGCTTGAGCCCAGGAGTTCGGGACCAGCCTGGGCAACAGAGACAAGTGAAACCTTGTCTCTACAAAAGATAAAAACTTTATTCAGGTGTGGTGGTGCGCACCTGTAGTCCCAGCTACTCAGGAAGCTGAGGGAAAAGGGTTGCCTGAGCCCAGGAGGTTGAGGCTGCCATGAGCCAAGATCATTGTGATCATGCCACCGTACTCCAGCCTGGGTGACAAAGTGAGACCCCAACTTGAAAAAAAGAGAGGTATACCTTAAAAATTATACGGGGCCAATACAAAAGAGTGAGACTCAGTGTCAAACTTATGCTACAGATACAAAATTTTATAAAAACAAGTAAGAATTTTCTGGTTTTGCCAGCAACTTTACATGGCTTGCGAGATAGAGGTGGTCAGTGGAGCAGCATTCACAGCAGAGGTGGCCTCACCTTGCGGACTGCTTTAGATACATAGGGAGGACAGGAATGTCCTTCAGGATGGGGAGACTACCTGAACAAATGCCCAATGGTTGGCAATCATGTGTGATGGGCCTGCCTGCAACAGGGATTTCTGCTCAGAGGTAATGAGATACAAATTTACCAGTGACACATTGGGATGGCTGAAACAGGAACACAAACCAGGTTTCTTGAGTGCCCACTCAACTATCCATTTGCTAGAACACAGTTATTTATTGCACAATAAATTATGGGCTCAAACACTAATTTTCCTTCTCCTTTTTTTTAGAGATGGATTCTTGCTCTGTTGCTTAGGCTAGTCTTGAACTTCTGGCCTCAAGTGATCTTCCCACCTCAGCCTCCCGAGTAGCTGGGACTACAGATGGGAGCCATCACACCCCACTCAAATACCAAGTTTCTTGAGTTACCGATTAGGCTTTCTTTGTCTTTTCTTTATTTCTCATTAATAATCATATAGCACTGACGTCATTTATATTCCAGTTTTCAGTTAAATTGGCCAATTAATAAGCTGTACAAAAACAATGTGTTCTGAAATAACCAGCAGGGATCTTATCTTCACAGTACATTATCATCCATTTGGGTCTCAGAAATATTATCATCACAATCTTTATTATTTAGTAATTCTTTTGTTTGCTTTTTTTTCAGTTGGAGTCTCACTCTGTCACCCAGGCTGGAGGGCAGTAGCCCTCCTGTCTACCACAGCCTAGACCTGCTGGGCTCAGGCAATCCTTCCACTTCAGTCTTCCAAGTAGCTGGAACTATAGGCACGCGCCACCATGCCCAGCTAATTTTTTGATTTATTGTAGAGATGAGGTCTCGCCAAATTTCCCAGGCTGGTCTCGAACCCATGAGCTCAGGCAATCCTCTCACTTCGGCCTCCCAAAGTGCTAGGATTATAGGATTATCTGCTCTCTTGTCAGAAGTCTTCCAGTCTTCACAGGGGTGATCAAGGAATTGAGGCAATATCTCAACACAGGCCCCCGCTAAAGAAGGGTCCCAGCACTTCTCGTCTGAAACTGGTAAACAAACCCTTCTCACCACTAGGTAGGACACTCGCTGATACCAAAAGACAGTTTTGCTTAATTATACTCTGACTTGACTGGGCAGGGTGGTTCATGTCTATAATCTCAGCATTTTGGGAGGCTGAGGAGAGAGGATTGCCTGGGCTTGCAGGTTCGAGACCAGCCTGGGCAACTTGGCAAGACCTCATTTCTACAATAAATAAAAGAAAATTAGCTGGGCATTGCGGGGGCCTGCCCCACAAGGGTCGTGGGAAGTGTTGAAGGAGAGACAGGCGACAGACGAAGATCATATACCGGACACCTGCTTCTTGAACAGATGACAATTTAATGTTAGTTAATACAGAGCTTTTATATCATTTTTGAAGGGGCAAGACAAAGAAAACTCTTTCATATACATATCTTTAAAAGTTACCAGCTAGTGGTTTTAGTAGCAAACAAACCAAGATTCCCAGTGGCTTTAGTAGCAAATAAGCCAGGAATCTCATAGGCATTAGACAAGTCCTATTCATAAAGCCAACAATGACACTCTCAGTCCAATGTCCCAAATTACAAATGTTTCAAGAAAGTTTCCTTAAGTGTATATTTCTTTATGTGTCAGGAATATTCTCATCTTAGGCTCTTATGTTCTTCAGAGTCCTGTGATTGCCTCCCTTGTCCAGATGTCCTTGTTACTTTTCTCTTATCTTGCAGTGCTTGTTTCTAAAGAGAACTCAAAAGAAGCTTTAGTAATGTTTCCCAGGCCCCTCAAGGTTGCTTTCTGTTTTAGCTGATCTTGTCATAAAAGTGTCTGATTATTATATTATGAGTTTAGTGAAAACCTACTCTATAAATGTTAATTTAGAGTTATAAGTTTATAGTTTTAATTATAGAATTAAGTAAAAACCTTAACATTAATCTTTATCCGAAGTCAGTGAAAACAGTGTTATAAGTCACCTACATAACTCCTAGATAAGTGTTAGAACTTATAATGAATTCATAATGAACTACTATAAACTTGTGCTTCTAAAAAATCTTTATGTTTAAACACTAAACTGCATAATCCTAAATCTAATAAGGAGTGAATATACTTATATCATTTATTACTTAAGCAATATCTAGTAACTTATAACCAAGTGAAAGAAAGCATTCTTGATGTGCTTCAGAGTTTAACCCCTGCATATGTTAGAAAAGGCCAAGTGGCATAGTGGGAAAAATGGAAAAATAAACCATGATAATTCCAGGTTAGCTGTGAGTACTTCACATAAACATACCATTTTCTTCTTCCACGACTGCACAGAATTCTTCGGCGGTATCAAACAGCAAAGGTGAAAGACTGAAGGGACTCAGCTTCCTGGGCTCGCCCTGCGGCCCAGGGTCTTTGGCCCACCCAGACCCTGTCAATCAGGTGGGCCTCCAAGGCTGGCTCCCAACATATCCCCCTTTTTTGTTTTTTAATACGAAGCCGTGAAATTCCGTGCTTAGTCGAGAGATGTTATTTTTCAATGATTTGAAGAGTACTGGAAGTAAGCATAATAGTAGCAAGATTATTCCTCCACAAATTCCCACATTGATTAATATAGATAATAATGATTTTTGATTGACAAATGAAGAAAAATTGTTATAGATTGATTGAGCCAATTGGGTGAATTCAAATTGTTTTTCAGCAGAGCTAATGTCTTGTACTTCCTGATGAAGCCTGGAGAGATCCAAACTTATGTTGGAATGGTTCCAAATTCCGGAGATATTTTTTTTTTTTTTTTTTTTTTGAGTTGGAGTCTCACTCTGTCGCCCAGACTGGAGTGCAGTGGCCGCTCCCGGCCACCGCAGCCTCGACCTGCCGGGCTCCGGCGATCCTTCCGCCTCAGCCTTCCAAGTAGCCGGAATTACAGGCATGCGCTACCACGCCCGGTTGATTTTTTTTTTTTTTGATTTATTGTAGAGATGAGGTCTCACTGCCCAGGCGGGTCTCGAACCCACGGGCTCAGGCAATCCACTCACCTCAGCCTCCCAAAGGCGTGGGATTACAGGCTGAGCCACCGAGCCCGGCTTAATTTTTAATCCTATCCCAGGTATGAATAGACTTGTTCACTTGAAGAGGTGTGACACAAATCCATTTAAACTCTGAATGACATCTCAAAGCCAATTTAATTTTCAAGGCTGCAAGTTCCTGTCCTATAATCAAAATAGCTTCTTCTAATGCATTAACTTTACTTTCTAATTTTTGGTCAATAATTTCTTGAGCTGCTAAAGCTAATGAGACATTTTTGGATAACTGATCTGTAAATGTAGCAGTATGTACTTCTTTAGCTAAGGTTATGGCTGAAACTGAAACTGAAGTAGCAATGGCTATCAAAGCTGTAATTCCTAAAATTAAAGTTGCTATAAATCTTTTTGGTCGTGACAACAGTGAGTTAAGCTCATATAATGTTCTTAGACTGTATTCATCATACCAAAGAGATGGAAGTTTTACAGGAACCATCAAATAAGGAGGTCGGCAGAGAATAATAAATCCTTTATATGAATTAGAGAAAGTAAGACAATTAGTTAATTTGCAGTTTTTACAAGAAATTTGGTATTTCTGCCCATCAAAAGAAATTACTAAAGATTCATAATCAGTGGTTACTAAAAAGGCATAAGGAGATTGCAAACAAGCTCTTATATTATATATAGTTTGTCCCTGTGGACGATGTAAAACTATGGGTTTAGTAGCAGCTAAGGCTCTCCAAATATTAGGTTGTATGGATTGTTTATTACCCTCATTCATTACTAGTATTGGGGGGACCCATCCATTAATGTTCCATCTAGTAATGGGTATAGGTTTAGGTATGGAGTTCTTCCACAAGAAATTAGGACTGTGTTCCACATAAGGGCGGAGATCTGTAGTCGGGTCATGACAACTCCAGTCACGTATGGATACATTAGTATTAGAAATAGGGAGAGTCACCTTGGAGGAATACATACATTCTTTCCAAGGAGGGAATCCAAATTCAGGGTGCACCGTAAGCCAATCATTTTCGGTATTTGAAGTTTGATGTTCCCTGTGAGCTGTGCAAGTAGGAAATTCAGAGGAGTGCTGCTCCTCTATTTTTTTATTGGGTTCAAAATCTCCAGGCATTAATAGGATAAGGGACCAGATATTTCGAGTCTCCTTTTGACCAGAGGGGCTGTCAGTTATCATCCCCTTAATACGAGAAGGCAAACATTTTGGTATGAGAGGAGAGTGTTCTGAACCGATAGGTAAACTAAAACAAATTGGGGGTGAGCTGGAACTCCCTAAGAAAGAAAAATTATGATTAATAACAGTTTTAACTTGGGAGGAGAAAATAGTGGGGCCACCTACCAAAGAAGCAGTGTCAGTAAAAATTGTTATCACTTCATTATCCCAAGTAACAGGTTGAAAAACTGGAGGGTTAGGCATATAAGCCCAATAGGTTCTGTTTGTACTATCATCAGCGTTAATATGACTTACCTGAAAGGTGAGAATAGCCATCATAGCAACAAAAACAGTAGATGGTGTTGGAGAGATGTTCTGTGAACGAACTAATTTATGCGCTTCAACAGTTAAAGCCTTGAGCTGTCCCCATGTGGGGAGGTGCCGACAGCGAGTGGAAGAAGCCAATCGCTCTGGGCTATAAAGAAATGGAGAGGGGGGAGGACGCGAAACAAAAGAAGAAAAACGGGGGCGGGGACGAGACGCCGATGCATATGAAGGGTGAGGCGTCTCATACCAGGGACCAAGACTCTTTCTTCTTCTGATTCCGAATTATTCTGATGTGGGCTGGGTTCCTGTCTGGCATCTCTCCGCCCTGGATCTCTCTGTCTTGGCTGAGGTGTCGGATTGGACATATCGAATAAGTCGGTCCAGTATCTAAATGGGCGATGAGGAATTCTGGGGAAAGATACATGCATAGCCTCTCCTGCAAGTTAACAACACATCGGGCCCTCTCCATTGACCTGTAAGGAGATCTTTCCATTTAACCATAGGCTTAATGGTTTCTTCCGGGTTCCAGTGTCTATCCATAGTCGAGTGACCCAAAGAGTCCAAATTCAGGTGATTGAGTACAAATAAAGCAAGGCTTACAATGTGATGAGGGGAACTATATTTAAATTCTCCCTCATGTAATTTAATGATTTGATTTTTTAAGGTTTGATGAGCTCTCTCGACTATGGCTTGACCTTGGGGGTTATAAGGAATTCCTGTAGTATGAGAAATGTTAAATCTAACACAAAACTGTTTGAAAGCTTTAGACATATAAGCAGGAGCATTGTCAGTTTTTAATTATTTTGCAATACCCAATTGTGAAAAGCAAAACCTTAGAGGGGAGAGGGTTAATAGGCTGTCTCCCTTGGAATGTGAAACTGGTACCTTAAAGCTGCAGCGTTTTGGTGGTGAATTTTATGGATTGCTGAGCTTAATTACTAAAGAATCTTCAAGGGAGAGACACATGGCTAATTTTGTCAAGGCATTTGCTAATTGATTACCTTGACTTAGAAGTTTAGGGAGTCCTGAATGAGATTTAATATGACCTATAAAAAATGGGTGGTTTCTAACAATTATTAATTGCTGTAATTGAACAAGTAAATCAAGAATAGTTATCTTATTAACAGGAATGGTGGCTGTTATATGAGGAAACAATCCTTTAATATAACAAGAGTCAGTATACAAATTAAACCTTTTATTCTTTAAAACAGAAAATGCATATAGAACTGCTTTTAGTTCTGTTCTTTGGGCTGATGATTCTGAAGTGCTTAAAATATGGGGTTCATCATCAATTATTGCCACTGCTTTCCCATTAGAAGAACCATCAGTAAAAACCAAGGCTGCCCCCTTGAGAGGAGTCAGGGAACAGCTGCGAGGGAAAATTATGGGGTTTTGTTTTACAAACTGCAACAATGGATTTTTAGGTAAATGGAACAAAATTTGTCCTCTGAAGTCAATTAAGGCTACTTGCCAATCATCATTGGTCTGTAATAGGGTTTGAAACTGAGTTTTGTCATACGGGATAATAATATTGTCCACATCCTTCCCAAATAATTCCACACTTCTTTGTCTTCCTTTAGTTATGAACAAGGCTACTAAATAAGGATAAGATGCCAAAACCTTCTTAGAGGAAACTGGTAAATGTAACCATTCCATAGGTCCTTCCTGCCACAAGCACCCTGTTGGGGTGTGAAAAGTAGCCAACACAATTAATTCCCGTGGCAAATTATAATTTACTCTTTTCAACTTTTGAGATTCAATGGCCTTTTCTACTAAAATTAAGGCCTTTTCTGCCTCGGGCGTTAAGACCCTTTTAGAGGTGGGGGAGGAGTTCCCCAGCAATATATTGAAAAGAGGCTTTAAGTCTGCAGTAGTTATATGCAAATAAGGTCTTAGCCAATTAATATCTCCCAATAATTTTTGAAAGTCATTTAAAGTCACCAAATGATCTTTCCTTAACTGCAGAGGCTGATGACTTACTGTTTGAGTGTTTAACACTCGGCCAAGATAAGTGAAAGGTGGATTGGTTTGAATTTTTTCAGGAGAAATTTTCAAACCATAGTTTGTCAAAGCTGTTACTGTCTCTTTGGTGCCCAACGCCTGGGAGCTTGAAGGTAATCTTTTCTCTTTCTTCTCAGGACAGATAGGACCTCACCTGGGGCGCCACGGGCCCCCCTGTAGAGACAAGCAGGGAAAGGATAGGTGAGAAGTGCTAGAGTCCTGATATAATCATGGGTCAGAAACAGTCTAAACGCAGGAGACTGTTTATAAATGTCTTACTTGATATGTTATCTAAAAAGGGAATTAAGGTGTCTTCTACTCGATTGGCTCGTTTTTTGCGATTTGTCCAGGCACAATGTCCCTGGTTCCCACAAGAAGGCACCATTTATTTGGCTATTTGGACCAAAGTTGGGGAAAAACTTAAACTCTGTTATACTTTGCATGGACCTGATGAGGTCCCTGTTGATGCTTTTGCCTTATGGAATGTTATTAGAGATGCTTTGGATCCACGACATGAGTATTCCAAATTCCCTACCAAATTTACAAAGAGGATGATCCATATTGGCCTCTAATTCCTCTAAAGCTGTGTCTATAACTCCTCACTTGGATAACAGCACTCCATCCCCAGCGGATGAGGCTAGTTTGAAAAAGGAGGCAGTTCAGCATCATGAGCAAAAGCATCCTGATAATTTAATTAATTTATCCTTGACCCAACCTTCTCCTCACTATGTGCCGAGGAAGTCCGCTTTCACTCCTGGGCACTCCCTCTCGTCCAAGGCGCCTTATGTTGGTATTAAGGGAGCTAAAAGGTAGGCTGAGGAGGAGGGTGATTTGGATTTTTCTTTGTGCTTTCCAATTTTGTTTGATAGTGAATTTGAAGATGCCCCTCTGGTATGGGAACCATTGCCATACAAACTCTTAAAAGAGCTCAAGGAAGCTTGTTCCCAGTATGGACCTTTGGCTCCCTATACCTCCACACTTATGGAACAGTTCACTAACCATTGGATGACCCCATATGATTGGCAAATGCTTGCTAAATGCTGTTTAACAGGAGGAAATTTTTTGTTGTGGAAAGCGGAATTTGAGAATCAGGTTAAACAGATGGTTGCCCAAAACAGGCAGGATCCACAGACCCCAGACATTATTACTGCTGAAATGCTCATGGGGACTGGGGCTTATGAATCTGTGGATGCTCAAATGGCTATGCCAAGAGATGCCCTAGTACAACTTAATATTTGTGCCAGAGATTGGAGAGCACTTCCTGCTAGTGCTAACCAAGCTACCCCCCTAGGAGAAATTAAGCAAAAGTCTGATGAAAATTATGAGGATTTTGTCTCTCGGTTACAAATGGCTGTACATAGAATAACCATCAATGAGGAAGCAGCCGACATTTTGGTAAAACAATTGGCTTTTGATAATGCTAACGGAACCTGTCAGGCTCTTCTAAGACCTGTCAGGAAGACAGGACAATTGAGTGACTACATCAGGATGTGTGCTGATGTCAACCCTGCTTATGTACAGGGTGTGGCAATAGCTGCGGCTCTTAGAGGAGAAACTTATACTCAGTTTATGCAAGGGATCCAGAGTGGAACTAATAAACCTAAAA
Source organism: Cephalopachus bancanus (assembly GCA_027257055.1). Lineage (NCBI taxonomy): Eukaryota > Metazoa > Chordata > Mammalia > Primates > Tarsiidae > Cephalopachus > Cephalopachus bancanus. The sequence continues at coordinate 8,705,459 of JAPVLO010000057.1, forward strand.
ACAAAACTGTCTTAACCTGCTACAACTGCGGACAGCCTGGCCATATCAGTAAAAAATGCCCGTCTAAACAAGGGCCTCAAGCTGTCCCGACACTGCCATCTTCTGGAGGCTCTCGGCCACAATCTTTATATTCTAGCTGCCTGAAAGGCTTCCATTGGGCTAAGGATTGCAAATCTAAATTTCCTAAGAACGGCACTCTGTTAATGGAAGGACAGCCTACAGTGCCTGAGTCGGGAAACGAATTGAGGGGCCAGGCCCAGCCCCAAATAACAACAGGGGCAACTTCCACTCTGAATCCATTCATTCCCTTTGTTCCATCTCAGAGCTCATCAGAGCAACCCCAGGGAGCGCAGGACTGGACCTCTGTTCCTCCGCCTTCACAATATTAACCCTGGACATTTCAGTTACCCTAATTCCAACAGGGGTAAAAGGCCCCCTCCCTGATGGGATAGTGGGGGTTATTCTAGGAAGAAGTTCTTTGTCTCTTCAGGGAGTTTCTGTTATTCCTGGAGTTGTGGACTCTGACTATACAGGAGAAATTCAAGTGCTTGTAGCTCCGCCGAGTAAGACTGTGCAGTTTTACAAAGGTCAGAAAATAGCTCAGTTGTTGCTCTTGCCTTACCACAAGGTGGGAAAGTCTCTGACTAATGAGCCTAGGGGAGACTCTAGATTTGGGTCGAGTGATTCTAGTTTTTGGCTTCAGGAGGTCACTACTTCTAGGCCTTTAAAGGATTTATTTATTCAAGGAGTTAAAATTAATGGCTTATTGGATACTGGGGCAGATGTTTCTTGTATTGCTGGAAAAGACTGGCCTTCTTCGTGGCCAACCCAAGTTGCCTCCTCAGGGCTTACTGGTATTGGTAAAGTACCCTTTGTGGCTAAGAGTTCGCAGATTTTAAATTGGGCAGATGATCAATCATCAGGAACTTTTTGTCCCTATGTCATACCTTTTATCCCTATTACACTCTGGGGACGAGACATTCTTGCCCAAATAGGCACACTCTTGTGTAGCCCAAATGACAGAGTGTCAGCACAACTGCTGCAAATGGGATATGATCCCTCTAAGGGTTTGGGTAAAGACGGACAAGGGATGAAGGAACCAGTTCAGATTATAGAAAAGAAAGACCGGTCTGGCATTGGCTATCCAAATTTATTCTAGAGGCCATTGTTCTCGAAGCTGCTGACCCAATTGTATGGAAAACTAATGAACCAGTTTGGGTGGAACAATGGCCTTTACCATCAGAAAAACTTGAAGCAGCTAAAGATTTAGTGCAGCAGCAGCTGGAAGCTGGCCATATAGAGCCTTCCACCAGCCCTCGGAATACACCCATATTTGTTGTGAAAAAGAAATCTGGCAAGTGGAGACTTTTACAAGATTTAAGAGCTATTAATGACACCATGGAGACAATGGGGGCGTTACAGCCTGGGCTGCTGTCTCCGGTTGCTATTCCTGCAGACTTTAACATCATAGTTACTGATTTACAAGATTGCTTTTTTACTATACCTTTTAGTTCTGATGATTGCAAGAGATTTGCATTTAGCCTCCCTTCTCGGAATTTTACACAGCCTTATCGAAGGTTTCAATGGAAAGTCCTACCACAAGGAATGAAAAATAGCCCCACATTGTGTCAAAAATTTGTTGATGTTGCTTTACAAGATATTAGGTATCAATACCCTGATTTTTATCTGGTGCATTATATGGATGATATTTTACTAGCCCATCAAAATCGTGCTCTTTTACATGATATTTTAAAAGAGACAGTAACAGCTTTGACAAACTATGGTTTGAAAATTTCTCCTGAAAAAATTCAAACCAGTCCACCTTTCACTTATCTTGGCCGAGTGTTAAACACTCAAACAGTAAGTCATCAGCCTCTGCAGTTAAGGAAAGATCATTTGGTGACTTTAAATGACTTTCAAAAATTATTGGGAGATATTAATTGGCTAAGACCTTATTTGCATATAACTACTGCAGACTTAAAGCCTCTTTTCAATATATTGCTGGGGAACTCCTCCCCCACCTCTAAAAGGGTCTTAACGCCCGAGGCAGAAAAGGCCTTAATTTTAGTAGAAAAGGCCATTGAATCTCAAAAGTTGAAAAGAGTAAATTATAATTTGCCACGGGAATTAATTGTGTTGGCTACTTTTCACACCCCAACAGGGTGCTTGTGGCAGGAAGGACCTATGGAATGGTTACATTTACCAGTTTCTTCTAAGAAGGTTTTGGCATCTTATCCTTATTTAGTAGCCTTGTTCATAACTAAAGGAAGACAAAGAAGTGTGGAATTATTTGGGAAGGATGTGGACAATATTATTATCCCGTATGACAAAACTCAGTTTCAAACCCTATTACAGACCAATGATGATTGGCAAGTAGCCTTAATTGACTTCAGAGGACAAATTTTGTTCCATTTACCTAAAAATCCATTGTTGCAGTTTGTAAAACAAAACCCCATAATTTTCCCTCGCAGCTGTTCCCTGACTCCTCTCAAGGGGGCAGCCTTGGTTTTTACTGATGGTTCTTCTAATGGGAAAGCAGTGGCAATAATTGATGATGAACCCCATATTTTAAGCACCTCAGAATCATCAGCCCAAAGAACAGAACTAAAAGCAGTTCTATATGCATTTTCTGTTTTAAAGAATAAAAGGTTTAATTTGTATACTGACTCTTGTTATATTAAAGGATTGTTTCCTCATATTGAGACAGCTACTATTCCTACCAATAAAACTACAATTCTGGAGTTGCTCATTCAGTTGCAACAATTAATTCATGACAGAACGGAGCAGTTTTTTGTTGGCCACATTAGATCTCATTCTGGCCTTCCGGGACCTCTACATAAAGGCAATCAATTGGCTGACAATTTAACCAAATCAATAGTATGTGCAGCCATTGAAACGGAGGCAGTTGCTCAAGTTTGGTTATCTCATGATATTCATCATCAGAATACCACTGCTTTACGGAATCAGTTTCAGTTGCCTAGAGAAGTAGCTCGGCAAATTGATAAAACCTCCCAACAGGGCATGGTGGTGCATGCCTGTGGTTCCAGCTCCTTGGAAGACTGAGGCGGAAAGGATCACCTGAGCCCAGTAGGTCGAGGCTGTGGTGGCCATGAGCATGCCATTGTATTCCAGCCTGGGCGATAAAGTACAATGCAAAAAAAAAAAAAAAAATGTTTTCACTGTGGCTTGAAATTGATGAAATGTCCCCCTCCGGTGGTTAGAGCAGCTGCTATATTCTCCGTCCTTAAGTAGGGTTCTTTAAGGTAGGAGACCTAAAATGAACCTTAGCTGATCACCTGTAGAGTCTACTGACCTCGGAAATTTACTGTATTGGTTAAAAGCTGCACAACTTAGACTGCAGAGATAGTTATACAACTGCATCATACGAGGAATCCCCGGTTGAATGACTTCTGAATAGTAGGATGAATTTCTTTATGTTCTGGAAGTGTTACTTTTAAGCTGTATTTTAAGGGGAAGTTCATCAAATAAGTTTCTCAGGGGTATATATAAGACAGAACAAAAGAACCCTAACACAGCAGACCAATTTACCTATGTTTAGACTCTGTTCTATAAAAGGGCAAGATTAAAATGAAAGACTATAACAGAAGATCAAAAAATGCAGGCTCCTTGAAGTCCCTGCACATTTGGCCTAAATGCTTCCTAACTTGTTTTTAAATCAGTTGATGCAAATGACAAGTTATAAATAATCAGACAACCAAAGTGCCCTGCACTAAAGAGAAATGACCTTTATGTTTGCTGAACATCTGTTCTAGTGCTCACTAGGGAAAGTCACGTGAAATTAGAAGAAAAAGAACTTATTATGGATGTTACAAATAATTTGTCACAGTCCTTTAAGTTTCATGAGACTTAAAAATGATTCTACAGTTTTTGAAAGAATTCTTTAAAATAATTTCGGAAATATTTTAACTTTTCACTTTGCTGTCAGACTCACAGGGGCCAACTCATACAAAATTATTTACTTAGCTTGAAAAATAACTTTGTGGACATCACTGCAATATTGAGTTTCTGATCTTTAAATCCCTTTCTGGTTCTAAAATTTTGATAGACATGTATTGTTAATGGGAGAGATACAGTGCACACTAAATAGATATCACTGATCTTTCTTTATTTATTTATTTATTTATTGAGTCAGAGTCTCACTCTGTCATCCAGGATGGAATACAGTGGCAAGCTCATGGCTACTGCAGTCTCAATCTGCTGGGCTCAGGTGATCCTTCCACTTCAGCCTTCCAAGTAGCTGGAACCACAGGCATGTGCCACCACGCCTGGCTAAGTTCTTGATTTATTGTAAAGACAAGGTCTCACCATGTTGACCAGGCTGGTCTCAAACCGGTGGGCTTGGGCAATCCTCTCACGTCCACCTCCCAAAGTGCTGGGATTACAGGCATGAGCCACTGTGTCCAGCTCTGATCTTTCTCTTTTAAAAATGTCCTTCTGGGCCAGGCATGGTGGTTCAAGTCTGTAATCCCAGCACTTTGGGAGGCCGAGGTGAGGGGATTGCCTAAATCCACAGGTTCGAGGACAGCCTGGGCAACTTGGCGAGACCTCGTCTCTACAGTAAATCAAAAAATTATCTGGGCGTGGTAGTGTGCGCCTGTAATTCCAGCTACTTGGAAGGCTGCGGCGGAAGGATCGCCTGAGCCCAGCAGGTTGTCGCTGGAGTGGCCGTGAGTGTGCCACTGCACTCCAGCCTGGGCAGGGGAGTGAGACTCCAACTCAAAAAAAAATTCTATAAATGAAAAACCTGATCTGTGCCCCAACGTTCAGACCTACCCATAAAATTGACTGCTCAGCAATCCATCTGCATGTCTCACAGGTGTTTAAATTCAATATAGCAAAACTGAACTTAATATATTTCCTCCCTGAATCTAGTTCTAGTTCATTCCGTAAACTCAAAACCTCATATCTGGGAAACACAAAAGGATCTTTTCTCTTCTTCCACAGTCAACCAATTACCATATGCTATAATAGCTACCTCTTTGGCACTTCTAGTATGCGTCTTCTCCTTATCAAGCTCACTGATGTTGTCTTCAATCAGGCATTCGTTGTCTTTTACCTGGACTATCACCCAAGATTCCACTTTCTTTTTTTTTGAGTCAGAGCCTCACTCTGTCATCCAGGCTGCAGTGCAGTGGCATGCTCACGGTCACAGGTAATCCTTCCGCCTCAGCCTTCCAAGTAGCTGGAACCACAGGCATGCGCCACCTCGCCTGGCTAAAAGATTTCACTTTCAACTGAACAGTGTAGCCAGAGTTAATTTTCCAAAAGGCAAATCAAATCATGTTCTTCTCCTCTTAAGACTCTTCAAGAACTTTTTTTAAGTTTTTTTTTTCTTTTTTTTTGAGTTGGAGTCTCACTCTGTCGCCCAGACTGGAGTGCAGTGGCCGCTCCGGGCCACCGCAGCCTCGACCTGCTGGGCTCCGGCGATCCTTCCGCCTCAGCCTTCCAAGTAGCTGGAATTACAGGCATGCGCTACTATGCCCGGCTGATTTTTTGATTGATTGTAGAGATGAGGTCTCGCTGCTCAGGCGGGTCTCGAACCCGCGGGCTCAGGCAATCCACTCACCTCAGCCTCCCAAAGGCACGGGATTACAGGCTGAGCCACCGAGCCCGACTTTTTTTTTTTTTTAAGTTTTAAAGCAGTTTATTAGCAAGAAGAAGGGAAGGGGAAAGGAAGATTCGTGGCAGAAAGATTCGCCATTGGCACGTTTCTCAAAAGCAATAACCACCTAGGGATTTTTATTTTATGAGCATAAGTTTAAATTCTTTGAGAATCATACAAGATTCTCCACATCTGACTACTGACCACCTCCCTATATCAGTTGTCTATTAATTACCCTAATCATGCTGTGTAACAAAAACCACAAAATCTTAGGGACGTACTGAAGAAAGATGTATTGCTATTTTGTCTAGGGCAATGTGGTGGGTGGCAATGGTTGCAGTTGGCTGGAGCTGCTCTTGTGTTTGAGGGTTGGCTGGTCTTGGCTGGTCTGGGGTGGACTTAGCTGGAATAATGGGGGCAACTTGACACTGCTTCATGTGTTCCTTGTCCTCCAGCAGGCTAGCTTGGGCATGGTTTACGGGGATGAAGAGGTACAGGAAAGAGCACAAGCAGAAATAGACAAGATTTCTTGAGGCCTAGGCTCAGAATTAGCACATTGTCTTGTCTGCGTTGGTAAAAAGGAAGTCACAAGACTGGGCCAGATTCAAGGGCTCAGGAAACAGATTCTGCCTCTTTTATGAGAGGATGCAAAGTCACACGGAAGTGGGTTGAATATAGGAAACGGGGAGAATTGGAACCTTCGTTGCACTGTCCATCGTGTATTTGAAGAAAATTTCCACTATTTAAGAGAGACCTTGGGACAAAGAATAAAGAAACTTCAACACTGAAGTCATCATGGTTTCATCAGCTATAATGCGAGAGGAAGGAAAGAACTTTAAAGGAGCTATCATTTTAACAGCCTTGGAGAGAAAAAATGTTACATCTGTGAAAAAAACACAGGGTTTAATGAACAAAGAAACATTAGGCAAACAAAAAAGAGATCTGGGAAATTAAAAATATAATGGCAAAATAAGAAATTCAGTGGAAAGTTTGGAAGATAAAATTGAGGCATTTCCTGGAAAGCAGAATAAAAGGACCAAAAAAAAAAAAGACAATAATAAGAAATAACAGAACCAATCTAGCATAGTCAATATCTGATTAATAAAGTTTCCAAATAAAAGAAGGAGATTATAATAAATATAAGAATATGCAGACACCCAGAGTTTGCCACTGGAGAGATCTGATTAGAAAGTTTCAGTAAGTAGAATTAATACATTCATTTAATATCTTTTCTTCAGCTTATTTGAAACACTGTATATGAAACACAGACAAAGTAAAGTTTCAGAACTGATGAAGCATTATTAGAAGTGGTTTGACTTGAAAACGTGGAAGTTGGTTGTGGGAAGAGGGCATAAGGACGGAAACAACTATGTTTAAAACTTATTTTGAAAGAGGAAAGCAGCTACATGTTAGTTGTGTTCAGTGATTACGGGAAGTGGAGACAATGCAGCTGCGAAATGAGTCCCTTAAATATTGACATGACTGACTCTAGTGTGACATGTTTATTAGGAAGCAGGAGAGGAAGCAAAAAATAGACCAAAGCAAACATTTGCTCAAGATAAATGAAGAGCAATACATCCTCTCTGTGTTCCTCCACCCAAAGGAAAACATGGCCATATGCTTCTGACAAGTTATTTTCTCACGTTTCTATTGTTATGGTTATGGTTGTGATTTAGCACATTCTAACAACTGTTTTTTTCTTCTTCTTGCCCTGTGGTCCAGGCTGGAATGCAGTAGCGTGATCATAGCTCATTGCAGCCTCAAACTGCTGGGCTCAAGGGAGCCTTCTGCCTCAGCCTCCCAAGTAACTGGTGTGTGCCACCATGCCCAACTATCTATTTATTTATTTATTTGAGTTGGAATCTCACCCCATCACCCAGGCTGGAGTGCTGAGGCACACTCGTGGCCACTCCAGCATTGACCTGCTGGGCTCCCGCAACCTCCTTCCATTTCAGCCTTCCAAATAGCTGGAACCATAGGCACGCTACCATGCCCATCTAATTTTTGATTTATTGTAGAGACAAGGGTTCACCAAGTTGCCTGGGCTGGTCTCGAACCCGTGGACTCAGGCAATCTACTCGCTCTTGCCTCGGCCTCCCAAAGTGCTGGGATTACAGGCTGAGCCACTGACCCCAGCCCCAACTAATTTTTTAAAAAGCAGTTTGTAGAGATGAGAGTCTTACTATGTTGCCCAGGTTGGTCTTGAACTCCTGGGCTCAGACGATCCTCCTGACTTGGCCTCCCAGAGCACTGGGTTACAGGTGTAAGCCATCACACCTGGCCTCTAACAACTTTTATATGTACTTGTCTGTCTGACCAAATGGTAGATAAATGTTTTATGTTTACATTGTCACAACTTTTCAGGGATGACGGTTATTGCCTGCCTTCATTAGAGACTGGAAAAAAGCATTTAGCAGTGGAGTTTTTCTTCTTCTTCTTCTTTTGAATCAGGGTCTCATTCTGTTGCCCAGGCTGGAGTGCAGTGGCATGAACACAGCTTACTGCAGCCTCAACCTCCAGGGCTCAGGTAATCCTTCCACCTCAGCCTCCTGAGTAGCTGGGACTACAAGTATGCACCACCACACTCAGCTAATTTTTAAACATTTTTTTGTAGAGACAAGGTCTCACTATGTTGCCTAGTCCGGTCTCCAATTCCTGAGCTCAAGCAATTCCCTGCCTCAATCTCCCAAAGTGCTGGGATTACAGGCATGAGCCACTGTGCCCAGCCCTTGCTTCATTCTTATTTAGACTACATATTCCATTTAAACCTATGTACCTGAAAATGAACGATTGCCGTGGTGTCAATTCTGTCAAAGTGCAGACTGGTGAGGAATGATGATAAAGAACCCTGAAAAAATAATCGGTGTGCTGTCCTAATATGAATCATAAAATATAAGCAAAATTTCAAGCAAGGAGAGGGAAATGGTTTTGAAATATAGGCAGCATTCTGGCTTAAATCCTGGCACTTTCTGGAGCTATGGTATAAAGGAAAAGTAGTTTGTATGAATTATTGGAATTTTGGTATCTAGGATAGGCAGGGAAGTATATCATGCTATCAGGATAATAGCATAGGCTTTGAAACTCAACCAGCTTAGGTTTGACTTGTAACAGGCTCTGCTTTCTAAGGCTGGTGTAAGTAAAGTGCTCAGCACAACCTGGCATGCAGCAAGTGCTGAATAAATGGCACCTCTACCATTAGGGCGAGCTTTACAAGGAAGTAGATGCAGATGGGAAGTAATCTGATGTTAACTAGTAGAGTCCTTCTGCCCCCCACCCTCAGCATTTCATTTCATAGTATATGAAATGTCATCTGAAATTCTAACTCCTTCACATCTTAAAACCTTCGTAATTTTCTAAAATTCAATTTTTAAATGCTTAAAAGCAAAGACAGACAAGTGGGACATCATCAAACTGAAAAGCTTTTGCACAGCAAAAGAAACTATCATGAGAATAAAGAGACAATTCACAGAATGGGAAAAAAAATTGGAAATTATGCATCTGACAAAGGTCTAACATCCAAGATCTAAAAAGAACTCAAATGAAGTGAAAGGAAACAAAAACAAACAACCCCTTTAATAAGTGGGCAAAAGACTTGAACAGACACATCTCTAAAGATGACATACAAGCAGCCAACAGCCACATGAAAAAATGCTCAGTCTCACTAATCATCAGAGAAATGCAAATCAAAACTATAATAAGATGCCACCTAATCCCGGTAAGGATGGCCATCATTAGTAAGTCAAAGAACACCAGGTGTTGGGGCAAGTGAGGAGAAATAGGAACGCTTTTACTCTGTTGGTGGGAATCTAAGTTAGTTCAGCCGCTATGGAAAGCAGTGTGCTGATTCCTAAGATAACTAAAAATTAATCTTCCATACGATCCAGCAATCCTTCTGGAAAAAACGCAAATACACTAGATATCTTTGTATCGTTAGCTAGGATGAATAGATAATTAATTTTCTACCATGTTTTTAAAATTTTCAAAATGACCACTTATTTTATTCGTAATTATAAAAACATCTATCTTTTTGGAAGGGACACGTCTGACCTAAACTTACTAAGAATTACTTTATGTCACATGTTTCTCAAATTGTGTTTTATTTTATTGTAATCTCTATAATATATACTTTATTTTTTAAAAAAAGAGATGCCGTAGTCAAATAAGATCGAGTCAAATATGCGTATCTGAAGATTCACAGTGCACATCAGCATATTAAAGGCCTGAAATCATCCTGTAGAAAAGAAACTTTGGCTTAACCTAGAATTTTCCAAATCAATTTGATCAGAGACCACTTTTGTTAGGTAACATCTATTAATATGCCATGACTATATTTTGATTTAAGATCACACTCTAGTTTAAGAGATTATCTTCCAAACTTAATAGTTAACCAAGAAAATCAAACTCTTTAGGGACAGGACATTGATCAGGCACTTACAGAAAGGGGACAGTAGGTGGGAGAATGACAGTGTACTCAAAGGGAGGTGGGAGAATAACAGTGAACTCTGTCTTATATGGAAGAGCAGAGAAGAGAGATTCCTGCAACCATTCATCCACCTCTAGTTTATTTACACAGTAGCCACTGACCTGTGTTTATCTCTAAATCAGTTAACTTATCTGGTCACCGATTTCTCCCTCTATCAAATGGTTGGGGAAAGGCAATATGCCTTCTAGGGTCTCATCTAGATCTGCTATCCTAGCCTTTAATTTAATTATTTTGTTTTTTACTTTGGTGGAGGTGGTGGTATACATTTATTTTATCGTTTTAGAGGTTTTGTTTCTTTCTTACAAGATATCTAGACTGTCCTGTAGGTCAATAACAATGTTTGAGATAAAGATTTTTCGCCATTTTTTTTTTTATAATTCAAAGAATGTTATTTGCTATGACTTAAAGTCTTTAGATGTTTTATTAAGGCAAAAAATGAATTAATATCATTGAAAATTAGGTGTTTATTAAAATAATGGGGGTTATTTCAGGTGGACAGGTCAACTCATGATTTCATTGCCTCACCTTTTATGTCTACTCGGCTTACTGGCAAATAAATGGAATGAGTCTTTAAACAATGGAAGAATTAGAAGATGCCTCATGCTCAGTGACTAACCGGAATTATCCCATAAACCAGCAATTGTATTTCACTAATGTGTTCACTGTTGACTCAGGTTATCACAATTTTGGGAGGGATTGTTGTCTTTTCACACAACCAGCCCAGCATGTCAGGTGGTTAGCTTTTGTTATGACATGAGCTGTAGAGGATTCAGAAGCTTTATGGACTTAATAGCCAGAAAGTTGGTTGACAAAGATGCAGAATAAAAAGAGCAACCTAGAGGGCATTGCTAACCTCTGAATAATAGGTATGCATATCACTGAATTTTTAAAGTAGCAGGTGGTCATGAGTCACTGTTTTTAAACTTGGCTCACTTTTGCCTTACATAAATGAGGTATTTTGGTAAAACACATGGTTACGTTACAAAAGAATTTTTCATCCATTAAAGCAATTTCAGTGAAACCACTTTGGACATACAATATACCAGTACTGCTTATAGACAAATTACCTACTGATACTACTATTATTTTTCTATCTAACAACTCAATTTTTCCACCTTGTAATTCCTGGTGGGGGAAAGGGACTACTTTCTGTAAATTAAAAGTCTTTTCTCCTCTTAAGATAGCAAGATTATGCAGAACATTAGGCCTCTCTCTCTCTCTCTCTCTCTCTCTCTTTAATCAAACAGGAAGTGCTTTGAACTTATTGGATGATGACAAGTCAGCATTTATTTTTTATGAACTTCTCAAGAATATATATGAATTAGAGTTGAATTTAAAATTATTGAATAATTTTTATTTAATATTCATTCTTGGGAGCTATAGTCAGTCTAGAGAAATAAAACCTTCACTTTAAAATCTTCATCTCTCTAATTTAATTGACATATATTTACTGTCTTCAAATATTCAAGGGGATGTACATATGCTACCTTAGTGAAAGGACATTAGGATTAGATACCTTGGTGGTCAGATAGTTATCTCTTCAGTGCTGACAAGTATATAGTTCACAATTGGAGGTGATATTTCCTATGTTTTTCTAAGTACTCCTTCATTTAGCAAAGTTGTTATTTTTCCAGTTGTACCTCTTTGTGTTAGGTATTAAATTGCATTTGGACTTTTGTGGCTAAACAAAACAAAGATTTCAAGACAAAAGAAGATGAAGGCTGAGCATACTTCTTTAGTTAAGTGGAAATAGGAGTTTTAAAGAGGAAAATCAGACTAACTAAGATAAAATAAGATCTGAGGAAGAGCTAAGATCTCATGCAGAGGATATTTCCATCTTTTGAAATATTCTAAAAGTCTTGCACTTATACTAAGCTTTTGAGTTGAGAATAAAGGCCAAATGCAATGCAATACATTTTTTAAAAACCTGTTGGAAATGTTTAAGGAAATACCTGAAGATATATTCTTCGATCTGGACACTAACTAGGAATTTTAATACAAAACAGGCATTACTAAATGTGCAGTTTTGGAAGGGAGAATGTGCAGTGGCCTAGAATTTTCTGAAACATGGTCTTGGACTTTGGAATAGAGGATCCATGTTTGTGTTCTGGTTCTCCACTTTGGAGTGTTGTCATCACATTACAAATCATGTCATCTAAGCAGTCTTAGCTTCCTCATCCGCAAAGTGACAGGATTATATTGATTATTGCATCTTTGACGTCATTTTCACCCTCTTCTTTACAATTCTATGATTTTTATGGGTAGTTTTTCTCTAGATAGCATTTTTTCTGATTCTAGTTCCTTTGAGATCTAATATTTTGCATTCAAAATAGCATGGCATCTTTCCCATTGTCTGAAGAAACAGATAAAGATTTATTGCAATTTTAAGAAGTGATTTTTAATAATCCTGACATCATGAGACATTAAATGTTACTAGACACAGGCCAGATTATCAACTAGGCTTATTAACATTTTGCTTTCCCGAACGTTCATCATTAAATTATTTTTGTAGTGAAGTTTCAGATAACATCGTTAAAATCCTAAGAGAATAACAGAGCTGAAAAGAAGTAAAATAAACTTCAGATCCCCACCATCAATCTTGATAAACACCTTATACTTCCAAAAATTCTCACAACTGTTTCACAGATTCAGGCCTTGATCTCATCACCATTCCAGGAAAAAACAAATACCTACGTGAACTAACTTTGTGACTTAGTCACAGCTCCTAAGATAGTGCTTGCGTTAGGGAAGCTTAAGTGTGAAAAGACAATGAAGATTTCCTTCCATTTGGCAGGACAAATACGTTTAGAGAGTCAATCCATTGAAGAGGAAGTGAAAACAAGCCTCCTTGACCTTGCCTGAACTTCCTCATGCGATTCCCTCCAGGGGTGAGGAGAAAGAGCTGAGGAGTCTCAGTAATGCAGCCAAGGACATGAGGAGGCACCTCCAGCGCTCACTGGAAGGACCAAGTATGCACGCCCATGTTGGCAAGGTAATAGAGTGGGAAGATAATACGTGCTCCAAAGCATCAAGTGGCCTCGCTGTCCCTCCAAGCTTCTTCCTCTGTTATGTAACATCCTAACAAGGCTTCAGCAAGAACCCAAATAGCATTTTATTTAGCTGTGAACTGTAAACCACTTGGATACTTTCTCCACTGGCAAAATGAAATGATTGTTAGTTCATTGCTACTACCCTTTACTGTATAGTAACTCTTTACTGTGATACAGGTGGAAGGATGTCATAGCCAAATGAAAATGTAAGACAATCGATTGTTTCCACATCATGCCTTTAGCGACGATTTGCTCGAAGTATCCACCTTGATGGGACAGCCCCACTCCCTTTCCCTTTTTTGTTTCATGACATTCAAAAAGTTCTCATGACATTCAAAAAGTTCTCTTATATACAAACTAGGTAATCAAGAGAGAAGTGTATAAGAATTATTGCTTTAAAAGTACCCCAAGGAAGCTGGGTGCGGTGGCTCATGCCTATAATCCCAGCAAATTGGGAGGCAGAGGTGAGAGGATTGCCTGAGCCCACAGATTCAGGACTAGCCTGGGCAACTTGGCAAGACCTCATCTCTAAAATAAATCAAAAATATTAGCCGGGCATGGTGACACATGCCTGTGGTTCCAGTTACTTGGAAGTCTGAGGTGGAAGGATCGCCTGAGCCCAGCAGGTCAAAGCTGCGGTGGCCGGGAGTGTGCCACTGCACTCCAGCCTGGGTGACAGAGTAAGACTCCTACTAAAACAAACAAACAAACAAACAAAAAACCTCAAGAAGTCCAAGGATCAAATTAATTAAATTAAACAGTGTGAAAAGTAGAACATTCATATTCATTAATGCATCACTTTTCACCACTTGTTGAGTTACTCAACAAATATTTTATTGACTACTGTGTACTGGCTATTGTGTTCTTGCTACAACCAAGACTCTTTTTCTCCTCTCTGGAGAGGTCAAACACCTCAACGGCCCTCCTCTTGGGCTCAGATACCAGAAGGACAGACACACTTCCCTGTGTGTGCTACTATCCCTGTCCATCTTCCCAGGATGGTTTCTTGAACTCCACCAGCTCTTATCAGTGCACTGAGTCTTTTGCTCCTGTCCTTCGTTTGGGTCCCATTCTTCTTTTTTTTTTGAGTTGAAATCTCACTCTGCCACCCAGGCTGAAGTGCAGTGGCACGCTCATGGCCACCCCAGCGTCAACCTGCTGGGCTCAGGAGATCCTTCTGCTTTAGCCTTCCAAGTAGCTGGAACTACAGGCACGCGCTACCACGCCCGGCTTATTTTTAAATTATTGTAGAGAGGAGATCTCACCAAGTTGCCCAGGCTGGTCTCGAACCCCTGAGCTCAGGCAATCCTCTCTTTTCGGCCTCCCAAAGAGCTAGAATTACAGACTTGAGCCACCATGCCTGGCTTTTTTTTTTTTTTTTTGAGTTAGAGACTCACTCTGTAACCCAGGCTAAAGTGCAGTGGCATGCTCACAGCCACCACAGCCTAGACCTGCTACGTTCAGGTGATCCTTCTACCTCAGCCTTCCAAGTAGCTGGAACCATAGGCATGTGCTACCATACCTGACTGATTTTTTGATTTATTGTAGAGATGAGGTCTATTGTAGAGATGATGTCTCCCAGGCTGATCTTGAACCTTGAGCTCAGGTAATCCTCTTGCCTCCTTCTCCCAAAATGCTGAGATTACAGGTGTGAGCCTCTGCGCCTGGCTGGGTCCCCTTCTTGTCTTCATCATTTTCCTTTAACTTCACGACCAGCTTAGCCAGCCCTGATGGATATGCTTTTCAAACCCCTTTCTTTTTTTTTGTAACACTCTCTCACCTGCAAAGGCTGTTTTGCCATGAGGTCATGTGACTTAACACACATTAAGCACTTAATGTCTATTTGCTGAATAGGTGAATGAGTGCTTTGGAGTCTCCTTAGCTCTTTCCCCCATTCCCTGACCTCTGAGCCAAAGATATCACTTCCCTTCTACTGTCACCCATAGCAACCAGCCTGCCCCATAGACTCAACCCTATGTTCTTCTTTTTTTTTTCTTTTTCTTTTTCTTGAGTTGTTGTCTCACTCTGTCGCCCAGGCTGGAGTGCAGTGGCACGCTCACAGCCACCGCATCCTTGACCTGCTGGGCTCAGGCGATCCTTCCACCTCAGCCTTCCAAGTAGCTGGAACTATAGGCATGTGCCACCACACCCAGCTAATTTTTCTTGTTTGTAGAGATGAGGTCTCGCCAAGTTGTCCAGGCTGATCTGGAACCCCCAGGCTTAGGCAATCCTCTCTCCTTGGCCTCCCCGAGTGCTGGGATTTAGGAATGAGCCCAGCCTCATCCCTATGTTCTTTCAGCTCTGGAATTCCGCCTGAACCAAGGCCCTGGCTTCTCCTTACCTGGGAGGAAAGGTCAGACTTTTACCGTCCCAAATAGCTGATCATCCATTTGGCACGTCAATGGAGCATCTTGACTGATTGTCTTCAGTTGTCTGTGTTATAACAGCTTAGTATTCTCTGTGCACCAGAACTCCCTTGAATAATGTGAGTCTCATACCCACCAGTGTCTGTTTGTGGAAATTATTGTGGACTGTCATCTTTAGCTAACCTGCTCTCATTTCTATTCCCCCCCCCCACTTACCAGATCTTAGCTCAGATTTCCGGTACCTTTTAAATCTGATCCCTGGCATCTAGTGTTTGTTTCTGATCTCTGATTTCTGATTTATGGCTCCCTCTTGTGGATATCGGCTTGGGTTTGCCCCATCAATGTACTCAGCCCGAATTGACTCTGAACCTCCCCTTCCTAAGGGAGGAGAGGTTCAAATAATTATAATATTGTGATTTAGTAATATGCTACAATAGAAGTATGGCTAAGGTATATTAGATGTTAGAAGGCTTAAGTCTGTCTGAGGGAGTCTGGTTAGGCTACACAGAATTGTGAATTGGAAGGAAAAGTGGAAGTTTTTCAGGGAGACAAGAAGAGATAAGATTACAGGCATGATATACTTTGGTAATTAGGTGGATGGAGCAAGGGAAAGGAGGGGCTTCAAGCCAGGTTTCTGACCTTAGGATCTATGTGTATGCCATTCCACATATTAGAGAACACTGCAAGTCAAGAATTGGTAGGTAGTTCTCTTGGTTTAACATAATACTTCTTCACAGATAATGGAAATTACTACTTTAAATTACCATGCTTAAGTATTTTAAACACACTTGAATACTTATAAATATTATTTACATCCAGATAATTGACACGAATATTATTTTGGCTACCACTAAATGAGTTTTTCCAAAGTTGTTGCCTTTTTTTTTCCTGTAGATCTCCTCTGTGGTTATCCAAAGTCTTTTCTCAATATACATTTTTTTTTAGATGGGTGCAGTAGCTCATGCCTGTAATACCAGCACTTTGGGAGGCAGAGGCAAGAAGATTTTCTGAGCCCAGGGTCAAGACAAGGCTAGGAACTTGCTGAGACCTCGTTTCTACAACACATTTTTAAAAATTAGCAGGAGTGGTGGTGGACTTCCAGCTTCTTGGAAGGATGAGGTGGAAGGATCACCTGAGCCCAGCAGGTGGAGGCTATGGTAGCTGTGAGTGTGCCACTGTCCTCAAGCCTGGGTGACAATGAGACTCCAAACAAAACAAAAACAAAAACAAAACTCTTTTTGGCTTTAGTATATTCCTAGAATAATAAAACTATGTATGTATAGTCTTCTAATGACTCTGATGCCAGGCATGGTGGCTTGAGCCTTTAATCCCAGCACTTTGGGAGGCCGAGATGAGAGGATTTCCTGATTTCAGGAGTTTAAGACCAGTCTGGGCAAGTTGGTGAGACCTTGTCTCTACAATAAATCAAAAAATAAGCCAGGCGTGGTAGCGCATGCCTGTAGTTCCAGCTACTTGGAAGGCTGAGGCGGAAGGATCTCCTAAGCCCAGCAGGTCGAGGCTGTGGTGGCTGTGAGGGTGCCACTACATTCCAGCCTGGGCAACAGAGTGAGACTTCGACTCAAAAAAAATTTTTTTTTTTTTTACTTTGCTGCATTAGTCCAAACTTATGAGATTCACTCACTTGTTCATTTCATAAGACCGTGTTTAGCTTCTTGGAGGTGCATGCCCTGCGTGATCCTATGAGAGTGAAGAACATGTAAATTTGGTCCTACTTAGTACAGGTTTGCTGGTGAATTTGCAGCAGTGATCCTGTCTTCTGCTTCATTATACCCTCTGGTTTGTTAATAGCTTTTGCAAAGTATGTTTTACTTTAGATTCAATGGAATTAAAAATGTTGAAGAATATCTCTAGCTATTGGACTGTGTCATTCTTGAGCAGGATTTTCATAGGTTCTGAAATATTGTCAGTGCGGCACCATTAATAAAGTTCAAAGTTATGGTGAAAGCGCAAAGTGAGTTAAGTGTCTATCCTTGAACATACTCTTTATTTGATATAAGTTCTTTTTGGTAGACAATCTAATTTTACTCAAATTTGAGGTGTAATCTGCCTTGAAGAGAGAAATAACTCAAAACTAGAGCATGTTATCCAATTTACCTTACCATGAGGTTAATTTGATTCTCTGTACTTAATTTGGGATTGGGAAAGGTTTAGTAGAGACTATTATTTCCCAATATGTACTGAAACCTGTCAGGACTTACAACTTTCATGTCATTAGAAGAATCAATAACATGTGTCTATATTTTGTCTTTTAAGAAGGAAATAAGCCCCAGGAGAAAAACCCAAGTTGCTTTATCTGCAGCTAACTTAATCTTTAATTTCAAATGGTCAAGCAACCATTTTCAATAACAGTGTACCTTATATTGTTTACCAATACTGTACATAAAATAAACAGAAATGCTAAACGGCTGTAGGGATACTAACTTTTTTGTTGCTTGTTTCAACTAGATCCTAAAGGCACCAACCAATAAGAAAATAATTTTGTGGGGGGGGTGCACATGTGCACAAGCACCCTTGTGTCTTCTCCTAGCCTTTTATGGACACCCCAAAGAAGGAAGATGGTTATTATTAGAAGTATATGGTTCCCAGATAGTGTCTCTCTCACACAGTGGGGAACTCAATCATTTTGCATAGTTGAGAAGGCGGCTACCAAGTTTCTGTTCCTTTGAAACCAAGGTCACATTCACTGAAAGCTTATTTTTATAGCCTTTGGTTTTTCATTTGCAGAGATATATCTAATGTCCATTTTCCACCAGGTATTGTAATTAGAGCTGATGAAAGTATGATTAGAAAGACAGAGCCGGGCACGACGGCTCACGCCTGTAATCCCAGCACTTTGGGAAGCAGAGGTGAGAGGATTGCCTGAGCCCAGGGGTTTGTGACAAGCCTGGGCAACTAGGCGAGGCCTCATCTCTACAGTAAATCAAAAAAATCAGCTGGGCGTGGTAGCGCACACCTGTAGTTCCAGCTACTTGGAAGGCTGAGGCGGAAAGATCGCCTGAGCCCAGCAAATCAAGGCTGCAGTGGCTGTGAGTGTGCCTGGGTGGCAGAGTGAGATTCCAACTCAAAAAAAAAGAAGAAGAAAAACACAGACAGTCCTTGCCCTTCAATGACTATCTCTTGGTGGTGTTGTAGACCAACAGCGACAAAACAGTGTGATGATAGAACGAGCCACGTGGCCAAGGAGAGGAGGCAGTGAGCCTGGGAGCAGGGACTCCAGGGAAGACATGCTGAATAGCAGAAGTCCAAATGTATTTTGCCTTTTTTTTCCTTCCTTTTTTTGAAGTCTTGTATTGTGGACATTTTCAAACATACACAGTAGAGAGATAATTTAACAACTATCCACATGGCCTGTCTTGTTTCATCTATACTTTCCTCACTCCCCTCAACCCCACAGTAGACTATTTTATTTTATTTAATTAATTAATTTAAAGAAACTTATTTCCTATGATTCTGGAGCTAAGAAGTCCAAGGTTAAGGAACTGCATCTGATGAGAGCCTTCTTGCTAGTGGGGGCTCTCCAGAGTCCTGAGGTGGTGCTGGATATCAAATGATGAGGAGACTAGGCATGCTCATTTGCCAGCTCGAGTCTCTTCTTTTTTTTCTTTCCCCCTTCCCTTCTCCTCCCTTCCGTTTTCTCTTTCTTTATCCTATCTCCTTCCTTCCCTCCCTTCTTTCTTTCTTTCTGACACAAGACAGGGTCTTGCTATATTGCCTAGGTTGGATTTGAACTCTTGGGCCCAAATGATCCTCTTACCTCAGCCTCCAGTGTAGCTGGGACTATAGACATAGGCCAGCACACATGACTCAATAGACTATTTTAAATCCAATTCCAGATCTCATATTATTTCATTCATAAATATTTTAGTATGCATCTATAAAAAAGACTCTTATTTTTACTAAAAACCATAATTATGATGCTATCTCACTTAAAATTAATAATAATTTTTAAAAGTTTTCAAATATCCAGTTTCAAACTTCCTGTATTGTTTTATGATTTTTTTTTTTAAAGATAGTGTGCTTGAAACAGGATTTCAACAAGGTCCACACATTGATTTTTGTTAATATTGGCATGTGTTTTAAATAGCATGAATATTATCCAAGGGAAAGTACAGCCTATGTATGTATTTAATTCACTGTTTTGTTGTTGTTGTTGTCATCATTGTTTACTGTTTTGGTCACTCATAATAGGTGCTCAATAAATGTATAGGAATGAAAGAATGAGGCAGAAAGGCATTTCAAGCTGAGGGAGCAGCCATGAGTGGGAAGGTCTGAAGACCTGTGAGATCACAATGCATTTGGGGAACAATCCATTACATGTATGGCTGGAGCTTAGGATTTGAGTGATGATAGGAAAGGTGTCTGAACCTAAATAGGAACCAGATCATGCAGTGCTAAGCACACTGATTAGAAACTTTTGAAAAATTTTCAGGAGGGGAGGGACATGATCAGATTTGCATTTTAGAAAGATCGTGATTTCCAGTTGTGCCTGAGAGTCCAAGCAATCCCTTGTAGATGGTGTCATATTTAAAACACCAAGCGGGCGATGGAAATTAATTCAAGGGGATTATTTAAATGTTTATTGCCGTGTCCCAAGAAAATTCCAGGGGGAAATCTTGTTCTTATCCTAGTAAACCTCTTCAAATATTCTCTCCCATATCTCTCTCCTGCCAACATCTGTCTTGTGAACTCAGGTCACCTAGGCTGTCTTAAATCCTTCCCCTTATCTTTGACTCCTCTATTTTGTATTCCTGTCTCTGGCCAAGAGACCTCGAATATAAATCCAGATAAGCTTCAGGCTTCTCCAGTTTCCTGTCAGCCCATCAGGCGAGATGGAAGTCTCCTCAGCTGCACAGGAGCAGGAAAACAGTTATACAGTCATGTCTCTTCTCGGCCACTCTTCCACGACACAGATTTTCATAGGTCCTACAGCATCTATTTGGGTGGTGGTAAGATGCCGCCTAATTATTACACTTGAAATCGGTCTCTCCTTTTTTCTGCCAGAACATAACTCTGCCACAAACTGCAAAACTCCATCCTTAGTGCCTTGACAATGTGTACAAGTTAATTGGAATGTCACTGTTCAAGTCTCAGAATCTTGCCTGGGTGCTCCACATGTAGTGAGCCGCTCACCCTGGGGCTTTTTGGTGAATATAAGTCCTCAGAGAAGGAAGCTACTGGGTGGGAGTGGAGATGAGATGGGGTGGGGGGAGGGAGGAAACCACCAGCTGTCTGCACAAAGCTGGTTTCTTGCAGAATTCAGATTTTAGAAATACATAAGAGTATTTGACCGTTGAAAGTGTCTTTTCAGCAATAAATTTTTTAAAAAAGAAAAAAATAAACTGGGGATTGGATTGTTTTGGGTGAAATTTAAAGTAGCTAGTAGCAATATAGAGCTTATATGTTCTGAGCCAGTGACTTTATATTTGTGTGTTTTATGGTTGACAAATTTGCATAGTAGTATTGATACTAACCCTGATACTTACATAGTTTTATTTAAGCGGCATGGGTTTCCTAAAAGAAACTTTTATAGACCATTTATGAAGGCTCCCCCCACCTTTTCTTTGTAGTTGCTGCCAAAATCTTTGCTTTTATTGAATTTCTTTTAAAAGTTTATTTAGAAACACACTTTTGAAAAAGCCTTTGGGAGAACTTACATACTAAAAATATTACTAAGACTACTGTGAAAGACACCTTCTGATAAATGGCTACAAAGAGGGTTTCCTTATATTTAGAAACAGGCCAAACTTGAATTGCTTCAGTGTGCTATATTGTCAAAAGGAACTCTTTGCAGCTAAGTTAAAATTTAAAAGATATTTCTCCAATAAATGTTCAAAGAAACAGATGGGTAAAGTGCTGAGTTTTTAAAATGTATGTTCAGAAAAAATAAGAGCACATAAACTTCACTGTTTACTTTTCACTGCCAAAAATTCCTTTTCCACTTAAAACAAAATTAGTGTTCAAACTATCAGTGGTTACTTCTTAAATTCATGTTAATCCATGACATAATTTTTAAAAGAGTAAGATGTGAACAGACCAATCATAAGCCTTGTTGACATACTTAGCGGTTCTGTCAATGACGTAGAAATTCAAGTGGATTGATAATTTGTTGACACCACTGTGGATTTTAGCTATCATTGAATTTCTTTCAGAATTTCACAGGTGACAAAAGTAACCTATACAAGGTCAGTGGCAAAGTGGATTGTAGAATTTCATTCCTTCTCTCTCTCTGTTTTTCTTTGAATTGGAGTCTCACTCTGTCGCCCAGGCTGGAGTGCAGTGGCGTGCTCACAGCCACTGCAGACTCAACCTGCTGGGCTAGGCTCAGGTGTTCCTCCTGCCTCAGCTTTCCAAGTGGCTGGGACTACAGATATGCGCCACCACGCCTGGCTCATTTTTTGACTTATTGTAGAGACAAGATCTTGCTATGTTGCCTAGGCTGGTCTTGAACTTCTGGGCTCAAGCAATCCTTTTGCCTAGGCCTCCCAAGTTGCTGGGATTGCAGGCATGAGTCATTGCTTCTGGTAGATTTGTTAGTTTTCAAGGGACCATAACATGAAAAGACTTGCAGGACACATCAAGGAGCTTGAATCTTATCCTACAAATGATGGGGAGTTAGTGATCACTAACTTATCCTACAAATGATGGGGAGTTAGTTTGTGTTTTAGAAAGTTTGCTTTCCACTCTTCACTGTTCTTTGCTTGTGTATATGTCATGTCTCAACGTCTCCCACTGGATCGTGTTCTCTATAAATTATAAATCTACAATTTATAGCATAAATTATAGAATTGCCAATTGTATCACATGAAAGTTGGTTCAGTGGCTCCTCATTTAGAGTTTGGACATGCTTGTAGCATATGTGTGTACTTATGGCTTTTGAAGTTCTTTTTTCTATTAAAGAGGAAATAAATTGCAGAGTGGTATATAGCTTCTGGCAAGAATATCATTTCAACTGCATTTTTGGAGCAAGGATTTTTTTTTCCCCCTGAGTCTGGTACATATTATGATTTCTAATGCTAGATTTATTTTTATAGAAAGCTCAATTTATCTTAGAAACTGCCATTAACAATAGTGAAAGTTAAGGCCAAATATTAATGCATAGAGTTTCAACAGCAAGCACTCTACCATCCCAACTTTCAGTATAATTTTGTATAATCCACCAAATAGTTTTTCCCTAGTTTACTGAAGTATAATTGACAAATAAAAATTGTATATATTTAAGATATACAGCTTGATGTTTACATATACACACACGCATATTGTGAGATGATCAAAGCAAAGTTAATTACCATGTCCATCACTTCACGTAGTTTCCATTTCCTTCCTTTCTTTTTCTTTTTCTCTCTTTCTTTCCTTTTGAATTCAGTTAAATGCTGTTACTGATGATGATGGAAAAATGATGGGAAATTCTGGTCTAACAGATGCTGGACTTTCCTGAGGTAACCAAGAGGTTTCAGGCTGACTTGTAAGTTAACACAGCTTATATCAACCTTCTTTAATTTTTCCCCCACTCTGAATTGTTTTCAAATTGGCAAGCTGCAGGAAAAGATAATCTTACTAATTACTCCTCTCTCGTTCATTTCCATTGATCAAATCAAAGTACACCTGAAACTCCTAGAACTATTTGGAATAAAACAAGCATCGCTTCTCGGCCTTTTGGTTAAGATAAAGTGTAGAATAAAGCAAGCATTGTACTATGAATTTTATGTATACTCTCTCCAACAACATAGAAATACATATGCTATAATCAGTGTATAGGACAGAGAGAGGATTCTATTCCAGATATCAAACATCTGCTTCCAAATTCATGATAGAAGCACCCAAACTGAGGGATTTAATTCTCAACCCAGGGTATTCTTGACATGTGGGAGGCACAATTCTTTGTTACGTAAGAAGTTCCCCAAAGACAGGGAGTTCAGCCTCTCAGATCCCAGACCACCAAGTGCCCACAGCAACCACCAATCAACAATGTAACTCCCCACATTATCCCTGCCATTTTCTTTTCTTTTTTTTTTTTTGAGTTGGAGTCTCGCTCTGTCATCCAGGCTGGAGTGCAGCGGCACACTCACAGCCACCATGGCCTAGACCTGCTGGTCTCAGGTGATCCTTCTGCCTCAGTCTTCCAAGCAGCTGGAACTACAGGCACACGCTACCACTCCTGGATAATTTTTTGATTTATTGTGGAGATGAGGTCTCACCAAGTTGCTCAGGCTGGTCTTGAACTCGTGGGCTCAGGCAATCCTCTCACCTTGGCCTCCCAAAGTGCTGGGATTACAGGCGTGAGCCACCGCGCCCGGCCTATCCCTGCCAATTTCAAATGCCCCCAAGAGGGGCGCTTCTGTTCTTGTGGCGACTAGATGATAACCATTTTTCCTTTATCTTGGACTGCACTCTAAAAAGAATTTCTGAGGAATAATTCCAATATTTTAGTCTGAGAAAAAATTCCTGACCAGCCTACTTAACTGACAAAATAGAGCTCTTTAGGCTGCTGTGTGGATGAGGAAGGCTGAAGGTTATAAACAATCCAGTCCCTTCCTACACACTAACTTGAGATAGACCAGTGCATTCATATAGGACTGTAACATAGCTGCCATAGGGTAGAATGTATTTGGAGCGCTCATTGCAATGCAGATTTTGATCTAGTAAGTTTGGACCAGGACCGGGACTGTTTACAGAATAACTTCAAGTAAATGTGATTCATGTTGTCACCTGTCCATTCTTTGCTTTCATATACTGCCTTAGAAGATTTCAACTCCAGGAAAGCTCTTAGGCTCACTGGCAATAAAACTCCCTTTAGTAATGCATGCAGGAAATAAGAAAGGTTCTCAGTACAAATTGAGAGCAATATTAGAGGAAGAGAAGCTGTGTCTTTGGTATAAGTTTTTTGACAGTGGGTTGGGGCACAGACCTGCCTGAAGGGAGAGAAAATAAACAGCCTGGTCCCCTAGGAGTGACCACAGATTATGGGCTCTGTGTATCACCCTCAAGAGAGGAGAACCATGTAGAAAGATATGAGAATACCTTTACACACAAATGGATTGAAGGAGAGAAGAGGCGTATTGGCCTCCTGAGCTATTGTGGAGGGGAAGCCTATGTTCATGGACACATTTCTCTGTCTCCTGGACGCAAGCAATCCTCCTGCCTCAGCCTCCCCAAGTAACTGGGACTATAGATAGGCACCACACTCCTGGCATCCCTGTCTTTAATGGGATCACTTCCAATAATGAAGGATCTGATTAGAATGTGGGATTCATCCTCATTCTCTCTGATACCCTGTAGAGAGAGGGCATGATGCAAAACCAACTAAACATGGAAGCATACTTCTTAAAAACAACCTCTCATAGTTCTTCAATTCACAGGCTGGAGAATTTGAGGAAAGAGGTAAAGTTTCTCTTTAGTGCCTCATTCCCTCTTTACCTGCTCTGTTTTGGCAACCCTCCTTCTTCAGTTACTTAGGCCAACTAAGGAAGGATTTGGATCATAATCCCAAAAGACACAATCACAAACACCTTAATTCAGAATGTTAAGATCAAAGTCTCTAAACAGAAGATGGGAAAATTTGATAAAGAACGCTCATGTTAGTGTACATCAAATCATAGAATTTCAAAAAGAGCAGTGTCATGTAAAAAATGTATGTGAATGTTTTCTCCAAAGAGAGCCATGTCTTAAAAGAAAAAAAAAGCAGCTATTTATTGTGACACAAGACTTCAAAATACAGTTAATAATCATGAAAGGTGATCAACTCTTATGGACTATCTCCATGCGATTGCCCTAATCTATCCTTGTTTTTGTTTCCTATTTTAAAAAAATTTTTTTTTTTTTTTTGAGTCAGCATCTCATTCTGTTGCCCAGACTGGAGTGCAGTAGCATGCTCCCGGCCACTGAAGCCTTGACCTGCTGGGCTCAGATGATACTTCCGCTTCAGCCTTCCAAGTACATGGAACTACAGGCATGCGCCACCACTCCCAGCTAATGTTTTGATTTATTGTAGAGATGAAGTCTCACCAAGTTGCCCAGGCTGGTCTCGAACCCATAGGCTCAGGCAATCCTCTCACACCGTGCCTGGCCATGCGCTGCTAATTAAAAAAAAAAAAAAAAAAAAATTCTGTAGAGACAGGATCTCACTATGTTGCCCAGGCTGGTCTCTAACTCCCAGGCTCAAGCAATCTTCCCACTGCTGCCTCACAAAGAGCTGGGATTATGGGAATGAGCCACTGTGCCCAACCTATAATCTATCCTTGTTATATGCTTTTTCACATATTGAATTTTCTTTGTAGTTTTTTCTTCTTTTTTTGTTTTTTTTCCACTATTTTAAGTTGTCAGGTTTTTTAAATCAATTCACTATGCTATGTATTCCACCTTCACATCGTTTCCAAACCTAGAGATATAAGTTGCGTAGAGACTTTTAGAGAGTTCTAATTCATTTTATGCATTTTTTGCAAATTTGACTCTACGAAAGTACATGATCACAGCTTTGACTTTGTGTGTAAGCACTGTGCATTTATGTAAAAATGTTGAAAGTTTTTTAATAAATAAAGAGAGGTCTTTTTGGTATGTCTGCATTTGTGAATGATAACATTTCTCGAGATCTCCGGTCTTCAAGTGACTGCATATGTGCTGGTGACACACTGAGGCCTTTGATTGATCTAATTGAAAGATATAGGTTGTTTGTCACCCGTATTTCAGATGACTGCAATTATAAAAGCCAAATACACACAATGACCTATCATAATGATACGCATTTGTACAAAAAAACTTTTGACTTCTTTCTTTTTTTGAGTTGGAGTCTCACTCTGTCACCCACGCTGGAGTGCAGTGGCACGCTGCTCACAGCCACTGCAGCCTCGACCTGAAGGGCTCAGGCGATCCTTCGGCCTCAACCTTCCAAGTAGCTGGAACCACTGGAGTGTGGCTCCATGCTCGGCTAATTTTTTGATTTACTGTAGAGACAAGATTTCACCACGTTGCCCAGCCTTTTCTGGAACCCCTGGGCTCAGGCAATCCTCTCACTCCCTCCTCCCAAAGTGTTGGAGTTATAGGCGTGAGCCACCTCGCCTGGTGACTTACTTTATTTTTTATTTTTTTTAGAAAGCAGGATTTATTAAGAGGACAGAAAAGCTCACACAGTAGGAGGGGACCCGAGGGGGTTGCCCACTTTTTTTATGAATGTAGTTGTCTGCTCATAACTTATACCCGTGTGATTGTCATTAGTATATCTGTTTATGCTTGCAAAAGTATATATGTTATTATTGCCTATTTTATTGTGTAAAGTGGCCTATAAAGGATTCTGTCATGTTTTTATATGTTTTTAAAATACATTCCCATTTTAAAATGTAAATAAATATCTCTTAGAAAGTTTTTTAAATTATTTTTTCAGAATTATATTTTTGGGATTCTGACTTTTTGGGATTTCAGCATTTGGGACTGTGACATTCAGTATTGTGTCTTTCAGGATTATGATTGGCTTCCCAGGGAAGATCCTCAGTTCTATTTTTCCAGAAAACCGTTCTCAGCTAGTTCTTATCTAATCCTCATTGGTGACTTAACTAGGAAATAAAACGAACATCTTCCTTTTAGAGCTATTTATTCAAGTGCTTCCTGAAAAACGATAAGCCTTTGCCACACAAAATATCAAACGGTGAGTTTAGACACCTGTGTGGATGAGTCTTTCAGGTCATTTATTAAATAACCCTAAAATAAAACAAAATATCATTCATGAGGTTGGTTATGTGACAGCGTGTGTTAGAAATTCATCTAAATCATGTCGGAGTATTGGAAGGGATCTTGAACAATCACATGATCCATCTCATCTATAAGCTCTCAGGCTATAGATGTGTTGATATTTTATTCCTGTAAAAATGACAAAAATGAGAATTAGAGATAGGTTCCAAGAAAGAACCAGGGATCTTATCGGAGGCTTATTTAAAAAGAGAAAAATTGCTCTTTAAACTGGATCAATCTCTTTTCATTTAATCTAAATCCAATGCAAATCCTTATTGTATCCTGACTAAGCTATCTCCTGTGCTTAGATCTCAGAGAGTATTGCCAACATATGATCATTATTAATAATGTCTATAATTTTTTAAATGGTAACAACTGTTTATGAAATACCATAAGCCTTATATACAGTATTTTATTTGGTTCTCAGCAGCAGACATCATTATTATTGCACATTTTACAGGTAAGGAAACTATTGTTCAGGGAGGTTAAGCAATTTGCCTAGACGCACAGTTTTGGACAGATCCAGATTCAAGTCCCAAGTGTGGCTGATAATAAACCCTATTCTCCTAACTCTTTTGTCTTACTTCCTCATTAGAATGAGATCCTAATATTTGCTAATGTTAATATGTTTCCCCATTTTTGCAGGCAAACTTAGAGCAGTGGTTCTCCAAATGTCCTCCAATCAGCAGAACAAGCATGCCTTGAATTCTTGTTAGACATGCTAATTCTTGGTCAGACCATGGTGGCTCAGCCTGTAATCCCAGCATTTGAGGGGCCGAGGCGAGAGAATTGCCTGAGCCCCGGGGGTTTGAGACCAGCCTGGGCAACTTGGTGAGACCTCATCTCTACAATAAATCACAAAAACTAGCTGGGCGTGGTGGCATGTGTCTGTAGTTCCAGTTACTTGGAAGACTGAGGTGGAAGGATCTCCTGAGCCCATCAGGTCCAGGCTGCAGTGGCTGTGAGCATGCCACTGCACTCCAGACTGGGCAACAAGAGTGAGACTTCAACTCAAAAAAAAAAAAAAGAAATGCTATTTCTCTGACCCAGCAACAAACTAACTAAATCAGAAATCAGAAACTGGCTGTGGGAGTGAGATGGGCCCACCAATTTGCATTTTAAGGTGCCCTCTGTGTGATTCTAATGCACACAAAGTTTGAGTACCACTACCTAGAAAAATGGAAAATTGAGCACCCACTATTGCTGTCTCAGCTAGTAACTGATTATCTGGCCCACACAACATATTTATATCCTGGAGAATATTCCTCACTCTGGTTCCCTAGAAAATTAGCCAATGCATGGTGATCTGAAAGTTTCCTATATAAAAGTTTCATTTTTTTTTTTTTTGAGACGGTTTTTGCTCAGGCTGGGCAGGAACTCTCCCTCCTCCCACCTCAGTCTCTGGAGTCACTAGGTCCTGCTCAAGGATAGATTTTGTTTGTTTTATGTTTTGCTTTTAGAGATGGAGTCTTGATATATTGTCCAAACTGCTCCTACAGATTTTGTTTTGGTTTGAAATGGTGTCGCACAAACTCACACAGGTTAAGTAAACAGGCAACATTTGAACTAAATTTAACTTCGATGCTGTGGTGGATTGCAAAAGGTCACTGTGCTTTTTGGTTCACATTTTCATGTTTCTCCACTTCTGCTTTCGTCAAGAACAGGAAGCGGGAAGTTCTAAACCACCAAGAAGCTGGCCTCTTGTGGTATTTCCGGACTTGCTTAGACCGGAAAGTAGCGGAAGAGACAAATATTTCTTGTGAGAGTTTCATTTTGATTTCTAAATCAAGGTGTATAGGATCAAAAGTCTCTGAAGTACAGATCAGTATCCCAAACTTTGATGCTTGTCTAAATAAACAACTTGGAACTCTCCACAGCTAGTTGTAACATAGGCAGGCGACAGATAAGGAGAGAAATAAGCACTGAGGAAGGAGGGGAAATTCCCATCTAGTAGCTGAGAAGAACAATGCTTGAGTTTGTGCTTTGTGCTTGCCTTCTCTTCAATTTTTCTAAGGTATAGGTGATCACAACCTTTCATAAAGGGAAGATTGACAGTCTTAGAACCTGAGTAAGCTAGGAGAAAAACAATTGCCACAAATGATCTCTTTCATTGCAATCAAAAATAGCAGAAGACTTTAAGGAGTTCAACTGCCAAGAATTTAACTGAGGTTGAACATCTAGTTTATATGATCTCCGAAGTAAGTGAAGGCATATGGAAGTAACATAAGCAGACTGAAAAGATCAAGTCAAGTTTTCCATTTATTATTCAGCTGAAAGTTTCTCTTGCAATTGCTGTTTGTTTCTATAGGGAAGAATGCTAATTAACACTAAATTCGCCAAAGGAAATTTAGATTATTTTTAAAATAATGAAACTTTTAGATGAGTGATCCTGGAGGATAATTTGTGAATCAAACAAATGCATTTGGTACATAATTGGGAAAAGTGATAAAACCCACTCATCTAAAAAAGGAGGTGAGAGTTTTCTGCTGTTACCAGGGCCTTACCTGTTAGCTAAATCAATTTCATTACCATATGCAAATTAAATAAAGAGAGGTGTTTTAGTCATGGTTTAGAATCTCTAGAACAATGAATCTGGCAGTGCTGTCAGGTTAAGGGGAAATAGTTGTTCAATGCAAGCCCTATAATATTTTGACTAAAATAATCACATTAGCCTTTATTAAATGTACTCATGATCAAGTTAAATACTTACAATAATAGTGTTCTCCCTATTTTAGACCTAGAGCTTTAAATTCTGATATGATCAATATCTCTAAACTGTATTGCTTAAATTTTCCTCAAATACTTGCATGCCATATATGTTTCCAATCTATATAAAATGATATTGATACATAAGCACTGTGCTTTCTTCTAGCTTAAAATAATAAGTTAATTTCTGGAGAACACGTGCAACTCCAATCTTAGATGGGATGTGGATTCTAAATTGAGCCCTGCTAAGAAAACTAATCTTTGCTTTAGGTCTCCACCTTGTGGCTACATGTTTAAAATGTGAATTCTTGTGGATTTGATGATCCTGGTTTCTATTTTTTTTTTTTAAGAAGGAAGTTAGGATGGATGGATATTGTCTAAAAATAACTTGAGGTATGATTGGATATTTAGACATTTATGATTCAGATTCAGTGTACTTCAGAAAATTTTCCCTCTAAGGTGCTTGTTGGCCACTCTTTGTGCAACTGCCTTGAGAAATTCATTTTGGGTTTCTTAAGGATTGAAGAAGTTTTCAGAGACGATCTTTTGAGTTGTGCTAGTATAAAAGGGGTCAGCAGGATGAACCTTTAGCAAACTTGAATGAGTGAAACAGAGGTTCAGTGCTTACAACCTCAGTACACTGGCGATGTCTGTAAGAAGTTCTCCAACAATCACATACCACCAGGGATGCATTAATAAGCAAATAAATACTCCAACATGGGGTTTAACTTGGTCCAAGAAAAGCAGACAGGTTCCAGCTAGGACATCCCATGATTTCATTTTCTAAGTTTCCTTGTCACAGTACAGAAAAGCTGTGTGACGTGCACCGGTTATGTGTCCATAGCCGGCTCTTTGTAGCTCGTATACCATGCAGTTTTTCCACAAAGTCCTGCCAGGGTGGGCCTGATGTGCTGTGGATCAAAGTTAGAGCTCTTTGGGCTTATATGATGCTTATTTTACATCATTTAGTTAGCAAAGCACGATCATATTTTTTGTTTGTTTACATATTATCCTTTTTCCCCCCACATTGAACAATAAATGTTGGTAACTCCACCTTAACATACTTAGAATTTAGGCCGAGTGCGGTGGCTCATGCCTATAATCTCAGCACTTTGTGAGACTGAGGTGAGAGGATTGCCTGAGTTCAGGGGTTCGAGACCAGCCTGGGCAAGTTGGCAATCCATCATCTCTACAATAAATTAAAAAATTAGCCGGGCATGGTAGCAAATGCCTGTAGTTTCAGCTACTTGTAAGGCTGAGGCAGAAGGATCACCTGAGCCCATAAGGTCAAGGCTGTGCACTCTAGCCTGGGCGACGGAGTGAGACTCCAACTCAAAAAAAAAAAAAAATTCAGAATCTGACAACTTCCTGGAACTTCTCTCGTAGCAACTGGACTGATCCTACTAGAACGTAAGTCAAAATTCCATTTCTTCCCTGCTTAAAAACAGGGACTCCTCTCTCAGGGGACAAGCCTGAGTCCTCATGGTGACCATCAAGACCCCCTCTAACTGGCCTGTGTTACCTCTCCAACCTTATCTCCTCTATCATCTGTTCTACTTTTGTTGCAGTCACATGGCCTTCTTGGTGGTCTTGGGGCCGAAAAACCTTGGAATTACTGCCCAGTCTGTGTGAAGTACTTGTCTTCCAGACACCCACAAGGTGTGCTCTCTCACTTCTTCAGGGTTACTCAAAATTCATGCTTCCTTCTGGCCACCCATCTGAAATCGCAACATTCCTACATTTTCAATCCTGCTTCCCTGCTTTGTTTTATTTTCTTCCCCTTCCCATGAACTGTACATTTTCCTTACATATCTCATGCATTGTCTGTGTCTTCCCCTACATTGTCAGCTGCACAAGTAGAGATTTTGCTTGTGTTTTTCATTCTTGTGTGCCCAGCACTCACAACAGTGCCTGGCTCAAGATAGGTAACAGGACATTTTTTGTTGTTGTTGAGTGGGAGTCTCACTCTGTCGCCCAGGCTGGAGTGCAGTGGCATGCTCATGGCCACCGCAGCCTCCCTGCTGGGCTCAGGAGATCCTTCCACTCAGCCTTCCAAGTAGGTGGAACTACAGGCATGAGCCATCACACTCAGTTAATTTTTTGATATATTGTACAGATGAGATATCGTAGAGATGTATTGTAGAGATAATATATCTTACTAAGTTGCCCGGGTTGGTCTCAAACCTGTGGGCTCAGGCAATGGTCTCATATTGGCCTCCCAAAGTGCTGGGATTATAGGCATGAGCTACCGTGCCTGGCCAGCAGTAAATATTCATGGAAAGAATGACTGTCTCATTCATTACATCTTTAGGTCCGTTGGGGCCATGTCTTGTTTGTTTGTATTTCCAGCACCTGGTATAGTTTCAAACATGGTGGATAAATGAATGACTGTCAAAGTGCCTTTTGAGGTCTCTCAACTTATTGTGATTATAAACATGGGAAGATTGTATTTATTCTTATCATTCATATTTATTTATTTAGTTTTTGAGTTGGGGGTCTCACTTCATTGTCCGGACTACAGTGTAGTGCCACGATCGTGGCTCATTGCAGCCTCAACCTCCTTGGCTCAGACGATCCTTCCACCTCAGCCTCCTGAGTAGCTGTGACTCCAGGCATGTGCCACTACACCCAGCTAATTTTTTTGATATTTTTTGTAGAGACAATGTCTTGCTCTGTTGCCCAGGCTGGTCTCGAACTCCTGGGCTCAAGCTATCCCCTCACCTCCACCTCCCAAAGTGCTGGGATTATAACATGGGCCATGATGCCTGATCTTACTGTTTTAAACATGCTCTTAAACTGCCCTTAAAAACATCTTGGCTACATTTCATATTATTCTGGTAAATTTGATTATTAAGACAGTCTTATTATTGTTGTTATTATTAGTGACAGGAGTCTTGTTCTGTCACCCAGGCTGGAGTGCAGTGGTGTGCTCATAGCTCACTGCTACCTCGAGCTCCTGGGCTCAGGGGAACCTCCTGCCTCAGCCTCCTGAGTAACTAGGACTAGAGGTATATGCTGCCACACATGGCTAATTTTTAAAAATGTTTGGTAGAGACAAGGTCTTGCTATTCTGCCCAGGCTACTCTTGAATTCCTGGCCTCAAGCAATTCTCTCACCTTGGCCTTCCAAAGTGCTGAGATAATAGGTGCGAGCCATGGTGCCCAATCAAAAACTTCATTTTTAAACTTTATCTACTACTTTTTCCCCTTTCCTTGGGGGTTGTTGGTCTGAAAATTGGGTGCATGTGGGCTTTCTTTCTTTCTTTTCTTTTTTTTTTTTTTTTTTTTTTTTTGAGTTGGAGTCTCACTCTGTCGCCCAGACTGGAGTGCAGTGGCCGCTCCCGGCCACCGCAGCCTCGATCTGCTGGGCTCTGGCGATCCTTCCACCTCAGCCTTCCCAGTAGCCGGAATTACAGGCGCACGCTACCACACCCGGCTGATTTTTTGATTTATTGTAGAGATGAGGTCTCGCTGCCCAGCGGTCTCGAACCCGCGGGCTCAGGCAATCCACTCACCTCAGCCTCCCAAAGGCGCGGGATTACAGGCTGAGCCACCGAACCCGGCTTCTTTTTTTTTTGAGTTGGCATCTCACTCCATCGCCCAGGCTGGAGTGCAGTAGCACACTCATGCCCACTACAGCCTTGAGCTTCTGGGCTCAGGGAATCCTTCCACCTCAGCATTCCAATTAGCTGGAATCACAGGCGTGCACCACCACACTCAGCTAATTTTTTATTCACTGTAGAGATGAAGTCTTGCCAAGTTGCCCAGGCTGGTCTCGAACTCCTGGGCTCAGGAAATCCTCTTGCCTCTGGCTCCCAAAGTGCTAGGATTACAGGCCTGAGCCACCATGCCTGGTTGACTTTTTTTTTTAAGAAGCCACATAGAAATAAGAAGAAATAAGATCATGCAATATTTTTCTTTCTGTGCCTGGCTTATTTGACTTAGCTTAATGGCCTCCAGATCTATCCATGTTGGGGCCAATAGCAAGATTTTCTTCTTTTTTAAAAAACAGAATAACATTTTATTGAATTTATAAATAGCACATTTTCTTTATTCATTTATCCATTGATTGTTTCCAAATCTTGGCTATTGTGAATAATGCTATAGTGAACAGGTAAGTGAAGATATCTTTTCAACATACTGACTTCTACTCCTTTGGCTATATACCCAGAAGTGGAATCGCTGGGTCATACGGTAGCTCTATTTTCACCTTCTTTAGGAACTTTCTGGGTTTTTTTGAGTCAGAGTCTCCGTCGCCCAAGCAGGAGTGCAGTGCTCATGGCCACTGCAGCCTTGACCTGCTGGGTTCAAGTGATCCTTCCGCTGCAGCCTTCCCAGTAACTGGAACTACAGATGGGTGCCACCACACTCAGCTAATTTTTTGATTTAATGTAGAGATGACATCTCGCCATGTTGCCCAGGCTGGTCTCAAACCCCTGGGCTCAGGCAATCTTTTCATCTCCGCTTCCCAATGTGCTGGGATTACAGGTGTGAGGTACCACACCCCGCTCTTTAGGAACTTTGATGTGGTTTTCCATCATCCATGCGCCAGTCTACATTCCCCTGCAACACATTTGTTATGATAACATCATTTGTTATCTCGTATCTTTTTGACAGAAGCTAGCTGAACAGCTGTGAGGTGACATCTCATAGTGGCTTTAATTAGCATTTCCCTGATTATTAGTGATGTTGAGCACCCTTCCATATAGCTGTTGGCCATTTATATGTCTTCTTTGGAGAAATATCTGTTCAGGCCCTTTGCCCATTTAAAAAATAGGTTTATTTGTTTTTCTGCTATTGAGTTGTAAGAGTTCTTCAAACATTTTCTAATATTAACTCCTTATCAGGTGTATGATTTGCAAATATTTTCCCCAGTCTGTAGGTTGCCTTTTTATTGCTCAGGTTGTTACATAATTGGAAAGATGTTCTGTGTTCATGGATCAAAATAATTTATATTGTTAAAATGTCCATACTACCCAAAGCAATACACAGGCTTAACGCAATCCCTATCAAAATCCCAATGACATTCTTCTGAAATAGAAAAAGTAAACCTAAAATTTGTACAGAACCACACACACACAAAAGCAAAAGCACTGATTAACCAAAACAACATTAAAACAGAAAAACAAAATCGAAGTCATCACATTTCCTGATTCAAAACTACGTTACAAAGCTATAGTAATCAAAGCAGTTTGGCAGTAGCATAAAAACAGAAACATAAACCAATGGAAAGCAATACAGAACCCAGAAATAAATTCAAACACATATAGCTAACTTATTTTCGAGAAAGACTCCAAGAGAAAACAATGGGAAAAGGATAATCTCTTCAATAAATGATGCTTGGCAATAATTTTTGGGGTATCACATTGAAAGCTCAAGCTACAAAAGCAAAAATAAATAAATGAGACTATGTGAACCTTTTAACACACTCTTCTTTTTTTCTTTTCCTTTTGGAACTTCCTTCCCACCTTTCTTCAGACCCTAGACTCCTATAGGTCCTCATGGTGACTGCTGTGAGGAGGAGCTCAGAGGAGAGGGAGTGGAAGCTCTGCTTCCCTAGCTGGTGACGAAGTTTGGCTTACAGCACTGTTTCTTGGACTTCCATGCACAAATAAGTCCCGTGCTGGCTCCAGAATCTGTATTTCCAGTAACTCCTGGGTGATGCAGATACTGCTTGTCAGAGGGTCATATTTGAGTAGGGAGTGATAGAGGAGTCCTCTGCTCGTTCTGGTTTAGCCTGTTACTTTCTGATTTGGCAGCCTCTGCTGATATGGTGGTCTCTGTAAAGGGACTTTAGGTGGGGTTTTTTGGGGTTTTTTGAGTTGGAGTCTCACTCTGTCACCCAGACTGGAGTGCGGTGGCACACTCCTAGCCACCGCAGCCTCGCCTGCCGGGCTCCAGCAATCCTTCAGTCTCAGCCTTCTGAGTAGCCAGAACTACAAGCTCACGCTACCGTGCCCGGCTAATTTTTTTTTTTAATTTTACTGTAGAGATGAGGTCTCACCAAGTTGCCCAGGCAGGTCTCGAACCCACGGGCTCAGGCAATCCACTCGCCTCGGCCTCCCAAAGTGCTGGGATGACAGGCTGAGCCACCGAGCCGGTTCATTAGGTAGTTTTTAGAGGGGAAAGTTCAACTTTATTTTGACCCCTTCATTGCTGCCATGAGGAAAAATGCCAAACTCTTCTCCAGGTGAGGCTGTCTGGGCCGCTCCTGGCACTCCTGCCCATCCGCTGATCTCTGTGTCCATTTATGTGAAGCCAAAGGAATGAGAGGACCGACACTGTATTATACATCTTCTAAGGGCCATAGAGAACTGGCATGGAGTGAAGGCTTTCCCCGTTCTCTTCCTAGACACATCACATGATCATCAGTGGCTTCCCACTTCTGGAAACTCCTTTTTTTATTTTTTGAGTTGGAGTCTCACTCCATCGTCCAGACTGGAGTGCAGTGGCACATTCACGGCCACCCCAGCGTCAACCCGCTGGGCTCCGGCGATCCTTCCGCCTCAGCCTTCCAAGGAGCTGGTTAATTATTTTGATTTATTGTAGAGAGGAGGTCTCGCCAGTTGCCCGGGCTGGTCTCGAACCCTTGGGCTCAGGCCATTCACTTGCGTCAGCCCCGCAATGTGCTGGGATGACAGATGTCAAGTAACCATTCTTTCTTCCCCAGATTGGGAAGGGGACTGAAAGGCAAACATGCCACAGGCCTCTTCTCTGAGTATATTCTTCCTGCTCGAATGGTCTCACTCAGCCTGGCTTTTGTGCCAGGATGAAATTGGACCTGTGAGCTCTGCAGTCCAGCGTGGATCTAGCTTGATCCACCATGGGAATGTTGCCTGTTCGTGCAGGTACCTTTAGGGGTTTGTGCAGATCTTCCTTCACTCACCTTCCGGGAGGAGCATCTCCTTCCAGCTCCCTTGTGGGAGGTGGGAGACCAGCAATGAAGTAGTTTGAAAGGCCGGGGCCTCCAAATCTCTTGTTGAAATTTGAACCCAGTGTTGGAGGTGGCATCTAGTGGGAGCTGCTTGGATCCTGAGAGCAGATTCCTCATGAAAAGCTTGATGCCATTTTCATGGTGATGAGTGAGTTCTCACTCTATTCAGGTGAGTGTTGGCTATTTAAAAGAGCCTGGTGGGCCCCCTCTCTCTCTTGTTTCCATTCTTGTCATGTGACATGCCTGTTCCTTCTCTTCCTTCTTTCTTTCCTGAGGACTCACCAGAAGCCCAGTAGGTGCCAGTGCCATGCAGAATTGTTAGTTAAATTAAGCCTTTTCCCTAGCTGAGTGCGGTGGCCCACGCC
Organism: Cephalopachus bancanus; assembly: GCA_027257055.1. Lineage (NCBI taxonomy): Eukaryota > Metazoa > Chordata > Mammalia > Primates > Tarsiidae > Cephalopachus > Cephalopachus bancanus. The sequence continues at coordinate 8,742,724 of JAPVLO010000057.1, forward strand.
TGGAATCCCAGCACTTTGGGAGGTGAAGGCAAGAGGATTCCCTGAGCCCATGGGTTCGACACCAGCCCAGGCAACTTGGCGAGACCTCATCTCTACAGTTAATTCAAAAATTAACCAAGTGTGGTGGTGCATGTCTGTGGTTCCAACTACTTGGAAGGCTGAGGCGGAAGGATCTCCTGAGCCCAGCAGGTAGAGGCTGCAGCAGCTGTGTGCACTGCAGCCTGAGCAACAGAGTGAGACTCCAGCTCCAAAACAAAATTGTTAGGGTCCAGACAGGGTGAGGGTGAGATGGATGGAGAGGGAGAGGCACACAGGGAGGCTCAGCGCCTCTGGAGCCAGCAAGCTGGAGGTGCCGTGCTGGCAACCCAGAGATCCGAGAAAAATTGCAAAGAATTGCAACACACAGAGGTGAGAGAAGAAAAGATTTATTTAAGAAAGCTTCACTCCCCCATCAGACAGGAAGTGGAGCTACACTCTAGGTGAGTGTGGCCCCAATAGTCCCCCAAAGCCCTGGCTTAAATCCTTTTCCTTGGAGATGTTTAATCAGGTAGATATGACTGCTGTGACTTCCTTATCAATCACCTGTGGATGTCTTGGAGAATCCATGACACAGAGACCCACTAATGTCCGTCCACATTATCATAGCCCCTAGAGAAGGGTGTGACAAGGATTCTTATGCTCCTGTACCTTCCTGAACGACATTCCTTAGAGCTAATGGACGATGCGCCTCCCCTTATCTCCTAGGCATTCCCAGTGGGTAGCTTTGGGGGAATCATTGGCTTCCCTGCAGATAGTGCCCAATTTACTGGAAGATCGAATTCCCCTCTGAGCAGTCATAACTTTTGTAATGATAAGTTTCATGACTTTTACATTCCTTGCCCAGTGCGTGATGTCTTAGGCCTTGTAAATTCCCTTTACCCTAGGCAAGCATGATTGCCGCTATGAGATACCTCTGATACCTGGCACCAGGAAGTCTGTTTCTGAAAAGACAAAGTCGGCAAGGTTAATTTTATCTAAAACGTGCATTTCTCCAAACGCATAGCTTCTACTTTCTCATCATTGTGTCAGGGTTTAAGATCAAGATGAAAAATGGCTTCCCACTCTCAGTCTGTCCTTTCAGAAACAGCAACAACAGCAAAACATTTTTCTTTTATAAAGGAAATACCTCGGGTATTTCTTTATGGAAAGGCAAAATGGATTAATATAAGCACCCTTTTCACAGCAATTGTCCAACACCATGCATGGATGCTGACCTCTCTGTCTTCTTATAGGACCTAGCGGTGTCTTTACCCCTTTGCTTCCATTTGTGGCTCCTCCTTTTTCTCCTTGTTTCTCTCTGGCTTCAGCCTGGGTTCAAGACTAAAAATTTGAGATGATAAGGCAGGATCCTTCTTTTTGTGTGTGTGTGTGTTGGCACGCTCACAGACACCGCAGCCTCGACCTGCTGGGCCTAGGTGATCCTCCTGCCTCAGCCTCTCAGGAAGGCTACTTGTAAACAAGTATCCAGGGATGAAGAGGGAGTGATGGTCCACTTCTTGGTACCTGCTTTGAATGAAACAATAGTTCAGCTCTCCCTCTCTCACATACTGGTTTTTTCTTCTTTCTCTCCATATCAGAGAGGACAATATGAGCTCTGCCCTTCTTCCTCCATTCCAATCTCAACTGACAAAGTGCCACCGCTTGCCCTGGCTGAGAACCTACATTCACTAAAATACAAATCTTTACTACCATCACCAGCACCCGCATTGGCACCCCATATTCATCACTTCTGCATCCCTCCAGCCTGACTTACCACCTGCAGTCTCACCCCCAAGGTTTTGCACAGGTTAAGGCCAGTTATGCCCTGCTCTGAAATTTTCAGTAGCTTCCCCTTTCCCAAATCCAAAATAAAGCTCAACTTTAAACTCATTTCTAGGACTTATACTTGTTCCTTCCCCAACCCAGGCCCTTTAAGGCCTCCATGACACTCCATCAAAAGAAGGTCATGCACACAAGAAAGCTGAATAAATGGATGGGTTTTAAAAAATATATAATGACTATCCTCTGTGGCATTTGTTGGTGGTAGGGCTGACCCCAAATGCTGGTAGTTCCAGGACTTCGGAATGTAGAACTCATAAGGTGCTTTTTACTCTCAACTTAGCCTTAAAACTTGGACACTATTGTGGGATGATGGGAAAGATCACATTCCATACCTCGGTGCAGTTGAATAAACAGAGTGGAGCAAGCCAGCTCTCTCTCTCTTTCTATTTTTCCCTCTTTTCCCGGGGATGAGCCAGAAGATACATCTTGGGATAAGTATGGAGACAGAGTGGAAATGCAGAGGAGAGGTTCCAGAGCTTTTTTTAATCTGCTCATGAGGGATGTGAAATTGACTTCAGGTCAAAAACACTCCTAGCCTTGTCACTTGAAAGCTTTTGTAGCTGTAGGCAAGTCACTAAACTTCCTTGCCCTGCTTTTTTCTCTGATCAGTAATAATTCTTCTCTTTTGTGGTTATTAAACAAGTATGAGAATATTAAATTAAATGCTCATGTACTTAATGTCTGACCCATAGTGCTCAGTAAGAGGTAAATAATTTCTATAACATTGGAGTTGGGCCTTGGAGAGTGATGAATTACTAAGGCATTCTTAAATGGAAATAACTTTATAGTAATGAAAGCTGAAATGTTAAGCTTAGAATTATTTACCACTTTGGATAATAGTCACAGTAAACTTCTATAAATAAATGTATAATATTTGGCAATTCTTAAAGTAATTTCATGATTTTTGAGATCTTAGGTTTGATGTCTAGATTTTAAAAATTGAAACTGAAGTTGACTTCTAAAAGGCCACATCACCCATATTTTTCAGGGTCTATAAACAATAATGCATCATTTGAATTAATGTTGATACTGACATTGTGCAAACATTTATTTTGAAAAAATAAAACATTTCTGCTGAAGAAACTTTGAATTTCTATGGAAGATTTCTTCTTCAATAGTTCAACCATAAGGATATCTAATTGTTATTCTGTCTAATTGTCAGTGCAAATATTTTGTTTAATGACTTCTCAAAATTATCATGAAAAGCCTCAAGGCCGGGTGCAGTGACTCATGCCTATAATCTCAGCAATGTGGGAGGTCGAAGTGAGAGACTTGCCTGAGCCCGCAGGTTTGAGACCAGCCTGGGCAACTTGGCGAGACCTCATCTCTACAATAAATCAAAAAATTAACCAGGTATGGTGGCGCGTGCCTGTAGTTCCAGCTACTTAGAAGGCTGAGGTCGAAGGATCACCTGAGCCCAGCAGGTTAAGGCTGCGGTGGCCGGGAGTGTGCCACTGACCTCCAGCCTGGGTGACAGAGTGAGACTCCCACTCAAAAAAAGAAAAGAAAAGAAAAGCCTCAGACAGGTATGTAATGTTTTCCATTTGCAGGTGATACAAGAGTATAAATATATTATTAGTCTTGATACACTCATGAAGCAGACTTATTGTGAGATTCAAAATTTAATTTCAATTCTAGACAGGATATCTTGAATTTACAAGTGAGTTACACTGAATCAAAAAGACCATACACAACTTGAAGGTAGTGTTTAAAAAAATAATGGGGCCGGGTACAGTAGCTCAAGCCTATAATCCCAGCACTCTGGGAGGCCAAGGCAAGAGGATTGCCTGAGCCCGCGGCTTCGAGATCAGCCTGGGCAACTTGGTGAGACCTTATCTCTACAATAAATCAAAAAATTAGCTGGGAGTGGTAGCGCATGCCTGTAGTTCCAGCTACTTGGAAGGCTGAGGCAGAAGTATTGCCTGCGCCCCGTATGTCAAGGCTGCTTTGGCTGGGAGTGTGCCACTGCACTCCATCCTGGGCAACAGAGTGAGACTCCAACTCAAAATAATAATAATAATAATAATAATATAATTATGGGCCATTGCCTTGCTAAGCTATGCTATGGCCATGTGCTCTTTGAGCTATGGCCAGGCCATGTTTTCTTAAGCTTCAGTCCCCTCCCCTACCTCCTCTTTGAATCTCCTCTTTCTCTAGCTCAAATCTGCTTTCTAAATACACTATATTTCTTAATCTAAAAAATAAAAAAATAGAAAAATAATGATGCAAATTTTTTTCTTCAGTTCAGAATTCTTACTATACCACGGCTGTAACAGTAAAAATAACTTACTTATGGAATTAAAATTATATACTAATGATTATATCAGACCATTTAAATAACTCAGTCATCTAATCTTTAAAATATATGCTATAAGTAGCATCTTGTGTCCCCATTTTACCGATAAGGAAGGCGAAGTCCTACAAGCTTAAGTGACTTGTCCAAAGTCACATAGCTTGTAAGCATCAGAGCTAGAATTCATGCTCCTAGAATTTGTTTGCAGTGCCAATAAGTGGAAAATATAGGCTAGATCTAGCTACTATTGCAGTTGGCTAAATATATTTAAACTGGGTAGATAATGAGAATTGGTGCTGAAAGAGAAAATTAGTTGGAGTCCTCATTTTACAGCAAAGTAACATGCCCAAGGCCAAACAACTGGTTATTGGTAAAGCTCTGGCTGAGACCCTTAAAACTTGCTTATTTAATGTTCTTTTCCTTAGAAAAAAATAAGTTAGCAGGATGAGCATATCTATTACAGGACACGATCCTTTCTCCGTAAGTAAAATGAGCTGACTCTATGAAAATCTTCTGGCAGTTACTTTTCTCACATTGCTTTAGGAATATATTATTTTATACAGTGTGTCTTCCCAAGAAGTTGTCTGTATCATGAAAATAGAACTCGATGGAGTCTTAGAGTTCTTCTAGGCCCACTCTGTCATTCCCTGGGTGAGGAAATTCTATCCGTGTGAGATGAATAGGTTTCTCTAAGGTCATACACCACTAATAGTGTCAAGGTCTTGCTCATTCTACTACACTACTTTAAACATTTGTACTGAGAAAAAAATAAGAATAAAGGAAAAAAAAGAAAAGTTTAGGGGACTCGGAGGTTTTGCACCTTAAAATATCTTTTATGAATTATTTCGAACAGTGGAGAATCCTTCTATGAAGAGAATAATTTACCCATTTATATCTTTTCTGTTTTTTTCTATTTTGAACTTACTGAACTCATCATATAACTCAACTTTTTTATCCATGAAAAGATGGATCATGATACTATAAAACATCCACGATATTTTAAATTCAAATTAGAATTGTCCACACCTTTATTTATTCTAAACATTGGGTGTGTAAACCTATGACACTTCACGAGACTTAAAGTAGTCATGAATTAAGCAGAAACTTGGCTCCATGTGTTGCCAAATGATCTCGGTGTTAATATCACACATTAAAAATGTACAAAACAGTTTAAATCAACAAGTCCATTCCTTCAGAGTCCAGCCTGTTGCTTATTGTCCCCCGTTGGCAGGAAAACTGAAATGAAACTGTATCACCTGTGTGTGAAGCTAGCAGACATTGTGTGCATGTGATAACATGAGCCTTATCTCTCAGACCATTATAAAGATTGGAATAGGCAAAGGGAGTGAAGCCGATAACAATTGTTACAGTAATTTTTAAATTCATTACTAATACAGTTGTATAAGAGACTTTGAAACTTCTGCCAACTTATCTTGCTGAAGCAAGTAATGCCACTGGCCCGAATACAAGAATGCCCAGGTATCAGATGAATTAGAAAGTGATCATTCACATTGCTAAATAACTTTTCACTTTGTAAAATCTTTATTATGGTGATTATTTTTTCTGCTAAGCTTTCTGAGGACTACTAATATAATCTTAAAAACGAAAACCATGACTTGCCTGCAAATATAAAATGGACACATGCAAATATAAAATGAACACGTGTCAAAGATTGTATTAAGCTTATTTATTAAAGAGGGAAGCACTAAGATGTTAAGACAGGTTTAACAAATATTTGAGGATGTCGATATTTACAGGTAATTTAATAAAGAAATGTTAGGATAAGATTGTCGGACTAGATACAAATATCTGGTTAATATCCCACAGGGCAATAAACCATAACTTTTTGGGATCATTTGTTCCACAAAGCAGACTTCATTTGCATTTTTACTGGACAAGAATCCACGAGTTTCATGTAACATCACTGAATCTGAGAGCTTTAATCAGCTCTCAGAATGTAATAAGTTAAACAATGACACATTCCCCTAGATAATCTTCTGGGTGAATTTTCAACCCATAAAATACTGAAAGAAGTTGCCATCTACCTTTTTCCCTCCCTTTTTTCAATTTTGGACACATTTTTCTTATCAGGGCATTTAAAACATTTTAAAAATTAACTATGTGCTTTTTTAGCAATATGGGTATTACATAAATATATATATATAACCTTTTGAGAAAAATTCAAATTACTAAGTAAAAATAAAAGTTGTATATTGAATGGCAAATACTTAGAGGAATCCTTTGAGGTGAGGCAATGTAGGTTGAAGCCCCCATTGGATTCATTGCCACTATTTCTCAAATGTTTACTGTGAGCTAGGTGTCACATTAAGTGCTTGATAAACACTAACTCTAATGACTCTGAAAGTAAGTATTTCATGATACTTGATGATCAGGGAACTAGATAACTTGCCTGAGGTCACATAGCTACTGAGTAGAACAACCATGGCCCAAACTCTTGACTGTTGGGCTCCATACCTTGTGCTTTAACCTCTGTGCTCTGCTACTTTTCACCAAATCACCACAGCGCTAAAATTTTCAAAATTTTAAGCACAATATAGATGACGTCTTCTTCTTCTTCCTCTTCCTCTTCTCCTCCTCCTCCTCCTCCTACCCCTCCTCCTCCCCCTTCCCCTCCTCCTCCTCCTCCTCCCCCCACTTCTTGTTAGAGTTTTACTCTGTTGCCCTAGCTGGAGTGCGATAGCATGATCACAGTTCACCACAGACTCAAATTCTTGTGCTGAAGTTCTCCTCTTGCCTCATCTTCCCAAGTAGCTAAGACTGCAGGCACATACCACTACACCTGGCTCATTTAAAAAATTTTTTTGTGTAGATGAGGTTGCCCAGGCTAGTCTCGCACTCTGGGGCTCAAGTAATTCTCTTACCTCGTCCTCCCAAGGTGCTAAGATTACAGGTGTGAGCAACCATGCCCAGCCCTACAAATATTGACTCTTGATACTTGTTTTAGTACTAAATCTGGAGCTGATACTTAATGGATATTTACTGATTGCTAGACACTGTGCTAATGCCATGCCCTAGTTGTCTTATTTAATTGTCCCAACAACTCCACAAGAGGTATCAAAAAAGGACTATTAATTGCAGGTTAATACAAAACAAAGTGATATTTAACTGAAGCACTATTTACTCTTATTTAAAAATCTTCAAGTATCTTGTGGCATATTGTATCTATAAAATAGAATCTCTTTCCCTCTCATAGTTTATAATCCAAGAGAGACTGTAAAAGTAAGAATTTATTGACATATATAAAATTATGCAAATGTTAATTAGGAACATAGATTAAACAGAAGTGTAAATCATGTACCATTGACTGCTCCTTTATGGCATTGTGAATGTTTCATAGAGAAAAATATATCATTGATAGTTTCTACATTTTGGAAAACTATAAGCTTGCTTAATTATGATGGTGCAGAAACTAGTTCAATAATTTGGCCTCTGTGACTCCTGACTCTCAGTTCAGAAAGCGGAGTTATATACCCTGATACATTTTCTTTAAAAAAAAAAATTCTAAGAAGTTTCCATGGCAGGACACAAAACCTGAGAACCACAAATTTGCCATAATATTCATATTTTATTTCCTACTTTTACCATAGTTGATAATCCCCTAACAGCTATTATGGAGTTAATCCATTACTATCTCCTTTCTATATCTTGTCAGAAGGGAGTGTTGGAATTTATAGGTAAAGATAAACAGACACCTATGGTGTTCTGGGAATCTGAGCACATCTGATTTAAAGTTTATGGGGCTTAAATGAACGCATGTGTTATATAGCTTGTCCGATCTTTCTAGCTCACTAACTGCAATCTACATATTTATTTTACCTTTCTATTGGTGTGAGAATTTTACTGTATGGTAATAGAGAATCTTAGAGTCAGGAAATGTATCAAGAGAGCATCAGGTTCAAATTCTTTCTTTCTTTCTTTCTTTCTCTCTCTCTCTCTCTCTCTCTCTCTCTTTTTCTTTTTCTTTCTTTCTTTCCTTCTCTCTCTCTTTCTTTTTCTTTCTCTCTCTTTCTTTCTTTCTTTCTCTCTTTCTCTTTCTTTCTCTCTCTTTCTTTCTCTTTCTTTCTCTCTCTTTCTCTCTCTTTTTCTTTCTTTCTCTCTCTCTTTCTTTCTTTCTTTCTTTCTTTCACATTTCGAGTCAGAGTCTCACTGTGTTGTTCACAGTGAGAACAACACAGTGAGCTGAAGTATAGTGGCATGATCACAGCTCATCACAGCCTCAACCTCCTGGGCTCAAGCAATCCTTCTGCCTCAGCCTCCCAAATACCTGGGACTATAGATGCATGCCACCACACACACCAGATTTTTCGTTCTTTCTTTTTATGGTACAGATGATGTCTCACTATGTTGCCCAGGCTGGTCTCAAACTCCTGGGCTCAAGTGATCTTGCCGCCTCAGACTCCCAAAGTGCTGGGATTACAGGCATGAGCCACCACGCCTGGCTCCCAAAATTCTCTTTCAGTGAAGATGTTTATTTCCCAACATCTCTGATGAACAATTGTCCATTTAGTCATAGGAAACTGGCTACACTTCCTTGGGCTCTATAAGACTCACAGTGTATTCATTTCCTGGGGCTGCCATAACAAATTCCCTCAAACTAGGCAACTTAAACAACAAAATTTTATTTCCTCACAGTTCCAGAGACTAGAAGTCTGAAATCAAGGTGTTGGTAGTGCCATACTTTCTTCAAAGCCTCTATGGAGGCATCTTTCCTTGCTTCTTCCAGCTTTTGGTAGCCCCAGGTGTTCCTTAGTTTGTTGCAGCATAGCTTCAATCTCTGCCTCCCTTTCCACAAGATGCTGCAAGGCGTTCTCCCTGTGCGTCTTCCTCTCTCAGAAGAACACCAGTCATATTGGATTAAGGGCCCACCCTTAACTTCATCTTTATTTGTTTGCATATGCAAATTCCTCATTTCCAAATAAGGTTGCATTATGGGAACCATAGGTTAGGACTGTAATATATCTTTTCTGGGGGTCACAATTCAACCCATAACACAGTATAACAAAAAGAGCTGACTCACCTGAATATGTCTCATTATTTATGCCCCTATTCTTGGCTTTTTGGCTATGAATCCCTCATATCTACTCAGGCCTGACGCCAACCCCATTCTTTTCCCCATTTCCTTGTGACTCTTATCTGCTTGTCTTGGTTTCGCTGGGAGATCCCAGACCCCCCACAGACCAGGCATACTCCAGACCCATCTTGATCCCACTATTCCAAGAAGCTTGTTCTATTGTTGTATAGGTTAAATTATTCAAAGTTCTTTTTTGTCTTTGGTCAAAATCTGAGTCACTGTAACTTTTACCCTGATTGCTGGATCCTAAGAATGGGCACCCCAAGAAAGAAAGGCAGAAGGACATGGCATCTTTATGATCTAGCCTAGTTTCCTAGTGTTGCTTTTGCCAAACTATGCTGATCAGGGAAGTTATAGTGGTCTTCCCAGTTTCAAGAGGAGGCACATAGACCCCACCACTCAATAGGTAGGGTGTCAATGTCACATTGAAAGAAGAGCATGTGGGATGGGAGTTATCTTTTGACCTCTGCCAGATGTGGAAGTAAATTATTGTCAAAGGTCTTGTTTTCTGTTGGGTGGTAGATTCATGAGATTATGACATTACTGAAAATAGACAAGCAAATAATCACATATAAAAATAAATAATTAAGAACATTCACGGATCAATGATGAGAATGTGTCTTAAGCCAAGTGTTATGATGATTATACTTGAAGACCAAAAAACAAATGAAAACAAACTTGAGCCTATAATCTCAGCACTTTGGGAGGTTAAGGTGAGAGGATTGCCTGAGCCCATGGGTTCAAGATCAGCCTGGGCAACTTGGCGAGACCTCATCTCTACAATAAATAAAAAAATTAGCTGGGCATGATGGCACATGTCTGTGGTTCCAGCTACTTGGAAGGCTGAGGTGAAAGGATCACCTGAGCCCAGCAAGTCGAGGCTGCAGTGGCAGTGAGTGTGCCATTGCACTCCAGCATGGGTGACAGAGTGAGACTCCAATTCAAAAACAAAACAAAACAAAACTTGAAGGTTAGTATTCACCTCCCTCACCTTGGATGCCCCAACTTTTCAAACATTCTTGGCTGGGCTTGGTGACTCAGTCTGTAATACTAGCACTTTGGGAGGTTGAGGCAAGTGGATTGCCTGAGCAAGCCAGTTCGAGACCAATCCCGGCAACTTGGCAAGACCTCATTTCTAAAAAAAAAAAAAAAAAAAAATTAGCCAGGTGTGGTAGTGCGCACCTGTACTTTTGGCTACTTGGAAGGCTGAAGTGGAAGGATCCAGCAGGTCGATGCTGGGGTGGCCATGAGTATGCCACTGAACTCCAGCCTGGGCGACAGAGGGCAAAGAAGGATTCTAGCTTATGCAGAAAGCAGTGGACTATTTACTTTTATGATCTATATAGAATATTTTTCTCTCATTTTTAAAGATTCAGTCTCCATAGAGACTGTCAAAAATTGCCAGTGCCAACTATATTGCAAGTCATCACGGCAGGGTATGGGAAAATTTTTCAATTAGCCATTGGATAAACCTCATTGGCTATGATACACCACTGCCCAAAGCTAGAGAATATTTCTCTTAATACTAAAATTTACATTAGCTTTGTTAATATCCACTTCACATTATTGGCCTATACTAAGTTATGGTCAGTTGAAAACCTTACGTTATATTTTCATCCCATACCATACTATGTTTTTTATACCACCGAGTCCGTACTTTCTCGTTTTAAGTTTTTAAATTGTTTTCATGAATCTAAACATTAGCACTCATGCTTATCCCTGTAAAATTTTAAATGGATAGTTTTCAGTCCATTTTTCAGATCTTTGAAATAAAGTAGAATCACCTTTTTTGTTTGTTTTTGAGTCGGTGTTCCATTGTGTCACCTAGGCTGGAGTATAGGGGCAGGATCACAGCTCACTGCAGCCTGGACTTTCTGGGCTTAGACAATCCTTGCTTCAGTCTTCTGAGTAGCTAAGAACTTCAGGGGTGAGCCACCATGTCCAGCTAATTTTTTTTTATTTTTTGTAGAGATGAGGTCTTGCTATGTTGCCCAGGCTGGTCTCGAACTCTTGGGCCAAAGCAATTCTCCTGCCTCAGTCTTTCAAAGTGCTGGAATTACAGGCAGAACCACTGCTACCAGTGTAGATAAAGTAGAATCTCCACTCTGTTACCTAGCGTATTGACTGATTGTTCTTACCAGTTTTATAATATTCATGAATTTGATTAGCATGCTCATTATGTTTTGATTTAAGTTGATCAAGACAGCGCAGCAATTAGAATCCTGGGGAGGTTAGTCTGGCATGATTTGTTTTTAGTGAATCCAGGCTCTTTCTTTTTCTTTCAATTCATCTACCAATTTCTCATTTCAAGAGATGGTAGTTGTTATATTTGCCAGTCCATGGTTTGTAGACTCTGTTTCAATTATAACATTCATTCATGTTACAGATGCTATAATGGGAACTGCCAGTAAAAAAATGAATAATATGTAATGCTTACCTTCAAAGACCTTCTACTTCTGTTTTTCCTGTTCCCACCCCTTTGAAAATCAAGGCTGTGCCTATCTTTGGCCTTCTGGTCTAGTTCCCTTATTTCTCTAAAAGTGCTGACAGCAGGATCAGATTTATGAGTGTCATATTGAAAAAAATGAGGATTAAGTAAGGGGGCAGGAAATTGCCATCGTCCTCAGAAAAGTCTTTGTGGAGGAGATCGAATTTCATGAAGTCTTTAGACACTTGAATTTTGTTTAAATCTTGACTGAATTTTGTAGATTGGACATAATACAGAATTATAATAGAATTCAGAACAAATCATTAACTGGTCCTGAACCACACAGTGAATGTGAACATTTTAACTGTCATAAGAATAAATCTTAGCATGTGAGGACTATTTGCATGCGACTCACACTAAAACTAGTTTTTGTAAAAACAAACAAGCAAAAAAGGAACCTTATTAAATTTTTCACTTGAAGTTTTATTTTGGTATTCTGCATGTGCACATAATATTAGGCTAAATATGCTTCTGGAAACAGTGCCTCAGGCATTGAAAAACAGAGTTTACAGATTTTACTGTAAAACCAACTTTTTTTTATTCGAAGTTGTAACTTTTTACTGCCGGGTTGTGCTCCATTATTGTGCTAATAAATCTATAAGCATAAGAATTCAGGATTTTACTAGAAGTGAGCCAAGTATAACTTTTTTTCAAAACCAAGTTGCTAAAATTGTCATTTCATGACCAAGATGTACCTTGTTTTACCATTCAGTTATTCTTTTTAACCCAAATTTTGCCAGGCTTGATGGCTCATGCCTATAATCCCAGCACTTTGAGAGGTAGATGCGAGAGGATTGCCTGAGCCCACGGGTTCGAGACCAGCCTGGGCAACATGATGAGATTCTGTCTCTACAGTAAATAAAAAATTAGCTGGCTGTGGTGGTGCACGCCTGTAGTTCCAACTACTTGGAAGCCTGAGGCAGAAGGATTGCCTGAGTCCAGCAGGTCGAGGCTGTGGTGGCCTTGAGCGTGCCACTACACTCCAGCCTAGGTGACAGAGTGAGACTCCAAGTTAAAAAAAAAATCTTAAACTTTACCTGCATGCAACCTACTTATGCAGTTAATCCTCACTTGTACCCCATATTCCTATAATAAAATAAAATTCAAATAAAGGAAAATAGAAGGCTATAAAATAGAAACTTTAATACTATAATTTTACCTAATTTATTCCATGTACTAACAATAAGTGTGTGGATGGACTCCCACGAGAGGCTTTTAGGGAGGCAAAGAAAGTACAGCATATCGCTAATTTTAATAAACAATAACTTGTAAATCCACTGATCCTAATTTGCCTATATGCACTGCTTCTCTCGGCTCACTTTCCCATTAGCCAAGTAGAGCAGCCAGTTCAAAGCCATTGTCCATCTTCCTTCTCTCTTATAGCATAGCAAGGGTCACAGAAATTCTGAACTTGCTTTACTATGTTAACACCAAAATGTGACTTTGTATTGACCCCAGTCATCGATGCTGTTCCCAAAAATTGCTTTCAAGCACAGAATTTAATAAGAAATTTCATTTAAGTTCCTACCCACAGTCTCCCTCTAATCTCCCTCTAATTAAACAAAGCACCCTACCCCTATCTTTATTCTTTCTGCTCTTCCACACTCCTCCCTGCTCTGCCTCTGCCCTGTGCTCCTCTTACCTTTCTTCTCACACAAAAACAGAAAAATGACTGTAAGAGTAGACCCTTCTCTGGGGGCAGAGAAGACAGTTCACGACTAACTTACTTAGTAACTAATGAAATATCTCTGAATGTGAAACAACAACTTGTACAACTTCATCATTTCTACCTTCTTTATATTACTTCTGTTTCCCCTCTCTTAAGAAACTCAATAATTTATTGCTTCTAAGAAGCTCTACGAAAAACCTCTCTTACTAAAGCCATTCCATGTCTACGTACCTCACCACCTTCAATGTGGTTAATAATAAACTCTTTGACAAAAGAAACAGCAGAAGTAAGGAAACTGAAAAATATTTATTTATTTTTCTCCCTTTTCCACCCTGAAAGAAAAAAAAATTATTAGGTAAAGGAATTGGGGGCAACATGAGTGCATACACAGTACAAAGGGCAAAATTTGGGTTTTTTGTTTTGCATCAGCCTTCCAAAGTGCTGGGATTACAGGCTTGAGTCACCACGCCTGGCCAATTTTGGGCTTCTAACTGGACCTCATTCCCCCAGTAATGAACAAAGTACCCTTTATGTTGTCATGTGCTTCCCCTCTTCCCTCTTTCCCCTATCAGTGCCAGTGACTGCTGATCCCTCCCTGAGCTATTGTGACTAATGTTCAAGACCTACTTATGAGTGATAACGTGGGATTCAGTTCTTTGTTTCTGTGATAATTTACTTACTATGATGATCTCCAGCTGCATCCAAGTTGCTGGGAAGGCATAACTTTGTTCTGCATTATGACTGCATAATACTCCGTCATGTATATGTACCACATTTCTTTATTCAGTCCACTTTCAATAGACAGTAGGGTTGGTTCCATGTTTTTGTTATGTGAATAGTGCAACAATAAACATGCATGTGCAAGTGTCTTTTTGGTGGAGCGATTTTATGTTCCTCTGGTATTTTCCCAGAAGAGAGATTGCTGGATCATATGGAAGGTTAACTTTTAGTTCTTTTAGGAATCGCCACACTGGATTCCAAGTAGCTTGCACTCCCACCAACAGCGTAGTAGCCTTCCCTTTTCTCCACGCCTATGCCAGCATTTGTTTTCTGACTTATTAATAATGGCCATCCTTACTAGTGTTAGGTATTATCTCATTGTAGTTTTTATTTGCATTTCTCTGATGATTATGAGACTGAACATTTTTTCATTTATCTGTTGGCTGCTTGTATGTTGTCTTTTGAGAAGTTCATGTCCTTTGCCCACTTTTTAATGGAGTTTTTTTTTCCACTTTGTTTGAGTTCCTTGTAGATCCTGAATGTTAGGTCTTTGTCAGATGCATAATTTGCAAAAATTTTTTTCCATTCTGTGTGTTGTCTCTTAACTCTCTTGATGGTACAACCTACTCTTTTCAAGCTATGTATTGTCTAGTGTCTGCTAACAAATACATTATTTGTACTTAACGTTTCTTTCCTTTTTTTTTTTTTTTTTTTTTTTGAGTTGAAATCTCACTCTGTTTCCCAGGTTGGAGTGTAGTGGCATGCTCATGGCCACCGCAGCCTCAACCTGCGAAGCTCAGGCGATCCTTCTGCTTCAGCCTTCCAAATAGCTGGAACCATAGGCGTGTGCCACCATGGCCAGCTAATTTTTTGATGAGGTCTAGCCATGTTGCCCAGGCTCAAACCCATGGGCTCAGGCAATCCGCTCACCTCAGCCTCCCAAAGTGCTGGGATTACAGGTATAAACCACTGTGCCTGACTCTTTCCCATGTTTTATTCTTACTTTATTTAGTCTTTAGCTTAACCCTAGAAATCTCTCATTTGTTGACCGAGACTTTTAAGACAAGAAATAATTATTCTTTTATTTCCACTGAAATTTTTTTTTTTTAGTTGGAGTCTCCTTCTGTCGCCCAGGTTGGAGTGCAGTGGCACATTCGCGGTCACTGCAGCCTTGACCTGCTGGGCTCAGGCTATACTTCCACCTCAGCCTTCCAAGTAGCTGGAACTACAGGTACATGCCACCATACCCGGCTAATTTTTAAAAATTTATTGTAGAGATGAGGTCTCGCCAAGTTGCCCAGGCTGGTCTCGACATGGACTCAGGCAGTCCTCTCACCTCAGCCTCCCAAAGTGCTGGGATTATAGGCATGAGCCACTGCGCCCAGCTCTGAAATTTAACGTAAAAAGGCAACTGTCCATAGCCAATCTCCTTCTTCTTTTCCTCCTCCTTCTTTTTATTTTTATTTACTTATTTATTTATTTTGAGTTGGTGCCTCACTCTGTCACCCAGGCTGGAGTGCAGTGGCACGCTCACGGCCACCACAGCCTTGACCTGCTGGGCTCATGTGATCCTTCTACTTCAGCCTTTCAAGTAGCTGAAACCACAGGCACACACCAGCACATCTGTCTAATTTTTTGATTTATTGTAAGGACGGGGTCTCACCAAGTTGCCCAGGCTTGTATTGAACCCCTGGGCTCAGGCAATCCAGTCACTTGTGCCTCCCAAAGTGCTGGGAGTTCAGGAGTGAACCACTGCACCCAGTCTTTTCTTCTTTTAATATCAAAGCATTTACTTCTCAAAATAGGGCAGCTTCGGAATGTTATGTCCCTTCTGAAGATAAGATTTGTATCATGCCATACTCTGGGAAAGTTCTTGCTGTTTCAGAAATTCTTCTAGAGGCTGAAATGGCATGAGACTGAGGCCAAGTAGCACTCTGATTTACAGTCAACTTCTTTACCCCGTTTCTGAATAATTAACTCATCTGAAAATCTGTTGAAAGTAGGAGCCTTTTCTTCATTAAAAATAGACATGCTTAATTTTGCATACAACTTCAGGGGGATAAAATTTCCTTAAAGTTACAGGGATATCAGGTAAATAACACTTTTGTGGGGGTATGTGGAATGGCAAGGATAAGAATTAATTATATTGTTTAGGTCTAGACATGGTAGCAGCAGGTATTGCACATCTTTTCCCAGGACATTTCTTGATGGTATGAGGGCTTCTTTAATTAAAACGTGATGAGAACAGCTGGCCACCAGCTAGCACTGGCAACACAACAAGAATGTCAATAAATGCATTACAGAAGAAAACTTACAGGCACAGCTGTTTCTAATGGAGACAGTGTCTGTAGCCTTATAGACAAGATCCTCAACTTTTCCATTCTGATCACACTTGTTGTAGCATCTTTAAAGTTGAAAATAAACTGAGAACTTCCCCAGAATTGTTTAAAAAAAGAAAATCACCAAGGGCATTCAGTTTTTGTAAAACCTTGGAAAAGTAGCTAATTCTGAACAACTCACCACATGTCTCATTGTGAGTCACTGAGAAAAAAAAAAAGAGCTCGGAGAGTCATGACTTGGTGGTCTCCTTTGACTGGTAGACCACAGTCTGCTGGCAGCAGGAAAGGGCTAGATTCTAGACTGCAGTGCCCACAGTAGGGTGCAGGCGGCGCTGGCAAGCATGTAACGGCAGCTCCTGAGGAGCTCACAGTGCGCAGTGGACGCCAGGGTGGGGTCTGGGATGATGGTTGGACAAGTCAGAACTCAGGGCTTCTGGTTTTATTCCTCTCATTAGGCAGCTTCCTTATTTCCTCCCTCAACTTCCTTAGCTTTAAAGTGGGGCCTAGTGTGAGCCTGGAGCAAGAGAGTATAGATTAAAGTGCTTTTAAGTCTGTAAAATATTATTCTAATGGAAGTTGTCATTCTCCAATTGGATTTAACTGGAAAATGAAGATAAATAAAATAAATTCTCCTGCTGTCTTTTCCAGGGTTGGTAACACATTTTGAAGTCAGTAAAAGCTCTAAAGCAGGTGAAATAGAAGATTGTACATACATACTCCTAGTAGGGGAAAGAAAGTTTTGAAAATTTGAACAAATAGTGTAACTACCACAAATCCTCATGCTTCTTTCTTAAAATAGATCTGAGATAGTTTTTGTTCTAAAATATTGATCAAAAATAAAGAAAATAGCAATTTATTTGAAAGGAAAGGGAAGAAAAATTTCTGAATACCCATTATGTGCCAGACACTTTCTCAAATACTTTACATGTTTTATCTTGTATAATTCCCACAACAACACAAAAAGAAAGTTTAAACCACTGGGGAGAGGAGAACCTATTCAGTAAATGGTGCTGGGAAAACTGGCTGACCACATGCAGAAGATTGAAACAGGACCCCTACCTATCACCATACACAAAAATCAACTTGAAATGGATCAAAGACCTAAATGTAAAACCTCAAACTATAAGAATCTTAAAAAATGCAGGAGACACCCTCATGGAAATTGGAACTGGCTACTAATTCCTGATTAAAACCCTAAGTGCCCATATCATAAGAGATAAGATAGACAAATGGGAGCTCATCAAACTGAAAATCTTCTGCAAAGCAAAAGAAACCACCAAGAGAGTGGGAGACAACCCACAGAATGGGAAAAAATATTTGCCAACTGTATATCTGACAAAGCCCTAACATCTCGGATCTACAAGGATCTCAAATGTGCCAAAAGGAAAAAAACAAACAGCCCCATTAAAAAGTGGGCAAAAGACATGAATAGACACTTCTTAAAAGAAGACATATGGGCAGCCAACAACACATGAAAAAGTGCTCAGCCTCACTCATCATCAGAGAAATGCAAATCAAAACCACATCGAGATACCACCTAACCCCATTAAGAATGGCCATCATTAATAAAGCGAACAACAACAGACGCTGGTGAGGATGTGGAGAAAAAGGAATGCTTCTACACTGCTGGTGGGAATGCAAACTAGTACAATCTCTTTGGAAGACAGTGGGGTGATTTCTGAAAGAACTAGAAATTGACCTTCCATATGAACCAGCAATCCTCCTAATTGGGAATATATCCAGAGGAAGTCAAGTCATTCTACCAAAAAGATAACTGCACATGCATGCTTGTTGCAGCTCTATTCACAAAAGCAAAAACATGGAACCAACCATGCTGTCCATCAAAGCTGGACTGGATTTAAAAAATGTGGTACATATGCACAATGGAATATTATGCAGCCATAAAGAAGGGCAAACATATGGATTTCGCAGCAACTTGGATGGATTTAGAGTCGACCATGCTCTGTGATCTATCACAGAAGCTAAGAACAGAGTACCATATGTTCTCAATCATAAGCAGACCTTGAACAATTATCATAATACTATAAGAAAGGGATTGGCAGTAGTGGAAAACTGCCAGGGGAGGGGGGTGGGACTGGCAGTTGAGGGAAACTGCCAGGGGAGGGAGGGGCACACCTCATCAACAAAGGTACCTGCGTTATGAATATTTGTATACCTAACCCTGAATTGTACCCCACATCTTTGAAATTTAAAAAAAAGTTCATGTTTCTTACACAGATGGGAAAGCTGCAGCTCAGAGATGTTAGATGACTTTCCTACCACACAGCTGGACATAAGAGCTAGGATTTAAATCCAACTCTGTCCAACTCAAAAGCATATGCTCTTCCTACTGCACCATACTACCTTCTACCCTAAGCATTTTATTGAGAAATAGGTCTAAGTTAATTAAGCATAGTGAATGGAATAGACCACTTTGCCTATCCATTCAATAAGCTTTTCTTAAATATGTATTATACAGGGCACTGTGCTAAGTAGTACAAACACAAAGACAGAATAAGAGAGTACTCACTCAAGGAGCTCAAGACCAAATCTTCTTGTATAAATGAGTAAAGAGAAACCCATTAAATAACGATAGGAGCAACTCCCAAACATGATTCAAATTTTTTTTTTTTGATTTGGAGTCTCACTCTGTCGCCCAGACTGGAGTAAGCAGCTGATTTTTTGATTTATTGTAGAGATGAGGTCTTGCTGCCCTTGAGGCGGGTCTTGAACCCGTGGGCTCAGGCAATCCACTCACCTCAGCCTCCCAAAGGCACGGGATTACAGGCTGAGTCACTGAGCCCGGCTGAACTATATTTTTTAAAATATTAATTTTGGTTAGTGCTAATGAGACATTTATCACCATTACCTAGATATTTTGGAGTTTTTTTTTTCAGAAGAAATTCTAAATGTTACTTATAAGAAGTAAACTCTACTCTCTTAATGTCAAAATGTACCCAAAAGAATGAGGAATAAAGCACAAATAGCAAGCACACTGCTAAATACTTCAGGAATCTGCCAGCAGAGGGCAATATTAGTTTCCACACTCTACTAATACCTCTACTAATCTTAAATAGCTATTTGGTGGAAATCTTAGGCTATTAAATATTTTAGTTTCTGGCAAATAAGAATAGAAACTTAAAAGAAGCAAAGATAAGGCATGGTGCTGACTATTAAAATTCCAACATCTCTGATAAGCTTCTTTCTTTCTCTCTTTTTTTTTTTGAGTTGGAGTCTCACTCTGTCACCCAGGCTGGAGTGCAGTGTTACACTCATGGCCACTCCAACCTCGACCCGCTGGGCTCCGGCGATCCTTCCGCCTTAGCCTTCCAAGTAGCTGGAACTACAGGCACCATGCCCGGTTAATTTTTTATTTATTTATTTATTCCTTCTAGACATCTGCTGATTGTAATACAGCTGGAGAATTAGCATCTCTTTATGGCATTTCCCTATTGTCTAGCCCACAGAAGGTTCTCAATGACTATTCACTGAATAATTTATGAGCAGAATAATGCTTATGAGCTATGTACCTGTGTGAGGTTAGGGTGGAGGCCAAGGGCAGGATGAAGACTTCTCACACTTTCCTGTCATTTCTGCGCATGGTTTCTCTGAATGTTTCTGAAGGCAACTTGGAAAGTACTTTTTGGCCTTTCCAGTAATTTTAGGACAAGCTTAAATCAATGAATTTAATCTCCATAGCTTTGCATTAGTAGAAAATGAATGCTATTGTTGAACTTTCTTTAAGAGAGTTCCAAGGCTTACTTAAAGAGATTTTGGTAAAGAGATTTTGCTAGACTGGATTTGTGAAAAGCAAGTTTAGAAAAATTAAAATATTACTTATGAATTTTTGATTGAATTAAATGTGCCACTTGTCAGAACTAAAGTCAGAAAGGCTCAAATTGTGAATTTTTTTTTAGGTTGAATTCAAATGAGAGTTATAATACAAATTGTGAGTCAGTATGTGTCTGCTCAGTATCTATGTATCTTATTTTCTCAATTTTGGCGTGTAATTATATTATTATTGTTTTTATGCTGCTTACATAGGATGATAACAGCAATGTTGGTAGTTTGAATTAGTTGGTATAATGCCCAATTTCTGTTTCAACATCTGTTAAGTACGTTTCTAGTTTTATAAGCTCAGATTCAGCATATAGTTAAATATTTAGCCTTAAGGAATGACCATTTGGGGATAACTGAGTGAGTCCTAATGTTTCCAATAGCTCATTGTGCATTTTTTGTTTGTTTTTTTTTAAATTAACCTTAAAGCAAAAACTACAGGTCCGTTGGGAAGAAACCTTTTTTGAGTACTCTTGATGTTTAGTTTTCTTGGCTATCCTAAAAGTCACAGAAAAAGAAATGTGCAGAGATGCTTTAAATATAGTACAGCAAATCCTCTACTGGGAGATTTGAGATTAGCTGCAACATGAGTGGAAGGATTTTGCTGAAATTTGCCCTCAAATCTCAGCAAAGTTTTCCCACCAGAGTCATTTATAGTAGAACTTGCTTTGCTCTGGTTAGGTTTCTTGTTTGAGTTAATACAAGTCAAGTTCCATAAGAAACTAACACACCTGATCTACCATCATAAGACATTCTGTTTAAGCAATTTTTTTCTGGGGAATGTTTGGGTTTATGCTAGGCACATGGTTGTTTCACACTGAGTAACAGCTGCAAAGTAACAAGCTAGTATTGGGCTGGAGTTGTCACCAAATATAGTAAAATTAAGTGATCCACATGCTAATGACTTTAGTCTCATTAACAGGCTCTTCTGATTGAATAAAGCAGTTGCAATTTATTGTAGATAGGTTTTTAAAAAGACTAATCACAAATCTCTTCCACTTCTAATGTTTCAGTAACCTAATACTTTGCTTTCTAAGCCTTGCTTTTATGGCAATAAACAACAGTACTTTTGTCTTAGAGCATATTTTTAACGTTTATTTATGCTATACAGTACCTTTAGTTTGGTTTCCAATAGACCCAACAGAATTTCTTTTAAATATTCTGTCTTCTAAGTGAAGGATTTTATTCTGCATGATATACGCTTGTGAATCTGAAAATTGTCAGAATCAAAATGGTGTCACTTGTGTAAAAACAATCAAAGCCGCAAAATAGAGCCAAGAAAGACCAGGAAGGAAAGGTTTTCTTGCAAGAATGCCTGATAACAAAACTATCACAAAAGACTGCAAAAAACACAACCTTGCACAAAGGCCACCACGACCTTATACCAAAAAACAAACAGACAAACACAAATTTTGTGAGGACTCTGGTCAGAAACTGCCTTTCCAACCTTGGACTGGTACCATCCTTGTTATTGAAATTTGCAGCCGAGGATAATTATCTCAAAACAATACGTCATTCTTTTCATTTTTCTCTAAAAACCTTTGTCTTCCTCTACCTTTCTAAATATACACACAGTTTACTATGGTATACATATTACCATTGCAGTGCCCATTTCTTAATAACTGTCATTTTCTTTTAGAGAGTGTTTCTGCTACTTATGTTGACATGAATTATGATGGATTATTTATTTAATTCATTTCATTGTTTGGATGACAAATGACTAGTAAAAATCATTTGTGTTTCTTGATACCGTCATACTTCTGTTTCATTTTAAATGGTTTGGGAGCTATTTTTTGCAATTTATTTAATTTTATACATAAACTTGAACTTTTACACTTGTTTTAGATTTACAGGAAAGCTGTGAAGATAGAACGGAAAGTCCCCATAAACCCTACCTCTAGTTTCCCCCATTGTTAACATCTTGTATTGGTATGGTATATTTGTTACAACTAATGAACCAATATTGATATATTATTATTAACTAAACTCCATACTTTATTAATATTTCCTCAGTTTTATCTTTTCTATTCTAGTGTGTAGAATATCATATTACACATTAGGCTTCTCTAGACTATGACAAGAAATCTTGGGGGGATTCTTAGAAGGAAGGTCACAGATGTTATTCTCATCACATGATACAAGAGTACATGCTATTGACATAACTTATCACTGTTGATGTTAAACTTGATCATCTGATAGAGGTAGGGTTTGACAGGTTTCTCTTCTGTAAGGTTACTTTCTTTGTTTCTTTAGTCTTTTTGGAAGGAAGTTGCTATGTGCAGTCCACACTTGTAGGAATTTATCCTTTGTTTCCTTGAGGAGGGTATATTTCATACATTATTTGGAATTCTTGCATGGGAGATTTGTGCATACTCTTTTTGAGTTGGGGTCTCACTCTGTCACCCAGGCTGGAGTACAGCGGCATGATCATGTTCACCACAGTCTCTGCCTCCTGGATTCAAGTAATCCTTCTGCCTCAGCCTTCCAAGTAGCTGGGATTACAGCAGACTCGTGCCACCACTATGCCTGGCTAATTTTTAAATAGAGTTTTAACTATTATTTTATTTATTCTGTTGCTCAGGCTATTCCAACTTTGACTATTGTGAGTTCTTTCAACAGGCATCCTCTT
Source organism: Cephalopachus bancanus (assembly GCA_027257055.1). Classification (NCBI taxonomy): domain Eukaryota; kingdom Metazoa; phylum Chordata; class Mammalia; order Primates; family Tarsiidae; genus Cephalopachus; species Cephalopachus bancanus. The sequence goes on from JAPVLO010000057.1 coordinate 8,765,651, forward strand.
TGACATATCTTACATCGTCTTAAAGTTTCTTTTTCTTTTTTTTCATTTCCTTCATTTATAGTCCCTATAAGATACTCCAGGCACGTCTTATATGTTCTCTGTCACAGTCTCAGAATCAACTATTTCTCCAAGCATCCCTGACTTCTTTTATTGACAATTGGCATTAGAAACTAAGATTTGGGCACTAAGTGTGCTCATTACCCTTGGGGTGTCATTGCTAATAGACCTTCTTAATTGACAGAGCAAAGAAGTATGTTGGCATACTAACCCACAGCTATATAATATATATATATCCATAAGTATTTACATGTATGTATACATTCATCTGAATCTGTATTAAAACATCATACTGATGTCTCTAACTCTCCTCCATCACCACATGATCACTCTTGCCTTCTGGGGACTTTTTTTGGCTTTTTGAGTCTGAGTTTCACTCTGTTGCCCAGGCTGGAGTACACTGGGGCTCTCATGGCCACCGCAGCCTCCATCTGCTGGGCTGAGGGTGATCTCTCCACCTCAGTCTTCCAAGTAGCTGGAACAACAGGCGTGCCACCATGCAAAGATAATTTTTTGATTTATTGTAGAGACAAAGTCTTGCCAAGTTGCCCAGGCTGGTCTTGAACCTCTGGCCTCAAGCAATCCTCTCACATCTGCCTCCCAAAGTGCTGGGATTACAGGCATGCGCCACTGCGCCCAATGGGGACTTTTAACTTGGAAAAAAAATCTTGATTTTTAACTGAGTATAGACTGAAAATAAAAAGGAAAGGAGATAAGAAGACCAGTTTCATGACCTATTCCTTTATTTCCTCAGAGGAACCTGGAATTATTTACTGCCTTGTGATTGATGATTTAAATAGGACTAAGTTTTTTTTTTTTTTTTAAAGTAAAGGCAGAAGGCCTGGATCTAGTTTATTATAGAAGCCAATACTTTTCTTCTTTCATTAACTGATATGGAAAAAAATACATAAATGGTTGTGACCAGCTGTAAACATAACAAGAATAAAGAAAATTTAATTACATTAGAAGAAATATAAGAGACAGTTACTGAATGTTGGAATGTAAGATAAGAATTAAGAATTTCTTCTTCTAGTCTTTAAAATTAGGACAGATTCCCAGCTGTCTAGAATAGTAGGTGTTTTTTCTTATTTTCAAAGTTATTTTTCCTCCCTAAATTCTGGGATTCTCGGCACTCATAATTAAAGTCTTAGCCTGGTGAAATTTCTATTTTGAACACATGAGAAGGAAGTTCAAAAAAAAGAATATGTTTAATGTACTTAGTTGAGTTATTATTTTTATAATTATTAATCATAATTCAGCAATTCATTGCAAACAATTGAATTCCTACTGTCTAAAAGAAATGTTTATAAAAACAAAAAAAACCCCACAGTCCTTATTCTCAACGAGTTCATGACACTGTGAAAAAATATAAAATTAGTTTGAATTTATAAATAATAAAGGAGAAACCTCAGAAAAAAACTCATTCAAGGGACAGAAAAATTCAAAACTAAAGAATGCTTCATGGATAATTCACAAAGCAAAAGAAAGCAAAATGCTCATCATTTTTTTCTGAAAAGGTCAATGTGCCACATTAATAATGAAACTTTGTAGTATGTATCATGTCAATGATGAAGCTTTGCAAAATACTATATAAGTAGTTGTATATTTCAAGGTTTAACTGCAAACATTTTCAATTTTACTATAAAATAGTAGGGAAAACCTGGACTAGAGGCAAAATAAAGAGAATAACTTTTTTTTTTTTTTTTGAGTTGGAGTTTCATCCACTTAAAAAAAAAAAATCATACTGGCCAGGCTCAGTGGCTCAGTCTGTAATCCCAGCACGTTAAAGTTCGAGGCAAGTGAATTGCCTAAGCCTGTGGGTTCGAGACCAGCCTGGGCAACTTGGCGAGACCTTGTCTCTACAGTAAATAAAAAATTAGCTGGGTGTGGTAGAGCATGCCTGTACTTCTGGTTATTTGGAAGGTTGAGGCAGAAGGATCGCTGGAGCTCAGCAGGTTGATGCTGGGGTGGCTGTGAGTGTGCCACTGCACTCTAGCCTGGGTGACAGAGTGAGACTCCAACTCAAAAAAAAGAAAATCATAGAATAAAGATGAAAAAGAAAATAGGTTATATCTACCACCTGAACTGTGCTCTCTAATACCTTTTCATATTTGTCAACATCAGGTAAATTCATATGAGAAAATTGATCTGCCCCCTTTCTTGCCCCTTATAGAAACTGGCCATAGGCACTAATCGATATTTCCTTCTGATAAACAGATGAGTGGCTAGATGTTCACAGCTTCATGCTATTCCTTTTTTAAAAGAGATTTTATTTTGTTTTTTTAAGCTATATTCTGTTCAATTGTCCTCACTTCTACAACTCCTTAATTACATTCCTGAAAGTAAGTAATGATGTAAATGAGATGATTTAAAAACTCTAGAATAATTAACTTTTTTTTTTTACAGAAATTTATTTTTGTAGAAATGCCATGTTTAGGCCAATGTAAAAAAGTAATTTTGCATGGTGACAATGCAGTTGTTGGAAAGAGTCCCGAGATCTGGGTTTTACTCCAAGGTAAACTGTATAACATGGATGTGACTGTGGACAAATTGCTTATTATTCTGAGTTTAGTTTGCTCATCTTTGAGATGGTTATAGAAATACTTATCTTACAAGGTTGTTATGAATATTAAAGGTGTTCAAGTTCATCAGTTCACCTATGAGCTAAGAATATGCTTGAAGTTGCTAGACATAGTGGCATGCTCCTGTAGCTTTAGCTAGTTTGGGAAATTGAGGTGGGAAGTTTGCTTGAGCCCTGGAGTTCAAGACCAGCTTGAACAACATAGTGAGATTCCATCTCTTAAAAAAAAAAAAAATACGGGCCTGGCCTGGTGGCCCAACCTATAATCTCAGCACTTTCGGAGGCTGAGGTGAGAGGATTGCCTGAGCCCAGGGGTTCAAGATCAGTCTGGGCAACTTGGTGAGCCCTCGTCTCTACAATATATCAAAAAAATTAGCTGGGCAAGGTAGCATGCTCCTGTAGTTCTGGCTACTTGGAAGGTTGAGGTGGAAGGATTGCCAGAGCCCAGCAGGTCTATGCTGGGGAGGCCGTGAGCGTGCCACTGCATTCCAGTCTGGGCAACAGAGTGAGATTCTAACTCCAAAAAAAAGAATATGTTTAGCTGGGCTCAGTGGCTCAGCCTGTAATCCCGCGCCTTTGGGAGGCTGAGGTGAGTGGATTGCCTGAGCCCGCGGGTTCGAGGCCCGCCTGGGCAGTGAGACCTCATCTCTACAATAAATTAAAAAATCAGCCAGGCGTGGTAGCGCATGCCTGTAATTCTGGCTACTCGGAAGGCTGAGCGGGAGGATCGCCGGAGCCCAGCAGGTCGAGGCTGCAGTGGCCGGGAGCGGCCACTGCACTCCGGTCTGGGCGACAGGGTGAGACTCCAACTCAAAAAAAAAAAAAAAAAAGAATATGTTTAATGTACTCAGATGACAGTTATTATTTTTATAATTATTAATCATAATTCAGCAATTCATTACAAACAATTGAATTCCTACTGTCTAAAAGAAATGTTTATAAAAACAAAAAAATCCCCACAGTCCTTATTCTCAACGAGTTCATGACATTGTGAAAAAATATAAAATTAGTTTGAATTTATAAATAATAAAGGAAAAACCTCAGAAAAAAACTCATTCAAGGGACAGAAAAATTCAAAACTAAAGAATGCTTCATGGATAATTCACAAAGCAAAAGAAAGCAAAATGCTCATCATTTTTTTCTGAAAAGGTCAATGTATCACATTAATAATGAAACTTTGTAGTATGTATCATGTCAATGATGAAGCTTTGCAAAATACTATATAAGTAGTTGTATATTTCAAGGTTTAACTGTAAACATTATCAGTTTTACTATAAAATAGTAGGGAAAACCTGGACTAGAGGCAAAATAAAGAGAATAAACTTTTTTTTTTTTTGAGTTGGAATTTCACTCTGTCGCCCAGGCTAGAGTGCAGTGGCATGCTCACGGCCACCACAGCCTGGACCTGTTAGGCTCAGGTGATCCTTCTGCCTTAGCCTTTCAAGTAGCTGGAACTACAGGCATGCGCCACCATGCCTGGCTAATTGTTTGTTTGTTTTTTAATTGTAGAGATGAGGTCTCACCAAGTTGCCCAGGCTGATCTCAAACCCCTGGGCTGAAGCAATCCTCTCACCTCGGCCTCCTAAAGTTCTAAGATTACAGGTGTGAGCCACCATGCCTGCCCAGAGAATAAAATTGAAGGGAAGGAGGATGAACTGCGAGAACTTGGACACATGACCTAAACTCTTTGTGTTAATTTCATCTTCTATAACATTGAGATCATTATATTAACTATCTTATAGTTTTGGAATGAATATTAAAGGTGATTAAATGTTTTTTTGGTTTTTTTTTGAGTTGGAGTCTCATTGTTGCCCAGACTGGAGTGCAGTGGCCGCTCCCGGCCACCGCAGCCTCGACCTGCTGGACTCCGGCAATCCTTCCGCCTCAGCCTTCCAAGTAGCTGGAACTACAAGCACGCACTACCATGCCCAGCTAGTTTTTTTTTGATTTATTGTAGAGATGAGGTCTTGCCAAATTGCCCAGGCGGGTCTCGAACCCGCGGACTCAAGCGATCCACTTACCTCAGCCTCTCAAAGCGCTGGGATTACAGGCTGAGCCACCGAGCTCGGCCTGATTAAATGTGTTTTTAACACATATAAGGCATTCAAAATAGTGCCTGGGCATTAATAGGCACTCAATAAATATTAGCTAGTACATCTGGTGATGTGCGAGGGTAATAATCATAAACCTAAAATATTCTTCCAGCAATGTCTCAAATGCTTTTTGTGAGATTTTAGGCAAGTTGTTCTCTGGGGCTCAGTTTTCTTTCTATAGAAGGCCCTAGAATAGAACAGTGATTTTAAAAATTCTTTCCAGCTTTTGAATTGGAATAAAGGAGCAGAAAAGATTGTGTGAGCGGTGCCTGAGCCTTGATTTTATGGGAACAGTAGCTACCTGTAAGGGGGGAGGAGTTCGAGGGGACATCTTGAGAGCGTTCACTGAAGATAAATTTTAAATTTTTTCAATCTTTCCATCAGAAAGTGAAGGAAAAGCGTTCTTGGTTCAAGTCTCTCTTCCTCATTAAGCCTTCAGTTAGGGTTTACAAGACTTTTCCCCAAATAGTACGAGGATAGCCCATAAGCCTCCTGATCTTTATTTTGAAGTAGGAGGTGGTACATAGATAAGGTCCTAAGAGAGAATAAACATGGTTGAAACATGAAGCAGAATCACAAGTCCTAGAGAAATAGGGCACCTACTGAGTCAAAAGGGAGACTCCGTTTGGACAAGCTGCGGGACCCACGTTTCCTGTGTCCTCTTGCACTTGTTGTGAGCCAGTTCCCTGTTTCTTCGGCAGGATACTTCCTGCTCCATTACAGATAATGGAATTTTGCCTATGCTAGGCCGCTGATGCTTTCCTGCCTTCTGCCCATCCCCATCGCGGACCACAGATTTCCTGGCTTCATTTAAAAAAAGTAAAAACAGTGTTACTTTCCCGGAAGTATGCTATGGCATAGCTATTCTGTCCTTTCTTCTCTTGACATTAGTACCAAAGGAGAATAAGAATGTAAACATCTGTTTTATATAAGCCAATTCCAGACTTATAACTTGATTAGTATAAGAGAATATTCGATGTGATTAATTTTCTAGTTACAACATGATGGCTTTCGGTCCTTTTATTGCCTTCTTAAGGGAGACAAGAGAAGAACAAATAATCTAATTTAGTTTGTTTTTTTCTTTTTTCAGTCATAGTAGTGCCAAGTATAGCCATTTGGTTGGTGTAAAAGTACTCTACTTTAAATTCAATGGTAATAGCAACTGACTTGCCCTGTAGAAATGAGCTAAAGTAAACATAAAATAACTGTGGGCTTATTACATAGTGAACCAGACATTTTGGGAAGGATCATTGAGGATAACATCAAGCCATTTAGTGATTTGCAGGAGGCAGTTTGCTGTAAAGCAGTGTATATATAAAGCAGTGTATACCTATACAAACGCTAAATCAAAGCTTTTCTGAGCTAGGTTTTATCAGGCCCAGTGTGATGAATGTTTCCAATTAGATGATCACTAAAATACTAAATCAGTAAGCACAGTCTTATCTTCTCCAAAACAAGCAGAAGAATTTTAAAGGAGAAAACTGAATTGGAGACAGAATTTTATATTGACATTGCTGTAAATATGCTGGACTACTTAAAAAAAAGTGCTACCTTCTCATTTGCCTCATTCATTTCCCTCTAGATGTAACATTAATGATGAGAATCTATGTAAATAGACTTTTGAAACAAATTTGGTGATTGTTAGCAAGAAACTGGAAATGTCCCATAATCTGCTACATGTTGCTGCAAAGGCTGCCATTGCATATGTTACCTCCATGAGAGGCAACTCCCTCTCCACTTCCATGCCCTTCCTTCTGGGACCTTCTAGGACTTCCTGGAAGAGTGAGGGTCTAAGATTGACGGACAGGATCAGTTCCCTGTAAACCGAAAAGGTCGTTTACTTTCCCCCTTTTTTCCCTGTCTCTGTCCCTTTAAAGAGTGTTTTTGGTTTGTGCTTGTGTGGAGCCACCTATGCAACCCTTTCCATAAAATGCAGCTGAAAATGACCAACTCATTTTGATGTTGTATTCACAGCCTCTCCTTGTACTATTTTTTACTATTAGTTGAGTTCATGTTTACATAATTTATAGCCAGAGGGTAGCTTTGCAAAGCAGTGAAGAGCAGGGGCTCTGGGATGAGGTTGCTTGTGTTCAAGTCCTGGCTCTAAGGGCTCGCTGGCATTGACTTTAGGCAAATCGCTTCAACTGTCCAAGTCTGTTTTCTTAGACAAGGGATGTCATTGATATTATTAGTGCAACTTGCTTCTGTTTTTGTTCTTTTTCCCAATTTCTTTCTTTGATTCCATTTCTCACACATTGGGGGATTTTCCTGAAGTATAACTCCAGTCTAGTTGTTCTTCAGTTTGAAGTCCCTGATGTCTGGATGTGTCTTCAGGATGTCATCCAAACCTTTATGACTGATATCCGGGGCTGCTAATGATCTGTGCTTAGCTTCCTCTCTCCAGCTCCAACCTTACTTGCGATACTATGAATGGGTCATATTCCTCCCCCCCGTGATTGCTAAAAAATCATGATAGTAAGAAAACTCTGAAAAGCATCAAGTGAAAAAAAGACATGGTTTATATAGAGGAACAAATACAAAGATGATAAAGGTTTTTCACTGGAAACACAACAAGCAAGAAGACAGAGGAAAAAAAGTACTGAAAGAAAAATTGCCGGGCTCGGTGGCTCAGCCTATAATTCCGCACCTTTGGGAGACTGAGGTGAGTGGATTTCCTGAGCCCATGGGTTCGAGATCCACTTGGGCAGCGAAACCTCATCTCTACAATAAATTTTAAAAAAATCAGCCGGGCGTGGTAGTGCATGCCTGTAATTCCGGCTACTTGGAAGGCTGAGGCAGAAGGATCACCGGAGCCCAGCAAGTCGAGGCTGCGGTGGCCAGAAGCGGCCACTGCACTGCAGTCTGGGTGACAGAGTGAGACTCCAACTCAAAAAAAAAAAGAGAAAAATTAAAACCTGTCAACCCAGAATTCTTTACTCACCAAACTTTTAAGAACAAAGGTGAAATAAAGACTTTCTGAAACATACAAAAGTAAGAGTTTGTCTCCAACCCAATCACGTTATTGGAAATATTAAAACAAATCATTTAGGGAAAAGAAAAAGTTTATCAGTCGGAAATCTGGATTTACACAAAGGAATGACCAGCACCAGATATGATAAATATCTGGGTAAATATATTAATTTTTTTCTCATTGCTTAGATTTCTTTAAAAGATAGTTGACTAAAGCAAAAAAATAACATCAATTGAGGTCTGGTAAATTTTTACATATTCTACACTTAACTTGAGATGCCACACTTTCTGGGATGCCTTCCCTGCTCTGCCTTTCCTGAGAGCGGTGCCTTTCCTATTTTCTTCCTTGGAATCTTCAGAACATTCAATCTTTCAAAGCATTCTTAGCTGCTTTCTCAGTTCTACAAAACTATAAGTACCTTAGGGGCAGGGACTGAATGTTTTCTCTCTAGTATGTAGCACAATCTCTGGCCAAATAATAGGTGTTCCAGAAACTTTCTAAGGAATGAATAAGTAAATGACAGAGTACAGCTTTGGGTTTAGCAACAGCAAAGTTAGGTTAAGGTTAACTATGCCATTTTATTTTTATATTTTTTTTGAGTTGGAATCTCACTCCGTCACCCAGACTGAAGTGCAGTGGCCACTCCCGGCCACCGCAGCCTCGACCTGCTGGGCTCCGGTGATCCTTCCGCCTCAGCCTTCCAAGTAGTTGGAACTACAGGCACGCGCTACCATGCTGGACTGGTTTTTGATTTATTGTAGAGATGAGGTCTCGCCAGGTTGCCCAGGCAGGTCTTGAACCCGCGGTCTCAGGCAGTCCACTCACCTCAGCCTCCCAAGGCATGGGATTACAGGCTGAGCCACAGAGCCCGGCTTATTTTTATTTTTTTGAGATAGAGTCTTACTTTGTCGACCAGGCTGGAGTACAGTGTCATGATCATGGTTACCCCAAACTTGACCAGCTGGGCTCAGGCAATCCTTTGACCTCAGCCTCCCAAGTAACTGGGAATATAGGTGCGCACCACTACGCACAGCTAATTTTTGATTTATTGTAGAGATGAAGTCTCGCCAAGTTGCCCAGGCTGATCTCCAACCCATGGGCTCAGGCAATCCTCTCACCTCTGTCTCCTAAAGTGCTGGCCAATGGCATTTTAATTAGCTTTATCTTTCAAGTAAGAGGTAACATTAGACAATATTCACAAATTCCTTGGATTATGTCAGCTTATTGGACACTTGTTAGTCACCGCTTCATATATTATTATTTTAAGCATCACTGTTTTTATTTGATTTCATTTCGTTTTTTGTGTTGGAGTCTCACTCTGTTGCTCAGGCTGGAGTGCAGTGGCACACTCATGGCTACCCCAGCGTTGACCTGCTGGGCTCTGGAAATCCTTCCATTTCAGTCTTCCAAATAGCTGGAGTTACAGGTGCGTGCTACCACTCCCGGCTAATTTATTATTTATTGTAGAGACAAGGTCTTGCCAAGTTGCCCAGGCTGGTCTTAAACCCATGGACTCAGGCAATATTTTTTTTTCCCCAATCCTTCCTACTTGGGCTGTGCCCTTTTCCTAACTTTATCACCTTCCCCCAGTTTACATTCTTACAAGCTGACTGCTTGTGATATCTAATTTCTGGGATTCATTTATTTTAAAGTGTTAATAAGATTTCCGTCCAAGGGGCTAACTTGTCTTTAGACATCTGTAATTCAGCAGAGATCAAACCACATTGAAAAGAAATTAAACAGCCCATGTATGCCTCTCCTGTGTCCCAAGTTATATAGTCCGAAGCAGAGAGATGCATTTGGGATTATGGAAGATACATGTGTATTTCTTCATATATACACAAGTAAGCAAAAATGCCGGTTAGGAATTCAATATTTCTTTTCTTTGTCATCCTCTTTCCCAACCACAGTGCCCTGTGCATCTTAAACACATTCTTCTTCTTCTTCTTTTTTTTTTTTTTTTTGTGTGTGTGGAGACAAGGTTTCACCAAGTTGCCCGGTCTGGTCTTGAACCCGCGGGCTCAAGCAATTCACTTGCCTCAGCCTCCCAAAGTGCTGGGATTATAGTCTAAGCCACCAAACCCGGCCTAAACACATTCTTAAGTGCTACCACCCATACTGAGTTTATGATGGTAGGGAAGCTACAAAAGACCTTTAATAAAAAAACAACTTGATAATTTACCCTTATATTGCTCTCCCTTTTTTCCTACTTCATTTTCTCTACCCCTCATGGCTGCACCCTGGGATCACCCCCAAACCTTCATCTCTAGCCATACTGGAAAACTTCCCAATTCACAGAGTATTGCACAGAGTACACAGAAGGATCTTTTCTAAGTAATGGGGGGGGATCATTAGCCCTAGAGTGAATACTGTTTTGGTTTTATCTAACAAATTTTTGATCCTAAGAGGATCAAACTGTTTCCAAATAACTAAATTACGTCCCAGAGCAAAGTCCAATAATATTGATAGAAATATAAAGAAATCCAATACCCAACAAGATAAAATTCATAATGTCTGATGCCCAGTCAAAGATTATGAGGCCAGAAAAGGTGCAGGAAACTATAACCAGTAACCAGGAGGAAAACTGATCATTTGAAACTGACTCAGAATTGACACAGATGTTAGAATGACCAAAAAAATCACATCAAAAAATTATTATAATGGTGTTCCATCTATTTATATTCTTAAGGTGAGACAAGAAAGATATAAAAAATATCCAAATCAAGCTTCTGGAGATGAAAATGACAATATCTATGATAAAAAATACATTGGGAGGGACAATTAACAAAGTTGACAGTAGAGAAGAAAAGGTTAGTGAACTTGAAGAAATAGTTAAAGTAGAAGCTATAAAATAGAAATGGAAACTATAAAAAAATGAAGCATAGTGATAAAATAAAATAATTTTTTAAAATGAACATAACATCAGTGTTCTATGGAACAACTTTGAGTGGGCTCTTATATGTATAATTGTGTTCTCAAAGGAAAGGAGGTAGGAGACAGAAAAAAAATCTGAAGAAATAATGGCCAAGCATTTTGAAACTTGGTGAAAGCAGATGGAAGAAGCTCATCAACCCCTAAGTACAAAAAATATGAGGGGAGTCATACCAAGGCACGTCATAATCAAATTGCTCAAAAATCATGATAATAAGAAAACCCTTAAAAGCATCAAGATGATAGAGGCTTTTCCACTGGACACAATATAAGCAAGAAGACAGAGAAAAAAAGTACTGCAAGAAGAATTAAAATCTGTCAATCCAGAATTCTCTACTCACCAAACTTTCAAGAGCAAAAGTGAAATAAAGACTTTTTGAAACATACAAAATTAAGTGTTTGTCTCCAGCAAAACCACATTATTGGAATTATTAAAGCAAGTACTTTAGGAAAGAGGAAAAGTATATCAGAAGAAAATCTGTATTTATGCAAAGGAATGAACAGTTCCAGAAATGATAAATACCTGGGTAAATGTATTATTATTTTTCTTATTACTTAGATCTCTTTAAAAGATAGTTATGACAATGGAGATAAAATAAAGTGATAAAAATTCAATCAATTCATAAGAAGTAAAACAAACAGGAAAAAGGGAACAAAGAATATTCTGGAAAAATAGAAAGCAAATATCAAGATGGTAGGTTTAAACTTAACCGTATCTATAATTTCATTGAGTGTAATGGTCTAAACATACAAATTAAAAGTCAGAGATTATTAGATTGGATACAAATGCAAGACTCAGTCATATAGTGACTACAAAAAGTACACATCAAATAAAAAGACAAAAATAGCTTAAAAGTGAAAAGGATAGAAAATGATATACCATGCAACACTAATTAAAGATAGCTGTATTAATATCAGACAAAATAAATTTCAGAATAAAGTATACTACTAGATATGATAAAGGAAGCTTCATAATGATAAAAGTGTCAATCAAGCAAGAAGATATAGATTCTTATGCATCTAATTACAGAACTAAATTCTTATGCATCTAATTATAGAGCTTCAAAATGCATGAAGCAAAAAACTCATCAGAACTGCAAAAAGAAATACACAAATCTGCAATTATAGGTAGAGATTTTGATACCACCCTCAATAACTGATAGAACAAGTAAACAGAAATCAGTAAGAAGAGAGATTTGAACAAGACTATTCAACAAATTTTGACTTAACTGACATTTATTTATTAATTTTTTTCTCCTTTTTATTTGTATAATTTTAAGCTGTACAAGTGCAGTTTTGTTACATGGATATATTACACAGTGGTGAATCTGGGTTTTCAGTGTATTTACTGACCTCATAATGTACATTCTAACTGACATTTATAGAACATTCTACCCAACATCATTCTTTTCATGTGCACATGGGATATTTATAGACCATTTCATCCTTATTTGACAAGTGGTATCATTATTCCCATTTACAATTGAGCAAGCATAGAAGTTAGATAACCTGTTGAAGGTCACACAGTTGTTAAGTATCACAGCTGGGCTTTGACCCAGGCTATCTGACCCAGAATATTAGTGGGCTATATAGCCTCCCTTGAGCACCTGGAATAGCTCAGGTCTCTGTGACTTAGAATGAAATCCTTTTTAAATAAACAAAGGAATGGGTGACTCAAATAGCATTCTCTAAATACTGCTTGGAAAGGAAGTACTTTCCCCTTCAGCCCAAATGGCCTGTCTGCTTCCTTTAAGAGACATGACTTATAGGCATCATAAAGTCCGGTTCCACAGCCGCTGGGTCTGAAAGAGAAGACAGTTGCAGGCTATAAAAGGCTCATGGGAGTTGGCTCTTCCTCAGGTTGCACAAGTGTCGAACGGGTGGTCTAACAGGCATTCACGCAGAGATCAAGATGCCTGTTTGCCCCTCCTTAAATGCTGGGACCCAAACAAGAATTCCTTTTCCAATTTGGAAATACGTCTTTACCAACATGAAGCAGAGAATCCAAAACTCATGGTTGACTTTCTTTGCCTATCTTCTTATCTCTGTACTAGTACGGTAATGTATATAATAATTACAACCCAGAAAAATTTTGTAATGTTTTCCAGGGTGAAGTTTCCTTATGTATTGGCAAGAAAATGCCACGGGAGGGAATAGCTTTTTAGTAGATCTTTGACTGAGACCTGACACATGGCTGTTCTATGTGCACTGGGGCTATTATTCTGCCTTATGCTGGGTGGAGGATTCAAACTGCTCAGCGAATGTGAATCTTGATAACAGAATAAAAATATCAGTTTTCTTTTTGATAAACGTTCAGTAAGTCTTCTTCCTCTATTCCTCTGCCGCCTCTTCCCCTGCCCTTCCTACTGAGCTTCCATCCCGAATTCGCATCTTGATTCCTTCACCTCTACGGTGGCTCCTGACTGCAGTCCGTGCCTCCCTCCCCCCAGGTCTTGCAGTCTCTCTCATTTCCCTCAATTGCCCGCTTTCTTCTCCCCAGCTCCCTGGCCCTCCAGCTCTGTCCTTCTTCCCTTCCCGCAGCTGCCCCGTCCCAGAGGAGACCCGAGAGTGACAGGGTGGCTGCAGCCCAGCTGGGAGCACTTTCCAGCTCCCCCTCCTGGCTGGGTCGAGTCGTGGGCCGAGGGACCGGAGGCTGGGCCGGGGTGTCTTGGCTGCTGGGGACAACCGGGAAGAGGTGTCTGAAGCCGACGACACCATCCCTTTGTGCTGGGGAGCGTGGTGTCCCTCGCTCTGGGTCTCTGCCCCACATTCTCGAAGGCCATTGTTTCCCCACTGGAGTTTTGCAGGGTAGGAGCAGCGCGGGCGGGAGCGGAGCGGACGCTGGGAGCGCGTCCCGGGGACCGAGCCGACCCCCGAGTCAGAGGAGGGAAAAGTCACTCTCCCTGGGAGGGGGGCTCCGGGGCGCGGGGGACGCCCGCGGGCCAATCAGGAGGCGAGGCCGGGCCGGGCTTCCCCTCGGCGCCGCGGAGCGGAGCAGTGCGAACTCGGGAGTCTCCGCGACCGGCCGGGCGGAGAGCGGCGGCGGCGAGGGCGGCGGACTCGGGCCGCGCGGCGCCGCAGCCTCACAGCTGTCCCCGGGGCATGGACCCCGCGCGCGGCCCGCGCTCCGCCACTCGGTGCTCGGGGCCCGCGGGCCGGTAGCCGTCCCGGAGGCAGCCGCGTCCGGACAAAGCGGCCGCATCCCTGCCTGGCCCCTGGAGGGCGTCGGGCTCGGTGCCGGTCCCCGTCCGAGTCTCAGCGCCAGACTCGTGGCTGGTTCAGAGGTGCTGGGCGTCCGATGAGGGACTGAGAGGAAACCCTCTCCCTGTTGTCCAGGAGGACGAAGCACAGGGTTTAGGCGCTCAGGAAAAAAGAAAGAAAGAAAGAAAATGACTTCCTGGGAAGTTGTCCACACAGCACTCCTGTTTGCGCTTCTTTATTCTTCCCTAGCTCAAGATGCCAGTCCCCAGTCGGAGACCAGGGCTGAGGAAATTCCCGAGGGGGCCTCCACCCTGGCTTTTGTGTTTGATGTGACTGGTTCCATGTATGATGATTTAGTTCAGGTGATCGAAGGGGCTTCCAAAATCTTGGAGACGTCTTTGAAAAGACCCAAGAGACCTCTTTTCAACTTTGCTTTGGTGCCTTTTCATGATCCAGGTAAGGGAAATATGTATTCTTTGTATTTGCTATGTATCATGATTCCATGATTTCTTATGTTGTGAAAATGTTTTATTGTCAGGAAGCTGCAAAACTTTATTTATTTATTTATTTTTAATTTTTTTAACGTGCAGCTGAATACAGTGGTAACAAAGAATTGCTTGCTGGCGTCTGGGTTTGCTCTCTGATACCTACTTAAGTCTCAGCCATGGAGTAGATGGCTTGTTTAGGGAGCTTATGCCGTGGTCCCCAAATTTGGAGATGTGGAGTTATGAGCACCAGAACCAGGAATCTTCAGCAACGACATCAAAATCAGAGTGAATTGACTTACTTGTCTTTTAGAACTAAAGTATGTTAATTACGAAGGCAGACTTGGACATGAGTTTATGGCAGCAGTGCTTTAAGAGCTAACTTCCAGGTTGAAAGCACACTCAGGGTAACTCTCACACAAGAGGGGAAAAAACCTGTTGTGTGAGACACAAGGACACTTGTAAGTAATAACTACTGGTGGAACCAAAGACATGAAAATAAAAGAGAGAAACCATTCATTTCTTAACTGAATCTATTCATCTTTGCACAAGATCATCATTAGGTTCAGGGTTGAGTATAAACATTATGTTCGTGTCTCATGTAGGAGAAATGCATGTAATTCGGGATGTCTGTGCTTTTTAAAGGTAGATGAAGCAAAATAACTTCATTTTTTGCCCTAAAGCCATGGGTTTCAGCTGCTCCACTGTAATATGATCCTATTTACTTTTTTCAGTTTCTCTTTAAAGTAGCACCTCTCAGTGAGGCTTCTGGGAGTCCTCATTGTCATCACTGAGGGTAGCATAGCAGGGGTAGCCCTGGGGTTTGCTGTCTAATGTCCACCTGAGTTTCATTAGCACAGGTTGCTGCCCAGTTGGAGAAATAAAACAGTGGTTTCTTAAAAGTCCTCCCCCACTGTTCTCCTACACTTTTCCTGAGAATTCCTTTGAAATTCTCCTTCACTGGAGGACTTTGACACAGCCTCTTCAAAATTCGAGTGTGAAGAATGGGAATCTCAAGTTCTTTCTTGTGTATTTGGCAAAGAGATACGAATTTAAATTACTGCTAGGTATTAAATATGGACGTTTCAACTATTAAAAACTGGCACTGGGAGAAATTTAGAGAGAGAGAACTTTTGGGGGATTTTCATGTTCTTCAAATGATAAGAACAATAACCTATTCTACTCTTCTGGGATATGTGTATATATATTAGTAATTTCTACATGCATTAAACATGAAATGTTCTTGTATTTGAATAAAGAGTTAAATGGCTATTGACTGTGTTTACTGTCTTAGTAAGATACCTTGTATTTTGTGATTCAACATATTAAATGCCGAGATGCCTATTGTGATGCAGTTGGAGGCGTTTGTTATTTTGGAACAACCTAAATATGTCTCTTCTATATGGCTGAATCTGAAGTGGGCTAAAAAATAAAAATCGTTTCCTCTAATTAACACCACAATTTGCTTTTCTCCAAGGAACTCTTATGAAGTTACGTTGCTGTAAACAGAACACAAAAATTGCCTCAAGTCATAAATGGAAACTAGATTATCATGATATTTTGAAGTGAGATGAAAACTTACTGGAATAATTGTATTATGGTTTGCCGCCTTCCAATTGTTATCAAGTGGGAAAGCTTGGAAATTGTAGTAGTTGACTTTCCCATAGTTTAGCAATCATGAAAGTGGGGGAAACTTGGCATGCTAATGACAGATGACTAATAAAATAGAGCTTTTTTGAATTAAATTATATGAGAAAATAGTTAAGTAATATATGATTTCACAAAATTAATTATATAGATAATTCAACAAAATTATTACTTATTTCCATTGTGATTCAAAGTAGAGATAAGTGGTCAAGTGTTTATGCTATCTAAGATTGTGAAGATAAAGAAGACCAGGTGTAGTGGCTCACACCTGTAATCTCAGCACTTTAGGAGGCAGAGGTGAGCGGATTGCCTGAGCCTAGGGGTTCGAGACCAACCCAGTCAACTTGGTGAGACCTTGTTTCTACAATAAATCAACAAGTTAGCTGGGCATGGTAAAGTGCACCTGTAGTTCCAGCTACTTGGAAGGCTGAGGTGGAAGGATTGCCTGAACCCACAGATCAAGGTTATGGTGGCCATGATCATGCTACTGCACTCCAGCCTGGGTGACAGAATGGGGCTCTTACTCAAAACAAACAAACAAACAAACAAAATATATATATATATATATTTGAGGAGTAAGCGAGAAATAGAAAGTAAAACATACTAATAACCTTAAACTATTCACTTTACTAGATTGCAATACTATATTTGTGTGACATTTTCTTTCTTACTGTATATATGTGTGTGTGTGTAATCATGAGTTTCTGGCTCCCTTGTAGCTCTGATGGATGATTAACTTGGAATGACAGGAGGGACCTTGACTGAGAATTAGCAGTTTTAGTCAGTGACATTACAAAAGTCAATTTACTTTTTATATTTTAGTTTCCTCAACTGTAAAATGAGAAAATTGAATTTGAACATCTCTAAGGTCACTTCTAATTGTGACATTCTATGATTCTCTGTTCTACATATGGTTATTTTCCTAGTCCCTAACACATATTCCTATGCTTGGATGATGCAAATGATATGGGAAGGAATAATGTGTGGAATTTAATATAATAGCTATATTAATAATTTTGAATGCTTAAAGCCCTTTGACATTTGTTATCACATAATGAATAAGATCTGGTATATAGCTTAAGGTTTTTGACAAAAACTTTTAGACCTTTGCAGATACCGCTTTGGAACCATGCATTACAGTTTGGGGACAAGGTGTGTGTTTGCAGGTGGAAGTGAATTTAAAACACATGGAAAACAATAACATAAAAGAGGAAGGATGTCTAACAAGTTGAAAATGAGATTATAAAACACTGGGAATATGTGCTTCTAAGAAATATTGTGTTGAAGAACTGGCAGCACATCCACCTGAAGTAGGAGGAGGTGTAAGAAATGACCAGGGATCATGGAAAGGCGAGCCAACCTTTTGATATATTTTTTTAAGATGTGAGGTATAATGCAGGGCTAGGAACATAAGTGGTCATCATGGTAAAGTTTGGGCCTTCCTTTGGTCACCTCTTCACCTGGTTTGATATAAGGTATGCTTACTGATGTTATATCCCCCTCTCCCCACAGCATCCCCCTACTACTGGTCCCTCATTGTTTGATTTTGAAGTTACCTATGGTTAAGATGGTTATGCTTCACATAAAAGGGAATAAAATAGACAAAAGCTCCAGAGCAGTGAAAAGACTGAAGTATCTAGAACACACAGTGAGGGATAGAAGAATTTAGCGGGTGAGTTAGAAATATAACAGGGTAAGTTCAGGAAAGGGCTTGTAGACCATTGTGATCTATGGTTAAGATGGGTTTTCCACTTTCATAACCTCATTTAGAGATGTAATTCCCTTGCCATACAATTCATTCATTTAAAATATACAATTTGATACCTTTTAGTCAATTTACAAATATACAGTCTTCACCACAGTCTGTTTTAGAACATTTTCATCACCTCAAAAAGAAACTCTGTACCCTTTAGCTATCAGTCTCCTATACTCCATCATCCTACTCTTAGCAACCATTAATCTGTTTTCTATCTCTATAGATTTTTCTGTTCTGGACTTTCTTTTTTTTTTTTGAGTTGGAGTCTCACTCTGTCGCCCAGACTGGAGTGCGGTGGCTGCTCCTGGCCACTGCAGCCTCGACCTGCTGGGCTCCGGTGATCCTTCCGCCTCAGCCTTCCAAGTAGCTGGAACTACAGGTGTGCTACCACACCCAGCTAATTTTTGATTTAATGTAGAGATGAGGTATCACCAAGTTGCCCAGACAGGTCTCGAACCCGCGGGCTCAGGCAATCCACTCACCTCAGCCTCCCAGGGCGCGGGATTACAGGCTGAGTTCTGGACTTTCATACAAGTGGAATCATATTATACATGTGGTCTTTTGTGACTGGGCTTCTTTTTTTTTTTTTGAGAAAGCAGAATTTATTGAGAGGACAGAAAAGCTCCCACAGCGGGAGGGGACCAGAAGGGGTTGCCTGACTGGGCCTTTAACTGTAGCATAAGGTTTCAAAGGCACAGCCATGTTGTAGCATGTGTTAGTACTTCATTCCTTTTTCATGGCCAAACAATATTCCATTGTGTGATATACCACATTTTGTTTATCCATGAGTCTATGCTGGATATTTGAGTTGTTTCTGCCTGCTGTAAATATTCATGTACACGTTTGGTGTGGACATTTGCTTTCATTTCTCTTGGGTACATACCTATAAGTGGAATTGCTGAGTCATATTAACTCTATGTTTAATTGTTTGAGAAACTGCCAAGCTTTTTTCCAAAGCAATTGTACCATTTTACATTACCACCAGCTGTGTATGAGGACTCTGACTTCTTCACGTCCTCATCAACCTGTTATTATTAATTTTTTAATTCTTATGTTTTAATTTTTACTGTGCTTTTAAAATTTTAGATTCAGGGGTTATACTTGTGTATTTATTACATGGACATATTGTATAGTTGTGGGGATTGGGTCTCAGGTGGTTTGTTCCCCAGGCAGTGAACGTTGTACCCCATAGGTTTACTGTACTTTTAATTAATTAATTAATTAATTAATTTATTTATTTATTTTGAGTTGGAGTCTCACTCTGTAGCCCAGACTGGAGTGCAGTGGCCGCTCCCGGCCACCGCAGCCTCGACCTGCTGGGCTCCACGATCCTTCCGCCTCAGCCTTCGAAGTAGCTGGAATTACAGACATGCGCTACCATGCCCAGCTGATTTTTTTTTAATTTATTGTAGAGACGAGGTCTCGCTGCCCAGGCGGGTCTCGAACCTGCGGGCTCAGGCAATCCACTCTGGCAATGAGGATATCTGTGGAAATAATGTTACAGGCAAAGGAACAATAAATTAAAAGCACTTGTGGCAGGAGCATCCTCACATGTTCAAGGAACAGTGAAAAGACTGGAGTATCTAGAACACAGTGAGTGATAGAAGAATTTAGAGGGTGAGTTAGAAATATAAAGGGGTAAGTTCAGGAAAGGGCTTGTAGATCATTGTGATTTTGGCTTTCATGCTGAATGAGATAGGGAGCCATTTTAGAGTCTTGAAGAGAGCAGTGACATGATGTGACATGCATCTACATAATCATTTTGTTGAGAATAACTAATGCAGAACAAGGGCAGAAAACAGGGAGACTTGACAGAGACTGTTGTGTAATTCAGGCAAAAAGTGATCGTGTATCTTGTGTGAAGTTGGTAACTGTGAACATTTTAAAAAATAGTTGGATGTTGTGTATTTATTGAGAATGAGACCAAAAGGTTTTAATGATGGACTGGATGTGAGGTCTTAGAAAGATATGAAAGATATAAAGATAAGAATTTGCCTTGAGTGATGCTATGATTTGGATGTAGTTTGCCCATGCCAGATATTTCATGTTGAAATTCGGCCCCAGTGTGACAGTGTTGTTATTTAGGGCCTAGTTGGAAGTGTTTGGGTCATGGAGGTGGATCCTTCAAGAATAGGTTAATGCTGTCCCTTAAGGGTGGTTTCTCACTCTTGTGGAATAGATTAGTTCTGGCAAGAGTGGGTTGTTAAAGAGACTCTGGCTTCCTAACTCCTCTCTTTTGCTTCCTCTCCTGCCGTGCGATGTCTTTGCACATGTCCCCCTCTTCCATTTTCCATCATGAGTGGAAGCAGCATGAGGCCCTCACCAGATGCAGCTGTTCAATCTCGAACTTTCCAGCCACCAGAATCGTAAGCCAAATGCACCTCTTTTCTGTATAAATTACCCAGCCTCAGGTATTCTCTTATAGTACCACTAAAGTGAGACTAAGACAAGTGAGTAGAAACATAGCCTGGCCAATCACTGAGCTGGAGAAGAATGTGTGAGAAGCAGGTTTGATAAAAGATGTGATAAGATAAGGCTTTGATTTTTGAATATGCTAAAGTTAAAATTTGAGATGCCTTTTGCTATTCAAGTGGAAATAAGAAGACAATTGGATATATGAGTTTTAAATTCAAGGAATGACATCTGGGTCAGAGATAAATTTGGGAGCCTAAGACATACATACATATAGATGGCATTTAGGGCATTTAAGACTAGATGAGACAATTAAGGAACTGACTATAAATAGAGAGGAGAGGAGGCCTGAGGACTCAGCCCTGGGACTCTCTAATGTTTAGTGGTCAGAGAGATGAGGGTGAATCAGCAAAGCAGCCCAATAAATTGAAGTCAGGGAGGGAGGAGAAAAGTGTATTATTCTAGAAGTTACGAGAAGAAAGTACTTTAAGAAAGAGCGACTAATTGGTCACTTAAAAGTACGATTGAGAATTGGCTAGTCAAGTTAGCAATGTGGAAGTCATTGGTGATTCAACAAGAATGGTTTCAAGTGAGGAGACGGGAGTGAAAGCCTGTTTGGAGAGAATTCAAAGAGAATGGAAAAATAGGAATTGGAAATCTTCATAATTACACTGCTGTGTCCAACTACTGGAATAGTTGCTTTGTTTGTGAGGCTAAATTGAACTTAGTTTTGAAAAATGGTTCAACTAATATTTTACAAAAAGCAAATATAATACAGTAGAAAGAACATCTAGTCTGGTAGTCTTGTGTTCTTTTCCATATTGTCATTTAAGCAAGTAATTTAACCTTGCTAGACCTCTGTTTCTCCATCTATAAAATTAATACATTGGTAGGTTATTATCAAAGTTCATGATTTAAATAATCATAGTTTAAGTAAGTGATTGTAAATGAATTCTGGAATGCAATAACTTGATTCATTGGGAGAAAGATCAGCATTGCACATCTTTCATTTTAATAAAATCTGCTAGACTTCAGTGACTTTGTATAGTTTGGCTGGCCCTATATAGTGTTAAGAAACCCTCTAGGACTTTTTTTTTTTTTTTTGAGTTGGAGTCTCACTCTGTCGCCCAGGCTGGAGTGCAGTGGCATGCTCATGGCCACTGCAGCCTGGATCTACTGGGCTTAGCAGATCCTTCCACCTCAGCCTTCCAAGTATCTTACAGACATGTGCCATCATGCCTGGCTAGTGTTTGTGATTTATTGTAGAGACAAGGTCTCACCAAGTTGCCCAGGCTGGTCTCGAAACCCTGGGCTCAGGCAATCCTCTCACCTTGGCCTCCCAAAGTACTGGGATTACAGGCTGAGCCACCAGGACTGGCCAACTTTTTTTTTTTTTTTTTTGAGTTGGAGTCTCACTCTGTCACCCAGACTGGAGTGCAGTGGCTGCTACCGGCCACCGCAGCCTCGACCTGCTGGGCTCCGGCGATCCTTCCGCCTCAGCCTTCCAAGTAGCCGGAATTACAGGTATGCGCTACCACGCCAGGCTGATTTTTTGATTTATTGTAGAGATGAGGTCTCGCTGCCCAGGCGGGTCTCGAACCTGCGGGCTCAGGCAATCCACTCACCTCAGCCTCCCAAAGGTGCGGGACTACAGGCCGAGCCACCGAACTCGGCTAACTTTTTTTAGTTAAACAAATTCTTTTAGAATATTTTTCTAAATAATAGCAAAATTATTTGAAACCATAATGAACAGAAATATTTTTACAAGGAAGATATTTCAGACCTTGAACAGCTATGCAAATTTATATGAACTAAACTTCAAATTGAAATGTTTTGGTTTCAGTATGTATAAGAAAACTACCGAAGCAGCTATCAGTCTTTCTTTGTCTCTAGCACATCCTGTAGGAAGAAAGATTTTCATGTGCTAAAGGATTGGTGTATTATGTCAAGGAGCTCTTCAACTGAAGGGAATGAGCTAAACTTTAAGAGTGAGATACTTTTGAACAATGATAACTTTTGTTTCTCAGGATGCCAAAATATTTTATCATAGAGAATGAGTCTATGTCACTGGATTCTTCCTGAGGATATGTAAAGATGTTTTACTATGCCTAATAGAAAATATTCTCTTAAAGTTTAAGGACCAAGTTTTGGTAAATCAAATATCTTCAATGTGTAAGGGATGTTTCCTATTTAACAGAATCCTTTATGACTCCCACAGAATGAAGAATTTTTCCTTTCCTGTTTTTTAGTTGAGGAATAGCCTTCTACTTTATTGATAAATCAGAATTTGACTTTGTTTATTATTTATCTCTGATCAAAAAGATAATAACCATTCTCAATGCCTTTTATAATTCTGCTTACTTATATTTCTCCCTGACTAGACATGATGCTCCTTGGGCAAAGACTGCTTTGTTCATGTTACAGGCACACTGTAGACACTCAAGAAATGTTTCATGAATGAATGAATTAATGCTACAGACAAAAACTGATCATTTCTCTGATTATTTCAATCATGTCTTTCATAACTATAATTTTACTTTTTTTTTTTTGAGCCCGAGTCTCACTTTCCAGCCACCAGAATCGTAAGCCAAATGCACCTCTTTTCTGTATAAATTACCCAGCCTCAGGTATTCTCTTATAGTACCACTAAAGTGAGATTAAGACAAGTGAGTAGAAACATAGCCTGGCCAATCACTGAGCTGGAGAAGAATGTGTGAGAAGCAGGTTTGATAAAAGATGTGATAAGATAAGGCTTTGATTTTTGGATATGCTAAAGTTAAAAATTTGAGATGCCTTTTGCTATCCAAGTGGAAATAAGAAGACAATTGGATATATGAGTTTTAAATTCAAGGAATGACATCTGGGTCAGAGATAAATTTGGGAGCCTAAGACATACATACATATAGATGGCATTTAGGGCATTTAAGACTAGATGAGACAATTAAGGAACTGACTATAAATAGAGAAGAGAGGAGGCCTGAGGACTCAGTCCTGGGACTCTCTAATGTTTAGTGGTCAGGGAGATGAGGGTGAATCAGCAAAGCAGCCCAATAAATTGAAGTCAGGGAGGGAGGAGAAAAGTGTATTATTCTAGAAGTTAGTCTCACTGTCCTCCAGGCTGGAGTGCAGTGGCAAGCTCACAACCACTGCAACCTTGATCTGTTGGGCTCAGGTACTCCTTCCACCTCAGCCTTCCAAATAGTTGGAACCATAGGCACACGCCACTATATTCAGCTAATTTTTTTTTTTTTTGAGTTGGAGTCTCACTGTCTCCCAGGCTGGAGTGCAGTGGTATGCTCACAGACACCCCAGCATCAATCTGCTGGGCTCAGGCGATCCTTCCACCTCAGCCTTCCATGTAGCTGGAACTACAGGCATGTGTCACCATGCCCGGCTAATTTTTTGTGTGTGTGATTTATTGTAGAGATGAGGTCTCACCAAGTTGCCCAGGCTGGTCTTGAACCTGTGAGCTCAGGCAATCCTCTTACCTTGGCCTCCCAAAGTGCTGGGATTGTAGGTGTGAGCTACCTCTCCTGGCCAATTTTAAACCATAAACTGAAGAATATAATTTACGACATAATAATTTGCTAATTAGGTCTTTTTGGTGATAATATATAGCCCATCTCATCTTGAATATGAAATGGAAGTATTATTGTGACCCAGGTAATGCCCGATTGAGGCTTGTGTAGTTACTGAATGTTTGTATGGCTGGTAATTTTGTTGGGGATTTATATATACTTTGAAATGTCTCAGCTGCATGCCATAAGGCTGTCTTCCTACCTTACAGTTTTAACTGGACTGGCTGAAGGAATGTTACAACAGTTAAACCAATTTCCAAGGATCACTATCAAATGAAGTATCCTTGTCATAAGTGTTCTCACAAATCTATAGGGATTCTCAACCTTGGTTTTATTTTTGCTGTTAATCCCGTGAAGATTCCCCATTGCTATGGAGAATAGGAAAAATGTAAAAATATAAACCAGGCTCGGTGGCTCAGCCTGTAATCCCATGCCTTGGGAGGCTGAGGTGAGTGGATTGCCGGAGCCGGCGGGTTCGAGACCCTCCTGGGCAACTTGGCGAGACCTCATGTCCACAGTAAAACAAAAATCAGCCGGGTGTGGTAGCACGCGCCTGTAGTTCCAGCTCGGAAAGCTGAGGCGGAGGATCGCTGGAGCCCAGCAGGTCGAGGCTGCGGTGGCCGGGAGCGGCCACTGCACTCCAGTCTGGGCGACGGAGTGAAACTCCAACTCAAAAAGAAAAAAAAAAAATAGAATTATGTTATGGCAAGTGTAAGGTGTCATGATATCAATTTTTTCTACCTTAGTGGTGTTATCATGGTTAAATAAAACAACATATGTGAAAGTCTTTTAAAAGTACCACAGTACGAATCATGTTGCTCTAACTTATTGAATAACTCAAAATTTGTCTGTAAAGATTGAATGGACATTGAAGTCATTTTTTTTGTTTGTTTTTGAGTTGGAGTCTCACTCTGCTGTCCAGGCTGGAGTGCAGTGGCATGATCATGGTTCACTGCAACCTCAACTTCTGGGGCTCAGATGATCCTTCCACCTCAGCCTCCCAAGAAGCTGGGACTACAGGTGCACGCCACCACACCTGACTGATTTTGTTATTTTTTGTAGAGATGAGGTCTTGCTACATTGCCCAGGCTGGTCTCGAATTCCTGGGCTCAAGCAATCCTCTTGCCTCGATCTCCCAAAATGCTGAGATTACAGGCATGAGCCACCATGCCTTACAGGAAGCCAGTTATCAAGTAAAGTAGTTCATTTACACAATAAGACTAGAAATTAAATAGAAAGATAATCTACTAGATGACTTGGCTATTAATCACTCTATAGGCAAAGAGTGATTCAAACTAGTTAAACTGTATAACCATTCTAATATACTCATTGATCGGGAAGCATATATTCTTTGCTACACTGTCCCCTTGAGATTCAGGCCACTGCCTCATAACTGGAAAACCAAAAAGAAACTTTAAAAACCCAAAGATAAGCCATTAGATTCATTCATTCATTTTCTCATCAGTTAAATGTAGACATCTTTTCATTTTGGGGGAACTATACTAGGTGCTCTTGATTCAAAGACAATAAGGCATAATCTACAAGAAGCTAACAGTCTATGAAAAGAAGGGCAAGAGAAATGACAATACAGTATACCACAATATATTTTATAGCAGAAAGAAGCATAGAGTGCTGTGCAAATCCAGAGAAGTCCATCTGATCTTGAATCAAAATGGTGATGATCATCAAGGTTTTCTGGAAGAACTATGGTCTGGACTGAAATCTGAAGAAAGCACATGAGTAAAAGCAGTTTAATCAAAACATTAAGGAGTTTGGATTTCATCCTGAAAGCTACTGGGAGTCTGGAAGGATTATAAGTGAGGAGTGACATGATTGGGTTTTCATTTTAGATATCTATCTCTTGGATGGTTTGGAACAGGAGAGTCCTGAGAGCTAGGAGATGAAATATCACACAATTCAAGAGGGACATATCAAAGTGATTTGAGTGTAGGGATAAGGAGATAGATTTTTGGGCTTAAGAAAGTCCAATGAACTGGACGTGGTTCTAAAATATGAAAAAAAAAGGAAATATGATTGCCTTCTGGAGGTGAAAATATGAAATTGGCATACAATAGAAGAGAAAATTATGCAACGTTAGCTTTAAGAGACAATGTTACTCCCAGCCCAATCAGTGTTAATAGTAAGTTCCTTATACATATTAATTTGTCCCCAAATAAAATATCAACCTAAAATTTGTGGAATCAGTAATAAAAAAAGTCACAAAAACAGGCTTAAGCAGTATATAACCAAGTTCTAACTAGAGTTTAGGGTGTTCGTTCATTCTACACTTGAATAACCAGTCCACTCATCAGCAATATTTCCAACTGTGGTGATAGACTGTTTATCCTTATAAATATGTAACGATGTCATTATTTATTTGGATCATGCTGTTAACTCTTCTTGTCCTGGTTTTGCATGCTCATTCAGCCTCCTGATCATTTAACCTCCTGCTTTCTCCTTATAGGGAGAGAAGGCTTTGGCCAGACTGGCACATACATCAATTCACCAGACAGTTATTTTCCTCATTGGTCACTCATACTTTGGTAAACCAATTGTATATATCAGTTTATATTGTTTGAAATATTCTGACAGTGTCAAATTAAGTTTCTGAATTTGCAAGTCTGAGAGCCAGTCCTTGGTCAATGATGGTGAATTTATCAAAGTAAATGTCTCCCTGTGTGGATCTGTTTGGGTGGCCTGTCTGTCTTCAGGTATCACTCATCAGCATTTCCAGCTGTCATTGTTAGTAGAAATAGTGCCGAGTGGCTGTTTTATTCACTTGAAACCTATGTAGATAAATGAGATCATCTAAGAAGAGTGTATAGAATGAGAAAAGAAAGGAGACATGATAGAACTGTGGAAGCACAGCATTTGAAAGACAGACCGAGGAAGGGAAGTTCAAAAAGGATTCAGAAAGGAAAGAGCCTCGAAAACAGGGAGAGAAACAGGAATGAGCAGTGTCTGGAAATCTTAAAAGTCTGTTTTAAGCAGGAGAAGTTGTCACCTCTGTCCATCGACGAGGTTACTGAAAATAAAGGCTAAACAGTATGGAACTAAAAAGGACAGTTTTATTGGAGTTGTGGAGCTAGGAGACTGAAATGATAGGTTAAGAAAATGGAGTTAGTGAGTTTGTGCATCTTTCATGAAACATAACATAGTGGTTAAAGGAATAGGGTCTGAAGTTTGAGACCTAGATTGGAAGCCTGGCTCCACCAATTATTTGCTGTGTGATTTTAACCTCTTTGTGCTTCAGTTTTAGTAAACAGGGCATTATTATCTACTTTATACGGTTGATATGAGGATTGATTAAAACAATAGATGTCAAAATTTAGCACAATCTCTTCCATACACTAAATTCTCATTAAGCATTTGTTATTGAGACTTAGAATTGAGAACTAGTTTATTTCATTTCATTTCATTTCATTGTTTTATTTTATTATAGAGTTGTGGGGTACAAGTGAGGATAAACTACATAGGTAGGCTGCATGCAGGTGAAGTTTGGGCTTCCAACTGGTGCTCCTTTTCCTGGTAGTGGACCTGGTACCCTTTGTGTTGCCACGGGCTCCCCCACCCTTTGCCCTCCCTCACTCCCCTGGCAGTGCCCAGCGACTGCCACTCTCTCCCTTGTAGTTTTTTTTAATGAGAAAGAGGAGATATTGTTTAAATACTGTTGGAAGAGTCAGTAGATTAGAAGAGATTGAAAATGCCAAAGAGAAACTAGATAACTTGTGGAATCAGGACTTTGATGAGGCGAGAAGGGATGAGATGCAAAAAACAGGGGTGGGTTTTGGACATGAGAAGACCTTTGGGTCAGTGTGAAAAGAAGGAAGCAGCAATAGTGAGGCATGGTCCTGGGCGAGGTAGTAGGTAGGGAGGCAGGTTTTGGGCAACTTTTGTGTGATGAACTCTTTTCCTGAAAGATACAGAAAGGTGAATCATTTGATGAGAGGAAGGAGGTCATAGAAGGATAAAGGATTTTAGAAGAATAGTGGAATTTTGGAGGCTAATTATAGACATGCAAAGGACTTCCCAGATGTAGTTGTGGTTAACAATATGAATTTGTAATTCCTGAACACTGCCTAGCTATTTGATTTTCTCTAGAAACCCTCAGCAACTTAAGCATAATTGCTGAGGTTGACCACTGTTTTGATTCAGGACTCGGATTTTGTTGAGCAGGTGTGACTAAAGAAATAAGACATGGTTGAGAAGGTTATTGATAAGAGAGAGACTGTGAAGTGACAGATCATAGCATCAAATCTAGATGTGAGAGTTGGAATTTTGCATGTGAAAGACAATATGATAAGAAAGTTGAGCCCAAGTAATTGATCATAGAATTTAGCTTGGGTAGAAAAGGAAGTTAAATCAAAATGAAGATGTGGGATTGAGATAAAGGAGCTTGAGGCTGTAGAGTCAAACATGGGTGTTTAAGTAACCCAGATAACAGCAGAGCATAGGATGGTGAGAAAGACAGTGAGTCAAGCATTATTTTTATTTAATAAGAATTATTGAGAAGTCTCCAGGAGGAAGTTGACAATGGCAAAGAAGGTTAGAGAGTGTCATATGTGGTATTCACCTCAAAATGGCAGGTGCTTTCTCTGGAGGTAGAGAAATAATGGACTGAATGAATAAAATGCGGATTTACCTCCTGACCCTGAAGTATCTGGGGTATTGGAGAATGAACAGCCCCATTGAGGAGGGCTTCAGAGGAGGTCGTGCCTTTAAGGCAGATTCCTGTTTCAGCTAAAATGGGAGGTTGATGGAGGGTTCTGGTGGGAAGATGGTTTGGGAGGTCTCAGAATTTGCAAGGGTGTAGGATGGTGAAAGAATGGGTCAGGAAGGTGGAAGCACAGAGAATAAGAGTAAGAGAGAAGACAACGGTTTGCATTTGAGCAGTGGCCACATGATGGTGATGTAAAGCTGGGTGAGAAATGATGGCTGCAAAATTCTGACTGAAGCTCGGGTATAAATTTAAGACACTGGTTCAGGCCCTGGGAGAGTTGGAATCTGAAGTCAGCTGTTGGCAACTCTTTCTGAGGGCAGTATGACCAGCAGAGGCTCCTAAGAAAACACTCCATCTCACGTGTCTTATTGACAAAGGCTTAGTAGCATATTTTTTATTTCTAATAGTAACAGTTACCACTTTAGTTTTTGAGTCACTGCTATGGACCAGGCACTGAACTAGATACATTAAATGCTTTATTTCATTTAAGCCTCACAAAAAATTCTAAATGCTGGATCTTTATTTTACACCTGGGGCAACTAAGGCTAATATGAACTCTCACAAAATGTAAAAAAACATTTCCGGAAAAAGAATAGCTTTCTACAAATTATTTTTTATCACCTTCTTTTGTTTTGATAAGTATATGAGATTGAGGAGACATGCCCAAGAAGGCAGGCACTTTATGTTTCCTAGAGCTGCCATAACAAAGTCCCACAGACTGGGTGACTTAAACTATGGATATGTATTGTCTCATCGTTTTGGAGGCTAGAAGTTTGAACTCAGGATGTTGGCTGGATTCTTTTCTTCTGAAGGTTGTGAGGACAAATCTGTTCCGTGCTTCTCCCCAGCTTCTGGGTTTGCTGATAATCTTTGGCTTTCCTTGGCTGGTAGATACATCACCCTGATTTCTGTCTTTATCTTCACATGGTGTTCTCTCTGTGTGATAAGTCAAACTTTCGTTTTTTGTGAGGATGCTGGTCATATTGGATTAGTGGCTCACCATACTCCAATATGATCTCTCTTACTACATCTGCAGTGACCCTATTTCTAAATAAGATCACATTCTGAGGTGCTGGAGGGTAGAACTTCAGCATATGAAGTTTTGGAGGACATGATTCAAATCATAGCAGATCACCAAAACTCTTTTACTAGAGAGATTCAGTTTGTCCTAAAATTTCTGATAAAAACGTTTGCATCGAAAGTATCATAGACTCTAAACTTTGATCCCTTTTTGCAGAGAAACAGAGTTCTCAGTAATAGCAATGGAGAGATGCATTCATATGTTTGGAGTGCTGTTTAAGTCCTTAAAATAATTTGTATTAAAAAAATCAGTGACTTTTACCTTTATGTTTAGACATTTAATAAAACCTTGCATGATCTTTTTTTGGTGATGTTGAGACATTTACTCTAATTTTGAGATTAAAAAATTATGTAGGAGCTAGGAATTTTGGGAATTTTGTATGGGTTCTAAAATATTTTGACTTTGTATATCCCCAGGTTTCTTTTCGTGCTTGGAAACTTCAAACACACTAATTGAAGCAATTTTCCCATTAGCACCACATCTCTGAAAACTTCCCTTTAAGCATTGTTTTAGAGCAGGTGGAAGGAATTCCTTGAAGTTCCGGGGCTGGAAGGCATACTGCCACCAAAAATGCTTCAGGGCAACCCATAGCTGCTCTTGCCAAGATCTGACTGGGAGGCTGGTTAAATGAGACTTATGGGTGATGAGGAAGGGATAAATATGTGAAATGGAACTCATTCTTTAGTATTTTCTTACCAAGTAGAAGGTTGAAAAAATGCATTATTTCATTAAGTAATAGAGAATTAAATTCTAAAAAGATAGTGTACTATGTAGAATATCCGTTTGAGAGTCAAAGTGAAATCTGTTTTGCTTTTAGTTTAATTCATTATTTTTAGTTCAAAGCCTTTTGTTAGAGCACACAGAATACCTCATTTCTATTGTTTTCATATTCCCCAGAGTCTTCCCTGCTCTTCTCGGATAAACATGTTCACCACCTCCTTGATCAGATCATCACACTTGCCTTGAAGTTTTTTCCCCAGCCATACCCTACATTGGAATGTCCCCATGTGCAGGACATGGTCTCACCCATAATTAAAAGTTTCACCTTTCCTAAGCAATACTTTTCTGGAGTATTGAAAAAATATCGTTCTCTTTAATATTGAGATCCCTTTTTATATTTAGTGTACCTTTTGTGGACTTAACTTTTGCTTTGATTAACATCGCTCCTTTTTACTCCCTATTACACATAATGAAAATTAACAGTGGATTTGATTTATCTTGGAAAAGTAAAATTTGGTTGGGTTGGAAAAAATGGCATAGATTTTGAGTGAATGAATTCTTATATCCAATAGGCCAACGTTTGATTATCAGTAAGTTACTTGCTTCTTAAAACTTTAGTTTCCCTATCATTAACATGAGAATAACAATCATATTTCCTTTGTAGAGTTGGTGTGAGGATTAGAAGAGAAAATGCACATAAAACATTTGGTGTGAAGCCTGACACAGAATAAGGACTCAAGAGTATCCTATAAGAGAAATAACTTAAAAAAAATTTTTATTTTATTTTAAACACGTGGGGCACAATTCAGGATTAGCTATACTAGGGAGAAACAGCTCTTGACCTAGTGTCAAAACACCTAGATCCCAGCTCTCTTACTGAGCAGGTCACTAGACTCTTAGAACCTCAGTTTATAATCAGCTGTGTGATGATGAATGCTAAATCTCTGGCTGTGAAGCTGGTGTAGGGGAGAGGCCCTTATTTGTAGCACTTGCCAGTTTGCAGACTGCAGATACTCCCTCAAGGTCAATTTTCAGCTACCAATGTGATGGCACTGGATATGAAGTTGCAAACAGATGTGCACAATCATCTCTCATCTTCCACTTAAAATTCTTCCCACAAAGGGGGAGATTTATGTCTAAATGAGACTATACATTATTTGTGAAAAGGCTTAGTGTAATAGGCATTCATTAAGTGTTAGTTTAATTTTCCTTGAAAAAGTGCATTACTTGGGTAGAAGGAGTGAGGGTAGAATTAGCTGTGGATGGAGAAAGCAGATGAGTGTTTTATTCTCCATGACTGTTTTCGAAAGCTCCAACAGCAAATGCCCAGGGAGACCCGGTAGGCAATAGCAGCACAGAAGTGAGACAGGAGGAGCCTACTGCCTGCTTAAATCCCCATAGGGCGTCTACTAAGTGCCTCACATTTATCATCATCGCCCACCCCTCTTCTCCAGTGCTCCCCATCTCAGTACAGGCGCTGTATTTTCTCAGAGTTATTTGGTGAAAACAATCTTGGAGACATCCTGTACTCCTCTTTGTCTTTTACACCACACAATCCCTCCACAATTTTTCTTGGCTCTACCTTTAAGATCTTTTTTAGTTTGACAGTTCTCATCCCTCCTTGCGACCTGTCCTTCTCCGGCCAGGGGTACTGTAACTCTTCCTGCTATTCTCTACAGAGTTGCCAGGAGGATCCTTTTAAAACGAAAGGAAAACTTCATTATTCTCAACTTTCTTTTATGATGTCCTTATTCATGTCACTGTGGCATATTGGCCTCTTTATTTTTTCTTAGGTGCCAGGCACACTTCCTCTCCAGAATCGCTGCCCTTGCTGTTCCCTTTTTCCTCAGATTCTTGCTTGGCTAATATTATCATTTCATATGGCTCTTGACTCAAAGCCATCTCCTCAGAGAAGCCTTCCTTGACCCTCCAGTCTAACATAGATCCCCCCATGAGTCTATCCTGTTATCCTGCTTTCTGTTCCTTTGTAGAACTTAGCATTGCTTGTTGTTAGAGACTTGGTGAATCCATTTATTAAGTTCTATCTCTTCTACTACATATAAACTGCATGAGGGCAGAGACTTAATTTTCATCACTGTATTCACTAGAGCCTCATATAGAAGGTTCCATAGTATACAGAAGGCACTCAAAAATATTTATTTAATGAAAGAATGAATTTTTGTAAGTCTTTCATATGCACTTAAAAACATTTCTAATCATTTTGTGTTGAGTTCTACGTATATCCAAAAGATCAAACTTACTAATTATGTTCACATATTTTTCTTTTTATGAATTATTGTCCAATTGATCTGTCAGGTTTTTAATAAATCATATTAAACATTTCCTATTGTGATTATGGTTTTGTTAATTTCTCCTTGTAACCTCAATCAATTTTGGGGCTTAAGGCCAAGTTGGTAGGTACATACTAGCTCAAGATTGTTATATTTAGAGAATTGTTCATTTTATTATTAAATATATGGTCATTTTATCTTTAATAATACTTTCTCCCTTTAACTCCTTCATTTTGCTTGGTATTAATAATGTTGTTCCATATTTGGTTGGTATTTCTCATATATCTTTTCCTTAATTTTCAAACTATTTTTAATAGTCAAGTTTAATCCTGTTGCTTTCATTGTGATTATCTACATAGTCAGGCTTATTTTTATGATTTTACTTTGTGTTTTCTATTTACTGTGATTTTATTAGACCTTTCTCCCTCTTTCTTACTACTGAGTTTTCTTTAAATTCTTGTTTTCCCACTTCTATTGGTTTGGAAATTATACATTGCATTTTTTTCTTTCTTTTTTTAAAAGCATTTTTGTTTTGTTTTGTTTTTGGGTTGGAGTCTCACTCTGTCACCCAGGCAGGCGTGCAGTGGCATGCTCACAGCCACTGCAGCCTCGACCTGCTGGACTCAGGTGCTCCTTTCGCCTTAGCCTTCCAAGTCACTGGCACTACAGGCACATACCACCACGCCTGGCTAATCTCTTTCTTTTTTATGATTATTCTTAATTTGATTGACTTGAAGTTAATTAGTATTTGTATGCTTCTATGTAATATAAGGGCCTTGGAGTGCTTTATTCTGATCACCTTTCTCCTTTCTCTCTATAGTATGGTTATTCATCTTGTTTTTAAGCACACCAAATTAGTCATTTTATCTATGTAGTCAATGTTCGTTTAGATTTGACTTGTTTATTGATTTCTTTACTCATCATTGTTTTAGCTTCCCACTCCATTTTGGATTCTTATTTTTTTTCTCCATTCTTTGGTGGTTTTTTTCAAGGATGATTTATAAGTAAATATTTTGGTTTTTATTTGAGAATCTATATAAAGTACCTTAATTCTCTTTTACTGATATTATTTTTTTGAGTTGGAGTCTCACTCTGTCCCCCAGGCTGGAGTGCAGTTCATGCTCACGGCCACCCCAGCGTCATCCTGTTGGGCTCCGGTGATCCTTCTGCCTCAGCCTTCCAAGTAGTTGGAACTACAAGCGCGCACTACCACGCCTAGCTAATTTTTTTAAGTTGATTGTAGAGATGAAGTCTTGCCTAGTTGCCCGGGCTGGTCTTGAACCTGCTGGCTCAGGCAATCTACTTGCTTCAGCCTCCCAAAGTGCTGGGATTACAGGCTGAGCCACCAAACCTGGTCAGTACCTTAATCTTAGTAGTTTAGTTAGATGTAGAATTCTACACCTGACTTATCCCATTGAATATATTATTTTATTGTTTTCCGACTTTTTTTTCGTTGATGACAAGTCTTTTCTCCATCTAAATTTTGTCCCTATTTACGTAAGCTATGCTTTCTCTGTGGTTATTTTAAGATGATCTTTTTGGTCTTCTTGTCTCTGCAGGTCTTTATTTAGCGTCCAAGCATGGTTTTGTTTTTGTTTTTTCCTGCTTGGAAACTGGTTGCCACCTCAACCTGAGGACTTAGGTTTTTAAAACTTTTTAGATAATTCTTATCCCTCAAATATATCCTTTCCTCATTCTATGTATTATCCCTTCATAAAATCCTGCTAGGTGTGTTTCTTTCTGTTCTAAAGATTGTCTTATTCCATTCTCCAAGTCTCTTTACCTTTCTTTCATAGTTTCCATTTCTTTTTTTCTCTTTGCTGCCTTCTGGGTGATTTCCTCAAATCTTTCACACATCTCTCTTCAGTTCTACCAAATCTATTCTTTAAGCCATCCCTTGAGTTTTCAATTTCAATGGCTACAGTTTTTCACTTTTAGAACTTTCATTTGATTCTTTTAAAAAATCTGTCTATTTTGTTTTTCATTGTATGCTCTTCAGTAAAAGAGTGTCTGTCATTTTGTTCTATTATTTCTGCATCTTAGAGTGGTCCACATTCTCCCATCTATTTGGTCTGCTTATTCTCTGTCATTGTGACTTGTTTCCTTGTGTGGTTGCTGATTGTTGACTATGAAACAACTAGTCCAGTGACACTTGGATTGTGCACCATGGGTGTTTCTACGAAGGGGTTATTCTAAAATTAGGCTCGACGGCCTGAGTTTTGGTCTTTGGAGTCCTGCACCATGCAGCTAGTATAATCTCTATTTTCCTTTATATGTTTCTGGCTTAGGATTTCAATTCCTCTCAGGAGATTTTTTCCCTCATTAGAGACCTGGACAGATGGCAAGCTTTCTTGCCAAGTTTTTGGGTTAGTAGGAGGAATTTTTCCTGAATCCTGTTTTACTGATAGAGCTCAACTTTAGAGAAGATATTCTATTGTAGCACTCTGACCCCGAAAAGCTGATGCCATAAAAATTATACCCACATGGACATTAAAATTTTAATAGCCAAATTCTATATCGAGATTTTTTTGTGTTGCCATGGTGACAACCGAAGTTTACTTCTGTTTTGAGTTCCTTTTTTCTTTTGGGCATCTGGGAGATTTCCCTTTATTCTTACTATCCAATCTTGGCTAGTTATTAAAAGGGAAATTTTATATTTCATCCAACATTTCTGTTTTGAAAGAGGAAGATCTTTTATGTCAACTTAGTCTGTCACGTGCCTGAAAGGTCACTTCTTAAATCTTCACACATTTCCCTGCCCCTATATATATTTTTTCATGTCTGAGTTTCTTTCCCTGGAAAAAAAGGTCTTCTTTGTAGTAAAATATCTGCCTACCCAGAAAACTCTAGGCATATATGATTTCTCAGAAGAGATTTACCAATTGTTCAAAAAAAAAAAATCGAAATTTTACAGAACTACTTCCTGGAAATAGGAAAAAGAAAAGAAGAAGAAAAAAAAGCACTTGCCATGAAGCTAGCATAAACCTAGTACCAAATAGCTGATAAAGGTACTTCAAGAAAGTAAAGTTATATGTCAACTTCCTTCATAAACCTAGATCCAAAAATTGCCAAATGAGTGTTAACAAACCAATCCAGCAATATATAAAAAAGAGCATATATAATGACCAGGTTGTTTTTAAAAAGATTAACACTAGAAAATAAATTATTATACCATATTAGTAGACAAAAATGGAGAAAAAAATTATACGATCATCTCATCATCTCAATCATTGTATGAACAGTATTTGCTATAATCATGTATCCATTGGTAAACAAAGAAACAACTTTCAGCAAACAAGGAATATACAATTGCTTCTTTAAAAAAACTTTTCAAAAAACTCCAAAGTGATTATCATATTTGATGGTTAAACTAAAGTTTTTCTCTTTAAAATTGCAATGAAGATAGGAATGACGCAACTAAAGTTTCATTCCTGTGTATCTGTTCCAGTGGCTCAGGTTTCATTTCCTATATTCTTTACTTGTGAATTCTCTTTTACACGTGATCTGTCTAGATCAGTTTTTCTATTTCAAGGATTTCATGGAAGCTACTTTTAGTTGTATCGATCGTCTCTGATTTTTTGTTTTCTGTTTTATTAATTTGTGACTTTATTTGTATTATTTCCTAGTTTCTCCTTTCCTTAGTTTTTTTCTATTATTCTTTTCTAAAATCTAAATTTATTTTTTAAATTATTATTACTATTATTAATTTTAGAGACAGGGCCTTGTTCAGTTGCCTAGGCTGGAGTACAGTGGTGTGATCCTAGTTCACTGCAGCCTCAAATTCCTGAGTTCAAGTGATCCTCCCACTTTAGCCTCCCAGGGCATCATACACCTGGCTCACTTTAAAAAAAAAATTTTGTAGAGGCAGGGTCTCACTGAGTTGCCCAGGTTGGTCTTGAGCTCCTGGCCTCAAGTGATTCTCCACCTTGGCCTCCCAAAGGGATGGAATTACAGGCATAAGCCACCATGCCAAGCCAGTAACTTCTAACTTTAAATGTTTATTTTTACCTTTCTTATTTATAACACAGATATTTAAAGGCTTTTGACTTTAATTCATACAGTTATTTTCATGAGCCATTTTAGTTCTGTCTTAAAGATTTTGATCTGTTGTATTTCTGATGTTATTTGATTCTAAATACTTTGTAATTTCCACAGTAGTTTCTATTTTAACCATCTTTTATTTAAGAGTGTGGTTTTAAACTACAGTGGAGTATCAAGTCACACCTATCAGAACGGCTATTATAATACAAGATAAAAGATAACAAGTCATGGTAAGGATGTGGAGGAAGGGGAACCAACACTGTTAGTGGGAAAGTAAATTAGTACAACCATTATGGAAAACTCTATGAAGGTTCCTAAAAAACTAAAAATATGATTACCATATGATCCAGCAACTACCCTTCAGGGTATGTATCCCAAGGATTTGAAATCAGTATGTCGGAAGGACATCTGTACTCTCATGTTTATTGCAGCATTATTCACAATAGCTAAGTTATATGAATGATTAAAGAGATGTGATATATGTGCACACTGGAATACTATTCATCCTTAAAAAAGGGAAGGAAATTCTTTTTCACAAAATATTCTTTTTCACAAGTTGTCACTTGTGAAAATGTAGATGAACCTGGAGTATATTATGCTAACTAAAATAAGCCAGGCCCAGAAGACAAATACGTGTTTTCACTTATATGTGAAATCTAAAACAGATGAACTCATAGAAGCAGAGTAGAATGGTGGTTACCAGAGGCTGAGGGTATGGGGAATGGGAAGATGTTGGTCAAAGGGTACAATGTTTCAATTAGACAGGAGGAATAAGTGATAAGTATGTGAATAAAAATATCTTCAATGCTTAACAAATCAGGTCATTCTAAATTAAATTATTTGCCTAAGAAATCATTCGTTTAGTGAACTTTTGATTGAAAAAAGTGTGGTTTTTAGCTTTCAAACATATACATATTTTTTTGTTTTTTTGGTTTTTTTTTTTGAGTTGGAGTCTCACTCTGTCACCCAGACTGGAGTGCAGTGGCCGCTCCCGGCCACCGCAGCCTCGACCTGCTGGGCTCCGGCAATCCTTCTGCCTCAGCCTTCCAAGTAGCCGGAATTACAGGCATGCGCTACCACGTCTAGCTGATTTTTTATTTATTGTAGAGATGAGGTCTCGCTGCCCAGGCGGGTCTCGAACCCGCGGGCTCAGGCAATCCACTTACCTCAGCCTCCCAAAGGCGCAGGTTTACAGGCTGAGCCACCGAGCCCGGCTTCATATACATATTTAAAAAAATTTTTGAGACTTCCTTGGTGAACTTGTTTGGTCAGTTATTATTTTCCAAATATTTGGGGTATGTTTGAAAAGTATGGGTATTCTCTCCTTGTTGGATGTATAATTCTTAATATATATATATTTTAGATCAACTTGTTAATTATGTTGTAAGGAATAGTTAATGTGGGTTCTGGAATAGACTGTGTGGGTTTTCATCCTGGTTCTGCTACTTACTAGCTCTGTGAATTTGGGCGTAACTTTATCTTCAGTCTTTTCATCTGTAAAATGTGGGTAAATAGTACCTTTCATAGGATTATTTTCATGGCTAAATTAAGGAATATTTAAAGTACTTAGAATAGTGCTTGGAGCATATTAAGTGCTGTGTGTGTGTGTGTGTGTGTGTGTGTGTGTGTGTGTGTGTGTGCGCGCGCACGCATGCCTAAATTGCTATTGTTCAAATCTACATTTCTGATTATTTTTATGTGCTTGCCCTATCAGTTTGTGATAGGGATGTACTAAAACCACCCTCTATAGTCAATGTTTCGCTCCTTGTACTTTGGTTGCTGTTTACTCTTTCTGTCCTCAGCCCACACCTGAACTCCAGATGTGGTTTTCAGAGCAGCTGTGTTCTCCTCAGTCAGCTGATGAAGTGATGCTTGAGGCTTTTTGCTGTAGGTTTCCCAGCTTCATAGGAAAGTCCAGGCAGCTCATGAGGGTCTCACAGTGGTTAAGGAGGAGTTCTGGAGTTACCCGAGCACTATGCCCTGAGGCCTAGCAGTACCCTCCAGTGGAAAACCACCGAAAGCCAGCCTTCCAAACAAGTTCTGGCCAACTCGGTTGCTGTTTGTCCTAGACGTCTCTGAGCCATCCTGGACAACCTCCTGAGCAGGCCTTAGGCCAAACTCTCTGCCCCCACAAGGTGTGGCTTTCTCTAATCTCCACAAAGGCACCCGGGTTAAGAATAGGTCCTGGATTAAGATACAGGATAAATACACCAAGTAGATATTATAATAATGCTATATGTACACATCATAGATTTACAACATAGAGAGTGAACAGCGTCCAAAGTAAATTCCTTCCCGTGGCCTAAGAGGCCCTGTGTGATTTGGTCCCAAAGTACTTCTCTGAGTCCTCTCCTTCTACCTGTCTCCTCTTCAAAACATTCCAGTCTTCTTATGAATGCTCTGTTATATGAAGGTATGTCTCATTTTAGGCCTTGTACTTGACCTTATTCTCTTTGTCAAGAATGTTTTCAGGTTTCAGTTCAAATGCCAAAACATCAAAGAGCTCTTTCTACTTTATCTGAAGTTGATTCCTCCTGATCCAGTTGCTCTTCATGAGATTATGAGAGACCTCGAGTGAGACTTCATCTCTACAAAAAATAAAAAAATTAGCTGAACTTGGTGGCATGTGACCTATTTTAATTTATTCAAAAACAATTGTCGTTGTCTAAAATTTTTTTATATGTATAAATGTATATGCTTGTTTATTTTTTTCTTCCCCGAGAGTTATAGGTCTCATCTGTCTTGATAACTGATGTGTTTCTCTTTTAATAGTATCTGGGGCATATGGGAAAATGCCAAGTCTAATGGCTCAATGCATGCATGAATAAATGAACAAACATTGTTTTCTTTATGAAGCTTTTCAGAATACTCCCACTGTAGGTAATGCTTCCTTCCATGGAGTCCCCATTTAATTTGCATTTTTTACTTTATTATCATGTTCCTTGTATTTTGGTTATTTATGGATCTTTTTCATGTGTCTTCTACTAGATTCTAGGATGCTAAAGGACAGAATTGAGGGGAAAGTCTTCATTAAATATTAGTTGAATTATGAATCACCAGTGATAAAATCACCCATATTTAAAATACAGATAGCAAAGGCAGCGCTGAAAATGGCTGTAGCCTGACTCACCACCACTTCTCAATATCCCTGGGCAATTGTGGCATTTGGACTGTACCTAGGCTCCTTGGAAGATACGTACATTCTTCAGTACTGCCCTCAACATGCCCATGCTGCTTTCTCAACCCTATTGGGTTGAGAAATGGACTCTTTATTTAATTATACACAGCATCAAGAAAACCACCAGCTTATAATTTTAGAAAAACAATTTTAATTTTATAGCTTATATACTTTTGAAGCCAAAGGATTATAATTTTCATACTTGATGACATTCATGATTTTAAAACTCTTCTGGCTTGGTGTGGTGGCTCAATCATGTAATCCCAGCACTTTGGGAGGCTGAGGCGGGAGGATTGCTTGAGTCCAGGAGTTTGAGACCAGCCTGGGCAACATAGCGTGATCTCGTCTCTACAGAAAAAAATTAAAAAATTAGCTGGGGGTGGTGGGATGGATCTGTAGTCCCAGCTACTCAGGAGGCTGAGGCGGAAGGATCACTTGAGCCCAGAAGGTCAAGGCTTTGGTGAGCCATGATTATGCCACTGCACTCCAGCCGGGTGAAAGAGTGAGACTCTGATTCAAAAACAAACAAAAACAAAAACCAAACCAAAGCAAAAAGCTCGAAACAAATACTCTTCAATTGTTTCTGTCATCCTCCTTTTATGTTTTACTGCTTCTCTTCCTTCTTTTTATTTTTCCCCTCCTCTTTTTCTTCTTCTTTCTCTTTCTCCTTTTTAAAAAAATTGATACTGACTTAATAGATAGAAAGCCAAACTTTACTAGGCATCTTCATGTAGTTTTAAACTTAACTCTCACAACAAATCTGTAAAGTAACTGTTATTTTGCCATTTTATAGATGTAGATTGGAGAGGTTAAGTAGCTTTTTCAAGACCTCTTCAAGTGGTGGAGATGGGATTCAAATCCAGGTATTCCTCCTTCCAAAGTCATAACTCCAGACGAACTCAACAATGTTCCTTGGAGATGTATTAACAACTAAAACAGAACAGAAGCACCACTGAAAGCCATGGTTGGAGATTTAGCAATAGGGATTACATCTGTTCCTGAAAGACCATAGTTCTATTGGAAGAAAAATGTAGACATGTAAACATAACTTGGCCGGAAACTGTTTTTGTACTGTCTGTGATTACAAACACTTGAGAATGTTGTCTTTTCCTTATTTCCTTCTTGCCATATGAAAACATTTTCACTGTTTTTAACTGTGTCAGTAATGTAAGTGCATTGTGCAGATGGGGAGAATTGTGGAAAGGTCATTTATGTGACTGTTGAACCTTGCTTCCTTCCCTGCCATTCCTGTGTTTTTTCCTGGAACGTTAAGACACGGCATTATCATGATTGGTTATTCCTTTAGA
Organism: Cephalopachus bancanus; assembly: GCA_027257055.1. NCBI lineage: Eukaryota > Metazoa > Chordata > Mammalia > Primates > Tarsiidae > Cephalopachus > Cephalopachus bancanus. The sequence goes on from JAPVLO010000057.1 coordinate 8,806,701, forward strand.
TTTTATCCTGACCAAATAATGAAGGGCTATAAGTAAAGAGGGTCCTGTCAATATGTTCTATATAGATTTAGGGAGATTCAATAGACACAATATACTTCAAAAGAGATGATTTTCTGTGGCTATCCTTCAAGGTCAAAATGACACTTTTTTTGTGAAGAACAAAATTGGAAAACTATGCTTTTATGACAAATGCTGAAGTATTATATTAACACAAATTTAAGTCCACTAATATGTGTACTTTTAAAGACATGAAATATGATTTATCCATCTTTAGATCATATTTTATATTGAATTCCTACCAGTGCCAACATGTAGTAATGGTAGGAATTCAATAAATTTTTTTAATGAACAGAGGACATAACATTGTTTTAATATCTTTGATATGATAGAAGTCCAGAAACGGGGATGGGTTTGCTGGGATACAGCAACATTTCCCGAAAATGGAAGAATAGACTCGTGGCGTGGAGGCAGAGTTATTGTTTGACAATAACTCACTTATTTTTTCCTACATTCATTTATTCATTAAATATTTATTGAGTGCCTATTCTATATTTGGTGCACAGAATGCGACTAATGAGACAGAAAGGTCTTTTCCCTTACAGAGTCTCAACACTGTGTGCAAGGCAATGTTAAAAAAAATAGGAGTTAGGCCGGGCTCAGTGGCTCAGCCTGTAATTCCAGCACTTTGGGAGTCCGAGACCAGTGGAACTGCCTGAGCCCGCTGGTTTGAGACCAGCCTGGGCAACTTGGTGAGACCTTGACTCTACAATAAAATGAAATGAAATGAAATAAAATAAAATAAAATAAAATAAAAAATAGCCAGGCATGGTAGCGTGTGTCTGTAGTTCCACGCTACTTGGAAGGCTGAGGCGGAAGGATCGCTGAAGCCCAGAAGGTCGACTCTGGGGTGGCCATGAGCGTGCATGCCACTGCACTCCAGCCTGGGTGAAGGAGTGAGACTCCAACTCAAAAAAAAAAGAAAAAAAAATATATATATATAATAGGAATGATAGTTTGATACTAATAAAACATAAATCATAGGATGTGAGAAATCCAGATTTTGTGGAAGTAATGCAGCCAGTGCTTCCTGAACAGTTACTAGGCATCAGGTGCTGTTCTTAGTGCTTTACATGCATTAACACATCTAATTTTCACAACAGCTCCACAATATTTGCATTTCATGTATAAAGAAATGGGGGTCCAGGAAGGTGATGCTTTACTGCCCAGGATCTCCTGATTAGTACTCAGTAGAGCCAAGATTTGAAACCAGCTAATCTCTAGAATCTAATCTTGGATTAAATGACTTCATTCTTTTTTTTAAGTCCTGGCCTCACTTTGCCACCCAGGCTGGAGTGCAGTGGCATGGTCACGGCTCACCGCAGCCTCAAACTCTTGGGCTCAAGTGATCATCCTGTCTCAGCCTCCTGAGTAACTAGGACTATAGACCCAAGCCACCACAACTGGCTAATAAAAAAAAAATTGTAGAGATGAGGTTTTGTTATGTTACCCAGGTTAGTCTTGCACGCCTAGGCTCAAGCAATCCTCTTGCCTCGACCTCTCAAAGCGCTAGAATTACAGGCATGAGTTACTGCGTGTGGCCTGAACTACTTGATTCTTATATTTGCCTATTAATTTCTCCACTTTCAGTAGAATATGAATGAGGGACTGGGACAAGAAGTTGGAGGAAGTTTTCCCAAGCAGGGACATTGCAATAAGACCTGTAGGAGCAGAGATATAGTTGGGGAGAATAAGAGGATGGCAGGAGTTGTGGGGAGGGGGCACAGGTAGCATGTTCAAGACTCAAAGGTAAAAAAGATATGGTGAAATTTGAGAGAAGTCAAACACACAAGATTGGGGAAGTGTGGAGCTGTTTTTGTTGGTTGATGTGTGAGCTTCTGCTGGGCCCAGTGTAGATGTACTGATGTTTAGACTTGTCATCTTATTAATAGTTAAGTCTCTCCTAAGACCCTACCTGCCCATCTCATTCTCCTGGTCACATTCTTCTCCATCTCATTTTTCTGGTCTCCTCCTTCCTCCTCCTCTCTCCTCTTCCTCTTTCTCCTCCTCCTCTTCTTCCTCCTCCTCCTCTTCTTTTTTTTACTGAGACTGTGGCCCAGGCTGGAGTGCAGTGGAACAATCATGGCTCACCACAGTCTCGAATTCCTGGACTCAGGTGATCCTCCCACCTCAGTATCACGCGTAGCTGGGACTACAAGTGTGTATCACCATGCCTGACGGATTACATTCTTCTCTAGTTTTTTGTGTCTATAGTGAGAACTTTTCCCCTATGAGCTTGCTAACTTCATGTGGTATTACAGTGGAATCTTAACCAGCTTCTTTACTCCTCATTTTTACAGCCGTCTGTTTGCCTGCACTTTCATAGTCTATTAATTTTTCCATCAAAGAGTCAGGCAAGTAAATAAAACATTGCTAAAATGACAATTGTACTTTATCTAGACTAGTAAACTATTTTATACTTTAGGAGGTAGACACTATATACAAGTACATGTTACTCTAGGAAAGTGAATGAAACATGGCTAAATGACAACGCTGGTTTGTCTAGACAGGTAAAACATTTTGGTGGAACTGGAGGTGGATACTTTGGCACAAAGCAGAATTTGAAGATAATTTGTCCATGATTTCTGACCATAATTTTTAGACTAATTTGAAGCATTTTTATTAATAATAATCTAATTAATTTCAAAAGTGCTAAATTTAAATGTTTTGGCATGAGAGAAAGAATAGGCTAACAAGAAGGCATGTCTTAAGCTGGTACCCACCTTTAAAATTGATTGTGTATAAAGGATAATTTCCTGGTCTGTCACCCTATTTAAACAGGCTTGCAGTCAGCATTCCAGCTTTACCAGTTGTAGGAGACAAGAAAAAGAATTTCTGTGTAGGATACTTTGTGTGATTTGCACTCTAGGGATAAAAGAGGTGAAGAGTATTTTAGAACAATGATATCCACTGTTTCTATGGGAAGACTTAAACTCTAACCTACATTTCAATTCCATCTGGAAAGGAATAACTAACATTATTATTACTTTTTAAAAGGAGCTACTTTGATAAGTTGTAAGACTTCTCTGCCTTTTTCATTAAAAAAATAAACTGTAATCATTGGTTTCAATGAAGTTCTAGTTTTAGCAGACAAAGCTTTGCATATGTCATGTAGGACTTTCACTTAGAGATGCCAGAGTGTTTATTTTAGTGTACATCTTCCAGGTACTTGCAACTTGAATTAAGGTGCTCAGATTTTGCTTGGACCCTGCTGTCATTAAAGTGAATGAAATTTGTGCTTGTTTCATTTTAGGTTAGCCTTTGAAACTTAGTTCTGATAGTCATGGTTTCTAATAAATAAGAAAAGTGGGGAAGCCGGAAGTAGCCATGCTATCCAATCTATCACCAGACTAATCAGAGGAAAAGGAAGTTGTATCCCTCTTAATGATGAAGTTAGGCAGAGAGGCTAACATGACAGGGTCCAAGGATTTCAGCAATATTTCCCATAAGCCTAAGATATGAAATTAAGTGAATCCATTTTGACACTGGCCCTGATAATAAAAGTATCAATAATATCTTAAAGAAAAAAAAAACCACCCTGTGAGCCTACATAGAAAGTTTTTATGTAGAAGAGATTTAGATGTTGGTTAAGAACCCAGGAACCCAGAAATTTTAATATTGAAGATGCCTGTACAAAACTCTTTAGACCTTTAAAGGAATTTTTGTTCTTTTATTGAATGTTATTGTCTGTGTCCTTCTTGTCTTCCTCAAATCATAGAAGTTTCTCCCTTGGCTAACTTCCTTGTCCCTTTATTTACACCCACAGCTATCATAACCCAAAGGTTGAGGAACAGGGTTAGGGGCGTGAGAAGAACAGAGATCTGTCCTCTGGGTGAGATTGTCCGGGAAAGGGCGGCATTGATGCCGTGAGTACCTAGGCCCCAAAACCCAGGGACACTGGTAAATTGATCATGCCTGGAGAGATTCCATTTTCTCCAGCAAAATGTGAGGTAGGGTTGATACCAGATCTGGGAGCAAAGGTGCAGAGGCACATGGTGACATTGAAGCAGACACCCGAGAGCCAGCACTGGGACAGCCAGAGATAGGCTGACAACCACAAAGGTGAACTTAGGCCTAAGGGAAAATTCCAAGGGGGAAGTTTGGGATGAAGAGCTGACCAAAATTAGGGACGCAGAGGCAGATTTCAAAAATGAAGATTTAGTTGCTGAAAGGATCCACTTGAGGGAAGATCAAAATAATCAAGCTGAAGGAAGAGACAAAAAAGATTTTATCTAAAATGATGTCCTTTACCGGCGTTTCTTCCCCTTGCTGAGACATGGTTCCTTTTATTAATTGCCTTTTGGAATACGTGAATGGTAGCTCTTCCAGGAACTTCACAGTATTGCCTCCTAAATGCTTAGTGAAAAGTAAAGAGCAGTATCACATTTTAATACAGGCTGTGTCACCTAATATATTGTAGAAGAAAAGGAAAGAAAATTTCCTTAAAAATAAATAACTTTCCTTAAAAATATTTATTTTTATGTACTTAAAAATAAAAGCCAAGTGCTCATGTGTATTATCTCATTTAACCCTCACAATTTTGGCATGCGACAGATACTTTTATCCCCATTTTACAGATGAGAAAGATAAGACTTTGAGAGATTATATAAAATCACTCAACTTAGTTCTCTCTGTTGTCCAAATACTTATGTTCAAAGTTTTATGTGCCATAATATTTTTACCATTCTTTTTTTTTTTTTTTTTTGAGTTAGAGTCTCACTCTGTCACCCAGACTGGAGTGCGGTGGCACACTCATGGCCACCCCAGCGTCGACCTGCTGGACTCTGGCGATCCTTCCGCCTCAGCCTTCCCAGTAGCCAGAACTACAGGTGTGCGCTACCATGTTCAGCTAATTTTTGATTTATTGTAAAGACGAGGTCTCACCAAGTTGCCCGGGCTGGTCTCAAACCCGCAGGCTTAGGCAATCCACTCACCTTGGCCTCCCAAACTGCTGGGATTACAGGCTGAGCCATCAAGCCCGGCCTATTTTTACCATTCTTTACCTATTTTTTTTGAGTGTTGGGGCGTGGTCACTCTGTCACCCAGACTGTAGGGTTGTGGCACTGTCACGGCTCACTGTAGCCTCGATCTCCTAATGTCAGGTGATCCTTCAGCCTTAGTTTCTGGGGTACAGGGACATGTCACCACATCCAGCTAATTTTTTTAAAAAAATTTTTGTAGAGATGAGGCCTCACTATGTAGCCTAGGTTGGTGTCAAATCCTGGGCTCAAGCAATCCTCCTACCTCAGTTTCTCAATATGCTGGGATTACAGGCGTGAGCCAACATGCCCAGACCATTCTTTACCTTATAATTAAAAGTTGAAATTCTGTAAGACAGTATCACATCATATGAGGAATACCTGTATATAATTGATTATGTAAGTTGCTTGTTCAGGTCAGAAAGAAAATATGTTGTAGGACCCAGATGCTGAATGTTAACCCGACAGTGGCGTCCATGAGGATCTAGGTCCCCACTCTTCACGGGAAGGAAGCCAGTGTCCTGAATGAGGAACAAATGTACGTGATTATGAATAGTTTACAATTCTGTTAACCAACTTCTGGAACCAGCTCATGGAATCCTATCAAATAAATTCAGGAGAGATAAGTATACATCAAAATATTTGTTAATGGACATTTTGAAAAGAGAAACCTGTATTGTTTCTTTTTCTTTGCCTGGTGAAGTGGAAGGAGAGGGAGAAAAAAGATGTGCTTGTAGATGGAGTATTTCAACATTGCAAATAGGCTCAGGAAATAGTTTGATAAATTCGTAGATGAGGGATGTATAACCAGTATTTCTGTAAGAAGTTAGGGTCATAGTGGTTAATAATTTTTGATAAAAATGGTGTTTTAAAAGTAGCTACTACATTTTATGTAGAATTATTACCTGATGCTGTTTTTAGGAAAAATTGGATAATTGTTTTGACTCATATTGATATTTACCATACTTTTCGTGATTGTAATATGGATTTCCTTTTGAGCATCGCTCTATAGGCAGTATCCATAAGTTTTCCCTTTTACCATGCTTTCTGACTTATGGATCTAACATTGACATAAAAGCAGGTAATCTAAATATACATGAAGTGGAACTCTATTCTTGGATGGGGTAAGTTTCTCCTCCCGGTTTCTTATTACTCACTCATGGAACGTGGCTACACTTAGTGCTGACAGCCTCCAATGATCTTAACATGTGTGAAGTGTGTGATATGAGAGCTCAAATATTTTTGAGTAAAGTCTGTATAAAATAGTAATTTGATATAAAGAAATTTAATTATAGTATTTAATTTTAATGAGAACAGATGAGCGACATTTTATATATATAATATTATAATTATATTTTATATATATATGTATGTATATATACACTTTTTGGGGGGCAATAGCTGTGTCACCCAGGCTAGAGTACAGTGGTGAGATCACAGCTCACAGCAGCCTCTACCTCCTGACTTCAAGTGATCCTTCTGCTTCGGTCTCCTGAGTAGCTGGGACTTCAGGCACACACCAACACGCCGGGCTAATTTATTTATTTTTTTGTAGAGATGAGGTCTCAGTATGTTGCTTAGGCTGGTTTTGAACTCCTGGGCTCAAGCAATCTTCCTGCTTCAGCCTCCTGAGTACCTGGGACTACAGGCACATACCACCATGCTCAGCTAATTATTTTTATTTTATTTCGTAGAGATGGAGTCTGCCTATGTTGCCCAGGCTAGTCTCAAACTCTTGACCTCAAGTGATCCTCCTGTCTTGGCCTCCCAACTAGCTGGGACTATAGGTGTGCCACCATGCCCAGCCAACATTTAATATTTTTAAACTTATAATGATAATTAGACATGTCATTCATGGTATCTGCCATATGCTCAGACCTTTCTAAATGAATCCTCATTCATAAACACTGCTTGTAGAACAGCCCTATGTAGCCTCATTTTATTCTACTCACCATCCCCCTATCTACTGCACCATAGCTGATTGGACCAAGTTTAGTGACCTAGTCCAAGGGCAGCGAATTCATGAACTTTTAGTAATCTGGGATTTGGCATAGCACCAAATGACAATCTAGTTGTCAGATTCCCTCTTGAGAGTTTAAATTGGGAACAATGGACAGAATTAAGAGTATTATAGTCAGTAATCAATTCTAACGATTAGAAGGGGTGAGCCAAAAAGTAAAGCCAGTCATGAGGGGGATAGTGAGTCTATTCTGTAAATGTTATGGGAAACTAAAGTTAGAAGGAAGCTGTGCTGGAAAGCATGTAATAGGAAGCAAAATTGGACGTATACAAAAAGGAGTATAAATACTAAAATATGATTTACTTAAGATAGGTGAATGATAATAGCAACAATAATAGCTGATATTGCCAAGTGCTTGCTAAATACTGGCACTATACTAAGCATTTTACATCATTTGTTTCATTTGATTTTTTTTTCAGCAATCTCTTGAAGAAAGTACTAAGAATCCGAGTCACCAAGATGAGGAAACTGAGGCATAGAGAAGGATGATAACATATCTGAGTACACTCATTTCGTAGATGGGTAGTTAGGACTGTGTTCTCAGTAGTTTAACTTCAGAGCCTTCATTCTTGAACAATGATGTTGTGGAGCAGTGGCTTTCAAAAGGTAGACCTTGGGGCCAGGTGTGGTGGCTCATGACTGTAATCCCAGCACTCTGGGAAGCAGAGGCAGAAGGATTGCTTGAACCCAGGAGTTCGAGACCAGCTTGGGCAAAATAGTGAGACCTCGTGTGTATGAAAAATTTACAAATTAACCAGGCGTAGTGGCGCACTCCAAGAGTTGTAGCTACTAGAGTGGCTGAGGAGGAAGGATGGCCTGAGCCCAGGTGGTCAAGGCTTTGGTGAGCCTTGATCTTGCCACTACACTCCAGCCTGGGGGACAGAGTGAGATCCTGACTGAAAAAAATAAAAAAAGGTGACCTTGGACCAGCAGCAATAGCATCAACTGGGAACTTAGTGTAAATGCAAATTATCAGGCTTTCCTTAAGAAACTCTTTGGAGGGGGCCCAAAAATCTGTGTTTTAACAGCCTTCCTGGTTTTCTCTTAAGTTTGAGAGCCTCTGAGGTAGAGCAAAGATCAGTCTCCTGCTGTTCTGGTTCTTCTCATCCTTATGTGGCCCATTGTAAAAAGCTCCTCCTCTTCCTGTGGTCTGGATTGTTCAACAACTCCTGGGGTCCTCTGTATGGGTATCCTTAAAACTACCCTCAGGTATTTGAGGTAGCTTTGGCTATGTTTGTTACTTGCAATTAAAAGGCATAATTAAAACAAAACTTTGGACAACTGGTATGTGTGCACTTTAATGAGGCTCATTAAACCAGAGCAAGATTCTGTTTTTGGAAACATGATAGACTAGGATACTCAGAGAAATCCTGCCACTAAGAACAGCTAAAAAAAAAAAATCTGGGATGAACACCTATATAATCCTAAAAGCATCCAAAAGGTCAAAAAATAATAGGGAATCATCTGGCCAAAATTTCGGAAGAAAATGAGAACTCAGAGAGGTTAGTGGAACACTGAAGCCACTTCTGCTTGAACCTGGCCAACCCATGGTAGAGTGTCTAAGGGAGGACATTCTCTCTGCATAAAGCTGGGTCCCAAGGGCTACACCTTCACAATAAGGGTGAACCAGAAGAAGATACTCCCTGCCTCCCCCCCCTTCGGGGACTGCAAAGGAGTCACTTTAGTGCTGAACAGAAGTTGGTCCCAAAACCAAGTTAAATGAAATAAAGAAATATTTGAGAAGTTGTATCCAAACATTGGTGTTTTCAAGGATTTACTGCTTAAACAGACCTCACCTAGGTGGTTTAAACAAAGATGATAGGTGTGGATTTAGTTTAATGTCATCTTGAACTAGTAGTGCTCTTGCATGTGTCTGATAGAAGCAAATGCAAATCCTAGGCCTCCAAGAACACCCACAAATAGTTCCATAAGCAAATGGCAGTTAAATTTAACCAAGTACACAGGGCATCTAGGAACCAAAGATAAGAGCCAGCAGAAATAAACAACCACTAAAACAGAGCCACAAAACTTAAGGTTTTGTAATTGTCAGACAGAAGATGAAAAAAATCTTGTCTTTAAAGAAATAAGACAAACTTGAAAATATTTTAAGGGAATAGGAGACTAAAATTCTAGAAAATTTGAGGAAAAAAATTTAGAGAAGTCATAAAAAATAAAATAAATTAAACCAAGGGATTGATAACAAAGGATTAATGCATACTAGAGGTAGTATTGTCTACTCTGTATAACCTTGTTTATTTTTTGATAAGAGTAGAATTTGAAAGATCTATTTTATGCAGTTAGCTTTAGATTTAAATTTACTTGAAATTAATGCATAAAAGATAGACTTGAATTAATATTTAAAATTATAAATTGTCAATATATAAAGGAAATTTAAAATACATTAGACTTAAGTTTGCATTTCACCTTCTGTATCCAGCTGAGATAGATATTATAATGGTACGTGAACTCTCCAAAAAAATTAAAGAAGGCCTAATATTGGTCTCAATTATCTGAATATATCATGAACATTTGTAGATTTCAGTTAAATGAATATTTCAGTTAAACGGTATCAGTTTTCCATTTTACTTATCAGCTTTAATTAAAGTATTTCAAGATTATTAGTAACTTGGGAAGAAATGCAAAGATAAGACAATAGTGACAATTTTACAAGTATAGAATTGGAAAGTTTCTGGGCTCCACTAGCACGCAACTGAGCCAAGAGTAACACGATGTGTGTCTCCCAAAGAATAATTTCAATTTTGAGGATTGGTAAAACTTATAATTGAGGCTTAGTGTGCGGAAAGATAGAACCACTGTGTTCTAACTGTGAATAGAGGTATCTGCAAATGTTGGCTATGTAATATCTAATTCATCCCTAGAGATGCTAATTATTCTTTAAGAATGTGGTAATGAGGTGAAACATACTGTTTGCCAGCAGGCATAATAGATCATATTTCATATCACTCATTTACATCAAGGCATTAATTTTCATTACAAGATAAAGTCTGTGATAGAAACAGAGGCAAACTATGGGGAAAGTAAAGTTTAGCAAGTACAGGCAATACGCCACACAATAGTTGGCTCTTGAAATGCTGATCTCATTTACTTGCAACCAGACTTGTTGAAAGATGGCTATCAGAAGAAAAACAAAAATCCCCTCTGTGGTGCAATATTAATGTTAATAGCCCTTAGCAAGGAAAAAACATAAAGTTCAGGTTAAATGCCATAAAGGATAATTCCTTTGAATGCAGTATGAAGCCAGAGAGGGAAAATATAGTTTCCACTTTTTGTATTATTATTATTCCTCAACATTAATTTATTGAACACTTATTTACTGACTCATCATGTCAAAATATTGAAGAAGACATAGACCTTGTCCAAAAAGCTTACAATTGGCATAACCAAGGGCTAAGGGTGACTCTCATAGGTGTAAGTTGGCCTCTTGCATTTAATAAGTGGTTTTCATGCTTTGATCTGCATTGTCTTTCTCTTCCTGTATCTGTTTTAGTAGTAGATTAGAAGATGGGCTGAAAAAGTAAGAGATTTTAGAGGAAATGGCTGATTTGTTTGACAGAAAGAATGCAGAAATGAGTGGGAGAAAGTGGTTTAACCCATTTTCATGACCTCTGGGAAGAGAAAAAGCAGAAACATAGGTAGGTGAACCCTGAGATTCAGTGCTCAAGAGAGGGATAAAATCATAGAGTGCACATCCTGATGCTGCATCTGCCACTTGAATGAATGAATAAACAAGTCCACAACCTGCGATCCCAGCACTTCAGGAAGCTGAGGCGAGTGGATTGCCTGAGCCCGCAGGTTTGAGACCAGCCCGGGCAACTTGGCAAGACCTCATCTCTGCAATAAATGAAAAAATTAGTGGGGCTTGGTAGCACACACCTGTAGTTCCGGCTACTTGGAAGACTGAGGCGGAAGGATCGCTGGAGCCCAGCAGGTGGATGCTGCGGTGACTGTAAGAGTGCCACTGCACTCCAGCCTGGGTGACAGAGTGAGACTCCCACTTAAAAAAAAAAAGTCCACATAAGGAGTTGGTTCTACATGTTGATTTAAAAGTTAGTTAATCTAAAGTTTTAGGAAATTAGGGCAAGTTGGTCACTATTAGTTCATTTTGCATTGCTCTAAAAGAATACCTAAGACTGAGTAATTTAGAAAAAAAAGAGGTTTATTTGGCTCATGGTTCTGCATAACATCTGCCTGGCTTCTGATGGTACCTCAGTAAGCTTTTACTAGGGGTAGAAGGCAAGGAGAAATGACATGTCACATGGCAAGAGTGGAAGCAAGAGAGAGAAATGGGGGAGGTCCTAAACTCTTTTTAACAACCAGCTCTCATCTGAACTCTTCAAAGCAGAGAGGGAATTGAGCTATTCATGAGGAATTCACCCCTATGGTCCAAACACTAGGCCCTACCTCCAACATACTGATCATATTTCAACATGAGATTTGGAGGGGACAACATCCAAACTATATCAGTCACATACTTTCAAGGTGAAAATCGTCAGTGAAGAAACTTAGGCTCTGGAATCAGAAAGACATTAATTCAAGTTTTATATCTGCTATTCACTCACATTTTGACCTTGAGCAAAATATTTAATTTCATTAAGCTTCTCATAGAAAAGATGTAAAGAGGTATAATTTGCAAAATACTGGGCACATAGCAGTATAAAACCCTAAAAGGAATATAAAAATATGTTTTTCTATGTTATGTGACAATTGTATGAATTAGTATAGCTTTAAATATTCAACCTGAGGTTAATTTCATATAATTCCTCTTTTGGTATAATGGTAACTAAGAATACCTTTTCCAAATACCTTTGGAATAAGGAGATTTTTAATGTTAAATTTTAAGACTTTATAATATATATTTGGGCTAAAGGATAGCCTAAGTGAGAAATATTTAGCCTAAAATATAAGAAGAAAAATGCAGGGTAGAGAAGAAGAGTATAGGTTATTAAAAATATGTATGGGCTATATTAGTTAGCTTTTGCTGTGTAACAAATATATCTCAAAACTTAGTGGCTTGATTTCATATGGCTTATGGTTCTGTTGGTCAGAAATTTCAGCTGGGCTCAGCTGGAAGTTCTAGTCTGGCCTGGTCTCACTGATGCCTCTGTGACAAGCTGCTGAGTCAGGCAGGTCTTGGCTCCAGGATGACTTCAGCTTGGAGGTTTACTCTGCTCCTTGTGGGCTCCCATCATCCAGAATGCTGACTTAGGCATTTTATATTGTGGCTGGTAGGGTTTCAAGAGAGCAAGGGAAAGTGTATAAATCTTCCTAAGGTTCATTCTTGGCACTGGCATATCATCACTTCCACTGTATGCTGTTGGCCAAAGCAAGTAACAAGACCAGTTCAGATTCAAAGGGAGGGGAAGATAGACTCTGCCTCTTGGTGAGAGGCAAAGTCACATTTCAGAGGGCATATGTATAGGTAGTTGAGTTGTGACAATTTTTGCAATCTTATATAGCAGAAAATAAGTTCTGGTAGATTTTATAGTGAGGGGAATGAGAAGTGTGGAGGACTCAAAGAAGGATTAGGAAGTTGGAGTGGTGAGGTCATTCCAGGAAGTGAGATGAACACAAATCACCAATGTCACTAATATATCAAATGGCACATCTGGTTTGAGGAATAACAAATAATCTGGAGTGATTAAAGAATAAGATAAGCAGGGTAACTGGAGTTGGGGCCATAGATGTGGACAAGAACTAAATTATTAAGGGCTTTATATATATAGCAGACTGAAGACTTTCAATTTAATCCTGTGATAAGGAGCTATCCAGTGGTTTACACAGCCATCCAGCGGTCAGGAAGTGATTAGACTAGACTGGACCTTTAAAAGCAAACTCTCAAAACTGGAGGAAAGCCTAAGAGGTAGCGAACACAGTGAGTAAGCAACCACTGAGATATTTAGGTGATAGTGGAAATGGAGAGAAGAGAAGAGATTCACGAAGTTCTGCATATTCGGTAGTGATAGGAACCATTGACGACTGGATATGGGCAATGAAGGAGTATCAAGATGACTCCAGGGTTTTTAGTTTGGGCCAGTGAGTATCTAGATAGTCACATGCTAATCAATTTTGGGAATTCAGAAGGAGAAATATAGTTTTGGAGGTGTGGAGTAGAGAATAAGTTTGGTATTGGACATTGCAGTGCTCACTATTGATTACCTATACAACATTCATTTCTTACTTTATCTATTAAAAGATTACTGCCATGGTCTGTCTTTGCAATTATAGCAGAATACTACAGACTGGATAATTTATAAATAACATAAATTTATTTTCGCATAGTTCTGAAGACTGGGAAGTCCAAGGTCAAGGGGCTGGTATCTGATAAGGGCCTTCTTGCTGTGTCTTCACATGGAAGAGCAAAACAGTGAACCCATTCCCACAAGCCCTTTTTATAGTGGCATCAATTCATTCATGAAGGCTCTGCTCTCATGACCTAAATACCTCTCAAAGGACCCATCTCCCACCACCATTGCATTGGAGATTAAGTTTCCAACACATGAATTTTGGGGGACACATTCAGAGCATATCAGAGACCCTCATTTATATTCTAAGGGTAGACCACAGCTAGTCTGAGCCAGCAGTTCTCAACTGGGAGTGATTTTGCCCATCAGGAAACACTTGCCAATGGCTGAAGACATTTTAGGTTGTCACAAGTGGGGAATGCTACTGGCATGTAGTGTGTAGAGGCCAGGGATGCTGCTAAACATTCTGCTATGCATTGGATTGCCTCTTATAACAAAGAATTATCTGATCCTAAATGTCAATACTTCCAAGTATTGAGTAGTAAACCTCAATACTTGGAAGTATTGACATTTAGGATTAGATAATTCTTCGATAATTCATTGAGAAACCCTGGTCTAAGTTAACTATGATAATTTCATTCCATTTGCCAATGACTGGCTTAGGAATGGGCACGGATCTAATTTCATGGGACTTTTATAAAGTGTTGTCTTAAAGGCAGTGATACACTTCCTTTAAGATGATGATGTTATATTTGAATATGACATATAGAACTGTTGCATCTATCTTGCCATCAACTTGAGGATGAAGCAGATGTATAGAGAAGGGCAGAAGCAAGAAAAATGCAGAGAAAGGATCTAGAGCTTTGATGTACATCTGAACAGTGCCTATAGCCTGCTCTACTTCTTGTTATATGGGTACTGTAAATTTATGATCTAAGAGAGAATGGGTAGAATTTTCCTATTATTTGTAACCAAAGTATCCTAACTGATACTGCCATGTTGAATTACTTGTGGATGATTCAAAATGGTAGTGTTAAGTAATGAACATGCTGTGCTAGAGCTTAGCAAAAAGGCTAAGACTGGAGTTAGAGCTATGAAAAATTTCATAGAGATGATAGACACAGTTATGGAAAATACAGTAAAAGTAGAATCTTAAAATACAGTTCTTAAGTTGTATGAGGAGAAGAAGATATAGTGGAAGATTTGTTGAAAGGAGTCAGAAAAACTAAGCATGGAGTCTACTGAGCTATATGATGCGATAGAGGCAAATTGCTGTCTACCAAAAAGTTGTGCTGTTTGTTCCAACCTATAGAATAATCACTGGGATGCAGATGCTCAACCAAGCTACATTTCCCAGTTCACTCTAACTTCAAGAAAGTCAAATGGAAAAGAATTTGATATTTAAAGTTTTGGGGGAGTTTTGAGCATATCTCGTAAGCAGAAGGGAAAATAAGGCTCTATAGTGGAACAAGAGCATTAACACAGTGAAAGATGTGATTGATGGATAGCTTTGGAAGAAATGTGAAGGGCTGCATTTGAATTCACTTAAGGAGGGTATATCTTTGGAAAGTAGAAGCAACACTGGCATAGGAGGGAAGGTTGGAAGAATGGATACAATATAAATGAAGAAGATGACAGTTGAGGGAATTCATGACTGAAGTGTTTTTTTTGTTTTGTCAGTTATCTGCTAAGAATGAGGGAGTCTTCGTGTTTTGTGTGAGTGATAAAGGTTTGGAATAATGACTTTTAGGCAGTGGAAAGGGGAGCAGAGGAGAGATAAATGGACTGCTGAGCAGTTGGAGTTGAAGCTCATAAATCTGTGATGGATCCAATTAGCATTTTTATGTGATTCCCCCTGGCAATGCTCAGTGACTGTTGAGAGAAAATAGTTTTGTTAATCCAAGCTTGGAGTTTGGAAGGAAGAGTGGAATAGAAGGTAAACTGGCAAAATAATAATTGAAAACACTGGTAAGAATGTTACTGAAATTATTTGACCATCACATTGTCAGTAGAAATACATTCATAAGAATTCAGAAACTTAGGGTATTGAAGAAAATATTAGGAATTATGAATGGTTAAAAAGGATCTTTGGCCACCAATTAATTTTCTTGGTGGAGGGTAGGGCTTGAACACATATTTATTTATTTATTTATTTATTTATTTATTTATTTTTGAGTTGGAGTCTCACTCTGTCGCCCAGACTGGAGTGCAGTGGCCGCTCCCGGCCACCGCAGCCTCGACCTGCTGGGCTCCGGCGATCCTTCCGCCTCAGCCTTCCAAGTAGCCGGAATTACAGACATGCACTACCACGCCCAGCTGATTTTTTGATTTATTGTAGAGATGAGATCTCGCTGCCCAGGTGGGTCTCGAACCCGCAGGCTCAGGCAATCCACTCACATCAGCCTCCCAAAGGCGCGGGATTACAGGCTGAGCCATAGAGCCCGGCTTTGAACACATATTTAAAATGAGCCTGGGCAGCGAGACCTCATCTCTACAATAAATCAAAAAATCAGCCGGGCGTGGTAGCGCATGACTGTAATTCCGGCTACTCAGAAGGCTGAGGCGGAAGGATCGCCGGAGCCCAGCAGGTTGAGGCTGCGGTGGCCGGGAGCGGCCACTGCATTCCAGTCTGGGTGACCGATTGAGACTCCAACTCAGAAAAATAAATAAATAAACAAAAAAATAAAATGAGGATTGTTTGGGTACGGACGGACCGGGTGAGGGTGAAGAGGCGAGGTGAGATGTGCAGCACCACCAGGGCTGGCAAGCCGGAGGTACACGCTGGCAGTCCAGAGATCCGAGTAAATTGCAAAGAATTGCGACACACAAAAAGGTTAAGAAAGAAACATTTATTTAAAAGTAAATTAGAGAGAGAAAGAGAAGGAAGAAAGAAGATTCACCTCCCCAAGGTGGGGGAGAGGGACCAAAGCCAGGAAGCATGGCAACAGCCATGGTCAAAGAACACATGGCCACACCAGACTCTAGCAAGGCAATGGCCGCTGGTTGCTTGTGGTTGAGTCCTTTTAACCATTCCCCTTGATGGGGGAAGATCATTAAGGTGATTAGGGGGTGGTCTGCTTCCACATCATCACAAAGGCGCAGGCGAGTGCAGGTACTGATGATGTCAGGTGATGGACAGCAGGCAGATGGGTGGGTTAGTCACATGATTGCTGCCATGGTGGGGCTTCTTTGTGTCACGTATTTTAACCCTGTGTGTGGGGGGTTCCTGCAAAGAGACTTATTAGACATTTGCAATTCACGAATTCCTTGACCAGAGGTGGGGTGGTCATTTGGGTTGTCCTGATCTTGTATCTGAAGGAGATTTGTCTAGGGGGGATGGGATAGGCTGCTGCTTGTTCTGTAGTAGAATGTCTGAATGCCTGCTAATAGTTACACTGAGGCAAAAAGACTAAAGAATAAGCTAAGTTTCTTCTAGGTTTCTATAGGTACTTTTCAAGGATAATGTGGGATAAAGTGTAATTGACAGCATTAGGTCATTTCTTGGATATATTCTTTCACATATTCATAGCATTTTGAAATAGAAAAAGAATTACCAAAATTCATCCATTCTGTAGATACAGAATCTGAGGGCAGATGCTAAGGGCAGGGCAGATGCTCAAGGCTGGGTAGCTTTTTAGTGACTAAACAGAGATTATCATGAGGATATTTTTGTTCTCAGCTGAATGTGTTCTTCTTCAAGCAGTACAGTACTTGATGATGTAAAAGACAGACACTGGACAAACGCTTCAAGAAATGAACAAGAAAAGGAATAAGTGAGCTGGTTGTGGTGGCATGTGTCTGTAGTCTCACTTGGGAGGCTGAGGCAGGAGGATCGCTTGATTCCAGGAGTTTGAGGCTGTAGTGAGCTATGATCATGTCTGTGAATAGCCACTGCACTCCAGTTTGGGGAACGTAGTGAGACTTCATCTCTTAAAAAAAAAAAAAAAGAAATGAGTGAACCTCTTCAATTAAACAAAAATTATAAATGTCTCAGTTGAACTAGGAATTATTTTGAAAACATTTTTCTATCTACCTTATTGTGTAAGTTCTAGAAAGTTGGTCATGTCTAGATAGACTGGCTCCTGTGATTTAGGAGGGACATACTTTGCAGAGAATCTGGATGAAAGCCAGGTGAGGCAGTTGTTTGGGAGTCAAGTAACAGGGTGATAAAAAGTCACTGGAGGGAAACAAAAGGGGATTTGATGTAACTAATTGATTGTGAATGCAGCCTGAAGCATGAGGATGGGGGTGGGGGTGGGGAGACCTTCACAGTCCACTGGCTAAGTACGTGCTTTTTAATCAAGAGGTTAGCGTTCATGTGAGTCCTGTTTCTCTTTTGAAAGGGGCTTATTCATTGGGGGGAATTATTGGGAACATGTGTTTATTGGGCTGAGATGGTGAAAGCTTTAACATTGTTGAAAGAGGTCAGCCGTGTTACTCAACCTCTGCTGCACCCTAGGGTAATTGACAGAGCTGCTAATAGGAGAAGGCTGCATAGAGTTGTGTTTTCTCCCCTTCAGATTTTACTGACTGTTCTGTATGTTGAAATGTAAAGCTATGAAGTCTGAGTTTGTTTTAATATGTGACTCAAATCACGGCTCAGAGCTTGTGGTTTATTAGGTGATAAGACATTAGTATTCCCTGTTTATATTTATTGTTAGGTATAGCTTATTATTTCTATATTTAAATTCTTTGTAAGCTCATTCCAATTTTCTTATCAGAGATTTTTATAAACCTTTAATTGTCTCTCCTGTGCATGAAATAATTGGAGAGCGCAGATGTCTTTCTGCATTTTAATTAGATAGCTTGCTTTTAGAGACCATAAGCTTTCTACACTCCTGGGATGGAATGTTAGTTGCTGTCATTGAATTTTCCCACTCCTGGGCAAGTGAGGCCCATGCCCTTCAGGTGGTGATAACTTTCAGTACCAACAATAATTGTGTAGGATTTTGTGCGTATGTGTGTGTTCAGTCTTAATTCAACGAAAATAGTCTTGCTGTAATGTGGAGTAAATATGAATCTCTTTTTCTAGAAATTACATTCTCATGACTTCCTTTTCTGTATGAGGAAAATCTCCCTAGGGATGAAGCTTGATTCATTTTAGGTTCTGCTTGAGATAACTTGTTTTGAAAGCTTGGTAAAATAAATAGGGTCATTTATTTTACCAAGCTTTCAAATAGGGTGAGAGTGGGAAAAAAATATATGCTTTTAGCATCCACAGGTGCTCCATTTATTCTAGGATAACAGAAAACATGATTACATAAAAATGCATAGCATGAATGGCATGTATGTTGTCCTATAAGTGGTTGCCTATTTAGGATGTCTGCATTTCTGTTGTCTCCTTCCTGGTGGAATACTCACTTTTATATGCCATTGCAGACTTTTTTCTTGTAATTGATCCTTTCATTTGATGAATTCCGTTTTGTATTTTTATATTTTTAAGAATAGGGTCTGCATTGCCTTTGAAAATATGGCTTGGTCGTAGCCAATTAAACCATAAGTACGAGAGAGTGCTGTCAATACAGCATGTATGACTTTTTCAAATCACTGTTCAAGTGTACAAGTGAAGTCTGTAGATCCATACAGGAAATATGTAGTATTGTAGTCTTATTTTGTGTAATTTTCAGTACTCAGGAGCTGCTACAAGTCCAGTGTCCTGTCCTATTCTTCATTTAAAATTTTTCCCATTTGCTAGTAATGCAGTTCTTTTTTGTTTTTGTCCCGCGAGTTGGAGAGCTGGGTCTCCAAAAGGATGTTACAGTTCTCCGAGCTGCACTGCCAGCCCGGGATTCACGCTGTGGCCGAGGACGCAGTGGTCCTCGAGAACTTGGGGATGCCAGCAGCTGCAGAGACCCCCAAGAAATGTTACAGCTCTTTAGTTTGGGGGCCGGTGAGCTGAGCCCGGAGAAGTGTTTACAGCTCTGCTGGTTCCCCCGGCCGGTGAGCCAGCTCCCAAGAAATGCTTTACATCCCCGTGGGCTCGGGCCAGCAAGCCAACCAGGTCCTCGGGAATGCTTACAGTCTGCCGGTTCGGCGGGGCCGGCAAGCCAGACCTCGGAGAAGTGTTACTGTGCCATGGGCTCGGTGGGCTGGCAAGCCAGTCCCCCAAGAGTGCTGCAGCCCCAGCCCCCTTGGTTCAGCGGGCCTGCAAACCAGACCTCCGAGAAGCGTTAACCGCTCCGCCGGTTAGGTGGGCCAGTAAGCCAGGCGCCCCCAGAAGTGTTGAAGCTTTCTTCAGCTCGGAGAGTCCTGCTTTTCCAGCTCTTCCAGTCCGGCGTGTGCAACTCTTCTAGTTCAGCAGTTCTGGGTTCTTGTCTCGCGCCCGGGAAGAATAAGGGACGCGGACTGGAGAGTGAGTAAGTAGGAATTCATTAGAAGATAGGAAAGCCCCCCAGGAGCACGGGGAGTCCCGAAAGAAGGCCACAGGCCAGAGGCCAAAAGCAGGGATTTATGTAGTCCTAGGAGTGTACTGATTGGGTGGCAGTAGCACCAATCAGAGAGAGGCACTAAGGTGTGGGATAGAAATGCGCCAATTGGGAGGGGGTTGGAAAGGGCCAATCAAGAGGAAGCGTGCAAAAGGGGCAGTCCATGGACCTGGAAGTGGGTGTGCTCACACCAGTCTGTGGGGCTTGCTGTGGAAGTTTTTACTGGGGACCTATTCTCATCGATTTGCCTGTCTGGTATCTTCCTTTCTCCTCTCTCACTAGTTGTGTGATAGATAAAGACAGAGAAAGGAGGAAGTGAAGACAAGAGTATAGATGGTTTCTTACTGTCTCCTCTCCGTCTTCCCTATTCAAAGACATCAATGGAGAACATTTCTTCTTCTGATACCTTTATAAGGCATTTACTGGTCACATTCAAAGTGTACTCCCTGTATTCTTCTTCTTTTTTTTGGGGGGGGGAGTCACAGTCTCACTCTGTCACCCTGGCTGGAGTACAGTGGCAGCCTCGACCTGCTGGGCTCAGGTGATCCTTCCGCCTCATCCTTACAAGTAGCTGGAACCACAGGCACGTGCCACCATGCCGGGCTAATTTTTTGATTTGTTGTAGAGACTATGTCTTGCCAAGTTGCCCAGGCTGGTCTCGAACCCCTGGATACAGGCAATCTTCTCATCTCCACCTCCCAAGTGCTGGGATTACAGGCGTGAGCCACCATGCCTGGCTCAATCTCCATAATCTTACAGTCATGTTAAAAGGGACCTACAATTTTAGATGTTTTGCACAACGTTAAAGTGGGATTGTTGGAATCCTAGTATGCACAGTTGTAGTGCACTATGGTAGTTCTTTGCATATTATTTATGTTAGATTCTCCGTAACCCTCTGATTGGTTTTGATATGATCTTGATGATGAATTCTTGCCTCCACCCTGTCTTGAGGCTACTTGTCTTGGCCTTCCATGCCTTTCCAGGACTGGATGTATTGCGTGTTCAATAAGCTTTTCTTTGACCCGACATAACCGGGATAGGAGAGAGCATAACTTGATAGGGGTTATATCTGGCAGTGGCAGTTGGTGGACTGATCTGTTTGTCTAAAGTCCATGGAAAACAAATGTGCTAGAATTTCTTCCACCTATTTGAGGAACTTTCTCATTTCTGCAGGTTTCAGATCTTTCCCCCAGCATCAAGGTGAATCCTCAGAACCTTCACTACTTTCAAAGATAATTGACCCTAGGTGTTCACTTGTCATGATTTATGCTAGCAGCTCTTACTTGTTTTGCTCAGTGAGGGCAAGCTGTGGGTTTTGGTCATGGTCTACTAGTTCACAGAGGTGTGGGGATGTCCACAGAAACCCTCCATGTGTTTCTCCTTGAACTTCTCTCCCATTACCTCAGAAAATTGTGTCTTAGTTTCCCTATCATATTCCCTTCTGTTGAGTCCTTCCTTGTTGCTGGAAATTTAGTTAATTGGGTTCATTTTTCTTTCTCATCTTAACTATCTTTCTAGGTAGGAAAAAAATGAGTTGGACAGACTTGACGAACCTGTGACACATCGTGATGGTAGGGAGGCCTTATTCATCTGTGGAAGATTTCCACATTTTTCCCCTGGACAGTCCACTTATCCCCTCAGCCTGCTTCTTTAATTTATTTTATATTTTAAAAAGTTAATCAGGGTATAAATTACATGTGGTAAAATGTGCATATCTTAAGTGTATTATTTGGTGAATTTGAAATGTATATACCGTGTAACCCATAGGCAATCAAGATGAAGAACATATCCATTTCTGCAGTATGTTCCCTTTATGCCCCTTCACTGCCAATTCTTCCACCATGTAGACAACCATTGTTCTTATATCTGCCAGCATGGATTAGTTTTGCATATAAGTGGAGTTAAGGAGTGTGTACTCGTTTGTGTCTGACTTCTTTCACTCAGTACAGTGTTTTGCATATATCAATTCCCTTTTAATTGCTGAGTAATATTCAGTTGTATGAATATACCACAATGTGTTTATTCATCCTCCTGTGGATGAATATTTGGGTTGCTTCTGGTTTTGGGCTATTATGAACATTCTTGAACAAGTCCTTTTGGGGACATATTTTTAATTCTCTTGGATAAATATTCCTTGTAAGGGTTATGTATATGTATATGTATGTGTATATGTATATATATATCTATATCTATCAGGCTGCTTCTTTTAAAAAATAGAAGATATTAGTGGGGAACTCGGGAATTTTGTCCATTCACTTCTCTTCCTTACTGCTCTGGTATATGTAGGATGTGTTTTGGGAAGGCTGTGCACTTTCTAGAATTTTCACTTTCTCCCCTCTGGTGACCATTTCTTAAAAAGAAAATGGCATTAAGATTGTGCTTCCTCCTTAATTTGATTGCTATATTTTTCTTGGTCAGTTTTAATCTATTTTTGTTCATTTGTTAGTTATGGGAAGGAAGATTCTGTGATCTGGCTTCAAGCGGCTCATTTTTCCTGAAAGTCCAATTTATAGCAGAGAAAATGCAAAGATTCTTGATTAATTCAGAGGCCTTCTTCTCTCCCAGTTTTTATATGTATATTTGTCAAAGCCGTTATATGTTTTAAAACCAAATGTCGCTTTATTCTGCCATCTTGCCTCAGAACTACAATAATTCTGTTTTGAAGGCCAAACAGGAAAAGTTTTTCTTTGGTGTGACATATGTAATGTGATTCTATTTGTGGCTAATAGGAGACTGTCTTTAAAAATCAAACATGTTATTAATAGGAGCAAATCCTAGGGCAATTTAGAAAAATATTCATCTTCTTTGGTTGGATGTTTTAAACACATAGATAATTCTGCTCACTTAGGGGATTTTGAGTGATTCTGTTGTGAACTTATTCTACTTCAAAACATTGCCTATGAGATAGAGGTCTATCATGTAAATTAGGTGACCTAGTGCCTAATCTTGTCTCCATTTATCACTGTCATTGATAATTAGATGGAAGTCCTTAATCCGTAGAATGTTGCATATATATCTCAGAGAATCACTTACAGATTAACAAAAAGATGCCTGTAAGACATTGTGAAATATTTTAGAAGAATGCATTGTGATTTTATAACATCATGACCATGTTGTTATTTATCAGGCTCCGAGGAGGCCTCTTTTAGTTTCCAAATTGACAGCCCAAAAATCATTTTTCCTAACATGAGGTTTTCCATGGAATTGTAGAAAACAGTGTTTGGAACTTATATTTATACAATCCATATTCTTCCATGTTCTCTCTGCCTGCCTGTTACTTTGTGTTTAGCCTTATTTTTTTCCCATTAATGTTGATTACCCTTCTCTTCTGTCGTTTATTTCTTTGTAGGGGGCTCACGCTTTGCCCAGGGAGAAACAATTTTAATTTTGTTTTAGAATGAAAATGCATATAGGCAAAGGGAGGCTGGGGTTTGTATTAACTATGGTGTCTTGGCTTCGTTGCCTCATCTGGGGTTCTTTTGTGTCTTGGCTTTCTTTGACTTCCTTGGAAATCTGTTCTATGGCTCACACTGGTTCCAACAGTTGCAGTGTATCATTGTGTAAACCTTTGCTAGCTGCAAATATCCTCTTAAAAATGTATTTAACCACAGATTTCATTCTGAAAATTATTAATGTTAAAACTATTTGAAGAAGAACACATTTCCAGACACAAAGCCAACACGAAGCTTTTACGTAAATCAAATATGGCAGAACCAAATTAAAAACTATTGAATTTTTACTAGTTTCTAGGTTTGGGGCATACTAATGGCCTAATTTCCCAGTTGTGGTTAGTGTCATCATATCCCATACTATGTGTCACCCCAGTGGTGCATTTGCCAACATTGTGTAAGGAGCCTTTTTTTACTCCCCAGGCTTGTTAAAAATTAAATGTTGATGAAGGGTCATGCTTTTTTGACCTACCTCTGGTAACATGAGATAATTTTGCTTTTCAATATTTTCTCTTTATCTATTTTACTGTAATTTAATAAGTCAAAATATGTTTATGTGTGTATGAAGAGTTGCACTATGATATATGTGTATGTTTTTTTTAAATGAAAAATCAGCCTAAAAGGCAGATAGAAAATATCTTCTGGGGTAGCCTCTATATCAAGATTGAGAAGAATTAAGTTAGACTGAGTTTGATGGTGGCAGAGAATGCCCTTTATAAGCTGCTTTAAACTCCAGTTTGACTTGGTCTTTTACTGTGGCCTGAGACAGTAGGAATTAGCAGACTCATGCCACACTGAATTAGAGTCTAGAGAGATTGGCAGAAGCATACCCTGTGCCCGGGGATGCCAGTTGACCAAAGCCCGTGGCATGCTAACATTGCAAAATCTGCTGCCCTGTTGTCTGAGAACTCACGGGAAAGTGGATTGGGAAGGAAGTAACCAGTGTGGAAACAAGGAAGACAGAAAACCATAAAAATACCAAACACTTCTATTGTCATTTTTCAGCTCTCCTTGGCAAGTCCTTATTCTCTTTGTGGCTGAAATCCTGAGTTTGTTAGCAAATGCTGGAATATATTTCACCTATGCGTCTCAGGGCACAAAGAGCAAATGCTGGAGAAGAGAGAAGAAAGGAAACTAATATCTGTTGTGCTTATACATATATTTTTTCTTTTGATTCTATGAGGTAGTATAATTTATTTTTCTTGTATTTTAATATAGTGTATATATTTACTTTTACTATATTTTGTATATGTTATATATTATACATACATCTATATGTTACATATTACAGATAATAAGGCAAAACTCAGAGAGGTCAGATAACTTAATGAAGACCAAATAGCAGGTAAGTGGTACCTAGAATGCAGACCCAAGTGTTGAGATTCAGAATGTATTGCTTGAATTAATATATACAAAATCTTTCTCTCCTACCCTGAATACTGATACCCAAAATGGTAGGTCTGTCTAAATTAAAAAGTACTTTAGATTACTGTCTCCTACAGTCCATAACCCAGTAAATAAAGTTAAATTTATTTTAGGCTAATAATTTGGTGAGTTTGAAATGTATGCTATTTCTTCTATTTTGATTTTGAAAGACTTCAAAAGTTATTGCAAAGTTTTGGCATTTCTCTTATGCCAGTGTAACAGACAAAAAGAAGCTACATCTTCGTCTATGCATTTATTTAAGTCAATTCAACACATCTGCAGGAGGGGTACTGTCACTTCTTTAAAAAAATCAAAACTGATAGTAAAACTTAATATTGCATTAGAATATATTATAGTTTCTTTTTATTTTTGTGGAATATGTAAAACATGTAGAACCTAAATAGAAAAGATATACTGTTGACAGATAAATGCACAGATTAGCTTTTAAATAATAGACATTTTAACCTGCGCTTGAGGTTTGGTTGAAGTTTTGCCATATTGTTTAAATTAGCCTCATAACCCTAGAGGGGTCTTTTACAGGAAGCCATTGTAATTTTCATCCCTTAGACACTGGTATTTTCATGAGCTGAAGTTAAGTGTCTCAAGGGATGGTAGACTATCACTGAAACATTTCCTGAACTTGTTTTAGCTGTACATTGGTATGTCCAAGTCTGCTCTTAGAAGAACAGAGCCTTTGTTTCATTTTGTGAGGATATGATGTTGTCCCCAAGTACAATTTTTCTTAAGGAAGATTTTTTTCAAAATTATATTTAGAAAAAATAGTGTAAGTAATTTACTCAGTAAAAATATCTCATACTTAGCTTAAAGAAATCATGGGGATTTGATTATTTTTATTTGTCTTTAACTACCTATGTAATACAACAATGAATTTGAACTATTTGACTCACCCAAGGTGTTATGGAAAATTACAAAATAAGGTTAAACTCCATAGGCATTTTGAGATAAAGAAACAAAAACACTTTAACTACATTTGCTTTTATTAAAATTCCCAAAGACTTGTAAGTTATTTCTATAACAGGCATCTGTTTTATGTTCCAAGTAGTTCCAGCTACTTGGAAGGCCGAGGCGGAAGGATCGCCGGAGCCCAGCAGGTCAAGGCTGTGGTGGCTGGGAGCGGCCACTGCACTCCAGTCTGGACGACAGAGTGAGACTCCAACTCAAAAAAAAAATAAAAAATAAAAGATAAAATAAAATAAAATTAAAATAGTATTTGTTATAGCTTTCCCCCCACTGATATCTCTAAAGTGATAAAAACAGTCATAAACCATGTACTTTATTGAAAAAATATATTTTATGTATGTATTATTATATATATATATATTTGAGTTGGGGTATCACTCTGTTGCCCAGGGTGGAGTGCAGTGGCCTGATCATGGCTCAGTGCAGCCTCAATCTCCTAGGCTCAATCTACCTCAGCCTCCTAAGTAGCTTAGACTACAGGCCTGCGCCACCATGCCCAGCTAATTTTTTTTTATTTTTGTAGAGATGAGGTCTTGTTCTGTTGTCTAGGCTGGTCTCAGACTTCTGGACTCAAGTGATACTCCCGTTTCAGCCTTCCAAAATACTGAGATTACAGGCATAAGCCACTGCCTGGCCCAACAGTGTACTTTACTGAATATTAATGTGACTTGAAAGGCATCTGTTTTATGTTCCTAGCTTTGGCAGTTGGTTGAATGGATTTTCTGTTAGTTAAGAAAAGGAATAAAGGTGGAAAGGAAGAGGGTGTGAGAAAATGATGAGGTGTTTGGAGCTTATTAAGTTTGAGGTGGTTTATGGGCCCTCCCTAGGAATCACAGAAACACTGGCAGATAGGGCCAGGGAGGTTTAGCATGATGTGATATTCACACCCTGATATAGCTCAGGTTACACTGATATGCTTCCTAATTACCGTATTCTTGCTATGCTATAATAAAGAATGCTTGATTATGATATTATTTAAGGAGCATGTCATACACATTGATCACGTTGAGATTTTTGCACAACAGTAATACAGATTTTATGCAACAGAATTACCCTTGTACATTTTACCTAAATTATGCCACAGATTGTGGTAGCAATCTGAAGAATGACATATGATATAGCTATGTTCTCTCCCACGTTTTTGAGTGGAGGCCATTTCTGTGATTGTGATTCCTATAATTACACTAGATGTACTTGTGATGATCTTTCAATAGTTTTAGCTCTTCTGCCCTGGCTGTTGTCAGAGGCAATTCTGTTTGTATTTCTTAGCTATTGTGGGCTCAGGCAAAGAGGATCTCTGTGCCAGCATCAGAGATAATATCTAAGTGCACTGCTTACTGGTGCAGTAATTAACTTTGTATGTGTGTGTTTCTCATCTCTGGGTCCAACTTGCTAAGAATTATAGAAGCTGGCTGTCTTTTTGTTTGAAAGAGCTTCAGTACTTGAGTTTCTGTCAGATTCCACCTTTCTGGAAAAAGATCTGTTCTGGTTCCGTTCCTCTGAGACACTCTCCTTCAGTCAGTGTTTGTTGGTACCTGCAAATGGCTTAGCCTGTCATTTGTATCTCACACACACACACACACACACACACACAGCACACACACACACACACACACACACACACACACACACACACACACCACTTACCATGATAAGTAGTCTCCTGACCAAAACAAAAACAGGAAGAACAAAAACTTGCTGCTACAACTTAACAACTCCTTCAAACTACTGCTTTAAAATATTATGCATCTCTTTATTGTCAAATTTATTGAAAACATACATTAAACTTATTCGAAAATTTCACTCACTTCCTAATCAACTCTTCCTGTATTCCTTGTAATAAAGCCACTATTCTCTGTCAGTTGCCAACAACATGCTTGTTGCCAAAGCAAAGAGTGTGATTTGGTCAGTCTCATTTTCCTTTTCCGTAGACTGTGATGCTACCCACTGCTCAGTTCTTTTTGAAACACTGTCTTTTCTGCTTGGTTTTCACACCACTGCTTTATCCTGACTAATGGAAGGAGCAAGGAGCAGGGCTTTGCAATCAGACAGACTTGGTGTAAATCTCATTTGTGACTGTTACTGTCTGCATAAGGGCACCTAATTTCACTGCTGGGCCTTCAAATCATTAGACTCTGAAGGAAGAGTAGAAAGAAGGGTGTTTGATGCCACATGGCCCAGAGCAGTACTTTTCAATGGGGCCTTGTTGGCATTTTGGGTGGGACAATTTTTCTTTATGAAGGACTCTCCCAAGCATTGCAGGATGTTTGGCATCCCTGGCCTCCAGGCATTGATTGCTAAATGCATCTTCCATTGTGTCAGCCAAAAAATGTGCCACACATTCCCAAGTGTCCTCTACAGAGGTGATACTGCCCTAGGTTGAGAGGAAACTGGAGGTTATGGTTAAACTGTTTCTTCTGAGAGTTCTTGACACAACATAAAAGCCTTTCTTTCTTTCTCTTTTTCTTTTTCTTTCTTTCTTTCTTTCTTTCTTTCTCTCTCTCTCTCTCTCTCTCTCTCTCTCTCTCTCTCTCTCTTTCTTTCTTTCTTTTTCTTTCTTTCTTTCTTTCTTTTCTCTCTTCTCTCTCTCTCTGACTAATGCTGTATATTAGGTTCAGCATGATTTATTTCTACTACCCTTGTCACAAAATGGGCAACTCCCATCTTATCCTATTTATACTTGTCTAAACACATTTTTTTCTGCACTTCCAGGTCTCTATCTTTATTGATGAGGAATTGTTATAATGAGAATCTCCTACCCATACTTGGGATTTAGCTTACATCTGAACTCCTTGACCCCTGGGTATAAGAGCTGCCTCTTGTTAACTTTATATAGATGCTATCACTTTGAAATGCACTGCCCATTTTCATGTCTACGTCTCTCAAGACACTCAAGAGCAAGAGGCCGTGTTGTTCATGCCTATTACAGCATCTGGCACATGGTAAGCCTTCAATAAATATCTTATGCTAAATGTGAATAAAATGAAAAAAGGAGGGAAAGTATGGCAAGATTCACATATATTTTTAGGTTGAAATGAAGAAAAAGTTTATGTTAACTGACTGTGAGCATGGTAGAGTGATTATAGGTTAAAACGTACTAAAAACATGTATGTGTGGGAAGTTTTCTGCTCTCTTATCCTGGTAGTGGGAGTGAGTCAACAAAAAGTAAACGAACTATATTGTAGCACAAGGTCCCATCTGAGGTTAAAAAGAATGTCTTTGTAGTAAACTTAATTTTTTTTTTTTGAGTCAGGGTCTCACTTTGTCACCCAGGCTGGAATGCGGCAACACAATCACAGCTCACCACAGCCTCAACCTCCTAGGTTTAGGTAATCCCTCCTCCTCAGCCTCCTGAGTAGCTGGGAGTAGCTGGAACTACAGCCGTGGGCCACCACGCCTGTCTAATGTGTTGATTTTTTTTGTAGGGAGGAGGTCTTTCTATGTTGCCTAGGCTGGTCTTGAAATCCTGGGCTCAAGCAGTCCTCTTGCCTGGGACTCCCAAAGTGCTGTGATTACAGTTATGAGCCACCACACCTGGCCTAAACTTAACTTTTTATTCAAGTAATTTTCAAAACCCCAAAACAAGATTAAAAAAAAAATTATCAGTTATTTAATTAGGGTCTTTAAAAAAAATTTAGAAGACTAATTTGTGAGGATAAATACCATTTGTCAGGGCAAACACAGATCGCAGGTAGCCCTGGAGCTGAGGAATAGCTTTGATTTGGGTAAGATTTGCGAGTCCACAGCTTTCTGTTTCATCTTGCGCTGCTCTGTAATCTCATATTTCCTTTTTTTCTGTGTCGAAGATCTCACCCTCCTGGTGCCTGGACTTCTGCAGCTGCTTCTTGAAGTAAGCATCCGTGAGATGTTTTGGGATTTTCACATTGCTGATATCAATTTTTGTCGGGGTGGCAATGACAAATTTCTGGTGTGTTCTTCTCAGAGGTACTCAATTGAGGACCAGAGAGGTCCAGTCACAGGTAACAAGCCACTGCCTAGTTGCTTCAGGAAAGCACCCTCTTGCCTCTGCGGCGCCCAGTGAGGGTGATCAGGATGGTCTCAGGAGTGATGCTGGCTCGGTTTTCTCACATACTGGCTGGAGGGCTTTATGCCATAGCTTAACAGTTTTTGAGGCACACCTTCAGGAGGATAATATCTAGGCATTCTGCAAAGTTTAACCACTTGGGTACCACCATTCTTGTCACCAGCTGATTTTGTAACCGTTGCAAGAAACTTCTTATTTTTTCTTTTCAACCTTGGATTTAGCTGCTGAGTACTTACTCTTGTACAAAGGGGTTTCCCCTTCTTCAGCTCTTTAGCCTTGAGATTACCCTTTTCTACCTTGTCACCAGCATCAGCCTTCTTGGTTTCAGGTTTCTTCTCAGTATTTGGCTTCTCAACTTTTCACCCATCATCTTGCAAGATGGGAAAGAGAGCCTAAAGCAAGCCTGAAAAAGAAATGGAAAACTGAAATTAGAAATGTGAGGGATTGTGACTTTTCAAAAGGGTTTCAGAAGATTGGAATTGGGAAGGAGGAAGAATTGGGGACCCTCATAAATTTTAAATTTTAGAAAATAAGCAGGGAACTGTATGCATCTCCTTAATACAGAGATTTCAGTGGATTTTGAGAATTTCATTTTTCATGGTCTCTAAACTCCTTATCTTTATCATTGAGGGTATGTTAAAAATAAATCCTTATTTTAAATTATAGCTTTTCTAGATGCCAGATTATATTCTAAAAATTATACTCCGTTTGCTCTTCTCAGCAAGTCTTCAATCCTCTATTCATTTACTTTAGTAATTGACATAGCCTGTGTGAGTAGAGGTCTTTATTCCCTTAGTCCAGAGATATCACTCAATGGTCATATACACATCTGCTGTTATTTTTCTGGTCTTAAATCTTTACTTTATTGGTGCTATTTAAGATTTTATGTGCTTCAAGAGACAGGACACTGATTTGCTTTCCTAGAAGTGTCTAATTTCATCAGTAAAACCTTAGTTCTGTCATTAATAAAACAAATCACTGGCCACAGGGTTTTTGTAGTTTTCTTAGTCTGTAGTCAAGAAAGCTAGAAAAGAGATCTTTGCTTTGTATTTACTGTTAACTGTTAATATAATCTCTTGTTTGGAAATAAAAATTTAGTTTATACCTAGAACCAAATGAGTTCATTTTTCTCTTAAAGCTTTATTTGCTGATTTTTGTTCAGTAATTTCCAAGCCATTACCCGCCTATGAGTATATTTCTGACTTTGTATTAAAAAAAAAAAAAGAAAAGAAAAAACAGAAAACTGGTAACTGGGTATAGTGGCTCACTCCTGTAATTCCAGCACTTTGGGCGGTTGAGACAAGGACTGCTTGAGCCCAGGAGTCTGAGACCAGTCTAGGCAACATAGCGAGACCTCATCTCTACAAAAAATCAAAAAAATTAGCTGGGCATGGTGGCACATGCCTGTAGTCCCAGCTTCTTAGGAGGCTGAGGCGGAAGGATCATTTGAGCTTAGCAGGTTGAGGTTGCGGTGAGTTGTTATTGTACCACTACACTCCAGCCTGGGTGACAGTGAGACCCTGAGTCAAAAAACAAATTAACAAACATCTGGAGTACTAAGAATGATTAAATTAGCCATGATTATTTCATATATTCAAATTGAGTGATATAATTTTTAACACATTATAAATTTCAGGATAATCCTAAATAACTTATAAAGACTTATGT
This sequence comes from Cephalopachus bancanus, assembly GCA_027257055.1. Taxonomy (NCBI): domain Eukaryota; kingdom Metazoa; phylum Chordata; class Mammalia; order Primates; family Tarsiidae; genus Cephalopachus; species Cephalopachus bancanus. Next base: position 8,838,013 of record JAPVLO010000057.1, read on the forward strand.
AAATTCCAAACTCGCAATAGGTGATTTTGCTGTCCTTTGCTCCAGGATATGTTTCACCCAGGTGCAGGCCAAGGTGAGTTTGAAGGGACTGGTGGGTAGATGGATTGATTGAATAAACATTTATCAAATGCCTGCTATCTTCCAAGCAATAAGAGTATAGAGATGAATGAAATCATAATTCTTGCCCTCAAAAAGCTCATCTTCTGAAGAAGGAAATAGACATATAAATATATATAAATATTCAAAATAATGTAGAGGTCATTTTAGAAAGACAACTGTGAAAGCGGTATGGCAATAAGATTTGGTTGTCTAAATCTGTTAGGGCTATCGCCATGCTAATAAGGGCCATTATTTGTATTTGAATGGACCACATAGCATTCATGAATTCTCTAACTGCAAAGTGTATTCCCAATCAAGCCTTGTGGTGAGATATAGAGATAAAATTTTAATGGACTGCCATAAATCATTCCCAACTACAAGGAAAACTGTTCAAAACATCCTACTAGTTTTTTGTTGGTGGCTTAGTACAATTATCTTTTTGAGTAGAAAATAGTTTCCTCAGAATGTCCAGGACAGAAGTTGTTTGAATTAATGATATGTTTGGTATTTAAATATCTTAACTCCAAAAGGATACAATGTCAAAAATAAACTTAACCCTTCCAGCCCCAGAATCTTCTTTGGGCGTTGTCTATTTAAAAAATGAAAATAAAATTAAAAGTCCATTATATGGATTTAACAATGGCATTTATGAAATGTGATTTTTTCATAACAAAGTTTCTGAACGTGATTGTTAACTGCTAAGAAGAATTTCCACTGGCGATTTTCTGGTTAGCTCACAATCACTCATGGTCTTCCTTCTTACTGTACCTCATATTTATATTTCATTGTTGAGGCTGCTGTGATATCACCTACTAATCACCAGAAGGTCCATGATCACCCCCCTCACAGTATAGTAAACTATACCATAATTATTAAAAATGAAGGGCTTTTAAAAATTGGTGGTCATTAATGTATTATTTTATTATAATTTGATTATTGTTATCAATATTAATGCATTCTTTTATAAAAATATTTTCACTAAGCTCAAGAATAAACCATCTAGTGTATAAGAGGAGCCAGCATTTCATTCATAAAATAAAATAAGTAGTTACAGTTTTAACATCCCTTTTTCTTGGTTTTGTGTAGACCAGTTCAAGTTAACATAATCCGTGTCAATTCTAGCATGGCTGTAATAGATTTTACTGTTCTTGACATGGTGGTATTGTATTCGTTTTCTATTGTTGCTGTAATAAATTTCGACAGTAAGATATAGTGACTGAAAACAACACTAACTTATTACCTGACAACTCTGAAAGTCGTAAGTTCAAATACAAAGTATCGACAGAGCTTCATTCCTTCTGGAGACTCTAGGGGAGACTCCATTTCCTTGCTTTTTCCAGCTTTTAGAGGCTGCTTGCATTCCTTGGTTCACAGCCCCTTCCTCACACCCCTCTGACTTTTGCTTCTGTTGTCACATCTTCTCTCACTCTGACCCTTTTGCCTCCATCTTGTAAGGCCTCTTGGGATTACTTTGCACACATCTGAATAATGCAGGATATCATTCCCATCTCAGGATTCCTAATCGCATTCATGAAGTCCCTTTTTGTCATATAAGGCAACATATTCACAGGTTCTGAGGATGAGGATGTGGACACCTTTTGAGGGCTGTTATTCTGTGTATCTCAGGTATCTTGATGTAAAAGTGTCTGGTAATTTTTTAAACAGCTTATGGGAAGGCATTTTAAGAGTCATCCAGGATTTAGCGGAGCATTTTCCAAATATTATATGCCTCCAGGAAGATTCTGATATATTTTCTTTGGGACTAAGGGTCTCACTCCCTTTCTTTCTCTTCAGTTGAGAATACTTCATGACTTCATTACTGCATGAAATGAGAGATATTGCTAATTTGAATGCCTTGTGCAGATGAACTGCATGAAGATCTAAAAAAAGGTTCCGAACCAGTGGTTAAGTTTTTATTAAGAACTATCAGAAGGTTGAGGCATTACTATATTTAGATGAGTCATACCTAAATAGTACCCCAAATGCTAGTAATGTCTGACTTTAATGGCATTCATTTACTGCTGCCAATACTATTACTTGATTTCTAGAAAATGTCTTGGTAAGTAGACAGCTCTGAGAAATGTTATGATTTGTTTCAGTCATCTAGGGTTTTATCTCTATTTGATAGGTTATTTTGTCAGTTATTGTTTTCTCCCTCCAAAAGGAAAAGAAAAAACGTTTTCAAAACCTTGTTGAAATTAGCAGAGACATTCTAACAAGTTTGTAATGTATTAGTTTTTTTTAATATATGCAGGATATTGATTTTAAAAAGTGTTGTGATGATTTTGCTAAATTATGACTTTTATAAGGACAATGAAAGTAATGACACTATATTTTAGAGTAGAAATTTTTAGATTAGAACCTTAGCTTTTAGGGTATTTATGTCAGTTCTGGATTTATTTCTATCCCCCGTTAAGATCCATTGTCTTTTCTGGGAGCAGCTAGAAGTTTTGACTTTTCATTGAAGAAAGAATGTGTATATATGTCACATTAAGAGAAAGTAAGACTACTTAAATGAGTGTGCTATACACAGGATTTCACACACATGTTCTACAACAGTTGAATAATATTAGAATTTTAAAGATAGTATGGTCATAGTTGAATTTGTGAAATTTCTTTCCCATAGTAATTGGTCACTAGCTGATGGAAGCTATAGTGCCTTTGACTTACTTATAACTTTCTATTGCCAACCCAAATATTTCAGTTTTATAGCTGTCCAAGAAATGTACATTTTTATCTTGTTACTTCATATAATCACCAAGTCCTACAAAAATAAATTAAAGAGTAATTTCAAATTCTCTTCCCTAGAGAAACCTTTCTTTCCCCAGGAGCTGCATGTTGAGTTGGTTGTATCACAAATCATCAATTTCTGACTGTTGAAATGACCTAGTAGTAACACACAAAATTCAATGCCCTCATGCCAAGGACGCAACTCAAGAAATCATTATGAGTATTTGGGTGCCAAATTCTACTTTACTGCTCCTCATAGGAATGTCCTGTGTGTGGGGATCTCTCCTGATTACTTAAAGTTCTCTGAAAAAGACCCTATCTTTATTTACATTGATGGGCCATGAAGAGGAGCATGTCTAGCATATAAAAGCATTTTTCCCCCTGATCTCTTAAATGCCAGAAAACAACTGCTTCAAGAACCAAGGTTTTGGTGTTTCCAAGGTTTGGTATTTCCTTTTAAATTGCCACACTGATTTCTTTTCCTTATGGATTTTAACAGCTACATTAAGTCACTTTGATGATCAGGGTTAAGGACTGTGTCTATATTGTTCACCGATGCATCCCAAGATCTGCCACATAGTAGGGACTCACTAAATATCTGTTGATTGACTAAATGAATAATGTTATATACCTTCCATAGCTATGTCATCTTATTTTTAACTACATTCAGTCTGTTTAGTCTTTAGCATTTCTAAGCTGTAATTTGCTCCTCTGTAAATATGATTAATTATATATTAGATAATATTATATTTTTGTTTAATGAGTTTTGAAGAGTAGTGATAAGCACCTAACACATAGGACATACTTATTAAATGGTAGGAAATATTATAAATAATTATAAACGGAACAAATTCAACTTTAATTTTATGTTTAAATTGTTTTGCAAATGAATTAAATCTTTTGGTAATTCAGTAAAAATTTTCACATGCCTAAAGTATTTAAATTAACCACACCTAATTAATGAATAGTTTTACTATTTACAAATTGTTATGTTAAAGAGAAAATAAATACCTACTAATCAAAAAAATGTTAGGTCATGTATGAGACATACATATCTGATAGCATTTCTTCTGTTTTATTGTTGTGGAAAATAAAGACTTTTAAAAGATGCATATTTATGTGACAGCTAAGAAAAGAAGCCGTTGCTTCTAATAATTTTATCCGGGAAGTATTTCCAGTCTTCTTGAGTCACTATGCTGACATTTAAGGCTTTTAAAAAACTGTACAAAGCCAAAATGAGCTGTTTTGGGTACATTTAAAAACAAAAGAACAAAAACAAATAAGCACGGTGCCACAGCACCTGGTCCTAGAATAATAACATATAAAGGTGATGTTTCATTTTTGTTTCTAGTTAAATTGAGTAGAACAATAAACTCCTTCCTGAAAGAAAATTATATACTGCTACTATGAAAGACTTGCATAGTTAGGGTTTGGTCAACAATTTAGAATTATTCATGTTAGTGATGAGTGCCGAAACAGAAAATTCAATTGACTAAGATATTGTCACTTGCGTACTAAGAAAAGTAAATGCTCTGGAAAAATCACATGCCAAATAACTGGATACATTCTTCTTCCATTTCTTTCATGAGATCTCCTACAATTGCAGGTTACTGTAATGGTTTAGTGCTCTGAGTTCCTAGTTTGGTCGTTTTCTTTTTTTATTTTACAAATACTGAGCTTCTGCAATGTGCTAGGCACTAACTTGGCACTGGGATGGCTGAAAAGCAAAACCAGATGCAGTCCCTTCCCACTTTGGCTAACAATCTTGTGGAGAGACAGAAACTGATTAAATAGTCAAATAAAATAGTTGAAAATGTAAAATGCAACTTAGTGTGAACTAGTTGAGGAACTCAAGCAAGGCTTTCCCAATGGAATAGGAATTAACAAAGGAAAGGTAGAGGCAGAACAGTCTAGGGAAAGGACTCAAAGGAAAGGTCCTATGGAATAAGAGTGTGCAAGGCAAGTGAGAGAAACTAAATGGTATGAAGAGAATTAGGGATTGCTTAGAGGAGTAGGTAGAAAACAGACCACGCAGGGCATTATTCTTAGGAGTTTCAGCTGCAACCTAAGAGCAATAGAAAGTCATTGGAGAGTTTAAATTGGTAGCTGATATACAGTAATCATGTTTATGTCCCAGAAAAAGCACCCTGGTTCCCTGTGGGGAATGGATTAGAGAGGAGTTCCTGGACCTCTTAGGAGTCCCTTCCATAGTCTAGGTTCTCTAAGAGATAAAAAGATGACATAGCTAGGGGTGATGTTGTGGTTGAGGAAAAGTGGAGAGATTCAAGAGCAATTTAGTGAGTAAAGTGGATAGGATTTGGTGATGGCTTAGGTATGGGAGGAAGACTGGGGGTGGGATGAATAATGTAACTCCTAAGAACTTGGGTTGTGCAATTGGCTCCACATAGGCAATTTTCATAGAGATGGGAGATAGGGGAGGAGAACAAGGTTGGAGGATAGAGTGAAATCATACATTTTTGTTCTGATACATCAAACTGGAGATGATTTAGGGACATTTCAGTAAAAATGTAGACTAGATACCTTGATACCATTTCCTCGTGGAGAAACTGCAAAAGGCTGGAGAGTCACCATGGCCCAGGTTTTAGCCAGGCCACTGGCATGACTGAGATCACTTCAGGAAAGTATAGATACGATGGCCTAGAAATGAGACTTTAGGAGCTGCAGAATCTTTATTGACCAGTAAAAGAAGAATGAGCTTGCAACGGAGTGACCCAGCACCAATGATAAAAGAGGAAGGAGAAAACCAGGACAATGTTATGTCAAGTTCACCAAGAAAAGAGTGTTTCAAGAATGAGGGAGTAGTACCAAATGCTGTTGGGAGATCATGCGAAATTAAGACTGAAAAGTGCTTATTTGATTTAGTGTCATGAGGGTCATTGGTGACTTGACTTAAGGCTGTTTTGCTGCAGTGTTGGGAACAGAGGTCAGATTTGACTAAAATTGAAGCTTCGGTGATCATAGACAAATATTTTGGCAAGTTTGTCTATAGAGAGGAGGAGAAAGATGGAATGATAATGGAGTGAGTAAGAGGAGCAAAGAGGTGTTTTGTTGTTTTTTTGTGTGTTTTTAAAGTGAAGAAACTAGCCGGGCTCGGTGGCTCAGCCTGTAATCCCGCGCCTTGGGAGGCTGAGGTGAGTGGATTGCCTAAACCTGTGGGTTCGAGACCCGCCTGGGCAACTTAGCAAGACCTCATCTCTGCAATAAATCAAAAAATTAGCCAGGCGTGGTAGCGCATGCCTGTAATTCCGGCTACTCGGAAGGCTGAGGCGGAAGGATCGCTGGAGACCAGCAGGCCGAGGCTGCGGTGGCCGGGAGCGGCCGCTGCACTCCAGTCTGGGCGACAGAGTGAGACTCCAACTCAAAAAAAAAAAAAAAAAAAAAAAAAAATTGAAGAAACTTCAAAGGTTTAAAGCCTAATGGAAAAGAGAGAGGTTTAGATATATGCAATAGAGAGATTGAATAAACCAGAAAATAAAGCTCCCACTGTATGTTTGGACTTAGTTTTTCCTCTTTGGCTTCTAGAATCTGACTGCTTATTTGTATCAACCTATAAGAAGAGGAATGTCAGAATTTTCTGTGAACTTCTTGGTTCCCCTCCAAAGTAACCTTCACATCAGAAAAAGTGTCTCCTTTATTAAATGCCTCCTTTAAAATTAGCAGAACCAAGAAAACTCAGAGGAAATGACTCTGGGGAGTAAATATGGTGAGATAAGAAAGGAAAGGAAAGATAAGTTCCTCTAAACTTACTTTAACCTTTGTAAACACCTTAAATATATAATTTTTGACATTTTTATAGCTTATAGTTTCATTACAGTCATCATAGTAACTTAAGTCTATAGAAGCAAAGATGAATTTTTATCTGTGGAATTCAGGCAACATCTGGTCACTTAAGCTGAAAGATCTGTTATTTTTTCTTCAATAGCATTTCCCCCCCCCCCAGTTTTACCTTCCAAAAGGATTTATGGTGGGCAAAAGGGAGTTGAAAAGTAAATCTTTAACAAATGATGTTCTTCCAACATTTAAAAAATGGGACAGAAAAACAATGAGGCAGGAGAGGCACTTTTGAATAGCTAATACCTGTTTAGGAATAGTGAAGTGGAATTAAGAAGAATTTTAGTTTTTAAATTTTCTTACACTTCAGCTACTGCTTTTTATGCTAACATTTTCTTTTTGGTTTCTGTTAAAACCTTCTTATCCTCTTCTAACAAGTTGTATAAATTTAGGTAAATCAGTTCTTTGGGTTTTTAAAAAAATCTATAAAGCAAGTGGATTAGAAGAGGTTATATCCAAATTTTCTTTCTGGTCCAAGATTCCAGAATTCAGCAAACTTTAGTCATTATTTTTTGGTTATCACTCAATTGTTGTCCTCAGAATGAGTCTTCTTGTATCCTTTAGTTATCTGTCAACAAAAATCAATTGTTTGCCTTTATTTCTGAAATATTCCTCTCAGAGCCCCATATGTATGAACCAGTACAGAAAAAAAAAGATGATGTTTGTTTATACTCTCCCAAAACTTCTAAATCAATTGGTCAAAAAGAGTTTTACAACTCAGTGTATTTTCTATTTTCATGTGAAAATCAAGAGACGTGGCTAAAGAGTGCATTCTATATGTGCTATGCTTTCAAGGTACATTTTTAGTTATCAAAGTATGAATGTGATAATTCCAGAGTTAGTAACACTAATAATTGCCAGTAGAGCTTCATAAAAATAGTACTAACAAACCCTTAATATGTAATGTCTGCTTACTGAAACACTGACTGCTTTGGACATTATAACTACAGTCATGATTTTAGTGTTTGTTGATTGTGGTTTGTTTGACAATTTTCTGGAATGTTTATTACCTAAACTCAAATCTTTAGATCCTTCTCTTCTAAATATCTTGAATGTGCTTCACTGACCAAAGAAAAGAAAGCCTGATTTACTTCAAACTCATGATACAACCTTACTTCCTGCAAGATCTCAGGAGTGACCACAGAACCCAGAAGTTGAAGTCTATAAATTTTTTTTTAAATACTTGTGCACTTAAAAAGACAGTTGGAGGGGCTTTTAGGTTCTTCAACTATACATTCTTTTAGCACCAGACTTCCTACTGTACTTTCTCCTAATACTTTATTATGTGTCTGTTTTTCACACCTTTAGGACATTTCTTAAATGTGCCCTTACTTTGACCTGATTCTGCGTAAATACTTATTTATGTCTTAATTGTTTCCTGTCGTGACTGTAGTAGTTCCTTCTGTATAGTCTTCCTAAATCCTTGCTCTTTAAAAAACTTCAGAGGGGGCTTAGAATGTTATGACGAGACCACAGATTATGCTGTTGGAAAGTCATGTTCCTTGTATTGAAGTACTGTTTATTGACCTAGTGTTTTTTTTTTAAACACAAAACTATACCGTTTCCATATTGACTTACTGTAATTGTTTGGTTAGAGGATGAGATTAACATTTGGAAGGAATTGTACATCTGACAAATTCTATTGGAAAATGTATCTTGAACCATTTAAATTAGTTTTTCAGTGGGGAAAAATTATTCTGATGGCAGATTTTCCTTAAATTCATGGCAATCTTTTATTTAAGTTTCACTTACCTAAGCTTAGACCGGAAGCATGAAAAAAAGTGTGAAATATAATTACATTTTTCTTATTGTAAAGGCACTGAAATACTTTTCACAGTAATAATTATAGTAGAATTTGTAGTATTTTAAGTTATATATATTTCCAAAGTATTTTTTATTGGTTATCTAATCCCTAAATATGCTTATGGAGTGGACAAGTGACAGTTTTGCACCCTTGTCCTCTAATTATCAAGTGAGGAGGCTAAGAAGTTCAAATATTTGCCCTCTGGAAATAGTCAAAATTTTATTGTTACATAATGACATTTAGTTAGAGATGACAATTGTGTGTGTGTGTGTGTGTGTGTGTGTGTGTGTGTGTGTGTGTGTGTGAAGTGAAAGTAACTGACTATCAAATAGAATTTGATTGACATTGCTGAGCTTTATGGGTATTATTGTTGAGTTTTTGTCATATCTCATTATTAATAAAGGACAGACAGTATCATGTGTATTCTATCTCCTTCAAGAATATTTATGCAAACTTATTTTTTTGTGAAACATATTTTAATCAATCTTGTTGTAAATGTTTTCTGGAAAAGCAGGATTTTGCTATAGCATATGTGCTATTTCTCTTCTTCTCTCTCTCTCTGTGTGCGTGTGTGTGTGTGTGTGTGTGTGTGTGTGTGTTGTGTGTGTCACTATCTGTCTCTACCACATATATCTAACCTTGCTTTGTGCACCACAAAAGGTGCTTCTGTCGATTGTGTGGGCAGCACAGCGTGTCAGCCCTGTGTTCTGCCTGAAATGTTCCTATATTGGTAGAGCCAGTACTTGAATTGATTTTGGTGTGGGCAAAACATGATCCTAATCATTACCATTTGGTGCCACTTCCATGGTTGTGCATGGTTCATTTTCCATTTTTTAAAAAATGTGGGACTATCAAAAGGGGATCCTGTCATTTTTATTCCTGGGGAATGTACTCTCTGTTGTGAAACAATCATTCTTAGCTTAAGAAATTAAGGGTTGACTCCAGAATAGAGTGAATCCAAGCATACACACACTTCACATAATAATAATAATGTCACTTTATTGCGAGCTTGTCACATACTAATTATCATAGTTCCAAGTGCTTTTATTTGTTGACTCCTTTAAATGTACAATAACTCTACAAAGTAGTTCTATCATGGCTCCCATTTTATAGATGAGGAAGCTGTCACTAAGAAGTTAGATGCCTGAACAACTAAAAAGAGACAGAAATGGAATTTAAGCACAGTCTGATTCTAGAGTCCACATTCTTAAAATAGACTCTATTGCCTTTGACATCTAGAGAGTGCTTTTCTCAGACTTATATTGTACGTTTATGAGGTCCAACAGGAAAAGTTTTATGCAGAAACATTTATCAAGTATCTCTTGTGTACATTGGCACTGCTTCTTCATTTACCTATGCAAATTAGTTTGTTTCTTTGAAAGAGCCTTTTTGAGTTTGAAATTTAAGTGTAACCCACTATAAAGATTTTTATTGATATACTATTATGAATGCAAATGTAAGTGCCCTGTACGTTTTGATTATGTTTAATTTATTTAATGTGGCTTAAAGTAGGCCACATTAAAGGTTAAATTAGTCTTGTTATGAAAGGCTTCCTGTTCTCATTTCTTATTTTTTAATTTTTTTTTGACCATTTCATTAATGGAACAGTGGGAGTTTTTCTCAGTGACTGAAAATCTATAAAATTATGCTTTGACTTTGAAATAATTTTAGCTTAAAAGAATTTATATTTACAATAGTAATTAATAAAAAGACTGATGTTTAAGGCTTGAACTCCTTGTGTGTTGAAGATTGTAAAATAAACATTAAAATGAAATCCTTATTCCAATTATATAAGAACATTCAAAAACCCTGAATGACATGAAAACTTTTAAACGGTTCAGTGTGATTTCCTATTGAAGAGATCCTAGCCCTTGAAATAAAGAGGTACATTTTGGCACTGAAGAGTTAATATTCAGACTTTTTCTTTGCTACTACTTCTCTTCCCAGTAATTGCATGTAGTATTTTGAAACTACTTAGCTGTTATACATTCTACATAGTTCAATAGCCATCTTCTCGGAAGGTGCAGAATAAATTTGATTCAAGAAAGCGAACTAGCACGTTCACGTATGTACTCATGCAAACACAAGCACATTCATAGACATGCACATATGCTCATATACAGTAACAAACAAATATACAATATATGCATGCACATGCTAACATATACACATATGTTCATAGACACACATATTTGAAAGTAGGACTAGTTCTGGTCAAAATATTTCTTTTGGATGACTTTGTTTTGATGTTAAGATTAAAAACTTCTTTAAAATAAGCCTTCCAACATTATTTATAAGTTGTGAAGAGTCTTGCATTCCTGTCTTTAGTATCACTTCCTTCATGTTTGTGAATTTTGTATTTTTACATTGAATCCTTTCTGTAGAATTCTTTTAGGATAAGATGGCTTCTTTTTTCCTTGCAGTCTGAAAGATAAGAGATAACAAATTAAGTGGGTTAACTTTACTAATTTCCTAAAAAGTAAATATTTTGGAATCATTATGTTCAGAAAAACAATTGACAGAAACATTCTTTTTTAGAATGTTTAAGGCATGGAAGTTTCTGTTCTAATTTTTGGATGTAGAAAGACAGTTCTGCTTTGTATTTCCAAATAATTAATTGAAAAATTACTTCAAAGCCAGCAAATTATCTTTGATTTTTCGTTGTTATTGCTTTTGTTATGGGCTATTTATTAAATTTTTGAGTGGGTTTTGGCGCTTTACATAGGATTTTCTTTTTGTGGGAACAAACCTATAGCTGTATTTCATATTATATTTTGATCTTTGCATTTGATAAACTTCATGAAATAAGGGAATCCTTCACAATGTTTTCTACTTTCTCCACCATGGAGGCATCTGAGTGATATGAGAGGTTAACTGTTCTATTTTCTTGGCAGATCAATATTTCTTTCTTTGACTGTTAATGATGTGATGGCATCCAACATAGATCTTTGGGCAACTCTCACAAGAAGAGTCAAAAGTATTCAGAAGGGAAATAGCGATAGGCAGTACGTAATGGATTAGATCTCTGTAATGGAGAGCTATTAATTTATACCAGACCACTTGTTCAAGGTTACTTTACCCACCCTCCTCTGTGATACAGAGCCAAAGGATTCAAACGGGTAATTACCTTTTGTCAAATTATATTTTGACTTACCTTATGATAGGATTCGGTGTTGTATTTTTCTCCCAAAGGACATATAAGCACTTTATTAACATCTCTTTCATTCCTAACATATGTCTAAGAATGAGATGGATGCCAAGTTATTTTCCTTCACTATAGTAAAAACCCCATTTTACAGACAGGGCTGGAGACTAAGGTCATTTTCTGGAAAACAGATTTTGGCAGTTTCCCCAAGAATTTTAATTTTGAAATACTCTTTTAATATACTGTATTAATAAGAATCTTTGAGGTACTTGTGATTAATAAAATATGTCCTCTTCTCTATTACATTAACAATATATAATACACATATATATGTATATGTATACATATATAATAACAATATATATATACACAATAACTATACACACACACACACACACACACACACACACACACACACTTACAACAGATGTGATTTTATATATACACATCCATATACATAGAAATTCCTGGGCATTATATATAATATACTATAAAATTATATACACATATGGGATTTTATATATCACTAGAAAGTCCTAGGTATAATATAATAAATAGAACATATAAAACAAATATTTCTGAAATTCCTATTATGCATCTTGTATTTAGTTGAAATTATTAAGATAGTAAGATAATATTGATAAAAAGATGTTTCTTATCCTTGTACAGTTGGCATTTTTGGAGATAGCAGTAAGTAAGATCTTAATATACTTTTTTTTTTTTGAGTTGGAGTCTCACTCTGTCGCCCAGGCTGGAGTGCAGTGGCACACTCACAGCCACCCCAGCATTGACCTGCTGGGCTCCGGTGAGCCTTCTGCCTCAACCCTCCAAGTAGCTGGAATTACAGGCGTGTGCTACCTACCACACCTGACTAATTTTTGATTTTTTAGTGTAGAGACGAGGTCTCACCAAGTTGCCTGGGCTGGTCTTGAATCTGTGGGCTCAGGCATTCCACTCGTCTCAGCCTCCCAAAGTGCTGGGATTACAGGCTGAGCCACCGAGCCCTGCCTATATTTTTTAATATATGGATGTTGGGACCAGCCAGGGATGTAGTACTTCAAAAGTATTTAGATCTGGTCTCCAATGACCAGATTTAGTGAATGATTTTGTCACTACTCACCAATCTGAAAGGTTTAAGATACTTTTGAAGCAATGCAAACTCTACTTACTACCTAGCAGAAACTTCAAAATGTTTGTTGTAGAGTTCAGCCTTATAGTATTATTTTTCTCTTTAGTATCAACATTTATTCTGTATTCTAGGATTCTTTGGGTCCTACATTTTATTAGTCTTCTCTAGTGAAAAGACTAAAAGTGAGAAAATAAACACATGAAGAGGCAAGCTCACCATAATGACACTCTTCTCATGGATTATTGATCATTGAAAACAATCTTTTGACACCTTGGTCATACTACTGAAAAACAGGAGAGGCTCAGACTTATTTGAGCTTTCATCACACTATTAAATAGAACGAGGAGGGGACATATTCTGCAGGTATATTATTCAACCTGGTCCCTTTTATCTGTCAACTTTTCCACTGATCAGTGAACTCTTAGTATTTCAATAGGGCAATTGCATTATAGGTGAGTTTGGCTTTACCTTTTGATTGGGACAATTTTGCATTCGGAGATTACTGGGAGAGATTGAAGTGAAACTTATCAAATATAGTCAGCAAATATTTTAAGTTTAAAAGAAAAAAAAGATTTTGCCCAATAAAAAGATTCACAGACATCACAGTAATGACCGAAAGTAAAGCTCATACAAAAAAACTTACATCAGTATTCCATTTGTTAAATGCTTATCCTGATTTGATGAGTGGTTGAATATAGGTAGTTTAGCACATGACTTAAGATGAATCCAAACTGCTGTATGTAGTAAAATGGGCTGTTTCATCCCATAATCATTTTGTGCACAACTTTAAATATGCTGCTAAAGAGTGACAATTGAATAAATATTGACTCTGTGTTTGTATCTCAAATGTGTACAACATGGGAAGACCATAAATTCATTCCACAATTATTAAAATGTATACTATTAATGCAAAATAAATTAAACATATAAAGAAACGTTAATCATATATATAAGCTAATTCACAGTAAATTGGTAAATTCTATTTTTCAAAGCTCAGCTGGGTGGTGGTTTTACAAAAAAAAATTCAGACATTTCAGCATTGTTTGCTTATGGAAAACATTTGGCAATTCTGTTAGCAAAGAACAGTGTCAAAAATCTAAACGTTTTTCCCTCAACATCTGCATTTGCTTATTAAAAACGAACCCACCCCACACCCCCAATCTCTCAAGCAAGTTAAGTTTGTCACGAAATGTTTTTCAGTTGCCCTGAAATTCAATCTCAAATTTCTTAAATTTGTTTTGTATCTGTGAGTTTTAGTCTGTTTGCTTATTTCATTCTGCATTTCTGCGTGTCCTTATATATAGGACTTAAGATAACAACGGTGGTCTTAAAGAATTTTGAAAAAATGCTTAAAGAAAAAAGTCATTTTAGGGTCTCAATCTGAAAAAAAGGCTATTAAAGGGACAAAGTATATAAGCTTACACAGCCCCCACAAAGAAGTATGTGTGCCTTGACTGATCTCCGTGGGTGCTCTGCCAACTAAACCTAATACATTGGTTTAGGACCGTGATATAAACTATTCTCCACATCTTACACTACTTGAAACAGGAAATATGATTTTGAGAGAAGTATGTGAGGATGTGTTGGTACAACCCACTTTTTAAAAAAATGGATCTGGTTTGTAAGCTAGGTGACTGGAAAGAAAGAAAAAGAAAGGAAGGAAGGAAGGAAGGAAAGAAAGAAAGAAAAGGCAATGTTCTCCTTCTCTTTCTCTCTTTTGCTCTAAAAAATAAATGTATATAATCACATATGCATACGCCTTCACTGCATTGTTTTAACACAAAGTTTGAATGAAAATGCTAAACATGTGGAACTAACTCAATTATGGGACCTTTCTTCTTGACTCTATTTTTGTACATTTTTCTTTTAGTACTCATTAGATATTTTGAGATTGCCTCACTTAATGAGATGAATTACTTTCTAGGGCATTTCCTTAAGAACTGATGTTATAGAAAACTGGAGACAGACATTAGTAATGTTTACAAAGACCAGTTCCTTTCAATTCAAGGCAGATCCTGTCAATTAGAGCTTCAGACTATTCAGCTTTATATTATCCAGTCAGCTAATCTCTAGGCAGCATAGAGTTGTTGCAGATGGTTAACTTTAAAAATTTTTATCTCCTTAATAATATGTTGCTTTCTTTTAGGGCAAGATATAAGTGATGATAAAAAGGAAGCAGATTGCTGCTGTGACCTGTCTAGGCTATTTGGCTGATTTCTCCTCAGTGAATACCTTTTTACTGAAACATTGATTTAAGTGTTCTATGGTTGACTGAAAAACATAACACACTCTCAAATAAATGGAAAATACACATAAAAGAGATTTAAATCTAATTGACTTGGAAAAATGAATGTGATTTTGGCTTACTGGATCTGTTTCTTTAACAAAAGAAGTGTGTTGCCATATGCATCTTCAAGAAAAATTAAAGTCATTTCTTTTTTGAAATGCCTTTTGGCTTTCTCACATTCTCTGTTTATCTATTGGTTATACAACACATAACATTTGGGATCTGAGAAGTGAAAATTGTTAAGTATGGTTTGCTTTGCATGTACAAAGCCCACTTGTAAGTTTTTAAAGGTAAATATTTAGCACAGATATTTGTTTATGTATTTGTGCATCAAGTAAGGATAATTGAATAATTTACTGAATAATTGAGGGAAAGTATTGAAAATGATTTTGACAATTTAGTTATCCACTAATTTGCCTTCTAGTTCTTAATTATCTCAATATTGGCACTTGCTGGCAATATACAAACATATGTACACAAACCCACATACCCCTATTTCTTTCATTGATGTGCATCGTGCTCAATAAGATGGGAATGAGACTTAACTCATTTTTTATGTATGTGAGAAAATATATAGCACAAAATTTCAAAATTGATGATATTTTCATTTCACAGGTAACTGTGGTGAGTTTTCTCTATAAGTGTACACAAGTACAATTTCCACATGTTTTCTTTATGAGACCGTTTCCCAATGATTTCCTCATTGTATCTGATTGAAGTGATAGCAACAACCTGAATAGGGACTTGTGCAATTATTTTTCTTCAACTGCACTGAAAATGTCTTGTCTGCTTTACTCAATTCTGTTTTCCAGAGTCTAACATTGGACTTGGCCCTTAATAGGTGCTCAATTAATGTTTGGGCATCAATGAATGCATAAATTAACTGGATATATACTTATATAACTTTGGTTCATTTACTAAAATTTAAAAAAATAGTGCATGGAAACAGGGTGAATTAATTTAATTAGTGAGGTTTTATTGCCATTCCTTAAATTTTTTTGGTCATCCCTGAAAGTAAAATGAGATAGGTTGCACATTATATTTTCCTGAAGAGAAACTTAGTATGGTAGCAGTGTAATTTCTATTTAATTTCACTGTGGACAAGTTTTAAGCAAAACCAAATTTCAATTATTCTTGTAAAATATACTGCTGTGGGAAGCTTTAGGTCAGCTTTGAAGAAGCTTTAGTTTAGTAAGACTAGCCTACAAATGGTTTATAACATGAATCTAGAACTACCAGCAGGTGGAGCTGTATTCCAATGCTGAATAATATATGGACTCTAGAGGGTTGATTTATGTGGTAGAGCCAAAATTCTGGCCAATGATTTTATTAGTAATTTTGTATTTCATGCTATGAAACACACATCTTAAATTTTGTATGTAATATAACCATAATTTGTACTTTAATAGACATTTTTGACTCTTTTGCATTTTTTTAGGACTTGAGGCTTGAGTTTGCTGTCATGTAATTAGCTATAATTTTGCTATATAACATTTGATTGACCTTGAATATATACTAACAAAACAGACACACCAGTAACTGGAACAGAAATAACTGCAAAGCCAAGTTTAGACTCATCTTGCAGAGAGAATGAAGAAATGATGAGTGGATGAATGGGACATAGAGTTCTCAAAGGTGACCCTAAAAAAAACCCACCATAGTGGGTTTTTTGATGGTATCAGTTCATGTGAGCGTGATTGGCTGACATATCATTTCAACACTTATGTCACTTCTACAGTTATGAAATTTGTTGTTCACTGCTGAAAGCGCTACATATTTTGCTCTGAGTGATAAACTAGAATATCAGAAAGAAAAAAAAGTTTTGGATATGAATAGTCAAGTTTAACCTCGAATTTGAAGAGAGTTAGGTATGAAACCTGACAACTTAAAAATGGAAGAGAATTTCACAATTGAATCTTATATTCTTCCCTTAAAACAATAATTGTACAGGCTGGTTACTCTTTGACCATAGTCTCTGACTTAAATATTTTACTCCCTTGCCTTTCAAATAGATTATGTTTTTCTGGAACATCTGTGTACTTATTAAATTGAAAGTGAGTGCTAGAAACAGGGATGGGGGAATACTTCCCAATGTATACTGGTTTTCACAATCCATTAAAATTTAATAATAGACAAATAAAGTTGGATTCTTCTGAGAAATTACAGCCTTCCTTACTTGGGTATAATTGAAGATAAATATCCGCTTTTATGCTTCTTTTCTTACTTAAACAATAACTTAACCTAGTCAGTAGAAAGTAAGTTTGGTGTTTTGGTGATATTTAGTCAGTTGGCCCAGGGGTGTCATTTGGTAATGAAGGCATTTATTTAATCTTTCCTGCTTATTGTTTCTTAGGTGGTTATGTTTTAATTATGTTATTGCACTTAATATTTATTAAATATTATTGTGTAACTAGCATAATTTAGGGGTTGTTGAGGGTTAAAAAAAGTGTTCTTTAGTAAAAAAGAAAAGATGAGCATTCTCATGCGTTAGACAAGGGAAACACGTTTGAAGTCAATAGCAGTAAGAGCATTATACTTCAATAATTTTACATGTATAGTTATAGATGGATCACTCAACTATATTAATTGCATAACTTTGAAGAAATATATCCTAAGAATGATCTATTTAACATTTGAAACATATTGTTTTACATAGGCCATAAGGGGATGGGACTTGGACCACTTTAATTTTGACCATAATTAAGTGTTATGAGAAATTTGTCAAGCCCTAAAGTTTAGTTTTTTATATAAAAAGTGATATGCCAATTATTTTTAAAATAAATGATTTACTCCTAATTTCTTTTTATTAATAAGACTGTAAGTGCCTACAATCATAGGATTCTTATAAGTGGATTCCATATTTTATCATCTATGTTGCTTAGAAATGTCCTTACACATAGAAAGTAATCCAGGAAAGTTTGTTGAATGAAAGAATGCATTTCTGTTGAATATGAATTTTCAAATCTCCTCTTCCATTATGTAGATTATTTGTTGTGGAAGTAATTTTGCTACTTAGTGTTAAAAGCATCAAAACAAGAGATCTCAGTCTTAGTATCAACACTAGTACTTTTGGCTGACTATGCAACCTAGTAGAAAAAAGTGACCTATTTTATTGTGTCAGCAATGAGTTAGTGGCAATGTTATGCACATATTTAAGTTTCTTCTAATTTTGAAAATGCATGTATGCTAATCCATGCAGGTAAGTGTAACTGACAATAGTGCCATTAGACTACCATAATTCCTTGTTAAAATGTTTACTATTTTATATTTCTGAACATCAGTTTGATTTGTTCCTATCTTTTCAAATACTACCATGTACTTTGTATCTTGGTGATAACGCTGTATTTCTTTAGCAATATTGTACTGATGAGTCTGTGTGACGGATTGGTCCAGGGTCAGAATGCAGTCAAGAATTTGTGGACTAAGTTTGGCATAAGCAAAGATTGGTACTAGTAGAGTTAGAAATTCTTTTGGCTTAATTAGGAAAATTCCTTTTGCTTCCTGTTTATGGCAGAGCATGTAGTATGATCATAGATTTGTTACTATCTGGTCAGAATGGAAGGTTGAGGTACCTAAAAGATGAACAAATTATGGGCAGTTCCTAACGCAGATCCATCAGTCCATGTGCTAAGCTGACTGTAAAGTGGCCAGTGACATCTCCTTTTACCTCTTTATTGTTTGAAGAGCAGTTATTGTATGTTGAAGTACTCAGGCGACTACTCTTGGTACTTTTGAGGATGTTTGTAGTATTTTAAATGGAAAAGATGTTTCCAGAGTTCCATAACCATAACTTGATTACAACTTTCAAGTCTCTTGTATAGTTCTCATACCGTTGTGACTTCCAAATATTTATCAACTTATTAGATATAGGAAGAGAGATGAAGATAATTTATCTCCACTGTGCCCATAACAGAATAAGTTTTAGATCGTGATGTATGACTGTTGTATGCTAATATCAGCTGTATCTGATTAGCAATAAAGGCAGCTTGGAACATGACATGGAAAACAGAGTGGTCAGTATTGGTTAAGATCCGAGCAGAGAGAATGACTCAGTACTCATGACCCAATGTGGGGGCTGAGGCATTTAAGTACATCTTGTCTTAGGATTTTATGATTTGGAAGCTCCCTTAGAAGAAGTGCCTGGAATTAGATACTTCCTTGGGTCTAGCTGGGTAGGGAGGTGAGAGGGCCTGGGAAGCTAGGAGACAGAAAGAAGCAGAAAGTGGCAAGGGCTTCACCCATGACTGCCATATGGTTTGATGACTGACTGAGGTGAATTCTTGATACTGTGGCCTGGGCCTCTTTATAGTCTCTTGCTTAGGCCTCCCTGCACACCCCAATGAAAGCTCAATGAGGGATTGTGCTGTTTATTTGTTTTGTTCTGTTTTGTTTTTGTTTCCCTACCATTGTATCTTCAGTGACTAGAACAGTACCTGACCCTTAGTGAAAGCTAAGTAAAATATTTGTGGGTAAATGAAATTAAATGGGTTTGCTGAGTGATTTTTCTGTGCAAGGTGCTTTACTAGGGGTGACGGGGAGAAACAGAGATGAATGAATATTCTCCTTTCCTCAACCCACTCAAAGGCCAGCAGAGATAACAAGTTATGTAAACCAAAGACAAAGTAGCCTATTCCCAGGGACTGTAGCTCCATTTGATCAGTAAAATTCTAGCTGATAGGCAGAAGTGGAACTACAGAGCTCCCTGAGGTTAGGGACATTCAATTTGGCCTTTAAGGATGAGTGGGCTGCAGTAGGCAGCAGTGGAAGAGGTGCATTCAGGCTGATGGGATATTTGGAGCAAAGACAGGGATGGAAACCCCAGGGCGTGATTCCATGGCAATAAGCAGAGAGATTGGGCCCAGGTTTGGGTATGTGAGGGTAAAAAGTAGGAGAGAAGGCTGAAGGGGAAGGGTGGGATTAGTTTATGGAGGGCTGGCAACGCCATGATAAAGCAGTTTACGATTTGAGCAGTGACGGTTTTGTATAGAATTAGAAGTTTGTGCTTGCTTAAGTGTCATGAATAACAGTTAATTCTAAAATTCTGAGGGTACCTGCTCACAGTTTATGCTCCTTAACATATTACACAGTTTTAAGAATTGTTGATCTGATTATTTCAGCCTTAAAATTTACCAACTCCTATGCAATAGCTCCAATATATTTGTTACAAAATGGTGCAGGAAGGGCCCTGCCTCTCATTAGTCTGCTAACTTCAGATTTCAAAACAGAAAAGCCTAAAAATCACCAGTCTGTGTAGAGCACAAAAAGCTGTTCTGGCTGATAGGATCTCAGAAGGTGAAAGGTCATTTAGCCAGGATTAAATACCTTTAGTCCCTTACAGCTACTATTTATTGTCTCATATTGGTGCTTTTGCCTGTGTTGTTTTCCTTTCTCCTCCTTCCATCAACTGTCCAACTTCTGCATTTGACTAGTTTACTGTTTCTTCAAAACTCAGATCATTTGTTATTTCCTCTTTACTTCTCCAGAAACCTTCTTTGCCTTCCCCACCTCTATGGGGCAGGATGCACCTCTATTGGCACCTAGATATCTTATTTTCATGTTTCTTTCACTGCACAGTAATTATCTTTGGTTTCAAGAATGGATCAATCAAGCATTCATATTTCAGGCCCCACTGCTTTCAATCCTTGAAAATCACCTCATCTGCTCTAAGTACTTCAAGTGACAGTGTGTGTGATCTTATCCCATAGCACTTTTAATTATTAGAAAATTCTTCATTATATTGAGCTAAAATCTATTTATTAGTTTCTTTTACTGGTCAGTTTAAGTTCTTTTTCTTCCAAAAAACATAGCTGTGTTTGGAGATGATTATCTTGTCACTATTCATATGAATATTGGTTTCTAGATTAAGATACCTCAAAACCTTCTATGAATCTACTCCAGCTGGTTACTTTCCTCACTTAAATTGTGCAATTGTATACAATTTTCTATTATACAAAGCAGCCATGTACCTAAAACTCATTTGTACCCCTGAAACTATTAAAATAAAGAAAATTAAGCCCAGGTGCAGTGGCCTGTAATCCCAGTACTTTGTGATGCAGAGGTAGGAGAATCACTTGAGCCCAGGAGTTCAGGATCAGCCTGGACAACATAGTGAGACCTCATCTCTACAAAAAAATTTTAAAAATTAGCCATGTATAGTGTTGCACACCTGCTCAGTTGCTCAGGAAGCTGAGGCAGAAGGGTCACCTGAGCCCACAAGGTTGAGGCTGGGGTGAGCTGTGACTGTGCCACTGCATTCCATCCTGGGCGACAGACACACACAAAAAAGTGCTAAAACAAATAAAGTGAAAATTCCTGTTTAAAAAACAATCAAACTTTTTTTTCAGATATGAATTGAATATAACTGAATATAGTAAATTCTTGTCTTCCTTGATAATAATGCAATATTTATTTTAATTAACCCTAATATTTTTAGCACTTTCTGGTTAGTGATCTCATATTATTTACTGACATAAAGCTTACAATTGGCTAAAGGCTGAATATGCATTTCATAAGTGTAAAAGTGATATGGGCCCAATTGCTCAATACCTACAGGTGGATGAGTCAATGAATGGCACCAGCTTAACACCATTTCTGTACTTTTGAAAACTTCAATGTAGAATGCAAAACTTATATGTACGAAATTCCATTTTTAAAAAAACCTTTCACTCAGGCTAAAATTTTTATTTAATTGAACATAAATACTCAAGAAACTTTACCAAACTTTTTGCTGAAATCAAACTATGTTATGTGGTTCCTTGATCTGTCACTATGGAAGCCATGTTTAAAAATGAAGCTACTGTTAGCTTGATGTATTTTGCTTTTTATTCACATCAACTATACCTTTTTCTAAATATTCAGGACCACTTTCGACATTTTCTTTAATATTAAGTTCACCAATTAACATGTACTTTTCAGTATTTGCCATTTTTTCTCTCTTTTTGCAAAACAATATATTTTTTCCATTTATTATTGTCTATGAGTTCTCTCATATTACATAAATCTATGTCATTCCCTTTGCCTTTCAGAAATTAAAACATAGTTTGGTCACAAATTGGAGAAAAATATCTCATACAAATGGCTGGTCATTCTTGCTATCTTTTCAATGATTTTGTTCCTACTTTTTGATTACAATGATTTTCCTATAAATCTGTATAATCTTTCTTCTTAAATAGTTTACTTTAGAAAATTCTTTTGTTCTTTGGAAAGAATTGGGGTAAAACCAGTTTTATAAGAAATTACCCCCAATATTAAAAAACTTAGGAGTCCAAAAAAATATTTGAAAACTTAGGAATCCAAAACAAATGAAGGAGTTATATTGAACCACTGGGTATTTCCAAAGTGGAAAAGTCAACAAAACAATATTATGAACCCCAACCAACATTCTGAAATGCACTTTTATTTTCCTTTTATGAACAAAGTATCATGCCATATAGTATATTTAACATGACCTCTTAAAGTTGTGGCAAGATGCAGGAGAAGGAAAAAAACAAAACAAAACAGAGAAGAGGCAGGAAGTAGATAAAGGAAGTAGCAGGAAGGAAAAAAATCACAATGAAGTATGATAAGAGGCAAATGGTTTGGGGAGCCACTGCCAACAGTTCTGACAAATATGTGCACGCTATTTGCCTTTGATTGAACTATCAAAGGGGAAAGTGTTGATGTAATCGCTGAGGTTACTTTGTCCTTATCCTCCAAGAAACATGGATCCCAAATTGGATTAACCTTTTTTTCATTTCACCAGAACCACCTAATTGAAAGACACCAGCCCCATTTTTATTATACAAGGGATGAAAGCTATCATGTCATATAGTATTGGGGATTGAATTTTGCTATATCCATTTTATTACCTGAATCATCCCTCATTCATGTTTTTAAAACTGAAATTTAAAATTATGAAGCCAAAACATCCCAAATAATAGATATTCTTAATTGGCAGAACAGTTCATCAATCAATCTAAATCAAACTAGTTAAAAGTGAAAAACTTGGTTCCCAGTTATTTCAATTTCAAAGTAATCTCTCTCCCTGAAATTAAATTGTTTTTCTTATTCAAATAAGGCTATAAATAGTAAAATTTAAAACAGAGTCTGAAAAACTTATTTAAACTTGTGGTACATGTTACTCTTTGCAGCTTTGGGATTTAGAGGATTGGTACGATTAAAATCAAGCAGAATACTGTTAGCTAAAAGCATTTGCATCATCAGAGAATACTTTATGGAAAACAATGTCAGTAGAATATATGATATTTTAGTGCTGTATAGCAATATTTTATGGTTGTGAAGTGCTTGCCATAAACTACAAGAGAAATGGACCATCTACATCAATTGCCTTCAGCTGGATAAATACGCTTACTCAGATAAATATTAGAACACTAACTTTTATATATGGACTTTGTTAGACATTTTTCTTCATCAGTTCTGACTATCTCATTTCAAATTTTTAAAACCAAATATTCTTATTGGTGAAAACATTGAGTATGTGCCTGTAATATATTTATATTAGCTTATAGATTACAAGCATGTACTATTGTTCTCATGCATTATGTTAACTTTAAGACAAAAAAATTGTAGATGGTTAAGATAAGTCATTAGGAGCAGCCATTTCTTCACACAGATATTCTTGTGCATCTTTTTGGGACATGTGCACCTTATTATAATGTAGTATAACCAGTATAAGGATTGGGTTCTATGGTAATTCTTAACTAAAAGTTCATCCATTGAGAGGAATTCTGAAGAACTTAGCTCCGAGTTTTGATTTCTCTTGCTTCAAGTCATAGTAACTATGTATCATTAGGTGTTTGATAAATGCTTGTTCTAAGGAAATGAATTGTTTTATGGGTAGACAGCCGTAGGAAACTCATACACATAGCCTGTCATGCATTAGTAAAAACTAATAGGTAATAACCAAGCTTAAAGCTAGCATACAGCAGTGGACAATTTCTTATTACCAACATATAACTCTTGTGAACCAATTTCTACAATGTAAATTCATTTATCAAACATGTGAACGTCCCATGACAATTACACTCTTTGTATATGTGTTCAATTCTGATCCGATTTAGCTTTTTCAGCCTTGCTGAGAGCTATGGGTCCAGTCTTATACTAGTATCTTACTTTTTGAAGATGCTTTAACAGCAAGGCCTCCTCATGGTCCCCTTCTGCTTGGTTAACTAGAGGAGAGCTCAGGAAAGTCAAGGCATTGGGAAAGTGCCGGATAGGCAGAGGTGACTCTGTTGGGGATGAGAGGTGATGTGTCCTGCCCTCAGAAGTGCAGCTGCTATCATTTGATTGCTTTGCTGTGAGCAGAGCCTTATAACTATGGAGGAAACTTAAACACCCATTATTGACTATGTGAAAAAAGTCAATCTGAAAAGCCTATATAATGTGTGATTCTAACTATATAACCTTCGAGAACAGGGAAAACTATGGAGACAGTAAAAAGATCAGTGGTTTCCAGGGTTTGGGAGAAATGCACGGGTAGAACATGGAGGATATTTAGGACAGTGAAACTACTCTGTATGATACTATAATGGTAGGCACATTTCATTACACATTTATCTAAACCCACAGGATGTACACCACCCAGAGTGAATCCTAATGTAAACTATGAACTTTGCGTGATAATGATGTTCATTGTAGGTTATGACAAATGTCCCACTCTGGTGGGGGATGTTGATATAGGAGGAGACTGTATGTGTGTAGGCAGAGAGTATATGGGAATCTCTGAACCTTCATCCCAATTTTGCTGTGAACTGCTCTGAAAAATAGTCTTAAAAAATATAAGCTTTACATTCTCCATCCTGCCGGAAAACTAAGAGGCCCAAACACATCAAAACTGAGTGTGTTAGCTCCTGTCTGCCCGATCAACATTCTCTTAATAACTTGAAGGATTTGATAATGTTCAGCGTAAATTAAATAAAATCTTTCCTCACACGACTACATTAATGTACTTGATGATGTCCATTAGACTATCTAGGAGTACATTTTTGCTGCCAATAATGTTTTGAACTAAAAGGTCAAATTTTGAAAATCATTGTTGTTGAAACTCAGTTTTAGCGAGAGTCCATGGTGCAATAGTTGACTGGCAGGAGTTAAGCATCCAAAGTCAGTATATTTGCTGAAGACATAGGCTTTCTCATTTATGATTTTGTATTTTAAGAATTGGTAATGTTTTTCTTAATGGAGAACATCCACGCAATGGGCAGGAAGTATCTTATTGACAGAGAATGCTTCAGGTTCAGAAATTTTTATTTGTGTATTTTGTTTGCATGTTTTTGTTCCTCATAGAAAACTTGGAAACTTATATAAAGTAAACAGAACAAAGCAAAATGAGCAAAATTCTAACAATGTCACTGTTAAAATTTGGTATATTTTATTTGTCTCTTCTCTCTCCCCACACTTTTTACTTTTCTTTTTGGTTCTCTCTTTCTCTGCTCTTCTCACTTTTCTTTTGTTTCAAATGGAGGTTATATGGGATATTTTATTTTATATTTCATTTTTTTATACTTTGTCATCATGAGTATTTCCCTAAGGAATTAACACTATTCCAAAACATTATTTTAAATGTTACATGTGGACCACGATTTATTTTATCTTTTACTGAACATTAAAGGATTTATCCCCTTTAAAATGGGAATTTTGATTTGCTGTAAATGCATGCTTGAGAGATACTATTTTATGAAAAAGCAGTTTTTATTAATAATCAACACCATTTAAAATAGCTCTATGCTGATATTTTTATGAGTTTTCTGTCATATCCGAGGCAAACATGGAAAACAAGTATGAAAGTGTTCACAGCACATGAAAAACTTATTCTTATGAATTTAAGGTAATGTGTAAATGATGTTTAATGTTAATTTCATGGCCATAAATATTGATAGATTAGATTTTTTTTGTTGTTGTTGTTGTTCTGGATGTCTCAATTGACTACAAATTTGATGTTGTCTCAATTTACTGCAGATTTCTGGCAAAGATGCTTATTTCTAAGACCAGTCGACCGGTCATGAGCTTCCCAGGTGGCCATTTCTTGGCTTTGTGGCTTTACTGCAATCCAAGTCAGCTCCATTGAGCTGTTCACATGACTGAATGCCAGAAGATAGAAATGAAATAAAATATCCTGTTCTGGAAAAATAAACCACCCAGAGGACCTGCATGTCTTTATTTCTTTTTATTTCTAATTTAAGAACTAAAATTTAAACAAGAAGCAGCATTTTGAATTCGGAACTGAAACAATCCAGACTCCTAGAAATGAGTAATTAAATTACGGAGGTTCATAATGCAGTCAAGGGTGTTGTTATATTTTTATTGCTTTACTAATAGGCAAGCATTTCTATCTTATAGCTCTTCTAAACATACCTGAGAACTTTGGAACTAGCAGTAAGTAGATTTTGGTTGTTTGGTTAAATCACCATCATCAACATCTGTGGAGAACTGATAGAGCATACCTTTGATAGAAATGGGAGTCAATGTAACCATATTCTGTGCTTACTGTGAAACTTAGATGAAGATATTTTTGTCAGCTTATATATTCTGGGTGCTGAGCTTTATGCTTCAACTTGTTTAATATTCTCGAAGCTCTGGAAATGTCTAGTCTAAAGATGAGGAATCTGGCCTGTCATGGTGGCTCATATCTGTAATCCCAGCACTTTGGGAGGCTGACACAGGAGGATTGCTTGAGCCCAGCCCAGGAGTTTGAGACCAGCCTAGGCAATATAAAAAGAAAAGAAGAAAAAAAAAAAAAAAAGAAAAGAAAAGAAAAGGAAGAAAAACAAAAGATGAGGAATCTGAGGCCGAAGGACTTTAAGGAAGTTGTCCAAGGCATTTGAGAGGCCAGTAAGTAGTCAAGCAAGATTGGAGCCCAGTGTTTATGATCACCAGGCTCATTGCCCCAGACAAAAAGCAATTTCCTCTTTCTCTAAACTCCTGTGGCTTTGTTTGCACCACACTTATCTCACACAGTCTTGTTTGCACTTAATTGGCTCATGTTTATCTTCTGACTAAATTGTAAACATTTTGGAATCAGAGGTTGAAAGAATTGAGAATTCTCAAACTGTGTAACCCAAGAAAACGTACCCTCGCTCTGCAAGCTACACAATGCCTTCTAATAGGAAACCAATAAACACTGCAATATTAACACTTACTGTGGGCTAAGCTCTGGCTAGATCCTGGGAGTGAATGGACATATACATTGGTTGTAAGCATAATTGAAACTCTTTTTTGTGGGGAAGGAGCTCACTTTTATTGAATGCCTACTATATACATTGTTTTACAAACTTTGTCCCCATTCAATTCTAACTAATCTGTAAGAATCTTACAGAGAAGGAAACTGAGGCTCAGAGATACTAAATGACTTCCTATAACTTGTAACCAGCAAGGCCAGAATTGGTGTTCATGTTTGCTTTATTCCATAGACTATGTTTTTTTTCCCAAACATTAAAAAGAATTCAATCAGAGAAATAGATCTATTTTGTTAAAACACTAAAATAGTATAGAAAACTTTCTGACTCTAAGTTGAATTCTTTCTTCTATTATTGTGGCCAAAGATAGAGGAAGAAATAAGTGGGGCTTTAATGTCTAAAGTTAACTACAGTCGCTGATGTAACCTTGAGAAAAACTAAGAGGTTTTTTATTTTTTACAATCACTATATTAGATCTTAATGCAATAGAAAGGAGAAGCAAGAAATTGCTTATAATATTATTAAGATTCAATAAATTTTTGTTGAGAAGTTACTATGTGTTAGGGACTATGCCAGTTGTTTACATAGTTATTAGCCACACAGAAACACTGAGGAGAGGTATTTCCAAGTCTATTTTATACACAAGGGCACATACCAAAGCTCAGAGAGTTAAATACATTGTCCAGATTCACACCACTAATAATGTAGGACTGATATAAAAACACAGGTCCTGACTTGAAATACAGTGCTCTTTCTGTTATGACTAGATTTAGTATTATCTTTAGAGGATATCTGTTAAAAAATTTAATAAAACCTAATTTTGAAAGAAGGAATGACTTGGGCAGTGCTTTCTTTGTTTTGAATGCCAGGAAAGTATGGTAGCAATTGCTAATTTCTGTCTGTAACTATGGCTAAAATATTGAGTTTGTCTGGAGTTTTCATGCATGTAGTAAGCTGAAAGCCTAAGTAAAATAATTATAATCATTTCTGCCCAAAGTGAAACATTTGTAATCTTACTCTCAAGTTGTCTGTCAATTGAATTCTTGTCTGTTTGTTATTTATGCTATATTTATTCAAAGTTTATTTTTTAGGTAAGGAGTGTATCAACATTCCTAATCTTTGTCAAATTTATTGGCAGGCAAATTTATAGTAGTGTTTGGTCAGTTGCTTAGGGGACAAAACCAAACAGCATATTGGTTGTGTTATGTTGGGCTTTGTGGTTTTACAGTTTAGGAAGTCCAGTCCTTGTTCAATAACACGCAACCATTTCTGTTTTAAAAGTTTTCCTCTTATATGTAACCAGTGGTTTCAAAAAATATTTGGAAGAGACTAAAGAAATTTCAATTTCAAAACAAAGAAATAATTCCACACTCTAATTAATCAGGAATTATTTTGTTTCTACAACAATTAAACATTTTAAATTATCTTTGGAGAATGAGAATTTATTTGAATATTGTTCAGAGTAAAGATCATGGGCTTTAGAGTCAGACAGATCCAGCAATCTGGGCTCTTTTATTCCTTTGTAAAATATAGATAATAATACGTAACTTACAGGGTTATTTTGAAGAGTACACAATAAAATAATTGTGTGTGTGTGTAGAGTACCAGACACAAAGAAGATGGTTATGGTTTTCTAGTATTCTGACTCATTTGTTCAACATATAAAACATATGGATTTTGAGCATATTACATTATTTAAGACTAAAAATTAAAGAACTTAAGATAGGATTTCTGATAATGTGGTAGTTTAAAGTCACATTATCCCCTGTCTTCCCAGACATAATCCAAAGCAACAAGGTAAATGAAAAACAAGAATGTAAACAGCCGTGTTTGGTGAAACTAGGAAGCTGCTAAACCCCAGATCCCACAAAAGGAGGAATATCTGGGCAAAGCAATGGAAACTGAAGAGCAGGATGTGGACATGGACCAGAGTGGAGACAGTGTAGCAGCTGCACAGCTTAAGAGACAGCCATTTTATAAGATGGGGGACACATGCTGAGGTGAAATGTCTGAACTCCATTTTTATAACAGGACAAATTGAATGCACTAACAGGAGCTCTGTCAGACCCAGTTTGGTTCTGAGCAGTGAAGGAGATGGGCCAACCAAATGAAAACACAGACCATAGTTTCAGCAAACAGCTAGTCTCCATTGCAGTGAAGGAGAGTGTGTGTTGTGTTAGGAAAACTACTCTAGCTGCCATGTCCATTGGTTGAGGAAATGTAAAAGGCAGATAAGTATACAAACAAAAGTCCTGCATCACAAGAAAAATTGCTAAAAGCCTAGAGCATGTCTTTGGATCCTTGCCCTATATGAACAGTCAACAAATAGCTGAAAAAACTCCTCCAGAAAATACTCACCAGTTTCAATACTATATATATCATACAAAAAAGGACCAGCCCAATATCTTCTTAAAAAAAAATCATAAGTAAAAATGAGGAAATGAAGAGGGAAACCAAAAGCCGATGAGAAAAAAATATAGCAAAACAAAGCAGTGTAGCCATGAAATAGACAAAAATTGTTATTGAACATTGTGCTATAAACTTAAAAATAAAACAAAGTAAAACCTTAAAGAAATAAATGTGCCTATGAAGCACAAGTGCAAATGAAAAATGAAAGAACTCTGAAAAGAAAGGGTAGGTGAACAGTAGAGAGACTCAAAGAAAGAGAAGAGAAAAATAAAACCATCACAGAAATCAAGGAAACGTTGGCATGAGAACAAGAAAGAATAAACACTGCTGAAAACATAGTAAAGATCTGGAGAGGGGATGGGCCTGAGAAAAGAGAGCAAATGAAAGAGAAATTTAAAAAGACTTAAAAAAGATTAGAGAGAAAATGGCAGGTAGCTATAGAAGACAAGCAAAAGAAAGCAAGCATGTACATTGTTAGAATCACTAATAAAGGAAATGGAAATTATGTGATAAAATATAGAGACAAAAATTAAGAGAATCTTCATAAGCTAAAGAGGAATTTGCATGTTGAAAAGGCTTACTAAGTCCAATGGCAATTGCCCTAGAGCCATCAACATAAAAACTTATCCAAGTCAAATTCAGAGATAATGGAAGAATCCCATAGGTGGCCAAGAAAGATGTCATTTGTGAAAGAAAAAAGGATTAATGTGAACTTAAACTTCTCTGTAATATATTGAATGCTAGAAAATAATGGAACAACATTACAAAATGTTCAGAGGAAGGGTGTGGCTCGATAGTTTGATAACCAGAAAAAATGTTGTTTGAGTACAAAGGCAACAGCAAACAATTTTGAATATGCACAATTCAAGGAATGTTTTCTCCATTAGACATCTTCAGGAATTTTTTAGAAGAAAAACTACAGTCAAACATGAGATGTCTAAAAAGACTATAGCAAAATTATTAGCCATGAGCATCAAATTTATGTCAGCAACTCTTTGAATAAGACTAAAACAAATATGGGGATTAGGGTAGTAGAATAGACTATAATGTTAGTTGTAAGACAGTAGAAGTAATAAACCTTACGAAAGTGGGGGAACAGATGGAAAGAAAGTGGGAATGTAGTAAGTACATTTATTTCAAATGTAAGTTAAGAGCAAGATGTAATCATAATAAAAGGGAAGGCTGACCTTTAAGTTTGATAAACCTTAAATGAGTCAAAAAAATTTCTAATGTTAAGTCACAAATAACACTATGAAAGACTAAGACATTTACAGTGAAGACATAAGAGTGGGATATATCTGTACCTCAGTAGCATAACACTAACATTCATAGAAAAAATCCCACTAATAACAGAAGAAATAGAAGCACATTAGAGTAAGAAACTTGAATTTTGTCCCATAGTTCATGACAGATCAAGAGGACAAAATTATGTAATTCTGTAGAAGACCTAATTAATATAATTCATATGGATCTAATTGATACATAAAACATTGTTTCCTGAAAACAGAATAGATCTTTGTTTCAAGTGGCTATGAAATGTTAAAAGAATACCACAAGCAAAATTGCACTAATCACAATGAAATAAAACTAGAAATTAATAACAAGGAAAGAAAATTTTATAAAAACTTTATATTTAAAAATCTTTTTAAAACTCTTATGTGAGGGTGAAAATTCAGCCTGACATAAAACTAGAAATTAATAACAAGGAAAGAAAATTTTATAAAAACTTTATATTTAAAACTCTTATGTGAGAAAATTCAGCCTGATTTTTTTTTTTTTTTTTTTTTGAGTTGGAGTCTCACTCTGTCACCCAGACTGGAGTGCAGTGGCACGCTCACGGCCACCGCAGCCTCTACCTGTTGGGCGGGTGATCCTTCCACCTCAGTCTTCCTAGTAGCCGTAACTACAGGTGCGCGCTACCATGCCCCGCTAGTTTTTGATTTATTGTAGAGACAAGGTCTCGCCAAGTTGCCTGGGCGGATCTCGAACCCGTGGGCTCAGGCAATCCACTCACCTTGGCCTCCCAAAGTGCTGGGAATATAGGCTGAGCCACTGATCCTGGCCGGGCCTGATATTTTTAAAATATAGAAAATAAAAATAACACAAACAGCATATCAGATTCTACAGGATTTAGACAGAACTCTCAGAAGAAAAGTTTGAACTTAGTACTGTAAGTAGTGAATTAGGAAGCTAGAAAGAAACAACAAAATCAACCTATACAGAACAAAGTGAAATAATAAAGCAGAAATAAATTAATTAGATAAGTGATTTATAGAAATAGTTCTCTGGGAAAATAAACTATTAACTAATGAAATAAAAAATGGAGCGGGCACAAATAAAATTTAAAGTCATAAGAGATTTTGTTTACTAAACTCAAGGTATGTGATTTGAAAAATTGAATAAAGTGATTAGATTTCTAGAAAGATGTTCTAAAAGACTCCAAAGCATATAGAAAATGCAAGCAGACAAATTAACTGAAAAGATAAAACAAAACAGAGAAATCTATGCCCCCACCATCATCAAAAGCACAAGGCTCTGATGATTTTACAAGGAAATTCTAGCAAACCCTTAAACCTGATGATGTCAGTGATATTTATACTCTTTCAGAGAACTGGTGGGGAGAGGGAATTTTACAATCTTAAAAATGAAGTGAACATGACATTGACACCAAAATTTTATAAAGATTGCACTTAAAGAAAACTATAGATCGCTCATATTCATGTTCATACAGATAACTGCAAAAAAACCTAAGTAAAATGTTGACAAATAGAATTTAGCACATATTACAAGATAAACAACCTGATTGAGAGTGTTTATTTCAACTGGATGTGGAACTCAATCCTGTGATCCCATCACTTTGGGAGGTGGAGGTGAGAGAATTGCCTGAATCTGTGGGTTCAAGACCAGCCTGGGCAACTTGGTGAGCCTGCATCTCTACAAGAAATCCAAAAATTAGTTGGACATGGTGGTTCATGCCTGTAGTTTCAGCTACTTGGAAGGCTGAGGTGGAAGGATCTCCTGAGCCCAGCAGGTCGGGACTGTGGTTGCTGTGAATGTGCCACTGCCCTCCAACTTGGGTGACAGAGTGACTCAAAAAAAAAGAGTGTTTATCTCAGGGACTAGATAATAGTTCAGTGAAATCTATGAACATTACATATGAGGAGAAGAACGCATGATTGTATTTAATGTACATAAAAGGCATTTAAAGAAATTAGTGTTAATATGGATTTAATTTTTAAAAAATCCAATCCTATAGTAAAGTAGGGAATAGATGAATATTTTTTAACCCAATAAAGTGTATTCATTTCAATCCCAAATCCAGTATTATCCTTAGTGAGAAAAACTAGAAATACTTGCTGGAACAAGGCAATAATTTCTGTTATCATCACTATTATTTAACATTGTTCTGGAGCACTAACCAATGCAATTAGACAAGAGAAAGAAAGTAGAGGTATAAAAATAGAAAAACAGTTGCAGCTTCTTTGATTGGATACATGGAAAACCAAAATAATCAGCTGAAAATTATTTAAAATGGTAAAAAAATAACAACAAAAAGTACAGTGATAAAAAATACAAAATAAAAAATACAAAAACCAATTGTTTTTATATACACAAAGATATGACCAGTTAGAACATATAATGGAAGAAAGACCCCAGTTCACAGCATCTACAAAAAGGCTAAAATGGCTAGCAATAAGTTTATGAATATTATAATAATTGAAATGGTACACCATGAAAAGTCTCAGCATCTTGTCAGTTTCTCCCAATTGTATAAGTTTAATGTGACATCCACAAAAATACCAACAAGATGCTTTTGGATCTAGAAAGATTGACCTAAAGTTAATATGGAAAAATATGTAAGCATAATGGCCAGGAAAATTGATCAAAAGGAGAGTAATGGTGTGGAATTAGACCTCCCAGATATTAAAATATATTACTAAGCCTCGGTTATTAAAACAGTTTGGTTCTGGGCATGAAGGGAAAGGTTAATGGAATAGAATATAGAATACATATGTGAATCATAGTGACTAATAATATGGATGGAAGAAATGGATTTTTCCATAAATAATGATGAGCAAATGGGCATCCATTTGGGGAAAAAAAAGGATCCATACCTTATAGCTTACACCAGCATAAATTCCAAGTGAATCATAAATGTAAATATAAATCATAAACCATAACAGTACTAGAAGACACCATGAGAGAATTCTTTAACTTTAGCTTGAAGAAAGCTTCCCTAACTATGATAAAAACCAGGAACCATAAGAAAAAGGTTAATACATTTTAGTCACTACATAAAAGAAAACTATTTCTGCATGGCCAAAACTGCTATAAAAAATATCAAACTAGAGGAAACTTTTTGGCAACTCATTCACAAACAAAGCCTGATTTACTTAATATATAAAGAGCTGCTACAAATTGGCACAAAAAAGCCAACAACCCAATATAAAAATGGATGAAGACTATGGATATTCATCTTATACAAAGGAAATAAAATAGAGATCTTCCCTTGTTACCATTATGGGAAGCAGCCCTTCTCATTACTTCTGTCTCAATAGTTTTCTTATTTATATTATAGCATTTATTTCAACTTTTTATTTTTTTCTTTGCTTGTTTAATTGTTTTATTCTCTGTTTCCTAAGATTGTGAAATGTGTGGAGAAAGGGATAATGTCTTCCTCTTCCACGGTTGCACCAAACACAATGTTGTATTCTATTCTAGTCAGTCTGTTATAATACCTTCTAAATAGCCTTCCTTATCGCCTGTGTCAAACACATTCTGATTTTTTTTTATACTACTCAATAGATTGGTGGAGGTTTACAACTTTAAAATGAAGACATATAAATTCACCAAGTAACCAGGCTACTTACAATGTGAACTGCCTTACTAGGCTATTTTTTAAGTAGTCAGCTTCAAGCACAGGACATGACTACCTACTAGGGACTTAAAATTTATTTGTTGAATTAAAAAGTATCAGAAGTAGCATGTTTGCCAAAAAAGGTCTTAAATTTTTTCCAGTTTATTCTTAGACAGAGTATACTGCTTCATTAATAACTTCTAAGAATTTTGAAATCAATTTCAATTGCTTTAGATTTTCTTCATTCTTTCATCTGCCTCTTTGACTTTTAAAAATATAATTACCATGAAGAGATTCATAGGCATAATTAGAGATAATATATAAATGACTTCAGAAGTGCTACTAATGTCCACTATTTCCCTAATATTTTTTAGGATTAAGTACTATAATTTTTTTCCTCTTTTAATTTTTATTTTAAAATTGTGGGGTACAATTCAGGGTGAGGTATACAAACATTCATTGTGCAAGTACCCTTGTTGATAAGGTGCCTTCCCGACCCCAGGCAGATATCGACTACTGTCAACCCCACTTCCCCCGGCAGTTTCCCGCTACTGTCAATCCTTTTCTTATAGTATTACGGTAGTTGTTCAAGGTTCACTTATGAGTGAGAACATGTGATACTCAGCTCTTTGTTTCTGTGAGAGGTCACTCAGTATTACTATAATTGTTTTTAAGAGATTTTGTAATACTTAGTATTTTCTTTTTCTGGAATCTTTTTTAGACAGCCCCATACTAATGTTTTTTCAATTTCTCCAGACTTTACACTTTTCATTTTCTTAATTATTACTTAAATGCTCACCTCTTATAAAATTGGTTATGTGCCTGTGTATTTCTATACGGACATTTATTTATTATATACACATGTATACATACATATATTTATATTTTCTTTTTAGAGTAAAGGTTTTTGAAGACAGAAACTGAAGTTTTCTTCCTCTATAAATTGCTATAGTGACTATTTTAGAGTAGGAATTTGTATATATTATTCAAAATTGTTGTCCATTTCTGTAACTTAACCATCATCAAATAGTGAGGGTCATTGTCTAAGCCCAGAAATTCAAAATATCATAGTTGTTAATCTTCAGAGCAGTTATAATCTAGCTTGGAAGAATGAATATGCAGGTAAATGAATATAGCTATCTACTGCTGCATAAAACATTATTTTAAAAAAAAACAAGACAACTGACTCCTTCAAGAAATTGGAAGAAAAAAATTATTTCAAAACGATATGTTGTTTAACACACCAAACATATGTTATTTGCCAGTTTTTTTGAATCAGAAATCCCAGAATGTCTTAACTGGGTCCTCTGATGCAGAGTCTCTTACAAGTTTATGATTAAGTTACTGTTTGGACTTGTGTTCATTGCTAAACTCAACTGCAGAAGGATCCACTTCCAAGTTAGTCATGTGGTTGTTGACAGTATTGAGTTCTTCTTGAGCTGTTGGACTTAGGACCTTAGGTACTTGTTGGCCGTCTTCAGTTTCTTGTGATGTGGGTTTCTCCATAGGGTAACAGGTAGCTCACATGGCTGGTTCCCATGACTGGTTTCCATCAGAGAGCAATAGAGGGCATACATGACATTTATAATTTAATATTGGTAATTTAATAATCTAATCTTGGTAGTGACATCTCATCACTTTTGTTCTGTTCTTTCCTTAGAAGCATCTTGTCCCTTTTCATTCTTTCATTAGAAGCCCCAGCCTATGGTCAAAGGTGTGAATACCTACACATGGTTCCCTTTAGAGGATCCTTACCACATCTGAATATATTGAACAAACAGCTAAGACATGTTATTAAAATAATTCAGTGGAGTGAGATATACGGGAGACTTTCCAAAATATTGAGACCCGAGTTGAATCTTGAAGAAAGACAGCCTCTTAATATAGAAAAAATATAAACAAAAGTAGAGGTGAGCATTTAGATTACCTTTGAAACAGTAACAGATAACATAAGTGACAGTAGTATTTTCATTTCCCTTTTAGTGTCTCCGTAATTGGATGTCTGTAAACACCTGTCAATTATTGCATTTTGGTTTGAATACAAATTATACAACGAAGACACAATCTCTGCCTTTTAAAGTTCAGGTTTTAAAGAGAAGGCTTGATATAATCAGTTAACAGGAATGTGCTTCAGAGTGAAGTAGAGAAGCATGGGAACTTGGAGCAGAGCTATTGAAACCCTGTGTGTGATATCAGTTGGTAAGAGTGGACTGATCCCTGTGATACCAGAAAATGCCACAGAATGTCTCTTGTTTCCCCTCTGTAGTTTTTGGGAAGTTTTGGACATGTGCCACAGCCCACTGGTATTTGTGGACACACATGCCTCTCTGCAATTGCAGTAGTGCCTTGGTGACTTGGGAGGGGAGGGAGGGGAGTGGTTCCTATGTGGATGCTTCCCCATATCAAGTTATCAAGTATCAGTGTGATATATGGGTTCTGTCTTAGCTGAAATGCCTTTGGAGAGGATTAAAACTGGAGCAAAATAATTAACTTCATTGACTTTAAAGAGGCACAGATTTGGGTCACTTCCAAATCTGGGATGCTTTCTGTTACTATCTAAGGTGAATACTCTGAACTACTTCATATGAGAAGTATTTAAATTTAAATTGGATGTTCACATTAGTGATCCAGTTTCATGTTCAATATTTGAAATTATACAGGATGTTTTATATTTAAATATTTCTTTAATGAAGAGAAGAAAGCAAGAAAATGCATATGTGCTTATTTTCTACACATAATTGCAGGAGTATGTAGAGAAAATCTAAATCAATTATATGAAGAAAAAAAGAGAATAAAAATTGGCGATGTTTAGATTTCAGTGTTAAAAGTCTGAACAGTGTTTCATTTCATTCAACCAAAAGGAATTCTTTGTATATTCATTAAAGACTAACGGTAGGAAGATGGCATTGCCAAGACTTGTGCACGTAAAAGGATGAAAGCTTGAAGTGAGAGGATTGAAAAAGAACACCATATCCAGACAATGACTGTTTTGATTAGACTCTAAATACTTAAAATATTTCCCCTCACAACATTAACAGATAATGTCTCAAATTAATGCTTTCCTTGTTATCTTGCCTAATGCTGAGAAATATTCTTGTGCTTTTCTTCCAGTGACCATTATAAACAAATTAACCACACACAGCCAAAATTCATGAATGCAACCTTAAGCTTGTATGTGATCGCACGAAATTCCCATCTTTTTTCTCAAATTATTAAGCAGTACAATATGTTGAAAATTTTGAAAAAGAAGTGCTCATTATTCTATCAAGTTCAAATATCAATTTTTACTCTGATGTTACCTTTTAGCATTTGTCCTTATGTGTATGTTTCTTTGTAGGTAATTGCAATCAATGTGTATACAATTCTGTGTTTCACTTTTAAATTTAATGTTATTTGATAAACACTGGCTTATGTTTCTCCATAGAATAAGAGTTTAATTGCTGCCTAATATCATTTAGAGAATCATATGTTTTAAATCATTTCTTATTTCTCATTATTTTCATCTTAAAAATGTCAGTGCCTTTTTATTTCCAGTGAATTACAACAAAGGGACTTTTATCCCAGGATACTTTTAAGATTTGTAATACACATACCTATAATAAATTTCACAAAAATGATAACCCTGTATAATCTTACCAGCAGTACAAATATTCCACAAAAATTTATCATGACACTCACTGGTTTGAGTAATATTCTTTAGAAAAAAGTTTTCTTTTTTACAAGACACACTTAAAATTTGCTGCAGTTTGCATCTCTTTCTATAACTAAATATGAGCTTCGCTTCTGTTCTAGTTTTTTTCTATTCTTTTTAAATGAGTTTTCCTTTCATGTAGTGATTAGTACTTTATTTTTTCTTATGAATTTGAACAGTCTCTTCAGATAGTATAGGTTTTAAACTATTATAATTGTTGAAGAAAATGCTACCAAATTGGGTTTTATATTTTATTTCAGATTTTAACTTTTATATATTCATATCTGTCGATATTTTTCCTTGTGATTTCTTATATTGCTTTGAAAAGGAGAATGCAAGTCTTCTATAGAATTAATATATAGTCTAATTTAGCTTCAGTTAAAAATAATTATAATGGTTATATTCAACCACTTAATCCATTTAGAGCTTGTTTTATTATATAATGTATAATTCTTATATAATAAGAATTACAGCTAAATATGTTTAAAACAATCTTTATGCACTTTGTTTTGAGATATTCGTTTTTATATAGATTATTCATTCTTTTCTAATTATTGCATATGTATTTGTATACCAACACTTCTATCTTAGTTATTGATGCTTATGATGTCCCTTACTGTCTTATTTGTCAGTTTTTACTGATATAATTGCCCATATGCTTTTCAAAATAAGTTTAAGATTTATGGTATTAAGTGTTTTAAAGCACACAGAAGCAAAAAAAAAAAAATTCCTTTTTGAGATTTTGATTTAAATGTACTACATTTATAGATTAACTTGCCAGGAGAACATACATATTTTAATATAATTTTTTTCATATAAACATGATCTTTCTCTCTTCATCAAAAACAAAACAAAACTCGGAGGTTTTTCAGTGAGAAGTTCTCCTTATCCAATGTCTTGATAACCCTAGAACAATCACACTGTTGCCCCAAGCACTGTGTCCCTGGCAGGTCCATTTGAGCAAGCCATCACCTTTTCCCTTGGGTCAGCCACCCCAATCCTTGACAGACAGGTGATCCCCAGGGACTTTTGAACCTGGGCGCTGAGATGTGCTTGGTAGCTGGATTGGGAGTGCATGAAAATCTTTTCCTCCCGAGACTTGACCTCTGGTCTCAGCCAGTGCTGTGATACTGCCACCCTGGAGCAGGGTTTGCTACCTTTATGCCCCCATCAAAGATAGTGCTGGATGCTTATGTGCCTGATCTCAACCTTTTCTATCCTCACATCCAATTCCCTGTTGGGACAAAAGGTGACAGCTGGCAGGAGCAGGAGTGGAGCTACAGAATAGGCCTGGGGCATCTAGGGCTCGGAGAGTGGGTATCTGAGAAACTGTCTCCAGAAGGTGGTAGGTAGTGAGACCATGCATGAGCCAAGGCTCCAGTTCTGGGACACATATTTCATTGTCTCATTGAACTTCACTTACAAAACACAAATTTAAAAAATTACTTCAGTATAATAACTGCAAAGCATTAGAGCCCAAGGCTAGGCTCTGCTAAGAGCAGGGCCTAGTACAACTACTCTGGTTGTAAGTCCATGCAGTCGGCCCTTAAATTTGTAAGACACACCCAGATATTTCTTATTGTTATAATCAAGACTCCTCTCTTTAGATGTATTTGTTTGCTTGTGCTTTCTTTTTATAGTTTGAACTCTCCTTTAGTATGTGGTGCCTGTTTGTTGAAAGAATTAAAGTATTTATGGAATACCATGTACACATTATATACTCACACATACATACATCAATCATACTTTTAGCAATGTTTCTGATTCCTTATTTTTGTAAATATGGTTTGGGGTCACTGAATTATATTTTTCTGAAGATACAATCAAAGAGCTGCATACATTTGTTTGGTTGTTGTGGAAACAGGGCTGGAGTTACGTCTATTCTTCCAACATGTGGAAATTTCAACAATATTAATGATTCTTTTCTAAGGACTTGCAAACAGATTTTTTTCTTCATCAACATTTTACCTCTCCCTTCATAATTTTTCTTTTCTTTAGCCCTAAATGATGACTAGATTTACTTGGAAGACTACTAAAGAATTGCCTAAGAGAGCAATTAAAACTTTGAAATAAACTCCAATAGTCTTATCCTAAAATTTAAAACACATTTCCCGATAAGAATATAATTATTTAAATTAAAAATATTCTTTAACATGGTATTTATTTTCTTTTTGTTTGTTTTCAGAGTACTTTTATGACATTGGAAAGCTTATTCCTAAATCTTATTAAATAGCATGACTTAAAATATATGTTCTCTTGTCTCTCTGAGTATACCTTATCCTTATCAATGCATAGATTATGATGTTCAAAATGTTATTTTATGTTTAAGACTGTGTGTACAACTGAGAGTCTGAACTTTGTTGGCCATTAAAAATCCCACGGCTGTTTTTTTCAAGAGTGCTTGCTGCTGCCCTGGCCAAAGTCCAGTCTAAGCAATAACATCCTATTCTGTATACCTCAAAGCCCTGTGTCCATTATTAAGGCATTCTTCTTTGCTTCCTGTTCTAAACATCTGTGTAACATTACTGAATTCATATTAACAATTTTTTTCTACATCTCATTCAGCAGTCCATGAAGTGAAATGATCTGTACATTATATATAATACTATATGCAATGTTGTTCAATGCGTATATTTAAGGCTATCATACAGCTCATTGTTAAGTGAATAATCTCTCTAGATAGTGGAATGGAGTGCTATTTAATCAACATTAGATAACATGCTATGCATGAATTGATTTTATAAAATACACCAAATACATCATTTCATTGTCAAAATAATCATAAGGACTTGCAAACAGATTTAAGTGGCCCTGAAAATAACCTGTTGTAATGTGAATATGAATAAGAATAGGAATATGAATAGGAATGTACTCAATTAAGTGAGTCTTGAAATATACTTGGCATTAGCGCAGCTCAAAGAAAGGAAACTGTTCTGCTTTTGTTGATTAGATGTAGATCTTTTAAAAAGGTGCTGGACAGCAACATTATAATTGAGTGAGGATGGAGAAATCTAGAAAGAGTGTATTGTAGATTACATTGAAAACAGTAAAAGTAAACATAATTATTAATCTGATTTTCTGTAGTATCCCAAAGCAGGGAATATAATTTAATTTTTATTCAGAAAGCAATCTTAATGCTTCAAAT
The DNA here is from genome assembly GCA_027257055.1 of Cephalopachus bancanus. NCBI lineage: Eukaryota > Metazoa > Chordata > Mammalia > Primates > Tarsiidae > Cephalopachus > Cephalopachus bancanus. Next base: position 8,879,335 of record JAPVLO010000057.1, read on the forward strand.
ATGTCTATTTATGCTCGCATCTTTGAGCATAAAGGACATTAGAACTGATTTGTATTAAATCAGTTGACAGAGTGGAATTTTTAGAAGGTATACCTTATCAATGCATAGATAGATTTTGATGTTCAAAATGTCATTTTATGTTTAAGACTATGTGTAAAACTGAGAGTCTGAACTTTGTTGGCCATTAAAAATCCCACGGCTGTTTCAGCTCATGAAAGGAATTTTGAGGAGGCCATGTCCCTATGCCTGGAATTTCTTTGCTCTGTTGTTACCTTCTATTAATCCAGTGTTCACTTCAAGTCCAAACTTGTGTACCTTTTCTACTCCTGGACGCCTTCATGGTATATGATCCTATAGTCAAGCATCTCTCTATCCCCCTTGGAGACTGAGAAAATGTTCTGTCCTTCTGTATCTGTATGACCTGGTACTTCTCAGGTGCTGAGTTGGCTTGTTTAATCCTTTCTTACCTTGCTATTTTTAAAGTTTCAACTATATTCCAACTTTCATTGTGGGAAATCTTCAGATTAATATGTTTCTTTGCTCCTATAATGCCTTGCAAATATTGCTTTGTTTATAGTACAGTTTAGAAGTTCTTGTTTTAGCTTATATTTATTTAGCTTATATATTTATTTAGCTTATATTTATATTTATTCATGTCTAACCATCAGTATAAAGTTAAGATTGATATGTTTTTAAAAAAGAACAAAAAATTGGTAACACTGTTATTAACTCATGTTAGATATTGTTAAGATCCCATAAGGCAAAAAAAAAAAAAGAAAAGATCCCATAAGGCAGCAGTAAATATTCCTCTTATTATCAAGGAACCACTTTGAGTAAAGAAAAACTGTAAGGAGCAGAAATCCATTAGTGGAAAGGAAAAAGGAAGTGAGGTACTGGATATTGATCTTGCCAAATGAAGCAGTGAAAGAAAATATTGCATTGTGAATGTCTTTCCATTATTTTCTTAATTACAACCAAGCAACTCAGATTAAGAGAACAATGACTGAGATCTGAAAATAAATACAACCTATCTGATAAACTCCTAGGACATGGGAAATAATAAAATTATTGAAAAGGGAAAAGGCTGCATTGAGTTTCAGGCACTATTATTTTTAATACAAAATGGTCTCTGAAGCACAACAAATTTCTTATGTCTGTATAGCATATGTTACCTTAATGTTTCTTTTGTTTTTAAAAAATAAGTTATATGTAGAAAACTATTAATTATCTGTATCAATAAACTTGATTAAAGAGTGAAACATAGCCGGGCTCGGTGGCTCAGCCTGTAATCCCACGCCTTTGGGAGGCTGAGATGAGTGGATTGCCCGAGCCCGTGGGTTCGCGACCCGCCTGGGCAGCGAGACCTCATCTCTACAATAAATCAAAAAATCAGCCGGGGGTAGTAGCGCGCGCCTGTAGTTCCAGCGACTTGGAAGGCTGAGGCGGAAGGATCGCCAGAGCCCAGCAGGTCGAGGCTGCGGTGGCCGGGAGCGGCCACTGCACTCCAGTCTGGGCGACAGAGTGAGACTCCAACTCAAAAAAAAAATAAAATTAAATTAAAAAAATAAGGAGTGAAACATTTTGGTTACATAGGAAACTGCGAACTTTGTCAGTTGACTTATCAGTGTCATCACTGATTTTGTCGCATGGCCTTTGGCATTGAGGCTCTGTGATGTAGTGAAAAGAGCAAGAAATAAAGAATCTGAAGGCCTGGGTTTAACTTTTATTCTTTCTCTTTTCTTTTTCCCCCTTTCTACTCTCTTTATGCATTTATTGGGAATCTACTAAATAAACACTGAGACAGTTCCTTCTCTCAAGGTGCTGACAGTCAAGTGAAGTAGATTTAAAAGCCATCAGGCAATCATAAGACCACGTGATAGATACTAGCTATCATGTTGCAGGAACACTGTGTTGTAGGCTGGAAAATTCTGGCTAATCACCTAAGCCTCTAACGTCTATATAATTATGTCTCTTCTACCCACTCGTTAAGTTGTAAAGCTCAAAGAAGTCATTGTATGCAACGAAGTGTTACTATCACGAATTGTAAAAATACTTACAAAATGCAGATAATTATAGGTAATAACTTATTTGATACAATATAGGAATATCTTGTGAACTTAATATATAGAATTTTAAAAATTAGCATAAAGAACTTATTTTTCTTTAATGTGAAATCCAAATCTTCTACTTTTTAATGAAATATTTCTGAGTTCTTTCTTTAAAAAAAAAGACTATTATTTAATGCGTCTGCACTACCTTTTTCATACTTTTATTTCTGCCCTTATTACATTGTACTGTAATTATGTATCTACATTTTATCTCACTAGACAGTTGAGACTTTGAGGGCAGAGTCTATGTTTGTTTAGCTTTATGTTACCAGTGACAACCACACATAATAGGTGTTCAACATATGTTTGTTAAATAGATTTGAGAAACAATTTTTCCCATGAGATTTCTTTGTATGTTTGATTATAGTATTTACTATACAAGAGGGATAATTTTCTTCAGTCTATTAAAAAAAATCCACCCATGTGACATCAAAGAATTCTGGGTGTTATGTGTATCAAGTTAGGGACTCTGAAAATTGGTCATCCTGACCATGGTCCAGAGGAAGGGTGGGGAATTATCATGCTGTATTTCACAGAATGGAGATATTGAAAAAGAAGGTCAGTTAGTGTGCTGCATAAATTGCTCAGCATAGAAAATGTTATCAGATATCTTAACCTTTTTCTTTACCACCAAATTTTTCTAATTTCATAGTCTCTGGACCTGAAGTTTTCTTGTCTGTGGGTTAAGGGCATTGAATCAAGTAATCTTTGATGCCTGTACTAGCTCTATAATTCTATTTGAGATTGATGGTTGTTTTCTTTTTTGTGGGGAGATGGGTTTTCATTGTAAGCAGCTAGACAAAATAAACTGAGTAAAGTGGTGATCTCTGCACTTTGTTAAATATTATGTACCTTCATTCTTTTCATGCTTTTATTGTAGACAATATTATCAAGACTACATTAAAGCACATTAGTAAAAGCCAAAACATTCAAGGAGATAGGGTTTAAATCAGGTCCTTATAGACAGAGAGGTGCAAGGGCAGGTGAAAGAAAAGAGGATGGTCATGGGATGGTGGGGTGGTACAATAGCTTCAAAGTTTAAAGTTTGGATATGTAGATGAGGTAGATGAGAGGGCCTGGATTGCCTTAGAGAGCTCCCAGTTAGAGGTCCATGTTCAGGCAAGAGAAGAGGACAAGGTTGTACCTGCTGAATGTCATCAAAGGCTTGGCAGGGGATGAAACCAACATGAGTGAAAAGGAAGAGAGGAGGAAATTGCTAATAACACAGCTGGCACAGGGTTGTGTTATGTGAAGAGAAGACTGGAGTGGAAGCAAGTTCTGAAAGGGAGGAAGGCTGATTTTGCCAAATAGTCATATCATTCAATTAAAATGAACTGGAAAGGATGCTTACAGCTGAAGGGATATGGCAACTCGGCAAGCTGTTACCTCTCCTGAGTATTTCTCATCACTGATAAAAGATTTATCTCAACTGTCCAGTACGCTTTGTAAAAAAAAAGTTTATTAATGAGCTTTAGGAGAGATTGCCTATCTTTGTTGAAAACAGGTGTATATTTGGAGGCTCTGGTTAACTAAAATGAAGGCTAATCAGTTTTTTTAGTTTAATAGCATCCTTTGAACCCCACTGTTAAAGAATAGGCATGTATCCAGAATTTTTTTTTTAATTATTATTGTAGGGAATGTCCTTGATTGTCTACACTCTTTATTCTTATATATATTTTATCTAGTATTCTTTGTATTCCTTTCTACTTTTTGAGTTTTAAATTCTTGGATTATTTCAGTATTATGCAATGTGGGAACATAGACGTTTGGCTTGACAATGCTACTGACAATTTATAGGTCAGGGTGTAACTGCCTGGCATAGTCTTTGCTGTTTTGCATTCCTTTGCAAAGTATGCCTTTGTTTAGTCTTGAGGGAGTAGGCTTCTCCTGTTTTCCAGGCTAATGGCTGTTCTTCTTTGTATGGAATGCAGATGTTTGAATTTTCAGTTTCTCCAATTGCCTCTCCATTCCTTTTGCAAACTGCAGAGTGTCTAATCTATAATGAAGGATTGAGGCATTTTCTCCCTTTATTTCTAAGAAAAAAATATATGGGTGATGGCAGACAAATTGTACCTCCTTTCCAATTTATCTCATTTATTTTTAAAAATTCTACAGTCTGGTTTTGTACCATATGTGGCACATTATAGAAGGCTTGGTTAATTAATTACTATCCTTTAAAGTTATAAAGTCTTTTTCTAGCAGTATGCCTTTGAAGCTAGAAAATATTTTGCAAAAGCTAAGTGTTAAGAATCTTTAGAATTATCTATTGTAGTTGCACATTATAGTTTTGAATGAAGCCTATATCTTTGTTACATAATACAGGAAACTTTTTGTCCACCTTGAGAACTTAAAACTTAAAATGATGTAACTATGTGCATGATACCCGGATGAATTTTAATACCATTATTTAAATATATGGATGCTTTCTGGGGGAAAGTAGTTGATGCTCATAAATGACCACATTTAGCTTACCTCTTTTTTTTTTCCTTTTGAGTTGGAGTTTCACTCTGTTGCCCAGGCATGCTCATGACCACCGCAGCCTCAAGCTGCTGGGCTCAGGTGATCTTTCTGCCTTAGCCTTCCAAGTAGCTGGAACTACAGGTGCGCACCACCACACCTGGCTAGTTTTTTGATTCATTGTAGAGAAGAGGTCTCCCCAAGTTCCCCAGGCTGGTCTCGAACCCCTGGACTCAGGCAATTCTCTTGCCTCAGCCTCCCAAAGTGTTGGGATTACAGACTTAAGCCACCACACCCAGCCAGTATCTATTTTATTTTATTTTTATTTTTATTTTACAGACAATGCCTCCCTCTGCTGCTCAGGCTGGAGTGCAATGGTGTGATCCTGGCTCACTGTAGCCTCGAACTCCTGGGTTCAACAGATCCTCCCACCTCAGTTCCCCCAGTAACTGGGACTATAGGCGCTCACCACCACACTCAGCTACTTTTTTTTTTAAAGTGAGAAAGTAGGATTTATTAAGAGGACAGAAAAGCTCCCACAGTGGGAGGGGACCCAAGGGGGTTGCCATGTTTTCTGGTTTTTTGTAGAGACAAGGTCTCACTATGTTGCCCAAGTTGGTCTCAAACTCCTGGGCTCAAGCAATTCTCCCACTCTGGCCTCCCAAATTACTAGGATTACAGGCATGAGTCACCATGCCTGGCCTTAACTTCTTATTTGGACTATTTAAGACTTATAGAAAAGTTGTAGACAAATTTTACACTTTGTAGTTGGGAAAACAATGATAGGATGAATAAGTGATTAATTTAAATTCTAATGACAAAGTAGGTGCTTAATAAATATTTACTGACTGGTGAGAGTGAAAACTGGAACTGTTGTCTCCTGATTCTTTGTCCTGTAACATTTCTGACCGCCCCTTCCCCGCCCCCCCGCTTACATTTCCCAAGGTTAAAAATTCACTGTTTTGGGGTATGCATAACTTACAGTAGAGTATAAGTTATTCTTTGGTAGTTTTAAGTTGAGAAAAGTCTGATATTTTGCTGTTTCTTATTAATTGGTAACCATGTGGTGTACAGTGAAGAGACATTTGTAAACATAGTAATGCTACTGATACTATTTATGGATCTATGTCACTTTTATCTTCACAGAAATTGGCCCAGTGACAATTACTACAGATCCCAAGAAATTTCAGTATGAACTCAGAGAACTATATGTCCAGGTGAGTGCTAGCTTTCAGTTTTATTCTGGGAGAATGGAAAATCATGAGCCTTTGGTGGATTTTTTTTTTTATTTTTGAAATCTAAAATATGTAATTGTTGAGCTTTTTAAGGGATCCAATAAATGTCACTCTCTCATAAGTCCAGAATAAATTGAACAGTAGATATGGAAATAGAACTGGTGGGGTTCAAAATACCACCTTCATTTATGCACTATCTGTGGCTGCTTTTATGCTATAGTGGCAGAGTTGAGTAGTTGTAACAGAAGCTGTTTAGCTTCTTTAAAGAAAGAGTTAGCTCTTTCTTTATCTACCCTGCTGTAGATAAGTCCTTTCACATAGAAATGTAAGGAACAGTTAACAATTCTTCTCCCACAACATGAATGACATAACTATGGTAATTTTTATATTCTGTACTGTAAGTTGGCCATGTGCAGTTTTTGACTGTACACATAATTGGGCTATTAGAAAAGATGAATAACATAGGTTTAAATGTCATTCTGAAAACAGAACTTACAGGTAGAGTTGCTATGCACCTTCTTCTTGGTATTGTTTTGAGATTATTCTCAAATGCCTTCATTAAAAAAAATTTGCTTCTCTGGGCCTGTTTAACTATACTATTCTCTATGGTCTCTGCTACTGTCTCTCCAGGGTGTTTGGCTACTTTCCAACATTCATCTAGGCTTTTGGCTCATCGCTACTTTTCCTGCTCAGGGCTGCCATCGTTCTGAGTGACTTAGTAGAAAGTCGCCCTTCAGTTCCTTCGTCTACTAGTTATTTTCCATGACCTTTTCTTCACTTGGTCTTAGTCTTCTATTCCCACAAACACCACCCGGGTCTTGTTATCATCCCAAACTGTTCCATCTCCTAAATAGCTAATTCAGACATATTTATCTCTAACAACTACTGCTGGTGCAACTTCTCACCCTATAGCTTTTCCCTTACCGTCATCAAGTACTCTAGTCCACTGATCCCTACACTTTCCTCAAGACCGTCAGATGTCTTCTTTTTTCACTCTCTTTCAATCTAGTTCAGAGATTTTTCATTTAAAAATAGTTCTTTTTCTCCTTTGTCTATTCCTTTTCTGTTCAAAGGTAAAATTTTATTTCTGAATGACCCTAACTGCCTGGATTATTCATACCTGTCCACTAATGGCCAAATGCTGTAAAAGTCTCACAACATGACACTTTGATTCATCTGTGAATTCATAACCACCTATCTCAAATGAACTCTTAATACTCCCATGATCTTACTATGTTTTATTTTGGTTGATAAAATCTTCCATTTTTCTTAATGTCAATTGCAATTTTTTTTTTGAATAGAGGTCTCAGCCTTTTGCCCAGGCTGGAGTGTGGTGGCACAGGTCATCCTTTCACCCCAGCCTCCCAAGTAGCTGGGACCATGGGTGAGCAGCACTATGCCTGGCTAATTTTTTTATTTGCTTTTTGTAGAGACAAGGTCTTGCTATTTTGCCTAAGCTGATCTTGAACTCCTGGGCTCAAGCAGTCCTCCTGCCTCAGTCTCCCAAAGTACTGGAATTACAGGAGTGAGCCACTGCACCCGACCTGACAATTGCAGATTTTATCCACTCTCTTTAAACCTTTGTCTTACCACCCTCTCACTACTGGGTGTTTCAACAAATGATATATTCTGGGCAAGTGATCTCACTTTCACATACAGGCACGTATCAATGAAGCTTTGTGTATCCTCATCCCTAATATGTAAACCCACTTATGTCTAGCACCTATCCTATTCCTATTCCCTGCTTGTTCTGAACTTCTTAACTTTCTAATGATTTTTAACTCTATCAAACTGTTTCTTTTAATTGCTTAGGAATTCTCATTGACTTTAAAATATATTCAAGTCTCCCTAAAAAACAAAGAAACAAACCCCAACAAAATCATAAAAAGAAAATTAAAATAAGCAAACTTCTCTATTTTGTCAAACCCTCTTGCAAACAATCCCCCTCCTGGGAATATACCCAGAGGAACTCCAATCATTCTACCAAAAAGATACCTGTGCTTGCATGTTTATTGCAGCACTATTCACAGTAGCAAAAGCATGAAACTAACCCTGTTGCCACCAAAAGTGGACTGGATAAAGAAAATGTGGTACATGTATATGATGCAGTATTACCCAACCATAAAGGACAAAATTGTAGGCTTTGCAGCAACTTGGATGGATTTAGAGTCTACCACACTCAGTAATCTATCACAGAAACAAAGAACTGAGTACCACATGTGCTCACGCATAAGTGGGTCCTGAACATTTGTCACAATACCCCAAGAAGAGGGATTGGCAGTTGCGGGACACTGCCAGGGAAGGGAGGTGCAGTGCATACAATATCACTGAGAGTACCTGATCCTAAACCAGAGGAAGTGAGGACCAGTGGGAGGCCCAAACTTTTCGGGCACGTAGACTACTTATGTACCTAATTCTGACATGTACCCCACATCTTTAAAATTAAATTAAAATTAAAAAAAATTTTCTCAACCTTTCCATTGTCTAGAAAATGGTCAGTGTTCATTGCTGTCATTTCCTTACCCCCATCCCTGTCATTCACTCTTCAATCTATTTCAACCTAGTTCCCACTTTCCTCACTCTATCAAAGTAGTTTTAGTTTGTGGCCACTGACACCCATTTTGCTAAATGCAATGGAACATTTCAGTCTTCATCATATTGGATGAACATCTTTGTAGTCTTTGGCAACACTGATCTCTCCCTTCTAATTGACACACTCTATTCCCTTATCGATGATCTCATTTTTCTTCCTACTTTTCCTGCTCAACTTCCTAGGAAAGCTCATTTCCTTCCACTTGACCATTAAATGTTGACTTTGGTAAAATCATGTATACTGATATATCTGTATCTGCTTTAGCCTCAACCTCATTTCTGAAGAACAGATTCTCATTTCAATCTCTTGGAGATTACAGTGGCCCTTAAAATTGGAACGCATGAAGGTTCCTTTTTCAGTGCCTCAAATTTGGTCCTTAATCTTTAGTCTTTGTTTCCTGTTTGTTACCATTGTGAATATGCCTATGGTATTCTGGTTTTCCAACCAAGTCTTTCTTAATACTCCCCTCACTTTTATCCCTTCTATCCCAACGTTTATTAAGTCTTGTTTTTAACTTTCTAAATATCTTTTAAATCAATCGACTTCTCTCCATTTTTATTGGTACTATACTAGTCCCAATTAGTATATCTTTAGCCTAAACAAATGTGGAGAAGCTTCTAAATGATATTCTTGCATTTGCTTTTGCTTTTATTTTCCAGACTTTTCTCTACTCAGCAGACAGAAAGATCTCAACATACATCTCTAAACATTCTGCCCTATACCGTGTCCACTTGTCCACTTACTCCCCACCTCATTAGATTCCCCCTGAGGTTCTGAGTGACTGAGACCTGCCTACCTTTCATTTCCATCTAGTACCACCTTGTCTCCCAGGCTCTGTACTCTGCCTCAGGAGCCTTGCATAGAGCCTCCCCATATCTGTGTCCTCCCCATCTCCCAGTGAGGTTTTTGCACATGTGCTGTTCTTGCATTGGAAGTTTCTGCCCTTCAGATGGCCCTCCCTTTCACACCCTCTTAACCTGGTTTAAAACACTGTACTTAAAAGTTTCATGCTGAATACCATTTCCTCAGAGAATCCTGTCCATTTTTCCAGTCTTGGTCATTTCTCACTACCTTTCTACATCACAGAGCAGGTGGAGGTTCACACGGAAGGACCATGTCTAACTTAGCTTATCGTTAAATCCTCTAGTAAAATGCCTGGCAGATAGAACATGCTTACTTTTTTATTTTTTATTTTAAAGATGTGGGGTACAATTCAGGGTTAGGTATGCAAATGTTCATTATGCAGGTACCATTGTTGATGAGGTGTGCCCCCGTCCCCTGGCAGTTTGCCACTACTGCCAATCCCTTTCTTATAGTATTATAATAATTGTTCAAGGTCCAATTATGAGTGAGAACATGAGGTACTCAATCTTTGTTTCTGTGATAGATCACTGTATTATAGACTCTAAGTCCACCCAAGTTGCTGCAAAGTTTATAATTTTTCTTTATGGCTGTGTAATAGTCCATCATGTATATGTACCACATTTTTTTAATCTAATCCTCTTTCAATGGGCAGCACAGTTGGTTCCATGTATTTACTATTGTGAATAATGTGGCAATAAACATGCATGTGCAGGTATCTTTTTCATAGAGTGATTTGAGTTCCTCTGGGTATATTCCCAGTAGGGTGATTGTGGGGTTGTTTGGAAGGTCGATTTTTAGATCTTTTAAGAATCACCACACTGTTTTCCACAGAGGTTGTACTAGTTTACACTTCCATCAACAGTGTAGAAGTGTTCCCTTTTCCCCACATCCTCTCAAGCATCTGTTGTTTTCTGAGTTATTGATGATGGCCATCCTGACTGGAGTTAGTTGGTATCTCAGTGTGTTTTAATTTGCACTTTTGTGATGACTAGTGAGACTGAGCATTTTTTCAGGTATCTGTTGGCTGCTCATATGTTTTCTTTGGAGAAGTGTCTATTCATATCTTTTGCCCACTTTATGATGGGGCTGTTTGTTTTTTTCTTTTCGGCATGTTTGAGTTCCTTGTAGATCTTGAATGTTAGACCTTTGTCAGATATACAGTTATATTTTGTCCGAGTCTGTGGACTGTCTCCCCACTCTCTTGATGGTTTCTTTGACTTTGCAGAAGCTTGTCAGTTTGATGAGGTCCCACTTGTCTATCTTATCTCTTATGGCATGGGCACTTGGAGTTTTGATTAGGTATTAGTTGCCGGTTCCAATTTCCATAAGATTGTCTCCTGCATTTTCTAAGGTTCTTATAGTTTGAGGCTTTATGTTTAGGTCTCTGATACATTTAGAGTTGATTTTTGTGTATGGTGATAGGTAGGTGTCTTGTTTTAATCTTCTGCATGTGGTCAGCCAGTTTTCCCAGTGCCATTTACTGAAAAGTTTCTCTTCTCCCCAGTGGTTGATGGTGGTGTCTTTGTCAAAGATGAGTTGGCTGAGAAATTGAGGTTTTGCTTCTGGGATCTCAATCCTGTTCCATTGGTCTATATGTCTGTTCTTGTACCAATGCCAGGCTGTTTTGATTATTGCAGATTTATAATAAAGTTTAAAGTCTAGAAGTTTGATACCTTCTGCTTTGTTGTTTTTTGCCGAGGATTGATTTGGCTATTCGTGGTTGTTTGTGTTTCCGGAGGAATTCCTGTATTGTTGTTTCCAGGTCAGAGAAGAATGCTACTGGTAATTTAATGGGTATTGCATTAAATCTGTAAATTGTCTTGGGTAGGATGGCCATCTTAACAATGTTGATTCTTCCAATTCATGAGCATGGAATATTTTTCCATTTGTTTGTGTCATCTTTGATTTCTTTGAGCAGTGTGTTTTGTAGTTTTCATTGTAAAGCTCTTTCACTTCTCTAGTTAGGAAGATGCTGAGGTATTTAATTTTTTTGTGGTTATTGTTAATGGGATTGTGCTTTTTATTTGGGTTTCTGTTTGTTTATTGTTGGTGTATAGGAATATGACAGTCTTTTGCATATTTATTTTATACCCTGAGACTTTGCCCAAGTCCTTTATCAGTGCAAGGAAGTTTTTGACAGATTCTCTTGGGTTTTTGAGGTATAGAATCATGTCGTCTGCAAAGAGGGATAACTTAGCTTCCTCTTTTCCTATTTAAATGCCCCTGATTCCTTCTCTTGTCTGATTGTCCTATCTAAGACTTCCATTCTTGTCTTGTTCCAGTTTTCAGCAGAAATGGTTCCAATTTCTGTCTGTTTAGCAGTATGTTGGCTGTGGGTTTCTCATAGTTGGCTCTTACTATTTTGAGGTATGTTCCATCAATGCCTTGGGGGTTTTTATCAAGAAGAAGTGCTGGATTTTATAAAAAATTTTGTCCGCTTCTAATGATATAGTCATGTGGTTTTTGTTTTTACATCTGTTGATGTATTTAATTACTTTTATGGTCTTGCAGATGTTGAACCATCCCTGCATCCTGGGATGAAGCCTACATGGTCATGGTGGGTTATTTTTGAGATGTATTGTTGGATCCGGTTTGCCAGAATCCTTTTGAGAATTTTAGCATCTCTTTTCATCAAGGATATTGACCTGTAGTTCTTTTTCTTTGTTGAATTTTTACTTGGTTTGGCTATCAATGTGATGTTAGCTTCATAAAATGATTTGGGGAGAGTTCTGTCTTTTTTGATTGCCTGCTGGAATACTTTTAATAGGATTTGTGTCAGCTTCTTCTGTATGTTTTGTAGAATTTTGCTGAAATTGTGGGTCGTTTCCTTATGACATAGTTAATTTTCTGGGTGAACATGCTTATTTTTTAATGAATGAATGAGCCAAAAAAAGGAATGAATAGAATGTATAGATTAACAGAGTCCAAATCAGAGTTTGAAGTAGAATATTTTGGTAAGTTTCACTGATGGGTAAATGCCTTGATTTGGAACTCTATAGAGTAATGAGTATAACTGAAGCATTCAGGGTATAAAACCTCAAATTTGGCATTCCAAATATATATTCAAGGGTGATTCTTTTTTGCGCACGTCTCTATTTGTAGATTCCATACTAAAGTGTATTAATTTTAATAAATATATACATAGATTTACAAAGTTATCTCTTGACTATTTTTCTCTTACTGAATTTCTGCTGATAATTTTTTCCATGGAATCCTCTATTTCCTTTCTCTTACACCATGCCATTTTCCTCACTCATTATCTTGCTACTTGTTTACTATTTACTTTCTCTTCCTCAGAATAGCAAATTCTTTGCCTTGTTGGATGTCCAGATTCTCTGACAAAATTGCTATAGAAATTTCTATCTTGTACCTGAATCATGGAAGTTAGAAATTGAATTGCTTTGGTTGTTTAAATGTTTATGTACCCCTATTCTACTGTGAGTTGCTGAGGGCAAGAGGTTTTAGCTTTTAATTAGCCTCTGCTTCATCTGGGGGATGAACCTGTGTCTGCAGGAAGTGGATTTAAATAGCTATTGAATAAATTAATGCTATTTAGGAGGCTTATTTTACAAGTGTACATTTGGTGGTAGAACTATATCAGATATAATTTAAGGTTCACTTGATGGTGCAAAAAGTACCTGAAAAGCCTAACCATCAGTTTTCATTGCAATACAGAAATTCAGAAGGGCCACAAAATTGAGATTTCTAGAAAATAGAAAGTTAAAAATGGATTTACTATATTCCTTCTTTTTTTCCTCCCCTCTCTCTTTGAGAATACAGCTGGACTGTATTCTTGAAAGTCTGACTGGAATGAAAATACCTACATTTTCAATGAGACCTGGCACTGGGTCTTCCTGATTTCCGGCCTCTCCCTTTCTTTTGTTCTAAAGAATTTTTAGGGAGTGCCCTTATCCTCCTTGCTCTATTTGTCTCTATGGTGAAGGATTCCAGTTCCTGACTCTTATTGACTTTCTGCCCAGAGTTTTCCCCCACTACCCTCTGGAACTGAATCTGATACAGATACTCCATAGGTCTTATAATTTTATCACTGTTCAAAAGTTTTTTTTTCTTTCTTTCTTCCCTGGAATGAAAGCTGGTCTGTTTCTCTGTGGGCTTCCTCTGGACAGGCTGCATCTTATGGGATTTTCTTTTTTTGTTATTTTTGCATTGTCATGGGATCCAAGAGGATGCTTAATTAGAATAACCAGCGGGAAAAAAATTAAATATTTACTTTATCTCTTCATTCAAGCTTGGGCACTGTTACAGGCATTGAGGATACCATGGAAGTGTTTTACTTTCAAAATTTCTAGTGACTAATTCTTTCTTAAGTCAATGGCAACAAATTTTAGTAAATAAGGGTCAAATATCAAAAAACTATGCTACATTATACTTAATGCCTAACCTAAAGGATAAGTGGTTTTTTCTTCTGTGTTTGCTTATAGAATGTTTTATTATTTCAATCACTTTGAGAAACTAAACAACTTCTATAAATTTTAACATACAATACTAAATTTTTTGTGTATAATTTCCAGACTCTTCTTCATTTCTCTGTCTACCACTTTTGTAAGCCTTCCCCCACTCACTGATATCAAAAACAAAAAGGATTGCTGGTTTATTACACTAACTTGTATTTTAAAAGAGGAAAACCTTTAAAAATATTTATTTTACACTTATATTAGTTTTAAAAGCAAGAAAAGTAAATTCAGTGTGAAGTAAATTAAAGAGTCATCCATTAAAACAGGCTCAGCTATTTTTCTCATATAGACATTAAATTAACTTGAGAAAAAGCAATCTAAAATTTTCCAAGAAAAATTTAGCAAAAAATTAAAATTAAATTATTAAATTTACAACATTGATTTCATTTACCTTTATTCTTTTTCATCTGGAAAACAGAGAAGTAACTTGAAAAGCAACTGAGCTTTCTCTTTGGGGAAAAGGAGAGACAAATGACAACAAATGGTATTCAAATCACACAGAGCCTTGGGAATTAATACCCTTGTAAATATGCAGTGCAAAGTCCTGCCTTGGGTTACATTCTTTATAAGAAACTATAAGGCTTGTTGATATTTAGAAAATGGTATTGCAGTAATATACTTGCAAGTCTTTTATCCAAATGTTTTAAAGAACAAAAAGTACATTAGTCAAACATTTAAAGTGTAAAAAAATATATATTTTTTTACAGTAATGAAATCACAATCCGAACTTTTGTATAAATAGTTGGTTCCCCAAACTGAAAAGCTTCACATGTAATTACATTTTCTTTTGTACAGGCCTTTAATAAAATAGACTTTTCAAAAAGCAAGACTATGATTAAAAATATGTGGAACACCACTGCCACATAACAACATGAAGAGTTATGAAGAAGATAAGGATGAGGTCTAGGAGAATAAATAGGCTTAAACTGAAGGAGGCTGAGATTAGGGGGAAAAATGTTTTGCTGTGGTAGAAGATAAATTGAAGCCGGGCTCGGTGGCTCAGCCTGTAATCCCGCGCCTTTGGGGGGGGGGCTGAGGTGAGTGGATTGCCTGAGCTCACGGGTTCGAGACCCACCTGGGCAGCGAGACCTCATCTCTACAATAAATCAAAAAATCAGCCGGGTGTGGTAGCGCGTGCCTGTAATTCTGGCTACTCGGAAGGCTGAGGCGGAAGGATCGCCGGAGCCCAGCAGGTCGAGGCTGCAGTGGCCGGGAGCGGCCACTGCACTCCAGTCTGGGCGACAGAGTGAGACTCCAACTCAACAAAACAACAAAAAAAAGATAAGTTGATATTAGAGTTAACCGTCAAAGGAGAATTTGAAATATCATGACCAAATAGGCAAAGACTGTTAAAAAGAGGAGGACAAGATAATGCTAATTTTAGAAGAATAATTTACTATACCAATTTGGTATATACTTTAATTTCTAGTATTTTAAAACATGCTATTATGTAAAAGTGTGCTTTTAATTTATAGATTTATAGAGAATTCCTTTATATTACCTTAAAAGCTCAAACAAATATGACTGAACAAAACTATAAAAACAAATAAGTAAATAAATAAAAGAAAAAATATGACTAAAAAAGAAAAAGGGGATCATATGTCAGCATTAATATAGATATAATACAGAGCTAGAAAAGGTTTGATTTTCATTTTTGTTGTTAGATGTGATTCAATTTAGAAAAGCAGTTTTTATTTCCATTTAATTTTTCTTAATATGCATTTGACTTACAGATTTCACATGTGTTTCTATATGTTCATACATGCACATATATACACACTTTAAAGGAAGAATGACCTATTTAATTTAGAGAAGAAAGTATGATTGAGGGTCTAAATCACAATACATATAAGTCTTCGAGAACAGTAGAATAGTGTCTGGCCCAAAGGAGGGTTCAATAAATGTTATCTGTTACAACTGCTACCTCTAGTGCTCCAAAGCTCTTTTAAGTGAAAGAATCTTCAAATGTTCATGTCATAAATGAGCAGTAGTTTTGTAACATGTGCCTTGCAAAAGATTTTGTGTTTGAAGTCATTCTCTCATTTTGAACCTACACAAATGTTACTGTTTCTTTTTACAAGTGAGGAAGCTCAAGTTTTGCAATGCTAGGTAACATGTATACTCAGGTCACAACATTGGCTAGTAGCAAGGCTAGCTTCAAAACTGGAACCAAAGCCAGTTTCCTTTATTGCTCTGGTACTTTCCTTCTAAATACTGGTTTAAGTAACCTTATTAATCTAATTAAATTAATACTATTTGTAGAATTTGTCTTTGCATTAAAGACGTGTATCCAGGGCTGGCCTCATCCTCAACAAAATGAATTTCTTTCTTAAATATTTTTACCTCTATTCCTCTCTCCAATCACTTTGAGTAATTGGTTCATCTAAAATTACCAAGCAGCAGATAGCAAAGCAATTTTAATTATAATTGAAAATTGCTACCTTCTCAGCACATGTTCTTGCTACTTAGTGTGATAAGCTTATTTAAGCTCTTATATGCTTTGGAGAGACACAAGAACAAAATACCTTTAAGAGATGGAAAGGTAGTACATATATGATAGGGATATTGGTAGGTAGGTAGTGTTTTTGATTATTTTTATTGTTAGGATTGAAACATCTTTGGGCCTTAATGAAGCATCTGTTACAACTTTAGTTTGCTGATAAGAGTTTTCTGCTAGAGTTAAAGATTCTCTGAGGGACAAACAAAACTGTATCCTCAGGGGATGAGGAATAGTGACTAAGACAAGAAAGACAGTAGGAGTGGCTGTGTGAACTGTGAAGATTTCCAGGAATTACTCAAGGTGATGAGGACAATTGATGACAGAATAGCACATGAATTAAACACTAAGCTTCCAACAGCCTCCTTTGCAGGGAAAATTGATGCCAGTCAAACCTGTAAACAACTCTATGAGTCTCTGATGGCAGCTCATGCCAGTAGGGACAGAGTCATAAAAAATTGTATAGCCTAGACCTCAACAGTAGTAAAACATCTTCGAGAAGAGAGAGAGAAAAGAACTTGGATGATTTAACGTTACTAAAGCAACTTGAAAAAGAGCAGACAAAGTTAAAGTGGATGCAGTCAGAATGTTGAAGAAGTGGTAAATGACAGAAGCTGGAAGGTGTTTAATGAACGCTGCTGAATTCACTTCAAGACTCCAAAGAATGAATAAAGAAGGAGAGATACTTTTTTTAAAGGACCTGGTCATCTCATAAGAGTGCATGACTGCTATCAACAGGATGGGCTTTCTAGGAGATTTCTGAGCCAACAGTCCAAGACGTTTTGCTGATTTCAGCCCCGCTTATCCAAGACCTCAAGTAGAAATAATACTGATAATTATGGAGAGATCAACTGCTATTTTATACTGATTCTATTAAAAAAGTTTTGTGACTACTAAAATAATTTTCTGACTCAGCGTAAAAAAAAAAAAAAAAAGACAAGGCAGTTGAATATAGGAGTGGAAATGTTTGACTTTTTTCTAGTTATCCATTTTGGTACTTTATCCAAAAGTAAGTCCCTAGTTGATTTCTTAATGATCTTTTGTGTGAATGCCAAAGAACAAAGAGTACAGAATTAAGAGTATATAGAACAAAGATATTCTGGCTGTTTGCTTTTTCAAAACAAAATATACAGGTGGTTAGAATGGGGTGGGTGTGGATTATAATGGAATATTTCTTGATTTTCTTTTCAAAGTGCATGTGTGGGAATGTCCTCAAGGGTAAATACATGAATCATTGCATAGTAAATATTGAAGATTCCTGTGGCAAAATAACATTTAAGAGGAGGAATCCACTAACCTATGATGCCTGGAATCACTCCATAGATGCTATTTAACCAACCAAGGATTGTTCTCTTCCTTACCATAAGTACTAAATCTGATTTGTCAGGTTTTAGGTGATAGTAAGGATGGAGATCAAAACTTTTTCACTGGAAGAATGTTCCTTGATCTGAAGCCAGGATTCCTAGAGAAAAGTATAAACTTTTCTTTTTCAGAGTTGCTGGCAGCTATAGTAAAATACATAAATAAGTAAATCTCATTTTCACAAAATTAGAGATTTTTTTCTGAATCCAAACTGATTATAAGCTGTTAGTTCTCAAGAAGCTATCTTTTTTATTCTTAGGCCTTGAGAAAAATTTCAAGAAGCATCTTGGATTCTTAGGATTGGAATTGATTTGAATATTATTTGTCCAGTTAATCCATCAGAAGTTTGAATTCCTTCCAGAAACCTATCAATACCTCAGACCTGAATAACACTAGTGAGAGATTTGATAGCACTGACTGGTATTTGTCTGCAGATGATACCTGGGGGACTTCTCTGGAGTGGTGTCTGGGGAGTCTCTGTTGATGCTGGAGGCTGAGATCAGCTTTTCTTGGCAGGCATATCACATTATTAAAGACTGGTCCAGTCATCAACTAATTCCCTCAGGTTTCTTCATGTAAACTTTTAAACCAGGCATCTATCCTTTTATGTTGGTTTTTAAAAATCCTCTTATTGATTTTTTAAATCTTCCTTATTTGTCCTGTCATGTGTATAATCTTTTCCTTTTAGATCTTATTTCATCAATTTTGCTTAATGACTAGCTCTGAAAACGATGTGAAATATGTCTGTCTCAAGCTTTCTCATAATGTGATACCTTCATAAATTATAGTGCTTTTATTAGTAAAAATGCACTTCTGTATTTTTCCAAGACATAAAATAGCACAAGCAGTATAAATATATTTTTATCACATTAAATAAAAAGAATCACAGAATTACAATTTTCATTAACTAACCATTAACAAAGATAATACCAGGTGTGCTAGAAAGCATGAAAAATCCATACGTGAACAATGGAGCAAAAGACAGAGAGAGATTTCTGTGGGTAGGTGGAGGCTGAGTAGTAAATAGGAAAGAGAAGGATCATAGGAGAGTGAGAACTAGGAGAGAAAAGGTCAGCCCTGAAGGTTTTATTCATGGACTAGGGTGAATGCCTCATCCTTGAATAAACAAGTGATGATTGGTTACTAAGACCTCCTTAGGCTCTGCTCCTACAGGCTTCTGGCTCTTGTTCCCTAAGCAAGTAAGGGAGCCATCTGTTAGGAGAGACTAGGAGTCCATCCCAACTAGAGTGATGACAGTGTCTTAATATGATGGGAAAAGAGGTCAACAATAAAAAGGTACAGAATCCTTGAAGGAGAAAGGAGGTCTGACATGACATAAACTAGCGCCAGTTGCTATTATATCCCAAACCTACCCATCTATAAACTTAAACTTTTTTTTAATCCATTGTACAACTACCTATTCTAGTAGGTAGATGAGGAGGATTCAACACGACACAACTGCAAAAAAAAAAAAAGAATCTTAGCTTATTCATCAATGGCTCACATAGGTTGAATAGTCACAATTCTAGCCTATAATCTTTCCACAGTGATCCTAAACCTCTTAGTCTGTGTTATTCTGACAGTTTTGTCTTTTGTCCCTAGGGGGATTAACTTCACTCACAGGAATCCTACCTAAATGCATAACTACCCAAAAACTCACAAGAAGTAATAGTTAATTATACCAGTATCTATAGCTATTTTAGCATTACTCAACTTGTACTTTCATATGTAACTGATCTAGTCCACATCCCTAGCAATGTTCCCAACAACCAACATCATAAAAATAAAAATGACAGTTTGAAAGTAGAAAACAAGCTACTCGTATCACCATTCATTATTGCATCAACTTTATTTTTACCACTCTCACCAATATTTTCATTACTGGACTAGGAATTTAGGTTAAACAGACCAAGAGCCTTCAAGGCCCTGATAAATTAGTTATACTCAATTCCTACGGCTCTAAGTATGAAAAGACTTGATCACACATCAGTTAAATGCAAATCAAACACTTTAATTAAACTAGTTACCAGATTGGTGCGATCCAACCCCATGAAAATTTAGTTAACAGCTAATTGCACTAGTCAACTGGCTTCTATCTACTTCTCCCACTGTCTAAGGGAAAAGGGTGAGAGAAGCCCCAGAAGAATTGAAGCTGCAACTATTTACAATAGCAAAAACATGGAACCAACTGTACTGCCCATCAAAACTAGACTGAATAAAAAAATGTGGTGCACATACATGATGGAATATTATGCAGCCATAAAGAAGAACAAAATTATGGATTTTGCAGCTACGTGGATGGATTTAGAGTCTATCATACTCAGTGATTTATCACAGAAACAAAGAACTGAGTACCATATGTTCTCACTCATAAATGAACCCTGAACATTTACCATAATTCTATAAGAAAGGAATTGGCAGTAGCCGGAAATTGCTGGGGGAGGGAGTGCACGTAACATTAATAAGGGTACCTGATCTCAAACCAGGCAAAGTGGGGATCAAAGGTAGGTTCAAACTTTACCTGTACGATGACCACTTGCATACAAGTTCTACAGAAGCTACTGCACGAATTGTATTCCACATCTTTAAAATAAAAATAAATTAAAAATAAAAACAAAACAAAAGAATTTTCAATTCAATGTGATATTTCACCTCAGAACTATGGTAAAAAGAGGACTTAACCTCCGTCTTTAAATTTACAGTCTAATGTTTGCCTCAACCATTTTACCCTTCTTCTTATGTTCAGCAACCACTGATTATTCTCAGTAAATCATGAAGATATTAGCACTATTTGGTGCTTGAGCTGGAATGGTGGGAACAGCCCTTAGTCTATTAATCTGAGCAGAGCTCAGTCAACCGGGAGCCCTGTTAGGAGATGGTCAGATTTATAGTGTCATTGTTATTGTTATAATTTTCTTCATAGTTATGCCTATTATGATTGGAGGCTTTGGCAACTGATTCTTCTCACGACTGGAGCTCCTGATATGGCCTTTTCCTGAATAAACAATAAACACTTCTGACTCCTCCCCCCATCTTTTACTATTACTTGCCTCAACAATAGTCGAAGCTGGTGCAGGCATAAGATGAACAGTCTGTCCCCTAATAGCAGGAAACCTAGCTCATGCAGTAGCTTCTGTAGAACTCGCAATTATCTTTCTTCACTTAGCAGGTTTTCATCAATTTTAGGGGCCATTGACTTTATTACTATAATTAGTAGCATAAAACCACCATCCATATGTCAATATCAAACCCCTCTGTTTGGTGAATTCCTGCCATATTATTACTTCTGTTTCTACCTGTTCTAGCAGCTGGTATTACCATACTATTAATAGACCATAACCTTAGCACAGATTTCTTCTATCCTCTAAGAGTAGAGAAGGTGAGGACTACAGAAGGGTGACTTGGGAATACCAAGATACTATTTTCCAGTTTCCCATTTTTTGCCTGGAGTTAACCTTGTCTACTTCCATGACAATTAGAAGCTGTAAGGTGACTTTTTTTTCCTTACACCTATTTGCCTTTATTCTATTTCCCTCTTCAAAGGACCAGTGTCTATTGTAATTCCTGTGAATTATGAAACTTATGAAATTTAATGTTTATATTAAATGTATGTTTATATCTAATGTTTATATGTTTTAATGTTTATATTTAAGGTTTATATTAAATTTATGTTTATATTAGGCACAATATTTTCTGATTTACTAATCAAGATATTGATTGCATGGTACATAGTGTATTCTTTATGGATGTTTTAATTGAAGTAAATTGAACCTCCTCTGAAGGCCTAACGAAGTTTTACCTTCCATGAAAGAAATTACAATAAGTTGAAAGATCAGATGCTAAAGAGTTAAATCCTTACCACAGACAGGCGATAGTCTGAACAATGTGTGGACATTGCTGTAATTGTTATTTATTGTACCTGGAATTGAAGTCAGCAGTTCTTTGATGCTTTAATTTGATTCCACCTTCTTCAGGCTTGTTTGGTGATCATTGTGTAGCAAAGGGCAGCATAGTCTGGGCTGTAACATCTTTTATTTTGACTTTTGAGATTTGAGGTCTGGGCTCTGTAGCATTTGATTGCCTCTCAGCACTCCCCTGCCATATTTTCTACAAGTGGTGAAGGCCAGCACATGTTACTGATGAACTCTGTGGTCATTCTGAGTTATTTTATACTTGCTTGGATGCATCTTTAAGTTAGATTCAATGTAATTTAATTTCCACACATGCATTCTGTTTTCTTGGTCGTAGAGTCACACAACTATATTTTAAGAAAGAGAACTACACAAATCACTCTATAAAAAAGATACCTGTACACGTATGTTTATCGCAGCATTATTCACAATAGCAAGAACCTGGAAACAACCATGCTGCCCATCAAAAGAGGACTGGATTAAAAAAATGTGGTACATATACACGATGGAATACTACGCAGCCATGAAAAAGAACAAAATCATGGATTTCGCAGCTACCTGGATGGAACTAGAGTCTATAATACTGAGTGACCTCTCACAGAAACAAAGATCAGAATATCACATGTTTTCACTCATATAATGGACCTTGAACATCCAATGTAATACTATAAGAAAATGACTGATGGTACTGGGAAATTATGGGGGGGGGATGGGATTAACAGTAGCTAATATCTATCTGGGACTGGGAAAACACCTCTTATCAATAGGGTGCCTGAATGAAACGTAATTGTACACCTAACCCTTAACTGTACCCTACAAAACGATAATAAAAAATACTGATTATAAAAAAAAAAAAAAAAAAGAAAGAGAACTGAGAGTTGTAAAATTATGTGCAGCTTGAAACAGAGTTTTATACCTAACTTTTATATGTAAAGGACAAATTACACAAATAAGACATTTCAAGCATGGATGTTTCATGTGAAAAGAATAAAGTCTGACTTTGAAAGTAGACCCAAAGCCAGGCTCGGTGGCTCAGCCTGTAATCCCGTGCCTTTGGGAGGCCGAGGTGAGTGAATTGCCTGAGCCCGTGGGTTCGAGACCTGCCTGGGCAGGCGAGACCTCATCTCTACAATAAATCAAAATATTGGCCAGGCGTGGTAGCGCGCGCCTGTAGTTCCAGCTACTTGGAAGGCTGAGGCGGAAGGATCGCCGGAGCCCAGCAGGTCGAGGCTGCGGTGGCCGGGAGCGGCCACTGCACTCCACTCTGGGCGACAGAGTGAGACTCCAACTCAAAAAAAAAAAAAAGAAAGAAAGTAGGCCCAAACTTCAGTAGGTTATACTCATGTTAGAATAAGGGTAAGTATTGTAATGCCAATAAGAATTGTTTTGGACTTAGGCATGAGCCTATAAAAAAGTTTTATTTTTTGCCTGCCTTGGGCTAGGCATACCTAGAAAACAATTGGTGTAAAAAAACTAGTTCAATAAAGATGGAAGACAAGAATAGAAGAATGGAAATGGGTTGACTAGAAGATAAATAAAAAGGCATGGGAGAGCGTGTGCTCTGAGGTGAGCATTCCTGGGTCTCTGATCCTTCATTTGATGAACATTTTCCCATTAGGTTTTGAATAGGGACCTCATTTTTCTCCAGCTTCTCTCAGAGTTTAACGATTCAGTTTATTCCAGTGCAACTCCTACACTGTCTTGTATTTAGAAAAGACAAAGTGATAATCTGTGTTTTTATATTCCCTTGACTGACAGGATTTCTATTCATTCTTATTTAATCTTGCTTTCCAGGAATTCATTTTCTGACCATAATTATCACTGTAACTCGGAGGTTACAGTTTTTAAAAAACATTTTTTATTCCAGGAGCAGCATTTGCTATGACAGCTCACATGCTTCTGTTTTTTTAGTACACATTTTTCTATCTGAAATGTCTTCAGCAATTTAGTGAATTGTAGCTATCAATAGAATTATAAAGATAAAACGAGGAGGAATGTGCCTACTGATACTAATTATCTGTATTTCAAGGTTCAAATAAAATCACAGTTTAACAATGTCAGATCATTCCTAAAATGCATTTAGGGAGTTGCACTACTCAGTGCATTTCCATTATAACTTTTATTTGTGTGTGGGGGGGGTTAGGAAATGTATTTACTTAACCATGTTTGTTTCATCCTGTTAAAAATTAATTCTGACTATATGCCAGGAAAGAGAGAGACAGATAGAGAGGGACAGAGAGAGAGAGAACATGCACACATGCCACTTTTGGCACTTGTACCTTCAGAAGGTTTAGCTCTGTAATTGCATCAGTGAAATAGGATGGGTTACATCAACTAGAATGGAATGGGCTGGGCTTGAGTGAAGCTCAGGCTGTACATCAAGTGTGCCTAGATTGTGTCAAGATTGCTTTGCAGAATCTCATTCGCCCATTTACTCACTATTTATTCATTAAACAACAAGAAACACCTACTAAATTCTTCAAGGAACAGGGATCTAGTGGGAGGAAACATGAATTATGATAAGAAACATAATATGAATTACAATAGAAAAACGAGCAATATTCTGTGGGCTATCTGGAAGAATGGGAATTTTATTCTTCAGATTTTACAGTGTTTCAGAAAAGTTATTTGCTTGTTGTCACAGAAGTCAATGAAGGTAATAAAATGCCTCATTGGAGTTTGTGTGAATTCTTAAACTAGGCAGAATTGAGTTCAGTTCTCTGCTTTTTCACTTACTAGTTGTGTGACCTTGTGGAAGGATTTTCAAGATTAGTGCTCAAGATTAGTAAATCATACTAAAAATGATACTTCATCAATTGATGTAAGAATAAATAACACAGTGTCTGTGACAATACTGTCTCAAAAATACTTGGCTCAGAGTACATACCATTGAGTTAATATAGGTAGAATATTAATGAAATTTATGAGACTTTTTTATAGATTCAAGTTCCTCAATTGCAAATTCCCCCATCATAGATGTTTCATGTGTTATTATTTTACATTTTTTTTCCCCATTCGGTATTCAGGTCAAAACAGAAACTGCTAAAATCTTTTAAAGGACAACTTCATTTATCATCTATCTATCTATCTATCTATCTATTTTAAAGATGTGAAGTACAATTCAGGGTTAGGTATACAAATGTTCATTATGCAGGAATCCTTGTTGATGAGGTGCGCCCCTCCCTCCCCTGGTAATTTTTCTCTATTGCCAATCCAACCCCCCTCCCCTGGCAATTTCCCACTACTGTCAATCTCTTTCTTATAATATTATAATAATTGTCCAAGGTCCACTTGTGAGTGAGAACATATGGTACTCCGTTCTTTGTTTCTGTGATAGATCACTATATGATAGACTCTAAATTCATCCAAGTTGCTGCAAAGTCCATATGTTTGTCTTTCTTTATGGCTGCATAATATTCCATTGTGTATAAGTACCATTTTTTTTAATCCAGTCAAGTTTCGATGGGCAGCCTGGTTGGTTCCATGTTTTTGCCATTATGAATAGAGCTGCAACAAGCATGCGTGTGCAGGTTATCTTTTTGGCAGAATGACTTGAGTTCCTCTGGGTATATTCCCAATAGAGGAGTTGCTGGGTCATATGATTTTTTTTTTAAGTTGGGAAATAAAACTTACAACAGTTTGTTTTTATAGTTTCAACCACAATTCTATTACCCCCAATTTAAAAATCTCTGCATATGCATTAGTCTGACACAAATCAAGTCTCAGACTTCGTGAAGCTGATTTATTAAAGTGATCAATTTCAGTAATGCTTCTGTAGTCTAATTCTGTTCTGCTAAAGCTAAATTTAAAGCTCAGAAGGTCAATTGTTGATTTGGGAGAAAAAACACTATAAAAAAAACATTGGGTTAAGTTGTTTGTTTGTGTGTGTGTGTGTGTGTGTGTGTGTGTGTGTGTACTACAAATTTGATATATGTATATATCTTCGTAAACTTTGTGTGTGTATATATATATTTAACAAAGCTAATAGTTTGTAGATTTTTTTGAGTAACTTGTACCTTAATTCTTGACCTTTGTAAGCAAAGCAACTTACATTTTGTTTCTAATAACTTCTGCCAGGAAAGAAAGTTCATATTCTAGAATAAAGTCTGCATAACTAAATTAAGTGTATCATTCTAAAATAGTGCTGTCTAACAAATATTGTGAGCTATATATATAATTTTTTAAAATAGTTAAAATTGATTGTAATAATCTATTTAACTCGATATATCCCAGATATTGTTATTCCAACAGGTCATCAGCTTAAAAACTAGTGCTGCTTTAATTAAAAAAATTATTTTAATTATTATTTTTCTTTCTTTATTTTCTTTCTTTAAGGCTTTAAATAGTGCTTTAGTTTTTAGTTTAAATTTCAATTAATATAAGAAATTCAGTTCCTCAGTTTTACTAGCCACATTTCAAATACTCGGTAGCCACATGAGACTACTTAATGGCCACTGTATTAGTGCAGATGTAAAGCATATCTTTTTATAGATCGTATTAATGATCATGTATGATTTAAAATTATTAGAAAACAAGCCGGGCTCGGTGGCTCAGCCTGTAATCTGCGCCTTTGGGAGGCTGAGGTGGGTGGATTGCCTGAGCCTGCGGGTTTGAGACCCGTCTGGGCAGCAAGACCTCATCTCTACAATAAATCAAAAAATCAGCCGGGCGTGGTAGCTCATGCCTGTAATTCCGGCTACTCGGAAGGCTGAGGCGGAAGGATCGCCGGAGCCCGGCAGGTTGAGGCTGCGGTGGCCGGGAGCGGCCACTGCACTCCAGTCTGGGCGACAGAGTGAGACTCCAACTCACAAAAAAAATTATTAGAAAACTAAAATCAACTGTCAGATAGGGAGCTTTTATAAGGCTGTGACATTATATGTTAACCTTTTTTTGGAAAAATGAAGAAATTTATTTTTATTTTCTGTAAACTCTTTTCACAGTGAGAGACAGATTGTTTCATTAAGATATGAAATACTAGTTAGCATTTGCTTTTAATTTTCACTCAGCTATAAGAAGAAAATTAATAATTTAAAAATATTAACAATTTGGGGAAGAAAAATTTTTATTTTCAGCACAGCTTATAACCAATATATAATCAATATGATTATAATAAAATCTGTGTTTGCAAATGTGAAATTCAGGGCAGAATAGTCATTTTTATTATAAAAAATACATGAATTTCCATAACAGGAAAAATTAATTAAGCTATACCAGTCACTCCTAAGGTATGTATAAACACATCTAGCATGGATTTCTGAGTCAAAATGTTCCCTTTTTTCTGACTGCTTTTGAAACTTTGTATTAATTCCTTCATAAAAGTCAAAGAGTTCATTTTGGAGAGTGTATGATTAAAAAGTTCAAGAAATAATAGGATACCTGTGAAATTCTTTCTTGGGTTTTAGCTCATCACATCTTTCTTTTGCTTATTAACCAACATTAAGCCACATATATGTAGGATTCAGTGTTTCAAAAAGGAGAGTTTTTCTTTTTCAGGTGGTTTTAATATTTAAAGAAAAGTTGTTGACTATCTTGATTTTATTAATATGTGGTTTAAACCACTTCATTCAAATTTATAGGTGAAAAAATAGTTAATTACAGTCTTAGGAACCTCATCTCAGTACATATTTTCTTAAGGATGACATTCAGTTTTAGGTTGAGCCTAAAGCTGTGGAGAGTTCCTAATGGAATGAATTCATCTGGAGTCACTTCCTAGGATTCTAGTGGTCTCCAGAGTCTACTCTTGGTTCATGTTTAGGGATGCCCTGGGACTTAGGCATCCATAGAGCCTCTTAGAGCAAATTTGTACCCAAGTCAAATGACTCAGTGAAGGACAGTTTCTGAATAACAAACTGGACAAGGTTTATTATTCCTCTCATTCCTAACGTATTTCTGGAGATTTCTTAGCTGTTCTGATGCTTGGCCCATAGATAGATGACTTCTCCTAGTCCCTTGGTACTACATGACAACTAGTAAAAGGTAATTAATTTCTTCTGAGAATTATACTACCATGAAGCTGTTTTGTATACTTGACCATTTAACAAATGCATGTGGAATGGTAAATTATATTGTGTTTCATGTTCAGGTGTACAATGTTAAGCACAGGTGAAGATTGTTTTTGTTTAAGCTTTTGAATATACAATAGGAATCTAATTTTTTTGAGCATCCCAGAATATCCATTATAGATATGCACAGTTGGCTGCAAATAAAATTATTTCTACTCATTGGTATACCATGTCCTCTATCATGGGGAGAGAGGCTTGCTAGAAGCCCAAACCACACTTGCATGCAATTTACTTATATAGCAAATCCTCACATGTACCCATACCTCTAAAATAAAAAAAAAATTTCTATCAAACATATCAAAATTACTAACATGGCTAGTAGTTATCTCCTACTTTTCTAGTACACAAACACTCATTCAAGGGCGTGTGTTAGTACAATATAATCTCCCCCACAATAACTCTTATACAAAAGAAAATATGTTGATATGCCACTTAAGTGTAAAGCATATTAGAATACATCTGAAGAGTGAGGAAGTACATTTGACTGGAAACAAAGGGAAAGTTTTAAAGAGAGGAAGGTATATATCTCAACTTTGGGAAGAAAATCGTTCAATCCGACAAATATTTATTTAGTGATTACTTTAAGCCAGCAAGATGCTATGAACTGAGGATTTAGGACTCAGCAAAGTGGTTTCTGCCATCAAAGAATTTATAGAATAATGGGAGAATTCAGACATGCATTTATTGGTGAGGAGTATTCAATGGTGAAGATATAAGTCGAAATTGAAACATTATTTGAATGAAAGTACTTAAGGCATTAAGGTGTGAAGCAAGGAGAATATTCAGCGAACAAGTCTCATCTTAAAGAGAGACTTTTATGGAAGAGGAGTAACAGGAGATAGAAAACTAGAAAGATTTCATGTTTTTGCTGTTGTGAATAATGCTGCAATAAACGTACGTGTGCAGGTAGTACATATACACGATGGAATATTACAAAGCTATAAGGAAGGAAAAAATTATGAACTTCACAGCAACTTGGATGGACTTAGAGGCTATAATACTGAGTGATCTATCACAGAACAAAACAACCGAGTATCACGTGTTCTCACTCATAAGTGAACCTTGAACAACTATCGTAAGAAAGGGATTGGCGGTAGTGGGAAACAACTAGGAAAGTGGGGAGTGGGATTGGCAGTAGTGGGAAACTACCAGGGAAAGGGGGTGTACACCTCATCAACAAGGGCACCTGCATAATGAACATTTGTATACCTAACCCTGAATTGTACCCTACATATTTAAAATAAAAAAAATTTTTAAAAGAAAGTGATAAAGATAACTTGATCCAACAGAAGCAGCTAGTGAAAGATTTTTAAGTAGGAATGTGATATGTACAACTTTACTGAGGGAAAAGCAAAGTTTAGTGGAAGGAAGAGCAGAAAATTAGACAGGAGGCTATACATGAAATAAAATTAATGATAAGAAGAGTGAATGGTAGGAAGTAAAGAGAAAGAGAAGGGACACATTCATGGGACACATCCAAGGGATCACTCAGGTTTTGAAACTATCTATGCAGATAATACTATTAACAAAAATAGGGAAGCCATGTTGGGAGAAAATAAATAAGGTTCAGTTTAGACACTAAATTGGAGAGACCCTTAGAACATTTAGGAGTAGATGTCTAACAAGAAATTGAAAATGGAAAATTGGAACTTGAGAGATAAGTATGGTCTGTAGACACAGGTTTTTGAGAGCAGTGTTATTTGTTAAATGTCTTGAAATGCATGTAAGTGATAGAAGGTAGGAGATAAGTTTGGCAGAAAATAGAAGGGACTGTTAAATCTGTAAAATTTCTGGAAGCCTATGGCTGATATATTTTCCAAAGTGAAAAATTTCCAGGATAGTACCGCTTCAGCCTTATACAATTAATAATATTTAATAGGTCTGTCTTAGTTTTAGAGGCAATTTTTAACAGTTGACGCTGTGTTCCAACTTATTTAACAAAGAGTCCCTAAAGGCTGTAAGCTTTGACTGGAATCCAATGCAAGAAAACATTCTCTAGTTCATCCCGGCTACAGTGCAAACAATTCTTATACTTGATTCTTATGATGCTGTTTACATCTGTGTTGCTCAAGGTATCTGTGTCAGAATCTGAGATCATTTGGAGCCTGAAAAAAGCCCCATTAAGAAAATAAAATAAAATTTCCAGAGTTTGATGATAAAGTCTTATTCCTTTCATGGAGTAACGGTTTTTTGTTGTTTTTTTTTTTTGGGAAAAGCTCTTACTTGCTGGATTCTGATGGATTTTGGTATCACAAAGCCCCCATGATCCCAAGTTGCCCTGCTTTTTATTTCATTGTTTTTTCCAGACCAGGAGTTCCTTTATGACAAGATACTTTAGCAGTATGCCTGAATCTTTTGACCTCGTAGCTATCAACATTTACACTAAGAAAATAATCAGATTATCTGTCTGTCTCTCTATGGTTGACTAAATTATGGACTATAGACAGAATATTATGCCATCATTAAAACCCGTGGTTTTGAATAACACTCTCATGGAAACTTGCAAATCTAAAATATGATTTATAAAGCTATACATATAGCATGTCTATCATTTCATATACAAATTCCACATAATTATGAAGGAAATAAATGAGACAAGAATTCCTCTCAGGAAGAGGAACCTGGGGAGCCTGTTCAAGTAGTAAATGAAACAGAGATTATGAGTTAGTAGCAAAAAATGAAACAGTTAAGAGTGAAAAGAGTGGCAAACAGGATATATTTTATGGAAGATAGTCATGGAAACTTCTCTGATGGGTAGCATTTGAGCAGAAATTTGAAGGAATCTGGGAGATAAGTCAGTATGTTTGTTTGTTGGTAGAAATGGTCCAGTAAAGAGTATGACAGAGTAGAGAGAGGGGAAAGCCGTAGGAGTCATGGCTTTGATTAGTGCACAGGTGAGTAGTAGGCGGTGAGCACAGTTTCTTCACTGTTAAGGCAGGCATGTGGCTGCTTTTGTTGGTAGATTAATAGGCATCATGGTGGAGGCTTATGAACTTTCTCTTCTTATTGCTTCTTTTTTCTCAGTGCAATAAGAAGTAAGGCCATCAAACAAGAGTGAGAAGAGATAAGGAAAGAAAGGATGTACGAGATAGTCTTGTAAGATAGTGGGAGAGTGAATTGACATTTAATTAAAAACTATGTAACAACCTCTATTACTTTGGGTGAATTTATAATTTATCCATAAGTACAGATGTTTTCAGTTCCATATCACCTTGTATCTTTTCCATTCCTTCCTGTTCAGAGTGATCAACTTAGTGGCAAGTTGACAGAAAATAAAGGTGGCAAAAACTTCCTCAGTTCTAAAACTTCGAAAGCATCTTGTTATAATTAAAATATTTCTTTCTTTCCTTTTTGCTGATGAAGTAATTGCAGTTTTCTCTGTGTTCAACAGGGTGGTGGTGATTGTCCAGAAATGAGTATTGGAGCTATAAAAATTGCCTTGGAAATTTCTCTTCCTGGTTCTTTCATCTATGTTTTCACTGATGCTCGGTCCAAGGATTACCGGCTCACCCATGAGGTGCTACAGCTTATCCAACAGAAACAGTCACAAGTGAGTAGGAATCACCTCTCAAACCTTTCCACCTGAATATAGCATGTAAAAGCCTGCCTATCCTCTTAGATTACTCCCATGTCTGGTAAAAACAATACTTATAACTCTCCATCCACACATATGCACTCCAATATGTGTGTGGCATTTAATTTTAACATATTAAACATATATGTGATAATTATACATAGCATATGAATACCTTGTTTTTAAATAGGAAAATAAATAATTGATGATTAATTAAGGCGTTTGATACCATCTTTTCCTTATAACTGACAAAATGTAGGTCTAACAAAAAGGCTTATATTTCAGTGTCACCTCCTATGTGGAATCTTGCCTTAGTCAGAGTTATTAATTTTATCAGCTATTGCTACATAGCAAACTGTTCTAATGGCTTAAAAGAATTGGCATTTATTTCTCACATGTTCACAGAGATTAGTTGATGTAGGCCAGACTTTCTCACTTGTGTGTCTGGGGAATAGTTTGGATTTGACTTATCTAAGCTTGGCTCTAGGGCAAATTGGCTTTGCCTCACAGATTTCTTAGCCTCTTTCCTAGACCAGTAGATTAGTTTAGGCATGTTCTTCTCATGAGCATGGCAGAAACACTCTATAGCAAATGGAAATACACAAGGGCTCTTGAGTCTAGGCTCAGAATCTATAAAATGTTCCTTTTGTGTCTCTTGCTATTGACAAGACAAGTTACATAGCTGAACTTTGATTCAAAGATGACAAAATAAACTCCACCTCTTTAATGAGAGGAATATCAAAATATTTTGACAAAATGTATAGATACAAGGAAGGGTAAGTAATTGAGGGCCGTCTTGTAGTCTAGCACAGTCATGATCCCACTTCTAATTTCATAGATTTTAGATTTTACTTCTGAAATATAGAGAAATGTGTTCTCTATTAAACTGAGTACAAAATCAAGAATTATTACATATATGAATGTATATATTTATATACACATATATGTATTAATATATGTGTATTCTACTTGCCTAGTAACATGTTAACACCATAGGTATTCAGTAAATACATTTTGATTTCTGGAAACCTTTTAAACTGCCTTCTTGTTTAAAAAAAATTATAGGTGGTATTTGTGCTCACTGGAGATTGTGATGACAGAAGCCATATTGGATACAAAGTCTATGAAGAAATTGCCTCTACAAGTTCTGGTCAAGTTTTCCACCTGGACAAAAAACAAGTTAATGAGGTCAGTTTAATAAAGTGGGTCTACTTTATTATTAGCTACCTTGCCAAAACAATTTTAACTGAAAGGTTTTACTCCTAAGCCTCAGGTCAGTAAAGGCACTGAAATTATGTGGAGAAATACAGATTTATCTAATACTAATTTCTAAATTATGTTATGCTTTAACAACATTATTTAATTATAATATTTAATTATATATTTAAAACTCATGTCATTGGAATTAAAAAATTTTATGACTCTTGTTTAGTAAGGTCAATTTGTGTTTGTAATGCATAACTTTTGTATAACTGGTTAAATGAGGCTCAACTAGTTGTTGAAGTAGAATATGAGAAGGTTAATTATTCAGTAAAATTATAATGGTGTTTGACCGCTAAGATTAAAAGTCAAAAACTATGACTAAGCAACTATTTAGTTATCAAAAAACTTTTATGATAATAAAACTATAACATATTTTAAGAAAATATTATTATTCTAAAATAGTCGTTGAGATAAGTCTTATTGTCATGATTACTTCTTTGTCCATTCTATTATTTTGACTTGTCTTCACTCATGATAATCATATTTTATTTGCCTGTTTATTTGTTTGGCTCGTACTTAAGTTTCTAAAAATGTGCCAGAACAAAGATAAGATTTTAAATGGGCATAATTCACATTTGATTGATGTGGTCACTATATCTATACAGGTTCTATTAATTTTGTGACAGACTCCTTTGTGTTTTGAATAAAATGACTCAGTAGTTCTCTTGTAACAAAAGAGTTTTTATTTCATCATGGTGGAACTTGGTGGAACATGGTAGATGTTGCAAATTTCTAGAGCAAACAATCCAACAAAAATATTTTAAATGAGCATATTGAGATATAGAAACCTGAAATGTTACTTTGATCTAAAAAAAAGTTTTCTTGGAAGAAACATTTTTAGAGAGTGTTATGGCTTGATTTCATATTGTGTCCACTCTAGAGTCAGAAATGCCTGGACAGGGTCTGGTGAGTACAGGGGGAACGCTTAGCAGTTAATTTGCATGCGTGTTTTAGTGAGAATTTGGAAGTCTGGGAGAAAATGAATTGGGAAGAGTGTAGGACTCTCTGAGGAACTGAATTTCTTGTCCTACCCCATACACTGTGCTTGAACCTAATGAAGGAAAGGCTGCTGATAGCATAACCTGCAATTCTGAAAGACCTTAGGACACAGTATCACTTGCACAAAGTGGGACATAAGTGAGGAATCATCTTGTATACCACCCACTTAGGGTTTTGTGAGGTTCTGGGTTGGAAGTGATAGTGGTGTTCAGTGAAGACCGATGGGACATTGGAACCAACAGAGTACACCACGTTCAGTGGACATGGTAGTTCCCAGCAAAAAGGGCTGGAGAAGAAATGAGAAGATACGTGGCTGGCACTCAGGGCTTATGAAAGAAAAGTTGCTTGGATCTGTTGTGAGTAGTCAGATACAACTCAGAGATTCCCAAAACAAATTGGGGAAATTTTAAGGAGAATCATAGGTCTTTATTAGTAGCTGGACCCTAGAGCCACAAAAAAACATAAGTATGCCCTGTGAATGTTGACTCTATTTATATCCATATATACAAAGAAAAGTGAGTCACAACTGAAAATAATATTATACCTTAAGTGGAGAAAATAAGTCCTAGAAAGGTACATACTTATGAAATAAATGGCATGATACATAATTCTTGTAGTTCTAATCATTTTTAATAATCCTGACAATTACCAAATAATTTATAAGAACAACAACTTAAAAAATTTGGTGTAAATTGCAGAAAATTTTGTGACTATATATATATTTATAAAACAGAAACTTAACTCACTGAAGGATGAATAGTGTTTCTCTCCTAATCATCAATGATACTCCGATCTTTAAATTTAGCTTTGGCAGATAGCAGTAGGAAGAACCATTGCTAAAATTATCTATTTTTATAAACTGTAGTTTGGTGCCAGCAGGGATGAGTCTTGATTTATCTGTCAGTCATAGCAATTCCAACTCCCTTGCCAACTAGTACAGGAGAGGATGTCTCATTTACTTTGGGCTGATGGGACTGAGTTGATATTAGGTAGGGATGTCTCGGAAAAGTTCTCTTCCTCTAGATATTGTCCTGCATAGATGTGAATCCCGATCTGTACTGACATCTTGATACACATTTGAGGATGAAACAAATACAAGGGAGAGGAGAGAGTTAAGAAAATTCAGTCTCTGGATTAAGTCAACACTCAAACTCATCCTATTGCTAAGCCTCTAGAGTTAGGGAAATGATCTTTTTGAGTTGAGATTCAGTTACCTAAGTATAATCAACCCTAAATAATAAAAATTCTGTATTTATATATAACATGGTCTCTGTGAACCCCAGATTTCTTGTTTATAAAATAGAGATAATAGAATTATTCTTTTCAGAAAGTTGTTATAAGCTTAAATGAGGTAATGCCTCTAAAATGTTCCACACAATTGAGCACAAGGTAAGCACCTAATAAATGTTAACTAGTATTATTATAACCCTGGTAGTGTTGCTATTATGCTTTTAAAGTGGGGAGATTGTGTCATCATGTTTGTTAGAAATCAGATGGCTAGTTGTTGCTGGGAAATAAATCTGAATGAAAGAATTCAGGAAGAGGCTGGCCAGTTTTTAACATTTTTTAATTTTTTTGTTGTGTATGACAAAAAATATTGTAAAGGGCCTAGTGGAACTACATAAATCAATATGTTCATTAAAGAAAGCCACCAACGTGGAAGATTTTATTAATAGGAGGCATTGTGACAGGGTTAAAAGTGGATTTGCAAAATTTGGGGTCTGTAATTTAATCACTTTTCTCCACTGTTACAAATTCTTTTATTTGTAAACATTACAAACTCTAGGGAAAATAGATGCTATAATGGTATTTACACCTGTAATAGACAGAAGTGTAGGGAATCCGCACATGTTTAACTGAAGAGAAAATTTGCATCTACTCTTTCTAAATGAAACTGTGGAGTGTTATATTTTACCCTGTTTACTTAGTTCATCAATTTCCTAACATTGTGGGATATATTTTGTATCAACCACTTCCTTGAGCTAACTTGAAGTTTTTTTCTTTTTCAAACAATGATTAAGTAGAAGATGTAGGTATCTTTCTTTCTTTCTTTCTTTCTTTTTTTAACATAAAAGGGAAAGCAAAACAGACATTTTTTGACCAAGTATCAGTGGTCTATAAATCACTGTATGCTATTGCATTTTGGAAGTACAAGTTAAAACACATCTCAAGGGTGTACTTAATTCACCTTTGAATACAGAAAAGAAGCTAAACCATTGCAGTATTACTTCCTTATTTCTTTGTAAGCTGAGTGCTTATCAGTTGATCTAATTAAGGCTTTCTTTTGTATAAGAAAAAGCCCAAATTTCAGAATTTCTCACAGATGCTATATCCTATGTCTAAGAAGCTAACACAAAAGATCCATTGTTACTTAGATAATTCACTTGTCCTGGGCTTGCCCATCTTTTTTTCCTATGTCTCCCAACTCATGTCCTCTAAAATCCCTCCCCTGTCCCTTAAAAAAACCCTTTCTCCCTTGATATCCCAGCCTGGTGTATTGGTTCCAATAAATCCAAACATTCCAACAAATAAAATGTCAATAGATGTTATTTATTACAGAGGCAGGTTATCAGTAATCACTCTAGCAGAAAACATGACTCATTCAACAGGGGAAAAAAAGAATTTGATGAATGACAATTTACTGTGGTGTGGGCAGGGCTAAAAACAGCCAACAGGAGATGATGAAACACTAAGAGTACAGAAATAATGGGCTCACTTATATTTTCCTACTTCTGAAAGAGAAGAGGAGAGCACTCATATCAGCATACTATGAAACCCAGGTTGATGACTCCTCAAGAAGTGTGGCCATAGATAGACAAGCTGAAGCCTTGTAAGGACGGAGCCAAGGGAGTAAGTTCCCAACCCCTTCCCATTCCCTAGTGCCTTCCATTTCCCAAAATCCAACTGGAAGCTAGAGGACTAAGAGATCCTGTTGAGGTAGTCCATCAAAGTCAGCATTTTAGGGTACAGAACTGGATGGAGAAGGGTAGAAAACGGATCTAGGACAAAAATGATATTCAGCACAAACAGTATTGTGTAGAAGTTAAGACTCCAGGCTCTGGAATTGTGGTTCATATCCCAGCCATGTGACTTAGACATTTTCTGTGTCTCAATGCCCTTATCTGTAAAATGGAGAAAATGATAGTACCTACTTGGTAGGGCTGTTGGGTTTAGAACATATCAGTAAATATTAACTATTATTTTTATTTTGTAAGGCATGCTAGTCAAAATATCCTAGCAACCGTTTTTGGAATTTTTCCTAAAATGAAGAAATATGTAATGTTCATCTGTGATGAGATAATCAAAGGCAACATGCTCTAATAGGGAACTCAGGGGCTTTAGATTCAGGGAGACCTGGGTTTGAATGACCTTTCTGCCTTTAGCTAATTGAACAAATGTATTAAACAACTTTGTATAACTTCTCCAAGGCTCTGTTCATCCTGTGACCCCAGGCATGTTAATTATCTCACAGCCTATTGTGAGGATGAAAGAAAATAAGTAATAAATAGAGTAAGCTGAATAGAGTTCCCAGAGAATGAAAGTCACCCAGCCTGGAGCTATGGTTTTGCTTTGGTTGTAGGTCCCAAGTGTACCCTTATCTACAGAGGGCTCAGAAGGAGAGGAGTATTTTGGTAAGCCCTACATTTACAAATAAGTGCCTGAGAGAGAATGGACTTAGAACCACTAAAGAATTTTGTAAGGTTTTTGAACTTTTACAATTTTCCTGTATTTGTTACTTTTCTTTTTTTTCTGATCATAGTTAGCAATCAAACTCTTACAAGTAAAGAATTTAACTGCTTATTTCAGGAATAATAATACAGGTAACCCTTATAGAGTGCTTAGTATATTACAGGCACGATGTTAAGTGCATTCCTTTAATCCTCTTGAGATAGACAGGAAAGCCCTGGGGAGAAAATAAATTTCCTTCTCCTGGAGTCAACATGTATAGTAGCAGCCACTGAGAGGAGAGAAAGTAGTCAGAGTCTCTGGGTGTCCCTGCACAGAAGGGAGGTGATTTGGGTCTGAGGAGCATTGTGGAGCTGAGCTGCAGGCATGTTTATGGAGTTCTTCTGGAGGACAACAGAACCAATAATCCTCTCTTCTCTCTGTAATAGGAATTGAAACTCTAAGATAAAGAAAATATCTTTATTTTTCCCACTGAGGGTTTTTCTAATAGGAAAGGGAGAGTTGAATTCATTAGCTATTTCAGGGGAAGTCACTAAAACCCAAGAAAAAGAAGTGACCATCTTGCAACTCATCCTTGAAAAATTCAACAACCTGGCAACCAAAAGTCTCATAGATTAGGGATTCCTGGATTTTTTTCTAACTTGCTAGTTTTTTCCATGGTTCAATACTGATATTAGAAAACGTGTACTAACACGTTGATGGAGAATTAATTTGGCACAGCCTCTTCTTACTAGTTTGGCTACTGGGCCCTTATGACTAGAATTCAGACCGAAAGCTTTCTGTGTATGGTCTTCATAATGAGACTCTGAAACCCGGGGTTTTGAACAATTAGTCCTCTAAAACAAGGTATCTGCCATTTAGTTTTCCTCTATTCCACATTTCACTGCAGAAATCATTTTGAAAACATAACCTTACTGCTGACTTTGAAAATAAGTAGAAACGGGTGTTTCCTCTGAAATTTGAAAATGTATCAGGGACAACTATAACATTCTAGAAAGCTACAGGAAATGTGTGAAAACAATGTGTAAATGTTTCCACTTATCCCTGTTTTGAATTCACCTAATTAAATGTCAGAATGGAGTGGAGAATTCAGAGCTCATTCTTTAAAATAAATGGGTGTTTCCATATACACAAACACACCAAGAAAGGAATGTGTACCTGAACCTTGGTTTCAGTGGAATGCTTTCTTTCTCTTTTTTTTGTGCTAAGATTGACATGTTATCCCTGTGAGTATGTGCTAGGAATGCTAATGTTGGAATCACATAGTTGCCTTTTCACTCTCAGGCACCTGGGAGTGTTTTACAGGTCACTAATATGGTAAAATGAAACAATGTGTACCTTATGTTTCCATTTGTTCAGATAAAACAAAAAATGAAGTCCTTAATTTATTGCTTAAAAAGTTGTCTACTGCCTGTAGGCTTCTGAACACGTGGACAGTTGTTCATAAGAACGTTTAAAAAGTACATAGTACATAATATTCTTCACTAATGGCGGGGGGGGGGGGGGTGGAAATGACTGCTCTCAACAGAATCTCATTTAGAGAAAACACACCAAAGGGAAGCAGAGCTCTCCTTCAGGGTGAGACAGCAGGGGATGGGAGCTGAAGAGGATAGAAAGTGGGTTATACATGGCTGAAAAGGATAAGTCCTGCAAAATGAGACTATCTTTTGTTTCATACTTTTGTGTATTGATTCTGGGAATTGTTTGCAGCACTAGTTACAAACAGCAACAATACATTCTGTAATGTGCAGTGGGATTGTATTTACACAACATGACTCACTGCCTATGAAATGTAACTTTTGACATGAAAGTGTTCTTTCACAATTCTTCGTAAGACAATCATGATATCTGATCCCTGGTATAAAATTCAGAAAACAGAAATCACTAAAGTTTCTTCCTAAAATACCAAAAAAGCGGAGAAAAGACCTGTCTCTAAGGAGAAAGAGCCTTATGTTAATCCCCAAAGGAGTATTTCTTAGAAAAGAAAATAAAGAAATGTTAAGAGTAAACACTGGCAAATAAATTGCATGCTTTTAATAGGACCAAAACAAATAGAAAAAGAAATAAACCTGTTTATTTAGCTGCCTCTATTTTGATTAGAAGCTAAAATAAATATAAAGTTTAACTATCAGATGTCAGAGTTAACCAAATCAATCAGTTACTTACATAGGTAATTCTGAGTTTGTAAAGAGTCTTAACTATCAAAAAAGTTATTGTCTCAACCTCAAAGTCTTTTAAAAATTTATTCAAAATTCATACTGATTACCAAAAAACCCCAAAAAACAAAGAAAGAAAGAAAGAAAGAAAGAGATTACTTATTCTCCCTATTTGGTCTTCATTTTTACTGGAATTGTGGTAGAACTTAAAGATTTGAAGTGAGAGAAAAATGCCCCAAATTCTTGATGTTTAAAACTGAAGCAACTAGTTAGCTACTGAAATCGCTGACCATGATCCCTTGAAGAGTTATCCTATTGGAAACTGCAAAGGAACACAGGGAGACATGAAGAAAATCAACAATATTGAGACAAATAAAATTCTATTTAGCCATTATCACACAGTCTCAACAAATGGAATATTTCCTTTTATTTTTATATATTTAATTTAAAAGATTCCTTTTAAAACCTTTTTGTTTGGAGAAAGCACATCTATGATCTAATAATAAGTCACCTCTCTTTTTATATATGCATATATATGTATAGCAGAGTATATCTGATCTTAAAGGAATTGATACCAAATAAAATAACTTTCATTTAAGAGGTTACACACCTGATGTTTCAAAAAATATATTGTATTTGTATTTTATGAAGATTTCAAGTCATTATGAAAACAATTATGTTTCAATCCTTTAATATAGGATTTACAAAGACATATATAGCAATAATTTATTTTTGAAATCATACAATGAAATCATGTGTCCAAAGTGTTTTGAAAAAGACCTAAATTTGAATTCTGGGAAGAAAAATTTTGGGGTCATAGCCTCTTCTTTACTAAAGGTTTCTGAACATCCAGGCCAATTAATCTATCCCATCAAGAAATTTGTAAACCCAGGATATCTTTTTATTTATTTATTTATTTGAGTTGGAGTCTCACTCTGTTGCCTAGGCTGGAGTACAGTGGCAAGCTCATGGCCACCTCAGTCTCGACCCACTGGGCTCAGGTGATCTTTCCATCTCAGCCTTCCAAGTAGCTGGAACTACAGGCATGCCACGATGCCCGGCTAATTCTTTGATTTATTGTAGAGATTACGTCTTGCCAATTGGCCCAGGCTGGTCTCGAACTCCTGAGCTCAGGCAGTTCTCTTGCCTCTGCCTCCCAAAATGCTAGGATTACTGGTGGAATCCACCACACCTGGCTACGCCCACAAAATCAAAGGGCAGAAAGGGGACAACTAAAAAAAAGTCTGGTTACTCCATCTTTTCTGCATTAGAAAAAATGCCTACTGCCCTTACATTTATGTAACTGTGTGGAAAACATGCTAATATTTTTCTTTTAATAGTGATAATTGAATAACTAGGCATAGAAGATCTTATATAACTTTCTAATTTT
This sequence comes from Cephalopachus bancanus, assembly GCA_027257055.1. Classification (NCBI taxonomy): domain Eukaryota; kingdom Metazoa; phylum Chordata; class Mammalia; order Primates; family Tarsiidae; genus Cephalopachus; species Cephalopachus bancanus. The sequence continues at coordinate 8,919,968 of JAPVLO010000057.1, forward strand.
CTTTTTTAAATTACCCACCCAGGAACTCCATTTATATAATTACTATTAATCTGAAAGAAAAAGTTATAACTTTTGTGCTAAACACAGTAGATACATATTATTTTATGATAGATGGAAAATCCTTGATTTGTGTCTCTGGCAGAAATAATTACATTAATTAGAAGTAGCTTAAAACCTTTAAAAACATGTGAATATATTTTTTTAAAAAGCAGTTTAAAAGATTTTAAGTATAAAGCATGAAGAAAACTCATTTTCTTAGTTTTAATATTTCTGTATAATATGAACCAACAGACAACTTTAAAATGTCAGCTTATCTAATAAAACCATAAGCAATTCCATGAAGATATTAAGTTGCCATGAAAATACCAAACATATACCATGCTTTATCATTGTTTGTACTTGGTTCGACATCAGTAAAAATATTCATCAAGGACCATCTAATTTTTGCTTCTTATTCTGCAATAGCAAAGAGGAAATTAAAGAGTTAAGAGTCAAAGGAAGGGAAGTTTTATTTGAGAAATGTCCTTGTGACCTAGAATAAATAAATGGAAACAGATTCCATGCTTCATATATTTTCCAGGTTTCCTTATACATTCCTAGAGTGAATTGACTGTAATGGGGTTATAAAAGCAAAATCTTTTGAGAGATGGTATGAGCTACTTTTGAGAGAGCTAGCTCCTTTGCAACATTTTGGTCATGATTTGGCTTTGTGACAAAAATTACAAATGACTTTCTCTTTCTTGCTAAAGGCCCCAGAAGAAAAATGCACTTTAATGTCATATGCCATGTAATTTAAACAGCTTTGGTGTGAGTGAGTATATTGAGAAAAAGGAAAAAAAAAACTTTCAAAAATCTTAGTTATATATATATTTTTTCGAGTAGGAGTCTCACTCTGTAGCACAGAGTGAAGTGCAGTGGCATGCTCCCGGCCACCACAGCCTCAACCTGTTGAGCTCCGGCGATCCTCCCGCCTCAGCCTTCCAAGTAGCTGGAACTACAGGCATGCACTACCATGCCCGGCTAGTTTTTTTTTGAGTTGGAGTCTCACTCAGTTGCCCAGACTGGAGTGCAGCCTCAGTCTCGCCTGCTGGGCTCCGGCGATCCTTCCACCTCAGCCTTCCGAGTAGCTGGAACTACAGGCATGCGCTACCACTCCCGGCTAATTTTTTTTTTGTAGAGCTGAGGTTTCGCTGCCCAGGCGGGTCTCGAACCCGTGGGCTCAGGCAATCCACTCACCTCAGCCTCCCAAAGGCATGGGATTACAGGCTGAGCCACCGAGCCTGGTTATACTTTTAAATAGATACAAATTATTTACTTTAACATCTAATTACTAGGTTATTTTATTAATTAGCTCATTTTTTATGAACTTAGAAAAAGACACACAGTATGATTAAATAATTTAAAACTTGAATATCAATATATTCTGTAAAAAGGAAGTAAGTCTTTAGGAAGCAGTGAATACATTTGAAAATTTGGCTTTTATGTATTCAAATAATATTTATTAAATTAACAAATTAACTCAGAAGTATAATCATGAATAAGATAAATTTAAATAATAAATTAATAAAAACAAATTAAAATTTTTATTTCAAACAATGCTTATTATTAAATTATATGTCTGGTACGATGACAGTTTAAAAAATATATTCACTCATTTATATATATATGTATATTTCTAGAAAAAATGGAAATATCATACCCAAATATGTTGCTAATAGCAATCACTGGCTAGTACAATTATAGATAATTTAAATTTTTTCTTCACTTAATGTTTAAAATAATAAGTAGGAATATTTTTAAATAAAGAAAAGTGATGAAGGCATTTCCACTAAAAAAGAAAAATCCAAACCCAAGTTTATAAGCAGAACTCTATGCTGTGAGCTATGGGAGAGAAAGGACAAATGATGCGTAGATATGGTGTCTCCAGATGCTAGATTTTGGAATCTGTGAGGAGAGAGATCAAATCTTTTCTGTCCATAATCAAAGTCATGAACCAAATTCTACATTCTGTTTTGCTTTTTCCTTAAGCACAGGTCTTCTCTTCTTCACCAAACTTCTTAAGTGGTAATTACTTCCTTTGGCCTCATAACTGAGATCATATCTTTGACTCTCTCTACCCAATAAGAACTGTTTTCTTCATGTATTCCAATAACTATTGCCTCAGTCCTCATTTCTCTATGTGAAGTGCGATGCTGTTGACCATTTCGTTTTCTCAAAACCCTCTTGCTCTGAGTATCTATGATGTGATGTTCTCCTTCAGTAGGTCTCCATTCCTTCCTTACCTCCTTTATTGGTGTCTCTTCCTTTTCTTATCCTAATTGTTTGTGTTTTCCAACCTTGGCTAGCCTCTGTCTATACTCTTTTGCTGGATATTATAATTAAGTATTTTTTTTCTTTTCTGGGCATAGTCCCTTCTTCGAGTCATTTAGGTCTCTACTTAAATGTCTCTTTCTCTTGATAGCATTATCTAAAAAAACATTGTTCTATCTTCCATTATTCTATTTCCTTTTTGTGGCATTTATCTCTACATAATATTATATTACACGTACCCTGTTTATGCCTGAAACAGTTCGACACTTGGCATATTCTCCATTCATGGTTATTAAGTCAGTGTTTTGAATGAATGAATGGATCTCACTGCTTTCCCTTTTATTCAGTGCAGATGATATTCAGATCTCCAGCCCTGGTTGCCTCCCCAGTTCTGCTGTATTCAGACTGCTCTTTGGTCATCTTAACCTGACTGTGCTGCTGACATCTCTGAGCTAGAAACTCCCCATTGGATTTGTTCTTCTCTAGTGCTCCTCTTTGCACTTGATTGTTATCGCCTTTCTTGCAGTCATCTGGGCTCAGATGGCTTGAGTCATCCTTGACATTGTCCCTTCGTTTACTGTTCGCTAGTGGGTAAAATGCTTTCTATTCTATTTTCATAATAGCCTTCCCCAGTTTGGCCCATCCTTTCCTCGCCTGGTGTCTTGTTTAGTCTGTGGCCATCTGGCCTTTTGACTTGTCTCTCCACCGTTCTCCTTTGTTTATATCTTCATTTTTTGTTTCATTTACTCATTTATGTATTCAACAAAGTTGTCAAGACCTATCTACTACAGGTTAGGGTTTAAAGATTTAATATTGAGCAAAAATAGGTGTAGTACATGTTTTTCTGGAGCTCAAAGTGTTGTAGAGGGAGCAACTGAGTAAGAAGGCTGGAAGATTTGAAGGTTGTGGTGAGAAAGTGAGATATCTGAGGCGCCAGTTGATGGCAAGTTTATTTGTTGGCCTGGGGAGTGGGTGGGTGGCATGGAGCAGTGATGAGGGTTACAGGAGGTGAGGAGGTCACTGATAGGTCAACAAGGTGTGTGGGTCATCCATGTGAATGTGGAAGTCACTGTAGTGACAGCAAGACTTGATATGAAGAGCAAAACAGTGAGTCAGTTGACAAAATCATTCATAAATAAGGAACTATAGCAATGCAGCATTAAAGATGGATGATAAAAGCCTCAAAGGAGCTGGACTTCATTCAGGGCAGGGTAGGCAACAGTGAGAAATGAAAAGACTGCTCCAGGTTCAATCACTAAGATACATGGGGTGCAGGATAATGAACAACCCTCACCGAAGAGTTGTTGGAGAAGAGACTAGCCTAGGCAAGAGACATATTTCCCTGGAGGTTAGGAAGTATCTTGAATTTTCAGTGAAGATTGGGCTCCAACAATAGAATGGGGTTTTTGGAAGTCACTGTGAAGAAATCTGGTCCTGAAGGATCAGTAGAAACTTAGGTTAATGGAAAGAAAGCATAGAACAGAATGGGGATGGAAATACAAAAAAGACATTGAGCATAGAACAGAATGGGGATAGAAATACAAAAAAGAGACTGAGCATAGAACAGAATAGGGATAGAAATACAAAAAAGAGATTGATCATCCTAGAGGATGACCAAGTCTAATGTAGATGTGCACCATAGTAGGTCCAGATATAATGCACTTCTTTTAGCCTCTCTGATATATTAAGCTTTCTCCTCTAAGACTTTGGATAGGCTCTTTCTTACTCTTAGAAAACTTTTCAGCCTCTGCAGCAGTTGCCAATCATTCATCCCAGTTTACCTGGATAATACCCACTCATCCCCCAATCTCATGTTAGAGGTAATTTCCTTCAGTGATCCTCCCTTATATCCCAAATTTGATCTAGGTCCCTGTTCTTATTTGTTCATATCACACATGTTGTATAATATAACAATGTATCTGCTATAGCAGGCTGTATACTCACAAGAGCAAAAACTATTATTTATTTATTTGAGTTGGTGTCTCACTCTGTCATCCAGACTGGAGTGCAGTGGCACACTCACAGCCACCGCAGCCTCGACCTGTTGGGCTCAGGCAGTCCTTCCGCTTCAGGCTTCATAGTAGCTGGAACTACAGGTGTGCGTTGCTAGTCACTATCCCTGGCTAGTTTTTTTTAAGTTGGAGTCTCACTCTGTCGCCCGGGCTGGAGCGCAGTGGCACATTCACGGCCACCCTAGTGTTGACCTGCTGGGCTCCGGTGATCCTTCTGCCTCAGCTTTCCAAGAAACTAGAACTACAGGTGCACCCTACCACGCCCAGCTAATTTTTGATTTATTGTAGAGAAGAGGTCTTGCCAAGTTGCCCAGGCTGGTCTTGAACCTCTGGGTTCAGGCAATCCTCTTGCCTCCACCTTCCAAAGTGCTGGGATTTTACAGACATGAGCCACTGCGCTGGCCTTATTTATTTACTTTGAGTCTATGTCTTACTCTGTTGCCCAGGCTGGAATGCAGTGACAGGATCATGGCTCACCACAGTCTCAACCTTCTGGACTCAGGTGATCCTTCTGCCTCAGCCTTCCCAGCAGCTGGTGCTGCAGGTGTGTGCCACCATGCTTAGCTAACTTTTTTATTTCTTGTAGAGACAAAAAAATTCTCTGTTGCCCAGGCTGGTTGTGAACTCTTAGGCTCAAGCAATCCTCTTGCTTCAGCCTCCCAAAGTGTTGGGATTGCAGGCATGAACCACCATACCCAGCTTTTCTGTCTTTAATTTTTTATATTTCTGTTGCCTAGCAGAGGGCCAGGCTATAGTAGATTAGTAGGTATGTAATATTTGTTGAATGAATGATTGATAGAATAAAATAGAGAATTGAAGTTGAGATGTGGGCTAGGAGAATCAAATACCCTAGGTCTACTACTATTTGTTAGTTATATTAACTATATACATTGAGGAAAAAAGGAACCATCTTGCTGAAAGTTTTATTGTGTGTGGGGAGGCTTTGTATCCAAATATAGTAATGTCCAATATAAGCTGAGATGCTGATTCTAGGTCAGAGCATGACTCAGAGTCTTGGGATCTACAATAATTTCTTTCTGCCATGGATCTGGGACTTTAAAAAATAGAATCCTAGGCACTCTTCTGGACCGTTTTGTGATTCCTTTGAAGCTGCCTATCCATCTGATGACATTGTCTTCTTTGTATATATAGATTCAGTTGTTAAGACTCTATCATTGAATATAGTTTTATCCTTGCTTTCGTATTCTTTATTTTTCTCTTTTTCTTAAATTTTGAGTCAGAGTCTCACTCTGTAGCCCAGGCTGGTGTGCAGTGGCATGCTGCTCATGGCCACCGCAACCTCGACCTGCTGGGCTCAGATGATCTTTCTGTCTCAGCCTTCCAAGTAGCTGGAACTACAGGCATGTGCCATCATGCCCAGCTAATTTTTTGATTTATTGTAGAGATGAGGTCTTGCCAAATTGCCCAGGCTGGGCTCGAACCCGTGAGCTCAGGCAATCCTCTTACCTCAGCCTCTCAAAGTGCTAGGATTACAAGCGTGAACCACTGCATCCAGCCTGAATTTTTAAAATTTTTCTTTTGGATTCGGAGTCTCTCTCAGCCCAGGCTGGAGTGCAGTGACATGCTTACGGCCACCGTATCCTCCACCTGCTGGGCTCAAGCGATCCTTCTGCCTCAGGCATCTAAGTAACTGTAACTACAGGTATGCACCATGACGCTTGGCAAATTTTTTGATTTATTGTAGAGGTGAGATCTTGCCAAGTTACCCAGGCTGGTCTTGAACCATGGACTCGGGAAATCCTCTCACCTTGGCCTCCCAAAGTGCTGGGATTATAGGTGTGAGCTACTGCACCCAGCCTCTTTATTTTTCTTATAGGATAACCAAACTAAAAGTTGTAGTTTGAGAAATGCAAACGAGGAGACATATCACAGAGCTATTAGACATTGTTACACAGATTTACTAATGTATAGGGAGCAATGGTTATATGACAAGAAATAATTTTTTGGTGGTAATATCTACGTTAACATAGTCTTTCAGAGTAGATAAAGTCAGTGGGTCAACTAGCAATATCTAACACTTTACTCTTTTCTATATGAAATAATACTGTTTCATAGCATGGTTAAGTGAGAAAAATTATAAATGGAAAAAGATTAGACAAAAGGATCCATTTAATTTGCTTATATGTTTAATGTACTTTCTTGTCTTCTCCAGGAAATAAATAATGTATCTTAAATGTCCAATATTTTGTAGTAGTAATAATGTCAAAATAATAGACATCCTGATCCCAGCATCCTGGAGTTTTGTTTTGTTTCTACAGTGTCCTCCATTTTTATTAGAAATGTGAAATAAGACATAGTGCTGAATATATGAATTTAGACAAAATCATTTATGAATTCAATCTGCAATATTAAGCAGAGTAAAGTTTATTTTCAAGTGAGGTTTCCAAAGTAAACTCAATAGAAATAGGCAGTTTTTATAAAATAAAAACCAATTTGTACTAATGCCCCAAACTTGCCCTGAACATTTTTGCAGCTTCAAAAATATTTAGTTAAGTCTTTTAGTATTTTCTCATTTCATTGCTCCTTATACTTCTTCTTTTAGATGGAGCCTGGGAGTTGAAGTTCAGAATTTCGGAAGAGAATGTGTTCTTTTAGAAATTTCTGTTCTAAACAGATGTAGAAAAGGCTAACACCCAAATGAAAGATCATTTATTTCACATTTGAAGATTTGTCAGACCCAATAAATTTTTTTGAGAAGTTTACATTTATCTTTGTCTTAAAAGATTAGTATATAAGTGTTATTTTAAAGAGCACATAAACTTCTTGGCTAGCTGCATTGATCATAATAGACTTTCCAGATGTACATTGATTTATGTAGTTGTGAAATGAAGCAGTGCTAATGAAACAATAATGGATCACTCACAGTTTATAACTGCCTACCTGATAAATTAATAAAAAATTAATTTGTTGTCCTTGTGCCAATATCAAAGAAATGAATCATTTGTTTTTAAAGTTATAATGTCATTCTTTGATTATGCAGCTAAGTGGTTTTAAACTGCTTTGGTCTTGGGGTCTTTGGTCTTGGGGACTCTGAAAGTGGGCTCTATTCCAACTTCCACTGGAACAGTTCTGCTTTTACCTATTTTCTGGGTTTATTTCTGTGTAAAATTTGATTCTACAAATGTCCTTTTCTTTAAAAAAAATTTACAAAACATTGCTGTGGGTTAATTGTCACGGAAAAATGAAAATCTTTGAAATTTACTCATAAAACCACGTGTCTCGAAGTCACCATTTTCCCACTTTGGAAATTAAAATATATAAAAAAAGATAGAAATAACATTTAGCTTTTGGGATTGGAATATCAAGTGAAGTATATTTTATGAATTTTTTTTTCCCCTGATGCTAGTAATAGCATCACCTCAGGTCTTCAACCATAAGAAATAGCTATTTATAATGTATTTAGCTCTTCAAAGTAATAAGAAAATCTTTGCTCATATTTGGTAAAAATCAAATGTTAAAATATGTTTTATTTATAGCTAGTGAGGAAGAGCATTTACAAAGTTACGGAAAAGGTAGAGTCTTTCTCCATTGCTGGCTCTTGAATCCTTGTACCTACTTAAATTAATATTTTTCTTTATACTACCCTGTTTCTCTGCTCTTCATGATGGTGCAAGATTGTGAGCTTCTGAGAGCAGGGTGCATGGATTTTATCTTAAAGTTTTCAGCATTTTATTCTACAGTAATGCTCAACCACTGTGCTTTTTGATCAGTGAAAGAATGAGTGCATACACTATATGTGTGTGTGTGCATATACGTAGTTCTTTTATTTTGCCCCATTATGAACACAAAAAGGCATTCTTATATTTATTTTTGTATTGTTGTTGATATTCATTATATTTCTATACATGCTATGTATTCAAAATGCTTTTAAGCCGTTATTATTTAGTTACATGAACTAAAATGCATTAATATTAAGTGTACATTTCTATGAACTTTGATAAATTTATATGCCTTTATATAGAGAGACCCAAAAACACTGAAATTTATTGATAAAAGTTGTGTATTTTTACATGTTTAAACTTTAATCATCTTCACAGTACTCTCCGTTTGATGCAATACACCTACTGAGATGCTTTTTCCACTGCTCAAGACAGTTTTTGAACTTGTGGATTTTGAGGCCTTCTATTGCTTCTGCTGTTTTTTTTTCACCTCTTCCACATTGATAAAACGTTTCCCTTTGAGGATTTTTTTTTCACCTGGGGAAACAAAAAAGTCACTCAGTTGAGATAAGGGGAATAAGGAAGGTGGGGCAAGGGGATCATGCCATTTTTGGTCAAAAACTGCTGAACATTCAGTGCAGTATGGTCAGGTGCATTGTCATGGTGGAAGAACCAGTCACCTGTTTGCCACAACACGAGGTATGTCTTCCACAAATTGTGATGCAACCTTCTCAAAACTTCCAGATAAAAACTTTGGTTGACTGATCTGGAGGGACAAATTTCGAGTGTACTGCAAGGTGCCTGCCTTCCAAAAGATAATTCTGTTTTGGGGGGGGGTCTCCCCTCATGTACCAGTGCAATCATGATATTTCATGGGAACTTGAACATTTCCATCACCATTAAAACTTCCCTTATTCCCCACTTTGCTCAATTCTGCTCCCTGTCTTTCAGCCTGTAAACCACTGATTGGCTTTTTGTCACTTGATTGGCTTGGTCTTTTCTAAAATTTCATAGAAATCTAAACTTTCATGACTAACTTTTTTTCATTCAACTGAATGTATTTGAAATGCTTCCAATTTGTTTTGTTTATCATTAGTTCATTTCATTTTATTTAGGTCATTTGATTTTATGGATATACCAAAATTTGTTTATCCATATCCCTGTTGTTGGTTATTTGTATTGTTTCCAGTGTCTGTTTACTTTGGATTAAGCTCTATAGACATTGTATGGTTCTTTGTGCATTGTAAATATTTTTAATCTTAGTCATTCTAATAGAAGTATTTTTATCTCATTGTAGTTTTAATTTGCATTACCCTTTCAAATCATGATGTTGAATTAATGTTAGTTGCTAGTTCTAGAATTTTTGCCATTTCATGGTTTGTGTCAATTGACTAGTCATAGTTACATAGTTATTAATTTTTGCTTCTTGGTATGTCTAGTCATTTTGGATTGTAGGTTAGACATTATTATATTTATTGTTGAGTACTACATTTTTTAAATTTATTTAAAGATTATTGGAATCTATATGACAGGGAGTTGAGTTACTTGTAGATTTGGTTGATCCTTTGAGACTTATTTTAAAGCAGTTATAGATTAGATTTAAAATGCCTTTACTCCAGGATAATTTAGTCCTACTTATAAGACGTGGCCCTTTAGTGGTCTCTGTTAATTTCATCATGTACCAACAAGGGCTCTCTACTTTGACTGAAAAGAACTCATATAGTTACTGATCCTGTGTGATCTCTAGGAATTTTTATCTTACTTGTCCCAAGTATTTTTCCTTTGTGAGAAGTAGTTTTCTTGACCTTATGGAACTTACCCTATGTATGCAAAGATTGTTATTCAGCCAAAGCCTCAAGGGGCCTCCTATGAAGATATCTGGGTATTTTCTGTCTTCAGAACTCTCTTCTCTCTAGATCCCTTTAAAAAATCTAGCAGCTTCAGCATCTCCTAACTCAAATCTCTGTCTCCTCAACTCAACTAAATTTCCAGGCTGGAAATTTCCTCCAGCTACAAATCCTAAGCACATCTCATTTTTTGGTCATTTCTCAAGAATAACAATCCAATGCTATCTGTTGAATTATGTCTAAAATTAGTTATTTTCTATATTTTGTCCAGTGGTTTTAGTTATTTATTGGCAGGTAATTTCTAACTTGGGAGTCCCTCATAAAACAAAATTGAGTTGAAAATGTTTTAAACAGGTTATTAAGTCCATCAATGAAATACTTTAATCTGATTTGGAAAGCAGATAGTAGTTTGCAAAGACTGTTTTATAGAAGACCCATGGGGGACAGATGGGGAAAAGAGAAAAGCACATGATACCTTAAAATTAACTGGAGCAGATTTACTTTATTGTGTCATATATTGATAATTTTGGAAAAAAGGACTTAAAAAATTCAGCTGTTGTTTTAAAGGATTGAGCATTATAATTACCATCTATAAAGTGGTAAAATAGGCTAGTAGTAAATAACAGAAGACCTGTAATCTTAAACTGTTATAAAGTTGAGCATTACTGATTAAGATGAAATATCTTTAAGAATGATTTATAATAATTAATGGAAAAGGGTCATCCTTAGAGAAGCTTTTAGTGTGTGTGTGTGTGTGTGTGTGTGTGTTTCTGGTAGTAGTTCCTGTTTGTCACAAGAATGGTGAAAAATTTGGGGAATTCCAGAGGAGCAATTGTTAAGGAATTAAGAATTCAGTATATTAGAAAAGATTATTCACTATTCTTAAGAATAAAAACACTGCCAAGTTACTTCGTAAATATAAAGATAACATACAGTAAAGGATTAATAACGTCTCAACAAACTTAAACACAGAAATACAAGAATAGCTATAGTTTGCTTACACAAAGACATATAGATGTAAAGACCGTGATTACACAATTCTAGAAAATCATTAAGCAACATTTACAATAATATTTGTTGAGAGACATAGACATAATTGAAGTAGAGAACTGGATAATCTGATCCTGTCCTTTTCTGAAATTATCATATTATGTAGGTAAATAGTAATAGTTACCCATGTTAAAAACTATTTTATTACTTTTAAGTTGTGACTAATTTCCTGAAGTATTGTTTTTCTTTTTTTCTAAACCACCAGCATGATTGCACTACTAGTTACTGTAGTAAAGGGCTATGGTCCTACATCCAGTCCCCTCAATTAGGTTTCTTAAAGTATAGGTTTAGTGCCTATTGCTCTGTTACTAAGATTTCTAAACACAATGTATATCTATAGATGTATCAGAAGATTTTGGATGAGTAGATAATTCTATTTTCCAATTCCAGACACGTTATCCTTTTTGATTATATCTATTTTGAGTAAAAGAGGGACAATGGCCAGTTGTCTACCCTCTAATCCATAAAACTTCCAAGGAAAAATTGATTCCAGTTGTCTCTTTGTGCCAGTAATAGTATGTTTTTCCTAGTATTACAGTTCAAGGCAATGATTCGATGGCATGCTTGTGATACTAAATTTAATTTAAAAGTAGTCTGCTTACAGCTGTGCAAAAATTCTATAGGGATTCACCAATTGGAACTCTATCTCATTTTCTAAATGCTCATTGTGTCCCTGATATTCTGCTAAAGATAGTCATCACTTGTATAACTCGATGATAAAGACTATACAGAATTTGTCCCATTTCATTGGGTATTACACTTTACTATCTCTACCTCTTCTTTCCCCTCAAGTTATGGTTTTCTTTCAATAGAACATGCAGTATAAAGATTATAAGTGTTTGAAGCTCTGAGCCCTGCATGTTCTGCTGGAAGAAAATCATAACTAAAGGAGAAAAAAAGAGATATAGATCATAGATGTTTAGAAACTTTAGGTCTTAGGAAAGTTGAAGATAAAGCTAGAGTGGATCTCCTTTGAAATGATTGGGGATATTTATTTCTCATAATAAATATTTTGTGTTCATCTCTTTCTTACACGAAACTGTTATATTTATGAATAAAAATATGTTCAATATCCAATCCTAAGTCAAATGTTTAATTAAAAAAGAAAACCATGTAGGTTTTTTTTAGAGAGTTGTGCTTACATCAAATTGAGTTTTATATGTATATGGAATGTATCATAAAGATATAGTGTGGAAAATTTTATTTAAAACACTCTGTCTAATGCCAGTACTCTTGCCCAAGTCTCCATCACTTCACACCTGTATTACTGCAATAATTTCTGCCTTTTCGTCTTTTAGTATTCCCTATCCAATCCAGTAAGATAAACTTCCTCAAATATCACTTGCATCACACCTTGCCCACGTTCTAAAAACCGAGTCTTACAGCCAGTTGAATGGTGTCCAAATTGTTTTTGTTGGAATTCCAATCCTTCTATAATCTGGTCTCACCTTGTCATCCAAATATATCTCCAGGCATTTCCTAATACTCCATTCCCCACTTTAATTAGGCTATCTCCTCTTAGCCTCCACATAGTGTTGGGTACTTTGCTGCCTCTGCATTTCTGTTTCTAATGCTTCTTTAACCTGAAATAACCTCACCTTCTAGCTTTTAACATCCTTCCTTGCCACCTTTTGTCCCACTTAATACATGAATCATTCCTAAGGTATTCTTGCTGGGTAAAACCCTTCCTATTGTGACTATCTGCAGTACTTACTATGTGTTGTGGCACATTTTCTCATCCATTCTAAGTGGCACTTCTTAAAGAAAAGTTCATATCTCTTAAATGAAATTTTACAGTAAGTGGCATGTCATGGATTGACTGGAAGTGTTTTAATTTTTTTATCTGGCACATGAAATAATGGTACATTTTACTATTTATGGTATATTAAGAGTTGAAAAATCAAGTGTATTGAATATTATTATTTATTTTCTAATAGTTTCCAGGATGTCTGGTATGTTGCCCCGTGTTATTATAAATTTTACTACCATGATTATCTTTATCTTTATTTTTTTCCATCTTACTCTTTTAAATTACCCTACAGTACCAGGTATATAATTGAGTTTATTGAATTTAATTTAATTAGAGAAACTGTTTCAATTAAGTTAAATCTAATACATATAATGAATATGCATGGTTAGAAAAGTACTTAAGTGACTTATTGAATTATTGTTATTTTTCTATTTAAAAACAGAGACAAGGTCTCACTATGTTGCCCAGGGTGGTCTCGAACTCTTGGGCTCAAGCAATCCTCCCTGCCTCAGCCTCCCAAGGTGCTGGGATTACAGGTGTGAGCCACTGCACTTGCCTGATTTTAAACTTTTCACTGAAGTATTATCTACATTCAGTAAAAGTGCATACAAACATGCAGCTTAATACATTTTCATGAAATCAACACACCTTGGGTAGCCAGCACTCAGACTGAGAAACAGTACTTTATCAGGACTGTAGAAATCTTCCTTCATGCCACCTTCTAGTCACAGGGATTATCATTCTCCTTGCCTCAAAAGCATAGATTAATTTGGCAAGTTTTGTCCTTTGTGTAAATGAATCATACAGTATGTACACTTAAGTGTCTGGCTTTTGTTCAACATTCTGTTTGTGAGATTCAGACACATCATTGCTTGCAGTTGTAGATTGTCCATTCTCATTGATGTATAGTATTCCATTTTATGAATATACCACAATATACTTCTTTATTCCACTGTTGATGTGTACATGGTAATTTCTAGTTTTCATCTAATGCAAATGGTGCTGTTCTGAACATTCTACGGCATGCCATTTGTTATACATATGTGCTAATTCTTCTTGGTTATGTATCTAGGAGAGAGAATGTTGGATCACAGGGCACAATTTGTCATCTTTAGCAGATGCCACCTAACCCTTTCCAAACTTGTTTCAATTTACACTCCTACCAGCAGAGTATAAGAATCCTAACTGTTCTTCACCTACACTAACATTTGGTGCTTTCTTTTTCAATTTAGCCATTCTGGTGGATGTGCAGGGTATATTATTTTACGTAATTTAATTTCAGTATAGATGAAAAGTGCTTCTGGTAAAATTTTTAGGTTTTCTTTTAAAAATATGACAATTATGGAATGTGAGCACTTTAGATTGAACTATAGGAGTCACATGAAAATAATTGCTGAAGTTATTGCCTTTACTCACTTTGAGTATTTCCCTGACATTACAGTTTGTGCTGTCCCTGGTGATATCTTTCTGTTGACATTTAGCTATAATTACGTTTGGCTTTGTGGAAACCTACTGACCATTTTATTTAGTCTCCAGCATTATCTATTTGGCTCTTCTAACTTCTGAGTCACAGAAGTAGTTATGCTAATTCCTGGGAATTGGGAGTAACTTCTGTCAATTACTTCTTTGTATTAATATTATTTGTTACTTTTTGTTCATATCTTCATTTAATACCAGTGTTAGTTATTGAGCAAATAATGTTAGAAATAAAACAGTTGAGCCTCACTTATGCTGTAACTATTATAAATATATGTTGAAAGTGAAAGCCATAATTTGAAATCTGCATTAAATCTCTAATGACTTAGTAGTTCTGAATGATATTTCAAATGTTCTGAGATGTTTTATGTGTTTAAAGTATTAGATAATTAGTCTATAATTCCATTTCTCTATCCTGTGATTGTTGATAGAAATACTGTGGCCATTTTTCTTGCCAGTATTTTTTCCTACTCAGGAATATTCAAGCCAATACAGCTTAGTTATAAAGCTGTATTTTTTAATTACTCTAAAATCAAAGATGCTGACATTAGTATATATAATTCCAAAAATTTATACAGACTGTGTGGATAATTATAATAATAATCAATTATGGCTCAGAAACGAGAAAGGTTTACTTCCCTCTGTCTATCACCATGTTCCATTTTCAAAACAAGGCCTTAGAAAGGGATTCGTGCAATAGTTTTAAGAAACCATGGTGAATTTCCAACTGTTTATTTTGTGGTCTGGAAAATCAAAGTGCTGACTTCAACCAGTCAGTGATTTATCACGTTAAGAGCCTCTTACTTAATGAGCATGTGTAAGACTTTTCTTATATTGTCATTAGGTAAAGAGTATCTAGTGTTAGGATTTGCCTTTTTCCTCGGTAGGCTGGACGCTGATTAGTTCATAACATAAACTGTTGCATTTGGTTTGTTCCTTAACTCCAACCTTAAGTATACTATTACAGTGTCATTTAATAATTAAAAATATACTTCGAGACATGAACTCTGTCTAATGCCTTTTGCATTTCCAAAGGTCTACTAGATGGATAAGTGCATAGTGTTAATAAAAAGATATTGAAATGAGAAGGGTACACATAATAGGTATAGTATAATAAGTCTGTGTATAAACACACACATAAACACACACAACATACATATAAAAATGGAAGGAAATAAAAATATTGAAGGTGGCTATTTTCAGGTGTACAATGAGTGGTATTTATTTTTCTTATATGAATCTATTTTCCAGTTTTTTACAGAGTATATTATTGTCATGATAAAAAATTAACACAAAATTTGAAAATGAAAATGTAATATAAAATAATGATTTAATTCACATTAAATACAGTTTGGAGGAAATTGATCCCTCCAAACTTTGGTCAGATTGAATCTTGGCACTGGACAGTTGATGGAGAAACTGGGATTATTCTCATTGTTCTAATACACAGGTGGATCTCATAGTCATAAACAGAAACAGTTTTGCAAATCTCTGTTGTGTAGAAATACAAAACCAAAGAGCTTACCTATTATTTGATTTGTAGGTTTACTATGATTTGACAGTTTTTCTTGTTATTTTTAAGAAGTATGGTCATTTATAATCAGCAAAACATTTTGTTTTTATAGTACATTTCAAATATACAGTTGATGGTATTTCGGTTTTCTTTTCTCTCCCTAATGGTAGAAGTGTTGATTTTTTGAACCTGTGGGCTCAGGCAATCCAAAGTACTGGGATTACAGGCTGAGCCACCGAGCTCTACGAAGTGTTGATTTTTTAAGATGATGTCTCATGAACCTACTTTCCTTTTGTGTTTTTGATCACAGTTAAATGGTATAATCACCCATTTGTTTCTCAAGCTAGAAACCTGAGTAATTATATACTTTCTTCTTTTTCATGTCTCATTTTAAATTGCCACCTAAGCAACATTGAATCTAAGATATCTTTGGAATGTATGTCCCCTTCTTCGTTTACATTGTCATTAGTTCTTTATTATTTTTCTTTATTTTTTCCACCTATTCTATTTATAGCTGCTACATTTACTGGTCCCTCTGCTTCCAATCATTCCCTGATCCTCCATAGCTATTTCCCATATTCTTCCAGTATGATCTACTTAAATATAAATTTGATGTGACATCCTGTTTCTAACCCTTCAGTGACTTCTCCAGATCTCCAGGGTAAGGCCTGCCATCTAGCATGGCATGACTTTCATGTTCTTCCAAATTATTCTGACCCGTGTCTGTTACCACTTAACACACACACCAGCCATGACACACTTTAGTATCTTTCCATGGAGAATCTATTATATCCTCTCTGCCTTTGAATGTATTATTCCTTCTGACTCAGATGTACTCCTTCTGCTCTTCCATTTGAATCCTGCTCATCCTTCAGTGCTCAATCTCAGATATGTATGCATGATCATCTTTCCAGGTAAAAACCAAACCAGAGTTGACCGTCTTCTTCGCTGTATATCTGATATATACTTTAATATAACTTCAATTAGTGAACTGTTACTATTTATTTGCGTGTCTTTCCCACTAGTCTATGAATCTCTAGAATACTGTATCCACTCTTGACCCCTGGAGCATGTTCTATGGCATGAGATTTTTCTCCTATTTGCTGCCTGGCTTATCTCTTAAAAGAGATAAGGTACCCCTCTTTATTTGTAACCCATTCCCTTCTCACTAGACTGTATGCATCATCTTTTCTCTTATTGTCTGTTAAAGATCGCAGAAGACTAATCATTCATCCACCCCACTCACTCCTCCAATTGAGTCTATAAGATGAGGAGAAATAAGCAGAATTATTTTAATGGGGATTATAATAGTATTCTTGATGGCAAAACTGAATTGCAAATAAAAAGGGCTTCTGTTTCTCATCTTATTTCATATTTAACCAATACCCAGGGATAGGTAGTCAAGCTAGAGGGTGGTGGACACGCCCTGCCACACACACACAGAGGGGAATTTCACTGATGGTTGTATCACAGGGAACAGGACATGGCGAGGTTGGGGTACTTAAAGTTAATAAGGCCTAAATGAGAGGCAGAGACAAAACCCTGTCTGTAGCCTAAGAGGAATGAAGGCTTGGAAATAGTCTAAAAGCAAAAATAACAGGGCCAATTAAAATATAAGGAGATTACTTTTTTTAAACGAGAAAAGTAGATATTTTAATAGGAATATCACACACATCAGGGGAGATGGGTCCTAGTTTGGCAGATGGTCAGGGTCTCAGTGAGCTCTGGTCCTAATACTGCTGTCACTTTTGTAGATCCTGTATCTAATCAACAAGCCCTAGATTTCAATCCAGGAAGGAATTCAGAAACAAGTGATGTGCTGACAAAATGGTCTATAGTGTTTAATTCATTTTAGAGATTTTGTGGACCTAATGGCAGTTATTTAAAATGACTCCTTTTCATTTACTCAGCAGTTGATCTAAGAATGTGATTGTGTCTCTAGCTACCACCGGGCAAAGAAGATCGTGAAATTCACTACTGACTTTAGGCAGCTAAAATCTGACATTGGTGGTTGCCATTTGATTGGTGTGGTAAATGAGTAAGGAGTGATGCAGATTTTTCATGCCATTCTGGGCTTCAAGAGTGCCAGCTCAATGGGCTGGCCAGCCAAACCCCAGAGAGAGTCGTGTGTGTGAGGGTGCTGTAAGACTAGTCCTGGAAGTGTCAGCTCTAATGGGCTGGCAAGTCAAGCCCTGAGAGTGTTGAAGGTTTGGTGAGCTGGCAAGCCTAGCCCCCTGGGTGTCTCAGCTTCGGGTCTCGCTTTCTTCCGGCTGCTCTCCTGGTTCAGCCGGCTTCACTGACTGACAAGCCAGCCTCTGGGGTGCACGGCTCTTCAACTCCAGTGATCTTCTGCAGCTCTTCAGGTCCCAGCTCTTCAGGGTCAAGGTTCTTGTCTCATACCCAGGAAGAATGAGGAACATGGACAGCCAGAAAGTGAGAAAGCAGGATTTATTGAGAGGATGTAGACACTCCCACAGTGGGAGGGGACCCAAAGGGGTTGCCCATCAGGGGCCAAAAACCAGGTGCTTATATAGCCCTAAGTCCAAGCTGATTGGCTAGCATTAGCTGTGAGCTGTAGCTGTTCTGACTGGTCAGTATTGAGGACCAATCAGCACGAGGTAGGGGCCTAATGGTGAGCTGATTGGTTGCTTTTCGATTCCAGCAGTTAGTACTAAAGCTCTTTATTGAGAGACTGGCAGGGGGCTTGTTTACCAATGCTGAGCCTGAGAATTTCCTACATTGTTACCAGAGGACCCTCCTGTCTGTCTGCCTAGACTTTTTCTAGTTATGTCCTGTCTTAGAAGTTACCCAAGAATAGAAGAAGACATAGGTTTGTAGTGATGGTGACAAAACCTAGGTCTCAGGACCACCCCCTTTTGTGGGGCCCTTTCCAATTCTCTGAGAAGGGTACTGAAATACGTTCATAGAGTTACACTTTGAGGAGGAATTTTGTGAAAGTAAGATATTTAAGATGTGATTGAATAAGACCACTGTCTCCTTCAATTTTCTGACTACTCCTCTGGCTTGTGTTCTTTTGTGCCCAGTGGCATTGGGAAGATCTTGGCTATTTTTTTGGATCCAAATTTTAGTAGTACTACAAACACCAGCATAGTTGTATATGATGTTGAAACTTCTGAAGTATCCCAGAATAGAACAAGTTGTTTTTGATAAATAGTTTTAGAGAAAAGATAAGTATCGATCTATTTTCGTGGTAGAAAATATTATATTTTGTCATGGGAAAGACATTCAAAGAACAGGTAGCCAAAAATGCAGTAAATGGTGAGACCTTACCTCTACAATAAATCACAAAAAACTAAAAAAGAAAAAAAAAAGAAATGCAGTAGAAATATTTCAGACTCTTGTCAGATAATAACAAAATTGTTGCTAATTTCTAGGTTTTGTGAGATTTGTAGTATATGTCCGCGTTTAACAATTTGAAATGTATGTAAACTATTTTTCTCAATTGAGATAACTACTTTTGTACTTTTATATTTGAAATTTTGTATTTTTTTTGAAAGGGGCTCCCAGATTGTATAAGCTGTAGGCCCACACAACCCTGGTCTTTCTCTGAATAGGAGGTATTTGGGGGAACATTTATATTCCGTTACCCTTTGCTGAGGCATCTCTCCATTGCTCTTCACTGAGAGATACAGAATTGCCCCCCTGCTCACAAACACTATTTACTAGCGGTAAAACGGGGGGAATATATTATCCAAGTTTCTGGTGACAAGTGGCAGATGAGTGTGTCTTCTAATTGTTCGAATCTGGCCTAGTAAATTGCTATAATCAGGGCATATATACTTTGTGCATCTAGCATAAAACCCACTATTTTGTAAAATGACTGGACTTTACTTAATATGAAATTATTTTTCATATTATTTACTTAATATGAAATTATTTCTCAGGCCATAGCTCCGTTTCATTCTTTCTTCAGGTTATTAGTATACTGATAATGAGGTTTAAAATAAATAGAAACAATATTTATTCCAGAGACCCCAATAAGCTATGGGATGGGTGTTTTTTCTTTTTCTCATTTTACACTCCTTCCCTGCAACATGCTGAAAATGTCCTCCTGCTTCTGTTGCATCTTTACTTTTCAATCTCTTCTTTTTTGGACATCTAGTTTACCTTTTGGTATGCTGAGAGGTTTTTCTCTAATTGAATCCTTGGTTTCATTTACGTCCCAAGTTATTATATAAATTGCTTTGTTTTTCCCTTTTCCCTATAGGACTTCTAAGATTTGTACCGTTTTTTTCCAAATGCCATCTCTGAAGTGATGATTTAGTTGTGAGAGCTAATAAAGTTTTGCTGTAATTTACTAAAGATGTTTGGCAGCTGTTGAGTATTCACCTGCATTATTGCTAACGTTACCAGTAAAATCCAGGTTGTTATATAAATTGAAGTGTCCTTTCTAAAGATTAGAGGGGATCTGGAAATAGTTAGTGTTAGTGAGATTTTTGTGTATAGTGCCAGATTTTAAAAGCTGTATAAGGTTGCATTTTTACCATCTCTATAAAATGTTTTCCAATAATTTTAGTCCACATTGATGGCTCATCTTCTTGATTACCTGAAGTACATATTGCTACTAGCATTTATGTTTCAGGGAACATCTGAGATGATTGGACCTTTAAAAATCCTCCAGTTCAACTACATATCAAATGCATGTAAAGCTCTATTATATGACAATTGAATGTGTGTTTTTAAAACTCCTTGTTTTTGAAAGGGCTATAAGTACTCAGGAGGCTAGTTGGAAATATGGAGAATATGATGAGATCTTGAGAACTTCACTTTAAAAGACCAAGATATAATCAGAGCAGAGAAAAACAAAAGGCTCCTTTTAGTGACTGAAGGGCCTAAAGGTCACAGAAATTTGCCTGAAACTTTATTGAATATCTTAAAATATGTGAAGAACACATCAATCAGAGTGAGTACACATCCACAGGGAAATGTAAGAACAGTTAAGTCATTAAGGGAAATGTTGGCAGTGCCCATCCAAGTTCTGTCTAAAGGTGAAGGTTCTTTAGCTAGCACTTCTATTGTGAGATTCATTTAACAAAACAAATTCTGTTAAATGCTTCATGCATCTAAATCACTTCATCTATCTTATTTATAAACTCGACAATCACATGAGAGAACAATGGATTTGTCTTCACTGGCAGTTGCATCTCAAACCAGGATACAATTTGAAAATTGTGTAATCAAAATTATATTAAAAATTTGTTGAATCATCCTTAAATTACAATGACCTAGGCTCTTAGCCTAGACCTAGGCTCTTCCCCCTCCCTCCCCGCTCCTTTCCTCCTCTGTGCCCTCCCTTCCTCTCTGTCTCCAACCTAGCTTTCCTTCCCTTGGCATCTAAGATTTCTTTCAAAGGTCAAAATGAGGGTAATGGACATACAAATAACTTCACCCTGTGTTATAATGCTACAATGGTTAAGAGCATAGGATTTAGAGTCCTGTGCCTTTTTTGGTGTCTGATACTATAAATCCATTAGTTATTGAAAAGTAAATATCAGTATTTATAGGATGTAGAAAAAATTGAATGAGGTAACATTTGTAACATTTTCAGCATGAAGCTTAGTATATAAATACTATTTAACTGATAACTATCACAACAACCACAGGATATGTCTGAAGTCAATGGGGTTGTCATGAGCCCTAAATGTTCTGATTCTTCCTCGATGCCATTAAAAGTCTTTTGGGTTAAATGTGTATTTATCTGCTCCAAAGAATAAGTTCTTGCCCCCAAATAGATCTAATAATAGTTGAAATTAAGTTACTAAACTTAAGAACCAGATCTTAAACCCTAGTAAACTTTTCTTGGGAATGAGGTTTATATTTTGCAAGATCTAAGCTTTATACATGGCTATAAGGGACTAATGGAATTTCTATGTGTCAGGTATAAATCAGACAATCACGTATTTTAGCTTCCTGCTGGTAAAAGTTGAGGGGTAAGGAGAGTAGATTAGGATATATAAATATCTACTTTTCTTAGTCATTATAAATTATTATTTATTTTAGTACTCTGAAACACTTTAGCTATAGTCTCTTTTCTTAGTTTTTTATTTTATGACTATAAACAAATAGTTAAAAGGACCCCATAGTCATTTATGAAATAAGGAATTCCTTTGCAATGTAAAATTTTTCACATTCTAACTTATTTAAGATATTCAGATAAATTTTTTTATACAAATTTTTTGCTTTGTTTAGTAATGTATAAGACTTCTATAAAGAGAAGTCTTTCTCTGTAAAGTTGCTCTTGAAACTTCCCTTCCTGTCTCCCTGTGGGAATCTGGCTAAACTATGACCCCTCCTTCCATGTACTATGTCCACATACATTTAACATTTTGCACATAATTTCAGGAAGTTAATAGATGTCCCTGAAGCCATTCACATACTCCAGTTTAGTAATAACAAACTTATGTGGGATGGTGTTTCATACAACTATTGACCCTGAATGCCTTATTAAATGTGTGTGTGTGTGTGTGTGTGTGTGTGTGTGTGTGTGTGTGTGTGTGTGTGTGTGTTTGTGTGTGTGTGTTTATAAAGGGTATGAGTGGAGAGAAAAAGTCAGGACAAGGAACCTGTAATTGCAATAATACTTAAATACCTCCCTGACTAGGGGCTGTTTTTGTTACTCATAGAGAGATTGAGTATAGTTTGGAATTTTTCTTGCTTTCAGAGTAGCCAGGGGGAACACTATAATGGGCATATATGCATGTATATATGTTCCTGTGTACATCTGTCTACATGTATTGTATGTAGGAGAATGTGTGTCCTTATGTATTTTTACAACTTTTTTTCCTTTTAAAACTGGGAAGAATTTCAGTGGGGCAACTGAACTCACTGATATTTGGCCACTCTAAAATAGACAGGCATTTAGTAGAAGGAAAAAAAAAATGAAACAAGCAAAATCCCAAGCAAACAAAAAACGATTCAATGGGAGACATGCATGATAAAGTTAATTTTTCTATATTTTTATTATTTTAAATAAAGCATATTTTATGGCAAACTACATTTTCTTTCTCATTTGTAACATATTGGAGTTGTGACACAAAAGAATTTTATGAAGATAAATTAATGAAATATACTTTGACACTTTAAAATAGCTAGCAGGAATGATTTCATTCTTCAAAAATGTCTGACGTGTGCTTCTATTTTTTCAGCTGTTGTGCATTATAAAACTTTCATTATGTAGAAGAAGTGGAAGTTTTACCAAGGTTTGGGTGTTCATTGAGTCGAAGTGGAGAGTCGTTCCTTTCGTCAATCCTCTCTAGAATTCCCATTGAGCCCAGATTTTCTACTGCCCTTCCAATTTCTAAGTCCCTCCCCATCCATATTCCCTATATTAACTGGGTAAGGTTTAGTTCCAGCAGAAAGTCATCTTGAAAAAAATCTTATAAATTATTTCTTATTTTGCATACCTTTAGCATGAGCATTTATGGGCTATCCAGTGTGTCACCAACCACACTTGTTTATGAGCACTTGTTATTGGTGTATCTAACTGTAAAATTTTCCACACAATACCCAAAGAGTAATACAAACGGATTTTATCAGGGGAAGTCCCTCTCAAGTGGCCTCAACTTTTTGAGTGGCAGGGAGGAATTTGTCAAGATCAGCAAATTGTGACAGTGGATTTGTCAGTACTCTATTTGTGTCTATCCTCAGAAATATGGTGAGAAATTGAATTGCTTGCAAATCCGGAATACTTATGTTGGCACAAGTGGTGCATCTGCTGTCTATAGGCACACGTATCAGAACAAGGGAAGACTTGCTTCCAGGCTCTATTCTGAACTTTTATACATTGATATCTAAGAACATTTTCACAGGTTGATGTAAATCTCCTGTTGTCTAAGTTCTTGTTCAGGAGGGGCTGGGGGGGGCATCATAGCTTTATATTCCATAAGATCCACCAGACTTCTCAGATGAACTCCAGATCCAGATCTCTCAGTGCCTCCTTCATAGTTCCACCTGGATGCTCAATAAGGGCTTAGTGACTTCTAAGCAAATTTTGAATTATGGATTCTATGCTATACTGCAGGATAGGAGTGAACTTGAACCTGGAAGGAAATGCTCTCCAGGTTATCCAGAGGAGCATTTCTCTTAGGCAAGTCAAAGGTTAGTAAAGTCTGCTATTGCTGTCAGGTAGGGTTTACTACAAAATGATTATCTTGGAAATGTAGCAAGTCTTTGTCACATCAAATACAATATAGTTTTAAAGACTTTAATATTTTTATATAGTGTAATTCTTGACAATTTGCTGCCAAAAATCTATATCTAATCTGTTCATTATGTTTGGCATGCCATTTCTTTTTAAAAACACCTGCATTGATTTTTGCTTTTCACCAGCTATTCTTTCAGATTCACTCTTGAAAACTGCCAATTTTCCTTATAATAATTCAGAAAATTGAATGTGAAAGACAAGATTTGGGACCAAAAGACAAGTGCTGCCTTCTTACTATTTATGTGCCTTATGAACTTTGCCATCTGTGACTCATTTTCATCCATTTGTAAAATGGTAATAATTGTAGCTATGTACCTATGACAAAGGGCAATTGTGAAGATCAATTAAAAAAAAAAAAAAACCCTTAGAAGTAGCTGGCATGTAATAAGTACTGCAAAATGTGTTTGCTGGTATTAGTACTAACATTATACCATTTTCCTCCAAGGTAGACTCCACTTATGAAGTGGGTGCATTTACACCTAACCAACTCTCTGCTATCACTGTGGTCAGAATATTTGTATCCAGTGCTACTGAGGAGCATGCATTTTTTTTTAAACCGGCTTAATTCCAGAACATTCTTCTTTGCATTTTAAAATCCTAAGCTAACCAACTAAATAAAATAAAAATCAAAGACAGCCCGATGCTTACATTTAAAATTACACATACAGGTTTAAAGTCTATTCAGTATCAATGCAGAAATTTCAGTGCTGAGCGAGGACTTTGTCACAAATAGACACAGGACCAAAATGCTACCATTTAGCACACTTTTTAACTCTGCAGGTAAAGATCTGATATAAAATTTCTTCCTGTCTTGCCATATTCTCCCTTTCCCACAAAGAAGACAAAGATGTCCTTGGGAAACTCATTTGGATGTAATTCATTACCTAAGAAATGCTATTCCAAATAAAACTATTCTTCAAGTTCTATTCTTGAAGATGTATGGAGAACTTGATGTCACTTCCATTTTTACACAACACTTTGTATCTCATCATGTATAATAATTCTTGCTGGTTTTGTATCGTAAAACAATAGTTGCATCTCATTCCAGAGTTGAGTAGATATATAAATGTATTTTAAAGTATAGACTGCAAAATTTTCATTTTATGAAAGTGTCTTCAGAAACACAATGTATATAAAAATATAGCTATTTAGCCAGAATCAGTCTGGTTAGGCTTTTTAAAAGTACAAGAACTCTTTAAAGTATCATTTTCCTCATCTATCAAATTAAGGAGGTGGATTAGATGGTCTCAGAGGCCCTCTGTATGTATAACTTCCACAAATCATTAGAGAACCATTTTTACATTAAAACTGCTAATGCACTATATAAACGGTTCTCTAGTGATTTGAAAAAGTTTTTATGTTAATAAAAATCCCAACAATCCAAAGGCTCTCACATTACTCTAGCTTTTTAAATTTTTGTCATTATAGTAGAAAGTCATTTCTACACTCATTAGAACATTTCTTCTTGTAGTTAGACAATTCGAGATTTTCAAATTTTCTTATATCTGGCAATCTGAGAGACCAGAAATCTTATGGTGCATTCTGTAACTTGTAGTGATCTACTTTTATTCACTTGTTGGTAGTATCTGTATTTTCTAATAAAATGAGTTGCATCTGTTTTCAATTTGATTTTTCCTATAAGTGGATAAAAAAGTGATTTGAAACTCTTGACAGAAGTCTGCACTATGTCTTTCCTAACAAGTAATGTTATGATACATGGTAATCCCTTTGTGAAAGTCTCATAAATGTTGATGAATTGAAAGCAGTATTAAGAGTAAACCAATGTCTGCTTATATTCTATACCATTTGAATACATTTGACTCATGAAAATGCAACTAAATTACAAAGGCTTCCATTTTCCTATGAATGCTTAAGACTCAGTGATTTTCATATGTAACTAATATACAACAGGATATATTTCCAGCAATGTATCATAACCTTTCTACATTGGGTTTGAAGGAAAGATAAATTTGTGGAGCCACCCAGTGATATACTATAATATGAAGAAGATACAAAGATATATAAAGAGATATACTGTAATTGAAAGAAGAATATATATAAAAAGTGACTTCACTTCCATTTTTACTTAGTTTTTTTCATTATTGAACTTGAAATGCCCTACAGTTCTTAACATTGCTTGTTTTCTAGTCTTTTTTTCTTATATTCAATTTAAAATAATTTATGACCACATTGTGTCTTGTCCTTAAAACAAATGTTCTACCCATTTGTCTGATTTATCTCTGCCCTTTGCCCTGTTCAGTTTCCATATCAACATTATCCTAAAATTTATTTATTATTAGTTAAATTTATCAAATGCTTTCTCGACCCTGCATCAATTCTTTTCGTTTTAGGCAGACCCTTGCAGCCTTTATTTTATGTTGACATAAAAATGTCAACACTCTGATTATTAACATATGTGTTCTATATGGGGTCAAATGTTAGTTATAATCAGTCTGGTCTCTGTAGCCGTATGGACAGATTTGATGAGCAGAACGACCCATACCTTTCTGTTCAAGCATGGAAAATCACTAAGAACCCATTTTTTAAATTATCGCATCTGCTTCTTTAAACAATTGTGCTGATATATACTTTGTTTTGTAGGCAAATTTCCAGTGGCTTTGTAAGATTCAAACTTGAGGATATTATCATTTGATTTATAGAATAATTAGCTGTATTAGATTTTGTTTTTCTGTTCAATCTATGACACCACGACAAGTTTTTGTTTGTTTGTTTGTTTTGAAAAATTACTGAAAACTGGGGTCTTTGGGATAAAATCCAAATATTATAGACTGACTATTTGACTATCTTTTGTCTGATCCTGACACAAGCGTCTAACCGTATCTTCTTTTTTATCTGAACACTTCACTGCAGCCAGATGGATTCACTTGTGTTCCCAACATATTTGTTGTACTTCTGTCTATTTTCTCAGATCCTTTCTTCTACCTGGTATGGACTTGCCTCTTTTTTTTTCCCGCTTACAGAAAACTTTTCTTTTGTCGTCAGATGGCTTTACTTTACTTTACTTTGCCTATGAAGCCATTGCTGAAACAACTAGGGGAAGATAAGGACATTTATTTGGGGAGGGAGGAAAAGAATATCATTTGAGTATCTACTCTGTGGAAGTAATGTGATGGCACTTTATATATATATACTTCAATAAGCATTTTTTAATGAATTCCCATAACATTCTTCTGTTTCAGAGCATCATTATGGCCAATTTTATTGACACAAGTACATATTCCACCCTTATTGTGTGTAGAGCATACCACTTCATTTTGGATATACAAAGAATTAGCTGATGTGGTTTCTGACCCTGGTCAAAGGCAGGGAGATTTATAAAAAATAAATAATACATAATAAATGCAAAAATTTGGTAAATACTAGTTCAGAGAAGAAAAGAAGTTACCAAATACTAACTAAAAATATGCTCAGCAATACTTAGTACCTGAAAAAGTATCATGAATGATAAACATTTATTTTAAATTGAATGTAATTACCTCACATTGTTAGTTATATGATAATGTGTATCAGTTGCTTTCCTTATCCTGGGGTGGTGGGGGGAAGAAAAAAGAGGAAAAGGATATTTTAAAAATAGAAAATAAAGATATTGTACAGTATTTGTGACCTGCTTACTTTGATTTCTATACAGAAATTTTAAACATGTTTTTGTTTATTTTTAATAACTGCAGCTTAATATGCAGCTCTGTTCAGTGTCTTTTACCTAATTACAAGAGAAAGTTTTCAGGATGATATATATTTTTGGGGGATGCATGAACCATAGAAAGATGAGGTAGATTAAAGGTTATTGTGATTTAGAATTAATTGTTGTAAAATCATCTAAGCAGTACCTGTCTAGACTTGCACTGTTTGTCTAATGGGGAATTGTCTTTGCTGCTCCAGAACATTTCTGTAAATTGGAAGTTTTCCTTGTTCACGGTGAGGCATTAACAGCTTTTTATAACTCAATTTCTTAATATTTTTCTAAATAGGATTTTTAGTAGGTATTAAATTCCAACCTGAAACATTTGTCTTTTCTTTTAAAGTATGATAGTTACTTTCCCCATAATTTTTGATACTTATTCATGCAATGGCACTTATGTTGACATTGCAGTATTTTTTCAATTATTAATATACCATTATGACATACTAGATATCATTACAATATTGTATAATACAGTAATTATTTTACCCCATTTACTGAAATTGGATTTGATAATTTGCTATGTGGATATCTTTCATGAATTGCACTTGGAAAGAAACAAAACCTGGAAACAAAGAGTGGAGGGGATTTCATGATATTGGCACTACTTTGTGTTTTTTGTAGTTTTTTTTTTTAATTTTCTCTAGAGACATAGGAAAAAACTATCTATACTGTCTCTGTATGTTTCCCCTCACTGGTTTTTGGACACTGTAGTCTCATTTTGAATGCATTATTCCAACATAGAAAACTTGAAATGTGAATGCAGGTTAAGCCATCATTTTATTCTGCATCTATACAATAACTGGAGGTAAAAAAGGTCCTTTCT
This sequence comes from Cephalopachus bancanus, assembly GCA_027257055.1. Taxonomy (NCBI): domain Eukaryota; kingdom Metazoa; phylum Chordata; class Mammalia; order Primates; family Tarsiidae; genus Cephalopachus; species Cephalopachus bancanus. Next base: position 8,948,356 of record JAPVLO010000057.1, read on the forward strand.
CCACAAATGACTGAAATAAACCTTATACCAGTCCAGGAAGTGCCCAAGTCATGTACCCAAAGCACCTGAAACAGCAATGGTATAAAAGTATGAATGAATTCTGGTATCACTCACACTTCTCTCTTTCTTTTATAGGTGTTAAAATGGGTAGAAGAAGCAGTGCAGGCCTCCAAAGTTCACCTCTTATCCACAGATCATTTGGAGCAGGCAGTAAACACTTGGAAGATTCCTTTTGATCCCAGCCTAAAAGAGGTCACTGTATCTCTGAGTGGCCCATCTCCAATGATTGAAATTCGCAATCCATTAGGTGAGCTAGATCAGCATTGCATAATCAAATTCAAAATCCATGGAGGATAAAAGACTTTTCACACATTTATGTCAAGTTAATACTAACTTTATAAATAAATTCAGTAAATTCTGAAGTGACTAGGGAAGGTGTTTTAAAAAGTCTTAAGTATTGTTGGATTAACATGAGATTCAAAAAGCTAAAACTTCTCATATGCAAGCAGATCAGAATTTAGTGAATTAATTTTAGTTAAATTATCAAAAATAAAAATACCCTTGAAATTATATTTTCTTAATCTGTATATGAGGAGATATTTCACAGTAACCTATTCTGTAAAATTCAGTGTTTTGTGTTAATTTTAAATGAATCACACTAAAAAAAAATCTTTCTAAAACAACTGTCTAATTTTTCACTGAACCAGTTTCTTGATAATGTTTAATTTTACAGAAGACAATTGTTAAACACCAAATGTATATTTTTAGTAGAGAAAACTTTTACTTTGCTTCCTCACTTAATCATATTTTATAACCATAAGATTTTCCTGATTCCAATGCAAGTTGATAATTACAATATGACTTACATCAAAAAGCAATTTAGTAAAAACAGAATTTTGAAACTTTTAAAAAACATTAAAACAAATTTTTTTAATTTTAAAAATATGGGGTACGATTCAGGGTTAAATATATAAATGTTCATTATGCACGTACCCTTATTGATGAGGTGTGCCTCCTAAACATTTTAATTTAGACTTTTTTTTTAACCTTTTTCATAGAGTGATTTGAGTTCCTCTGGGTATATTCCCAAGGGGGATTGCTGGGTCATGTGGAAGGTTGATTTTTACATCTTTTACGAATCACCAAACTATTTTCCACAGAGGTTGTACTAGTTTACATTCCAGCCAACAGTGTAGTAGTATTCCCTTTTCCTGGCATCCTCTCCAGCATCTATTGTTTTTTGAGTTATTGATGATGGCCATTTTGACTGGAGTTAGGTGGTATCTCAGTGTAGTTTTAATTTGGAATGCAAATCACTCTATGAAAAAGATACCTGCACATGTATGTTTATTGCAGCATTATTCACAATAGCAAAAACATGGAACCAACTGTGCTGCCCCTCAAAAGTGGACTGGATAAACAAAATGTGGTACATATACACAATGGAATATTATGCAGCCATAATGAAAGACAAAATTATGAACTTAGCAGCAACTTGGATGGATTTAGAGTCTATGATACTCAGTGATCTATCACAGAAACAAAGAGCTGAGTACCACATGTTCTCACTCATAAGCAGATACTGAACATTTATCATAATACTACAAGAAAAGAGCTGACAGTAATGGGAAACTGCCAGAGGAGGGTGGGGGAGGCACACTTAATCAATAAGGAAACTTGATCTCAACCAGGTGAAGTGGGGACCAAAGTGAGGCCCAAACTTTACCTATACAATGACCATTGTATACCTAACCCTGAATTGTATCCAATATCTTTTGAAGAGAAAAAGGCCTTTTGAGACTGGGTGCGGTGGCTCATGCCTATCATCCCAGCACTTTGGGAGGTTAAGGTGAGGATTGTTTGAGCCCAGGAGTTCGAGACCAGCCTAGGCAACATAGCAAGACCCCCATCTCTACAAAAAAATCAAAAAATTAGCTGGACATGATGGCACCTGCATGTAGTCCCAGCTACTCAATATGCTGAGGCAGAATGTTAGGCTGAGCCCAGGAGGTCAAGGTGAGCTGTGATCACATCACTGCATTCCAGGCTGGGCAGCAGTGTGAGACTCTGACTCAAAAAAAAAAAAAAAAAAAAAAAAAAAATTACCTATTGATACTTGCAAAATAGTTATATTTCCACTGTGGCTTTAGTTGCATATTTTCCCTCTGTGAATATTTATATAGGAAGGAGTAGCTAATATTCTTACTTTAAGTCTTAGAAGAAAATAACTAATTTCTTAAAGAAAACAGTATATGAAATTGTCCTCAGAGGCCATATCCACACTAGTAAACACATTAAAATTTACAAAACAAATACAATATCTTCTTAAAGACTTCTATAGTTCTGGCCTTATACATGGATTTTTCTGTTGAGGTAGCATTCCACTGTAATAACATTCATGTTACTCAGGAAGTACTTGTGTTTTCCACTACCTGGATGCTTCAGTCTACCTGTACCAATGTGTTTCTACTCCTTTAAAAACTCATGGGCATACAATGATTAAAAAACATTTAATTCAAACCTAGGGTGTTCATAACTCTTTTGCTTATATAACTGCAGAAGTAGTCCATAGAAAGCCAAGAGTGAAATGAATAAATAAACTGTGGCTTAATTCCAAATTTGGTTTTCTTTCTCTGTAAGTTCCAACTATTAGATACTTTAAATAAATCTCAGGTCAGTAGGTGATGATATCATGTTACTTCATTACACTGCCTCCTTTAATTATTCTTATGGCAGATAAAAGCCTTCTGTGCTTCATGGAAGACTGCTTAAGGTTTTACATTTTGAGCAAAACTATGGCCCAGGCTGTCATGTTAGTAATACCTTGAGTGATCTCCAAAACAACATTTATTCTGGTTTGCTGCATTTGACATGTATTTAATCTAAATGTCTCTAATGACGCCATGTAATTTCTTGGTAGCCATAGTAATTGTTATCTAGGCTGACTTCAGAAATAAAATTGCAGTCTGCCAATAGTTTTCTCATTTTATGATCAAATAAACATAACAAACGGGAATCTGTTACTTTAGTTTCTAGTGCCCAGAAACCCTAAAATGACATATATTTTAGATGAAAATAAAATGTCGATCAGGTAATATATGCTAGAAATATGCTAGTGCCCTTCATTCAGCCACAGAATAGAGAATAAAGGCTCTTTGGGTTAGTTTGTAGCACACTTTAATATGAAATGCCTGTGTTAAATGAAATCTGATAATATACTTAGTTTTATGTAGTGTGAAATTAGCTAAAATACATAACTGAAAGAAGGATTATGCTTGTTACCTTTTTGTCTGTCTTTCAGGGAAGCTGATAAAAAAGGGATTTGGCCTGAATGAGCTATTAAATATCCATAACTCTGCCAAAGTGGTGAATGTAAAAGAGCCAGATACTGGAATGTGGACAGTGAAGGTATTGTTATTTTACAAAATCTGTTTATTATTTTCTTTTGGTGTTGGCATGTTTTATGAGTTATATACAACAGTTAAGAAGCAATATACATAGTGCATTTTCAGGAAGTGTCTTAATCACACGAATTTGATGGTGTTAAGTTTTGATGACCATGAGTGCCATCGATGCCACATGATATGCTTACAGTTCTCAGATAGTTTTCCTATCATCAAATCTACAGATTTATTGATTATCCACCTCATTCTTCCAAAATAATCAAAGATGGCGCCAATAGAGAATAATGGTTAGGGCCATAGGATCTGGTGTGGAATGACCTGAGTTTGAATCTCAATACCATCCCTTCCCAGCTGTGCTGCCTCGGAAACAGAACTTCTCTGTACCTGGCTTCCTTGCCTTCTAATGTGGGGATGCCACTCATAGAATTAAATTAAGACCCTACACCTGAAATATTTAGCATGGTTTCGGTCACAAAGCAAGCATTCAAATGCTGTTCTTGCCTGATGTTGTCCGGTGGATCTAGATTCATTATTTTCTTTCACATGCTTGAATCTTAGACTTATCCTAAGTGGTATATAGTCACTCTAAGAAAGCAATACGAAGGAAACAATACATTTGACATACACGGTACCATTAATCAGAGATCTAGTTCTGCTGCAAATTGTGTGTGTGACCCACGGCAGCAGATGCTCTGAGTGACTTGTCCATATTTCTGAGGCTTTTCAGTATGCCCTGGCCTACTTCCAATCCAATATCTGCATTCCTGTGACTGAGAGGTTTTCTTCTAGAACAGGAGAAGGTTGTTCTGCTGAGGAATTAACACCCTTCAGAAGCAGCTTTTAGGAATAAACTCCAGGTGTCCACTGTGAGAACAGGTTTAAAAGCACACCTTTGATTGGCCTAGTCCTTTCCCCCCTTCGTGTCAGCATTCCTTGCCTCTCCCAAATAAACAACTTGCTCTGGAATCCTGGGAGAAGCCAAGTAAAGACACCTTGCACATTATTTATTCTTTTACTGTTTCAGCATTCCTCCATAAAATGGGATTGATGCGACCATAATGCAAATTACAGGGCTACTGTGAAAGGATTTGGAGGTGCCATGGAAATTCAAGGAGCCATTTTTTATGCCAGTCCATTTTTAAAGGAAGAATATCTATGTTAACTTTCCCAGTTTACAGAATGAAGATGATAGTTATACTATAACTCCATTCAAGTCCAAGAATATTAGTTCTTTATTATCAGAACTCTAAGCCAGTCAGGGAATATAGAAGCTTGTAGCTTATTATTTCAAGGATTATTTCAAGGTGCATAAGATAAGAGCATACAGTAGGAGACCCCTAAAAACCTGGAATTATTTTTTGAAGGGCAGCCCTTTTGTAATACAGGCTTTCCCCGCTGGGTAAGTTTTCTAGGAACCCATCGGCATCATTGTACCAGGCAGTGTTGTGAGAGGCCGAATTGGGCTTCACTGAAAAATTTTTTTTTTTTTAGATTCTTTTAGTGCCTTTGCCTGTTTCATTATGGGGGATTTACATGAACAACCTGCCTACACCATGCAGAATATACAGCAGTTTTTCACCCAAAACGGCATGACCCACATGTCCCACCCTCCTTATTCACCTGACTTCACCTCAGGTGACTTCGTTTTGTTTCCTTGGATAAAAAAAGTCCTCAGAGGGAAATAGTTTGCCAATCTGGAAGAGGTGAAAAAAAAAATTGCAGAAACAGCAGGGCTCGGTGGCTCAGCCCGTAATCTCAACACTTTGGGAGACTGAGGCAAGTGGATTGCCTGATCCCATGGGTTTGAGACCAGCCTGGGCAGCTTGAGGAGACCGCGCCTCTACAATAAATCAAAAAATTAGCCGGGCGTGGTATCATGCGCCTATAGTTCCGACTACTTGAAAGGCTGAAGCGGAAGGATCACCGAAGCCCAGCAGATTGACGCTGGGGTGGCGGTGAGCATGCCACTGCACTCCAGCCTGGGCAACAGAGTGAGATTCCAACTCAAAAAAAAAAAAAAAAAAAAGGCTCGGTGGCTCAGCCTGTAATCCCGCGCCTTTGGGAGGCTGAGGTGAGTGGATTGCCTGAGCCCGCGGGTTCGAGACCCGCCTGGGAAGTGAGACCTCGTCTCTACAATAAATCAAAAAATCAGCCGGGCGTGGTAGCGCATGCCTGTAATTCCGGCTACTCGGAAGGCTGAGGCGGAAGGATCGCCGGAGCCCAGCAGGTCGAGGCTGCGGGCCGGGAGCGGCCACTGCACTCCAGTCTGGGCGACCGAGTAAGACTCCAACTCAAAAAAAAAAAAAAAGGCTGAAGCGCTAAAATCATCAAAATTGACGAGTGTTTTGAGCAGTGGAAAAAGTGTCTCAATAGGTGTATTGCATCAAATGGAGAGTACTTTGAAGGTGACTGAAGTTTAAACATGTAAGAATTAATACACAATTTTTTATAGATAAATTCTGGGGCTTTTGGATTCCCCTCATGGATGAAAAGGCATGTGAAAGAAAATCTGGTAATTTCTTAACAAATGGGCCAGAAATGGCCCTACCTGCCTATTTTATTTACCCAGTTCCTTGCACATAGTAACTGCTCAGTATTTATTGAAGGTATTAGATTGACAATGATGATGTGTTTTGCTGCTATGGTATTTTAAATAAATGTGGTCAAATTTTATGTTATGTTAATTTTAACTAACTTTGCCCAAAATATGACTAGTGTTGAGTCTGACTTTCTGTGACCACAGTAGGAAGGGATATAAGAAGTGTTGAGTCTCTTCATCCCCTCAATACTTGAATAAGTGTGATCTAACTAGCAGTGTACTGAGCTAGAAAGTAAACGGATATAATTTTTTCTTGCTCTCTGAATAGTGGCATTAAGTAATCCATTACTGACTGTGAACTATGTGCAAGCAATGCCATTCTTCCATGTTATTAGCAATTTATTGGAAAGTATTTGAACCTATATCCAAGTGATTTGGATTGCTACCAGTGGTATTTCCTCTAGTAAAACTCTTGCCTTGAGGAGGGATATTGCATGACTGTTGTTTTAAGTTGTGCCTAGCACACCTATGCATTCACTGATTCATTGATTCATTCAGTAATCATTTACTGAATATCTGCTCTTGGCCATGTTCTGTGCTGTTTTCTTAATGGCTGCTAATCAAATTTTAATTGATAATTATAATAGAGAAGTATAGAGGATTAGTCTGTGAGTGAGGAGAGTGAAGATAAGTAGTGAGGTGATGAGAAGTGTTTAGACAAGTCTCTAAACTCAGTCTCCTATAAAGGAAACAACAAAAAGACACAGCATCTATTATCATATTAGCTTACATTTGTATCTAGTCTTCACCAAAAGAGCCTCTAGTGCTGATTTACACCATTTCTAGAACTGGATTAATGATAACAACAACTAAGCAAATAATAATCATTACTATGTAACTTAAAAATAATGAGCGTATTTTAAACCTGTATGCAATACTAAAAGCATGTATGAGGTTGATGCAAAGGAAATTGGGTTTAATCTGCTGACATAAATATTGCTGTTGACTTTGGATTTCCCTTCTGGATGACTAATGAATGACAAATGTTTTACATGTGTGCTTTCTCAAGACAGAAGTGTCTGAGATTAGATAATATAGTCTTTGTGCTATCTCCCAGGCACTGTGCTATCTGGAAAAGTTCTACTCTATCACTAAAAGTAATAATAACTTTTTGGATGTTTTACATAGCAGTTTTTATTCCAAATGTGGATAACAGTCTATCTGTTACTTGACCTTACCATGGTATTCAAGGACCACCCAATTGAGCCTCAGCCAGTCTTTCTGGTTATCTGCCGTTACTTACCTTTATACTCTAATCAAATACAATTTTGTACTGTCTCCCCCACCTCGCCCTACACCACATCCTCTTATCCCCCTGCCCCATGTTTTCTTCCAAGCTGTTCCTTCTCCTTGGAATGTCCTTTCTTGCAGTCTGACTGTAGCTATCCTCTAAGGTCCAGCTCTGATGGCAAAACTTTCATCAAGCCTTGTCAGATTTTTTTTCTCTAAAATGCTCTTTTCCCTCTGGCTTTCTACTGGATTTTTCTACACCACCCTTTTGGATTAACTTATCGCTTATTTATTTTTATTTCTGTACAGATTTTCTCTATTTTTCAGAACAGATTTTGTCACTAGTATATGCCATAGTGCCTGTGAAAGAACTGTATGAGTATTTATGAAAACAAATTTAATACACGTATTTTGATGCTGTCTGGGGAAGCAGGCAGAAGAATTGGTTTAGTCAGCCTGCAGTGGATGCACTGGCACAGAACACTAATGTATTCATGATTTAAATGCTAAGAGAGTGGCGGTTTCTTTTCTTCTGTGGTTTCCAGGATGTTTAGGGCATTTATGTGAACTATACAGAGCCAATGAGTCAACTCATTTGTATAATTCACTTAAGTAACTCAGATGTTTTGGGTTGCCTCTCTTGCAGGTAATGCATGTTAAAAAGAGGTACCTGGAAGGAAAATAAAGTTTTATTAAAAACAGAGGATTGCTTTATGCCCCTAAATTTCCATTTGCTGACAAGCAACAAATCCTGGATCTTATTTCTGAGAAGCAATATGAGTTTTCCATTCAGGCAGCTATGCCTATATATAGAGTGTTTGAATATAACCACAGAAAGTCTCGAGCCAAATTTTATCCTCTGCTTTTTAAGAGAAATTCCCTGCAAAGACATTAAATAATTGTCAGCACCCAATGGGCTTAGGCTGTACAAAATGTTTCTATTAGTCTTAGATTATTGGTGTGATCATGTAATCTAACACACCCCCTGGGGGACATTTCCATTAAGCAAATTTGGATAAGCTGTCCTTAGATAATCTCCCAAGTAGAGAAGGGAGTGTACCCAACCACATGATTATATTGAGATTCTGAGACTAGAAGAAATATTTTAGCTTTAGATAGTTATGTTGGTTGCCAGAGCCTTCTAATGCATTCTTTACAGTATAAGTCTCTTTTAGAAATCATAATCAAGTGTCATAAGCTTGTTTAGGAATCATAACTGAGTCTACAAAGGACCACACAAGAAGATCATCATACTGGCTGCCTATTCTTCTCACCTGGTGAGTCTTGAATAAGTCTGTAGACCATACCAGGTGTGCTATTTAAGTAGATTAGGTGGCATTAATTTAATGTTTTGGGTCCACGGAATGTTTCGTAGTAGATTTTTCCTGGAGAATTTCCCAGTTTTTTTGTCCTGGCAGTATCAAGCTGTCAACCAAATGAAATGCTTCCTTTATATATATATATATATATATATATATATATATATGTATTTATACACTTAGGTAAAGATACACTTGAGTATATATAAAAGTATATGTATAATATGTATATGTGCATGTGTACACTCTTGTGCATACTTATATTTAAATAGAATTTATTCTATGCTTTTGGTACATTCCTTTCCTTATCATCACATTTTTTTCCAACTGCTCAATGCCCTATAAAATGATGATATCTAAATCTAGCTGACATTATTATATTTCTGTGTCTGGCACAATGCCTAATTGTGAGTGGTTCTCAATAAATATTTGATTGAAACTATCATGTTCTTTAATTTGTAAAAAATAGTGTATCATTTCAGAGCAAATACTTTGGAAAGAGCTGGGAATCTATATGAATCAAAGATTCATTACTTAATATCTTTTTTCCGTCAGAAATTACTTAAGCTCCCTAAGTCTGAGGAAAATGGGAGAAAATAATGGCTACTTAATATTGTCATGATTCAATGAAATATTGCTAAAGTACTTAAACAATTTCTGACACATGAATAGCTTGACTAGTTTAATTAGTTATCCTTTTGAATATATTTAAATTGTACTCTGCATCTTTCTTTTAATGCGGATACACTTGAAATTTTGTCTTTTTTTACTTTGGGTATATTTGCTATTTTATAAAACATTGAGACTCTTTTGGAGATAGAAATAAAAACCAGCTCTATCAATGAAATTTACATTCAATTTCACATTTGGTGCTAGGAGGGATTCTCACGGCTTAATATAAGATGGTGAATTCCTCACTGACATTCCATTCCACAGGTTTGGCAGGATGGTCTGCTTCACACAGTCACTTAGGAACCCAAGCTGATGGAGGTTTCACCATAATTTAGAACATGCAGCCTCTTCAGTCATTTTAGTGGGGAAAATAACTGGAGAATGTGCATTGAATTAAAAAAAAAAGAGAGATTTGTATCACTTAATTGAATAAACAAAAAGAAGAGATTTGTATTACTTCTGTCTCATTCCAGAAGTGACACACTTCACTCCCTTTGTAATTCATTGACTAGAACTGTTCTCATGGCTTAATGGTATACTGGAGCTGGCTCTTAGGGAGCCAAATATGCACTTCTCTTTTCAACTCTGTTCAGTGACAGCAGGCTGGGAGCTAGAAATCATCCATGATGGAAGTATTTACCCCACAGAAATTGAAAAATATAAAAAATTAAGACTTTCTTTCATTAGAGGGTGTTTACCAACACCTCAATGACCCGACCCTTCCTAACTTAGATACATAAAATGGCAAACAAATAGTTGGAGAGTATTATGGTTTTCCATGTCATAGAATCCTAATCTACCTCAAGATTTTGTTATCCTAAAATATTATTCATAGACTTGGGTACTCTAAAAAGAGCATTGAACTTGGAATAATTGCCATTTAAGTTGTTGTCTAAACCTTAGGTAGGTAATCATTTCTTTGAGCCTCTGTTTCTTTAGTGTGGTATAAATTATCTTTGGGTATAACAGGATTATATGAGATAACATATGAATGTATCTAGCATAACGCATCTAGAAAAACTCAATGACTTCTTGATGTGTCTGGCATTAGCTGGTCCAAGGGAATCTAAGGAAAAGCATCAACACCAGGCAGTTGGATGCCTTTAGCATCATTTATTAAACCTACAATTATTAAATGTCTTTTGAGTCATATTCTGTAGGTGATGGATATGACATAGTTACTGTCCTGAAGGAACTTTCAATATAGGTATTTAACAGGCCTTTGACTTTTAAGCTAAGAAGTAGATCCTTCTGCAATAGAGCTGACCAGGGAGATCTGAGCTGAGATCTCAGAAGAGCAACTCATTTTCGCTGGCACTCTCCATGGTGCTCGTTCCACAGTCCTTCAGACTGTCCTGCTCCTTCTCCTGGTAGTTGGACTCCAGTTCAGAAACCTAGACTCTGGTCCACTCTGTTCCTTCTTTTCTCTTACTACTTTGTAGACCAAGGCTACCTATTTACAATTTTAGGATGCCAGTATATACCTAGCATAACCTAGTCTTTGTCAAACCCTAACTTTACTTCAGCTCTGCTCACAGGGCAGCAGCCTGTGTGTTCCTGACTCAGACCTTTCCACAACTTGTGGAACATGATACTCCTCACTCAGAAGAGTAATGCAGCTCATTATAAACTTTTAGAAAGTGTATAATTGAATTGACTATTTGAAACACAGTTCTCAATTTCTAGCCTATATAAGCCCTGTTGAGTGTCTCAAATTTAAAACATTTTTCCCTTATGCTGCTGGTAGACTTTCTTCTTCTTAACTACAGAAAGCACCAGGTTAGGGTAGCTCTATGCAGGAGTGATTCTTGAATATATTCCATGGTGGAGAGATGCTTGCAGCCAAGTTCTAATTTTGGAACCATATTCTAATTTTAGTATAGCACATGGGTTGAATCTACATAATATAAGAGGCCAAGTAGAAAAACATTAAGACAGTAATTTTGGCCCAAATAATTTTATTATATACCTAGAAAATTATACTAAGATGGTTAAACTAATTTGGAAGGAAGGGACGAGAAGGACATATGACTGGGCCACCTCTCTGCTGTACTCAGTTACAGAATTAACTGAATTTTCCTTGCCCTTTCAAGACCTTTATATCATTTAGTTCTCCTCTAAACCCAAGAGGTTCACAGCTTGTGAGAATCCAGAGTCTTCTTCCAACATTTTTGCAGTTTTCTGAAAGCTTACTTTCTTGTGGTCTCCTTGTCTCCTGATGATTTGTGCGTTGATTTGAATAACCTTTTGTACTTTGATGCAGGGCAAGACTCAGCCCCTTCAAAATTTCATGTGGGCTTTGGTCCCCTCCCCCACCTTGGGGAAGTGAATCTTCTCTTTCTCTCTCTCTAATTTACTTTTAAATAAACTATATTTTCTAATCTAAAAATATTTTCATGTGAAATCCATGAACAACAAGCATTTTGTGAGTTTAATAGATTTACCTGTGGATTTGGGTGCTGTGTCTTAAAGCAGCTTGTGGCTTTCTGCTCTCTCCTCTCCCCCAACTTCTTGTCTTCCCATTGCATTTTCCTGGTTCTCTCCTCTGGATAGTGCCAGGAGGTCCATATCACTCTCCTTCTATTGTGTAAAGCAGTTCAGCATATTTCAATATTTACTTCAAACCAAAATAATTGAACTCATTGAGAGCCTAATGAGAAATGCAGGGAGTAGTCGTGGAGTTTGGTGTCTAGAACCTCACCACATAACACATACCCTGCTCTATGTGTTACTTTGAGCGAGTTACTTTACCTGTGTGATCTGTGAAATGAGGATAATAGTAGTACTCTGTCACAGGGACTTTTGTGAGGATGAAAAGTGATAATTTATGTAAAAGATTAAGTGTGAAATAGAATGTGCATTTTGTATATGTTAATACTTCTTTCTCCTCTTTCTTCCATTTACTGTTCAGTTTTGCCATTACAATACACAAACCTTTTGTTCTTATCACACAAATATTTATAAAAAGGGAGCGAAGATAAAAAAAAATAGACCAAAATAGTAGCTTACTTTAATAGATATCAAACTATTGGTACTTTCTCAGGAAGAAATTTAATGTGATGTTTAGTGCTCCTAAAATGCTGTTCAAGTATTATAATTCTTGTAGGAGAATGATTAAAGAATGATAAATGCATGAAATAATATTATATATTTAAATCATAATTTTGGTTTATTTGGGATATCCTTCGTTCCCATTACCTTGGTTAAATCAGAGTTGGAGGTAATTGTTTATAAAAACTGACCCTCTTATGTATCTTTTATTTACAAACACTTAAAAATTATATGCAAACATTTCTACTGTATATTGTACAATATGGAAACATGAAATTAAGTTATTCATATTTTAGCATTGCTCAGAGAGTAGTAAATCTACATTCTTACTACCACATACTTTGTTAACAAATGTAGTATTTTAAGGATTAACGTTTAATTTATTTTACAACAATTTAATTTGTAAAGGACTCAAATCTGCTTTATTGTTAATGTATTATTTAGCAATTGAGGATAAAATATTTTTTCAATGCTTGCGTAATTTTTTCATTTTTTTTAAACAGATATTAAGCACTACTTTTAAAAAAACAACTTTTGTATAGAAGCAGACACTAAGGGGGGAGGTGGGAGATGGAGGGAGACAGGGGTTAAAGAACTACCTATTGGATACCATGTTCACTATTTGAGTGATGGGTTCAGTAGAAGCTCAAACTTAAGCATCATGCAATACAAAGGGAGACCCCCAAACCCTGGAATTTATTTATAAAAGATTGCATATTGGCTGGGCGTGGTGGCTCAGTCTGTAATCCCAGCACTTTGGAAGACCGTAATGAGAGGATTGCCTGAGCCCAAGGGTTTGAGACCAGCCTGGACAACTTGGTGAGACCTTGTCTCTACAATAAATCACAAAAAAACTAGCCAGACATGGGCACGTGTGTCTGTAGTTCCAGCTACTTGCAAGGCAGAAGCGGAAGGATCGCCTAAGCTCAGGAAGTCAAGGCTGTAGTGGCCGTGAGCATGCCACTGCACTCCAGTCTGGGCGACAAGAGTGAGACTCCAGCTAAAATAATAAAAAAATTGTGTATTTACTCTTACATGTTTTAACTTCAATCACCTTCAAAGTACTTGCCATTTGATATAATACACTTATCAAAATGTTTTATCCATTGCTCAAAACAGTTTTTGATCACGTCAGCTTTGATTGTCTTTTGCCGTTTTTTTGTTTCACCTCTCTTACATTGGCAAAATTTTTCCCTTTGAGTATTTTTTTAAGCCAGAAAAACAATAACAAAAGAAGTTCGGTGAATAGGGAGTGTTCATGCTGTTTTTGGTCAAAAACTGCTGAACACTCAACACTCACCTTGGTGTGGGCAGGTGCACTTGTAAATCACCCATCATGAAGTGGGCAAATACGTTGAAAGAATCTCCAAAAATATTCACCGAAGCTGAAACACAGCCTCTAAATGCTAACCGGTATGCTGATGCCAATGGGTTCCTAGAACACTTACCTAGCAGGGGAAGCCTGTACTACAAGGGGCCCAGCCTCCAAAAATACTTCTGGGTTTTTCGGGGTCCCCCCTCGTATACCCATGTAACAAACCTGTTCGTATATCCCTGAATCTAAAATAAAAAGTAAAAATAAAATCAACCTTTGCCAGTCGATTTATGTGCATAACACTTGGCAGATGATTAGCACTTGATTAGCAGTCATTTGACAAATTGTGTATCCTATTTACCTTTGGTAACCTCAACAAGGGACTTTCTGAGCAGCAAGGCAACTAGCAATAATATATGATGCCAGTGAGTAAATCTAAATCAACTTATAATAATTTAGAGCATTCTGACTGACTGACATGAAATTAGTAGGTTGTAGTGTCTTTAATAAGTCTCTGCGTTATCTAAAGAAGTTGACATTAGATTTAGCAGGGTTTTAAATAGCTCTGTCAGAAATCCCTGATTTAAAATTGGGTCACGGTCCATAATTTCCTTTTTTCAAAATCCTATTATAGCACATTTTCTGTTAGAAATATTGAATTAAGTGGTGGTACTGAGACCCCTACACTTACACATACAATCTTTTGGGATCCTTATGCAAATGAATCATACATAGTAACCAGCAGCATCATTTACGCCAAGAACATAGCACACTGTTTGCATGGTGATGTGTTTTCTTTCTCTTCTCCATCCTCTTTATTTTCCTTACCTTTGAGTTATTGGATTTTGCTCAACGAGGAGTAAATATGGCAACAACAGGAGCATATCTTCTCTTCCTTTCTCCATTCATTGCCAAATAACAAGGAATCACAGTGATTCAAAGAATACTGTGTAATTTGCAGAGTTCTGGAGGTGACTCCATCTGACTGCTAGATTAAAATTTATAAATATATTTCTAGTGCATTCTGTCATGGCTGTGTTCCTCAGTGTGTACCTTCTTAGTGTTGAGAGCCATAGTTGGTGTCCTAGTGTTATCATGTGATTATTTTTTTTTTGGTCACTCCCCTCTCCTACTTCTACTTAAATGATTTTCTCATCTATTTTTAGACAGAATTGTGGCGATCAGTGTAATAAAATAATAGTAAACGCTTGTTCATAAGTCTTAGGAGGTTTTTGAAATGCAGACTCCTTGACTCCACTGACCAGAGATTAGGACTGGCCTGGAACTCAGGAGTCACATTTTTAACAAGCAACCCAAGTGATTTTGTGTAGATGTAGGTAGGTGTAGTGTAGGTGGTCCTCAGATTATACTTTGAGAGATACTGGGCTAGAGGATGCTTCTGATTTACTTTAGGAGAAAATGCAGCACTATGGGGAGGGGTCTGGATCCTGACCTTTGGATTAAAACCCCACCAATGCAGTTAGTAAATTTTGTGAACTTGGACAAGCTATTTAATGACTTGATGTCTCAATTTTCTTATCTGTAGGGGAGTGGTGATGATACTATCTCCCGTATAAGGTTGTAATGAGGATTAAATAAGTCCATGTACGTAAGGGTGTGAGTGCAGAGGAAATACCCAATAAACATTAGCATTAGTATTTTATCCTGTGGCCTTAATCCAAATTACTTATTATATATGCACATATGAGTCACCACGGCTTAGCTTATCATATCTTTAGTCCAGCCATCATCGCCTTTAGAAAGTTTTGGCTGAACAATAGGCTAGGTTGTGCTTCTTTAATGTATTTGTATGTACATTTTATTTGTTTTTGTCACTGCATTTGATGATTCATGTTAGACATTTCTGTATTCCCCAATGGTCACAAACTCTTTGAGGGTGAGGACCATATTTGACTCACATTTGTGTTTTGAGCTCTGAGTATCTTTGCTAGAACACTGCTGATCTCAGTATGCCAGTTGGACGAAATTTGGGAAATGGTCAGCTCTTTTGCTTATCCTGCTTATGTCTTAGAGGCAAAGAAAAAGGAAATATTTTTCAGAGTTGAGCCTGGACAGTATTTGTGGGAGAAAATTTAGTCATTCATTCATTTCGTCAGTATATGCTGAACACCTGCCATGTTAACAACAGTGAACAAAACAAAGATCTATGCCCTCATGGACCTTTTTACAGATTGGTTTCAAGTCCATTCGCTTCTGACTAAACACGTATATCTTTTACTATTAGTCATGAAATATATTACTAAGCTGTATTTTAAAACAGGCCCCTGGGGCATGTGTCACAGAACTTGCATTTAAAATGTAGAATCAGAGTCAAGTTCAGAACACCCAAGAACAGAGCATCAGTTATTGGATATCAGTCCTAATGAAACATTCTGTGGTTTCCCATACTGGTTGGGGTTTAGTGTGACCAGCATCCTAGGTCAACTGCTGACCGGGTTTGTCATTAAATATTTCAGACCTCTAGCAGTGGAAGGCACTCCGTTCGCATCACTGGCCTCAGTACTATTGATTTTCGAGCTGGCTTTTCCCGAAAGCCCACCCTGGACTTTAAAAAAACAGTCAGCAGACCGGTACAAGGTTTGTATGTGTATATTACTCAAGTTGGCTTAATAGATATCCAAGTGAAAACTATTTCTCGGGTTTTATATAATTTTATAATTGTGAGGTCTTCCATAAAAATGAAGAAGCATAGCATCTTTTCTTTAAATGTGATTGCTCTCTTGGCCCTGTCACTGTTTTTCAAGTGTAGTCCCAAGACCAGTGATATCAAAATCACTCTGGATGCTTATTAAAAATTCAGATTCCTGGGCTCCATCTCAGGCTTCCTGAATTAGAACACAGAGAGTAATGCCCAGGAATATGCACTTTAAGGAGCGCCCCAATTGATTCTTACTAAATTTTGAGAACTACTAACCCAGATCTAGAGACTTTTTTCTTACTAACTCTATGAATTACCTTATTGTCAGGCAAAATGTGTGTATGTTCAAAGATAAAATTATTGTCAATTTTTTAAAAACTTGTTCTTATTTTATTCATACATTAAGATTTATTATTTTTGGCTAAAAAGAATGCATAAATATGCTATAAATCTTTAAAAAAATTTTAATTTTAATTTTAAATATGTGGGGTACAATTCAGTTTAGGCATACAAATGGTTATTGTACAGATAAAGTTTGGGCCTCACTTTGGTCTCTACTTCACCTGGTTTGAGATCAGTTACCCTTATTGATGAAGTGTGCTCCCATCCTCCCTCCCCTGGCAATTTCCTACTACTGCCAATATTTCTTGAAGTATTATGATAATTGTTCAGGGTCTGCTTGTGAGTGAGAACATGTGGTACTGAAGTCTTTGTTCCTGTGATAGATTACTGAGTTTTACAGACTCTAAATCCATTCGAGTTGCTGCAAAGTTCATAATTTTGTCCTTCATTATGGCTGCATAATATTCCATCGTGTATGTGTACCACATGTTTTTATTCAGTCCACTGTCAATGGGCAGCATTGAAAGTGGACTGGATAAAAAGAAATTTTGATCATTGTTCATTTACTTTTATTGCTGCAGTTTCTGGAAGGATACAAAATATTGAATCTTTAAAAATATTAATGTAATCAAAAATTATATAAGAATATTTACAATTCTATTTTTTCTAAATAAAAACACAGTTAAAATACTGTAACAGTAATTATTAGGATTTCCTAAGGTTCTTTGGTCATGTGCAAATTGTCTTTTATGTAGAAACAATTCTACAACTGGTCTACAATTATTAGGGTAGTCTAGAGTACTCATCCTTATGATACTCATGTGTTATTCTGATGCAAATACTTATTTGATATATAACCTCAATTTTATGTGACATGTAAATTATAACAAGTCTTTCTTTCATAGGAATACCTACCTATGTGCTGCTGAATACTTCTGGAATTTCTATTCCAGCTAGAGTAGATCATCTTGAACTTCTCAGTATCTCAGGACGTTCTCTTAAGACTATTCCAGTTAAATATTATCCAGATCGAAAGCCATATGGAATATGGAATATTTCTGACTTTATACCACCAAGTGAAGCTTTCTTTCTCAAAGTATCAGGCTATGATAAGGATGATTATCTCTTCCAGAGAGTATCAAGTGTTTCCTTCTCTAATATTGTCCCAGGTGAGACATCATTTTATTCAATACTGGAATATTGATAGTTTAATGGAATGATGTAGTCTCATAGGTAGAGAATGAACTATAAAATAAAACTCACATTATTATTATATCACCAAATAGATGAGCATGTACACATTTTCTTAACCATTAAATAGCACATCCAAAGTTTTATGTTAAGTCTCACTGATTGTAGATTTGAGAGTTTTGATTACTTTAATCAACATAAGAACTGGAACTGGGAAATTCTGGTACTTTCTCCTCTCCTAAAAAACAAAACAAAGCAAACAAAAAACCAAACCTGACACACACATTTGATTAAGCTATCTAAATTGGCTAAATGCTTATGTACAATTGTCAGAAATCTTCTGCTCCACGGCAGTAGCTCATTGTAAGCAGCTGATGATCACTGCCTTTAGTTGGTTAGTTGGTTAGTTAATTAGTAAGCTAGTTACTTATATAGTTGCTTATATTTAGAGATGAAATCACAGATTAGTGATTATGTGAAAGCATCAGGAAGCATTTCAATGAGCATTCTAATTGTGCTATTTCTCAGGCTGATGAATGAAATCTTCTGACCCAATCTTTAGAACTGTGACTTGAACCAAGGACTGCAAAGATATAGAAGGATTGTTTCTAAAATTGTACTATTGGGTGGAGGGACAAGAATTTGTTCATAAGGTAGTGATTTGGAAAATTCAGAAACAACTCTATAGCTATTTTTTAATAGTTATAGAATGCTAAGAATAGAACCAACCTCAATATTTCTTCATATACTATATTCAAAGTTGGCTTAGCCCCTAAATTGAATGCTACAAAATCTAATGGATTCCTAAAAATCATTTTTTACATTCCTTTTGGGAAAACAATTACTCTGTGTATTTGATTCTGAGAGACGTGAATTCTTACATTTTTGAAATAAAAGCATGTTGTACAATTGATGATATATTATAACTTAGTTGGTAGAATTTTTTTCTGTCTTAGTGGCACAAAAAATGTCAAGATTAGTGGAGTCTTAGATTCAATGAATGCTATTGTGAGGAGTTTATGGAGATGTGTAAAAAAATGCATCAGCTTTGACCAAATGAAGATAGATAAGACAATGTTTAATGTTTTGGAATAATTGAAACACAGAGGATTTACTGGAATTACTTAGGTATGAAGTTTTTGGATGGAGTAACAGGAAGTTCCTGACATCATTGTGATCTTCTTGCTTATGTTCTGTTTTTCCCTAGATGCTCCCAAAGTTACAATGCCCATGAAAACCCTAGGATACTACCTGCAGCCGGGCCAGATTCCCTGCTCTGTTGAGAGTCTTTTACCCTTTACCTTGAGCTTTGTCAGAAATGGAGTTACACTTGGAGGGGACCAGTACTTGAAGTGTGTACATGTTTCTGTCTGTAATGTTTTATAGCATCAAGGATGTGAATGCACACTGGTACTTATTTCACTGGAAATTTTCACTTATTTGTTTCATAGTCTGGAACGTAGCAGTGAACAAAATAGACAGATCTGTGCCCTTGTGGAACTTATATTGCCATAGAGGGGGCCAGAAAACAGATGACAAATATAATAATATTATAAGGCAAATGCTGAAATACATTCCAGAGTTGACTCAGGTTTTATAGAATCTGATTTTTTTCTTGAACTTGATGGTCTGTTAAGACAAAGAATACAAAATTATGAGTACAGTATTAGGTACCAGATCTTAGAAGGGGACCTTGCAAGCTTTACCTTTATTGGCTTCAGGGTGAAATGTCTCTCAAGCTAAATTAAAGTGCTGTGATAAGTGAATTTGATAAATATCACGGCAAAAGGTAGAACGGGTTAATTGGGATGAACAGTGTTGGTAGGCGGGGTGCATGTGGTTTTGGCCAATTTGCGATTCTAGAATTCAGAGTAAGGGTCATTTGAGCAAAGACCTGAAGATCGTGGCCAGATATCCAGGTAAGAGTGTTTGCACACCAGGAAAACCAAGTGCAAATGCTTGAAGGTTGGACTGCACTGGGCATGTGGGGAAAAAACAAAGGCCAGTGTGGCTGGAGCCTGGTGAGCATAGAGGTGCAAGGTAGCAAAGAGGGCCTGAGAGGTATTGTCTGTGTTGCAGTTGGGGCTACAAGTAGACCAGAGAGGGGTGGCTGCTGCACTAGACAATCCACAGGTGTAGGCTAGAGGGCACCAACTTTTCCTTGTAGAGTTAGGTGACTTTTAAGAACAGATATAAATAATGTCATGATTAAAAATTTAGTAAGGTTTGAAAACTGGAGGAAAATGATTTCTGCAAAGTATTGCCTTTTAACTTATATGATACAAATTACATTTTGAGAAAACCTCTGGAAATTATTTTACCTAACTTTTACATTGCTAATTCAATATTTACATAAATTCCATAGATATTAAATATTTGGCAGTCTTACCTTAAACAATCTCTTTATGGGAAACCATTTTAAGCAAAAATTTATGGTAGAAATATTTGTCTTAACTTTAGAAAACTTCCCATTCTTTAAAGATTAAAATACATTTCCTGCTCCTTACATAGTATATAGTAATGATTTATATCTCAATGATTTAACTGTATATTTAATAACCCGCAACATAACTGACCAAAAATGATGAAGCTACATAACTGACAGATGAAATAAAAAATTCTTAATGTTAAAGTAGTAACATTTTTCAAAGACACTTGAGATTCTTTATAAGCATTAATTCATTAATCCCACAGTTCCTAGGAGGTAAGCCACAAGAATTATTTTTCTCATTTTTCCAGCTCTGTGGCCCAGAGATATGACATGCTTAGCTGACATGTATTAAGTTCTTTGTATGTGAGAGTCTAGAGACAAAATTAGGCATGGGTGATGATAGACTGATACTCCAATCCTGATTCACTTGCAAGTCTCTGTCCTAGATTTCCTAGTACCATGAAACATCTGACTTAATGTTTGTTTATGTCAGTCACTTTGGTCACCAGGGGATGCAAGAGAGAATCAGTCTGCATTAGCAGCAGAACACATTTCTATTTGACATCTCTTCTCCCTATCACGAAGTCCATCCCTTCAAAACTTTTTGTTTATCGTGAGCATATAGTGCTTAGTGTCAACTGAGAAGACTACATGAAAAAGAGAATTATTTTCTTGCAATATTTCATAAGCAAGAAAAGAACGAGTATACTTGTACAGAACACTCTTCAAGCAAGCAGTAAACTGGTTATAGGCCTTTGAACAAATTACTTGTCCTTTCTAGGTCTTAACTTTCTTATTTTTAAAAGGAGGGATTTGGGACTAGAGGAATTGTAACTTTTTATTTTAAAATTTCCATGAGTCTGAGTTTTTGATGAATCCTAATATATGTTGAGTTCTGAAGTAGGCACTATAGAAAACACTAAAAATGTATGTGTTTCAAATTCCTAACCTTCCGGGAACTTTCTTACTTGCCTGATGACAGGAACCTTTCTCTTAATGTTCTCTTACAAACCCTAGGTGAGTGCTAGATATGAATTAAGAGCTTAGTAAGTTCTTTGTGAATGATTGTTTGTTAATGGGTATGATGGTTTGGATGGGGAAAGTGGCAAATATCACCACAAATTCTGATATACTACTTTCTGGCTTTGGTGGAAAGTGTTTTGACTCTGCCAATAGGCTTTTTACCTTACCTGTATCTTGAAAATTTTGAAATGTTACTAATAGCTATGAATGACACAAGAGAAAAATTATAAAATATTTATGACATTTCAACTGTATTTTAAAACCTGATAATGCCTATTTTTTAAATATTATTGAACTCTTTTAAACTTGGATTGAATATCTATTACAAAGATATTTCCAGAAAAGAGAAGTAATTTGAACACTGTTAGAGGACAAAGAATAAAAGTCTATAAAATGAATGAATACATTAAATAGTAGAGGGATTTTTTTTAACCTAAATGATAGAGTTTAACTATGAAATGGATTTTTAAAAAACTTTTCTCATTGTATATGTTGATCGAACCAGGTATGGTATATAATCCTATGTAGTGCTTATATAAAACAAAGTTAAAGAGGATTTGTCTTGGAGTCAAAAATTAAAGTTCCTACCTTAAAACTTGTAAGTTACCTGATTGAATTGCTTTGTTTAAAGTCCCCCCAAAATGTTTCCCTAAAGAAATTTGCAACCTTCATAACTTATTTTGTTCAGAGTATAAAAGAGTAACATTCTAGTTAAAATATAGATGATATGTAATTTTAAATTAGAACAAACTCTGCAGTTTTATTGATTTATTTTCTATACATTGTTCTTTTGAATGAACCCTTCAAAAGATATAGTGGAATCATTACTTTCAACTTGGTCTTGTTTTATCGTAACTAAAAGGTTTCCATTTTCTTACAACTAGAGAATCTGCTAGTGTGACCTGGGATATTGAAAAGGTCACTTTGTCTGATGAAGGCTCCTATGAATGCATTGCTATCAGCAATGCGGGGACTGGACGGGCACAGACATTTTTTGATGTATCAGGTAATTATCACTGATTTTTTTGCAGTTGCCTGGGTATTAATGCAACTATGGAAATAGAATGTTTGCTAATCAGTTTGTATTTATACAATTGTCTTTATGATCATTTTCTCATTGTCTGTCTCTCCAGTGAATTGTGAATTCAAATCCTAACTTCATCACATATTAGCTATGTGACTTTCCTTGGGTTAATTATTTAAGGACTCAGTCCCTTAGTTCTTCTGACTACAAAATGAGGATAATAGCAATAACAATTTATATCTCATGGAGAAACTTTGAGTATTAAATGATATATGTAACATATGTAAAACACTTAGAAGAGAACCTGGAACATAAAAGCACTTAATAGATGTTAATTGTTAATATTATTGTTATTATTATCATTAGTGCTGGAGATTAATAAATATTTTTTGAAATGGTCATATAGCATTTTCCTTTGAGAAAATAAAGTTTAAAGGAAGGATTTACTCTGATAATAACAAAGTTAAACTTTCCCTTTTCTCTCCCCCTCCTTTATTCATAATGATCCAGAGTGGTTTTAAAAAGGGATTCTGACATCTAGTTAAAGACAGTAATAAAAGTGGTCACATGGTAGGAACACAGGGCCTCAGTCGCTACAAATAGTTACCAAGAATGACAGAAGTAATGCTAATTGCTTTACATTCAGATAGTATGTTTTCTATGAATAGATGGGAGGCAAGGTTCTTATTTTATACAGTAAAACACATTAAAGTAATTTTTTCCCTCTAATCTCACATCATTCTTAGGAAAAGAAACACTATCATATACGGGGGATCCCCCCCCCAAAAAAACACCCAGAATTATCTCTTGGAGGTGGGCCCCTTGTATTACAGGCTTACCCACTAGGTAAGTGTTCTAGGAACCCATTGGCGTCAGTGTGCCAGCTAGTATTCAGCGTCAGAGAATTTTTTTGGAGATTCTTCCAACATGTTTACCCACTACATGATGGGTGGTTTATGAGTGCACCTGCACACATTGCACTGAGTGTTCAGCAGTTTTTGACCAAAAACGGCTTGACCCCTGTGTCTCACCCTCCCTATTCACCCTACATTGCCCTGAGAGACTTTTTTTGTTTCCCTGGATGAAAAAGGTCCTCAAAGGGAAATATTTTGCCCATGAGGAACAGGTGAAACAAAAAATGATGGATGTACTAAAAAGCATCAAAACTGATACTTTCAAAAACTGTTTTGAACAGTGGAAAAAACTTTTCCATAGATGTATTGCATTAAACAGAGAGTAAGTTAAAGATGACGAGTTTAAACAT
This sequence comes from Cephalopachus bancanus, assembly GCA_027257055.1. NCBI lineage: Eukaryota > Metazoa > Chordata > Mammalia > Primates > Tarsiidae > Cephalopachus > Cephalopachus bancanus. The sequence continues at coordinate 8,971,880 of JAPVLO010000057.1, forward strand.
GTAAGAGTAAAATACATGATTTTTAATAAATAAATTCCAGGTTTTTTGGGTCCTTGCTCATATAATCACTAATCAGGATTAAGCCAGTTACTTAGCATTTATCTACAATCTATTGAAAACTTTGTTTTGGCTGAGTTATTTTCTGCTTGTATTGCTGTATGTAATCTATTGTGACCTAAATATTGCTGTTGCTGAATTTTAGCAATGTCTGTATTTGCATTAAGTATTGGTGTGCATTTTCTTGAGACATTTTAAGACAAAAGAACTTTATAGTCAAAGGATTGTTTAGAAGCCTAGAATTTGTTATGTTTGTTATAATTTCAAGGTAAACTTTAAAGCAGAAGCATGTAAGTCAGGCAAGCATATTCTTAATGCAATAAAAGTATTCTCTTATTGTTGGAAAAATAAAGTTTGTCTTCTGAAACAATTTAGTAAGTTTACATACATCACAAGCTATTCATTTTTTCATCTCCAGTAATTACAAAAAGCTTTGGAACTGTGTCAACATTCCTCAGCTTCTGGGGAAACAAACACTTGAGCTCTTGAGTAGTTTTCCCAGCAATATTAATTAAGAGAAGGACAACAGAAAGAGAGGTTTGAGTGAGTTGATTCAGACATCTTTCATAAATAACTGGAAAGTGCTAGTAAGAATTTGTGAACTGACTGTTATGAATTTGGCTCTATGGTGTCAGGAACTTCCATATGTGTGTTCTACATATGCCCTTCCACTGTTAATCTGTGCCAGCCAGGCAATGGAATCAGAAATTGTTTCACACTCAGTTAATTATGAAAGAAGGGAGCAGAAGCATTAATGGTAACCACCATTACTATAACAGCAGAAGTCACAAACAAGTTCCCTTTGTACTTGAGAGTGGGCATTTCTTTCTGGGTTGTTTATTTTCAGCATACCACCCTTTAACCTCTATCCACTTCTTAATTTCCCTTGGCCTACACCGAGGCCCCTGCTATAAGTATCAGCACACCAGAATTAGGTACAAATTCACAGGATAATTTGATATTACATTGTGTAAAAGAGCATTAGGAAACAATGTATTGTGGGATAGTGATATTCTTGTGCCATTATGGATATTATTTTATTTTATAAAGTCAAAACACGTTCAAGAGCAGTTTAAAGAAAATTGAAAATTCTACCAATATGTTACCTCAGTGTTTTTTAAATCACTTTCTTTTTAGTTGACCATGTTTAAGAATGTTTCATTTAAAATGTTGGTTATTGACTGTTTTAAGTGCAAGATGGGTGTAGAAAGCAGTGCTTCTCTTTTATTGAATATAGATACATAGGAACTAATGAGTAAAACTATAGAAGCATGAACGACTCATTTTTTCAAATGCTATTTGATGGTTTAGTTCAACAATATTATAAAGTTATGTTAATTTTACTGAACTTTTTAAACAAATGCCCCTCATCTAACACACACACACACACACACACACACACACACACACACACACACACACATCTCTACACATTCTGCATTTAAGTAAAATTCTGAATAGAGAAAACTTGTCAAAGGCATGTCAGTGACAGGAAATCTCAAATTATAATTGTAGGATATTATTTTAGAACAGGATAAGATTTTGAAATAATCTTATACCATACCATTATTTTATAGCTAAAGAAAGGGAACCCAGAGCAAGCAAGTGATCTATTTATGAGAGGTCTTTACTTAATGTCCCAAGGTCTATGTTTGTCATCTTTTCTCCTTCAGTGTTGTGGTTCCTTTTGTTGTACCTGAATCCTAGCTTCAGTCATGCTTTTAGTCAGGAATGTCTGCTTCTTGTACTGCCAGGACTAGGTTATTTCTGGTAATTTGTATTCTGGGCCTCCTTCACAAGCTGCTTTAATGCTTCCTCATCTCTCTCCTATTCCTACCAAATTCATTCACATATGCATAAATCTTTCAGTGTGTATGATATTTATTATCTTGAGGTATTTATGCAGTGTGGTATTGTATGCTGTTACTTCAAATCTCATCTGCCCATGTATGTTATTAGAAAGTTGGTATTTTACTTATTTGAATGTATATTTGAAGAGGAAATAGACTGTGAGGGCAGAGTTTGCATGCGAGAGGGTTTCTAGGGAGTTCTAGGGAACGCACCTGGGAGGACATGCGAAAAGGAGAGGGAGATGTGTTGTACCGCAGCTGCAACAAGGGCCTTGACTAATTCTACAGGGAGCTCTGGAGCTGGGATGGCCCTGACTTGAGGCAAGAGAGCTGAGCCTTTGTTTTCTTATTAGGTGACTGTTGGATGTCATCTGCACTGGGAAGGGGCCTAACCTTCTACATGTGAGCTTCATAGGACTATGAAATTAGTTGGGGTCTTTAAGATAATTTAATAGTCTCATTTTCCAGACTGAGAAACAAAACTGTCAGTCAACTGGTCTATCTGAAGTCATACAACTAGTTAAGGGTACAGCTAGGTGGCCTGTGATTGCCAGATTCAGCAAATAGAAACCCAGGATGCTCAGTTAAATTGGAATTTCACATAAGTATGTCCCAAATAATGCATGAGACATACTTATACTAAAATATTATTTGATGTTTATCTGAAATTCAGATTTAACAAAGCTATTTTCACTAAAGACTTAAACAACATAACAGAACGATAAAAATTTACATAAAAAATAATTTTAAATAGCATATACTACTTAGAAAAAGTTTGGAAAACAAGGAATAATATAATGGAAAATATGGAAAATACACACATTTCTATCACTCAGAGCAAACCACCATGGTTTTGGCATATTTGCTTCCTGTTTTTATGCTAGGCTTATGATATTTATCTGCACTTATGTTATAGTTTTAAATAGCACAGGGAAAGTTTGATTTTGAATATGATACTTTCATATTTAAACTAAAGCAGACACACGGATTTCCAACCAGCATAGATCACAGTTTTTATTGTTGTATTATTTTAAATGACTTGTTATAGAAGATCTTTTTAAGGCATTTGGGTAAAGTAAGCTGTAGAGAGGGAATTTAGATTCACTCTCAAAACTAACTAGAGCAACATGTGATTCTCTGTAGAAATATTGATTAAATATTTAATTAGTAATTGATTTTTGGCCACATTTTCAATCTGCATGCATTACTCAATGATTTTTGTCTACATGGCTCTATGTGTACAATTCTCTTAAAGGTCCATCCCTACTGTTCACTTGAACATCTTAGGTCAAACTGTTCTTCATCCTAGATAGGAAAACTTTTGTCTTACTCTACTGTTGTAATGTGTCTTCTTAATGAGTTTGTAATCCCCCTTAAAGTCGATAAGGGGGATTACATGTCATTCTCATGTCTACTATCCTTTGTGTGTTATTGTCTTTAAAACACTAAATATATATTTTTAAAATCTAAATATTTGTAAGTGCTACTTTTGTCAAAACTGAAATTTAAAAAATGTACCTCATTTCAAAATCCCAAATCAGCCAAGTCATATTCTTTAGCCACGCCTTTTCAACTCTCACATCTGTAATGTGTAGGTTTGGACTTCAGTATAATTTGGTATGTACATATGCACTACTTTTTAAAGCATCCTTTAGCTAGGTGTTAATTTTGGGAGGCTCATAGACATATGTATTAATCAATACGTTTTTTTGTATTGCATTTTTCTGACTAGACATTCAATAGTTATTCAGTTTTTAAGTCACATCTGTAGTAAGAAAAATGACTTTTAGGTCTCTTGATTTGAATCTTTTGATTTCATACAGAACCTCCTCCGGTTATCCAAGTGCCTAAAAATGTTACAGTCACTCCTGGAGAGAGAGCAGTTTTAACATGTCTCGTAATCAGTGCAGTGGATTACAATCTAACCTGGCAAAGAAACAACAGAGATGTCAGACTGGCAGATCCAGCAAGAATTAGGACCTTGGTGAACCTCTCACTGGAGCTAAAGAGTGTGAAACTCAGTGATGCTGGAGAGTATCATTGCGTGGTTTTCAGTGAAGGCGGATCGTCAGCTGCCTCAGTTTTCCTCACAGTGCAAGGTACTCCGCTTATGGTAACTTCTGAATTGTGGTATCTTTCTGTCTTTCTTCTTTGATTTCTGTCCTCTCAAGTACTCTCACTCTGAGAGTGAGAGTACCTATCCTAATAATTATAATTTTGAGTGATAGACTGCCTGGGGCTATTCAGTGTCATAAAGCAATAAACTGGAAACTAAAACATCACTAACAAATAGTTAACTTCAATACAATCACAACTAATCATGCTAGTTAAGACTCCTATTTTAAGAGATATAAAAAAATTGTCCCTGGGTGATTTAATACTTTTAAATTCTCTAATGCATCTTGGGGATTAAAAAAAATTCTGTTTTAATAATTGGTTCAAAAATCTATTCCTAATTAGCATACTATGTTATTGCATATGTAACTAATTTACTTTTTATTTTTAAATGGAATTTAATAATCTTACTAATGTTTTTTAAAATAAAGATTTAAGTTGCTTCTCATCTTGGTGAAATTTTATTGAAAGTTAAGGAGAGTTACTTTTACCTTATTGTCTTAACACACACACACACACACACACACACACACACACACACACACACACGAGTACTTGTTGAAAATAAACTCATTGTAAGCTAATTTTGAATTGTGCTTGCATACTACATAGACTACATGTTCTGATAGCTGAAAACAAATGTATTAGCAATGTTGTTAATTGGCTACTAAATATAAATATTATTCAAGACCATCAAATGAAGATCGAAAATTGCTCTAAAGTTTTTCTTTCAGTGGAATCATATTTGGTTTCTAAATGTCTGTATACCAGCTGGGAGACTTAATATAATGAACAAATTACTGTTGGCAGTTTTTCACTGTTAACTTACAAGGTTCAGTTGCTGGCTCTGCAGAATATTTCATTTCAAATCCTTGATATGGGATACTGATTGCACCAGAATTGGGTCTGGGCTATTTAATTATGGTATTAGAAACAACTTTATAATATGCCTGAAGTAATACTCTCAGATAAATTTTAGCAAGGTTATTTAGGAGAATGACCATTGAGTTTCAAGGCTAACTCTTACAATGTTAATTACAGAAAAGTGAAACTCTGTGAGAATTAACAAAATGGTTGACATCTGATTATGGTGTTTTCCCCTGATAGTTGAGATATATTCTGCAATCAGAATGTGTGTCTTTTGTTAGCTGATATGGTGAAACCTTTGGGGAAACATTGCTCTTGTAAATAGTTCACTATGTTTCCACATGATAAACTGCCTGGATAATTTGAGTCAATCCAAGTAGCAACTTGAGTTATTAGAATTCTGGAACCATTTTACCAAAGTGTTTCAGATAAAATAAATGCTAATGGACTTCTGAAATATGATCTTGGTTCTTTACTTGAAATCCATTAGAATGGGATTGTAAAATAAAATCAGAACCTTGATTGTTTCCCCAAGTTGACTTTTTAGTCCATTAATAGTCTATCTTAGTCCATTAATATTCTATTTAGTACTTTAGAACAATGATTCTCAAACTTTCATGAGTAAAGAATTATCCAAGGAACGTATTTTTAAAATGCAGATTTGTAACCCCACATTCATAGATCTTGCTTCTAGGTCTGGTATGGGGCCTAGGAATATGCAGACTTTTCAAGTACTTCAATGGACATTTTCTGAAAACAGTATTTATATCTATTCTACAGAATGAATACTACAATATAGAAATATGTATTTTGAAGGGAAGCCCTTGACTCTCTTCTTGCTAGGAAATTAAAGCATTATCCAATCAATGGTTTAAATAAATGCTATGGTAAGATGTTATCTAAAACACAAAACATAAATACAAAACAACCACATAGAATTACATTATTGCTGTATGGTTGCTACTGGTGTATATCTGTCCAGAAGCATTATTTTATGGCCTATCTAATTGGCCTTGAGTTTGAAGGGCTAATTTGATGAATAGGGATGTTCAAAAAATCTAACAAAAATGTACTCTAGAGTTGATAACAGTATTTAATAAAAAATGGGAATCTGTAGCTAATTGTAGCTATCTGAATGTATGATTTTTATGATTGAATGCACTATTGAAAAGCTATGAATATTTGATGAAGTAAACTGGTATACCTAGAGGTGTAGTTTGTGAAAATAAGAGATGCTTATAAACTATTGACATTAAATCTTAAGTTACAAATTAATTTCATTTTTATGCTTTTGAAGTCAGGAATTGAGAATAATTTTAGTAAACTTAGAAGATAAAATAATTACTTGGGTTGAATACATACTTTAGGTGTAGTTTTCTTGTTTAAAGGGAAATCAGTAGCTTAGTTCACAGCCTCCTTTATGTTGCTATGTCTCCACAGGTCAGTTTGGGAACTATTTCTTTTATTAATTTTCTTTCTTTATATTCTGAGTCTGGATCTCACTCTGCCAGACTGGAGTGCAGTGGCATGATCAGGGCTCACTGCAGACTCAACCTTCTGGGCTTAGGCGATCCTTCTATCTTGGCCTTGTTTGGGAACGATTTCTATCTGAGATACTTTTAAGGGTTAAAAATGTATATTTTACAAGTTTTTGGTAGTTGTTTTACAAAGTATGATTAGCAAGGATTTTCTTGTTTAAAATAGCATATGTCTATTATTGCACTCTCTCCTTATCTAACAATAAAATATCTTTTGTAAAGACTTTTCAAAAAGGCAAAATTGAAGAATACTAAAAGTCAGTGGCAATTAGCAGCAGCAAAAATCCTGGAAGGAATTATATATATATATTTTATGTAAAGATTTTTATTTGTGTAAATATGCATGTAGAATAGAATTGTGTATGTAGAACATTTATTTATATTTTGAGATCAATAGAATGAAAATATTGAGTGGTCCGTCTTTTTTTCTGTTCATATGAAAGTCAGGGAAAAGTATCTTTGTTTCTGCTTCATAGTTTGTTCTAGAAAGAAAATGTTACTCTTTAAGAAAGTCAGAATGCTGTTTTCTCATACTCATTAATAGCTCTAACTTCCAGTTAGGAAAACAGCAAGACAGAAACTGGACAGGCAACCAGATCCCAGGTGGAAAGTTGTAACCTGGGATGCATGTTTCTCATCAGTGAAAATCTTTGGAAGCAGGAGAAACTTTGATAGGAGTGTCAGTCAGGAATTTTAGAAACAGAAAGTAGCAGAGAGAAACATTACAACTCAGCTAAATGAGCTCCATAGATGAGAATTGGGCAAGGACCCATGCACATAAGACTCTCACTTAACTGTAGAACTGGGAAGGGGCTCAACTAGAACAGAAGTAGAATGAAAATGAAGCCAGATCCATTAAAAAATGTGTTGAAAGACATTAGATCTTAATGGATGTCACCTCATTTGGGAATGAATAAACAGAAAACTATCAAAATAAATAAGACAAGAAAAAATTGAAGCATAGGTCCTAAGAAAAAAATACTGAGGAACAAATCAAGGGAACAAGGAAAACTTAGAGGAAATTGATGTTTTGAAGGTAGTTTATTCTAGAGACTGGAAAAAAAAATTGGTATCGCCAATGTCTTCCTAAAAGACCACTTCTTTTATATATTATACATTTATAATGTGTCTTAGTCTGTTTTATGCTGCTGCAATAGATTACCTGAGATTGGTTATTTTTTTTTTAAATAATAAACTGCAATTTATTGACTCACAGTGCTGGAGCCTGGGAAATACAAGATCAGGACTTCAGCATCTGCAGCATCTGGTAAAGGCCTTCTTGCTGCATTTTCACACAGTGGAGGTCAGAAAGGCAAAGAGAACAAGAGAGCAATTCTACTCTCATGAGCTCTTTTTATAATTGCATTAATATATTCATGTGGGTGGAGACCTAAACATCTCCCATTAGGCCCCACCTCCCAACATTGTTAAACTGGGGATTACATTTTCAATACATAAATTCAGGAAGACACATTCAAACCACATTAGAAGGCAATAACAGGCTAAGACAAAAGGGCAATAACAAGTGTGATGAAAGAAGTAAAAAATATTTTATTTTAAAAATGCAATATTGTAGTGAAAATTTAGAGTAGAGGCACTATATGACATCAAAGTAAAATCAGGAATATATTGATTAATTTGAGAAGTCTTTCAGAATCAGTAGAATAATGTGATTTTTTAAAGTAGAAATAATATGATTTTTTTAAGTAGAAATAAAAAACAGAGACTGATTCTTCAATCTAAATTGTATAGGTTTTTAGGAAACAAAGACAACTGAGACTAAAAAATAGTTTCAGATATAATTGAAGAAAACTGTCCGAGGGAGAAAAAAAATTGTCTTGCAAATTAAGTGAGATAAATCAAGGGAGAACTTCATCTAGTCACATTCTGGTTGAAGTTTGAAATTGCTAGTATGAGGAATACCTCATCCCCTACAGGCATATGAATCAAACCCATTATAAACTGAGGGATAAAAACAGATTGGTGTCTAACTTCTCAGATATAGTAAAGGCTAGATTATAATTACAGTGGATATTTGTCATATTTTGGCTCTTGGAGTCTGACTACTTTCCCTAATTTGGGACTAATTATTTGTTATCTCGGTGGAAAGCAGAAAATAAATGAGATCAGGAACCCTTTCCTTATCTCATAGCACGTTACATGACCTAGAGCCAACCACTCATATGTTCCCAGTGGGACTTTGACTCTTGCCAAGACCATGGACACTTAAAATACTCCAATTTTGGCAGAATGATGGAATTTAGAGCCCAGCACCAGCAGCACATGTCCCAATAGCCCTTCACCATCATTTTAACAGACTGATGTTGGCTGGGTTCTCAACTGCCAAGTATGTCTTGTTTTCACCAGATATTCAGTCTACTTTTGATTCTGCACTTCAAAAAATATACTTCCAGTGAATTCTTTTTCTGCTTAAGTTAACCAACTGTGGTTTCTATTGTTTGCAATTCCTATCAACTGGCACATGAGTGGAAAAGACAAAGGTAGTTTTGAAAAAAAGATTGGAATGCAAGAATTGAAGATTCAGTTAAATTGTTTTTCCTATGAAAAGTAGTCAAAAGGGTGACATCTCAAATGTTGAAGAGCTCAGGGAAAATACTAACATATAGCTTTCTTAAAATGATTTACTGAAAATGCAAGTAACTGCCTGAAATAGGTTTTTAAAAAGAAAAAGAAAATAAATCAGAATTGGAGAGGCCATGGTATAAAGGACCTGTGAGTTTTCCTCAGTGGCTATTATTAGTCTCCACAGCTGACCTCAGAAACTATGGTTATTTTAATCAGCCACACACTAATAAGCATGTTAGAATGTGAATGTGTTGATAGGCTTATTTCATTATGAAAATTCCTCATCATGAGTATAATGGTATAATTAGACACAGAAAATCCTCAGGAAAGAGATTCCCTTAAGCAAAGTTTACCACAAGACTCAGAAGTCCAGCTGTGCAAACAGTAGAAGACACTGCTGCTAATGCTAGGATAAAAAAGATAAAAACTGGATTGAGATATATAAAAAATGTGAAGATGATTGGGGAAAATGGAAAATGGAACTATATACTGACTTTTTAACTTATGCTTTTCTGTACTTAAAAAATTATTTAATGGGAATAGAGTATTTTAAAACTTTGTATAAACAGTATTTACATATTTTAAAAATACTCATAATACCGTTATCAGATGATTGAATTATGTATGAGTAACATGTTTTTGAAATATTCTGTGAATGTGCAGCATTACTACTTTTATATTTAAAATAATTAAGAGGCTGGGCTCAGTGGCTCAGCCTGTAATCCCAGCACTTTGGGAGGTCGAGGTGAGTGGGCGATGGAGTGAGACTCACAACTCAAAAATAAATAAATAAATAATAATTAAGAAAATAACAGATAGATCATAAATTAACAAATGACGCCTCTCCAAAAAAAAAAAAAAAAAAAAGAAAAAGAAAGAAAAGCAACAGGACTTAAGATAAAAATAGGTTTCAGATCAGACTTCAATTTATCAGAAAAATGTCTTTTATCTGGTTTATGTAAATGGAATTATAGAGTATGAAGTAAGGATCTATTATTAAATCCCTTTAAGTTTAAAAGTTTAGTTTTAAAGAGTTCATTTTGGAGAAGATTTTTCTTCCTAAGATTTATTTGTAGACAACTCGAGTTCAGTTAGGATATATATATGTCTGCAATTGATTCATTCTGAGTGTTAGGTTCTTTTCAGGTAAAGATAATAGAGAAATGGTGTCACCTCATGTCATGAAAGTATTGCTTTTTAAAATAATTAAAAACTTATTTAAATAATATTAAGATAAACTACCAATTGATAAACATAAAATAAGATCAGACACAGTATGTCCGTGCTGGCATCTCTTATCAACTTGAGCTTTCATATATTATGTATTTTGACTTTGACTTTCTTTGTCATGTTGTAGTTACTCCTTTAAAAAACAAAAAAATCTCCCCTGGATAAGTTTTCTCTCCCATGCTATAATCTACGACTGCATCACTTCTGGAGCAGGACCTCTCTTAACTTATTTGTGCAGGATATCACTTTTAATTCTGGTTACTAATGAGGTAGTACCTCTGAGTTGCTGTTTTGATATGTAGGACAAAATAGACATTTTTACTCTTTGGCTGTTTTCTTCCATTTTTGCTCAAGCATTGTAGTACGTTCCTGAATCAGTTATGATGGGGGCAGGACTTGAACTAATAAAATTCTACCAGCAGAAAAATTTACTTTTGAATTGCTGTTCATGTGTAAACATCTTTATATATATGTATAATGTATTATATATATATTATATATAACGTATATATATATAAAATATATGTGTGGAAACATCCTTATATATAGTATATATATTATATAATAACATATATATTATTTTAAATATGTGGAGTACAATTCAGGATTAAGCACACAAGTGGACATCATACAGGTAAAGTTTGGACCTCCCTTTCGTCCCCACTTGGCCTGGTTTGAGATCAGGTACCCTTATTGATGTTGTGTTCACCTCCACCCACACTGGCAGTGTTCCATTACTATCAATCCCTTTCTTATAATATTATGGTAAATGTTCAGGGTCTCATGTGGAAACTTCTTAACAAATCTGCATATTTTTCTTCTCTGAAAACTATTTTTTAATAGTATGAGATTCATTTTAAAATGGTAAGTACATGGAATTTACTTGAAGACTTAGAGTTGAGATGATGACCTCACTTGGTCTTCAGACTGGATTAATTGTAACTGTTCCACTTACTTGGGAGGTTTATCTCATATCTACAAAATTTCATAAGTTATTATATATATTTAAAAACCTCTTTGGTATGTAACAAGTATCCACTGCAGCAAATTTTTTGTAAACTGAGAAGTGTCATAAGGCAATCAAACGTTAAGTGTCAAGTTAGAACATTTGACAGTACAAAAATTAATATTTGAAAGCTTAAGGTTCTGGAATGTTGCAGGGCTATATTACAGAGTAAACTGTTTAAATTCTTTCTGAACCAAAGTCATGTCTAATAAAAGGAATAATGCAGAATTTAAATTGATAACTAAATTAGGTATTCTTGTAGGAAAAGTTTGGTGTTCACTTACTTTATCTGCCAAATGTAGTCTATGTAGCATATCTCCATGCTTAGGGGCAAGTTTCTATTATAAAACATTCCAATTCCATGCAATAAAATGTATGAATGAATGTCATATGTTTCAATTAAAAATTTTTTTTTTTGCTTTTCGTTCAAGGCATCTATGTGCTATAAAGATGTTAGAGCACTCTAATTGTAGATGGAAAGAATGATATCTCTCTAAAATCCAGAAGACAGAAACATTAAAGTGTCTTTAAATAGCAATTTTAAAGAAAAGTTAAAGAATTAGCCCTGTTTAGATTGTAAAAGGAAAAGGAAAGGATGTGGGTGACTTAATGAATAATTCAATATGTAGGAACATTGTTATAAAGAAACAATACACCATGAACATTCTAATTACCAGCAAAAAATGGAACATGTGAAAATTTGTATTAAGCCAAGCTTGATTGCTTTAAGGGAGCTAGAAGAAGGGATGTCTAGATGATGGAGGCTAAGTGTAGTAACTGGAAAAAAAGATACTCCTCCTTTCACATTGCAGTGACTGCAGGGAAGACAGAACAGACGAGCAATCAGCAAATATATCAACCCACTCAGATATACAAGGAAAGCTACTAACATTTTTATGATGTTGGGAGAATTCATAGCATACTTTACATTGTCTAATTCTCACAAATTGTGTTAATATTGACTATGGCCTGTTTCTACTTACAAGACTTCTAACACCAAATTTGTAGATGTTTTCCCCACCAAAAACCAAATATCTAGCTCTTGGGATCAACTGAATGTCCAACAATTCAATTTAATTCTGACACCAACTCAGCATCAGACCCCACAGGTTAAGGGCTTGGTTCTACAAGACTTTACCCATTATAGATCCCAATCAGCATTCTTGAATCTCCTATACTTCTGACCAACCAACTATAAATCAGGGGTTCCCGTAAGTACCTTCTCAGGTTCAATGGTTTGCTAGAATGGCTCACAGAACTCAAGAAAGCACTGTATTTACTGTTACTGGTTTATTATGAAGGATGTTTTAAGGGGGAGGAAAGTTTTTTTCCTCTGCTCAACATAACACTTCTGACATTGAAGGCATACTGGTTTGTTAATAAGAATATCATAAAGGATACAGGTGATCACCCAGATGAAGAGATATGTAAGGCAAGGTCCAGAAGGTTCTGGAGTACAGGAGCTCCTGTCCCCATGGAGTTGAGATGTGCCACCCTTCTGGCACATATTTCCCTAAACTCTGTGAGCTACTCTAACAAATTGGTCAAACCTGAGTAGGGGGTTTTGGGAACTTCCTATTTATAGCTGGTTGGTAAGAAGTTTAGGTGAGTCTATGACTTCTGATTGGTATCTGAAAGGACAGCAGTCTGGTAGGATTGAGCTCTTAACCTGTGGGATCCAATGCTATCTCCAGGTAGCTAGTGTGAAAACTGAATTAAATTAGAGGACACCCAGTTGGTGTCTGTTAGAGAATTGCTTGGTATGTGGGGAAGTATCCCCATACATTGGGTGTCTGAAATGTTGTGTTGTGTGGTATGTAAGTAGAGGGAAAAAACAGTTTGTTTCTTCCTCCTACAGATACAACTCAGGGACAGTCAAATAGAAAACACACATGGGGCAAGGTATAAGGGAAGTGGGCAGCATGAAGCCTTCATGCCCTTTTCAGGTACTCCAGCCTCCCAGCACCTGCATGTGTTCATCTCAGAGGATCTCTGAATCCCATAGTTTATTTAGGGTGTTTATAGAGGTTTACATAGGTATGGTTGACTAAATCATTGGCTATTGGTGATTAATTCAATCTCTAATGCCTCTCTTCCACCTAGAGGTCAGAAATGGGACTGAGAGTTCCAACCCTCTAATCATGCCTTGGTTCTTTCTGGTGACCAGCACCTATCCTGATGCTGTCTCGCGGTTCCCAGCCCCCAATTATTTCATCAGCATAAAAAAGACCCTCAAGTCACTCAAGAGAGTCCACATTTAGGAAAATGAAATGAAATATGGTTACTGCACAGAAGGAACTGTTTTGAAATTTAGATAATTTCTATTTGAATTTAAATTGATATCTAGATACATCTGTGGCTACCATATTGGACAGCTCTAGTTTTCTGGAGAAAGAAGGCAGAAATAGCAAGAATAAAAGAAACTTATTGTAACTTCCACACTGACAAAATACATAATTCACTAAAATTATTACCATTCAGGAATAACTACCATTTTGAAAAAGGTGTACTAGGTCTTCATATTCTTATTGATGAGGTACACTTTGGAAATATTGCATTTGATTCCATATCTTTGAGATTTCAGTGGTCCTTTCCCCTTCCCTAAGCAATTGATAACTGTTTTGTGGTTGTTTGTTTTAATTTGTTTGATTGATTGGTTTGTCTTTAGTTTTCATCCTTTTCTCTAGAAGAAATCTCTGTCCACTTATGAACTCTTTAGTAGGCATGTTAAAACGTTAAAATGTTAAAAATACATTTAATTTCCATTTATGCTAGTTGAAAATTAAGTTAGCATTAAGTGAAAAGTACATTTGCTCATTCTAAACAGTTCTAGGTGAGGTTTTATATTTCTCATTTTACAAGTTTCATGTGGAAAAGTTGGTACCAGAACCAGCTGCAGTTACCTTCCTAATCAGAAATGAAACTAATGCATTGGGGAACAATCTCAATATGTTTTAAATAAACTTATAGATCTGAATCAGTAGGTACACATCTTTTGCATTAGGGATATAACTACTAATTACAATTCTCAGCAGGCTCAATGATAGTCATTATTTTATCTTTTGGAGGTAGTTTTTTCTATAGGACACACAAATTCATTTTATTTACTTTATTTATTAATTACTTTATTCATTTATTTTTTGAGTTGGAGTCTCACTCTTGTTGCCCGAGCTGAGTGCTGTGACACATTCATGGCCACCGCAACCTTGACCTGCTGGGCTTAGGCGATCCTTCCGACTCAACCTTCCAAGTAGCTGGAACTACAGATGCGTGCCACCACACCCAGCTAGTTTTTGTGATTTATTGTAGCGACGAGGCCTCACCAAGTTACCCAGCTGGTCTTGAGCTCTGGGGCCCAGGCAATTCTCTTGCCTCAGCCTCCCAAAGTGCTGGGATTACAGGCTGAGCCATGGCGCCCAACCTGATAACACATATTTAGAAGGGTGAGACATCCTGTAAAACACATTTTATAGGTGTATAATTAAATAGGAATTAGTTTCAGTAACCAAATTCTAACTATCTTTCAGTTTCTCATAAAGCATTGCTTGGCGTTAGATCATTTAACATTTTTAGGGAAAATATTTTCCAGAATGAAAAATACTTTGGGGAACATAACAAATCACAATTCCTATTATGTTTTCAGAAATGTAAATCCATTAGCTGGTTTGTAGATGTAGATGTTAACTATCTCCAAATTAGAGTATTTACTCAAATTATATTGTGAGAACGCAAGAAAAAAAAATCTTAGCATTAAATACTAGCTAATGAAATGTCATTCTTCTCCTCAGAGTCTCATCAATTCCTATTGCGTACAATTATCATGAGGATCATTTTGAAGCCTGAGAATCCCTGATCCCACAGGAATCAGTGGGCAGCCATGAGCTGCTATTTTCCCAAAATGTAATGCCTTTCAGAACAATCGACAATAGGTGATATGCTATCCCTTTGCAAATAAAAGCATTAAAAATATATGACCCCACTTCTTTCAATTGCTGAAAGTAATTGAAATAAAATGCCTTAGATGGCTGATTCTAGGTGGCTGATTCTTTTAGTCCAATTGCTTCTTGGGGTAATGAAAGAGCACTATCCTAGGAGTCAGGGCATTTGGGATCTCTTTTCAAAAATCATGCTTCATTCTTCTCTATGAGCTGTCTTTTCCCCAGACTACACATAACAGTATATCAGTTCCTAAAATTAAATTTCCTATGCCCTTTTTATTTATGGATATCTATGTTCATAAAGGGACATGCTTTCTATGGACTGGTGCTTGAATCAGTGAATGCTTGGAATTTCTGATAAGGATCAGTGTGAATGAGCTAAGGTAAAATTTAGATTTCAGTGGAATTATCCCCCATGTCATGGTACTTTTAGGCCTAGGTGCCTCCCACTTGCCATTTGCATGGTTACTTCAGTTCTTCACTGTCTCTCATGCCACGCCCTTCCTCCTTTGGCACCACCCTCATCTAACTCAAATGCCTGAACTATTAAAAGCATTTTTTATGGACTTCCTTTCTTTCAGTTTTGTTGCCTCATTCCAATCTATCCTTACCTGCAACCAGGTGAATTTTCCTTAAATGTTGCTTAAATATCCATTCAGCTCAAAACCTTTTTTTTTCCCGAATTACCCTGAATAAAATATTTATGCCTCAGTCCTCCCAAACTGACTACTACACAATTCTTTTAACATTTAACCCTCATAAAGTAATATATAAAGAATATTCAATAGATGAATACTATTTATCTTAAAAGATATATCCATTCTTTTTTTTGAGTTGTTGTCTTACTGTGTCGCCCAGGCGGGAGTGAAGTGGCATAATCGTGGCTCACCACAGCCTCAACCGCCTAGGTTCAGGCAATCCTTTTCTCTCAGCCTCCAAAGTAGCTGGGACTATAGGCACACGCCACCACATCCTGCGAGTTTTTGTTTCTTTGTTTTTTGTAGAGATGAGGTTTCACTATATTGCTTAAGATGCTGCTAAAATTTATATGTCAAGCTATTGTCAGGCAGATAATTTTTGGATGTCTGTTTATGAATTTTGGGTTTTCCTAGCATTGAATCTCTCAAATCAATGGAGAGGCACTGCTGTTGTCCTGTCTTTAGTTGCCAGAACTGAAGTTTTGGTGGTCACTAAATGATTTCTCTGCCAGGCTGTGCATCCAGGATGCCTTCAGTGGAATCCTGTTTCCTACTGCTTTGATTCTAACCCCTTCTTCATTACTTTTTGCCACTCCGTGATTTGTCTCAACTCCATTTCCCATTACTTGAGCCACAGAGGGGTCCTGACTGCCTCAAGTGTCATGATTCTCATTCTAATTCTGTGTTTGCTATCTAAATTCTGCCTATAATGTAAAGCCCATCTCACAAACCACTACTGTTCTGATTATTCTTGGTCTCCTCGTTCTCTATTCTGTAAAACTCAAATTTTTTTTTTTACCACTGTATTTTGCACTTAATCATGATCCATGTAACGTGTTTGGTTGTTTTCTCCCCCAATCATATTATATATTCTGAGGTACTTACTGTGTATTTGAGGTATAAGAAAATATATAGTACCCCACACCACACTTCACTTCTGACTTCGGATGTGTAGGAGTTTTTCTTCACACATCAAGCAATTCTTCAACAGACACCAGCTGGGTAGTTCTTTAATTCAGTTCTACCTGGAAATAGTGTCAGATCCCACACACAGACTGAAGGTTTAGTACCACAAGACTGCCTCCTACTTAAGATGCCAATTGCAAGCCAGAGGCTGTGAACTGTACCTATGACTGACTGGCTATAAATTGGAGGTCCTACAATCTCCTCTTTGAGTTCCACTTAATTTGCTATAATGGGTCATAGAATTCAGGGAAACACTTTACTTACATTTACCCATTTATTATAAAGAATATTTAAAAAGATGAACAGCCAGATGGAAAAGATGCATAGGGCAAGTTATGGGAGAATGGCCAGAGCTTCATACCATCCTCTGGGAACCTCCATGAGTTCAGCTATCTAGAAGCTCTTCAGACCTTGTCTCTTGGGTTTTCATGGAAGCTTCATTACAGAGTGAGTATTATATCATTGGCCATGGTTGATCTACTCTACCTTCAGCCATTCTCTCCCCCTGGATTTTGGAGGTGAGGCTGAAAGTCTCAACCCTCTAATTATGCCTGGAGCTTTCTAGTGATCCTAAAGCTATCTGGAGACCCCCTCCCCCATCCACCAATCATCTTATTAGCATACAAAAGACAGTGCTATCACTACAGAGATTCCAAGGATGTTAGGAGATGTATTTCAGAAAATAGGAAAAAGACAAAACATGTATTTCACAATATCATTCTGCCCCCCCCCTTTTTAACTGAAAGTGCCTTGCACAGAAGGAAAAAAACGTAATCACACCAAATAGATGTGTGGTTCCTTAATTGCTGAATAAACCTCAAAATAACAGTAACAGACTATGGGGAAGTATTGGGTCACTACCCTAGAGAAGGAAAGTGGAAGGCAGTGATAGATAATCATGTTTCCATGTTAACTTCAATGGGTTATTTGAATCACATCAGCAGTTTTATATTTCATTATGTCAGAACTTTCTTTTCCAGTTGTAACACATGCCAACATATTACTGCTTGCATTTAAAGCCATATTTTGCAACAAAAATGTGGTAATTATCTCATGAAAAATTTCTAGAGTTGTTATTTTTAAAGAATTGTTTATATTATTTCACTCCAGCTTAGAAATTGTATCATGTGAGTGAGTTTTGCAACACTTTACAAAACAGGATAAAGCAATTTGTCACTTTTAAGATGATACAGTGGCTACTAAATTTTCAAATGCTTGTACCAGTCAGACTTCAGAGTAAAAGTTAAAGTAAGTGTGGCAGGGGACAGATTTTTATGTCTATGGTATGAGTTTAACGTTTTGATTTAAACAGATTATTTTCCTATTTATCTGGCAATAGAGATAAATTTCTATTCATTCATTAGTTGCTCCCTTATGAGGAGGATTTATTTTTTATTTTTTATTTTTGAGTTGGAGTCTCACTCTGTCACCCAGACTGGAGTGCAGTGGCCGCTCCCGGCCACTGCAGCCTCGACCTGCTGGGCTCCGGCGATCCTTCCGTCTCAGCCTTCCAAGTAGCCGGAATTACAGGCATGTGCTACCATGCCCGGCTGATTTTTTTTTTTTTTTTAATTTTTATTGTAGAGATGAGGTCTCGCTGCCCAGGCGGGTCTCGAACCCACGGGCTCAGGCAATCCACTCACCTCAGCCTCCCAAAGGCGCGGGATTACAGGCTGAGCCACCGAGCCCGGCTTATGAGGAGGATTTTTAAGGCTGAAGATCAACATAGGAGTCCTGGGTCAATTTGAGCATATTCAGTATGTAGCTGACATTCCGTGGTCAAATGCTGCCACGTGGAATCAAAGAGCCAGACCAAGCCTCCTTTCTTCTTTAATGGCATTTGTGTATGAACATTAGGAGTATTAATTTGTCTTCTGTGATATCAGGAAGGGTGGATGCCTGTCATTAATTAGTCCATGTCACCAGAGAGAATACTACAATAAAAAGGAAATATTTCTCAAGATGGTTGATGAAGTAAGTCTCTAGTGACCAGAATTACTTCACTATGAAATTAATATTATCATAACCACATGGTTATTATATCATCATAACTCATTTTTAACATGTGTCAGGTAATGTAGTAAATGTAGCATGTTTTCTTTTCCAGCAGTAAAAAATGGAAAAAAACTAATTTTATCTATTTTTCTTGAAATTTCTAATAAATTCTATGTATCTAGAAACATCTCAAATTTCAGAAGAATTATATATATAATAAATATTATTTATAAGTAGGTTATGCAATTGAAATAGAATATGCAAGTGTGAGGATTGTGGTGATCAAGTTTCATTTGTAAATGTCTAGATAGTACATGTGCACAGATGTAGTTTAAATGTTATAGTGCTTTATTTTGCCATTCATTATCATACTTTGCTACATAATGGATTATTAATAATCATAGCAAAAGTTGCATACTGCCTACATATGCCAGGCATTATAATAAGTGTTTTATATATGTTACTTTAGCTAATCCATAAGAACCCTGTGAAGTAAGTACTGTTATTATTCCCATTAAGGCATAGACAGACACCAAGAAGCCAGCAAGGTCAGCATTTGAATACCAGCTTCACCTTAGCGCAAATTATTTAACCATTGTGTGTTAGTTTCTATATCTGTAAAATGTCAATACCACTTATTCATAGTATTATTGTGGAAAATAAATGATGGGTCTAGCGTTAAGTATCTGGCACACAGTAGGCACTCAATAAACTTAGTCCACCTTCGTATTTCAATGAACTGACTACTAGAAAGAGATTTAGTTCCTAATTTTACATAATATACTTTTCTACACAATATACTGTGAGATCTTAGAGGGCATAAAGTGTATGAAACATAGTAAGTACTCAATAGACGTTTGTTGGATCAAAAAATGAAAACCTACAGAAATTTCCCTTAGTACTCTAAATATTCCAGTGGTGGAAAATATTGTAAATTGTTGCGCAGGTAATTAAATCATTAGCAATATCTGATGAATTTGTTGGTGATAATTATATCACCTTGAAGAAAAAAATCCTTAAGTGTTTTTTTTTTAAACAAATTTTCTACCAGAAGTGCAGGAGCTACAAATTAGATCCAGCTGACAGGAAATATGTCTCCTGAGTTTGAAGATGATGTTGGCAGTTTCCAGGAGAGTTCGGCAAGATTTTTTTCTTCCTTCCCTCATCTTTATAGATAGAGTGATGACTGTTTTCATGGGCACTTATAACTCATTTTTGCCAACCTTACCACTAATAGTGCATTAAAACATGCAATTCTTAAAGTGGTGTTTTTTATTCATAATATCATATATACTTTTTAATTCTCTTATGAGTGGTGAGAAATTATAAAAAATTATGTTTTATTATAATTTAAAAATAATGAGTTCATGCCTTATTACCTAATAAAGTGCTATGTCCTCATTGTTTCAACTAATAAAAAGCAAGCTGTTATTGATAGTGGTAGTGTCGATTGTTCATGGTGATGGTGGTGGTGATGTTAATAGTGATGATGATAATGATAATGGTAGTAGTGAAATGAGATTGAAAATCTCAAGTAAAAATGGATTACTTCTCCCCATGCCTAAAATTGGACTCTGGACTTCTAAATCCAACTTTAGTATTTTTTTTGTATCAAAAATGGAATTTTAGGTTGTAAATCAAGAGATGTAGATTGAGTTTGTTTGTGGGCAAATGATATCATTTTATTGATGGAGTTGAGCTGTGGCTCTTCAATTTCATATTCTTGCTCCATTAAAACTAGTTTATTAAAATGAGGATTTTTTTTCAAAGAATTAAAAAAATTAACAACCGATTATAACAATTGGCAGTTATAGTGAAGTCTGTTAAATCCTTATTTAACCTGATTAAATAAAGGCTGACTCATTTTAACCATCTTTATTCAACTGTTATTTGGTGACAATCCAATTCTTGTTCTTTCTGAGTATCTTATCAGCAAGAATATTCTTTCCAGGATACTGGTACATTTCTCACCCTCTGTGGGATGATGTCATCCCATCTGCATATTGCACACAGACTTATTTCATGACCTGGAGTAGCACCTTATATACAGGCTTAATTTGTTCAATGACCTTTTAACTCTCTACATCCTGGTTTTGGGTAACTGACATTTATTTTCACTTTGATATCTGAACTATACAGAGCCTAGCAGTGGGATTCTTGCTGGGAAAGATGTCAGGCCAATTCTGGCAAACACCATTGGAAGGCACCAAGTTTGGACAAAAAATCTGAGAGCTGCCTGAATCTTTTCAGCAGTCCCATGTTGATATGAGTAAGACATGAGAAGCATTTCACTTTAGGAAGGTGGAACTGAATTAATATGGATTTCAATAAACTCCAGAGAGAAAGAACTGTTCATTCCTCCCCTCATTCTCTGAAGATGATCTGCAAGACCCCTACATCATGTGTAGAGTTTCAGCATTTCAGAATTGATGAACTCCAGATGGAATTACGATTTGAATTTACTGGCCATGGTCAGTCTGCCATTGACCTCACGCATTTCTCTAGTCCTGTGTTCATCAAGAAGAATCCATGGAGTAATGAGGCTATCAACCAAGTCAACAGGCTAGAAAATCCCTTTAAACGTTAACTTCAAAGACTTGATTATAATTTGAAAATCACAATGTAGACAGGAAAAAAAGGTGGTGGGGGGGTGGGGAACAATTGTAAGCTGCTAGCAATTAGGCACTAATTAGGTTTCTTCAGTTGTGTAACTGCTGCAGTCCAACAGGACAATTTATGTCTCTTTCAAATATATAGAGATTCCTCAGGCTAATTTTTCTTAGTGAAACTAAGCCACATTTTGCTGGCTAATTTATAGTAAAGATGTGTCGTGAATGTATCCAGCTCAAACAGACTAACTGAACTTTTCAATTTCATTTACAGGAAAAACTGAATTAAATGGAAAGCAGACAGCATGTCTGTTTGGTTCATCAGTGTATCCCTACAAGTTAGCACAGTTCTTGGCACATTATCATTGTGCAAAAAAATAGACGTTATTGAATGAATTTATTTCCGTTAATACTCATTGGACTCTGTCTCAAACACACTTTGGAAATGAATTTAATATCATTTATCTTATTGAGTGGGATACATTTTGCATTAAAATAATTTAATATTTCCTTGATGGTACCATCTTTGAAGATTAGTTATTATTGTGTAGTAATACAGAGGTAAAACATATAATTGATTAGACCAAATATTCAACATCCCTGAATTATCTCAGATAATTGTTTTGTTTATGATGATAAATTTCCAATTTAATGCTTTATTTTCAAAGAATTTTTCCTGCCATAGACGTGGAATGCAAGAGAAGGTTTGAATAACTGATATTTTTTGCTAAGTTGAGGTCCTGTGAATCCATGGGCGTAAGTCAGATGGCCAGTTTAGCAGGATCTTGAGAGGGACTGTCAGTGTTACAATTCAGAGCCAAGTTACAGTTTAGAAATGGTCTGCATTCCATCAAAAGTTTTAAGTGTCTTTTATATACAAGCTTCTGCATGATATGTAAGGACTGTTAAATGCTATAGAATATGTTGGAATATGGAATAATATAACAACATAGTTTCCTACCTCAATACAGTTATGATCTAATAAGTAAAAAGAGAGAGAGCAGTTCAAACAAAACAGACAGCATAGTCAGGACAAGTGTGACTCCAAAACTGCATTCACTGTCCAGAAAGAGCCAAAAGCTGTATCTAGAGACTTTTCCTGGAAACAGGTTCATATGGAAGTTCCAGATTAGCAGACAGAAACTGCAAGTCAGTTGGAGGAAGCAAAGTAGAAAGGGGTCTCATGTGAAGACACAGAAATGTGACATTAGGATCAAATTTATTCAACTTTCAAAGAGAATTTATTTCCCTTGTTTTCATTACCATTGGTTTCTTTCCTGCTATGTACTTGGTGGAGGTTCCCCATAGAGGAAGGCGATAAAGTTGTGGTGGTGAGAAGCATACAAATCTGCTAACAGAGGAAGCTTCTAACATCAAGAGAAATTGGCATTTCTCTACATATGTTTCTCTTTATTTGCAGAACCACCCAAAGTCACTGTGATGCCCAAGAATCAGTCTTTCATAGGAGGGTCTGAGGTCTCCATCATGTGTTCTGCAACAGGTTATCCCAAACCAAAGATCACCTGGACCTTTAATGATATGTTTATTGTGGGTTCACACAGGTACTGGGTTTGTATCATTTTCATTGTTCTTACTGAGTGAGAAAAATTGATGAACTTTCTGGACCAAACTAATCTGATAAAATCTCTAAGATTAAGGGAGGTTTGACCAAAATCCACAGCTTTACATTTTCTTTTTAAAAAATAATTAGGAATTTTTATTTTTATTTTTATATGTATATAATTTTGAGTAGGAGTCTTACTCTGTTGCCCAGACTGGAGTGCAGTGGCATGCTCATGGCCACGGCAGCTTCGATCCTTCCTCCTCAGCCTTCTAAGCAGATGGAATCACAGCCATGCACCACCACTTCCAGCTAATTTTTTGATTTATTGTGGAGACGAGGTCTCACCATGTTGCCCAGGCTGGTCTCAAACCCGTGGGCTCAGGCAACACTTTCACTTCAGCCTCCCAAAGTGCTGGGATTACAGGCGTGAGCCACTATGCCTGGCTAGCTTTAGATTTTCTAAACAGGCTAGGAATGTCAAAAAATAATATAAATGATAAATGTATAGAATTTGAGGTTATTAAGTCTTGAACTCAATAGCTGGGACCAAATACTTTCCAACACTTTAAGTTGTAAACATAACACCCTAGCACTTGGTTTAACTTGAGTAATTGAAATGGGTACAATAAACTTTTTGTGGGGTAAAATAAAATACAGTTTTAACAAATCTACTAAGGACATTGTCCTAGATTTAACAGAAGAGAGAGGCCAAGTACAGACCAGTAGCTCTAATTGAAGTGTGTGTGGACAGTCTTTGTAACTACTTCCACATTTGCCTTACTACACTGAGAGGTGTTTTATTCTGCTGGATGCTTTTAAAAGACATTGAATCCTCTCATGCTCAGAGAGTGTAATAAACATGTGGAACATAAACAAGAGTTTCCAGCCATTAGACTTCCATTACTCTGGGTTTGGCATGAAGAGGAGGTTTTAGGTGTGATCCAGCAGGCTGAGCCAGATGCTATTCCTAGACTCATCCCTGATTCACTGTGTGACATGAAGTATTGCATCTCTCAGGTTTTCATTTTGAAGAACCTTTTTGTATAGCAATTCACCACATGGAGTAAGATTGCTGAATGCAAATTCCAGTTCTTTCATTGGGAGAGTTCTGTAACCTCTTTGCTCATCTGTAAAATAGAGATGCTAACAGTTATCTAACTCATTGGTTTGTTAAGAAGGTTAAACATTTTGATGTAAGGTACTTAAAGCAGTTCCTGGTGTATAGCCAGTTCTGGACAAATGGTATCTATTATTATTATTATTATTAGTCTGCTTGTAAGATGATGATGTCAATCGTTTCTGCAACCAGCACGAAAAATATAACTCTAAAATATTATAAAATATTTTAAAGGAAGACTGTATAGTATTTGATACTATTCTTATGGTATTTTGAATTATATTTTCTTTTTGTTTTTTACTCATAGGTATAGAATGACCTCAGAAGGTACCTTATTTATCAGAAATGCAGTTCCCAAAGATGCAGGGATCTATGGTTGCCTGGCAAGTAATTCAGCTGGAACAGCTCAACAGACTTCTACTCTCAGATATATTGGCAAGTATAATCAGTTTAAAAGGCAATTAAAATAGGATGAATATCACATTAGGCAATGTTAAAGTACCTTTTTGAAAATCAATATTAGTAATAAGTTATACCTACTAGTATAATTTATTATTGGTTTCACACTTTAAGTCAAGCATTGCAATTAATTTAAAAGTTCAGGGAATGAAAACCTTCATTAGTCAACAGAAATAAGGAAGCATCCGGGTTATGGAAGAGTTTTAGATTGTCCATAGTGTTCTATTCTACATTCATCTGTTCTCTGCAATATTTTACTTTCAAATTAATAAATTTATATCCTTTCTAACATCTCAATTTTCATTTTATGCTTTCTGTGTACATTTAAAATTTATGTAATACTATTTTCACTCTGCATCCTTAATTTTCCCCCCTCCAAACTGAAACATTTATTGAAAGCGTACTTTATTCCAATTGTTTGTAGAATATTTCTATTTAATTTTGTCTTTCTTAGTTAAATAAAAGATAGAGGTATCATATACTCAGATCCAGGTTATAAATTATAAGCAATTAAAGGCCAGCAATCCACCATTCTGCTCATTCTTATTCTACTTCATTCATAGTAAGATAATGAAATTGTCCATAGAGAGGAAGGAATGGAAAAGAGCCATAATAAAGATACAGAATTGTAGTTGGACCATTTAGGCGAGAGAGAGAGAACAAAAGTGTCACACATATTGAACCTGAGAGCCTGAAAAGAAGTGGTCTCAATTATAGAAATGAGGAAGGCACAAGTGAATACTTTTAGGAGGGAAAGTGGGCTCAGATTTGGAGATAATTAAATTGAAAATGTTCACAGAACACTCATCTGTGAAAGAAACAAACAATTGGGAATACAGAACAAGTGGTTAAAACAGAATTCTACATTGTGTTGTGGAAACAGATTGTTGTTCATTCACATAGAAACCAAAATATTCAACATATATATGTAACTTATTAAGCGTTTCTAGGTATGCAGTATATAAAATGCTGTGCTAGAGACTGTGGGGTGTAAATTTTTAAAAATTTAATTTAAAAAATTTTAAAGATGTGGGGTACAATTCAGGGTTAGATATACAAGTGTTCATTATGTATGCACCCTTGTTGATGAGGTGTGCTCCCTCTCCCCCGGCAGATTCTCACTACTGCCAATCCCATCCCCATTATGTCATGTGGTCTTGACCTCTTAAGGGCTTGTATAAGAGGGGTAAATACATAAAGAAATATAACAAGGCAGACAGACAAGTACTTCACTGGGAGGATGGTGGAGAGGAAGGTTAATTCTGACTGGGAAATTAGCAACAGTTTCTCAAAGGAGCAGAATTTGAGCTCAGTCTGGAAGAATGAGTGGGATTTGAAGAGCTGTGGCAAAGGGCATTTTAAGAAGAGGAAATCACTTCAGCAAAGGCAAGAAGATAGAAGAGTAAGGTGTGTTGTGTTTGGGGCTAACAGTGTAGCTCTATGCCTGGTGATAAGTGAGGGAGTTTAATGGAGGGAAAGTTTAAAAGAAAGCTGTGTACCAATTTATGATTTTTGAAAGACAAGCAATAGAATTTTGAAAGCAGTGGGAATCACTGGAGGTTTTCTAGCAGAGGAATGACATGATCTTTGAAAAGTTAACTTAGTTTTATTTAAGGTGACCTCAGTTGATGTTAGGAAGTCCTAAAATGTCTAGTTAAGAGAAATCGTGTTAATGAATGGAGCCATTAGGCAAGAGGGTTAATCAAACGGAGCGAAGGAAAGATATTTAGAGTTGGCAAAACAGGGGAAAGTAGTCAAAACCAGGCAACTCTACTTTTTATAGAGACAAATTTTAGCCTCGGACTGCAAATATCTCTGTGTAGTTAGACATGACTATCCTTAAAATAACCAAGTCATTGTTACTGACAAATTCATCTGTGATTGTATTCACCTTGAGTTTTAGTGTAGCCATCCGTCTAATTATCCCTTTTTTTTTTTGAGTTGGAGTCTCACTGTCACCCAGACTGGAGTGTAGTGGCCGCTCCTGGCCACTGCAGCCTCGACCTGCTGGGCTCCAGCGATCCTTCTGCCTCAGCCTTCCAAGTAGCTGGAACTACAGGTGCATGCTACCATGCCTGGCTAATTTTTGATTTATTGTAGAGATGAGGTCTCGCCAAGTTGCCCAGGCAGGTCTTGAACCTGCGGGCTCAGGCAATCCACTCACCTCAGCCTCCCAAAGCACGGGATTACAGGCTGAGCCACTGAGCCCGGCTAATTATCCCTCTTTTGACCAGATTTTTATTACAATTATTCCTCTGTTCGTAATATTGTTTCTAGAAGATTTATTTTGCTTTCCAAGCTTTGTATTTCCTTACCTACCTCTTTGTTTATAACTGCTTTGCAGTTTTCTAAATTTGTTTGGGTTTTGTTTTGTCATAATTATTTTTGATTTTAGTCATTTTTGTCTAATATCTCCTTTTTTGAACTTAAAAATCTTTTTGTCACACTAATCTATGCAGATGAACATTATATGAGTTTCTTTCTGGTTGTAAACATTGAAATAGACACAAACATAAATTCTGATAGGTTTTTTTTTTGTTGGTTTACTTAGTAAACATAAGCAAGGTCCATGTGGTCTAGTGCTAGATGTGGACCATTTGTGTGTTATTTTCTCTTTTTCAGAAGCCCCAAAGTTGATTGTAGTTCAGAGTGAGCTCTTGGTTGCCCTTGGGGATACAACAATTATGGAATGCAAAACCTCTGGTGTTCCTCCACCTCAAGTTAAATGGTTCAAAGGTACATTAATAAGTATATTTGTGTCTGGTTCACTTCGTTTGGTTTTCTTTTTTTAAAGATGATTTGTTAAAAATTTGTTTTGATGTGTGACTTAGCAGCCCCATAAAATGTGTTTATGATCTCACTGGAGATGATAATTCAAAATTCTGAACTCCGAATTTCAGGATTTGACATCTGGTATGGATTAAAGGACTGTGAAAATCAAAGCAGGAAAAGTTCGCCTTTGCTAATCCAGCTGAACATTCTCTTTGTTAGTTTAGGATCGTTTCCTATAGAAAATTGTCCAAGAATACTCGGCTAATGTTTAAAATAGCTGCACTGGTTTTGGTTCACTTTTCTTAGAGATGATGGCTTTCACTATAGAAAAGTTTTCTAGCTTCTCAAGGATGCTTCCTTTAAAGTGCTCAAATAAATACACACATTGAAGTTTACAGGTAATTGAAAGACAAATGTATATATTGGATAGCTTCATCATGCATGGTGGATGCTCATATCAAGTATAAAAGTTAAATTTTTATGTTTGCAGCATAAAGATTACACCTCTGTGTAATCTTTAATAAAATTGTGATTCTATAATAAAACAACAGTCATGTGCCACTTGGCCTTAGTGAGAATATACTTGGCTCTTGATCCAGGCTTAGATGCTGACAGTAGATATCTGTGGAAAAAGCTCTGCTTCTGCTTCTGTTTCAGTTGTTCCAATTTATGAGAAAAAGAAAAAAAGTCCTGCAAACATTCTGTCAGGGAGGTTGCTAGGATTATTGAGATGCTGTTTGCAAAATACTTTTTAATCTTCAGATGAAAAATGCTAAATAGGACAAAGGACTATTGTTATGATTCTGTTTGTTAAATCACAGACATTTCCATAGCAACAGGTTGATCTCATAATCATAAAATTATGAATTCACCTCAGGTTCAAACTCTTGGGGAACATGAGGTGAAAAAGAGCCTTTATGCAGAAAACAAATACTTTTAAATAATATAAATCAAAAACAAGGAGGGGAACAGGAAATAGTACCATTTTCATGGTTTTCCGTGTTAAAAGGTTTTTAGTCTATATGTTTTCTCTGATAAGAAAGCATTTCTGGATTTGTCTCTTAACCAGGTTTATTTCAGTTATCATGAGCTAATTCCACTTATTTAAAATACTTAAATCTTTGAATTCCCAATGAAAGAGATATCAATTTTAAATTCACATTATAATTAAGTACATTCAGAAGATGTATTATAGAGACAGTATTTCTTTACTTTAGATGTTATTCAGTAGTTTATGACAAAAATAAGAATAAAAAAGTACTGGAACATACTGCTTTTTCTACCTGTATCTAACAGAGTTACATAGAGTCCTTTATTGTTGAAAATTGGGACTATACTTCTGAATAATAAATTAGTTCTCATCCCATTCTTGACCCCACAAATAGCTTGGAAACCAAAGGAGTAGATAGAGAGCCATCCAGCTGCCACATAGAAGATTCTAGAATCCACTATCAGTTTCTTTTCTCAATTATAGATATTACAGTCCAGTGGGTACAGTAAAGAGCATACTGTTTTCCTATTCAAGTTATGAACCAATGGACATAGAATATAGGCATTAGGTATTGATAAACCATATTGTAAGATATGTTACCAATGTCCATCAATAGCACACAGAGCTACCATGAACCCAGATCCAGGACAGCTTACATATCCTCCCAGTCACAGGCAGACAATTGACTACATAAATAGAGTCAGGACCACCAAGAGTAAAACTGGGGTACAAACTCCTCTGCATGCTGACTGGATTCAAAATGAAGGGGGCTGGGGACAGGTATTCCATCCTGTCCCATCTCTGCTGAGGACAAAACACCAGGGAGGTTAGGAAAATTCTACCTTATCAAAACCATAGGGGTGAAGGGGAAGAGTTCCCACTTCCATCATTAAAATATCTTTTTCTTTGTGCCTTTAAATCTTTCCTTTTTAGAAATGAGAAACATAAAGTAGATTCTAAGGCGTATAAGAGACATTGTTAAAATCTTATGAAAAGAACATTTGTGGTAAAATATTCAAGAAATTGAGTTTGTTTGTTTAGATCAATTGTTCTTAAAATGTGGTTTGGAGACTCTAGGGGGTTCTTGCAATCCTTTCAGGGAATCCATGAGATTACAACTATTTTTGTAATAATGCTAGGATGTTGTCTTTTTCACTCTCATTGTCCACAAGTGAATAATGGAGTTTCTGGGGGCTTTTTGATGTGTGATATCCAGTAGAGTAAAAGCAGAAGCTAAGATGAGCACTCAGCTGTCTTCCATTATACTAGATCTTAGGCTTTATAGAGATTTGTAAACATGTGAAACAGTGCCACTCTTCTCACTAAATTTGTCTTGGTTTGAAAATATAACTTTTTAATAAACTATGTTCATTTTGTTAAAATGTCATTAGTTTATTATAAAATAAGTGAATGCACGTGTCTTTAAATTACTCAGTTTGATTTTTAAAATGCTAAATACAGTACAAATAAATATAATCCACAAAAATGCAAATTCACTGGGGTCTCCAATAATTTTTAAGAGTAGGACTCTTACTCTGTCGCCCAGACTGGAGTGCAGTGGCATGGTCATGGCCGCCGCAGTCTCGACCTGCTGGGCTCAGGAGATTCTTATGCCTCAGCCTTCCAGGTAGCTGGAACTACAGGCATGCACCACCACGCCTGGCTAATTTTTTGATTTATTGTAGAGATGAGGTCTTACCAAGTTGTCCAGGCTGGTTTCAAACCAGTGGACTGGGACAATCCTCTCACCTCGGCCTCCCAAAGTACTGAGATTATAGGCGTGAGCCACCACGCCTGGCTCTTTATGTCCATATGTCTTTATGTCCATGGAGGCCAGGACTGAATTTAAACTGCAGCAGAAAGGGACTCCTCGGGGACCTCTCGGCCGAGCCCCGAGGCAGCCCGTTCCTCTCTCGCCGTGACGGGCAGCCGCCACCGCTCTCCGGCCGATGCGCCACAGCCTCCAGCCTGTGCCGGCAGGGCGCCTGCAGACCCGCGCCGCGCGCGCTCCTTCCCAGCCCGGAGCCCTCTCCTCGCGCGGGCCCCGCTGGGCCATCCCGTCGCGCCCACCACCCTTGAACTCAAGCCACCATGGAGCTCCGCCGCCCAGAAACATTCACCGCAAGCGGCACAATGAGAGCTCTGTTGATTAGATCCATGGGCAGAAATACAGCCATGAGATGTGGTGCAGAAAGTTTCTTCAAATTGCTGATAGATACAGTTTGTCCAGGCTGTGTAGTTGTAGTGTGATAGACAAGATTAAAAGTACACCATAGGAGACGGGGCAAGATGGCGACGGCATAGGTGAACTGGTGAGATTCTCTGAACGGACCAAGACTGCATACTGCTGAATAGACAAACTGTAAAAAGGAGGGAAAACTGAACAAAGTCAGAAGACCCTCATAAGGAAGAACAGGTCATTGCAGAAGAGAAATAAAAGCAACCCCACCTTCCCTCAAAAACAGAATTGAAGAGGGGGAGGGAAAGGGGGAGAGGGAGAAAAATCTACAGAAATGAAGAAAAATCAAAAGAAGAGTATGGGTCTCTCCCAGACGCCTGGGAGAGCAGACACTGAGAAAACTGACTTTGGAATGCAAACAATGAAAAGTCCCCAGAATGAAGGGTCTCAAACTGCAAATGTAGATATCAAAACAATAATGGAGAGATTAAAAAGAATTGAGGAGACACAAGAAGAAACTAGGAAGGAGCTGATATCTGAGATAACAGTAATAAAGAATACTGTGAATGAAATAACAAATTGGTAAGCATGGAAAGCAGAATTACCCAAGCAGAAGAAAGAATCTCAGAGCTTGAGGACCAAAATATAGAAATAACCCTAACTCTTAAAAACATAGAAAATAAGCTCAAAAAGACAGAACAAAACCTTCAAGAGATGAGTGACTACCTCAAGAGGCCTAACCTAAGAGTAATTGGACTCCCTGAGGCAGAAAGAGAAACAGAGACCACATTGGAACAAACTTTCCATGAGATCATTCAAGAAAACTTCCCTTATCTAATCAGTGATACAAAAATTCAAACACAAGAGATTCAGAGAACCTCCACAAACAACAAATGAGAAGACCAACTCCTAGACACATAATAATTCGCCTAAATAAAGTAGGCACAAAAGAAAAAATCCTAAAGGCAGCAAGAGAAAAAGGCCAGATCACCTACCATGGAAGACCAATCAGAATAGCAGCAGATTTATCTGCAGAAACCCTGCAGGCTAGGAGAGCTTGGAGCCCTATCTTCTAAGTCCTAAAAGATAAACAATTTCAACCAGAATAACCTACCCGGCCAAGCTAAGCTTCATCAGTGAGGGAGAATTAAAATCTTTCCCAGATATCCAATCCCTAAGAACTTACGCAGCCACAAAACCATCTCTACATGAAACACTTAAGAAAGTACTAAACACAGAAGAAAAGGAAAAAAGAACAACATTCTTCACAAGAGTACAGGGAAAAGAATAAAATATACATGAACCAACCCCAAAACCAAAAGAAAGACAAAAAAAAGAAAAAACCAAGTGGAAGAACAACAACTCAACAAGAACTCCATGATAGGGACGAACTCTCACATTTCAATAATTAGTCTGAATGTGAATGGACTAAACGCACTACTGAAAAGACATAGAATGACAAAATGGATAAAATATCACCAGGCAACAATATACTGCCTTCAAGAGACCCATCTCACCAGAAAGGACATACACAGACTCAAAGTAAGAGGATGGGAAACAAATTTTCAGGTGAATGGAACACAAAAGAAAGGAGGAGTCGCAATCCTAATTTCAGACAAAATACCATTTAAGCTATCAAAAATTTAAAAAGATACAGAGGGCCACTACATAATGATAAAAGGTTCACTCCATCAACAAGAAATATCTATCCTAAACATATATGCATCCAACATAGGTGCACCAACATTCATAAAGCAACTTCTAGGAAAACTAAAGAAAGACATTGACTCTAACACCATAATAACTGGGGACTTTAATACACCACTCACAACCTTAGACAGATCATCAGGACAAAAAATCAGCAAGGAGATCCGGAACCTCAATGAGACTCTGGACCAAATGAACTTAATTGATACCTATAGAACACTCCATCCAAAGACCACAGAATATACATTCTACTCATCACCACATGGAACATATTCTAAGATCGACTACATCATTGGACACAAATCAAGTATAAGCAAATTTAAAAGGACTGAAATTCTACCATGCACCTTCTAGGACCACAGTGGAATAAAAATAAACATTGACACCAACAAAGTCCCCCCCAAACACACAAAGACATGAACACTAAACAGCATGTTGCTAAATAACTCCTGGGTCAATGATGACATCAAAACAGAGATCAAAAGATACCTGGAAACAAATGAAAATGAAGAAACATCTTACCAAAATCTCTGGGATGCCTTAAAAGCTGTAATAAGAGGGGAATTTATATCCCTACAAACACACATGAGGAAAATGGAAGGAACAGAAATTGACAACCTAACAAGCCACCTAAAGAAGCTGGAAAAGCAAGACCACAAAAACCCTAATTTCAGCAGAAGAATCCAGATCACCAAAATAAAAGCCCAAATCCAGGACATAGAAGACAAAAAGATAATAGAAAAAATCAATGAAACAAAAAGCTGGTTCTTCAAAAGAATAAACAAGATCGATGGTCCCCTAGCTAGACTGACCAAGAAAAAACGAGAAAAAAACCAAATAAGCACAATCAGAAACACAAAAGATGAAGTCACATCTGACCCTGAAGAAATACAAAAGATCATTAGAGACTACTACATACACTTGTATGGAAACAAACTTGAAAACCTTAAGGAAATGGAGGACTTTCTGACATCACACAACCTACCTAAGTTGGAACAAGAAGAAATTGAGACCCTAAATAAACCAATAACTATCAAGGAAATTGACTACGTAATAAGAAAAAGCCCTGGACCAGATGGCTTTCCAGCAGAATTCTACAAGACATTTAAGGAGGAGCTGATACCAATCCTACTGAAGGTATTTCAGGTGATTGAAAATGATGGAACACTCCCCAAATCATTTTACGAAGCCAACATCACATTGGTACCCAAGCCAGGTAAAGATCCAGCAAAGAAAGAGAACTACAGGCCAATATCTTTGATGAACATAGATGCTAAAATTCTCAACAAGATCCTAGCAAACCAGATTCAGCAATACATCTCAAAAATCATCCATCATGACCAAGTAGGCTTCATTCCTGGGATGCAGGGCTGGTTCAACATTCATAAAACCATAAATGTTATTAAATACATCAACAGATGTCAAACAAAAACCACATGATTATATCATTAGATTCAGAAAAAGCTTTTGATAAAATCCAGCACCCCTTCTTGATAAAAACCCTTGAGCATCTAGGCATACGGGGAACATACCTCAAAATAGTAAAAGCCATCTACGAGAAACCCACAGCAAGCATACTACTAAATGGACAAAAATTAGAACCATTTCCCCTGAAAACTGGAACAAGACAAGGATGCCTACTCTCACCCCTCCTGTTCAACATAGTTTTGGAAGCCCTGGCTCGAGCAATCAGAGAAGAGAAGGCAATCAGGGGTATCCAAATAGGAAAAGAGGAAGTCAAGTTATCTCTCTTTGCAGACGACATGATTGTATACCTTGAAAACCCGAGAGAATCTGTTAAAAACCTCCTTACACTGATAAAGACCTTTGGCAAAGTCTCAGGATACAAAATAAATGTACAAAAGACAATCGCATTTCTCTACACCAATAATAAACAAACAGAAACCCAAATAAAAACACAATTCCATTCACAATAGCCACAAAAAGATTGAAATACCTTGGCATCTTCCTAACCAGAGACGTGAAAGACCTTTACAAGAAAAACTACAAAACACTGCTCAAGGAAATCAAAGTTGACACAAACAAATGGAAAAATATTCCTTGCTCACGGATCGGAAGAATCAACATTGTGAAGATGTTCATCTTACCTAAGGCAATCAACAAATTCAATGTAATACCCATCAAATTTCCAGCAACATTCTTCTCAGAACTAGAAAAAACAATCCAGGAATTCATATGGAAACACAAATGTCCAAGAATAGCCAGAACAATACTCAGAAAAAAAAAACAAAGCAGGTGGTATCACACTACCAGACTTCAAACTTTACTATAAGGCTACAATCATCAAAACAGCTTGGTATTGGTATAGGAACAGGCATATAGATCAATGGAATAGAATTGAGATCCCAGAAGCAAAATCTCAATTTCTCAACCAACTCATCTTTGACAAAGCCTCCACCACCTACCACTGGGGAGAGGAGAACCTATTCAGTAAATGGTGCTGGGAAAATTGGCTGACCACATGCAGAAGATTGAAACAGGACCCCTATCTATCCCCATGCACAAAGGTTAATTCCAAATGGATCAGAGACCTAAATGTAAAACCTCAAACCATAAGAACCTTAGAAAATGAAGGAAAAACCCTCATGGAAATCGGAACTGGCATCCAATTCCTGAACAAAACCCCAAACCCACAGCTCATAAGAGAGAAAATAGATAAGTGGGACCTTATTAAACTGACAAGCTTCTGCAAAGCCAAAGAAACCATCAAGAGAGCAGGGAGACAGCCTACAGACTGGGAAAAAGTATTTGCCAACTCCAGGTCCGACAAAGGCTTAACATCCTGGATCTACAAGGAACTCAAACGTGCTGAAAAGAAAAAAACAAACAACCCCATTATCAAATGGGCAAAAGATATGAACAGACACTTCACAAAGGAAGACATCTGAGCAACCAACAAACACATGAAGAAATGCTCAAGCTCACTAATCATCAGGGAGATGCAAATCAAAACCACACTGAGATACCACCTAACCCCAGTCAGAATGGCAATCATCAACAACTCAAAAAATAACAGCTGCTGGAGAGGGTGTAGTGAAAAGGGAACACTTCTACACTGTTGGTGGGAGTGTAAACTAGTGCAACCTCTGTGGAAAGCAGTGTGGCGATTCTTAAAAGCTCTAAATACCAACCTCCCATATAACCCCGCAATCCCCCTACTGGGAATATATCCTGAAGAACACAAATCACTCTATAAAAAAGATACCTGCACACACATATTTATCGCAGCATTGTTCACAATAGCAAGAACCTGGAAACAGCCATGCTGCCCGTCAAAAGAGAACTGGATTAAAAAAATGTGGTACATATACATGATGGAATACTACGCAGCCATAAAAAAATAACAAAATCATGAATTTCGCAGCAACCTGGATGGAACTAGAGTCTATAATACTGAGTGACCTCTCACAGAAACAAATATCCGAGTATCACATGTTCTCACTTATATGATGGACCTTAAACATCCAATGCAATACTATACGAAAATGACTGACCGTACTGGGAAACTATGGTGGGGGGAGGGAGATGGGATTAACAGTAGGAAATATCTGTCTGGGAATGGGGAAACACCCCATATCAACAGGGTGCCTGAATGAAACGCAATTGTATACCTAACCCTTAACTGTACCCCACAACTTCACAATAAAAAAAAAAAAAGAAAAAAAAGAAAGGGACTCCTCCTCAGTGATAATGGTTGAAATAATAAATGAATAAATTCTAGAATAGATGTCAGGAGTATGTATGTATTTCACCATACATAACATTCTTTTAATCTTATCTAATATTGAAAGTAAAAAAATCCCAATTTCATTTCTATCTGAAAGGTTATGTATTTGTCTATGGTTTCTGATTTTAATTTTTCAGTGGAAATCAAAAAAGGAGAGGGTATAAAAATGTGATCACAATGTAAGCTTGATTGAACTCCTATTTTCCAATTTATATTTTGTTTCATGTCTGCTGTTGTTTAAGCATTTTTTATTTTGAAAAAAAAATCTAGCTAAAAGGTCTTTATTTCAGCCTGTATGTCCTCTGATCTAAATGCATTTTAGTCCAAACATATACACATTTTTGAGTACCCAGGTTGGAGTGCAGTGGCATGGCTCATCCTAGCTTGGACCTTCTGGGCTCAGACAGTCCTTCTATCTCAGCCTCCTGACTAGCTTGGACTACAGACACATCACCACACTCGGCTATTTTTAAAATTTTTTTGTAGAGACAAAGTCTCACAGCATTGCCTGGCCTGATCTCAAACTCCTGGGCTTAAGCAATCCTCCTGCCTTGGCCTCCCAAAGTGCAGGAATTATGGGCCTGAGCCACTGTACCCTGCCTAATCCAAATATTTTAGTACTTGATGAACAACAAGGTCACATTGCATTCTCCCTTGGTGGGAGGAAAGTTTATGTCAACATCATCTGCTTTTATTTATAAAGATTTCTCAGAGGCACATGGACACAGTTTTGGTTGCTGTTCTCATTCTCATGTGGTATGTAGTAGCAAGCTTAAAAGGATGATTGGGGTTTTAAATGTTGAAATGCTGAAAATACTTTGTTTTTTGGAACTGAAAATTGGTTGCATATATATATATATATATATATATATATATTTTTTTTTTTTTTTTTAATTAGAGTTCCTTTTCCCTTTTCTCCTTTGGAAATTATATAAACAGAAAAAGAATTGCCCTGGGTCTGTTGGTTGGTATTATTTGCAGTATGTCCTAGAGAATTAAACACTAGCTCCTAGATATATTTGATACCAGCCTTTCAAAAACAAGCAAGCAAGATGTGGACATTGAACTGTCATTAAACATTCAATGTTATTATGTACTTTTTAAATTATACTGGTCATCCTGGTTAATTTCATTCTTTGGAGTGAAGACACCCTGGAGAAGGGGAGAGAATAAGGAAAAGCCAATCTAAGTTACAGCTCTGTTGAGGCACTCTCTGCCTTCATATAAAAGGTTCTTCGGGGATTTGAAGTGCTGGTCACTAGCTAAACAAAGAATACCTCTAGTCTCTCAAGCATTTCTGAGTAACTGAAATGAAGCCTGCCATAAAGATGGTAGAAACCTCCTTTCAGCCCTCATCTTCCTATTCCCTTTGTACCTAATAAAGCCATGGTAACCTTTCTCAGTTTCCCAGCCTAGCTTCAAAGAGTTTATTCTTATTTATTTAGGCACATACACAAATATAAATAGGAAGTATTTGTACAGAACTCATTACAGGTTAAGATTTTAGGGTATAGAAAGTGTCTGTTGTGCCAGACATCTAAACATCTAAAAACTTTGCCATCAATTTTATTTAGAAATTTTGAAATCAAACCAATAGCTGGGTAAACAATGTAAGCCTTTCATGTTTAATGTTCTCCCCTTTGTTTTGAATTAGGAGATCTTGAGTTGAGGCCCTCAACATTCTTCATTATTGATCCTCTGTTGGGGCTTTTGAAGATTCAAGAAACACAAGATCTGGATGCTGGTGATTATACCTGTGTAGCCATCAATGATGCTGGCAGAGCAACTGGCAAGATAACGCTGGATGTTGGCTGTAAGCATCCAGATCTGATAGACCAACTTGTCTTGAAATTGATCTGCTACTTTTTCATGTTCAATAACTTGGAAACAGTTTGGTAGAAATATTTGTCAGAATGGCAAAAATAGAATGAGCATTTTGGATTATTAATATAGTAATGGTAGTTACTATTGACTAGGTGCTTTCCATATACCATTTACGATGTCAAGAACTTTTATATGTATTATCTCATTAAACCTTCATAACAACCCTAAGAGGAATAGCCTGTCATTATCTCTTTCATATAGATAAGAAAACTAGGCTTATGAAGGCTAAGCAAGGTCACAGATCTGGGGAAGTACCAAGCCTGGATATTGGAACTCAAATTGTCAGAGGATATAATATTCACCTGTATGTCATATATTGTCTTTTACCTATCAGGAGTCATCCTTTCTGCTATCAGATTTCTAAGTATTAGCATCTGGAGGCCAGAAATTAGACTTTGGCATTAGTCCACAATTTGGAGATGTTCATGACAGCAAAGGTAGCAGATTATGCTTTTACTTAAAAAACAAAACAAAACAAAAAACCCCACTAGCAATTACTTCCCAGTGTATAAAACAAAGTACTAACTACAAATAAATGTCAATCACGATGTGAAGGATGCAGTGTGTGCATGGCAATTCTATTTGGGTTACTCAAGAAGGTTGGTCCTCTCTCCTTTGTCTATTTTGCATCTCTGAAAAAATAAATCTCTACACAATGTGGTAACATACAAAATGAAACAGAGCTCACTTTGTATGAAAAAGAACCTGGCAACTTAATTTTAACAGTTAATTAAACATTTGTACCACTTAAAACTTATAAAATATGACATTTCATTAAATTGTACTGTATTTTTATTTATGTATGACAGTTTTTATGCCAAAACTGTTTTTTTTTTAACAAAAGTTGGGAGCTGTAAAGAAAATGCATTGTTTTAAAAGAATATAGTAACACAAAACATTTTAGTTCTGTCTTAAACCTTTAAATGAAAATTATGGCCCTCTAAGCTTGATATTTTGTTTATGTAAACTAAATTTTTTCTTCCTGGGATTTTTTTTTTTTTTGTAATCACATTGATTTGTCTGGTGAACACTCTGCATTCTTGGTGATTATGCCCTTGGGTAGAATTAACAAAGCTGGAAATGACCACAAAGTCCACCATAGAATCTGTCTAGGGTGCTGCAAAATGTGTTTGAACCATGACTAAACTTTGTGGTTATTAAGAGAAATGCCTTAAAAATAAGATTGGAATCTCTGGGTGGAGGGTATCTCTGAATCTACCCGTAGAGTTTTAAGCACAGTAGTGCTTTTATAAATGTGATGCCTAAATGAAGAGGGTCACTAGGAACATAATTCTTTTTTTCAAGAAATATACTGAGTATGACATTTAAATTCTCAAATTTTCTAGTTCTACTTCTCCCTCCTTCCTGTATAGATATTTCATATTTACCCAACCTTCTTTTAAAGTTGTCTAGCTCTAGAGGAAGAGACAACCTCAGTAATTGTTCTCAGTGCAAATATAGTGACATCCTTAGCCCTCTCAAAGTTTGTAGGAAATCTAAGAATCTTACACATGCTTATTCACTTACTGCCTTCTTGATAATCTTTTTTTTAGCTTCTGGAATTTCCAGGTTCTTTCTTCTGTTTAGTGATACCCCATATAAGGGTTAGGCTCTCTGTACTGGGGTGATTAGCATTGGATCAGGAAACCTCCCAACAAATGTTTCATATTTACTCTTCATTCCTTGAACTGAACTGAGCTTTGTTTTATCTTCACTCATATTCAAGATCTTCACTGTCCATGACCCTTTCTAAAACATGGTTTTCTCAACTTTTATTCCAGTAATTGTCCTGATAGAACCATTAACAAAAATGGAATTATTTGTTTACTGTAACCTTGACCATTGTTAACAATTGCCAAATAACTTAGTATTAAAGTCAGCACCATTCTTGTTTCTGTTATGCCTTAATTATTTCCTTATTCACCATTTACCTTCTCATTGTAACTCACAATGGTTGGTTAGACTTAGTCTGTTCACATAAAGCTATTGTTTTATGTTCAAGCAGATGTAAGATGTAAATGCAAGAACCATACAAATCACAGTTGTAGTGATGATGGTTTATCACTATTAGGTTTTAAGGCAAACACACTACAAATTTTTTTTTCATTACATTTTTTTTTTTAAAGGTGTGGGGTACAATTCAGGGTTAGGTATACAAATGTTCATTATGCAGGTGCCCTTGTTGATGAGGTGTGTCCCTTCCCCAGCAGATTCCCGTTACTGCCAATCCTGACCCCCACCCTGGCAGTTTCCCTCTCCTGCCAATCCTTTTCTTACGGTATTACGATAATAACACACTACAAATTAAAACTTTTCCCAGAATTTATTTAGTTGTTAAGAGAATGATGGACTCTTTAGAGAGAGTGAGTTTTCTGCTTGACTTTTCTCATATATAAAGTTTAAGGATATATATGTTACCTACCTCATCAGTTGGTTGTAAAGATAAAATGAAACATCACCCGTGTACACTCAGCATGTCAGCCATTACTGCTGTTCCCTGAAAGCAGTTCAGTGCAACACATATCAAGTAGATGAATGTTAACTTCACAAGTTAAGTGATCATTCTGACTCTTTGAATATTGAAAAATAATATAGAAATGTCTGTATAATACCAACATAGTATTCAAGATTAAACATTGGGCTTTTAATGTGAAAGTTACACTTTTAATCTGACTTTTTTTAAAAAAGGGTCTTGAGACAAGTTAAGCACTAAGCTTAATAGTGCATAAAATTGTTCATTTGAGCTCCAAAACTATTGGGCATAAATTTAAGTAGTTTATGCCTTAAGAAGAAAAACAAGTTTTTATCCATATCACATAGCTATTTAGACTTTCAGATTGTTTTTGTGGGCATATTACTTCATATCAACAACAATAGATCAAAAAGTAATGAAAAGACTAATTAATATTATTTTTGCATTCTAGCTTTTTATAGTGAGTGTCCTTTTTCCTATTGATTATTGTTATGGCTTTAAACTGTGAACATTTTAGGTCAATGGGGAAACTTAGCAATTCTTTTTACCCTTTGTAAAAAGGGATAGTGAATCATGAAGTCATTTGGAAGAAAAGGAGATTGGCTACATCAAACAAAAAATTGGTTTGGCAGCAATTTTATTTGTAGCATTCCATACCACAGAGTGTTTGTGTCTTAGGCTCTGGTTTCATGCTTTGTGATTTGGTAGAACCAAAACAATGTGTCTAGTTATTTTAGGAAAGAAATTCTCTGACTAAAATAAGGTAAGAGTTGCCATATGGGCATCTATATATTTAATTGTCCTCAAGGGAACTAGAACAATTTTATGGAATAATTTTTTAGACCAAGATGGTCAATCTGTTTGTGCTTTTTATATTTTCAAGATAATGTACACACACAGCCATATCTATATGTAAGTGACAACAAAGCTGTACTATGGCA
The DNA here is from genome assembly GCA_027257055.1 of Cephalopachus bancanus. NCBI lineage: Eukaryota > Metazoa > Chordata > Mammalia > Primates > Tarsiidae > Cephalopachus > Cephalopachus bancanus. The sequence continues at coordinate 9,013,170 of JAPVLO010000057.1, forward strand.
TTAACACTGTGCAGAACGCAATGTACTTACACATAAATACTTAGGTTAATTATTATACTAACAGACTATATGAAAAAGCCAAAATTGAAATTAAACTCCACACCTGAGATTTAATAAATTAACTCTACACTATTTATGCTTAATGATAGTTACTGTTTGGGTGACTACTATATACTAAATGGTTAAGAAAGATTATTTCTTTTAACAACATGAGATAGGAAACGTTATTATCTCTTTCTTGTTTGTGGGGATATTTAAACTGGGGTAGGTACAATTATTTTCCCAAGCTTGCAGACAAAGCAATAGTAGTGCTGCCATTTGAAACCAATTAGTGGGCTCCTCTGTATAAGCACCATACACTATACCACTCTTCTGCTCTTTTTCCCCTAGTCTCATTAATCTGTTTACCATCCACCCAGTGAAATTTACTTGGCATTCATGTTGGCCACACTCAGGAGTAGGAAGTATTTAAAAAGCTTCTTGACTGAGTTAGGAGTTGCTTCATTTTCGAGGTTTGCTTGTCATTGATGCTATCTTGGCTGCCTGTCTAGTGCCTGGTATTCTCATTTGCCTTGTGTTCTGTTAACAATACGTATATTCATTTCTTGACCCAGTGCTTGTCTTTTGTCTGATGTTGTTCCCAAAGCTGCTTCACAACAGATGACTTATTTTGTCTTCGTTGAGTTTTGTTGGTACAACTTGAGATTTACTTATCTTTTTTTTAATATATATACCGGCTTGTTCTTGGTTTTCTTCTGAAAATTAAAATCTATTTTCATTTTCACTCATGGCTGTATCCTAATGTGTCAGTAAACTGGGCTTTCTTCCAAGTACTTGGTTGATCCCAGGCTTCTGCATATTTGGAATTTACTGTCTTTCCATCAGCACATTCACCTGCCTATACTCTCAGTATAACATATCCTGAGACTTTTTTTTTTTTTTTTGAGTTGGAGTCTCACTCTGTCACTAAGACTGGAGTTCAGTGGCCACTCCCAGCCACCACAGCCTCGACCTGCTGGGCTCCAGCGATCCTTCCGCCTCAGCCTTCTGAGTAGCCGGAATTACAGGCGCGCGCTACCACGCCCGGCTTATTTATTTATTTATTTATTGTAGAGATGAAGTCTTGCCTGCCCAGGCGGGTCTCGAACCCGCGGGCTCAGGCGATCCACTCACCTCAGCCTCTGAAAGGCACAGGATTACAGGCTGAGCCACCAAGCCCGGCTTATTCTGAGACTTTTAAATGTAACCTCCCTATTTCAGAAAAGCTACTTGCTTTACAAAATGACTTCTGTTTATCCAGAAAAAAGTAACTAGGTCTTATAAACTTAGGATAAGCAAGTTTTGAGTTATTTTATAAACTATGTTGCATATATTCATTTTCCCTATTATTTTATAAATCAAATTTCATGTAGATTAAGAAAAATCTAAACACAGATATACCACTTCTTTTAAAAAGCATATTATTCAATTGGAATACTTAATTTAATTTTGTTTAGGTTCAATACATAAATAAGAGGGCTTCTGAAATCATCATGTTTCTTTCCAAAGTGACAGTTCAAATGTACTGGTCAAGGTTGTCATCATCATATACACTTGGACGCACGTGCACACACGCACACACATACACACACACACACAGTGTTAGTATTGAAGCATTTTCTTATCGATTTGGTAATTCACTCACAAATAATTAGTGGCCATAAATATGCACGCAGTACTATATTAGCTGCTGTAAAGGTTAAAAATGTTTACAAATATTAACTCTGTAGGGAAATAAAAACCCAAACATATATTCCAATAATAGGCTGAATGTGGTATTTGCCAAGAAAATGGTAAAGCAAGCTCTCTGAAATTTCAGAGAGGGAAGAAAGCTTGTCTATATCAGATGAGAAGAAATGGCATCATAGAGGAGGAACATTTTGAACCAGATTAAAGAATTGTCAGTATTTCAATAGCCAGAGATCAACAGCAGACATTACACTCAAAGGGGAATGGTAATAACACATGTACTGATATGAGAAAGGTCAGCCATTGTTTGAGGAAGAGCAAGAGAAGCTGATTGCCCAGAAAGTAGCATTTATAAATAGAAATAATAGGAGATAAGCCTGCAAAGTTATAGGAGATTCTTTATCCCGGGCTAAAAAAGCACTAATGAGGCCTAGAAGACAACTGTACATTCAAGCTCCAGAATTCATCTGAGAAGAAAATAAGTGATCTTTGTGGTCATTTTTTAGTCTGCTAAACAGTATGACTAAGAGCAGTTGTAGGACCCATAGGAAAAGGGAAATTGATAAAATGAGAGAATTGTGGCTCTCAAGTTTAATTGACCTGTATTTTAATCCCATGTGACACTTAGTAAATTAACTATCAGTTTTTTCATCTATAACATCATCATCATAACACTTACTCCATAGGAATATTTTGAAGATTAAATGAGATAATTTATAGAAAACATTTGGCATAATCCCCGACTCTCTGATAGTTGTTGTCATTTCTAGCCAAGATTTAACCTTGACTTTATCAAAGAGTTCTCTCTAGGTACTTCCCCTTGGAATCTTATATGAGCAGGCTTCATCCATTGCCTCCAATAGAACCCTATATATTTCTCCCTGCCTGATGCCTCAGACATCATTACTCAGGGGACTCTGGGACACACTGAGAGCCTCATCTATTTGGGCTTACTGACAGCATCCTCCCTGTATTGCCTTCCTGTATTCCAAAGCGTGCCTCTTGTGTATTTCTCTTTCTCCTGGCGTCCATGGTTATCTGAATTTTGTGGATATCTGTAGCCTTCTTGTCTACAGTTTTTATAATTTCTCAATCATTTCCTAGCTCAAGAGTATTGAGCACTCTCCATTATCTCTTTATCAAGTATCACATACTGTCACTTTAATATGTATTATTGATTCTCAAACTTAGATTTCTCTCATTCAAAGCTGTGAACAATATGAGAAGCAAGAATGTGACACGGAATAAAGATATACTTTAGAAGTAAATAGTGTTAGCCTGTTATATAATGATTGCTGAAGAATGAACTCTGGTGTAGATTAACTTTATTTTAAAACTAAGCCAAAGGGAGTAAGCTGTGGAAAATGTCAAAAATATTTTATTGCATGACCAGCTTATTTATAAGATCATTTTAAGGTTTGAATAGTATGACATAAACTAAAATTGAAAACAAATTGAAAACAAATAGTATGACATAAACTAAAATTGAAAACAAGTTTCCAAGAATGGAAACTTCTTTTTATTTAAGGTAATTTTGATTTAAATTACCACTGTTTATCATCTGTCACTTTAAGGAAATGATTAAATGTCTAAGTGTCTCTATTCATGTATAAAACAAAAAAGAAATACCTGCTATTTCTATGCTAGACAAGAATAACTCTGGGGTAAATCTACATCATTGTATGAACAATGATTTAATTCAAATTCAATCTGTTGACAGTTTAGTAATTAAATTTATATTTAAAGTACCTATACACTACAACAGAAGTGATATTTTTTGGTTTTAATATCTTCCAGCACCTCCAGTTTTCATACAAGAACCTGCTGATGTGTCTATGGAAATTGGTTCAAATGTGACATTACCTTGTTATGTTCAAGGTTATCCAGAACCGAAGATCAAGTGGCGAAGATTAGACAACATGCCAATTTTCTCAAGACCTTTTTCAGTTAGTTCCATCAGGCAACTAAGAACAGGAGCTCTCTTTATTTTAAGTAGGTTGAAGGAAATATATTTCATACAAATATGTACGTTTATATTATACATTCATGTTTTATACGTAGGTATTGCTGTTTAAAATAATGAATTGATATTGCCAACATATTTTGTATTCATTGCATTTCCTTTAAAATAGTACTGACTTTTTATATTTGAGAATTGTCATAAATGAATTATATTTTATTCAAATGTATGTCATGTGTCATAAGGGTTTATGAAGCATTATGACTTCTTTATACCTCATCGTTTCTAATTGCAAGTAAAGTCACCTGGGCCTCTAGGTAGATAAGTGATCACATTTCGCTTACTCTTATAACAATTGCTGTAAAGAGAGAGGTAAAATATTACTAGTAGTCAGTTAATTATTTATCTTTGGCCACAGTACATAACAACATGAACAGGCTTGCTATGAAAACTCCTTGGTTAAAAGTTGTCTCCACCTGAAGCAAGAGATTTCCTCCAACCCCACAAAATAAATAAATAAATACGTAAATACATAAATAAATAAATAAAAAGTCAAATACCCTGTCATCCAAAAATTGTACTTATAAGCTATTCAGTATTCAGATATTTGAAAACACTGTATTTTTTCAAATAAAGTTAAGAATAATTGCATAGTGGCACCAGAGGAGGAAAAGCATTAATTGAGTTTAGGAAATAATTGGAATTTGGGGATAGTTATTATTTCCAAGTTAATTAACAATACTAAATGTGCATTGGCCACCGAAGCTTCCAGACACCATTAAACTGATAACAATGTGGCTCACACCTGAAATCCCAGCACTTTAGGAGGCTGAGGCAAGAGAACTGCTGAAATCCCAGCACTTTAGGAGGCTGAGGCAAGTGAATTGCTTGAGCCCAGGAGTTTGAGCCCAGTATAGGCAACATAGTGAGACCTCTCCAAAAAAGCGGATAAGGTAGCCTGTGCCTGTACTCAGGAGGCTGAGGCAGAAGGATCACCTGAGTCCAGAAGATTGCGGCTGCTTTGAGCCGTGATCGTGCCACTGCACTCCAGCGTGGGTGACAGTGTGACACCCTGATTAAAAACAAACAACCAAACCCAAGTATTTGAGTATTCAGCTCTCTTCTAGGCTCTGTGGTGAAGACAAAAGTCAAATACAGAGTCCCTCACTCATGTATTTTGCAATTCACTCTCTGAGTGGATGGTCACAACAGTAGCTACTGGGAAGTACACATGAAATTGGGTGAGATTGTGCAGGACCCGAAATACCAGGTGAAGAAATACACTTGATAAGGTAGAAATTAGAGAGCCTCCCTCAGAGTTTCACAGGCAGGAAAAGGTACATAAAAGTATTGTTTCAGAATAATGACTCTGAAAGATTGGAGAAGAAATGAAGAAAGGAAAAAATGGGAAGGCTCAAATAATTACACAGGTAGGGTGATGGTGGTGAGGAAAAACTACCCACAGGGGGAAAAAGAATGAGACCTGAAAACACATTGATTAGAGGAGGTGAAAACGAAAGAAAAAAACAGGCCAATATATTGAGCAACAGTTGCCCAATTGTCTAAATTACATTGTCTGGAAGGAAATTCATGATTAGAAGCTTAGTTCTCAGCAGTACGCTGTATTTCTACACAAATCAACCCAGGAATTGTTAATATGAAGAAAAATCTTGGTTAGAACCAACGCATGACTTATTAACCAGGTGACTTGCCGAATTTTCATTTTCAAATGAATGTTTGTTACTGCTTAGAGTAGACACTGCTTGAGTTTACCGGATGCAAATCTGCAATTAGATATGTATAGTTAACTGAGGAGCAGAAATTTAGTCATTGCTCTGTGTCTGAGATTGTATGGAGCTCTTCATAATGGAAAGCTGTATGTATTCCATTCAAATCTTACAAATAGCTTAAGCTGCTTATTTCAGTTAAGATATTTACAAGATTGCAATCATTCCTCTAAAATCTTCTCTTGCCAGCCTGGGCAACAGAGTGAGACTCCAACTCAAATAAATAAATAAATAAATAAAATCTTCTCTTGCCTTCCCTATTGTTCAAGACAAAACCACACTCCTTTTAATACCTAAAATGTTGTACAAAGGAAAATAAGGGAAAGTAATTTACATTAAAATAATTTCTGTTTCAATATGTAGCTACTCTAGTATTGTCTACACAATATGCATATACATTTAAGTAGCATCACCGTGAATTCACTAGCTCAAATGCAGACTGATATAGGAGTATGGGACTGATGACTTAAAAACTCCAAGCTGGTGAAGTGATTTTATAAAATAATAGATCATTATTGCTCAGGTACTTTCTGCTACTTATATAACATTAGACTATAGATTCATGTAGTTGTAAACAAAGTAATCAAATTTATAAATATCCAGTGGGATCTTCAGAAATCATTCTGGACGTGGGATCATTGTTCTTCTGTGACTCTGCCCCGTGATTTACCTCTCTACGTTTTGCCCACTAAATTATAGCGGACTTCCACAATCATTGGATCAATTAAGCCATTTCCCCTGAAAACTTTCAAAATGCCCCCAGAGCAGTAATGCAGAGTCCACTGGTGGTGCAGGCTTCTATCTGTTGAACAGACCATGATTTTTCAAGTCTTGCTTTTGCATTATTAGGTGTGGGCTGTCCTTCCTCTCTTCTACCCTGTAAGGCACAGGTCAGATATTGCTTCTGATGTGAATCCTTCTCAAATTTCCTACCTACATGAGGTTACTCTCTTTTCTGTGCTTCCACAGCTCATTGTTTGAAGTTTGTATTTTAGCATGTATCACACTGTGGTGTTATTGCTAGTTTCTATGTATGTGTCCTCCCCTAGAACAGGAACTACCAGAAGGCAATGCCACACTTTCCATTCACAGATCTCAGCACTGTTCCTGGCACATAGTTAATGCTCCATATCTGGTATTGGATCAATAAATGAGTTCTTCTTTTTAGACTTATGGGCAAGTGATAAAGGAACCTATGTTTGTGAAGCTGAAAACCAGTTTGGAAAGATCCAGTCAGAGACGACAATAACAGTGACAGGACTTGGTAAGATCAAGTAAACGTCTGCATGTCACATGCTTCAAAATCTTTAGACTTCTTTTACTATGTCATCTCCTGCCTGTGCCACTTAAAAAAGACACACCTGTTACCTAGTCTTCCCTCCCCTATCCCATTTCATATTTATGAAATATTAGACCTAGAAATAACCTTAGAGATCATTCACTCCAAACTTCTTATTTTCCATTTGAAGACACGGTCAATTTAAATAAATTAAGATTAAATATGAATATTCACACACATTTATCAATTTATTCAACATGGAATTATTTTGTGTATAATATGAAGTAAAAATGTGATATCATTTATTTCCAAGTAGTGAGAAATAGCTTTTATTGAATATTCACTTCCCACTCATGAAAGTACCCATTCGATCACATGCTAGGTTTATAGTCTTGTGTGTAGTCCTTGGAATTCTATTTCTGCAATAGTACTACATTGTCTAAATTATTGTAGCATTTAAAGTGATCTTTAAATCTGTCAGTGCCTGTTTCTCATTAACACTTTTATAATTTTTTTAAGTTTCTCCTTTTATTTCTCTATATATACTTACATTTTCCAAGTAAATTTTCTTAAGAATTTTTGCTTTAACTTATGTTAAATTTATTTATTAATTTCTAGAAAAGAGCATATTTATAATATTTCTTTACCATTCCATCTAAGAGAGTTTAAGAGAGCCTCATTTTGTTTTTGCTCGAGTGATTACAGCAGCCCCCTTATTGATCCCACTTCTTCCAGTCTACTTAGTTTTTATATTAATTTGTCACCAAAAGGTGGTTCCGATGATTCCACTTTTCCATTTATAAATGTTTTTAGTCACTCTTCATTTGCCTCCCGAACACACTGAAAATATCTTAGTTTGACATTTCTGTTCTTCCAAGCCATACTCTTTTCTTATCTTTTTTTTTTTTTTGGCTTTCTTTACTTCTCTACTACTGTATTTCCTATCCTTTTGCCATCCCTTCTACTTAAATGGATCCTTTATCTTTGCATTCAAATTTATACCCATTTTCATTTAAAAATTTTGTTCCTGAAAACTCAAATTGTATAGCATAATAGTTTTTTTAGCCCATAAAATAGTTTGCCTTCCTTTTGGGTGAAATAGAGTTGACAGTGCCTGTGCTCTGTTTGATTTAGTCCCTCCCCTTATTGGAATAAGCCCTGCAGTGGCTAATGTTATTGAAGGACAGCAGCTTACTTTGCCCTGTACTCTATTGACTGGAAATCCCATTCCAGAACGTCGGTGGCTTAAGAATTCAGCAATGGTAAGAGCATTTTAAATGCATGCATTCACATTCCTAAGTTCCTTGAGTAAGAAGTAATGTATTTCAACCACTGAAATATCAATTTAATAAACGTACAAAACATTATGTAATTGTACCAAAGCGTTTCTTCATTATATGAATGCTTTGTCATTCATATTATTTTGAATTTGATTATTCATATTGTTTTGAGATTAACAATATGAAGAAATAGTCAATGGTGTAATTCTTATAACTTCACACTAAATTAAGCATCATGAATAAACTCCTTTCAGAATGTGTGAAAATGGATGCACTTATTGAGTTATTTCATAGCATCAAATGTGTTGATAGGCTGGGCTCGGTGGCTCAGCCTATAGTTCCAGCACTTTGGGAGGCTGAGGCATGTGGATTGCCTGAGCCCACGGGTTTGAGACCGCCTGGGCAACTCGGCAAGACTTCATTTCTACAACAAATAAAAAATTAGCCGAGCATGGTAGTGCGTGCCTGTAGCTCCAGCTACTTGGAAGGCTGAGGCGCAAGGATCGCCGGAGCCCAGCAGGTCTACGATGGGGTGGCTCTGAGTGTTCCATTGTACTCCAGCCTGGGCAACGGAGTGAGACTCTACCTCAAAAAAAAAAAAAAAAAAAAGTTGATACCCTTCTTTGTAGTATATTATGAAATGTTACCATTTCCATAACATTTCTCAATTTTATATATTAACCTTTATTATTGACTTTAAGCATTATACCTCTTATCCTGAACTATTTACAAATGTAGGTCAATATTGCGTCATTGTTGTTCAGTGTATAATTTTTGCTTATGAAAGAATGTACAATTCTATGAAATTTTTTCCCTAAACGTGCTATATATAGCAATATAGCAAATCTATTTCAGAACAGTTTTCCTTCCGTTTTCTAGAGTATTGAGACTTACTTTCTTTTTTAAGTACTAATTAGAAGTGAATTCACTTATCTAAGATGTAAAATTGTTCATATTTGCATAAAAACCCGAGGAAAATTAGTATAACTAACTTAAAAATAAATACCCTTGTAGGATGATAATAGTTATTCGCCAAAGTAGCCTATATGCCATATGCATAAATAATAGAGGTGATTGTTCTTAACTAAAAATATTACCAACCTTCTCAGATACAATTCCTCCATCATGTCTACTAATATTTGCATCTGTCACCTGACAAGGGGGTTGTTGAGATTAAGCCATTCTCCCTTTGCTTGAATAAGTACCTATGTGCCAAAATAAAATACAAATAGTAATAAGGTCTTCCTGGAAAAGAACAATTTAAGCCAAAAGTAAAAGTTACTGGTGAAATTGGGGTCCTGAGGGATGACAAAATTTACAGAAATAATGAACAAGTGGTGTCTGTTTCTTTCCTTTTCCTACCATGTGCCTGACTCTCTCATAAATATTAGTAGGCATAATTTTTGGAGGTATATCAGGCTTAAATACAATTGATATACTCTTGGTAACATTTTATGCTCATCATTTTTCACTTAAGGGCATTTGAATATTTTGTTATTTTATAAGACATTTGATAATCTAGTTGGAAATAAAGCAGATCTGGTTTTGGCTCAGACAAATTCTTGCTTTTTTTTTTTCCTTTAAGTTGGTCCAAAATCCTTACATCACTGTTCGCAGTGATGGGAGCCTCCATATTGAAAGAGTTCAACTTCAGGATGGAGGTGAATATACTTGTGTGGCCAATAACGTTGCTGGAGCCAGTAACAAAACTACCTCTGTGGTTGTGCATGGTAAGAGACACACCCAATGTAATTGTTTCCAAACTGTGTTCAAAGCTGTGTTCACGTATTTTATTCAAATAACTCTGTTCCACTAATTACAAGTAGATATCTCTCCTAATTGTTATTTCCTATTTCTTGAACAATATCTACATTGTTAATGTTGTTTCCAGATTTCCCTCTTTTATGTACACAAAAAAGACATTCTTGGGAGTTACCAACTTAGTCTGGCCAAGGGCTTTTGTAAGTGGTTTCTTAATTGATAAAAGTGCACTCAGTTCTCAATGAATTATGTGTAAAAATACATTTTAATTTTAGGCAAGTTGAACTTATTATACCATCCAAATTGCCTTTTCTTTTTGGATTGTGCAACAAGCATGCCTTTACTAATGACCCCTTTGTGTTTGAGCTACAAAATGACCTAAGCTTTTCTAAAGGTCACCTCATGTGCTCCAAACAATCTTCTTGCATGTTAAATAACTTAAAGGTCACAAATAAGAAACTCCAGAAGCAATCTTTTTCCATTCGTGACTGTTACCAGCTTTTAATGTCTCAATAAATAATTGACAGCTTCATAGTTTGAGAAATCATCATAACTTTTGTGTATTTTTTAGAAAGACTTTGCAATATTGTGTACAAGGCTGAATATCTTAGGGAAGAAAGTTGTACAGGACACTTATTTTTAGTGGTTGATTCATTCTTTATTTAGAAGACAAATTGGAAAATCCAGTAGTTTTCAATTTTGTCTGGTCTGTTGACAACTTCAGTGAATGCAGACCATCTTTTTTTTGATATCTGCTTCTCATTTTAAACAGTTTCTCCTACCTCTCTCAGTTTTACATCAAGTATCCACCAATATCACCTTAAATATTCTTGAAGAAATATTATTTTGAAGAAATACTAAAGCAACACTAAATTAGTTGTAATCTAAAGGAATAAGTGCACACTGCCAGATTAGACATGGTTGTGTAAGTATCTTTTAAAGAAAACCAGACTGTAGGTTTCTTAGAGAGTGCTTGTGGACTGGTGTGAGACTCTATGATAGCCATGCCCTCATGTCATCTCTTTTTGGCTTCTAGTGATTGCCTGGAATATTGTGTTGAGGGATTTTGAGGCCAGATTTTCACTTGAGTGAAAGAGTAATGGGATTAGTTTTGATGTTTGGCATATCAGAGGGGTGAGAAGACAGACAAACCAATCATATATGGTTGATTGTGATGGAAGTTTTAATAACTAAAAGTTGAGATCATTTTATAACATTCATTGGTTCATCTTAGTTCAAATTGAGTAGCTATTTAGTCAATAACGCTAAAAAATTAACCCAACCATTTGGCATCAACTATACCTAGCATTCATTTAACAGATGGATGTAATGCAGTATTGCAGCTTCTGTATACCTTTGTATTTTTGTTAATAAATACAAAGAACCAGTCTTTCATCATTCTGCTTTTCCACTTTTAAGAATGCTCGTTAAAGCCTCTTAACCAATTCTTAAAAGAATGGATGAATGAATGCAAGTATAAACGCAGATTAAAATGACAAAGCAGTTTGTCATATTGGTTTATGTAGATTGACGATCTGGAAAGAAACTTCTCTTCCATACCCAAATGTCTTAAGATTTGAAAACTGTTGCCTTAATTTGCTGCTTTTCTTTGTTACTGTCAAACTCAGTATGAATTCAAGAAAATGGCTTATTCCATATTGCCACAAGTTGACAGTATAGTTGAAATTTGAATATTCCATGATGAGTCCAAAAATTAAATTTCTTTTCTTTAGAGAGTAGCCTGGCATTTTTGTGTAGGGCTGGATATATGCTGCAAATACTTTAAGAAGAAATTATCTAAAGAATAAGCCTAGCCAAGGGAAAATATGAGTATGTACCATATCTAATTTAAACCTTCTAAGAAAATTTTTTTACACTGAGTTCTCTGGTATCTCTTGTTCTAACAAACTTCTACTCCAGGGTAGTTATAATAATTCTGGAAAAATTTGATTTTAAGCAAGAGATGTGATTAGTGATTAAACTCCTGGGAGCAGTTGCAGTCTCATCTTTCCAGAGAATGGAAAAGAAATGCCTGGTACATATCGGGCTTTGATTGCCTTCTTTGCACTGTGTTAGGAACTTTCACATATGGAAGTTTCTTTAATCAAAATAATTGTTTTGAGAACACTGAATATTACTAATTTCTGTATGTGAATTGAAACTTTCACATATGGAAGCTTCTTTAATCAAAATAATTATTTTGAGAACACTAGATATTGCTAATTTCTGTATCTGAATTGGTTCAGATTAATTGTGATATACACAGTGTGGAGTGATTAATGTTCTTCCTTTCCTTTTGCTTCTACTCATATAATGTTAATTCTTCAGTTGCTTTCTAAAGTCATAGGTATGTTATTCTTCATACCGAAAAATATTGATTTAGAATTCTGTGTTTTATTCTTTTGAATGTAAACTCCTAATGCTTTTCATGTTTTACTGTTAAGTTTAGTGGCTCTCTAAGTGATCTTGGGTAAAAGCAGATATTTAATATGTAATTGTTAACCCATTTCTCTGAATATGGGCTTATGAAAGCTCATAGCAGCTTGGTGGACAATGATCAAAGATATGTGTTAAATGTGTAACTCAGGATATAATCCTATCTGGATTTCCAGGAAAAAAAACTTTCTTCAATCCTTTCTTATTTTTATTAGGAGAATCAGTTTATTAGACATCACTTACTACTTGATTTTAAGTTTTGATTAAAGTTTCCAGATCGTAACTACTTTATTTTCTTTGTTGAGCACAGTACTTCACAGAGATTACTCTACATTTCTACCAGAAAATGTTAAATCATTGCATGTTTTTACAAACATCAAGTACATACTGAAAATGTTCAGTTTTAAATACATGATGCTTAATCATGTATTTAAAGAACAGGTGCTCACATTTCGAATCCTGCTTCCCTTTTCAGTTCTGCCAACCATTCAGCACGGGCAACAGATACTCAGTACAATTGAAGGCATTCCAGTAACTTTACCATGCAAAGCAAGTGGAATTCCCAAGCCATCTATCGTCTGGTCCAAGGTAAATGATACATCTAGTCATATTTCCAAAAGAACAGAGTATAAGGTTCACTTGGAAATTCTCCCCAGTCTTGAGCAGGAGAGTGGAGAAGTGAACCACAGAAGGAAGGGAAGTTAAAGAGCTTTGCTGAGCTGGTTTCCTCTGTGGCTGGGCTAATAACCTTCAACATTGTAGGGACCCTTTAATAAACCATATGGAGGCACCTCAAAAGGATCTCACTGGTAGACAGGAGGTAGGACATTTATACAAGACACACCCACCCCCATCTCACCTTCTCCCCATCCCACACAACCCCCAGGAGCCAACCCTGCACTTTCTGGCAACTTGTGGCACTGGCTAAGTAGCCTTCTGGAGCTTTACAGAAAGCCCTGATGCTGAAAAGAAGAGACTTGAGGGCATAAAGTATGACTCTGGCAGAGTATGTGAAGCCACCCACTAGAGCACTAGAGAGGGCTGAGGGAATGCGGCAAGGGTAAAAAAAAGAGTCAGCTACAGCACGGAAAGTGCTTAGAAAAGTTCCTGATACACAGGCTGTGCTGTAGAAGTGTTCCTTGTTGTGTTGCTAGTACTATTCAAGCATCAGGTACGTGATTTCACTAAAGACCTTTTAAGGTTCCTTCCAAGTGATACAACTGCATAGAGTTTTCTTTTAATAAAGTTTGATGGTATAGTTACCAATTCCATATATGATGACAAATAATAAGACTCACATACAAATTTATTCCCCTTCATACTCTTGTCATGTAGTTGTCCAGCTTTGTTTTTTTCTCCTTTTTTTAAAAAAACTTTTAATTTATTTATTTTAAAGGTATGGGGTACAATTCAGGGTTAGGTATATAAGTGTTAATTATGCAGGTACCCTTGTTGGTGACGTGTGTCCCTCCTTCCCCAGGCAGACTCCCATTACTGCCAATCCTGCTTCCCTGCCCCCCTCCCGGCAGTTTCCCATTACTGCCAGTCATTTTCTTATAGTATTACAATAATTGTTCAGGGTCCACTTATGAGTGATCACATATACTCGGTTCTTTGTTTTTGTGAAAGATCGCTCAGTATTATAGACTCTAAGTCCATCCAGGTTGCTGTGAAGTTCATGATTTTGTTCTTTATAGCTGCATAATATTCCACCATGTATATGTGGGAAGTGGGTTCCGGGGGACCCACACATCAGTCAGGGGATACTGGGATCTGCAGATAGACTCTGAATCACAGCTATCCTCTCAATTAAATCCCCAAACTGCAAAAAGTACAGCCCCCAACCCAGCTTTTATTTGTATTCTTGCAGTGAGAACAAAAAAAACACCTTGTCCTGAGGAAGTCCCTTCCATCTTTGAACAGCCACAAAGATGGCATATTTTCTGTAAATTAATTTTAATCCAGCAGATAGAGTGATGACATAATAATTAAATGTAACATTTGTATAATTAACGATTTTAGTGTTTTGTAATACCATCTATTTTTATCCATCCAAAATCTCTGAAATATGAAGTTGGTATTGACTTCTATAAATAAATAAAAAGGTTAAAATTTTTGCATTCAGTACAAAAAAGTCACAGTGATGAAGCAGGTCTCCAAACTGCACAGTATCTGACACTGAGTAGAGGTTGAATACACTTTAAGGAAAATACATAAGTGAAATCTTTCCACACTGATCTCTATGCTGTGGCCGGGTACCAAGGTTAAGAATTTGGACTCCAGCCGGACTTGGTGGCTCAGGCTGTAATCCCGCGCCTTTGGGAGGCTGAGGTGAGTGGACTGCCTGAGCCCGAGGGTTCGAGACCCGCCTGGGCAGCGAGACCTCATCTCTACAATAAATAAAAAATCAGCCCGGCGTGGAAGCGCGCGCCTGTAGTTCCGGCTACTCGGAAGGCGGAGGCGGAAGGATCGCCGGAGCCCAGCAGGTGGAGGCTGCGGTGGCCGGGAGCGGCCGCTGCACTCCAGTCTGGGTGACAGAGTGAGACTCCAACTCAAAAAATAATAATAATAATAATTTGGACTCCACAGCCTGTCCGCTGAGTTTCCATTCCAATGCTATCACTGACTGGCTTTGCCATTTTAGGCAAGCTACTCTACCCCTCTGTATTAGTCTGTTTTGCAGTGCTTTAAATAAACACGCCATTTCTGCATGGCACTGGCATCTGCTGTGCTTCTGATGAGGCCTCAAGAAGCTTACAGTCATGGCGGAAAGGAGCGTGGGAACAGATGTGTCACACAGCGAGAGAGGAAGCAAGAGGAGGAGGTGGTGGTGGCAGACTCTTAAACAATCAGTTCTCACATGAACTAATAGAGCGAGAATTCACTTACTACCGCAAGAACTGAACCAAGTCATTCCTGAGGGATCCGCCCTCATGACCCAAACACCTCCCCCTTGGCCCTACCTCCAACATTGGGGATGATATTTCAATATGAGATTTGGAGGTGACAACTATCCAAACTGTACTACCCCCACTCCCAGTGCTTGAATACTCTGAATTTTGAAAATGGGGGCTGTAGTAGTTCCTACTCCTAAGATTATGTAAGCATTAAAATAGTTAATTCATGTGAAGTGCTCAAAATAGACCCTGGTGTAATATAAGTGCTCACTGTATCATCCCTTACTACCACTGCTATTCTCTACCTTCTTAAGTAGCTCTGGGTGAAGGGGACGTGGTTTAGTATGGAGAAAGATCACTTTAAATTACGTTTATTTGTCTCATTTTTCTTATAAATAACTTTCTTCAAATTTGCATTTAAAAAGTTTAGTCTTTTTCCCTCTTGGAGATGTTTGTCTTTCTCTGGTCTTCTTCCAGACATTAAGTCACTCTTTAATTCTTCTTACTATTTTAAAAAACCTTTTATTTTTTGCTGTGTTTTGCAGAAAGGACAGCTGATTTCAACCAGCAGTGCTAAGTTTTCAGCAGGGGCTGATGGGAGTCTGTATGTGGTATCACCTGGAGGAGAGGAGAGTGGGGAGTATGTCTGCACCGCTACCAATGCCGCTGGCTATGCCAAGAGGAAAGTGCAGCTGACTGTCTATGGTGAGAGCTGGTGGAGGAATGGGGTTTTTTTGTTTTGTTTGTTGACATCTGTGCCAAAACTCAAGAGTTGTTTCCCAAATACTGTTATCAGATGGCTGTGCCCCCAAAGTGAATTGCTCCCCCACGTTTATATTTTTTACAAAAATACATTTTTACTGCCAACTGAAATCACATCTACTTAGATTCTGATATTAGGGAATGCAACTGTATAGTCTTTTGAAAAAGATGTGTTGTTTTTCCAAGAAGTATGCTTATAATACCCAGCCCTCTTCAGTAACACTCGTTAAAACTCTTAGCAAAACCAAACCTCAGCTATGTCTTGGGGAGTGCTCTGCCTTGAGGGGTTACTTTTACAAATGGTAGACTTTAAAAGGGCATTTCAGCTGACCTTTTCATTGTGTTCTGAAAGAAATTGCTGAGATGGGAGACTTTTTATCATTTCCTTTTTAGCTCTCCCAATAAATGTGTTAATGGAAAGTTTTAGATGTGTCCTTAATAGAATCTTTTTATAAATTACTTAAGAACATTAGTAGTCCATATTTTAATGTAAGTGAAACTGTGCTGTTTTCAATGTACTATTTCCCTTCCAAAACATGTGTTTATTTTAGTAAGGCCCAGAGTGTTTGGAGATCAACGAGGACTGTCCCAGGATAAGCCTGTTGAGATCTCCGTCCTTGCTGGGGAAGAGGTAACACTTCCATGTGAAGTGAAGAGCTTACCTCCACCCATAATTACCTGGGCCAAAGAAACCCAGCTCATCTCGCCATTCTCTCCAAGGTAGGAGATCTGGGATGAATCACAACACACCAAAACATAACCAACCTCTTGGGACAGATGCCTATGCCTGCTCAAGTTTTCAAATGTCTGAAAAAATGAGATAATTTTTAAAATTGAGATAATTCACATGTAAATCTGAGCCTACAGACGTGTATATATACAAACTTCTAAATCATGTTTCTGACATCTTTAATGTTAGAAATGCTAACATTCAGCTTTGTCATGATTTCCCACTGGTGCATATTACAGAGTCGTTATTAAAACAGCAGATTCAAATATAAATTTCTATTAGCCTAATGTATGTAGCACATATAGAGTTCTATTAATCCCAGAGCAATATGACACAATAGGTACTCTAATGTCTAGAATTTGACTTTCATTGAATGGTTTTGTAAGTTTTCTTCATTAAATGCTTATACAAATAAAGGCACATTGGGACAATATACTGTATTTATAGGTTAAGTGACAGGACAAGAATGTCAGAGCTTTGTTGCCATTCAACTGTAAGTTTAAATTTATCTCTGCCACTTAAAGGTTGCCTGAAACACTTCGCAATTTTTCAAGGGGTTCTCTGAACCTCATATTTCCTGTTTGTAAAATGGGGCTGATACCTGAGAGGATTATATAAGATAGTGGACATTTCACATTCCCTGTCTCTAGTTCTCAGTTACTATTTTAACTCAGCATTATACCAAAAGTTGCTGTGAAATAAGAATTAAAGTCTCTAAATTGCAATTAATTACCTGTTAGATTGACACATAATTATGAAAGTATACTAGTGTTGTTTCCCTACCACTGGTGAGGGAAAACAAAAACAATTAAGAATGACTTTACATAATTTTACTATTTCTTTTTTGAGTAAAAAAAAATAAAAAGACAATACTGCAGCTAAACTTGAAGTTCTATTTTTCCCTTCCCCAATCATAATTTATTTTCTTCCTTCCTAGGGACAAACACTGCCACAAACTTGGTATGCATTCTATACATACATCCTCAAACAGTATAGAATACTGTTTATTTTGTGTGTCTGTTTTCAACTTGTCACTGTAACATATGGTATATTATTATTTTACTACTTGCTTTATTAAGTCAACATTTATCTACTGTTGTACATACAGATTCAGTTTATTCATTTTAACTACTTCATGCATATTTTACATTTTATTTTTCTTTTCCCCTAATTATGGACATTTTAGTTTGTTTATTCTTTCTAATTTTGGTGGGGGAAGGCTTTACAAACAAGACTTTTTCCATGAATGTCTTTTTATATCACTTTGTATATACGTGCATGAGTTTCTTTACAACCTATACTTAGGACTACAATATCTGATCAGAGAAAATTTCTGTTTCCAGTTTTGTTGAAACTGCTAAATTGCTCTCCAAATAGTATTTAATTTATCCTTCTACCAACAGAAAATAAGTGTACCTGTTCCTCCATTCCAATCATTATAGTATTGACTGACTTTAATAATTTTGCCATTCATTGATATCTTGTAACTGTTTTAATTGCATGTGACTGACTTCAAGTGACCTGGGAATACTTTGACCTGTTTATGAGTGATAGGTGTTATTGTTGAATAACCTGTGTGTTACACAGTTTTCCAGTGACTTGTCTTTTTTTTAATAAATGTAGAAATTTGGTCTTTGTTTTTGATAACAATCTTTTGTCTGTTGTATGTATGCCTGTTGTATGTTTTCAGTCAATTGGTAGGGTTTTAAGCTTATTAATGTATGGTTTCTTGATTGTACAGAAGTTTTAAATTTTTAGTGAGCACAGTGTAGTACTCTATTCTTTTTCAGCTTTGTACTTTTTGTGTCTTTTTAACATGAACAAGAGTATAAACCTAAAATTTTATAGCAATATATAAAGCTTTGTTTTTTATATTTTGAACTTTAATATATCTGAATTTTAATTTTGTGTATAATAGTAGATAGTGCTCTAATTTATTTATTTATTTTTTCCCATTTGGAAAGCCAGCTACCCAACTTCATTTTGAATAATCAGTCATTTTCTTACTTTTTGTAATTTTCCCTCTGATATTGCATATTACATGTTGAGTTCTCACATATGCTTAGGTATTTTTGGAGATCTCTGTCCTTAAGTACTTGTTCATTTTTATGTCTCTGGGTCAATATCATTCTTCGTTTGACTTAGCTAGAATCATAATATTTGGTACGTCTATCTAGTCTTCATTATGCTTTAAAACTATTTTAACATAATGTGGTAACATTTTTATATGAAGGTCTTGTTCACCCAACTATATTATTATTCAAAAGGAGAAATAAATTCACAATGTATTTGAGAACATATGTATTTTCTTCTGCCTTGATTTTAGCATATTAAATATTTTTATGAAGCATTGTAGAAAACAATGATAAAATGTTCAAAATAAATGCAATGTTAGCTAAAATATACATTTACTTTATATAGGTACAACTTAGTAAAGCAGAAAGATGTACAATTATTTCGCAATTTCAGATCATTAAGTTAGATTTAAAAATAAAAGAAAGCTGTTTTGTGTTTTCTAGAGCATCATAAAGAATACACAACATGATTATGAAAATTTCTGAATTTTAAGGAGTATATATATGCATTACAGATGGGAAAATGGTTTCAAAAACTGTTGGGAGAGTAGTAATTTCACACTGAAGTATAACTGTATAGGGATATCTATATTCTCACGTTCTATGGTCTACTATGTGGTTTCTTTCTTTTAGACACACATTCCTTCCTTCTGGTTCAATGAAGATCACGGAGACCCGCATTTCAGATAGTGGGATGTATCTTTGTTTTGCCACAAATATTGCTGGGAATGTGACTCAGGCTGTTAAATTAAATGTCCATGGTGAGTTTTGAAATGTAGGCATTTGATAACTCTGTGTACTGGCCACAAGAAAACCCATAATCCTAGTTTCTTTGATTATTAACTTCCAAACTGTATATAGAATGATGACAGAAAAAAATTCTAAAATTTGTTGATTTTTCTTTCATTTGCTCTCAAAAGTGTATCTATTATCTGTAAACAATCTCCATTTTCTTCTTTTTTCCAAATGAACTATATTAAATGTTTTATCTCTATTTTTCTTGATGTTTACAGTTACTTATGACTATTGTTAATATCCAGGAGAAAAAAATACATTTAAACTGTGGCACTTTATAGTAACTAATATGGATTCTAAGGGAAGAATTTAATAGTATTTAAGTGATTATCTGCAATATTTAAAGAGCTTAGTAACTGAAAAAATCGGTTCCTAGGATTTTTTACTGCAACTCTCTAGTTGGTTTGCTTTTTTCTTCCAATTTATCACAGTTTGTCCAATTATTCATTTGTTCAACTCTTGAGTGCATACTCTAAATCAGGTATTGTTTAAATGCTAGGTATTCCAATATCAGAAAACATTTTCTCAGATGGTATTGATCTGATTTCACTCTCAGATGAATCACAAGTGTGTTTCCACTAACCATGGGGTTTGAAGTCAGATGAAAGCTCTGTCATTTTCTGTCCTAGGGCATTAGGCATATTACCTAACTTTTCTTATCTTGTTTTCGCTTTCATAAAATGATGAAAATATTACTATCAAGCTGTAAGTTTTCTGTGAATGATAACCTGTAGAAAGTGTTCATTAAATATTAAGTTTAATTAAAAAGACTGAGAAATGAGAATTTTTAGGGATGTATGGTACATAAATTCTAACCATAGCTTTATGGCTTATTTTAGCTGTACAGTGTACAATGCATGTTTGGGGAAGCCAAGCATCTTTTGCCCAGTGTTTTGGAAAATGATCTCATTTAAATATCTAGAGGAAGATGGATAAAGAGAAATGGTAGAGGCTTTACATTATTTTCTCCTTTGAAATGAGCAAAGACTTTTATGAGAAACTTTTCTCATTGTCCGATTAATTCTTCCACAAAAAGACCAAAAACTGAGTACATGGAGAGAAATGCTTATTGTTTTACTCTCTTATAGAAGTTATCTGGATTGCCTTTTAATATGAATTTAAAGCCTTAAATTATTTATAAATTAAAAGAAACTAACATTTTAGAATGCTTGCTATTCCACAAGTTTGGAACTAAGAATTTTATATTTATTATTTCCTATAATCCTTGCAGTGTACTGGTCTTACAGGTTATTTTGCCTGGATTATCAAGGAGACAGACCTTAGGAGGTTTACTGACTTGTCCTAGATCACACAGCTAGTGAGGTCAAATCTTGATTTTTCCACTTTTCCATGCTGCTTCTTGGTAAGGAGCTCTCATTTAGAGTGAGAAAAGGAAGGACTTTTTAAAACTTTGGATTGCTAATACTCAGTTATTGTTTCCAGTTCCTCCAAAGATACAGCGTGGCCCTAAACATATGAAAGTCCAAGTCGGCCAAAGAGTGGATATTCCATGTAACGCTCAAGGGACGCCTCTTCCTGTAATCACCTGGTTTAAAGGCGGAAGCACTGTGCTGATGGATGGAGTGCAACATATTAACAATCAAGATGGGACTTTAAGCATCCACCAAGTCATGCCCTTGCATGCTGGCATATACACATGTGTTGTCACTAACATAGCAGGCAGTGATGAAACAGAGATAACACTACATGTCCAAGGTGATTTTTAAAATAGGAAAATATATATATGGAGGGAGTGAGAAGTGTGGGAAATCTTTTCGATTCTACATAGGTTATATGGTCTTGGATAATCTTAAATCATTTTGGAAAGATTTCTATACAACTTCTGTGACACTTTATCTTTGAAAGGAGAATTTTTTCCAGAAGGAAATGAAACCTTACTATTACCAAACTTGCATCGATTTTTTGTATGCTTACTTTTAAAGCCTATTTTTAAAAATGAAGTTGCCATGGAGAATGCAGATGATGGAAACAATCCTAGATCACGCCCCACCCACTATTTCTGGTTTGAGAGACATTGTGGATAGAGTGAACTGAAGTAGGATTTCATCTCACAGTGACGGGGTGCACTCAAAATAGATCCCTAGGAAATCTAAGTCCTCAGTTCCCTGTTGATGTTGGCTTTGCTTTGAGGATGTCAAGATCAGTATTTATTTCTTTGAGCAACAAATATGTATTGAGTTCCTGCCAGGTGTCTGTCATGTTCTAGGTAGTAATGAGAAAGCAGCGACAGAGGCAATACCCTTGCTTTCATGAGCCATTCTAGTGTGAGTAGACAGAAAGCAAGCAAACAAATAAACAAGAAATACAGATTATGAGAGGTGCTGTGTAGAAAATGAAAATAAGATGATGGTCCTGAGAGTTGGCTACTTTAGATTGGATTGTGAGGCAGGACTTCTCAGAAGAGTGAGATTTTATGGACTATAATGAACCAGCCACATCAAAATCAGGGGGAAGAACATTCCTCTGAAGGGGAATATCTAGCAAAAGACCAGAAGGAAAGATAAGTACTATACTAAATACTTATCACAATACTTATTATAGTACTAAATAATTCTTAGTATTGTACTGAGTATTAGCACTAATAAGTATTAACACTAGTTAGTATTAATACTGTTCCAAGATTTATTGCCATACTAAGGTACTTGGCATGCTATAATTTATTTTGGATAGTTGGGTAAGACAGTAACAAAGAGATTGTTCTGTTCATTCATTCATTCAAATTTCATTGGACACTTATGTTTATAGTCAAATGGGAAAAAATAGGAATTTATGAAATAATCTCATAAATACATAATCACACATCGGTTAGTGCCATCATGAGGTAATAGAAGAATCTATATGAGCTTTTAACAGGAAGATAAACCAGAGACTTGGAGTAGGGACATGTTACTTTAGATCTGAAAGGTGGGTAGAAGAGAGAGGCAGCCTTTCCAGAAGAAGGTGGAGAGATCCTTTGAAGACAAAGATGTAGAATGTGAAGAGGAGGACATGTAATATTTTGGAGACACAGGGATAAATCAATTAACCATTTGATCAAGGGTTAGGGTGCTGAGTATCATGTGGTAAAACTGAAGACATAATCATGGGTCAGATTATCCAAGGCCTAGGAACACAGATTAATGAGCTTAGACTTTATTCTAAATGCAATTTAAAGACTTTGAGGAGTTGTAATTGGGAAAGTGATGTGGCTGGTGTCCAATTTAAAAAGATTGCTCTTTTGAGAGAGAATCATTTGATTAGAGAAGGTGAGTGGAAACTGCTTTAGACTGCAGTAGTTCAGGAAAAATATGATGGTAGTCAGAATGGGGGAAATGAGGGAATGGACTCAAAAAAATTAGGAAATCTTCAGGACATGGTGATGGGTTGGATGTGGGGCATGAAGGAGACAGAGTTCTCAAGAATGACTCCCAGATTTCTTCATGAAGTAAAAGGATGGTGAAACTGTTCAGAGACATAGGATGTACTGATAGGGTGTACTCAGAGAAAAAACAAGTCTGAAACTTTGTCCTGCAGACAAAATGAGTACAGGCAATTATTTTAATTACAGAAGTCAGTGATGTGTTTCAGAGAGAGTATCCTGGGGACTATGTAGAATATCAGTCCAAAAGGGAACATGTTTGAGAAAAGGATTCTAGTAAGGAATCTATTGAAAGAGCTCTGGTACAAGAAAGTAAAGGTTAGAAATAAAGCCATAATCTTAAGGATAGAAAGGAAGACACAGATGTGTGAGCATCAATGTTACTAGGTGATTGGATTGGAGTTTCAAGAGAAAGAAAGAAAGAAAGAAAAATTACTAGGTGGACCATAATTCCCTCACTGAGAAAATAAGGGGGAAAAAAAGGATTATGAGAAGCATGAAATAAGGAATTTTGTTTGGAGAATTTGGAGTTTAAGGCCCTGGATCACATCTAGATAGACACATTAGGCAGCTGGGAATATGAATCACGTTTAAAAGAAGAATCAGAGCTGGGCTCGGTGGCTCAGCCTGTAATCCCGCGCCTTTGGGAGGCTGAGGTGAGTGGATTGCCTGAGCCCGCGGGTTCGAGACCCGCCTGGGCAGCGAGATCTCATCTCTACAATAAATCAAAAAATCAGCCAGGCATAGTAGCGCATGCCTGTAATTCCGGCTACTCGGAAGGCGGAGGCGGAAGGATCGCCGGAGCCCAGCAGGCGAGGCTGCAGTGGCCGGAAGCGGCCACTGCACTCCAGTCTGGGCGACAGAGTGAGACTCCAACTCAAAAAATAAATAAATAAATAAATAAAAAATAAAAGAAGAATCAGGAGAAATAGCAAATCATCCATTCAGGTGGTTGATTATACCTCAGGAGAATTTGAAATTGCCCAAAGAATACCTGTGATAATGCATTTTTTTCCTAATAGAACCACCCACAATGGAAGATCTAGAACCTCCATATGATACTCCATTTCAAGAAAGAGTGGCCAATCAACGCATTGCATTTCCATGTCCTGCAAAAGGTGTGCTACACTTGAAGATACAGGCATTGGCATAATGTTATATTGATTCAGAATTCTATACTTAACCCCAAGCATCATCTTTATAAAGCTCCACTTGTCAGTCCTAGTTATAACATTTAAACATAATAGAAATTAACCCTTTTTAAAAATACCAGCTCTTTGAGTAGGTATTTTTCCTTCCCAGATATTTTAATTCCTTCAATGGAAAGAACTTCCATTCTTTCAAACTTGCTTAATCTCGCATGCTTTTCAGGTAGTTACATCCTTCCTGCTACTTCTTATTTCGTTCTTTTTTGGGGGTCAATGTTTGTCTTTAAAATGTGACAACTAAAGCTATTCAAAATATTCTAGATTTATCTCAGACTGTCAAAGGCATAAATTAAGACCATCTGCTTGTTTGTTCTGAACACTTTTAAAACCTCTTTTTCTAGATTTACTCTCCACTTAGAATTCTAGGGCCAGGTTGTAACTTGCCTCTGGGAGGTTTATTCAAGCCCTTCCTTTCCCCAAATTTCTGAGCTTTCTATCCTACCATGCTTCCTGGCAGGAGATTGATATTATCTCTCCTCAGGGGAATGTGAAAGGCACTGTCACCATTAACCTAACTCTGAATGCCAAGTAGGTGATTAAGAACATCTTCTCTTTCAGGAATGAATTTAGCTGTAGTGGTACCAAGTGGGTAACAGTTTTGACAAAGTCTAAACAGTAGTCTTTTCATAACCTCGTGGAGGGCTCCAGGTGGTTGGTACTATTTGCACTCCCACATGTCGCTTTTAGCAGTTATTCCTAGAGGTAGCAGCTATCAAAGGTCCTCATGACCGCGTCAGTTTCTGTAGCAAGCTTTTGCATCTCTCACCAGTAGCTGTCACCAATGATTATTTTCTACCAATATTAAAGGAAAGATCCCATTAACAAGCTTTTCAGATACTTAAATAATTATGAGTAAACTATTTCCAGGGTCAATGAGAAGCAGGAAGGCAAGACCTGAAGAGGAAACCCGCTTAAGAAGGGTTTAAGTTCAGCTAAATCCAGTGGCTGCTCATGCCCACTGGACGAACCTAGTGGCACTGTGGCTCCTTGTTCTCTGCTGGATCTCTGACTCTCAAGCTGACTGCTTGTTTTGACATCCCTTTTCCACTTTGAAAAACCATCTCTTCCTAATTTCTTATTTTCACCTAGAATGTAATGCTTAAGTTCACTTGAAGTGTCTAGATATCTTTTCATTGTCTTTTGCTGGGAATTTCATTTTGACCATGGTTGTTCTCTCATTTATAAATTAAGGATAATGCAACTTCTTTCGTTTGTTTGTTCTTTTGATTTTCTATTTATTAACTCAATACATGTTAATCAAGAAGTCTGATAGAAGTTCATGAATGAATGAGTGCGATCCAAGGAAATTATTACTATTGCCTCCTTTTTCCTTGACAACATGGACAGGCACCTGGAGTCCATCATTTTATCTCTTCTGCCTCATCAATCAGCATTTACTATACACACAATTAAATAGGCCAATCTTTTATTATTTCCCATAAATATAACTTTCATAGTCACTTTTGTAAGTCTTGAATACAATTTGAGTGTAGCTTCAATAACACATTCTATGTATTTCTGCATTCTTTTACTTTTGTCCTGGATTACATGTTTATCCTTTAATATTTTTATCCTTTAATATAGTATTATTAACAATGTCTTATATAATCATGCAATTTGATTTATTGTTTCCTTTTTATCTTTATAGAGATTAAGTAAATTTTTTAAATGTTTAGAACAGTGCATGACACATTGTTTGTTAAATAAATAAATTTTTAGTATAGAATTAATGTTTGACTATTTCCAGCATTCCTTTTGGCTTTACTATATACTCTAAAATAGTTTTATCTTTTTTTTCCCATAAGCACATTACTTCTTTTTTTTTAAACATATTTTTTATTATAAAATTGTGGGGTACAGTTAAGGGTTAGGTATACAGATGTACATCGTTCAGGCACCCTTGTTAATAAGGGGTGTCTCCCTGCCCCCAGACAGATATTGACTACCGTTAGTCCCACCTCCCTTCTGCTCCCTACCCCCCATAGTTTCCCACCACTGTCAGTCCTTTTCTTATAGTATTATGATAGATGTTCAAGGTCCACTATATGAGTGAGAACATATAATACTCAGATCTTTTTTTCTGTGAGAGATCACTCAGTATTACAGACTCTAGTTCCATCCAGGTTGCTGCAAAATTCATGATTTTGTTCTTTTTTATGGCTGCATAGTATTCCATCGAGTATATGTACCACATTTTTAAAATCCAGTCCTCTTTTGATGGACAGTATGGTTGGTTCCAGGTTCTTTCTATTGTGAATAATGCTGTGATAAACATTCGTGTGCAGGTATCTTTTTTATAGAGTGATTTGAGTTCTTCAGGGTATATTCCCAGTAGGGGGATTGCAGGGTCATATGGGAGGTTGATATTTAGAGCTTTTAGGAATTGCCACACTGCTTTCCACAGAGGTTGCACTAGTTTACACTCCCACCAACAGTGTAGTAGTGTTCCCTTTTCACCACATCCTCTCTAGCATCTGTTATTTTTTGAGTTATTGATAATGGCCATTCTGACTGAAGTTAGGTGGAATCTCAGTGTAGTTTTAATTTGCATCTCCTTGATGATTAGTTAGGTTGAACATTTCTTCTTGTGTCTGTTGGCCTCTTGGATGTCTTCCTTTGAGATGTGTCTGTTCATATCTTTTGCCCACTTTATAATAGGCTATTTGTTTTTTTCTTTTCGGCACGTTTGAGTTCCTTGTAGATCCAAGATGTTAGGCCTTTGTCAGACCTGGAGTTGGCAAATACTTTTTCCCAGTCTGTGGGCTTTCTCCCTGTTCTCTTGATGGTTTCTTTGGCTTTGCAGAAGCTTGTCAGTTTAATGAGGTCCCACTTGTCTATCTTATCTCTTATGACCCATGCATTTCGGGTATTGCTCAGGAATTGGGTGCCAGTTCTAATTTCCATAAGGGTGTGTCCTACATTTTCTAAGGTTCTTATGGTTTGAGGTTTTACATTTAGGTCTCTGATCCATTTAGAGTTAATTTTTTGTGTATGGGGATATATAGAGGTCTTGTTTGAATCTTCTGCTTGTGGTCAGCCAGTTTTCCCAGCACTCTTCACTGAATAGGTTTTCTCCTCTCCCCAGTGGTAAGGTAGTGGAGGCTTTGTCAAAGATGAGTTGGTTGAGAAATTGAGGTTCTGCTTCTGGAATCTCAATTCTATTCCATTGGCCTATATGCCTGTTCCTGTACCAATACCAAGCTGTTTTGATTATTGTAGCTTTGTTTGAAGTCTGGTAATGTGATACCTCCTGGTTTGTTTTTTTTTTTTTGCTGAGGATTGTTCTGGCTATCCTTGGTCGTTTGTGTTTCCATATGAATTCCTGTATTGTTTTTTCTAGGTCTGAGAAGAATGTTGCTGGTAATTTGATGAGTATTGCATTAAATCTGTAGATTGCCTTAGGTAGGATGGACATCTTCACAATGTTGATTCTTCCAATCCATGAGCATGGGATATTTTTCCACTTGTTTGTGTCACCTTTGATTTCTTTGAGCAGTGTTTTGTAGTTTTCATTGTAAAGTTCTTTCACGTTTCTGGTTAGGAAGATGCCAAGATATTTCATTTTTTTTTAGTGGCTATTGAAGCACATTACTTCTATTTACTCTGTTGGTCATACATGAACCCAGGAAAGCAATTCTTCTCACTGTTTCTCAATTTTCTTTTCAGTAGTTGACCTATTGTCTTTTCTTTAACAGAATCAAATTTCCAAACGAAGCATTAGGAGTAGAATTTTCTCATTTCTACTGTACCAGGCCTTTTAAAAAGTGAATTCTAAAAAAATCATTTCTATACATCATTTACACAGTCTACTTGATTAAGCAATCTATTCATGCTCTTTTCCTGTAACAGTATCTTATTTTGCTCTATCTTTATTTCACCCCATAACTCTCGCCATGTCTAGTCAGAACCCACCAAGAAAATGAATTACTTACTACCATGTGATGTTTTGATAAAAGTGATTTTGTTCAAACTTTACACTAGAGATCGTAGGTCTCTTGAGACTGATCAGGAATTAGAGGTATCAACTACTATAATCTCTTCAAATTTCCATGCCAGGAGAAATATCTTAAAAGTAGAATAGTATCTAAGGGTATAGATTATAGCCATTATAAAATATTTGATATTTAACAATAATTTCTAATTTAGTTCTAATTTAGAAATATCACAAGACTTCCGTTTCTTTTTCAGGTACCCCTAAACCGACCATCAAATGGTTACACAATGGTAGAGAGTTGACAGACAGAGAGCCTGGTATTTCCATCTTGGAAGATGGCACACTGTTAGTTATTGCTTCTGTTACACCATATGACAATGGAGAGTACATCTGTGTGGCAGTCAATGAAGCTGGAACCATAGAAAGAAAATATAACCTCAAAGTTCATGGTAAATATAGATAAAAATGCTAAACTTATATAACTGAATATGTGATAGTCTCCAATTCTTATAAATTGAAATTATACCCTCAATGAAATATTATTTAATGTTAATACGAATAACTGTGTTACTAAGCAAAAAACAGATGGGCTGATTACTTTTATTTATTTGGTTTAAAATTTCATGAAATTTTTACTGTGATATATTCAAAATTCAGTGGTAGGAAAAGTTACATAGTAAAAAAGGTCTTGACCCTAAGCTAATCCATCTACTTATCCTCTTTAGAGGCAAGGAAAGTTATCAGCTTTGCATGTATGTGTGTGTGTGTGTGTGTGTGTGTGTGTGTGTGTGTGTGTGTGTGTGTGTGTGTATGTATATCTTCCCAGAGATGCTTTATGCATATTCAAGCAAATATGAATATATAAGTTTGTATTCTTTTTAGTTATTAAAAATACACATATAGTAGAACATTGTGCCAATTACTTTGTACCTTGTCTATTTCACTAAATAATGTATCTAGAATATTATTAATATTCCTAACTCTAGAGCATCATTGTGTATGGTTACACAATTATTTATTTAACCCTCCTTTATTGTGAGTATTTAGGTTGTTAACAGTTGTTTTCTATTATAAGTAACCCTTCAATGAAAAGCTTGTATATATTCCATTTACATAAGCAAAAGGGTATGTACATTTTAAAATCTGGCAAATATTGGCTTCCATAGACACTGGGAAATACTCATTCCCAACAACAAAGTAGTAAGTCCTATGTGACTTAACAAAGACCTTAAAAGTTTGCATTTTGAGAAAACATGGAATAAAAATATATTCTCTTTTAAATATATCTGGAATTTCATCCTAAATTTTCAACCTTGAAATAATAAAGTAGAAGTCCAATAAGGGTTGTTACTTATAAATACGTTGGTCAAGACTTTTCATTTATAATAAAGCATATGCTTAAATATTTCTAACTTTTCCAGACATAAAAAATCTCAGAATTTGTTTTCTAATGGACTTTATAAATTTATAAAGAAATTGTATAAATACTATTTATTATAAAACTATCTGGCCATGACTTTTCTTCTTTTGCAGTTCCTCCAGTAATTAAAGATAAAGAACAGGTAACAAACGTGTCGGTGTTGGTAAATC
The DNA here is from genome assembly GCA_027257055.1 of Cephalopachus bancanus. NCBI lineage: Eukaryota > Metazoa > Chordata > Mammalia > Primates > Tarsiidae > Cephalopachus > Cephalopachus bancanus. The sequence continues at coordinate 9,042,771 of JAPVLO010000057.1, forward strand.
AGCTGACGAACCTCTTTTGTGAAGTGGAAGGGATTCCATCTCCCATCATTATGTGGTATAAGGATGATGTCCAGGTAAATGGAGACATCCAAATATGTATCATTCCTTGCCTCTGCATCTGAAATAAAGTGTCCAGATGTGCATTTCTTAATAATAATATTAGCATTTTACTTGCATTTTTAATTATGCATTTTTATTAGGATTGGATATAACACTAACTATTTTGGCTCTTAAAGGTGACTGAAAGCAGCACTATTCAGATTGTGAACAATGGGAAGATTCTAAAGCTCTTCAAAGCCACTCCAGAGGATGCAGGAAGATATTCTTGCAAAGCAATTAATACTGCAGGAAGTTCTCAGAAGTACTTTAACATCGATGTGCTAGGTAAGGAAAACATTCTTTAAAAAAAGCAAAACTATGATTCCAGTGCATTTATTACATATTAATAATATAGGGTTGACTATATGCAAAAGTAAAGAGATAAAAAATAAATTGATAAAAGAAATATCACTTGTTTTACTGTCATTATTTTGTCTGTAATAATAATCAGAAACACATAATATCAAATGTTTAAAAGTATGCATTATTTATTACACAGAGATACTTTTGAATTATATACACAAAAGTAACAAATATCCAAAAGAGGTACTATCTTGTATCAAATAGGAAATTATTCCTCTTGTTGATTTCTCCAGTTAGGCGGGCAGGAAATTCTCTGGGAGATATCTATATAGGATGATGCAGTGTATAACATATTCATGCTATAAATATCTCCTAAAGCTGCTGGGTTGTACTTGAATTGGAGAAGGTGGCAAATCCGCCAGATCCACCTTTCTCTGCATTCTAATTAACTTTTAACTAAGTCAGCCTTGATTCTAATTAAGGGTAGAAAATTCTGAGATCAGGAGGCAGAGGTAACAGCTCTCAGTAAATTGGGATATAAGACACTTCTAATTGTAATCATAAGTTTAGAGTTTTATAATTTTAGTTTGTGAAATATTTGCCATTTATAGTTCACTCAGTGATAAAATGACCTTCTCCCTTTCCAATATTTTGCTCCTCATTATGGGCAGGTAATTTGTAAGTCTGGAGTCGATGTGAGGTTGAGGAATCATACTGCATTAAAATTATCATTCATAAACTACTATAATATCAAAATAATTTCTCTCATTAGTTTTCACAAAGCCTGAAATTTTTTCTCTCTCAAATTACTATCATTATATTTAAGTATGGGCTACAAAAACAAATTAAGTAATGTTTTTGTCGTTAATCTCATCGGCATTATTTCTCTTGGCACTCTTTTACTCCTATGACTTTGAATTCCATCTGTGGGCTTTTGACTCCCCTTTTTTTTTTTCATCTCCAACTCAGAATTTGAGCTCTAGTGGTAGATAGCTAATCTCTATAGGATCTTGACCTGAATATCCTAATTGCATATTAAACAGAAATGCCCAGTGAATGTTCTCGTTGCCTTTAGTGAACCATCATAGTAACTAGTACCTCCATTCAGCCACATGCTTCTTCCAGGACCTGAGACTCTTTCTTTCTACAACCTCCTCTCTAACTCTTTAAATCTTCCTCTATCCTGTTGTGCCTATTTCCCAATTTTGTGTTAAATTATCTACTTCTTTATATTCCACTGTGAATGTATATCATTGCCTATACACTGAATTAATGTGATAGCTCACTTATATTCTAAATTGCTTTTACACATGAGTTCAATATGCTTCAAAATGAATCCTATAGCATTATAATTCTTGCATATACTTGTCCTGCTAGCAAATCTTTCATGAATGTGCTTCTATATTTAAATTTAACATCTGAGTACACAGATGTATAAAGAAAAGGGATTATTGTGTGATCGATTAGTTTTAACATTAAGATCTTGTTGAAATGCTATAGAAATCATTGATTGTCTGGTTCCCCTCCCCAACTCTTCTTGGTAAGTCATATATTTTCATGATACAATGTCTTTGTTCAAGTTCCACCCACCATAATAGGTGCCAATTCTCCAAATGAAGTCTCAGTTGTCCTCAACCATGATACCACCCTTGAATGCCAGGTCAAAGGCATTCCCTTTCCCGTCATTCTCTGGTTCAAAGATGGCAAGTGAGTATCTTTTCTGCTTTTGCTTCAAGGGTCCATTTGATAGGAAATTGGTGTGTAAATGCCTGTGGATTTTCTCCCTCTTAATTATTTATCAATATTACTAAATAAACATAAAGAAAAAAACAACGTGACTCAAAAATGGTCTTAAATCTTGCAATATCTTTTATTTTTATTAATTACAAGGCTCTTAATACATGTTGGGATTTTATTTTAGAAACATAGAGAAACTCAAATTCAATATCCACTAAATATCGTTTGTCCAAGACACAACTGAAAATTGCAAGATAGAAATGCAAAGATAATTTTGTCTTTACATGGAATTGACTTATGTAAAAGGAAAATGTGTGTATGACAGCAAGATGAGTACTTGAGCTAGTTCTGTATGTGGGCAAAAAGGAACCACAAAACAATCAGATGCTTCTCAGACTGCAAGTCTCAGGTGCTGCTGAGATTTTCCTGCACTGAAATGGTTGCAGTGATACATGTTGATTGTAATAATTTATTTCTTACAGAATGGTCACAGTTCATACATTATTATAATTTCTGGAAGCAGATATTTAAAGCCTAATTAGCAAAGAGTCAAGATTTGCAGTGTATGAAATAAAGGATTGTATCCAAACTTTCTAAAAATCAGTAATAAAGACAAAGCAACATAGAAAAATGTATGGAGGGTGTGAACAGGCAACTAAAAATATAGATGAGTAATAAGCCCATTAAAAGATGCTTGTCTATCAATAACTTGAATAATAAAATTTTGTTCTTCACAGGACATATTGACAAAATAAAGAGTAAAGATTTTAAAATATCAAGTGTTGGCTAGAATGTGGGAAATCAGGATATAGTACTCTGATGAGAAAGATGTCAATGAGTACCTTGAAAGGCTATTAATTAAATTTAATGGAATCTGTTAAAATTTCAATGCCCATGTACTTTGATACAGTCATATATGTTCACAGGGAAGCAGTCATATATGTTCACAGGGAGATTTGTGCAAGAATATTCACTGCAACACCGTGATGGCAGAAAAGTGAAAACTGGCTAAAGCCCAACATTAGGAGAACAGGCAGATAAATTATGGAACTTATGGCATAGTCATATCATGAAACACTGCATACCATTTAAACAGAGTAAAGGCAAATGTACTAAAAACAGCTCCTTAGAACTAGTAGAGTGAGAAGGAAAGCAGAACAACAACATATTACTTATATATTAAAACTTTAGATTTATTTGGGACAATATTTATGAATAAAAATGTTTAGAAAAGCACGTGAAAGAATACAAATAAAACTGATAATGATGATAAGTCTACAAGACTCACATTAAGGGTAATAGACCAATTAGATTTTTTCTCATTATAATTCTTACTTTTTGTTTACATTTTTATTTTACTTGTGTAATTAACAATCAATAAAAGTTTCAAAGTTACTTAAATTTGGGTAGCATATTATCAAATAGTCACTTCATTTAAAACCTTAAAATGTGGGCAACCCCTTCGGGTCTCCTCCTGCTCTGGGACCTTTTCTGTCCTCTCAATAAATCCTGCTTTCACAAAACAAAACACAAAAAACAAAACCCTTAACATGTACAAAGGTACTTTATTCTCTTAAGGTTTATAGAAAGTGTCTTACTAAGAAATAATAAGAGATGCTACTATAGAAAATTAAATGTGTTTTTCACTTAATTGTGTAGTTTGACTAGTGGCTTATTAATATAACAATGCATTTAATTATTTATGTTATGGATAAATCACTGCAACTTTAAAAAAAACAGCTATGGATCTTCCTGAAAGAAGATTAATGGATTTTAAAGGTGTTATTATTAGCATATCATCAACTTCAATAACCATTGATGCTTTAAGTATTGAAATAAAGTTGTTGCCATTACATAAAGTGAGCATTTGGTAGCAGTCAATAAATGGTTGTAGAGTAGAAAAGGATTTCAACCAAAAAAAGACCTCTTTAACAACTATATCCAAACTTTTTTTGGCATAAATATATTTCAATATTTGTGATTACAAGAACATTTATATTTATTAAAATACCTGCCTACTAGAGAAGTCAGCAAGATAATAACCATTCATGCTACTGTGAATACTTTTCCAGGTATTGTAATGATACTGGTTTAAGAATAATATTGCCAGCTGGGCTCGGTGGCTCAGCCTGTAATCCCGTGCCTTTGGGAGGCTGAGGTGAATGGATTGCTTGATCCCGCGGGTTCGAGACCCGCCTAGGCAGCGAGACCTCATCTCTACAATAAATAAAAAAAAATCAGTCGGGCGTGGTAGTGCATGCCTGTAATTCTGGCTACTCGGAAGGCTGAGGCGGAAGGATCGCCGGAGCCCAGCAGGTCGAGGCTGCGGTGGCCGGGAGCGGTCCACTGCACTCCAGTCTGGGCGACAGAGTGAGACTCCAACTCAAAAAAATAAAATAAAATAAAAATAAAAAAAATAATAATAATATTGCCTGGCCTGAAGTTCTTATAATCTAATATTAAACATTCAGTTTTTCTTTTCCAGGTGATGGTAGAAATTTTGGCTATGGAAACAAAAAATACAAAAATACAAAAGTAATTAGAATGCAAATGGATAAATGAATGAAACAACTATGTAATGACGCTACTGGATTTTACTACTATTGATATTATTAAGCAATGTAATATCACTACTATTGATATTAAGTTTGAAATGGAGAAAATTTTTGTCTCAAAGTGATAATTACCTAACTTTCATTAGTAAAGTGGTTGAAAAATTTCATTCTTCTGAATAGGAGTACTAATTATATCACTATCTTTTAAATAAACTTTAATTTATATATTCATATATGTGTATACACACACAACATATATTACAGATATTGTGTGTGTGTGTGTGTGTGTGTGTGTGTGTGTATAAAATAAATATATTTTTAGATACAAGGTCTTGTTCTGTCACCCCAGGCTGGAGGGCAGTGGTCTGATTGTAATTCACTGTAGCCTCAAACTCCTAGACTCTAGCAATTCTCCCACCTCAGCCTCCCACTATCTAGAACTGCAGGCATCCACCACCATACCCAGCTAATTTTTAAAATTTTTTGTAGAGATGGACGTCTTCCTATGTTGCCTGGACTGGTCTTGAACTCCTGGCCTTTAGAGATTCTCTTGCCTTGTCCTTCCATAATGCTGAGATTACAGAAATGAGCCACAATGCCCAACTTTCTTCATATTTTTAACCTTGTACTACTTAGTGATTTTTGTTGTGACTAATAAGAAAAAAAATAAAAATAGACCCATGTAATAAAATTTTAATATTTTTAGGCCTTTATTTTTGGAAGATCCTAATATTGAACTTCTAGACAGAGGACAAGTTTTACATCTAAAGAATGCACGAAGAAGTGACAAGGGGCGCTATCAGTGTACTGTGTCTAATGCTGCTGGCAAGCAAGCCAAGGATATAAAACTGAATATCTATAGTAAGTGTGATTTTCATGCTTTTTATTATCAGTTCTCATTATAAATTGAAAATCAGGGTTAATGTTAACTACTCTCTTATTCAATATTGAATAATTTAGAATGCTACTTATTACTTTAAAAGGAGTCAATCTTCATATATCTAAAAGGCTAGATGTTGCGTCTAATGCTAATACATTAAATATAGATTTCTTCAAGTGATCTGGTGATTTATGTATGATCTCATGTAACAGGTCCAGAATTTCGTAATTGGTCAGTATATACACAAATCAAATGAGTGTATCCTTGAAGGGATTTTTTTAAAAAACTCTAAGAATTTTAGAGATGCATGAAATAGGATGAAGCTGATGGTATGCAGACAATTCAGTTGTTTTATTTTCATTTCTTCTTGGCCTTTATCCTGACCATGTGGTAATATTTTAAATGCCTGTTTATACTACTGTTTGCACTGTTTTCCCCCAGTTAAGTCCCAACCAGAAATACGTCACCCCTATTTTCACAAAAATTATTAACTCCCCCAGAGGAAAGGGACTGCCAAACTCATTTTAGTTTTTACGAATAGAGCCATAGGTAGGCACATGAACATTGTGTTGAAGTCAAAGAGATTTATGCAATGGAAAGGAATGGGACTCAATAGACCAGGTGGCTCTCCTCACTGCACTGCCTTCTGTCTTTCTATAGTGTATGACACTCAAGAAAAATTTAAATATTTCTGAATATCACCTCCTCACAGGATCCTCCCAACCATAAGTGGTTACCTAGTCACTCTCTATGACATTATACATATTACTGTTTGATATTTGATAGCTTAGTTTTAAGTTTATTTACTTATTAACTGTTTCTCTACAAGGAGACTAAACTTAATAAGAGCAGGACTTTGTTTTGCATGTTCCTTACTTTAATATCTGATACACAGCAGCCCTCAAGAAATATTTGCTGAATGAATGAATGGTTTAGTGCTACCCTGTCCAACACGGTAGCCACTAGCTTCATGTGACTTTTGAGCATTTAAAACATGGCCTGTCCAAACTGAGCTGTGCTGTGGTATAAAATACATACCAGACATCAAAGATGTAATAGGAAAATAATGTAATTATCAAATTAATAATTTACATTGAACACATACTAAAATATTGGATATATTGGCTAAGTACAGTTAATTCCTTCAGTTTCTTTTCATATTTTTAAAGGTGAAATTAAAACTACACAATTAGTTTGCATTTTATTTCTTTTGTACAACACTGCTTTAGTAATTCATCAGAGCTTAGGCCTCTGAGACAGACAGAACCTTGTCAACCTGTGCCACTTACTAGCTTTGTGACTTTGGATAAATTGCTTAACTCTTCTGAGCTTCAGTTTTCTCAGTCGTAAAACAGTGATAATAATACTGCCTACATATTAGTGGAATTGTGAAAATCAAATTCTAAATACTTTAGATGAATTATTTGGCTTATCATAAGAACTCAATAAATGTCATTTATTTATCGTTGTTAGTGATTGTATTTCCTTAAAATTTAAAATATGTATAGAATTTAGCAGCATTTCTATATCACTTAACTTCATTCTAAATTTCTCTTTTAAAATGTTAGTGTCTTTATGTAAAATTCAAATAACTTTATTGAATTAAAGAAATTAAATTTAATTCAGGCTTTTAAATCATTCATACCTATAAATAAAAGCCTATGTAAGAAATTAGTCATAAAAAGACATGTCCTATAAAATAGAGTAACATTACTTAGCAAGATTAGCTAAGCAAGCATCCACGTTAAACAAAAGTGTTATCACTACCATTTAAACAATAGGTGCAATATTTTTCCTAAACTGTTGGGTATTCTTCTCTACACTGTTGTATGGTTGCCAGGATCTGTGATGAACAGATTTTGGTAATTCAGTAAGACTCTTATTTCCTTGGGACTTGGGTTCTTTCATTTCAGATCCTCTTGTTCACTCTGTATGATGCTTTAAGGCACACAGAAGAGAGGGTTCTGTAATGACTAAACCTGGGATTGTCTGAGATGAAAGGCATTGTAATATTGTAAAGTTTTGTATATGATAATTCAGGAAATAATGCCATTTCCTCTCTAGCAATGCTTGCCTGTGCCTCTTAAGCTTACTTTATTTCATGTGTGAGAATGATTTTATTCCTAAAAAGGAAAAAAATATGACAAATATACCATTCTTTGACTTACTGTGAAAAATTTGTATGTAGATTTCAAATTGAGAATGTGCCTCACACTGCAATTGATTCATTCACTTTATTTACATACTCACATGAGGATAAAACAGGTGGGTTTGTTCACCTGCAAAGTAGAAATGAATATTGTACCTGAATAAGGAAAGAAATGGAGACAAAATAAAAGGGAAAAATAAAAGAGACAGAGGAAGGAAAAGGAAAGGCAAATGAAGAATGTGAAAGAAGGAAGAAAGTAAAAGAGATTGTTATATCTTATTGGGAGATTGTGTAAACGCACAACTAGTAGTTCTGAGACAAAGGGTTTCTTTTAAAATGTATGTATTTATTATGGAGTTCAAGTGAGGTTTTACTACATAAGTAGTCTGCGTGCAGGTGAAGTTTGGGCTTCTAGTTGGCCCTCACTCCCCAGGGGTAGTGGACCAGGTATGCATTGTGTTATCGCATACCCCCACCTCCCCCGAGGCAAACCTGAAGCCCACCGGTGGGTTTTAGAGGACTGAGAGCTTCCTTAAATTATATAAACTTATTTGAGTGTGTATGTGTGTGTATGCACACATATATGTATTTTAATGTGCAGTATATTTATATCTTAATCTGTAAACTCCTCCTCCAAGCAGAAGTACAGCTCTCAGGCAAATATGTCAGAATGAAAATGAAATAGGAAGTGAAACATTTATTTGTCAAATTTAAGTAGTGGATGGTATGTCTACTATCTATTGCAAATGTTGTTTTAAAATCGATCCTTTTTAATATAAATGATATTCCTTTCTAAAAATTTATGAAGGATAGAGATTTTTTTGAACCTATATTTTGGCTTTGCTAATATATCATCCAACAAATTAGGCTAGCCAGGAGACTTAGGAAATTGGAGCCAAAAGTTTGATTTGCATTTATAGATTAATATGTGGCATGGTCTCAACCACGTAAAATTTAAAACCTGAATAAAATTCTCTTTCTTATAATTTTCAAATGATGGTGTGATTTTGTATTAATTAATCATCTATAGCAGGACTTGGCAAGCTTTTTCCATAAGGGGCAAAATAGCAAATATTTTAGGCTTTGCAGATCATGAAGCAAAATCAAGAATGTGTAAAGATACATATATAACAAGATAGAAATAAATTTCTACAAAATTATTTACTTTTAAGATTGTAATTTTTTTTGTAATATAAGTGTACTAATGGGAAGAATGGAATTATTTGGTGAGAGATAACATTTTGCTTCATTGGGGTTCAAAGTTAGTATTCCCTAGCATCAAAATAAATTGCAAATGTTCATCTGTTAATGGTGATCAGTAATGATATTTTATCTATTTCATCTTTAAAAGCATCTTTTCATACAGATAGGCACTGCCTAATACTGATATTGCTTCGCCAGCAAATGATTTCAATTGAGTTTATTCATCAGTGGGAAGGTTTGTGTAGAAGTCTATATTCTTCTCTCTCTTTTTTTTTTTTTTTTTTTGAGTTGGAGTCTCACTCCGTCACCCAGACTGAAGTGCAGTGGCCGCTCCCGGCCACCGCAGCTGCGACCTGCTGGGCTCCGGCGATCCTTCCGCCTCAGCCTTTCGAGTAGCTGGAACTGCAGGCATGCGCTACCACGCCTGGCTGATTTTTTGATTTATTGCAGAGATGAGGTCTCGCCAAGTTGCCCAGGCGGGTCTCGAACCCACGGGCTCAGGCAATCCACTCATCTCAGCCTCCCAAAGCACGGGATTACACGCTGAGCCACCGAGCCCGGCTTATTCTTCTCTTGATATCTGACTTTTAGCCTGTCATTACACTGCAGATTAATCAATTCTAGTTGAAGGTTAGATGGAAGATCTTCATTTTCAAAAATGAATAGATTTTTTAAAAATTGTACAATCATGGGATACAAGTGAGGATTTGTTACATAGGTATATTGTGTGAAGGTGAGGCTTGGGCTTCTGACGGCCTCTCCTCTCCCCAACACAGGGCGTAGTATCCATGGGTGGTTTTGTATCCCTCATCTCCCCTCTCTCCCTCCTTGAGCAGTACCCAGTGTCTATTATTCTCATCCTTGTGCTCATATGTTCCCAATGTTTAGTGTCCACTTACGAGTGAGAACATGTGGTCAGTCTTTTGTTTCTGTGATAATTTACTTAGAATCATGGTCTTCATGTTGCTTCAAATCATATGATTTTGTTCTTTATGACTGTGTAGTATTCCATAGTGTATATGTACCACATTTTCTTTATCCAGTCTACCTTCAATGGGTATCTGGGTTGGATCCATGTTTTTGCTATTGTTTATAGTGCTGCAATAAACATTAGTGATTTTTGGTAGAGCAATTTGTGTTCCTTTGGGTATATTCCCAGAAGTGGAATTGCTAGGTCAAATGGTAGCTCTATTTTTAGTTATGTGGGAAATCTCCAAATTACCTTCCACAAAGGATGAACTAACTTACATACCCACCAACGGTATACAAGCATTCTCTTTTCTCCACAGCCTTACCAACACCCCTTGTTTTTTGTCTTTTTAATGATAGCCATCCTGACTGGTGTGAGATATTATCTCATTGTAGTTTTGCTTTGCATTTTTCTGATGATTAGTGATGCTGAGAATTTTTTTTTATTGACTGCTACAGCTTTCTTTTTTCTTGATTTTTATTATAAAGATGAGGGGTACAATTCAGGGTTAAGTATACAAATGCTCATTATGCAGGTACTCTGGTTGATGAGATGTGCCCTCCCTTCCCTGGAAGTTTCCTGCTAATGCCAATCCCACCCCCCATCCCAGCAGTTTCTCACTACTGCCATTCCCCTTCTTGTAGTATTGTGGCAATTGTTCAAGGTCCGTTTATGGGTAAGAGTGTGTAGTACTCAGTTCTTTGTTTCTGTGATAGATGACTCAGTATTATAGACTCTAAGTTCATCCAAGTTGCTGTGAAATTCATAATTTTGTCCTTCTTTATGGCTGTGTAATATTCCATCGTGTATATGTACCATATTATTTTTATCCAGTCCTCTTTTGATGGGCAGCAGCATTTCGGTTGGATCCATTTTTGCTATTGTGAATAATGCAGCAATAAACATGCATGTGTGCGTCTCTTTTTCATAGAGTGATTTGAGTTCCTCTGAGCATATTCCCAGTAGGGAGATGAGAGGTCATATGGGAGGTCGATTTTTAAATCTTTTAGGAATCACCAAACTGTTTTCCACAGAGGTTGCACTAGTTTATACTCCCACTAACAGTGTAGAAGTGTTCCCTTTTCCTCACAGCCTTCCAAGTAGCTGGAACTACAGGCATGTGCCACCATGCCTGGCTAATTTTTTAAATTTATCATAGAGATGAAGTCTCACAAAGTTGCTGGGCTGGTCTTGAACCCATGGGTCCAGGCAGTTCTCTCATCTCGACCTCCCAAAATTCTGGGATTATAGGCATGAGCCACCGCACCTGGCCTTCTTGGTGGTTTCTTTGGCCTTGCAGAAGCTTGTCAGTTTGATGAGGTCCCACTTGTCTACCTTATCTCTTATGGCATGGGCACCAGGAGTTTTGATCAGGAATTGGTTGCTATTCCCAATTTCCATAAGGATGTCCCCTACATTTTGTAAGATTCTTATAGTTTGGAGTTTTACATTTAGGTCTGTGATCCATTTAGAGTTGATTTTTGTGTATGGTTATAGGTAGGGATCTTGTTTTAATCTTCTGCATATGGTCAGCCAGTTTTCTCAGCATCGTTTACTGAATAGGTTCTCCTCTCCCCAGTGGTTGATGGAGACTTTGTCGAAGATGAGTTGGTTGAGAAATTGAGGTTTTCCTTCTGGAATCTCAATCCTGTTCCATTGGTCTTTATGTCTGTTCTTGTACCAGTATGAGGCTGTTTTGATTATTGTAGCTTTATAATAAAGTTTAAAGTTTGGAAGTTTGATACCTCCTGCTTTTTTTTTTTTTTTTTTTTCTGCTGAGGATTGTTTTGGCAATTTGTGGTTGTTTATGTTTCTATATGATTTCCTGTATTGTCGTTTCCAGGTCTGAGAAGAATGCTGCTGGCAATTTAATGGGTGTTGCATTAAATCTGTAGATTGCCTAGGGTTGGATGGACATCCTAACAATGTTGATTCTTCCAGTCCATGAGCAGGGAATATTTTTCCATTTGTTTGTGTCATCTTTGATTTCTTTAGGTAGTGTTTTGTAGTTTTTGTTGTAAATATCTTTCACTTCTCTGGTTAGGAAGATGCCAAGGTATTTCATTTTTTTCTGGCTATTGTGAATGGGTTTGTACTTTTTATTTGGGTTTCTGTTTGTTTATTGTTGGTGTATAGAAATGTGACTGACTTTTACACATTGATTTTATACCCTGAGACTTTGCCAAAGTACTTTATCAGTGCAAGGATGTTTTTGACAGAATCTCTTGGGTTTTCAAGGTATAGAATCATGTCATCTGCACAGTGAAATAAAAATAAATATCGACACCAACAAAGTTTCCCCAAAACCCACGAAGATATGGACACTAAACAGCATGATGCTAAGCAACTCCTGGGTCAACGTGGAAATCAAAACAGAGAATAAAAGATACCTGGAAACAAATGAAAATGAAGAAACATCTTACCAAAGCCTCTGGGATGCCATGAAAACAGTACTAAGCAGGGAATTCATATCTCTATAAATCCACATGAAGATAATGGAAATATCACAAGTTAACAGCCTAATAAGTCACTTAAGGGAGGTGGAAAGGCAAGACCACCAAAACTCTAACTTCAGTAGAAGAATCCAGATCACCAAAATAAAAGCCCAAATTTGGGACACAGAAGACAAAAAGACTAAAAAAAAAAATCAACAAAACAAAAAGCTGGTTAAACAAGAAAGGATAAACAAAATTGATGGTCCCCTCGCTAGTCTGATCAAGAAAAAGAGAGAAAAAGCCCAAATAAAAACAATCCAAAATGCAAAAGATCAAGTCACAACTGACCCTGAAGAAATACAAAAGATTATCAGAGACTACTATGTACACGTATTGGAAAACTAACTTGAAAACCTAAAGGAAATGGAGGACTTTCTGACATCACACAACCTCCCCCAGTTGAAACAAGAAGAAATTGAGACCCTAAATAGACCTACAACAATCCAGGAAATTGTGTCATAAGAAAACTACCTTAAAAAAAAAAAAAGCCCTGGACCAGATGGGTTTCCAGCAGAATTCTATAAAACTTACATGGAGGAACTGATACCAACCCTACAGAAAGTATTCCAGGCAATTAAGAAAACTGGAACTCTCCCCAAATCATTTTACGAAGCTAACATCACATTGATATCCAAACCAGGTAAAGATCCAACAATGAAAGGCCAATATCCTTGATGAACATAGATGCTAAAATTCTCAACAAGATCCTAGTAAATCAGATTCAACAAAATATCTCAAAAATCATCCACCATGACCAAGTGAGCTTCATCCCTGGGATGCAGGACTGGTTCAACATTCGTAAGTCCATAAACGTAATTAAATGCATTAACAGATGTAAAGACAAAAGCTACATGATTATATCATTAGATGTGGAAAAAGCTTTTGATAAAATCCAGCACCCCTTCTTGATAAAAACCCTAGAATAGCTAGGCATAGATGGAACATGCCTCAAAATAGTAAGAGTCATCTACAAGAAACCCACAGCCAGCAGACAGCAATTGGAACCATTTTTCCCGAAAACTGGAGCAAGACAAGGATGCTCACTCTCACCCCTCCTTTTCAACATAGGTTTGGAAGTCCTAGCCAGAGCGATCAGACAAGAGAAGATCAGAAATATCCAAATAGGAAAAGAGAAAGTCAAGTTATCCCTCTTTGCAGATGACAGATTCTATACCTTGAAAACCCAAGAGAATCTGTCAAAAACCTCCTTGCACTGATAAAGGACTTTGGCAAAGTCTCAGGGTATAAAATCAATGTGGAAAAGAGTCACGTTTCTTTACACCAACAATAAACAAACAGAAACCCAAATAAGAAGCACAACCCCATTCACAATAGCCACAGACACATAGACACAAAAATGAAATACCTTGGCATCTTCGTAACCAGAGATGTGAGAGACCTTCACAATGAAAACTACAAAACACTGCCTATAGAAATCAAAGATGACACAAACAAATGGAAAAATATTCCATGCTCATGAATTGGAAGAATTAGCATTGTTAAGATGTCTATCCTACCAAAGACAATCTACAGATTTAACGCAATACCCATTAAATTGCCAGCAGCGTTTTTCTCAGACCTGGAAACAACAGTACAGGAACTCATAGGGAAACATAATCGACCACGAATCACCAAAACAATGCTCAGCAAAAAAAACACAACAAAGTAGGAAGTATGACAATCTCATACTTTAACCTCTATTTTAAAGCTACAATAACCAAAGCAGCCTGGTATTGGTACAAAAATAGGCATATAGACCAATGGAACAGGATAGAGATTCCGGAAGCAAAACCTCAACTTTTCAACCAAATTATCTTTGACAAAGCCTCCACCACCAATGTCTGGGGAGAGGAGAACCTATTCAGTAAATGGTGCTGGGAAAACTGGCTGACCACAAGCAGAAGATTAAAACAAGACCCCTACCTATCACCATACACAAAAATCAACTCTAAATGAATCAAAGACCTGAATGTAAAACCTCAAACTATAAGAACCTTAGAAAATGCAAGACACTCTTATGGAAATTGGAACTGGCAACCAATTCCTGACCAAAACCATGAGTGTCCATGCCATAAGAGACAATATAGACAGGTAGGACCTTATCAAACTGACAAGCTTCTGCAAAACCAAGGAAACCATCAAGAGAGTGAGCGGGGGAACAGTTCACAGACGGGGAAAAAATAGTTGCTTAACCATATGTCGGACAAAGGCCTAACATCTAGGATGTACAAGGAACTCAAATGTGCCACACAAAAAAAAGCCCCATTACAAAGTGGGCAAAAGATATGAATAGACAGTTCTCAAAAGCAGACATACGAGCAGTCATCAGATACATGAAAAAATGCTCACTAGTCATCAACAAATGCAAATTAAAACTACACTGAGGTGAGTGGATTGCCTGAGCCCACGGGTTCGAGACCCACCTGGGCAACTTGATGAGACCTCATCTCTACAATAAATAAAAAAAAAATTCGCCGGGCGTGGTAGCGCGCGCCTGTAATTCCGGCTACTTGGAAGGCTGAGGCGGAAGGATCGCTGGAGCCCAGCAGGTCGAGGCTGTGGCGGCCGGGAGCGGCCACTGCACTCCAGTCTTGGCGACAGAGTGAGACTCCAACTCAAAAAAACAAAAACAAAAAAACGACACTGAGGTACCTCCTAACTCCAGTCAGGATGGCTATCATCAGTAACTCAAAAAACAACAGATGCTGGAGAGGATGCAGCAAAAAGGGAGCACTTATACACTGTTGGTGGGTGTGTAAACTAGTACAGCCTCTGTGGAAAACAGTGTGGCAAGTCCTAAAAGATCTAAAAATTGACCTTCCATACGACCCCGTAATCCCCCTACTGGGAATATACCCGGAATAACTCAAATCACTCTATAAAAAAGATACGTGCACACGTGTGTTTATTGCAGCATTGTTCACATATAGCAAGAACATAGCGCCAACCGTGCTGCCCATCAAAAGAGGACTGGAAAAAATATGTGGTACATATACACAATGGAATGTTACACATCCATAAAGAAGAACAAAATCATGAACTTCACAACAACCTGGATGTACTTAGAGTCTATAATACTGAGTGATCTTTCACAGAAACAAATAACTGAGTATCACTTGTTCTCACTCATAAGTGGACCTTAAACAATTATCCTAACAGTATAAAAAAAGAATTGACAGTAGTGGGAAACTGCCCAGATGGGGGCAGGCAAGCAGGATTAGCAGTAGTGGGAATCTGCCTGGGGAAGGGGAGCCACACCTCATCAACAAGGGTACCTGTATAATGAACACTTGTATACCTAACCCTGAATTGTACCCCACATCTTCAAAATAAAAAAAGGAAAAGTTAAAACAAAAAAAGAAATCATGTCATCTGCAAAGAGGGGTAACTTAACTTCCTCTTTTCCTATTTGAATACCCCTGATCTCCTTCTTTTGTCTGATTGCTCTAGCTAGGACTTTCAATACTGTGTTGAACAGGAGGTTTAAGGGTGGGCATCTTTGTCTTGCTCTGGTTTTCAGGGGAAATGGCTCCAATTTCTGTCTGTTTAGCAGTATGTTGGCTGTGAGTTTGTCACTGATGGCTCTTACTATTTTGAGGTATATTCCATCTATGCCTAGATGTTCTAGGGTTTTTATCAAGAAAGGGTACTGATTTTATTGAAAGTTTTTTCCACGTCTAATGGTATAATCATGTGGTCTTTGTTTTTACATCTGTTGATGTATTTAATTACATTATGGTCTTGTGGATGTTGAACCAGCCCTGCATATTTGGTCACGGTGGATGATTTTTGAGATGTGTTATTGAATCTAGTTTGCTAGAATCTTGTTGAGAATTTTAGCATCTATGTTCATCAAAGATATTGGCCTGTAGTTCTTTTTCTTTGCAAGAATTTTACCTGGTTTGGGTATCAGTGTGATGTTAACATCATAAAATGATTTGGGGTGAGTTCCATCTATCTCAATTGCCTGGAATACTTTCAATAGGATTGGTATCAGCTCCTCCTTGTAATTTTTTTCATATGTTTGTTGACTGCTTATAAGTCTTCCTTTTAGAAAGGTCTGTTCATGTTTTTTGCCCACTTTTTAATAGGGTTATTTGTTTTATTCCTGTTGATTCCTTTGAGTTCCTTATAAATTCTATTAAGCTTTTGTCAGATGCATAGTTTGCAAATATTTATCCTCGTTCTGTGGGTTGTCTCTTTACTCTCTTGGTTCTTTTGCTGTTTTCAAGGTTTTTAGTTTGATAAAGTCCTAACTATTTTAGTTTTACCTGCGTTTTATTTTGAAGCCTGGGTCATGAATTCATTACCCAGATTCATGTCCAGGAGAGTGTTCCCTAAGTTTTCTTCTAAGATTCTTTTGAGTTTTCACATTTAAATCCTTGATCTATTTTGAGTTAATTTGTGTATATGGTGATAGGTAGGGTTCTAGTTCTATTTTCAGTATGCAATTGGCCAGTTTTCCCAGCACCATGTACTAAATAGGGTTTCCTTTCCCAAATGTTTGTCTTAGTCAGTTTTGTCAAAGATCAGTTGTTGAAGGTCTATGGTTTCATTTCTAGGTTTTCTGTCCTGTTCTATTAGTCTGTATGTTTGTTTTTGTACCCATACCATGCTGTTTTGTTACTGTAGCCTTGTAAAATTTGAAGTTGAAGAGTGTGATGCTTCTAGTGTCATTCTTTTTGTTGAGGATTGCTTTAGCTAGTCAAGCTCTTTTTTTTTCTTCCATGTGAATTGTCTTTTCTACGTCTGTTAAAAATGATCCTGGTAATTTGATAGGAATTGCATTGAACCTGTAAATTGATTTAGGTGGAGTGGACATCTTGACAATATTGATTCTTCCAATCCAGGAGCATGGAATGTTCTTCTATTTGTTTGTGTCATCTTTAATTTCTTTGAACAGTGTTTTATAGTTCTCATTGTAAAGATCTTTCATTTTTTTGGTTAGATGAATACTATGGTATTTTATTTATTTATTTGTTGTCATTTATTTTTATTTTTTCTTGTGCAGCTCTTCCTTTTACGTCTGGTAGAATTCAGCTGAGAAACCATTAGCCCCAATGCTTTGTTTTTGGTGGGAGTCTTCTTATTACTGAATCAATTTCTTGGCTTGTTATTGATCTGCTTAGAGTTTCAATTTCTTCCTGTTTCAATCTTGGGAGATTGTGTTGCCAGAAATTTATCCATTCCTCTAGATTTTCTAGCTTACTCACATATTGTGAATGGGATTGTATTTTTCATTTGGTTTTCAGTCATTTTGTTGTTCATAGATAGGAATGCAACTATTTTGCACATTGATTTTGTATTCCAAGACTTTAGCAAAGTCATTTATCAGTGCTAGGAGTTTTTTGCAGAATCTCTAAGGTTTTCTAGGTATAGAATCACATAATCTAAGAAGAGAGAATTTACCTTCCTGTTTTTCTATTTAGATACCTCAATTTCTTCCTGCCTGATTGCTCTGGCTAGAACTTCCAGTACTATGTTAAATAGGAATGGTGATTGTGGACATCCTTGCCTTGTTCAAGTTCTTAAGGAGAATGCTTCCAGCTTCTGACCATTAAATATGATGCTGGCTGCAGGTTTGTCATGGATGGCTCTTATTGTTTTGAGGAATGTTCCTTCAATGCCTTGGTGTTTGAAAGTTTTTATCAAGAAGGGAAGTTGCATTTTATCAAATACTTTTTAATGTGTCTATTGAGATAATCATGCAGTTCTTGGTTTTACATATGTTTATGTGGTGCATTACATTTATTGATTCACATATATTGAACCAGTCTTGTATTCCAGGAATGAAGCCCACCTGGTCATGATGAATGATGCTTGCAATGTGCTGTTGGATGTGATTTACTAGTATCTTGTTGAGAATTTTTGCGTCTATGTTCATCAGAGAAATTGACCTGTGGCTTTCTTTCTTTGTTGGGTCTTTGCCATTTTAGGGCATCAAGATGATACTGGCTTCATAAAATGAACTGAGGAGGATTCCTTCCTTCTCAATTGCTTGGAATACTGCAGTAGGACTAATAGCAGCTCTTCCTTGTATATCTGGTAGAATTCAGCTGAGAAGCCATTTGGCCGAGGACTTTATTTGGCAGTGAGGCTTCTGTGTACTGTGTGAATTTCTTGGCTTGTTGTTGTTCTGTTTAGGTTTTCAATTTTTTCCTGTTTCAATTTTGGGAAGTTGTGGGTTGCCAGGTATAAGAAACAAAATGGTGATTCGTTTACAAAATGGTTATTTGTTACTTCACTTCCTGGTTCTTCCTCCTTTCTTAGTGGGCTTTCTCTTTTGGCAGGCCTCCTTTGGGCATTGAGACCCAATCAGAATTCAAAAACATATATTTTACCTTATTTGTGTTAAAAAAATGCTTGTGTTTTACCTTATTTGTACAAAATTATTGCTTAGGCAACATCCAGGAAAACAATGTAACCTCTGAAGTACTCAACCAATGGGGGATCAGGGGAGAGACTTGCACTTTAGAGGCATAAATGCACTGGCTGTAACTGCCTTGGTGTGCCTGCTGACCTGGGAAGTACCTGTTCTTGCAAGAATGAGACTTAAAAAGTTGCTTCACTCCCCCAATCTCTGAGTCTCTGTCTCATGCTTTGACAACAAATCTGAGGAGGGTTAATTCCACCAACTACAGCCATGGTGGCTCACCTGGGATACTTACAATGGTGGGACTGGACCCTTGTTGGAGGGAGAAATGCATCCCACCCAGTTTTAGGCGGCTTACTCCAGATGGGCAATCCTGGTTCCCACTGCTCTGCAGATAAACCTAAGACCATTATCTGAGACTTGGAGGGGAAGACGCTGAACAGGCAGGCACCACCCACAGTGACCCTGTAACCGCATGCATGAGCCAAGGTAGAAAAATTGAACTATAAATATTGCTTTAGGGGTTGTGAAAATTCTTGGAAGTTGAATGTGTGTGACTGAGATGTATCTCAAGACACAAAGTGAGGCCTAATATTTGCAAGAAATCCCCAGTAAGGGGGTTGAGCACTTTAGGGTCCTAATGCTTACAAGAAACCTCCATTATGGGGGGTTAAGCACTTTAGGAAAAACTCAAAGTCCTAATGCTTGCAAGAAACTCCTGTGTGGGGGATTGAGCACTTTAGGAGCAACTCAAAAATGACACAGCTTGCCTGGTAATTGAGAAACAGTCTAGGCCTGGGAAAGAAGGTCAAGAGAACCTCCTTAAAATTACCTCAGGCAGTTCATTAGGGTGAATATTAAAGAATTGTAAAAATAATTCCAAAACTAAGGGAAAGGGAAAGAAGAAAATAATTGAATTTTGTTGCTTTATATGAACTAGGGAACCAATGTGCCAGAGTTGACCAAAATTTGGCTCCAGGGAGGACTGGCTTTGTCAAACTTTAGTAGTCTATGTAAACAATAAGCCCTCTGTTTCATCTGGGAAAAGAAATTATGCCCTTTGTTGGCTTCCAGGAACCCTTTCTATGTTTCCCCTTCAAACAGGAAATGAGCAAGGGAAAACATCTGGGCCGCTAGAGAAGGAAAAAAACCCTTAGGATCCACTCTCCTGTATCCTCCCCTTTCAACGCCCCCCCCAAAATGGGGACCTGGTTGGGGGGGACAATGGGAAATGCAGATCTATCAGAAACTCAAGAATTGAGATCCCTAAGCCCCAAACCCTGTATCCTAATTTGAAAAGAGCATTGTCACAATGCAAAAGGGATATTTTTAAAAAATTCCCTTTTCCTCCTGGAGGTTCAGGTGAAGATTCAAAATTGTTCCCACTAAGGGAGGTTCCATTGGGGCAGGGAGAAATTGGCTTTGTTAATGCTCCAATTACTAGTACTGAAGTGAAAACATTATTATTATTGTTATTATTTTGAATAGGAGTCTCACTCTGTCGCCCAGACTGGAGTGCAGTGGCTGCTCCCTGGCCACCACAGCCTCAACCTGCTGGGTTCCAGCGATTCTTCCGCCTCAGCCTTCCAAGTAGCTGGAACTACAGGCACGCACCCCCATGCCCGGTTAATTTTTGATTTATTGTAGAGATAATCAAGATAACTTGATTATCGCCTAGTTGCCCAGGTGGGTCTCGAACCTGTGGGCTCAGGCAATCCACTCATCTCAGCCTCCCAAAGTGTGGGATCACAGGCTGGGCCACTGAGCCTGGCTAAAAAAATTATTTTTAAAAATGAAATCCTTATTAAATGATCCTTTAAGATTATCTGATAAAGTCGATCAGTTTCTTGGACCTAAAAAATATATATACCTGGGTAGAACTAATGTCTATTATAAACATTCTATTCACTGGTGAAAAAAGGGGCATAATTTAAAGGGCTGCTATGTCTATCTGGGAATGGGAACATCCCCCAAGTCCAGGAGTACAACTAGCTAAACAAAAATAAACAAACACAGACCCCCAGATGAGCTAATAACCCAGGAGATAAAGTTAAAATGCAATAATTAAGAAAATTAATAATTAAAAAGATCAAACAGTTAGCCCCAAGATCCCAAAATGTCTCAAAGACCTTTGAAATCCAGCAAGAGAAGAAGGAAACTCCAACTGCCTTTTTACAACAATTGAGAAATCAAATGAGAAAGTATTCAGGGTTAAACCCAGAAAAAACTCATAGGACAGGACCCTCTAAAAGTTAATTTTGTACCAAAATTGGCCAAACATTGCAAGAAAGTTGCAGAAGCTGGAGAGATGAAATGCAAAACCTATTAAGGAATTGTTAAGAAAAGCACAGAAGATGTTTGTTAGAAAAGATAAGGAAAAGCAAAAACAAAAAGCTAAAATCATGGTAAATACTATGAAAAGGGTAGTTGGAAAAAAAAATTAAAAACCCCCCTAAGCAAGACCTGGGTATCAAAAGTGACAGACTAAAGAAAGATTTGATGCAAATTTTAATCAAAAGGGAACTGGATGTTATCATTGTAAAAAACCAGGGCATTTCAAGAGAGGTTTTCTTGAATTGAAAAAAAAATAGTTTCCCTTATGTCACAAAATGCAGAAGGGAGATCAGGGGTTCCCCATTGTCCAGTCGTACCAGTAACCACTGATAAATCTGAAGCTGGGGCTTAATGAGGAGAACAACCTTCCTCGTTGATATTGGGGCAGCTCGCTCCTCCCTAATCTTCCAACCCCAAATATTCCATTTTTACCAGAAAAGTTTCTAGTATCTGGAGTAAAGGGAGAAAAATTTCAGGTTCCTATATTTAAATCTATAATTATAAAAACTGAAAATGAAACAATGACAGGGTCATTTTTATTTGTCCCAGAAGCAGGGATAATTCTCCTAGGCAGAGACCTAATTGTCCAAATGGGCCTTAATGCAGGGACAAAACAAGGTCAACTTAAGGTCCAAATGGCATGTCTCACAGAGAAAAAAGAACAACAACAAAAATTAGCCCTAAAATATGAGTGAAAGAAGGAAAGAGAAAAGATGAGAAAGGTAGGGGCTGCTCCAAACACAGAGGGGAGGTAAATCTTCCCCAATGGAAGAGAGATGGTTAAAAAACCAATTGTTAGGAAATTAATAACTATATTGCATAAGAAAAGTCATTGGGGAACTCAAGCAGTATGCAACACACTCTTAAAAACCAATGGATGTGTAGGTACTTATACTATTGCTAAACAAATCTGTGAAAAATGTATAATGTGTCAGAAAATAAAAGGGTAATCAGGGGGTCATTAAAAAGGAAAAAAGCTCCTGAATTAAGACCCTTCCAAAGTATACAAACTAATTTCACTGAAATGCCAAAGGTTGGAAAAATTAAGTACCTATTAGTAATTGTTGATCTTCTCACTGGGTGAATGAAGGCATATCCAACAGCAGGGTCTGTAATAAAAATACTTTTAAAACAGGTAATCCCTAAATTTGGTCTAATAAAAATAAACTTTGATTGAAATAATGGAAGTCATTTTACCTTGAAGGTATTACAGGGCATTACAACAGCACTCCAAATGCAATGGACTTTCACACACCCTGGCATTCGTCATCCTCAGATCAGATAGAACAAGTAAACCAGACTCTAAAAACCCATATAACTAAACTAATGTTAAAAAATAAAGTTGCCCTGGGTCGTCTTCTTATAGTTCTCCTCCAAATTAAAACAGCCCCTCAATGGGATTTGGGTTTGCCACCTTGTGGACTATTATATGGGTTGCCCTATCTGGGTAAAGCAACAGAATTACTAATCCTGAAAAACCCTGAAAAAAAATTTTTAGAAGAATATATTTCAGCCCTCTCCTCTACCCTATCTTTCATTAAATTAAAAGAACTCCTTGCTCAAACTCCTTCTCTTGAGTTCACAGTTCACCATGTTCAGGCTGGCAACGGAATGTTAATCGAAACTTGGAAAAAAACTAAGCTCCAACCAAATTGGGAAAAACCATACCAAGTGCTCCTGACTACTGAAATGGCTGTCCAAATGGCAGAAAAGGGGTGAACACATCATACCCGAGTCAAGAAATCAATAACAGGAACTATGGTAAAAGAGAAACAAAATCGGTAGGAAGTCTCTCAAATAAAACCTCTAAAGATAAAAAAAGTTTTAAAAGTTTAAAATTTAGTCTCCATAAATGTTCTTGGTGTTCTCCTTATAACCCTATCTATAGTAACTGCTTTTATTGTCCTATATATCTGTTTTATTAGATGTTTATGTTAAGGGCCTCTGAATTCTGAACGCCCATGGTACTGTTTCCTTCCTTGAGAACCACCAAAATGTCTAATTACTTGCAGACCTCCATTATTATTATTACTTTATGGGCCATTAATATATAGGCAACCAAAGGTAAGCCTATCCCTTTCTCACTAACTTAATAATCAATGTAACTAAAACCTCATCACCTCAAACTATAAAATTTGATACATATTTGTCTTATAAAAACCTAGAAAAATAAAAACAATTATCTCAGGCAGACAAATATCTTTGTCCTAAGCCAAATATAGGTAAGGAGAATTTAAATTTTAAAAACTTTGAGGAACCTCTCTGAACCCACAAAAGCCCCCATCCCAGTTGAAATATTGTATGGTTGGACAGCAATCCCCTGGAAAACAATAGCCCCTGTAGTCCTTAAAACTCAAAATACACTTATCTAAGGGAATTCCACTAGCAGCCTATAGAAATTTAGACAGTAACCCTATACGTCTGACAGTTAATAATCCTGTTACTTTAAATCAAAAGCCTGAGGTGGCGCTTTGAGTTTATAAATGGGGAGCCAACATTTCAAAATGAAACCCTCGAGAGTGATTAACCCTTCTTTTAATTAAAACTGTAGCTGTAGGTACACTGAAACCAACTCAAAGCCCCAATGATTATTACAACCTCCTTAGCAGTAATCTCAAAAAGGAAATTAAAGCTGAAATTAAAATTTTAAAACAAACTATAGAACTCCAAACCATTTATAAGAAGACACATGCCTGGATGAAATGGATGAAATTTATGGTATCCACTCTAAATAAGAGTGATTGCTATGCTTGGGCCGCAGGATGGTTGCAGGCTCAAGTGGTTCCATTCCCTATCAGAATGAGATACAGACCCCATCAAAATGAGTTTTATGTTAACTCTGTACCAAGACAAGGAGGCATGGGGAAACAAAACATGCAAGAGCCTGTCCTTGCTTCACCCTGCCTTGCAGAGGCCAGATTCAAAGGTAATACCTTTCTTTTCTCTTAGTAAGTTGAATCAGTCCTTGTGTCTCTCCAAATGCTGGGAAGGGTTCCCTACTTCCGTAGTGCAACTGTAATCTTGTACTTATGTCCTGAATGTCTCAGAGGTACACGAGGGCAACTACTGTCACTTTAGTGTCCCTCAAGTGAATGCTTGGTGGTACTGTGAACAAAAGGAACTTAACCTGTTACTGCTCAAATAGGCTGGAACCTGTTCTTTGGTTCAATTGGTCATCCCACTCACCGTGGCATTTCGCTCCAACCTAAAAATTTATCCTCAAAACAGAAGCAAAATGTCATTACAAGGATCATTTGTTCCCAACATATAAATCAATGCTTTAGGAGTCCCCCTGAAAGGTCCCCAATAAATTTAAAGCTAAAAACCAAATAACTGCAGGATTTAAGTCTATCCTCTTCTGGTGGTCAACTGTTAATAAGAATATAAATTGGATTAATTGCATTTACTATAACAAAAAAAGTTTTATTAATTATACTAAAAATGCTGTCCCAAAAAACTGTGGAACAGTTAAATGCCACCAACTGAATAACTTGGGAAAGCAGTCTATTTAACATTATTAAATATAATGTTAGCTGAGGAAAGAAAACTCTATGTTATATGTGGGGCGGGGGGTGGGGGGGGGGGGTGGAATGTACTTTTATTCCAAGTCACACAGCTCCTAGTGAAGCTATCACCAAAGCACTAGAAGGGCTAACTACTCTGGCCAATGAGTAGACTGAAAATTTTGGAATTAACAATCCTTTTACAAATTGGTTAGAAAGCTAATTAAAAAATGAATAGAAGGGAATAACAGCCTCAATCTTAACCTCCCTTGTAATTGTCGCAGGAATATTAACAACCATAGGTTGCTGCATGATACCCTGTGTTAGAGGCTTAGTCCAAAAACTTATAGAAACTGATATTAATAAACAAATGTCCAAGTTATTCCTCAAATAATCTCATGATAATGGAAACTAAGTTATATTTTAAGGAAGAAAATCAAAAACTATTTTTAAAAAATTGAAACAAGCTTGAATTATTATGAAAATGAAATAAAAACTATACAAAAATAAAAGAGGAGGGAATTGGGGTTTATTTATCCATTTCTTCTAAATTTTCTAACTTACTTGCATACAGACATTAATAGTAATTTCTGATAACCTTTTGTATTTCTTCAGGATCAGTTGTAACATCGCCTTTTTTGTTTCTGATTGTGTTTATTTGAATTTTCTTTCTCTTTCTTTTTTTTGTTAATCTGGCCAGGGGTCTGTCAATCTTATTTTTCCTTTCAAAGAACCAGCTTTTCTTTTTTTTTTTTTTTTTGTCTTTATTTCATTCAGCTTTGATAATTTCCATCCTTCTACGAGTTTTGGTATTATATTGTTCTTGCCTTCCCAGTTGCCTTGGGTGTGATGTCAGTCTGTGTTCTCAAGGTCACTCTCTTTTCTTCATGTGTGCATGTAGTGTTATAAACTTCCCTTTCAGCATCATTTTTATGGTATCCTAGAGGTTTTGATGTGTTGTATCTTTGTTTTCTTTTGTTTCTAGTAATCTTTTTATTTCTGTCTTGATTTGTGTATTAACCCGAGAGTGATTCAGAAGCATGTTGTTTAATTTCTGTGTATTTGTGTTTTTGAAGGTTCCTGTTGGTGATGATATTTATTTTTAATTCTGTTGTGATCTGAGAAGATGCTTGGTATGATTTCAATCTTTTGAAATTTGTTCATGCTTGATTTATGGCTGAGTATGTGGTTAATCTTAGAGTATGTTCTATTTGCTGATTAGAATAATGCACAGTCCGTGGTTGTTGGGTGGAGTGTTCTTTAGATATCTGTTAGATCTAATTGGTCCACTATTGAGTTAGAGTTCCAGGTTTTTGTTAGTTTTCTGCCTCGATGATCTGTTTAATGGTTTGAAGCCTCTGACTATTACTATATGGCTGTCTATGTTCGTTCTTACAGAACTAGTAATTTTTTTATTGATCTTGGTGCTCCTATATGGATATACATTCAAGATGGATATTTCTTGCTGATGAATTGAGCCCTTTATTATTTTGTAGTGCCTGTTGCTGTCCTTTTAAACTTTTATTGATTTAAAGTCTGTTTTATCTGATATAAGAATAGCTATTTCTATTTTCCTTTTGCATGGAAGCTCTTTCTCCAACCCTTTACCTTGAGCCTGTGGATATCATTTACAGTGATATGGATTTTCTTAAGGCAGCAGGAGGATAGATCCTCTTTCTTTATCCTATTTGTCATATTGATTCTTTTGAGTGGTGCATTTAGTCCACTAAAGTTTAAGTTAATTATTATTAATATTTTTTTTAGTCAAAGTCTCACTCTGTTACCCAGGTTGGAGTTCAGTCTCATGATCATGATGATCACAGCTCATGGAAGCCTTGACCTTCTGGACTCAGGTAATCCTTTCACCTCAGCATCCTGAGTAACTGGAACTATAGGTGCAGACCACCATGTACCTATGGGACCATACGTGCAACTCCCAACTTGCTTGCTTGTTTGTTTATTTATTTTGGAGAGATGAGGTTTTGCTACATTGCTTAGGCTGGTCTCAAGCTCCTAGGCTCAAGCAATCTACCTCCCTCAGCCTCCCAAAGTGTTGGGATTATAGGCATAAGCCACTGCGCCTGGCCTAAGTTAATTATTGATATGTGGGAGTTTGTTCCTGTCATATTGTTGTGCAGAAGCTGCTTTGTGTTCTAGGCTTTGTGGTTGATTTATATGGTCTGTAAACTGTGTTTACCTATGCTTTTGTGATGGGTGGAATGGTTCTTTTATTTCTGTGTTTAGAACTTCTGCATACCCTGAAGGACTGGTCTGGAGGGGACATATTCTTTTAGGCCCTGGATGTCTGGGAAGGATTTTAATTCTCCTTCATTAATGAAACTTAGTTTAGTGAGGTAGGAAATTCTTGACTGGAATTGCTTTTCTTGAAGGATACTAAAAATGGTTCCCCAACCCCTTCTGACTTATAAGGTCTACTAAGAGGTTTACTGTAATTCTGATGGGTCTCCCTTGCTAAGTGGTCAGTCCCTTCTCTCTAGCTGCTTTTAGGATTTTTTTTTTCTCACCTTGGTAAGTATGATTATTATGTGCCTTGGGGATGTTCTTCTCATGTAATACCTCACAGGAGTTCTCTAAATTTCTTGCTGCACAACCCGCTCTCTAATAAGATAAAGGACATTTTCTTGGATACCATATTGGAAGGCTTGTTCCAGAGTGTTCTCAGTTTCCCCATCTCTCTGAGAAAGGCCAATCTGCCATAGATTTGGTCTCTTTACATAATCTCAGACCTCCCATAAGCTTTGACAATTTTCCCTAATTCTTTTATCCTTATTTTTGGCCCATTGGGTTAATTCAATATTTAAGCTCTGAGATCTTTCCTCTGTCTGGTCAATTCTACTATTAAGGTTTGCTATCGTGTTTTGAAATTCTAAGAGCGTATTCTTCATTTCCAGAAGTTCAGTTTGGTTCTTCTTAGAATGGCCAGGTCACCTTTTACTTTCTGTACTGTTTATATGGCCTGACTGATTTGGATGTCCACTTTCTCCTGGATCTATTTGAGTATCTTTGCCACCCACAATCCGAATTCTATGTCTGTCATCCAGAACAGGTTATTCTGACTAGGTTTCATTACTTGGGATCTGAGAAGACCCTTTGTGGTTGTTAAGTCATTTGCTTTGATATTGCTGGTGTGTTTTTTGTTGTTGTTGTTGGTGGTGGTGGTGGTGGGTTTTTTATTCTTTTGCTGATTCTTCTTCATCTGTAAGGAGTCTTGTCTATTAATATTTTTTGTTTTGTAATTTTTTATTTGTTAAAATTGCTATTATTGGGGTGACTGTGTTGTCTGGTGACTTGACCTCCCTCTTCTGGCCCTCCTGAGGAAGGGGCATAGGTGGCAGGGAGGGTGGCAACCTGGGGGAAAACTGGCTGGCA
Organism: Cephalopachus bancanus; assembly: GCA_027257055.1. Taxonomy (NCBI): domain Eukaryota; kingdom Metazoa; phylum Chordata; class Mammalia; order Primates; family Tarsiidae; genus Cephalopachus; species Cephalopachus bancanus. The sequence continues at coordinate 9,070,762 of JAPVLO010000057.1, forward strand.
CTCCTTCACCTGAGGTCTGACAAGTGGTAAAAGTTTTTTCCTCCAGATCAGGTGCTTTCCACTTCCTCCACCACAAGCACCAGAGGATCTGGCTGGCTGGAAGCTCCGATGCTTCCTTGTCCAGCCCACATGTCACATCAGCAGGATTGCAGGGCAGGTGGCAGGAGGGCAGGAGAGGTCCAGTGGCTCAACTCTGGCCCAGATGTTGAGGTGGGTGTAAGAGGCCCCCTCTGCCGTGCTGCCTGCACCTAGGAGAAGCCTGCTGCTCAGCCACCGAAGCATAAACTGGTGGGACAGCCTTGCTTCACCTGGGCTCTATAGTTCCTGATTTTCCAGAAGTCACATAGGTGTACCACTTCCTAATTTTCACCCTACTCCAGGGAGAGAGTAAGGGAGTGATGGTGGTCTCCCAAGGGCAAGCTGAATCCACAGCGCTGAACTGGGACAAACACTGGTGCCACTGGTGAAATATTCTCGAAGTCATTTCCCAGTGCATTGCCCCAGCTGGGGGCTGGAGAGGAAGGGAGTGGGGAGAACCCATGAAATACAGGCCACTCCTGCAGGCTGGCTTTCATGGGGCCTCTCCATGGGAGTGTTGGTGGCTGCTGGAGATGGGACTCACTGGGATCTGGAGACCTCTGGGTCCCCTGTGGACCTAACCAGTATCTTGGTCCTAATTCTAGGCATTTTTCTGCACCTGATCAGTGTGGTAGAGTTTGCCAGGGGTGGGGGTGAGGATTGACTGTCCCCTGACTAGGACTCTGGCATAAATTTGTAAGAGGTGTGAAAAAACTCTCCCATTCACTTACTGCTTCCTTCTCCAAGGGTGCTCTCCTGATCCCACACCAGGCCAATCCTGGAGGTGGTTGGCACCTGGAGCTGACCATTCTCTCTATCCCTAGATGTCCATCTGACAAACCTCAGCTTGAATTTCCAGGCAGACCTCCAAAGAGCCAACTTTGATCTCCCCTTTAGACTCGTGTTGGTAGCGGCAGTCATCTGACGTCTCCAGTCAGTCATCTTGCCACCACACCCTCCCCCCAAAATAGATTTTAAATGTGAAAATTTCCTTTGCATTTGTATCCAGGGCTGACAAACATTGCTAGAACTGTAGTTTAAGCTTAGAAATATGTCCACTGCGAACTAGTGGAGGAAGAGAGATCTCATAGTTTGTTTGAACTTTTGACAGCTTGGATAATGTATAAAGCATTATCCAAGAGATTAAAACAACAGAGTGACTACCATAGTATACATTTTGCATTTATTTTTGTCTGGTAATTTTTGGATGAATTCATTTAGAAACATCAAGTTTATAGTAAAATTCATTTTCAAAATTATTTAGTATTCAATAATAGTGTTAAAGAATGATTCTTTTCATTCAGTAAAAAATTCAATCTCAGCCTTGAGCTAAAAAATTGCAGTGAAAACTTACCACCACTAAGACATTGACTGCAATGTGGTAAGGAAAGTAAGGATATTCAGTTTTACTTCTAAAAAAAGTCATGGAACTGATGATGTTTAGCTCCATAAGAGCAAATAAAATATACCATTAACACTATTAGTTCAATAACGTGAATATTTTGCACAAAGTGCTTGCTGATGAATATTACAATGAATACACATAGACTTTAACACCTTACATTTTAATATGCTTTGTGAACTTGTCTAAGCCTTTTTTTTTTTTTTTTTTTTGCTTCACATATAATTTTACCACCATCAGTTGTAATAAATCTTAGTAGATTCCACTTCAGGTTGTAATTAATTAGTGTTTTTCAACTTCTCTAAAAATATTTTTGTCTGTAACAGTTATATGCAGACTGCAGTTAGAGACTAATTCTTCAGGTTTTTCACAGTTGGTACTGGCTCCTCAAATAAATAAGAACAACTAAGCAATATTAGTAACATATGTCAACTTGTAAAAAGTCACAGATACTATTCAGGTACAGTTGTCTTTTTAAAAAAGAATGTTATTGATGTTGCTCTCAGTATTCTCAAATAATTGATTTTCTAATTGTTCTCTGACAAATCGATTTTCTATGGATACATTTCTTTCTACTGCAATCATACTTGATTCAATAAAATCACTATTGGTAAATGGCTTTCCTTGCTTGGCTAACAAATGAGTTACTAAGAAACTTGGTTTAGTTGTAACCTCATTTTGACTTTGTATTTTGTGAAGAAATTCTGCCATGCTAAAACATTCCATTTCATATTTTCTAGTTTTTCAAACTGTTGCTCTAAAAAAAAAAATAGTACTACAGGGATGATTGCCTTGTCTAGCATTGGTTATTAGAACAGCTATAGTGTTATTGCAAAATAAATACAATATTTGCCATGTAATTTGATAACAATATACTCCACATTATGATATGCCTTAAAAAATGAGGTATTTGAAGTCCACAATTTTCTTTTTGTTTTGACATGAGGAGTATACACTGGTAATAAATAAAATAAAAATTACAGGATGGTGATATGCATAGCATTTGAAAGCTATCAAATTATAACTATGCCACTGAAATTTATGGTAAGCTGAGCATCAGTAGAAGCAAGCATAACACCACATCTGGATTCTGTTGCAACTAACTCTGCCATTGTTAAGTGAAAGCCATAAACAGAATGCAATTGAACGAATGTGATTATATCCCAATAAAACTCTATTTATAGACACTGAACTTTGAGTTTTATATAATTTTTACATGTCATGATATATTATTATTCATTTGTTTTTTTCCAACCATTAAAAAATATAAAAATTATTCTTAGCTCAGCATCTCTTGGCCTGTGGGTCACAGTTTGCTGACCACTGGTCTTTACAGTAAATGTTCTTATAGGAAAATTATTTTATCATCAAATTCACCTCAATATAAATATAAATCTTGTCTAAAATTAGATGTTTAAAAAAGCTGTGTATATGAATGTTTGCTACTGTGAACTATTTCTTTTGTGTGTGTGTGTGTGTGTAACAGGAGGCTTACTTTAATTTGGGGGGTAAGGAAAGGACTCCTTAAGCAGGTAACATTTAAACGAAGACCTTAATAAAAAGTAGGGTGAGCAAGTTATGGAAAGAGAAGGGGTGAGCCTTCTTTTTTTTTGAGTCGAAGTATCACTCCAGTGAACTATTTCTAAGAATGATTACCAGAAAATATTAAGGTACTCTATTTGGCATTCAGGTCATGTTTTTGAATATCCTTCTCTACTGAAAGGGACTGGGCTCCTTGTAGAAGTGGTTAATTCTAAGTCTGGGACAGGGAATATATAAGATGAACCAGAAGCATACAGTAGGACCAGAAATTAAAGAAGTGCTAAAAAAAAAAAAAAAAAAAAAAAAAAAAAGATGTAAATATATGAGGAGAGACCCAAAAAAACCGGAATTAAATTTTGGAGTACCAGCCCCTTGTAGTACAGGTTTCTCACTCCCCCCCAGGTAAGTGTTCTAGGAACTCCTCACTATCAGTGTACCAGCAAGTGTTGCTGTGAGAGGCCACCTTCGGCTTCAGTAAACTTTATTTTGGAGAGTCTTTCAACATTTTTGCCATTTCATGATGGGTGATTTATGAACATACCAGCCCATGCTGCACTGAGTGTTCAGCAGTTTTTGACTGAAAATGGCAGGACTCCCATGCCTCATACTCCCCATTTACCCAATCTTGCTCTGAGTGACTTTGTTTTGGTCCCCTGGATGAAAAAGTCCTCAAAGGGAAACAGTTTGCCATTGAAGAAGAAGTGAAACAAAAAAATGGCTAAAGCACTAAAAGACATCAAAATTGACAAGTTCAAAAACTGTTTTGAGCATCTCGATAAGAGTATTGTATCAAACAAAGAGAACTTTGAAGGTGACTGAGTTTAGACATGTAAGAATAAATATACAATTTTATAAATAAATTCTGGGCTTTTTTGGTTCTCCTTCATATTAAAGGGACATAAAAACCATCTGAAAGAGCTCCCAATGGCCAAAACTGTATAAATAATGTGGTATCAGCTTAACCCAAAGTATCAAATAAGTTTCCATGAGTCCATACTGACATAAATAAATTATTGAGTAAATAAATAAACTGGGGAGGAGAGACATCTCTCCATACAGAAGAATTCCAGACAAATCATGTAGGTAGGTATTCTCTTCATAGAAGTAGAACATAATTCCCTATCTCATATTTATAGGCTGAGAATAGTGACTCCCTTCAAAAGAAGGGGGAATAAAAAAGTAACTTCACAGTGGAGAGACCTGGCAAAAACTACCTTAGCTAGGTTACCAAAGTTAACGTTTCAGTGATAAGTCATGTTGAAGCATGTGTATGATATGATGAGAATGATACTTTACCTCTGTGATCTGTGTCTTAAAACCCATAATCCTCACCTATCCATAAGAAAAGCATTCTACTAAATATTCTATTCCTAAATAAAAAAGCTTATTAAAATTATATTGATACTCAAATTCAGACAATGCCATTTGAGTTATTTTAAGCTTTTGCAATTATAGCACGATCCTGGAATAACCATGTTCGGAATATGTGGCAGAGATTGAGTGACTTGAGTTGTTTTCCACCAGTACAATCTTCATGTGATGTGAGAGACCAAGCATATAGTTGTTGAACTGTAGAAGATACACGTGTAGCCAATTAGAAGAGTAAAGTTGAGTGAATGGACTCCTGACAGTTCAAAACAAAATAGCAGGAAGCAAAAATTAAAAACTCCATAGCTAATATCAGTAGCTGGTTTTAAAAGCACTTAGACCTTTAATGTTTCTTGGAGACAGGGTCTGCAGTTATACTGCATCTGACATTTTTGTTCCTTATTTCAAACTTACTTTATCTACTCGGAGTGAGGTTTGAGGTTGTTTTGCATTGATTGTCAAACATAACTTGCTTAGTTACCCTAGTATGATCTATTGATCTTAAATTCATGACTACTTTAGATGCATTATTTGAATATCAGTAGCATTTAAGATTTTGAGACAGATGCTGAAGCTTAGAAGACTTACTTTTGTTCTGAAATCTTTTGTAGTTCCACCTAGTATTAAAGGAGGAAATGTCACCACAGAAATATCAGCACTGATCAACAGCATAATTAAACTGGAATGTGAAATACGGGGACTTCCAATGCCTGCCATTACTTGGTATAAGGACAGCCAACCAGTTATATCTAGCACACAAACACTTTATATTGATAAAGGACAATATCTTCATATTCCTCGAGCACAGGTCTCTGACTCAGCAACATATACATGTCATGTAACCAATATTGCTGGCACTGCTGAAAAGTCATTCCATGTGGATGTCTATGGTAAGGAAAAATATATTAATTATATACCTTTCTGCCTATGGTTTCTAATATGTTGATATCCAGTTTGTTGACTTTATTAGCCTGGGTGGATTTGGTCTTTTTCAGTATGCATGAATGGGAAGTTGAAGAATTAGTTCCATGATTTGGGAAAATATTTATAAAAGCTAGAGTTAGCAAGAAGTGATCTATTTATTTGACCTCCCTTTGACCATGGTACTTGGAGTCTCCAGACCATTTGGTTCTTGTGGAGAAGTTAAAGTATTTGTTAGGACTAAGATCATTCTCCACTATTTGTCCTTTATAAGCCAGACATTTCAGAGTGTTCCAGAATAATTAGAATGGTTGCAGATCAGCTGAACCAAGAAATTCTTTCCTCAATAGCTTAGGGAAAGATGAGCATGTAGGTAGTGTCTATGGTCAAACTTTATAAGAAATCTACTTTTTATTTCATTAGGATGTGTTTTGTGACCACACAAGGAATTTCCTGAAATATTACTATTTTTCTTCCTAGTTCCTCCAATGATTGAAGGTGACTTGGCCACATCTTTGAATAAGCAAGTAGTTATTGCTCATTCACTGACACTGGAGTGTAAAGCTGCCGGAAATCCTCCTCCCATTCTCACCTGGTTAAAAGATGGGGTGCCTGTGAGAACCAATGACAACATCCTCATTGAGGCTGGTGGGAAGAAACTCGAAATCATGAGTGCCCAAGAAGTCGATCGGGGACAGTACATATGTGTTGCTACCAGTGTGGCAGGAGAAAAGGAAATCATATACGAAGTTGACGTCTTGGGTAAATAAGGATTCTACCACCTGGCTTTTCAGATTCATAGCAAAACTTGATTGGTTTATTAAATACTTTTTTTCTGCTATAATAAAACAATCTAAAGAAGGTATATTTATCTGTTCAGCTCTGGATTGCACATTACCAAGAGGTGGATTTATCACTGGAGTCCCATGATCTAGACTTTCACATAAATCTTCCACTGACTTCTATGGGTACACTTGGTATTTGCATGTGCATAGATACATTGTAACATCTATGACAATGTCTGATTGCAGTGAGCAACAAACTTGGTCTCCTGTCATAAGCAGTGTGTCAGACAACAGGAAACAGTCTCTGGACCTTGGGAAAATTTCCCAATATTAGGGATTTCCTTATTTTGTTCTTATGAAAATAAAAAATATAAAATATGAATCAACTGTATGATCAGATGACAGCACTCCCATGGTGCTAGGCAGAGAAATATCCATGATATAATGAAAGTACACTTATTGATCATGGCAAGTATTTACTGTAAACTGTATTTACAATACATTTTAAGTCTTCCTCATGTAGCAAACTACTATGATACTTATCACTCTTCTGAAGTATTAGTGTTGCTTTATATGATGGTGTGCTTTTTCTTGTACACATTTCTATGCATGTTATATCCCTGTTGTTTTCTAGTGCCACCGACTATAGAGGGAGGAGATGAAACATCTTACTTCATTGTGATGGTTAATAATCTACTGGAGCTAGATTGTCCGGTAACAGGTTCTCCCTCACCAACTATCATGTAAGGGTTTTGGTATGTCTTCTAAATACCTCCACTTTTTTTGATTTGAGAGTTTTATAGCTATCTTGAAAGATGTTCTATATAATTAAAAAGTGGTTATATAAAATTATATTCTTTACATTTATCTTTTAAAATACATACTCCGTGTTTAAGGCAACGTCTACTGGATAATCACTGGACACCTAAATTTGCTCAATTAGAGGAATTCTAACATACAGTCTTAGAAATTACATTTTCAGTTTATAGAGGCAGTCAAGTAAGGAGTATCAATGTCAGACTATTCTGAAGTACTGAAATGTTTAACAAACTACTAAATAAAAATAAGTATACCAGACATATTAGGTAAATTGAGGAAGTTAACATGTATATATATTTGCTAGTACTTTTTATCATTCTTTCATTTACAAAGCTTTTGTTGAATACTTAGCTTTCATTTCCAAGTTGCTATGGGATATGCAAAGGAATTTTGACTGAGGGAATCAGATATGGTCACACATGATCATAAAAGTAAATAGAACATGATAATTTACAATAAACACAAAAAGATAATACTGTATAATTTCAGGGTTTTATTTACAAATGTTTTAAGATTGTGTATGTTTATATTATTTAAACATTGAAGTGAGTAATATTTAGGAACTCTTGCCTCTTTTTGCAGCCTAAAATTAGAAGACTGAACAACTCAACATGCAATTATTGGGTTCCAACAATAAGACTATTTCTGTGTTAGGCTAGATTTTCTATTTTCTTCTCTTTTCCATTTACTATTTATTTTACATAGTAAGCAACTAAGAAATTAGGCAAATACATAATAAAGAATACACACACACACACATACACACATATATATTCTAGGAAGCTACTTATTTAAAATACGTATCTAGATTTCTTTTTGCCTCTTTGTATAGGTGGCTGAAGGATGGTCAGCTAATTGATGAAAGGGATGGATTCAAGATTTTACTAAATGGACGCAAACTGGTTATTGCTCAGGCCCAAGTGTCAGACACAGGCCTTTATCGGTGTGTGGCTACAAACATTGCTGGAGACCGTAAGAAGGAATTTGAAGTGACTGTTCATGGTATGCTGGAGAAGGAACAGGAGCATTATATTTTAAATTCATTTATGCATTGTTTTATTATCCAATTCAGATTGTAGCCCAATAATCCAGATAAAAATCTTGAATTGTGGAAGGCAGTATGAAGGAAGTGAATTTGAGCTATGTAATGACCGATTTGTAGTCACTTTATGACACAAGGACTCAACCAGGCGACACCATGTGAATAAAATTTAGACAGGGTTTAAGTGTTAGGATGTGTATTCTACACAGAATGGCAAGGTCTTTGGAGTAGACCAAATAAGATGGAAAAGACAGGGAGCAACTTCTAAGTAAAGGGGTTGTGTCAGCATTTAGGGTTTAGCCCAAGAAGGAGGGATTGTAAACAAAGTAGTTTCCAGAAATGGAGACTGCAGATGCAATTACAGAATCTGAGACACATAAGCACATTCACAAAACTGTCACATTAGGATTATAATGATTACTCTAGTGACAGAAGCAACCCTCTTCTTGGGTATTGTGTGTCTCTCTTGAGGCAGAACTTGGGAAGGGAGAAAATGGAGAGCCATTTGGAAGCTTCCAAGAAGAGGTGTCTGTGAATGTCCACTTTATTTATTCATTCTCTGCAGTCTGTTTTCTTGACTTATTAACCCTATGTCCCATGATGGAATGTAAATAATCCTGTTTTTCAGTCTCAATTCCAATTCCTGAAGGAAAGAATCTGGTAGACTCAACTTAAATTAAGTTACTATCCCACATTTAATCAGCCTTGCTGGGGGCAGAGTCATGCAGTATAAATATGACTGAAAATACACTCCGATTTAATGAAGTAATTCTAGAGAAAGGGAATATCGTTATAGATTGGGAAAAAACACTAAAAGGTGTAAGGCAAACATGCATGTGTATTGCAGTAGCCATAAATCCATTTTACATATTCTTGGTGGAATTGCAGATCCATAGTTAAGGAATAAGTAATCTCTAAAAGTGCTGAAAATTATAAATTAAATGCATAGGATAAAATTACTTCATTGTTTGCTAAAGGAAGTATTTACTATTTTCTAAATATAAAAATTTCAGGTTCTTGTATATGCATTTTTAAGTGTTTGACCATAGCGATTATGGTTTTCATTTTGTATCTCCCTTCCTTAAACCTAGTTCCTCCAACAGTCAAGTCCTCAGGCCTTTCTGAGAGATCTGTGGTGAAGTACAAGCCTGTCACATTGCAGTGTATAGCCAATGGCATTCCAAACCCATCCATTACATGGTTAAAAGATGACCAACCTGTGAACACTGCCCAAGAAAACCTCAAAGTAAGTTTAAATATTAATGGGCCTGAATTGAGAAAGCTACATAGATCTTCCTGGAGCTATCACATTATTCATTCTTAATTGTAGATTTTTCTATTGGACAGATTTTGCAGAAAATTTATTTTCAAAAGTGTTTTTTCCTTAGAGATTTTAAAAATAGAATTTAACTTAATGTTTTGAGTTAATGAATGGAATTAGGTAAAGACCAAATAACTTTAATAATTATACTGATTTAACGTAGTGATTGATTTTATTATTTTAATTTATGTCTGATTTAGCTATCAAAAAACTGATATCTCATGAATGAAGAATGCCAACGTTAGTAAGTCAATATATCCCTAATATGTTCGCCATCGAGTAAAATTAAGATAAAGCCATATTTACATAAATAAAGTAAATCTTGAAAACATTTCTTAAAACTGATTTATGAGCATCAAGAGAGCAAAGACTCAATTAGTCTCTGTGAGTAAGTTCACTTCTCTGGCCTTCATACTGAGTATAGTCCCTGGCATATAATTATATCTCAGTGCAAATTTGTTGAATCAATAAATAGATGGATGGATAGATGATAGATTTCAAATCTAGATGATGCATTTTCAAATCACAATGAATAGATTTTGCTAGGATCAAATTAATTGACTAATGTGGGCTTGAATTTTACTTGTAGTAAGTTTTCCACAATGACAGATGTGTTCTTTTCCAGTAGAAGTGATGGATATCTGTTCATTTATTATTCTTATTCCAAACCTTTATGCTAATTAAGGATTTAGTATGTAACCTTCAAAGTGGTGTAAGTAAGCAATTGTTTATCTGGAAGACAGACATTTCTCATGTGATCAGATAAAAGAATTGCAAACGGAGTGATTTTAAGAGAAACATAGAGACGTATAAGAACATATACTAAGGAAAGTCTTCGAGCACAAGAAAAATTTATGGGGAAAGCCTTTGAGCAGAGCTCTGAAGGCTATATAGAAGTTAAATAGGTGAATGCAAGGAAGAGAACTGAGTATGATAGAGCATTTCAGAGATGTACTTGGGCAAACAACTTATAGTAAAAGAGAGCAGCCAGTGAGAAGAAAAAGAGCAAGGGTGGTATTAGAGATCGGAGAACATGTAGGAGGCAGTTAAGTAAGGTTAATGATTTTGTTTTTACTTGAAGGCAATGGGAGACCTTTAAGAGTTTTAAGAGCCGGGCTCGGTGGCTCAGCCTGTAATCCCGCGCCTTGGGAGGTTGAGGTGAGTGAATTGCCTGAGCCCTCGGGTTCGAGACCAGCCTGGGCAACTAGGCGAGACCTCATCTCTACAATAAATCAAAAAATTAGCTGGGCATGGTAGCGCTTGCCTGTGGTTCCAGCTACTCGGAAGGATCGCCGGAGCCCAGCAGGTCGAGGCTGCGGTGGCCGGGAGCGGCCACTGCACTCCAGTCTGGGTGACAGAGTGAGACTCCAACTCAAAAAAAAAAAAAAGAGTTTTAAGAGAGAAATGGCATGATCAGGTTTGCATTTTAAGTAGTTAAGCAGACCCTTTCTGAAGAATAAATTGAGCCAAGAGTAAATTTGTAGAAACCAATTAGGACCTATTTGCATTTGTCTGGGAGAGAGAAAAGATAGAAATCTGGACCCACATGCTGGCCATGGAGATGAGAATACATGGATAAATTTGAGAATTATGTATTAGTTAAACCATTGGGGATTGGTAAAAGATTGTTTATGAGAAGTGAAGGGGAGGGAGGCTTCAGGGAAGACTCCTAGTAATAGAGTCATCCAATGAGATAAGAGACTCTGGAGGGGGAAGAGGTTTGAGGGGGAAAAAAACTGATTTGAATTCCAGACTTTTTGGGGTTGAGATGACTTTGAGATAACCTAAAAGAGATCATTGAATATATGATCCTGGAGCTCCAAGGAGAGATCTGGCTGGAGATATTGGCTCGTCAATAATATTTGAATCCATGGGCATGGATGAATTAATCCAAGGAGAAAATAAAGAGTAAGAAGACAAAAGGAGAGAAGACTGATGCAGTTCAGAAACTTAATAAATTATGGCATTTAAAGGCCATGTGTAATAGCCCAGAGATGAATATAAATATATCAATGTGTTGCTTAATGTGTTTATTACAGTATGGATGGAGAATAGGTTAAGTGGGAGTTTACATGGGAGAGTTTGGAGAGAAGATCATTAGGGGTCAGAATGTGGTGAGCCTGGAGGGCTAAGCTGTGTTCGGATTTCATTCTGGGCAAGGTGGGGAGCCCTGAGTGAACTTTGAAGGACTGGTAAAAGGATCAAATTTGCATTTTAAACAAACTATTCTGGCAACAGTATGCAAGATAGATTAATAGTTGGGGAGGTTGAAGACACTGGAACATCAGTTAAGAAGCTATTACAATCCCACAGTGACTGTGGAAATGGGAAATGGGATCTGAGAAACATACAGTGGTATAATTAATAGGAGTCAACGTGGGCTCCAAAACTCAGACGACTGGAAAAATAGTGGATGCCATCAAACAAATTTGGTAACATGCAATGAGAAGTAGGTTTTAGAGCTACAAGGAAAGAATTTATTACCTTAATTATGGATATGTTAAGTTTGATGTACTAACCTGTTCAGCAGATGGCTCAAACTATATGTGTAGAGCTCAGGAGATAAGTCAAGGCTAAAGCTGTAAATTTAGAGTCTGCATTAAGATAGGTTTTGAGTTGGAGTCTCACTCTGTCACCCAGGCTGGAGTATGGGGGCTCGTTTACAGCCTCTGCAGCCTCAACCTTCTGGGTTTAGGTGATCCATCCACCTCAGCCTTCCAAGTAGCTGGAACCACAAATGCGCTTCTCCATGCCCAGTTAATTGTCTGATTTATAGTAGAGGTAAGGTCTCACCAACTTGCCCAGGCTGGTCTCGAACCCCTATGCTCAGGCAATCCTGTCATCTCTGACTCCCAAAGTGCTGGGATTACAGATATAAACTACCCCTGACTGCATTAGGGTTTTTCATTGATGCCATGGATGGAAACTGTCAGAGAGTTAAGTTCTCTGATTGTGGGACAGGAAGTAGATGCAGACTCCATAAAATAATCTGCTTAGAAAGTCAGAGAATAAGAACTGAGAAAATGCTTATCGTTAACACCCAGAGAATAGAGAGTTTCAAGGAGTAGTTCGTCAACCATGCCAAATGCTGTAGATGGTAGAGGAGAGTATAACCTTATTGCATAGACTTCTGGATATTGTAATTGAAAGTTACTGGTAACCTCTGAATAATACATTTTAAAGAATAAACTCTGAGTCAAAATGGTGGAGGCCTGTTTCAATGGATTTAAAAGAAAATAAGGAAAAACAGTCATGAAGAAATGTATCTGCATTTCCATCATTCATATTTTATCCTTTTTCTTATTTTTCTGGCCCCCATAACCATTTAATCAAAAAACATTATTGTTCTAAAACTATTTATGAAGTGTTATATAAATGTGGTCATGTTTTTTTCAAATAGCTTAAATTTTCATCACATACTTCATAGTTCAGTGCTAGAGTATTTTATCCAGTGGATTTTTTATGACTATACCAGCAGGCTGGCCTTATATTATTTTATTTTGTGTTTTCCAATAAATATGAAAAACTTTTCAAATTAGTTTATTTCCTTGTGCACGATGAAGTGATCTGGCTCTAATCTATCAAGAGATAATTAAGATATTGGCATGAAAATATAATTAGATATTATAAAGTTAAATGAATTTTTCTCAGTGAATGTTTTCAAGTCCAACTAAAAAAGTATAAAATTCTTTCGTGCTTTCTGCTCCCAATTAGATACAGTCTTCTGGTCGAGTTCTACAGATTGCCAAAGCGCTGTTGGAAGATGCTGGCAGATACACATGTGTGGCTACCAATGCGGCTGGAGAAACACAACAGCACATTCAACTGCATGTGCATGGTAATGTAATTTCCACATTTTAACTAAAGAATATTTCTATGGCTTTTTAAAGATATAGTAGGTGCATTTTAATTTAATTATAGTATTTTTTAAAGTGTTTATTTTAGTTGATATGCCAAAATACCTAGATTTTTTTTTACAGTGTTTCATTATAATTGCTCATATTAAGATCTTCAATTTTCCGAGGTTGTCACATTGGACATGGTGGGGCCCATAAATAAGCATACAATCCTGTGTTTTAAGTTGTCTGTATTTTGTTAATCTATAACTTTCTACAGACAGTTTGCTAAAAAGACAGAAGTTTCTGTGTTGTTCCTTAGTGTTGCCTTTGATTTTCTTGCCTCCTTATGTGATTTTGTGAGTAGAAGCTATCCTTGGCTCACAGTTTTCTCCTATGTGCTTGAATAAAACCTGGGTAACCGTGGAGCACCTCATTAATATTACAGCATCACAGGAAACTTGAAAGACTACATGACCTTGAATATAAGACTTCAGATCTCTAGAGGCTCATCAGAAAAGGCCAAGAATTGGAGTCTTGGGCCTTCCTACTTCAGCCAGGATATTTGCAGAAAGCTGTTCAAGATTTCCATGTACACATTAATTCCTTTTTCTCTAATTAATATGATTGCTTACTCAATGTTTTATTACTTTATTCATTCATTCATATATTCACTGCACATTTGCTGAGGAATTAAACTTAGAATAATGCCCTAGCATATAGCTTAATTCCAGGTATAAGGTAGGCAGTCAAAAAATATTTAACAAATGGAAGAGTAAATAAATTGTAAGTAAATGAAATTTTTAAATTGGATGCTGATTTCTTTGCTCCTTTTCCTATTTTCTTTAAAAGAGTCAAATCATCAGTTTTCTAAATGTATACAGAAAATCAATTGATTATTTTCCCAGTTCCCCAAATATGACACCTGACTTATGGATGTCTACATGCATAAACCATGTGGGTCTTTATTCTTTCACTGAATAATTTGAAGACCAATATCTGAATGTAAGCATTTTGGAGTTGGCTCACCATGCTTGGTGGGTTGGGAACAGGCTGACTCTGCTCTTTGTAAATGTCCTTGCATTTGCCTTATTCCTCATAAGGCCCTTTGTCTCTTCCTATTGCTCTTTGACAACTATCCCTAGCATCTGCTCAGACTTCCACTTCCATCTAATAGTGTGCTAGGGGCAGGCTCTCTCTCCTCTTTCCTATTCCCCTACCCTGAGTCTTCTTCTACAAGTTGTCTCCCCTTTCCCATCAATTTCTGTTTTTTATCTGGTCTCTATCATTGACCAAAAGAAAAGTTAAGCAGGATACATGGTATGGTGCAGTCATCTCAGGCACTGATGTCAGGCCAGCTGTAGCTCAAATTCCATGATAAATATGATTCATGTTACCTTGTGTAAACTGTTTAATTTATCTGACTTTCACAGTGGTTTTTAGGTTTACAGGTGATCTGTGTAAAATATCTCCCATTTCATAGGGCACTTAATGAATGAGCACAGTTAACTTTTCTAACTTCTACTCTATAAGGTGTTATTAAAAAAAAAAAAGAAGGATATTTTGTTCTCTGGACTGCCTTAAATTACTTAAATTAAAACTCTGTAATGAAAAGTAGAGTATATGTCTCCAGAACTGTCAAGAATCTGCCTAGAAGTCTTAAACTTCAGTATTTATAAAAATCATACATGTGGCAAATTAAAAATACAGCTTCCTGGGCTCAGCACCAGATCTTCTGAAATATCTCTGATGCAGGTGGTCTATGAGCCAGTATTTGAAGAAACATTGGCCCAGATACTAAAGACTGGGCATAGAGATTTGCCAGTGTAGTCAAGAATGACTGAAAACCAGAGCCTGTGAAAGGATTCAAGTATCCCATCAAACAAAGAGTAGCAACAGAAGAGAAAAAGCAGAATGATATCTAAGAAAACACAAGCCTGTCAACCCATAATCTGAATATTGTAACAAAAAGTCAGTTGACAGGAGATATAATTAGGGCTCACATTTACATAGAAAATCATCAAAGAGAACAGGAGCAGGTTGGAAAATGTCTGGATTAATGTGAAAAAAAAAAGAAACAGAAGGTTAGTCATTGTAAGAGTTTATTAAAAACTGCTTAATCAGAGGGAGACTATAAAACCTTCTTCTTTATACAAATCACAGAATAGAGATAAGATATAGTCATGAGGATCTACAGGGAACTTAAATGTGCCTAAAGGAAAAAGGCAAACAGCCCCATTAAAAAGTGGGCAAAAGACATGAATAGACACTTCTCAAAAGAAGATATATGGGCAGTCAACAGATACATGAAAAAGTGCTCAGCCTCACTCATCATCAGAGAAATGCAAATCAAAACCACACTGAGAGACCACCTAATCCCAGTAAGAATGGCCATCATTAATAAAACTAACAACAACAGATGCTGGCGAGGATGCAGAGAGAAAGGAACGCTTCTACACTGCTGGTGGGAATGCAAACTAGTGCAACCTCTTTGGAAAAGTGTGGCGATTTCTGAAAGAACTAGAAATTCACCTTCCATATGACCCAGCAATCCCTCTGTTGGGAATATACCCAGAAGAACTTAAACCATTCTACAAAAAAGATACCTGCATAGGCATGTTTATTGCAACTCTATTCACAATAGCAAAAACATGGAACCAGTCATACTGCCCATCAAAGTTGGACTGGATAAAAAATAGTGGTACATATACACAATGGAATATTAAGCAGCCATAAAGAAGGACAAGCATATGGACTTCGCAGCAACTTGGATGGATTTAGAGTCGGTCATACTCAGTAATCTATCACAGAAACAAAGAACAGAATGCCATATTTTCTCACTCATAAGCAGACCTTGAACAATGATCATAATACTGTAAGAAAGAGATTGGCAGTCGTGGGAAACTGACAAGGGAGAGGGGCTGGGATTGGCAGTTGAAAGAAACTGTCAGGGGAGGGAGGGGCACACCTCATCAACAAGGGCACCTGCATAATGAACATTTCTATACCTAACCCTGAATTGTACCCCACATCTTTAAAGAAAAAAATTAAAATTAAAATTTAAAAAATTTTTAAAAGATACAGTCATAGCATAAAACATTTAACCTAATATGACCTTGACATGTCTAGATAACGATTTGTCTCCCTGAAGGGAAAAGAAATAATAGAGTGAATTTCTAATCTAATTAATTGTCATTAACCTGGAAGAAGCGGTTGGCCAAGTGCATGTGACTGGCATCTGACAGAAAGCTGGTGTATCATCTTGACATTCATAGCAGCAACATCATATTGAATGCATGAGACTTTAAACCTAAACCCGTTCCCTTTAATCCGTGGGTTAATAACTTTATAATTGATAATTAGAGATGTTAAAAAAGTAGGAATTTCTAGGTGATGGCTAATGATAAACCTCAAAAAGACCATAGCATTTATAATGACAAGTTAACATGATGTGAAAAACTGTATAAAAAATAGAATGTGAAAAGAGAGGCTTAAAGACATCATACATTGAAGTACTTGAGTATTTGAAATGGACTTGGATTACCCCAATTACTGTACATATAATAATTTGATTTCATAAAAAAGCTATTCAGTCTTAGAAATCAGTAATAGAAATCATAATATGAGGAACAAGAGAGGAATTACTCTTTTTAATATTTTTTCTCTTTGAATGCTTCCAAAGTATTGCATCCAATTCTGGATATATATATATAATTAAGAAGACCACTGAAAAATCTATAGGGAAGCAATCATCATTTAATTTAGTTCAGTTGTTATTTAACCAACCCTGTAGTTATTTCTAAAATTAGGATTTATTTTAATCTCAGTCTTTACTTATGGGTAACACATTCAGCAAACATACATTTACTATAGCTGTTATCTAAAAATGTTCAATCCTAAGATACTCAGTATTCCAATGATTTAATATTTTCCATTCTTATGAGAAAGATCTTAGATATTGCCATTCTTCTTAATCATTTCAAATGATGTTTCCAAAAACTGAAGTAAGGGTGCATGGTCTCCTGGACTAGAACAAGCCATGATCATGATCATGAGAAGAGGAACAATCTCATGGGGCTTTCTGGGGGGAGTTCTTTCCAATATAAAAGGCAGGAGCCCTCAGTAGGTGGTCTTTTTTGATCATCAAAATTTCATAATTCTGGAAGTTCTCATTCTGTCAACCAACTGTGGAATTATGTCTAAACCTCAAATATTTGCAAAGTGAGACAGATGTTTCTACAAACAAATTATTATTTGGAGTCTGGTAGCTCAAGCATTCATTTTATCTCCACACAATTATTTCCTAGGAAGAAATCAACCAAGATGAAGTACCTAGAAGTGGAATGTTGTGGTTTTAAACTGGAGCTTCTAATTTGGGTCCCTATACTGCCAATTAACACCTGCAGGACATTGCACTTAGATTTTAACTTTTTTAAAACTTAGATTCCTCGTCTGTAAAATGGGAAGGCTGATGATACTACCCCATAGTCATGGAGTTTGTGTGCAGATAAAATGAAAGATTATATGTGAAAATCTTATCCCGGCGCCTGGTTCCTGGTCAGCATCCATAAATGGTAGCAAAAAGACTGCTCTGGCAAAACACATACTTGACTTCTGGCCCTTCTTACCGCACCATTTTGACAAATATGTCTAAAGTTCTCCTGCCTTTACTGTTGGACAGGAACCATCTTGGGCTTGTATTAGTTGTCTGGTAAAAACATTAGTAGAGCACCCCTTAGTTTTATTTTATTTTTAAAAAGTATTTGCTTGGCTAACATCTGCTAACACCCACTCAAAAAAAGGTTTCTCTGTCATTTCTGTTTTGTTTAATAGCTCACTTATGGCCTAAAGGAGACTTAGGAATGTTGTAGGGTTTTTTTGTTGTTATTCTTTTTTAATGGATAACTTCAGTTCAGGTGTCTACTGTTTCCTTGGTGTAGGTTAATTTATTTCTCATTCTTTCATAATTTCAATGGATAGGAAGTGTTAACTCACCAAAATTACGTTTAGATCAGTTATGCATTAATTCAGATTTAACTAGGATTTGCAAGAGTCCATTCATGCCCTGAGTGATTAAAGTAATAGGCAGATTCTAGCTCACAATGTGTCAAGAAGATTCTAGTGGGTTTGGTAAGATATGTGCACACAGCTTTTGGAAGAAGAAAATATATATATATAAATTGAAGGGAATTCAACTTCCTGTTTAGAAAATGCAGACATCTTATTGTTAACATAAGATAATAAGATATTGTTACCTTACTAATGATCTGACTAGAATAGTGTTCTCCTAAATTCAAGACTGTACATTTAAATGTTAGAGGGGAATAATGAAATTTATATTTGTATTTACTTTTATAACTCAAAATGAGGAAGAAATCAACCAGATTTTTCTCATATTTATTATGTGCCCTTACGTTGAAACCCTCTTTCTGTCTGGTGCTTGAGCAGACCAATGGAGAATTGAATCATCACAAGCTTATGTAAGAAGGAATGTAATTTCTTTGTTAAACAATTCTCTCAAGATTTAGTAGATTTCCAGTCCACTTATTTCTTGTTCATCCCATGTGCTAGTAGCCATACCCAAAAAGTTTCTCTAAACAAGGTTTTTAATCTTCAGCTTGCCTCTTTTAGTTGCTGGATTGTGTTTTGACATTTCCAAAGCATATGTTTTAAATGGTGATTACCTTGAGGACACCTGAAATAATTGACTAAGCTTATGTTTGCTAAGTCTGGCTGAGAAGACTTAATGGGAGTCTTTTAGGAAAGACAAACAAACAAACAACTCTAAGCAATAATTTTGCTCTCTAACTCTGGAATAGAAATAGCAATTGGCTTTTTTTCCAACCCTCTGAAGCTATAAATTAAAATTATATTGAAATACAATAAGCAGTAAATCAGACTATCTGATTTTTTATAAAGATTTTTGTAGATTAATTATGAGTGCTCTTTATCCTCTGATTATTTCTTGAGTTAAGCATTTAAAATTATGAACTTGTTGTTATTTGCATACAGATTACAGATATAATTCATATAATAGAAAATTCACTTTTTTACAGTGCACAATGCAGTGATTTGTAATATACTTACAAAGTCGTATAACATCACCACTATCACCACCAAGTAATTCTGGAATTCCACTAATTTTAATTTATCACCTCAAAAAGAAACTTCAAAAAGAAAAGATAGATAAATGACTCATATTCTTGTCAGTCAATCCCCATCCCATTCTCTAGGACCTGGCAACAGCTAATCTAAGTCTCTGTGTGTTTGTCTATTGGTATTTCCTATAAATGAAATCATGTAATATGTGACATTTTGTATCTAGCCTCTTTTTTTTTAATTTTAAAGATGTGAGGTACCATTCAGGATTAGGTAGATAAGTGATCATCAAAACAGGTAAAGTTTGTGCCTCCCTTTGGTCCCCACCTCATCTGGTTTGAGATCAGGTACCCTCATTGATATTATGTGACCACCCCTGCTGCCCTGGCAATGTCCTGCAATTGCCAATCCCTTTCTTATAGTATTATGATAGGTGGTCAGGGTCCGCGAATGAGTGAGAACATGTGAGACTCTGTTCTTTGTTTCTGTGATAGATAAATGACTCTAAATCCATCCCATTGGTTGTGAAAGCCATAATTTTGTTCTTCTTTATGGCTTGTAATATTCCTTGGTGTATATGCACCACATTTTTAAAATCCAGTCCTTGTTTGATGAGCAGCACGGTTGACTTTTGTGAATAATGCTGCAATAAACATGCATGTGCAGTATCTTTTTCATAGGATGATTTGAGTTCCTCTGGGTATATCCCCAGAAGGGGGATTATTGGGTCATATGGAAGGTCAATTTTTAGATCTTTTAGGAATTGCCACACTGTTTTCCATAAAATTTGTATTAGTTTATACTCCCACCAACAGTGTAGATGCATTCCCTTTTCCCCATATCCTCTACAGCATCTATTGTTTTTTGAATTATTGATGATGGCCATCCTTACTGGAGTTAGGTGGTATCTCAGTGTGGCATTAATTTATATTTCTTTGATGATTAGTAAGGCTGAGCATTTTTTCATGTATCTGTTGGCTGCTCATATGTCTTCTTTTGAGAAATGTCTATTCGTATCTTTTGTCCACTTTTTAATAGAACTGTTTGTTTTTTTTTTCTTTTAGGCATATTTGAGTTCCTTGTAGACCCTGGATGTTAGATCTTTGTCAGATATATAGTTGGCAAATATTTTTCCCAATTCTGTGGGCTGTTTCTTCACTCTCTTGATGGTTTATTTTGCTTTGCAGAAGCTTTTCAGTTTGATAAGGTCCTGCTTGTCTATCTCATCCCTTATGGCATGGGCATTTGGAGTTTTGATCAGGAATTGACTGCCTTAAGGGTGTCTCCTGGGTTTTCTAAGATTATTAGAGTATGGAGTTTTACTTTTAGGTCTTTGATCCATTTAGAGTTGATTCTTGTGTGTGGTGATATGTAGAGGGCCCATTTCAGTCTTCTACATGTGGTCAGCCAGTTTTCCAACCACCATTTATTGAATAGGTTCTCCTCTCCCCAGTGGTTTTGGTGGAGGCTTTTAATAGTTGAGTTGATTGAAAAATTGAGGTTTTGCTTCCAGAATCTCTATCCTGTTCCGTTGGTCTATATGCCTGCTCTTGTACCAATACTAGGCTGTTTTGATTACTGTAGCCTTATAGGGAAGTTTAAAGACTGGAACTGTGATACCTCCCACTTTGTTTTTGTTGCTAAGGGTTGTTTTTGGCTATTTGTGGTTGTTTATGTTTCCATATGAATTTCTGTATTGTCATTTCCAGGCCAGAGAAGAATGATGTTGGTAATTTAATGGGTAATGTGTTGAATCTATAGATCGCCTTTGGTAGGATGGACATCTTTTTTTAAAAGTTTTGTATTTTAAAGATATGGGGTACAGTTCAGGGTTAGGTATATAAATGTTCATTATGCAAGTACCCTTGATGAGGTATGCCCCCCTCCCCTGGCAGTTTCCCACTACTACCAATCCTGCTTCCCCCTGTCCCCAGGCAGTTTCCCACTACTGCCAATCCCTTTCTCACTGTATTATGATAATTGTCCAAGGTCCACTTGTGAGTGAGAACATGTGATACTCAGTTCTTTGTTTCTGTGATAGATCATTCAGTATTATAGACTCTAAGTCCTGGATGGACATCTTAACAGTGCTGATTCTTCCAATTCATGAGCATAGAATATTTTTCTATTTTTGTGTCTTCTTTAATTTCTTTGAGCAATGTTTTGCAATTTTTTAAATCAATATTTTTTAATTTGAAAATTGTGGGGTACAGTTAAGGGTTAGGTATACAAATATGCATCGTTCAGGCACCCTTGTTGATAAGGGGTGTCTCCTGATCCCCAGACAGATATTGACTACTGTTAATCCCACCTTCCGTCCCCTCCCTCCTCCCCCTTAGTTTCCCACCACTGTCAATCCTTTTCTTATAGTATTACGATAGATGTTCAAGGTCCACTATATGAGTGAGAACATGTGATACTCAGATCTTTGTTTCTGTGGGAGATCACTCAGTATTATAGACTCTAGTTCCATCCAGGTTGCTGCGAAATTCATGATTTTGTTCTTTTTTATGGCTGGAAGACATCCGAGCAGCCAACAGGCACATGAAGAAATGTTCAGCCTCACTAATCATCAAGGAGATGCAAATCAAAACCACATTAAGGTACCACCTAACGCCAATCAGAATGGCAATTATCAGTAACTCA
Organism: Cephalopachus bancanus; assembly: GCA_027257055.1. Taxonomy (NCBI): domain Eukaryota; kingdom Metazoa; phylum Chordata; class Mammalia; order Primates; family Tarsiidae; genus Cephalopachus; species Cephalopachus bancanus. The sequence continues at coordinate 9,092,621 of JAPVLO010000057.1, forward strand.
AAAAGTAATAGTTGCTGGAGAGGGTGTGGCGAAAAGGGAACACTTCTACACTGTTGGTGGAAGTGCAAACTAGTGCAACCTTTGTGGAAAACAGTGTGGCAGTTCCTAAAAGCTCTAAATATCGACCTCCCATATGACCCCGCAATCCCCCTACTGGGAATATACCCTGAAGAACTCAAATCACTCTATAAAAAAGATATCTGCACACGTATGTTTATCACAGCATTGTTCACAATAGCAAGAACCTGGAACCAAACAAGCTGTCCATCAAAAGAGGAATGGATTAAAAAATTGTGGTACATATGCATGATGGAATACTACGCAGCCATAAAAAAGTATTTTGTAATTTTAATGGTAGAGCTCTTTCACTTCTCTCATTAGGAAGATGCCGAAGTATTTCTTTCCTTCTTTTTTTTTTCTTTTTTTGGTGGCTATTGTGAATGGGCTTTACTTTTTAATTGGTTCTCTGCCTATTTGTTGTTGGTGTATAAGAATGTGACTGTCTTTTGCATATTTATTTTATACCCTGAGACTTTTCCAAAGTCCTTTATCAGTGCAAGGCAATTTTTGACAGATTCTCTTGGATTTTCCAGGTATACAATCATATCATCAGCAAAGAGGGATAACTTAACTTCCTCTTTTCCTATTTGGATACGCCTAATTTCCTTCTCTTGACTCATTGTTCTAGCTAGGACTTCTGACACTATGTTGAACAGGAGGGATAAGAGAGGTCAACCTTGTCTTGTTCTGGTTTTCTAGGGAAATACTTCCAATTTCTGTCTGTTTAGCAATATATTGGCTGTGGGTTTATTGTAGATGGCTCTTACTATTTTGAGGTATGTTCCCTTTATGCCTAGATGTTCAAGGTTTTTTATCAAGGATGGATGCTGGATTTTATTAAAATCTTTTTCTGCATCTAATGATATAATTGTATGGTTCTTATTTTTAGATCTGTTGATGTATTTAATTACACTTATGGTCTTGCAGATGTTGAACCAGCCCTAAATCCATCCCAGGAATGAAGCCTATTTGGTCATGGTGGATGATTTTTGAAATGTGTTGTCAGATCTGATTTGCTAGAATCTTGTTGAGAATTTTTGCATGTATGTTCATCAGGAATATTGGCCTGTAGTTCTCTTTCTTTGTTGGGCCTTTACCCGGTTTGGGTGTCAATGTACTGTTAGTTTCATAAAATAATTTGGGGAAAGTTGCATCTTTCTCAATTGCCTGGAATACTTTCAATAGGATTGGTATCAGCTCCTCCTTGTATGTTTTGGTAGAATTCTGCTGGAAAGTTGTCTGGTCCAGGGCTTTTTTTTTTTTGTAAGTAGTTTTCTTATGATGGAGCCAATTTCCTGGGCTTTAATGGTCTATTTAAGGCCTCGGTTTTTTCTTGTTTTAACATTGGGAGTTCATGTGATTCAGAAAGTCCTCCATTTCATTTAGGTTTTAGAGTTTGTTTTCATACAGGTGTGCATAGTAATCTCTGATAAATTTTTATATTTCTTTGGAGTCAGTTGTGACCTTATCTTTTGTGTTTCTGATTGTGTTTATTTGGGCTTTTTCTCTTTTTTTTTTTTTTTTGGTCAGTCTGGCTAGGGGCTCATCAATCCTATTTATTCTTTCAAAGAACTACCTTTAGGTTTCGATGATTTTTTTTTTCTATGATATTTTTGTCTTCTATAACTCATAGCTGGACTTTTTCTTTGGTGATCTGAATTCTTCTGCTGAAGTTTCCCTAGGTGATTTATTAGGCTGTTAATCGTGATCTTTCTATTTTCTTAATGTGTGTTCATAGAGATATAAGTTCCCCTCTTAGTACTGTTTTCATGGTATCACAGAAGTTTTTGTAAGATGTGCCTTTATTTTTATTTGTTTCCAGGAATCTTTTAATTTCTGTTTTGATATCTGTGTTGACTCAGGAGTTATTCAGCATCATGCTGTTTAGTGTTCATGTCTTTGTGGGTTTAGGGGAAATTTGTTGGTGTTGATATTTACTTTTATGTGTCTAGCTTCTTTCACTTACCATATTTTCAAGATTCATTCATAAGAGCATGTATCAGTATTTTATTCCTTTTTGTGGGTGGCTAATCATATCCCATTGTATGAGTATACCACATTTGCTTATTCATTCATCAGTTGAAGGGCATCTGTCCATTTTTGGCTGTTATGGACAATGCTGCTATGAACATTCATGTATAGGTCTTTTTGTGGACTTATGTTTAACTCTTCTTTTGTGTATACTTGGGAGTGGAATTGCTGAATCACATGGTAACTGTATGTTTAACTTTTTTTTTTTGAGTTAGAGTCTCACTCTGTCACTCAGACTGGAGTGCAGTGGCTGCTCCCGGCCACCGCAGCCTCGACCTGCTGGGCTCTGGTGATCCTTCTGCCTCAGCCTTCCGAGTAGCTGGTACTACAGGCATACACTACCACACCCGGCTAATTTTTTTGATTTATTGTAGAGGTGAGGTCTCACCAAGTTGTCCAGGCGGGTCTCGAACTCGCGGGCTTAGGCAATTCACTCACCTCGGCCTCCCAAAGCATGGGATTACAGGCTGAGCCACCAAGCCCGGTCTGTTTAACTTTTTAAGGAAATACCAAACTTCTCTAAATGATTGCTTTATTTTACATTACCATCAATAATGTCAGAGGCTTCTGATTTCCCAACATTCTTACCAACATTTTTATTGACTGTCTTTTTATTACAGATAACAAGTGGTATTTCATTGTGATTTTGATTTGTATTGCCTTAATGACTAAAAATGTTGAGCATCTTTTCACATTCTGGTTGACCATTTGTATATCTTTTCTGGATAAACATCTATTGATATTCTTTGCCCATATTAATCCTTTGCCCATTTAGAAAAAAAAATTACAGCTTGCTGCTACATTCAATTTTACATAAACATGCTCTTTGAGGCTGAAGCAAATCTGACTGATTTCCAATGTGAAAATGAAATACAAAATCTGTTCTTGGAGTTATTTCTAAACAGAACTTGTCCCTAATCCTACCAATTATGAGAGAGAGAGAGAGAGAGAATGAATTATTATATTTTGTAATTAAAAAAAATTTCATCTTGAAGTAAACACTGCAGTCACAAGCACCTCTCACCTGTATCCTTGGGTTAAAAAGGGAAAGTGTTAAAAATTGAATTGTTTTTATTGTTGCATTGTAAGTGTTCTTTTTTGTTTGTTTGTTTGTTTGGTTGGTTTTTTTTTGAGTTGGAGTCTCACTCGGTCGCCCAGACTGGAGTGCAGTGGCCGTTCCCGGCCACCGCAGCCTCCCCTGCTGGGCCCCGGCGATCCTTCCACCTCAGCCTTCCGAGTAGCCGAAATTACAGGCATGCGCTACCACGCCAGGCTGATTTTTTTGATTTTATTGTAGAGATGAGGTCTCGCTGCCCAGGCGGGTCTCGAACCCGCAGGCGCGGGCAATCCACTCACCTCAGCCTCCCGAAGGTGCGGGATTACAGGATGAGCCACCGAGCCCGGCGTAAGTGTTCTTTATATATTCTGGATATTATGTTTCTTATTAGATAAATGATTTGCAAATATTGTCTCCCACCCTGTAGGTTGTCTTTTTACTTTCTTTATACTGTCTTTTCAAATACAAATATTTTTAATTTTGATGAATTCCAATTTACGTATTTTTTATTTTGTTGCTCATCCTTTTGACAACATTTATAAGAAATCATTGCCTAATTCAAAGTCAAAAGGTTGACTCCTATGTGTTCTAAAAATTTTATAATTTTAGCTTCTACAGAACTTTTTACTCTATTTTACTTTTGTACATAATGTCCAACATTATTCTTTTACATGTGAATATATATTTGTTCCATTACCTTTCGTTGAAAAGACTATTCTTTCCCAGTTGAATGAGCTTGGCACCCTTGTTGAAAATAATTTGACTATAAATGTAAAGGTTTATTTCTCTATTCTCAATTCTATTCCATTGCCTATAATGCCTGTCCTTATCCCACCACCACATAGTCTTGATTGCTGTAGCTTTGCAGTAAGTTTTAAAGTGAGAAAATACAAGTCCTCCATCCTTTATTTTATTTTTTGTTATTTTGAGTCCGTTTCATTTCCATGTGAATTTTAGGATCACTTTATGAATTTCTGAAGAAAAAGGCAGCTGAGATTTTGATTAAGATTGAATCTGCAGATCAGAAGAATTTGTCATGTTAACAATATTTAGCCTTACAATCCATTAACATGGGTCTCTTTCCCATAAATAGATCACATCCCCATGAATATGAGTTTTCAGTATAAAAATCTTATACTTTTTGGCTAAGTTTATTCCTATATGTTTTCTTTTTGATACAATTATAAATGGAACTGTTTTTTAAATTTTTACTTTCTGATTTTTTTATTGCTAGTGTATGTAAATATAGATAATATTTGTGTATTTATCCTGTATCCTACAACCTTACTGAACTCAATTATTATCCAGTAAAGTTATATCCTACAAGCTTCTGAACTCATTTTTTTGTGGATAGGATATTCTATTTACAAAATCATGTCATCTGCATATAGAGATAGTTTAACTTTCTTTCCAATTTGGATAGCATTTGTTTTTCTCTTTTCTAATTGCCCTGACTTGAACCTCCAGTACAATATTGATTCGAAATAGGGAGAGTGATATTCTTATCTTGTTTCTGGTACTAAGAAAAAAAACTCTACATTTTTCACCAGTGAAAGGTAGTGATGTTAGCTGTGAATTTTTCACAGATGGACTTTATCAGGCTGAAGAAGTTTTATTCTATTCCTATTATGTTGAGTGTTTTAAGTAATGAAGGGGTTTGGGTTTTGTCAGATGCTTGTTCTACATGTGTTGAGAGAGATAAATGTCTGTGTTTTATTTTACTATTATAATTTACAAATTGATTGGTTTTCATAAATTAAGCCAACCCACCCTCCTGAGGTAAATCCCTGTGAGCCATGGTGCTTAATCTGTTTTATATGTTGCTAGAGTCAGCTTACTATTGATTTGTTGCTTTTTCTGTAATGTCCTTGCATTGGATTTCTGTATGTTTCTGTATGTTTTACTTATTTATTTATTTTAAGAAACTGGTTAGAAACCACTAAACTAGGTGATTCACTATCCAGAGTTTTAAAAGCACTGCTCTAATATATGTATATATATAAGTGTTGTGGGCAGTATACATGTTCAGATTTTTAATATAATCCCAAGCTATTTCTTAGATTAGTTGAGCCAATTTATACTCCTATCAGCAGTATATGAGAGCTTGCATTGCTTGAACTTCTCATCAACACTTGATACTATTAATTTTGAAAGTTTGGTGGGTGTGAATTATATCTTTTAGTTTTAGTTAGCTTTTCCTTGATTACTAATGAACTTGAGCATATTTTTATAGGCATAAAGGATTTTACTGTATAATTTTTTAAAATTTACATAATTTTTATTAATACATAATAATTGTACATATTTATATGGTACATACGAGGTCTGACAAGTTCGCAAACTCATCCTAGAAAAAGAGCTATATATCTCATTGTTGAATGTCACTATGGTCACCTTGGAAGTACTCACATTGGGAAGCTATGCACTGACACTAGCACCTACACTACCTGTCAAAACAATTTTGGAACTCTTTTTCTGGAATGGTCATCAGAGCTGTCATCATTTTACTCTTGATGTCCTGAATGTCATCAAAATGTCTTCCTTTCAGTATTTCCTTTTCTTCGGGTAAAGGAAAAAGTCACTGGGGGTGAGTAGGGAGGGAGTTTCAATACAGTATTTGTTTACTGGCTAAAAACTCCCTCACAGACAGTGCTGTGTGAGCTGGTACATTGTCACGATGCAAGAGCTCCTTCAGGACCATTTTGCACATACCTTTCTCATGCCAAGATTTTAAGTTAATATTTTTCTAACTGTTTCTCTTTCTCTCTCTCTTTTTATTTTTTATTTTTTTGGAGTTGGAGTCTCACTCCGTTGCCCAGGCCGGAGGACTGTGACACATTCACAGCCACTCCAGCATCGACCTGCTGGGCTCCAGCGATCCTTCTGCCTCAGCCTTTCAAGTAACTGGCATGCACTTCCATGCCTGACTAATTTTTGATTTATTGTAGAGTTGAGGTCTCACCAAGTTGTCTGGGCTGGTCTCGAACCCGTAGGCTCAGGTAATCCACTCGCCTCGGCCTCCCAAAGTGCTGGGATTACAGGCTGAGCCACCGAGCCTGGCCTGTTTCTCTTTCAATGTTTATTGGATCTGCTGTGCTTCTCACAGTCAGCTGATGATTTTGTTGCACAATTCAACAAATTTTTGCAATTTTTCATCAGTTCTGCTCATTACCAGTTGTCCTGACCTCTCTTCCTTAGTGTCGATTTCTCCCTCCTCAGGAAAATGTGTAATCCATCTGTACACTGCCATTTTCTTCATGGCATTAGTCCCATAAACTTGGACTAACATGTCCCTGATTTTACTTCCACTCTTGCCAAGTTTAACAAGAAATTTAATGTTTGTTGCTCTAATTCAAGCTCCAACATTCTTGCGATGGCACACAAAAGCATGCAACAACAATAATGAACGCCACTCAGCAAGACTCTGCCACGCATCAACACGAACACAGCTGTGAAACACTGATATACCAAGGTTATGAAACCTTACCAAGTTGTTTGTACAGTGCTGCCACGTAAGCCCATGGTGGCAAGTTCATGAATTTAATTGTCAGGCCATGTAATGATGTTGTGATACACATAATTTACAGTGATCAGATTGGAGTAATTAGCATATTCATTATCTTAAACATTTATTTTGTGTGTGTTCTGAGAACATGCAATATCCTTCTTCTAGCTATTTGAAACTATATATTATTGTTAACTATAGTCATTCTACAGTACTATGAAGCACTAGAACTTATTTCTCCTATCTAATTGTAATTTTGACTCCTTTAACAAAACTCTCCCTATCCTCCCTTTCTTTTACTCTTCCCTGTCTCTATTCTCTTCTGTCCTACTTTTTACTTCTATGAGATAAACTTTTTTTAAGATCCTGTAAATAAGTGAAAATATGCAGTATTTAACTTTCTATTTCTGATTTATTTTATTTAGTATAATGTCCTCCAGTTCCTTGTCTGGTTTTGTTATCATAGTAAAACTGATCTCAGACTGATTTGAGAAGTACTCACTCTCTCTCTTCCATGTTTTGAGAAGAGTTTGTAAAGGGCTAGTGTTAATTCTTCACCAATGAACCCAAGTGATGATCATTTTTGTGGAGTTCTTTGTTTACTCATCAGTCTCTTTATAGGTCTATTCATAGTTTCTATTTTTTCTTGAGTCAGTTTTAGTAGCCTGTGTCATTGTAAGAATTTTTTTGTTTCATCTAAGTTGTCTAATTTGTTTGCATACAATTATCTATAATATTTAGTCATTATTTTGTTTTTTTTTTCACTACAGTAAGATTGCTTGTAATGATTCTTTCATTTCTGAGTATAATAGTTTGGTCTTCTGTCTTTTGTTTGTCTTGGTCAGTATAGCTAAACTTTTTTCCATTTAGTTCATCTTTTCAAGAAACATCTGTTAATTTGTTAATTTTCTCTATTCTCTATTTTTTAATGTATGCTCTAATATTTATTATTTTATTTCTTTTACTTGCTTTGGGTTTAGTTTACACTCTTTTCAGCTTCTTAAGGTAGAATGTTATGTTATTGATTTGAGACCTTCTTTTTTAATATAGATGTTTACAGCTTCAAATTTCACTATCCCATAAATTTTGGCATGCTGTTTTTGTTTTTATTCATCCTAAAATATTAGCTGGTGTATCATGTGATTTCCTTGACCAATTAGTTACTTAGGAATCTAACACATAATTCTTACATATTTGAGAAGATCACAAATTTTTAAAAATTATAATTTAATGTCATTGTGGTTGGAGAATATACTTTGTATGATTTTAGTCCTTTTAAATGTATCACGAGTTGTTTTAAAGCCTCACATATAGTCTACCTTTGAAAATGTTGCATGTGCACTTGAGAAGAATATGTTTTCTGCTTCTACTGGACGGATTGTTCTCTGTGTTTGTTGTTTTATAGTATTGTATGTTTCCTGTTCTCTTGTTGATTTCCTGTGTAATTGTTTTGTTAGTTACTGAAAGTAAGATATTGATTTCCAACTTTTATTGTTGAAGTACCTATTTCTATCATTGAATTTGTCCATTTTTGTTCCGTGTATATTGAGGCTCCGTTGTTACATACACATATGCTTAAAATTGGTATGTCTTGATGAATTGACCCTTTGCATTATTAAAAAAGTTCTACTTTGTTGCTAGTTACCGTTTTTGTCTTGAAGTCTATTTGGTTTGATATTAGCAAAGCCCTCCAGTTCTTTTTCAATCCTGTTTGCATCATGTATCCTTTTTCATCCTTTTACTTTTAATCTATTTGTGTCTTTGAATCTAAAGTATGTTATTTGTAGGCAACACACCTAAATTATTTTTTAGAATTTATTCTGCTAATCTCTGTATTTTGATTGGAGTGTTAAATTTATTTATATTTAATGTAATTACTGATATGGTAGAATTTATGTCTGTCACTTGTTTTTATATATATATATAAAAAAAAGTATATATACATTTTATATATATATATATACATAAATATTTTTTTTGCCTTTCTGTTACTACATTGTTGAGATTGTCTTGTGTAGCATTTTGTTTCTCTTGTTACTTTAACTTTTTTCTTGAGTTTTATTTTTAGTAGTTGTTCTGAAGATTACAATTAGCATCTTAGTAATATAGTTTGGGTTAATATTGATTTAATTTCAATAATATATTAAGTTTTGTACCTATATAGATGCCTCTCTTTGCCCTTTTTTGTGCAGTTTTTGTTATACAAATTACATATTTTTTCAAGTGCCCATCAACAAAGATTTATAACTATTGCCTTATGCTATTGTCTTTAAATCGATAGACAGATAAAAGTTATGAACAATAAATATATGCAGTTTTTACTGTCTTGCCTATTTACCTATTTAGTTACCTCTATTAGTGCACTTTATTTTTCATGTGTGGTAGAGTTCCTATTTCATTTCATCCTGAAGAACTCCCTTTAGTATTTCTTGTAGGGCAGAGGGGTTAGCAATGAATTTTTTCAGTTTTTGTTTCCCTAGAAATGTATTAATTTTTCTTTATTTTAAAAGGCAGATTTTTCTGAATATGTAATTCTTGATTAGTAGTCGTTTTCTTTTAGCACTTTGAATATGTCATCCTAGTGGCCTTGGTGTTTTTGATGAAAAATCAGTTGTTGGACTTATTGAGGATCCTTGTACATAAGCTACTTCTCTCTCACTGCTTTCAAGATTCTCTCTTGTGTTTGGTTTTAAAGTTTGATTAGAAAGTTTTGGTGGGGATTTCTTTGAGTTTATCCAACGTGAAATTTGTTAAACTTCTTAGATGTATAGATTGATATATTTTTTTTAATTTAGAAAAGTTTCAATCATTATGCTAAAAAGTATTCTTCATCTTTCTCTTCTCCACTTCTATAGTACTTTCTTTAAGCTTGTTGGTATCTTACAAGTCTCAGAGGTTCTGTTCACTTTCTTTATTCCTTTGGCTTCTAAAATTGAATCATCTCAATTGACCTAGCTTTATTGTTGATTTTTCTTCTCTTCCAGCTCAAATATGCTGTTGAGCCATTACTTTACTTCTGAATTCCAGAATTTATATTTGACATTTAAAACAATGTCTACTTATTTATCAGTACTCTATATTTAGTGAGACACCATTCAGCTACTCTTCTTTAGTTCTTTAGATATGGTTTCCTGTGATTCTTGGGACATACATTCACCTCTCCGTAGTCACAAGGAAATGGTTCCAAGATCCCCTACAGACACCAAAATGTGTGGAATCTTCAAGTCCTTTATATAAAATGACATAGTATTTGCATATAACCTAACACATCTCTAGATTGTTTATAATACCCAATACAATGTAAATGCTATGCAAATAGTAGCTATACTGTGTTTATTTGTATTCATTTTTATTTATTATTATTTTTATTTTAAAGCTATAGGGTACAATTCAGGTTTTTTTAATTTTTTAAAGATATTTTCAATCTACAGTTGGTTGAAACCATGGATTTGGAGGCCAATTGTATTTAAAATAACTGATTTAAAGTCTTTGCCTAAGTCCAATATCTAGGTTTCCTCATGGACAATTTCTATTCTGCTGCTTTTTCTGTGTGTGGGCCATGATCTCTTATTTCTTTGCCTATGTCACTTTTGTTGTAAAGTAGACATTTTGAATACTACGATGTGGCAACTCTGGAAATAATATACTTCTTTTCCTAGAGTTTTTATTGTTGTTGTTGGTGGTGGTTTTTGTTTTTGCTTCTTATTTATTTAGTGAGTAGGCAGAATACTGGTTAATTTCTAGAGTTCTGAAATGGTAGATTTTGAAAACTTTTCTAATATTTTTGTTTATTTAATGGAGGAGTAGATTTTTCGAGTTTGTTACTCTAACATTCTTGCTGACATCTTTTTTCTTTAAGTTCTCTATTGAAATGAGAAATAGCCAGCTCACTGCATAGCTCTTGTATGTCTTATTCCCATCATAATGTTTTATTGTAGCAGCTACATAGTCTGTCAAAGCCTTCAATGAGCACTTCAGTCCAGAAGGCTTCAAGTGAGTATTTAAATAACTGTTTTGAAGGAATCTGCTATGGAATGATTATTTTTCCTTTTCCTTTTCCAGTTGGAAAAGTCAAAATGACATATTTAAAGGTCTTTTGTCCTTACATATTTTATTGGTAATCAGTATTAAGTATGGGAAATAGAAACATTCTAGACATTTCAAAAAGGAAGTGTTAATATATGGAATTAGATGAATACAAAAAGAATTGTAGAAATGAATGATGTGTGGGTTTTAAGATGAGTCTTCAGAAACTACTCCCAGAAAAGTAGAAATCTGTCCCCAAAAGATATTTACCTCAAAAAACAGACTTCTTTTTAGACTTGTCAAAAACAACTTTGAATTTTATTTGCTTCTTTTGTTTCTGCTCTTATTTTTATTTCTTTATTTGTAGCCTTTTTGGTTTATTGTATTAGTCTTTTTCTAGATTTTGGGTTGAATGCTTAGAACATTTATTTTCATTATTTCTTAGCCTTTAATACGTCAGTTAAGGTTTAAGATTTCCTTTAAGTACTGTACTGCTTTGATGACATCCCATAGATTTTAATATTAACTGTTTTCACTTTAATATACATTTTAAGCCTATGCTTTTATCTTGATTTCATTTTTAATGAGGTATATTTCCATGTAAATAACTTTATATTTGTTGCTAATTTATAATTTTATAACTTTATTAAATTATAATTATCAAATAATGTATTGATATGTCTGTGGCCTAATATTCCATTTTGAAGATCTTCCATTGGCATTTGAAAAGCATATTCTTTGGTAACTACAAATATGCACACACATGCATACATAATCTGGATGGGTGATTTTATTTTCCAAATTTTTAGAACTTTATTTTTGTTTCACTGCACAGTCAATTTCTGAGAAGAACTTGTTAAGATATAACACTTTTAGAGTTTTCAGATTTTCGTTGCTCTTTAACAATTTTTGCTTTGTCATTCAATGCATAAATTGTTGTCATTATAAAGGATCATTCATGAATTGTGACATTTTAATCAATATCCAGGGTGTTGCTTTGTCATGTTTAATAATTTTTACATTGTATACCAGTTTGTCAGAAATTGATGTCAAATTGTTGTACATCTTTGTCTGGCTATTTATTGTTTACATTTTGTGTATTTTTATTTGTGCTTTTTACTCACTGAGTTTTTTTAGTTAAAAAATAGTGCTCACTCACAAAAGTGTCTTTTTCAATAGTGTCAATAAAGTCTATTAAACAAGAAAATAAACTCATTCACATTTATGATCTTGATTTATATATTTAATTTTATTTCTGCCATCTTATTGAGCTCTAAATATGTTTCCTTGTTTCCTTTCATTCTTTCTTGGTTTCTTGTTTTTGATAGATTATGGATTGATTGATTGATTGATTGAATGCATATGGGGTGAGAATGTCTAGTGCACTGAATGAGTTAAATTTAGCAATTCCTTAAAATTTATTTTTTTCTATAAACTTCAAATACTACTTTATATCTACATCTTCTTTAAGATAGAACCTTTAGTTCACTAGTAATTTTTTCATTATGTCACACTCCTTGAGATACTGTTGAAAACATCTGCCATTGATGTTCCAGGTTATTTCTTTTACATTATGCTTCTCAGACTTTACGAATTTCCACTTTTCAAGTGTATTAAATAATATATCAACATTATCAGTGATTACTTACAGTTGAAAGTGTACTTTTCCATTTTATTTTATGAACAATGTAACTATAAATTTTATTTTATTTTGTTTTAAACATATTTTATTTTATAATTGTGGGGTACAGTTAAGTTTAGGTATACAAATATGCATCGTTCAGGCATCCTTGTTGATAAGGGGTGTCTCCCTGTCCCCAGACAGATATTGACTACCGTTAATCCCACCTCCCTTCCCCTCCCTACCCCCCCATAGTTTCCTGCCACTGTCAATCTTTTTCTTATAGTATTATGATAGATGTTCAAAGTCCACTATATGAATGAGAACATGTGATACTCAGATCTTTGTTTCTGTGAGAGATCACTCAGTATTATAGACTCTAGTTCCACCCAGGTTGCTGTGAAATTCATGATTTTGTTCTTTTTTATGACTGCGTAGTATTCCATCATGTATATGTACCACATTTTTAAAATCCAGTCCTCTTTTGATGGACAGTATGGTTGGTTCCAGGTTCTTGCTTTGTGAACAATGCTGTGATAAACATTCGTGTGCAGGTATCTGTTTTATAGAGTGATTTGAGTTCTTCAGCCTATATTTCCAGTAGGGGGATTATGGGGTCATATGGGAGGTCGATATTTAGAGCTTTTAGGAATCGCCACACTGCTTTCCACAGAGGTTGCACTAGTTTACACTCCCACCAACAGTGTAGCAGTGTTCCCTTTTCACCACATCCTCTCCAGCATCTGTTATTTTTTGAATTATTGATAATTGCCATTCTGACTGGGGTTAGGTGGTATCTCAGTGTAGTTTTAATTTGCATCTCCTTGATGATTGTAACTATAAATTTTAAACCAAAAGAAAAAAAATCTGCTAATAAATGGTTTAAGACAGTACTGTTCAAACATAAAGTAAGATACCTTGAGACAGATTGATTTCCTCTTCATTGGAAGAGTTCAAATGCAGTAGATTACTTATTAAGATAATTCATCATCAGACCAATCAGATTAGTTAGAATTTTAAAAATATTCCTTTAACTTTTTTTATTCCTCTACTAGTTTATAATTCTAAAGATTTCCTATCAGATCACTGTGAAATGTATAATCTAGAAAACTTATTAAAATCTTTTTTTAGTTCATCCTGTTCTTCAATACTACTTAACAGTATACTTCTCTTCCAAGTATATCGTTGTCTATATGTGAAAGACAGAAAAGAAAGAAGAAAAATTATAATTTCTACTGAGAAAATGATCTTAGTTTAAATATCCTACTTATGTGAAATAATTATCTGTTTGGGCTTCTTGCAGAACCACCCAGTCTGGAGGATGCAGGGAAGATGCTGAATGAGACTGTGGTGGTAAACAACCCCATACAGCTGGAGTGTAAGGCAGTTGGAAATCCCTTGCCTGGTATGTTGACTTTTGAACTCTGTAACTTACTGTTATTTTAAGATTTCTGTGAATAACTGAAACTGTGAGCGTAATATACTAATTACTAACAAAGTAAAGGCTATAAAAAATTTTTTTGTTGTTGTTGAGTTGGAGCCTCACTCTGTCACCCAGACGAGTGCAGTGGCCGCTCCTGGCCACCGCAGCCTCCACCTGCTGGGCTCCAGCCTTCCTTCCGTCTCAGCCTTCCAAGTAGCTGGAACTACAGGCGTGCGCTACCATGCCCGGCTGATTTTTGTTTTATTGTAGAGATGAGGCCTTGCCAATATAGAAAATATTTTAAAGGTAAAACACTGATAAAAATATCATTAGGCAGATGACATTTTTGAATTTTTATTGCTTTTAAATAATTTTTTTCTTTTTATTGTCAACTGATTTTTTTAACTTTAATTTCACTTTTTTGTCCAAACTGGAATGCAGTGGCACAATAACATCTCACCACAGCCTCCACCTCTTGGAATCAGGTGATCCTTCCACCTCAGCCTCCCGAGTAGTGGGAACTTGAGGCATGTGCCACCATGCCCTGCTAATTTCTTTATTTTTTATTTTGTAGGGACAAGGTCTCTCTATATTGTCCAGGCTGGTCTTGAACTCATAGGCTCAAGCAGTCCTTTTGCCTCAGCTTCCTAAAGCACTAGGAGTGACAGGCTGATTTATTATTATTATTATTATTATTATTATTATTATCATCATCATCATCATCATCAATAGTCTTAGAGGTACAAATGGTTTTTGGTTGCGTGGATGCATTGCATAGTGGTAAAGAAGCCTGGTCTTTAAGTGTACCTGCTACCCCCACTAATGCACATTTTACCCAATGGGTGATTTTTCATGTCTCACCCCCGCCTTACCACCCTCCCCTTTCTGAGTCTCCAATGTCCATTGTACCTTTTTTTTTTTTTTTTTTGAGTTGCAGTCTCACTCTGTCACCCAGACTGGAGTGCAGTGGCCGCTCCCGGCCACCGCAGCCTCGACCCGCTGGGCTCCGGCAATTCTTCCACCTCAGCCTTCTGAGTAGCTGGAACTACAGGCGCGCGCTATCACGCCCGGCTGATTTTTGATTTATTGTAGAGATGAGGTCTTGCCAAGTTGCCCAGGCGGGTCTCGAACCCATGGGCTCAGGCAATCCACTCACCTCAGCCTCCCAAAGCACGGGATTACAGGCTGAGCCACCGAGCCCGGCTCATTGTACCATTTTATATGTCTTTGCAAACCCATAGCTAAGTTCTACTTATAAGCAAGAACATTTGGTATTTGGTTTTCCATTTTTGTTACTTCACTTAGGATAATGTTCTCCAATTCAATCCAAGTTGCTGTGAAAGATATTATTCCATTCTTTTTTATACCTGAATAGTATATATATATATTACACATACACCCAAACACGCACACACAATGGAATACTATTCAGGTTATATATATATAACATTTTCTTTGTCCACTGATCAGTTAGTGGGCATTTAAGTTGATTCCACATCTTTGTAATTGTGAACTGTGCTGTAATAAACATGCGAGAGTGTAGATGTCTTTTCTGTATAATGACCTCTTCTCCTGTGGGTAGATACCAAGTAGTGGCATTGGTGGATCGAATGGTAGATCTACTTTTAATTCTGTTATCCATTTAAACAATGTAGAAATGTGTGAATACCTCTTTCATCTTGTTGTCTATATTGTGGCCATGAAATATACAATAATAATTTACATACACTTAGGCTGAAAAAAATTTAACTTCCTAAATGGTCTTAATGAAGCTAGACCAAGTGTTTATTCTGATGAGACTACCACTTTGTTTTGTATATTCCTATCACTGGTAGGTTATTTATATGAATCAATAATAATATAAAATTTTTAAGCTAGCAGTGTATATGATACTTGGGTCTGTGTATACACATAGACACATAGATGAAAGGAAATACACAGCAGAAAGAAAACAGGTAATTTGAAAGTTTGTTATGAATCACTACTGATAGAGATAATATAAAAATATCTTTTTTGAAATTTATTTTCAGAATTCACAAGAACTTGGATATTGGTGTTTTTCTGAGGGTTGCCTTCTCTTAAAAACCAACCCTAAAGAGATATTTATTTGAACAGATTAAACTCAAGTGACAAGCATTAAGAAAAAAAAAGCAATTGTCGCTATTTTCAGTAAGATCCAATTCGGTGTATTTAATTTTAAAAGAAAAATTTTACATTTTTTTCTCCTCTTCCCATTTCAGTTATTACATGGTACAAAGATAATCATCTGCTGTCTGGTTCCACCAGCATGACTTTCTTGAACAGAGGACAGATAATTGATATTGAAAGTGCCCAGATCTCAGATGCCGGCATATATAAATGCATGGCCATCAACTCAGCTGGAGCTACAGAGTTATTTTACAGTCTGCAGGTTCACGGTTAGTGCTGCTTCGCCTAGATTCATCCTGGGGTAAAGAAGCATTAAAAGTGATTAAGTGCTTCTATAAAATTCTGGTGTAAATATTTAACAGAGTGTGTCATTGTCATCTTTATGTGAGGATGCAGTGTTCTAAAGCCAATAAACGTTCTTATTCCTGATTCCTGTTAAAATGCTTAATTTTCACATGCTGTTGACTTAAGTTTGCTTTATATGAATATTTGGAACAGTAACTGAACACTTTTATTAGCTAATGACAATAACCCTGCTTATAAATGCTCACTAACAAAATTGTAGGTATTGGTTAAAGAAACGTTTCCAAGTAATGATCTCTAATAATGTTTTTAAGAAGAATTGGTGGTTAATATACTATCATGGAGGCCATGAAGAGGAGTACACACAAGCCTAGAAATCAAGAAATAAAATCTACTCTGGCATTAAAAGCTCGATTTCCTAAACAAACTAGCACAAACTCCTTTTTCTCATCTGTAAAATGGAGATGTTTATACTTGCCCTATTTACCTCACAAGATGGCTGTGATTAGATCTCAAATAAAAGATGTAAAAGGACTTACCAAAAACAAATAAAAAACCCACCTATCAAAACACATTCTTATGGACCTTACATATAGTTGTGATTATTTTGAGATGACAAATCTTGTGATGTTAACACATCTTACCTTATTTTACATTTTTTTCAGTGCCCCCATCAATTTCTGGCAGCAATAACGTGGTAGCAGTGGTGGTTAACAATCTGGTGAAGTTAGAATGTGAAGCCAGAGGTATTCCTGCCCCAAGTCTGACCTGGTTGAAAGATGGGAGTCCTGTCTCTGGTTTCTCTAATGGAATACAGGTATCCTCTTTCATTTGTTTGGTGAAATCTATCACCTAATTATTTATTATAGGAACTATACACAAGTAAAGCTGTTGAAGAGCTTTGGAGAACAAGTATTAACAAATATTGTTTTATTTTATTTTATTTTATTTTTTGAGTTGGAGTCTCACTCTGTCGCCCAGACTGGAGTGCAGTGGCCGCTCCCGGCCACCGCAGCCTCGACCTGCTGGACTCCGGCGATCCTTCCGCCTCAGCCTTCCGAGTAGCCGGAATTACAGGCGCGCGTTACCTTGCCCGGCTAATTTTTTGATTTATTGTAGAGATGAGGTCTCGCCTGCCCAGGCGGGTCTCGAACCTGTGGGCTCAGGCAATCCACTCTCCTCAGCCTCCCAAAGGCACGGGATTACAGGTTGAGCCACCGAGCCCGGCTTAGATATTGTTTTAAAAAGTACATATATGCAACCATAAATACCAAGCATGCACAACTGGAACTTCTAGAAAATTCCTTAAAAACTCATCATTTCTAATAGTTCCCTTGCCTCACTTATTGGTGTTATACTTTGACCATTTATTTTAGGCATTTGTTGTTTTCTATCTGCTCCACTCCACCTTCTACTAAAGAAATACTCATCAACAAAAACAAGAATTTCCTGGTAGAATTTATATACAAAGAAAAGAAGAATGAGTAATAAAATATTCAAAAAGTATATAATTCTAGATGGAAAAATGCAGTCACTAATGGCTCAAATGGACTTCAAAGATACTGGTATTCTTCCATTTGTTAAATTGAGAGTGATGGGCAAATTCTTGTTTCCTTGTATCACATATTGTTCCTTTAAATGTCCATATTGCACATATAAACATAGATAAGATTGTAGATTTAACACATTAATTATATAGTTATATAATTAATGTCTGGTAATAATCATCAGAGAACACACAGAGCATATATGCTTTTATCAGAATATCAAATAATAAAGTAAGAAAAACTATAAAGAAAGCATCATGAAAAATAAAATCTGTCTCAGAAAAAATGTAAGTGCATTACATTGAATCAAAATTTAAAATATAGAAACATATTTGTAATTTATAGTTTAATTTTATTTTGCCTAACAGAGAATGTAGTTCTAATATTCTGCTTCTTTAACTTTTCTTGAAAAATCCAATGCTTTCCAAATTTGATATCATAGAAGATCCAGAGTTAATGTCAGTATTTTAGAAACACAGCTAAATCAGTGAAATAAAAGGAAAATGAATATGGCTAATTAATTAATTTGGCTACTACTTTGTTGTTAATTTATTAACTTCTTACTTGTTAACCCAACGAAAAATCAGAAAGAGAATTAGCTCCTCATATTCCCACTTATCTTTCTCACCTAGTGGGTTTCTTTCTGTGTGTAGCAAGTATGGAGGAAATTTGACCTTCATTTGATGCTGTATATAAAGACTTATTTTCAGTGGTTATTACCAAGCTTGGTTCTAGCTTCTCACATTCTTCCACTGAGAAGATAAGAAGGGGATTGTATAATGGTTGCCCACTTTATAATAGAAGCGAAAATCCTCCTCAAGGAAAATGCCAATTGATCAACCTTAGCAAATAAGAGAAAAAAATCTGGTGAAATCTATTACCGGATGATTCTCTACAGGAACTATACACAAGTAAAGCTGGAGAACAAGGGATAACAGATGTTTTTAAAAGTACATATATGCAACCATAAATACCATGCATGCACAATTGGAATTTCTAGACAATTTATTAAAAATTCTACATTTCTAAGAATTCCCTTGCCTCACTTGTAGGTGTTATATTTTGACCATTTACTTTAAACATTTGTTGTCTAAATATTTTTAGACATTTATTGTCTAATATGCCTTAAAAGAGGCATATTGGTTATTTACATTTCTTATCTTTAATAGGTTCTCTCTGGGGGTCGCATCCTAGCACTGACCAGTGCACAAATCAGTGATACAGGAAGGTACACCTGCGTGGCAGTGAATGCTGCAGGGGAGAAACAAAGGGACATTGACCTCAGAGTATATGGTGAGACATTTTAGTAATTATTTCTACTCTGATATAGACATATTTAGGTTCCAAAATCATTGGAGAAATTAAGGGAAGCTGTTGACCACAAAGAACAATGAATAATAAAATATTAGAGGATCAATTTGAATCAAATTCTTTGTCTTTGACTTGACTGATTTTCCTTTTTTAAAGTTCTAAGAAGTTAAAATACATACATCCAGCATGCAGGGTGTTGGTTTTATAGAACACTCAGAAAAGCATGACTATGGATAGCAGTTCTGCAATTTGTAAGGTATAATCTTCTTCTCACCAAAGCAAGTATCTGTACAAGTAGCTCTCTTCATTCGTCCATTCTACTCATTACTTTTTAATTATATTTACAATTGATGTTTTGTGAAAATATTATATTAATTAAAGATTATTTGAGAAGCAAAAAGTTCAACTCAATATACATTCAGACAAAATTCAAGTTTTTTTTTTACCCACCATGCAGCCATATGGAACAAAAGGGAATGTCTGATTCCATAAGAGCAAAAGTCCCCCAGAACAAAACTGGGCCTAATTGACTTCTATTAATATATTATGCATATCAGTCTACATTCCACTATACCTTTATAATAAAAATTATTTCAGACTTTTATCAGTGTCTTATTTGCATTATATCCCTTACTTCATGGGATAATGAAATTATTTCTTTATGACCTCTTGAAGAATTTCTGTTTCATTCAGAATGTAGGCCTACTCCTTTATGTCGTATCTCACTTCCAAATAATTCACTCCTATTTGAAATGTTACTTTTTTTCTTTAATTAACTCCAGACCATGTGGACCATGATGGCTTCTCTTTATAATCCTGCCAAAGCAAATGTAATGATCAAAATAATATATATTAAGTCATTTTTTTGGTAGTAAAACGGCCCCTGGTTACAACTTGGATATTATACATATCTAATTAAAGTAAAAAGTTCCAGGTAGCATCAGTACACTTCCAAATATATCTGTCTTCTCTTTCTCTTCCGTTACTGATGCAATTGGCATGGGTCTATACCCAGCTTCTGGATTGTGTCTGAGATAATTGGATGTGTCTGAGATAACGGATAGGTCTATAATCCCCTACCCCAGGAATTCTAACTCTTTCCCTGAGTTGGACCACTTGTATGCTTTATGAAGAACTAGAAGGCTTCCATTTTCAAATATCCTTTGAGAATGATTAATCAATCAATATAAATTTGTTTCACAATAGCTTCTTCAGTCATTAGCAAGCAAGAAGAGATTGTCTGCAATATTGATTGGGTTTTAGTCAGCATTGAAAATCTGGGATTGTCTCCTTACACTTCTACACTGGCTAGTGTTAAGAGTGGACCTGGGAGATGATAAAGAGTTGATATTTCCCAGAAATTACAGAAACATACATCACATTCTTTATCATTTGCTAAAATACTTTCATACCATTTCTTTAGACTGAAAATCAGAATCTTCCCTCTAGTATAAATATCAAATGGCTAGCTGATATGTATGTTATAGAATGTGTATATGTGTTTAATATTTGAAATGTATATGTGGCAAGCTACTGAAAAATGTAAAATTAAAATGGATTTTTAATCTAAAATCTGTTTCCAATCTATGCTCCATTATTAATATTATTTCCATAAATTATGTTTCTATGTTTAAGTAATAACCCTGGCCACTTGGTGTGCAATTGGAGCCTAATAACTCTCAATCCTCAGAGGTAAATCAACTTTAGATTTACATTGTAGATGGGGAAGGGAGTAGGAGGAGTAGACAGTGGGTAAACTAGCTTTCCCTATAGTCACAGGAGTGGTTCACTAAAAAATGTTCTTCCTGGTGTAAATTTAGAGTATGTTTTGCCATAACTTGAGACACTGAAACAAGAGAATTGAGTTTTTAAAAGATTTGGATTCTTATAGTACCTTTTCTTTAAACTTAAGCTCGGAGAATTTTCTTGGAGATTATACATTTTTCAGCATCCTGGCAAGTATAATTCTATGGCAATTCTGAAATTAAATTTCACAAGTATAGTGCGTAGGATGAGAAACAGGTCCAGAATACACTCTTTCCTAAGCAACACCACCACAAAGCAAAATAGAGGTAACATCTCAGGAAGCTGAGGATCTAAAGGGTAGAACTGTGTTCTCTTCTTAGACTAAACAAGAAAAAATTGGAAATGGGAGACAGGACAGAAAAAAGAGATGTGTTTCTGTAATACATATCCGCGGCTGTAACTAGATTGGCTTTAATTTCTGTCCCCTAAACAAATATTGTTTTTGTATTTTTATCTCAGTTTTAAAAATGTGGTTTCCTTTTGAACTTGATTCAACTCATTTAGCCGTAAAGAAAGGGAACTTAGGGGAAAATATTTGGAAATAAATTAGTAGTCTGCAGTTTTGAATTGTTTCTGTCTTGTACTTCCGCAAACAGTCATAAAGAACTCATGCTGTTTTGTAAATTTTATAAATAATCTAAGATAAACATATTTTTCATACAGTTACAGTACTTTTTTTAATCCAAAGAGACTAAACTTTACCTGAAATTTCTTCCAAGCTGTGAAGCCCCAGTCAGGGATTCCTGTTCTAAGTAAGATTTGTGAATCTATCTGTTTTCATTGTAGTGGGACTAATTAGGCTTAATGTGCTATTTTTGTGGCAGTTTTAATCGCAGACAGACTAAATTGTGTATCTTTTATCTAATGTGTCACATATCAAAAACAATCCCACTGTTTTCTGTATCCCACAGATACTTTAACCTTATCAAGAGCCAGATGTCTGTGTGTGCAATTAAATTTAGCCCAGGGAACATCATGAATCTCTGCATGAATGCTCCATCGGTCTATCACAAGCATTGTGCAGGGTATTTCTTCCTTTAGCTCCCATTTCTTTGGGTTCAACATAAGTCCTGTACCCTGAAACCACACGTGAAAGTGCCCTTTCCTTCACATCCCTTTCCCTCTGTAGCAGACATAGTAGCAGAGAAATCTCGTGGTTACAAAAACACAATACTACTACTGTAGTTAAAGTCTACTGTGTTACGTGTTATCTTACATGCTGGGGTATCAAGCCTGAAACAACGGCTAACAGATGATAATATTTCTTACCACAGGCAATCTTATTTTTACCAAATTTTCAAAGCCCCTTAGGATTCATTTTGGCACAACTTAACCTTTCTTGTTTAAAAACAAAAAACTACAAATATGGTAAGTTTCCTACAATCTTGAATAATTATCCGATTTAGTGAGAAATGACCAAGTAAATTCCCCTTTGTGCTTTTTCAAAGTGGCCCTTTAATAACAGGCCTGATTTCATCATTAGTTTGTGTTTTCTGAATTATTATATATACAGGCTTGAAAGAGTCCTTAAGGAGTTATAGAGCCTACCCTGTCATTCTTGGCAGGACTGTACCTAAACCAACTAAGACAAATTATTGTTTATTCTATTGTTTAATACACCCAAGGGAAGGAGATTCCTTGAACTTCTCCAAAAACACATTTCAGCATCTGACAAACCTTATGGTCAAAGAATTCTAATTTTAATCAGATTAAAATTTGAACTATGTCCTCTTTTTATGTAGTTGTATGTTGTACAGCTGGCCATTGATTTGGCTTGTTTTTTATTGTGTCACTTATTCCATACGGCCTTTATTTCATAGAAAGTTGACAAGGTACCATGGGAAACCAAAAAGAGCACTAACTGTAAGTCAGAAGGCTCCGAGCTCTGCCATCAATTAGTCATATTATTTTGTACAAACTCTTATTTGTCAGCCATTTTATGTTTTGCACTGTGAAGTGGTACCGAATGAGTGCTATGATCTTCTCCAAGTCTATTTTTTAATTTTGTCTCTGTGACTATGAAATATATTTCTTTTGCAAAAATTAAACATAAATATTGAAAGTGTATTTGCTTTTAATTCATTGTTGTTTCTAAAATATTTCATGATTTATTACTTTGCAAACCTTAAGCAGTAACATCTAGTTCTAGAAGTTTCTTAATTGAGCATTTGGTAAGAACTTACAGTTCTAAACATATTTTAATGAAGTTAGTGAGAACTATTTTTGTTCAACAGGGATACACTAATGAATGATTTATTAATACTTGAGTCTGAACCAAATGATGTAAAGAAGGTAGGATAGAATGATTGTGATCCTACATCTTAAAAGAACCAATAAAATAATTGGTTCAGTATATGTCTTGATGAGTAATGAAGATGAACAGTGTGCTGGCCTGTTTTATCCTGAAAGAAACCCAATCTTTCACTTAGTTCCACCAAATATTATGGGAGAAGAACAGAATGTCTCTGTCCTCATTAGCCAAGCTGTGGAGTTACTGTGTCAAAGTGATGCTATTCCCCCACCTACTCTCACTTGGTTAAAAGATGGTCGCCCTTTGCTGAAGAAACCAGGCCTCAATATCTCTGAAAATGGAAGTGTGTTAAAGGTAAGGGTAGATTCATTTATTTTGTCTTATATTATTTATAAGCTAGCTCATGGTTTCAGTATTATTATTAAACTTGGCTGTCTTTTACAAGGGTTGTACTAATTTCCTCTTACAAAATTCTGGGAACCCTTTTATTGATGAGGTTTATAAGGTTTATAATATTTTAAAATTTATGCTTAGTTAGATTTAAATATTTATTGTTTATCCAGATTCAGAAGCCCTCTCAAAAAAATGCTTCCAGGAAAATACAGAAATATTCTAAGGAGTGTCTCATCTTCAGTCATTCAACCAGTCAGCAAATATCTATTTTAGGTACTCTGGATAAGGCTGCAAAAAAGTATAGCACATTTCTTTTTTTTTTTTTTGAGTCAGATTCTCACTCCATTGCCCAGGTTGGAGTGCAGTGGCAAGCTCCCGGACACTTTAGCCTCAACCAGAGGAGCTCAGGCGATCCTTCTTCTCAGCTTTCTGGGTAGCTGGAGCTACAGGCATATGCTACCACGCCTGGCTAATTTTTGATTTATTGTAGCACTGAGGTCTCACCAAATTTCCCAGACTGGTCTCGAATCCGTGGGCTCAGGCAATCCTCTGACCTGGGCTTCCCAAAGTGCTGGAATTATAGGCATGAGCCACCGCGCCTGGCCTGTAGTATAACACATTTCATGTCTTTGATGCCTTCCAATTTCACATAAATATATTAAAAATTAACTATTGGTTCAACTGGAAGATGTAATAAGTGCTGGAATTCTGAGTCAATTTCCACATGAATAGTACAGACAGTAAGTACATTTGGGGGAGGGATAGCAAAAAGTGGGGCTCTGGTTGCCAAGAATAGTCTCAGAAGATTACATAGTATTTTAAGGGTGGATGAGACAAAGATCTGATTAAGAGAAGCAAGCAGGCTAATTTGGCCGTAACAGAGAATTTAGCAAAATGAAAATTTGAAAATAAGATTGAAAAGATTGATTTGAGTGAAATAGCTGAAACTGAAAGCTAGCCTAACAAATTAGGATTTGGGAGGCAAAAGACCACTGAATATTTATAAAATCCCCTTAATAACTGAAAAAGTAGAAGATTGGCTAAGTAATTTTCCCAGAGTTACTAAGGACCAGAAACTGGATTAGAACATGGGGAATATAACTTCTGAACCCCTACTAGTGACCACCACTTAGCCTAGTGGTAAAGGAAGTTAGTACTGATAAAAGAAGAGCCTTGAGATATAGCTAACAGGCAGTAAGCAGGGCAGCTTTTCCAAAGAGGACAGAAGCATGAGGTGAGTGAGAGTAAGCATGAAGGTACATGCTAGAAGCAAAGGATAGAGATCTTGGGAATGATGATCCTGTATCAATGGGGCTAGGCAAGAGAGGAATACCAGGATCACTGATGAAAAAAAGTGGAATAAGCCAATTAGCTACATATTTTTTAAAAAGCAAAAGTACTGTCTATGCTCAGAGGCAGAGCCCAGCAGTCTAGAAAGCATCTGGTAAAATTTTCAAACCTTAGCTCTGACTGAGTGACAGAGGAGATTATTGTATGAAAGCAAATCTCAGTGAGTGCAGAAGTTTGTTTCTTCAGGTGATGGTGAAGAAAGCCTGGGGTCCATTATCTCCACCATGGAACCAAGCCAGGCGCCATGGAGTGTACAGGTTCCATTGAGGGGGTAGGGAAAAGACCCATAAAATGAAAACTTCTGCAGAACTCAAACCTAATTGGTCAGTTAAAACTCACTACAATTCACACGTCATTCATATGCATCTTTAACCTAGACCAAGTAATAGAATCTTACCATTTTATTTTGCCTGGCATATACTAGGCATTTAATAAATATTAGCCCTTCCTCTCTATTCTAACCCCCTAACTCTTTGTGTGAGATGTGCAAGCCTGTACTTACTAACCTCAAGCACCTGAAACTCAAGATTTGAGTGGGTCTGCCTCTAACTATGTGACTTACAGCAATTTAGATCTCTCAATTGATTTGAGTTTCCTTGTTTGTAAAATGAAGAGGTTGGATTTTTAAGTACCCTTTCAGATCTTATATTATTTGGTTCTCTACTACATGTGTGCTTTTATCTAATTCCAGCTCTATTGCTCGCGTCAATGGATTAGTGTTTACTGAGTTACTGTTGTGTACTCCTGCTATATTAAATACTTTCAACGATCACTCCAACTTCAGTGATTCTCCTTCTTTTGAATGTTTTATAAATTATTGATTGCAAACTTATTTAGCAGTAAGTCACATACTGTTTGCTCTATCTTTTGTGTTAATACTGTTATTGTTTATACCTTATTATTAAACTCATTTTTATGTTTTCATGCTTTATATTCTTAACTAGATTGTAAACTTAAATTCAAAACCATATGTTACATTGTATTTCTTGATATATTCTGCCTGCAGTACCTAGTACAAGGTTCTTAATAACTACTTAATGATCAATGAATGAATGATCAAATGAATACTTACATTGCACATAAATACATGAAAAATAATTACCAATATTCAGTCATCAGTCAGGCATCAAACTGGGTACTAGGAGATTGAGGCTAATTGAATATAATACTTGGCTTAAAGAAGCTGACAAACCATCATGTGGGAAAGATATACATAATAAACCAATAATAATAGTGCTATTTTATTAAACACTTTCCTGGATAGATAAGGATTGTATATTTTAAAGCCCTAAATAGCTTTATCAGAAACTGTAAATTTGTTTTTACTATTTTATCTTAATTGTATGTAAAAAGCCTTTCAAGATCTTCAACCACTAATACAAACCAGAATAAAATAAGGTATGACATACATAAAAACTGTTGACTCTTGTTAAGTGTTGAATGTGGGTGATGGGCAAATGGCCATTCATTTTCTTTTATTTCTACTTTATATGTTTGAAACTCTTCAGAATAAAAATGGAAAATAGGAGATAACAGTGTTAACAACAACAAAAAACTCAGTTGTGAAATAGAAACTTGATTTCGAATCATAATTTTATTTTCAGATTGAAGATGCTCAGGTTCAAGACACTGGCCGCTACACCTGTGAAGCAACAAATGTTGCTGGAAAAACTGAGAAAAACTATAATGTTAACATTTGGGGTAAGTGTAATCAGCTCCTGTAAAGCAAATGATACAGCCTGTGGGTTTAACCTTTTATTCTTCGTGTCATTTCTTGAAATGGCATTCAATCATGTAACTAAAACTGGTTACAGTAATACAAAGATGGACAATAATTTGTACATTTAGGTGATGCTGAACTGCCTTGAGTATCAGTCATATAACTCATTCAAAAACAACTTTAGTTCGACTTCCTTATAATTATGATATTGAATGATATCCTCACCTGCCTGAGGAACATACCTGTTAACTTCCACAGCCAGGATATTGTAATGGTTGGGCCTTCTCTAGGAACTAGTGGTGGGTTGGTCAGTTCAAAATAAGTCAAAAGGCTAGACTATGTATATAAACTCTGTTATGAAAGAGAGAGAGAGAGAGGGAGGGAGGGAGGGAAGGAGAGAACACATGCACTGTGTAGTGAGAGATGGGATCACTATGTTTATTAGGGAGAAAAGCTAGTCTCACTTGAAATGTTACTGCTTACTACTAATTCAGTTAATTCTATTGAATAATCACAACTTTTGACTTAGCTATGGTTATCTGCTAAAACTGCTCCCGTTTCCAGCATATTCACTTTTTAAAAAAAATATTCCTTTAAATTCATTTAAAACATATTAAGCTGTCTTAACTTAATTGTGTTTGTTTAAGAGCTACTATATTATATATAAGCTCTATATAAGCTATAATAACCTTTTGTCATTTGAATACTTTGGTAATTAAATTTCTTATCTGTGAAAATGGGAAATCTGCTATTAGCTGTTTAAGCTATAATAGCTTAGCTTCTTTTAGTCATTCAAATACTTTGATAATTAAATTTCTATTTGTGAAAATGGGAAGTCTGCTGTTAGCTATTTATTCTACAGCTTACAGGTGACTTTTATTATGATGTTATGTCACCCTCATATACTTATTTTTCCTTATGCCATTTGAGTAGAAACCTTTTTTCTTGCATTTGAACTGTTAGGAAAATTTTGTATATAAAATAAGTGTAAAAATAGTATTTTTCTTTTTTTTCAGTACCCCCAAATATTTATGGTTCTGATGAACTTGCTCAACTTACAGTCATTGAAGGGAATCTCATTAGTCTATTGTGTGAATCAAGTGGTATTCCACCACCAAATCTCATTTGGAAGAAGAAAGGTCAGTTTTCATCTTTTAAATTTATTTATATATATATATATATTATGATTATGTATTTTGTTTGAAAATATGTCAGCTTATAAACAAATATTCCTGGAGTGTGTATATTAAATGCTGGACAGCAAAATTGTTTTGTATAACATGTGTAACACGTAATTCTTCTACACTATCCAGCTGAAAATCTTCATTTTTGATACTATTAACTGCTCCCCAGAAAAAGTAAGTTTTCTGCATTAATTGATTGTTTTTAAATCAAGTGTATTATAGGGCAACTATAATCATCAAGAATCCATCATTCAATAACTAAACTTTTTCTTTAAGATAAAATTTAAAAACTGTTTTCTAAAGTAATGTTTTTCTGTATTTTTGACAGTTTTGCAATGTATATTAAAATTGAATTCTTCAATTGAACAGATTTTCAATTTATTTATCAACAACTATTTATTTGTGCCCACTATGTATCAGACAGATCATCTCAATTTTCAGTTCATCTAAATTTTAGCCCTTCCTCCCTTTGCACACTAAGGCAGGATTATTTTACAAGATCGTTTCCATTTTTGTTATTGAACTGGAAGTGAATAAGTAAATATAAATACTTATTAGAGTATGCATATAAAATGCTTTATTTTATTTTATTTCTGCCTCGTATTCTGCCTTTTTTTTTTTTTTTTTTGCAGGCTTTCCAGTACTGGCTGATTCTGTGGGTCGAGTTAGAATTTTATCTGGAGGCAGGCAGTTACAAATTTCGATTGCTGAAAAATCTGATGCAGGTCTCTATACATGTGTGGCATCAAATGTTGCTGGAACCACAAAGAAAGACTACAGTCTACAAGTTTACAGTAAGTTATTGATTATCCAGGTTTTGACACAATTTTTAGAACAATCTTTTCATCCTTCTCTTCTACTTTTTTTCCATGTCATTAATATTCATTCAAAGTAGTATGGTTATAATATAACTATCATATGACCCACTAATTTAAATTGTGCTGACGTAATCAGAGAGCAGTTACTTTTTTCTAGCCATTATTTATTTAGCAATACAGCAATCCACTCTGCCAGCTTACCAATGGCAGACATATCAATGTGGCTGTAGTTTGTTGGGGGAGGAGAATAGTGGACATGTGGTGGGAGAAAGGGTAGCATTGCACCATAGGGTATATTTACAACATGTAAAAACATTGTATTTTAAAGAATATTTAACTTGTATAAGATTGAGTGCCTAAAATGTTTACATTACCTCAATTAGTCTTTACATGAACTGTTATATAAGACACAAGTATAGTCTCACTTTTGAACATGTGGAAATTTGAGCTCAAAGAGGTTTCCATCTGGTTAAGGTCATGTGGCTTGTAGAACTTGCACTAGAACACAGGATTACTCACACTGGTTCATTTTTCTTCCCACACAAATATGTATTAGAATTGTTCACATTTTTGTTCTTAGAATCAGTATCTATTAGCTGAATTCAGCTGCAATGAACAATAAACTGGCTATCAGAGATTTAAACAAGTAGAGGTTTATATTCTAACATAATGAAATGCCTGAAGTTTAAAGTTAGTCCCTGGGTTGGTCAGCAACTTAATTATATCGACAGGGGCTCTGGGATTCTCCTGGTCTTTCTTTGTGGTCTCAAGATGGTTGCTGCAGCTGTGGTATAAAGTTCACACTGAAGGCAAGAAGGAGGGAAAGGGGTGGAATCTTTCCCTTTTACCAAGAGAGCAAAAAGTCTTCCCCAGCAGACCACTGTTTGGATTTTATAGGCCTAAATTTATTCATGTGGTCACCTCAGTTTTCAAAGAAGACTGAGAAACAGTTTTAGCTTTTTCAGTTTCCGTAGTAGAAGGTAGGAGAAAGAAAGGAGTTGGTAACAGACATTGAGTTGTAAGCTAGACTCCTATATCCATTTCAAAATTAGTACTAGGAAGACTTATGTAAAGCAGAGCTAGAAGTGTTAAGTTCAAATATTTGCACAACTTTTCAAAAGCAGGAAGTTAGCACACACCGAATTATTTTCTTCTTACTGTGTTGATAGCTTTATTTTAGATATGAATCCACCTAGAAACATTGGAGTAGAAACTCCACCTCTTCATATACTAATACCATGTCTGTTAGTTAGAGTCTTTTCTTGGTAGTTAATATTTTAACATAAAAAGTATTTAATTTTGGCTGATGAATATTCTTATGTGAGACTCAGAACAAACATCTTTTTGGTTCTTTTTTTATTTTGTTTCTTTTTATCTTTTCCTTCCAGTTCGACCAACGATAACCAACAGTGGCAGCCAACCTACTGAAATTATTGTGACTCGAGGGAAGAGTATTTCCTTGGAGTGTGAGGTGCAGGGTATTCCTCAACCAACAGTCACCTGGATGAGAGATGGGCGCCCCTTGGCCAAGGCAAGGGGTGTAGAAATATTTGATGAAGGTCGTATTCTTCAGCTGAAGAACATTCATGTATCTGACACTGGCCGCTATGTGTGTGTTGCTGTGAATGTAGCAGGAATGTCGGACAGAAAATATGACTTAAGTGTACATGGTAAGCAGAAAGAGACTCAATAGAGCTCTCTAGTATATACTGATACAATCTAATAGTGTACTCTAGGAGTATAATCTTGGATAGGAGATAAAGGCCTCAAGTATTAAAAGTCATTTATTTATAGATAAATATATATAAAACTCATTTATTTAAAAGTTATATATATATACACACACACACATATAAAATACATTCCTTTCCATTTCCTGATTTTGATTTTGTCTTACAGTTCCTCCAAGCATCATAGGAAACCATGGGGCACCTGAAAATATCAGTGTGGTGGAGAAGAACTCCGTGTCCCTAACTTGTGAAGCTTCAGGAATTCCCCTACCTTCAATAACCTGGCTTAAAGATGGGTGGCCCGTCAGCCTTAGCAATTCTGTGAGGATTCTCTCAGGTACTAGAAATTCTAGGAGCCTGATAATCTTGTTAACTTTATATGCCCACATTTTCTTCTTAATAAGCTTAAAATCTCTCCATGTTCTTATTGTTGCTGTTGTGTTTAACCTAGCTGCTTACTATTATACTCATAATTCGTATAAAGAAAAAATATCTAGAAAAATATAGGAAGCTATATGAAAATGGGAAAAATCTCTACATATCTCTAGACCCTTTAAAAAATAAATCTTGGCATCTACCTATTATTTAAATCATGGGATATTGAGGCATTCATGCTAGAATGAATACCTGCCAGTTTGAAAAGTGAAGAATTAAAGGAAATGTTGAAATTGTATTCAGGGGCTGTAGTGAATCATGCTATATAACATATCCTGTAACTAAGTACTTCAACTTATATTTATATTTCTAAAATGGAATATTTTCTTATGAGCTAAAACCTTATTGTAAAAGAGATATTCAGCTTATTCCTTGTATAATTATGTAGAAAAACCTGAATAGCTTGTCATTTGTGGATCAATAGAATTGTGGTGAGGTTTCTTGAGGCATGCCACAGGAATCTGTACTTGGCCCATTTTAGTACTTACTTGGATACAGGCTAAGAAGATAATCTTGCCAGGTTTGTGGTTAGTAAAAAGCTTGGATACTTCAAAAATGCCTAATATGTTGAATGAAAGTATCCAAATTCAAACACACCTTAAGTTGGAACTTTGGAGTTAAAACTAACAAGATGAACAAGATGAAAGTTAAATAAGGCTTATGATAGCCTTTTATCTAGGTTTGTGCTAGCTCATAATCACCCTACACTTCAAGTCAAAACCAATAATGAAATTATGCTGTGGCATAACTTTAGAATTTTTAGTAAGAAAAAAATCCTAGATTGTGGTAATTACTCAGTATGCATTGATAGTATAATATGATTATCAAGAAAATAGATGCAATATTTTCCCATGTTAATAAACTATATTTTCTCTAATAAGCAAAGTTAGAGATCAATTGTACCCTAGATTTAGCTAATCTTAGGAAGACTAGAAGAAAGATTTATTGATAATATTTTCAAAAGAAAATAACCAAGAAGGCAAATAATTGCAAAAATAATTAATATGTCTCATTGTATTTAACCTAGAAAAATAAGCCTTGTGGTTTATTTGGTATATAATACAAATTAAATTTAACTATTTGAAGAGCCATGGTATAGAAAGGATTAGATTGGTGTTGTCTAGTTCCAGAGGTTAAAAGTAATGACAGTGTTTGGAAGATTTTAGGGTCAGATTTGGGTCTGAATATAAGCAACTTACCAAAAAAAATTTAGCTTGATTAAAGTCAAGATGAGCTACTTTAAGTGGTAGTAAGCGCTCTGGCCCTAAATCTGTTCAAGGTTTAAGTTACCACTATTGAAGGCATTTTCAGAAAAGATTTCTTTCCTAGGGTTGGCTTCTTGTTCTATAAATGATAGAATCTTGAAGAAGAATGTACATTGCTATTAGCCACATTTATTGCCTAGCATGGTATATTTATGATCTAAGGCTAGTCACTTTACTAACTTCAGCTGCATCACTTATCAAGAGAAGATGTTAATAGTATTTGCCTCTGAGAGTTTTTGTAAAGATGAAATGAGTTCATGTGTCTAAAGCAGTCAACACAGTACTTGCTGCTATGGTAAGGATTCAATACCTGTTTGTAGTTATTGCCATAGACAGTCTGATGAAGAATTTGTGGTGTCCCTGTCCTGGAAAACTTTTCTGTGACCTTACTTTGCATTTTCATAGGACTCTAAATCTAGGAAGTGCATAGCAATGACAAAGATTTTATTAAAATTTGGTTACCAAAAACCTGAGCACATCTTCTTGGCTTAAAGTTATACTCATATTTTTGGCTTTTTAAAAAATGTCCAATTGCTGAGTAAGTAAGAACTCTTATTAAATATAGTAACTGCATCAGAGCTCCTGGAAATGAAAAAAGCAAGATAAAATGATATACTCTGGCTTGTTACAGATTTACAAGATTAGTGTTTGGTTTTATTTAGCTTTGTTTTGCTTGACTAGCAGCTGGAGATCCCTGAGTGAACACATTAAAAATATTTTACCTTGTGGTGCTGCCAAAAGAGTTATTCTGTTTTACGATCCGAGCATGTGTCTTGTGCAATAGATAAATGAGAATCAAATGAATGGCTTATGACTTGCTTGGTCCTTGATCTCCTACACGCTTCTGTTTCACTAAGGCTAGTCCTCCTGAGACTTTAAATACAGCTTTTCTGAAAGCAGTCCTTTGGTGAAGACTCTATCAATGTTCTGAAGTGATCTGCCAAGAACAGATAACTGCTATAAAAACTTAATAAGTACAAGAAACATCTCCATATAAGTATAGCTTACTGTCAGACCCATTTTGTTTTTCACTGGATTAAGTGAGAGGCACAGGGAACAAAGAGAAAAGAAAGGTCATAAGACTTATGAGGTTGAAGTCTATAAAATCAACAATGATTCATAAAAGTTTTCTTGCTTTAATATCTCTCAACTAGACTCATACTGGCCTCACTAATCTGAAGTAGTAGTGAGTGCTTGACTTCTTTCCTAATTGACACAAGGTTTTTTTTATTGTTGTTGTTTTTAGCATGTTTAGATAATTTCTGTATTCACCTTTGTTTACTTAAATTCAGTTGGGGAAAAATGATTGGATTCAGGTAATTTGTTTTGTCTAAATAAGTTACTATTAAGTTTACTTTTTAGTAGGTTGAGGGTGGGAATGCTGCTAATAGAAAACGTCCAGTGTCAGCTAGTTGTGTTTAAACAAAC
The DNA here is from genome assembly GCA_027257055.1 of Cephalopachus bancanus. Lineage (NCBI taxonomy): Eukaryota > Metazoa > Chordata > Mammalia > Primates > Tarsiidae > Cephalopachus > Cephalopachus bancanus. The sequence continues at coordinate 9,126,033 of JAPVLO010000057.1, forward strand.
AAAAAACAGATGGCGACCTCTGGTAAACCAGATCCAGGTGAATATGTACATGAAGATTTCATGTTTAACTATTACATTTTCTTAGTTCAAATTCAGGGTGCTAAGCAAAAAATATATCAGATGCTAGAAAATTGTTACAAAATCTAAGAAATTACTTACGCTGTTTTCTTTGACTTTACTCCTCAAATGGTTTCCAGAACTCTATTCTCAGTGTGACTTAATTCTCTGTGGGTTTTGTTTCATCTCATTTGCTGGCTCCTCTACCTTTATCTTTACGTAGAGTTTCTCTCCAAATTACAGCCCTCAGTATATTAGAGATTCACTCAGTCTACATGCACTTCTTGGATGAAGAATATTTCTTGTAACAAATGTTGTATAGAAATTAAAAATGTAAAACGAGACAATGGCAGCATGCATGAAGTGACCCCATAACCTTTGATATAAATAGTTCTAGGATTCCATGAAACTCAGTTGAAAGCTACTAGTCAGTCTTCATGGTTTCATCTATCCCCTTTGAATTGATGTCACCCAAATCTGGGCTGCTGGTCTAGTACTCTCTCTGACATTCCCAATTTATATTTCAATGGCAGACTGGAAATCTTAAACATCTTATCACAGCTGTCTTTCTAAAGCACAAATAAATCATGACCTTTTTTGTTAGTCTGTACACTTTCAGAGACTTTAGAAAACACAATGTAGTCTAAATTCTTTAGCATAGCACTGAAGGGCCCACTGAATGTGGTCATATTCCCTCTAACCTTGCCTCTTACACGTACTTTCCCTTTTATCTCCTCATTCATATTCTACTCACAATAGCATCTCTCAGCTCGTGTACTTAAATATGCTTACCTTTTGAGATTATGGTCGAACATCACTTTCTCTGTGAAACTGCATTTCTTGCCTGTTGCTACCTAGTATTATATTTATTCTTTTATACATTGAACCAGAAAATCTCTCTGAATTATCTATTGTTTTCTACAGGTTTAAAACATTTGATTTGTTTGAAGCTTAACATATTCATTTTAAAGACCCCTGAGGCATATTGATTAAAACTTTACCTAAATGGAGCATCACTTGGGCAACTTACATAGTTTCAGTTTTCTTTTTAAGTCATCTGATGATTTTCTTCTCCAGGAGGCAGGATGCTACGGCTGATGCAGACCAGAATGGAAGATGCTGGCCATTATGCTTGCGTCGTCAGAAATACTGCTGGTGAAGAAAGAAAAATCTTTAGACTTTCAGTATTAGGTACTTATATAACTTGCAATATCTAGAAAAAAATCTAATTTGCTTAAATACATTCTGGAAACAAAGGTAAAACAGCTTCATGTTGTCATACCTATATGTGTTCACAATTGTTCCACTATATTCTGAGATGCTGAATAAATTGTTTAATGGGAGTACATATTAGCATTATAGTCAGAGAAATAAATGTCTAATAAACGTTCTTACTTATTGATTTATTAACACAGTTTAACCAGAATTTATGATTTACTTTATAACAAAATTCATTAAACTTGACTCTATGTCATGTATCTTTATATCTAAAACTAGAATTGATCAAAATATTATTATGACATTCTAGCAATCAAATAATCAGAATTTGGGGATTTGTTTTGAAGGTTATACCTTAATAAAAATGTGAATATAGATGAATTATAAAATAGCAACCCTGCTGGTAAAGTTGTTACTTATTTTTGTTTTGTTTTGTTTTTCTAGTACCACCTCATATTGTGGGTGAACATACATTGGAAGATGTGAAGGTAAAAGAGAAAGAGAGTGTTACACTGACTTGTGAAGCGACAGGTAAGGGGCTCAGCTCTCATACTTCTTGGGCTCCCCCCACTCATGATAGTCATTACATACATTACTTGTCTTAATTCATTGAGAGAAATGCTATGTAGGCATTTGACACTGAATTCTGGTCTAGGTTTGCTGTTTAAATATGTAGGTGGAAACCACATCTCAGAATCTGCAGAAACATAAAAGGAGATACCCACAGGAAGAGAGAAAGGATAGGAGGGAAAGGAGGGAGGGTAGGAGGGAGGGGGGAAGGGACAGCGGGAGGGGTCTTTTCTTTCATTCCCATATTCTTTTTTTAAAATTTGTATTATAAAGATGTGGGGTACAGTTCAGGGTTAGGTATACAAACACTGATCATGTAGGTACCCCTGTTAATGAGGTATGCCCCTCCCTCCCCTAGCAGTTTCCCTCAACTGCCAATCCCCCCCCCAGCAGTTTCCCATTACTGCCAATCGCTTTCTTATAGCATTATAATTGTTCAAGGTCCTCTTATGAGTGAGAACATATGGAACTCTGTTCTTTGTTTCTATGATAAATCACTGAGTATGATCGACTCTAAATCCATCCAGGTTGCTGCAAAGTCCATATATTTGTAGTTCTTTATGGCTGCATTATATTCCATTGTGTATATGTACCACATTTTTTTAATCCAGTCCAGCTTCGATGGGCAACATGGTTGCTTCCATGTTTTTGCTCTTGTGAATAGAGCCACAATAAACATGCGTATGCAGGTATCTTCTTTGTAGAATAATTTGAGTTCCTCCGGGATATTCCCAATAGGAGAATTGCTGGGTCATGTTGAAGGTCAATTTCTAGTTCTTTCAGAAATCTCCAGACTGTTTTCCAGAGAGGCTGTACAAGTTTGCATTCCCACCAGCAGTGTAGAATCATTCCTTTTGGTTCAGTGTAGAACCATCCTCGCCAGCATCTGTTGTTTGTTTTATTAATCATGGTCATTCTTACAGGGGTTAGGTGGTATCTCAATGTGGTTTTGATTTGCATTTCTCTGATGATGAATGAAGCTGAGCACTTTTTCATGTGTCTGTTTGCTGCCCGTATATCTTCTTTTGAGAAGTGTCTATTCATGTCTTTTGTCCACTTTTTAAAGGGGCTGTTTGTTTTTTTCCTTTTGGTGTGTTTGAGTTCCTTGTAGATTCTAGATGTTAGGCCTTTGTCGGATATACAGTTGGCAAATATTTTTTCCCATTCTGTGGGCTGTCCCCTGCTCTCTTGATGGTTTCTTTTGCTTTGCAGAAGCTCGTTAATTTGATGAGATCCCACTTATCTATCATATTTCTTAAGGTATTGGCCTTTAGGGTTCTGAGTAAGAATTGGTTTCCAGTTGCAATTTCCATAAGGATATCTCCTGGATTTTCTTATAGTTTGAGGTTTTACATTTAGATCTTTGATCCATTTGGCGTTAATTTTTGTGTGTGGTGATAGGTAGGGTCCTGTTTCAGTCTTCTGCATGTGGTCAGCCAGTTTTCCCAGCACCCTTTGCGGAATAGGTTGACCCCTTCTTGACTTGCCCCACTTTCAGTCTCTGTAATAGTGAACAGTGACTTCATTCTCCCTGGCAGAAACTGGTAAATCAATATCACCATTGGCAGGCAAAATGCAAACAGGGATTGCTGTACTTAAGAGCTATACTATAGCCAGAAGATGCCAGTGAACAAGAAATAGTTCCACCAAGAAGCAAGTGAGAAAAAAAAAGGTGAAGAAAGTGGCTGTAAATTATGATACAGCATCATGGAAATGATACCTTCTGCACAGGCTCCAGTGTCACTGTAGCTTCTGGTGGTGGAGGACCAAGTAGGAATGACTAGCAGGTTGATGCCTTTTGTGGCATTGTTTCCAGGACCAGCATGCGGCTTAAATAAGATGGTGACATATGTTGGAAAGCTGAAGCAGTAATTCTGAAGGAGAGAACCCAGGCAAAGCTTCTCTTCGTTAACAGCCATTGTATTACATTCTGGGGTAGGGTAGGTATTTATTTATTCAGCAGACAGGGCAAACAGCAGATATGAATTGGTGAATAAGGCTATGTTTTGTGACTAGTTAAGGGTTGAACTGAAGATACACTGGAGTAACTGTTTCTTTTCTTATTCAACCAAGAGACCTGACTTTTCACCTCCAGTGTTTCTAGGCTTTCATATTCATCAGCTGAGCTTGCTGGAGAAGTTTTCCAAAGGATCTTTCCTTGCTTTCTAGTTACCTGTGAGTGACTCTATACAGTATGAGGCACATTAGCTGCTATTGTAATCCTGGGGCAAGCAGGAGTGCGTTGACTGAGAAAGGGTAGGACAGGACTCTGAAGAGAGAACACACTCTCTCTCGATAGAGATGCAGGTCTTAGGCATTTGTCAAAACCTTGTGTTTCAGGAACAGATAATCAAGTGCCACATGTTGTAACTTATAAATGGGAGTTCAACTAAGAAATTGCAAAGACAAGTAGAATGATATAGCGGACATTGAAGACTCAAAAGGTGGAGAGGGCATAGGAATGAAAAATCACCTACTGGGTAAAGTCTACACAGGTGTGCTGGAGGATACACTTAAAACTCAGGCTTTTTTAACCCAATAGAATGCATTCCTGTAAGCAAAAATTATTTGTACCCTCTGAAGCCATTAAAAAGTTTTTTTTAACAATATGTTTAAGATCTGTATAGTTTATTTTATGTATATTATACTTTAATCTTAAAGTAACTAAATATTCTTCCATGTGAAGACACCAAAGGTGGAATTAGAGAACTGTTTGAATATGTTTGCTAAAAGATAAATTACTATTATTATTATCAAAATCATGGAAATGAGAAATGTATTAAAATCATAGGACCGATTAGTATGATAAATTAATTGCATTCCCAAAAAGTACACAGAATTTCTTAAGGCCTGCTGTGATTGCCCCTGTGTTTCTGTAATGAGTTTTTTTCCCCAAGGATTGTACACTCTTCTTCATAGCTATCATGATTCTCAGATCCTAATGAGAATTAGGCAGCATAGAATTTGTAAAATTAATTTTAAAATCTTGCATATAAAACCTAAGGATGAATTATTGAATATTTAAAAGTTATAATTTTAAGTTGGCAAATTAAAATAATGATGTCCAAGTTAAAAAAATTATTCTGCTTCTACTTATATGTAGGCTTTTCCTGTCCTACCTCCTTTTATTTTCTCTTTCCTTCCCTGTGTTTGTGCCTTCCTTTCCTTTTTTCTTAAATTTCATTTCAAAGCAATAGGTGGGAGTTTTGGTGGAAGAATGGCATTATTTCAAAGCAGGAATTATCCAACAACAAAATTGTCACCTTCATATTACAAAGATGATAGAAACTAGGAAACATAAAAGCTCTAAAACCAATTTCACCATCTTTACCAGTGAATTGGCTTGTTAGTGTAATCAAAATAAACAAATCTGTAAAAGGATATTTTCAAGCCTGTCTTTTATTGTAAATGGCCTTGCAGTTGTAAAGAAACAATGAGAGTAGCCCATAACATTTTACGGAAAACCAGTGTTTTACAGAAGATTCAATGAGTTTCTCTTTTCACTGTTTACCTGCCTTATGTAAGCAATAAATTTAAGTAAGCAAGGAAACTTCTCCATTTTAAGAAAGGTAGATATATAGAGTGTGACATATATTATTACTTAGCCTGTTAATTTGTTTCAAAAAACAATGTAGTAATTAACAAATGTTGCCTAGGTTTTATAGGATCCTCCCCTTAAGCTGTCCAGTTTTATTATCTGAGCCCTCTTTCCTAACATGACTTACTTTTATGATTTTAAAATTTCAAAAAATTATTTGAACAACTTAAAACAATATTTAACGCATATAATTTTTAAACAAATATTAAAACTTTTTTATAGGCTACAAATATTAAAGGAATAATTAATATGTTTATATTTAACTATCTTCCCATCTATCTAAGTTAAAATCCTGGTATAAACTGAAAGTATCTGTTTGTTGAATTGTTTAATGAAAGATTTTACTTGTTTACAGCTTTTTTCAAAAATATAAAATCTTCCTTAAAATTATAATATGAATACACAGGTATTTATGAATAATGCTTTTAATAAAAACGCATGCTGAATCCATTTTAAACTGTACTGCACTATGAAAATACTTAATTGTAATCATTTAAAGTATGGTATAAATTTAGTTAAACACAAAGGTCATTTTAGAATCATGTCATTTATGTGTGAAAACTAACACATTTGAAATGATTTGTAATCTGTGTATGTTTTTAAAGGCACAGCATGATTATTATAAAATAGAATGCAAATTTATTTTTAAATGAATGGTCACTGCATTGTTTTAGAAGTGGATGCATAAGAAGGCAAATGAGTGAAAAACTCCTTTCAACGTCTGTCAATTGTAGACGTGAGTATTAGCCAACCCTCAGAAACAACTTCTTCTTACAGGGAGTCCAGTGCCAGAAATCACGTGGCACAAAGATGGGCAGCTCCTCCAAGAAGATGAAGTCCATTACATTATGTCTGGTGGTCGTTTTCTTCAAATTACTGAAGCCCAAGTGTCACACACCGGAAGATACACATGTTTGGCTTCTAATACAGCTGGTGACAAGAGCAAAAGTTTCAGTCTCAATGTGTTTGGTAGGTATAAGCTTTGCTTCAAATCTTGAAGAACCAGACATGCTTATAGGCTAAATTCTCTTTCTTTTCTCTTTTTATTTAATGCTTCTATTGTAGAATTTCATCATGTAGAATTTCATCAGTGCTTGTTTACATTTGCTATTTTTCCACTCTTATTTAATCCATAAATTCATTCATTACATATGGAATACCTACTATGTTCCAGGCACAGTGTCTTGTGCTAGGGATACAAGCACAATTATGAACAAGAAAACATTAAAAAGTAGTAGTAAAAGGAAAAAATATGGTGGTCAAAAAAGAAACAGGTAAACAATGAATGAGTCTCAACCTGAGATACAGTATTCTTTCTTTGTGAAACTCTGCTGTTATTGGAAATTTTTCATATTGTCCTAGGCTTTGTGGACTAGGAGTGATGAAATAAATGTATATATTGGTACATTCAGTTCTTGTGGCAGCAAAGTTATACTTATGTCTCAGGAAAGACATTAAAATAGGGTCTCAATTTCTGCTGTTTTTGAAATTTAAAATGCACCACCTAAATGTATTGCATTTGATTACTAACATCAAAATAATTCTACTAAAATCAATTAATTTACATGTGAGTATGTGAATATGTGTAGGGTTTTTTTTTTTTGATCTGTTTCCATAGTTATTTGGAGAGTTTCTATACTATTTCATACATTTCTGTACTATTTGGGGACTACATAGATACTCTAATACCTCTCATATAGAACACAGTCTTCAGGGATCTTATAGTCTAGTTGAGTGGAAGTTATATATGCAATAAATGATAAATAAAAATACCAGATTATGTATAAGTACGTGTCAAATGAATAGTGTGTGTGTGTGTGTGTGTGTGTGTGTGTGTGTGTGTGTATACACAATATACATAATTGTACAAAACTATAAATTCCCCAGGGCAGAAGCCCTTTTTGTCTTATAAAGGGTTTATCCCCAGCATCTAATACAGCATTTCATAATAGCATACATGGGTGAATATGAATGATAGTCTATGAGCCAATTGTCTCCTAATACGCCTGTGTTTTCTGCACATCCAGTCAGTGTATAAAAGGCAAATGTGGGTCAGGTGTAGTAGCTCAAGCCTGTAATCCCAGCACTTTGGGAGGTTGAGGCAAGAGGATTCCATGAGCTCAGGGGTTCGAGACCAGCCTGGGCAACTTGGTGAGACCTCGTCTCTATAATAAATAAATAATTTTTTAAAAATTATCCCGACGTGGTGGCATGCACCTATAGTTCCAGCTTCTTGGAAGGCTGAGGTGGAAGGATCACCTGAGCCCAGCAGATCAAGGCTGCAGTGACTGTAAGCAGGCCATTGCCTGGGTGACAGAGTGAGACTCCAACTCAAAAACAAAACAAAACAAAAATACAATCAAATAAAAGGCAAATCCTCTTCTCTCCTGCAGCTCATCACTTCTCTTAGAGCTCTAAATTCCTTGTGTCTTACTCCTCCACTGCTGATTTATCTCCCAACACTGACCCATCTCCAAATTCTGTCCTATGTCCTCTCTGCAAACTTGATTTAAAACTCTTTCTAACTCCTGGCTGTAATTGAAATTTGATCCTTCCTGGAGCTATCAGCTCCACTGAGTCCATCTCCAGTGGAGATCACTTATTTTTTTCTTTAGGTGTACTAAAGTCATGCCACTTAACTATACCACTTTCCTCCAACACCTCCCTTTTCTGGTCACTTATCTATCTCCATGTCACTCTCCCTCATTCATTGAAGAATGTGGGATCCAAATCAAAGCCTTCTTTACCACTAGCTTTAAGTTGGGGCTGTTTAAGTGTGTGCATTTGCGACTACCAGTCTACCTAGTCATAAACTCAGGAACTTTACCCTTTCTTTTCCCAAAGGATGAGTTATCCTTCTTGTTCATAATTACTGCTTGTACTTACACCCTTGACCCTGTATGTTTCCACTGTCTGCTTTACTTTGCAGCTTTGCTGTCTCTACCACATTGTATTTTAATGGTAAACAGTAGACTGTCGTTATTCTACAAAGAGAGAGGGAGAGTGATCCCTCAAAAAGTTTACAGGTGTACCCCTATACTTCTTGTCCCACTGAAAACAGATGTCTGTCCACACCATTCTTGACACTGCTCTGGCAAGAACTACCCTGTTGCTAGGTTAAGCAAACAATTTTCAGTCTTGATCTTAATGTTTCACTATTGATCTCTTTTTCTTTGGCAATGTTATTTCTCAGTTAGACTTGTCCACCCTGGTTGCTCTTTTTCTCTCTCTTTTATGGACTTTTTCTTGATCCCTTTCTTAAACATTAGGTTTCCTAGTATTCTGTCCTTACTTCACTGCTCCTGTTACTCTAGATATTCTCTTCACATAGTGCAATTTATTCCCAGATGTTTAATTTTTATCTCCTACAGACAAGAGTCTTTAAAAATCCATACCTGCAACCCAGATCTTCTCTTGCAGAGTTCAAGTTCCTATATAGAATTGCTTGTTGGGCACTTCTTCCTGGAATTCTCATAGGCACTTAGAATATATTTCAGAACTGAACAAACTGTCTTCCCCTTTTAAATGAGTAAATGCTTCCATATTTTATATTTATGTTGCTTTGCTGCAGTTTAACTAGATTCTCAAGGAAGCAAGCGGGAAGTGATCTCTGACTTCCGTTTTCCCCAGCCCCCAAATTCCATCATCAAGTCCTGCCAATGAATGTCCTAAGTCTTTCTTTAGTTGCTCCCTCCTCTCTATACCTTCCTCTAAAGCTCTAGCTCAGTCCTTTGTCATCTTTATGGAACAAATGTACCTCTCTCTGCTATTCTTGTTTCCCATATTGACCCACTTGAATTCATCTCTATATACTCGTATTCCCTGCTTGCCCCTGGCTGCTTACTACTCCTCTGCTACCAGTCTGCTCCCTCTGTTTACTAGTCTCTCTTCTTTCACCTGCTAACTACCACTAATCCTTTATGACTCACTTTAATACCTCCTCCTTTTGGACGCCTTCTCTAGTGAGGCTCTTCGCACTCCACACCACAGATTAGGCTGAATGCCGTGCCTCCATTGACCTGGCACCAACATTCCCATTAGTGTCCCCCCTCACATTATGTAACAATACCTTTTTTATTGTCATCTCCTCCATTACCCTGGGAGCTTTTTGAGGGATCTCGCTCTCTCTCTCTCTCTCTTTTGTGTGGAAAAAAGACCAGTCTACTGTTTTCTGTAACCGTTAATGATGAAATTATGCAACTAAGTGCAATGGAAATTTAGAAATTCACAAATAGAAAAATTTCTAAATATATTTCTTCAATCAAAATTTAATCTTTTTCAGTGTCTCCTAAAATTGCTGGCATAGATAGTGATGGCAGCCCTGAAGATGTCACTGTTATCCTTAACAGCCCCACATCTTTGGTCTGTGAAGCATATTCATACCCTCCAGCTACCATCACGTGGTTTAAGGATGGAGCCCCTTTAGAATCTAACCGAAATATCCGCATTCTTCCAGGTAATTCAATCATTTCAGATGGCTAAGATTCATCTGTGTCGCTTACTATTGTAGAAAAACAGAATAACTGGTTATTTTTTATACAAGTACTTGGGCTTTGGTTGTGTTATGTTTTATTTATATTTTAACCTGTAAATTTCTTATAATCTAATTTACTGAAAATTACATTTTGAAAGATCAAAATAACCTAAATAAAATAAATAAATGCCACAATATAATTGATTGCTAAAATATATTATAATGTGAATGCCAAAAAAGATAGAAATTCATTTCCTGTCAAATTGAACCTTGAAGGAGAGTTAGTATTTAGATTGAGACAGTTGATCTACTCCTCTCTAATACCTGGAAAATATATATATACACATATATATGAAAATAGAAAGAATTAAAAAGTATGTCTTACTTTTTAATTCTGGCTTTAAGGGATTTACAACCTTCTTACTGGCTTTAAGGGATTTACAGCCTTCTGTGGAGGAAAGGGAATATGTATGAAGGGTTTACAGTATGAATCTGTAAATAATAAGGTATTATGAGTAGTTAGGGGTATGATAAATAGAGAGTGATAAGTTTTATAAGAATTCAAATGTAGAAAAGTCTACTGTGGGCTGAAGTCATCAGAAAAAGTTTTGTTGCTTAGTCAGAACTTGGACCAAACTTTAAAGAAAGCTCTAGCATGTAGTTGATTGGAAATGAGGAGAGATGTTAGATCCATCAGTGTGACAAGAGTGGAAAAGGTACAAAGTGAGAATAGCCTAGCCATGTATAAGTAATAATAAGTAGACTTCTCATCACCCACTTGAGTGGAAATATCGAGTATATGTGTGTTGGTGGGGAAGGGCAGGAGATAAGGTCAGAAAGGAAAGTTGGAGTCACATTTCGATGCCTGAATTAAAGAGTTTTGACTATATACTTTAGTCAATTGAGATTCATTGAAGATTTTTAAGAAGGAAGTTACCATAATGAAAACTGTTTCAGCACAGTTAATCTCTCCTGATAGGCTAGCTAGCTGAGAGGAAGATGATTAAGGCAGAAACCTATTTATAAGGTGAGTGGAGTAAGGACCTCAGCTAGATGATGTATAGGAGCATAGGAGACTATGAATGGGCATGAGACTCATGATCACAGCAGACTTAGTGGCTCTTTCACTTGCCAAGTAGTGCCCATTAATACTGTGATTTTCTTATATCAAATGTCTGTTATAGAATCAGCATATATAAGAATAAATACGTTAACCATAAGAACTAAACCCCTGATAGTTCATACTCCACTGTCACTGGACATTTTAGAGACTCTGATGTTCCATGATTTTTCAGGAGGCAGGACCCTGCAGATCCTCAATGCACAGGAGGACAATGCTGGACGATACTCTTGTGTAGCCACCAATGAGGCTGGGGAAATGATAAAGCACTATGAAGTGAAGGTCTACAGTAAGTTCTAAAAGAACACTATGTTCCTTGTCGCCCTCCATTTTTCTAACTGTTTCAATCCTGTTTTTCATTATGGGATCATAATCATTTCTACTTATCATCAAAGTCTTGTTTATGCAGCTTGCTTTTTTAAGGATGTAAGTTGAATTAAGCACTGTGTTCATGGCCTCAAGTGCTTAAAGATATGAAGAGTCCGTTCAATCTGCTCACTACCCTCGTTGGAGAACTTAGCAATAGTACTTTCTTAAGTTTCCCTATTTTTCCTTCTGAAATACTCTCTGGGTTGAGTTATAGTACTTTCATGTACAAAACTGTTGTTAGATGCGTATGCTCTAATCAACAGTCCAGGATGAGATCATCGGTGACTTTCAGCTATTCTAATGTACACTGACCTAGAAATAAAAGGCAAAGCTAATTAATAGGACCCATATTTCAGGATTTTGTTTTTGTGTTTATAAAGGAAGAATATCCTTCTGATTATCTTTTGTTCTTTGACTTGGTAACCTTAATAACCAATAAAATACATTTTATGGGTCATGTTCAGACTACATCTGGGCCTGGAACAAATGAAACTTAACTATTTTGTGAAGGATGTTAAGCTTCCTTGGCAGTATTATATTGATGAAGGGAGGAAGATACACTCCTTCTCTTCCCTACTGTTTCATAAGATGTTAACTGAGATCCTTAAAGATCAGCATAAGAAATGACTCTGTTATTTCATTGTTTTCTTGTTACATGATCCTCAGTGTGACTTCTATGGTATTCTAAATATTTTAAAGAACCAATGTTTACCTATTTAATATTTATTTTATGCAGTTCCACCCCTAATCAATAAAAGGGACCTGTTGGGGCCAGGTCTTTCTCCTAAAGAAGTGAAGATCAAAGTAAACAACACCCTGACCTTGGAATGTGAAGCTTATGCAATTCCGTCTGCCTCCCTCAGCTGGTACAAGGATGGACAGGCCAGTCACAACTCTTTTCATTTACTGATGATTTCTTAAAGACTAAAATGGTCAATTGAGAAAGTAAAATAAAACAGGCATAAGTGACTTAGAGAATCAAAGTGACCTTAAAATTAGCAAATCCCATGCTCCTAGAATCTGAAACTACAAAAACAAAACCCTGAATGATGTTCAAAAATTTTAGCATTATTTTATCACTGGAAAGTTTGCAGAATCGTTTTTGTGTACATTAGCAGTTGTCTATGAAAATCTGGCCATCCTTCCACAAGAGATTTTTTGTTCTGTGATTTTAAGAAAAATTAAACTTTGTAGAGAACCACATAAATGGTTCTAAGCCGGGTTAGATCAACTGGTATTACATGAAGACTAAATTTATTCAGAACTTTCTCTAAATATCCTTAACTCTTGTATAAGAGGTAACATTTATAATATTCAAAGATAGAGAAACAAAAAAGCTGAAAGAGTTGATGAAGAGGGCCCATACAGTTAACTGGGGGCAATGAGAAACTTAAAATAAAAGGTAGAGCCCTCAAATCTGTAATCTGACTTTCAGACCACACACCCATATTTCTCATTCAATTTATGTTCTTCCATGCATGTTTTAAAGGCATATGTGTTGTTGATCTTAGACCAAAATAGATTTTTTAGCTGCTGTTAACACTGTACTTAGGACAGATGTAAAATAGCTAAGCAGCTGTTTGTCCTGTTTTACACATAATCAACCAAATGGTCAGTTAAATTCCAGTTGTAGAAGTTCAGATCATAGTCATGATTTAAGATGCAGGAACAATATAGCTTTATTTTTTTCAGATCCCAGATGGATTTTGCAATACTGGCAGCTAGAAAAAAAATAATCTCTTATAAAATAAGCAAGTTTCATCTGGAAACCATTGCAAAGGGAAAAGTATGAAACTCCCACCATGTTCTGTTTATAGTCTCTTTTCTGAAAACAAGCACACTTCATAGTACAATGTCAATTCTATATGAGTTTACTTGAAAAGAAATAATTCCTTTCTCCTTTGAAATCATATTATCATTTTATTTTTAATTTTTTCTAAAGCCTTTTCATTTCTGGTAGTAACCACACATGAGTGTACACACAAACTGTATACACATAAGAACTGGATAAAAATTAGAATTGTACTAGGAATGAGTCACTTTTGTTTTTTAAATTTTTATTATGAATAGTTAAATTATGGTTCCAAATCCAGATTTGGAAATTGACTTAATTATGATGCTTTGCTAAACTTTTTCAGGCTTTGCCATTGGTCCCCAAGAACGTGAACAAAAAATACTAATTTTTATTTATTTTTCATGTTTTCTTTTAGCATAACAAATTTAAACTATGCTATTTTCATATAAGTGATACAATGTTAATAATGATTTATTGCATTCTAACTTATTTATTGAGCATCTACTATTTGTCAGACACCATTTTAAATGCAGGGGATACATCTGTGAAAAAAACAGACAAACTTCTGCTCACATGAAGTTTGAGAAGACAAAAACTAAGCAAACAGATAGGATGGGTGTCAGGGATAAACTCAATTAGGGAGGAAGATAAGTGTGGATCGTGTGACTTCTTATTTAAATAGGGAAGTCACTCTGAGAAAGCAATATTAAGCAGAAAGAAAGTGAAGGAAGCAGGCATAACATGACAGAGGGGAAAATATTACACAGTAGAGACCATAGTAGGAGCAAAGGCCCTGAAGCATTTGGGCTGGAGAGCAGTGATCCATGGGAATGCAAAAGGTAAAAGCAGAAAACTAATGGAGGGCCAGATCATACTGCCTGGTGGACAAGTTGACCTTTATTCTGATGGGAAGCCAACTGGAAAGTTTTGCACACAGGAATGATATGGTATGATATGATATGATCTGACTTAAGGTTTAAAAAGAACTGCATTGAGGAAGAAAGATAGAATCATGGTCCAAAAGAGAGATGGTGGTTACTTGAACCAAGGTGGTAGCAGGATGTGGAGTATGAAGGAAAGAAATGAGTCCAAGATGAGCCCAAGATAAATGATATCAGATAGAAAGAGAAGAAGTCTAAAGATTAAGTCCTGAGGTACTCCTATATTTAAAGATTGGAGAGCATGGATGTAGTGTAGAGGTAAGGGGAAAAAAGGTATTTAAAAGTGAAGACAAATTAAACTGTGTCAGATAATACTGTGTAAAATAGAGACAGAATTTGCCAATAAATTTGTCACTGGTGAACTTAACAAAGACTTTTGGTCAAGTTGAAATAGCAAAAGTCTAGAGCAGATTCAATAAAAGATGGAAAGAAAGAAATTGGAGAAAGCATATGTATAAAACATTTGTAAATCATTTGGCTATAAAGGGCAGTACAAAATGTGGAGGGAGGATGCAGCAAGAGATGTTTTTAAGTTTGTTTGATTTTTTTAGTCTGAGCCTGTCTAGTGGAAAGAAAATAAATTGGTGATGTAGGTGAGGGAAGATATAGTTGCTGAAGGTATGGATGTCCTTGAGTAGACTAGAGCAGTGGTCCCCAACATTTTGGGCATCAGAGGGAGGGGTTGGGGAAATCATCAGACATAAGATTCTCATAAGGAGCACACAATAGAGATCCCTTTCATGAGCAGTTTGCAATAGGGTTTGTGCTCCCATGAGAATCTAATGCCACTGCTGATCTGACAGGAGATGGAGCTCCACCTGCTCACTCCTCACTTCCTGCTGTGTGGCCCAGTTCCTAACAGGTACCAGTCTGCGCCCTGAGGGTTGGGGACCTCTGCACTAGAGGATTTTCAGAATGGGCAGAGACTGGTTTTTAACTAGGATTAGGATTTTGCCAGGGTAGTAAAATAAAAGAAGAGGAGGCAAAACAATTGAAGGTTTCTGCAAGGAAGGATTACCTGGATGGACCTTCTCTGGGAAAGAGGGAGTAGAGGTCAGGAGGAGAATAAGAGAGAGTGAAAAGATTCTGAGGTTGATGGATTGTGGGTCTTCCCATGGGAACAAAAACTTACTGGGATTGGGATACTAGAGGAAATGATATAGAAAGTTAGGAGGTGGTAGTCAGAGAGTGAGAAACTGAGATTATGAAGAGGTGCAGTTATTGATAATTATAAGGTCCACGTATTACTCTTCTACTTAGTGACTGGGAAAGGGTAGAGGATAAGAAAATTGAAGGAGAGGAGATCAAGGAGCTGAGAGAACATAGCATTGGATGGCTGTTCTATGTGGGTATTGAAATCACCAGGAATTATGCGGAAAGTATCATCAGAAGGAATGTCAGTGAGCCGGGAGCTAAAATCTTCAGTGAATTAGAGGAAATTTAGCATAAATAGAAGTGATGAGAAATACCTTAAATTTAGGTAATGTTATCCATAAAACATCACAATACAAATATCTGTAAGCTAATGTTTAGTTAAGTGTAATAGCTCAATAAAACATCGTAATACAAATATCTCTAGGTTAAAATTTTTTATTTATGATGATATTTCTGAATGAACAATAGTCATTGTAAGTCAAATTGGATTATACTAATGCCCTCAATCTTTCATAAAGAAATTCTAGCATCTTCTACAAAACTATCACAAAAGACATGCATCTTAAATATTATATGAGATTAGTTGAAAAAAAATTTTCCAAAATGGATAAATGGATATAGTAACTAAGAAGACATTTTTATCATAAAAATTTATAAGTGCATCACCCACAAATACATCCTGGTAGAAGTGTAAACTATATCAGCTACTATTTTCAATAAATAAAAATTGGATTACTCAAAAGCATCAATTTAATCAAAGTAAATTAATTAATTGTCACATCAAATGTTTTGCACAAAATTTTACTTTCATTTATTAAAGAACCATAAACCTACAACTGCATGATTTCTTAGAGGATGTATTATAGTACTTAAAGCTAATATTATTACAATTGAATCACAGCCACTTAAATCTGATGATCATGTTAATATTGCTGCAAGTGGACACACACTTCAAATCAAAGAGGCTCAAATATCAGACACTGGACGATATACCTGTGTAGCGTCTAACATTGCAGGTGAAGATGAGTTGGATTTTGATGTGAATATACAAGGTAATACTAATATGTTTATTGTGTACAATTTGACTTACATGGTCTGTCAGTAATAGAAAATAACCCTTATTTGTTTTGTTTTTAATAATGTTCTTTATTGACAATAACAATTTTATCATTAAAAATTTAGTCTCAAGAAGTTAAAGAAGAAAAATAATGCCATCACTTAGGATTACCTCTATTATTTTTGTTTCCTTCTGATATTTTTAAAAATATACTTCATTTACAAAATTGAGATCACATAGTACAGACTTTTCTGTTACATTTCCCTAATATTATATCATGAAGTTTTTTTTTTTTTTTAAAGCATTTGCATGGAAGGCAGGAAAGCAGTAAAGCACCAAATTCAGAATAGTCAGACTTGGAATCGAATGATGATTATGGCTCCTAAAAGCTTTGTGACTTGGTCAAGATTCCTAAATATTTTAAGCCTCTGTTTCTTCCCTTTACAAATGAATGCCTTATAATTGCAGTGAATACTAAATAAGAAAAAGTATGTAAAGCTTCTAGCAAAAAGATTGAGAATGACACTTGCTACTATTGTTACCGATATTGTTACTCTTGATGTTACTAACTAGTAAACGTGGTTTTTAATAACTATACCTGTTTCACCAGGTGAGAATCTAAGTATTTGTTTAACAGGCTCCTATTCTTTAATGTCTAGTTTGTTCCCAAGTTTTCACTACTTATACATAATGCTACACTGAACATCTTTATACATTACAACTTTTGCACATCTTTGATTTTTCATAATTTTTTAATAGTGGAAGCTTTAAATTAAACATTATGTTCTCTTTTTCTATTATAAATTTTACATCATGCAATTTTTAAATGTTTTTGATGTACAAGAAAATTGCCTTCCAGAAAGTTTTTATATATGTCCCCAGTGAACTATGACAGTGTTCTTTTATTTTTGTTAATGGAGTCTTAAATCCTGATTTCATAATTTCTTTAGCCTTCTTAGTAGAGTCATTGGAAAATGCTCTCAATGAAGCCAGTATTTTTTTTAAGATGTGGGATACAATTCAGGATTAGGTATACAAGTGGTCATCATAGAGGTAAAATTTGGGCTTCCCTTTGATCCCTACTTTGCCTGGTTTGAGATCAGGTACCCTTATTGATATTGAAATTGATACCACTCTCGCTCCAGTGGTATCTCACTACTGCCAGTCCTTTTCTTATAGTGTTATGGTAAATGATCAGGGTCTGCTTATGAGTGAGAACATGTGCTACTTCATTTCTATGATGGATCACTGAGTATGATAGACTCTAAATCCATCCAAATTGCTGCAAAGTCCATATGTTTGTCCTTCTTTATGGGAGCCAGTATTTTTTTAATGGCTGCTCAAAATGAGTTTTTCCTGCTATGATTATATCACTTAGCCATGCTTGTCCTGAGAACGAACTCCTTTATTGTCTAAGTGCAGAAGTTTTTTAACAGGGAGAACAAAGCATGAGCCCAGCATTCTCAACCCTGTATTTCTTGTTCTCCCACATGAGAACCAGTTCCCTTTTCTGTCTGCTACTCTTTTTGGCTATGGGCTAGAGTTGGTAAGAGTATAAGTACTGGAAAATATTCTTACATTATCTAATTTATTATCTTTACAAATCACTCGTATGAAAATACGCCCAGGATCTTTGTTCAATAGATTCACACGTGACCAAAATTTAATGCCTTTCCTCCATAGTTCCTCCAAGTTTTCAAAAACTCTGGGAATTAGGAAACATGCTAGATACTGGCAGGAGTGGTGAAATCAAAGATGTGATCATCAACAATCCCATTTCTCTTCACTGTGAGACAAATGCTGCTCCTCCTCCTACACTGACATGGTACAAAGATGGCCATCCTCTGACTTCGAGTGATAAAGTCTTGATTTTGCCAGGTAAAAGATTGCTACCAACTGGGTGAAAAATCTAAATTTCTGCTAAATTTTCTCTCAATTAGACCAATCGAATTGTTCGACTCTTGGGCTATATACTTTAGCTAACCGGCTGCCGAGTGCCACTGGTATCCATGTAACTTCTATCCAGACGAGCCTTGCCTAAGAATTTGACAATAGGATAGAACCCCTGAGTAAATTTTTTAGCTCTGTTACAGCATTGCTATCAACTTAAGAAAGTCCTTTGACTTTTTCATGCCTCTATTCATCTATTAGAGCAACGAGATGATCAGTTTGGTTTCTATTTATTATTAACATAAATTCTATTATGTATTTGCAAATAGTTGCTACTCAGTTTAGTGAAAACATTTATCATAAATAAATAGTAAAATTATTTAGTTTCAATATTTTAGTTGCCACATAGTTATTAATAGAAAAGATGTTTAAATTGCCGTGGAAAAATAATATTTTCAAGGCTTCTATTTAATTTTAACAAGCATTCAAGTATACACGGCTTGCCAAAACTCATCAAAGTATACACTTAAGGTCAGTGCATTAGACAAATGTATGTAAATTTGACCTTAATTAAATTTTAAAAGTCTTGAAAAGACAAAAATGAAAGGAGACTAAGTAGACATGGCAACTGTATATCATACGTGATCCTAAATTCGATCTGAGTTTGGGAAAATGGTCATAAAAAACATTACTGCAACAATAATGAAATTTTAACGGACTGTGAATTAAATAGTAGTTTTGTATTAATTTAGAATTTTCTGATTTGGGTCATTGTATTGTGGTTATATAAGGAAATATCCTTATTATCATAAAATACAAACTTATGAGTGTTTAGGGAGAAAAGGATACCATGTATCCAACTTGCTCGCAGATGGTTCAGAAAAATATATAATATGACAAAGAGAGAAAACAAATGGAGTTAAATATAAGTAATTAGTAAATGGGGTGAAAGTTTTTATATAATCACTGCAACTTTTCTCTAAATTTGAATTTATATCAAACATGAAAAGTTTAAAAATACACAGCTATTCTTTTAAGATTGTATGTATGATAGTATACTTTAGACACATCCTTGGAAATGACTTTCTCAAACAAGTACTTGCAGCAGATTCTGTACGTGTCCATTAAAAGTGTTCAAAACCATAAAAGCAATAAGTCATGCATAGTAACATTCTATAGGGAACGTGACGAGGGGTATAGAGTGGCGTTCCCTCCTCTAGGAAGTTCTTCATGAACTATTCATTTCTCAGGAGATCTCATTCACATGTTGGATCACTTCTTAATAATAAAGTGTTATAAAAGTGGTATCTGGGATGAAAGCTGAGCCATTGGGTAAGTAGGAGGCTTGAAAGACAATGCCAGGAAGTCATTAGATCTGAAAACTTGTATCTCTGTTTCTGGCTTCTGTTCACTCTACGATTAGAGAAGTAAACATGTTGGGGTGTATTTTCAGGAGGGCGAGTGTTGCAGATTCCCCGGGCTAAGGTAGATGATGCGGGGAGATACACATGTGTAGCTGTGAATGAGGCTGGAGAAGATTCCCTTCAGTATGACGTCCGTGTACTCCGTGAGTTTGTTTGCCTTTGTTTATTATGAATTCTTTTATTCAAAATATGTTTGAGGAAATAATGTTTGCAAGATGTTATGCTAAGCACTTTAGAGACTATAACAATAATCAGAAACTGGTAGTTCTCTCAAGGAAATAACTGTCTTGTACGAATTGACAGTACATTAGTCAGGACTTATGAAGAACCAAATAACAAACTGGCTTAAAGCTAAAAAGAAAATTCATTGACTTATGAATCTCAAAAGTTCAAGAGTGGAGCTGACTGCAGTCATGTCTGACTTCTGTGGCTTGGAAGAGATCAACCTGATGTTACCATTCTCTTTCTCTTGGCTTTGCTTTTCTTTGTTAATGTCACTTAGAGGTGGGGGGATGCCCTTGGATAGTAAGGTAGCTCCCAGCAGCTCTATGCTTAAATCCTTCTAGTTCTACATCCAAAAGAAAGTTTCTCTCTCCTAGAATTTGTAATTGAAGCCCTAAAATTAAATTTCCATGGTTTCAGTTGGCCAAGTATGAATCACATATCCATCCCTGAGCCAGTCACAGACACCAAGAGGTTGCAGTATTCTATTTGAGAAGGCCTAGTTCACATGTCCACCCTTGAATCAGAGTCATCTCCATCTGAATGCATGGACACAGAGGAATAAGTATTGCCCCTTTAATGGAAAAGACAAGTGATGTCACTAGAAGCAGAAGCAAATAGATACTTCCATTGGAAAAGGTTGAGCTAGACAAATGACACTGGGACTGTATAGGAGGCAGTCAGTATGGAAAATATTATAGAGGAAGTGATCAAGTGATAAAGTACTGGGCTGTCATCTCAGCGCATAAGATGACACTGATATTTTTATACTGGCTGATTAAGAAAATCGCAGCAAAATCAATAGAAATAGAAGACCTAGAAACACAACACTATTTAAGAAGGAAGTCAGTTTTGTTTCAGACATGTTGAATTTGACATGGCTCCAAAATACTTAATAAAAAAACCAGTGCTAACATTGTCAAGAACAGTGAAGGAATATCTTGCACCCGCTCGTTTAATTTGACCTAAGTTGGGAAACAGTTTAGTTTCGGGTGAGTGGAAGGCGCTAATAGTGTAGTTAGAAGAAGACTGGGAAACAACTAAATTGAAATGGAACTATGAGTTTGGGTGGTAATGGGTTGTTGGTCATGCCTTCAGGCTGTTGTTTTTAATTAGGAGGAAGTGGGAATGCAAGTCAGAGAGGAGTTTAGAGCTGGAAGATAGGAACAATACAAAAACTGGCCCCAAAATTCTCATTAAATTTGAACTGTTTCACAACATCTACTCCTCACCTCCTCGGCACTGGGAGGGCCACTGAGAACAATTCTGAGCTGGTGGGGTGTGGCCACAGGAGAAGCTGGTCCCAGCCACAAACCGTGGTGGAGACATCTGCAAGTCAGCACCTCCCAATCGTTCACTCTTGATTAGTTTTCATGGCGTGGGATAGGGATAGCCTCATTTAATCTGAAACTCCAGTTTGTTATTTACTAATCTGCACTCCAAGTTACACATCTGATGTTATCTGAAGTCTAGAAAAAAATCATGTAACTTTGAATATGAAAGTATACATTCAAAATAGCGTTGGCATTCTATTATGTGCCGTATGGCATTATTTTATTTACAGACTCTAAGTTTAGTTGTTGGAGATCCAAATACCACAAGACTGCATCTACATTAAACAATTGGTCTTTACTGATTGCTAAAGATATGTTATATTTTAGGAGAGTGGAAAAAAATAACCAAGCTCGCAAAACAAAAAAATGATTACTTTAAAAATCAATTTCAGCCGGGCTTGGTGGCTCAGCCTGTAATCCCGCGCCTTTGGGAGGCTGAGGTGAGCGGATTGCCTGAGCCCGCGGGTTCGAGACCCGCCTGGGCAGCGAGACCTCATCTCTACAATAAATCAAAAAATCAGCCGGGCGTGGTAGCACATGCCTGTAATTCCGGCTACTTGGAAGGCTGAGGCGGAAGGATCACCGAAGCCCAGCAGGTCGAGGCTGCGGTGGCCGGGAGCGGCCACTGCACTCCAGTCTGGGTGACAGAGTGAGACACCAACTCAAAAAAAAAAAAAATCAATTTCTACATTTGCCAAAGCAGTCAACACATGTGTTCCTAGTTCATTTAACATTTCCATTTGTAAAAATTCTTTGGATAATATTTGATTTTTCAGACCTGACATATATCTGGATTCAACAGTATTATTTTAAATGAGAATGAATGCATGTAGGAAAATTTAGAGCAGGACTTCTCAAAATTCAGGGTACATAAGGATCATCTGGAAGCTCGCTGAAACACAGATTTCTTGGCCCCTCCTTTGAGCTGCCTGTTTGAAGTTGGTTGGGGCCCAGTAATTTGCATTTCTAACTCAACTCCCAGGTGATGGAAAAGCTGATACCACTGAAGCTGAGGCTGGGAAACACACTTTGAATAGCCTAAGTGATTCTTTTACAACTAAGACCAAATCTGAACATTTCCAATACACTTTAAAAGCTATAATTTATCTGGATTTTCCAGATGAGCAAATAAATTTAAATATTCACTTATGCAGACACTTCTTATAAGGGTGCTTGAAAACCCAGAGGGCATAGAGGAAAGGTCTGGGAAAGAAGACAAGAAATATTGGGGAAAATTTGGGATCAAACTAAATGAGAATGGTAGGATTGGAGAGGTTAGTCCAACACAGGTGAGTAAGAGATGAGAATAAACCCAAATGCAAATACATTTTTCATCATCCTAACTTAGTGTAAAATGTCAGGATCGTGGTTTCTCCTTCAAATTGTCTTCTCTATTGTCATCCCAAACTTTTTAAAGCTGTCAGGAAACTCGAATAAATTAGAAAAGATCTTGTTATCTCTTTGTTGCAATCCTTTGTTAGTGCCGCCCATTATCAAGGGAGCAAGTAGTGATCTCCCAGAAGAGGTCACTGTGCTGGTGAACAAGAGTGCAATGATGGAATGTTTATCCAGCGGCAGCCCTGCACCAAGGAATTCCTGGCAGAAAGATGGACAGCCCTTGCTAGAAGATGACCATCACAAATTTCTATCTAATGGAAGAATTCTGAAGGTAAAAAGAAAAATCTAATTTAAAAATAGCGGTATGACTTTATATGTTGTAATAATTGTCTTTTTGACTTTTAAAAAGAATTTTTATTAGTTCATAAATATTATATTTGTAAAGATAGCAACTCATTAAAGGTATATAAAATAAAATGCTTTTTTCTCACTCTATTCTCTCTACTAGAGGTGACCACTATAACAGTTTTGTGTGACTTCCTCCTGAAATTATACGTTCACACAAATACACACACATACATGCACCTCAATTTACTACAGTATAACCTTTATGATAAAAGCCATATTGCAAGCAATTTTTACTACATATTTCAGTTCTTTCCATTGCATATTTCTGATGGCAAAATTCTAAGCAGTATAGGTTCCCTGAAGATTTATATTTGTCCTATATTAGTAAAAGGTTGAAAATAATAAATAGTGATGGAAACCATATAAATAACCTGGATTGTTGTTTCCAAGAGGTGTGTCTATATTTTTCTTGTCAAGTGTCCTGAAAAAAATGTTAGATAGTTGTAGAAAAAAATACCAATTTATTTCTTAGGACACAATTTGATAAATAACCTCTTGAGCATAATAAATTATATTCTGTTGACCCAAAAATCTAAGCAGAATTATTATTGTATCCAAAAATACGACATATCTCATGGGGTTCTTTGTACAAAAAAGAATTAGGTTCATTATTTATAAATAACTTTGAGTTTTTTAAATATCTTCTACATATTGTGAATATTTCTACTTGATAATTATGCACCCTCTCCCAAAATACTTAAATGTTTCTGTGTTCAGGTCCAAAGATATATAGATGGATAGAAATTTCTGCATAATACAACTTAAAAAAAACCCTACTATATTAGCTAACTATAGCTACATAAAACAAACCATGCCACAACCTAATGACTTGAAACAAGAAGCATTTATTTGGCTTGCAAGTCTGCTAGTTGGCTAAGTGATTCTTCTGGTCTCTACTGGGCTTACTCGAGTGTCTGCACAGAGCTCCAGATTGAACACATGACTACTGATCTTGGCTGGGCTCTCACACATATCAGGGGCCTCAGATGCAATAACTGCTGATTCTGCCCGCATGATCTCTCACCCTCCAGCAGGCTAGTCCTGGCTTCTTCACATGGTGGTGGCAGGGTTCTAAAAGTTTGAGCAAAAATGCGCAGGCCTCAGTTTTGAGATGATGAAGTCACTTCCATCACATTCTGTTGGCCAAAGCAAGCCGCAAAGCCAACACAAATTCTACCACTTTATGGGAGGACCTGTAGGCCGGGCTCAGTGGCTCAGCCTGTAATCCCGCGCCTTGGGAGGCTGAGGTGAGTGGATTGCCTGAGCCCGCGGGTTCAAGACCCGCCTGGGCTACTTGGCGAGACCTCATCTCTACAATAAATCGAAAAATCAGAAGAAAGTCACGTTGTCAGAGGCATAGACAGGGAAATGGGAGAATAATTTGGGACATTTCTGCAGTCAATATTCCATAAGTATATATAAAATTGACTTCTCTGATTGGAAATCTGCGTAAATATATATTTGATTATAATAAAAACTTGCATCAGCACTAGTATATGCAATTTTTTTCTTATGTCTATCTGCTATTAATTAGAAGGAATATATATATATTGTTTATTCTAAAAACTAACGACCAATAAGATAAGTTTCTTTATTCAAAATTTCAGTTGGAATTTCTTCATTTTTCTCTTAGATTCTGAATACTCAAATAATAGATATCGGCAGGTATATGTGTGTTGCTGAGAACACAGCTGGAAGTGCCAAAAAATATTTTAACCTCAATGTTCATGGTAAGAGCTCAGTTCCAAAAACATCTGTTCAGCCATGCTTGATAAAGCAGGAAATCCATGTTTTAAATTATGTAGGCTTATTTTATATTTTTTAACTTAAACAATGTGTGTAACCTGCACTCATTCAATCTCCTCTTTTCTCTCTTTCCACTATAGCTTGTAGGATTTATAAAATATAAAACTTCCAGGAAGCCTGTTTTTATATTATTTCAGTCCTTTGAGAAAAAAATAATAACTTCTACATATTTGAAAGTGAAATTAAAATTTAAAATATCAAAGATTACTAGTGTATAAAGTTAGAAATAAATATAGGTCTACTCATACAAATCTACCCAGTAGTCCTGATTGGAAACAGTTTTTATCTTTACATGTAGTAATTCACATTGAGCTATATTCTCTAGTATCTATATACATACTTCTTGGAGAAGAAAAATCACTTTGTGGAGTTAAAAATAATTTCTTTAAAGCCACCAGCACACCCAATTTATTCATTAAACTTTAAGTTCTCAATACATGCTAGACACTCCATAAATACTATTTTTTTCCCTAAAAAGGCTGTTAGATATCTACCACAAAGAAGTAGTTTTATTTGGTGAGATGCAGCTGCTTCCAGAATATTAACGTGAAAATGGTGAACAGTCATTATAAAAGATTTCCTTTGCATGGGTAATATGCATATAAAATTTGAGCTCATTTTGGAAATAGCCGAAATTGGAAATTTCATGAAAAATTTCTCCCCTTAAAGGACTTTTATGTAGCACAGTGGATTTTCTTTGATATGTAGAGAGTATTGATATCTAGCAACATTTGGTGTTTCTGTAAAAGATACTTGAAATATTTTTATCTTTCTTTTTAGCACAGTGAGTAAAACATTGTAGGTGCTCAATAAGTCTCTCTGAAGGTTTTTGAATGGATAAATTTGACCAGAACAGAAACACATGTGGTATTAATTATCAGAAAGAATGAGTTAAACGAACATAATCATTGTGAAAGCATACATTCTGATCTGCAAAGTACAATAGAATACATGTTAGAAAATAAGACTGTTGATTGTTTTCCTGATTCCTCAAAGCAGAATTCATTTTCTTCTATGACCAAAAGCATCTTGTAAACACCCCAATTATAGCAGTTTCATATGTTGCCTTGTGTTATCTGTATATATCTGTATCTCTGCCTCTATCTCAAAACTTTATTATAAATGCTCTAGGCAGATGGCCATATCTTACTCATCTGGGTCTCCTTGGACCTAGAATGGGGACTGTAGTTATGGCAGTTGCTAAATAAACGTTTGTTGCGTGCTTGTTATATTTCCTTCATATTCATCGTATCTTCTCAATACACAGTAGAAACACCTGAAATGGGAGCGTGATTTGAGAGGAAGTAGTTATTGATGTTCATCTTGAAGGACTGCAGTTCAGAAGTGTGGTACTTACCTCACCAGTGAATGGCCTCTTGAGCTCCTGAATGCAATCAGAAGCATATAACTTAAATATTGGGAAATTCATTTTAGAGGAAATCTTTTAAATTATTTTCACTTAAAACCATACCATTTGTTATCTCTTTCTAAAACTACACTTGCTTCTTTTGTACTGTAATCTTTGGTCTGTTGGCCTTCAGTTTTTAGCTCTCTTTCTTTCCTTCATATTCAGCTTGATGTTCATGGAACAGCGTTTTAATCCCTTGTCTCAGCCCATGACTTCGCATCAGTCTTGCTCAGTAAAAGCCCAAATCTGCATGTAATAGCAAGGACAATATATGAACTGTTTGCTATGCTAAGTATTTTATCTTTTATATAACACTTATATAGAGAGAAAAAGGTTATTTCATGTAATTATCTCAGAAATCCCAGGAGCTTGTTACCATTTGATGCCTCCTTCCAAGATGAAAAAAGGTGAGGATCAGTGAGATTAAGTAACCTGACCAAAGTTGCACAGCTCGCAAATGTAAAACCAAGATTTTAACTCAGGCCGTCTGATTCTAGAAGTTTTGTACTTAGCTGCTTTTCTCTATTGCCTACCAATAAATTCTACAGCTGCCCCATGCCTGTGCCTAAGCTAACTATGGCTGGAGGAAATCATCTTGGAGTCAGGAATATTGTTAGCATTGTAAACCCAGAGTAACAGCTTCAGCTGGGCCCCCAGAGTGTCTGGAACTCCTACTCTTGTCTTTGCTCCATAGTTACTCTCTCACACCTTCACCCTTTCCTTAAATGTCAAGTGACCTCTTAGTCTGCTCAGGCTGCTGTAATAAGACCATTGACTGTGTGACTTAAACAACGGAAATGTATTTACAGAGGCCAGAAAGTTCAAGACCAAGTTACTGGCAGTGTTTGGTTTCTGGAGAAGGCTCTCCTTCTGACTTGTAGACGGCTGTTTTGTGCTCACATGGCCTTGCATAGACTTTCTTCTGAGCACACTCCGTGGGAAAGAGAACTGTCTCCTTTGAAAGGACATGGATCTTGAGGATTCAAAACCCCACCCTATGACCTCATTTGACCTTAATTACTTCCTTAAAGCCCTCATCTGCAAATACAGTCACACTGGGGGTTAGGACTTCAGCATGTGAGTTTGGGGAGAGACAGAAACATTCCATCCATGACAGCCCCCCTCTCACTTTTTCCCAGTGAATGACCACACCTCATTTCATAGAGAAAAGAGAAGTCACATCTCAGAAACTATCTCAAATTCCTACCGTCAGATTGAAAGCACGAACCACGTCTGTTCCTGTTATTGCTTCCTTTTCTCTTGTTACAACAGAAGAGGAAGCATTGTTCTACCTTCCAAAGGCAAAAGTCTAACCTAACTCTAGATCCCTATTACCTCTTCAAAAACTCACCATCTCCTCTTACTCTTGAACACTGAGATTCTCACTTTTTATTGACTTCTTCTCAACAGCACTTACATTTACTTGTCTATTCCCATCTTAAGAAAAGTCTCCCTTATACCTAATGTTTCTCTCCAGCTCCCTTTCTAGCTTTCTCCCGTATTTCAAAGCGAGCTTTTCCAATATCTATAGATATTAAATCTACATGTCTCCATTTCCTCGCTCCACTTCCACCACTGCATTCTGGACTCCACCTCTACGACTCCTCTAGCCTGTTCACTGAGATCATGTAATGACACTCTTATTCATAAGTTCAACAGGTACTTTTCAGTCTTCATCTTTCTTACTTCTGAGCATTTGACATTCTCAGCCACGAGTTTTTATAATTTTTCTTCTTTTGGCTTCCATGACAACCAAACACCTTGTTTATATCTTGTCTTTCCAATCTCTCATTCCCAGTTTACTTGCTACTTCCTCCTCCTCCACCTGACTTACACACATTAGTTCTCCAGGTTCCAGACTTTGTTTGTTCCCACTCTTTCTGTAGGTGAGCTCATGCATTCCCACATTTCGGCTACTCTCTTTGTGGAAATAGTTTACCAAATTTTATCTTCAGCCAAGACCTCCTCAAGAACTCCAGGTCCTTCTATCCAAATATCTACTTCTTGCTGACACAATGTGTGCTAGTCACCCTAAAACAATGTCTATAAAACTGAACTCATGATCTTTTCCCCAAAATGTGTTCTTCCTCCAAAGATCTCTGTCATAGTCAAGGGTACCACCATGACCCATTGTTCAAGCCAGAAAATAGATGTTATCCCTGACACTCCCCCATCCTTAACTCTCACCCTCAAAACATTGAATCCTGACAGTTCTACCTACAAAACATTGTGATAGTCACCCACTTTTCTTGATCACTTCTAGCACCATCCTAGGCACAGCTACCATAATCTTTTGTGCATTCTACATAATTTTTCTTCCTTTGGTTTCTGTGACACCCACACTTCTTGTTTATATCTTTCCTTTCCAATCTCAGTCTTTCCAGGTCCCTGCTTGCCTCTAATCAGTTCTCCACTGCAATCATATTGATATCTTTTAAATTAATTTCTGATTAAACTACTTTTCTGTTTCCCATTTCTTAGACTGTATGTCTCTCTCTTTTTTTTTTTTGGAGTCATGGTTTCACTTTGTCCAAGCTGGAGTGCAGTGACATGTTCGTGGCTACGGCAGTGTAGACATGCTGAGCTCAGGCGATCCTTCCACCTCAGCTTCCAAGTAGCTGGGACTACAGGCATGTGCCACTATGACTGGCCAATTTTTAAAAATTTATTTATTGTGGAACAAGATTTTACCATGTTGCCCAGGTGGTCTTGAACTCCTGGACCCAGGCAATCCTCTCTCCTCAGCCTCCCAAAGTGCTGGGGTTACAGCTATGAGCCACTACACCTGGCTGACATGTCAGTATTCTTAATGATTCCCAGAAGACCCCTGTAGTATCTTACCTTTGCTTAGTCCTTTAACCCTTTGCCTTGCTCTTCAAACTCTGGTCATGCTAGCCTTCTAGGCGCCGTGTTCTTTCCCCCATTTGTGCCTTTGTATATGCTATTCCTTCTTTTCAGAAGACATATTCATTCAGAAGACATATTCATTCCCTGTCTTCCATTTAACTTATTCTTGGTTGTATATCAAGTGTCTTCTTAAATGTCACTTTCTTCTCTTAATTCCCAAACTAGGTTACTTCCCTTTTGTCACCCTGCTCTTCTGACTGACACTCACCACCCTTGTAATTACTAGGCAATGTAGAACCGTGGTTAATAATAAGGGCTGTAGAGCCAGACTGCTTAACTTCCAAAACTGTCTCTTCTAGTAACTAGCTGTGAACCCTCGGCAAGGTGCTAATTTCTCTATGTCTCAACTCCCTCACCATATGACATTAAAAGAAAAAGATAAATTTGCCATTTTGATGATCTACCTTTGCTTTTGTTGTTTTAAGACCTCAGTAAACATAATATAATGTTTTATTAATTGTGTTTTTTTGTTCATGTCACGATCTTCATTGTTCCAACCAACTTCCTTTTCTACTTTATGTATTAACATGTTTATTCATTAATTTGTTCATTTGCTTTATGCCCACTCCTCACCCCTATTTCCCCTCATAGAAAATCATTCAAATGTGTATGATACTATGCCTTCCACATGTTTGAGTCTTATAAAAAAATCTATTTCTATTTAAAATTGAAACATGCACATGTTTTAATATGCTTTTTGATCACTTCTAGCAGTGCATTATTTATCTAGCTCTTTTCTACTCCACTTTTTCTTTGCACTGCTTTTGCTTTTTTAGTTTTGAGGGAGATTAAACAATAAACAACATTATTGTTTACTTCTTACGTGTTTTGCTGATCATGAAAGTCATTGATTTACGTTGACAATATAATGTGTATGGTTTCTTAAGAGACAGATACACTAAAAGTACATTTCTAAGCCGGGCTCGGTGACTCAGCCTATAATCCCGCGCTTTGGGAGGCTGAGGTGAGTGGATTGCCTGAGCCCGAGGGTTTGAGACCCACCTG
This sequence comes from Cephalopachus bancanus, assembly GCA_027257055.1. Classification (NCBI taxonomy): domain Eukaryota; kingdom Metazoa; phylum Chordata; class Mammalia; order Primates; family Tarsiidae; genus Cephalopachus; species Cephalopachus bancanus. The sequence continues at coordinate 9,156,129 of JAPVLO010000057.1, forward strand.
GGCAACTTGGCGAGACCTCATCTCTACAATAATTCAAAAAATTAGCCAGGCGTGGTAGCGCGTGCCTGTAGTTCCAGCTACTTGGAAGGCTGAGGCAGAAGGATCACCGGAGCCCAGCAGGTCGAGGCTGTGGTGGCTGGGAGCGGCCACTGCACTCCAGTCTGGGCGACAGAGTGAGACTCCAACTCAAAAAATAAAAATAAAAAAAATGTAAAAAAAAAAGTACATTTCTATTATTTTATTACTATAACTGGAAAATAAAAATTTTAAATACAGAAAGAATATTAAAAACAAGATTATTAATATATACATCATGAAAAGTACTATACTACATCTTTATTTACAAAACCATCTTAGAAATTGTTGACTGTGTTTTGCAAATGAAATACAGAATAGTTCTGTTTTTGAAAATTCTGATAATTTCTTTCAGTTGGTAAATATAAACCTGATGGACATAGTTTGATGAAGGCATTAGGGAATTCTAAGAAGAAAAATGGCTAAATAACGAACAGAATCATTAACTTAGCTATTTAGCAGAGTGCAATAGTTAAACCTATGTTCAGTAAACTGGAATATATGTTGCTGATAACATCAAATTTCACTTTTAATATATTTACTATTGTAGTTCCTCCAAGTGTCATTGGTCCTAACCCTGAAAATCTTACTGTTGTGGTGAACAATTTCATCTCTTTGACCTGTGAGGTCTCTGGTTTTCCACCTCCTGATCTCAGCTGGCTGAAGAATGAACAGCCTATCAAGCTAAACGCAAATGCTCTCATTGTTCCTGGTAAGGAACTTATTATTATAAGCTGGTCGAAATTTTCTTGTTTTCTTGTGTTTTAATACAAATGCCACTTCAATTTAGTCTCTTTTCAAACTTTTGTCTTGCTCCATTTATTAGTTCTCAGTAAATGTCTCTCTTTACCCATTTGAGGTCATTTGGGTAACATTGTAAAGATATGTATGATTTTAATTGGGAATGTACATTCCCTCTAGATCCCACTAGATAGTGGGATTATATAATAACAAGGTACCCATCAACAAATTATGAAATTTAGCAAGAGAACAGAACAGTAATTCCAAGTGGTAGATGATAAACAGTACTTTCATTGTATAAATTCTTTGGTTGTTTTTTATTCAACATTAAAGCTTCTTGAGACTAAATGATAGATTAGGTAGATGGTAATAGATGATAGAGTGATAGAAAAACAGACAGACAGATAGACAGATGATAAATAGATAGAAGATAGATGATAGAGAGAGAGGGAGAGAAAAGGAGACATAGATAGATAGATAGATGGATGGATGGATAGATAGATAGAGAGTCATCTCTGCACTGTGGAAAACTTAAGCCCAGAAAACACTTGGTAGCATTTTTTTTTTTTACAGTACAGTTTCTACTTTCTCACTCGTACCCACATCAAGCAGTTTTACTGTCCATGTTTGGTTCCTGGGGAAAAAAATTCTACAAATCTCTTCCTTTATAAGGAAGGAGGTGAATAATAAAGAATAAAAAAACTATTTTTAAATTTTATTTTAAATGTAATGCTTCTATATGAATTGTATTCTAAGGGAAAGGATACATTTTGCCATTTATTTTATTGATAAAATAGTTATTAGAGCAACCTATATACCATTTTTCAGTTTGCACTGTATTTGCCCACAGGTGGTCGAACTCTACAAATTATTCGGGCCAAGGTATCAGATGGTGGTGAATATACTTGTATAGCTATCAACCAAGCTGGTGAAAGCAAGAAAAAAATTTCCCTGACTGTTTATGGTTGGTTTTTACTCACCTCGAAAAATTATTTCATTTTAAAACTGGTATTCAATATTTTCTATCTGAGCACCTTAATGGAAAAAAATCTTTGTTCTTATTTTCTTCCTTCAGTGCCCCCGAGCATTAAAGATCATAGCAGTGAATCTCTTTCTGTAGTTAATGTAAGAGAAGGAATGTCGGTGACATTGGAATGCGAGTCGAACGCCGTCCCTCCTCCAGTCATCACTTGGTATAAGAATGGGCGGATGATAACAGAGTCTACTCACTTGGAGATTTTAGCTGATGGACAGATGCTGCACATCAAGAAATCTGAGGTGCACCTTTTATTCTTATTTGAGTGTCATGACTCCTTGGTGGGATTGTGGAAGAGATCATTGGAAGTTGCATATTCCCTTTACTATAGTGAAAAATGATTTCCTTAAAAAATACGTAGCCAATGCCATTGATCTTATTTCCATAAAAATAGCAGGATTGCAGAAAGCAATTAGAACTGGGGCGTTTGAGCATAAAGATGACTGATGATTTATTCTACACTCGAATGGTGTGATTGGTCATCTGTAACTTAATGGAGCACATACAATAGTATCTTTTTCTTTTAGGTGTCTGACACAGGCCAGTATGTATGTAGAGCTATAAATGTAGCAGGACGGGATGATAAAAATTTCCACCTCAATGTATATGGTGAGCATCTGCCTCTAATACAACTCTTTTTTTTCCCTAGATATGCAAATGAAAGAAAATGTCCTGAATTCGCTGAGTGAGGACACATGATTTTCTTCTGTTTTTTTTACAGTTCCACCCAGTATTGAAGGGCCTGAAAGAGAAGTGGTTGTGGAGACAATGAGCAACCCTGTGACCTTAACGTGTGATGCCACTGGGATTCCACCCCCCATGATAGCATGGCTAAGGAACAACAAGCCTATAGGTAACACAGCTATGCGTTTCTTGTGGGTTTCTTTTGCTCCTACGCTAGATTTATAAACTAGTACATTTTAAGTATCATGTTTATAGATATTTAGTTCAAGAAAGCCTAATGTATTGAAATATAACTCTACAAAATATTGAAAAACTCATTGAAAAATGATTATTCATTTTATAAAGGGATTTTTTTTCTCTCATTTCCTTTTTCCAAAAGGCTTTCATTTAAAATGCAAGTACACAGGACAAACTTTTTTTAAAAATCACATAAAGCAAGATTTTTTATGATAAATTGTAGAGATGTTAAAAATAAAAGCCTTTTTAATGTTTTTTTTTCTCCTTTTTTTTCTAACTCTAGAGAATTCAGACTCATTTGAAGTTCACATTTTGTCTGGAGGTAGCAAACTCCAAATTACTCGTTCTCAGCATTCAGATAGTGGAAACTATACATGCATTGCATCAAATATGGAGGGAAAAGCACAGAAAAATTACATCCTTTCAATCCAAGGTATGTCATGTACATTATGATATATATGTCTTCAATGTATTTTTATATTCCATTTATAGTACAGAGCAGTCTAAATTTAAAGAGATTCAAAATTTTAGATCAACAAAAAAAAAACCTTGTATCCTACATTTACCAATAGATTCCATTTTTATGGAAATAAAAATGTACATAAATGTGGAAAAAAGCAGAAATGTGATGATCTCTATTTTTTACTGAAATTATTACCTTTCTGTAGTGCATATTTTATGGATTTATCCTAATTTGTTTTAACTGGCACAATTTATTTTCATGCTAAGCCTGTAGATGTATTATTATTTATACAGATAGGTAAGATAATTCATGAAGAGGTGCTATGGTCTAACTGCAGGTAGAAGATTAGGTATATTTAATTAATCTTATACTCTTTGGGGATGAGAATAAGACACATTAACTTATCGAACAAATATTTAATTTCTATTGTATTCCAACATAGTATTGAGCTCTGCAGGAAGAACTTGTTTCCTTTTGATTTTCAATAAACTTCTGATTATTACTTTTGCCTCAATGCTGACATTGAAATGAAAGCCAAGTGGATTCTGAATATTTATTCTATAAGAAAGGGATGGGCAGTAGCAGGATACTGCCAGGGGAGGGAGGGGTCAACACATAACATCAATAAAGGTGCCTGATCTCATACCTGAAGTGGGGACCAATGAGAACCCAGTCTTCATAATGACCACTTGTGTACCTAATCCTGAGTTGTACCCCACATCTTTAAAAAAAAAAAAAAAAAGAAAGAAAGAAATGAAAGCCTAGTTTTAAACTAAGTTGAAATACTTTTTATCCTAATTTTTATTATGGTTGCTAGGGAAAGAGTTGTTCATAAATACTGAGTTCACTTTTGAAATTGTTTACCTTTTGTGTGTTAGAGCTAACTTCAAAATAAGGAATTTAAAATAAAATAAGTTCATGGATATCCATGGTCTCTCTGTAGTAATTAATGATTCTTTGAGATTTCAGAAACATAAAGGCAAAATAGCTATTTCAAGATTTAGTATCAGAAATTGCATGTTTGATTATGTTTAATGCATTAGTAATAATAGTAATAATCATGAAGTATGTGGTATAACCAAACATTTTACAAGGCTTTTTATATACTTTATTATGTCTTAGGACTAAATATAATTTATGTATATAAGGCCTAGTTCAATGCTTGACATATATTAGACACTCATTATGGGATGCCTCTTATTATTAACATTCTTATTGATTCAATTTTTTAGTACCGAACATTTTTCAAATTTTTGCATAATTTTATAATTATATATAAATATTTGTATAATTATTATCATTTTCTGGATAACTAAAATTAGATTCAGAGAGAGTATAGAATGTTGTGCTGGTAAATGTTTAACAACTAACTCTCCAGACAAGATATTTTGATTTGTAACCAATTGTTTGCCAGTCTCTGTGGTATAAATATTCCCACCATGGCCTAATCTATAAAAGCATTTTAAACTGCTAACATGATGTCACTGAACATGGGGTAGGGAAAACATGTGCTAAATTGGCTTTTGTGAGTTGGTGTGAGATGCCCTCTTCACATCGCCACTTTAATCATATAGAATAGGAATTCAAATGACTTTCTGTCTGATACTATCATCAATATTTTTATTACACATTATTTCTCAATCAAATCATTAAAATGAAAATTTAAAATGACTAAAAAAAGAAGACAGAATGACTCGATTTACAATAAGCCTATCCATTGTTCAGAAGAAATAATATGTAAGTAGGATCATGGAGAAAGAAATAACCAACTTAGATAGTTTCCACAGACCTTATGCCAAGATTTTATAAAACAGATTCTCCTGAGCTGTACTAATTCTAAGCCATCTACTGAGGATTTAGTCTAAATATGATTTAATTTGACAAGAAAGGGCATTTATGAGTTAGACATGTCACTGACCCCTATGACTAATGACACTAACTTACAAGTACATCAGGAACATTGAAGTGATTCCTCTATCTTCCTCATTTAAAAGTAATTCATGAAGATAACAACATAAATTGATCTTGAACCACAGTATAAGAAGAATATAAAATAGAAATGGTATGTTGGTCTATGATTCTGTTGTATTTAGGATTTATATCTTGGCAATGAAATTCCTAATTATTTCTCCAAAGTCCCTCCAAGTGTTGCTGGTGCTGAAATTCCAAGTGATGTCAGTGTCCTTCTGGGAGAAAATGTTGAGCTGGTCTGCAATGCAAATGGAATTCCCATTCCTCTTATTCAATGGCTTAAAGATGGAAAGCCCATAGCTAGTGGGGAAACAGAAAGAATCAGGTATGTTTAAAAAGAATTTTGTATTATGAGTTGTAAGGTCTTCCACAGTGCTTTCTGCTTCCGATTTCATGTAAATAATACCAAATTTCATCTCGTTGGAACTTGGCTATCATTATATACACAAAGAATATAGATACCTTTTTGGAGAACTGGCCACAGAAATTCTCCTTGGAGGATCACTCAAAAATGTGTCTCGTGTGTTTCTTATCCATCAACTCTCATAAAATTCTCTCATTCTTAAAATTGTTAATGAACTACTATTGATTTTATTCTTCCAATGTCAGAATGTTTATGCCAAAGCCTATCCCTTGAAATAACTAGTTCTTTCCTACTAATGTCAAACCAATTTCATCCCACAAAAGATTCATCAATAGTCCTAGATATGATTTTGTGTCCTGAACTCTAAACTGTGTACATGCCATACTGACTGGCTCATTTTGAAAAAGATACAATAATATCATAACCCTTATGGTGGTTTGTCCACATCCCATTTTCAGCCGATACTTTACATACCACAAACTACACAACGGTATAATAATAATGTTCTAAGAGCCCCTTGCCACTTTCAACAACAAATTCCTTTGAAAGAACAATCCAGAATTCTGTATTTTATGAGATTACTTTATCACAAAATATTACACACATATAATATTCATAAGTAGAGATCAAGTACATGTATTGTAAACTTTATCATTTTGAACCAATATTTTAAATTTAATAGTTTGGAGTGTATTTTCTTGTCAATGAATTTAATATATATAATTTAAAGACAGATAAATGTTATTTTCTCTGCATTCATTGTTTATTAAAGTTTCAGCTGAGCGTGATGGCTCAAGATGGGAGCATTGCTTGAGACTAGGAGTTCAAAACCAGCCTGTGTACCATAGTGAGATCCTTTTTCTATTGTAAATAAATTATTTTTTCAATGAAAGAAGTTTAAATATTTGCCCCATTTACAAGATTGTGTTAATTGTTAAATAACTTTTTTTAGAGATACATTTAAAGTTTTATATCTTTGATGTGAAAAATTCTGAATAAGTAACAAGTACTTAATTATTTTTATTAAATCAACTGATATTGACCATATTCAAGATCAAGTACTAACTAAAGATTGCATATAAGATAATATTTGTACCTTAGAAATTAGAATCTATCATTCCTTCTCTTATGTTAATATCCTAAATTTGCTTATTCTACAGTCCACTTATGTTCAGGCAATGAGGAAGAAAAAAAGAAAAATATATGCACTTTGTTTATATTTGTTCACTACTTTACAATATGTATAGATTTGTAGGTGCAGTTATTTGTCAATAAAATTAAGTACAATAATTTTTCTAAAGTCAATTTACTACTTTTCTTTGATCATGGCAACTTGCTTTTTTGCTTATTAATGAAATTTTAAAATGTATATTTGGGAAAAAATACAACTAGTCTCAGATAATGATATTGGCACTCTCAATAATCATATTTAATAACCTGGTATAGTAGAAATGGAGTATTTATTTTTGACATTGGTAGTTTCTAATGGGGTCACTACTTGTAGGAATAACTGCAGATGGAACAGTTTTCTTTCGATTTCCTTCAAAAAAACACAAGAAATTTTGTTTGGTTATTTATGGTGTGTGAAGATAGCCAATGATGAAATAATTATAGCCCAGATATCTTTAATTATACATTTATCTTTTGTTATTATGTAATTCAAAAGAAAAGTTTTACTTAGCAATTTGTAGAAAAATGTTTTCAAAATATATCGTATGTAATACCAAATTGTCACAGTTTGAATAAACTATTGTATTCTGTTCCTTCTCATTAATGTATTATTAAGTTGTTTATAGCTAAATTTTTTGATGTATAATTTCTTCATTTTCTCATGTCTATTATAGTCCTTAATTTTCATACTAGAATGATTTTTAAAATTTTCATTTAATTCGTGTCTTACATTGATAACTAAGGCAAAAATATTCTAGCTCTGACAAAAACATGTCCTTGTCTATGATATGAATAGGGAAGTTCCTAATCTGTTTTTGTTCATTTCCTTTTTTCTCATAAGAAGATGGTGGATATAAGACTCATTACTATATAATTTTAGTTGACTGCCTGAAATCACTATCAGTTTCACTAACTATGATTTTTAATAGGCTTCCATATACCTAGTGAAATAATTACAGCCATTATATGGAAAATAAAGACATCATTTTATGGTAGTATTTTCTAAAGAACATCATAATATGGAGTGAGTTTTCTAGATCTTAGTTCCACATTAATCATCTCAGTACCTCTATTATGCTCTTTCCCACAGGATGACTGTAGATGGCAGCACATTAAACATTTATGGAACTCTCATATCAGACATGGGGAAATACACGTGTGTTGCTACCAATCCTGCTGGAGAAGAAGACCGAATTTTTAACTTGAATATCTATGGTAAATATTAGATATCATTCTCTTCTGACTATCCTACCTTAAGAATGTGCCAGTAGAAGTGAAAGTCCAGCTGGGCTCGGTGACTCAGCCTGTAATCCTGCGCCTTTGGGAGGCTGAGGTGAGTGGATTGCCTGAGCCCGCGGGTTCGAGACCCGCCTGGGCAGCGAGACCTCATCTCTACAATAAATCAAAAAATCAGCTGGGCGTGGTAGTGCATGCCTGTAATTCCGGCTACTTGGAAGGCTGAGGCAGAAGGATCGCCGGAGCCCAGCAGGTCGAGGCTGCGGTGGCTGGCCACTGCACTCCAGTCTGGGTGACAGAATGAGACTCCAACTCAAAAAAAAAAAAAGAATGAAAGTCCAGCAGCAGGTGTCTGGTGTTTTAAGTCTAAGGCCATTGTTATTTCCTTTGGAGATACAAAGCAGAAATGACAGCGACTGTAGTTAAAATGATTTGAGCTAGTAATATATCCCCGTCCTCTCTCTCTCTTACTTTCTGCATGACATAGTTCCACCTACAATTAGGGGTAATGGAGAAGAAGCAGAGAAACTGATGACTCTGGTAGATACGTCAATAAATATTGAATGCAGAGCCACAGGGATGCCTCCACCACAGATAAACTGGCTAAAGAATGGACTTCCTCTGCCTCTGTCTTCTCATATCCGGTTGCTGTCAGCAGGGCAAGTTATCAGGTCAGCTTTCAATGTGTGTGATTTTCTAGGCAAATAAGGTAATTGTGATTGTAGACTTTATCTAAATGGTGTTTAAGAAATACTTTTTCTGGTCGGGTGCAGTGGTTCAGCCTGTAATCCCCACACTTTGAGAGCCTGAGGTGAGAGGATTGCCTGAGCACAGGGGTTCAAGACCAGCCTGGGCAACTTGGTGAGACCTTGTCTCTACAATAAATCACAAAAACTAGGCAGGCATGGTGGCGTGAGTCTGTAGTTCCAGCTACTTGGAAGGCTGAGTGGAAAGATCACCTAAGCCCAGCAGTTTGAGGCCGTGGTCACCATCAGCATGCCACTGCACTCCAGCCTGGACAACAAGAGTGAGACACCAACGCAAAAAGAAAAAAAAGAAATGCTTTTTCCTAAGCTTTTACTGTTGCATTCCACCCCCGTTAGCGTATTTTTACTACAAGGAGGGTGACAAATAAAAATTGAAATGGTTTTCTATTCTTATTTATGTTTTAGTAAATTTGTATAAAATGAGTCTTTCAGAGGCAGACTTGTTATCACATACAAGACCTGACAATTAAGTTTGTGAACTCTCCTAGTAAAAGCACTACATACCTCATTGCTGATTGTCACCATGGTTCCTTTTGAAGTACTCCTCTTGGGAAACTATGCACCAATGCCAGTACCTAGTACACCCATCAAAGCAATTTTGGAACTCTTTTTCTGGAATGGCCCTCAGAGCTGTCATCATTATTTGTTGCAGTCTCACAATTAAGTTCAAGAACTTGCCACTGTACACTTATGTTGGCAGAACTATACTGGAACACTCTCTCTGCTCTCCTGATCTGTCCCCCCAGTGACTTTCTTTCTTACCTGAAGATAAAGGAAATATTGAAAAGAAGGCATTTAATGACATTTAGGGCATCAATGTAATACAACAGCTTTGATGACCATTCAAGAAAATGGGTTCCAAAAGTGCTTTGACAGATGGACTAGGCACTGGCATTGGTCCATAGCTTCCCAAGGGGAGTACTTTGAATGGGACTATTGTGATATTCAGCAGTGAGGTATGTAGCACTTTTTCTAGGATGAGTTCATGAACTTAATTGTCAGACCTTGTTGTAGTTCTAAGAGTTACTTTTTTAGTTAAAATTTTATGTAACAAGATGGTAGGAAGACACTATGATCATGTAATTTTTCACATTATCATCATACACTATTAAAATATATATGAAACATTTACCTCTCAAATTATGCTTTATTTTAAGTGGCTTATTGTCACTGCCTAATTAACTTTGTAGAATAAATTGCATTTGAGGCACCAGCATTTTTTGATGATGATTCTAAGCTTCATAATTAAAGTTTGCCAATGAAAATCACCTTCTGTAATCTGTTTACAAAGCATAATTATCTTATATGTATGTATGTATGTTGAATTAAATCAAATTATAAAATGTCTGATCAAATTGTTTCTTAGGATTGTGAGAGCTCAGGTTTCTGATGTCGCAATGTACACTTGTGTGGCCTCCAATAGAGCTGGAGTGGATAATAAGCATTACAATCTTCAGGTGCTTGGTATGTCACAGAAATTACCCTACTGCTTTACTATGTGTCCAGTGTTGTGCAACGGGCTTGTCTTTAGAAATGTGATGAATCACAGATTTAGACAGCTGACTTTCCTCTATCAAAAAGAAATTGTGAAATAGGATCTTGCTAACCAAAAAAGAATTTATTTTCTTCCAAGGAGTCCATATTATTGAACCATACTATTTGTCAAAATACTCTTCTCACCTGGAATTTTGCACTAAATCAAACCTAATATTTTATTTTATTTTATTTTATTTTATTTTATTTTATTTTTTGTTTCTTGGTTTTTTTTTGAGTTGGAGTCTCACTCTGTTGCCCAGACTGGAGTGCAGTGGCCGCTCCCGGCCACCGCAGCCTCGACCTGCTGGGCTCCGGTAATCCTTCCGCCTCAGCCTTCCAAGTAGCCGGAATTACAGGCATGTGCTACCATGCCCGGGTGATTTTTTTATTTATTGTAGAGATGAGGTCTCGCTGCCCAGGTGGGTCTCGAACCCGCGGGCTCAGGCAATCCACTCACCTCAGCCTCCCAAAGGCGCGGGATTACAGGCTGAGCCACCGAGCCCGGCTTAAACCTAATATTTTAAAACAATGTTTCAAGCCAGACACAAGACCAGTCTTTTCATACAAAGAAAAAGTCAAGACTGTTTTCTTGTAATATTGACTGCTCGTGTAGAGTATTTAAAGTAGGAACGAACTCATGTGCATATATGTGTCTCTGTGTGCATGTATATATAGAGAGATCTCAAAACCTTCCATTTCTGAAATATTGAAATTTTCTGGTCCACATCTTTCAGTCCCAAGAACAGCTCAGAACAGTTAAGTAACTATATACTGTAATCAACAAATAACTTACTTTATAACTTGATATTATTTTATTTATTACACATAGAGTAGTTAAAATAATACTACTAGAACTTTTATATGTATTATAACAAGTTAAAGAGACAAAACTAAGAAGTTGAAAGATCACAATTTAAAACACATATTGATTGTATGTTCTATAAGAAAACAATTTTTAGGTTTTGTTACTGATATGTGGAAGATTAATTATTAGCATATCTAATAGATGTTTCATAGTAAAGTCATCACTTTACTACATGCTATTTTAAAGCATATATTTTTATTGACCATAGAAACATTATAGAGTTATTTAAATTGATCTCCGATTACAATACATATATAAATTATATCCATTTGTTTTCCACATAGTACCCCCAAATATGGACAATGCAGTGGGAACAGAGGAAATCACAATTCTCAAAGGCAGTTCCACTTCTATGGCATGCATTACAGATGGAACCCCAACTCCCAGAATGTCCTGGCTTAGAGATGGCCAGCCTCTGGGGCTTGACGCCCATTTGATGACTAGTACTCATGCAATGGTCCTCCAGCTCATCAAAGCAGAGACTGAAGATTCAGGAAGGTACACTTGCATTGCTTCAAATGAAGCTGGAGAAGTCAACAAGCACTTTGTCCTGAAGGTCTTAGGTATGGAAACATTTTGATGAAAACAGAATAATTGGAAAGTGATAGTGAAGGCTCATAAATAAGTATCATTCTTAGAATCGTTTGCTATGGAACAAGATTTGTAAAAACCTTATTGTATTCTTATTTCTTTTTTGTCATTAACCTAGGCTTACTCTCTCTGAAGCATGCTAAATTTAAATAGTTGTATCTTTATCTGTCTGAAAAGATAAAAACTTCTACTTGTAAAATATTATTAATTGATTACATCTTCTAACTAGTTGATAAGTGTCTTTTAAGCTTTTTCCAAGAACTGAAGCACTACTGATTACAGGAATTTGATGAAAAAGCATAAATTTATATTATTATATATTATTATTCCAAACAGTCTTAAATGACTCAATCTGTAGATTTTAGTTGAAATAGACACCTTAATAGTCTAGTTCTATTTACTTTTGTGTCCATTTGAAGTAAGTATTTAAAGTATGTATTACAATGTTCTACACCCAAGCAAGCAGTATACAGAGAAAACACATCTTTTCCTTGAAGTAAAAAATGTTGACCTTGGAAGAGAAGATAAATGAAATGAACTGTTTGAATAATCAAGACTTTTTTGGACTTTTGTTTTTTTATCCCCCCACTATCATGTAGTTGAGACCCCAGGCTCCTCACGTAACACAAAGTGCACCCTACAGGGAACAGCGAAAATAATTTTGGCAAGAATCTTTGTTAGGTGGAAGCTAGCATATGTTTACAGAGTGTCTTTCTTAGAACACATATTACAATTTAATTATTTATGTAATTTTAAAAGTCTGTTTCATCCCTGGTTAAGTTTACTATCTTACTTATTGTGGCATTTCCCAGTGCTTATTATGACATTTGACACATCAGAGACTCTTCATACTTATTTGTTGGATTGAATTGAACTGAATTAACTACTTTCCAGGTGGATTAAAGGGAGTTTTAGCTGTAGAGGGAAGCAGAACAATATCTAAATAAGTGAAGTATGATTCTCTGGTGTAGATGAGACTTCCATAGAATGAAGGTTGGTGGTAACGTTTTCTAGGATATTTACAGACAAAATAAAACCACAAGCTAATATTCCCAATGAACATAGTTGCAAAAATCCTCAGCAGAACACTAGCAAACAGAATTTAATAGCTCAGTGAAAAGATCATTCACTATGATCAAGCAGGATTCATTCCAGGCATGCAAGGATATTTTAACATATGTGAATCAATTAATGTAATATATCACATTTACAGATAGATGGGCAAAAATTATATGATCGTTTCAATAGATGTGGAAAATGAACTTGACAAAATTTGACATTTCTTTATGATTAAAAACTTTCAATGAATTAGGTATAGAAGAGATACATACTTCAACACAATAAAGGCCATATATGACAAACCCATGGCTAACATCGTACTCAACAGGAAAAAGTTGAAAACTTTTTCTGTAAGATTTGGAACAAGACAAGGATTCCCACCTTAGCTACTGCTATTCAGCCTAGTAATGGAGGTCCTAGCTTGAGCAATTAGGCGAAAGAAAGAAATAAAAGGCATTCAAATTGCAGAGGAGGAAATAAAATTGCCGCGGTTTGCAGAAAACTGGATTTTATATATATAAAACTCTAAAAGACCACCAAAAATACTTTTACAACCAAAAATAAATTCAGTAAATTTACAGGATTCAAAAGCAACATACAAAAATTAGCAGCATTTCTATTTGCCAACAGCAAAATATCTGAAAAAGAAATCAAGAAAGCAATCTCATTTAGAGTTGGCCCTTCATATCTATGAGCTCCACGTCTGTGGACTCAAACAACCATGGATAGAAAATGCAGTATTTGTGGATGTTTATACCTACGGATAAAGACAGAACCAACTTTTTCTATCCATGGGTTTTGCAGGTCCTGCTGCCAGGCTTGAACATCTGCAGATTTTGGTATTCACTGCGGGGTGGGGGGTGGCGGGAAGGTCATAAAACCAACCCCCATGGATATAGAGGGATGACAATAGCTATCAAAACAAACAAACAAAAACACCTATGAGTAGATTTAAACATTGATGAAAGAAATTGAAGAAGACACAGATAAATGGAAAGATATTTCATGTTCATAATATGAAGAATTAGTATTGTTAAAATGCCCATACTACCCAAAGCATTCTACAGATTCAGTGCAATCTCTATCAAAATACCAATGACATTCTTCACAGAAAAAAAAATCCTAAAATTCATATGAAACTACAAAAGACCCCAAATAGGTAAAGCAATCTAGAGAAAAAAAAGAACAAAGCTGGAGGCATCACAACACCTGACTTCAAAATATCTAACAAAGCAGTAGTAAGCAAACCAGCATGGTACTGGCATAAAAACAGACACATAGACCAATGAAGCAGAATAGAGAGCCCAGAAATAAAACCACACATCTATAGCCAACCAATTTTTGGCAAAAATACCAAGAATACACAATGAGAAAGGAGCACTCTTGTCAATAAATGGTGCTGGGCAAATTGGGTATCCATATGCAGAAGAATGAAACCGGAACCAGATTTTTCACTACATACAAAAATCAACTCAAAATGGATTAAAGCCTTACATGTAAGATCTGAAATTATAAAACCACTAGACAAAAACAGAGGAAACACTTTATGATGTTGAACTAGGCAAGGATTTTTTTTTTTTTTTTTGGTAAACCTCAAAGCACAGGCAACAAAACCAAATATAAATAAATGGGATTCTATCAACCTAAAACACTTCTGCACAGCAAAGTAAAAACAATCAACAGGAATGAAGAGATGATATTCAGAATGGAAGAAAATATTTGCAAACTATACATCTGATAAAGTATTCATATTCAAAATATATAAAGAACTCAATTGCCAAAAAGAAAAAAAAAGACCCAATTAAAACAGGGAAAAAAACTTAATAGACATTTCTCAAAAAGAAGATGTACAAATGGCCAAGGTGTGGGGTGGCAGGGTGGCGGGGAGGCGGGATTGGCAGTAGTGGGAATCTGCTTGTGGAGGGTGGGGCACACCTCATCAACAAAGGTACTTGCATAATGGACATATGTATACCTAACTCTGGATTGTATCCCACATCTTTAAAATAAAAAAAATTAAAAGTTAAAAAAAAGAAGAAAAAGTGGTTGCATCATCTAAAAAAAATGTTCAACATCACTAATTATCAAAGAAAGGCAAATCAAAACTACAATGAGATATTATCTCACTCCAGTTGAATGGCTATTATCAAAAAGACAAAAGGTAAGTGTTGGCAAGAATGTGGAGAAAAGGAAATACTTATATACACTGTTGGCGGTATTGTAAATTAGTACAGCCATTATGGGAAACAGTATGTAGTTTCCCCCAAAAATTAAAAATGGAAATGATATATGACCCACTAATCCCACTACTGGGTATACTACAATGGAAATGAAATCTCTATGTCAAAGAAATCCATGTTTATTGTAGCACTGTTTATAATAGACAAGATATGGAATCACCTAAGTGTTCAACAATGAATGAATGAATAAAGAAAATGTGGCACATATGCACACTAAAATACTATTCACCTATTAAAAAAAAGAAATGAAATTCTGTCATTTGTGACAACATGGATGAAACCAGAGCACATTGTGTTAAGTGAAATAAGTCAGACACAGAAAGACAAATATCACATGGTCTCACTCATATGTGGAAGTTTTTGAAAAGTTGATCTCATAGAAGTATAAAATAGAATAGTGGTTACCAGAGAATGAATGGGGTTGATAAAGGGTACAGAAGGGGTTGGTCAATGGGTACAAAGTTGCAATTTGAAAAGAAGAAATTCTGGTGTTCTATCCCACAGTAGGGTAGCTATGGTTAACAATATTGTATTGTGTATCTCAAAATAGATAGAAAAGAAGAATTTCGGTGTTCTTACCACAAAGAAATGATAAATGTTTGAGGTAAAGAAAAGGCTAATTGTTTTGATGTGATCATTTCACAATGTATACACATATCAAAGCATCACACTGTACTATATAAATATGTCCAATAACTATTTGTCAATGAAAAAAAAGAAAAAATTTGTTGGGGAGGTGCAGGGTGGGGTTGGGTAACAAATCCCTAAACATAAATTCGCAGAAAGTGAGGAATAATAGATGACATAATGTGATCTTGTATATTTGTTATTTATATATCAAATATTAATTATTGCATGTACCTTATGTGCCAGGCATGTTTCCAGCCATCTTTAACTATAATTATAAACATGTGTAGGGTGTGACAGGCTTTTAAATGCATCATTGAGTAAGAAAGATGCGGTCTCAAGTCGGGCTCAGTGGCTCAGCCTGTCATCCCGTGCCTTTGGGAGGCTGAGGTGAGTGGATTGCCTGAGCCTGCGGGCTCGAGACCCGCCTGGGCAACTTGGCGAGACCTCATCTCTACAATAAATCAAAAAATTAGCTGGGCGTGGTTGCGCACGCCTGTAGTTCCAGTTACTTGGAAGGCTGAGGCGAAAGAAACGCCAGAGCCCAGCAGGTCGAGGCTGTGGTGGCCGGGAGCAGCCACTGCATTCCAGTCTGGGCGACAGAGTGTGACTCCAACTCAAAAAAAAAAAAAAAAAAAGATGTAGTCTCATCCCTCAAGTTTCTTCTTATGGGATGGGGTGGAAACACAGATACTGAGCAAGTAATTACTTATGAGTGTGATAGGGATCATATAATTAAAATAGCATCTTGTGGGATGGTACATTTCTCAAGGATAAATCTGAGCTCTTCATGAATGGTAGAACTGTGGAGATGAGTGGGGAGTTAAAGATCTTTTGTTTCCATTTCTCACCTGGAGGTAGTAAAACTTGAATTGTCCATTTGTTACCCATCAAATGGAGTGTGAAAGAAAGATCAACAAGAGGCAAGACTGGAAATATATATGGGCAGAGGCCTAACTATGAAAAGCCTTGAGATTGTTTTAGGGATTTTGGACCTCGTTACAAAGGCAATGGAAGAATCTTAAGCAGGGATATGGTATAGCTAGATTTCATTTCCAAAAAAATCCCTCTGGTGACAGAGTGAAGAATGAAGAGGCTATTGTATTCATACAGGCCTGCAAATTCAGGGGCCCAGTCTAGCATGTGATAGAGGGGAAGAGAAGAAGAATACTATCTAGGACTTCAAGAACCCAGGAGCAGAACACAGATCAGGGCATTTCTGGATGAAGAAAATGAAAAAGAAAAACAACAATGATATTGTTGAAGTCATGCTTAGAGAACAGCCTGCCCAGTTGAAGAGTTTTTAAGGATAACATTTTCTTAAAACAGATTTTAAGATTGGCTCAGCAGAAAGATGAAAGGTTTCACCATTTCAGCATCTGTTGAAAATTAATTCTATTAAACTCTGAAAAGTTCGTCACTTGAAAAAAAGTACTACCACTCAGAATGCAAGTGTCTTAACTTGGGGAAATATTCTCAATTTAATTCTATCCATGTGGTGGGATGTGTCATGGTATATTAGTGGTTCTGAAAAGTCCAATGTGACCTGACCACTGAAAATAAGAGGGAGCGTCATACAAATAAAGCTAAGGGCTTCTGATAGGGCGAGACCATGAGGAGCTGTGTGGACCACATTAAGAAGTTTGGGTTTTATCCTGCAACAATGAGAAATCATTAAAAGTTATAATAAATGGAATAGTATGAATAGAATTGCAGTTTGAAAAGAGCACTCTAGCTGCAAAGTGGAAGGCTACTTGGAGCAGGACAAGGATGAATTCTGAGACACAGTTGATTATTGGGAATTGTGACTGTCTGTGAATAACAGAGGGTCTAAATACAGTGGCTTAAACAAAAAACTTTTGTTTTTCTCACTGAGTGAGATGTCTGGAGGTAAGCAGTTGTTTCATTGGTTTAGCAGTTCAGATGTGTACAGTTCTCTTGGCCTTTACAACATGGTTGATTGGTGATCATGTGGTATTGACCCACCCCCAGCATAACTAGAGTCTGCTCTAGATGTAACACGAGAACAGGAAAACTAGGAAGGATGAAGAACTGCCCTTTAGAGATTTTCTTAGAGGGCCCCCCAAATCACATCCATTTACTTCTCATTGGTCAGGATATACTTTATCTATTTCATCTACTTTCTGCTAAAGAGGCTAGGAAATGCATTCGTTTAGCACATTGACAACCCCCCTTAACACAAAGTACAAGACAAAATTCATGTCTGTGATTAAGAAATGAAGAAGTAATATTGTGTAGGTAACTACAAGGAAGAAGGAGACATTACTTCAAGTGTATATTATTATTATTATTATTATTTTTGAGTTGGAGTCTCACTCTATCGCCCAGGCTGGAGTGCAGTGGCACACTCATGGCCACCACAGCCTTGACCTGCTGGGCTTAGACAATCCTTCTGGCTCAGCCTCCCAAGTAGCTGGAACTACCGATGCATTCCACCACACCTGGCTAGTTTTTGTGTGACTTACTGTAGAGACAAGGTCTCACCAAGTTGCCCAGGCTGGTCTTGAACCCCCAGTCTCAGGCAATCCTTTTGCCTCAGCCTCCCAAAGTGTTGGGATTACAGGCTGAGCCACTGCACCTGGCCTTTTTTTTTTTTAATTTACTGTAGAGACGAGGTCTCACCAAGTTGTCCAGGATGGTCTCAAACCCCTGGACTCAGGCCATCTTCTCGCCTCGGCCTCCCAAAGTGCTAGAAGTGTATATTATTATGGCTCAGACTAGAGTGAGAGAGGCAAGAGAGAAAAAAAGATGTATTCTAGAAATAAGTACAAATAGAAATATTAGGACTTGGTTGTGGATTTGTACATGGGAAAGTTATGAGGAAGAAGATATCAAGGATGACTCTTAGTTTCAGGCCTATGGGATTGGGAAATCCATCACATCAATGCAAAGATGCTAGAAAAGGACCAGCTTTCAAGAAATAAGATAACAGGTTCAATCTGAATAGATGCTGAGTTTGAAGTGGTTTTCAAACATCCAAATGGAGATGTGTATCTTATCACTTGCATTTATGGATCTGGAACTCAGAAGAGAGACCTAGACTAGAAGTGTAAATTCTAGAGTCTAATCAGAGTGTAGACCACTCTACCAAAGTATAAGACATATAGGCAAAGCATAGAGTAAAATACTTCATCATCACTTAACACATGTAAAATCTGAAGACTGGGGTTTGAACCAGTTGGGAACATATTGTTAACACTGTCACTGCTGCTGCTTTTTTAAATATAGTGATTATGAACTTTTGAGGAAGAAGTCCACTCATAATTAATCTTTGTATTTACAGTGATTGACACATTGTAAATAACAATAAGTAAGAGGAATAAAGAATTGACTGTGTCAAATGGTAAATTGAATAAGTGCTTTTGAGTGGTACAGACAACACACTATGGAAATTAAAAGGGGTAGCCATTTTATAGATAGTTGAGAGAATCAAGAAAGGATTTTTAGTTTTTTATTTATTTTTCTTTTTTTTCCAAGTTGGAGTCTCACTCTGTCGCCCAGACTGGAGTGCAGTGGCACACTCCCAGCCACCACAGCCTCGACCTGCTGGGCTCCGGCGATCCTTCCGCCTCAGCCTTCCAAGTAGCTGGAACTACAGGCGCACGCTACCACGCCTGGCTAATTTTTTAATTTATTGTAGAGATGAGGTCTCGCCAAGTTGCCCAGGCGGGTCTCGAGCCCGCGGCCTCAGGCAATCCACTCACCTCAGCCTCCCAAAGCACAGGATTATAGGCTGAGCCATCAAATCCGGCCAGGATTTTTAGTTTTTAAAAATGAACTTAATGGCCTGGGCATGGTGACTCAAGCCTGTCATCCCAGCACTTTGGGAAGCTGAGGCGAGAGGATTGCCTGAGCCTAGGGGTTCGAGACCAGCCCGGGCAACTTGGTGAGACTTTGTCTTTACAATAAATTTAAAAATTAGCTGGGCATGGTGGTGGCACGTGCCTGTACTTCCAGCTACTTGGAGGGCTGAAGTGGAAGGATCGAGCCCAACAGGTCGAGGCTGTGGTGTCCAGGAGCGTGCCACTGCATTCCAGCCTGGGTGACAGAGTAAGACTCCAATCAAAAAAAAAAAAAAAAAAAGAACTTAATGACATGAATGTAATCTTGATAGTAATTTAGCATGCCCAGCTAGGGGATGGGACCATGAAGAGCAAGACTGGATTTGTTGAGGGAAAGAAGTAAAAAAATGCTACAAAGCTAGATCTAGACCATATTTCAGAAGCTTTTGAAGCTATGATGGAGCGTTTTATTTAATCCAATAAGCAACATGGAGTTATGGAAATCTTTTAAGCAAAAAATCTTAAACTGCACTGAAGAAATTGTGTATCAGATAGGTGGAAGGAAGAAGAAGGAGGAGAAGGAAATGGGGTAGGGAAAGGGAAGGGGGAGGAGGAGGAGGAGGAAATAGAAGTGACCGTGTGGAACAATGGTTAGAAAGAAATGTTGACTTCTTAATTATAATTTGAAAATCAGAACAAATTTAATACATTATCTTTTTCCAGAAAGAAAACAAGGACTAACAGGTAGAAATTTCAGGAAGATTTTAATAATATCAGCAGCTGTAGTAAAGATTATAGTAGTAGTAACTTTTTAATAATCTTTCATTATAAAATAAAACATACAGAAACACACAAAAAAGTATAGATTATCCCACTCAACCCTCATACCAATCCTATTAAGTAATTTTGCTGTTCCTCACTTTAGAATTTTGCCCAAAGCCACTAAACTAATAATTGTTGGTGCCAGGATTTAAACTCAGACTCCAGATCCTTGGCTATGAGTCACTGTTCTAAACTATGTGCCTTATTTTGAAAAAAAGAAAGAAAAGAAAAGAAATACAAACAAACCTGCTAACCCTTGGAGCTGTCCAACATCTATTTTTGGCTGTCTTGTAAAATATTAAGCTGGAAACTTGAACTATGAAGGCTTCATAGAAAACTTGAATGGTCACTTTAAGGGGAGTCTGTTTTCAAGGAATTTACTAAACTTGGGGGTAGTTGGACTAAAACACCTTAGTGTTTCTTCCCAGTGTTTAAATTATTTGTTTCTCTTGAGAAAGGTAATTTTAGAAGTATAAGTAACAAAAGAGGAAGTTACTTCTGCCCAGACATTGACAAATGTGTTTTATGTAGAAATCATTATCTCCAAATGTAACTATTTTTTTTCTGTTTAATCATTGTTTCCTCTTGAAGTTATGTATGGAAAAGATGATAGCAAAGTTCAATAGCATTCAACCTTTGCTTTTGTAGGAACAATCAGTATTTAAAAGGGGCAAAAGCACACTAATATGCTTAAGTCCCTCTCAGAAAAAGTGTACAAGATAGGTTTAATTTGTACTGTATTCAAATCTTCACAGTTAAGTAAGACTGCTCTAATAAACTGAGTTCCGACTGTTGTTCTATAGTTACCTTGTAGTGAATTGCCGTTTACTTCATGATCTCTTATAGAAATAATCCATTCATCCCTTTTGAAATAGTGCCATTGAGAAATGAGAAAGACATCTAGGAATTGCCACTTCGCTTTTCTTATTGTAATCCATTTATGTCATATGAATGTGAATTTGAGATGGATTTTATTTTCAAGTTTTTCTAATCAGCAGTATTTTATCAAACAGCAGGTTAATTTTGTTGGTGTTTTTGATTACCCCGTTAAATAGAACCACCTCACATTAATGGACCTGAAGAAGCTGGAGAGATATCAGTAATTATTAATAACCCACTTGACCTTACCTGCATTGCTTCCGGGATCCCAGCTCCTAAAATTACCTGGATGAAAGATGGTCGGCCCCTTCCACAGACGGATCAAGTGCAAACTCTAGGAGGAGGAGAGGTTCTTCGAATTTCTAGTGCTCAGGTAGCTGTCAAAATTCATACAATTATTTTAGATTAGGTAAAACTTCCCACGAGAAAAGTATGTCTTGGAATCTGAAGATATCACAGATCTCTATAACTTTAGCAAGGGTAGAATCATGATGTGCATGATTAGGTAACTTGACTAAAGAAAGATGATAGAGTATTATATTAAATGCTGAAGAAACCAAGATACCTTGCCATTAACTTTTGCAAGTTTTCACAATGCTATGTTTGTATATTTGCTGATGTTCTTAATTTGTACTATGTAGCTCTTTATGGAACTGGCAAAAAGCATCTGATTACATACATATGAGGCTCCAAAGAGCACTTTCAATATCCAGAATGCACTAGCAGACTTGAAAGTCTTAGGAAACACAATTATTTAAACAATGATCAGTTCAATCAAATTGGTTCTTTTAGTTTATGTTCAAAGAAATTGATCAAAATGTAAATTTATCAAAAAGATATCTGGGATGTCTTATTGTAACAACCTTCTATACTACTCATGAAGGCAAACCTTATGCTACAAATATTCTCCATCTGGGTCCTAATGCCCTCATTGTAAACTGGGCGTAAAAATAATAATACCTAACTCATACACTGGAGGACTTTATGAGATAGTCCAACACAATGTGCTTACACCGGTGCCACAGGCATATAGTAAATGTTTTTAAAAGGAGTTATAACTGTTGTTGCTACTGCTGCTGTTGTTATCATAATTATTATTTCTTTGAATATTGAATAACAACACATTTTTTAATCATAGTTTTGTTGCATTTTCAATCAAACTATGAAAGGGAGCTGGAAGAAGAGAGCTAAGAATTATAAATTGTCTTCTGTGTCAGTGCTGTGTTCAGCTCTGGGCTCTCTCTTACCCATGATGCTTATGACAACTCTGTGAGGCAGTGTCTCTCTCTATTCCTATTGTACAAATCCAGAAACAGGTGTAGAGAGATTAAGTACTTGTCTGCCAGTACTCATCATAGCTCAGTGTTGGAGCTGGGTCCTCAATCCTGGGTCTGGTTCAGGAGCCTAGTCAGTGGATCTCAGCACAGTTCATTTCTAGTATCATGAAGGGCATACCTTCCATTTATCTCTTTTCTCTCCATTTCAAACATTGCGGTAACTTAGAAAAGAGTCACATTTAACTCTCAAACCATGTACTGAGTCCGGACATATAATTGAATGATATGATTTCAACAGACAAAAAAGAAAGCGAAAGTTTGTGACATGTGGAACAGCATGGAGATAGGAAAGTGTGTGAAAATAGAAACATACATATAAACATACATATAAAGAAATAATGGTAAATAAAGCTTTAAAGGGAAGTTAAGGCCACATTACACTAGGTCTTAAAAACAAGAATGAAAGCTTGGGTTATAAAAAGATCAGATGAATGTCTCATAGAGTGTTAAGTGGTGACTATGTTTCCCATGTGTTCTAGCTTTTGTGGAGTGTCTGCCTACAGACAAGTCTCAGTCTTCAAGTACTTTCTAGATGTCTAGGGGAAATAAAACTATAGTACACATAAGATATAATTAGATATAAATCAATAATAGAACTATTAGGATCAGTATCGAAGTGGAAAGTTAAACATGATCAAGTCCTAACACTGACTTTGATGTTAAGACCTCTGCTGCTCTACATTTTCCTTGTGTTTTGTCTATACCTCAGTTATAACACTTATTGCATTATATTTTACTTATCTGAACTTAGTCTTCTGTGTATTTATCTGCAACATCTAGTTATGCCTGGCACATAATAAATGTGGATGCTTTTTCAATTCCAAATTGTGTGGTAGAGACAAGAGTTTCCTAAAATATCTTCCATCAAACACTAGTTCTGTGATTTATTCCAACAGGGAAGGGGACCATTCTATGACTAGATATATTTGAAAACCTTTATATACTGTACTTCCCCTTCCCCTGGGAACCACAATGCCTGTCAACAACTTTACAAAATTTCTTCTAAAGACACCCACTAAACTAAATATTCTTGGGCATTCTATTAACAGATCACACTTTAGAAAGATAACTACA
Organism: Cephalopachus bancanus; assembly: GCA_027257055.1. Lineage (NCBI taxonomy): Eukaryota > Metazoa > Chordata > Mammalia > Primates > Tarsiidae > Cephalopachus > Cephalopachus bancanus. The sequence continues at coordinate 9,179,706 of JAPVLO010000057.1, forward strand.
AATAATGGCTGTGGTATCCAGGACATAAGTTGTCTGGAAATATTTCCTGGAGAAGGCAACATTTAAGAGTAGACATAAATAACGTATTAAGTTTGGCAAAGTTGAGACAAGTGAGATTGATTGGGTATGAACAGAGTTGGTGGAGAAGAGAAAAACAAAATTATGGACTTCACAGCAACTTGGGATGGATTTATAGTCTGTAATGCTTAGCAATCTATCACAGAAACAAAGATCTGAGCACCACATGTACTCACTCATAAGCAGACCCTGAACATTTATCATAATACTGTAAGAAAGGGATTGGCAGTAGTAGGACTGCTGGTTTGGGTGGGTGGTACACATAAGGGTACCTGATCTCAAATCAGGTCAAGTGGGGACCAAAGGGAGGCCCAAACTTTACCTGTACGATGACCACATATGTTCCTATCCATGAATTGTACCCCACATCTTTAAAAAAAAGATAATGAGAAATTCGGAACATATTCTATAGGAAATGGTACATCAATTTTTAATTATCAGTTGAATGTATGAGGCTTGTTCTTCTAAAATTGTATTTGAGTATTATTTTTCCAAATATTCTAGTTTCACATTTTTTCAAAGGAGTTTTTGCATCCTACCAAAAAGTTTTTCCGTAACCTATAAAGTCAGTTTTGAATATAAGATTTTTAAAAATTCCAATAATCTAGGAATGTTCAAGTAGTAAACTAAATGAGAACAGGATTTTTCTGCTTTTCCAAAATATCTTTTTCACAGAAGTAAAATCATCTGTTTTCCAGAGTATGTTCTACGTGTACATGAGCATGGGTTATGTCTGCACAATGTCAAGCATATGAATGAAGACTAACTTTCAGTAGAAACCATGCCTGGGATTTTTAAATAAATGGTTTTGTTTTGGTTTTGGTTAGACAATAATAGATTCTATTGTTAGTCTGATGCTATTTGTTATAAATTACATAATATAACCCTTTTGTTTTATCATATATGTCAAAGGTAGAGTTAGATATGGTAGCAATGTGCTTGACTTTAATAACCTGATATTTCATTTATCGGTTTATTTCTTTAATAAACATTTAATTTTCTTCAGAAAAACTTCATTTGAACTTTTTAATTTTCTTCAGAAAATCTTCATTTGAACAAATAGTTAAACCCATAAACATTTGTTTCTTCAGTTAACACTGAGTATGTAATCTTTCATGTGTGGTTCTAGGCCCTATATATATTTGTCTTTTCTAATATAATTAAATATAGTTAATGTGCAAACATTCTTAGATCAAATATAAAAATCCTGTTAAAACATAGGTTTGCATATAGTATAGATGCCAAACAATGCTCAATATCAGAGAGCTAGTCATAGTTTTAAACAATTTGTTTTAATTATCTTGCTTTTTAGGTGGGTATTTTTATATTGATTGTAGTGAATATTAGTTCTAATCACCAAAACTAACTCATTAATATTGTATAATTTTCTTATTTGGGTTTTGTAGGTAGAGGATACAGGAAGATATACGTGTCTGGCATCCAGTCCTGCAGGAGATGATGATAAAGAATATCTAGTGAGAGTACATGGTAAATTTGGCAAAATGTCCTACGGTTTATCATACACACCTAACTAGAAGCTGTAATTTACAGAGCATGGTGCAACTCCACAGCACATCACAAGATATGTTATAAATTAGGAAATATGTATTTTGCACTTATAGTTGAGTGACCAAGTGCTGTTTGGGGAATAGTTTCATGAATTCTTTTGAGTTATTTGTTTTGTTTCTGCACAAAAAAGACCATATTCATTGCTTTAAAATAATAAAATATAAATTACAATTAGGAAAAAAAAATCCATAATCTCACCACACAAGACTTTTTGCACATAAATGTTCTGTCACAAAATGTGACCATATAGTATCTAGATTTATGTACTTTACATAGTATAGTATAGTATAGTATTTAACCTGCTTTTCATCTCACCTAATGGTATAATGAACATTTTTATGTCAATAAATATATTTTTATAGCATTATTTTTAGTGATTGCATAGTGTCCCATTTCATTCTCTATTTTTGGATATTTAGGCTGTTCCTACATTTTCACCAATATAAACAACACTCTTATAGACATCTTTGTACAGACATGTTACCCTATTCTATTTTGAGAAATTTCTTTACATCTACTCACTTAGTTACACACATGCATGTACATGCATATACACACTTTTGAGGATTTTGAAACTTACTGCCAATTTGTTTCCTAGAAAAGTTGGACCAGTTAGACTCTGCCAATGCTGCTTTGACATAGAGATGGGAGTTGCTCTTTGTGGGGAGGAATATTTGAAAAACAAAACAGATCTTTGTTTCATTCTTGAAGCCTAAATGATGAGGTGGTGCAAACAGTGGGATTTAAGTGCCCCCTCCCCATTCACACACACAAATTATACCTGCCTTTAATTGATGTTTAAATTCTGTACGCAAGAGTCATATAAAGAATACATTCTGTACATTATGATGGACACTCTCTAATTTGGTGCTTTTAAAATCTTATGTTCAGAGAAAATTATTGCCTAGTATAGAACCTGGACAAGGAACACCTCCATTGTACTTCAGTTTCTTTACTGTCAAATGGTGATAATAATGAGATTATATTGTGTATCCTGCAATTCACGTAGTTGGAAGGATTTTATTAATTATATGAAAGCACTGAACAAGAATTCAAAAACATTTCACTGTTAGTAGTTATCTGTATTATAAATAAAATCAGTAATGTTTTAAGTTTATGCCTTATTTCATATAGCATAACCAACATTTGTTGAACACTATTGCTAATGCAGATCATTTTACATCTCATTTTTTGAGAGCCTTTGTTGTATTTGATCTCATACCCAGTGCCCCCCAATATCGCTGGAACTGATGAACCCCAGGATTTCACTGTGTTACGGAACAGACAAGTGACATTGGAATGCAAATCAGATGCAGTGCCTCCACCTGTAATTACCTGGCTCAAAAATGGAGAACGGTTGCAGGTAAATCTTTTGCTAAGCTCTAGACACACACATACACACACACACACACACACACACACACACACACACACATTCAGCTTTGACAAAACCAAATAACATCAGGCTACTAGTTATTTAACATTGCAAGGCAGGCACAGGGGCTTTTAATCAGCTTGTTCTTTTCTTAGCCTTTGCAGGGGTAGTTAATAGTTGGTTTTGGGTCAAAAGAAAGGTCTTTAGACTCATGACACTCTGGAAATTGGCCCAAGTATGTACTTCCTGGAGCCCATGGATTCAAGACTGATTTGAAACACTTGGCTATTTTTTTTTTAAACCATCAGTCTCAAAATAACTGAGCTATCCTGCCAAGACTCTAGGGTTAACCCTTCTTTTACTTATTTCCCTGATCTAAATTTGGACCTCAGGAGTGATCTCAAAGATCTGTGTAATATTCATAGATAACAGGTGATCTGGGTCTGGAACTCTCGATAAACCAGGTACTGGATCTCCAAAGCGTCTCATGCTCAGGTGATACCTATTTGCTGTCATGGAGTGCCATAGCCCAGGATTCTCAGTAGTCTTGTAGGGCTGGCTGGAAGCTTTGACCTTGAATACTTTGATTGTGCTTATCCTGCTATTATTTATCCTTTTTTTTCTTCTTTATTCTACCTCATCCTGTATCATAACCTACAGGATATGTTTCTAGAAGTTGATTATAAAAGGAGATTATGTCCCCTTAACACCTAAGGCATAACAACTTCCATTACTACCAAAACACACAAACACCAAAGAGACTGGGATCTGAGAGTTATTTATATGCTAAATCATCATGCCTATCACTTAACCCTCCTGTGCTTCAGTTTAGCTATTTACTGTGTGCCTATTATAATGCTAGGCACTATGATTGCTACTGAGAAGAGTCCTGACCCTCAAGGAGTTCACAGACTCTCTGAAAAGACAGAGAGAAAAGTCAAAGATTATAAAATGGTTACTACTACTAAATTATACCTACAGAATTTTATAGTAACAGAAAGAAACAAATAACCCAGACTAAAGGGTGAAAGACAGATCAGGGAAACCTCTTAGAAACAGTGTGTTCAGTTTTAAAGGATACATATGTATTGGGTGAGCAAAAAGAAGAAAGGGAATCCAATCATGAGTAATGGCATGTACAGAGACATTTCAGGAAAAGGAGTGCTGCTATTCTGAGAAGCTTAGTATGGCAGAGATAGGACTTGATTAAAATCCTTTGGTGCTTCTGCATAGATTTCAAGATTCTTGTTAAACTACCCAGCTTACATCACAAGGCCCTTCAAGCTCTGACATCGCCTCCATGGTCTCGTCTCCCATGTGTGCATTTCACTCTAGACCAATAGGTGTGAAGGTTGGGACTGAGTGAATGTTGATGATGGAGAAATCCTAGCTGATTCCAGATTGGCTAAGTGATCAGTACTAGGTAAAGGTGAGTTCACCAGTGATTAAAAAAAGATGAGTTTAGGTTTAGATATTTTGAGTTTGACTTACTTTTATTATCCAAAGAGAGTTTCCATAAATCATTGAAAAATATTGGTCCATATTTCCTCAAAAAATAGGGTCTTTGATGTAGTCCTTTTGGTATAGCCATTGTTGATTTGTTTGGATGCATTTGACCAGAAACCATAGGTATGAAAAGACCACTTGAATAAGAATAAAGCTTTAGGCAGTAGTGTGGTGAACTAAGGAGGAAGAGAAGATGAATGGAACTGAGAAGGAGGACTCGGAGAGACAGGATTAAAAGTAGACGATGTTAGTATACTGAAAGCCAAGGAAAAGAGAAGTGGTTGACAAAGCCACGAAATGTACAAATCAATGTCTGTTGGTTTTGGCAATGCATGGAGATGGTTAAAGATCTGAGCAGTGGTTCTTCAAAAGCATGATGAAAATAGAAGGCAGGTTGCAGTTTTTGAGGAGTTAATGAAGGAAAAGGAAGTAGAAACAAGTATGGGCAATTCTTTAAATATAAGAGATTTTTATATGTGTATTTGCTGAAAGAAAGTGATTGAAAATATAGGAGAAGAGGGTTTTATAAGATGAGGAGTGTTGAGTGAGAATGCAGTGGGACCCAGGACACAAATGTAAAATTTAGGCTTTACCATTTTCTGCAGAGTTGGAGAAATAGAAAGGAGTATTGCTCCAGAGGAACTCAGATCATTTTACAAAAAAGATATCTGCACACACATGTTTGTTGTAGCTCTATTCACAATAGCAAAAACGTGGAACCAACCATGCTGTCCATCGAAGCTGAACTGGATAAAAAAAAATGTGGTATATATACACTATGGAATATTATGCAGCCATAAACAAGGACAAACATACAGACTTTGCAGCAACTTGGATTTAGAGTTGATCATACTCAGTGATCTATCACAGAAACAGAGAACAGAGTACCATATGTTCTCACTCATTAGTGGACTTTGAATAATTATCATAATACTATAAGAAAGAGATTGGCAGTAGTGGAAAACTGCCAGGGGAAGGGGGGTGGGATTAGCAGTTGAGGGAAACTACCAGGGGATGGAGGGGCATACCTCATCAACATGGGTACCTGCATAATGAACATTTATATACTTAACCCCGAATTATACTCCACATCTTTAAAATAAAGGGGAAAAAAGGAGGGTTGCATTTATACCCAACATGTGAGGAGGAAAGAAATGCAGGCATGGGGCTGTGATTTTTCTCATTGGAACAGGAAGCAAAGTCTTCAGCTGAGAATGAGGTTGTGTTTGAGGAGAGAAGTCAAATTTGGAAGGATCACTAGTGGTAAATGGAAGGAAATTGTAATAAGACTGAATAAGTTAGTAAAACTTAAGATATTTATGGAAGAAGGACATTATAAAAATCATTCTGGGCCAACCATGGTGGTTCATGTCTATAATCACAGTGCTTTGGAAGGACTGCTTGAGGCCAGGAGTTCAATACCAGTCTGGACAATATATCGAGACCCTGTCTCTACCAAAAAAAATAATAATTAGCTGGATATGGTGGTGCGTGCCTGTAGTCCTACAGGAGGTTGAGGTGGGAAGATCACTTGAGCCCATGAATTTAAGGTTGCAGTGAGCTATGCTTGTGCCCCTACTCCCGCCTCAGTGACAGAGTGAGACTCTGTCTCTTAAAAAAAAAATTCTCTGAAAGTTTGTATCAGCCTAAAACTCTGCCATACAAGGGAGGGATTGGCAGTTGCGGGGCACTGCTGGGGGTGGTAGGGGAAGCAGGGTGTAACAACACAGAGTACCTGGTCTTATACCACAGGAAATGAGGGCCAGTTGGAGGCCTAAACTTCACCTGCATGCAGTCTACTTGTGTAATTAATCCTTGCTGTACCTCACATATCTATAATAAAATAAAATTTAATAAAAAATAAAACTCTACTACTCCCATATAAAACTTAAAAATTAAAATGTTCTACAGGACTTACCATATATATTTCTTATCAGAGATATCATAATTTTGTCACTAATAGCTATGAAAAGTCTAGAAAAAATCTCACCAGAGGTATCATAATTTTGTCACTAATAGCCATGAAAGGCAGAGAGAAAATATGTGAACTTTTAAAATGAGTGAGTCTGAACCACATATTTTAGTGTGAACAACTTATTTTTCATTAGAAATACATCTTTATTTTGGACAGAGCTTATAGGGTAAAGTAATCTTGTTTGGGCTATTCCTGGAATGCTTTCCTCTTAGGTCCACTAGAGAATATCAATCTTTGATGTGATCTGGCATTTTTTATTAATTATGAACATCAAACATTATAATTAATGCTAGAATTACTTGTTTACGTCTGTCTTCCCAATTAGACTTAATAGCAGAGATTGGGTTTCATTGTGCTATATTTTCATAATCCTTGGTCCCGTGCCTGGACACAAAATAAACTCTTAACAAATATTTGTAGACTAAAATAGTTTATTTACTTATTCAAAAAATGTTAGAGGATAATGTTTTTCTCTAAGTTGACCAAAGTTAATTTATTGGTCAGGAAGCTTTAAAACTCTTGAGACTTCAAACCCAAACCAACTTCAAAGAATAAAAAAAGAAAACTTATTGACTACAATAATTGGTGAATTTAGGCTTTGAGCATTACAAAATCCAGAGACTCTTAATTATGTAATGAAGCATTTGTGACCTTTATCTCAATCCCAACTCCACCTGGTTTGTCTTATAACAGGGCAGCCTGTTCCCACATGATCAGACTGCCTCCAGGCTTATGTCATCCTCTCAACCCATGATTCTGGTAAAAAGAGCATACCTTTTCCCCAACACTTCCAGCAAAAGTCTGGAGGAGGACTCTGATAGGTCTGACTGAATCACCTGTTCACTCTTGAATGGACCATTATGGCCAGAAAAACTGGCGACATAGCATGTGCCTCTGACTTAACTGCACTCATTGAAATAGTTCCCAGGGATTTTTTAGTATGTCATACTAAAACTATGCTGGGAAACAGACAAAGCATGTTGGCAGACAGCACCTTCACAGTTCACTATAATTACTTGTGATGCTGTAAGATAATATATTATTCTCTTTTCCTGACATTTTAATGTAAATTTTACTTGCTGATTTCAGGCAACGCCTCGAGTGCGAATCCTATCTGGAGGGAGATATTTGCAAATTAATAATGCAGACCTAAGTGACACAGCCAATTATACCTGTGTTGCCAGCAACATTGCAGGAAAGACCACAAGAGAATTTATTCTCACTGTAAATGGTAAGAAGAGTTATTAATTGTTTCACAATTTAAAAATTTAATTAAGGGCATTCAAAGATACTTTTTTTTTCATAAGCATATAAATGAAACCTTGTGGTCATCTTATTTATTCTGAAAAAGACAACATGTAGTACTTGTATTAGAACTATATTGTGATTTATCTCAATTTCTAAAAAATAACTAGAGGCATATTACTCTATCTTAGTAGATAATATATATCCAGTTGTTGTTGGTATGTCATGATATGTTGTGTCATTTGGATCAAAACCATTGAGGAAATCAATACATGAAATCACAGAATGACAAATGACCCACCATTTAGTTCACTTTTACTGATGGTGACTTGAGGCTGTATATGTGCTAGATGGAGACTGCCATAGGACTACAACTTTCTTAAATATAATATCTCAATACCAAAATGTGTCAAAATTCAGGAAGATAATATCGACTTTTCTCCCAAAACAGCCTCTTTGGATATCTGATATATAAAATTTTACAGGCTGTTGGGTGACCCACACAACTAGTAATCCTGATACTAAAATTAAAATTCAGGCTTTCTATTCCCACATGAATTCGATGATTAATAAAATGCATGCTCTGAGACTTGCATAATTGACCACAGATGTGCTTTTTGGTACAACAGCCCACTTTCTGTTCTTTATTTAAAGTGAAGTTGTTCCAGTGTTAACATTCTCTGACCATTATTTGGCCAAAGAGAAATAAGAAATATCATCTTTAATTTGCATCAGACCAAAGATGATTTTTATTCAGGACCCTCTCATAGAGAGCCAGATTTCATATACTATATCAGGGGTTTAAAATTTCCCTCCCCATCTGTCCTTTATTTTTAAACACAAAGTATCTTGGGTAAGACTTCAGGAATTAAACCTCCATTCTATTTATCCTACCCCAGATTAGTGTAGACAAAGCTATACATTGTACTCAAAGCTCATCTCATATTACATCTTCAGGGTCTTAGTTCAGGCTGTGCTATCTAGCATAACTCATTTTTTTTTTCATGTACATCTCTTGTTAGTTCCTCCAAACATAAAGGGCGGCCCCCAGAGTCTTGTCATTCTCTTAAATGAGTCAACTGTATTAGAATGCTTCACTGAAGGTGTGCCAACCCCAAGGATAACATGGAGAAAGGACGGAGCTGTTCTAACTGGGACTCATGCAAGGTAACAATTCGGGAAAAGAATGAAAAATCTTTAAGAATGGAAATACAAATTCTTAAATCTTTTTTGCAGTGCATTATCGTAGTCTTGTTATGTTTAGAATTAGTTATTTCATCTTCCTATGAAAATTCGAATTTAGTATTTTAAAAGTATAATTCCTAAGGTTTATGTCTACCTAATGATTATAATCCAAGACCACAAACCCACCTGCTATACACCTTTGCATGACATCCTTCCACCAAGGGTATTGTAAAACATGTGTCATCTGAAACAGGAAGAAGACTGAACATGGATTTCACCAAGTCTTTAGAATTGCACTCAGTCAAACTGTGAATAATTTTACAGGGCTGAGTCAGAGACTTCACTCGTAATTTTTCTTGCAGATACTCCATCTCGGAAAATGGATTTCTTCATATTCAATCAGCACATGTCACTGACACTGGACGGTATTTGTGTATGGCTACCAATTCTGCTGGAACAGACCGCAGACGAATAGATTTACAGGTCCATGGTAAGTAGACCTTGATAAACAACATCCAACCTTTGTGTCAAATGCTCTTTCCTTCCTTCCTTCCTTCCTTCCTTCCTTCCCTTTTTTTCTCTATTTTCCTCCCCCTTCCATCCCTCCTTTCCTCGCTCTCTCTCCCTCCCTCCATTCCTTCCTTCCTCCCTTCTTTCTTTCTCTCTTTTTTTATTTTTTGTTTTTTTAAGATACAGAGTCTCACTATATTGCCCAGGCTAGCCTGAGGCTCCTGGCCTCAAGCAATCCTGCCTCAGCCTGCCAGATAGCTGGGATTGCAGGTGTGCAACACCACACCTGACTTCAAGTTCTCTTTGATAGCTTAAACAAGTGAAGTCATGAAGACCTTGATATTGAAGACTATTTAAGCAAATTACATTATTTTATGAATAGTCAAGCACCAAGTTTCTCCTCTCTACAGTTAACATCATCACAGCACTATTTAAATTCACAGAGCCTTAGCTGGGCTCTGTGGCTCAGGCTGTAATCTACTTGCTTTGGGAGGCAGAGATAAGTGGATTGCCTGAGCCCATGGGTTCGAGACCCGCCTGGGCAATTTGGCGAGACCTCATCTCTACAATAAATCAAAAATTAGCCAGAAATGGTAGCACGCACCTGTAATTACAGCTACTTGGAAGGCTGAGGCGGAAGGATCGCCAGAGCCCAGCAGGCTGAGGCTGTGGCTGCCGGGAGCGGCCACTGCACTCCAGTCTGGGTGACAGAGTGAGATTCCAACTCAAAAAAAAAAAAAAATTCACAGAGCCTTATTGTGTTCACAACTGTGAGACAAGTGAACAGTGACTAATATCAGTTCAGCAGAAATGCTTCCAGTGGCATACTATTTGCTAAATGTGTTTTCTTCTTATTTATTTGGTGACATTGTTTTAGTTCCTCCATCTATTGCTCCGGGTCCTAACAACATAACTGTAACAATAAATATTCAAACTACTCTGGCATGCGAGGCTGCTGGGATACCAAAACCGTCAATCAGTTGGAGAAAAAATGGGCATCTTCTTAATGTGGATCAAAATCAGAATTCATACAGGTAAGTATAATTTAACTGAACTATCTCACCTAGTATTTAGAAACATTTGTTTAAAAGAATCAACATTTTAAGTCAATCAGGGGCAGCAGCAACTATACAAAGTATGACAAATTATACAGAGAATATTGGTTTTTTTCTTAAGATTGAATTCATTTTTCAGCCTAAAACCTTTTTCTTAATTATTGGTGCAACTTTTCCCTGCACAAATCCTACAATATTAGATTTCTATTCTGCTTTATTTCTTTGGCATATTTATATCAAATTATGCATTTATCCTTTGCTTTTATAAAAGCAACTAGACTTTATGAGTATATACATATTATTCTAAGATAATTTATATATTTCTTCAGAAGGGAAATGATAGAATGGAAATAATCAAGAATAGAAATGATCAAGAATTTTATAAGGCAAAGGATAAATGAATAATTTGATGTAAAAGAAAAATTATTCTATAAAACTAAATATAAGCTTTAGTTGTAAAATAAAAATCAAATTTTATATATTGAAATACAATTTAGATATTTGTCAGCATGTGTGGGAAGAAAAAAGCATTTTCTCCAATTTTTTGCATTCTTCCAAATTTACTACCATAGCTCATAATATGACTATTTTTCAAAGGCTAAACTTTAAATCACTAATAATTTCTGATGCTTTAAGTGAGCATCACTTTTTTAAAAATCTCTCTTGAGCTAATAGATAGTTATCCTGTCAAATGATCTGTAACAGTACTAAGAAGAAATGTTTTCTTAGGTCCACTTTGACAAAAAAGTTTTATATTTCCTCATGTATCCATTCTGAATGGATATATGAGGAAAAATAAAACTAAGGATGCTTCAGTTGAAGTTCTATCATTTCTCTTTCTCTCTCATGCTTTAATCTTTGACACTGAGAGTTCAGTGACTTTAAAGTTTGCACTATATGGAAAATGTGCCATTACCTTGAATAATAAAGCATGTCAAATATGTTCTCATTAAATAAAATTATTTCTATTATATCCATGCACAGTCCTAAGTAAGAAAATAGATATTTTAATTTATATTTACTTTAAATCATATATATGATATATAGTAAACCTCCTAACCATTTGACGTGATCCAGATTTCTTTAGTTTTGAATACACACACACACACACACACACACACGTATGTTTATATATATAAACAAGGTTGATCATGATATAAGCATTCCAAAAATGCAAGATTGTCTCTTCAGACAATCCTTCCAACCAATTGCTTTCTGTAAATATCAAGTTTGAGGCTCTTAAACCACTGCCATATAAACTTACACTCTAATGCACAAAGTTTGCATCAGAGAAATGATGTTTATATTCACATGAGGGAGGAGTTCTGCTTCTGTCCATTTACAACATGGTGCCATGTTGAAGCAACTGGAAAAATTTATGAAATCCTATATGTAGTTTCTCATGCTTTGAAATGTGTCTTCTAGGCTCTTGTCTTCAGGTTCACTCGTAATTATTTCCCCTTCTGTGGATGACACTGCAACCTATGAGTGTACTGTGACAAATGGTGCTGGAGAGGATAAGAGAACCGTGGATCTCACTGTCCAAGGTAGAATTGGCTTAGCATGTGGATTGAAAGTTACTATAAGGCTGTCATTTCACCATTCCACTACTTCACAAGAGGGATTTTACTTACACCTACCTTTTACTTTCGGAACAGAAGGAGGAAGATGTATGAAAAGTCTTTGGAAATCTGTAAGGCTGGAAATGTGTAGGTTTTTTTTCTTTCTTTTTGTTGTTTTAGTTCCACCTTCCATAGCCGATGAGCCTACAAACTTACTAGTGACCAAGCACACCCCAGCAGTGATTACCTGCACTGCTTCCGGAGTACCATTTCCCTCAATTCACTGGACCAAAAATGGTATGAGACTGCTTCCCAGGGGAGATGGCTACAGAATTCTGTCCTCAGGTAAGACAAAGCTCAGTGATTTCACATCTATTAGTTGGATTAGTTATTAATTGGCAGCTACCTGGCCTTTTGTTGCATCAGACTAAAAGAATAAAATATGCCTATACTCCAAGACTCAAGCATCTGGGGAAATATTGCGATTAGAGTTGGAAGGAGATAATATGTTTTCTGAGCCTAGCAAAGTGGTACTTGGCTTATATTCATATTTATATCTCCTGAAGTGCCTGGCACAGTGCTTTTAAAAGTCTTACAAACAGTGTTATTGTGGCATAATCTATATACTATAAGAGTCACTTGCTTAAATGTGCATGTCATGTTTTTCATGTATTTACAAAACTGTGCAGCACTACCACAATCCAAATTTAGAATACTTCTATCATTTGGTGCTCATTTAAAGTCCTTTTCCACCTCCAATCCCAAACTTAGAGATAAAAAGAAGTCTGGGATAAAAATAACAGATAATATCTAAGACTGATCTGAATATAATATGTATGACCACTAGTATTTATGTCTATGTGTATATTTACTAAACCCAAGGTTTATCTAGTTACCTGTGAGTGAACCGCCCATCTTTCATCAGCCAAATAGAATGTCTATTTATTTATCAAACATTTAATACTAAAGACTAGCTATAAGATATATACTAAGTTTTCAAGACTATAAAAGACAGGGTTCTTGCTTTCAAAGCTTTTAAAATTGAGTAAGGAAGGCTGGGTGATAAGTGTTATGAAGGAAAATTTTTGACAGTGATGATAACCATCATTTATGCAATTTATAGTACTGAGAAGAAAAAATGACCTAAATGAAAGTATAGGTGATTCATATTGGTGTTTCTGAAAATGTATCCTGTACCAGAGGTACACTAGAGATAAACTAAATTAGCAACTAGACTTTATGAGTGTGTGCATATTATTCTAAAATAATTTGTATATTTCTTCAATGGAAGGAAAATAATAGGAGATTTCTTCTCAGGATGCAACTTAGCTTTCAAGGCAAAGAATTTTGGCAATTTCAGAAACTGTATTGATTGGCACCAATTCAGATATAAAATATAAATTAATATATAATAATGTAATATATATTAATGTATTATATATCAATGTAATATATATTGACTATATAATAATATATGTTTTTAATCACAAATTACTGTGCCAAGTAAATGGTTTGAAACCTTCTAAAAATGTTAAATAGAGTTACTCTAAGGCGCAGCAACTCCATTTCTAGGTGTTTACCCAAGAGAAACGAAAACAATGTTTACCCAAAGGCTTGTATGCAAGTGTTCATATGCATAATTCACAGCAGTCAAAAAGTGAAACCAGTTCAAACGTCCATCAACTGGTAAATGGATAGACAAAATGTGGTATATTCATGCAATGGAATTTTATTTGGCAATAAAAGGGAACAAGATATTGACAGATGCTAACACAGATAAACCTCAAAACCATGTTCACAGTGAAAGAAGTCAGACACAAAAGACCACATACTGTGTGATTCTGTTCATATGAAGTATTCAAAAAGGCAGCTCTGCAGAGTCAAAAAGTAGATTAGTGGTGCCTAAGTTTGGGATTGGAGGTGGAAAAGGACTTTAAATGAGCACCAAATGATAGAAGTATTCTAAATTTGGATTGTGGTAGTGCTGCACAGTTTTGTAAATACATGAAAAACATGACATGCACATTTAAGCAAGTGACTCTTATAGTATATAGATTATGCCACAATAACACTGTTTGTAAGACTTTTAAAAGCACTGTGCCAGGCACTTCAGGAGATATAAATATGAATATAAGCCAAGTACCACTTTGCTAGGCTCAGAAAACATGCACACACAAAAATGAGAGAGACGTAATTTATTGAACTAGAAATATACAGATGCGCTATACATTAAAACTTTTTTTCTTTTTAGGAGCAATTGAAATATTTGCCACACAATTAAACCAGGCTGGAAGATATACTTGTGTTGCCAGGAATGCAGCTGGTTCTGCACATCGACATGTGACCCTTCATGTTCAAGGTAAGAAAGGTTATTTACTCATTAAGAGCTTGCTGGGTTTTGAAGTTTTGTTTTATTGGGTTTCTTTAGTCGTTTCTGAAAGGTGGTACAATCTACAGCTATAACCACAGTAATATTTTAGAGATATGGAAGCCTGAAAGATATTTTTCAATAGACTAGAAAAGACAGATGATAAACCACTCAGAACAATCCCAAAATTATTTTTCTTGGATTTTTATTATCTGTCCCTGCTTCTAGTCTTCCAATGGAGTACTTCTAGTGGAAACTGCTATCATGCAAGACTCAGAGAATGTAATATGGCCAATATTCACTTTTATCTTGGACAATCGAATCACTATTTTGGTATTATGAACTAGGGCATACTTAAACTCATCACTACAACAGAACATTTCTGATTAACTAGTGCTATTATTTCTTTCTGTTGAATGGTTTTTATAGAGCCTCCAGTGATTCAGCCTCAGCCAAGTGAACTAGATGTCATTCTAAACAATCCCGTCTTATTACCATGTGAAGCCACAGGGACTCCTAGTCCTTTTATTACATGGCAAAAAGAAGGCATCAATGTTGTCACCTCAGGTACTTACTACTGTTTTGATCAAGACAATCACATTTAGTGTTTTATGATTCAGAAATCAGTTTGATTTTAAATGAAAATAAAAATTCTCTTTACTCTGCTTTTGTAACTGTGATGTAGGCAAAAGCCATGCAGTTCTTCCTGGTGGTGGCTTACAGATCTCCAGAGCTGTCCGAGAGGATGCTGGCAGTTACATGTGCATTGCCCAGAACCCAGCTGGTACAGCCTTGGGCAAAATCAAGTTAAACGTGCAAGGTACTTCAATAATTTATCTTTGTTTTCAATTCAAAGATGTTTTAATATGTCTGATGTTCACTTAAAGAAAAACAAATTATAATTGCAGTTAAACCAGTTTTATGGGAAAAAATATTCTAAAGAGAAAGCAAGGTTTTTTTGTGTTTTCATGTTTAACTGATATTTTCTTGCATAATTTTCATATTTTGCATGCACTGCTTTTGTAAATAAGAAGTGACCTGGAAATAGATTTGAGCTACTGAATGAGTGAGCTGATTTTGAATTTCTTTACGGCATGATTTTACTATGGTGAATTAATGAATATAGTGCACTTTTGTGTGTATTATAAATGTAATTTCTTTATATTTTCCAATATTTATTCAACACTCATAGCTAGAAATACATTGAACATCAAGACATGACCCTTCTCTTATGGTACTTAAACTCTGATGGAGAAGGAAAAACTTAAACTACCAAATAAATGACATAATGATAAATTCCAATTTTGCTATATAGAGGAAGAACAAAAGACTGAGATGGAAAATAATAGACATAGGTGGGGACCACTTTAGATAAATGGTGGGATGTTACCCTTCTCTATGAGGGGTTAACATTTAAACTGGCACCTGAATTGATAAGCTAGGATAAGCAATGGACAGTGTGTCCAAAGGAGAGAGGACAGCATGTTCAGTGACCCCAAGGCAAGAAAGAGTAAGGAAAGAAAGTATGTCGGTGAGGCTAGATGGGTGAGCAAGCAGAAGGCTGGCAAAACATGAGAGAGATCTGAAAAGTAGGCAGGGCCAGAGCTTGACTGGCCCAAAGTACCGCAGGGAACTTAGATTTTATTCTCTGTGCAAAGGATGCTGTTGAAAGGGTTAGCCAGGACTCTGATTTGGTTTTAGGAAGACCTCTTTTACTGCTGTGTAGATAATGATCTAGAAAAAGAGAAAAACTAGAGCTGGAAGTACCACTGCAGTCATCTGGGCAGGGTGTTAGAATTTGGGAGTAGGGACAGAAGCATAAATTGCTGGAGTGAATGAAAAAAGTGATGGATTTAAGATGTTTTTGAGGTGCCATTACCAGGAGAGCTGATGAACTGAGAGATCAAAAGAAGAATTAGTGATGGTGCCTGAGCTTCAGGCTTGAGCTAGTAAGAAGGTGATAGTGCCATGTGGGAATGCAAGGGGAAGAACTGATTTCTGAAGAAGGAAATCATGAATTTTGTTTGGTCATATAGATGTGGGAAACTATTAGAAATCCTAGTGGAGATGTCAAGTAGAAAGTTGAATATGTATGAAGTTAGAGCTCATGGGAGAAATATAGTCTAAGATAAATAGTCATAAGTAATTAGTGTGCAACCACGAGACTGAATGAGATCACCTTAGGAAAAGAGAATGTAGATGGAAAAGATTGCTAAGGATGAAGTCCCGGGAAATGCATTGTTTAATGGACTAAGAAAGGAGAGGATACTGGCAAAGAATACAAAAAGGGCAGAGGTGTCAGAGGAAAACTAGATGGAGGTTAGGAATGTGTTTCAAGAAGGGAGTAGACAGTTTCGCTGAATACGGTTGAGTCAAGTAGGATAAAGATTCAGAAGTATTCATTGGTTCAGCAATATAAAAGTCACAGAAAAGAACAGTTTGAGTTGGAGAAGTTTTTTTTCTTCATTAAGTGATTAAAATTATTGATTTGAGAGCAATGAAGGGACTAAGAAACAGATGAAACAACTAAAGGCATTTTAACATTCCAAAAGCAGCCACAGTTGATTACATGCTCTGCAGGCATGAAATTCTGAATAGACTATTTCCTTGCAGATACAGTATGTATTGGTAAGCACAAATTCAACCAAATAATTTTGGTCATTATAAATAGTCTTAATATAATTATTCATAATTATTTCATATGCCTTTTCATGGTGATGTGTTAAGACTTGGTAGACTATCCCGGCTAATAACTAAGTGGCAATCAGCCTACTGTAAACACCTGGAAAGGAAATCCTTACCACAAGCCCTTTTACAGGTTTTTGAAGAAGTGGGAAGAGTTTTACCTATATAATTATTTTCCACGATCTATTTATTTGTTCATTCAAATAATACCTTATTAAATATGGTAACTACAGGTAAGACATTATGCTAAGCTCTTAGGAAATGCATGAGTAAAAGTATCTTTGAACAGTTGAATATTTTCCAAAACTTGAAGGGGTCTATTTTAGAAGTTTAAGTACCTAAAGTGAATCTTGCCATTGCATGTATGTGAAAGAAAATACTTCTGTTGACACAGCCTAAATTTTCTGGATATGCAAACCCTCATGAATATATGTCTATATCCCATTTTAAGTTGGTTATCACTTATATTTCAGCTAGAAACCTATTTTCTGAAATGGGATTAATAAATTTTGTTTCAATAAAGACAAAGTGTGATGCTCCTTTTTGATGAAGTCAGAATTTTGTTTCTTATCAATGTTACTTCACTTTGCCAGAGCAGTGCTGTAGTGTATAGTTTTGTTCACTCATGCTTTTAAGATGAGGTTTGAACTTTGTGTCATTTAGTTCCTCCAGTCATTAGCCCTCATCCAAAGGAGTATGTTACTGCTGTGGACAAGCCCATCATGCTACCTTGTGAGGCCGATGGCCTCCCACCACCTGACATTACATGGCATAAAGATGGGCATGCAATTATGGAATCAATCCGCCAGCGTATCCTCAGCTCTGGTGCTCTGCAAATAGCATTTGCCCAGCATGATGACGCTGGTCAGTACACCTGCATGGCAGCGAACGTGGCAGGATCAAGCAGCGCAAGCACCAAACTCACGGTCCACGGTAAGTTGTTTAACATGAATTATTTCAGTGTGCTACATTGCCATAGCAAAGAAAAAAGACCACCAAGAGCAAATCTGATGGAAATCAAAACCATGTAAACTCAGTAACCTGAAGTCTGTGTGTGTATGTGTGTGTGTGTGTGTGTGTGTGTGTGTGTGTGTGTGTGTGTTTACCACATGTGTGTAAGAAAAAGAGATCTTATTATTATTTCTAGGATAATTAATGTTTTACCTACACCCCTTCATATTGTGATTACGTGATTGTGAAGAGTTCATTTATTTGTGTCTTGTGACTCTTCTGCTTTACTTCTCAAGCTTCAAGTCACTTTGGTTCAAAATTAATCACAATATGACCAACTTCAAAATAATGAGTCAAATAGATTTCTAATTTCCATTAGGTTCAAACTATATAAAGTAGCAAAATATTTACATTTTTTACAACAGAAAAAAATGTATTTTTCCTTTGTATTACGACAACTAACAAAATATCTAAAGATCAGAATTGAAATCTTTTAATTTTTAATGTATATTTCACGACTAAAGATAGAATCCCTATTAATATTAGTAGTAGGAAACAATAGCAAATTAATCTTCTTCCAATTACTATTTTCAGAACTAACTCTTATTATAATGAGTAGCTTCTGCCTGTTAATTTTTTTTTAAATTTGTGCATGTTGTTTTTATTTTTCAAGTGTTTTGAATTTCTTACAACTTCATAGTTATGACAGTTTCAAGTGGAAACATTTTTGAATAATTAATTTAGTCAAAATTAAAAATCATCATCTGAGTTTCAAATAACTCCCCTGGTCTCAGTTAATACAGTTGAACTAATCAATATACATCAACCCTTTGCCTTCAAATAAATAATACTTATTTTCAAGTATTTGCAGAAAATTTACCAAAATTGACCATATACTAAACAACAGCAAAGTTATTAATAAATTTTTAAAATGTGGACCACAGTTCCTGCACACAATGCAATAAACCTAGAAATTTGTTGTGAATTTTTAATGACAAAATACCAAACCCAGGTAACTTTAAAAAATGCTCTTCCAGCTAATGTGTAGGGCAAAGAATATGTTTTTATCTTCAGATCATTTATAAAATAATAAAAATAAGGGCACTACCTATCAAAATGCAGTATGTGATCAAAGCTGAAATCAATGATGAAGTTATAGCCATAGTTCTTTTATTTTGTAAAAGAACTGAAGTAAATGTACTAATGCTACAACTTTGCAACTCCTAGCCAAGGAGAAATAGCAACCCAAAGAAAACCAAGATAGTGGTGTGTGCCTATAGTTCCAGCTACATGGAAGGCTGAGGTGAAAGTATCGCCTGAGACCAGCAGGTTGAGGCTGTGGTGGCTGTGAGCCATGAGGGTGCCACTGCACTCCAGCCTGGGTGACAGAGTGAGACTGACTCAAAAAGAAGAAGAAAAAGAAGAAGAAAAACAAAAAGAAAGCCAGGATAAAGGAGATAATGAAAATGCAGCATAAACTAGTTAAAATGAATATTTCGTTTATGACAAATCATTCAGCAAAATCGATTTTTGTATTTTCCAAATCATACTGTTTATGCATGTAATTATTCATATGTTTGTATGTTTGCTCATAAAATCATTAAAAAGGATAAAAATAACTTGATTTAGTTGAACTAAGCAATTAATTTAACTGAAAGCATGTCTGATTGAAAATTTAACTGAAAGCAGTTAATTAAAGTTTATACAACAACTTTATTTTTCTTAAGACCAACTGTTGTCTGTCATGTTTTAATGTTCTTAAGATTGGTTCATTACTCATTGATATGTTTGAATAAATCCAAAAATCAGTGTTTGGGGAAAGGAATGTATTCTTACTTTTTGAGCCAAGAGATTCTTACTAATTTTTAAGTCTTTCCTTTAGAGGTAAATATCTTAGTTCTAAGTCCTCTAAAGTATTTTTTGGTATATTAAAAAACTCAGTTCATCTCTATATTGCCTAAATTTCAGTTAAAAAAATTTGACTCATGGGAAGTGCACAGAATTATGAAAGCACTATAAAAATTCCCTCTGTCACACTATAAAAACAGATTTAAATGTTTTGATCTGATTTACTTGCATTCACTTTAACACGTGAAATACTGCAATAAATATATATTTCACAGAACTTTGTAATATTTAATACCAGATGAGTGTTTTATGGTGTTTTGTAGTGACTATTATTAGTTCATCTTCTCAATATATCTATGAGACAAATTCAGCAGTTACACAATCACAGACAAATTTGGGGGTTTTGTTGGTTTTTTTTGTTTGTTTTACTTTACTGCAGTAAGCAGAAGAAACTCAAGTATGCAGAAGTCAGGAAGCCAAATAAAATCTAAATATTATTCAGTAAGTTCAAATCCATTAAAATTCTTGCTAGCATCACAAATATTGCTTTCATAGCAGCAAATCAGTCAATATCTTAATAGGCTTGTTTAATATTTTTAGCAAAATTACCCTCAAAAGAGTCTTTTGTGTATTAATTTTCAATGTGAATAAAAATATTATTGAAGTCAACTTCCTGGATTAATGTCTTTTTTAAACTCTTCGTAGTACCACCCAGGATCCAAAGTACAGAAGTACACTACATGGTCAATGAAAATTCACAAGCCATTCTTCCATGTGTGGCCGATGGAATCCCCACACCAGCAATTAACTGGAAAAAAGATAATGTTCTTTTAGCTAACTTGCTAAGAAAATACACAGCTGAGCCATATGGAGAACTAATTTTAGAAAATGTTGAGGTAAGTTTAATGAACATGAGCAGATATTTTAAAACAGATTGTAAATTTGCCTTCTTACTCTTAGTAATTTAGCTTGGAAGTAAGTTCTTTCATAATTAAAAAATATATTCTTATAAATTCAGGTCGCAGAATTAATTTTGCATATATTTCATTGTACAGCCCTTGAATGAGAACAGTAATTAGCAGATAGTAGGAATTCATAAAAACCCTCTTTCTGAAATTCGTATTTCTATTTTTGTGGAAATCTGTGTTTATCAGGAAAAACTGTAAGTTTCTGTACTATGTTCTTTGCTTATAACCTTGTATGGTAATGATAAGAAGAGAGGAGATGTAAAAATATCTGTTGTACTATTAAACACTAAAAGCAGTTTTATTCTTTCTAATAATTCACATAGAAACTAAAGGCTTAAAGATCTGTGCAAACTGAGGTTTGTGGGTACCTTCCCAGTGCAGGATAGTAACTAGCATGAGCATCTCCGTTTTTCAGTTGTGACTCACTTGAAGAAGGATCTATGAATATGCACATCATGATAATTTTCAAAAGATTACCATGTGAGTTGACAGTATCCACACTTGGCACCAAATATCAGACATGCTTAAACTGTAAGTCAGTTTTGTAGTATTTGTGGATATTTTGTGCCTTCCCATAACTCTTCAAAATGTCTAGATTTCATTACAGATTTTGGAATTAAATTTGTACACATTATAATGATGAAATCGATCACATTTACTTTATAGTATAATGTTAACCAATTAGCTAGACTTCTGGGATTGCCAGGTAAATAGTGCTAGTGACAAGTTATGTCATAAGGCCCTAACACAATTAAGTGTGCAGCAAAAATTGTATTTCTTCAAATCTAAGTTTCTATCAGCGGTAAGATGCCTAGTAAAAAGCATACACAGCCGAGTAAATGATAACAGACCATCGGTGTCTAAATTGTATCCCAATTTTAGAGTCATTAAAAGTTTAAAATGTGCATTTTATAATTGATAAGATAAGGATACATCTTTTTAAGTTTATTTGTTTAAACTACTAAATATTTGTATTGCACACTAATCCCCATGTTCAGCAATGTTGGATTTGACCTCTCAATCTCTCTTCTAGATCTTAAGGAATTAAACGAGGAAGAAAAAAAAAAACACAGTTTGGAGTTTTAGTGAGACAGTGGTTCAAATACAGTAAAAGAGTACCAACAATGAAGTAGTTTATAAATACCAGATGAGAGACAAATGATATATACAAATCTATTTATGAATGATAAGTACTATCCAGATTTTTAAATGCTTCACTTGCGTAAATACCTTGATTTTAAACCTAAGCGATCACAACCTGAGGAAATCTGTATAGGCAATACAATTTATTCTCATGTGCCCTTTTTAAAAAGGTGATAGCAGGCAATCAAATTGAGATTGTATCTATAATAAATGTTGTGATTTTTATATTGTATTTTCAATTATTGGTGCTCCAATGGAAAAAAATTTAAACTATTTTTTTTAAATAAATAAGTCTGTAATATATGCCTTAATGCATCAGGAACATTCAGTCATTAATTCAATAAATATTTATCAGGCATCTTCTCTGTGATTACCACTACTTTAGGCAATGGGAATGCATCAGGGAACAAAAGAACAAAGTTCCTTGTTCTCATGGAGTTCATTTCTTGAGGAAGAAGATGATAAAAAATTTAAAATAATCAACTATATATGCAATAAGTCATAAGAAAAAAGAGTGGAATTCAACCCCTTCAGGTCCCTTCCCACTGTGGGAGCTTTTCTGTCCTCTCAATAAATCCTGCTTTCTCACAAAAAAAGAAAAAAGAGTGGTATGAAAAATAAAAGAGAGGCATACAAGGTAATCAAGAGTTAGAGCAGGGCCAGTTACAGTTTTAAGTAGGAAAGTCAGAGCATGTTCCTTTTGTGAAGGTAATATTTGAGCAAAACTTGAAAGAAGTATATTAGCTAAGCAAATATCTAGAGGAGGAACATACCTGGCAGAAAAATAGGTAGTGCACAGAACTTAAGGCAGGAAAATGCCTGATGTATTTGAGGAAACAGGAAGTCAGTGAAAGTAAAGAAGAAAGAAAAAAGGGAGAAGTCGGAGAACAATGGAGGCCAGATCATATAGGATTTTGTAGGTCATTGTGACAATTTTGCCTTTTACTCTGAATAAAAGTCAGAATCCCTTGCAGGTTTTGAGCAAGGGAGCAAGATTATCTGCCTTACATTTTTGAAGGATGTCATTGACTGTTGTGATGAGAATAGATGGCAGGGAGGCAAGGACAGAAGCAGGGAGACTTGTTGGGAAGACCATCTGGAGGCAGATGGGAAATGATAGAACTCACTGCAAAATGTTAGCAAAAAAGAGGTAAGAAGTTGTGGGATTCTGCATATGCTTTGAAGCTAACATTTCCTGATAGACTCAAATTAAGGTGTGAGAAAGAAAAAAATAAAGATTGACTCAGATGTCTAGGACCAATGGCATGAAAAACTGGAAGGATAGAATAGCTATCAATGAGATGGTAAAGGCTACAAGTGGCACAGGAAAGGGCAAGGAGAAACTGGGAGTTCAGTTTGGGGCCAGAGTTTGAGATGTCTGTTAGGAATTCAAGCAGAGAGTTGGAATGAGTGAATATAATTGGAGTTTGGAAGAAAGCTCTGGGCTGGAGATACTGGTATTCATCAACAAATGGATGGTATTTAAAACTATAATACTGTGTGAGATCACCAAGAAATTGAGGACAGATAGAGAAAAAAAGAGGCTGAACCTGCTCACATGCCAACATTGAGATAATAATGTTGAGGGAAGTCAGCAAAAGAAGATGGAGAAGGAGCAACCAGTGAGGTAGGAGGGAAACTAGGAGATGGTCGTGACCTGGAAGCAAGTGATGACACGGTTTCAAAGAGAAGGGAATCATAATTGTGTCAGATGCAGCTAGCACATCAAGCAGGATGAGGGATGAGAGCTGGCCTTTGGATTTAGCAAGGGAAACTCCAGAATTGTAGGTAATAGTGCCCTTCCACTTGCCATTTCCTTTGAAGTTTTGTTGGTCTTTGGTACCATGTGATCCAGAGAGCCAACTGTACTGTCAAGATGCTGTCAGCCTTTGGGATGATTTGTTCTTTTTTTTTTTTTTTGAGTTGGAGTCTCACTCTGTCGCCCAGACTGGAGAGCAGTGGCCACTCCCGGCCACCGCAGCCTCGACCTGCTGGGCTCCGGCGATCCTTCCGCCTCAGCCTTCCAAGTAGCCGGAATTACAGGCGTGCGCTGCCACGTCCGGCTGATTTTTTGATTTATTGTAGAGATGAGGTCTCGCTGCCCAGGCGGGTCTCGAATCCGCGGGCTCAGGCAATCCACTCACCTCAGCCTCCCAAAGGCACGGGATTATAGGCTGAGCCACCGAGCCCGGCCGATGATTTGTTCTTTATTTGTATGTTGCAGAGCAGCAGGACACTTGATGACTAGGAAACCTGAATCTAAAGTTTTCTGAAATCTTACTACTAAAAAATGATTGCTGTAGTTCTGTGAATTATGTTACTTGTCTTTAGATAAGCTTACTCCTTTGGGGACCTAGCTGCACAATTTGATATGTAGTATGAGATAAGATTATGAAATTGTAAGTGCTATGAATATTTTATTTCAGCTGGAAGATTCTGGCAGCTATACCTGCATTGCTAGCAATGCTGCAGGTGAAGATACACACACTGTCAGCCTGACTGTTCATGTTCTCCCCACTTTTACTGAACTTCCTGGAGATGTGTCATTAAATAAAGGAGAACAGCTACGATTAAGTTGTAAAGCAACTGGTATTCCACTGCCCAAATTAACATGGACCTTCAATAACAATATTATCCCAGGTTGGTGATTTAATTCTTAAGAAGTGAGTAAATGTACCCATGTAGAACTCTAACCCAAGCTCTAGTTCCTACAGGTGTAGGAATTCATTGAAAAGTAACAAAGTAGGAATTGATTGCTTTAAATTCTGTAAAATGTGTGCCCTTGCTTGGTTTTTACCCTCTGCTCAGTACATATGTTCTGTCTATTCTTTTAAAAGGATAAGTTGGTCACAGGATCATATCTTTCAGGTTATAAGTAGATTTTTTTGTCCTATAAACTCTCACTGTACTCCATGAGAAGACAGTATTTTATATATATATATATATACACCTAAATGTATCCCACCTGGATGTTTCATCATTGATAAATGGGTCAAGGTGGATACTGTTGGAACTCTGAAGATTCACCTAATTTTACAGTGAAAAATTCTGCTTCTCACTGTATAAATCAACTTCTAATAGAATGCAGATCAATTTACATAGAAAATTTCTAGTCACCATGTGTACTATGTGTTAAGGTGGTGCCTAGAACCCAGGAGCACTCATTCCTGAAAGGACAAATATATACAGTTCTGTTAGACTTTGTCATCAGCATAAAGGCACTTTGAGTACTGAGAAATTGTCTTATTTAGTAAATGCTGAGAGTGTAGTACTTCAGAACTTACTAAATGTCTTACTACAAAAGTAAGTGATAAGCTTGAGGCTTTTTTCTGTTGTAAAGCTTTATCTAAATGACTGGAATTTATCAACTATATTACATCAATAATAACAACAGTACACTTCACTAAGGGAAAACAAAGACTAAAAAAATCTAATCAATACTGTTTCCTAAAGGTGTAGTACTAATGTAGCTATTTAACCTTTAAAGCTTAATTTTCCACTTAAAGCTTAACTTATTCAGCAGTATACAATTTTTAAAAATAACTTGAATGGGAAAAAGCATGCAAGGTAAACATAGATATTGACTGATTTAGTTAGAATTTTATTTAGTATTAGTTGTTTTAGCATTAGCATGTTTACCTTATATTCTACTCTAAATATTATAAATTTTATGAATGTTAATACTGTAATTTTTTAAAACATACCTTCATAAATATTTAAATCATCATTTATGATTCATAGAGAAATTTAAATTATTACAAATTTGATCATGTTGTCATTATTACTTAACTAGCATTTGTTTTCACGATTTCCCCTCTGACCTGCCGAGTCAGTTGAATTATAAGCTGAAAAGGTTTTCATGTTTTTGATGTAAATTGTTTGGGAGGAAAAGTGGTGGTGAGATAAACAAAATGGAAAATCTAATATTTCTAAATGAAAGATTTAGACTGTGAGCCAGCTTTAAGCAACATATTGAGATGAAAGGTGTACTTTAAATCAAATCTAAAATAATTTTTAAAAGTTGTTTGTTTTCATTCTCTTTTCCTGTTCCTTCTGCTATTTTTTATTCTTCCAACAAGTGTCTATAGACATAGTAAATCGTTCAGAGGAAGAAATCTGTGTATAAGGCTTTTTTCTCCTGTCATCTCTCTGGTTCAATTGCTGACCAACTCATAAATCCAGCATGCAAAATATTGAGCTGTCATGAAACTTTTCCTAAGTTACTGAGAGGCATTTGTGTTGTTTTCTAACTTGTTTCTTTCAGCCCGCTTTGACAGTGTCAATGGACACAGTGAACTTGTTATTGAAAGAGTGTCCAGAGAGGATTCGGGTACTTACGTATGTACCGCAGAGAACAGTGTTGGTTTTGTAAAAGCAATTGGGTTTGTTTATGTGAAAGGTAGGTAAAAGTGCTCCATTTTTCTTTGTTTTCTTTTTCCTTTTTTTTTTTCTGGGTCCCACAGGTGTCACTAGCGTGAACCTCGGTCACGGCCAGGGTGCTGCCCAGAACTTATCTTCGCGCTTTGTGAATACTGTTGGGCAGAAGTGCCAGAAGGCTCCGGGTGTGGGGTTTCTCTCGGGCTGATGCGCTTGCTTATTTTATTTTATTAATTTTATTTTTTTTAATTTAATTTAATTTAATTTTTAAATTGTGGGGTACAATTCAGGGTTAGGTATACAAATATTCACCGTGCAGGTACCCTTGTTGATGAGGTGTGCCCCCCTTCCCAGGCAGATCTCGACTACTGTCAATCCCACCTTCCGCCCCCCCCACATTTTAAATTTATAATTTACTTATAATCAATGGCTAGTGTTTTGCTTCTTTGTTATATAGTAACACAATATAATTTCAGTTTATTAATCCACTTAGTTCTATTTTTCAGATGTGCAAATTCATGAGAAAAAAGTATAAACATTTAACTAAAAAATAGATAAGAAGTAAGTAAAGAGATCGTTTCACACAAAGTGGACTCATTCCCTCAGAATATTTGACAACATTGTCTGGTGACATTGCATAAGCAGCTGATTTGGAAAATTCGTGAAGTTCTAAAGCGGCTTTTCCTCTTCTTCACTAAATTATCTTTTTAAATAGATCAACGATAGCAAAGACATTGTCAGCACTAACTTTTGCTTTGTACCCATCTTGTGTTATTTTCCAGAACCTCCAGTCTTCAAACGTGACTACCCTTCTAATATGTTTGAGCCCCTTGGTGGCAATGCAATCCTGAATTGTGAGGTGAAAGGAGATCCCACCCCAACCATACAGTGGAGCAGAAAAGGGGTGGATGTTGAAATTAGCCACAGAATCCAGCAACTAGGCAATGGCTCCCTGGCCATCTATGGCACTGTAGTAAGTCATGCTGAAATTATTGATGCACCTACATCAATAGGTTGTTTAAACCCCTACAGCCAATGCTCCTCTATAGGTGCTATAGATACATAAAGTTTCTCTTATATTCTGATTTAAATCACAACATCTAAATCAAGAAACTTCTTTAAACTGAAGCAACTGATATGTTTAGCCCTTTGAAATAAATATAGGCAGTAAGATAATTTTGCTGCTTTTGTTCCCAATCATTGGTCTGTATTTAATTATTTATTTAAGAGGTTACTCTTCAACTTTGTTGTAGATTAAGGAAATTGAAGAATTGCAAAAACAGTTACAAGTAAATTGTAGAGTAAATTTCATCAGAAAACTGATACATGTATTAGACTTCCAACACTTCAGTAATTCAAAAAATGGGTGGTGTTTTGGGTTATTATTCTAATTTTGAAGTCAGGTGACCCCCAAAGGGTGATATTTTCTCTAAAAAAGTCTTAACTAGAATACATATGGTTAATTTGTTAACACCTCTTTTGTGCTTTTATTGTTTAATTAATTGAATTAATAATTTAAAATATTCTCTAATTACTTCATTCAGTGGATCATTCTCAGTCTTTTATTCACCTTGATTTTATATCAACATTAAGATGTTGTTGATTGCTTCTTCAATTTTGAGATTATTTCTACCTTTAGCCCACTATAATACTAATAAAGTTAAGGCTTCTTCATTATCACCTTTCCTTTTTCTTCCACACATATATTTCTATTTCTGAAGTCCTTCCTTCAATATGAATACTAATTTTTTTATCATAAAATTTCAGATTCTAAGTATATTCTGTCTCCAGCCCTGAAAAACTCTACCAAAGTCCATTTCCAACTGCCTGCTAGAAACTTCCATTTGGATAACAAATTGAAAGCTCTTAATGAACATCTGAATTGACATCTGTCTTCCTCCTCCCACCTTGCTCTACTTCCTGCAAATAAGTTCCCTTACTGATTCTGTTAGAGACCTGAATCCTCCCATTCACAAGGTGTTCAGCAAAATCTGTGACTCTAGTCACCAAACCTAAATTCATATAATTCTCATTTTCTGTACCATATATATATATAAGCTTGTGACTTAAATTCTGTGATTTATTATTACAAGTAAATTAGTTTTTTACTTTTTCTCCTAAATTCAAATGCTCTAGACAGAGGCCCAGCTGAATGTGTTATTAGTAACCCCCATTAGAAAGGACTCAATATTTGTTAATTTGTCCTGATTATTTTAATGCTTTTTAAAGATATCCATGAGAATGGCATTGGGCTTTTTTATTTAGTAAGATAATTTCAGAGAGATGAATATAAAATAATACTATTTTTGCTTTGTTTTCCTACCAGTTGTTATTCCTAGAGATCAATGATAGGCTGTTTTGGGAAAGTTTAGGTTTAGAATTTCTTTTCTCTCCCTTCTCCTTCCTCTTTCTCCCTTCTCCCTCTTCCTCCTTCTCCTCCTCCTTTAAACCTACTGAAGATATATGTAGGTTTTCCCATTTTCATTAAAATGCCTTCTCAAAAATGAAATTTCAAATAAACTAGCATCAAGGTGGAAAAAATGATTTGCCCTGCTCTGAAGATTCATATTTTTTTTTTTAAATATTGCTCATCTCCACAGAATGAAGATGCTGGTGACTATACATGTGTAGCTACCAATGAAGCCGGGGTGGTGGAGCGCAGCATGAGTCTTACTCTGCAAAGTAAGCTGCTTAATGAAATTCCAATTACAAACTTCACTTAAGAAATGTTGCCTAATAAAGAATATCCATTAACTTTATAACAAGTTTGTTAGTGGTAGCTCTCAGAGTGTGTCTAATTCAGTTTTCTGCTACTGATGGAGCAGTTCTCATCAAATATAAAACTAATAAACTTTTGCACAAATTATTTTTCTCTATTTTATCTAACATGCACAGTGTAAGATTGTGATTGATTCATGTATGAGCTCAAAAGTGCTCCAGATTGATTGCCATCAATCTTCCATGCAATAACTAAATGTTCTGGGTGGACTCCTCATTTATTGAAGCCCCTCAGTAGAAGTCATTATAACGCAGACCTTTCATAGTTAGAAAACTATGAATGACCCCAATAGCTCCCCAGAGAGTCTGCAGAAGCACTTCAGGGGCTGGCCTGAAGACAGCACCATTGGGTTGGGAATTTAAGTAAGCCAAGTTATTTTGTGAATAAGCTCAGTATTTAACAGGATAATTTATATTTTCTTCATTCACTATTGAGAAATGGCTCTAGACCAGTATTCCCTAACAGCTGTTTGCCAAACTGTAATACTGGAAGACTTGAATAGATAATAAAAATTTAATAAGCATCTAAGACAATGATTTATTAACATATGTGTCTATCAAATAACATTGTGGGGTGATATTAGGGAAAAAATAGGATTCTATGGTCAAATAACCCTAAGGAAAACTGTACTAAACAGAGTTCATTTAATAATTTTTTTTTAATATATAAAGAATGTGTGTCTACTGTGTGCCCAGTCCTGCTCAGGTATACTGAGCTTCTTCACGGCAGTTTTTTCTAGTCATGTTAAAATGCTGATGTAGATTATGGCTCACCAAGAGGAGAATATAATATGCCACATTTTTCAAATTAGATGGTGTTTCTGTGCCCTCTCCCCCTCTTTACAGGGTGGATATAGGTAGGACACCCCACAACAAATCTTTCCCAGAAGAGTGTTCCCCTGACCCAGTTTAAGAAAGGCTACATTAGAGCAGCTCATCTATACATAGTGACAGTAAGTTAATTTTAATAAATTAGGTCTACAAAAAAACCAAAAACATAATTTGGTTCAAATTAAGATCAAAGCACCAGAGGCAATGTTTTTATTTACATAAAATGCTCATATTTGGTTAATAATTGTGTGAATTATAAAATTGATTCAATGAAAGGTGTACATGTGTAATTTTATTGTTGTGTTAATTTATAGCCTTATGTGCAATTGGAAATGTTAAAATATGGTATGTTCTGAATCTTATTGGACACTTTCTTTGGTTATAATAATATGAGAAGATGGACTTATTTGGTAATTATTGTCATTTAGTGTCGAGTGATAAATCTGAAGTATTTACTTTATTCGACAAGTTTATTGAATACATAATATAATCTGAATACTCAGAGAGATATAAAAGTGCTGGCCCTGACATTTTCTGGAGTGAGGTTAACATAAACATCAGTTAGAGGGCAACTGTGTAGGGTGATATATAGCATATATAAAAATAATGTGTCATATGGCACGTGCTGAGAGAGTCAAACTTCGCATGAAGGAATTACTTTTTGAAAGACAGCATGTCAGTAATATCTTTACAGAAAACACCAGCATATTAATATCACAATAAAACACATTTTACTTATATTTTTATCTTATTTATGTTTTATTTATTCCAGATACATTTCTCAATCTAAAACATACAACTACCACCTTGAATTAGCTGACATTTATGACCTCTTGTTGAGCAAGTCTGTCCACCTTTCAATTCAATCTCACTAAAACAGGGCTCTTACCTCATCATGCTTCTTATCAAGAATGTACATGTTGCCCTTTGTTTGGCTGCCTAAATGTAAACCCTTCTTTTTTTTTTTTAGATGTTAACTAATGTTTAAAATCTTGTATACTGCTACTCTCCAAGTGAATCATCCTTCTGTTATCCTCCCTGTCTAAAGAAAAAAGCTAAATCCATCTCCATGCTGTGTCCTCTATCCAAGTGGTCTCCTCTCTGCCCATATAATCTTATTCATTTTTGAAAATCTCTTCTCCTCCAATGAATCTATCATAGTCTTTCTTGGCACTGTAGACCATTATAGAAAACATTCTGCTAGCAGCTAAATAAACTCCTTTTAATTCTTTGCAAAGGCTTTACTTGAGCAACCATCATCCACTGTAGACACTGTTAACCTCTCCCACCTCCTTAAAACACCTTTCTTTGGTTGCCAGAAAACAATACCATTTTCTCCTTCTCAGTGATCAGTTCTTAGTATAATTTATAGGCTTGTCTTCTCTCCATCTCTTAAATAATGCAGTTGCAATGGTATCTGCCTTGGGCCTCTTCCTCTCATTTTAGACTCTCATCTGATGCAATCATATCCACTCATGAAAAACTCACAAATCTATATTTCTTGACCATATTTCTATTCTGAGCTTCAGATATGAATATCCACATGTCATCTAGATATTTCTGTGAATGCCTCACAGATACTTCAAGCTGTATAGCCCTAAATAGATACAAATTATCATTTATTAATACTTCCCAATAAATCTGTTCTTCCTGGCATTTGCTGTTGAATTGCCCAAACATACTCTATATTGTTGAAATCAATATGGACATCATCAGTTCTTCTCTTTAATCCATACCACTCAGTGACAAAATTCTATTATTTCTACTCTCTTAATAATTCTTAAATTAGTCTTCTTTTTTCTCTTTACTTCCAGTGACATGTTTTTGTTTGATCTAAGTTACTGTACTTTATGCTCCCATATGAGCACATATTCACTATTCTATAGGTATGTTATAGCACAAATAAATAATTAGTTACTTGTTTATCTCACCAGTGGACTAAGACCTCCTTGAGACTGAAAATAATGTTATCTCTATCTCAGAACAATGCTTGACAAATGGTAGGTTCTTGACACATGTATGTTGAACACATTAATGATGACTAATGATGAAAAATACAAATCAAAATGGTAATCTTAACTGAGAGTATTATGTCCTTACCCTATTCAAAAATTGTGCTTGCATCATCTTGAGTTTGACAGGAATACTCTGAAGCAGGCACCATTCCTAAAGACACAAAGGTTCAGAGAGGTAGTCAGGAGCAGAGGCAGAATTTGAATCCAGAAAACATGATTGTAGAGCCCATACTGAAGGCTAATCTTTGTGGGGATCTTAAACTTTTGACATTTACTAAATATAACAGAGCTACGAAAACTTTTTTCAAGGCAATTACAACCTTCAACCTTAGTAGTTGAGAAGCAACAATGCTTTTTTTTTTTTTAGCAAATCAGCTTTTTTTTTTTCAAAATAATGTTAAAAACTAAGAGGCACTTTGTGCTTTTTCCCCATAGGTCCTCCTATTATCACTCTTGAGCCAGTGGAAACTGTTGTTAGTGCTGGTGGCAAAGTCATATTGAATTGTCACGCAACTGGAGAACCTCATCCAATCATTACATGGTCCCGTCAGGGGCACTCTATCCCCTGGGATGACCGAGTTAATGTGTTGTCCAATAATTCATTATATATTTCTGCTGCTCAGAAGGAAGATACCTCTGAATATGAATGTGTTGCTCGAAACTTAATGGGCTCTGTCCTTGTCAGAGTGCCGATCATAGTCCAAGGTGAGTGTGATCAGAGGGATAATCATATGAAGTAGTACCTGGGATAACACAAGTGCCCCTAACCTTAAGATATCTCTAGATAAAGGGAATAGGACAAAAATCACATCATAATTTATAGACTGAAGGGACTAAAACAATATAGCATAGACCTTCAAAATGCTGAGCTGATAAATATAATCCCAAACTAAATTTCATATTCAAAACTAAGTCAGTTTATTCTCAGAAATCAATATGTATATTTTACTTTAAAGAATGACTTATATCCAAAAGGTAAACAATAAATAAACATCTTGGTCTCTAACCCTTCCTGCAGCCATATGCAAGTGAATGAGAATGGGATCTGAGAAGAAACTAGCTAACAGAAGTTCTTCTCTCACTCTTATATTTTAATTTTAACTTAAAGGAGAGAGTCCCTTAGCTATTTCTCAGCAGTTATGAATTCAACTGTGTATCCGGTGCATATCTTAAATGAAATCTGATTTACAGTCTTTTGTTTACAAAAGCTAAGACAAAGTACAATATTTTTTTTGCAGTTCATGGTGGATTTTCCCAGTGGTCTGCATGGAGATCCTGCAGTGTCACCTGTGGAAAAGGCATCCAAAAGAGGAGTCGTCTGTGCAACAACCCCCTTCCAGCCAGTGGTGGGAAGCCTTGCCGAGGGTCGGATTCTGAAATGCGTAACTGTCAAAATAAGCCGTGTCCGGGTATGCCTCTTTATTTAACCCATAGGCCTGTGTTTAGTAGATATTCATCTTTGTTCCCTGTCTATGGATTGCCTCGCAGTACTTTCCATTGAAATATGTCTGATGGTGTAATGGTCCCCTGTGTATAGTGGATGGTAGCTGGTCAGAATGGAGTCCCTGGGAAGAATGCACAAGGAGCTGTGGACGTGGCAACCAAACCAGGACCAGAACTTGCAATAATCCATCGGCTCAGCATGCCGGGCGGCCATGTGAAGGGAATGTTGTAGAAATAATCATGTGCAACGTTAGACCTTGCCCAGGTGAGAACCTGCCCATAATGCTAGGATAAGCAATACTTTTATATTTTTTGATTCTATAAAGGAATTGTAATTCCCTTTTCTTCGGGCCTCTACCCTGAGAATCTTTTTCATGGATAAACTTGTGAAGGTGTGATCTTAATTAATGTTAAGTAAATATTTGATGTAATTGAACATGAAGACAAACTCTTCTGTGGTGTATGTTTTGTTTTTGGTTTTGTTTTGTTTTGAGTTGGAGTCTCACTCTGTCGCCCAGACTGGAGTGCAGTGGCCGCTCCTGGCCACCGCAGCCTCGACCTGCTGGGCTCCGGCGATCCTTCCGCCTCAGCCTTCCAAGTAGCCAGAATTACAGGCGCGCGCTACCATGCCCGGCTGATTTTTTGATTTATTGTAGAGATGAGGTCTTGCTGCCCAGGCGGCTCTCGAACCCGCAGGCTCAGGCAATCCACTCACCTCAGCCTCCCAAAGGCGCAGGATTACAGGCTGAGCCACCGAGCCCGGCTTGTGGTGTATGTTTTTAACCATGTAAAGAAAACATAAGTATTTACAAAGTCATAAAGTAACATCTCATCAGCCATTCATTTTCATGTGAGAAAAATGAAGCCTAGAGAGGTTAAAGACTTTCCCAGAAACACACAGCTGGTGAGAGACAGAATACCAATAGTTACCATTCACTAAATACCTATCATATGATAGGAAATATTTTAGGTGCTATATATGCATGTAGCTATTAATTTTATATTTTAGGACTCTTTCAGAATAAAGCACAAAAATCAAACCTAAACAACCTTCAGTAGAAAACTCTTCAATTATAATTGAATCCAAGGATTTGGACCATATTTTTTACTGCATGTTTTTCATCTCTAATCTTTACTTTCCTCTCTTTGGCTTTATTCTCTCTTAAACTTTTTCCATGTGGTGGAAGAAGTGACTTCTGGCAGCTACTGGCTCACAGAGGCCTTACCATCCAAGGCCTTAGAGAAAAAGAGATCCTCTCAGAATTAATATCAGCCTCTGAGAAAGATCCCTGTTTGGTTTTGTTTGTCTCACGTGCTAACCTCTGAACTCAAGTGAGTCCAGGAAGAGGGAACTCTGATAACCACCTTGGGCAACTTGCCCATCTTAGTGTGAAGAGGGTGGAGCTCCTTGTTTGGCAGCCCAAAAGAAATCATACGGAGCAAAGGAGGGCTTGCTCATTCATTTATTATTTCATTCATCCATTAAATGTTTATTGAGCACCTACTCTGTACTCAAGGCACTGTTCTAATTGTTAGAGTTAGAATGAGAAATAGACAATATCTTTCAAATATTGACCAACATGCTGAAAAAACTCAAAGAGTTAAAGTGATGGAATACAGATGCAAGAGACGCTTTAGCTGGAATGGTCAAAAAAAGGGATGTGGATAAACCAAATAAAGACAAATGTTGGGTATTGCATCCTACTGTGCAGATGAGGAAAGATTTAGAAAATAAGTAAGGTTACGTAGCTAGTAAAAAGTGAATCAAGAAATTGAACCCAGGTTAATCTGATTCCCAAGCCTATTCTCTTAGATCCTGGGTTTCTTGATTTGCAGTTCAGAATTTTGATTACATTACAAAAATAAAACACTGTCTTGAAATCTTAAAGAAAATAAATAAAAAGTTAAACTTGTTTTCAGTCTCAAAGAATTAAAAGCTAATTGTAATAGTATTATGTTCTAAAGTAAACAGTGCCAGAAAATACCTGATTTGAGCAATTTTTATACAATTTGTTAGCCATGATAACTACATCATGAAACACTACATGAATTTTGTAAATAAACTAAAATAAAATTAATTTTTCCCTCTTTGTATTGAATAACTATATGTTTACTGTCCATTTGTTTGCTTACTGTTCTTTTGTTCATTGTTTTATTGGCTTACTGTGTTTTAGTTATTTCTTTAGTTATTCCCCAACCCCTGAACCAGTTTAATTTAGCTATTGTTTTGGCATAATATTAATAATGTCCTGGAGCCAGAGCATGCAAGAGAGATTAGTGATGCCATATTGGCAGGTAGGTTGACCATGCTCAGAGTACCTATACCACAAAAATCAGCAGATTCTACAAGTCAGAGTTTCCCTCCCCAATCCCAGAAAGCTGGTTATTAAACATTTCTGAGTCCACCACTGCAAAATGGACAGCTAGCCTAAGATAGCCTTTCTCATCCAGAAGGTATATAAAAGTTTTAGGGACAGAAGATATATGTTTATAGTACAAATTTATTTTAATAATATCAAACTTATAGAAAAGTTGCAATAACAGTACAAAGAATTTCTACATAGCCCTTACCTGGATACATCGATTGTGTGTATTTCCTAAAACAAGAACATTCTCTTCCATAAACATAGTACAATGACCAAAATTGGGAAATTTAACGTTGATCCAGTGTTAAAATTAATACAACAATATTACCTAATCTCATCATCTAATTTTTTTGTCTTATCTGCAGTCCATATTCATATTTTATCAGTTGCCCCAATAATATCCTTTATAACTTTTTTTTTTACTCATTTCAAGATCCAATCCAGGATCTCATTTGCATTTATTTATCATATATATTGTGCCTCTTTTAATAGGAAAAATTCTTCAATCTCTTTTTGTCTTTCATGACCTTGATATGTTCCAATGTACAGGCCAATTATTTTATAGATGAGTATACAATTTGGATTTGTCAGATTTTCCTCATGATTATATTTAGGCTTTGCATTTTGGGAGGAATACCACAGAAATGCTTTCGTGTCCTTCTCCATGCATCTCTTTAGAAGGCACATAATGTCAGTTTGTCCCATTCTGGTCATGTTAACTTTCTTCATTTATTTAAGGTTGTCCTGCCATTGTACAGTTACTGTTTTTACTTTAATAATTAATAAGTATTTTGTAAGTTTTGTAGGGAAACTTGAGACTATATAATCATCCTATTATCAATCTTTGATCCACTAGTTTTAGCATCCATTTATGATTCTTGCTTGAATCAGTTATTACTATGATCTTTGCAAAATAGTTCTTTTCTGTCTCCATCATACCTTCTATATCTGATTTTATAATGTGCAGAACTTTCTTATTTTTTTACTTCTGATTTATATCAGTGTGGATTCAGGTATTATTCAGTGGTATGATACTCAGCTATCATTCAGTGGTTTATCATACACCATTATCATTATTTATTATGGTGCTCAAATTATCCTAGATTTGCCTAGTGGGAACAGGCCTCTTCCGCCTAGCTTCAGTGTTCTCTTGAGATGTTCCCATGATTTTCTGAGTACCTCCTTACTTTCTGGTGCAAATAGATACTTTAGTCTTATCTTGTACTTTCCCTGCTCCAGTTAGAAGAATATTTTTAAACCCCCAATCTTCCTCTTAAAAAGGATTGAGATCTTCTGAGGTGGCTCATCCTTCCATTTGAGAACAATGATGTAAAAAAAAAAAAAAAGCAAAAAAACTATATATATAGTTCCAGATTATTTAAGAATGAGAACTTTTTAAGTGTCTTCTTGAAAACTCCTGAGAATTTTGAGTGAAGTTCATAATAGTTCGTTGCTCACACTTATGTAAAACTTACTGTTCTGCATTGTTTCGAGCACTATGAGCATTGTCAACCTGAATTAACCAGAAGTAGATTTGAATATCTTCCATATATTTAAAGACTTTCTTCTTCCTTCTGCAGTTTAGCCAGATATTTCTTATTGCAAATTCTTGCTGGCTAAAGTAGATTCGTTTGACTCATTTGTCTGTGTCTGCAAAGCACAAGAATAAGTCATCAATTCAGTCAGAAATCAGTTAACTATGAGAAGATGCAAGGTGTGTTTTAAAATATTTTCTAACCAAAGCAGACATATTATCATATCATTATTCTAACCAAAGCAGACATATTATCATATCATTATTATTTGGTTTTCAACTTATTCTTTTGTTATCTTATAGGTTATACTAAGAAAATGTTTAGACTCTGCTTTTGAGGCCCTTATTTTGATTTTTACTTTGATTAAACGGAGTGACCAAAAACATATTTTATGAACCCGATATCTAGAAAGTTCCCTCAAAACAAAAATATGACCTGATCCTGACTTGTACATAAGGGAAACCATTATGTTGATTCTCAGCCCATGCACCTGGTAGGAAACCTAAGGTTGTTCCAGTCTTGTGGTCAGATGGCATAATGTGTTAGTTACCAGAAAGAAGACCTTAATATCACTCCTTGGAAACTACTGGTCAGCTTTTTCTGTTGTTTAGGAAGCAAGTGAATATGTCATTCAAAACTTTTAATTCATAAACATTATGCAATGGAGAAACATTTTCAAAGAGTTACAACTGTACAAATCATCATGTTGTTGAAAGATCTAAGTACATATGTGAGTATGTAGCTGAATCAAGCTTAAAGATGTGGGTTCACAGTCTGTGGTCCAAATTATCATTGTAGAAACATTTGTATTGTCCATAGCCACATCTAGATCTGTTACACAGCCTTGTTCCCAAACTCCCAGTTCCTTCCACTTTCTCTAGAGCACAGAAAACAGACAGATACTTAGC
This sequence comes from Cephalopachus bancanus, assembly GCA_027257055.1. Taxonomy (NCBI): domain Eukaryota; kingdom Metazoa; phylum Chordata; class Mammalia; order Primates; family Tarsiidae; genus Cephalopachus; species Cephalopachus bancanus. The sequence continues at coordinate 9,217,982 of JAPVLO010000057.1, forward strand.
TAGGATTTAAACACTCATATTGTGTTCACATGTGGTAGTTTGAATAAATTTAATTTTAATAAAATAGCCCTTTGGGTGATTTTGGACATTTATTTTGGCATTAACTAGGCCTTCTGAATTTCTCTATATACATAAATTCCTCTGAAAATCTAACCAGAAGGAGAAAGGAAGAACATCAGTTGTTGTGTTTCCCGTGGTTCAATTTCAATTATTTTAGATTGTGGGCTAATCAGCTCATTACTGAGCTAGTTTATTTGTATAATCTCGTTTCTTTAACAAACATGGTTATGTGTCTTGATACTCTGCCCTTGGGTTGTTTGTAGTTCATGGAGCATGGAGTGCTTGGCAGCCTTGGGGTGCATGCAGCAAAAGTTGCGGGAAAGGTACCCAGACAAGAACAAGACTTTGCAATGACCCACCACCATCATTTGATGGATCCTATTGTGATGGAGCAGAAACACAGATGCAAGTTTGCAATGAAAGACATTGTCCAAGTAAGATAAATGCACTGTTTATACCTTGAATAGATTAACATCTACCTCTCTTAACTCTATTCCATTCTGACTGTACCCACAAGAGCACCACTCAAATTATTGATAACCAGGGTTTAACCTGATGGTTTTTAGGCAGTAACAAAGCGCATACATTTTTCTCTTCCTCCAGTTGATGGCAAGTGGGCGACTTGGGCTAGTTGGAGTGCCTGTACTGTGTCCTGTGGAGGAGGTGCCAGACAAAGGACAAGGGACTGCTCTGACCCTATCCCCCAGTATGGAGGAAGCAAATGTGGAGGGAGTGATGTCCAGAGTGATTTTTGCAATAGTGACCCTTGCCCAAGTGAGTGTTGGAAATAGTGAGTCAACATTATACTTTTAAAAAAGTTTCATTGTGACCTTAAGCCCTTAAAGCTATAATATTCTGTTATTTGGTTCTTCACCTTTGGTTGAGGATGTCAAAATGTTGGATATTTGCTATTGTGTTCTTATGATAGCATAGAGGCCATTGAATCATGGGGCAAGGCTGTGTCCTATATCACCTGTTCTGTACAGGACCAGCTGCAAAGTACAAAGATGGCACACCCTTGTGTGCTAACACTCTCTCTTTTTAAAAAATTGTGGGGTACAATTTAGGATTACATACATAAGTGGCCATGGTACAGGTGAAGTTTGGACTCCCTTTGGTCCCCACTTGCATGCTAACTCTTAATGGCACTTATGATTCCTATATGGAGACAAGAAGGCAGATCTTTGTCTTAATTCAGTCATCAGGCTAGAATTTTAGACCCTTGCAGCAACTTGATTTCTGAATCTGAACACTCAGTGTTACAGCCTTGGCTCATCAAAAGCAGAAATTCCGTCTCATTCATACTTTTCAGTCCCTAAGAGATTTTAAGACTCAATAAATGTATGTTAAGTGGAATCACATAATAACTGGAAAGCTAAGTCGTCTTCTCTAGGAAGTTGCTTATTTATAGATTTGTATGTTTCTTTTTAGTTCTTGGGGAGAGACATTTTCAAACTTTTTGGATGAATGTCATTTTTGAGCATTTTCAGAGCTCTGTTTTCATGTCAAGTGATTCTATCTTGTAGCCCATGGTAACTGGAGTCCTTGGAGTGGCTGGGGAACATGCAGCCGGACATGTAACGGAGGGCAAATGCGACGGTACCGCACATGCGATAACCCTCGTCCCTCCAATGGAGGAAGAGCTTGTGGGGGGCCAGACTCCCAGATCCAGAGGTGCAACACTGACATGTGTCCTGGTGAGCCTTTCAATTCCTGGCAATAGAACAAGTAAAGCATCTCATTTAGTGCTCACTGTAGCAGCTCCAGCATTTCAGACCTTACAATGAAAGTTGTGTGGACAGGAGAACCCTAAGTATAGATCTTGAAATCAGTTTGCTAACACCGACCATTCCTTTCTTGTTTGCAGTGGATGGAAGTTGGGGAAACTGGCATAGTTGGAGTCAGTGCTCTGCCTCCTGTGGTGGAGGTGAAAAGACTCGGAAGCGGCTGTGTGACAATCCAGTGGCAGCTAAAAGCGGTCGCCCCTGTCCAGGAGACGCTACTCAGATAACCAGATGCAATTTACAAGCATGTCCAGGTAAGCAAATAAATTGAGCATTGGCAGGACTATTGCTAGCACATTTACAGCATATGTACACATTAGAAAAAAGGCACCACAAATTACAAGACAGTGTCAAATCTGGGAGGCAGAATTAGAAAAAATGCTCTCTCTTGCCCCTGGTTGGTGCAACTGCATACCAAAGCTCATAGCTGGGTTCTAGCCTCTGCTTCTCCCCCTTCCAGGCTTTTAGTAAAAGACTACAATCTTTACAGCTGTAAATGGTAGTCCTGGACTTGACAGGTAAAAGCATGAGGCAGAGGATGAAAAGATGGATGAGATGAGACTCCAGACTAGAGATGAGAATGGGGTGGTGACTAAATATCTAACCGAAATACTGTACATAACATAGGTTGCTCAATCATGGATGGGACTGTAGAGAGCATGAGTGTGGAAAGTCAAATATGGGTCACTTCAGTTAGAGAAGAAAGAGTAGGGAGAGTTCAAGTACCAAGTTCAACCCAAGTCATGCACCGCAGCTAGATAATTGTAAGTGATGTAAAAATTGAGAATTCTAAAACTCACAGACCTTAGGAAAAGTTTGCAGGAATTCCAAGAAATGGTGGATAATACTAAATATCTTGTGACAAAAGACATACTTCTAAATGTTTTAAGAAAACCCACAATAACTGTTTCATATTGTTGAAGTGTCATGACACTATTAGACATTCTGAAGCATTAAGATAGCTTTAGAAATGAAATATTTCTGAAAAGCAAGAGGCTCATTATACAGACTGAGAGATATTTACATGAAAATATTTGTATGACCTAGACAAGCTAAAAGGGCACGTGTCTACTTGTCAGCTGTTCCACATATCTGTTCAACATATCAACCAATTACCAAGGATCTTGGGGCTCCAACCTGAGGCATGGTAACAGTATAGGTTTCAGCTGCATGTTTGCAGTATAGCCTCTGGTGGTAACAGACCCAATGGCGGCAGGAAGTCTAAATAGGTGGACATATTGGGTTACAGAGCGTGGCAGAGGATTTCAAGGATCTCATCTAGGTAGTTAGAACAAGGAGATGTCTATTGGCACTGAGACTCAAGTCCCTCTGGGATACTGGAGAACCAGGGTTGAGGTGGGAAGCTACAATTGTCAGTGATGGCCCAGAGAATTAAGTAAGTTAGTGATGCCCACTACTCATCTTTCCCCCTGCCTAAAACTAAGGATAAGAACCAAAGTGGCCTACCAGGTCCTGATTGGTCCTGCTGCCTACTTTCCTGCACCACCTCGCAGCCCAGCTCCCATCACTCTCTAAGCTCTCTGCTCTTTTTGCTTTCTCGGATGTGGTAAGACATTACCCGCAAAAGGATAACATATGCTCTTTCCTTGCATTATTTTGATTATTAGTGAGAGAAAAGATTTTTCATGTTTATTCTGCCTTCATGTTCTGTATTACATTCATCTTTTTAGAAAGCTATTGAGGGAACAAAATGGTAAGAAAAAAAAAAAGATATGAAGCAGAAAGCCCTTGTGCCCTCACTGAATTAGTGAAACCTAAACTTGCTTTAGATCTTCAAACCTCCCTGAGTAGTAGATGCCATCTACTTTAGTATATTTCAATTTCACATTATTCACGTTTTTTGTGGCATTCTAATGAATGTCTGTCTCCACTATTCAGACAGAAGCTCTATGAAGGCAGGCCTCATATCTTTTTTTTTTTCTTACCATTTTTTTCCCTCAATAACTTTCTAAAAAGATGAATGTAATACAGAACATGAAGGCAGAATCAACATGAAAAATCTTTTCTCTCATTAATAATCAAAATAATGCAAGTTAAAATGGTGAAGTACTATGCTTATTGATTGTTATGAGGTTGAATACAATTGTATTTCTCCCAAGTATATAATAATGGCTTACCTCAAAGATACTGTGATTTACTTCCAGACCACTGCAATAAAGTCACATGATTTTTTTTTGTTTGTTTTCCAATGCTTATAAAAGTTATGTTTACCATATAATGTAGTCTGTTAAGTGTCCAATAGCACTATGTCTAAGGAACAATGTATATATCTTAATTTAAAAGTACTTTATTACTAAAAAATGCTAATCATCTGGGCCTTCAGCTAGTCATGTTTTTGCTGGTGGATGGTCTTGCCTCAATGTTGAGGTCTGCCAACTGATCAGGGTAGTGGCTGCTGAAGGCTGGGGTGGCTGTGGCAATTTCTTAATACAAAACAACAATGAGTGTTTGCTACATGGATTGACTCTTCCTTTCTTGAAAGATTTATCTGTAGCATGCAAGGCTGTTTGATAGCATTTTACCCTTCTTCCTAAATTGGAGACAATCTTCTCAAATCCTGCAGGCTGTTTTATCAATTAAGTTCATGTAATATTCTAAATCTTTTGCTGTCATTTCAGCCATGTTCACAGCATCTTCACCAGGGGTAGATGGTTTCTGAAAAAAACACTTTCTTGACTCATCCATAAGAAGCAACTCCTCATCCTCTCAAATTTCATCATGAAATTGCAGCAATTTATTCCCATGATCAGGCTCTACTTCTAATTCTAATTTCCTTGCTCTTCCTACCATATCTGCAGTTACTTCCCACACTGAAATCTTGTGCCCCTCAAAGTCATCCATGAAGGTTAAAATCAACTTCTTCCAAACCCCCATTAATGTCAATATTTTTACCTCCTCCCAAGAATTATGAGCGTTCTTAATGGCATCTAGAATGATGAATCTTTTCCAGAGGTTTTCTATTTACTTTACCCATATCCATCAGAGAATCACTATGGCAGCTATAGCCTTATAAAATATATTAAGTAATAAGACTCTAAAGCCAAAATTACTCCTTAATCTGTGGCCTACAGAATGGTTGTTGGGTTAGCAGGAATGAAAACAACATTCATCTCCACATACATCTCCATCAGAGTTTTTGGGTGACCAGGCACATTGTCAATGAGCAGTTATATTTTGAAAGGAATCTTTTTTTCTGAGCAGCAGATCTCAACAGTGGGCTTAAAATATTCAGTAAACCATTCTATAAACAGATGAGCTGTCATCCAAGCTTTGTTGTTTTATTTATAGACCACAGATGGAGTAGATTTAGCATAATGCTTAAGGGTCCTTGAATTTTTACAATAGGAAATGACCATTAGCCTCAACAAACATTGATCACCAACTGCATAAGTCCCTAATAAAATGGTTAGCTTGTTCTTTGAAGCTTTGAAGCCAGGCATTGATTTCTCCTCCCTAGCTATGGAAATCCTAGATGGCATCTTCTTCCAATATAAGGCTGTTTCATTTACATTGAAAGTCTATTGTTTAGTGTAGCTTCCTTTACCAATGATTTTAGCTAGATCTGAATAATTTGCCACAGCTTCTACAATAGCACTTGCTGCTTTACTTTGCACTTTTATGTTATATAGATGACTTCTTTCCCTAAGCTTCTTTTCCTCTGATGCTACCTCATCTCTCTCAGCCTCCACAGAATTGAAAAAAGTTAGGGAGGGCCTTGCTCTGGATTAGGCTCTGACTTACGGGAATGTTGTGGTTGGTTTGATCTTCTGTCCAGACCACTTAAACTTTATATCAACAATAAGGCTGTTTCACTTTTCTTTTCACTTATGTGGAGTAGCACTTTTAATTTTCTTCAAGAACTCTTTCTTTGCATTCACAACATGGCTCACCGTTGGGTGCAAGAGGCCTAGCTTTTGACCTCTCTTGGCTTTCAATATGCCTTCCTCACTAAGCTGAATAATTTTTAGTTTTTTATTTAAAGTGAGAAACATGTGACTCTTCCTTTCCCTTGAACACTTAGAGGTTACTGCAGGGTTGATAATTGGTCTGATTTCAATATTGTGTCTTGGGGAATAGGGAGGCTCAAGGAGAGGGAGAGAGCTGTTCAGGGTGGAGCAGTCAGAACGCATGCAACATTGATTACGTTTGATATGGGCACAGTTCATGGTGTCCCAAAACAATTACAATAGCAACATCAAAGATCAATGATCACAGATCACCTTAACAGAGCTAATAAAAATGGAAGCATTTGAGGTATTGCAAGAATTGCCAAAGTGTGACACCCAAAGTGAGTGAATGCTATTGGAAAAATGGCACCAGTAGCCTTGCTCATCACAGGGTTGCCACAAACTTTCAATCTGTAAAAAATGCAGTATCGGTAAAGCAAAGTGCAATAAAATGAGATTGCCTGTGCATGGTAATAGTATGGAAATACCTAGAGATTACTTTAAAATGTATTTACTTAAAAGACATCAGATAATAAAAATTGGTGAATCCCACTATCAATTTCTTTCCAATTTATTGCCCTCTCTTGTCAAATCGTGAAATTCATTTTAAGACAACATTCATGAACCACCTATTCTGTGCAGTCACCAATAATTTTGTTCAGCAACAGAAAGAAGGTATGAAATTAATGTAGAGACATTTAAAAAAATTGTAGTTGTTTTTCAACCAAAATATCTTAATATGAATTTTGCAACAATGTAAAAAGTACACTACCATTCTCAAATTTTTCTCACGTTAAGCACACTCCAATATATATGTAATGTAGATAACTTGATAAACCCAAGCTCTAAAACCCAAGACTAAACAATGACCCTTAGATACTGCACATTAGCTGGGCTCAGTGGCTCAGCCTGTAATCCCGTGCCTTTGGGAGGCTGAGGTGAGTGGATTGCCTGAGCCCGCGGGTTCGAGACCCGCCTGGGCAGTGAGACCTCGTCTCTACAATAAATTAAAAAAAAAAAATCAGCCGGGTGTGGTAGCACATGCCTGTAATTCCGGCTACTCGGAAGGCTGAGGCGGAAGGATCACCGGAGCCCAGGAGGTCGAGGCTGCGGTGGCCGGGAGCAGCCACTGCACTCCAGTCTGGGCGACAGAGTGAGACTCCAACTCAAAAAAAAAAAAAAAGATACTGCACATTTATGTTGAAAATGACCTATAGCAAGGTTTAGAGACTGTTCTGTTGGCAAGATCGCTCCTTTCCCTCTATGTTCTCATGAAGGAAGCAATAAATAAAAGGACATGGGTTTTGATGCCAAGTAGATCCATGTTCAAATTTTTATTCCACTTTCTACTCATGTCATGATGGGAAAGTTGCTTGATTTCTCTAAATTTCATTTTTCTTATCTGCAAACTATGGTTATTTAAAGCTACCTCATAGAATTGTGGTGGGATTAAGAATGAACACGTATTAAGTGTTTACTCTTGTGCATGACTTGCTCCATAAACTCTCATTGTTGTCATCACTTCATCACCACCAACAAGCACATACTTTAGTTTTGGGAATGGACACATTGTATTCTTTGGCTTATGAAATAATACTATGATGTGCATAGATTGAAGGGATCCTAGATTTATGGGGGATGATGGGTGTTACATGAAAGTAGAACGTTTTAAAAGTTTATTTATTTCTCTTTTAAATTCAGATGTCATATGACCTTTTTGAGGTTTGGGAAAAGATTTGTAGCATCTCTGAATACTGGCCTTCTTTTCTCCCACGTAATGTTGATAGAATTGCTTTCTTATCCAGGAATGTTTTTTCTTCCCTCAATAGGTGGGCCCCAGAGAGCCAGAGGAAGTGTTATTGGAAATATTAATGATGTTGAATTTGGAATTGCTTTCCTTAACGCCACCGTTACAGATAGCCCTGACTCTGATACTAGAATAATAGTTGCCAAAATTACCAATGTACCTCGTAGTCTTGGTAAGTCATTGCTAATAAAACTTGTTCATACACCTCTTTTTAAAGATGTATATATTATTCTTTATCCTATCATTTCCACATAAAGTTTCTAGAGGATGCTACTGCTCAATATTATAATAATCTTTAGTTCTATCCCAGTGGTACACTTTTAAAAACACCTGAATTATTGGTATTTTTTGTGCGTTATTCAACATTATTTAAAATTCATCCTTGTGAATAATGTGCTATGAAGACAAAAATAACATAGACTGTAAACATTTTGCTCTCTCACTGTATTTATCCTTTAGGTTCAGCAATGAGAAAGATAGTTTCTATTCTAAATCCCATTTATTGGACAACAGCAAAGGAAATAGGAGAAGCAGTCAATGGCTTTACCCTCACCAATGCAGTCTTCAAAAGAGAAACTCAAGTGGAATTTGCAACTGGTTAGTGTTAGCTGAACTTAATATTCTATTTCTATAAAAAATACGATTACCATAAAGATTAGTGGTTAGGAAAAAGATGTTATATGTTTCCACAGAGAATAATTAGAAAATTTTGATGCAATCTCATCAGAAATGATATAAAAGCAATTACATATTTTTCTGTAAACCTGTACTAACATAAAGTCATAAAAGACCATGTGTTTTCCAGCAGCATAGTAGTTTTTATTCCCCCAGTGTTTTTTCTCTCCTCCTTTCTGTTTTAAAAATCTTTCCTCTTAAAAACTTTAGAGAGGGTTTTTAAATCCTTAGAGAAGACAAAGAAGTAAAATGAGTCATTGTTATTAATTATAATCTTTTGTCTTTAAACTGAGATTCAATTAGGATACTTTCTAGCAATTCTTTCTCAAAAAAGTGGAAATAAAAACAAGCAAATCTTAAGGCTTTTCACTCATCCCTAGTATTAAGGAGTGTGTGTTAGCTACTCAAGGCCCTTTCCAGGCACGTATAGGTTTTGATAGAGCTCCCTTTTAAGCCTCTTCAGAGTTGGTCAGCCTCAATGGCAATGACATTTCAGAGAAGGATTGAGGGAGGCACATCTTTAATCACCATTTCCTCAGCTTAGAAGACAAGTGGCTCTTTCCATGGTCATTCAGTGACTAAGATGCCCCTTTGCTCCTTTTTGAAGCATCAGGAAGAACAAAGCCCAACCCATGTGGCCAGACTCATGGTTATTGCCAGTGTGCCTGGTGAGGTTGTTCCCTCCTCACAGGCAAGTCATTCGTGTAGAACTGCCTTGTTATTGTGAGCTTCAAGTACTGAATTCTTCACATAATCATAGGTTACATTTTTGCCACATAAAAAGAACTTTTAGAGGAAACTTAATTCAGTAGGCCTAACTCTTTGATTGGGAGGCTAAGTGCTAATTCAATTCTCTTATCATTTATGCTTATTCAAGTTTGAACTAAAATGACATGACTAGCCAGGCTCGGTGGCTCAGCCTGTAATCCCGCGCCTTTGGGAGGCTGAGGTGAGTGAATTGCCTGAGCCCGCGGGTTCGAGACCCGCCTGGGCAGCGAGACCTCATCTCTACAATAAATCAAAAAATCAGCCGGGCGTGGTAGCGCGTGCCTGTAATTCCGGCTACTCGGAAGGCTGAGGCGAAAGGATCGCCGGAGCCCAGCAGGTCGAGGCTGCGGTGGCCGGGAGCAGCCACTGCACTCCAGTCTGGGCGACAGTGTGAGACTCCAACTCAAAACAAACAAAGAAAGAAACAAAAAATAACATGACTGAACTGGTATGTGAGGTATATATACTCTGTGTTTACACAAGCCATATATTTTTTGCTGTCGAAATGAATACTTATAATTCCCAGGAGAAATCTTGCGGATGACTCATATTGCCCGGGGCTTGGATTCTGACGGTGCTTTGCTGCTAGATATTGTTGTGAGTGGCTATGTCCTGCAGCTTCAATCACCTGCTGAGGTCACTGTCAAGGTAAAATCCTCACTGTTTTTTAGAGTAATGCTAAGAGTTTGAGTCAAAAATTCATAGAAAGAACTCAGAGAACTTGTGTATTTCCCCTTGTTGATTTTGGAGGATAAATGTCTAAACCATTAAGGTTGTAAATAATTATCTGTCCTTTGTTTAAAAGTCTTCTGGGACAGGTCTTTGCAAACTCTTAGTGGTTGTCCTACCCTGTTTATCAGGACTAAGATCACTCTTTGTTGACTTAGGCCATTAGTTTAATTTTTCCAGACAAAGAAAATAGTAACCCTTGCATAAAAATGTTTGTATATCATCCTTAAAAGTGTTTCAGAAACTAAAGAATAACAACAGTCAACCTTTCACATCTTTCTTTATTCTTGACTTACGATGTTGAGTCTCATACTAAACCGAAATTTATGGCAGTAAAATTATGAAACTAATATAGTTAACAACCAAAAGGTTCCAACTTCAAAGTATTTCCTGAACACTGCTGTACTATACGATTTTATTTAGAAGTCTGTATTTTTGACCCCAAGCCTGTTTCTCTCATCCTACATAACATAGTACTTTTAAGAAAAAAGAAAAAAAGTAAGAGCCATGTTGATCTTTAAATCTCTATTGCTCTCCTTAGGATTACACAGAGGACTACATTCAGACAGGCCCTGGACAGCTGTACGCCTACTCAACCCGGTTGTTCACCATGGATGGCATCAGCATCCCATACACATGGAACCACACCATTTTCTACGATCAGACCCGTGGTAGAATGCCTTTTTTGGTAGAAACACTTCATGCATCCTCTGTGGAATCTGACTATAATCAGTTAGAAGAGACATTGGGTTTTAAAATCCATGCTTCAATTTCCAAAGGTAATTTGATTAAAGAAAAGTCCATATTTTTATCCCATCTAGTCCTTCCTAAAAGATTTTAAAAATTGCATTGATGCCACTCAAAATACAAATAGTAAGGCCTAGACATAACATGATGATATCAGGTTTTTCATATGTGTTATGTTTTGTTGTACGTAAAGCCCTGTGGTAAAGCCACTATTATTTGAGTTCTAGTACATTTAATTTACTAGGATGCTTATTCATACAACATAGTGGAGTTGTTATTGTCCTATTCTATATATGTGGAGAGGGCTAAAAACATATAATCTGTCCAAATGATTTTTCTTCGAGTAATAAAGTCCATTTGTTACTGTTCTGAATATTATATTTTTCAAGGAATATTTTAAATTCCTTAAACATAATGTAAAGGTATGTCTTAACCTAAATGAGTCAGAAAAAGTTTCCACGTTTTAAAACTAGCTTTTAAAAACAGTGCAGCAGTAATCAGGATTCCAACTGTCTTTTCTTGTTTTTAAAAATTATAACTTTGAACTGCTTTCCGTATTCCAAGTATAGTTCTGTAACCCTTGATCTAATTAGTCCCCCTGTGCTGTGTGGTTCTTTGGTATGTCTATTCCCTGAGATTTCCTTTTCAGTCATAGAATCACCACAACCATTAGCATTTCATATTCTGTGGGGTTTTGATGCTGGAAGATACTTGCATGTAGTTTTGTTATAAACATTAAATGTTTGAATCACTTTATCTTGGAACTTGAGGCTTCCATCAGTACACTTAAAAGGATTCACATTGACCTTGAAAATGTGTGTGTTTTGCTGTGTGGGCTTTCCTAACATAGACCCAAGCAGATTTTAAATATCACTTTTTTGTTTTATTATGCTCAGCAGATACACGAAAAATTAATTTTCAGTGTTTACTCTTGCTTCCATTAATTGTATGCATGACCATTTTCTTCTTCAACATCTATCAGAACTGCTTCATCAATTTGGAGATCATAGTAATCTTGGAGATTGAGTACACATTTTTTGAGATAATCCCAGATTCATGAAGTCTCATAGCCAGTGACACGCAGAGCACCCCCACTTCTTCACCCACACCATCGTCACCACCACCTCATTTTACTACTGCCATGCGTGTTAAGGACACTTGGACAAAAGATAAGAGCTACTGGGATAAAGAGTGATATTTTCTCTTTCCCAACTGCGCATGCTTTTCAAATTTAACCTCTGTTTCTACTTTTTTCATCCATCTAATTTTTAAAAGGATAACTAGGCACAAGATGTTGGTTATAAATGAATTTCTATTATTTGGGACTAGAGGAATGAAAATGATTTTTTAAAAGTCATTATACTTTCTACCCAATCTTGTAACTCTTCCAAGCCAGAAATTGCTTGAAGGACTTTGTGGTGCGTCTAAGTGTGTTGTTGGGGAATCAGGGTCCCACAGTATAAGGAAACACACTGTAAGACCTTTAAGCCCCTTACTATCCTTGTATTCTATGATTTTATAAATTACAGCTTATACAGAGGGTGTCAAAATGCATGCACATTTTAAGAAAGGAAAAAGCTGTATTAAAATTGTAATAATATGAGCCGGGCTCGGTGGCTCAGCCTGTAATCCTGCGCCTTTGGGAGGCTGAGGTGAGTGGATTGCCTGAGCCCTCGGGTTTGAGACCCACCTGGGCAGCGAGACCTCATCTCTACAATAAATCAAAAAATTAGCCGGGCGTGGTAGCGCGCGCCTGTAATTCCGGCTACTCGGAAGGCTGAGGTGGAAGGATCGCTGGAGCCCAGCAGGTCGAGGCTGTGGTGGCCGGGAGCGGTCACTGCCCTCCAGTCTGGGCGACCGAGTGAGACTCCAACTCAAAAAAAAAAAAAAATTGTAATAATATGAATAGAAGTCACATTTGACTTCTGCAATTGCAAGAGGTGCTCAAAATGGTTACCATCAACATCTAGACACTTATGATTATGGTGAACATCTCTTAAAATGTGTATACATTTTGGGGGTATTCCCATTATATGTGCCATTTGATGTTGACATTATTCTTTTCCAAGAATTGTGTACCTGCAATTTGTTTTTGAATGACCACCAGGGGGCAAACTTGCATTCTTGGAAGCTAATCCAGCAAATTCTCTTTTGTGTTGGATGTGGACTAGAGCTATGTGCGGCTAAGTGCAATTAGAATCATCGAGAGGGCTTGAGAAAAGTTCAGATTTCTGGACACAAGGATTTTTGGTTCAGCAAGTATAAGGTAGGGCCTGGGAGTCTTTATTTTTAACACAGACTCTAAATGATTCTAACATATCTGGTCTACCCACTGGCTTTTGGAAACTATTGGGCAGGACAACTCACAAACATAATCAATCTCAGCCAAAATGCTGTACTTCTTGAATTTTGAATGTTGAATTGATTTATTTTTAAAATATAAAGGGTATGTTAATCCAAAGGTATCAAATATTTTAAAAATAAATTTAACTACAAATAAATTTTCTAAAACTTTTTTGTGGGAATAAAAAAAGTAAAGTAAAAACGAAAATAAAGTAAATGAGACAGTAGAATGTACACCAAGAAAAAATATTTGCTTCACATATTATTGACAACTGTGATGAACCTTGATATATGCAAGACTCTTCAAATCAGTAAGAAGGAGACAAATACCTTCAACAGAAAAATGCATAAAGGAAATTCACAACAAATGACAAATGTGAAGAAATTATTTACCCTCACTAATAAGCAAATAAATAAAAATTAAAGTAATGAGGTATCATTTTCCAAATATTGTTGTCAGAGATTAACAAGTTGATGACTGCTTAGTATTCCAGAGGGATGGGGAAATGAACACCCTTATGCCCTGCTGGCAGGGGTATTCGTTGATTCAACATTTCTGGAAAGCAGCAGGTATCAGTAGCCTTTCCAGTGTTCACACATTTTTAGTTATCTCATTCTAGGAGTCTGTCCCAAGAAAGTCACAGAAATAGACAATAATAAATGTTCAGGAAGTTTAATGCAGTGTTATTTATAATAGAAAAATAATTCATAAATTCTTCAATATAGGAAATAAATAGTATATTATACCATAACTGTATGATACATTCTTAAACAGTCATTGAAATAGTTTTAAGAAATATTTACAGCCGGGCTCGGTGGCTCAGCCTGTAATCCCGCGCCTTTGGGAGGCTGAGGTGAGTGGATTGCCTGAGCCCGTGGGTTCGAGACCTGCCTAGGCAGCGAGACCTCATCTCTACAATAAATCAAAAAATCAGCCAGGCGTGGTAGCGCATGCCTGTAATTCCGGCTACTTGGAAGGCTGAGGCGGAAGGATCACCGGAGCCCAGCAGGTCGAGGCTGCGGTGGCCGGGAGCGACCACTGCACTCCAGTCTGGGCGACAGAGTGAGACTCCAACTCAAAAAAAAAAAAAAGAAATATTTAACTCAGTTATCCATTTAAGAAATATTAGTTAAATACTTACTCTACACTAAGCACTGCTCTAGATGTTGACAGTATATTGGTAAGTAACAGAGGAGAATATTCATGAGAATAATAACTGAAAAGTAGCATATGATATGATCCAAACCTGGGTTTCCCACACTTTAGTGATTATAAGGATATCTTTATATTGGCTAAAAACACAGATACAGGCCAAACGCGATGTCTCGTGCCTATAATCCCAACAATTTGGAAAACTGAAGTGAGAGGATTGCCTGAGCCCATGGGTTCGAGACCAGCCTGGGCAAATTGGTGAGACCTCATCTCTACAATAAAAATTTAAAAAATTAGCTGGGCATGGTGGCGCATGCCTGTAGTTTTAGCTACTTGGAAGGGTGAGGCAGAAGGATCACCTGAGCCTAGTGAGTCGAGGCTGCGGTGGCCATGAGCATGCCACTGCACTCCAACCTGGGCAACAGAGTGAGACTCCAACTCAAAAAAAAAAAAATAGATTCCTTTCTTGTCAATTCTGATAGGAGTAAAACCAAGGGATCTATATTTTTAACAAGCTTTCCAAATGACTTTTATAATTTGTAAAGGTTGGCAATTATTAGTCTATGTCTCCTAACTTAGTTTTTAAGTACATATTCAAAAAATGACTGGAAGGATAAGCATCAAAATCTCAATAGTAGTTTGTTCCAAGTGACAAGATTACAGGGAATTTTACTTTATACCTTTCAAAGTTTCTGCTGTTATCATACATTAGTATATATATACAAGCAAATATTTTATATTACTTTCTAGTATCTTGAAGTGAAAATAATTACTAATATAATTCCAAATAACATACTTTAGATATAATATAAAAATAAAGGGAAAATAATTTATAATAAAATATATATTTTAATATGAAAATCTTTGAACGGAAAGAGATTAGTAATATTCTCAAACCTGCACAGAGAATCCTAGTGTGATTTTTTTTCTTTTTTCTTTTTTTTTTGGAACTTTGAGCAATTCTTAGTAATATTATGAATAAAACAAAATACAATCAATACAATTTATATGACAGCTGCATTCCTAGAAAATTCACTGTTTATTTAAATCATATGAAAAAATGTTTACTATATGGCAGAGAGGTTCACAGCTTAGATAATTACAGGTTTCTCACTTTCATGAAAACCTTGCAAAGCAAGGGAGAAATCATCCTACAACACTGTCACATTGCAATGTTTTAACCCCTGCCCCAGGGCCTGCCCACTTACTCAATTTTAACAGTTCTTATCATCATGGCACCCAAAGTATCTCCAAAAAAACCTCCAAATGCCATCTAATGGAAGATCTGAGTATCTTCTCTATTTAGAACCAAAAATCTAAAGCTATCAGATAATAACTTATGTTTATATGCCATTTTTTTCCCACAATTATATCTCCAACACAGTGCCCTATACAACATACTGGTTGGATTAAAGAATGTGTGAGCAAATGATTAAATGAAACATAAATTATAAATTATAATCACCACCTGAGTTGCACTGAGCTCGTGGTTGAAAATTAAACAGACTTGCATCTAAATCTTGTTCCAGCTCATGTCACATACGAGAAGTTGAGATTGGCTAAAAACACAGATACAGGTCAAAGCTCTTTGACGCTAGGAGATTTACATAACTTCTATCTCAAATTCCTCATCTGGAAATCAGGTACCATGACAGTAGGGGAGTCGTGAGGTTTAAATGAAAGAAAGCACACAAGGCTCACAGCCCCCGGGGTGACACACAGTAACCGCATGATGATCCTTTAGCAATATGCCCTAGATGTTTCTGCCTCATCTACCCTATTCCCACTCCCTTGCACATACACGAGGACTTGAATGATCTCAGGAAAGAGATTTTTTTTTTTTTTGAGTTGGAGCCTCACTCTGTCGCCCAGACTGGAGTGCAGTGGCCACTGAGATTTTTTAACTAATTTGTTCTTGTTAGTGTTTTTTTCTGACATCGAACTTAAATCGATTCTATCACAATATGCCTGTTTCTCCTTGCTTCTACTTCATAGAAAGGGAAATATTTGCTCATACTTGGGGGATTTGACCCAAATATTCAACATTGCAAATAGAGGAGATCCATCAAAGGAGAGTATTTCTTCATGGAGCTTCTCTTTTTCACTGGCACAAATTATTTTAAGTTGCTTGAAAACAGCATTCTTTCTCCTAGCATAAAATGGAGTAGTAATGGCTAGAAAAATAGAACTTTGTGGTTATGCCTGGCATACACATTTATTTTGGACCCTTCTTAGTTATCACAGAATAATTTTATGTAATTTTCTTTTGATGGATGTAAACAACTTACACAGAAAATCTGCTTCTAGCAGCAGCTTGCCAACAATCTCTGGACTATGATTCATTTCATTCCTGTTTGAGAAACAGGAAAAGTTTTCCATTCCTGCTTATTTTCACCTCTTGCATTTTGCATCATGTATTTTGTATTTGGCATATCTTCCCAGGAAAGATGTTACTGGAAAGAAACTAGGTGCTAATATTCTAATAAGCCAGTTAACTATACCTTTCTTTCTGTGGTAGGAGATCGCAGCAATCAATGCCCCTCCGGGTTTACCTTAGACTCAGTTGGACCTTTTTGTGCTGGTAAGTACAGGAATAAGTAAAGCATTTTGTTGTTGTTGTTTGTTGTTGTTTTTAACAATAAAATTGTCAATAATGAATATCATTTAATAGACATCTATTGTCCTTTTGCTAGGTATTTAATCATCACAATAGTCCTGTAAATGTCCAATGTGACAGCTAAGGACATAGAGATGTTGAGAAGTTAAATAAGCCATCTAAAATCAGGCAACATCCAGTGGCAGAATAGGTTTAAATTTAAGTTAGATTACAAAGCTCATGCCCTTCCAATTTGGTCACAATCAAACCAAGTATACTGGTGGAGTGAGCAGACAGACACTGCACTCCACCTGCCTGCCAGATTGCATGGGTGTAAGAGAGCAATAATCTCACATGAAGTCACTCAGAATTGCTCAACTGTCAGATAGGGCAGGACTGCAGACTCATGATTAAACCAACTTTGTCTCAGGGAAGTACCGGTACAAGAGAGTCAACAGAGAAGTCAACAGCTAATTCAGTAACTGAGGAGCTTAATTAGCGTACATAGTGCTTTTCTCTCACTGATAGGCCATGTAATGTAGTCTAATGGTAAAAAGGTGATCTCTAGACTGCCTAGGTTCAAATCTCAGCTCTGCCAATAATGACCTATGTGTCCTTGGGCAGTTTTCTTATCATTTCTGTTCCCCAATTTTGTCATGCAAAATGAAGAAAGCAATAAAATGCTTCTAAGAATGCTGTGAATAATGAGTTAAGGTAGGTAAAAAAGCATTTAAATCGCAGTCAGTAGTAAACATATCTTAACTTATCACTGTTGTTTTAGGACATAATCTAACCGGCTAGTCACACTTGGAGACCCCAAATTATTTTTATTTAGTGACCACATGATGTGGCACTTAGAGCATTTTTACATTTCATTCAACTCATTGGCATTCATAAGCAACTGTTTTTACTGGCCTTAATAAATCCTAGAAAGTAGGTGTTTCACATACTGATTGGGTTTTGTTTTTTTTCTTCTTCTTCTTTCAGATGAGGATGAATGTGCAGCAGGGAACCCCTGCTCCCATACCTGCCACAATGCCATGGGAACCTATTACTGCTCCTGCCCAAAAGGCCTCACTATAGCTGTGGATGGAAGAACTTGTCAAGGTAGTCACAAAGTGAAATCTAATAGACGCATTTAAGCAATGACCAAGGTACTCTCTGACCTCAGAAAGGTGTGGCAGACCAATCCTCTTTTTTCCTACTACTTCAGCTCATACCTGGGCAACAAACAGAAAGTCTTCATGGATTTGAGAAAGTAAGTAAGAGGGAATACTGCTCCTTCACTAACTTCACATGGGGCACTCTAAAAGCAGGGGTCCCTGGAGTGTCTCGCTCAAGATCTCAGAAAGGAGAAACAACTTTTTTAAAGAAATAGCTTTTTAAATTTATAAGCAGTCTAGTGATCAGTTGATCTATGAAGATATCACACCATGCTGCTGTTTGTCAGCTATTTAACCCAGCTGCAATAACTAAACCAACAAATTGAAATTCAGTCCTTCTTGCTTTCTTATATTTTTCAAGTGCCATCTTTTGCTTTTCTTATCTCCATTTCACAGCAGGTTCTTGAGTAGCGTTTTCTTCAACTCATCTTGTTAAATGATTTACTCTGTTGCAGATATTGATGAGTGTGCTTTGGGTGGGCACACCTGCCACGCTGGTCAGGACTGTGACAATACTATTGGGTCCTATCGCTGTGTGGTTCATTGTGGAATTGGCTTTCGAAGAACCTCTGACGGGCTGAGTTGTCAAGGTATAAAAACGGAGGCCTTTTCTTTATGTTCTTGATGCTAAGAGTTAGACCCCTTTTGAATTCTTTAAAGTAAGTTCTCAAGAAAAAGAGGGCTTCCTCTCTCTTTAAGGAGAGGAAGGGAGATAATGAAGGAATAAAAGGGAGAGAATGGAGAGATGTTAAGTAAGTGGAGAACTTCATTAACATATTTTATAAGTAGAGCTTCTTGATAATATCTTATTGAGATGTAATATTCCACAGCTATTTTAAATATTTGCAGCACATTGGTTTTGAATAACATTTGCCTATTTCCAGTTGAGATCATACAGCATAATCGAATAGAATCTATTTTATAAAATTCCATTGCACAGGTTTACCAGAATGTTTATAGCAGGATTTTTTAATAGACTTTATTTTTCACAGTAGTTTGAGGTTCACAGAAAATTAGCAAAAAATACAGAGAGTTTCCATATAACTCCTTCCACTACACACACAGCCTTCCCACTATCAAAACTTCCCACCAGAGTGGTATGTTTCTTACAATTTGTGAATCCACATTGACATATCATAATCATCCAGAATCCATAGTTTAGGTTAAACTTCCCTCTTGGTGTTGTACATTCCATGGGCTTGCATAAATGTATGATGACATGTATCCACCATTATGGTATCATACAGAATAGTTTCACTGAAAAATCGTCTGTTCTCCACTTATTCATCCCTTCCTCCCCTCAACTTCTGGCAACCACTAATATTTTTACTGTCTTCATAGTTTTGCCTTTCTAAAAAGTCATATATTTGGAATCATACATTATATAGCCCTTTCAAATTGACTTCTTTCACTTGGTAATATTACTTCTTTCACTTAGTAACATTTAGGGTTCCTCCATTTCTTTCCATGGCTTAGTAGTTCATTTCTTTTCATTACTAAATAATATTTCATTGTCTAGATGTAGGACTATTTGTTTATTCACCTAGTGAAGGACATCTTAGTTGCCTCCGAGTTTTGACAAATATAAATAAAGCTACTCTCAGGATTTTTCACAAAGGCAAAAACAGTGGTTCCAAAACTGAATGTCTATCAACATTCGAAAGAATAAATGAAGCGTGGGTACACCTATACCATGAACCACTGGGCCACCATGAAAAAACCCTGATGCAGGGAAGTATATATAACTGGCAAAAAAGAGTACTGAAAAACAATAATCAAAGAAAAAGGAAATGGATCTGTATATCTAGGTAGGGATATACATGTGTATGTAGAAGAGCTCTGCTATTATTCTTACTAAATTGTTAATGTTGTTCACCTTTGGTAAGCAAGAAAGGTAAAGAGAGATAAGGGAGGCCAAGCAAAAGAGGAAGAGGAAGAAAAGAACCGCAATAGGAAAAATATTTTGGAAGTATATGATCACGTTTGTGCATTTATGTAAGTGAACACATTGTAGATTTTGAGAGATTAAATTAAAAGATCTCAAATAGAAAAACAAGTACAAAATAAGAGACATTCACCATCTTGAGACTTGGAATGTAAGGTGAGGAAGTAAAGATCCTCACTCTGGTGATTTTTCTTTTGAAATGATTTGAATAGAACAATAGAGAAGGGGCGGAAGCTGGAGAGAGATAGTCCATTAGGATAGGAAAGATTTGATTATGTCTATGAGTTTATTGGAAAGATAACAGTAACGAGGTAGGGCTTCAAAGACGTACAGGAGGAGTGAATGACTGTTGGACCATAATCCTCATCTTGGTGAAGGTGGGAAAGATAGGCTGAAAAGCTCAAATAGAGGGACTTTTCTTAAGTAGAAAAAGAGGTCTCTCTTCCTCTGATATTGGAGGGAGGAGGGGAAAAAAGGTATAAAACACAGGCAAGGACCCAAGAATTTGGGAAGTTCATGCCTGGACTGTTTTCATTATACCATTGCCCAGGTGGTGTTTGGGAATTTTAATTTGGCAAGAACTACAGAAGAGGAAAAATGCTGAAGTTGCTGCAGTCAATCAGGCACAAGGTGATAGAGACCCACATCAAGCTACTAGCAGCAAGAATGGGGAAGAAAGGTCAATTGCAAAAATCTTAGCGCTTTTTTTTTTCCTGGTGTTCAGCATCCCAGTCTGTCAGCAACATTCCGGGACTGAAACTTCCTAGAAACAGGCATGGAAACCATATGGTAAAATGCTTTAAGTAGAGGAGTGTTCCACTAACATGGTTCTGAATCATTAGCAAATGTCTTCTTTTTAAAAGAGTATTAAAAAAAGAGCCCCTCTCCAGTGGTTAATTCTATCAATTAACTAGTAGAGATATGAGAGCAAATGTATTAGTTTTAGATCTTAAACTTGGTAGTGATCCAGATCATCAAAATGTCAAACATTTGGGATAAATTAACTTAGATTTTCTAACAGCATATAATGAAAGTTTTGTTTTATTTTACAGATATTAATGAATGTCAAGAATCCAGCCCCTGTCACCAGCGCTGTTTCAATGCCATAGGAAGTTTCCACTGTGGGTGTGAACCTGGGTATCAACTCAAAGGCAGAAAATGCCTGGGTAAGAAAGGGGCTTTGAATTCAAAGCAGTGGCATCTCTGTAACTTTTTAATGCTGTCTCATCCAAATGCATATGCTATGTCTTGGGACTATATAGGACACCAACAATGCATCGTGTATGTTATTCATGTGAAAACAAAATGGAGGCAAAATCTGTTTTATGGGTTTCATTTTCTTATTACATAACCATTTTAACATTTCCTCCATTTGCTGAATTTTTTGCAAATGTATAATATACTTATATACATATATGTATATA
The DNA here is from genome assembly GCA_027257055.1 of Cephalopachus bancanus. Taxonomy (NCBI): domain Eukaryota; kingdom Metazoa; phylum Chordata; class Mammalia; order Primates; family Tarsiidae; genus Cephalopachus; species Cephalopachus bancanus. Next base: position 9,239,144 of record JAPVLO010000057.1, read on the forward strand.
TATGATGTTGATATTTTATATATAAATTTTATTTTTCTATGAGAAGGAAATGGTTGGTATGGCTACCAGCTCTGTGAAGCAATATTTTGTTTTTAATTTGTGCCATTTTGTTTTAAAGTGTGTTACATACTTTGTTGAATTTAATCACTTTAACCTTACACAATGATTATTCCATGAACATCTGTATTAGTATATAGTATCCTTAAAATCCAAAAGTATGGTTTCTCTGGAAAAGTAGAATAAATCATTTCCTTAGTCTGCATTACCTTTGTTCTTTTATCAAGACGTGAACGAGTGTAGACAGAATGTATGCAGACCAGATCAACACTGTAAGAATACCCGTGGTGGCTATAAATGCACTGATCTTTGTCTCAATGGAATGACCAAGGCAGAAAATGGAACCTGTATTGGTGAGTGTCTGGCTGTTTCAGTGACTGAGGTCTGTTTACCATCAACAAGTCGAGTAAGGTTTTCATTTTAAAACCTATGATTAAATTTAAGCTAACAAGAAAATCTTTCTTTTTCCTTAGGTACTGCTGACTTCTAGTATGGTTGAGCTCTGGGGTCCCGGGCTCATGGCTAGACCAGAAACTGAAAGCTCATGATGGAGACTCATGACCATTTTGAGCTCCCATCAATTACACATTTGGTTTACATGGTTTAATATCTACATGAATTAATATTCTCATTGTTTCTAATATGAAATTTAGCATATATATTTAGAATTTCATAGGGAGTAAGAAAAAATGTTTGTAGAGGTGTATGAAAAGTTGAAAATATAATTATTTTAGGACTAAATATTCTTTCAATAACAAATCAATGACCAGACAATAAAATAAATTGTATTTTACCCAAAGTTTATTTTTTGTGTATCTATTCTGTATCAGCCTACTGAGTTAGTAGATGATAAAGCAATTACCAGGCAATAAAGTAAAGTATATTTATCCCTAAATTTATTCTCTGTATGCCTATTCTGTACCAGCTACCTGTGTTAGCAGAGCTAGAAACTGTAGGATTTACAAAAATAAAACATCGCTATTCTCATGTACTTACAATCTACTGGGTTAAAATTCACAAGAAAAGGGAATCATTTATGGGTTAAGTTGGCCTATTCCACTCTCTCAATAAAAGAAAAAACCCTAAAAACTAAACTACAATAAAAGGTAGAATTAAGCACTATAAAAGAGGTACAAATAAAATTTTAAAAGAGTGCCCAAGACAATGTTTGTATTTAATAGAAGTGACAATCAAGAAAGTCATGGAAGTTGTCACATTTAAATGTAAGCTTGAATGGAATGTTAGTAGGTAGAGATGACTGAAGGGAAAAAAAGCAAAAAGCAAAAAACCCCCTATACCTGGGGGGAGGGGAAGAGCTGGACTTAGGGATAAAGTATTAAAATTCATCTTTCCTTGACAACTAGCTGGGCCTTGTACAAGTCTTACAATCACACAGAAATTTGAGCTTAAGTTTCTCACTGAAAAAGTAACAGTTTTTCTAAAAAAGAATTCTAAAAATATTTATTAATAAAGTTATAATATGTCTTGAACTTATTTCAAAACAATATAATAGGAGTGAAGTTATAGAAATACTTGAAGGAATATTGACCACTAGTTAACACTTGTTGAGGTATATGAATGTTTTAGTATACTTAAAAAGAAAAACTGGTGAGCGGGGTTGAGCTATCAGATTTCAAAGACTCTTTTCAGCTCTAATACTGTGGATATAGGTAAATATTTTTCTTAACTCTTAAGAGTAGCAACCAGTTCAGAGCATCATGCACAGATGCATGCAACTGTAAATATTTTTAGGAATATTGACTCTGTAACTATGTATGAGATTCATTAGACATGAGATGAGGTGAAAGATCAGAAGACTATTTAAGGAGCTACAGCAAAAATCTAACTAAGCATAAATGGAAATGTAGAGATATATATGATTTTTATTGAAGGAATTAGAATTACCTAATCTTGGTAACAGAGAGAATAATTAAAGATAACACTGACATTAGTGGTCTGCTAGACTGGGTACACAGGAATGCTGTTATCATAAATAAGGCAGTAAGGCTAAGTCTCTGGGTGGGAGGGGGTTGTGCTGAGATTGAAGTAGTTGTAAAACACAGAGATGGAGATGTCCAACTAGCAACTAGAAATGGACTGCAGATCAGAAGCAATGTAACATTACTGCTCCCAATCTGCCTGAACATTAATCACTTGCATAAATAAGATGGCAAAAGGTGGAGGGAGTATAGGGAAGGAGGAAAAAAATGCCGAGACTAAAATGCTTTTTATAGTAGGGAGCAGGAGAAGGAAAAGGAGTCAGATAATCAGTGGCAGAGCTTGGACTTAAACCCAGGTTTTTTTATTTCAATTAGTAAGTTGTTATGGTCTCAATCGCATGATGAGAAGCGCAACCTTTGGCAATTGTACAGAATGTTAATTTTAAATATAATAACTTTGGGTTTTGAAAGAAGAAATGTTATTTTTATTGCCTCTGTGCTGTAGATATTGATGAATGCAAAGATGGGACCCATCAATGCAGATATAACCAGATATGTGAAAATACAAGAGGCAGCTATCGTTGTGTATGCCCAAGAGGCTATCGGTCTCAAGGACTTGGAAGATCCTGTGTGGGTAAGTTAACGGGAACTCATACTGAGTAAGAAAACTGCTAATATTGTCACCTAGTCTTACCAACTTGCTTAGGACCACTCAACTCTCAAATGGTCTCTTGCCACAGTTTGAAGGTATGTCAGTTGATTTAAGTTATTCATAACATAATTTGGATACTTATTCAAGATTTTCATATTGAGCTTAATTTACATTGACATTTCAAGTAATGATTATCACTTGCTGAGTACTTGCTATACACCACACATATCAAAATGAAGTTCTGTAATGCTGTGACACCTTAATTATCAAGTTTATTAATTTTATTTGTTCATTAATTTGACCAGCAGTTGAATGTCAGACATTGGGCTGGAGAACAAAACAAGAAAGAAGGTAGGGCCATTGCCTCAAAGAAGTTAAAAATATTAATTTTAATTTGTGTCTACTAAAATAACTTGTGACCAGGCACAGTGTCTCATGCCTGTAATCCCAGTACTTTAGAAGGTCAAGGGAAGAGGATTGCCTGAGCCCAGGGATTCAAGACCAACCTGGGCAACTTGGCAAGACATTGTCTCTACAATAAATCAAAAATTAGCCAAGCATTGTAAGATGCGCCTATAGTGCCACCTACTTAGAAGGCTGAGGCAGAAGGATCACCTGAGTCTAGAAGTTCCAGGCTGTGGTAGCCGTGATCATGTGACTGCACTCCAGTCTGGATAACAGAAAGAGATTCTGACTCAAAAAAGAAAGAAAGAAAGAAAAAATAATAATAATTTTTACAGCAAAATTTACTACTCTTATTCTACCTTTTTGTGTTTTTTCATACCAGTGTGATAATGGATTAGAGAATTTGGTGTTCATCTCTGGTTTTCATTCATTTTTCTAATTTGCAGGAAGAGTTGTGAGTACAGACTCCATGTGTTGACTTAGCAATAGGAAGAAAATAACTTTTTAAAATGTTATGGGTTTATTTGAATAAGATCATGGAAAGTAAGCTTAGGAAGAAATGATTCTGTGTCCTTGTGTCCTTCTTTTTAATCTTTTGAAAAAAATGCACTTGACCTGATTATTAATTCAAAATTATTAATTCAGAAATGACATGAAAAAGTCTGTAGCTATGCCAGTGTTCCTACACGTAAAACTTGGCATTATATGGAAGACTAAATGTACCAGTGATCGATATTACAACTAAATGCAAACTAGAGATGTGATTTCCTTTTTGCCTCCACAAAGAGAATTAAGATTTGCTTTAGCTTTTGAATTCTGACTTCTCTGAACTCAAGACCATGTTTTCCCATATGACCCTTTTTGTTTCTACTCTTAGGGTTTTGATTCAGCACATGATATCAAACTTACTCCTTCCTTGATTCAACACGTTCATTGAGCACCTAATTGTGCTGGTTGTGGGATTACAGCGATAAACAGGGCACATCAGTTCTCGGTCCTCATGGAGTTTACCTCCCATGGAGAGAGATAAGAATCACAAAACAAATATATAATGTAATTTCAGGTAGTATAAGCATCTTAAGAAAAAATAAAACCAGTTAAGGGGAAAGAACGATCCAAATTAGGGTAGGAGCACTGTGATCCAGGTAGCCTCTCTAGAAGACAACAAAATGAAGGAGGAGCCACTATAAGAAGGTCTGAATGAGTGTGTATCAGGCTGAGAGGACAGCCAGAGTGAAGTCCCTCAGAAAGGAAAGCACTGACCATAATTAAGGAACAAATGACCAGTGCTGTTGGAGCAAAATTAGGAAGAAGGCAAAGAGGCCATAATAAAGAGTTTCGATTTTCTTTTGAATGAGTGATGGGAATACACAGGAAGCCTTGGGCAGGGCTGGGCATGGTGGCTTACCCCCATAATCTCAGCACTTAGGGAGGTCAAAGTAGGAGGATCACTTGAGCCCAGGAGTTCAAGACCAGCCTGGGCAACATAGCAAAACCTTGTCTCTAGAAAACATAGGATAATTAGCCAGGTATGGTGGCACATACCTGGAGCCCCAGCTAGTAGGGATGCTGAGGTGGAAGGATCACCTGAGCCCAAGAGGTGGGGGTTGCCATGAGCCGTGATCGTCACGATCATGCTGTTGCACTCCAGTCTGGGTGACAGAATGAGACCTCGACTCTAAAGAAAGAGACAGACAGAGAGAGAGAAAGTAAGTTTGGGGCAGAAAAGCTATATGGTACAATTTCCATTTGGAAAAGACAACTCCAGCTGCTGTGTGGAGAGTAAGTCGGAGTGGGGCAAAGACGGGTGTAGAAAGTCCAAGTCACTTACAGAAAAATGTTTTAAATAAACATAAAGGCAGTTATGTGGTTATAAAAATTATAGCTTGATATATTGAAATGTTTCTAACATTGTCAACCAATTAGAAAAATAAGAAATCCATCTGAAGGATCTATTTGTCAAAAGGGAGAAAGAGCAAATTAAATAAATAAATTCTAAAAATGTACGCATATAATTAAGGGATACTATTTATAAGTATAGTTTTATGAAAATTGCAGATTTGCAGTTCTACACTCTTCTATGCCTTTTTTCCCACAGGAGAAAATATACAAAAGTTAACAATTTAGAATATATCTACCTAGCTGAACTCAGAAAGATGAATATCATATTTTTAAGATTTAAAATGTTAATTTGGCACTTAGAATTACATGTAAAATGTATACCAAATTAGCCTAAACTGATCTAAAGATTTAAACTGATCCTAAACATCAGCCTAAACTGATTCTAAGCGTCTAAGTTGTTTTCAGTCAGGGAGACAAGGCGGAAATAGAGTTCCTTAGGCCTTAAGACCATCAACTGAAGTTAAAGGAAGATGGGTTCACAGAACAAGCGTGTCTGGTTTTCTGAGCCATCTGCTCCAATGTGAAGGTTCAGATAAAACTTGTACACATGAAGCAATGTTTAAGGAGAGTCACAGACTCTTCTGTATATTCATAACTGAATGATTAAAGCTTTCTCAAAGTTCACACCAGTTGAAGAGAAATTACTGTCTGCCTGGCTTTGGAGGTAACATAATGTCCTCAGTTTGTTTCACAGACTGATTCTTTATTCCTGTGTTTTGTGTGTGTATGTGTGTGTTTTTTTTCTCTTTTTTATGTATCATGGCACACGAGCAGACATTAATGAATGTGAACAAGTGCCTAAACCTTGTGCACATCAGTGCTCCAACGCCCCCGGCAGCTTCAAGTGTATCTGTCCACCAGGACAACATTTATTAGGGGACGGGAAATCTTGCGCTGGATTGGAGAGGCTGCCCAATTATGGCACTCAATACAGTAGCTATAACCTTGCTCGGTTCTCCCCTGTGAGAAACAACTATCAACCTCAACAGCATTACAGACAGTACTCACATCTCTACAGCTCCTACTCAGAGTATAGAAACAGCAGAACATCTCTCTCCAGGACTAGAAGGACTATTAGGAAAATTTGCCCGGAAGGCTCCGAGGCAAGCCATGACACATGTGTAGGTAAATGTCAGCCATATTACATTTCCTTTCTGTGGGCTCACTTCCTGGTCAGTCTAAGAGTATGTATGGCGCCTGTGATTGTTTGGGTGCTGTGAACTAGATCTGATCTTAAGTATGGAATGACTCAAAGTTTTCAGACATTTATTCTGGCACCTAAAGCTATTACAAACTTTATTCAAATAAATGATGTATTTAGCTGTGTGAATTCTAATAATTTATTGTTTTATATTAAGATTTTCCTCTTTGATCATCCTTGAATGTGGTACTATATTTAATGCTATGTAAAAATAAGTTTTAGTGACATCCAGAATGTGGTTTATTTAAAAGGGGACATAAATACTGCCAAATAAACATAATACCATCAGAATATGGCTACATCTTAATTACTGCAAAAACAGTGGTTAAAAAGTGTAAGTTTGAGCTACTCTGTTGACTGCTTGTTCTGTATGATGATAACCAACATCCCATTACCATTGCTGCATGCTCATGGAATTCTTCAATTCGATTATTTTATATATTTGTATGTCACCAAAAAGATAATGTAAGTCAGAACAAAATTAAGTTGCTTCCATCACTCTGAAATATGTGCTTTCAGCATCTTTATCTAAACTCACAAGTCTGTAATTTCATTTGCTTGCAAAAGTGAAGTATAATTTCAAATTTAAGAATTGAGACCTTGTTTTCAATTAAGTTGCAAACATTACCATCTGTCATTTATTTAACTCAATTTTCTGTGAGTATCTACAGTTTTCATGTTTCATCTACAGTTTTCATTGAGCTAGGCACCAAGGGGAATTAGCAAACAGGAATTAGCTTCCCTATGTGTTAGCTGTAAAAAGAAAACAAGCAAGGAAGGGAGAAGGGAGGAGAGAAATTCTGTTTAAATTCAAAGACCACTATGACAACCTCATTTTCTTACATTTCTCTGAAGTATTCTCCACTTTGATTATTCTCTCCTGAATATGCTTGCTGTTAAGCATTTCTTTTGAACATTTTAAAGATTTCTTCTTCTTGTAGCTTCAATTTTTGTTGTTTCTTTTTCTACCTTCTCTAAGCCCTGTTCCTGCATCATTATCTTCTCAGACATGCTTCTTGGTCAGCCTCAGGTATCTGGCTCCTCATATCACATGTACTTAGCTGGATTCTCAGTCCTATGGACACTCAATCTTTATTCTTGGTTTTTGAGGTTCATATTTTTCCAGAACTTTTCTGTCTAGATATCCTGAGGTGCCTGAAGCTTGATATGAGGGCTGTGGAAACTTCTTCATGATCATGATCAAGCTTCCCAGAACTGTGGACAACCCTAGTTTTCTCTAATGGCCAAACATAACATAGTCATTAAGAACTCTACATTTTGTCCCATGTAGTCAAATACTACTTAATTTCCAAATATGTAGACTCCACTATTTTTACCAGTGTGTTAAACATCACTTTCAATTTGTTACAAATTATTCTGAGTACTAATACATTTTTATGCCCACAATTTTGACCTGACTCTTCTAAAATTTTTTCACTTTTCCTTTATTGACATAATTAGATATCTGACATTTTGTGCTTCAAAGTTTCTTCCAAATAGTCATTCTCATTAGATGGTTTCATGCCTTATTACCATCCCACTCTCAGCCTTCATTTTAGACCCACTGTTTCCTTTCATTCTACCTTTACTTTCCTGCCCCAAACCTACTGTTTATTCTATAACAAATTATTTGAACCACACCCTCCACGCTATATACCTTAGCTGGTTTCTTCTAAATTTTCTGAAGTTTCAAGGTATTTTAAAAAAGTTTCTCATTTTAAGGAAGGGACAGTATATTGAAAGAAAAAAAAAGAAAGTTTCTCAGTTAATAACCCAATTCTCTATTTTTTCATCACTGCCTGTGGCTGCAGTTTTATCATAGTAGAATCTTATAAATGTTTTCTGCCTTTCTGCTTAAACCAATGTTTTGTTATCCTTAGACAGTCAAACACTATTTGAGGCAGCTACTACTGTTTCAGAATTAGGATCAGTCTTGGGGAATCTAAAGTAAACTTTTCTATCTTGGCAAAGACTGGATATTTAAGTTTTTTGGGGGGGGCAATTAATAGGCTTAGAAACTATGGCATTTTATAGTATTGTAACTAATAAAGAAACAGTAAAATTGCAGGCAGCTTTGAAATTACATAACAAGGGCAACTTGCAGTAAACAACAAATGCCTTGTGATAGACACTTGACAAAAGATTGAAATTAACACTGTAGGATCTTGTTAGGCTTGAGTATAACAGAAAGAATGAACGTTGCATTGCTTTTGAACACAGAAATCACACTTGGGGCCACTTTAAAATGTATACTTTGGAAAGCTCTATGCTGACTACTTGGAGCTCAACTTCATTTAAATTTCTCTTGTTATTTTATGAAGCAGATTTTAAAGGAAAAAAGTAAACATAACTCACACAAGTCACGGAATGAATGTTTTGGTTAACTAAAATAATGTAAAAATATTGACAAACAAATATTTGATGAGTGTTTATCATTAACAGATTTAGAGTCATAGCAATTATATTTTCAGTATGTGTAAAATATACAAAATGAGCAGATCCTTTTACAGTGTGTCGTCTTCCAGTTTTTACTTTATCTTCTCTTTAATTCTATCCTAAAGCATTTCTGCTCCCATTTGATTTCATACCCTCTTAAGTCTTCCACTGGTTGGTGTGTGCTCAGGGATTATGAGCAAATTTTAATGTTAAAGCAGAACACATTTGGGTCAAGAAATCTTAAGCCCCCTAAATCATATCCTTTGTCCTTCAAGCAAATATCAATTAATTCTGAATTATCATCTATTCTTACCTTCCTTTTTCTTACAATTTTCTTGGCTTTGTTTAGTAATAACAATAACCCCTTATAGATTATAGAATCCTTTCCCATATGTTACTGTATATAATCCTAATAAACCCGTGAAGTAGGGCAGACAGTCTCAATGGTTCCTTTTTGGCAGAAGAATCAACTGGGATCTTGAGAAGTTAGATGGCCTGCCAAAAGTAACACAAATGTATGTTGTGTGTATGTGTGTGTGTTATATATATATATATATATATATATATATATATATATATATATATATTTGTCATTAGTACTTTATAATTGTACAAAAAGTTTGGTGACTATTTCTATCACAAAATAAAAATATTTCCACATGATGCTATCTGTTTATGGGAAGCTATGCACGGGTGTTAAGGGAAACAGTGAAGGGAGAGAGACAGCCAAAGTTTAAATAAAATAAAAATGAATATTCCTTTTTCCCATAAAGCTCAATAGAAACTCTATCTTTTAGGTAAATTTTCCATTCTGTCAAGAGTTTCATACTTCATTGGCTTAGGATCTTGCCCAAATCCTTTTTCTCTGTCATTTCAGTCTTACTTTTTTAACCAATACAAAAATTGACTAATCTGGGGCCTCAGCTTATATGTGCTTATACACAGAAGAAATGTCCATGTTTTATAACATAGTACTATGTGTACTGTACTATTTTTAATATTTTATATCATTAGAAAAATTCTGATATAAAACAACTCTGAGCATTTTTGAACATGAGCGTAAAATCACCAAGCAGTCTGTCTAGTGTATATCAACAGAGCATTGATAGTTGGCTCTGTCACAGTGTCCGCCTTTGTCTTGAATGGTTGGTGAAACCCTCTGCTTTCTTTCTGAACAGATATTGATGAATGTGAAAACACAGACGCCTGCCAGCACGAGTGTAAAAATACCTTTGGAAGCTATCAGTGCATCTGTCCACCTGGATATCAACTCACACTCAATGGAAAGACATGTCAAGGTGAGAAAACACTGAGGTGTTTATTGCTGCAACTTGACTGAAAACATAGGAGAGTGTGAGACGGTTTTGTGAATAATCATTATCCTAATTGCTTCTTGTTCTTTCCCATTTCCATTGGTCTTGTGTTCAAACATTGTTTTTGCAAGTAGGAGAAGCAACAAGAACAATTAAGCAAAGAAAACAGTTGAGAAACATTCTGGGTATGTTTTAGTAGAAGGAGCAAGAATGCCTAAATTGACTCATATTTTTAAGACTTAATGGAACGAGATCTCTTCAAACATTTTGCACAGTTGAGTTAAGATGGAAGGAGAAATAAAGAGTACTCAGTAAACTTTGCACTCTCAGGAAAGAACAAAAGAAGAGTATGTAAATTTACTTTGTGTTAGGCATTATTTTATATTTTGTTTCTCTCAATTAGACTTATCTTTAGAGTGATCAGTTGATAATCAATTAAATGATTCATTCTTTCGTTGAGTCTACAAATGATGTGGAACAATTATGTGCCAACATTGCTGGATGCAAAAGGTTTAAACAGATAAATAAGAGTTTACAGTCTAGTGAAGACAGACATGTAAACAAATCAAAATAATGTTTACAGGTTCTACAACAGAGATTCAAGCAAAGTATAATGATGGCAGGAAGAAAAAAGTCTCAATAGTTTCCTTTTAATACAGAAATATGAAAGGAGCATTGTACTTTGGTGAGGTGTATTATATTGTTATGTATACAGAGAAATAAGAATATAGCTCTTTAAAATCTTCTATGAAACCTCCTCAATTTTGTGGACAAAATCTAGGAGTATCATGTAGGTCTTAAGCTCCTGGGTTTTATTAATTTTTGTTATATACAAGCTATAACCTTTTGTAAAGCATAACAAATAAAAATTCCCAAAAGAGGGCTTCATCAGCAACAATCAAATTTAGATTAAATTTTCCCTCTCTGTGGGATTTACAAAAGACTTGCTAGGATGCACTCATAGAAAATGTGTTCCAGGAGGCAAGACCAGGACAGACGATGGCTTCACCTTAACTACCATGAGCCTCCCCACCCACCCCTACTCCACCCATTCACCTATTCACACTCCCTGAGATTCCCCACTGGATCCTGTGGCCTGGAGAAGGAACGTGAACTCAGTGATGACCTTTACTCCTGGCCATTAGTCACCAAACATTTGTTATGAACCTACCCCATGCAGAACGTTTTACTCAGATTTGAAGTACTGGAATAACTTATTTACATTCTAATGCTATGTTGTAGCGTTACCGTTTTCCAAAGTAACTGTTATTTTAAGCAGTACAACAGATATATCAAGGGCAATAATTTGTACCCATTCTAATGCATACCATTAGATAATCTGTAGCCATTCTAAAACTAATTCTCTAAGAGATTATGTGAGCCTCAATGTCCTGGATCAATCAAGAGCAGAGATAGGACTCGACTTTAGAGCTCATATGTCTAGAATAGTTTTGCGTGTTTCCTAGAATGCTGTGAACAACGGGGGCCTTACCCTGTGGCAGCCAGAGGGGTGAAAGCACTTTGTCCACGTTTTATAACTTTCCCAGTTCTTCAAGCCAAGAGTTTATCCGAAAGGATGGCCATGCCTCCACTAAACTACCCTCACTGTAGGTGCCCCAGGCACCAAGGAAGGAAAGGGTAGAAACTTATGCATTTAGAATAACCACCTGAAATGCAAGATCCCTTAACCAGATTTGAAAGAGTTATACTGTATTCTCATTAGGATATGTTTCTTCTTTTCTAAATTATGCCAGTTTTTTTTTAATTGCTCTTGTCATTCATTTAGTTCAAAACGTTTTCAGCTTTCAGTTGTGCTTCAGAGTGGAAAATAATGTGAACAAATCAGAAACAGGTGTGTCACTTGAAATGTTTGCAATTTAAATGGGTTACATATTTTTGTGGTTTTAAAAAGACATGAGAGAAAACAATTATGCCTTTTAAAGAAGTCTGTATTCTAAAGAACAACTTGCAGTCTTTTTATAGTTTTAGAAAGTGTTTGAGGCATTTATGAGGCACAAAGGACTGCTTTTAATTCGCATATTATTTTTAAAGATTTATACATTAGTGATAGAAATGTCAGTAATAAAAGGGAAATTAGAGTAAATTTGACATTTAACAAAGACAGAGACTCTAGTCAAAAACCAAAGTCTCTGGACTGCAAAATGAAAAACAAAAAGCGTTACCAATCAAGAATTGCCTAAGAAGCAGAGGGGAGAAACTAAAAGATACTTATGCTAATTTTGTGCACCACTAATTTAACTCTAAAAGTGTGGAAACATTATATTAGCATTGCACTAAAAATTGGTGTTCTTATTCATCCACATTTTTAAGAAAAATAACCCATAATCTTTATCAAGAATCTGAATTACTTATACTTTCTATAAGACAAATGTCTCAAGTATGCATATTCTTAATCATTTTTTAAAGTATTTAGAAGCACTTGGTTTAATTCAGTTGTATATTCGAAAGTAATTAATATACAAGTTTTTAAGCTCATTTTGGGATTCTTTTCTTGTTGCAATATTTATGTTATAAAATGCTTATTCTTTAATTTCTATCATAATATGCTTATAATATTTGCTAAAAAATAGACATCACCACATTGTCCATGAACAGAAGACAGGCTGGGCGTGGTGGCTCATATCTGTAGTCCCAGTGCTTTGAGAGGCCGAGGTGAGAGGTTTGCTTGAACGGAGTTCAAGACCAGTCTGGGCTGGGTATGGTGGCTCACGCCTATAATCCCAGCAGTTTGGGAGGCGAAGATAAGAGGATTGCCTGAGCTCAAGTGTTCGAGACCAGCCTGGGCAACTTGGTGAGACCTCATCTCTACAGTAAATCAAGAAAAATTAGCTGGGCATGTTGGCACACACCTGTAGTTCTAGTTATTTGGAAGGCTGAGATGGAAGAATTGCCTGAGCTCAGCAGATCAAGGCCACAGTGACCATGAGAGTGCCATTGTACTCCAGTCTGGGTGACGGAGTGAGACCTTGACTCAAAAAAACAAAACCAGCCTGGGCAACATAGCAAGACTTGTCTCTTAAAAAAAAGCGAACAGAAGACAACACAATTTATCTATTTCCGCCCCCCAACTTTAAAACAAACAAACAAAAAAACACCCAATGAGTAGAGTTAGTGGAGTGAATTCCTACAGGATACCTGACCCTGAGGAGAAGGGAATAGACCAAAGTCAGCAGTGGGTCCCTGCTGGAGGCCCAGTATCTCAATACCTAGGAAAGCTTTTTTATGAAAAGTGTGCATGATTATGAACTATGGACAAACACTCTGTACATTTGATTCTGATATTTCTTTATAGATTCATATTCAGCCAAGGAAACTCTATGATAAGATAACTGTTGTTATGCTCACAGATGTGTGTCCCAATTCTGGCCTCCATGACACCCTTTTCATGGGCCCTGAAGTCCACTGGTCTCCATGTTTCTGCATGAGTTCACTAGAAAAGTTAGAGACCAGGACAGTCTCCCCTTCGGGTCCCCTCCCACTGTGGGAGCTTCTCTGTCCTCTCAATAATTTCTACTTTCTTAAAAAAAAATAAAGAAAGAAAAGTTAGAGACCGAATGAAATCTGGAGGATGTATGTGAAGGGACATTTTTTTAATGAGAGAAAGGAAGATAAGGCTATTTTAATTTCCTTCACATTTTCCTAGGGGGCTTTTCACTTTACTCAGAGACAATCTCATTTTGTCAAGGAGATGGATCACTCCTGACAGATAAAATTATAATTAAAAATTGTCTCACAGAGACAATAGGCAATAATTAACTGAAATAAAAATTCATTGCACACTGTGCTTTATTATTGTAGGAAAACTAATTCTAGGATAAAGCTAGAAATAAAAAGCACGTTACATCATTGTCAGCACATATGATGAAAAAGACAAGTATGTGATTTACTCTATGTCATTCTAGCCCAGTATCTTTTTACTTTGTGCAGACTGCTAATAAGTTTTAAGTAAATATTTAACTTAAATCTGGAGCCAAATCTAAAATGCTTATTTTTGATAAGAAGTGCAAGTGTTAATTAATTTAAAATAAAGTTTGGCATTTATTGTACATGATTAACATATTGTCTCTTGGCGCCTCTTCTCTCTCTTCTCTTTTATATCAATATTCCAAGTTATTTACAAATTCACAAAAGAACTTCACAACTTGAACCCAAGTCCAGTATAGATACCATTATGCAGCTACCAAGTTACCTGCTACTAGGAAATGCACTATAGTTACAACTGCCCATTATTCTTAGCAGGGCTTCCATGACAGAAGTGCATCTGACCCTCGGGGCCCGTCTTTCCAGAAAACTGACCTGAGTTCATTTGTCATTGTTCTCTGCTGTACATCAGGACCTGAATTTATTTAAATGTTAAAGGAGGAGTGTTACAAATGCCTATATGCAGCCCCTTGACCTAGACTTTGAAAACATTACACTTCACTCATTCTTTTAAAAATTAACCTGCAAAGGGTCTTAGCATAAGTTTAAAACAGTTGCAAAAATGTGAATGCTAACATTGTTTTATTTTAAATGCACTTGCTTTCAATATATTTCAATCAAAACTTTGGAGCTGTAAGTTTAACTCCCTCCGTTAGTGGAGGATGACCTCTCTATAATTTAAAAACCTTTTCTCATTGTCAAACCAATCAGACTGACTGTTAAAAAAGTCTCAGATTTTTCTGTTCAAACAAAAGTGTTAGTAGGTGTTCCCATGACAACCAACTGAAATCTGAAATCTAATTTGAAGCAGAGCACTAAAACCATTGGTTTGTAGCCATGATAAAGTAAGGCCTGCCGCCATCAATCATTATTACTGATATTCTCACCCTTCAATTAATGCCCTGAGATTAGTGGAAACCTGTCTTTGGTAAAGCAGAAGAAGGTGGGAAAAGGGAAGGAAATGGAGACCTCCAGGCCACAAGAATTTCTCAGACAGATTGATTTTAGAGAGAAGAATTTATGGAAAGTGAGAATACAGATACTGATTTTCTGAAATATTTGCCTGCCCTCATACTGCTAGATAGCTTCCATCCACCATCAGTGATATGCTAATGTGTCAGTTCGAGAAACATTGCTCTAAAATATAGTTCCTAACTTTGGGATCTCAAAATTCTGTTAAAAATTTTGTTGAACTTTATGAACTTTTTTTCCAGAAAATCCTTCCATCGGTCAATCTCAATCTCACTTTCTCCTTTCTCCTCTCTCTCTGTCTCTGTCTCTGTCTCTCTCTCTCTCTCTCTCTCTCTCTCTCACACACACACACACACACAGACACAACACACACACACACACACACACACACACACACACCCGCATGCATACACAGGCACACAAACATTTTCATTCATGGATCCCCTGATACTCAAATATGGACCACAAGTTGAGAATCATGGCTTAAGGACATTTATTTCCAAAAAGCATTTAAGTGTATTTCTACTTAAAAACTTTGTGTAGAAAACAACAAAATGAAGAATTTCCTTGCATATTTCCCGCATACTATTGCTATTTCCCTGGGAAGAGCATCCCATAACCTTAGCAACGGAGGCTGACCTCTGCACAGTTCACATTTAGCCGGACTCTTCTATTTGATCAAACTTGGATTGTGGTTCTTGGGTCTTTCATTTGATCCTGTTTTATTTTTTTATTTTGTCTCTCTCCCCAAGATCTGACTGACCTGTACAGTCTCCCCTGAATTTATAAGTTGACTCTTTTAATTTCTACTATGCATTTCCCACTCAACAATTTGAACTTATAAAACAAAATGCTGGGGAAGGATCATTCACACATTAAGGAGATTCTTCACTTTGCAAAAATAGTCACAAGCGTCCTTTAAATTTTTAGCTCATCATAGTGCATTTAAAATATTATTTGCTTTATAAAACTCAAATGTACTCTATTTTCCAAATATAAGAGACACAAGAGAGCTTTTAACAGCTCCTCTTCCACTCTTATAGCTCTGATTTTTTGATGTTTTTTTTTACATGTTAAAGAAATGTGTCCTCAAAACCTTCTGGAAAATGAGCCATCAGGTATCATGATCCCCATTTTGTGGTTGAAGCAGCTTAGGTGTGACTACCAAGTCTATTCACGGCGGGGAGAAGGCTACCCTCTACATTCTGGTCACATAGCCACACGCTTACTGTGATGGCCTCTTCTGACCCTCCTTGCTGATCCTGCTTGGTGCTTGTGCTGTCCCTAGATATCGATGAGTGTCTGGAACAGAATGTGCGCTGCGGGCCCAATCGTATGTGCTTCAACATGAGAGGAAGCTTCCAGTGCATCGATACACCTTGTCCACCCAACTACCAACGGGATACTGTTTCAGGGTATGTCTTGCCTTCTCATTCTGGACTTGCCTTTGCAAATCCTTCCTCTTCATGACCAGTATAAACCTTGCCTGTCGTCAAATTTAACTCACAGGGAGGCAAAAACTCCAGGGGGATGTGGAGTCATGGTGTGTTTTTTCTTCAATGAACAGGCAAGAAATGAGCTCATCCTGCAGCTGCCAATGTTTCCTGGAACAGTCACCCCAGTGTATAATCCACCATGGAACACCTAGAATTCATTCTGCCTCCACAGGGAGCATTTTATGGGGTGATAGAAACTGCCTTTCTCCAAAACTTTCCATTTCTGATTGTGTTGCCTCAAGGTGGTGTGCTGACTCACCACTCGTGAGAGAAGGAATGGGGATGAGTGAGGATGAATCAGTTGTCTGCCCTTTCTTATGGCATCTTGCCTACATTTCCTGCTGTCTGAAACAACCTTTTCTGGGTTCTGAATAAACTACTCTTCTGTTTCCTCCCTCCCCTGACAGAAATGTTGTACTCTGTCCAGGTACCAAGTTAACAGGGTACCTGAAAACAAGAGATAATATTCATCTTGGATAGGCTTTGTGAATAAGAAGCTGTTTCTGAAACCAAATACTCGTTGGAACTTACACTTTGTTTTCCTCTTGGTGACGCCTACCAAGTCACTGTAACATGGCCAAGTGTGAACTGCCCAGAATCTACCAAAAACTAGGATGGGAAAGGAAAACACTGGAAATACAGACTTATAAAACTTCTAAAAATACTGTAACTGAAGAATCCATATCTTTATAAAATGGTCCTCTGTGCATTTTTTTCCTCTTTATTACCAATGATTTCTGGCAAACAATTTACAAGTCATGATGATTCAAAAACAGTCAGTGTGTGGGCTCTGGAAATAGAAAATATTGTCTTTTTATCTGTAATAATGTGAAAGACAATTACAAAAGGAAGTTCCCCACCCAAAAATCCTAATTGATCTTTTATTATTGTTAGAATACTAAACCAAATATCAAAATATTATATTTCAGCTTATAAACAGTGTTAGAATAGATGCTATGATATTAAAATTCTTATATTCTTCTCTTTAAGAAGTATGATACTTGTCTCCATTATATGTGAAGATGCTTTGATTTCCAAAGCTTTTTTATTTTAAATAAAGTACTCTTTTAGTATTCATGCCTACTTCAATGGCTCAAATGCTTCTGATTTTAATGGAGCTAGATCATAGACATTTGCTTCTCCGGTGGCATCTTCTTGTAGCCCTCTGCATCTGGTTTGAGTTAATGGCATGGAACATGGGGTGAGTCTTACTTGCTCTTAAAGTCACACTGTCTTCTGCATGCAAAGCCTTAAAGTTGCCATGGACCATGATCACCTACATCACGCCTTCTTCTGCTTCCAGATAACTATGTGTATTTCATGTGTTTATTGTCCTTAGGTTCTGCCTCAAGAACTGTCCGCCCAATGATCTGGAATGTGCCTTGAGCCCATATGCCTTGGAATACAAACTTGTCTCCCTCCCATTTGGAATAACCGCCAATCAAGATTTAATCCGGCTGGTTGCATACACACAGGATGGAGTGATGCATCCCAGGACAACTTTTCTCATGGTAGATGAGGACCAGATGGTCCCTTTTGCCTTAAGGGATGAGAACCTGAAAGGAGTAGTGTATACAACACGACCATTGCGAGAACCAGAGACCTATCGCATGAGGGTTCGAGCCTTATCCTACAGTGCCAATGGGACCATTGAATATCAGACCACATTCATAGTTTATATAGCTGTGTCAGCCTATCCATACTAAGAAACTATGCAAAGCCCATTTCACATATTTATACTGCATTAATCATGGCAATCAAACCCCTTCCAGATTTCTGTCTCTTGAACAGTTGCAATCTTGGCAACTTGAAAATGGTGCTATACTCTGTTTTGTGTGCCTTTCTTGGTACTGCTGAGATATTTTGATTATTCTACCATGAACGTATCTTTTAGTAAGGTCTAGAAACGTTGCTTATTATTTTCTTTATTTATTACACTGGAGCAGTTACTTCCCAAAGATTATTTTGAACATCTAACAGAATATATCAGTGATGTTTTATAGTAGCTAAGATCATTTTCCTTAAAACCAAACCAAACAAAATAAAACAAAAACAACCAATTCAAAGTCAAGTAAATTTTTGAGCATTTGATTATTTTTAGAATAATAAAACTAGTTGTTATGTATTCTGATAAAATCTTACAGAATAACTTATGAAGACTTCAAAACTATTGATACTTAATAATAGGACTCATATGCGTATTTTCATTTCAAGTAGAAAAAGAAACACTTGTTTTAGAAATGCAGCACAGCCACTAGAAGATTTATTTGATCCCAAATGGTGCTCACTTTGAGCGAACATCAGAACAAGGATATTACTTTCAGTAATTTTGTGAAATCAGCTGAGCTATGTATGATAATAGAAAAAAGTATTACTTTGTCTTCAAATAATTATCCATGGCATGAATCTTTGCTCTAACATTTTGGTATAAGCGTCCATCCAGTTAGCTCCGTAACTTTTACATTCCAGATTTGTTTTCTCTGTTAGTGAAAACAATTTTTTAAAAGTACCAATGGGACAGGTGCCTTTGTTTTTTTTAAATCTCATATGTTCAAATTAACATAAATATTAAACGTCAATACACTGTACATGGTGGTAACAGACTCTGTAAGCAATTGCCAAGATGTATTCTATTTTTACGAAGTGTATATATATATTACCTTAGTGTGTATTTTCTATATAATATCTTGATGGACTCTTTTATAAAATTATTTTATAAAAAAAACAATGTTACAGTAAAACCATCCTAAATAAATTTTTCACGTCCCTTTTCTTAACTTGTTCGAGAACAAATAAAATTTGTTTCCTCGCAGCTATACCAAGGGCCCTTGAGATGATAGTATTATTCTTCATATTTTACAAGTCAGGAGCCTAGGATACAGATGACTTATGTCACTTCCTTAATAAGCCACAGCTGGTTAGTGGCAGAAATATCATACCTTCCACCTGTTGTGACTCCAGGTCAAATGACACTTCCACTGCTTGATGGTTTTTTTCACCCACCTAAATAGTTCTTATCTCATCTCAGGCAAATTCATCTCCTATCTATGAAATATATTAAACTAGTAAAGGCCTACTCATACCTATGATTGAGGGGTTTTTACCTAGAACTGCATTCTTCAAAGAAACTTGGAAAAAGTGATCTCTTTTACAGCCTGGCAGTCAGGCAGGTGATTGAATCAGTGTTTACCAAAGAATGATCTGTAGAACACTAGTTCTGTAAAGGTACTTTTAGTTAAAGGGATTCCATGATCAAACAAGTTTGAAAAATACTATGCAAAATGTCTTTCTATCAAAGATCTACTATGAACATTGACATGTACAGGATCTCAAAGCAACAAAGATGTGGGCATGCTCCCCACCGCAACGCTAGATGTCATGCAAGAGTCCTTTGTCACCCTGCCCTGTCATCCTAAGGGAACATTCAGTCTTGGTGATTATCTCATGGTTTTAACTCTGCTCAGCCACTGGAGTGCTTAAGTGAAGCTGAAGGCTGAATTTGTTCAAGCCAACATTTTCTAAAGTATTTAATCATAAACCGTTTTTCCCCTAATGTATTATCTCACTGAACACTTGGGGAAATGCTAGTGTAATACAGTCAAGACATCTGCTTCCCTCCTCAAACCTTAGAAAAGACACTTTATAACCAGCATATGACCCTGACCATCTAGCTTCTTTCTAAAATTAGACCACATTAATTATACTCATTTCCTCTGTCTGATATTCTGTAAGCATAGAGAGACCAGACATGAGCTACTGTACAGTCATTAGCAGGAACTGTCTTCTGGTTACTACAGTATTTGATTTGGAAACTCCTATTTGGAGCCAGAAGATCCAGCCATAATCTTGATTTTAACCAAGCACTTTTGACAAAATTTCCTTGAAGCTTCATTTAAGCACTCCAGTGGTTGAGCAGAGTTAAAACCATGAGATAATCACCAAGACTGAATGTTCCCTTAGGATGACAGGGCAGGGTGACAAAGCATGCTTGCATGACTTCTAGCATTGCTCTGGAGGGCATGCCCACATCTTTGTTGCTCTTATAGTCCTCTGAGTCCACAAATTTCATAAATATCCAAGAAAGGACACCTAACAGAAAGGGAAGGTCTCCACAGCAAGAAAACTAAGAGGGCAAATGAGAGTTCTAATAATTAGACTCAAACATTGGAGTGTCCAAAAAGTGTATACACATTTTTAAGAGATGTTATCTATGTATTACTTTTAGTTCACCATAATCAGAAGTGTCTAGACACTGATGGTAACCACTCCGAGCACGTCTTATAATTGCAGAAGTCAAACATGACTTGTATTCATCTTTTCTATCGGTATATATTGAGTATTACAATTTTAATACAGTTTGATCCTTCCTTAAAATGTATACATTTTTGGCACCCTCTGTATGCACAATCCCTTATATACCATATGAAGCCTAGCCTACCTACACCATAATTTATTAATCTGGCATTAACATAAGCAGAAGTATGATCTATACCAGGGCTCAACAAACTTTTTCTGTAAAGGTATAGACAGGAAATATTTTAGGCTCTTCAGTTCATATGGTTTCTGTGGCTATAACTTGATTCTGCTGCTTAGCAGAAAGCAATCATAGACAACACATAAACATTATGTGCTCCAATAACAATTGACTTACACAGACTGACTTGATTTGGCCTATAGGTCATAGTTTAACTCTGATTTACAAAATGAGTATAATTCTTTTTACCATTCCCAACAGCCCAGTCTAAGCTCAGAGGTCACATGATAGGCAATAGCTCTGACCAGTTTTGTAGCAGGTTGCTGACATCTGCAGGTATGATAGTGCACATCTCAGTAACCTATTCTCATTCTGTATATTAGCCCAGCCTGCAGACTTAGCTGTTAGGTTGGCAATCGTGTTCAGTTTCACTCTTCAAAATGCACACATGCACATAGACCTATGCTTGAAGGATGAGATAACAGCACACTTGCCGGAACTTATTTCACATTTCAATTCATCTGGGTGAGCCAGATAGGCCAACAGTACGACACTCCCAAGGTATAGAGCCATTTTTCCAACTGATTACTTGACAATTGAACTCGGCTCTCTCACAGTTAACTCATACTTGTACATCCAACATATGGTTGATCCAAAACCCCATCCACGTATCTCTTACTCCCTAGCAATCTTCTAGTTACAGTGTCATATTGGACTCTATTCTGTCCAATGAGATGCAAATAGAAGTCACTTGGTGTGGTTTTGGAAAATCACTTTTAAAAGTGTGGTCTTGGTGACATGCTTGTTTGGCCCTTGTCTTTTTAAATCTTTTCATGCTCAGGATGTGGGCAGAGATTTAGCAAACTTCTTGCAAAAATGAGGCAACAACTCTGAGAAGGAAATCCTACATTTGAAGAAAGGAGGAGAGGGAAGGAGGGAGGGAAGAAGGAAGGAAGGAAGGAAGGAAGGAAGGAAGGAAGGAAGGAAGGAAGGAAGGGAAAAGAAGGCAGGCCTGTGATCTTATATGGTGTTGATGAACTATGGAACTACTCTGTTAGCACTGGAATAACTACATCAGGACTTCTGGTTGTTTGAGACTAATAAACTCTTCCCTTATTTAAGCCATTGTTTGTGAATTGTCTCTGTTTCTAGCTGAGTACATCCATGCCTGCGCAATAATCCCTCAAACCCTTTCCTACTCTAGTCTTTCCCAACTATATTAATTGTTCTACTATTAATCCAATTGCTCCACTTGAAACCCTGGGATTCACTGATAACTCTCGCTCACCCAAAGTCTCCACATTCAGTTCATCAGAACATCTCCATTACCAGGGCTACCACACTAGGTGAAGCCACCATTGTCTCACGCAATACTCTCCACTGCTGCACTGGATTTTCTACCAGACTGGTCTTTTAAAAACATCTGTCAGATCGTGTCACTCTGTCAATAACTTCCCATTCTTCTTTTCTTTCATAGCATAAAAGTGTTAGGTGACCTGGTTTCTCCCTACTGTGTCAATTTAGATAAGCTGGAATTACATTTCCTTTCTCCGCACAGTTCAGAGTATAGGCCACAAGAGATATTTTGCATGAGATTTGGAAAGCAGAAGGGAGGCTTCAGCCATACTGCTTCTACACTCAGAAAGTCACTGCAGAGGTACCAGGTGCAGTTGCAAGTCATGGACTGTGCCACTATTTGCTAGCAGATCTTGTAGGACAATGATGGTTTCACAGCTATTCTGCCTCCCGTGGATTCTTCTTCATCTTTGACAACCCCTGTCCCAGATATATGTCTACTCCTGTGACAAAGAACCCCAGTTTTTCCTGCTTGAGACCTACATCATTGAATCTGGAAAATTAAAGATGGTAAAAGATGGCTATGGACTGAATTATCTCTCCCTAAATTCTTAGTTGGAGTCTCACCTGTCGCACAGACTGGAGTGCAGTGGCCGCTCCTGCCACCGCAACCTCGACTTGCTTCCGGCGATCCTTCCTCAGCCTTCGAGTAGCCAGAATTACAGGCATGTGCTACCACGGCTGATTTTTGATTTATTGCAGAGATGAGGTCTCGCTGCCCAGTCTCGAACCCGCGGGCTCAGGCAATCACCTCAGCCTCAAGGCGCGGGATTACAGGCTGAGCCAGAGCTTTCTCCCTAAATTCTTATGTTGAAGTCCTAACAGCCAATGTGACTGCATTTGAAAATCAGGCCTAAAAGGAGTGAATTAAGATTAAAGGAGGTCATAAGAGTGGGGCCTTAATCTGATAGGATTATTGTCCTTAAAAGAAGAGACGCCAGAGAGCTCTCTTTCTCTCTCCCACTGTGCCCAACATGTTAGGAGACAGCAAGAAGGCAGCCACCTGCAAGCCGGAAACCAAACCTGGCTAGACCTTGATCTTAGATTTTCTGAACTCCAGACCTAGACCTGTGAGAAAAGAAATATCTGTTGTTAAGTCACGCAGTCTGTGGTGTTTTGTTTTGGCAGCCCTAGCTGACTAATACAGAGACCAGCCCAGGTTCCAGCTCATCTTCATGAGGACCAGCTCATATTTCTGGGATTCCATTTACTCATACAGATTATTCTAGTGAAAATGGAGAGTATAGTAGGGTTGCTTTCTTGCTTCCAAGTGCACTGGAGAACTTAGAGGAAAAACATAGTGAGCTCAGGGCTTTATTTACAATTAAAGATCTGCAAAAAGGATAAAAAAATTGAATTATGGACCAAAAGAAATTATTATTTTCTATAACTATAGGGCCAAAGTTTCTAAAAGCAAAACAGAAGTCTAATCCTGAGAGTGACTGAATTACAACACAGATGAAATTTTCAATCTCATGAGTCTCATGTTAGTCATGACACTGACTGAAAAAGACCTGTGACCGTAAAACTTGGGATGGAGACATATCAGAAGATTTTGATGAAGTTGGAAGTCTTGAACCCCAAATCTGATATGTTTTATTTCCCAACTGAAGCATCCCTTCTCTGTGTGAAGAGGTTCATCTCCCTTGGCTAACAAACCTGTGATGGTTTCCTTTGAAGTCTCCTGCAAGAAATGGATGCCCCACCCCAGAACCTAGCCCCATCATCTCAAATTCTAGACCTACAACAAGACTCGTGTCTGTGGAATCCAACAACAACTTTTTATCTTGCATATCTTTTTAATTTTTTTCTAATAATTCATTTTTATTGTATTTTATGAAAGTAACCATCTGCAACGGATTATAACTTTAAAAAATTGAGTCTGCAACAGATTGGAACTTAAATTACCACAGGTAGCTTGAAAAACACTGAACTGTACAACACCTTGAACTAAAAATTATAAGCCAGTATCTCAGTGAAGAAAACTGACCTGGGCAACTTGGCGAGACCTCATCTCTACAATAAATAAAAAAATCAGCCGGGTGTGGTAGTGCGCGCCTGTAGTTCCAGCTACTTGGAAGGCTGAGGCTGAAGTGGCCGGAGCCCAGCAGGTCGAGGCTGCGGTGGCCGGGAGCGGCCATTGCACTCCAGTCTGGGTGACAGAGTGAGACTCCAACTCAAAAAAAAGAACAACCGACACTCAGAGAGATAAATTAAGTTGCTACAGAGACAGCACTAGTAAGAGTTGTAGAGGATTTGGACCCAACGCCACCTGACTACAAAACCCTAACACTTGCCAATAATCTGAATAAAGAAACTCCTCTCAGCCTCCTCAGAAACATCTGCTTACATCCAACCACAATAATGGCAGCATGAACAAGAACCATAGTGGCTCAGGTTAATGCCTTGGCAAAGTACCTTCAAGTCTCCCATTAAAGTGGGACATCAGCTCTGGAGATTAGTGTAGTTGCAGACATCACTCACTCTTGAAAGTCATCAACCAGAATTTAGCTGTGAATACTCTGAGGATCTGGTCTGACATTTCATTAACACGAACTGGAGTCCTCTGAAGAAATAAGATTTGATACCACTAAGAAAATTCAGCTCCCCACCTTCCCTATTTTACAAACATGATGAAGTCAACTAAAATCAAAGAGAAAGATTGACAACTTGACTAATTAGTTATTTAGATCTCAAGACCTGCACATCCTAGCCTTCACAAAAGGCCATCTTCCGTGGCTTTCCCATTACCAGCGGTAAATCCAGATTTCCCCATAACTTGACTCCAGGTCTCCTTGGTAATGTTTATTTCCTAATAACACATCTCTTGTATGTGCTCTGTTTTCCGTGTAATGACACCACATAATTTCCACCATCCAGTTTTTCTTCTCTTTGAAACACTCTCCTTTCCAATCTCACCTACTCAATTCTCACCCACTTTCAAAGCCCTGTTTAATGCCAGATCCTCTATAGAGTCTTCCCTGACCTTTTGAACAAAAGACTCCTCTTTCACCTCTGAACTCAGTCTTTCTGCGTACCTCTCCTAAGGTACTCCTTACTTTCTACTTCATATTATGGTTACTTGGCACATACATTTTCTAGTCTACTAGATAGCAAGAGCCTCAAATCAGATTCAACTCTTATCCTACACTCCTCCTAACAGAGTATTATAACTAATATATGCCCTATACTAAGTACAAGGATGACTGACTAATTGATGGCCTGAATTTTGATAAAAAAGAGGCCTAGAGCTTATAATGATCAAAGCTATCCATAGGTTCAATCATTTGTATTCATATTCATTCAAAAAGTATATATTGAATGCCTACTCTGTACTAGGCTCACTATTAACATGAAGCATGCAAAAATAAAAAGATACTTATAGCCCAGTGAGAATTCATATGTCAAAATAAACAATTATAATTCATTACTATAACTATAATAAAAGTCTGTACAACGTGCAATGGAAAGATAAACAGAGTCCTAAGTCCACCTGAAAGAAGCAGGCAAGAATCCACATCTCAGACAGTAAGAACGAGAAGAAAGTAAAAGAAACACCCTTTTCTTTTAAGAAAATTGTTCAGAAATTTCCAAATAGCATTTTACTTATATCCCATGGGCCAGAACTTAAAAGTTACAAGGAAGCAAAGAAATATAATTTTTTGGTTGAACTTCATGCTCTATTCCATGAAAAATAAAAGACAACTAGAAATCTGCATTACAAGATTCTGTGAGAATTGGAAGTGGGTACTGGGAAGGATGAGAAGGAATCATCCTGCCAAAAGCTGTGAAAGAAAGAGGATACAGAAAAAGCTATAGGATGATTAAAAACAAAGGAGAGAAAAACTGGTAAAGCAATGTTCTAGAAGACATGGAAGGATTCTACTCTAAAACATAGAAAAGGGTATTATAGATGAACAAGAGGAGTTGTCTGACTCTTCTAGGGTTGCCATAAGAAAATGCCACAGATTCGGTAGTTTAAACAGCAACATTTATTTTTCATAGTTCTGGAAGCTGGAAGTCCAAGATCAAGGTTGGCAGGTTTTGTTTCTCCTGAGACCTCTCTCATGGCTGCCTTCTCACTGTTTCTTCATGTGGTCTTTCCTCTGTGCGTTCACACCCCTGGTGTCACTTCCTCTTTGATAAGGATGTCAGTCTTATCAAATCAGGGCCCCACCCTTATGACCTTATTTAATCTGATTTACTTCCTTAAAGACCTTGTCTCCAGATAAGAATTTGGGGGGAACACAATTCATTCCATAGGAGGAGTGAATGACAGAATGAATGTCAGGACAAATGAAGTTGTAGGTGAGTTTCCAAAGGTGTAAGAAAAATAAAGCTGTCTGCTGACAGTATGAGAGGTAAGGCTAAGGGTAAATTTTGACTCCTATGGAAACTAGAAGAGGAAGAGAATGAGATATTTAAGTCATTACTTAATTGCGATAGAGATACAGCTTGATAGCATTCTGGCTCCCATGCTATCATTTGTATGACTCTCCCAGTATACAGTCAATACCCAATGACCTGCATATAAAAATACACAAACAAAATATCCAGATAAGTTGATGCAGAGTTAAGGGTTCATACAATCTGAGAGAAGAGGGACACTGCTAAACTCAAGTTAGGATGTGTGGAATGACAACGTGTTACCAGTGAATCTATCTTCATCATTATGAAGACAGGAAGCTAAGAGAGTTCACACTAGGTAGCATCCACCTTCTCTGTGAAATGGATGGGAAAGCAGAGGGGGCAAATTGAAATTGAGGATTTGAGAAGGAGAGTCAAGTTGTGAGATAGCAGCTAAAAGAATCAGAAAAAGACAAGGCATCTGTACTAAAATTGATAAATGTGGCTAAGAGCAGAACAGAGATCAGACACCTTGAATGCTTCCTGACAACAGTATGTCTAAGTCTGGGTCAGCTGCTGTAAAGGAGCGGAGAACGTATGTGGTTCACTTTGTCCATAAAACAAGCTTTCCCAAGTAGTTAACATGAAGGAAAAGTTGGGACAATGGTGCTACTGAGAGTAAGGTCTGAAGAAACAGATGATGGGGTCTAGACCAGCAAAAGAAAGAAAACCAATAAATGAAAACTAGACCAAACAAGCAAATAAAAGATAACGGCCTGAAGATTGATTCATTTACTCAATTCACAAGTAGCTCCACTTCCTAACAACATAACCTTAGGCAAGTTAATCTCACTAAACCTGGCTAAACCTCAGTTTCCTTCTCTTCAAAGTGGGAGTATTAATATAATAACACCTACTTTTACTTCAGAATCAAAAGATTTGATTTCCTACTAAGCCCTTACTACAGTGTTTTTTACAGCTATTATTGTATTGTCATTTCTTATTCTGTGCCTGGAACTATGTAAACCCTGAAGATAAAAAGAGTTACAAGTTGAAGAATCCTCTGTAAGAGAGTGGGGATGCCCTGGGTCTGGTATTTTTGTTGTTTCGGGTATATAGGGAATGAGAAAGTAGCACTGCTGTTAATAGGGGACAGGGAAGATGATCCTAGTAGGAGGACACGTGGAAGGGAAAAAGAACTGATTCTACCAAGAACCTTAATTTTTTTTAAAACATGGCTTTATGTTCACTCAACAACCACACAAACTCCCCACTCACTATTTGTAAGGAAAGATGAGAAGAAATGGCTTATCCTTCATCTCCCTCTCTTGTTGAGACTTTTTTCAAGACGTGTTCATTTCTACTTTATTTCACAGAGTAATAATGTACCCACAGATCATGGGAAGGGATGCTTTTTGACTCAGGCCCCAAGAAGAAGCCCTGTGTTCTAGTCACTCTAAGAATGTTCTGGATTATTGGGAGCTGGCCATGGAGGCCCACTGAGCGTTAGGGATCAGGAAGGGCCGTTGACCCCGAGACCACTAGGATGCATTCGGGAGCTAATGACCCCATTTCCTCCCCCTTTCTACTCAGCACTAACCAGATTAAGCTCCTGTGAGCTCAAAACATAAAAACTCTGAGACCGGGACGAACACAAGCTAACTATAGAAGCTCATTGCTCCCATTCTTCCACAAACTGCAGTTTTGGCTTTCACACAACTTATAATTCAAACTCGGGTCACATCTAAGAGCCTTAGTATTGGTCACAGGCTTCTGGGTCAGGATCTTAGGATTTATTGAAATTGAATAAATGGATTAAGGTTTCATCAATTAGGTTATGGGATTATACTTGAAAGAACATCCGGGTGGGTGGGGAACGCCCCTCACACACCCGACTGTGTATAAAAGACCAGTTGTAATTCCCATTAAACTGCTTCTGCACTAGACTGGGGTCCAGCAGTCTCTCTCTCTCTCTCTCTCTCTCTCTCTCTCTCTCTCTCTCTCTCTCTCTCTCTCTCTCTCTCTCTTCTTCTTCCCCCAATTGCCGACGCTGTCTCCATCTTTGGGGTACCCTGAACCCGGCTGGAGCTGGTCTCCAACACTGGATGATAGTAATGTACTTTTTTTTTTAATTGGATTCTCACTCTGTCACCCAGGCTGGAGTGCAGTGGCATGCACGCTCACGGCCACCCCTGAGTTGACCTCTTGGGCTCGAGTGATCCTTCCACCTCAGCCTTCCAAGTAGCTGGAACTTCAGGCACAGTTACCACGCCCAGCTAATTTTTTGATTCATTCTAGAGATGAAGTCTCATCAAGTTGCCTGGGCTGGTCTCGAATACACGGGCTCAGGCAATTCACTCCCCTCAGCCTCCCAAAGTGCTGGGATTACAGGCTGAGCCTCCAAGCCTGGCCGACAGTATCGCACTTTGACCTAACAGAACAATCGCTTGCTTTCTCCCCAGACATTCTGCAGGGAGCAATGGGATAAACAGAAAGTCTTTAACTCCTGCATGATTTTCTGGTGCTAGGGGAGCTTCCCTCTTCTGCACTCTCCCTTTGTTCTTGTCCTATTGGTTTGCAGACTCCCAGCATGTCTGATTTCCAAGCTTCTTATCCACAATATCCTGATATTTCTAGTTTCCTCCAGTCGAGTCAGACAGCCGGATGAAGACAAGCTCATCGCACTCTGGCCCGGGCTCCTGAGCAAAATGGTTCCATGTGTGGAGGCAGTGCCTGACATGTCCCGTTGGCCACGGGTTGTTCCAACTCTGTAGGGATGCTGAAAGAATGTATCCACAGACTTTCCCAGGTATCTAAAACACATTTTCAAAATGTCAAGTGACCCTTGATGACCAGCAGACCAGTCTGCTGATTAACTGCAGCCTCCCAGGGGTCCTTGGAGGGGACACTCAGGCCAAGTTTTTAGTGTGCAATCGCCTCTCCACTGAGTCAGAAAGCTCACTGCCAAGCTGGGGCAGCAGTAGAACATGTAACTGGTCAGGGCGATGGTGGTTTTCCCAATCACCACACCCTGCCAAATCTCTGTTTCAAATTTTCTACTCTCAGAGGAACAACCTGGGAATTTGGAAGCGTTTCACAGTGGTTTCTGAATGAGCTCCCCTCCCCATTTCTACCACCTCAACCCTCATGTGGACCTTCACTCCTTTGCTGCACCAGCTAGCTTCCATTTTCTGTTATGGCCTGCACTCACTCAGTAACTGAGTCACCTTCTATTTGGATGTGTCTATCTTTCCTGGAACTACACTGATACTTGCTAGTGATGCAACAGCAAAGATCCTCAGCCAACTGTTTGCCACCCAAACACAATCGATTTACATGGAGAGATAAATATTTAGAAAAATACATGTTCCTGATTGCTGCTGGATGTTTTGCCCCCATCAATAAAACTGGCACACCTTCTGCTTAGATTGTGGATAGAACCAGGGTCCTCAACAGAATCAGATTATGGAATATTTTTGGCTTGTTTTTTCTGAACTTTTTCAGGGAAGTGTGTCTTCTGCAGTTACATGGAAGGTGAACTAAAGAATTGAAAGGTCACTTCTGACATGAGAACTTAACTCTTATTTGGAAAGAGGTTTCAGTTTCTGTCTGCAGTTGAATTGATCTCCAACCTTGGCATGGAGAGTATCCTGCCCTGTGCTATCTAGAAAAATAGCTTTTCTTAGAACCTTAGGGCATCCAAAGGTGCCTTGCGAATTATTTTAGGAAGTAAGAGAGTAAGTGAATGGATCTGAGGCCACAATACCCATTTCAGTGAGAGCCATTTAAAATTTGGCTTCTATGTTCAGGCTATGTATATAATATCAGTTTAAAATAAAGTTGGACTTTCCTTTAAAAAAATTGAAAACACTATTCCAAGTATTTCTATTTTTGCTTGTGCAAAGTCCCACACAAATGCCACAAATGCACTTAATGTTGGATTCTCATGAAATACAAATATATTATTCAATGTTGAAAGCCTTTAGAAAATGCCTCTATAAAATGCTTATAAAAATATCCTTTAATGTTTAGGTGAGGAATTATCTTCTCTTGTCTCTCTTGAATCCTGTCTCCAATTTCAACCAGATCAAGTTCCCCTTCTCTTATACTCACATAGGCCCACACATTTGTCAACAATTGTTAGCCTGCTTAGAGCTGCTACAACAAAATAACACGGACTGGAGGACTTCAACAACAGAAATCGATCCTCTCACAGTTCTGAAGGTTGGAAATCCCAGATCAAGGTGCTAGCAGGTTTATTTTCTTTTGTGGCCTTATTCTTTGGCCTTCAGAGGGTCGTCCTGTATACACATGTCCCCAGTACCTCTTTGCTTGTCCAAAGAGACAGCAGTCAAATTGAATTAAGACCCACCCTAATGACCTCATTTTAACTTAATGCCTCTTTAAAAGCCTATTGGGGTTAGGAGTTCAATATATGAACTTTGCAAGGACAAAATTTAGCCCACAACAACAATATATGGTTGATACATTTCCTCCAAATCCATACCAATGCATTTGTTAATGGTGTGTCTCCTGGCATATAGTGGAACTGAATGTGTGGTAAATGTATGGGCGAATATACACACGCCTAATACAGTTGTGGTCCTGAAAGAGGGTTATATTGATTTGCCTGGGTTTAGGTTAAAACATTCTATGTTGAGTATTAATTGAAGACAATTGAAAGTTGCTCAGAAACCTTTTGACTCTAAAAGCAAAGATCTTTGAAGTTACCACTAAGGAGATTAAAAGTGCCAATCTGTTGCCAATATATTTACAATATATTTATTTAACACTTCTGTACGCACTCCTATGTGAACTGCAGTATCAGAACTGCTAAAGAGTTAACAAGTAAATGGAACAGGTCGGTGCTTGGGAGTACAGTGTAAGACTCAGTGAAAACTTTAGTGAGAGACAGAGAAGAGTAGTGCCTAAATGGATCAGCTGCTTTGTTACCAAAGAGACAAAAGAGATTAAAGAAATTGAGGCTGTACATAGAGGCAGACACCTGGATGGCAAATGAAAAATCCTGTCAATTTTCCCAGAGCTTGGGTCTACACAAAACTTCACTTCCCAATATCTGAAAGCATTAAAAGAGCAGCTGAAGTCTCCATCTTTCTCTGTGTCTCTCTTTTGTGGTCACAGTCAAGCCTCTCACCCCCTTGACTCACAGTAAGTTCAGGGCCTGAAAAACAGGATTTACTAGCACCAAACGCACATAGCTGCTAACAGAATGAGATTTTGTGTATATCCTTTGGCGTTTCCAGCATGTGGACGGCAGGCTTAGAAGCAACAGTAGATGTGTGATGAGACACATGTGTCTGTCTGTGTGTTCTGCACATCTGAGTATTTATCACCAAACGTGCGACTGTGCCAGAATTAGAACTACAACAGAACTAGAACTCTAACAGGCATTCTGCAAACCGTCCTGTGCTTTTTGCATTGAGACACTTGATTTTTAAAAAATCAAATGTGCCACACGCCAGTGAAAGGAAACAGCTGCATGGATTCACTGCAGTCGATTAGTATGTGAAAAGAAGTTGGGAGGGGGGAACCAGTGAGCGGAAGAATGGACTGTCCCACAGGCATGGCTCTTTCCTCTTTTCCTCCTTTGAAAACTGAACTTTTTATGTGATATCTTTGAGGGTTAGCGGTTTGGGAATTTAAGGGGCATTCTTCAAGCGACTGAAATATTCAGTACAGGAGAGAGTGGAAAGAGAAGTCTAATACTCTTTGGGGACAGCATTACTTACCTACTAACAGGACCGCTCCAGCTCATCTCAGCGTAGACTTCTTTCCCATATGACAATACTATATGACCAGTGATATAATAAGGAAAAGAACATGATAATACAAGCAGAACACTTGAAGGGATACTAATCTGGGACTAAAAGGCTCAGGGGAATGTGACAGCCAAACTAAAGCCTGAATCATAATCTCAGCTAAGCCTTATTGAGCCAGACACAAGTCTGCAAGATCTACATATATTATATACCTTAGTTAATGCATATTTTAACAACTCCTTGAAGTAGTTACTGCAATTTGTCCTCAGTTCACAGTAAATCAACAGAAGCATAAAATGAGGTTATCAACCCAAACTTAAAATGGATAGTAAGTGGCAGAGCATGGATATAAAACCAGGTTGCCTGTGGCTCTTAGCTGCTGTGTGCCACGTGCAGTGAATGGCCAAGAGTTATCTGGATGGCATGGAGGGGGAATGGGCAGAAAAAGAATCAGTGAAAAGTCATTCTCCACAAAGATGATTCTGAATGAGTGATTCTGTATGGCTGAAGTGCTAGAGAATAAAGCAGATGCTAAAATATGAAGGTTCCTATGAGTTCCTTTAGGGAGTTGTGACTTTATTTCCAGAGTAATGTGAAACAGGATTTGTTTTGAGTGATCCCGAAGCGCTGAACTCAATGATAACAACCCTAGGAAGTTAGTTATCATCCCAAATCAAATAATTTTCTAGAAAATTTAGGAATAGATTTTTTGACAGAATTTGTTTATTTTCCGTAAGGCAAAATGAGTGAATGCCCTTATTCTAAATGGTGAAGTCTGACTAGTTTTAGTCTCAACTTTTCTAAATGAGTATGTACCAGGACACCTAGCAAGCGGCTCAGGAGACCAGAGATGGACTTATTTAACCAGAAAATCAGGACTATCTGCCTTAGAAATGGGACTCCCTTGGGAAATTGAGGTTGCTCAACCATCGTTTCTTAGGCAAAACCGGAACCCCGCCGTTGAAAAGCCAACATGGTCCATGCCACAGCTGAACAAGGGTGTTTGTCTTCATGACAATTCTCTTTCCTGATCTGAGATCAAAGGTACCTGCAATTGTAGAATTGTGGAAGGAAACAGAGCAACTTGGCAACTTTCAGAATGCAGTACAATAGGCAGGCAAAATCTTAAGTACTTGTCATTAAGTAAGATTAAAAGCAAGGATAAAACTTACTAAATTGGCATTATCAAGCTAAGTGGTGTTCCATCCTGTTTGTAATTTTTTATTTCACTTTGAAATAAAACACAACTCAAATTATCTGATTGTACTCTAGGAATGTGCTTCTTTAAAAAAACAATTATAAGTAGCTTTATCCCCAGGTAGTACAAAAACTAGCTTTCATTCAAAGCAGATGAGAAAGAGAATGAAAAAAAAGTAATGCTTTTAAACATGCATTCAACTTCCTACTTGCAGGCTATGATTCCATAAACTAATGGTAAAAAATGGAAGACACTTTCATCTTTCTCACACCTTGGAAGCTTCAATCCCTTAAACTGATTTTTTAGTACCGTTTCATCTGGATTCTGAAATGAAACTGAACCTTCTCAGCCTCCAATTAGAAAAGACACAGGCATCTGTCCTCAATTGACACACGCCCAGCTAAAACGTTACAGCATTGGTTGGTCTTTTGTCATTGCTCTCTTGACATCAAAATAACTATCATCTGGCTGGTTGGATCAAAGGAGGACATGCATTTGAGGCGGGGCTGTTCCTTTACAGAATCACACTTCGTTATTACCTCTTTGGCAACATGGGCTGGAAATGAAAAATACACATTCTTTGATATGCAGCAGAAACACTGACCAGACCTACAGACTGAACTTGACTTTTTGCCTAGTAGACTGTTTGAAACTGCTGCTTCTACAGTTCCTGCATTTTTTGGCAGTTGATTTGACGTAGGGTTTGAAAAAAACCTAGAAGTGTGAGTCAAAAACAAGAGACAGAGGGAGAGAGATGGCTGATGTGTCTACTCCAATAGTAAAAGGAGGAATACTATAGTTTATTTGCAGTTACTACTATGCCAAACAGTAGGGCTTGTTTCCGGCTGTCCTAATCATTGTCCCTGATCAAAGACCTCTGTTTCAGGAGAGTTGGCTACTCTAGTTTGTCACATTATTAATTTTCAAGCTGGGAAGTATAGAGGTCATTTTATACGTGAGGAAGCTGACATCCAGAAAGGATGCATAATACCTGTAAAGTTAGACCAAGACTATATGCCACTTAGTAAGCATTTTCCAATATATTAATCCAATCTATTAATTCTAGGCTACATTTGTCAATTTCAAATTGGGTCATCGTTTTACCTTGAGTCACTTGAATATGGATAACAAAAATAGTCTTCCCAATAAAAATAAATATGGGAAAGAGTTTGGAGGAGTAGACATATGGTACAGAATGGAATGATGAATAGACTATACTATACAGAACAGAGTAAGATAATGAAAGGATAAAGAAAAAGAGGAGAGAACTGGGCATGGTAACTCACGACTGTAATCATAGCACTTTGGGAAGCCGAGGTGGGGGGGTTGTTTGAGCCCAGGAGTTTGAGACCAGCCTGGGCAAAAACAGTGAGACTTTGTCTCTAATAAATAAATAAATAAATAAGAAGAAAGAAAGAAGGTGTTGCTATGGGTTGAATTGTGTCCCTCAAAAGAGATATGTTGAAATCCTAACCCCTGGTACCTAGGAATGTGAACTTATTTGGAAATATGGTCTTTGCAGAAATAATCAGGTTAAAATGAGGCCGTTGGGTGGGCCCTCACCTGTTATGATGACCACCCTTATAAGAAGAGAAAAATGCCATGTGAAGAGAGATACACAGGGAGGAGAGGAAAATGCCACGTGAAGAAGGCCAAGTAATGGCAGAGACAGAGATGGGAATGAGACAGCTGCAAGTAACAGCACAACAAGGATTGAGGGTCACCGCCAGAGGCCAGGAAGAAGCAAGAGAGGAATTCCCTCAGGTTTCAGAGGGTGGTACAGCCCTGTCAACCTTGATTTTGGATTTCAAGCCTTTCTAACTGTGAGAGAATGAATGTGTGTGATTTGAAGCCATGAATTTTGTGGTACTTAGTTCATAACATCCCTGGGAAACTAATACAGAGGTTCTAAGTAAAATCCTGAACCTGAGGTCACATAAAAGTACCCTTACATGAGGTAGAACTAAGACACATCCCCTGTCTGCTCAAAGGCTAACATTTTCAGAGTCTTCTTTACCCTTCTGAAAGCCAAAGTAATCTCTATTTTGCTCAGTTTTCTAGCACCTCTCTACTTCCTTTACAGAAATCTCTGAAGTCAATTTGATTTCATCTGCCTGTTCCGTCAATAGTCCAGATTTTCGTCTGTCCTGTCTTAGAGATGAGTTCATTTAGAACAGCCAGGTAAATCTCAGTTGTCTTTACACTGTAGTTTCATCTTGACAATTGTTCTATCTTCTTTAGCCAGAAATTTATTCTTGTCAAAGACAGAACTGAGACCAATTAGATTTGAAGTTCTAATTTTCTGTGTCAACCATAGGGGACTTTTTTCAGTTTTCTGCTTAACACACAACTCTCCATCTATATTGTGGGACATCTTGCATTGTGTGTTGTATTGCTAATACTACACAGTGCCTTATCCACTTCATTTCCCCCAGAATCAAAGTAAAGAGAACCCACCTTTCATCATTTTCCTGCCTGGGACCTTGCATGGGCACAAAGGACACAAAGCAACCCCAAGACGAAGGGATGGTTGGGAGTACATGGTCTTTGTGTTTGGCAAATGTTGTATTCCAGCCACATTGTTCTGCTAAGGGTATGGTTATTATAATTCCTCTTTCTTGCTTCTGATTTTTCTCCAACATAAATTGTTTTTCCTAAAACTTTATTGTACAGGCTTTAAAATACATCTTTGTCATCTAAAAATTTCTTTTTTTTTTAAGCTTAGAAAATATAGTTTATTTAAAAGTGAGAGAGAGAGAGAGAGAGAAAGAGAGAGAGAGAGAGAAGATTCACCTCTCCAAGGTAGGAAAAGGGGCCAAAGCCAGGAAACATGGCCTGGCCATAGCTCAAGGAACACATGACCACACCATAGCTTAGCAAGGCAATGGCCCTGCAAATGATTTCTAGACATGGAATTGCTGGGTCAAAAATTACGGTGAGTCCTGAGGTTTAAGAGACATATCAACAAATTGCTCTGAGAACAGGTTGTACCAATTTACGCTCTCAAGTAGGAAGCACTTAATTTTGCCAACTTCATAATGAATGTTTACTCTTATAAGTTTATAAGCTATATTTTTATTGAAATTGATTTATTTGTAAATCTACCTATAAACTAGAAACAAGACATACAGTTTTAAAGATAACATGTTTGATTCATATTAGTTATCTTTTTTAAAATGGTGAGTGTCTTTTTCACCACTATACCCCAGTAGCTGTACAACACCCAACACATAGTTAGGGGCACAATAAATACTTAAATAAATGAATATGAATTAATGTCTGAATAAGAAACCAGTTTGAGGAATGAAAAGCAGTAACACTGTAGAGAAAATTATCAGTCTTTTTTTTTTTCCAAAATAGACTTTTCCTTAGTAACAGGACAAACAACTCAAGGAGAAAGGAGTACACTATCAAGATTTTGCCAAACAGCTTATTTACTCCATAATCTTTCCTTTTGAATAAACGATTTACTAACAACGCACAAACAAAACAACAAACACCAATACAGATGTGAAAAGCGAATCTCCCCCTCATTCCTGTGACTGGACCCCTTACTTTCCTTCCCTAGAGGTGACTACTATTACAGCCAAACAACATTTTTGAATGATATCGATTTGCTACGAGGCATTTTGCAAATTCCATCAATCAACAAACAGCATTCCTATAGACAAAATCATGCTTTGCAAAAATGTTTTCTGCAATTCCTCTTTCTACCCTTGGATGAAGAGGCAGCATGAAGGGCTCCATGTAATGAATGTTATCTGGAGACTAACATAATTTCCCACATTTCCCTGGAAAAAGAAGCAGACATCTGTGGGGTGTCTGGCCTTCTCAGAGAAAGCACCACAACACATTTGTGTGTTCCAAGGGTGACATCCACTGGTGCACAATGATAACTGCAGGTAGCGGGTCTTTTAAGATCTTCAGATATGAAATCCTTCAATTGAAGGCGTACCAAGCACAGTGATTCTCAGACATTCATCCATGCAACGCTCCTAAACATAGCGGTCAACTTTATCTACTTGGAATCCCAGAAAAGAAGTTTACTAAACACCAGGTATAGGTATGCTGCATCATACCTATATAAAAAAATTAAAGGTAATCATGAAAATGTGCCTGGGGACATTCAATCATTCATTTGCATTATAACTAATGTTGATTGTTAAACCACATACCTGCCAGCTTCTGAACACCTCACACAGTGTTAGGAACAATGACAAAGAAATCACAGACCACCCTCAAGGGCATTTTCAAGTTTAAAAAATAGGTAAAATATGTACAGACAACTACTGGATGTGGTAGTGCATGGCAAATCCTGCATTCATCTGTCCTTTTTGTTGTTGTTGTTGTTGTTGTTGTTGAGTTGGAGTCTCACTCTGTCACCCAGACTGGAGTGCAGTGGCCACTCCCGGCCACCGCAGCCTCGACCTGCTGGGCTCCGGGATCCTTCCGCCTCAGCCTTCCAGTAGCCGGAATTACAGGCATACGCTACCACGCCCGGCTAATTTTTTTATTTATTGTAGAGATGAGGTTTCGTCAAGTTGCCCAGGCGGGTCTCAAACCCGCGGGCTCAGGCAATCCACTCATCTCAGCCTCCCAAAGCATGGGATTACAGGCTGAGCCACCGAGTCCGGCTCATCTGTCCTTTTGTTTGGTCTTGATATGTTATTTCATTTAAGCCTCATGGTAATTTGGAAATATTGAAAATTTGACTATATTTTCTGCAAAATTTTATAGAAAGGAAGACCGAAGTCCAGAACGGTTAAGTGACATGTCCATGGTTTTACAGCAACACATGTTTCAGTCCAATTTGACGTGATTCTAAAAGTCAGACTTTAAACACCACCCAATGCCATCCATCTGCTTAGCTCACTAATCAAGGACAATGCATGTTGTCTATCCAGGTTCTCTAGTCTGCATCTTATTTTAGGCTTTAAAAAAATATATCTATCACATCAGTAGAGAATTCCCATTCCCATATAATTATTCCCCCAAACATACAAGAAAAGAAATCTTGAAAGGCATCAAAATTAGTACAGTATCTGCTTCTTTATATTCAGATTCTTAAGTTTTCTGCCAGCTCACCTAATTGGCAGACCCGTTACATCAAATAGGCCTTAAGTTTATAACTCCTTGTGAACTAAATTTCTCTAAGGGAAGAAATTCTGACTTTATACTCTTGGGCACTGAAACAAATGCCAACTGTATCAATCTTGGTTTGATCAGAGAAGCAAAACCACTGGAAAGTTTTGTATGTAATAGGGAACTATTATAAAGATTTGGCCCCACACTATTGTGAGAGCTGGTTGAATAGTTTTCTTTCTGCTGTTGTTTTCACATTTCTTGCTGGGCTTGAGGTCAGCAAGGCAGGCATTCAAGAAGGAAAGATGGTTGTGAGGTAAGAGAGGGCAATTGCAAACTGAAACCTATAGGGCCAACTGGAATCCATGTCGTTGTCTTACAGCCTCCCAACCTCACAGCCTCAAAGATGCAAATAACCTGCAGGAGAAGCTCATGCTTCATCATGGAGCTAAACATGCACTAGGCCAGAACAGAAGCTGGAGGAAGGGTCTGGCGGAGCTGGAGATGCCTAGCTGCTGTCCATGCCAATAAAATGAGCCATAGATCCAGGACCACGTATGTGAGTTGCACCAGTCATCTGAATGCAGAGGCAATATGGCCACTGTTTATTTCCATCTTCCAAACAAGGTGCAAAATGTCTCTCATGACCCATTGTAACCTGGAACTATGCAATGAAGAAAGTTCTGGGAAAAGTAGTTCCAGCTGAAAGAAGTTGGTACAGACAAAGCAAAATGCAACACATATGCAAAAGGATTTTGTGAGAAGTTTTGTTTAAATGTGAGTTATTTCCTTCTCTAAACCATAGCTAAGGCCAACTTTGGCTTGCCAGACTAAATTAGTATATCAATTCTGCTCCAATGGCTAGATAATAACTAAGTAAATAGGCTCTCAATCACGAGGAATAATAACATGAACACTGCATTTCACCTAATCAAGGAATTTTGTAGGAAGGTGAAAAAAAAGAAAATGGTCATGAAGTCCATATGAATTCTGAAACAACCCCAAGTTCTTCTCAATCTCAATATCTGTCTGAATTTCTTCTATGCCATCCTTCACCAGGGGCAAGTATCATTTTATGAGACTGACCAGTTGCCTAGTGAGCTAAGAAGGCATTGTCAAGCAAGTATCATTTTAGCTAGAACAGCAGGAGACCAATGCTGGAGGGCTTGGCTTTTATTAGCTCAACCATTGACAGCATAAGATTTAGTCAGCTCATGACTTCATGGAGTTAGAATCTGAGGCTATAGCATGATGGTATACATGGTGGCTATGAGCAGGGCTCCCTACTGGTCCCTCTTTGGCAGTACTGAAATAGCTCCCACAGCAAGTGATTCCAGAGGCTTCAGATGGTCTTCAAGGAGACACTCCTCAACAGAGTTTCACTTAGGTCGACATCCTAACAGTGGGATGTGTTTAGGGTCATTACAATGCATTATTTCACATTCAACCATTTCTATACTCTCTTCACAGAGTTGGTGGATCTTAATTGACTATTCAAAAGCAGCTTTATTCTTATACAACTTTAATGCAGTTTTAGCGTAGAATAAATGCTAGCTACAGTCTTCTGGTATCTGAATGCTTAATTTAAAATTTGAGTCTATCCAATTTTTTCTATGATATTCAATTTATAATATCAGTTTTCAGAATAAATCACGATAGGTCGAAAATATACTTTCAATCATTTGCAAATATGTAACTATTTAACATAATGAGATACCATACTTTTTAGTAATTTATACTTAAGTGGACAGGAGACCTATGAGTAGTCCAGAAAAAGCTTGGCTAAATCTCATTACATACCTTGAACTCTGTCTATGCTTGTGAATTATCATGATTTAAGTAGGTTGATGGCATAGTCGCCTTTGGCACACCTAGTTGAAACACTAAATTTTCGACTCTATAAGCTTTTGATGATTACTTTGAAATCTGATCAAAGTTATTGAGTTTGTTATTTTTATAATACAAACATAAATAAATCATGATTTTAATTCCACATTGACAACCAGTACTGGTGAAAAATACATTCTTAAAAATAAAATAAATCATTGTATAGCATAAGAACCTTCCTCTGAATGGGCTACTAAGTACTAGAAGGCTGATCATGAATACAACAAGTCATTGTTGTATTTGTCAGAGGCAGTTTCTGTGGAGTAAGTCCGTGTTTATGTGACAAACAGAGGAGCTTTCTAATTGAAGTCATAATTTTAAAAAACATATTGCATAAATAATGCTAAGGCATCAACCAAAATTCATGCCTAAATGTCTAAAAGACAATAACAACTTGGGGACTTAAACAATAAAGACCTGAAATAAATGGGCGCCCAAACCCAAAGATAATCATCTGAGAGAAAAGTCCAGAAAAATGATATTGTGGAAGAGTCAAAATAAAAAAAGAGGCAATATATATGTTGCAAGTGACCTTATAGGTTCATTTAACCAGTGGTGCTTTAGTCTCCCCTTGGGAGGTTGAGTACAAAATTGTTCACAAATAGCGGAGATCTAAGTGGAGCTTTATTCTTCATATCTGTTGAGGAAGATTTTTACTGACAGGACTTTCCTCAGACATGCTCAATGGGACACAGACAAGTTCACATTTATTTAAATCACAACTTGTATTCTTGATCTAGGAAATAAAACTCATTATTTATTGAGTACCTACTCTATGCCAAGCACCAAGTTTTGCATTTTCCTCATAATTTTCTTATAACAAGTTTCATTGTGTATCATTACCTCCATTTAACTGTGAAGAAGTTGAAACTCAAAGAGGTGAAACAACGATTTTAGAGCTGATAAGTGGAAAAGCTGGCCCAGAACTCAACTATTTCTGACACTGGGTCTACACGTTCTGTGTAGGGCGCCCTTTTGCTCTTGACATCAACACTGCATGGCTCATTGGTGCTCATTTGGCCAGAGCCCTTTTATCCCATCTCTCTGCTATGGAGTCTGGTGCAAGTCCCCTGGGGGTTTTGGGATCCTCAGAACTGTCACCTCTCCCAGAGCCTTTTATGAATTTTCATTTTATCCAGGAGGGAAAATTCCTCACCAAGTTTCCCTCATAAACACTCCCTCTGTCCCCAAAGCTGCCAGAATACCTCACAGAATCTCTTCTATGGGGCTTTTGGAAAAATAAAAACAAAAATACAAGGAACCATGCCACACACTTCTCCTGAGTCAAGGAAGCCCAGAGTTGGCTCGCTATTCAAATGGAAGAAGGAAAGGAAAAAATATTAAGAGAAAAAGGTTTAAATTAGACTCACAAAAATTTGTCTTGCCACCAAAGTGTTGAACATAGTGCAGTGACCTGCTCAGATTGGCTTGTTAAGACAATCATTTTATCTGCAGTATGGAGACTAGGGTGGGACAAAAACAAATACAAGGAGCTCAGTGAATGTGACATTGTAGTAATCCAGGCAAGAGCAAATAGATGGGGACTGGTTTCAAGATTATTATAAGGAACAGCAGCAGTGGAGATGGAGAAACAGCAAAAATATTTGAAAGATAAAATTCAAAGATGTGATTATGACTAATTAGTGTTTGCCCAAAGCCCTTCCTCCATACCAACTGTCTAAAAGCAATATTTTGGCTCTTTTTTAAATAAAAAGAAATCCAGACTTAGTAAGGAAAGACTTTATTCAAAAAGGATTATTGAAAGAGGGGAGGAAAGGCTGGGTGCCATGGCTCACACCTGTAATCCCAATATTTTGGGAGGCTGAGGCAGAAGGAATGCTTGAGCCCAGGAGTTTGGGATCAGCGTGGGCAACATAGCAAGACCTTATCTCAAAAAAGAAAAGAAAAGAAAAAAATAAGCCAGGCATGGTGGTATGCACCTGTAGTTGCAGCTACTTGAGAGGCTGAAGTGGAAGGATCACCCGAGCCCAGGAGGTTGAGGTTGCAGTGAGCCAGGATTGTGCCACTGCACTCCAGCCTGAGTACTTTGACTCAAAGAAAGAAAGAAAGAAAGAAAGAGAGAGGGAGGGAGGGAGGGAGGGAGGGAGGGAGGGAGGGAGGGAGGAAGGAAAGAAAGAAAGAAAGAAAGAAAGAAAGAAAGAAAGAAAAGGAAAGAAAGAAGAGAAAGAAAAAGAAAGAAAGAAGAGAAAGAGAGGGAGGGAGGGAGGGAAAAAAATGAAAACTGAAAAATAAAGAGAAGGGGGAGGGACTGTTGCAAAATGGGTGGAGACTTACGCAGGAAGAAAGCACTGTGACCATAAGATCTGCAAGTCTCAAGAGAGGAAAAGAGGACTTTCTCTCATAGAGAGTCATAAACAGGTTAGAAAGAGCTGGGTATGGAGAAATGGGATGAAAGGGAGGCATGATAGTAGATCACAGAACACTTTTTCTAAGACTGGTGTATTTTCAGGAGTAAGGCTGAATGAGGCAAGGTTCAGGAGCCTGGGAGAAGGAGAGAAAGCATAAACCAAAGTGTGGGTAACAGCATTTTGGTCCCATTGACCGGTAGGAATAAGAAGTTCAGCTAATTATATATGAGGAAAAATGGAAATTTGGAAAATCTGTCTGGCCTTGTCATAGGTCAACAAGGAAAGCATCCAT
Source organism: Cephalopachus bancanus (assembly GCA_027257055.1). Taxonomy (NCBI): domain Eukaryota; kingdom Metazoa; phylum Chordata; class Mammalia; order Primates; family Tarsiidae; genus Cephalopachus; species Cephalopachus bancanus. Next base: position 9,282,245 of record JAPVLO010000057.1, read on the forward strand.
GAGTCTGATCTAAGTCACATGAGAAAGAGTGGTTTTTGCAGTGGCATTTTTCAGAATACATGGGGTGGGAGGACTTCTTAGCCTTCAGTGTTTCCCAGGATCAGTTAAAATTCAACATTGTCATCTTTTATAATGTGGGGTGCTAGCCCATCTTAGCAGTTGGCTAGTACATGAGGACAAGGGTAAATATCTTGGCTCAAAAATTGGACATAGGCTTTGAACTGCCAGCATTAGAGAGTCATCATACTTGGTCCTGCCATCACCTCTTCACATATCCTCTTCTACATGCACATTTTCTTGGAAAACGAACTAAAAACTGTTGATAGACTGTAAGGGGACATCAGAAAGAAAAAAGTTAAAATTATCACAAGATCTATTTTGAGCAAAGAACATTAATTTTATTCATTTCTTCATTTATGCAAAAATTTTTAATGACCCTCAAACATGAGCCAGATGCTCTCTACACCACAAGAATTTAGCCATGAAAACAAACCAACTAAAAGCCCCTACTCTCTTAGAGCTGTCACCCTAGTGAGAAAGCTAGTCAAATAAGTATATAAATACAGAAATTAAACAAATTGTTTTCATAATGAGGACTGTGAAGAAAATAAAAATTAGGTTAAAGAGATAGACAGCAAAAGGCGAATGACCCCTGTTTTATATACGAAAGTCCAAGAAAGCCACCCTGAGAACTTTTAAGAGAACTGAATGGTGGGAAAAAGAAACTATGCAAAGATATGGGGAAGAATATTCCAAGCAAAGCAATAGGCATGTGTAAAGACCCCGAGGCACCATGGGCTGAGCGATTTGAAGAAGCGGGAGACCACTGTGGACTGGAACAGAGCAAGATGAGGAAATGGAGAACATCTGTTTCTTCTTCTTCTTTTTTTAACTTCTGTCTTATTTCTTTTCATCCTCACAATGTCCATTTTACCTGGGGGTTGGAGGGAGCCTGCGATTCAGAAGGGTTGAGTGGATTTCTGGATCACACCACTAATAAGGACAGAACTGCAATCTGATTGTGGGTGAGTCTGATCATCACCACTTAGAAGGGACACAAAAATGGCAGGTCGAGGCCACTTAAGAGCAATTTCACTGACTTCACATCCTTGCCAAAAGCTGGCAGGCCCAGTCTTGTAATTCACAGGGTAATCAACATGTACTGTAATTTGACTATAACTTGGGCTCTTGAAATCCGTTTGTAAACTGTTTTTAAGGGACAAACATTGCCTTAGACTACCTTCTAGCTCATAAACCCGTAGTCCTTCTGCAGGAATCAGTGCTGGCTCCTTGAAGTTCACTTGAGGCCCAGTAGTGAAGTGAATAACCCCACCCCTTTCTCTGAGATTTTTTTTCTGTGGGTTTCCAAACTTCCAACCTTCAAACGCCAATTCTCTAACAAATGATAGCAGAGTTTTGTTCATACCTGCTTGTCTACTAAAGTGTGAGCAAAATTGGATGAGCAAATTTAAGAATACCAGATACTTATCTTCCAAAAGAGAACTCATAATGATTGAAAACCCAAAGCAGTGTTTCATTATCCTATCTCTAAAATAAAATCCTGTGGGAATTATTGACCACAATCCCACCAACTTCTTCACACGAAGACATTCTAGGCAGAGTTTTTGTTATTGGTGGCGACTGTTCCAACCTCGTTTCCCACTACTCACTCCATTGTTTGGTGCCAACTGTGGCATAAGTTCTACTTTCACCATTTTGTTGCTGTATATGACTTTGGGCAAGTCCCTGGGTGTAATAGCCCAGGTCCCCCTTCCTGGCTTCTTGCAGACCTCAGCACAGGATTAAATGAGCAAGGATTATACAAGGGTCAACATCTGTGAGAGAAAACAAAGGTAAGTGAGCTGGAAAAGGCCGGAGGAGCCATCAGACTACACTGTAAGACAGAGCCTGAGTGAATGGACAGAGCAAGGGAAGGAAGTGCTAGACAATGTAAGGAAGGTTCAGCAAGGACATAAGACATCCTCATGCCAAAGGCAGCTGTCAGAGGAGCCCGGTGTCTCCCGGGAATGGATCTGCCTCAGTATCCTCTCTGTGCTCAGTTCTTGGTGTGTAACAGTCACTGAGAAGCAAATGCAAAAGAGATGTTTAGAGCAAAGCTGAACCTGGAGTTATGCAAAATGTGTTCTTATGGTTTCCACACTGAACCTCTTTAAATCTGTTTCCTCATCCTTCAAATGGGAATAGTGTGATACAATAATCACATGTCAGTGAAACGATAAGATTCTACATAGTCTGTAAAGATATAATCATTGTTCAGTTTTTACTTGCCTAATTTTGCAAGAGGAAAACAGGTATTTTTTCTGACCTCAAGAGAATTTGATGGTCTTTGACACAGTTTAAGTTAATTATGAGATCAGTTTTTATGATAAGGTGGGTAGATGAAGCATATTCCAGTCTTTTCTAACAAATAATGAATATAATATCTTAATTAAAATAAATATCATACACTCAAAGTTAAAGATTGTAGTAGTTAGAGTAGTTGATTCTCATGAGGGCTTCTTGTAAAATAAACCACTCGGGTTTATGACAAGACACAGGCTATGTATGTATAGATTTGTTAAGAATGATATTCATCCTCTCAGGTCTTGTGTTTCTATATTTAAAATCTGACTGATTAATATTCTTCAGTCTTCTTTCTTATCTTTAGTATTTAAAAACAAAGTTAAGGGAAGTTTCTGCTCTATAATCTCAACGCACTCTGTCAACAGCTCAAGTGTTCTATTATTCTTAGAGTTCCCACTGTTGAGGTTTGTACCATCTGGGCTCGTGTTAATTTTAGTCAAGACAGAAACAAAGGCATTTTGAGCCTTTTGATAATTTCGGTTCACTTGATAATTACATCAAATAGCATATGTAAAGCACTTAGAATAGAGACCCACACATAGTAGGTGTTCAATTAATAGCAATTATGATGATTTTTATTACCCTTTGCATCCAACAGCCTTTTGCTTATGCTGCTTTCTTTCCTAGATACCCTCAGGCTTCTTTTCTGCAAGCAAGCCCAAAGCCCACTTGAGATGAGCACAAATGTTGCTGCCTGTCTGAAGCTCTTCCCGATCTTCCCCCAAAGCACTTTAGTATAAACTCTTAGGACATGGGTTTTCTTGAACAGTAAGTGATTTGGAGGGAGGATCGCTGTCATACTTATTTTTATATTCCCCGCAACAGCTAACTGAGTGACTGGCACATAGAAGAAACTCAGTGAATGTTTGATTTCTTATAACCGAGATGTAGGGCACAACACAGGCAAACGGGGTCAGCAGGAGCAAAATGAAGAGGAGCAAGGGTTGAGCTCAGCGAGTGCCCGACCAGGGGAAAAGGCACTTGGAGAAAGGAAAGAAGTCTCTGGCTTTTGACATCTTGTTTCCTGCCCTCAAAAATTGATGGAAGGCCAACTATGTTTGAGGTGTTAAAGAGGAAAACAGAAAAAAAAATAATAGGACCTACCACTCGTTGAGTACTTTTAGTGAACCAGGCACTATATATATACTGTTTCATTTAATCCTCATAGTAGCCTTCTCTGAGAGGATTATCCAGCCATTCTAACCCTAAGAAAGCTAAGAATCTGAGACATTAGATCATTTTTCTAGGGTGACGTCACTAGCAAGTGGCAGAGCTGGGACTGAGATTCAGGCTTGCCGACTTGCCCACATTGTGCTTCTTTCCATGGCAACAGGAACTTAAGTTACAAGCCTGTGGTCCCTCCCTGCCAGGAAATCATGCAGCAACTTATCAAAGAAAACTCACAGTCAGGAATGGAGAAGAAATCTCTGAGTTTGCTTTCAAAACACTCCGTGTATTTCTGCAAGTCACCTGCTGCTGAAGGGTCTCCGCGGTGACCAAGGAGGAGAAAACCGTACCTACTTCCCTTTCTCTGGATTATTCCTCAGAAATGAATGATTTCAAAACTCTTGGACCAGCAAAATGATCAAGGATGATTCTGAAACTCATCGCTTCTCGATATTCTGTTCTAAGGAGGAATACTCTCCTCACGAGAAGCCGTGCTGGAAATCCAGACTGGGTTTGTTCCGTAACAGCTTGTTATTCGACAAAGCGGATGTTGGGGAGCCCAGAGAAGACGAAAATCATTGGGATTTGGGTGTGTTCAGAAAAACATATTTGCAGCAGAGCGTGGTAAAGAAACCAAATCTGGCAGAGCAAGATTGTCTCAGCTTATGTCATTGGGTTGGGTCCGACCTTGACCGTGGGCCGACGCCTCTCACTGGCTCATCAGTGTTTTGGGTTTCCAATTCCTGAATGCCTCAAGACAGTATTATTCTGGTGGAAAAAAATAGAAATTCTCTTGGGGCTTCACTGTACAAAGAACAAAAGAGGAACATTAAGAAGGGCCAGAAAGTCATGTCTCCTCCAGAGAGAGCCAAAATATGCCTCAACATTCAGAATGTATTGCCTCAGTATAAACTTCCTATGAAACAAATTGCAAGCTAATGGGGGAAGGAGAGGGTGGAATAAAAGGTGACTGTACTCCTCTAAAGGGGGATGTAATGAACTTTGTTAAATAATTGATACCTTACTGTTTCATGCAGTATTTTTTTTAATTTGAAAATTTTGTAACTTTTCAAAAGAAATTTTATGCTTGACCAACAAGGACTTTTTTCCAACGGAGAAACAAAGAACAATAGAAACTTCCCTAATTGGCATGTCAGCACTCATTTTTGCAGCTTTTAAAACAATGTGTGACAACATTCCAGGAACATGATACAGAAGAGGAAAAGTGTTTGGGGTGTTAGGACAAACCAGGGTCTAAATTCTGACTCTGGCATGAGCTGTTGCACCTTGGACAAGGCAAGTTAATCTCTCCGCTCCTCCGTTGATGCTGGGGTAAAATAGTGAATATAATATCTACCTTGAAGGAGTGTCATGAGGAGTGAAGAAAATAATACGGGTAAAATTATCTGGCACAAAACTTAATACATAATGGCTATTTAATAGAATGCTTATGTGCTCATAATCAATTAGAAAGTAAAAGCAGGCCAGGCCCGGTGGCTCAGTCTGTAATACCAGCACTTTGGGAGGCCAAGGCAAGAGGATTGCCTGAGCCCAGGGGTTCAAGACAAGCCTGGGCAACTTGGTGAGACCTTGTCTCTACAATAAATCACAAAAACTAGCCGGGTGTGGTGACATCCATCTGTAGTTCCAGCTACTTGGAAGGCTGAGGCAGAAAGATCGCCTAAGTCCTGCAGGTTGAGGCTACCATGGCCTTGAGTGTGCCACTGCACTCCAACCTGGGCAACAAGAGTGAGACTCCAACTCAAAAAAAAAAAAGTAAGAGCAAGTAACTATATTTTCTTTTTTGTATCTGACACTATATGTTTTGTGTCTTTCAGCCAATTGAAGAAATTGTCCAGTTGTTTTAAATGATCAAATTCATCAGTTGCGTTGGCATCATTCTGGCTCAGCCTTTTGGTTACTTTGTCCACATTCTTCTTGATGCTTCTCCTTTAAAAGAAGAAATTAAGTAAAAACAAGTGAAGTATTCTTCAAAATTTCTTCTGGACATATCACTTTACCTTCCAATATCCGTAGCTTTAGCAGAATTCTGAGGAGGTTTTGCGACATCTTTAAAATAATGTGCTCTTAGCCGGACGTGGTGGCGTGCATCTGTAGTTCCAGCTACTTGGAAGGCTGAGACAGAGGGATTGCTTAAGCCCAGCAGGTGGAGGCTACGGTGGCCGTGACCATGCCACAATACTCCAGCTTGGGCGACAAGATTGAGACTCCAACTCAAATAATAATAATAATAATGATGATAATAATAATGTGCTCTTTATCAACCATACCCTCCGTTGCATTCTCTTCATTGTCCAGTTGTAACTCAAAACAATCTTGTACTCTGGAATAGCTGGATTTCTTTACATCCAGCCCAGCAAGATTTGAGGTATGTCACTGCAGAGCTAGTAAACCAGCTACTTGGCAGAATCCTGTTTTCAACCTGGCAGACAAGACTGATGAAAAACCTCAGGAAACTGAAGATGATGTATCACACAGGATAGCAAAAGTTAGTCTGTCATAGACTTGACATCCATGAGTCTAATATTTTTGGAAAGCTGCTGTGGTAGGCAGGACAGTGGCGCTGCAAAGATGCTCATGTCGTAACTCCTGTAACCTGTAAACACAGAGGGTGCCAAAAAAAGCATACACATTTTGAGAAAAGAACAAACTGTATTAAAATTGCAATACTCAATATATGCCAATAACAAAAGATGAATACGAGTCACATTTGACTTCTGCAATTACAAGAGGTTCTCAGAGTGGCTCCCATCAGCATCCAGACACTTCTGATGATGGCAAACTACCGCAGGACTTGTTGCTGTGTAAGACCTCCTGGATCTTCCCTTGTACACATCACACACAGTACCACGCATCTCAAACTTATCATGAATGTGTACCATTGTTAGGCGTGTTGGAGGTTCTGTTGCATACTTATGCCTCCATTGTACTTTTGCAATGTCTTCGAATTTCAAATACCACATCAAAATGATCTTGCGCCCCTCAAACAACTGTGCTCCCGCCATTTTCTTTGACTGTCCTGCCTGTTGCATGGCGATGCTAGCACTCATTTTTTAAGCAAGCATCATACTACACACTGCTACAGTAAATCAATTCAACTTCGAAAAGTAATACATAGATAACTCTTAAAATGTGTATACATTTTTTTTGGCACATCCAGTATGTTCCCTTATATGGTGAAAGGAGCTTTGCAGGTATAATTAAGGATCCTGAGATGGGAAGATTATCCTGGGTTAGTTGTCCAGTTGGCTTCATGGTAGACACAGGGTCTGTATGAGGATGGGAGAAGGGTTTAGAAACAAGTAGAGACTGGAAGATGAAATGCTGATTGAAGGCTTTGGACATAGACAAAGGGACTGTGAGCCAAGGAATGCAGAAGGTTTCCAGAAACTGGAAAAGACTGGGGAGCAGATTTTCCCCTAGAGTCTTCAAAGAGTACACTGGCTTGGCAACACCTTGATTTTTAGCCAAGTGAACTCCATTTGGGGCTTCTTACCTCCAGGATTGTAATATAATAGATTTGTGTTGTTTTAAGCCACTAAGTTTGTGGTAATTTGTCACAGCTCCAATAGGAAACTCCAGCAGTCACTACATTTTATATTTTCAACTCAACATACTTTTTGGAGTAATGATGTGTATATACGTTTGCCAAATTTAGCAAATAGAAATATAGAGCACTCAGTTCAGCTTAAATTTCAGATAAATAACAAATAACTATCATGCAATATTTTCAATATAATGAAAAAGTATTATTTTGTAATCTATAGTTCATTTAACTGGGCATCTGTATTTTATCTTACAACCCGAGGTCTATAGTAACCTTCCTCTGGGGAAAGAACAATTATTTTTTCTATCTTAAGCCTACTTTTTTCAAGCTTGGAGGTCTGATTTCACCAAGAACTATCATGTGGATATTGATTAAGAAACCAAACTTCATTTTATCCAGTCTCATGCAGATATTTTAGGCTTAGGTTATATTTTTCCCATATCCTCATAATAAATTTCCAATTATATTCACGTGAAAAATTCTGAATGCCCGCGCCTTTGGGAGGCTGAGGTGAGTGGATTGCCTGAGCCCGTGGGTTCGAGACCCGCCTGGGCAGCGAGACCTCATCTCTACAATAAATCAAAAAATCAGCCGGGCGTGGTAGCGCGTGCCTGTAATTCCGGCTACTCGGAAGGCCGAGGCGGAAGGATCGCCGGAGCCCAGCAGGTTGAGGCTGCGGTGGCCGGGAGCGGCCACTGCACTCCAGTCTGGGCGACAGAGTGAGACTCCAACTCAAAAAAAAAAAATCTGAATGCCTAACAGTTGGTCCTTTGGTTTTGTTCAATCTCTCTTAACATCTTGATTTTTTTTTTTTAACTGGAGTCTCTCTCTGTCACCCAGGCTGGAGGGCAGTGGCACGTTCACAGCCACTGCAGCCTCAACCTGCTGAGCTCAGGAGAGCCTTCTGCCTCAGCCTTCCAAGTAGCTGGAACTACAGGTGTGCGCTACCACACCCAGATTATTTTTTGATTTATTGTAGAGATGAGGTCTCACTACATTGCCCAGGCTGATGTCAAACCCCTGAGCTCAGGCAATCCTCTCACCTCGGCCTCCCAAAGAGCTGAGATTATAGGCTTGAGCCACCGCGCCAGGCCCATCTTGATTTTTTTTTTTTTTTTTTGATGTGAGATGTCAACTAGAATTAAAATGTGCTAAGCACAGACTGTGATTGGACAATATGCAAGAATAGCATGCGTATGTCACCACTTGGATGAACCAAACCTCAAACAAAATTAAGCTCATCATCTCTGCTTCCTACCTCTCCCAGATCTACCTCCTTTTCTCACTATTTCAAGGAACGTCATCACCATCCACTGATCTACCCAAGTTATTCTGGAGTCTTCCCTTTCTTATCTTACTCCTGTATTTTGCCAAGAGAAGAGCCGGTTGTTGGTCCAAGAAGAATGAGAGCCACATGGAATAGATCTATATTCAATCTGTAACAAAAAGCCAAGCCCAGCCTGGATCAGACAACTCTCAGCTTTTCTGCCAACATGGAATAGAGGAAAGCTAGTGTGACATCCCTCTGATATTTTGTGCTTGTTGGCGGTGAAGCAATAGCTAAAATGTTCTTTAAATCAGATTGAATCTTCCTTTCATCTGAATGCAGAAAAAAATCAAACTGAGTCATTATTGATGCTACTTTTGCAAAGATTTGGGGAGTGTTACATATCACATTCAGAGCATTAGGGGAATTCCTCTGGCTATCGGTCCATGTATCACTACTGGTAAATCATTTTCCATGAAAGTGTAGTCCCCCAAAGGCAGATAACTTCACCGCTTTAGTGACAAATTTGTGCACTGCTATCTTTATTAAGGCTGAGGGCCTGGCTGCTGGGGTTCAACTTCCATAGATAGGACAGAGATTGGCCAGCCATTCCTCTTCTTTCTTGCCACAAAGATTATTTTCCCCAGCCTCTGTCAGAGTTACATGTAGCCATGTATATTAGACAGGCTTCTCCAGACAAACAGATCCAGAGAAGGTTATACACAGAGAGATTTATGATAAGGAATTGGCTCACACAATCATGGAGGCTGGCAAATTCAAAATCTGCAGAGCCCATATCCCAGTTTTAGTCTGAAGGCTGGCAGGCTGCTATACAACCAAGAAAAGCCAATGTCTCAGTTCAACGACCACCAGGCAGGAAGAAGCAAGGTTTCAGTTCAATGGCCTTCAGGCAGGAGACTTCTCTCTCAGCTGGGGAAGGTCAGCTTTTTATTCTAGTTAGAACTTCAACTGATTTAAATGAGACCCACACACATGATGAAGGGCAATCTATTTTACTTAGTCCACCCAATGTTAATCTCAACCAAAAACATTTTCACAGAAACACCTAAAATAATGTTTGACCAAATATCTGGGCACTCTATGGCTCAGTCAAGATAACACATAAAATCGATCATCATACCATATAACTGAATTTCAGCCAGTAGAAGGCAGGTGAAAGTGAAATATACCACTTTCAGGTGTGGACAGTGAGTACCTCTCCCATATGACCCTCCCTGCTTTTTATTCACCCACCAGATAGGTATGAGACCCTGGTAGCTACGTGTTAAAGACAGAGCCATAGAGTGGAAGACACCTACAGCCCAAAATCACCACTTTCAGAACATTATTTTAGGGGCTAAGAATAAACATCTTTAATGTTTGAATCATTTTATCGTTAGAGTTTGTTATAGCAGATAGCATTATCTTAACTAAACACTAGACACCATGACTACATCTTTTATTTTTTCTCTCTTTTGTGTATCCAACTTAATTCAATTTTTACTTAATTATATGCCTGGAGTATTATTCTGAAGTTCATTTGCATCATCTCAATTCTTCCTAATACAGGAAAAAACATCTTATATAAGCTGAAAATCCTAGAGTTCACACTATACTTCCTGTGGTTGTAATATACACTGTCTCACATATGCCCTGATAGTAGCCAGTATAATTTACCTTCTCTATGTAACATTCAGATATGATCTTGTTTATCTCTACTTTTTTGTTTCTTTCATTTCTGTAGTCAAAGAACAACTATGTCTAATAGTGTGGAACCTCGACAATATTTTATGTCCATTGGCATGATGTTTGTAAAGATCTAGAAGAATGTATTGCTCTTTTAGAAATAACAGTTATTTTAATAATAAAATATGCATAAGTAGTTATTTTTTAAAAGCATCGAGAGGATTATAAGAAATAATTATTTCCAGACTTTCCCTCCCCATCCCTTGTTCATCTTCCCTTTGAATTACTTCTAACTCTTTTTTCTAAGCTTTATAGTAATTTCTCATATAGAGCACTAATATACCTTTATTTCTATTTCCTGACATATCAATTTTTAGGCACTATCTATATAATTTCTGTTATGATGAGGATATGACTTTTTTTACATCAAGCCCAAATTCCTTATGTCACATTTCCAATGTAATTTCAACATTTGTGTTTATATTGTTGTAAGTATATATATGCAGTTCACCTAAGAGCCAAGGTGTATATTACGTTTACTTTTTTATTCAGCCTTTTTGTTTTTTGAGATTTCATTGTTATTTTTGTGTCTTGTAGTATGTTCCTAATAACAATCCTCAGTTTTCTCAACTGTTTTTTCATATTAGATATTCTGTCCTGACCCATTTCTGAAAGACACAGCCCCAGGAGCACTCCTTTTTCCTGCTCTGGTCTGAGTTGGAAGATTGATGCCTACCCAAATGGCTGCACACATCCCCGAACATGTGCCCTGATAGCACAGTTGAGCTGAATTGTTCTCTGCCAAGTACAGAGAACAACACCACTCTACTTCCACCAGATGAAGACTGAGTACTCTCTGAATTTTTTTTTAGATTAGAAAATACAGTTTATTTAGAAAGTAAATTGGAGAAAGAGAGAGAGAGAGAGAGAAAGAAAGAGGGAATTCACCTGCCCAAAGGGAGGAGATGGGACCAAAGGTTAAGAAAACATGGCCTGGCCATAGCTCAAAGAGCACATGGCCACGCCGTAGCTTAGCAAGGCAATGGCCTGAATTTTTTTAAATCTTAGATTTAGGAGGTACACAAGCATATTAATTACATGGAAATATTGTATAGTGGTAAGGACTAGGTCTCAGGTGGCCCATTCTCCAGAGAGCAAACACTGTACCTCATAGTAGTTTCTGAACCCTATCTCCTCTCCCCTTTCCTTCCCCTCTTGTTGGTATCCCCAAGTGTCTATTATTTCTATCTTTGTGATAGTTCAACTCCCACATATGAATGAGAACACGTGATGTTTGGGTTTCGGTTTTTGAATCAGTTTACTTAGGACAATGATCTCCACCTCCATCCAATGTTGTTATAAAGGACATGATTTCATTTCTTTTTATAGCTGTATAGTTTCCTGTGGATATATATACCACATTTTCATTATCCATTGATCGATTGATGGGCATTTAGGTTAATTTCACATCTTCGTTAACCATGCTGCAATGAACAGGCAAGTGCAGATGTCTTTTATATAATGACCTCTGTTCCTTAGGGTAGATACTTAGTAGTGGGATTGCTGAATCAAATGGTAGATCTACTTTTAGCACTTTGAGTAATCTCCATATCGCTTTCCTTAGAGGTTGTACTAATTTATAGTCCCACCAACAGTGTATTAGCATTCCCTTCTCTGCATCTGTGTCAGCATGATTTTTTTTTTTAGTTGGAGTCTCACTCTGTTGCCCAGGCTAGAGTACAGTAGCATGCTCATGGTCACCGCAGCCTTGACTTGCTGGGCTCAGGCGATCCTCCTGCCTCAGCCTTCCAAGTAGCTGGAACTACAGGTGTCTATTACCACACTCAGCTTATTTTTTTATTTAGTGTAGAGATGAGGTCTCACCAAGTTGCCCAGGCTGGTCTTGAACCTGAACTCAGGCAATCCTCTCACCTCAGTCTCCCAAAGTGCTGGGTTTACAAGCTTGAGCCACCATGCCCAGCTGATTTTTTAATAATGGTCATTCTGAGTAGTGTAAAGTGGTATTTCATTGTGATTTCAATTTACATTTCCCTGATTGAGTCATGTTGAGAATTTTTTCATATGTTTGTTGATCATTTGTATATCTCCTTCTGAGTTATGTCTGTTCATGTCATTTGCCCACTTTTAATGGGGTTATTTGCTTTTTTCTTGCTGATTTGTTTGAATTCTTTGTAGATTCAGGATATTAGTCATAGATGTATAGTTTGCTAATATCTTCTCCCATTCTCTAGATTGCTTATTTTCTCTGGATTAAAGACATAAATGTCAGACCTGAAACCATAACAAATCTAGAAGAAAACCTAGGAAAAATTCTTATGGACATTGGTAATGATCAGAGTACAAAAATTAGAGGGAAGATATCATATTGCATGTTACTAAATCATTGGTTGGGATCTATTTATATATATTCAACACAACCTATGTATACTGATGTTCCAAATATTTGATAAAATCCTGACCTTATCTTCTTTATGAGTCATAGAATTTAAAAAATAATAAAACTAGGCTGGGTGCAGTGGCTCATGCTCATAATCTCAGTGCTTTGGAAGGCTGAGATGAGAGGATTGCTTGAGGTCAGGAGTTCAAGACCAGCCTAACTAACATAGTGAGACCTCATCTCTATCAGAAAAAAAAAAAAATTAGCCAGCTGTGGTGATGCTCACCTATAATCCAGCTATACTTGATGCTGAGGTAGGAGGATTGCTTGAGCAGGAGTTCTGGGCTGCAGTGAGCTGTGATTGTACTACTGCACTCCAGTCTGGGTGACAGTGCAAGATCTTGTCTCAAATAAAAAGAAAAATGAATTAATTTTTTTTAAAAAGCCAGAATAAAGGCAAAACAGAAAGTGTGAGTAAAGTATCCAATTCTAGACAAGGGAAATGGTTTTTTTCTTTTACATTTGCCTTTGTAAATAGGTGTCTATATGCTTTTATTACCATTCATTAAGAAGTTAATTACATATGTCCCTGAAATATTACCCTAAAAGAAAAACATTCCCTAAGTGTAAGGCCAAAGACACTAATGGTTTTCACCACCATCAACAACCCAGGCACTGATTTATTTAATATAATTAAGCCTTCAATTACCCAGTAAGAGTCAAAGAACATTTGCTTTCCTCCAAAATGCCTCTTCTATGATCTCAAGAGGTCCACAGGGCCCCCCAGGAATATGCTTTCTCTCCATCGCAAATATTTTGCCACATGTTTTTGTTATGATTGGCTGAGCATTTGGTGACTGCTATTTAACTGGGGCAAGATTTCGCCTCTTAAAAGAAGTTGTGTCTCATGTTTTCAAGATCTGGCCATCCAAGAGTGCCCTCCCAAATATAAACCAAGGAAGCCACAATTCTTTTAGTGAAACAGATTTCTATTCATGAAATGAGGAAACAATCTTAATATTCTCAAAGGATATATTGAAACAAATAAGGAATTTCAAAACACAGTACAAACTGCAGTACACAGAAACACGCATGTTTTACTATTATAATATATATCTGTGTGCGTCCAGATGACAAGATTTCATCATGGGTAAATTTAGCTATGATTTCTAATTCAGGACATTTGATAAAAATATGTCAAACTAAATTACTCATCATAATTTTCAAACTAATGTAAATTCCCTCCAGACATATTTTTATTATTGTCTCCATTTGATTTATTTTTCCCCCCTCAGGATTATTTTATTTGCTTTGCACTTTCTCCCTATTTTATACTTTTTCATAAATGAGTAAAGTATATTGCATGCCCCCTCCTATAATTCTTATACTATATGTAGCGGAATTATGACAACAAGGCAATTATCCTCAAAATTACACTAATTGAAGTATATTTATGCCATAAACTAACAATAATAACACTTTATAATAACATAGTGCTTATGCTGAAACAAGCACTATTCTTTTCTTTTCTTTTCTTTTTTTAAGGTATAGTAAACATTTCTACTCGCTTCCTAAAATTTCTCCTCCCCTTTTTCCATAATTATAAAATTTTTTAGCTAGACCACATGGTCACTGAAAGTAAAGATGCATTTCCCTTTGCAGCAAATGTGGCCACATTACTTCCTTCTGGCCAATGGAAGGAAATTTGAAAGGTCATGAAGGATTTTCACATGGATCTTTTTTAAAGAAACTGTTCATGTGTACCTTTTGCTACTTTTCTTCACCTTTTCATCCACCTTGCTGCTTGAAACATGGATAATACCTACTTGGGCCATAAGCATGAGGATTATTTTTTAGAGATACATACTGAAATGTTTACAAATGAAATAAACTAACGTCTAGACTTTGCTTAAAAATCATCCAGAGGTGCGAGAAGCAAGCTGGAGCATAGATGAAGCAAGACTGTCCACGAGTTAATAGTTGATAAAATGAAATGGTTCTCTACTATTAAACTATATTCTATTTCCGTATATGCTTGAAATTTTATTTAAAATGTAAAAAACAAAATGAAAAAAAACTAATGTCTTGACTCTACCCCAGATTTCAGTTTAAATGGCCTGGGGTGGTGGTTAATTCCTGACAAAACCAAATCTTGTTTAGTTGAAGTTAAACAGGAAACCAGGAGCTGCAGTTTCCTGTAGGCAGAGCACATTGAAGTACTTGTGGTATCATAGAACGAGTACTAGAGGGAGGTCAGAAGAATGAGATTCAAGACCTAGTCTTGCCTCTAGTCAGTGGGTGAAACTAGACAAGTCACTTCATCTTTACGGGCCTGAATTTCTTCATCTGTAAGATGAGGGTTTAGATTATTTAATTCCTAATGTTTTCCCCAGGTTTTGCAATGTATGAGAGGGAGGAGTGAGCAATTGTTAAGTATATGGAGGTGCTTAATCTTATTGTATTTTCTTAATTATTTTTTTTCCAGTCAAATAATTCCTTTGGCCTTTTGGATAAAGGTATTTGCTTCTCAGTGGAACCTAAGTGAACATTCTTCCTCTCTGGACAGTTCACCCTCGGCTCAACCAGCAATATCAGACTGGTCCTTTAGTATATAACCTTTCTACTCTTTCAGTGCACAAATATTTAAAAGTCCTATTATAGTTAAGAAAGGGTGTTAGAAACAGAGGCAAAACGTTTTTCTAAAGCAGTCATAATTTTTGTTCTTGCAGAGTTCACAATTCTTACTTGGAGAATTATCAAGCACAAATGCCACACAATAAAAGAAATGTGTAAAATGCATAAGGCATGGATGTTTGGTCATTGGGAGGTATCAGAGGTTTATCAACAGAGATGTGACAAGATCATGTTGGTATACTTGAGATATCTTTGTGGCAATGGTATAAAGTGATATGAGTTCAGAGAAGCAGTCCAGCTTGATGATTAAGAATGGATCCCTGAATGCTACTGCACTTGAAAACTGGTTCTGCTGCTTATTAACTGTGTGATTGGGGTGTGTTGTATAACCCCTTTGTGCCTCACATCTCTTATCTGGAAAGGAGAAGTCATTACAATGCCTTTTTCACAAGGCTGTTTTGAGAATTAAATACATTAATAAAAAGCACTTAAGACAATGCCAAATTGGGCACAGTGGCTCATGCCTATAATCCTAGCAGCTCAGGAACCAAGATAGGAGGATTGTTTGAAGACAGAAGTTTGTGATCAGCCTGGAAAATATAATGAGATACTCCATCTGTGGGAAAAAAAAAAATTAGCTGGGTGTGGTGGCATGCACCTACAGTTCCAGCTAGTTGGGAGGCTGAGGTGGGAAGATTGCTTGAGACCAGAGGTTACAGTGAACTATGATTGTACCACTGCACTCCAGGTTGAGTGGCAAAGCTTCTCCTTCTACTTCAAATGACTGTTGTGTGGCTCAAATAAGCGGAAGATATAGAGAATTTTCACAAAATATTTAATATTTTTGAATATTATTATTAAAAATATACTATTATATATAAAATATCTACTAGAAAAAATATATTTAATTATAAATATATTGTTATATAATATATACTATAAAATATTGCTGAATGTAAAATATTGTTAACTATGCTCTTAATTATTAACTATTATTAACTGTGCTCTGCTTCTAGTTAGCACAAATAAATATGGAAAGCCTGAAGTTAAGTAGAGGTGTCCTACGATTTTAATAGACATCTTCTTGAACGTGTACCTTTTTGAAAAAAATCACTCCAATGATGAGAATTTTCTCAAGTTTGGTATAGAGAGAAACTTCTTAAGTCTAGAGTGTATATCTACCAAAAAAAGTACAAGAAAATTATATTCAATAGTTAAACATTACAAGCATTCACATTTAGGAACATGTCAAGAATGCTTTTGTCACCACTTCTATTTTACATTGTCCTTTCAGTTCTATTCAGCTCAAGAATGCTATAAAAAGAAAAAACTGTGTAAGCGTTCTAAAGAGGAAAACAAAGTGGTTATTATTCACAGGTGAAATGATAGCATACAAAAACAGAAGCCTATACAGACAAACTAAAACTAACAAGAAAGTTTATCAAAGTTGCCGAACATAATATCAACAGGTAAAACTTCGTGGTAATTATATTCACTAGTAATAATGAGAACTTAAAAAAAATACTATGTGTGATGATGTTCCAATCTACCTTTTTTGTTTTGCTTTGTAATTCTGGTTTTGGTCCATGTCAACACTTCTCCTGTGCCAGCTGGAACTATGTTTGAGTTTGTCAGTAGAGAGCACTTCTGGGACACCAGAAGGTATTTCAAAAGAAACCTCTTCCTGGTTTTCATGTGCCTTCCTTCTTTTCCTTCAGTGCAATTGTCAGTAGTGTGCGAAAGACTCAGAGGTCACCTTTTTTGTGATAACCAAGGAAGCCTCTTCCTGGTCAGTGATGTGTGGGAGATACAGGGTTGCACACCCACCAGTAAATTTCACTTGCGCATCAACAGATAGATTTCTATTTACTAGGTGCAACCTTCTGAGACTCTGATGGCCTGCTCACCAGCTCAGGCCTGCAGATTTTTAAAATATTTCTTCACCACCTAGTGAGTCACAGATACACTCTCTCCAATGATATCTGAATCTCAGCCTATGGAAGAGAGGTTTTTGAAATGTGTTCTTCCCTTAGTTATTTTTTCCTAAGCCTTAGAGGTAGTAACTGCTGCTTACATTTGTTATGTCTCCATTATTTAGCTATCTTTTGCCCCTTTAGTGTTAATCATATTTTACTAGTTAATAATTCATTAAGTTAAACTTTCTTTTTTTACATTACAGGTATGATTTCTGTCTTCTATGTGAACCTTGATATGGATGGTAAAAAAATAAAATAAAACCTGCTAATTCAATAAAGGATGTTCAAGATCTTTCTGAAAGAGAAAGAAAAAACCTTGTTCTAAGACAATAAAAAGACAAATGAAGAGACATATCATGTTCAGGGGTAAGAAGATTCAATATCTTGTCAATTTTCCCCCAGATAATTCATGGATTTAATATAATTACAGACAAAATATCAATGTATACAAATATATTAGACATAATTAAACACAGTAAATAAAGAAAATTTAGATCCATATATGTATATTAAATAAATATCCATGAGTCCATACTGTCCACAAATATGTGATTGAAGAAGTAGATAAATGAAGGGAAAAAGACTAATTGTCCATGCAGAAGCAGTCAAAGTAATTTATGTAGCTATTTCCTCTTTAAGGAGGTAAAATATAACTTCTCACTCCTTTAGTGTGGGTTATGCTTAGTGACTTGCTTTCAAAGTTATGGAAAAGGAAGAAAAAGTAATTTTACAGTTGAGAATCATGTCAAGCACTATCTTAGCCAGGTATTAAGGTTAACATCATCAGTGATAAGTCATATTGATAGCGTTGTACTGTTGATATGATGTGTTGAGAATAGCACTTCAACTGTGTGATCTTTCTCCCAAAAACAATAACCCTAATATAATTATAAAGAAAACACCAGAGGAAAAAATCTGACATTTTACAGAATACTTGATCAGCACTCTCCAAAACTATCAGATCACAAAACAGGAAAAGTCTCAGACGTTGTCACAGATCAGAGGAGTCTAAGACCTGACAATTAAATGCAGTGTGGCATCTTGGATGACATTCTAAACCAGGAAAAAAAGACAATAGGAAAAAACTAATAAAATTTGAATAAAATGCTGACTTTACTTAATAATAATGTATCAATACTGATTCATTAGTCATGACCGGTAATGCAAAATATTAACCATAAGGGAAACTAGATGTGGGTTGTATGAACTCTCTGTGCTATATTCTCAACTTTTCTATAAATCTAACACTATTCTGAATTTAAAAGTATATTTAAAATGTATAAAAATTAGAATCGAAAAATATTATCAATGTAGTTTATCAAGAAACTCTCTAAGCTGATTCTAAAATGTGTACAGAAGAACAAAGAATGAATAATATACAAAACATCCATGAAAAAGAAGAAAGAGTGAAACCACTTGTCCTCCCAAATAGCAAAGCTTTTGTAGTAATTAAATACTATGGTGCTACTAGAGATAGAAAACAGACCTATGATTTATGGAAATGTAATATGTGATAGAGCTAACTTTATGGATCAGAGAAAAAAATAGAGTAATCAATTCATGGTGCCAAGATAATTTATTACTCATACAAGGAAAAATGAAATTCAGCTTATACCTCACACCAATGGTCCCCAACTTTTGGGCATCAGTGACCAATTTTGTGGAAGACAGTTTTTCCATAGACTAGGAGGGTAATGGTTTTGGGATGATTCAAGCACATAACATTTATTGTGCACTTCATTTCTATTGATATTACATTGTAATATATGATGAAATAATTATACAACTCACTATTAAAAAAAGAGGTGCTCGGTGGCTCAGCCTGTAATCCCGCGCCTTTGGGAGGCTGAGGTGAATGGATTGCCTGAGCCCGTGGGTTCGAGACCCGCCTGGGCAGCGAGACCTCATCTCTACAATAAATAAAAAAATCAGCCGGGCATGGTAGCGTGCGCCTGTAATTCCAGCTACTTGGAAGGCTGAGGTGGAAGGATCGCCGGAGTCCAGCAGGTTGAGGTTGCGGTGGCCGGGAGTGGCCACTGCACTCCAGTCTGGGTGACAGAGTGAGACTCCAACTCAAAAAAAAAAAAAGAGGTGCGGATGGAAATGGTAAATAAAGTAATGGGCAGACAACATGCAGACTAAAGTAAGTGTCAGATTCTGACTTAAAGCCTGCCACCAGATGCAGCTGTACAACTGAAATGCTTCAACTCACTTGCCACTCACCAATAGGGTTTTGATATGAGTCTGCAAGCAGTTAATGTATTATGGTCTTTGTGCAGTCAAACTTCACTGCTAATGTCAATCTGTATTTGTAGCCACTCCCCATTGCTAGCATCACTGCTCCACCTCAGATCATCAGGCATTAGATTCTCATAAGGAACCCACAACCTAGATCCCTTACATGTGCATTTCACAATAGGGTTTGCTCCTATAAAAATCTAATGCTGCTGCTGATCTAACAGGAGGCAGAAATCAGGTGGTAATTTGAGTGATGGGCGCAGCTGTAAATACAGATGAAGGTTTTCTTGCTCTTCCGCCCCTCACTTCCTGCTGTGTGGCCCAGTTCCTAACAGAAGAAAGTAAGAATGTTGGGATGGATATGCAGGGACCTTAAAAGTCTTAGGAGTTCTATTCCACAAGCTGAACTGCAGACACAGAAGTCTGTTTTATTATTACTATTCATAATTATATTTTAGAGTGCATATTTAAATTATGTCTACATTTTGCATGTGTAATGTGTTTAATAATACTTAAATTAGACACAATGTGAATCAATGAGAAAAAAATTAGAATGTACAACTCATTATACATACAAAAATGAAACTGAAACTACTTCATTTGAAATAGCTAACAAAATTGAAATGATACAATTTTCCATCAAAAGCAGAATTAATCAATTGTATATTACTATGACAGAATATTATATAGATGCGAAAACCGAACAATGGCTACCTATAGCAAGATAGATAAATCTCTAAAGAGACTTTTAAAAGATGAAAATATCACAGAAGTATATATGAAACATAATCTTTTTTATTTAATAGTTTAAAAGATAAAATATTTTTAGAGAAAATTCATTTAGGTAACCCTATAAAGAAAACAGAGAAATACAAGATAGTGATTATCTCTGTAGAGGAAGAAAGTAAGAATGTTGGGATGGATATACAGGGACCTTAAAAATCTTAGGAGTTCTATTCCATAAGCTGAATTGCAGACACAGAGGTCTGTTTTATTATTACTATTTATAATTATATTTTAGAGTGCATATTTAAATTATGTCTACATTTTGCATGTGCAATGTATTTAATAATACTTAAATTAGGCACAGTGCAAATCAATGAGAAAAAACAATATACAACTCACTGGTAATCAAATAACTAAAAATTAAAATAATAAAAAAACTTTATGTATTGAATTAGCAGAAAGGCAAATGTATATACATACATAAGTGGCAATGATTCAGGCACTTATGTTCAGTTTGAGTGTAAACATATTTCTAGAAAATAATTTGGCAGGATACATCAAATGGTCTGGGTGTGGTGATTCACATCTGTAATCTCAGCACTTTGGGAGGCCAAGGTGGGAGAACTGCTTGAGCTCAGGAGCTTGAAATGAGCTTAGGCAGCATAGTGAGACCACATTTCTACAAAAAAATTAAAAAATAAGCCAGATGTGGTGGTGTGCACCTGTTGTCCCAGCTACTCGGGAGGCTGAGGCTGAAGGATCGCCTAAACCCTGTAGTTTGAGACTGTGGTGAGCTGTGATCATGCAACTCCACTCCAGTCTGGGTGACAGAGTGAGACCCTAACTCAAAAAAAAATTTTTTTCATTATTTAATGTAATTCTCTTCTAGTTATCAAAGGAGTATCCAGAAAGATTATGTATGTTCACCGTGGTGTTTCCTATAAACTCAAGAAACTGTAAAACAATTTCACGTCAAAAGTATGGACTAATAAATTAAATAATGGTATAATCATATGATGAAATACGCAAACTGAAAGATATCTTCAGATTTTAGTAATATGAGAAAACACAGTATATAATTTTATGTGAGGGAAAAATAAAAATTCTAAAAAACATGTATTTCAATGTGTCTTAAAAGCAATTTTCTTTGATGCTCTAATTAATCTTTAAGGAATCTGCTGAAACGTGTACTACAGTATTTAAACTTAGATTTTTAGAAGGAATGTGTCGGATTATTAAAATGATTATCTCTGGATACAAATATTATAGGAACCACCATTTCGTTCTTTACACTTTTCTATACATTTTAAGATTTCATCTAATCAACAAGAATAAACAAACAAGTTTAAAAAATGGACCAAAGACCTTAGAAAGACACCCCACCAGAGAAAATATATAGGTTGCAAGTATGCATATGAAATAATACTCTACATCATAGTCTTCAAGGAAATGCAAATTAAAACGACACCTATTTGGAATGGCCAAAAATCTAGAACACTGGTAAGGACGTGTAATAACAAGGAGTCTCATTCATTCTCGTGGGAATACAAAATGGTACACCCTCTTTAAAAGACAGTATGATGTTTCTTACAAAATGCAACATATACTTACCATATATGCCAGCAATTGTGCTCCTTGATATTTACCCAAGGATTTGAAAAATTCCCCCCCCAAAGCTACATGTAAATATTTATAGCACTTTTATTATAATTGCCAAAACTTGGAGACAACCAAAATGTCCTTCACTAGGTGAATGGATAAACAGTCTGACGCCCACACAATGGAGTATTATTCAGCAATGAAAATAAGTAAACTGTCAAGCTATGAAAAGAAGTAGTGGAATCTTAAATGTTATCAAGAGAAATAAGCCAATCTGCCATGTTTATATACTGCATGATTCCAACCATATGACATTTTGGAAAAGGAAAAAGTATGGAGATCGTAAAAAGATCAATGGTTGCCAGGGGTTCTGGGGTGGGGGATGAATGGGAGGTGCACAGAGGATTGATTCTTAGGCAGTGAAACTACTCTGTATGATACTACAGTGGTTGATATGTGTCATTACATATTTGTCCAAACCCATAGAATTTACAACACCAAGAGGAAGCCCTAATGTAAACTATGGTCTCTGGGTGATAATGATGTTTCAGTGGAGGCTCATCCATTGTAAAAAAAAAAAAAAAAAGACCAAGACCATTCTGGTGGAAGATGTTGATAACTCAGAGCCTGTGCATATGTTCTCACTTTTATCTCAATTTTGCTGGGAACCAAAAACTGTCCCCAAGAATAGTCTATTAAAATCTCACCTAGCCGGGCTCGGTGGCTCAACCTGTAATCCCACGCCTTTGGGAGGCTGAGGTGAGTGGATTATCTGAGCCCACGGGTTCGAGACCCGCCTGGGCAGCAAGACCTCATCTCTACAATAAATCAAGAAATCAGCTGGGCGTGGTAGCGCATGCCTGTAATTCCAGCTACTCGGAAGGCTGAGGCGGAAGGATCGGTGGAGCCCAGCAGGTCGAGGCTGCGGTGGCCGGGAGCGGCCACTGCACTCCAGTCTGGGTGACCGAGTGAGACTCCAACTCAAAAAAAAAAAAAAAAAAAAAAAAAATCTCACCTAAGAGTATATTTTATACAGAAAGACCTTATTAATGCTTTTACTCATTAACTCAATAAATACACATTTAATACCTTCCGTGTCTAGACGCTGAAGATTGTTTATGAACAGGATGGACAAGATCTCTACACCATCAGCACTTATGTTCAAGAAGAGCAGACAGAAAATAAACAAGGAAAAAAGCCCTGCTAGTTTGGATATGGGGTGTGACGGGGAAGAGAGGACTCAATGAGGTCTGGGCAACTGAGGATATGATGTCATTTACTGAAGAGGAATACAGTGTTCCAAGTATGTCAAATGCATTGAGATGTTATTGTTAAAGTTACACGTGAAATACACATATGAAGGGAAAGGGTCATTGGAACTGACACATGGTTAAATTATACTATGAAGAGTTGTTAACTCCTCATTTCTCTCCAAGCCATGAAAAAAGGAATACTTTTTCTTATGAAATATTTGATTTAATGAGTTAAGCACTAATTGTCAGAGAAGAGGACACTGAATATTGAAGAATTTCCTGGTTCTTTTATATATATTCTTATTTTAGATTGAAGGGGAACATGTGCTTGTTTGTTACACAGATATATTGCATGATGGTGAAAATGTTCACACTGCCTAAAGCAATCTACAGATTCAGTGCAATCTCTATCAAATCAACAACATCATTTTTCAGAAATCTAGAAAAAACAATACTTAAATTCACATAAAAACAAAAAAGAGTTCAAATAGCCAAAGCAATTCTAGGCCAAAAAAAAAGCCAGAGGCATCACTTTGTCAGACCTTAAACTTTACTACAAGGCCATAAGGAGCAAAACACCATGGTACTGGCCCAAAAATAGACACTTAGACCAAAGGAACAGAATTGAGCATCCAGAGATAAAACCACTGTCTTCCAGCTATTTTATCTTTGACAAAGTCAATTTCCTGACTCTAAAGTTCTTTGCGGTTTCAGGTTTGAATTTCTTAGCTTACCTGTGATGCTGAATTAGGTGTGGAAACTTTCAAGAAACATTTTATATCCTAATCAACTTCATTTTACTATTTGCACACATTTTTTTAAAAAGAGTTCTAAGCAGTCTCTTCTAATTATATCTGCCGAACCTGGATGATGAATTAGCCATCAAAAATCAACTTTTTGCTTTGAAAACAAGAGACCACTTCAGTCGTGGAAAAAAGAGGTGATCCCCAATTTTTTTTTCAGCCCTCTCTGCAGAATTGGGGTATATGAGCTCCAAATGTTTTAATATCATACACCTCAAACTTTTCTTTGCCATTTATTAGTAGATTCATATGATGCCATTAAATGACAACATAGGTTATTATAATTTCCCAAAATTAAACAGGTAAATTATGTTTACACACTTACATACCTGAGAAAATAACCTACACTTCTTACATTCAAACAAAGGGAATTGTTAATAACATTTTACATAGCAAATAGTCATAAGAGCCTCTCTACAATTTGGCTTTTGTCATTTTCTCACCTCTTCCTCTAGAAAGTATTTCCTGGCTGGGCGTGGTGGTCCAGCCTATAATCTCAGCACTTGAGAGTCCAAGGTGAGACAACTGCCTGAACCTGGGGGTTAGAGACCAGCCTGGGCAATTTGGTGAGACTGTGTCTTTACAATAAATCAAAAAATAAGCTGGGTATGGTGGCATGCACCTATAGTTCCAGCTCCTTGGAAGGCTCAGGTGGAAGGATCACCTAGGCACAGAAGGTCGAGGCTGCAGTGACCATGAGCGTGCCACTGCACTCCAGTTTGGGTGGCAGAGTGAGACTCCAACTCAAAAAAAAAAGTCTTTCCCATCTCTTTCTAGTTTATTATTATTATTTTTACTGTTACCCATATATTTCACCTAATGGCCCTACTGATGCCCTCTTCCCCGCCCCCCAGCCAGGTTAGGTGTTGCCTTGTCCATGGGAGGTCTCCTTGTGCTTCCTTCTCTCATTGCTACAGAAAACTTTTCTATGTATCTGCATCAAATGATTATTGATTACTGAAGTCCAAGGCATTGTGGTAGGGACTGAGGGGGAGTCAGTGGTAAAGAAGAGACCCCTTAAGGACACAAAGATTTTAGAATTAACACTCAGTGTTTCCAATTGGCATGAGTAAATCAACTCATTTGGAAACTAAATAGAATCATTGTCATCATAGAGTTAGTCATAAGAAAATGAACTTTGATTATTGTAATATTCTATATGATGAGTTCAGCAAAGCTTAAAGAATCCTCCAAAAGTTGAGAAAAGTCTATGGGTTCACTGACTTAGCATCTGGAAGAAATTAAAACAGCACTAAAAGCAATCAGAATATTAGAATATGAGTTTTTTAATAAAAGCACTGAAGCAGTTCCTTTTTTCAGGACATAAATATGTTTCCTTTTTTTTTTCTTGATTTTTACCCTTTCTTGTTTGTGTGTATAAGCAACACTTTAAAAATCAGAGCCATATTGTGTAACAAAAATTATAATTAAAAAGTCAGAAACTTAGGGGTTTTTTTGGGAAAAATCTTATGTAAGTGGACAATAATATAAATAATATGAATACATAGAAGAGGGAACCAAAAAAAATGCCCAGAATTTATTTATAAATAATTGTGCATTTACTCTTATATGTTTAAACTTCATTGACCTTCAAAGTACTCTCCATTTGATGCAATACACTTATTGAGGCACTTTTTCCACTGCTCAGAACAGTTTTTGAACTTGTCAGTATTGATGCCTTTTAGTGCTTCTGATGTTTTTTGTTTCACCTCTTCCACTTCGGCAAAATGTTTCCCCTTGAGAATTTTTTCATTCAGGGAAACAAAGTTGCTGGGGGTGGGATTGGGTGAATAGGCAGGGTGGGGCACAGGGGTCATGCCATTTTTGTCAAAAACTGCTGAACACTCAGTGCAGTGTGAGCCGTTGTGTTGTCATGATGGAAGAACCAGTCACCTGTTTGCCACAACTCATGAGGTTTCTTCTGAAAATCGTGATGAAACCTTCTCAAAACTTCCAGATAAAAACTCTGGTTGACCGTTTGATCTGGAGGAACAAATTCTGAGTGTACTACAAGGGGCCTGCCCTCTAACAGATAATTCTTGTTTTTGGGGAGTACCCCCAGTATGTACATATTCTTGTTATAGCTACATACGTTTGTACATACTTACACTGGTTAATACAACCTAAATATGCACCACTGTGCATATGAACACATATTCAAAGAGGCAGTGTAATATTGTGTTCATGCCTACAGGTTCCTTCAAGCCCTATAAGGCCTCACTTGGTCTTCTGCTGAGTGTACCTGCACCTCCTACTCTTACCTCTTCATGCTGTGCTAGTCATATTGGCCTCCCTGTTATTTCTAGAACTTGCTGATTATACTTCCACCAGATTATTTGTTAAAAGTTGTTGTACAATCTGGAATGCTACTCTCCTCTGATACCTGCTTGTCTAACTTTCTCACTTCTTTAAAAGAAACTTAGGTTTTAGTACATTTACCATCATTTCAGACCTTTGGGAAAGTAAGTCACTTACTATTCTTTCACTTCAGTTTCCTCAACTGCAAATGGATCAAAGCTGTGTGTTCCTCTGCTTCAAAAATCTATAATGGGGTTCAATCTGGTAATCGTAGATGTGGTACTCCAACAAAACTTAAAATTGACTAGTGAAATACATTTTGCTGAAGGTGAAGGTCTAGTGTTGCCATTTATGGTAGCAGAATAATGGCCCTCTAAATATATATAAGTCCTAATCCTTAGAACCTGTAAACATATTACCTTACATGGCAAAAGGAATTTTGCAGATGTGATTAAATTAAAAATCTTGAGATGGAGAGATTATCTAGATGGTGACAGGGATTCTCCTTGACCAAACTCTAGTCAGGTTCCTCTGAGCCCTCTTCTAGACAAAGCCTCAGCCTTGGCCTATAAAGACTTGAACAAACTCTAACACAGTTTCTGACAGCCTCATCTCTAGGATGACCCTAGTTCCCCTAAAAGTATCCACCTGAGAAAACTCAAGACTGCCAGAAGAATGCACTGTTGATCCAGCCAACACCTGAAGATAGGGTCTCTGTTTCCCGTCTCTGGGGGAGGACAGGAGCCTAATTTCAGTAAATGCAAGTTGGCAAACGCAGACGGGTTTCACATGAACCAACTCCCTTCCCACTTTTTGTCATTTTTTTACTTCCCTATCTCTGCTCAACTCCCTGCCATTCTCCCTTTAAAATGTCTGGATACCTCTGCACAAGTTAGAATGGAGCACAGTTCTTTCCCTTCCATTCAGCAGTCACTGAATAATATCTGTTTTTACCTCTTTAACTAATGTCCAACTGTGTTTATTTTTTATAGTGTGCTGAATATAAAATCTTGAGGGTCCTTATGAGAAAGGGGCAGAGAGGTCAGAGAGAGAAGAGAAGATACAATAGAAACAGAGGTCAGAGTGATGTAGCCAGGGAGAAAGAAATGCAGGCAATCTGTAGAAACTGGAAAAGGCAAGGAAAATGTTCTCCCCTAGAGACTCAAGAAGGAAAGCAACCCTGCTAACATCTTGATGTTAGCCCTATAAGACCCATTTCAGACTTCTGACCTCCAAGCCTGTAAAATAATACATTTGTGTGGTTTTAAGCCACTAAGTTTGTAATAATTTGTTACAACAGTAGTAGAACACTAGCACACTCTCCATGCTACATGATAAGTCCAACAAATACATAATATCATGTAACCACCCAAAATAGTATTAAATTGGTCATCATCGTGGACTTTGGTGACCATGGAAGATCATGAACATGTAGAAGACTGGCATCAACTTTTTTTTAAAAGAATATGTCTTCAAGTACATCCATGATTCAAAATTAAATATCTTTCTTTGGGAACATATA
The DNA here is from genome assembly GCA_027257055.1 of Cephalopachus bancanus. Classification (NCBI taxonomy): domain Eukaryota; kingdom Metazoa; phylum Chordata; class Mammalia; order Primates; family Tarsiidae; genus Cephalopachus; species Cephalopachus bancanus. Next base: position 9,309,744 of record JAPVLO010000057.1, read on the forward strand.
ATACATATTAAATGCCAGAGCCCTTACAAAAGACAAAAGAACTTTATCCAGACATTTAAAAGGTTAAATCATGATTGTTTTCCTCAGCACTTTTAGCAAGGCTGATTCATCTTTACTGAAATTTATTCCTTTCACAATTTTTAAAGGGAAAGTTTTGACTATAAGAGAAGGCGCTATTGATTAGCTCAGCTCATAGGGGCAGAATAACATAATTATATGCTGAGACCCATTATCAGTTTCTTATGAAAACTTCAAAAGGCTGTTCATGTTTGCTTAGTGTCTCTTGCCCACAGAAAGGAAAGAATGATGGGCCCTCCCCCCAGAAACTGTGTAGCAAGCAGGGAGGTAGTGATAGCAATTACACCTTACTTCTATGCTGAAACCAGATGTGATTTCTATTTAGTAATTCATTTTCCCTCCCTGGAGTTTAGAGTGACCAATGACACTGCACTTCAAAGTGTTCTGTTGTTTGTTTGTATGTGTTTAATCTCAAGAGGCAAAAATATAACCAATTTTACTACCAGTTCCTTTCCCATTTTCTAACTTACTGCTTTGATAGAGTTTCATAGCTAAGGTTTCCTTGGTTAATATTTAGAATACGCATCTGTTCCAAGCTTCCCCAGTCATTAAGGTGGCCACTAACATTCCCATTGTCACATTTCTCTAATATTCTTAAAGGCATACTTTGTGATCTCTGATTGACCTGCTGACTTTTCACAAAGCAATCTGTCCAAGACACGCTTAATAATAAACAAACTGTGCCCATTTTTATTCTGCTGCATTTTTGCCTTCCACGTCTAGGAAAAATAACTGGCGAATCACTTATATTCAGGACACTTCTTGATGTTGGGAACTCTAATTTCAGGGACATTAACAATTCAAACTGGATGAACACTTGTAGCAAAGGAAGTAGAAATTATATTTTTCTGGGAACTTGTGTTTTGTCACCATTAAATCATACTACGTAATGACTTCAGATTGGAAAGATTCCATCTCTGCTACGTCGCCCCCACAGCTTCAACTGGGCATTTTCCTTCAAACTATAAACATCCTTTAGCTTAGTTTAAATTTAAATTAGCTTCAACAGGAAAGTGGGTAAAGAAAAATATTATGTTTAAACTGTAAGTTTGGAAAAGACTCTTGTTGTGCCCCTTTGCAGATTTTGTAATGGCAAAATTGTATTGACTCTGCAAACAACCCTTCTTTTCAACAGATGTGCATGATACACATGGTTTAGGAAAGGAAACCAATTATGGTCTCAGATCCATTTGTAATGAAGTAACGTCTCCAAAATTACCATTGACAGTCTACCTTTTTTAGTGACAAGCCTTACAAAAGCAAAGGCTAAGTTAATAAATCTGTTACTTCAATTTATGGAAGTTTATAACTGGTATTTCCCTTCATGAGTGCCTTAATGTTTGATTAATTGAGGGCTGTATTCTAAATTAATTAAAGAGAACCCAGTAGGAGAAATAGAACTGGACAACTTAATTATAAAGCATTGGGATGTAACAACAAGTTTCTAGTAGATGCTGCCTTTAAATAAATGTAAACTACTTTTCTAGAAAGTCGAATTAATGTGGTTATCCATCATGGTTTGGGAGAGTGAGCCATCGGATAGCAAGTTATTCTTACTAATAAAGAGTTTATAAATATGCCATACCTAGATTGCTAATTTTATGTAAAAGCTTTAATGACAATAAAATATAACTAATTTTTAAAGATTATATATAATATGGACTTGTGCTTCCAGAAATGGCAGACCAAGCTTCTCATTGAAGACAAGCTTTACTTTCCCACTGAAGAAAAGCTGGACAAAAGTAAAAGAAAAAAATACTGCTTGGTGGAATCATAAAGCTAACTAAATAGTGAAGAATTACTAAGCCAAAAGCCAGAGGAGGCCATAGGACTGGGGAGGGAGCCTAGCATTTGGGGTCACTATTCCCTTGGAGATGATTGCCAATCCTAGAAGGTTCATTTGCCATTCTCAGAGGAGGAGGCTAAGGGGTAGAACAGTGCACAGGATTGGGGGAGCAGGGAATGAGATCCAGAACTTGCCCGAGTGTCTGATGAACCTTGTTTCATTAATTTCAGACAGAAAGCTGCACCTTAGGAGTAGTGGTGAGCTGGAAGTAGATGGCCCCCACAGAAACTGAAGTTCAACCTCAAATGATCTCAGTGCCTAAAATTGGAAGAATATCAAGGAGCAAGACTAAAGCAAGTGTAAATTCACGCCAGAGAAACATTGCATCTTCCTGGAACTCCAACTGTCCATAATTTAGCAAATGCAAAGTCTGGCATAATAAAAAAATAACAAATCACATGAAAGGATTGTGTAAAGGGAAAGGATTCCTGAAATACCAAACTACAGCTTCTAGATACCAGTCAATCCAGAACTTGTCCTCTCTTCCCTCATCTCTCCTAACAACCACTCATCCATCACAAACCTCAACATTATAGGAAGTCCCTTCCTTCTACCTTTTGCTGAACACCCTATTGTTCCTTCACAGTCATTCTCCCTTGTTGCAGCAAGCTAAACAAATAACTTTCAGTACAAGTGAATTGTCTTTTGTTGGAAGCTTTGACACAATTCAGTGAAAGAGAATTATTTTCCCCCGTAAAGGATAGAAAAACTCTGATATGGCTTTCCAGCAAATGTAGACATGGGAACTTAAGAGTTAGAGTAGGCTGGGCTTGGTGGCTCAGCCTGTAATCCCAGCATTCTGGGAGGCCGAGGCGAGTGGATGGCCTGAGCCCGCAGGTTCAAGATCAGCCTGGGCAACTTGGCGAGACCTCATCTCTACAGTAATTACAAAAAATTAGCCAGGTGTGGTAGCGCATACCTGTAGTTCTGGCAACTTGGAAGGCTGAGACAGAAGGATCACCGAAGCCCAGCAGGTTGATGCTGGGGTGGCCATGAGTGTACGCACTCCAGCCTGGATGATGGAGTGAGATTCCAACTCAAAAAAAAAAAAAAGAATTAGAGTGTGAAATACACTTTTTTGAGCAGTGTGGTCATCTAAATGGTGCAGAAATAGCTCGGACACTTTGTAGCTACTGATCACATATCTAAAGAGGTTGCTAATAACTATATAATTCAAGAATTATTAAAGCTAGATATACCAATCTGTTCCTAGAATCTGTGTCAAAATAAGATGACACAGACTTCATGACCTTAGCACAACTAACACAGATGATGTTGTCCTTGAAGTTTTAGGTAGTTCTTTATTACGTCATCTTTTTAAAGTTGTAATTTAGCAACTTTTGCTTAAGGCAAACTTTACTTATATCACTAGTTATAATTTATTTATATGAATACTGAAATGTAACATTGTTTTCTTTTACCTTTGTTTTGTTGTTGTTGTTTGTTTGGTTTTTTTGCCCTTTTCTTTTACCTTCGAAGCTTTGTCCAACCAAGTGCCATGGAAAACATTTTCATCAGTGCTTGGGTCAATAAAATCAGAATCTCTGGAGATGAAACTCAGGCATTGGAATATTTTAAAACTCCAAGTGATTCTAAAGTTCATCCGGGATTGAGAATCAACATTATATCTTAAAACAAAATTAAACAGAAATCCTGATTAGGATAATTGAGAAAATGAATTATGAATTAACCAGATAATTGAAGCGAGGCTTGAGTTATAATGATAATGAGTTCTTTTAATAACCAATAGAAAGATGTCATGTAGATCAGACTTTCTACTATATTTTTTTCATTCTACAAAGATTTATTGAGTCTCTACTCTAAACCAGGCTTTGTGCACTGGAATAAAAGGATGAACAAAATAGACATGGTCCCTTAAGACCTTGTGGACTAGAGGAGTCAAATATTAACCGAATAGTCATGCTAGGCAGCATTTATGAAGGATCTGTGACAAATGCCATGAAGAAACAGTATAGGGTGCTCAGAGAGAATGAATAGGAGGCTCCTGTCCTAGCCTGAAATATCATGCAAATTTGAGTTTTAGTTGAAATGTTTGAGTTTAGATATTAAGAAAGTGAAGAGAGATGGGCAAGAGTACTGTATCTCAGAAAAGGGAAGAGCATTTACAGTGTTCTTAAAATGGGAAGCAGTGCACGATAGAGTCTCAAACTTTAAGGTGCATAATAATGGTCTGGGGAATCCTATTAAAGGGCAGTAAATCTGAAGTGGAACCTGGGATCCACTTTGAATATCAAGAGAAGGTCATTCAAGAAACTGAATGAGTTTTAGTAGGTGTGGATCCCAGAGGGTCGGGAAGAAATGAAGTAGGAGCTACATCACACTGTAGGGCCACATATGTCATTTTAGCCCCAACAGCTTGCCACTTAATTCTTGGATCCTTGAAATTGATGATAATTATGATCTAGAATTAACAGCTTTTTTTCTCTTCTTTTTTTCGTCTTTATAATTTATTTTTTAGACCCTCTAGCACAGGTTGAATAGTTAAGAAAGTGCCATTCTTTTCTTCTCCTTTATTTTCATGGAGATGCTTTTAAAGTTTCACCAGTAAATACATTTGTTATAGTCTTCATTATATACTATTTCTCAAGTTAAGGCAAATATCTTCTATTCTTTATTCAATAGGAGGTTATATATGTGAGAGTTTACTTGTCAATAAGAGTTGGATTTTACTAAGTGAATTTCAATATATATTAAGATATCAAATTAGGATATAAAGATATCTTAATAGATGCCAACATCTTTTGATATACTACTTAATATAATTTAATAAATTATAATAAGTTTCCTAATGTGGAAACTTGCCTTTGCATTTCTGAGAAACTCCAACTAGGACATAAAGTATTATTCTTTTTAACTTACTGCAGTATTCAATTTACTGATGTTTTACTTATGGTTTTCATAAATAAAATTGACAAAGTTTTCATATGTAATTCTTGTCCAATTTTGGTATAGGATTTATTCCAGTTGTATAAAATGAATTGAGTAGCTTCATATCTTACCTAGAATCTGAAACATTTGTATAAATGAAAACTATTTGCTTCTAGCAGAAGGGCAGAGATTCTCTCATTTTTTTCTACTTTCTTTGGTCTTATTTTGTGTTACTTTATCTGATTTCTTAGATTGAAAGATAACTTCATTTAATTTTAGTCTTTAAGAAAGATAACTTCATTTAATTTTAGTCTTTATTATTTTCAAATAATGCATTGCACTAAATATTATCCTCTAAATACTATGTTAGCCACATTCCACAGGTTTTATTATGTAGTTCTGGGGCAGGGTAGGTAGCACAGGTTAGGCATAGATAGATAAATTTCATGTAGGCAGGTTTTAGGAAACATTCAGTTATTTTTCTTGTTATATTTTTTTTACTACAGGCCAGGCTGGAATGTGGACTCACCAGCCTACCCCACCCTTTCAGCCAGTCAAAAGAAAATCCCATCAGATGTAAGAGTAGGGCAGTCCAGCCTTTCAGTTCATGGTTTAGCATAATAATTACTAAAAATCTTTCAGGTTCTAAGGTGGAAGCCTGAACATCACCACTTAACTAACCAAAGTCATAGAAATGATAATAAAACCACCTTTTAGCTCATGAACTTGTGAACTGGAAAAGTCTCGCAGGTCCGTTGCAAAGACAGAATATGTGTTCTGGAAAAGACCACTCCTCTGCCCATTTCTCCCATCAGTGGCAAAGAGATGTCAATCTCTCCTGATCAACAGCTACCTGGGCTCCATCTTCTTTAGCATATAATTACTGTGAAGATATATTAGGCCTTTTGTCAAAGGCAAATAATGAGATTTTCTTTTGCCCATGCCACCTCTGGCGTGTCTATCTTTTCTGATCTCTTCCTCTAATAAATTCTGTTTTAAAATTTTGCTGGCCACTGCAAAATTCATTTTAGGGTTGAGTCAAAGAGCCCAAGAGTTTTGCAGCACACTGTACTGGCATCAGTTCTTTCTCACACTTTTTCATTCAACAAATATTTCTTGAGTAATCCAATGTTCCAAGAACTGTTCTACCTGCTGAGAATACACAGTGAGTGAACCATATAGATGTTTTTTTTCCATACATTTAACTCTTACTTGAGAAGGATTGAATAGAAAATGCCCCTCTCTGGCAGTAAAATTGAGCATATCTGAAACAAAAAAGCCAAAAACATATCTGGAAGAAAAAGGCTAATGTGAGAAGAGAACATTAAGTACAAAGGTCTTGAGGCAGAAACTTGCTTGATCTGCTGGGTCAGAGGGGGCAACCAGCATGACAGCAGCACAGCGAGTGAAGAGAAAAGTAGGAGAGGAGGGCAGAGGAATACCCAAATGGGGCCTGTAAGGCCAGGGCTATTTTTAGAATTTATTCTAATTGTGATATAAAGCCAAAGGGAAGCTTTGAGTAGGGAAGTGACACGATCTGACTCTTGTTTTTCAAGTATGTCTCTGCTACTGTTTGGACAATTGTAGTGAATAGAAGGAAACTTTCTGTCCTGAAGTGTTTTAATTTACCTTTTGTACTTTTTAAAAGTTTGAAATCATTTAGAGATAGTTTCTATTTTCTAAATGCATAATTTTAAACAATTTGATAAATTTCAATATTTATTGCATTGGGGAAAGTGAACATGCCTCATATAATACAATCTTATTTGTTCTAGAGATCAAAATCCAATTTATGCTCAAATTATTTAATCAGACCAGGTGTGGTGGCTCATGCCTGTAATTCCAGCACTTTGGGAGGCCAAGGCAGGAGGACTGCTTGAGCCCAGGAGTCCAAGACCAGTCTGGGCAATATTTCGAGACCTCATCTCTTTTAGAAAAACAAAAAAATAAGTTATTTAATCAGACTCCATAATCTTTTTGTTCAGTTCACAGTATTTTTCATATGTTTTGTCACTTGGCTCATAGATTCTGTAAAAAGCAGATAAAATTTTTTTATTATAACCTGTCAATATTTTCTTATATTTCTATTAGTTATTACTTAATATATTTTGAAGTGACACCGTATGACCTTCCTCTTGGTAGATTATTCTATTTGCCATCAAGATGTCTCTCTTCTTGTTCCTTGTTTACCTTAAATAATAGTGTGTTTAACTTGTTAACCTCTCTTCATGTGGCTATTATTTGCCTAGTAGTCTCTCAATCACTCACTCTCATTCTCATTCTCTCTCTCTTTTTTCAACCTCCCTGTGCCATTTGTCTCAGGGAGCCAGGCTACATAATGAAAGGACATAAGGTGGGGTCAATATACCCAATGAGCAGCCATTTTAACATTGCCTAAATCTGTCATGTTTTTCTAGCAGTTCACTTGAATTTACCCTGTAATCACTAGCCAAGGACAAAACTGATTTCTCAGAGGTAGCTATTGATAATTGTCTTACAGCCCTCTTCCCGCTTGTTTTGTAAACAAGCGAACCTAATCAGCCTTTCGTGACCTTTATGACACAAACCCCATCAACATGGCAACAATCATGTGACTAGTTCACCCATCTGCCTGCTGTCCATCACCTGTGTGTACCTGTCCTTTTCGTGATGACGTGGAAAAGACCAACACCAATCACCTTAATGACCTGCCTCCATCAAAGGGAAGGTTTAAAGCATTCAACTTCAAGTATCCATTTGCCATTGCTTTGTTAAACTCTGGTGTGTCCATGTGGCTCTTTGAGCTGTGGCTACAATGTTTCCTAGCTTTGGTTCCCTCCATACTTTGGAGAGGTGAGTCTCTTCTCTCTCTCTCTCTCTCTCTCTCTCTCTCTCTCTCTCTCTCTCTCTCTCTCTCTCTCCCTCTCTCTCTCTCTATTTTACTTTCTAAATAAACTACATTTTCTAATCTAACTTCTATGTAATTATTTGTATCTTATGCACAGCACCGGATCGCAGACACTCACACTCTTGGTGGGTCTGACCTAACATTTTGGAGGCTCCACTGGAATTGTGACTCAACACAAATGGAACATGTATTTGTTCATTTCTGGTTGCTACCTATTAGCATACTGAAAATTTGAAGTGTATTCAGGGAAGAACAGTAAGGATCATGAAAGATCTGAAGCCACATTGCATGAATATGCTCAGAATAACAGTACACAAAAAGTAAACCTGCAGGGAACATAGTTGCCTTCAAATATCACAAGGTCCTGTGAAAGTGCTGCTGGAACCTAGAATTTCAGAAGCAGAAAAATTATTCTAGCTGGTCAAAGCTCTTCATTCTACAGATCAGAAAAGTTAGGTTCAGAGAGAGGCCAAATTAAAATTCTGACTCAAAGTCACAGGGCAGTTACTTGCTGAATTTTGGGGTTATAACAACAAATTTCTGTTTCAAGTTAGTTATAGTCTTCACAGCTGTAGGAAGAATGACTTAGAAACTTCTAGTAAGCCACATGGAAAACAAGATACTACGAACTAGGTGGCTTAAAACAATTCTGGAGGCCAGAAATCTTCAGGTGTCAGTAGCCCCATGATTTCTCTGAAGACTCTAGGGTTCAAAAAATGCAATGGACTACTATAAAGGTTAAATTGTGTCTCTCAAATAAATAGGATAAACTAGGCATGGTGGCATACATGCAATCTCAGCTACTTGGGAGGCTGATACAGGAGGAATGATCATGCCCAGGATAGGAGTTCAAGGCCAGCCTCGGCAACATAGTAAGATCTCATCTCTAAAATAGATAGATAGATAGATAAATAAATAAATAAATAAATAAATGCTATGTTATGTCCTAACCTTCAACACCTGTTATGTGAACTTATTTGAAAATATAGGTATAATTATCAAGTTATAGGTATAATTAAGTTAAGATGAATTCACACTGGATTAGAGAGTCCATATAAAAAGAGAAAAATTTGCACACAGACATATAGGGAATACTGTCATTTAAGACAGAGGCAGAGTTTAGAGTGATTCATCTATAAATCAAGGAAAATCAAGGATTGCTGGCAAGTCCCAGAAGCTAGAAAGAAGCAAGCCCTAGAGCCTTCAGAGAAATCATGGGCCTACTGACGCCTTAAGATTTCTGGCCTCCAACAAACACATGAAGAAATGCTCAACCTCACTAATCATCAGGGAGATGCAAATCAAAACCACACTGAGATATCACCTAACTCCAGTCAGAATGGCAATTATCAACAACTCAAAAAATAACAGCTGCTGGAGAGGCTGTGGTGAAAAGGGAACACTTCTACACTGTTGGTGGGAGTGTAAGCTAGTGCAACCTCTGTGGAAAGCAGTGTGGCGATTCCTGAAAGCTCTAAATATTGACCTTCCTTATGACTCTGCAATCCCCCTACTGGGAATATACCCTGAAGAACACAAATCACTCTATAAAAAAGATACCTGTACACGTATGTTTATCGCAGCGTTATTCACAATAGCAAGAACCTGGAAACAACCATGCTGCCCATCAAAAGAGGACTGGATTAAAAAAATGTGGTACATATACACGATGGAATACTACGCAGCCATGAAAAAGAACAAAATCATGGATTTCGCAGCTACCTGGATGGAACTAGAGTCTATAATACTGAGTGACCTCTCACAGAAACAAAGATCAGAATATCACATGTTTTCACTCATATAATGGACCTTGAACATCCAATGTAATACTATAAGAAAATGACTGATGGTACTGGGAAATTATGGGGGGGGGATGGGATTAACAGTAGCTAATATCTATCTGGGACTGGGAAAACACCTCTTATCAATAGGGTGCCTGAATGAAACGTAATTGTACACCTAACCCTTAACTGTACCCTACAAAACGATAATAAAAAATACTGATTATAAAAAAAATAAAATAAAATAAAATAAAGTGATGCTCAAAAAAAAAAAAAAAAAAAAAAAAAAGATTTCTGGCCTCCAAAATTTTTTCAAACCACCTGGTTTGTAGTATCTTGTTTTCCATGTGGCTGACTCATTGGAAGTGGTTAAAAAAAAAAAAAAGTAAAAAACTAAATGAGTCCTGAATTAGGTATTAAATGGAACCAAATTACTTTTATGTTTGCATCCAATTCTATAATATGATTGCATATTAAGCTTATTAGCTAAAAATGAAGAGATCATTAACTTCAACATCAGTGAAATAGAATGCCAGAATATATTTGCCATTTTCATTGCTTTGTATTCCTTTATATAAATTTTAGTTTTCATCTGTTATCATTGGTGTCATTTTATTTAGTATAAATAACTTCCTTTATATTCTTTCTTGTCAATTGTGTCAGGCTGGTCAATTGTGTCAGTTTCTGTTTGTTTGAAAATGCCTTTATTTCAACCATATTTTTCAAGCATACTTTTGTTTTAGCTGGATAGTGAGAAAGGAGCCACCAACACGCAGAGAGGGTCAAATTATGAGTCCTTTATTGACGCTGGTGACCAAGAGCGGACTAGTGTCCAAAGAACTCTCGGCCCCGAACAGAGTGAATAGTGGGGTTTTTTTTTAGTTGGGGTCTCACTCTGTCGCCCAGACTGGAGTGCAGCGGCCGCTCCCGGCCACCGCAGCCTCGACCTGCTGGGCTCCGGCGATCCTTCCGTCTCAGCCTTCCAAGTAGCTGGAACTACAGGCGTGCGCTACCATGCCTGGCGAATTTTTGATGTATTGTAGAGATGAGGTCTCGCCAAGTTGCCCAGGCGGGCCTCGAACCCGCGGGCTTAGGCAATCCACTCACCTCACCCTCCCAAAGCGTGGAATTGCAGGCTGAGCCACCGAGCCCAGCTGAATAGTGGGTTTTTAAAGGTAAACATTACATAAGCAATACAGTTTGATAATTTCTTGCCAAACCACATGATTAGTAAGGGGTACAGATGGTTACAGAATTTACACAACTAGGGAGTTTCCAATCACCAAGGGGCACAGGAATGTGGGTGTGCTATATGATTATGAGAAGGTTGCATAAGGGGGTCATCTCTAGGCTAAGATGGAAGATCTGTTACAAAATGGAGTTACTTGCTCATGTCAAGCAAGCTTAGGCCTTCAGCAGGCTCTTACACGTTTTGCAGATAGATATTTCACTTTCAGTGGACATAGAAGTCAAGAAGGACATGATCTTTTTCCTTCATTTTAACACAAATTTCCTTTTAAAATGATTGTTTCATTGTCTTCTAGTTTGTATTATTTCTGATAAGAATTCAATAATATTTTAAATCTTTGATCTCCTGTATATAATGTGCATTTCTATCTAGATTGCTTTTATGATTTGCTATTTATAGATAGTCTTTAGCTTTCATAGGCCTTTATGTATGGTGGCTTTTTCATTGGAGGGGGCAAGTAGTTATTCCACATGCAATGAAACTTCTCAGATTTGTGGTTAGATATTTTTCATCGAATCAGGAAAGTTTTACCCACTATATCTTTGAAAAAATTTTCTACTCCTTCTAGAATTTAAATTATACATATATTAGACCATTTGATATTGTCCCCCATATCAATAAGGCTATGTTTATTTGATAATACTTTTTTTCCTCTGTACCTCAGTTTGGACAGTTAGTGCCCTGTCTTCAACTTCCCTAATTCTTTCTTCAGTAGTATTCAATCTGACCTTAAGCCCATGTACTGAATTTTCATTTGAGATATTTTTTGGTTCTTACAGATCATTTTGTGATTTTTATAGTTATTATATTCATAATTTTCCTGATATCCTTAAATATATTTAGAGTAGTCATCATATTTGTCATTTTTGGTTGTTTTTATGGCTTGATTTTTTCTCTTTATTTAATTACTTCTCATGACTGGCAATTTTTTACTGGAAGCTAAACATCATTACCATTTTTTGTAATTAAATCTATGGATGTTGTTATCTTCCTTTAAAAGTGTTGGCTTCTGTTCTGGCAAGCAACTAGTTCAATTGGTTGTCCTCAAGCATCTTTAAGGCACATCTATAAAGGCCTTTAGTCTAGCTTAGTCCTGTTTTAGGGCATATAATTTCTGAGCTTCCTAATAAATGCCTCAAGTGTTTAACAAGATCCCTTCATTCTGGCTGGTCAGAACTGGAGCATGCTATTCTATGTAAGCTCCAGAGCTTATTCAGTTTATAGCTCCTTGGTAGTTACTCTTTCTTAAGTTGCTATCTGCTCAGCCTTATAGAGTCTCACCTTATCCGTGTACAGCTTTGAATCCAGCCAAAATTCAAAGGATCTTCTCCAGTACTCTATCCTCAAATTCCAGGCACCTCAGCTTTCCTGATCTCCATTTTTTTTATTATTGATATATATTGGTTGTACATACTTTGGAGGTACATGTGATACTCAGATATCTGTATACAATGTATAATGATAAAACCATGGTAATTGGGCTATCCATCACCTCAAACATTTATCTTTTCTTTGTGTTGGGACCATTACAAATCTTACCTTCTAACTACTTAAAAATGTTCAATAAATTATTGTCTACTATAATTTCCCCATTGTACTAGTGAACACTAGAATTTACTCCTTCTGTCTAACTGTATTTTTGTACCCCTAATTTTCAATTTCTGTCTCCTCTACTCAGAAAGACCACTGTGTTCTGCTTGAATTCTCCCTTCCTGTGGCAGTCTAAAACGTGCCACCAAGCAGGAAGCTGGGATGATCATACAGTTTACCTTGTTCCCCTTTGCTAGAGATTCAGTCTTGCATTGTCTATTGCACAATGTTTAAAAACAGTAGTCTCATATTATGTCTTTTTTTTCTTTTTATTGTAGAGACGAGGTCTCACAAGTTGCCCAGGCTGTTCTCAAATACATGGGCTCAGGCAATCCCCTCACCTCGGTCTCCCAAAGCACTGTGATTACAGGCTTGAGTCACTGTGCCTGGCCTATATTGTGTCTATTTTTATAGTTGTGTACAGTGAGATGGTTAGTTCCGGACCAAATATTCCATTCTGACCAAAAGCAGAAGTCTTATGTTTATATTGCTGCAAGAGTATCTTTTCATATAGGACACAGGGAAATTTGGCTTGGTTTATTTATTTATTTGCTTTGTTTCTGTTTTTAAAATAATCAGTTGAGAATCTCAAGTTTATAACAGAGTATAACTCATTTATATCTACCGTTTTTATTGCAATATTTGGATTTAGCTCTGACATTATACTATTTGTTTCTCTATTGACTGCATTCTTCATTTTTTATCTGTTTACCTATTGTCTGTCATTTGTTGAATTGTTCAAATTTTCTTTGTTCCAGTTTTTAAAACAGTTTAGTGTCGGGAGCCGCAACTCCTAACAGAAGGCAAAGTAAGGGTTACCTGAAAATGGGAAAAACGCTGGCTGGGAGCAAGGCCCCAGCTAAAGTGGCCGTGCTGGAGGCAAATCCCCATGGATCCCATTGATGGGCCCCTTTGATCTTTAGGAGTGTGTGCATAAGACAGAAAGTACCCCTTTCTGATGAAGCATTAACTAACAAGTGAGGATGATGCATTGGTGAAACTGAAACTTGAGACATGAATAAGAAACACAGCAAAAGCACAGCCATTAGAGACGCTAGAGAATGTTTAGTTACCTTCGTCTCCATAAAAAGCAAAACCATTGTGTATAAAGAAAATAAAAGACTTTCCCATTCTTTATTTTTAATGGTTAACAGACCTTATACTAAAATAACACTTTAGACGGGTAAGATGGAGGAAGAAGTTTGTGAGACCTGAGAAAAGTCAATCCTGAGGGCAGCTGCTTTTAAGCATAATTTAAGAAAATATAGACATAGTAGATATAAGTTTATAAGGGTAAAATGATTTAGTAGTATAAGTATAATAATATAAGAAAGAATAGTTAAGTAGATAAAAATAGGAAGATGATTAAAAATAATTAGATAAAAAAATAATTAAATAGAAAATAAATATAGGATATGAGTAGTCAAGTATAATTCATATAAAGATTATTAAATATTATTAGAATATGATTCATATAAGCAAAATAAGAATAAAAACAGATACAAATAGAAAAGTTGATAGAAAATAATTAAGAAGTACTAAAGTTAGTTATGAAAATGCCAATATATTGCTGCTAAGTTACATGTAAGAATTGTTAGAAATATGATATAAAAGGGGTAAGGGTTAAAAGGTTATAGTTAATAATTTTTAACAAAAGTTGTTTCGTTCCTGTCTATTGGCTTGAACATAATAGAAACAAAAAAAGAATAGGGAGGAACAAATAAATCATTGTAAAGCATTTGATTGTGGAGACAAACGTAATGTAAGCATTTGTGGGCATATGTGTGAGGGGGTTGAGGGTTAAAAATGCCTTATATAAACATGTGAAGATTGAATAAACTTTGGAAGAGTCCCGAACTCGACCCAGGGAGTTGACTTATGTCTTCCTTCGCCGCATCTGATTCTCTCGCCTCAGGCCCAAACCCTTGTGTTGGAGCTGGACTCTAACAGTTTAGAAATTGTACATTCTCTCTTGAATCTTCCATGAGTCACCCTGAAACTTTAACACAAATACTTAAAGTTATTGTATTAGTTTCCTATTGTTGCTATAATAAACTATCAAAAACCTAATGCTTAGAACAACACAGAATCATTATCTTATAGTTCTGGAGTCAGAAATCTGAAAGGGATTGACAGGGCTATGTTATTTCTAGAGAAAAAATTTGTTTTCTTGTCCTTTTTTACTTCTTAGAGGCTTCCCACTTTCCTTGGCTTATGGCCCCACATCACTCTGACCCCTCCTTCTTTTCTCATATCTCCTCTCTTTTCTATCCTCCTAAATCCTTCTTATATGGACACATTTGACTGCATTGGGTCCACTTGGATAATCCAGAATAATCTTTCCATGTCAAGACTTTAAACTTAATCACACCTACAAAATTCTTTTTTTAATTTAAAGTTACATATTAAGCTGGGTTCGGTGGCTCAGCCTGTAATTCCCCGCCTTTGGGAGGCTGAGGTGAGTGGATTGCCTGAGCCGCGGGTTCGACACCCGCCTGGGCAACTTGGCGAGACCTCATCTCTACAATAAATCAAAAAATCAGCCGGGCGTGGTAGCGCGCGCCAGTAGTTCCGGCTACTCAGAAGGCTGAGGCGGAAGGATCGCCGGAGCCCAGCAAGTCGAGGCTGTGGTGGCCAGGAGCAGCCACTGCACTCCAGGCTGGGCGACAGAGTGAGACTCCAACTCAAAAAAATAAAAAACAAAAAATAAAAATAAAGTTACATATTTATAGGTTTGGGAGAGTTCTTTGAGCAGTCATTATTCAGCCTAAAGTTAATTTTCTAAGAGGCGTATCTTGCCTGTAAACAATATAAAAATCGTAAAAGTCTTCTCCATTCACTATCCACTTCAAAGCACAGTCTTTCATGTTGATACTTCCATTTTCTTTCGACTTTTATTTAAAATGTTGATTGTTTTTAGAATTTGTTTAGAACTACTATTATGTTTAGTGATTTCTTTGCTTGTATTGTTCTTGGTAACTTACTTATTCCCCTGGAATTTTTGAGGGATTTTTATTTTATTTTAGTCAGGGTCTCACTCTGTTGCCCATCCTGGAGTGCGGGGCACACTCACTGTTTACCACAACCTTGATCTCCTGGGCTCAGGCAATCCTTCTGCCTCAGCCTCCCAAGCAGCTGGGACCACAGGTAATGCCACCATACTTGGCTAATTTTTTAATTGTTTTTAGAGACGAGGTCTCGCTGTGTTGCCTAGACTGTTTCTTATTTGTTTGTTTTGAAATGGATATTTGGCAGTAGCTGATTTAGAGAGGATATTTTAGAAGTAAAATGCCTGAATTTTTGCTTAAGTTAAAATCTCTTTATTTTGTTCTCACAGTTAAAGGATAATTGGCTGGAATTTTATGTTGAAGCATATTTTCCCATGAGATTTTTAGATCCTAGATATCGCTGATTTAATTTTCCTTTTCATTTCTTTGTAGGAAATCTATTTTTCAACTCTCTAAAAAATTTTAGTAAATTTTTTTCTCATATTTAGATGTGTGAGATTTTAATTAATAGGTGCTGTGTAGCAATTAGGAGACCCTTTTAATATGTTAAATCATGTTTTACTTCCATCCTGGGAATGTTTTTCCTGTTACTTTAGAATTGTGTCCACTTTATCCCATCTTTTCTTCCTGGTATATATTTTCTTTCTATACAAGGGGGAACCCAAAAGAAACTGAAATTACTTTTTGGAGGGTGGAACCCCTATAGTACAGGCTTCCCCCACCAGTTAAGTGTTCTAGGAACCCATCTGCATCAGTGTACCAACTAGCAATGTTGTGAGAAGCTGCATCAGTATTTTCCCATTTCATGATGAGTGATTTATAAGCGCACCTGCCCACATCTGACTGAGTGTTCAGTAGTTTTTGACCAAATATGTCAAGATTCTCGTACCCCACCCTCCTTATTCATCCCATGCCATCCCGAGCAACTTTTTTTGCTTCCCGGGTGAAAAAAAGTCCTTAAAGGGAAACATTTTGCTGATGAGAAATAGATGAGACAAAAATGGCAGAAGCATTAAAAGGCAACAAAATTGACAAATTCAAAAACTATTTTGAGTGGTGGAAAAAGCATCTCAGTAGGTGTATTGCATCAAATCGAGAGTACTTTGAAGATAACTGAAGTTTTAACATGTAAGAATACACAATTTTTTTGTAAATAAATTTCAATTTTGGGGGATTCCCCCTCATGTATATATTTATATATACTCTATGTACAGCTAGGGTTTTGTCCTCCATTACTTTCCTTTCATATTGTCTATATTTTGTCTTATTATGCTATATTCCAGAGAAATCCTTAGTATCCTAAGTATTAATTTTTCTTTCTTTAGTTGATCTAAAATGCCACTTTAGGCAACCAATTGACTCATAGCTTTATCATTTGGGTCTTTGATTTTATAAACTCTAGTTAATTTTTTTATAAACACTTTACATAACTTGAAAGACATAAATTCCGAATAATATTTGTTCTAAGTTCTGTTCTAATTGTTCTTTTAACTCTATCAAAGAATACATGATAGAATGGGCTTTTCTCGGATATTTAATGATATTTCTTTTTTATCCTTATCTTAGTATTTGAGAATCTCTCCTAGACTATTTGTTTTACCACCTTGTGCAGCCTACTTGGGAAGAAGGGTAGCTTGGTTTCTTTTCTATGACTGTCTCATTAGTTTTCATTAGTTTCAAATCTAGACCATGGAGACCTAGATTTGTGATTAAATCCTGGAATTTTTTCCTTTCCTAGTCATTCTTTACAGTTTCTTATGTAGCACATTTCTGATTATCTGTATTTTTTAGCTTAGTTATCGATTAAGTAGCTTGCTTATTTAGATCATTTCTATGTATTTTGAAAAGGGGGGCCAGGCTCGGTGGCTCAGCCTGTAATCCCAGCGCTTTGGGAGGCCGAGATGAGTGGCTTGCCTGAGCCCGCGGGATCCAGACCCGCCTGGGCAACTTGGCGAGACCTCATCTCTACAATAAATCAAAAAAATTAGCCGGGCGTGGTAGCGCACGCCTGTAGTTCCGGCTACCTGGAAGGCTGCGGAGGAAGGATCGCCGGAGCCCAGCAGGTGGAGGCCGCGGTGGCCGGGAGCGGCCACTGCACTCCGGTCTGGATGACTGAGTGAGACTCCAACTCAAAAAAAAAAAAAAAGAAAGAAAAAGGGGAGCTGAAGCATGTAGTCAATTCGTGATATTTAAACCAACATTATAATAAATTGTTTGTAATGAAAATTTTGTTTTGGGGGCTGGATGAGGTGACTCATGTCCATCTGTAATCCCAGTATTTTGAGAGGCTGACGCTGGAGGTTTGCTTAAACCCAAGAGTTTGGGTCCAATCTAGGCAAAATAGAAAAATTGTGTCTCTACAAAAAGGGAAAATCGAGTCAGGTGTGGTGGCTCATACCTATAGTCCCAGCTACTTGGGAGGCTGAGACAGGAAGATTGCCTGAGCCCAGTAGGTCAAAACTGTGGTGCGTCATGATCATGCCACTGCACTCCGGCCTGGGAAGCAGACTAAGACATTGACTCAAAAAAAATCTTTTTTGTGCTTCTTAAACAGAGCGAAAATATTTTTTATATAAGTGGCAATTCACTGTGTGATATAGGGATAAGGCTAGACATATAGACAACTCTATCCAAGTGAGAACCCAAAAACAAATCCATGCACTTATGGCCAATTATTTTTGACAAGGACGCCAAGACCAATCAATGGGAAAACCACAGTCTCTTCAATAAATGGTGCCGGAATAACTGGATAACCATATGCAAAAGAATGAATTTGAATCCCTACTTTACACAGTATACAAACATTAACTCAAAATGGATCAGCCACCTAAACATAAGGGGTAAAATTATAAAACTCTGAGAGAAAAAAACCATGTATGTACATTTTTACTAACTTGGTTTTGGTTATAGAGTCTTAGATATGACAACAAAAGCATGAGCAACAAAAGAAAAAAGGTAGATAAATTGGGCATTATGAAACTTAAAAACTTTTGTGTACCAAAGGATATTATCAAGAAAATCGAAAGAAAATCTACAAAATAAAAAAAATTGTAAATCATATATCTTATAAGGGGCTAGTATCCAGAATTTAAAAAGAACTCTTGCAGCTCAATAACAAAAAGACAAACAACTCAATTTGAAAAGCATGTAAAGGACTTGAACAAACATTTCTCCATAAAAGTTATACAAGTGGCCAAAAGCACATTAAAAGATACTTAACAGCACTAGTCATTAAGTAAGCACAAATGAAAAATACAATGAGGTGCCACTGCACATCCACTAGGATGACTACAATTAAAAAATAGAAAATAACAAGTGTTGTGGATATGGAGAGATTGGAGCACTCCAATTTCATTGTACATAGATAATGGAAATGTAAAATGGTTCGGCCTCTGTACAAAATAGTTTGGTGGTTTTTCAAGAAGTTAAGCATATAATTACTATATAACTCCAAAATTTCACTCCTTGGTTTATTTATTTATTTTTTTAAAATTAAAAACAGTTGCTCAGATAAATAAATGCACACACATCACAATAGCCAAAAATAAGCCAAACTCCATCAAGGGATGAATGGATAAACAAATTGTGTTTATATATGCAATGAAACATATTCAGAAATTAAGTACTGATACATGCTACAACGTAGATAAACCTAAAAAAAATCTTGCTAAGTGAAAGGAGTCAGACATAAAAGATTCCCATATTGTATGAGTTCGTTCATATGAAAGATCCAGAATAGACAAAACCATGGATACAAAGTGAAGATTGGTGGTTGCCAGGAGCTGGGAAAAGCAGGGAGTGAGGAGAGACTGCTTAATGGGTAAGAGCTTCTACTTTGGACTAATGAAAATGTTTCGGAATTAAATGGAGATTGTGTTTACAAAACACAAATATACTAAATGCCACTAAATTGTTCACTTTAATTGGTTAATTTTATGTTGCATAAATTGTCCTCCAATAAATATTTTTTAAGTGGTGACTTCCTTTCAGTTTCATTTCTGGACAAGAGGGAGTAGACACACGTTTTCCACGTCTCCCATTAAATACAGTTAAAACCCCTCTATGTTGAGGATAAAAATAACAAAAACATCTGAAAGATGCAGGAGGAAAGTCAGACTGTCTAGGGACTTGGGTCCTGAGAAGCAACATAATAGTATATTTCCTGAGTTTTCATTTTGCTTCATATATCTCAGACTGGGTGATGAAGATGCCAGCAACTTGAAAATACCAACAGGAGCAAACACAAAAAGCCTAGAGAAAATTCTTCTCTCTCTAGCCGAAGGATCAAGAGAGTGGAAGCCTAGCAAGACAGACTACTTGACAATAATTGTCTTACTTCTGCCAAACATCATGGAAAAAAAGTGCAACCCATCCTACCCAAATCAACAATGGCCGAGTCGGAAGTCTAATTGTCTACCCCCAACCATCAGTGAAGAGAGATCCTTTCTCTCCATATTACAAAGGTGTCAGAGAGGGCCTAGTGGAGAGTCAGGACTTTTCCTACAGTGTAATGGTGACGGGGCCATCTACTACAGTGTCAGTGAAGGCCACATGGGGAACAGGAATGAGATACCTCTGTCCTTTTTGACCAACATAATACCAATAGATGCCTAGTGGGGCTGGAACAGCCAAACTTACCAAGCTGTCAAGAAGAGCACCTCCCCATCCTGTATGTCAATGGAGGTTAAGTGGGGAGGTTCCTTCTAGCAGTAGTGAAACAGAATTCCTCTTCTCCCATTAAAGTGGTGACAAATATCTGCTACCACAGATGGTGTGATTAAGATCTAGAGTCTCTGAACAGAATATCTAAATGTCCAGATTTCAAACAAAAATCCACTCTTATTCCAAGAACCAGGAAGATCTTGAGTCAACAGATACCAAAACCAAAAAAACATAGATCTTAGGATTATCTGGAAAGATTTTTATGGTAGTCAAATGAAGAACCAAACGAAAATTTTGGAACTGTAAAATACAATAACTTCAATCAATGATCACACAAAACCTAAAAAATGGGCTCAACAACAGAATGGAAGGTGTAAAGGAAAGAATCAACAAACCTGAAAATAGAGCAATAGAAATTATGCAATCTGAACAAAAGAGAAAATAGACAAAAAGTGAATAGGGGCTTAGGGACCGACAGTACAAAAGATCTGGCATATGTATCATGGAGTTCAAGGAGATAAGAAAGAGGAAGGACCTGAAAAAGTATTTTTAAAAGTTATGGCTTCACTAATCATCAGAGAATTGCAAATCAAAATCACATTGAGATACCACCTAACCCCAGTAAGAATAGCCATCATTAATAAAACTAACAACAACAGATGCTGGCAAGGATGCGGAGAAAAAGGAACACTTCTGCACTGCTGGTGGAAATGCAAACTAGTGCAACCTCTTTGGAAGACAGTGTGGTAATTTCTGAAAGAACTAGAAATTGACCTTCCATATGATCTAGCAATCCCCCTATTGGGAATATACCTGGAGGAACTCAAGTTATTCTACCAAAAAGATAACTGCACACGCATGTTTGTTGCAGCTCTATTCATAATAGCAAAAATATGAAACCAACTATGCTGCCCATCGAAGCTGGACTGGATAAAAAAGATGTAGTACATATACACAATGGAATATTATGCAGCCATAAAGAAGGACAAACATGACTTCACAGGAACTTGGATGGATTTATAGTCTATCACACTCAGTGATCTATCACAGGAACAAAGAACAGAGTACCATATGTTCTCACTCACAAGTGGACCTTGAACAATTATCATAACACTACAAGAAAGGATTGGCAGTAGTGGGAAACTGCCAGGGGAAGGGGGTTGGAATTGGCAGTTGAAGAAAACTACAGGGGAGGGAGGAGCATACCTCATCAACAAGGGCACCTGCATAATGAACGTTCGTATGCCTAACCCTGAATTGTACCCCACATCTTTGAAATAAATAATAATAATAATACAAATTATGACTGAAAACGTCCCAAATTTGACAGAAGACATAAACCCACAGATTCAAGAATCTGAGTGAAACTCAAAAGAGGAAAACCCAAAGATAACGTAGTAGAATATCTTTAAGATCTAGATTTCAATAAAGAGTTGTTAGATATGGCACCAAAAGTTGTCAGATGTGACATGTTAGATATGATCTATAAAAGAAGCAATTGATAAATTGGATTTCATCAAAATTTAAAGTGATTTTTCTCTGAAAGTTCCTGTTAAGATGCTGAAAAGACAAGCTTCAGACTGGAAAAAATATCTGAAAACCACATATCCTACAAGGGACTTATATTTAGAATACATAAAGAACTTTCAATATGCAACAGCAGAATAATAAATAACCCATTAGAAAGTAGACAAAGACATCAAGAAACATTTTATTGAAGAGGATATACATATAACAAGTAATCACATGGAAAGATGTTCATCATTAGCCATTAGAGAAATACAAACAACCACAACAAGTTATTAGCATACACTTATCATAAAAGCTAAAATAAAAGATGATGACAACATCAAATGCTGATGAAAATGCAGAGAAACTGGATCATTCATATGCTGTTGGTGGGAAACTAAATAGTACCACCATTCTCAAAAATAGTTTGGCAGTTTCTTAAAAAACAAAACATATGCTTACCACATAACACAGCAATTATGCTCCTGGCCATTTAATCCAGAATAATGGAAACATGATCATGCAAAACCTTTACCTTCGTGACATGTTTATTTGTAGTAGCCAAAAATTAAAATAACCCAGATGTCCTTCAATGGGTGAATGGTCAAATAAACCATTCAAAACATTAGGAATAATATGCAGCAATAAAAATGAATGAATTATTGATACACACAGTGTCAACTTAAAATAACAGAAATAATTGGAATCCAGCTTTAAAGAATTTATTCAAGTGAAAAGCTGAAAATGTCCATCGGAGTACACGAACTCCAGAGAAATGGGGTCTGCTCCAAAATGAAAAGTTAAGGTCCTGCTTATATAGGCAGAAAGCAAGGAAATTTAGCAGGATAATAATATTTTCTATACAATGCTGGTTTATGAGTTACAACAATTAGTTACAATTTGTTTTCTTTTATTTAAATTTTTTTCTTTTCTTTTTTTTTTGGAGTTGGAGTCTCACTCTGTCGCCCAGACTGGAGTGCAGTAGCCGCTCCCGGCCACCGCAGCCTCGACCTGCTGGGCTCCGGTGATCCTTCCGCCTCAGCCTTCCGAGTAGCCGGAAATACAGGCACGCGCTACCACGCCCGGCTGATTTTTTGATTGATTGTAGAGATGAGGTCTCGCTGCCCAGGCGGGTCTTGAACCCGCGGGCTCAGGCAATCCACTCACCTCAGCCTCCCAAAGGTGCGGGATTACAGGCTGAGCCACCGAGCCCGGAAATTTTTTTCTTTTATTTACACCTCGTTTTCATTTCCTTTCTACTTTAAAAGAGTGTATTTAACATGCCATCTTAGACAATGTGATAGTCATGAAATCTTTGTGTGAAAAGGTAAGAGGGAAGTTAATTTATAATAAAATCCACAGCTAAGACAGAAGGGGTCTTCTCTGGCACCCTTTAGTCATTTTGAACATTTTAGAAAACAATGTAAGGAAAAAAGTCTAATTTATAATCACAGAAACAATGGTAACGGCCTCCTAGGTTATAGCTGCCTCTTTCTGTGGCTAAGATTCCATAATCACATTTCCTTAAGGCTCAGATTATTTTAAAGTTCTAACAGCTTAGATTTTCAATTTTTTTTTATTAATCAATATTTTTTATTATGGTTTTGTGGGTACAGTTAAGGGTTAGGTGTACCATTACGTTTCATTCAGGCACCCTGTTGATAAGAGGTGTTTTCCCATCCCCAGACAGATATTTGCTACTGTTAATCCCATCCCCCCCCATAGTTTCCCAGTACCGTCAGTCATTTTCTTATAGTATTACATTGGATGTTCAAGGTCCATTATATGAGTGAGAACATGTGATACTCGGATCTTTGTTTCTGTGAGAGGTCACTCAGTATTATAGACTCTAGTTCCATCCAGGTTGCTGCGAAATTCATGATTTTGTTCTTTTTTATGGCTGTGTAGTATTCCATCGTGTATATGTACTTCATTTTTTAAATCCAGTCCTCTTTTGATGGGCAGCATGGTTGTTTCCAGGTTCTTGCTATTGCGAACAACGCTGCGATAAACATACGTGTGCAGGTATCTTTTTTATAGAGTGATTTGTGTTCTTCAGGGTATATTCCCAGTAGGGGGATTGCGGGGTCATGTGGAAGGTCAATTTTTAGAGCTTTTAGGAATCGCCACACTGCTTTCCACAGAGGTTGCACTAGTTTACACTCCCACCAACAGTGTAGAAGTGTTCCCTTTTCGCAACACCCTCTCCAGCAGCTGTTATTTTTTGAGTTGTTGATAATTGCCATTCTGACTGGAGTTAGGTGGTATCTCGGTGTGGTTTTGATTTGCATCTCCCTGATGATTAGTGAGGTTGAGTATTTCTTCATGTGTTTGTTGGCTGCTCGGATGTCTTCTTTTGTGAATGGAACAGAATTGAGATTCCAGAAGCAAAACCTCAATTTCTCAACCAACTCATCTTCGACAAAGACCCCACCACCTATGACCGGGGAGAGGAGAACCTATTCAGTAAATGGTGCTGGGAAAACTGGCTGACCACATGCAGAAGATTAAAACAGGACCCCTATCTATCCCCATGCACAAAGGTTAACTCCAGATGGATCAGAGACCTAAATGTAAAACCTCAAACCATAAGAACCTTCGAAAAGGAAGGAAATACTCTCATGGAAATTGGAACTGGCATCCAATTCCTGTACAAAACCCAAAACCCACAGGTCACAAGAGAGAACATAGACAAATGGGACCTTATTAAACTGACAAGCTTCTGCAAAGCCAAAGAAACCATCAAGAGAGCAGGGAGACAGCCTACAGACTGGGAAAAAGTATTTGCCAACTCTAGGTCTGACAAAGGCTTACATCCTGGATCGACAAGGAACTGAACTG
Organism: Cephalopachus bancanus; assembly: GCA_027257055.1. Taxonomy (NCBI): domain Eukaryota; kingdom Metazoa; phylum Chordata; class Mammalia; order Primates; family Tarsiidae; genus Cephalopachus; species Cephalopachus bancanus. The sequence continues at coordinate 9,334,084 of JAPVLO010000057.1, forward strand.
TACTGAAAAGAAGAAAACAAACAACCCCATTATAAAATGGGCAAAAGATATGAACAGATTTTCAATATTTTAACAGCAACTCCTATAATTCTCTAGAGTATTGTGCTGAATGGGGAAAAAAGTCAATCTCAAAGAGTGACATAGTATATGATTTTATTTAGAAAGCATTCTTAAAATGACACAATTATAAAGATGGACAAAATTAATGACTAGAGATATTAGAGAAGGGGTGTGGGTATGATTATAAGGGGGTAGCACAAGGGAGATACAGTTGTCCTTTGGTGTCTGTGGGGGATTGGTTTCAGGACCTCTCACAGACATCAACATTCACAGATACTAAGTCCTTGATATAAAATAGTACAGAATGTGCATATAACTTATGTACATCTTCCTATATACTTTAAATACTCTCTAGATTACTTATAATATCTAATATAATGCAAATGCTACATAAATAGTTGTTATACTGTATTGTTTAGAAAATAATGACAAGGAAAAAGTCTACATGTTCAGTAGAGTTGCCATTTTTATTTTAAATATTTTTCTATCTGAGGCTGGTTGAGTTCATAGAATGCGGAACCCACGAATACAAAGGGCTGACCATATTTGGAATGATGGAATATTTCTGCATCTTGATTGTGTTGGTGATTCCACAAATCTACACATGTGATAAAATGACATAGAACTATAGATACACAATGTACAAATGTAACTTCCCGATTTTGATATTATATGTAATTGATACTGTACATTAAATGTAACCATAGTGAAATCACCTATATAAAATTAATATAGGGCCACAGGGTAAAAACTATAGAAGAGACCTGAACCCTTCAAAGTTGCAGCTCTAGATAGAAACAAAAAAATCTGTTGTTTCTAAGTGTGCTTTCACTCCAATAGAGAGCAATTGATTATCTTCATGTCCTGACCCCTGAGGAGAGGGAGAAGTTGCTCACCAAGGCTAATAAACGCATATTTACCGAAACAATGAGCCTAAGACTTCACAGATCCCCTTGATGACATCCCAAAGCTTGATTGGCTAAGGGGCACAAGCAGCTCTAATCTCCAGGACCCCACCTCCAATGCCTTGCTCTTCAACTACTTCTATAATGGCTTACTGCCCAGGGGTGAGTAGCACATGGATGTGAGACTTGCTTTTGGAGAACATCTATTGTAAAATCTAAGAATGGTGTTTGAGACATTTTTCAGACTTGGCATTCTGATAAACCCGAGGTCCCACCCAGACCCAGAACACATACCGAGAAGCTAGCGCCACCGGTCTTGTGATGCCCCTCCCAAACATGACTCCATGCACGGTTTCAATACCCCCCATAACATCACCTCCAACCAATCAGCAGTTCCTAGTCCCCTCTCTACCAAATTATCTTAAAAAAACCTCTAGCCTCTGAATTCTCACTGAGGCAGATTTGAGAAATATCTTCTGTCCTTTTCACTTAGTTCTTTCTTTACTGTAACAGCTGCCTCAGTCTTGATTTTTTCTGGGTAGCAGGCATAAGAACCCATTCAGCCTATAAAATAGGGGTAAATTACATGAAGAATACACAGAACTCCTTGTACTGTCTTTGTAACTTCCTCTGAAACTATAATTATTTTAAAAAGTGGTGGCTGTAATTTATCATTTATGTTGGAGAAACTTTACTTAGTCATACTCTTAAGAATTTAGCACAGCCCTCTGGGGCATTTGGCTGAAATTTGAATGAATTGCCACTAGATGACACCATTGATTGCACAAACAAACTCTTAGACTATTCTGTAAAGATTTGAAACTTAATCTTCTTTTGTTTTCAAAAATGTGACTTTTAAAAATATAAAATATGAGTTTATCATCAGACAAAATTTTACTTACTATTGATTTTAGGAATATTATTTAACTGTGCTAAGTTTCACTTCAATTATATCCTTAAATATATATGTATATAGCTTAAATATACACACATATACACACATATATATGTGTGTGTATATATATATATATTTAAAATACTTGCTCTCATAAAAAACATTTTTAGGGAAAATGTCCAAGTACTTCCTTGGAGACGCTGAAGTTTTTTGCGACTATGATAGAAGATGGGAATGGTGGAAATATCACTAAAGAACTCAGTTGCAAATCCTGCAAGTTAAGTACCAAACCTAGCTACAAATCAACTTTAGATCGAAAGGCATCTGCATATATCTTCCCAATCTGCTTGCATTAATGATGTTTTTTATAAATTTTTCTGTATAGTATGGCTTTTAGTATCTAAGAAAGCTTGCTAACCAGCCCATCCTTAGAGATAACAAAGGGCTCACTGGGAGTGTCTTTCGTACGCAAACCATCCAATCCAGGTACCTTGAAACTGGAGGTCCTCCCTGTAGCCCAAAACTTGGAGAAATTATTCAGACCAGTCCAATCCTAAACTGTTTACTCTTCCCTGCCTTGCCTTTCCCACAAAACCCCAGTAAAGGCTCTGGTCTGGACGTTCCCCTCACTCCTGCTTCTTCCTTCTGACAAAACCTGATCCTTCCTCAGTGGTCTTGCTGTTATGACTTTGCCCCTCCTCTAGGGATCTGTAAGTAATAAAAATCTCACAGTGGTATTGGCCTGTCCCTGTCATCACTTAGTCACTTAGTCACTTCCATAAATTAAAATCCCACAGGTACTAATGACACATTTCACTGCAGCCTCACTGCAGCCTCGACCTCCTGGGCTCAAGCGATCCTCCCACATCAGTCTCTTGAGTAGCTACGATTACAGGCATTTGTCACTATGCCTAGCTAATATTTTTAATTTTTTGTAGAAATAGGGTCTCATTATGTTGCTTAGACTGTTCTGGAACTCCTAGCCTCAAGCTATCTGCCCTCTTCTGTCTCCCAATGTGCTGAAATTACATGCATGAGCCATTCTTTTTTTTATAAGGACACAAGTCATACTGAATCAGGGCCTACCCTCATGATCTCATTTTATTTTAATTACCTCCTTAGAGGTCCTATCTCCAAATAGAGTCATGTTGCTAGGCATATAGTAGATGCTCAATAAATGCCAATTTCTAAGACTCCTTATTCTACATTGTTAGAGATGGGTCTCAGGATAAAGCACCCCAAAATATTACTGTTGGAGACTAGAAAATGTAACCCTAAAATATACCTTTTGACATGCTGTGGACTGGTTATTCTGAGACTCTGCAGACACAGCAGTAGCTCTGAAAAACTGCCTTTTTATTTAAAAAAAAAAACCAACTTATGTCTATAAAGGAAATTTACATCAAAGTATCTATGTCAGAAGAAGGGCTGCTCTGAGATAGCTTCATTACCTGACTTTTTATCTGCACAACAAAACAGCATTTATTCACTGTATATTTCCTCCCCTCATCTTCTCATAACTTGTCTCCTGCTCTCCCAAGAAGCTCCAAGCCCCTATTCCTTTCTGTAGCTCAGGATGCTGCAATAGTGTCAATCACTTGGCCTTTCTTTGAGTCTCATATTTTTGTGGGTCTCCTGTGTCGATGTATTCAATTAAATATGATTTTTCTTTTGTTAATTTGTCTTACACCAATTCAACTCTCAGTGGAAGAGTCAGGAAACCCATTTCTTTTCCCCTCCCCTACACTAGTAATCCTGTTTCTGGTATCCTCTGCTGATGTCTAAAAGACTATAAGCAAAGCATGATTGCTTGAAACTGTTAGCAACCTAATATTTAAAATCTGGTGGTTTTCAGTAAATTCTTAGAATTAAAACAATTTAAAAAATTTTATATATCTAAAAAAATTTTTTGAGACGAGGTCTCATGCCATTGCCCACGCTGGAGTGCAGTGGCACAATCACAGCTCACTGCAGCCTCAACTTCCCGGGCTGAGGAAATCCTCCTGCCTCAGCCCCTTAGGTAGCTGGGACTATAGGCATGCACCACCACACTCAGCTAATTTTTTTTATTTTTGTAGATACAAAGTCTCACTATGTTTTCCAGACTGGTCTTGAATTCCTGAGCTCAAGCAATACCCCCACCTCAGCCTCCCAAAGTGCTCGAATTACAGGCATGAGTCATGATGCCCAGCAAAATCTTATATTTTTGAAAAGCAGAAAATATCAAAACACAGAGCAATTAGTTGTCTGTAAAATTTATAGAAGAGTTACAACCTTAATTAAATTTTAATATTGTCTTTACTTTCTGCCAGCAAAAACCAAAACATTTGGGTTTGGGGCTGTTCTTGTGAAAACAAGTGTTTCTTAATATAAAATAAGTATAAATCAACACTAATATTATTTTTCTTCTTACGTAAGTAGCATTGCAATAAATATACTTCATAATATCAACATCACAAAATTTGAGATTTATGTTTAACTACCTCTTTCTTGTCAACTAATAAGAATAAAACCAACATTGTAGAGCACCAAACAAAAGAAAAGGCATTCTAATTGGAGGTCTTAGGAATTGCAATTTGGAGACACAAATCTAACAAGCAGCTAAATTGTGTTCTATCCATGCAAGGTTAGGCAGGGGCTTATAAGGGCTTATAAGTTGATATATCTGGAGGGTTTTAATCACAGCCCATGATTAATAATGGCTGGTTAATAATGACAGCTTAGGCTGTCTCTGGTCAATGACCAATCTAGCTTAGCATAGCTGTTTCTCCAGGATGATGGTAGGCCCAAATCAAATGCAAAACAGTTCAAATCAAATGCAGTTGGTTTTATAATTGGGCCCAGTTCAACAGGTCAGATTCCCTCAGAGTGCACATGACTGGAATCTTTCTTGTGCCTCATGCCCTTCTAACTCTTTGTTAGATACATCAGACATAATCATCTCCATTTTGGATTTTCTTTTCACTTCTCAAAAATAGGTTCTACTGTATGTTGAGAAAGTTATATTTTCAGTCATACAATTTTATCTCCATTATTCAAATCATATGTACATCAAAAAAAGGTGAATTAGCCTTTAAACCTTGAGGGCATGATTTATATTCAGAGCAAAACTTTATTCCCAATTCTGCAGTTCAAAAAGTTTTGAAAAATGAAAGACTTTGTATAATCTATAAAATATGACCTGGGAAGCATTTCTGAAATCACAGAATAAGAAGTTCTGAAAAATCAGATCCTCCATAAAAGTTATAAGAACACTGGCAAAAATGAAAAAAAACAACTTTTTCAGAATTTCCAAGTTAACCAAAGGTTTGCAACAATACGAGAAGCATTTATGAAGAACTTTATAACTCAACAATAAAAAAGAAATAACTCAATTTTTCAAATGGGCAAAGGATTTAAATAAATATTTTTCCAAAGAAGATATTGAAATGATCAATAAACACATGAAAATATGCCAACATCATTAGCCATCAGGGAAATAAAAACCAAGACTGCCATGAAGTACCACTTCAAAGTCACAAGATTGGCTATAATTTTTTAAAAAGAACGAACAATAGCAAGTATTGGCAAGGATGAGGAAGAATGAGATCCATATTACATCGCCAGTGGGAATGTAAAATGGTGCAGCAATTTTGGAAAAAAATTTCCAGTTCCTCCCAAAAACTAAGCAGGGTGCCAAGAGACCCAGAAATTTCACTGCTAGGTACTCATATATACTTATATGCTCACACAAAACTCGTCCCTGATGGTTCATAGCAGGATTATTCATAATAACTAAATGTCCATTGATTGATGAAGGGAATAAAGAACATGTGGTTGAGTCATAAAATGGAATGTTATTCAGCAAGGTAAAGCAGTGAAGTACTGATCTATGCTACTACATGGATTGAAAACATTATGCTAAGCAAAAGAGGGCAGATACAAAAGGTCACACATATTATACGATTCCGTTTATGTGAAGTATCCAAAATAGACAAATCCATAGAAACAAAAAATAAATTAATGGTCACCAGAGGCCAGGAGAAAAGAGAAATAGAGAATAATAACTACAATCTAAAATAAGATAGGGGTGATAGTTGCACAGTTCTGTGAGTATACTAAAAACCTCTGAATTGTACACTTTAAAATAGTAAATTTTATAGTCTTTTAGTTATATCTCAATAAAGCTGTTTTTTTAAAGTACTAAAAAATATGACTTCACTTGAATTTATTTGGTAGCAAAAAGTAACCATTATAAAACTGTTCATTGTCTTTTTTTCTTTTGTAATAGAGATAATGGTCTCACGATGTGGCCCAGATGGGTCTTGAACTCTTAGGTTCAAGCAATCCTTCTGCCTCAGCCCACCCTGATTATTGTCTTTTTGTCACTTAGTGTGACTATTCACATATTTTTCTACAGAGATATTAATTCATTTCTCTATCAGGTGTTGTCCTGGACCCTGCTGGAAGTGTTGCCTGGATTGCAAAATGTGTTCAGTGTTTAGCATTCCAAAATGGTAGAAATTCTGAATCTTAATTTTGAAATGCATTTGGTTCCAGCAGTTTTTGAAAAAGAGATAAACCAGTGTGGTTATTGATAATCACTAGAATAATAATAAAAACTGAACTTCAATTTTGTTTTCCCTCTTGCACACTAACACTAGGGAGAACAGATAATATTTAATGAAAGGGCAAGTATGGGATTAGTTGGCTTGAAGACAAACCTAGACTCTTAGAACGAACAGGGAAAATCTATGCAGATACATTTAATTCTAGTTGGCTTGTAAACTAGGTTTGTTACTTAACTCACAGAATTCACAGCTCTGAGTTTCTTATTGATAGTTCTACCATTCCTTATCTTCAATAATGGCCACAAAGAAACTTTAGCACTTCAAAGACGTGCTTAGAAGTTAGTTTTTTTTTTTTTTATCCTAAAAACTTCTTTTGTTTTTGAGTTGGAATCTCACTCTGTCACCCAGGTTGGAGTGCAGTGGCACACTCCTGGCCACTGCAGCCTCAATCTGCCGGGCACAGGCAATCCTTCTGCCTCAGCCTTCCAAGTAGCTGGAACTACAGACGCGTGCCACCACGCTGGGCTAATTTTTGATTTATTGTAGAGATGAGGTCTTGCCAAATTTCCCTGCTGGTCTCGAAGCCGTAGGTTCAGGCAACCCTCTCACTTCCGCCTCCCAAAGTACTGGGATCATAGGCGTGAGCCATCACGACTGGCCAAAAACTTTTATAATGGTACCAAAAATTGTAATGAAAAACAAACTCAAACTCTTGTACCTTCTGCAAAAGTCCCCACCTTAATCTGTAGGTTTCTTTTAATAAACACCAGTGGGATGAGATCTGAAATAAAATGCTGTAAGTCCATTTTTCTTAACTGTTGGAAACATAGACATTGTCTAGTATGTACATCAATGCTATTATAAAACAATCTATGGATCCACTGGAAAATCACAAAGGCTCATTAGTAATTCTTGGTCTATACTTTTGAAAACACTAGATTGAGTTTTAACAACAACAAATTCCAATGAGTTGAGACCTGTTTTTTAGTTTGCTGCTTTTTGGGAGTCAAAAGATCTAGAGGACCCCTGAAAAAAAATATTTTTAAATTTTATTTTTAGAAACAGGGTCTTGCTCTATTGCCCAGCCTGGAGGACAGTGGCGCCATCACAACTTACTGCAGGCTTGAACTCCTGACCTCAAATGATCCTCCTGCCTCGGCCTCCCAAAGTGCTGGGATCACAGATGTGAGCCACCATGCCCGGGCTGAGAATATATTTAAACCAAAATGATCTGGGTACCATGTACCTCGGCCAGTGGTTCCCTACATTGTCCCTGGACCAGCAGCAAACTAGATATGTAAACTCTGAGCCCCACCACAATCCCACTGAATCAGAAACTCCAGCGTAGGTGTGGTACAGCAATTCCTGTTTTCACAAGCCTTCCAGGTGATTCTGATGCACTACTGGCCTATGCAAATGAAGTAACTTCAGTATAACATATTTGGAAAATGCTTTGCGTAACAGTTCCACTTTCAGAATGCTATACATTAACTGCATGTTAAAGGCTCTGAGTAGACCTGCAGTAAAGAAAACTGATGCACAGAATTTCAGAACTAAAGCAGGGCATTAGAGCACACCCAGGACCGTTTGTTGCTTTCCTGAAGATACAGTAACTTCAGTATGCAGAGACTAAATCTGTTTTTTCTAAGCAGAGCAGTAAAAATGATGTTTAATGATTACTTATGTTCTCTTTTTGCCTTGCTGGGCAGCTTATGGTCTCATGTAGGGCACATCTGCTTGCCTCTAATGGGGTATGGTAAAATACTCTGGTGCCCAGAGGGACCCCAGATGTCTTGGCAACCTCTCCCTATGGGAAGGCTTGATATTACACTGCTTTTTTCCATAAAAGAAAATCGGGATGTGAGTCCAACCAGAAACAAGTCACAAAGACTCAGAAGCTGGCTTGGATGGGGCTCATTAGCTGTATTCTAAAAGGGCCAAAGAAAGCCAAGAGTGGAACATTCTCTCCCATTCTTTGTATGATTTTCTCTTTTTGTTGTACATCAGAGTCACTCTTTGTCCTTTAAACATCTGTTTAAAATTAAGAAAGCCATTTAAGATGGAAGATCATGATCATTATCCAGTCTTTTCTAGAAACAAAAAAACCCCCAGACTTTTACTCCTTCATCCGCAGACCTGAAACTTCGGTCTCAAATTGTCCTTGAAGGAGTCAGCAATCCTGGTTTCATTATTGTCACCATACTCCCACTCTATTAAACAAACAATTTCTCTTGTCAGCAAATGTATCGATCACCAAGCTTTACATTTGAGCACTAACTAGCCTTATTCCTATTTCCATTATATATTCCTCCTGAGCTTCTTCTTTGAGCCAAACTGCTCTCTTACTTCTGATTTACATTATAAATTTATGGTGTGTTTCTTGCCATTACTTTAAAATTTCTGCAAGTAATCTAGAAATAAAAGTTAATTCATGTTATTTTCTTTATTCCTATATGAAAATAAGAGCCAAGGTCTGTTTTTGTCCATTGGCATCTTTCATGACTTAGCAAATATTTGAGCATCCACGAGTTCTGCCCTGTGGCAGGCACAGTGGATATAAAAAATTATGATTTCACTTTTAAACTCAAATCTGGAATAATTTGAATAAGTAAATAATGAGAGTAATAAATTTTAACCCATCGATGAAAACAAGAATCCATAAGTCCATTCAGAATAAATAAATAAGAAAACTCTGAAATCACCCATATGAAATTAATATAAGGCCATGGGTTAGAAGTTATGGAAAAGATCCCAGCCCTGCAAAGTTGCAGCTCTGGGTATAAATGAACAAATCTGTTGTTGCCTTCACTCCAATAGAGAGCAATTGATTATCTTCATGTCCTGAGCCCTTGGAAGGGGGAAAGCCGACGGCAAGGCTGATAAACACATTTTCCCTTTACCAATGAGCTGGAAGTCCCACAGATCCTCTTGATGGCATCCTGAGGTTTGAGCAGCCAAAGGGTGCCAGCAGCTTTAATATCTAGGCAGCCCACCAACTGCATACCTTATCTCTACAATGGCTTACTGCCAAGGGCTCAGTGGCTAATGATTGTGGGACTAACTTTATAAACAGCATCCACTGTAAACATAAGAATGGTTTTTAGATGTTTTTCAGACTTTGTACTCTGAGAGACCCATAGCCCCACCTAGACCTGGGATACATACCAAGGAGCTGGCTCCACCAGTCATGTGACCCCATCCCTGAAACTGGCTCTGCACAGGAAGACAGTTTTGACATGCCTCATGACATCATCCCAACCAACTAGCAGCTCCCATTCCCTTGCCTCCTGCCCATCAAATTATTCCTTTAAAAACCCTGTACTAAAATTTTCAGGGAGGCAGATTTGAGAAGTATCTCCCGTCCTCCTCACTCAGCTGCTTTGTTGATATTAAAATTTTATTTACTGTAACAACTGCTGTCAGTCTCAGTTTTTCTGGACAGTGGGCATAAGGACCTGGTCAGGCTATAACAACCCTTACTTTCAGTAGCATTCAACTAATAAATGTGGAAAGAATGAGAAAATAAAAACTTAACTTTCTGTCAAGCACCATAATAAAAACTGCTTTAAGCAGAGATCAACAATGGATGCTGACATTAGAGGATGGAAGTAAAATGAGAAACAAAATATTTTCATAGTCTTAGATGTTCTCCCCACAAGATACTTATTAATGGAAAAGGAAAAGAAATCATAACTGTGTAGTTATGTATAGTGGAGAAACCTGGCAGGTACTACTTAAACAAGTGACCAAATAGATAGGATATATTGGGAAGAATAAAAACATCACTTCTGTGGTATTCTTAACAGAAATGCATAACTTGAACTTAATTATAGGAAAAGTCTACAAAATAATTAGCCAGTGATCTTTAAAACTGTCAGTGTCATTAAAGACAAAATAAATGAGGAGTTGTTCTAAAAAAGAGAGTAAGGAGGTATGAAGTCTAAATGCAATGAATATATGATGATGGCTTGAATCCTGGACCAGAAAAAGGACATTGGTGAAACAGCTGGTGAAATTTGAAATAAAATCTGTAAAATAGACATGGTACTATAATAATTTCTTGATTTTGAAAACTGAAGTGATGTAAAATATTAGCATTTAGGAAATCTGGGTGAAAGATATATGGGAAATCTTGGTATCATTTTGCAACGATTTATGTCTGAACTTATTTCAAATGAAAAGTTAAAATGGTATGTTTAAAAGCAGTTTCCTTTTTATCGATAGTCCTATTCCAAAATATTATTTGAATCGTATGACTCCGTTTGTTATTGTTGTAGTCAATAAGTGGCTCACCGGCCAGAACAGAATTCTGTGGATATAACATAACATATATTCCATTTCCTTATGTATTTTAATACAGAAGATATAAATTTTAAGTGAAAATCAATAATGGCATCAAAGAAACAAGAGCCAATCTGTGTAACAAAGTAGACTGAACTCACTACCCGAGAGTGTAAATGTTCATGGGTTTCCAGCTTTGGTTTTATTATTTTCATAACTGTACAACTTAGAACAGACTGAATTAATAAATGAGAAGTGACATTTTAAAAAAGAAAAGAAACAAGAGGTCATTAAGAAGTAACATTTAACTTGAGGTGAAAAAAATAGGGTGGGGCCATTCAGCTACTTATTTTGATGATGGTGGTAGGTGCATTTATTTAATCATTCAACAAATCCCTAAGCACTGACACCTGAGAGATAACAGAGACGGGCAAGATTTGAGCACTGTTCTCAAGAAGTCCCAGGTGTGTGTGTGTGTGTGTGTGTGTGTGTGTGTGTGTGTGTGTGTGTGTGTGTGTGTGTATGTGTGTTTTGGGAGTTGTGGAGGGCAGGGACGCATGGGGAATACAGTGCAATAACTGGAAGATAATGGCATTTACAGGACACCTGGAGAATATACATGAAGCAACTGACCAAATGGCTTCCTTGTGGATAGGACATCTAAGCAGATCCTGGAAAGGTCAAATTACTCAGCAATTTCTTTGAATCCTCTCATACTATTACTTTCTTTGTCACAACCAGTTGCCTCCTTGAATCTCTGTTCAATTTACAAGTCATGGAGTAAGGAGGAAAGATCTTTAGTAGCTATGAGAAGGGAAGCAATAGGTACAAAAAAAAAAACCTTGCAATTGAGAAAGAACATGGACAATTGAAGAAACTAAATGGTTTGGTATGACCAGGGTAAATTTCTAAGGAACAAAGGAAAAAGATGAGGTAAATAAATGTCGAAACATGAGGGAACTTATACCTTATACTGAGGTATTTGGGCATTATTTCGAGGAAAAGGGGTGTGACTCTGTAGAGCATTCTTTTATTCAGTGTATGAATCTTTACTGGTTTGCAGTTTTGTTTTTGGACTCTCTATTAGAGTAAATTCCCTCTCACTATGCTACCCGAAGGATAATAGAGATAATTCCAAACTTGTTGTAGCCCTGTGAAAAGCTGTGATGATTAAATGTATTCCAAGATGAAAACCAAAGGAGGTTGGCTTGTGGAAGTTTCTTCTGCTTGGAACATTAGCACTCAAGGACTATCTCCCCAGTCTTCTTTCCCTCTGTGTTAGACTTTGGCTCTGCCTCCGTCTCTAGGGATTTGTGGCAAGTAGGTATTCTTTAAAAATAATAGTGAAATTAATACTTTAAAAAATAATGCCTTGTGAAATAGTGTAATTGAAACCGCTCACCATAATATTTTGAGGTTTCCAAAAGGGGAAGTTGAGAATCAATTTTAGATGACCGAGTTGAAAAGACAACACTACTCACAGCCTGAGGCAAGGGGATTTTTCCATCCAGATTCTTTGTACCAATTGCCACAGGCACTTCATAAAATTACTCAGCAGAGATGGGAATACTCTTCCATTTTATCTCAAGGGTGCACTCTACTTCACCAGAAGAAAAATCAACTTGTACGTTGCCAGTTTTTTTTAAAGGTTTATGTATTAGTCAGGCTATGCTAACTGCCATTAAAAGAGAAAAAAAAAACTCCTCCTCAATTATTATAACATTATTAAAGTTTATGACTCAAGGCATAGTCCAATGCAGGGAAGAGGCAGACCTCTTATCTAGAGTCATTCAGGGACCCAAGCATCTTTCATAGGATGACTCTGCATTATTTGAGCCACTGGAGTCTTCTGCTTTGAGATGAATAAAAATCACCATCACTTCTGCCTATAGTCCATTACACAGTCAGATTCTGATGTCCTCCTCGTTGTAAAAGATGCTGGTAAATGCAGTCCAACTATGTGTCCAGGAAGAAGAGAAAACACATATACTCTTTCTCAATTTCCATGTGAAGCCTCGACTAATAGACCCCACATTTATCTCAGTGATGTTTTTGTGATAGTTGTGGCATTCTTCCCTCCCTAGGTTTGGCGGTAGGCTATCATTTGGATATTGACTGGACATTGTCATAACTTTTACATTCATATCATAAGCATTTTAATATATTTATTGTCTTAATCAGTTCAGGCTGTAACAAAGAACCATAATTTGGGGAGCTTATAAAACAACAGAAATTTATTTCTCACAGTTATGGAGGCTGGAAGTTCCAGATGATGGTGCTAGCAAAGTTGAGCTCTAGTGAGGGACTGCTTCCAAGTTGTATACTGCTGTCTTCTCTTTGTGTTTTTAGATGACACAAGTGGAGCTAGAGAGTTTTCTGGGGTCTCTTTCCCAATATTGAGGGCACTAATCCTATTCATGAGCACTCTACCCTCATAACCTAAATTACCACTGAAGGCCCCACCTCCTAATACCATTATATTGGGGTTAGGATTTCAGCATCTGAGTTTGAGGGGGAAACAAAAATTTAGTGCATTATACTTGCTTTCTCAGAAACTACTGTTCAAACTAATTTAATGTGGCAGACAAGAGAATGGTGGTGTTTACAAAATCTATTTGGACATGTCTCCTGTGTTTTGTTTTTTTTTTGACTTCTTAATCAAGATTTTTTTTCTTTTCAATTTTTTTTTAAAGATGTGGGGTACAAGTCAGGCTCGGTGGCTCAGCCTGTAATCCCGCGCCTTGGGAGGCTGAGGTACATGGATTGCCTGAGCCCGCAGGTTCGAGACCTGCCTAGGCAACTTAGCGAGACCTCATCTCCACAATAAATCAAAAAATTAGCCGGACGTGGTAGCGCGCGCCTGTAGTTCCAGCAACTTGGAAGGCTGAGGCGGAAGGATCACTGAAGTTCAGCGGGTCGAGGCTGCGGTGGCCGGCAGCGGCCACTGCATTCCAGTCTGGGCAACAGAGTGAGACTCCAACTCAAAAAAAAAAAATGTGGGGTACAATTCAGGGTTAAGTATACAAATGTTCATTATGCAGGTACCCTTGTTGATGAGGTGTGCCCTCCCTTCCCCAGAAATATCCCACTATTGCCAGTCCCGCCCCTCCCAGCAATTTCCCTCTACTGACAATCCTTTTCTTATGGTATTATGATAATTGTTCAAAATCCATTTATGAGTGAGAACATGTGATACTCAGTTCTTTGTTTCTGTGAAAGATCACTCAGTATTATAGACTGTAAGTCCATCCAAGTTGCTGTGAAGTTCATAATTTTGTCCTTCTTTATGGCTGCATAATATTCCATCATATATATGTACCACATTTTTTTATCCAGTCCTCTTTTGACGGGCAGCATGGTTGATTCCATGTTTTTGCTATTGTGAGCAATGCTGCAATCAACATACATGTGCAGGTATCTTTTTCATAGAGTGATTTGAGTTCTTCCAGGTATATCCCCAGTAGGGAGATTGCGGGGTTGCATGGAAGGTCAATTTTTAGATCTTTCAGGAATCACCACACTGTTTTCCACAGACGTTGTACTAGTTTACACTCCCACCAACAGTGTAGAAGTGATCCCTTTTCCCCTCCGCATCCTCTCCAGCATCAGCTGTTTTTTGAGTTATTGCTGATGGCCATCCTGACTGGAGTCAGGTGTTATTTCAGTGTGTTAACCAAGAATTTATTTTATTGAAGCATTTGAATTACACACCACTTTACAGAACAATTTTGTGACTCAAAAGACTTTTGTTATATCTAAGCTATAAATTTAGCTTTCAACTTTAGAGTGACCAATATGAATAATTGCTATTTTATCACATATGGTTTCTAATTACTTATCATTATAGTCATTATCCTAAAATATTTGGTACAGCTATGGAGAATGGAGGAAAGAACCAATGAGTTGGTAGAGGAGTTACTGAACAAAAAAGAATTCCTTTGCTGCTTCCTGTGAAATTGTCAGAAAAGTTAACAAACATAAAATTCTATATGTACAGATTGTATTTTTTTTGTGTGGAAAGTCAAATTGAAGGGCCTGAATTTCATGTCATGATTTGACCCAGAGGTTGGGTATGGTGGGAGAGAACAGTGAGAGTTTGAATATGATTCTGTGACAAAATCATACAGTACTAGTGAACCGTCCAAACTACATCCTTCCTTCTCTACTGCTAACGCATTTTCTGCTAGAAAATGCCACACTCTTCCATAAGTCTCTGAAGATAGTCTTTTTTTTTTACACCATGGAATTTTTTAAATCACATCAAATAACTCTAAAACTCATATATAATAAAAACAACAATGGTAATGAAAGCTAATTTTAATTGAGTGTACATTATGTAGCCAGTGTTTTAAGTGCTTTACATGCAGTAACCCATGTGGATCATTACATCTTTTCACAATAGTATTTTGGCACAGACTGGTTAAATAATTTACCTGAGTTCACACAGCTAGTGATTGGTAGAGCTTACATTTGAGTGCTTTATATACGATTTTTCACATAATATTCTTCCTATCCATAGGGACAGTTTTCAGCAGCTTTTCAAAAGTTTATGACAGGCCACCGATTAGATTACGAATTCACATTTCTTCCTTAGGTAATAGTACAGCAGAAGGCTTTCTAAAGCTTTTATGGGACAAACTAAAACATCACCTCTTATTGTGTATGTGTTATTTTCGATAAATATGCTGCTCAGAAGTTGCTCAGTAGCAAGACGTGGCTCCTTTCCCCAAAGTTTAAAATCAATGTGTGAAGACTAACTTATTAAATTCACTCAGACAAAGAAGCCATAAAAAAGGTTGAGATAATTGCTGCTAAAAGTTTCCGTGCTTTTTTTTATAATATAGTTTCGCTTCCCTAGTTGGACATTTGCCAATTTTTTTTTTGATTCGGAGTCTCATTCTCTCACCCAGGTTGGAGTGCAGTGGCAAGCTCATGGAACTGCTGGGCTCAGGTGACCCTTCCACCTCAGCCTTCCAAGTAGCTGGGACTACAGGCATGTGCCACCAAGCCCAGCTAATTTTTTGATTTATTGTAGAGAAGAGGTCTCACCAAGTTGCCTAGGCTAGTCTCGAACCCCTAGACTCAGGCAATCCTCTCACCTCAGCCTCCCAAAGTGATGGCATTACAGGCTTGAGCCACTGTGCCCGACCTGATAATGTTTTACAAAGCAAATCAAGAAAAAGTATAACAAATATTCTGGTTACATGTGAGGAAAAAAACATAGTACCAGTCCTAAGCTGGGGCAGAAGTTTATGACCTGATGTGGTTAGTTAGTGCTCCTTTTGGAAGAAATTAGAATTCCTGCTTGGTAGATTTTAATGGTTTTAAGAGACCCTTCCGTGAACCCCATGCCTTGTCTGTCATCCCTGGGAACAATCTAATCATCTTTGGTCCCTCGAAGAGTCTAATGATCATAGACTACATTCTTTTATTTTCTTACCCAATCTGGTAATAAATGTTTATTTTTAAAGGAATAAACGGCTCTAATTCTCTTCCTAATTCTCCAGACACTGCTAATTTGTCTTTGTTTAGAAAGGGTGTGAGCAGTGCGCATTTTTTGTCATTTTTAGCCAGAAGGATGATGATCCTTGCAGAGCTCTTGGTTGAACGTCCTGCAGATGGCGCTCCACTGGGCCAGGCCTCTGTATGAGCTCACTTCCATTTCCAGTAACTTCTGTTCCTGAACTACCAAAGGGGTGGGCTGTCCTCCTCCTCCAACCTGCCACCCTGGAGAGCAATTGCCTTCCTAGACCCAAGTCTCCCTTAATCCTCCCTCGCTGATCGTTCTTATTATGCTCTTCAATCCCCTGTTGGTACTTTCCCTCTAAAGCTAACAGTTCTGGAATTGGCTGCTTGCGGGAAAAATGTGCATTTCTACTGAGACTTTTTTGAGATTTCTTTTAGGATTCCACTCATATAATTTCCACACTCCCGACGTTTTTGGTTTTCACAGGATTTGGTCAATCACCCCATACATGCCGGTCAGTCTGCCAGACTCCTAGGGTGAGCCCATCAGGTTGTTCCAGCAAGCTCAGCAACAGCTGCAAATTATTAGCACTCATAACTTCTATAAAGAAATTGAAGGAGTGAATGGCTTGGTAGGTTGCCAATGGCAGGAAGCCTGGCCTAGCGATTAGGTCACTCCATTGAGTCTTTGATTCATAGGTTAACTTCCTGTAAGAGGCTTTTAAAAATTAGAATTGAGTCCAACTTTCCTTGATGCAATAAAGCAGAAAAGGGGTGTTCAGGTGAAATTCTAGGAGCAAAGAGAGATGGAGAGTAACTCAAGTCAGAAGATATAAAGTGACCTATTACCCAAAAGTTGCTGTACTTTGTTGACCATTTCCCATCATCCCTCCAATGAGTCACTCTGGCCATTAGATGTTATTCCAGTTTATAGCAGCGCATCACTTGTAAGAGTCGCTACCAAGGAAGAAAGAACTGGCTATAATCCATGAACAACAAACAGCCACCCTTACCCTTTTCCCCTTTTAAATGGTTTTCCTCTATCTCGAAATGTTCACTTATCGTTAGCATTTTTTTCTTTATATCACACTAAGTATTATTTTGTTCAATGATAAAATACAAACAAGAAAAAAACCCTCTATCTCTCTAGTGATCAGACATCTCAACCCAGGAGTCAAGAGTTGCCTCATGCGACAAACCAGGGATCAACCCGGTCAGGATTCTGCACCTGGTAGAGAACCTGGGGAGCTGGAAGGAATCTGTCCCTTGGTCCTCCATGGCAGTTCCCCGGGTCAGAGATGTGATCCCAAACCTTGTGATTGCCTCCAATTATTCCTTAACTTATTGGAGCTATTTATGTTTCCAGTCCATACCCCTCCTTGTGACTGTAAGCCTCTGAAAGTAGTTCTGCTGACAATGTTCTTCTTCCCGGTATTTTACATATTAGATATACTGTCATTATTCAGTACCCTTAGAGGTAAAATATTAGAGCTGCCCACGAGTGGCTCCTGGTTTTGCCCAGAGCCAATCATGACCCAATATGTATATATCAAAAAATAAATCTACTTTTTAATTTTCATAACCATTATAACAAATCCATTGAAATCAAAAGCTTTTGTGAGCATTATGGGATATATTAAAGATTTTTTAAGGAATGGGAGAGAAGTTATATTGCACACCACATGGCACATGCTTTAATAAATCTCCATTAGTCAGTTGCTATTATCTAGATAAATTCAGTCCTGCTATTATTTCATCCAAGACATCCTCCTCTCTTTCTCCACCTTCCTTCCAACACCCATTCTCTCTGCTTCCTCCTACCATTTTTATTGTGCAGAGTCTCTGGGTGTTAGCCATTTTCTACTTTGCTGAAAGCTTATTAGAATCTTCTTTCAATAAAATCAGTCTTTGGACGGGAAGATGGAGGGAGGCAAAATGAATTGTTGCTTAAAAAATAGTATTTTTCCCAGATCATTACATTACACAATACATAATTTCTTTACTTTCCTGTATTAACCTGATTTTTTAGATCCCAAAACAGAGCCATGACATAGCCATATAATTGGTTTCCCCAAAATTTTAGACAATCTCAATTTTAGTCCTGGCATCCATATAAATTACTCATTTTTTTTTTCCTTTGATATTCCTGCCTGCTCCCACTAGGTATAAGATAGATGGCCTGTGCAAGACTGTGCCATCTGTTTACATCGGGACTTATCTTTATTTGGCCTTTCATTAATTTTCTCCTTAAGTTCCCCCACATTCCTCTTCTACATGAAGCATGGAAGAGATAAAGGATGGCAGAAAAGAAATTTGTTTTTGACTACTTGTCTCAACTTTGACCTTCTATGTTCTTCTGCAACATTCATATCGTAGCAATATGTTTTAAGATTTAAAAAAAAGAAAAAAGAACCAAAGCAGAAAGGTTTCTGTTTTCAGCGCTTTAAGGAATGACCGTAACTTTTCTGAGTTCTGAGATCATTCAGTGGAAGTTTCCCTCAGAAGTCATTTATTTCCCAGCACTGTCCCTTACCCTGTCAGATTTTCACAACCTACAGAGGTCAACATTCATCAGTTCAGTCTCCTGCCTACAAATACATGTTATCAGGTGGAAGAATAACCAAGGAGTTTGTGTCCAAGCACCAACTCACTGCCACTGTCAGAAGAACAAAAAAAGAATTTTTATAATGTCTGTCACATTGATGACAATTTTACAGTTTCATTAAATTCAATCTGTTATTTTATCAAATGCTTCTTATGATATGCCAAGTCCTAGGCTAGTTACTGGGGATGTAAACACATAAGACAATTTTCTTGTTGTTATGAATTTGCAATCTAGACTGTGAGATAATTTGACAATACTTGTGAAGAATCATACAGATGTTCACACTCCTAGGAATTTATTTTAAAGGTAAAACTCAATAGAAGCTGAATGAAAAGAAAAACAGTGTTTATTACAGTATTAATCATGAGCAAAAAACAGGACACTACTCGTATAGAGGTCAATAATAGAGTTATAGGTAAAAATTCAAATATTAAACCATCATTTAAAATAATAATTGTAAAGATAAAGCAGAAAGATTGATCTTAAGGATATATACCACTGATATTGACTAAATTTAATTTAATTATAAAAGCAAACTCATTTTACGTAGCTCATTTATTAAAATATATCTTATTTTCTTAGTAATTAGATAGGTTTAGGACAAATGTGCCCTAAGGAGTATATTATACAAAGTTAGGAAGCTTATAGACGTTGGGGCAAGAAGAGGCTTTTGAAAGAAAACAAAACAGAATTGTACACTGGTCACTGAAATAGGACTACACTACACATTATGAGGGAACCATTAAAGGCTACATGATGTAAAATTTTTCCTTGGGACTTAAAGTTTAAACTTATGCAACTGAAACTTAGGTTGTTCCTATGACTGCCTCTTCTAACCTCCAAAAATATAAAATAGTACAAGTTACTTCTGTATTTTCTATGTAGAGTCCCTGTTTTCCGTAATAAAAGAAAAATGTGAAATGTATATTTTTATTACAAAATAGCCAGAAATGACTCAATGAATTCTTTCAATGAAATTAAATTATAATATCTCAAATACATGGAGTATTATACAACAATTAACATAATAGTGAGGAAAACATAAACATGCTGGCTAATCAAGAGTAAAAAATTAAAAAGCTGGGTGCAGTGGCTCAGGCCTGTAATCCCAGCACTTTGGGAGGCCAAGCAAAAGGATTGTCTGAGCCCAGGGGTTTGAGACCAATTTGGGCAACTTGGCAAGATCTCATCGCTAGAATAAATCTGAAAAAAAAAAAAAAAAATTAACCGAGAGTGGTGGTGCATACCTGTAGTTCCCGCTACTTAGAAGGCTGAGGCAGAAGGATTGCCTGAGCCCAGCATGTCAAGACTGCAATGGCTGTGAGAGTGCAAATGCACTCCAGCCTGGGCTGCAGAGTGAGACTCCAATTCAAAAAAATAAAAAAACCAAATGAATTAAAGATATGAATTATTGATTTTGAATATGTTTATACAATTTTAATTGCATAAAGACAAAATCTGGAAGAGAATAGGTATCAATGCAAATAGCGTGTTAGGGTGGTGGTAAAATTTTAGGTGAGCAAAGATAGATGGGGAAATGTTATATTTTATTTTAAGCTTTTGTTTATGCTTTGTGTATCAAGTTTATTAGAAGCGCCTTAGAAACAGTTCATTGCAAATATTCTTAATTCTTTTGTCATAAATTAGCTACCATCAAAGGGAAAGAGATTTTAAAAGGATTTTTATGCAATGCTATACAATCACCTAAAACTGCATTATACTCTATTATCATGGCCAGTGTTGTGGCTCATGCCTGTAATCCCAGCATGATTACTTTTCTGGGAGGCCGATACAGGAGGATCACTTGTTTGAGACCAGCCTGGTCAACATAGCAAGACTTCATCTTTACAAAAATATAAAAAATAAAATACATATATACATACATATATAAAATACATATATATACTTTAAAGAACCTGGTGTTCCTGCTTTGGAATATGACTCAATGAAATGTCCTCCACAGTGTCTCTTGGGAGACTTTCCCCCATCCCACCTATCCATGGGTCCTTCAACCACACCCAGACTTTGCTCCTACTCTCTAAATTTCCCAATTCTCAAGCATTTGTCACACTGAGTTATTATAGCACCCCAATTCACTTTCATTCACTTAAATAGTTATGAGGAAATTACTCATGTTGGCTACTGGAAAATAAGTTTGTAATGTTCCTGTCTGAGCTGTCACATAGTATGCTTCCTTAACATCTGGAAGCCAAATAATGTGGACTTGAATGATCACAATTCTATAGTGATTTGGGTTAGAAAACAGAGATATAACAGCAAAGGGGTCATTAGAAGAAAGTAAACCTAAGTTTAATTCTCCAAACAGCTGTAAAGTACCAATAATGTGTAAGAAAAAAAACACACTAGCTGTGAAAAGAGTACAAAATGAGCAAAAATGTAGTCATTCTGAAACCGTAAAAAGCTTACAACACAATGGACAAGAAGAATGATATGCCATTTTTTTTTTTTTGAGTTGGAATCTCACTCAGTCGCCCAGACTGGAGTGCAGTGGCCGCTCCCGGCCACCGCAGCCTCGATCTGCTGGGCTCCGGCAATCCTTCCGCCTCAGCCTTCCCAGTAGCCGGAATTACAGGCGCGCGCTACCACGCCCGGCTGATTTTTGATTTATTGTAGAGATGAGGTCTTGCCAAGTTGCCCAGGCGGGTCTCGAACCCACGGGCTCAGGCAATTCACTCACCTCAGCCTCCCAAAGCACATTCTAGAGTTAAATATAGTTAATGTAGAAGCACAAGGAAGATAGTTAATTGTGGTGGGTTTTTTGTTTGTTTGTTTTCTTTTGGGTCAGGCTGGAGTGCAGTGGTGGGATCATGGCTCAAGCCATGCTCCTGCTTCAGCCTCCCGAGTAGCTGGGACTACAGGTATGTGCCACCACACTCAGCTAATTTTTAAATTTTTGTTTTTGTAGTGATAAGGTCTTGCTATGTTGCCCAGGTTGGTCTTGAACCCCTGTTCTCAAGCAGTCCTCCCTCCTCGGCCTCCCAAAGTGCTGGGATTGTAGGCTTGAGCCACTGTACCTGGCCAAAGAAGGTGGTTATTAACACTGAATATTACAGCATGTGGGTTATAGGACCGGTTAAAATCATGGGCTTTGGAGTTGGACAAGAACTGGGTTAAAACAGTAACTTTACCATTTCCTGGCTTCCTAGTTTTACAGTCTTGAGCATGTTACTTTTTCTTTCTGTGTCTCAGGTAATTATTGAGACCAATGATCAGGCTGCCACAATCTCCCAAAGCAAATACAATAATACTTTTACTGATATAATAGTCATACTTTGATCAAATATCTAGAAAAAAATTCACAGTCCTTTCCAATATGTGAAAATGCCTTATAGGATGCACAGAAGTAGTCCCCAAGCCCTAGTCTCTATTTAATATGGGAGGAGGGGAGTTATTTCACCTCTAGAGTATGCTAACTTAGCATTGTGAGCAAAATTAGAGCAGTAAAGAACAAGGCTGCATCTGTGGTTTTCCCCTGGCATGTTTGGGATTTTCCTAAGCTGCTGCTGAAAGGAAATGAAACACATCAAAGACATGGAAAGGTGGAGGGAAGCCACTAGGTGCAGACACTCTGGCTACAGGGCAACGTGACAGCTAACTGCAGGGATGGAGATAGAATACACCACGCGGATAAGCGAATGAAGAGACAATATCCCTTAACATGCTTGAATGTTCTCTGAAGGCATCATTGTATTGCTGCCAAGTACACCAGCTGATGACCATTAGGGCGAACTGTGTGAAAATCATCCCTAGAAGAGGAGTCTATGATTTAATATTGTGTACGTCCTCTCCACCTCTCTTTCCTCTCCCCCAACATCAAGACTTTTACCCCAGTTAAGTGAAATTTAAAGGAACATTAAGAAAATACCTTTAATGAAATCTTCAAGGGATAAACTCTGACCTGATGGGACAATCGTAATCAACAAGGAATATTAAATGATCCAATATTCACAGAATGGAGTATTAGGTAGAGTTTACACAAATATATTTAATAGCACAAATTAAAATGTTTACATGTTTAAACTTGACCCAGACAGTCTCATTACCCAATAAAATGAGGCAAATAAGATTTTTATGAGTTATACTTAATAAGCTGGGCATTGAATAGTTTCTCATTCTTTTTCATATATTTGATGATAATGAGAATATGTTGATGGGTATGTGAAAAGTTAAAACTCACATTGACTATAATAGTGTGTGTGTGTGTGTGTGTGTGTGTGTGTGTGTGTGTGTGTGTGTATTTTGTTTGTTCTTTTTCAGGCCTAGAACTTGAACTTTAAAACATGTGCATATTTATCAATATAAGAATGTTATTTGCCAATATTACAATAAATTTCATACAAAAGAGGAAAATGATAGTACAGTTCAAAAGGCAATAATCAGAGAAAAAATTATATTTTATTTAGAAATATGTGTTTGTGTGTATATTTGTATCTTATTTGAGTATTCCCAATATTCCAAGCAAATAACAAAGCAACACTCTAAAGGAAAGGTCTGACTTGAAAAAGTTGCAAAACTTCTAGCTTCTCCCTCTTGCCCTTATAATATAGCTAAGAATTAAGAGAATTCTGTTCTCCACCCAACAGGTTCTTTTGTGTGTCTAGTATGTAGTGATCAGTGGTTTGCAGAAGCAAAAAGCATCTTTAGCTAGCATCAGCTTTAAAGGGGGAATTTACCATAAAGGTACAGAGCAAGAAGTTGGGTGTAAAAAACAAAGAGTAGTCAAGACTTATACAGTTATCAGAAATCTCTCTCTGCTTCATTCATGTGCATCTCTTTATTCTGAAGGACTTTCTCTACTTCTTTAGATCATGGGCAAAAATGTACATGTTCTTGGTCTACATAGACACAGAGATTTGTAGTCTCTAAATCGTAATTTCCAGGAGAAGGAAACATATTGACTCAGGTTAGTTTAGGTTTTTACCCTTAATCCTATCTGCCATGGCTGATGTGGCAAGATAACATGTACTATCAGGGTTAAAAGAAAAATACTCCTATAGATTGGGAGGTAGATCCCAGAGAAAGGGGATTGGCAAGAGGTAAGCAGATAGCATCTACATTATCTTTATATGTTTATCCCAGAAATAATCACTGTGGAAACAAAAGAGATGCTTATGTTATAATCTCTATCCTTAGAAAGGTCACAGTCTCATAAATCTATACAGACACACGAAGGAGTAATATTTAGTACAATGATTACATACTGAAGTGATGGTTTTGATCTAAAGAGAGCTGGGTATAGTGGAAACATGATGGGATATAAAATGCAAAGACATGGATTCAAATCTTAGTTCTAGCCCCTAGTCTTTATGGAACCTGGGATGGGTCACAAATTCTTCATTCGTGGGTCTTCATCCTATTTATAAAATGTAGATGATTATATTTAACTTAAAGGTAGTTTGTGATAATTAAATGCAGCACTACCAAATGCATAGTATACAGTAGAATCCAGGCTACAGTAGTCTGATTTCCTGAGTGTGTGTTAAACACATAACCCTGGTGAAGCACTAGACTAGATATTGGCAGTGGAATTAAGATACTGGTTGTATTTAAGGAAATCAAAGTCTATCAACTTTCCAGGAGAAGGAAACATATTGACTCAGGCTAGTTTAGGTTTTTACCCTTAATCCTATCTGCCGTGGCTGATGTGGCAAGATAACATGTACTGTCAGGGTTAAAAGAAAAATACTCCTATAGATTGGGAGGTAGATCCCAGAGAAAGGGGATAGATACTTTCAACAAAACATAGTACATTTGTTGACTGTTATTCTAGATGTGATTTGGATTGATCTGGGAAGGTTTCAGGGAGGTATTTAGGACATGAAAGAGGCTTTAAGTTGGTGGGCAAGATTTAAACAATAACATTCCACATCGAAATGGGGTAAAGTCTTGAGCTGAGCTGACTTAACTCTGCAAGGTTGGTTGTTCACAGAAACAAAATTAGTAATTTAACATGCTTTTTCCAAACATTACTGGCCTTAAAAAAAGGAGGTAAGGGAAATACCAATACAGTTTTCAACATAGTAAAGGAAGCTAGAAGAAAAAAAAAAAAAAAATCCAGTCAGTAACTCACCTGTAGGTAATTGAGAACATGTTTTCTGTGCTCAGTGAAACTACTCAAAAAGGTAATATACCTTTTCCCTAATGGTATAAGTTCAGAAAACTCATGCCACAGCTAATACTAGGTAAGTTTCAAAGCTCTTTGCTAGATTTAACTGGAAAAAAAAGAAAAAAATGATTCCAGCATTTGACTATTTTAAAGTTGCTGCTTCAATATACTAACTAGTTAAAGCCTGACAGCTATTTACCATCTCAGAACAATTTGTTCATTTCACTTAGAAATTAGAAATGTGTTTTGGCCAACAAATCTAAATTTATTTTGTAGTAGTCATTTTTCTTAATGGAAGTGTTTTCCAGATGTTGCCTAAGTCTAGTCTTCCGGGCCCTCTTCCAATAAATGAGGAAAGTTTGATTTCATAGGCTGTCACTGTTGATTTAGTCTAACCTTTGGACGAATTGGTTCATCCCAATATATTTGCACTGATATATAAGACTTCCAGGATATTGGAGAAACTCATCTATCCTTTTACGGGTAAGTGTCAAAGTCAACTTGTTTCATGGAATTAAATGTGTTTTCACTAATGGTATTTGAAAAAGATTTATAAGGATAGTAGTTGGAGAATTTGGAAAAGGATCATCTTTATGCAATACACCTGTTGGAGCCTTTGAATTTATATTGCGAGGTAAGGGAAAGTTAGAGCAATAACTCTGCTATGCTCGTTAAATTGAATTTTTCTGAAGCCAGTTGTTTTTTCCCCAAGACAGAATTTAAACCTTGCACCATAAGTACATGCTATACTTTCAATGGAGTTTTAATGTAAGTCTGTTCTCTATGTTGGAGGTTTCTCAAGTATTTAAATGGTCAATAACATGATTGAGGGTGACTGGATGATTTGTTTTGCATAAGATTAAATCTGTCACAAGCATAAATTAGTGGTGAGATTACAGAGCATTTTTCTAATACTTTTATTGTGTTTTCAGCAAGAGTGCAGCACTTGAAAACAACTATGGAGTGGAAAATACTTCCCATTTACCTGTTGCTGCTGCTTTCTGTTTTCTTGATTCAGCAAGTTTCCTCTCAAGGTAACTTAGCTCTCAAAAATACTTTTATTTATCAACTATTGCTAATCATGCAGTCTTGATTTTTATAATAAAAAAAGTAGATTTCTAAAAATTTATATTTGAGTTTGATATGTAGTACAACCTTAAAATAGTGTAAAACTTGTGTAGCATATTTGTAAGTGTTTTGGAATGCCCGTGTTTTTCTCCTTTCAAAAAGTTTGGAGCTTTTATACAGAACAATTTTGGTGCTCATTATTCCTATGGCTCTCCCCAAAGTTTAATAAAATGCAGATACTTACATGATAAAACTATGCCGGAGCCATACAATAATCAACATAACTAAAAAAGATCATAATACTTAAATAGCATATCATTTTTGCCTATATGTTGACAAATAAATTTAATTAGTCTTTTACATCAAACATTATCAGTAACTTATTTCAGCATCATTTGGTCATGGATGTCATTTTATAATGATCATTTTCAATGTTTCAAGTAGCATTATATTAATCTTGAAAGTATTCTTTCTTGCAAGGCCTATTCACCCAGGTATGGACTTATACAGATGTGACTGACATTTTGTATTGTTATATTGAGCTACTCACAGTCTTGCCAAAACAGAGGCAGTCTTGGATGAACAGTTCTTATTGTTCATTTTTAGAAAATGTTAAAGTGCATTCAACATAATCACATTAGCAAGTCGCTAACGTGATTATTCGCTAGGTTGATTAGTGGTAACAATGCCAGACTTTTAATTCTTTTCTCCCCTGCCCCCTTTGGTAAAACAGAATATGAGAAAAGAAAAACCAAAATTCATGATTGTGAAATTACATTTCTAAAGTAGACATTTCCAGTAAAATAACCAAAGTTATCAAGAAACTTGAACATGAGAGATAACAGCCTGCACGCATACTTGGAGAATCACTTAGATAAGAGAGAAAAGTACATGAAAGCAAATATGAATATTTAGTAAGGAAAGATGACTACTCTGGTATCTCAAGACCTTCAGCTCTCTCATAATATTATTACAAGGCACACACTGGAGGGTTTATTTCCTAAACCACCTTTCCTCTGTAATACGATGGGTTGTTCGCTAAAATAGTTTTACATTCCTTTAAATAAATGAAATTGAAATTAATAGCAACCAACAGACATCTAATCTACGAAAATACATTTTTAATATAAAGATAATTGATTTCTTCAGAAATCTGCTAGCTGTAAAAGAACAATCTTTTGATGTTGTCTTGCCTGCTTCTCTTGCTTTGTCAACCTCTTGTTCTTTTTTCTTTATAAGTATGTATTTATATACATACACTATATATGTGTTCTTGTATATATTGTGCACATATGTATGCAAAAAGTTCTGAAAATTATCCTATTACTTACTGTTTTATTTGCATATTCAGACTTTAACTTTCTTGGACTATACTGTTTTGAGACTTTTTTTCTGTGTGTGTTTCAACATTCCTCTATGGATTTAGGAGATTGCACTTGTCTATTTATACTCCAGAGACAGATTCTACTGTTGCTTTCTTATGATTATCTCAGGGAGGTTTTTAAAGTGTTGTTTTCCAAATGACCTTTTAAAAAATATTTGAGGATAATTATGCTTTTGTTGTTGTTTGGTTTTTGCCCAGAAAAACTCTGTTCACAACCTTTATATTCATGACCAGATGCTATTCAAACGTTCTCCATTTTGTATTCACTTTAGTGATGGTTGTAAGCATCTGGTTTCCCCAGCATTTAATGAATCCCGTTTTCCCCACGGATAAAGGAGAATAATGCCTAGTAAAATCTGTGCTGGCATGATCAACTTGCTTTAAAATCATCATCAGAAATACAAGGCAATGTGATATATCAGAGTCCAAATTCTGGATGGATTGTTTACTTAAAATGACTATAAAATTTATTATCCAAATCAGGACACTTATAAGAGTAAGAGGCCAGTACAAATAATTGGTATTAATTGACTTATAATACAAATATCCTGGAACTGTTAAGTAGCTGTGTGCCATTGAACAAATTATTATAATTTCTGTGTTTCGACTTCCTTATCTCTAAAAAGAGGCTACTAATCATCTCCTGGAAACATTTCCATAAGCATTAGAGACCATGTATGACTCAGTACATGGCACAGAGATGCTCAGTAAATGGCTACTAGTAATCATCATAGCTGCAACATCTGTCGTAGCTGGAGCTGCCACCTTTCCCTGGGAAATGTCACCCTTTTATGCAAAGCCATTACTTTGCCTGACTTTCAAAAGTGTATTTTATCTTCTCAGTCTAGTGAAGAAAAAGTGATATAATCACAATCACATAAGAGATCAGCCAAATATCACTAACCATCATGCCAAACATTTTCCCAATCCATAAAATTCTCCCTCACCAAGTGGCCTTGACCCCTCATTGGATCTCTCCCTTTCTATACAGTGGTTTGGCCATATTTATGCTAGTATTGTATAATTTTAGATTTATCAAGCTGTGCAGGGAGATGTGGGGAAGGGTATTCTAGAGATGCCACCTGCAACTGTGATTATAACTGTCAACTCTACATGGAGTGCTGCCCTGATTTCAAGAGAGTCTGCACTGTGGGTAAGTCCTGAGAGCTGGTCAAGCAATACTGTTCTGTGAGCCTCCCCTCGCACCCCCTTGCAGTGCTGTTTTCCCACTATTTCACTTCCTTTGCTTACGTGCTTTTTCCTTCACTCGCATAAATGTTGCCAGGCACTGAACCTAAGGATGGTGTCAAAACTTTTGATTACTGGGGGATGGGGGGGGAAGGGAGCCTGGAAATCTGTCACTTGTACAAGGTTACTGACTAGTTCCATGTAAAATGTTTTGTTTTATTTAGAGACGGTACTGTGGCTCAGTAGTCATTAAGTAAAGAACAAGGAGCAATTACTTACTAACCATCAGAGAGGTAATTGCTTAGTGATGGAGTCTTCCAATAGTTTCATCACAAGAATCCATGAGCATAGAATAATCTTGTCTACTATTTAACTTTCTCATATTAACATGTTTCTAAGTTACCTTAAAAAGGCACTTTAAAGATAAAGCACTAATGTATAATGATGAGTTTCAGTTAAAACTCGAAGGTCTAAATTTTAGATTGTGAGTAGTATTTCATTTGAACATAGTTTAGGCCATTTTATTATTAACACAGAAACATTTCATATTCAACTTATGAAAATTATAATTACAATGGTTTAAACGTTATATTTGTTTTAGAATTTACATAGGGATCTGACAAATATGTTATTGTACAATTCATGTACTAGATAAAGTAATTATTTCAAATAGGCCTTGGTAAGTCACTGTACCTTTAACCATGGCTTTTTTTTTTAAATGAGTAGGCCTCTCTTAAATAGTCTCCACCATGTAAGACCATGGTGGGGACCGAAAGCTTTCCAGTTTGTCATCATGAAGTTCTCTATATTTTAAAATTATTTTTGAGCCTGAATAGTGACCCATTTGTATTAAACCGGTTCTTGGGAATATATTGCTGAGATTTGAATATTCAATTAGTATAAATCTATTACAAAGCAGTGGTGTGAAGAGGAGAGATTGGAGGAATTTCATAGGAAGTGTACTGTATTTCACCCTTTAGACATTTCCCAGTTTTCCATTGTCCATACATGTAAATGACGCAGGCAGCATTGGGGTGGTCTCCTGGAGCTTTGAAGGGCCAAGAAGAGTTGCCCTAAGTTACCATATTTCTTTCTTGACTTGGGCTGTCTCCATTTGGGACACATTTTTTCTGGATGATGTACTCCAAATTTCAAATACAAGCTTTAGAAGTATTTGAAACTCTAGTCAGTTACAAGGTGGGAAATGGCTATCAAATGCACGTGTGCAGATTCATAATTAATAATCCATAATGTTTTGCTTTGCTCTGGGTAGACCTTTCCTGTAAAGGCCGCTGCTTTGAGTCTTTTGCCCGAGGGAGGGAGTGTGACTGTGACTCCCAATGTAAGGAGTATGGCAAGTGCTGTCCCGATTATGAGAGCTTCTGTGCAGAAGGTAAGCATCCCAGGACCAATCAACGCTCCCAACATAGCCAGCTTTCTGCACCTTCCTTGGTGTCACTAATAATGTCTAACACGCAGTTCATCTAAGGCTTCAATTGACTAACATATACACTATTTAATAATAATTTTGTGTCACAGAGATGAGTTAAGGAAGAAAAGCACTTTCCAACAGCAGCACCCCTGGATCAGTCAGGCTCCAAGAGCACAAGAGATCCCTAGATGAGCACAAGAGAGAGCCGATGAGTAAGAGAGGATAGGGGCAGAGCGTACATGCTTTTTTTCTTCAGAAGTGGCTCAATTTCAGGTTAAATCAACAGTAATCAGCCCACTTGATGATGTCTTCTCACCCTTGCTGCTTTTACAAAGTCAACTGTCCTTTGAGCTATGGGTGATTTTGACCTCAAGGTCTGAGTATATATTTAAGGATACTTTCAGCTTCTCTGAAAAAGTAATTTTATAAAACAGTTCAAACCATTAAACTTACAGGCTAATCTACTAAGAAGTTGTTAACTGTCAATTAGATGTTCTGTGCATGACAGAGTAAAAAAACAGTCCTATTTTGAAATCTTCTCTGGTTATGAGTCTTGAAGGAGTACTCTGAGAGTATAACAAAATTCTCCAGATTTCACAAAAAAAGATTTTTAAAATATTCTTAAGTGCTAGATTCCTTTACCAAGTGCTTGTTCTTAAGTCCTACTTTGCTAAAACAAGAATATTTGTGGAGGTAAAAGTCAAAATAAGCCTTACTTGCATAATCAATCTTATCATTTTATTTAAACAAGGCTGCACTTCCTGCTTCTTTAGAATAGTGGAGAAACAGATTGGAAAACTGTTAATCAGCAGAGTTGTGGGATATTTCTTAACTGCCCAATGTTTTTATTGGACACTATTCCAAAAATAACGAAGACAACACCCTTATAATAAAAAACTCATAGAGCTCAGCATTCCTGCAGCTTCCAGAAGACTCCATGATGAGTGACACGCATTTACTCATTACCCTGATAATTGTTTTGGCTCTGAGACAAAACAAAACAAATAAAACAAAAACAAACCACCCTAAGACTTTATTTTGAGCAGAGGATGGGTGGGGAGTGAAGATGGTCAGAGACTGATGAAGCATGGAGGGAACATTTTAATAGAGACAATATTTAATGCTATGAGATGTTGCGTCAGATTACCTGAAGCTTAGGTAGAACTTGGTTTTAAAAAAAATCAATGAAGGCAATGCCAGACAATTTCATTTACAGAATTCACAAGATAGTCAACTGAAAATAAAGGAACCATCCAGAACTTCACTATTTTATTATTTAAAGTAACAACGAAGTTATCTCGATTCACCACTTAGTTGTTTCAGTATAGATACTATGTATAGGCATCCAAGTATCTAAAAATCACAACACTTCAAGAATTGAAGAAATCACAGCCATCCAAGAGCCTCCGAACATGGGTGAGAAAACTGAGTCCAACAAGTTAACTGTTTTTTCCCAAGAGCACTCGCTAGTATGATCCATGGCAGAACTGTTTCTCAAATTGAGATACTTGGTGTTTTTAGTGGGTGGAAGGAGAAAGGAGGAGAGGCCCAGTGATCAGTTCATGGCAACTATAGCAACAGAGTTCTGAGGAGATCTGGTGAGAGCAGGACTTATCACAACCCTATGGTACCCAGAGAGTCCCTATTGCTCTGCTTCCTTATCCTTCAGAAGTCCTTCTTCTTCTGGTTCCTAATGATGAAAAAAAAAAATTCCATGTCTTCTCTTCTAGACATGAAAATGGGTGGGAGAAGCCAGGCACAGTGGTTCACGTCTGTAATTCCGGCACTTAGAGTGACCGAGACTGGAGGAATGCTCGAATCCAGGAGTTCTAGATCATCCTAGGCAACACAGCGAGTCTCTGCAAAAAAAAAAAAAAAAAAAATTAGCCAGGTTTGGTGGCACACATCTGTAGTTATAGCTGAGAGGCTATAGTTGGGAGGCTGAGGCAGAAGGATCACCTGAGCCCAGGAGTTTGAGGCTCTGCTGAGCTGTGTCTCTGCACTCAGTCTAGGCTGGGCAACAGAGTGAGATGCCGACTCAAAAAAAAAAAAAAGATGAAAGAATGGAAGGAAAAAAGGAAGGAAGGAAGGGAGGAAGGGAGGGAGGGAGGGAAGAGGGATACAAGATTTTAAACAAATCAATAACAGTTGTTTTCTCTTTGGGAAGGGCAGCACATTTGCAGGAAAGGTATATGTGAAGGTGTGACATTTTCACAAGACTATGCCTGTAGAACTTTTGTAGTTAAAAGAAATAAAAGATAAATTGGGATCATTTGATTTAAATGAATATGAAAACAGGAAAAATGTAATTATTACATTTCTCATCTCAAAAACATAACTAGTCTGTCACTTACATGTGGTATTACTTTTATAATCACAGAAGGGCTATATGAGGGATGAAGCTCATAGGATTAAGTACTTTTTGGGCAGGCAAATACCTTCAGAAATCATCTTGAATAAACATCTCAGTTTGCAGACAAGAAATTGAAGTTCAAGAGGATTATTTGCCCAAGGGCACAATAGTAAAGACTTGCAGGCCTAGGACTGGAATTCAGGTTTTCTGGTTCCTGAAACTTTGCTCCTTGTCATAACTGACGACAATGTGAGAACCGTTATTTTATAGCAATGCATCCTCAGAATTAATTGGTCTGCAGTCGTTAGTATTGGTCATTAGCCTGCCTGCCCTGGCTTTCACCAGCATCTACTTTTGAAGCTAGATGCATCCGTGCTTTTCACAGTTAAGAGTTGCTGATAAATATGAACAGGATGTTTACTGACCTGTCTTGCTTGGCCTCAGTGCATAATCCCACACCACCATCTTCAAAGGCTGCACGTTCACCTCCAGGAGCATCTCAAATCATCAAATCAACATCCAAACGTTCACCCAAATCACCAGACAAGAAGAAGACTAAGAAAGTTGTAGAATCAGAGGAAATAACAGAAGGTAGGAAGATGACAGATGCACTAAAAGGGAGCTTTCTTAGATGAAATACCTGTAGGTGGAGTATTTAATTACAAATTACATATAATCTATATAGAGAGAGAACAGGGTAGTGTCAGGAGTCATGAAAGGCTCATTACATTTCAAGTTTTTTGACTTTGCTCTTAAAACAAAATTTAAGACAAAGTACAAACCCTCAACTATTTAGTCTTTCCTTATTTAATAAACCTAGCATGGATCTGTGTTAAAAAGTCAGACGGAGCTGGGCTCGGTGGCTCAGCCTGTAATCCTGTGCTTTGGGAGGCTGAGGTGAGTGGATTGCCTGAGCCCGCAGGTTCGAGACCTGCCTGGGCAACTTGGCGAGACCTCATCTCTACAATAAATCAAAAATCAGCCGGGCATGGTAGCACGCGCCTGTAGTTCCAGCTACTTGGAAGGCTGAGGCGGAAGGATCACCGAAGCCCAGCAGGTCGAGGCTGCGGTGGCCGGGAGCGGCCACTGCACTCCAGTCTGGGTGACAGAGTGAGACTTCAACTCAAAAAAAAAAAAAAATCAGACGGGACATATCTTACTGTAAACAAACAAAAAAACCCAGATTTTCTTTGCAGAATGATTAGATTCTGTGACAAGTTTTGGCAGATATGGGAAAGTTGAGAGATACTAGTTACACTAATAATATCTGTGATAAGCTTAGATGTCTTGCTGGTAACTGACAAATTAAAAGGCAGTGATATTACTGATAAAAGCAGAACACAGATACTTGAGTTCAGTAAATAGCATTTCTTACTGTATATGGACTAGCAGTTTTTGTTTCAAATCACAGTTGGTGTGATAAACCTTTTTATTTGATTTATAGAACATTCTGTTTCTGAAAATCAAGAGTCCTCCTCCTCCTCCTCCTCCTCCTCTTCCTCTTCAACTATTCGGAAAATCAAGTCTTCCAAAAATTCAGCCGCTAATAAAGAATTACAGAAGAAACCCAAAGGTTTGAGCATTGATAAAGATCAAAGACTATATCAATGCCATGTAAACAATGATTATTTAAAAGTAATGGGTGTTTGTAGGATGAAGGTATCTCAGTAAGGGGGGGTTATGTAACTTTATAAACATTATCTTAGACAGTACCAAATAAATACTTCCTACAGGAAATTAGTGCCCAGCAGTTAAGAAGCCACTCTTAAAAGTGAAGATTAAGAAGATGCCGTAGCAGCGACTGGGACCACAGGATGGTACCAGAGATGATTACTTACGGTGTTCTATTGCAATTCCTGTTGACCTGATATCATTTTGTTTTCTTCCCCCTCCTTTATCTTCCTTGTGTTTTCATTTTCCCTCCCCTAGCTTTGTTTTTCTTACTTAACAATTATATACTGCTTTCAGTGTTTTACAAATATAAGTCCAATATTTTCATAAACCTCTATGGAAAGGCAATATTATCATCTACATTTTACAGATACTCTTTATTTTCTTAGTAAGTTGTGCATCATATCTGGCTGATTTTTCTCTAGGAACGTGCTACAGTGCAGGGTACTATTGCCTGAAGAGAGATTCCCTTTATTCTGCTCTTTATTATTTCCTGAAGTTCTAACATATATCCTCTTTCTCCAGGAAATACTGGATTTGGATAATGGAGTTTTGAAGAACTCTATTTTCTAGGTTGTTGTGACTTCTTCTGAAGCATTCTCTCTAGCTGAACAACCAGACAGTTAATCTTTTAGTCATCCAGAAAATTTTGCACACAATAAAAGTGTAATACATGTTTGCTAAACAGAATTCATCTGGGTAACATGGGCGTTATAATTCACATATGAAGTAGCTGCTATGGAAAATCTTTGTGAAATAGTGTCTTTTAGTTGCCATGGCATCCTAATCTCCTCCTCATGTCTCCTGGGACTGTCATGTATAGCTGGGCAGAAAAAAGGGAGGAGCTAATAGCCCTATGTATGGGAATAGGGCTCAGCAAGGACCTTGGAGTGATGGGGGCCTCTGAAATCATGGGTGTGGTGAAACTAGGAGATGTCAGAACTAGGTTTCCAGGAGGAGGGAAGGGGCACTGGGCACTGAGGAGAAAGAGTGGAGAAAGTGAGGGGTAAAGAACATTACTATAAAGAGATGAGTTAGTGTCATTGATCCGTTGGTTATTTCAAAGTTGCCACTGACTTCCATGTTATTAGTTGTTAATTTGCATGTTTCATCCCTTATTTCATTAATCCCTTAAAATGGACTGATAAGATAGGCTGAGTATTTACCATTTTACGATAAATTAGTAGACATTAGAGTTTAGCAATTTGCCTAGAAACACATAGCTAGTCAATGACAAAGATGGAATCTTCATGTCACTATTAAAGGGGGGAAAACTATTCTAATTTTAACAAGATGTATTTTTCTCTAGAAAAAGGTAACAAGAAGAAAAGAACTCCTAAAAAGAAGCCTACCCCCAAACCACCTGTTACAGATGAAGCTGGAAGTGGACTAGACAGTGGTGATGTCAAGCTCACCCCAGCTCCTGCCATTCCTACCACCCAAAGCAATAAAGTTACCACATCTCCCAAGATTACAACAGCAAAACCAAAAGATCCTAAACCCAGCCTTCCACCTAATTCTGATACATCTAAAGAGACAACTTTGACAGCCAATAAGGAGACAATAGTTAAAACCAAAGAGACTAGTAAAACAAACAAACAGACCTCAACTAGTGAAAAAGAGAAGACTACTTCTAAGGAGACCCGAGGTGCAGAGAAAACAGCTGCTAAAGATTTAGCACCCACATCTGAAGTGCCTGCTAAACCTACACCCAAAGCTGAAACTACAACCAATGCTCCTGCTCCAACAACCACCAAGGAGCCTGCACCCACCACCACCAAGGAACCAGCATCAACCACCACCACCACCAAGGAGCCTGTTCCAACCACCACCACCAAGGAGCCTGCTCCCACCACCACCAAGGAGCCTGCACCCACCACCACCAAGGAACCAGCATCAACCACCACCACCATCAAGGAGCCTGCTCCAACCACCACCAAGGAGCCTGCACCCTCCACAACCAAGGAACCAGCTCCTACCACCCCCAGAGAGCCTGCCCCCACTACACCTGAGGACCCTGTCCCCACTACAACCAAGGAACCAGCTCCTACCACCCCCAGGGAGCCTGCCCCCACCACCCCCGAGAAGCCTGCCCCCACTACAACCAAGGAACCAGTTCCTACCACCCCCGAGGAGCCTAAACCCACCACCCCCAGGGAGCCTGCCCCCACCACACCCAAGGAGCCTGCCCCCACTACAACCAAGGAACCAGCTCCTACCATCCCTGAGGAGCCTAAACCCACCACCCCCAAGGAGCCTGCACCCACCACAACCAAGGAACCAGCTCCTACCACCCCCGAGGAGCCTAAACCCACCACCCCCAGGGAGCCTGCCCCCACACCTGAGAAGCCTGTCCCCACTACAACCAAGGAACCAGCTCCTACCACCCCCAGGGAGCCTGCACCCACCACAACCAAGGAACCAGCTCCCACCACCCCCAAGGAACCTAAACCCACCACACCCAAGGAGCCTGTCCCCACTACAACCAAGGAACCAGCTCCTACCATCCCCAGGGAGCCTGCACCCACCACAACCAAGGAACCAGCTCCTACCACCACTAAGACACCTGCACCCACCACCCCTGAGGAGCCTGCACCCACCACCCCCGAGGATCCTGCACCTACCACCAAGGCACAGGCTCCTACTACCACCAAGGAACCCACTCCCATGATGCCAGAGGAGCCTGCACCCACCCCCCCCAAGAAGCCTAGTCCAACTACTTCTGAGACACCTGCTCCCACCACCGCAGAGGCCTCTACTCCAACTACCACCACGCAGTCTCCCACTACTCCCAAGATCCCTGCTGAATCAACTCCTGAGTTTTCTGCAGAACCCACACCAAAGGCTCTTGAAAACAGTCCCAAGGAACCTGCTGTCCCTACAACTAAGACTCCTGAAGTGACTAAACCTGAAATGACTACAACAGCTAAAGACAAGACAACAGCAAAAGACATCCATACCACACCTGAAATCACGACTGCTGCACCTAAGATTACAACAAAAGAGACAGCAACTACAACAGAAGAGAAGACAGCTGAATCCAAATTAACAAGTATAACCACGCAAGCGACATCGACAACTCAAGAGACCACATCCCTGAAAATTACTACTCTTAAAGCAACAACTCTTGCACCCAAAGCAACTACTACAACAAAAAAGACAACTACTACAACTGAAGAGACTATGAACAAACCTGAGGAAACAGCGAAACCAAAAGATACAGCTACTAATTCTAAAGTGACAACTCCTAAACCCCCAAAGCCAACCAAAGCACCCAAAAAGCCCCCTCCTACCAGAAAGCCAAAAACAACACCTAGAGTGAGAAAACCAAAGACGACACCAACTCCCCCAAAGATGACAACGGTACCTGAATTGAATCCTACCTCTGTTGAAACCATGTTCCAAACCACCACCAGCCCTAAACCAACTCCAAACTCAGGAAGAGTGGAAGAAAATCCAAAGAATGAAGATGCAGATGGTGCTGAAGGAGAAAAACCTCACATGATTCTCAGGCCCCCTATGTTACCTCCTATAGTTATTCCAGGCATGGATTACTTAGCGCGTCAAGGCATTGGCATCAACCCCATTCTTTCAGGTAATAATAATCAGTTATTTTCACTTTAAAAACTGGTAATACTAATTTACATCTACTTGAACCAGAATGCCCTGATTAATATCACTCTACTGAGATATATTACCTAGAACCCTGACCTTGTACAATGCAAAGTAAAATCTATAGTATAATTTTCTTTTCCAGACCAACCCAAAGGGCAATCAGAACTAAAAAATGCAATTTCACTTTAAGTTCATATATCCAATAAAAGTCTAGTTTACATGAAGATCAAGGTAACCTGGCTCATGCCAATTCATAATTTATTTTTATCATACTTTGGAACAGTATCACCTGGAATTAAAATGGAATATATCACTTCTCGTTCACCTCTCAAACTGTGCCCTTCAAGATCGTAGAAAAGGGTAAACAGGAAATAGAACTCTGTAAGAGGACTTGAAAAGGACATACTTTTCTCATTCTATTGTATATTTATTTTTTGTTAATTTGTCTAGATGAGACCAACTTATGCAATGGTAAGCCAGTAGATGGACTGACTACTTTGCACAATGGAACATTAGTTGCATTCCGAGGTGAGTTAAGTACACATTTCTGCTTCTTCCCCTCACAGCATTTATGTGAACCAAAGCCATGGGAGAGTGCTAGTTTGGGTTGAGGTTCTGGAGGAACCTGGCTGATAAACCTGTCTCACACATGAGAATCTGAGAGTAATAACCAAAATCCCAGATGAACGAAAAATAGACAAAGTAACAAAACAATAAGCCTGAACTGACACTACTGAGGTTTTACTCCTGTTGTTAGGATTTAAATGGTAGTACAAATTTTAATTTCATATCAAATGAAATGACATCAGCATTTGCACTTCCTGCTTTTTTTTTTTTTAAAGTAACATCTCAATTATGAGGTGTTCAAGTATTTGGGAGAGTAACAGAATAGCAGTTATTTCATGTTAATTCTCTGCTATACTCTCTGCTAGTCCAGTCTTCTTAAAACATATTTAGATTAAATGTGAAAACAAATCAAACTTGCACAATAGAGGCTAGAGATTTTATTATCATTCTAAATGATAAAGATTCTAAAAGATAAAGAAGTTAAGATCCAGAGAGATGTGATTTTCTTGAAGTCACAAAGCTAAAAGGCTTTTCCTAGAGAAACTGGAAAACCGATCAAAAGCTATGCTAAATTTCAGACTTGAGAAATATCTACTCTAGTAAACATTCATACATGGTAATTTGTACCTGACTAAATGTCCAGTCATACAATACATAGTGTTTTTCCTTACATCACTACTTAAAAATTCTTCATTTTGGTTTCTTTTGTGGTACGTTTCATTCAATAGTCTTCAGCTTATAGGCTGTTGTCTCCCTTTAAATTTTAGGTCATTATTTCTGGAAGCTAAATCCATTCAGTCCACCATCTCCAGCTCGCAGAATTACCGAAGTCTGGGGTATTCCTTCCCCCATTGATACTGTTTTTACTAGATGCAACTGTGAAGGAAAAACTTTCTTCTTTAAGGTAACAAAAATATCTTTGTGAGAGAAATCAAATAGTAATTGCACTATCTATTATGACAAATAATCACTTTAACCTCCAATTCAGAAATGTCCTCACATTGTAATGAGCTAGTTTGTCATCAAAATTTAATCAAGTTAACACTTAAATTGATAATGTTAATGGTCAACATATTCAAACAGTTAACTAAGTTAACATGTTCTGTTCTTATGTCAATCTGAAAATGAATTTCTAACCTTTTGTCCAAAGTTGTTGACATCATTTTTTCTTTGAATTATCAGGATTCTCAGTACTGGCGCTTCACCAATGACATAAAAGATGCAGGGTATCCCAAACAAATTGTAAAAGGATTTGGAGGACTAAATGGAAAAATAGTGGCGGCTCTTTCAATAGCTAAATACAAAAACAGGCCCGAATCTGTATATTTTTTCAAGAGAGGTATGTGTTACATAACTGACAAAATTATAAAACTTTTTTTAAAGAAATGATTTATACTCAGTATTTTCATTTACTACTGGGTTTACTGTCAAAAGATATCTTCAATGGCTGGAACCAAATATTTTCCATTAAAACAATCAATATTGAGGGCAGGAAGAAGTATTTAGATCTCTTGATATGCAAATAACCATTCATCTGCATTTTCAGGTCACTGATAGACTATTGTCATTTACTTTCAATTAAATCTATAACTAAGCAATCTGTTGCTTTTACTCATTCAAGTACTTTAAGACGTAGTAATTATTTTTATAATACGTTTGACTAATAGCAGTTAATATCTAGACATTTTATGAAAAACATTGATCGCTTCCTCCACGTTGTAAAAGTTCTTGTCCATCTTTTCTGAGAGGATTACAATTCTCATATTTTATGTGACTTTCTAATACATAACAGGTGGCAGCATTCAGCAGTATACTTATAAACAAGAGCCTGTCAGTAAGTGCACTGGAAGAAGGCCTGCCTTAAGTTATCCAGTGTATGGAGAAACAACACAGGTTAGAAGACGTCGTTTTGAACGGGCTATAGGACACGCTCAAACACATACCATCAGAATTCACTATTCACCTGTCAGAGTTGTTTATCAAGACAAAGGTAACACTTTTATTGTGCTAAAAATTCTTAAACAAAAAGTATAATACAGTTTCTTATAGAGTAATGCTTATTAAATATACTGACCAACTAGCCCTAATAATTTAATCTTACTGATGTAAAACATATCAATTTGCCTTAGTGAATAACAAAGTATCAGTACTTTGTTTCTTTGTGGGTAAGGACAGTGGCTTATTCACGTTTGTTAATTATAATAAATACTCTTTATCAAGTACTTCTTACCAAGTGTTAAATACAACTCACCTAAGTAACAGCTACTAAGTAAATAAACAGATTAAAGCCTAGGTCTGTATGGCTCTTTCCAAGACAGTATATTGCCTTTTAATTTGATGTCTTTTATTAAACATGTCACCTCCAGGTTTCCTTCATAATGAAGTTAAAGTGAGTACACTGTGGAGAGGGTTTCCAAGTATGGTTACCTCAGCTATATCACTTCCCAACATCAGAAAACCTGATGGCTACGATTACTATGCCTTTTCTAAGGGTAAGTAAAATCTGAATAGCTTTCCAAGGAGGTGATATCACTTGTGACAATATGAATATAATTAAAGCAAAAATACAGACTGTGCAATGGTCACTAACATTGAGAAGTTAAAATAATACTTATTCTAAATGCTGTGAAGAGTTTCAATTTTTTCTTTTTTCTTTTTGAGTTGGAGTCTTATTTCGTCGCTCTGGCTAGGGTGCAGGGGCACACTCATGGTCACCCCAGCATTGACCTATTGAGCTCCAGTGATCCTTTTACCTCAGCCAGGATTCCAAGTAGCCAGAACCACAGGTTCACGCTACCACGCCCAGCTAATTTTTTATTTATTGTAGAGATGAGGTCTTGCCAAGTTGCCCGGACTGGTCTCGAATCCACGGGCTAAGGCAATCGTCTTACCTCAGCCTCCCAAAGTGCTGGGATTACCGGCTGAGCCACCGAGCCAGGCCTGCTTTAATTTCAATTAAAAAAACAAATTTGCTTCTGCTCCAATATTCATGAGATTATGATAAAAACACCCAATTACTTGAGTAAAACTACAACTGAAAACAGTATTTTACTTCTATAATCTATGGCATTCAATGGATGCTTTGTCACAAAGTTATACTGATTTGCATCATTACACAGTCTGTGAGATCAGAAAGAATTCCCCAGAGAAACTAATTTTATTAATTATATTATATTACTCTAGACATTTTTCTTCGAAAAGTCCCAAAACTTAAGTTATTCTGCCCACGATTCATATGAATGACATCAGATGTATTTTTTTAAAAAAGATACATCCAAGGGAATTATTCTTTAGAATAGCTTGATTATCTTAAATGCTTACTTCAAAAAGGAGAGTTGAATGTAATTTTACTGAAAGACTTTGAAAGGTCAATCCTCTGAAATGTCAAAAGGCCAGGGCAATTGTTTTTGTTAGAAAGCTTAAATTAAGTAATAAAACATTTCTGATATTAAAATGATGAACACTGTCTTTGGGCATTATAGTCAACCTGAATTATTTTTGAGTCTGAGTGTTTTCTTTTTAATTAAAAAAATAATTTCTCTTCCATTTAGATCAATACTATAACATCGATGTGCCAAGTAGAACAGCAAGAGCAATTACTACTCGTTCTGGGCAGACCCTATCCAAAGTCTGGTACAACTGCCCTTAGACTGATGGGCAAAGAAGAGTCAACTAATTAAAATGAAGAAAAGATATGATACATTTTGACACTGAAATACATTTTATTAATAAAGAATGTTGAGATGAGCATACTAATTTAAATATAAAAATGTTTTTAAATGTGACAATCATTACACTAAAACAGACTTGACAATCTTATTCACAATTATTAGTCTGCAGACCATTTAATTAATATTTCCTCTATTTATTCCTCCTCTCCCTCCCATTGCAGGGCTCACACCTATAAGAGAGAAAAAAAAGAATCAAATTGATTGCAACTTTAAAAATAGCTCAAAAGTAGGGTATTCACTTACCCTAGTTCATAATAAAAATTGTTTTCAATATAAAATATCTAGACATTGTAGATATAAAACTATTAGATATTCCACTTCTTCAATGGGAATGATTACAATTAGTTTAACGTTCTTATGGCATGAGTGAAATCTATTACTTACACTAGGAAACACAGAAATATTAAAATTTTACATTCTTTTTACTAGCTAAAACAAAGTCACCAAGTTTCATTTTTCTGTATAGCAAATATTTAACAATATGATAGTAGGCAGAGATATTTATTATACATCTATGGTATACAAATCTGCCTGCAAGAACCTTACAGATTAGTCATCATCACATGTTAATTATTTAATCAATCCTTGGAGCATTAAAAAATAAACTGGATGCTTAAGGATTATAAAATGTGTCCCATTTATTACTATCCACATTCAATCTTGAAATCAGTATGTCAGAAATTCACCTCTCTGTCTGTTAAATTGACGGCCACGGACACCTTGTCTCAATGTTGTCTGAAGTCTTACTCGTCTGAAGGGCTTTGGTTGGCTACTGCTAGTATCTAAGAAAAACATTAAGATACAATAAAAGCAGGTTTTAAAAAAGGAAAGCAATGATAATTACTAATTACTACATGATTACTAAAGATGAAGACTTGTTCATTTGCTTTCAATATGTATATATTTAACAATGAAGGACATTTAAAAAACCAAAAAGAGGGTAAATGGTAGGAAAAAAACCAAAAAACAAAAAGTTTGACTTTTTCATTCACTCAACTAACTTAATATTTTCTTGGTAACTACCCCATGTATCAGAAATGATGTTAGTTGCTGGGAAATACAAGGGGAAATAATATCAGGTCCCTTAGCAAACAGCCCATTAGAGTAGAACATGAATCATATCATCTTCTCTTTTTCACACACCCTAAATCCAATCATCGGTGGATTCTGCAAGCTCAAACTTAAATATATATCCTAAATCCGGTCACTTCTCATAACCTTATCTTGATCATCCTTCCTAAAGTCATCACCATCTTTATCTTGAATTACTGCAATAGTCTCCAAACTTTCTCCCTGTTCTGTCCACTACTAATTTTCAATCTCTTCTCTACACAGCAGTCAAACTGATATTATTAAGCCTTCAAGTCAGAGCATGTCACAACTCTGCTTGAAGCCTTCCATCCTATATTCTTGAAAGCCAAGGCAATTACAAGGATCTGCCCTCACCCCACTCCTGACATATTTCCCGCTAGTCTGTTCTCACTCACTGTGCTCTGGCCATATTGACCTCTTTCCTTGACCCTGAACACATTAGACACACCACTGCCTTCAAACCTTACATATGCTATTTCATT
The DNA here is from genome assembly GCA_027257055.1 of Cephalopachus bancanus. Taxonomy (NCBI): domain Eukaryota; kingdom Metazoa; phylum Chordata; class Mammalia; order Primates; family Tarsiidae; genus Cephalopachus; species Cephalopachus bancanus. Next base: position 9,377,556 of record JAPVLO010000057.1, read on the forward strand.
CAACCCAGAAAACTCTTCCTCCAAATAAGTGTAGAACTTTGATCCCTTTTCTCCTTTGAGTCTTTTTACTTAAATGTCACCTTCTATGTGATGCTTTCTATGAAACTGCCTGGTTCACAGTCAAGTATTTGTTGACCAAATGAATAGCTGCTCAGATGGGGAGGTATATAGTATTTCATATTGTCAAATAAATTTAAAGACATCCTAATTTCATATTATACATTCAAAGGGAACAACAATCATATTTTCTCATGTAAGCTCTGGTAAGACAAAAAAAAAAAAAATGCCAATTCTCCTGTTAAGGAAAGAGAGTTTTTATGGGACATAAGAGTATAATTGGGGGTCCAACACTTCGGTAATTTTATATGGTAACCACAATTTTCTTAAGCTTTTCTGAGTATGAAAAATTGAGTCCTATAATTTACTTATATTATTTTTAATCCTGACTGTAAGATTAGTTATGAATATCCATTATTTCATAATGAAATGTGCAGACATTTAAAGTCACCAGTTATTAAAAGGTGGATATAGGATTTGAACGTAGCGATGTTGGCCAACAGGTTGTCACAGAAAAGTGGAATAGAGGTAGGGGAAGAGATCTTGGGGTAGCAAAGTTCTGTGATTGAAAAAAGTAATAAATGACTGAGTAGGTCTGCTATAAAATGTGAAGGTTCCATGGCAGAGTTTAAGAATTACCGCTGTAAACAGTTCAAAATTAAAATATTCAGAATAAATTACTGAGAACTTTATTTCCTCAATAATAAAGGCAATTTCCTGCATAAAAATTGAGAGATAAGCTGGTACAGTGTATTGTTTAAGAGTGGAGTCTGTGAAGCCATATTCCATCAATTCGCATCCTGGCTTGTCCGTTACTTGTTAGTTATTTGAACATGAAGAAATTATTCACCCTTTCTGTGCCTCAGTCTCTGCATCTATAAAACGGGGATAGGTACCTGCCACACTGAGTTATAAGAGTCAAACAATTAAATATAGGTGAAGGAATCAGACTATTGCCTGATACACAGTAAGTACTCAATAAACACTAATTGTCATTATTTTTAAAAATAACTTTTAATATTGGAAAGATACGCAATATTTTTTTTCAAAATTAACTTTACTCCTTAGGTTCTCTCCCAGGACACCCATCCCCTACAACCCCTGAAACACCTCTACAAGACCCAAGAGCTCTACAGAACATATGTTGACAACTATTTGTCCAGAGGAAATATGAGTAAACTATTCTTCTGGAATGGATCCACTTTGTCCATATTTTTGATTATCAGGACAGAATATTCTTAGAATAATGGTTTCAATAATCAACCAAGTTCCCCTTAATAATAAAATAAAACTTCCCTTTTAAATAAAGCATTCTAGATTAGAGGAACAGAGATTATCTATTTTTTACAAATAAAGCAGTGTTTTCACAAACAAGCTGTGTGAATAAAAGCTCTACTGTAGTCAGGAGCAGCAGCTTACCTACAGAAGAGCTGGAAGGAGGATCCTGGCTGGTGGAAGGGAGATCTGACTCATCAGATGCCTGAACAGGCTCTTCTTCCTGCTGGCTGTCTATTTCTAGGCCTGCTTCTGAACTAATACTAAGGAAAACAAAAATTTTTAGAAAATACAAAACCAATTCTAGAATGTATCCAAAATTATTTCCAAACCCGTTTTGATCTAGTTTATCACTTAAATAAGTCAGAGCTTCCTTAAACTAAAAATTACAGACTCTGATACTGGTAATCACAGGTATTTTTTAAAGGGACAGGGAAGAAAAGAACTCAAGTTATCTTTTCCTCACTAGGACATGTTTCAATTTTAGTTTTTGTTTCCTTTTGACAAGTATGTTCACATTCTCGACACTCACAGGAAAAAATATTGTCCAGATTTTGATAAATGCCAAAACAACTTTTCAGGAAATTGGAATGCAAAAACAGTTTATAATAGCCCTAGCCCAGTGAAGTAGACAGTATAAGAACAATATGTATCTGATCCAGTTTTTAAAATTGTTTGCAAACTTTAGTAGTTAATAGCTCTCAGGACTGTGTGCTAAAGTTGAGAAGACAGGGTTTTCAAATCCAGTCTGAGCTGCTTACACATAGTGTAGCCTAAAGCAAGTTATTTTAACATGCTCTAAGCCTGAGTTTTATTATTTGTATAGTGGAGAAAATGCTTTATTGGGATATTGTGTGGGTTAGAAATGACATATGTAAAGTGACCTGCATACAGGGTATGAAACTAATGGCAGCTCATATTCTCAATAGGATCTGTAAGTTCCTCAAATTAAGTAACATTGAATTAAAGGATAATAGCAGACCTGCTTTTCCCCTCAGATTCTATAGTTGGCCTATAATAAAATGTTGCTACATAGTCTTTGAGTTGTACCTAAGAAATCTGGGTTCTTCCTCTCTAGCTATGCTTCTGACCACAAAATAGTTTTTTCCATGTTTATAAAAAATTAGGTTTCACCTTGAAAATTAAACAGCTTCTCAAAGATCACTGTTCAATGGTTCTTTCCATTAAATTACTCCATTTCCTTTGGCTTACAAAAAAAATCCAAAGGACTTGTCATGAAATACTTCTTTCGTTAAGCTTTCTTTGTCACTGGTGTGCTAAAAATGTAGTTATGCCTTGAAAACTACTAGAAAAATCTCTTATTTTTGTAAAGCCAGTATTTAAGGCACCAAAGTCAAAATGTACATAAATAAACAGTGAGGATTACTTGATGGATCACTACTAAATGGAAAGTGAGTCATTTCCTAATTTTCACAGAAAGACTTTTTTCTTAAGGTTAAGTTTAAGCAGCTATGTGAATAGAGGGGTAGCAGTACTTTTAAAGAAATACTTTGATCTAGAATATTATGTAATTTTCAAGGAGAGAATGGCTTTTAGAAATTACTATAAAAGACAAATAATTTAAAGTTCTAAAGTATATTACCATATGCAAAATAGTCTTCCAAAATATATAGGACAAATTTTTTTTTTGGTAAGATGCTATTAAAAATAGAGCAACAGATTGTTTCTTGGCTAAAGTAAAACAAATGTAAGTCTCATGAAACTAAAGCAAGAAAACAACTACAAATTAATCCTTTACCCTTCAGATTCTGCTTCCACAAATACTTCATCTCCATCATCACCTGCTGCTGTTTCATTTGTTGTAGATAAAGTGCCAGTGGATGTTGTCACCATTGGAACAGACTGAGAGGCATGCTCTGACGCATCAGAGGTGGTACTCTCAGTAAATACAGTCACTTTAAAAAGAAAAGATAAGAAATTAAACTTTTACTTTGTGGTTTATCAAATTTTTATCTAGAATATGCTTCCTAAGTTTCCATTTCATCAATAAAACACAAAATCTACTAATCTGCCTTTGATGCCTACCTGGGGCTGCTACTTGCAGAGGAGTAGTGGGAACACTGCGGCCACCTGACTCTTCTTCATGAGCTAGGAACAGCGGTGTTTCATACATTCCTAAACCTAGAGACAATTCTGAATATTAATAAATGATTGAAAGAATATAAAACTGTCAATATGCCAGATATCTGAAAAAGAATTAGAGACATACAAGTTTGCTAAAGCTCACAATATAATTATTTCATCAAGCAAAAATCAATCTCACAAAATTTTAAATACAATTTAAACATATCCTTAAAACTCCCTAACACTAATTAAAGTACCCTTAAAAATAAGCTAAAATACTCTTAATGGTTTCACACAAACTAACTTTATGGAGTATCCAACTATGAACTAAGTACTATGCTACTGACTATTCCTCACCAAAACTGCAAGGTATTATCTATCATCCCCCTTTTTTTGCTAATGAAACTGAAGTTCAAGGTGGCTAATTTCTCCCAAGGTTACAAAACTAGGAAGCACTGGCATTCCAATTTAAACCCAGATCTTACTCCCAAGTCTAGGAGACTGTACAAACATACAAAGTTGCAAAGTTACATACCATTTTACATTTATAAAGTCAACATACAGTTTCCTATCAGTAGAAACCTACAGTGTTAGAACTAACAATATAAACAATGAGGTGTCACATTATATGACTTTTAAGAGGGCTGCAAATCAATCTTTTGTGTTTATTATAAAAGTAATATGCATTCTCTATTCACTTACAAAATGTCAGCTTCCCAGAAATACAGTGGGTTATATGAATTCCAATTGAGGATTAAAAGGTAATTAATTCTACAAATAGTATAGTTCATATGTGGAAAACCCCTACTTCTATTTCTTATTTTAGGAATCATTTTATTCCATACATCTTAACATTTTTAAAAAAGTAATGCTAATGGAAAAAATATAACTAGTCTCATACATTTAACTAGGAATGTTACCAGCGTCAAACTGTAAACAGAAAACATGCCGCATTCCTTCCAACAACTTAAAAACGGCTGGTAGTAGCTACATATATTTACTGGTTTAACATACACGCCTAAGAACTCACTACTAAGGAGTGAGAAGAGATACAAATGTAAAAATCAGTCCTCATGCCCAAAGATATCAGAACTTTTGTGGTAAGATAATATTTATATGAAAGGCAGGGCTAATAAGTATATTGTAGCTCTCTATAAATTAGCAAAGAAATTATTTAAATATTAACTTCTGAAAGATTTATATCTGCCCTTTTAAAAAAATCACATCATAATACCTCATTACCATACATACAAATCCAAGAGATCTAACGGCTTATTTAGCTATTTACCTCCTTGAGAAGCAAGCTGTCCAAGATCAGAGTGACTAGAACTTGTTTGCGGCATATCTTCAGGTGGTCCAAACCGGAATCTAGGAACACCAGCAACCTGTGGGGAGCTAAGTGGACAAAAATTAATTTAAGACAAAATTTGAAGTTAGGCTGTTTAAGTCACAATGGTGGAAAGAACAGAGGAAGAAGGAATAACGATCAACAACAAACTAGGAAGGAAACAGCTTGAAAGTAAAGTTGATGAAAGGTTTCTTATAAAAATTCTCTTATAATATCAGATGTCAGTGAGTTTAGTAATAATATAAATAACTTCTGATTTATAGATAAATAACTTTTAGCTCTCTGAACTATGCCTCATATTTTTTGAATCTGTTAGATATCTTCACATAAATATGCTGAAAGCAACACAAGTTTAACATGGTAAATAATGAGAGGAGAGTTAGAATGAAGTCACGAGACAAAGTTTTATCTCAGTTTTCACTAATGTTCAGTCATGAAAAAATCAAGTCACCTGTTGGTCTATTAAGAGTTCACTAGGTAGCTCTCAACATTTAGGAAACTTCTAATATTAGATGGCTAAAAACTTGCTTTCTCCCTTATCTTAATACTATCATTTACCTTTCTGCACATAATCCAGAACATAAAACCCAACATTATGTCTTCCTTTGCCTACTCCATACTCCACTCCATCTTTTCTTTGTTAGCTAGTAACGTTTTTAGGAAACACAGAGTTCAGAGATTGCTGACTTTTAGAGGCCTAAGAGTCTGACATCTATAGAAGCATGCTGATTGCTGACTTTCAGAAGGAAGGCCCTGACACTGAATGGTTAGCTTACAGAAGTGTGTTAGCTGAGATAAATTGTGGTTAACAGAGTGAGTTTAAAATGGGTTTGACTGCCATGTATTATCACATCTACAGAACAATCAACCTTTTCATAAGTTTAGGAAAACCTTTTTATTCTTCAAATACATGGTGCCATGCAACTAATACTTCAGTCCCAATTATACATATATACTTTCACATAGAAAGCCTTTTTACTCCTTTAAGAGGAATGGTATAGCACAATAGTTCAAGTTCTAGAGCCAGACTAACTGATGTGAAATCAAAAACTGCTACTTCTTGGTTGTCTGACGTCTGGAAACTTAGTTTTAACATCTCCGTGCTTCAGTATTCTTATCTGTAAAATGGCCAGAGAAATAGTGTCTACGCTTACAGGCATGAGGATTAAACAAACCAATGCATGGAAAAGCTTAATAAGCTATTCTTTTCCAAGACTGAATTCCATGTTGTACCCATTAAGTTTTCTCAGATTCTTTTCCCAAAATTAATGGAATAAAGAACTTCTTCATTTGTATTAACAAAGCCCATTGGTTATACCCCTATTCTCCTTCTAGGTTGTTTAGGTTATAATTAATTGCTCATATACTTAGCTTTCATAATATTACTGTTAATATCCATTAATCACTGTAATTGCCGGCACCTTAATAAATACCTATATAGCAATTTATCATGTGTCAGGTAATATTCAAAGCATGTTAACCCAAATTAATTAACTCATTTAATTCTCACAGCACACAGGGTAGAAATTATTCTCATTTTTAAAATGAACAGAAAACAGGAAAAGAGAAGCTAAGGAATTTGCTACTACTAGTAAGCAATAGAGCTAGGTTTCAAACAGATATTCTGACTCTAGAGACCATATTCTTAACCACTGTTATACTGTCTTTAAATGTAAAATTCTTGATTGAAACAACTGTATTTCATTCACTTCTGATTTTCCCCAATATTCCATCCTTAATCCTCTTACTCCAAGTGCTTATTAATACATATAGAGGACTCAATAAATAATGAGTCAATCAAATGATAAGTAAATTAACGGGAAAATAGTAAAGAGTATAACTAGTCACAAAATATATTTTTCTTTCATTAACTTACTGAATTGCTTCAGCAAAGCCATCAGTGCGATGTGGCACCACAAGAGTTGGGGTACTTGGAACTGTTCTGTCTTCATCATCAAAAAAATGCTGCTGCTAAAACAGAGGCAAAAAACAGGAGTTAACAGACACAACAGCACACACACGCTTTATACGAATATTTGCTGACCAAACACCACTTTTACATGATGAATAAGTACTTACCATGCCACCTATTCCTGGAGTTAACTGAAGCCCACGTCCTACAGACTGCCTCCGGGTCATCTGAATTCTCTACATGTCAAGAAAAAAGGAATTACATCTGTTTTAAAGAATTAGGCAGAGGCTCACACCTGTAATCCCAGCAATTTGGGAAGCGGAGGCGAAAAGACTGCCTCAGTCCATGGGTTCAAGACCAGCCTGGGTAACTTGGCAAGACCTCATCTCTACAATAAATTAAAAAAAAAGAATTAGTTGGGCATGGTAGCGCATCCTACTGCTTGGAAACCTGTGGTGGAAGGCTTAGTCAAGGCAGCAGTAGCCATGATCATGCCACTGCACTCCAGCCTGGATAACAGATAGAGATTCCAACTCAAAACAAAACAAACAAAATAACTAGGTAATGAAAGACAGAGCAAATAAAAATAGATATACCTTATTATGGCAATATAACTGAAATGTTAGCAGATATGTAATCATGAGGACATTTTCTCAGAAAAATTGCTATTTTTGTGCTAAATAAATTAGTGACAAATTTTTACTTATATAGTCTATAATATTAATCAGTAGAAAAATATTCTATTAATCAACAAAATATTAACCAATATTTAAGTTAAAGGCAATTTATGATCATATTTTATTTGCTTATAAATGAATTTAGCTCTCATCTCACATAATGAAGTTATTTTCACCAGTGGTATTGTAATAGAATCTGTACTTGACAGTTTAATACACCAGCTTACATGGTAAAATTCAAGCTAGATTACTAGAACCTTTGCTTTTATTACTGTTCATGCAAGCACTTCTGGTTAGGTGATGCCCAACCTACTCCATGCTAAATGTAAAGGGTAATACACACCTTCACTAATTTTAAAAGTGAAAATATGTGATTATATACAAATAGGATAAAATAATGTTTTTCTGTTAAATAAAATAGAAACAAATCCTTTTGTAAAAACATGGGCACCTTACAGAAAGAAACCTTCCAATCAGATGATGATGGTAAACTGATAAAATACACTTTAATTAAAATCTAAGAAAATTCTTTTCTGTTCTAACTTGTAGAAACAGCATTTTATTTGCTATGAATATAATTATTTCAATTTAAACACAACTTTTAGGAAGGCCTGCCTTTCTAAAGTTCACTTTTTTAAATAAAAGTAAATTACTGCCATTAATACCTGAACTGGGGGCCCCAACTCCTGAGGTGGAGCATGAATGGTCAATCGTGGGGGAAGAGGATGTGGTGGGCGTCTTGGTGACTGAGGTGCTCGAGGGGTCTGTCTTTCAGATGCTGATGATGGCTGCTGTTCTCTAGAAACCTCCTGGGAAAAAGACTCTGCAGCACTTGTACTTCCTTCACCTATAGGAAAAGAGAAGCTTATTTTGGAACTGTTAATTTTACCAAAAAATAACCAGGACAATCCCTAGAAGTCTTGCGACTAAGAATATTCACCTCACTAATATTTTCAAAAGTAAAGTGGTAAGGGTTGGTGGAAACAAATGTGGGCTTTATTTTCACTTATTGGTTGTATGGCCTCAAGCAAGTCCATTAACCTATTTCAATCTATTTTTTGGTTAGCTAACAGAGCAAACGTAATCTACAAATGAGGTTTTTCTAAAGACTAAATAATCAATGTAAAGCATTTAGCCTAACACATGATAAAGTAAACATTCAGTATAACAATCAAACAGAGTAAAGAAGATTGAGGAAAAGTCTTACAACCAAACATTTATATTTTGCCACAGAAGTTAACAGTTTAAAAGTCTGAGGTCTAGAATTAGATCCTTGCTCCAATACTTAGAAGCTATGTGACCTTGGTTAAGTTACTTTACTTCTCTGTGATTCAGATTCTTCATTGGCACCTAAATCTGATTAAGTTTAGTATAAGAATCAAATAGTTCAATACAACAAGTAAAGTTACCCAGATAAGCATTCAGTAAACTTTTGGCAATGTACCAAATCTAAATCCATCCACTAGCTTCATTATACTCAGGCCATCTGGCCTATTTTTGCTTGACTGTAAAGAAAAGTAAAAAATAGGAAAGAAAAAAATGGAAGTCTCCTATAAATATTCAGTGAACATCTCTTATGTGTCTTGTATCTAAGAAAAACAGCTATGAACACTTGCTATCAAAGTTTAACTTACAGTGATTAAGAGGCAAAAAATTTTCTCTACATCCCAACTCTAAAAAAAATGTTTCTTAGTCTTCAAGATGTTTATAAAGTATAAATTGTTTTAAATAGTAGTACAATCTTTCAAATAGTAAAAATATTCTTTACTATGTTTACTATTAATTCATTTTTCTCTTAAATGTTTAAAGAGTTGCCTGCTTCTGTTTTACATTAATTCAAATGAGCACGTCTTTCTCTTTTAAATTGTCCGGCCTCTACAGGAACCCAGATATGTTTACCCATTGTCTAAATATGTAAGGTTTTACTATATTACTACTAATAATTTTGGTCGTATTATCTGTAAAACCAGGAACATTACACCAGATCACTGATTCTTGAAAATACATATTAAAATGATTTTAAAATAAAATTATTTTCTATAATTTTCACAATCCTTTAACTTCTAAAACTTTTCAGTGGACCTCTAAAATGTATTCTTTCAAAGATTTAACAAAAGTTATGCTATATTGATCAAATAATCTTTTTTCCATTAGAAAACCAGACCACACTGCAAAGCTCCAATATCCGCAAACCTTAAAACATGAAACTTGATTAGATTGACCTCTTCTGGTTGTAAACTGCTGTTACAATTCCCTGATATAATTTTTCCCCTTAATAAGAACAACAGCATATGGCATTTAAAATACTTTAGAGATTTCAAAATGTTTGAATCTCACAGCAGTCCGATGAAGTAGGAAAGATAGTATAATGATAATACCTAACAGTTGTAAATATAGTAGACATTATGAGTATAATATTAAAAGTAACTAAGTTAGAACAATAGCAATCCCTTGCTTGCCAATTTACTAAATTTTATATACAACAATGAAGTGTAATCCTAGCTTAGAAAACATTACTAGAAATAGCCAATTTGAAACAGACATAGAAGTATCTCACCACTGTTTTGAGAATCAGCTGCTCTCTGACTACCTTCACCACCGCCCATACTTTCTTCTGTTTCTGTACCTGGATCAGTCCCATCACCACCCTAAAAACAAAATGTGACGACTTAAGCTCAAAAAGTCAAATAAACATTTAATAAAACCAGTTTCATCAATTAACTAAGGCAAACAACAAACAAACAAACAAACCAAAACAAACATGCAAATGAAAACTCCAAAGGCATAAAAGTTTCAGTGTACTGATAATATACTATTAATATACGCCCTTTGTATATCCTTGAAAAACAGCACGTTTTCTAAGGAAGTTCTTAAAGAAAACGAATGGGCAAAATTCCAGCCAGTTACCTCAGCATCATCAGCTTCATATCCATCATTGCCATCTGCACTACCAGTTCCTTCATTACTGTCTTCACCCTCATCTCCCATTCCTGTGTCATCTTCATCATCTTCATCATCTTCCTCATCTTCTTCATAATCCTAGTGGAAAAATCCCTAAGTATAAATAAAGATCTAGGATATGTCCCACATGTTCTATACAACTTGATGCCACCCATAGAAATTTATGTGACTCGTCATTAATCAGAATATAGGAGTCGCCCTAAGAATTAAAAGTAACTAAGTTAGAATTAGTTCAGCAGTACCAAGTAGCACAACTGTCGTATTTACTGTAATTAGTGCAATAATGATAAATTCTGAATTCTACCTGTTCACATGAGATTGTTCAAAGATTATAGCCCCTAGAAGTCTACAAAGTGTCAAGTGGTCCACTTTAATTCTAAATTTGAATAGGAGGAGTTAAAGAAGAAAATGATGAAATTATACTATACTGGGAGCTTTTGAAAACTGTTGCTTTATTAATGAAATAATCTAAAATGAGAAGTTGTCAATATATGACTATAATCCAAAATAAAATACAAAATTTGATCTAAAATGCATTTCAATGATAATATTTTCAATACTATTTTGGCTTCAGAAAGACAAAAACAACAAAACAAAACAAAACAAAACAAATCCTTGTTTGTTTTTCAGCTCCAGAAACCACAGCACTTTCAATTAAATTCATAGTTTCTTATCAATAAGACTTAATATCAAGTTTAATTGAGAACAAACACTAGACAGCTCAGCGGTCATTAAAAAACACAGCAAAACTTTAAAAAACTGGAACTTTCCATCACTGGCTCCATACTCATTATCACTCTAAAATATTAATTTCTGAACTAATCAAAGTAAAAGAAAAACAGTTAATCCATTTAAACTGACTGGAAACCAGAATTTGCTAGTTGATGCATTAACAGTACCAAGTTTATGAGCACTTTAATAGTTTAAAAATTTGATTTTAAATCAAATTTACCTCGTGTTCACCATCATTTTCCTCATCATCCTCTTCTTCATCATCACTATCAATTACAATGACATCATCTCCTTTGCCCTGACCATCTTGGGATGAAGTTGTTGTTTGCTGATCTGACTGAAGTGGTCCAAGATCTATTTGTAGAGATTGAGAGGTTTCTTCACTGTCTTCCATAGGTGTATAATCTCCCTGAGTGACTCCCTTTAAAAATAAAGATAAAACATCAAGAAAAAAATACTTTAAAAGCATCTTTGAGTTATTCTATGTCAAAGCAAAGACTAAAAGGTGCTTATAAACTAGTAGCATTTTATTTTTAAAAATATGGTTTGAAAAGCAGAAATAACTTGAAATAATGCTAAAAAAGACAAATCATTGGTTTTTTTTTACTGTCTTCCTATAGAATAATTCCTTAAATCTTACTGGGTAACACTCCAAAAGATAAAGAGAAAAAATATACAAATCTCTTCAAAACTATTAGTGTGATATTGAAAATCAGTGCTGTGCAACAGAAATATAATGTGAGCCACAATATAAGTCAAATATGAAATTTAAAATTTTCTAGTAGCTAATTAAAAACAAGGAACTAGTAAAATTAATTTTAATAGTTTACTTAACCAACATACCCAAATACTATTTTAACATGTCATCAGTGTAACTTATAAATCAGATATTTTAATTTTAAAATTTTCACTAATTCTTCAATTCTTAACTAACTGATCAAAAATCAATGTATATTTTACAATTATCTCAATCCAGACTAGCCATATTTCAAGTGCTCAATAGCCAGTGTGGTTAGTTGACAGAACAGTTGCAGACTAAAGTCAGAAAAAAAAATACTGGCCTATAACATCTTATTAAAAAAATTTCCCGAGCAGGGCTCGGTGGCTCAGCTTGTAATCCCGCACCTTTGGGAGGCTGAGGTGAGTGTATTGCCTGAGCCCGCGGGTTCAAGACTCGCCTGGGCAGCGAGACCTCATCTCTACAATAAATCAAAAAATCAGCCAGGCGTGGTAGCGCATGCCTGTAATTCCGGCTACTTGGAAGGCTGAGGCAGAAGGATCACCGGAGCCCAGCAGGTCGAGGCTGCGGTGGCTGGGAGCGGCCACTGCACTCCAGTCTGGGCGACAGAGTGAGACTCCAACTCAAAAAAAAAAAAAAAAATTTCCCCCCAAAATGGAAATTATCTGGAAATGCACTGAATAAGCTATTATTGTGGGTTTTGTTTTGTTTTTGTTTTAAGCAAAGAAACCTTCTCTCCCCAAGATTCTGATTATCCTAAGCCTTCAAACATCAATAAAGATAATCAGGTATCATAATTTCTTGCTCCATCTGTTTCCACAATTCTATTTTGTTAGCTACTGAAATAAACTATTATTTTAACTTTTTTCTGATAGTTACTATAAGAAGTTAAATGTCTACTTTCAACTTAAGCGCTAAGTAAAATCTATATTTTACACTAGCCAGTAATGATGTGTTTTGAAACTAAGATATTCATAAAAAATTACACATGCCATAATGGAAAAAATGAGTAAGCCAGAGTATAATTTAAAATGTGCTTCAAAATGATATGCTTATTTCAAGAAAAGCAACAGTTATGAAGAACATCTGCTTCACCATCAGAAAATTAGAAAAAATGAATTGTTACACATTCAGTGGATAGTGCTAGGAAGGTGGAATGAAAATCCAAATGGTACTTTGAGTCCCAGACAATTTTGCCAATTTCAAGGAAAGCTTTTGACAGAAGATTTTAGTATAATTTGTCAGATAATAAAATAGAAATCCGCATCTTATGTTTCAAATTGTTATGTTCTTCAGATAGGACACTCTCTGAAAGATACATGAAACAGACGTCATTTATAATATCAGTTGAGTACTCCTTATTCAAACTGCCTAAGTAGATTATTTGCAGTCTGTGGTTACTTATGATTAGCTTAAGACAATCCCTTAACTTTACTCAGTTAAAACAATTTTAGAATAAAAAGATCTTGAAAGTTTATCCACAAAGTACTGTTTCAAGCTTAAGAGGACAGCTGAAAACTACACAGTCTGGGTTCAAATTCCAGTTACAATGCTGTGTGAACTTAAGGAGGTAGCAGTTTCTTTACCTATAATGTGGTATAAAGATTAAATTAGCTAGTAAGTGTAAATTTAAATTTCTTAGACCAAATGTTGGCATACAGAGTTCTATGCTTGGTATTAGCAGTAAACTATCAATATTATTATATACAAATTCTCATCTTGAGGGGTCAGGAATGGAAAGTAATTATATTCTGAGTGCCTGATATGTGGCAGGTACTATTTTAGATATTTTACAATACTAATTATGTTACAGTTTTTCAGCAAATGAGACAACTGATGACGCTTACAATCAGTGCAGTGGCAGAGCCAGGAATAACCTAGTGCTCTGTAACTTCAAAGACTACGTTCTTTCCATTAGTAAAGGTTCGAGGGGAACCTCAATAAGTGAATAAATGCATCTTCTCTTGTGGATTATTTTAATTCTATAAGGGAAATACTAGAGAGGAGCAGTAGAGAACCAGCAAACAAGGCACTTTGGATTAACTTAAGACTCAACCAGCACTTTCGACCTTCCACGAATTAAAATATTGGCTAATCTTTACTTAACTCTGGAAACTTTGGAAATATACGCTACATATGAATAAAAAGATTTCTTTAAGTTTAGAAGGTAGTATACGTGAATGAAAACGTTTCTTTAATATAAGTTTAGAAGGTAGTATACTAATTGGAGTAAAACTGAACAGAAATGAACACTGGTTAATCCTAGTAATATTTTATTAACGTAAGAAAAAGTTTTTAAAAAGTCCAAATAGTGTTTTAATTTGTTAGTGCTAATTTTACTAACTAAAATCAACAATTTGTTACTTTGTGTTATTACTCACCTCTCCAATGGAATCTTGAGAATCCTGGGTGTATACCGGAGGTTCTCCCTCTCCATCCGTACTTTCTTCTGCCATAGCTTCTTCCTGAGACATAATATACACATAAATCAACCATATCAGTGCACTAGATGAAGGATTACCTGTTCTCAATAAAATAAAACTCAAACCTACAATTTTATGAAGCTATTTAAAAAATGTATTCATTTATTTTTATAAAGTAAACATATAAAATATAATTAATCACATTTCTCTCTAGTATATATATATAAAATATAATTTATGAACATTAATACATGTTAATAAAATTAATTTAGTAGCCATGTTTGATATGAAATTGAATTCATTACAATTTAGCTTTAACAACAACAAAAATATAATTTTGGTTAATTTTAGAAAAAGATGGCAAATAATATTTTAAAATGTCCATGAGACCATAAACTTAAACTCTGAAATGGAATTCAACTTACATTTTTGTAACTGTGTTTTTTACTGAAATAGTAACAAATTCAATTAAAAATGTGCAAAGAATATAAAATATTGTTGGCAACAACACTTGGGATGTCAGTGGAAACTTTGCAGTAAGTTCAATAAGAGTGTGTGTTCCAGATAATGCAGTTTGGTTCCAAAAGGTTAACTTTCATTAGGCCGTAATTGAGAAGAATATCTTAACCTTACTGGTAAAAGTAAAAATAAGCAGGAAGAACTTTACACACCTCAGTTCCTACAGGCGTAACACTTTTTAACTTCTTTGGAAGAGGCATTTCCACTGTATCATCAGAGACTTGGTCTGATGCCTCTATGGTGTTATCATCTTCCTCTTCACGTGTACGCTTTGGCAAAGAAGAACTTGGGGTAGCTGAAACTTTGAAATCACATAATTTTGACAAAGATAGTTTAGCCATATGATCACTTAACTAAAGAACATAGCAAACATTTCATTGTACAGATTATTAGAATACAATCAATCAAGTCCTAGATCAAGTCCTAGATCAAAGTTCATAAATATAATTTGTTCCTGTTGATCTACTACAGGTAAACAGAGCAATTTATGCTCTGAATAAACCAACCTAAACTTCAGTTATTAAACCCAGCCAATTATTACCATATATCTGAATCACTGAGATTATACTGATACATAATTGCTATTTATATTTACATGGCACTATAAAATCCAAGAATCCTTGGATGAAAAAAATTTACACAAATTTACATAACTTGTCTTAGGTGTCTTTAGTCCTCAAGACCTGCATTGTTACATATGTTTTGGGTTGTTCCATTTTTTTTTTTTTTGGAGTTGGAGTCTCACTCTTGTCGCTCAGGCTGGAGTGCAGTGGCATACTCATGACCACTGCAGCCTCGACCTCCTGGGCTGCGATCCTTCTGCCTCAGCCTTCCAAGCAGCTGGAACTACAGAGGCACACCACTATGCCTATCTAGATTTTGTGATTTATTGTAGAGATGAGGTCTCACCACGTTGCCCAGGTTAGTCTCGAACCCTCAGGCTCAGGCAATCCTCTGGCCTTGGTCTCCCAAAGTGCTGGGATTACAGGCTGAACACCATGCCTGGCTGGTTTGTTTCGTTTTAAAACCAGTCAAAAAATAACTGAAGAAACATCTTAATGACAAGCACTGGTACACTTTACTACGTTTAAAAATTATTCTTACCAGTGCCAAAAACTGCTGTGGAAGTAGAAGGCCGCTCAACTGGTGAACTCTGGACAACTTCTACTATGTTTGGGGATAATTCCTGATTGGCAGGTTCAATCTGAGGATGACTCTGTTGAGTGGGTTGCACAAAAGCTGTAGCTTGAGTCTGTTGTTGAACAGTTAAGATGGGTTGAGAGATAGAAGGCTGGACATTAGGACTAGTAGAACGAACAGATCCACTTGTGCTTCCAAACACTGGAACATGTTCCACAGGCCCTTCTGACTGCATAGCTGAAAAGTAATTATGGTGTTTAATGTAAGTCTTCTATTTTTACCAAAGCTGAAATTATCCTTCCCTATTCTGTGACATATGTCATGTTTTGCACAGTTTTGTATAGTTATTCTCTCACCAATTAGACAAAACACATTGGGGAAAGGTAATGTACTATGCATTTTTATAATACCTATGTGACTAATATGACAGAATGCAATACATTGTTGACTGACTTAAATAAATATTTAAACTGTTTTTGCATATATTATTCCACTTACATTATTACCAAATGAAATTAACGAAATTAAGAAACTTCAGGTCAAATTAGAAATTTACATTAGGCATCACTGTTTTTAATTGATGTAAACATGATGTTTAATTGGTAACATAGTCAATAATTTTATTGCATGAAGCTGAAATAAAATATTCTGTACTTTCAGAGCATATACACATATCACATATTTCTAAATACTTGAATAATTCACTGAATTCAACATTTGTCAAGGTAAGAATCTAAGAAATATACATGTAGCAAAGTTTTACTGAATATCTATTTTGGTGGTTGAGTAAAGAGATTAAACAATAAACATTCTTGCTCTTGAGGAGCTCAATCTAGAGGAGTAAAAAAAGCACGTATACAAATGAATAAAAACAGAGTTGTAAGTGCTATAATGAGTAACAAAGTGCTGTGGGGAAAAAGTGGGGAAAGCAATGAAAAGGTCAGAAAGTTGTAGTGAAAAAGTGATATTGGGTTGAACCAGTAATTTATTTATTTTTGTTTTGTTTTTTGAGACAAGGTTTGACTCTGTTACCCAAGCTGGAATGCAATCGTGCAATCATAATTCACTGTAGCCTCAAACTCCTGAGCTCAAGCGCTCTTCCTGCCTCAGCCTCCTGAGTAGCTGGCATTATAGGCATGCATCATCACACCTGGCTAATTTTTAAAACCCTTTTTGCAGAGATACGGGTCTTGCTATGTTGCTCAAGCTGGTCTCAAACTCTTGGCCTCAAGTGATTCTCCTGCCTCAGTCTCCCAAAGCACGGGGACTATAGGTGTGAACCACTGTTTCTGGCCTTAAGCCAGTAATTTAATATGGTTTTCATTTTTAAAAAAATTTTTAAGTTTATTTTTAAAGATATGAGGTGCAATTCAGTATTACGTATATAAGTGGTACAGGTAAAGTTTGGGCCTCCCTTTGGTCCCCACTTTGCCTGGTTTGAGATCAGGTACTATTATTGATGTGTTCCCTCACTCCCCACTCATCACTGCCCACCCTGGCAGCATCCTGCTACTGCCACTCCCTTTCTTATAGTATTATGGTAAATGTTCAGGGTCCACTTATAAGTGAGAATATCCGGCACTCTGTTCTTTGTTTCTGTGATGGATCACTGTGTGATGACAGACTCCACAGTATGCTTTTTCAAAGTGGATTTTATATCACTTTCTTAGTTGTTAGAAGTGAAAATTTGGGCGGTGCTTAAAGGGGGTATTTCCCCCCTTCTGCAGTTTAAAAACAAAGCAAAGCAGAAAAGAAGGAAGGGAAGGAGGAAATGTGCTGCATTAACAAGTATCCTGGGAGGTATATACTTCAAATATTAAATATGCACTTTTACAATGATGTCTGACTTCAACTTTAGTGGATGCTTCACTTATCCTTAAAGTTAGTCACCTTCTCGTAATAAAACTAAATAAGTAGTCAACTCAACCAGATCTATATTATTTTACCAACCTTCTTGTGATTCTACTTGTGTAGTAGGCATCACTGTAGCTGTTGGGGTAGTAGTAGGATTTGTAACAGTTGCAGGTGTAACCATTGGACGGATACTAGCCCTGGGTGTTGACTTATTCCCTGCCATAGCTGCAGCTGTCACTTTACTTGGAGTAGACACAACAGGAGTTGGCTTGATATTGGCTGTTGGTGGGTCTGATGTGCTGGCACTTATAAGAGAAAATGTAAAAATAATAATTCACAAAAAAATCAGGCAGCTTTAAAACAAATATTGCTAACAAACAGTGAATATAGTTCTAGTTTTTGTTCACTAAATATCTTAAAATTCTTATTGAAGAGGGTCTAAATTTAAGCAATAAAAACTGTGCAGAGAATGCTCTGGAGTGATGCATCCTGACACTCAAGAATGTATCCAAGTGCTGAATTGCTGAACTCAAGTCTCTGCTCAGACTTTTAATGCTTGTCATCATATAACATCACAGTGAGCCGGGCGTGGTGGCTCACGTGAGAGGATTGCCTACGTCCATGGGTTTGAAACCAACCTGGGCAACATGGTGAGATCTTGTCTCTACAATAAATCAAAAAAATTAGCTGGGCATGGTAGTACACGCCTGTAGTTTCAGTTACTTGGAAGGCTGAAGCAAAAGGATTGCTTGATCCCAGCAGGTTGAGGCTGTGGTGATCGTGAGCATGCCACTGCACTCCAGCCTGGGAGTCAGTGAGACTTCAACTCAAAAACAAAACAAAACATCACAGTGAAAACCAGTAGAGGTCAAAATTAAAAGGCAATCACAAACTAAAAGACGAGAGATGTTTTCTCTGTCACGAAGCTCTACCCAATAGGACTGAAAGTTTGCTGAAAATAAAGAGTTGGCAACTACATGATACAGTTTTGCATGGATAAATGGCACTTTATAACAGAATAGAATAGAACAGAATTTTTACAAAATCTATATATTTTATACAAATATATAGATTTGTTTTCCTCCAGAAGATCACTAGATATTCCTTAAACTTTAATAAAAGAACTGAAACGCACATTCCTCTTTCACCAGAAGCTGGAGTTGTTTTCAATGTGATCTGTCTCTGTTGTTCTGGGACCTATAAAGAGAAAAATGTAGATTTTTTGTGCCCACCAAATAACGCCACTAAAATATTTTACTATTGCTAATTCTCTCTGTATACTGTGAATTTTAGCTAAAATTAACTCTGAGAAAGGCTCCTAAATCTTAGGTACTTTCAAGCAAAATGTATACACACACAAAAAAAGAGATTTGCCATTTAAACATAATTAGCAAATCACCTTATTAGTAGGTTCTTGAGGCTCATCTCTCTGCTCAAGGTGTCTCTCTTGATGTTCCCTGAGTTCTCTTTCCAAGCGACTAATTCGACCTTCATATTGGGACTTAAGAGCAGTCATACGAACATCCAATTCATCTTTCTGCTGATCTAAGGCTCCATTCCTTTGTTTAAGCTCTTCGTTTTCTTTAGTTAGCTGATCTTTTACACCTAAAGAAGTAACCATAAAATTATATTGATATAATCAAACACTGAAAACATTGTTGATGCACTTAACTGGCAAACAAAGATCACACCAGATTCTGTTACCGTACTTTAAGAACTCTGTTAGTTCTGAAGCACTATGTAATTCAAGTTCTAAACACACTCATACTTCACTTATTACTCAAATATAAAATACACTTACTTCAACATAAAAATGTTACTGTTTCTAACTAAAATCTCAAAGAGCTAGAATCTTAGTAGAGGCTCTTTCATATGGTCTTTAGTATTTCAATGTATTATTTAATCCATTATTTGTGAATTGTGAATTTTATATAATCTATAGCATATGTTCAAAAATAACTCAACAACTTTTAAAACGAAATAAACTGCTGTCTTAGAGAGAAATAAAATAATGCTCATAATAAGAGCCAACTGATTTGACATTTTATTTACTCAGCAGACTGGCAAGCAGGGCTGAGTAAGGTCCTGAGCCTTGCAGAACTGGGCTCCTCATAAATCTGAAACAGTACTCTCCTTGAAGGGTTAGAAGAGTTTTCTGCCCAAAAAAAAAAAAAAAAAAAATCTCCAGGCTGGTAAGATCCAATGCCATTTACAGAAGGCATCTGTGTTCAAAGGGTCTCTGTTACAAAGTAGAATTGCTACACACTAATGCAGAAGGATAGCAGTACTTTCATCTATTACCAGCCAGCAATTATGAAAAACTTTCTCAGTGTATCAAGGACAACACATCACTTGAAAATTAAGACTGCTCTATATTTATGTCTAACTAAACATACCTAATATTTAAAGCACGTGCACACATACACATACAAATCACTTTATAGTATATACTTTTTTCTTTCCCATTTAATTTTAAGTCTGCATCACATAACCAACTTTCACTACCAAGTTCAAACCTTAAAGTAACAGAAATTTACCAGCTAAGTGTGCAATTTTTGATTTTGCTGCTACAATAGCCTTTCTTGTTTTTTCTTCCTTTTCGGTTATCTGTTGTCGGAGCTGCTCCTCTTGTGTGGTTCTATCTTGAAGATCCTGACGAAGTCGTGCAAGTTCAGATTGAAGCTGCACAGTCTGTTCCTGGAGATTTCTTGTTTCCATCTCTTTTTCAGATAATGTCTTATTTAAAAGGAAACAAAGTATTCACCATGGAATTCAATCAAATCAATACAAATTTTATGTCCTATAAAACTAAGGTTAACTCTTATTGATTTGCTCTTTTTTTGATTAAATGGAAGTACAAATATAAAAATGGTGGTCAAACTAACTAAGTAGATACTTGAAGATGACTAGATACTATTTACATACACGAGCTGTTCAAAGTAAAAAGAATAAAATGTACCCATTCCCACATGATAAGATGATAAGATAAAGTGTCCGTGATTAACACTTATTTCTTTAGGTGTACAACAAGGAAAGAATTAGGGACATACACCTTACACTGCTCTCACTCATACCTTCTGCAGATTCTCTACTTGACTCTCAAGTGATTTTGACTTTGTTTCAGCTTGGTTGAGGTTTTCTTTGAGCTCCTGCATCTCCTGGATTGAGATATGCTGTTCCTGATGGTCTCCAGAAGACTGAGCCGATGTTTCCATAACCTAAGATGACAAGTAGTAACAGTATATATTCAGTAATTCCACTTCTACAAGTTTATCTAAGGAAATAATCATAGCTATACAAAATCCTTGAGGGTGTTCAAATTTTCTATTTAACAACTTTAATGTCTAAAAATAGAGAATTAGTTCGGTAAATTATGTTTTTCTCTACAACTGGATACTAAACAGCTAATCATGTTTTTCTCTACAACTGGATACTAAACAGCTATTATGCCCAAAATATATAAATTTTTGATATAGAAGTATGTTTTCATAATAATGAAACAAGTGAAAAAAAGTATGTAAATGATATCATTTCTTTGAAAAAATATATTACTTACACGTACAGAAAAGTAGCCTAACATGCTAATAGTGTTAGCATAATAGAGTTATGTTACCATAATAGAGGGTGAGAATTTGGGATTTTTTTCTTTATATTATTTTCTAATTCGACATGTGATAAATATACATTAAGTCAACATACAAATCCTTTGTATCAACTTTGGAAATTAAAAACAAGATTTAGATTCCAAATACAACGAACATTTTTGAATTCCTTGAAAGGTGGTTAACATAAACAACTTATTTAAACTATACAAATCCCAGTTAGTCATCATTTTTTATATACATAATTTTAATTGGCAATGAGTTTTGACAACACAGTTTTTAAAAGGAACAGTATTAGAAATGTAGAAACTGAACTAAGTATCTAGATTTTATCAAGATCTCTGAGTTTAAAATGCACTTTTGGACATATTAAAAGAACCAATCTTAAACCAAATAAAGATATCATATATGTTTACAGATGACTTTAGAATCTAAAACCAGTAATATTGACAATTATAAAGAAATAAGATTTTTGTAAGAGTCATCCTATTTTTTTTCGTTTTAAAGAAAAGCTTCTCACAAGCCTCCATGTTCATTTTAACTGGGTGTATATGTGGATTCTTAGGGCAACTCTCTCTGGAAAAAGAAACTCGCTTTTTAAAATTTTCTTCACTGTGTGTTGACTGCTTTCTGTGTCTAACTTCCTTATTCACGTAAATAAAACATAATTTTTAAAAAAGAGAAAACAGTTTCTAAAAGTACCTTGTCCTGTTGTGCTTTAAGTTCTTCATACTGAGTCTTGTACCTGCGTCCGATTTTCTTGACTTGAGTAATGGTTTTAACTTTTTCTTGTATATCAATTATTTTGGCATCTAAGTCCTTCTGGATGGCTTCCTTTTCGGTTCTTACTTTATTTAAGTCTTCCTTCAGATTCTGAATTAAGTTTTGGTTGTTAGTCAAACTTGCATTTGACCTTTAAGAAATGGGGGAAAGGAAAAAAACAACTAAATATGTAGAACTTTTTTCAAATTTTGAAATACTTCAAACAAAAGTTTACATTGTGTTACTTTAATAACAGTTTATTTAAAATCCTAAAAGACATATACTTCAAAGGATTAATTACTTAACTTACAAATTTATAGTCCTTTGGAAAGACTTTACTACAGAGGCTCACATGTCCATTTTAGAGGTGAGGAAAACTGAGCCACTACTAAGCTACTGTGCATGGTCAAGTACCATACACAATTCTACAAAGTAAAATCAAGTGATGGCACCTAGAGTTTAATTCAGACCCGTTTGAGAGCAAAACTTACATTCTTTCTACTGTATCGGGTGCTGTCAACTTCTTCTGTAAAGGGCTAGAGTAAGTATTTTTAGGCTTTTTGGGCCACATGCAATCTTTGTTGCATGTTCCTCTTAAAAACAAAACTTTAAAAAACATAAAAATCATTCTTCATTTATAAGCTGTACAAAAACAAGTCATGGGCTAGATTTGGCCTGTGGGTTATAGTTTGACAATCCCTGTTTCATAAACTGGACTTGAAATCAGATGATCTGAATTAAGAGTATGGGTTTAACAACTAACTCTAACATTCGGCAGTCAATCCTTCTGGATTTTCCTCATCTCTAAGATTAAAAAATATCTCTCCTACTGAACATGCCAGACTACTGTTATAAAGAGAATATAATTTATAATAATTATAAGCTATAATGCAACATATAAATAGGGGCAATGGAATCAACAAGTTATACTAAAGAAACACTAATATTTAATTTCTTATCTTTAGAGGGCAACACTTCACTATAAGTTCATTTAAGAAAAATTTAACATAAAAACTTCCCTTAAAGATTCACATATAAGAGCTAAGCAAAAGAAGTATAAAAAAACCTACTTGTAAAAATTATATTGACAGCTGTCTAGAAAACAAATTAATTTAGCTTTAGACTTACACTGAACAGCTTTTTAAAGAATAATAATGAGATATAGAGAAATAACTCCCTATTATGAGAACAATATCCTCATATATATTTTATAAACGAAGGCATAATATTAAATCACTGTTTGCTTGACTCCATAGAGAAACAGAAAAACCAGGAAGCAACTGGGGAGTCACACAAAAGAGGTGAAATAAACTTTATATGATTTGAGGCTGTTTTCCATATACCTTGCAATTTCAGCTTTAAGTCTCCCAATTTCTTCAGTCAATTGTTGAATACGTTTGGTATGAACTTCCTTTTCAGAAAGGAGCTTCCGATATTCTTCTGTATCTGGATCTTTCTGCTGACTTACTAGATGCTAGAGTGACAAAAACGCATACTTGGTTTTTCAGGTTTATGAAATAAATGTGCTATAGTAAAATGGTGGAATATCTAATTATGTGTACGTTAGGTATCCCACACACAAAGTAATTGGTCAAGTACCAAACAAGATATTAAGAGCAAACAAAGCTTTAATTTGTTAGCTAAAGCTAGCCAAAATGTAAGAGGAAAAAATTCCAGTGTCATTAGCAGCTCATTATTTTTCATTATTTGTGAAGAAACATTTCACATTAGTTACAATGAGGCAAAATAAAAGAATCGTAAAAAATCCTTTTATTATTAAGTACCTAATTTCACTAAAGTGGCATTTATAAGAAAAAAAATGTATGAAATACATTGAAATCAAAACAAACACACAAGTATTTTCTAAGGTAAACTGCTTTACATCATTTAATTTGTGACAATAAGAGTGGTATTATAACCTCATTTTACTAAAGAGGAAAACTGTAGCTGAGAGGTTAATAAAGTCTCACACACAAACCACATAACAGTATGTGCAAAGCAGATTTCCAGTCTTCTGTCTGAATAGAGGTAGAGTTCCTACCACATTATGTATATGGTTTCTCCCCCCAAGAAGGTTCCAGTGAATAAGACTTCTTAAAGCACTCTAATCAACTGTACAAATTCCAATTTTCACATATTAAAGTATTTTAGAGATGATATGAAGGCCTAAAACTTTGGAGTCATAGGAAATTAATTAACCACTTTTTAAAAATAACCAAACTGGCTGGGTGCAGTGGCTCACCCTGTAACCCTAGCACTTTGGGAGGCTGAGGTGGGAGGATCACTTGAGCCCACGAGTTCAAGACCAGCTAGGCAACATAGTGAGAACTTGCCTCTACAAAAAAATAAAGAAATTAGCCAGTCATGGTGGCGCATGTCTGTAGTCTTTGCTACTAGGGAGGCTGAGGTGGAAGAATTGCCTGAGCCCAGGAGGTAAAGGCTATAGAGCCAGGATCATACCATTCTGCTCCAGTATGGGAGACAGAGATAGAGTCAGATCCTGACTCAACAACAGCAGCAAAATTCAAACTATAATAAAAAATTTTAATATATTGAATTATAAGTTTAACATCTGCCACATATATACATGTAACATATTAGACTTTCACAATAATTTTCACTAGTTCTTCAAATATTTTTAACTCCCTAAATTTTACCCTATTATTTAAAATCAGCATGTTTCTATGTTTGGAATAGGGTTAACTGATTTACCTGGTTACGTGCTTTCCAACGTTTGACATCCTCTTCTAGTAACTTCTTCTCTGCCTGCAACATACCGCTTTTTTCACTCAGCTCAGCATTTGCCTCTTGTAAGGGTAAAATATCTAACTCCAGTTTCCTCACCTGAAAATAGTGCCAGTAGTTTTTTAACAACTAATAATCCATTCATTATATTATTAAAAATAATAACATGGCTTCACTTGACTACTAAGCTACAAACCTTTGCTTGCATCTGCTGTAGATCCTGTTCTAGTCTCTCCTTTTCTTCTCTTAGCATCTTATTGGTCTCCATAACTACATTCATTGTTTCGGTTTTCTTCATCAGCTCTTCATGTTGAGCCATTGTTTTTGCAGTTACCTAAGATTCCAAATAGATATACACAACATCTAAAAATAGTTGAAAGGCTAACCTTTCCTACCAGTTATATTCTTTCCTATAATAAAGAGAGGAGGTAAGTTTCAACTTTCAAAATGGAAAGTTTTGAAAGTTTACATATTTATTTTTCTATGATGCATGCCAATTGCAAAGCAATTACAAAGATGAAATTACAAAGATGAAAGTAAAAAGACCACAAATCCCACCAACAAATAAATAACTAGTATTAACATTAGGTAAAAGAATCAATCTAGTCTTCAATTCAGCCTTCTGTATCCATTTTGCTACACTGAATTTATAATAGCGCTAAGATGATGTTTTTTTATCTTCAATTTTCTTCCCTTTTGTTGAGAACTCCTTCATTTTGCTCTGATGTTTCATCACTTTGGTTTTGAGCAATTTTACCGAGTATCTGTTCAACTATGAAGAATTTTTTTTCTTCTTATTGGGTATAATTTGTCCACCTTTTGCCCATGATGTTACTTTCTTCCCCCACTACTTTTAAAGCTACAGCATATTTCACAATTGTCATGCTATACTGCTTATGCTCAAACAGATATTATTATTTTTGATACATGTGTTACTTCTTGATTCTTTTCCTCTTGTACCTACAAACTGGTTTTCCCCTCTGAACTTGTTTACAGGCTGGACATTTTCTAGAATTTGTTTCTTATAGGCCAAAGAAGTAGCAAAGGAAGCAGAAGAGACTGAGACAATATGCAATTCTTGTTAGAAACACTGATTCTGCCCTATTTTACTCAAAGCATTAACTCCATTGCATTAGGGGGCCTGTTTATCACTTCCATGGTGAGACAGAATGGAATTTGGATTGTTTTCTCAATAGCACATATTCTGGAACTTTCAGCATCTGCTGAAAATATAAATCTCATAAACCTAACTATCTAGTTTCTTTGCTCAGTGGTTTCTCATATCTATCATTAAAACTACTTATCAGTTAAAAGAAGTTACATATTTTAACATCTTCATTTCCTTCCTTTTAGATGTGGTGTATATTACTGTACCTCCTTAGAATGATGTAACTCAACAATAAGTTTTTGGGTGGTAGCATGGGATAAGAAGTTGAACTTATGTTATAATCATCCATTTCATTATAGTACCTTCTTTTTCTTTCTTTGGTTGCTAGTTTTGACTACTTTTTTGCTTCTTTGCTGAGAAAGAAATATTATGTAGCAGTTTTAATCTATCATTTTATCAAAGAATTACTATCTAGATATATAAACAATGATAACTAGAATTAATTATGATAGCTGGAATTTAAGCACACACTATATACCAGATATAGTTCTAATTGTTTTGTGTGCATAAACTAACTTAATCTTAATTATCATTATTCAAATATTACAGATGAGGAAACCAAGAGCAAGGAAGTTAAACAATGCACCCAAGGTCACAAAGCTAAGGGTATGAAGCTAAAAATGGAAAACATGTAGTTTGGTTAAAGAACCTTCACTCTTAACCATGATATCAGTGTTGAACAAATACTTAATAAACCTACAAGCCTAGGAAGAATTGTTATTTCAAATTAAATTTTATGCTACATTAAGTGGTAGAAACATAAATAAGCTCCTTTCTTTTTTAAACAATTGCTTCCTTAAAGCTTAGTATGCATACCTGGACTTTCTCTCTTTCAGCATTTAGACTATCCTGCAGTTCTTGTAGCTCTCTTTCTAAAAGTTCAACCCTTTGTCGATAACGCAGACTCTCAACCTGAGCCACCTCAAATCTAGTTTCAGCAATTTCTTTTTCTCGTCGTATAAACCTGTAAGAACACAGACACTAAAACTTTATTTGAATTTTAAAAAGCCAATATTCCAAAACTTGGGTAATTTCTAAGATAAAAATCATACACTTTAATAATTATTTTCATGTTTTCATTAATAATAAATAATGGGAGATGCTATTTTTTTATCATAGCTTTTGGCTTTGAAATGTGTATCTTTAAAATGGTCTGAAGGACATTTAGTTTTTCAAAAGGATGCTGCTCAAATTCATATTATCAGATTCAAATTCAAAGTCATTTATTTAATATGTCTAAATGTTAAAAGGTGGCTCAGCCTGTAATCCCACGCCTTTGGGAGGCTGAGGTGAATGGATTGCCTGAGCCCACGGGTTCGAGACCCGCCTGGCAGCGAGATCTTCTCTACAATAAATCAAAAAATCAGCTGGGCGTGATAGCACATGCCTGTAATTCCGGCTACTTGGAAGGCTGAGGTGGAAGGATCACCGGAGCCCAGCAGGTCGAGGCTGCGGTGGCCGGGAGCGGCCACTGCACTCCAGTCTGGGTGACAGAGTGAGACTCAAACTCAAAAAAAAAAAGTTATGGGTTTGTTGGCCAGTTAAAAAAATGAGCCTTATATCAAAATTGTGTATAACCCTCCTCTAATTTATTTCATTTCAGTTGTTATACCACAGAAATGAAGCATTAAGAACATTTGATTACCTGAGAATTTCTAAAATTTGTTCTTGGGATTTTCCTTCTTCACTGAGGGATACATTCAATGAACCTTGTACACCTTCCTTCACAGAGGCAACTACCTTGTCACTTAATTTCTCAATCTGGTCATGAAGTAATCTGTTTTGCTTTTCTAGGTCTTCACAACGAGACACACATTTAGAAACTTCATCCTGGAAGCGAAAAGTCAATCATATTAACACATTTTCCAATGTACATTAAGGAAAAAAAAATAATCCCACTCTCCAGAATACTCTATCATGATCTACAACAATACCTTTAACATTCTCTCTCTTTCCTCCCAAGATGCTTTACACTCCAACAACTGTGATTCTGCTTTCTGGGTTGTTTCTTCCAAATGCTGACGGACTGATGTCATTTTTGAAACCTGTTCCTTCGCAGTTTGTAGAGCTTCAACATCAGCAGCATGTAGCATCAATTCTCTCTCGTACTTATTCTGAGCTTCCACAGCTATTTTAGCCTGCAAGAAATTATTCCTCCATTGACACCAAAGATTGAAAGTCCATAAAGCTAGTCAGTACTTTTGGAAAAATGCACATTGCAGTTTTTAAAATAATAAAAGTATAGACAACTTAAAAGTAGCAAAATAGGAAAATAATGAAAATGGAACTGTATCTGCTACAGCTACTTAATGAAATATAAAGAATTTTTTTTTTTTGAGTTGGAGTCTCGCTCCATTGCCCAGACTGGAATGCAATGGCACACTCACGGCCACCCCAGTGTCAACCTGCTGGGCTCCAGCAATCCTTCCGCCTCAGCCTTCCACGTAGATGGAACTACAGGCGTGTGCTACCATGCCCGGCTAATTTTTGATTTATTGTAGAGATGAGGTCTCGCCAAGTTACCCAGGCTGGTCTCAAATCCGCAGGCTCAAGCAATCCATTTGCCTTGGCCTTCCAAAGTGCTGGGGTTATAGGCTGAGCCACTGAGCCCGGCCTAAGGATTTATAATAATAAAACTTAGAAGACTGTAGCAACTTGGAACAAACTTTTTTTAAAAGAAAAAACCAAATATAAGTCAGCTATATAGAATGCAAGCATACTCACACAAACTTAAAGAAAACAAAGGGAAATGAAAATAATTTATTTGGATATGGAATTATAGATACATTATTTGATTTTGATTTCCAATGTTAAGTTGTCTGGTAATAAGCCAAGGAAAACCCATTTTTAACTAATTTACTTTTGAGGGAATTCTTCTCTATTCCATTTTTACTGATGCACATATGTTATATATAAGAAATAACATGACCAAAGGAATAGGTATTAACATATCAATCAACTTAAAAACGAGAACTTTACTAATATCCTTTCACGTATTCTTTTTCTATCCTATCACTTTAATAACTCCCACTTTACTGAATTATCTTATCATTTCTTGTTTGTACACATAGCTTTATATATGTGCATGTACATATATATATACTTAAAATAATGAGATGTTGCTTTTAAAAAGTTTTATAAAAAGTGGTGTATAGAAACCTGTGTAAGCTCAGCAATGCATTTAAAATGTTATCAAGAAGTCCTTGTTTTGTTAAAGAAAGTTATCTCTATTTTGTTTATAATACAATTTTACAAGAAGATCTAGTGAAGGACTACAGTAGTAAAAAATGTTCATAAATGAGAACAAGTAAACATTTTAGTTTTTTACTCTTGTTTTAATAATTTTTCACACTTGTCAAGATTGCTTTGTTAATGAATGGCACATTATTTATTTTTACCTTTCATCTATACTTTTCTTGTAAGATCCCCCAGTCCCCAAAATGTATAAATATATTTCAAGAACCACTCTTAAGGATCAAACCTCATTTCTCAATAATTGGCTCTGAGAGCAACACTTACTTGTTCCTGACAGTCACGTCTGGCTTGCTGCTCATTACTTAGAGCTGTGCTTGCTCTCTGAAGAGCTTCCTGTACTTCATTCTGAACACTAGAAAGTGTTTTCTTCAACTCAGATAACTAAGTAGAAAGAACAAGATTAAAACCGGAGTTAACAGTAAACTCACCTGAAAAATACTATATTGCATTACTGTACTAAAGAAAAATTTTTAAAGATCCAATTAGCCCAAAGGACAACTGCTAAATTTAAAAGTTATAACCTGATATAATCTAATGTACAACTTTGCAACTCTATATAAATGCCCTAACTAACAGTCTCAGGTAGAGACTTCTAAGAGAAGCACAGATACCCACTTCTCTAAGGTAGTCTAAAATTTTCAAAATGAAATGTATAC
This sequence comes from Cephalopachus bancanus, assembly GCA_027257055.1. Classification (NCBI taxonomy): domain Eukaryota; kingdom Metazoa; phylum Chordata; class Mammalia; order Primates; family Tarsiidae; genus Cephalopachus; species Cephalopachus bancanus. Next base: position 9,407,466 of record JAPVLO010000057.1, read on the forward strand.
AGATACACAGGGATGAGTAAAACTAAAGTTGCTGCCTATGTGTTCAATAAATTTCTGTTGATATGAACTAAATGGTAACTAATGAACTAGGTAAAATGATCCAAATCAAATATATAAGAAAAAAATTAATACGGATAAAACCTAATTTACCTGTTGTTCCATGCTCTCAATGGCTTTTCTCTTCTCATCCTGAAGTTCTTGTTTTTCCTTCTCTACTTCCATCAACTTCTTTTCCAGTTGTGTCTGAAACTCAGCTGACTCTTTTAAACGAATTTCAATATTCTTATGGACTTCTTCTGTCACCTGCACCACATTACAAACAGTAAAACAGAAAAATTATACAAATTTAATTATCTTCTCCAAATCTAAACTAAATATGAGAAGCACTAAAATAAATTCGAAAAAGAACCATCACGTGTGATTCGAGGATTCAACAACAGAAATAGCATGCAAATCTATAAGGAAAAATTACTTTGCACCTTGACTACTGGCCAAAATTTTTCTCTTTTGAAATAAAATTTCCAATCTCTCATTTTTCCCTCAATCCTCACATACCCGTGCCAAAACTATCTATTCTACCATTGAATGAGCTCTGTATCTTCCAATGTACCACATTAACTTTCTAAGCAAGAAAAAAAGAAAAAAAAATCTTATTATGGCTTGTTAATAGAAAATCAACGGCTCTTAGTAAACTTGCAGATTATTTATTATGATATTCAAAATCTTTCACATTTGGTTCTCAACTAGTTTCATAATTATATTTCCCACTACTTTACTTCACAAATTCAATACACTACTCAAACTGTCATCATCTGAAGCCTTTTTACTTTGGCTGAAGGATCCTACTACATGGAATACCTTTCTACTATATTTTACAATCCAGATAATACCTTCATTCAGGGCGCTGCACAAATTCCATCTTGAGAAACCATGCATACCCAGGAGACAACTTCCCTTACCTCTTTTCCTCCTCAATATTTGAACCGTACTTTTCTATAGCAATTATACCTGCCGCTCCTTTACTTTATGAATTCTGTGTATGTTTGTTTTATCTGGCTTATTATACTTAAGTACTATCAGGAGGTTAAGAGCAATTATGTCAGTCAAATTCAGATCACAGTGCCTTATTTAACAGACTCCAAATTAAAAAAAGAAGCTAATAAATGTGTTCAGATTGAGTTCAGAATTGTACATACCTGTTTTTCCTTGTTCAGGGATTCTTCTAAACTAGTAACCATTGCTCGATACTGCTCCACATTACTAGTACTTGTTTTGAGTCTCTCCTTCAAGTCATTCACCTGCTCTTCTGCCTGCCTTAGCTGACTCAGAAGATCATCTATATCTTCTTTGCTGCTAGGCTGACCTAAAAGATATGATGATTTTATTAAAATTAATATCTTAAATAGTATCAGAGGTGACTGTTATCAAAGAGTTTGTGAAATTAGCATTTAAGGCTCAAATACAGAAATACTTAACTACCTAGAAAGTATATTTCAATACATGCTGAATATCAAAATAAAAACAAACAGGTATTTTTGTCATGTTACTTCAAAAGAAATTCAAATATTTGAAATCTGCTGTAATGAAAATTAAGAAAAGGATATTTAAAAGAGAACCTCAAATAGTTCCACTAAACTGAGATAGCTATGTGCAAAAACTAAACTCTTAATTTTTTAAGCATTATTTACTGTAAAACATTAAATCTTAATTATTTAGCCAAATTTTTGTTGTATCTAAAATACATTAAAAGGGCATGAATTATAGGTTGAAAAGAGTATTTTCTTATCACATGATATCAAGATTAGGTAACCATAAATCCATTATATGTATGTATCAGATATCTATGTGTTGTATGTATACACATATACACAGATGCTCCTTGACTTACAATGCATCCTGATAAACCCATCATAAGTTGAAACTATCATTAAGTTGAAAATACATTTAGTATACCTAATCTACTGAATGTCACAGCTTAGCTTAGCCTAGTCTACCTTAAATGTGCTCAGAGCACTTATATTTGCCTATAGTTAGGCAAAATCATCTAATACAAAGCCTATTATATAATCGAGTATTGGATAGCTCAGGCAATTTACTGAATAAATATTACACTGAAGTAGCTTCTCTTGAACGTGTATTGCTTTTGCAGCACTGCCATGGTGAAAAATTGTGGAGGACTATCTGTATACAATTAATATTTTCCCTCTATTAAGAAATAAAATTGCCAGGCTCGGTGGTTCAGCCTGTAATCCTGTGCTTTGGGAGGCCAAGGTGAGTGAATTGCCTGAGCCCGCGGGTTCGAGACCTGGGCAACTTGGCGAGACCTCATCTCTACAATAAATCAAAAAATTAGCCGGGGGTGGTAGTGTGCGCCTGTAGTTCCAGCTACTTGGAAGGCTGAGGCGGAAGGATTGCCGGAGCCCAGCAGGTTGAGGCTGCGGTGGCTGGGAGCGGCCACTGCACTCCAGTCTAGGTGACAGAGTGAGACTCCAACTAAAAAAAAAAAAAAAAAATCCTCCTTCAGAGGATTAATTTTTAAAGTTTTAAAAAATGGAAAACAGAATATACACTGGTCAGGTAGCATGCAGAACTATTTTGAATATTCCAAGACTGTCAATTTATTAGTCTAAGTCCCAAAGTGAGTTTTACTATATAAAGAGTTAAAGTTTTTTTAAATTTTTTATTTTTCCTTTTGCTAGCATCCACAAATAAAGCTATTTACTTACAGAACACATTATAAACCTAAAGAAATACTTATTCTGTTCACTATTATATCGGTCTACATATTTATTTATTTACCTTTACCAGTTCTCTGAGAAGACTGAGAAGCAAGCTGGACTTCCATATTACAGAGGTGCTGTTTCAATGTAGCAATTTCCTTTTGAGCATTTTTAAATAGTTCTTTTGTGTTAAGATGAAGATTTGTCTCAGTATCCAATTGTCTCTTTGTATCTAAAAGTTGAACCTATAAGATAAAATATGTTAACTCTGTAAACACTATCTTTAGGTTCCCCAGGAACAAGAGGTTCAAGTAATTTTTTTTTTTTTGAGTTGGAGTCTCACTTTGTCACCCAGACTGGAGTGCAGTGGCCGCTCCCGGCCACCGCAGCCTCGACCTGCTGGGCTCCGGCGATCCTTCCGCCTCAGCCTTCCTCCGAGTAGCTGGAATTACAGGCATGCACTACCACGCCCGGCTGATTTTTTGATTTATTGTAGAGATGAGGTCTCGCTGCCCAGGCGGGTCTCGAACCCGCGGGCTCAGGCAATCCACTCACCTCAGCCTCCCAAAGGCGTGGGATTACAGGCTGAGCCACCGAGCCCGGCTTCATTTTTTTTTTTTTTTTAACAGAGCCTTGGAAAAAGACAGAAAAAGAAAAAACAGATTTACCTTTCCACTTGAAACAGTCAAAAACACTAGACAAAATGCATGACAACAAATGAGATCTCGAAGATAGGAAACCAAAAAGAGGAGTACCACGATTGCCCTGACTTAATTTTGTTTCCAGGCTATGACAAAGGGCAAGAGAAATGAGGCAGAGATGAGGAGACTCACTGACAATAGAACACAGACCTGAGACTCCAGGGACACTAAAGCAGCTCAAGCTCATTAAGCAGAGTATCAGAAAGAAGAGAGCTGCATACAGAGTACACTGGAGATCTAGAGGGTCCCCTTTGAGTATTCAACAGAGTAGTGATCATTGCATGCATGAAAGAGCTCACCCCAAACAGAGGAAAGAATCAAAGGCACTTAAAGTACCTGGCACTCAAAGAAAGTCAAGAATAAAGTCAAATCTTTTCGTGAGACTGAAAAAAACCCTTAATTTTATTGGATACTGTTAGTAGTACTAGGAAAGTGTTGCCTCAGTAGTGGAGAATAATTAGTCCTAGAGTGAACAATGCTCTGAGTCCACCTAATTCACCATAAAAAGCAAGACTCATAAGAATGTAATAATTTTTAATTAATCTTACTATATCCCAGAACAAAGCTCAAAATGATTGAAAGGAATAAAAAAAAATCCAGCACCCAACAGTGTAAACTCACAATGAATGGCACACAATCAAAAATTACTAGGCAGCTGGGTGGGTGCAGTGGTTCACGCCTATAAGCCCAGCACTTTGGGAGACTGAGGAGAGAGGATTGCCTGAGTCCAGAAGTTTGAGACCAGCCTGGCAACATGGTGAGACCTCGTCTCTACAATAAACCAAAAAACTAGCCAGGTGAGGTGGTGCATGCCTATAGTCCCAGCTACTTGGAAACTGAGACTGGGATCACCTGAGCCTAGCAGGTTGAGACTGTGGTAGCTGTGATCATGCCACTGCACTCCAAGCCTGGGTGACAGTGAGACTCTGACTCAAAAAGAAAAAAAAAAAAAAGATACACACATACACACAAGGCATACAACAAGGCAAGGAAAACTGTGTAAGAGGTTTTTTAAAAACCATGCTTCAGCTTAGATGGCAGTGTGTTCACAGACCAGATTAATTACTGAATGTAAACTACAGAAATGCAGAACACTGAGACTCACATCTAGATTTCTAGTAAGTGTATGCCTTTGTTCCACCTCATTTTCCAACTTCTTCTTCAGATGAGCGATTTCATGTTCAAGTTTTTCTATCTGGCTACTAAGTCTTTGTTTGGTTTCTGTTTCAGAACGCTCAAGTATTCCCTAAGGTAAAGAAAAGATTTTTGGTTACGTGTAAGAAAAAAGTAAAAAACAACAATACAAGGAAAATTAAAGGCTACAGATAATTACAGGAATATAAACAGGAAGAAGTTAAAATCTAGATTACTCACCATGAAAGTTTTTAAGAAAAATAAAAACCAAAGGATTAATCTCATAAATAGTTAACTTGCATAGGACCCTTTAAATATAGAACTGAGTATCAAACTTATCAATTGCATAGTTTCAATCAATTCTCTTTCAATGTTTTATTCAAAATACTGAAATATCTTAATAAATCCTAAAGTTTAACGATCATGATAATGAATGACAAAAGTGACAGAAAAGTTTCTAATTTAAAAAACGGAGAGAATACAAAGATAAAACTGTTTAAACTTAACTTTCATAAATTTTTTTCTACATGAGCTTTTTATCTGGTTACCTGAATTGTTTGCAGATTAGTTAGCAGCAAGTTTTGCCCCCTTTGTTCAGCTAACAAAGACTCTCTTTGCTGAGAAAGACGAACTTCTGACAATTTAAGCATTTCCTTTTCCTTTTTCAAATTTTCTGCTCTTACCTTAAAATAAATGTAAATAAAAGAACAAATTGTTGAAAAACATTGTGTAAAATGCATTAATAGAATTATAAATTAAAATGATTCATTCATTACTACGTATTTCTTCATGCTATTGGGAGACTATACTTCCTCATTGTACAAGGAAATACAACACTTGGTTTCATATGCTAAAATGTGAAACAAAAATTATTGGGAGTAGACTAAAAATCTTTCAGTTACTATAAATACTCGTGATTTTTTTGCTCTAACAAATCAGACTTTAAAAACAACAGCAAAAAAAATCTAAAACGCAAAAGTAAAAAAGTTGTATAACTATTCTATAGTGAATACCTGCATACTATTAAATTATCCAAGTTTTAGAATCCAAATTGATTTCTAAAGTACCTGTTTGAAAGTGATGACTGATCTATTTAACTTTTTTCCCTCATAAAGAGTATATTCTGACTCTCAGGGGTACTCAGAGTGTGAGAGTGCTTTGAAAATCAATATTCTCAAAGAATTCATATTTACACACATTAATATAAACTGTCGATCAAAAAAATTACTCCACCAGTCTGAAAAAGTGCTGCTGCCCATTTCTAACAATGGAGTAGGAGTAAAATAAAAATGAAAAAATAAAGCCAATAGAACTAATGGGTTCAAGTCTGAATCAATCCATCTCTCATGACTGTCTCAAAATAGGCAAATAACTTATTTAGCTCTTGAGTCTTTCTTACACAGGTAAAATGGGGAAAATCTACCTGGCTCACAAGTAATAACAAAACAAAGATGGGAGAAAAACTTAATAAAAAAGTAAAATACTGTATTAAAAATGTATCACAGAACTAAGAATTTAGTTGGAAATATTGTTAATTTCAGACATTTACGTTTGAGTTAAAATTCAGAAAATATAATCCAATACAAGGCAATTTTTACATTGCCTTTTATAGAGATGAGCAAGAACAGATAATATATTCACCTTTGTTATTACTGGTCAAACACTGAAAAATTAATTTGTTTTGAAATGAAAGACTTGCAAGACAATCTTAGTAAAGCAGAAAAACAAAACTTCTTTCCTCTTCAATCTTAATAAAAACAATCACTCTACTAATGCATGACTGGCTATTAGCAAACTATGTAAAAAAGACTTGTAATCCACAAATTTCTTAAATATCTATATAATATCAATAAGTAAAATAAAAGTAAAAACTAAAGAAATGTCATATGCAACTTATAATGCAAGTCAGATGAGGGCTATTGTCTCACTTCTGCAACAGCTAGCTTTTCATTTGCTCCTCTCAAATCTTGAGTCATTGTATTGATGATCTGTTCCTGCTTTTGAGTTGTTGCAGTGAGTTTCTGATTTCTCTCATGTAGTGATGTTATTTCTCGACGATATCCTTCAACATTATCTTGTAGCATTTCATAGCTAGTACCAAAAAAAAAAAATTCTGTAAGCAACTGAAATATTGTATACTAGCTTAGTTATTTGAAGAACTTTACAACTTCACAACAACTAATCATATTCAAAATAATGCCAACACAATGTTGATACACTAGACACCCACCTCATTGCAGCATGGAAGTTAAGATATTTATGCATGGTTAGCTAGTGATTGATTTTGTTAATTCTTTTTTCCTCTATAATCCTTCATTTTAATTTATTGTGCACTTGAAAGGTTAGAAATGGGTGACGAGAGGTATCAACATAGGGAAAAAAAGTGCTTTTTGATTGGGAGTTTTGAACTATTAGACATATAGGGGCAACTGCCTGCTGTATCCTTACAAGAAACAAAGTTTAATCATATACTATATAAAATTTTGTCCTAACATGCTAAACTAACAATCATTCAATGAATCTAGTAACAACTAATCATAGAATGAAATTTATTATTATTTCTTTGGATGTGATTAAGACAGTGAATTTTCCTAAAATTACCTAACACTCGCTTCTCTTCTGCCTAGAATAAAAAGACAACAAAATGTGTTCCCATTTCTTCATCCTTTGGTATATTTATAAAAAAACTAAGTCCTTACAGAAATAACAGGTCCTTCAATCTCAGGAAGGGAATCTAGCAGCATCCCTCACATGAAGTCCAACTTATTAACTTATTGAATAAGTTAATCCCTTAGCACACTGTCTAGGAGAATCATTACTCAACAGTAAAAAATGAACTACCACAGGTTCTCCTTCTGGGACATGATTCACAAAAAAAACAACACTTCTGCAAATCAATTCTTGAATTTGATTGCTTTGGATACTAAAGTATAACACTTAAGACTTTATTAATTTTGAACAAATGAAAATCTACCGTTTAGAAGCAAAATCTAGCTGGGTAGATATTTTGGTATTTTGTGATCGCAAATCTGTAACTTGCTCTTGAAGTTTCTCAAGCTGCTCATTTTGTATTTTTTCGTTATCCGCTTTTTCTTTTTTGTAGTTCTCAAAAATTTCCTGCAACTAAAAATTAGAAATTATTAGAAGATGACAGTGAGTTTGCTAAAAACCCAACCCAGGATACAGGTGTCCTTTTTACCTGTTTTAGGGCAGCCTTAGCTTCTATAGCCTCTGCTGACTCAATAACAGGCACTGGAGCAGGAGTGGAAACCGTCTGTGATGTACTTGAACGTTTTGGAGTTGACACAAGAGAAATATCATCTATGTTTGAAGCTTCAGAAAAGAAAAAAGACTGATAAAATGCTTTGTTGGCTTTCATAAACCAGTTTTAATCAAATAGATCATTACCAAATCAACAAGCTATACTTATTTAAGTGAAACTGTAAGATTATAGGAGTTTTGAAACAAGGAACCTACTAAACAATGCATTAAGATTATTTTTGGTTTCTGAGTAGAGATAATTTATTATTTACAGATTAAATGTTAAAGCATAAACAAAATACATTTTGTAACTGATTGTAAGATGTACATTTTCCAACAATAGTAAGCATTTCTTCTTTCTTAATGATACATAAAATGTTTTAGAAACGACAAAATTTGAAGCTACCATTAGAGTGGCTGCTTATTGTTGCAAAATTCATCCCCTTATACACATTTCTAAAATATTTCTTAACATAATGTATATAAACCAACCTTGCAATGGAATAACAACTCCTGTTGTCTGTGACAATAAAATACGGTACATATCACGCTGACGAACTATGGAATCAACAAGCTGCATTTGATGTTGTCGGGACTCACGAAGTTGTTCCAGTTCAGTGAGGGAGTTCTCAAGTTTGAGTTGAAGCTCAGTGATTCTACAGGAAAATAAATCAGTATATTTCACAGGACTGAACTGAGAGTTAGATGATTTTGTAATTTCTGTTATAAATTACATAAGCTTTTTCATCTATCCTTAAGCCTTCATTTTTGTCCCTCTTATTCTTTTTTACTTCTGCTGATATTTTAAGAATCACTTTTTATTTCTATATTTTATTTTTTTCTTTAAAGATACTTTTATAGTCTAAAGAAACACTCACATAAGACTCAGGTAATCGTATTTACCAACGTAATCTGGAAAATCTGTTTACAAAACTTAAATCAATTCCACTCAGTCCAAACTCTAGTTTTCTTGCTGTCATAGTCATGCTTACACCTCTAGCATCATATACATTTTTTGAAAAAACAAATCAAAACAAAAACTATCCTGCTTAATTCCTACATACGCTCTCTGGTCTATACCCTGAAATGTAGGCTAGGTCTTCCACCTCCATATTCCCACAGATAAGGCTTTTATCCATCACAACACTAATCATGTTAAATTAAAGTGAGGTCCCTGAGTGTAGAATTTTTTTAATACTGTTGTTCATTTGTTCCCCTTAAATCACTATATCAGTTTGTCAGTTGCTTACTTGGATGAAGTTGTTTCTTGCTCTTCTCTTTCTCTGGTTTCCCCAAGTTCTCTAAGAGCCACTAAGAGACGCTGATTTTGCTGTTGAAGCTCTTCAATATTTCTGTAAGATACTAGATGCTGTGATATCACTTCAGATGAACTACTTATGTCAGCAGAGCTTACTTCTTCATCACGAATTACATGATTACCCCTTGCTTCTTCAAGTTCCATCAAAAGCACTCTAATCTACAAACAAAGTTTTAGTATGTTACAAAATAGTATTAGTTTTGAGGCTGGAAATGTTTAGAAGAAGATGAAAAACTTCAAATTATAACATTACTTATAAAAATTCTCAACTAGTACTACTTTAAATTATCTTAAAAAAAAGAAATCAAGCTTTAGAATTTTAGATATTAAAATCTAAAAAAATCAAATTTTAATAGAATAAAATTATTTTTAAATATGTAATGAAGGCTGTTATTTATTAAAAAGTAGTCAAATTATAATTTCAGAAACATGGCCCTATTTTTGTAAAACAATGATCAAATAAAACCCAGACAGAAATATGCATCTATTTTGTGTGTGTGCTTATGTTTGTACTGTATGTCAAGACAGGAGAGCATGAAAAATATATTTTTGAACCAAAAAACATGTACATGATGGCATTCATATGAAATTTTTGTTGTGTGTGTACACAAAAGCATAAAATTAGCGTAAAATATATGAATGTGATAGACCTACATTTATTGACTTGCTCATTTAAAAAAAAACAACAAAAACACCAGCATGGGCAACATAGTAAGACCTTGTCTCTACAAAAAAAAAATATAAAAATTAGCTTGGCATGTTGGTGCATGCCTATAGTCCCAGCTACTTGAAGGCTAAGGTGGGAAGATTGTTTCAGTCCAAGAGATCAAGGTTGCAGTGAGCTGAGAATGCACCACTGCACTCTAGCCTGGGCAAGAAATGATATCCTGTCTCAAAAAACAAAAAAACAAAACAGTGACAGAGTAATGCATATAGTATGATTTTATTGCAGTAAAATCAAACTACTCTTCCTTACATTTATATATGTGCACATACGTTTGTACAAGGAGAGGAATGCAAAAAAATATACAATAATCCATTAACACTGGTTATACTCTGGGACTTGGGGGGTGGGGGAATAGAAATTGGAGAAAACTTATTTATCTTTGAATTGTTTGCTCACTTATTATAACTAGTAGCTATCATTTGAAAATTTATCCAACACTTAAAAAGGTAAGGGTTATGAAAGAACAAACTACAACTCTGCTAGAGCAGTAATTGATTAGAATTTCTTATGTAATAGTTCTATCTTAGATACCTTCAAACAAATTAAAACATTACTGAGAAGCCAGTAAATAAAAAAAGAAACAAAAAATAATAGGAAAAGAAACTAAAATTCTAACCTGCTGTGAAAGATCTTTTATTTGTATTTCCATTCTCTGATTGTCTCTCTCAAGTACAGATGAATGCTTGTTAGCTTTATCAGTGTCCTCCTGCAATCGCTGAATTTCCTTTAAAATGTAAATTCAAGTGAAAATTCTGTACTTCCTTCTAAGATTTGTACACATGAAGCAGGTATACAAAAAATATTATAACAATCAACTTATACATTACAAAATTTTACATCATATAGTGATCTCTAAAAAAGAGAAATTCTGATATGAATATGAATACATTATTTCCTAATATCTCAAACACTGCTTATCACTATGATGCTTGTCATTATATAAAAATGATGGGAAATTTGCCACCCCCTCAAAAAAAAATTTATTGTCAACTAAAATCTCACAACCACACTAAATTTATAATGATATTACAGAAATGTCCTCAAAAGCTTTGCTAATATGACCAAAATACAGGACAACAATTATGGTGATCATTATCATCACACTAGTCATTTGAAAAGAAATGTCAAAAGTAAAATGCATTTGGGAAGACAGAAAAAAGACTTAAGGAAAAGTATTAGTAAATAATTTTAAGGAAGCAACAGCCAATGTACAAACTATTTTTTTCTTTTCTTTAAAAAAAAGGATATAGGGTATGCTGTGCTTTGCAGTTTCTCATTATTAGGGGTTAAGGGGCACAGTTTTAAGGAAACTGCTATGATCACAAAAATCTTACAGCTTTTAAATCTTATATTTAAAATTTTGATTAATAATGTGTTGTTTTCACATAATATTATAAACACTATTTAAGTTAAAGATGATTCATATTTATCCTGGTGTTTCAGGTACCTCTGAATATACTTCTCTAAAGGTATGCATAAATCAATTTCAATATAAGTAAGTGACAAAATGAAGTAGGCAAATGTTCATGAAAGATGGCAACAACACAAATCTACTGAGTTCAAAACAAGATTAAGATGACAAAGAAAGCAAGCTGATCCTAAAACCAACTAGAAATCTTATAAAAGAGCTTTACAGAATCTAGACTAGAGGACACATGATCTATGTTAAGGACAAAAAATTCAACTACAAAAAAGATATAGAAATTATCCTTAAGTTCTTCAGCAGTTAGGAAGATGTATTTAAAGAATTTTATTACTGTTAAAATGAAGGGAAAAAAATAGGTTTTATCCATAATGAGTTCAATTACAAAGAAAGAGTATTTCAATTTGAAGAGCAGTCCAAGAAGATTTGGCTATTGTTCTCCCCTAGAGAATCTTAAGGAAAATATACAAAGTGTCTTTAAGAAAACAAAATGCTTTCAAAATTTTAGCTAAATAAAGGCACAACATTTTTTGACTAGTGATGTTTAATAATGTAATAAGATTCAAAATATGTAATTACCATAATACTGAAAAATGTATTTAGGTTTTCCTGACTCAATCACCTTAAGAAAAAATACTCAGTCAAGGATTTCACACTTGTATTGTTCCAACAGCTAAAATTTAGGAATGGAACCAACCTTCATAGCTTGTTCAAGCTTAACAGATAAACTTGCCACAGCTTTCTGTGCACGTTCATACTCCTCACGCTGGCGTTTCAAAATAGGTGCTTTGGCTTCCACTTCTTTTACTATTTCATCTAGGTATTTATTAATTCTTTTGTTCTCTAGTTTCTCCAAAAGCAACTGATCCTGAGTTTCCACATACGCATTATAGAGCTGAAAGCAGAAGAGGAGTCATTTCAAATTTAACCATTAATAACAGAAGTATGTAGTCTAGCTAGTTTCATAAAAAGCATTCTTTAGCACTAACACAAACTGTAATTGATTACTATAAGTTAGTTATACAGAACTAGCAAGCTAAATAAGCCTTTCCTAAAATGATTCATTAATTAAAAGATGATTTTTAAAATAATTTTTCTGAGAATTATAATTCAGACAGATCTGAACATCTTTGCTGAAGGAAAATAATTTAACAAGATTTAATATCATTCTTACCTCAGTTAATTTCATGCCAGGTTTCACTATTTTAGCTACAGCAGCTGCAGTAGGAGACATGGCTGCAAGCTCTTCTTCAGATAATATGGGCCCTGTGCCAACACATAAAAATCTGGTATATTTTATAAAATTTTAAATTAAAAACCTCTAATAGTTTTTTTAAGATAAGTAAAAAAGACATGTACTACATACTACATATTAATTCCTATGAAAATATAAAATATGACATCAAAAGTCATTTATTATAATTTAACTCTAAAAATCATGCAATAACTTGGGAATTTACATAATTATGTATGATCAAATGGTGTATACCTGATTCAGTAAAGATACAGATAAAGTATTAATTTTAAAATAAATGCTACTAATATAACTTGGAGTTTGATAGAGAAATACTAGTGAAACTTAATGACTTTTATATAGGGAAGTTCTAGAATTTCAGGCTAAAATAAGCTATTAGTGATACCTTTACGTTTTGTGGCAGAAAGAAGGTCATTTGCATTCTCTAATTCCTTCTCCAATTTCCCTATTTTCTCGAGCATTTCTTTTTCCATTTGATCTTTAGATTCCTCTACCTCTAGAAGTTGATCTTGTATTGCTTTGTTGGCTAAAAATATTTTAAAGACAGAACATCCAAGCATATAGTTAATACCTTACAGTTAAAAAAGTGCAACAGAATAATTATTTTTTTTCCTCTCAGCAGATAACATATTCTAGAGAGGCTTCACCTGATAGTTACTATCTAGCAAAAGTTCTTGCTCTACTTATAATTTCTAAAATGTCCTGGCATGGTGAGTCTATTTCTCCTTTTGATGCCTCTTAACCATGAGGAAACTCTAATGGTAAAAAAAGTGGTTCTAGGTATATCTTTGGTTTATCTCTAGTCTGAAATAAAGGAAATTATTAGAAAAGGCAATAGATAGCTTGCATTATAAAATGCAAGAACTGAAGGAAACAAAAGACTCCACAAAATTCTATTGATAACTTAAAAAGGAGTCTTATTATAAAGTAAAATAGTATCCAAATGCACTTATCAGAGCAAATGTTACAAAAAATAAAATTTTTGTCTCATTAGAAATCAGAAAATTATACAAGATTTAAAAAAAAAGAACTGATGTCTACATTTTCAAATATACTATTTGATTAAAATATATTTCTGAATTTTCTAATCCAAAGACTTTTCTTCTATACCAAATTCTGTCCCTAAGAAATAAAGTTAAGTCTAATTTCTAAATTATCTATACAAAGGGATAGAAAAAAGTATCTGCTATCTAAAAACAAAAATAGTTTTTCTAAAATTGAGGATACTGACCTTCTCCAGCTTCTTTCAAAAGTTTGTGTAGTTCATCCACTGCTCGGGTTAGTTCATTGCTCTTTGCCTCTGAGTCATCAGCAGCACTCTAAAAGTGAATCTTAAAAAATTACCTAACAGTCAATAATGCACCATTTATATACTAACACATGTGGCAGGATATTTACCTTGTACAGGTTAGAGAGTTTTATGTGTGCATTTAACTCATTGTGGAATTTTTCTTCCATACTGGCCTGTTGCTCCTTGGCCTGAAAAAAATAATCAAATTATAGCAGTCTAATCTGAACTAAATTTAGAATGCTCATAAAATGTCAAAATAAAAAAATCAATTTTTGCAAAGTAAGAGATAAAGATTAAAACACTAAAATTAGAATCAGTTTTAAAGACAAAGTTAAACTACTTTAAGGATAAAATATTATTTTTTTAACATAAAGTAGAATAGTTAAACAATATTAAAACTAACCTATACTCATTTTTAGACAGTATTTTGAATATAGCATAAAATTGCTATTTCGGATTTTATTTTTTATTTTTTTTTGAGTTGGAGTCTCACTGAGTGCAGTGGCTGCTCCCGGCCACCGCAGCCTTGACCTGCTGGGCTCCGGCGATCCTTCCGCCTCAGCCATCCAAGTAGCTGGAACTACAGGCACGTGCTACCATGCCCGACTGATTTTTTTGATTTATTGTAGAGATGAGGTCTCACTGCCCAGGCAGGTCTCGAACCCACGGACTCAGGCAATTCACTCACCTCAGCCTCCCAAAGGCGCGGGATTACAGGCTGAGCCACCGAGCCTGGCTTCGGATTTTATTTTACTCTATATTTTATACCATATGGAAGTGGTATGCTTTATGGTGCTAAAGAAAGATTAAAATATAACATGATTTTGTAAAATAACTTCATCAGCACTTTAAAATTCTTTCCCCCCCACGTCCCCGTAGTACTTTAATATTCTTATAATAGAAATATACTTTAAAGTGGTTCTATATACCTCTTTTAATTTGGTCAACAAATCCTCTACATGCTTTTGAAGATGCTCATTTGATGTTTTTAAGCCATTCATCTGTTCTTCCAGTCTAGAAACCTAGAAACAAAAAGCAGGCAGAGAGGAATAATATCATTATTCACTGAAATTACTTTGATATGAGGTTTATGGTGCCAAGGAAGAGCAAATTAATCCGTCACCCAAAAAAGCAACTAAAAATATGCATATTTAGGAAAATGAAGACTAACTGTTCATTAAATATTAAGTTTCAATTTAGCTCACAAAAACTAAACCACCACTACTTAAACAAGTGTTTTAGAAAACATACTTCAAAAGACAGTACAGTATCAAATTCAACAAAGAATATGCTACGTTCTTTATTTAAATGCAACTGGGTGATTTCCCCAGGCCAAATTTTAATGAGTTATGGCCTCCAAATTTAACCCCTAACCTTCCAATACAACTAATCAGGTATACTACATATTTAATAAACTGACACACAAATGTAAATTACACTGAACATGAAGAAAAATACAATTTACTACTTACCTCTTCTTTTTTGTTTTCAAGATTACATTTAAGTTCTAGAATCTCATTTCCTTTTTCTCTTCCAAGAGCTAGAAGTTCATCAGTTTTGGTTTTCAACTCTGTATTCAGCCATATATTCTGATTATGTAGCAATTCCTTTTCTTGTTCCAAGCGTTTTTCTCGAAACTAAAGAAATCCAAGAAAATAATGCTTACAATTAAAGATAATATATGGTTTTTCAAAAGATTTTGCCTTTAGCTATTAAGACACAAGCAGAATTTTATTTCAAACCAGAAATAAATATTTGTGTAAGTTCTTTTTTTTTTGGAGTTGGAGTCTCACTCTGTCACCCAGACTGGAGTGCAGTGGCCACTCCTGACCATCGCAGCCTCGACCTGCTGGGCTCCAGTGACCCTTCTGCCTCAGCCTTCCAAGTAGCTGGAACTACAGGTGCGCGCTACCACACTCGGCTAAACTTTTAATTTTATTGTAGAGATGAGGTCTCGCCAAGTTGCCCAGGTGGGTCTTGAACCCGCGGGTTCAGGCAATCCACTCACCTCAGCCTCCCAAAGCACGGGATTACAAGCTGAGCCACCGAGCCCGGCTATAAGTTCTTAACTAACAGAAAATGTCATGTAAGAATGACAACAAATTTAAATTCCAAATAAGCAAAACAGTTCAATGAAAATTGTCCAAATGCTTAATTCTGACATTAAATACAAAACAAAACACAGCTTTTAATTACTTTGTTGTCTATCTTTAAAATTTAACTTAGGCTAAATTTTAAGCAAGGATTGTACTTTGTGCATTAGGAATTGTTACTTGCCTTCACAGAAACGTCAGAAGCTTGAAGTTCATCCAGTTTTAACTGAAGTTCACCCTTTGTTGCGTTGCTTTCTTTAAGTTTTTCATTTAGACGTTTAACATCCTCTAGAAAGGTCAAAAGATAATTCAAAAAGAATGACTAATCAACACTTAAGGAAACCAAACATCAAAAGCATATTTCTAGGTATATAAACCTTTAATATAAAGTAAGTATGCTTGGCCCTTGAACAACATGGATATAAACTGTGCAAATCCAATTCTACTCATAATTTCCAACAAATATACTGGAAAGTTTTTTAGAAAAGCACAAAAATTTGAAAAAACTCAGACCAACCACATAGCCTAAAAATAGCAAAAAATTAAAAAGTTGGGTATGTCATGATTGCATAAAATATAAATATATGTAGCTACTAGTCTATTTTATCATTTCCTGCTATGAAGTTTATATACATCTGTTATCAAAAGTTAAAATCTATCACTTATGCACACAAACACATATAGTACATGGCACCATTCACTATTGAGAGAAATGTAAACCAATGTAAGTATTAAATCATAACTGCATAAAATTAACTCTAGTACATGCTGCACCCCTGTAATAATTTCACAGCCACCTCCCATTGCTATTGCAGTGAGCTCAAGTGTTGTATCTATTTAAAATGCTGTATGACACTAATCATCTCCCATGAGCAGTTTGCTTCTCCAGTAAATTGTATATTGTAGGAAAAAGTGATCTCTTGAGGTTCTTGCATATTTGACGTGTTTACTGCAATAACATAAACCTTGAATAACACCATGGAACCTACCACATCACCACTAGTGAGGCTGGAAGTGCTTCCAAGAAGCAGAGAAAAGTTATAATATTTTAAGAAAAAGTTGAAGTGGGAAGACTTACAGCAAGATGGCGACAGGGCAGTTTGGTCCATGAGACCCTCCGTGAAAGAGAACATGAATAAAGACTCTCGCTTTCCCCCAGGGGCTGTGGATCCCATTGTTGGCAGCCTGCTCTTCAGGCTGCCCCACCTCTGCCTGAGAGCATCCATGGCTCTGGGACATGGCTCTGGGATGCCTGAGAGCATCCAGACACTTCACTACTGAGACTGCCGCTGCCACGCCCACCCCTCACCAGGGGCCAGGCTCCTGGAGGTGCTGCCACCACCACCGCTACCAATGCCTGCTCCCTCCCGCCCTGGGCAGCCTCCAACTTCCACCCAGCCCGGCCTGGATCGCCTAGCAGTCTCCCACTGCAGCAGAAAAAGAGATCACCTTCCACCGGCTCGGCCCACTTCCCAGCTTGGGATCCAGGGTAACAACATCAAAATAGGAAGGACAGAAGATCCTCCTCCATGCTAAATAGACACAGGCCAGATTGGAGTGACAGATTTGGCAGGCAGTCCAGATCTGAATGACTCTCCAGGGGCAATTGACCCTAACTGTGAACAAATCTACCAGCCTTCAAAGAGAGGTAGAAATCAGAGCTGAAAGGACACTGGACTTAAAGGAAAAGTTTCAGAGTGTGCTTGGTTCCCCATTTTTATTTATTTTTTTATTCTTTGTCTGTCTCACCCATCTTGTTTTCCCTCTCTTCTTACTGTTATCAATAACATTTTCATACTTGCTTTGGTTCTGTTAGTTTACTGACTTTATTCTATTCTATTTTATTTTTCTCTTTAGACCCCATCTTTGTATAGCAGAACAGCACACCAATAAGGAGGTTGTTTAGCTTGTATGTTTTAGTTTTTTTGTATGGTTGTTGGTTTGTTTGTTGTTGTTTTTCTTTTTACTCGTATTGGTCTCCATATCTCTTCATTTGCTAGTTGGTATGTTTGTCTGTTTTCCCTATTATTCCTCTCTCTCCACCTCCCTCTTCCCACCACTCCTTGCTCCAATTCCCGCCCCCCTCCTTTTTTAATCTCATTTTGCTTTCAGGGAGTAAACCTATAACACCACTGCATGAACAGACTGCAAGGCAGTGGAAAATGGGTTCCAGATTATCTAAACACCTGTTGGTGGATACTGGGATCTACAGATTGATTCTTGAGTCACAGCTCAATTAAATCTCAATTAAATTTCAAAACTGCAAAAAGGATTGCCCCCAACCTACAGTCCTGCTCCAGAATTGAATAAAACCAGAGGATATACATAAATAAGAATAGGAGATTGAACAAACAGAAGTAAAAGCAACCCCTCCACCCCTGAACAACAGAATTAAAGAAGACAAGGGGGGAGGGGAAAAGGAAAAAGTGGGGAGGAAAATCTAAACAAATGAAGAAAAAACAACAAAAAAAGAATATAGGTCTCAAACAGACCTCTGGGAGGTCAGACACTGAGAAAACAGACTTTGGAATGCAAACAATGAAGAGCCCCCAGAATGACTGGTCACATAAGACAAACCCAGACATCAAGACATTAATAGAGCGAATAAAAAGAATTGAGGAGAAACAAGAGGGAAACAGGAAGGAGCTGATAACTGAAATAACAGCAGTAAAGAAAACAGTGATTGAAATAAATAACAAACTAAAAGCAAGGAAAGCAGAATTAGCAAGGCAGAAGAAAGAATCTCAGAGCTTGAAGACCAAAATACAGAACTAACCCATACAGTCAAAAACATAGAAGAGAAGCTTAAAAAGACAGAACAAAACCTTCAAGAGATGAACGATTACTTCAAGAGACCAAATCTAAGAGTAATTGGACTTCCTGAGGCAGAAAGAGAGAGAGAGAGAAGAGAGAGAGAGAGAGAGAGAGAGACCACCCTGGAACAAACATTGCATGAATTATTCAAGAAAACTCCCCTCATCTCAGCAGTGATACAAAAATTCAACACAAGAGAATCCCTGCAAGACAACAAATGAGAAGACCAACTCCCAGACACAAAATAATTCGCCTAAACGAAGTAGGTATAAAAGAAAAACTCCTAAAGGCAGCAAGAGAAAAAGGTCACACTACCTACCAGGGAAGACCAATTAGAATAGCAGATTTATCTACAGAACCCTTCAGGGTAGGAGAGCTTGGAGCCCAATCTTCAACATTCTCAAAGATAAACAATTTCAACCAAGAATAACTTACCCAGTCAAGCTAAGCTTCATCAGTGAGGGAGAAATAAAATCTTTCCCAGACATCCAATCCCTAAGAACTTATGCTGCCTCTAGACCACCTCTACAAGAAACATTTAAAGTATTAAATACATAAGAAAAGGAGAAAAGAATGACAATATTCTTCACAAGAGTATAGGGAAAAGATAGAAAACACACATGAATCATCCCCAAAACCAAAGGAAAGACAACAAATAAACAGGAACAACAATTCTATAAGAACCTTATGAAAGGAATAAACTCCCACATTTCAATAATTAGCCTGAATGTGAATGGACTAAATGCACCACTGAAAAGACACAGAATGGTGGACTGGATAAGAAACCATGATCCCATTATTTGCTGCATTTAGGAGACTCATCTCCCTACAAAGGATGCACACAGACTCAAAGTTAAAGGACGGAAAATGAGTTTCCAGGCAAATGAATCACAAAAGAAGGTAGGAGTTGCAATCTTAATATCAGACAAAACAACCTTTAAACTATCAAAAATTTAAAAAGATGCAATAAAAAGATGCAAAAGGATACTACATAATGATAACTGGAGTTCCCGAGGTAGAAAGAGAGAGAGAGACCACACTGGAACAAACATTCCATGTATTATTCAAGAAAACTTCCCTCATCTCATCAGTGATGCAAAAATTCAAACACAAGAAATATCCATCCTAAACATATATGCACCCAAAACAGGAGCACCAGCCTTTAAAAAACAACTACTAAATAAACTAAAAAAAAAAATATTGACTCTAACACTATTAAAGCAGGGGATTTAAATACCCCACTGACAGCCCTAGATAGATCATCAAGGCAAAAAATCAACAAGGAGATCCAGCACCTAAACTTGACATTTGACCAAATGGACTTAGTGGATACCTACTGATTATTTCACCCAGCAACCACAGAATACACTTCTACTCATCACCACATGGAACATACTCCAAGATCGATCACATCCTTGGCCATAAATCAAGCATAAACAAATTCATAAGGTTGAAATCTTGCCATGCACATTCTTAGACCACTGGGATAAAAATAAATGTCAAAACCAACAACATTTCCCCAAAGCCCACAAAGACACGGACACTAAACAGCATGATGCTGAACAATGACAGGGTCAACAATGAAATCAAAGAAGAAATTGAAAGATTCCTGGAAACAAATGAAAATGAAGAAACTTACCAAAACCTCTGGGATGCCATGAAATCAGTTTTACGAGGGAAATTTATATCTCTATGAGCACACATCAAGAAAATGGAAAGATCACAAGAGGAGAGCCTAACAAATAACCTAAGGGAGCTAGAAAGAGAAGACCACCAAAACCCCAACTTTAGCAGAAGAATCCAAATTGCAAAAATAAGAGCCCAAATACAGGACACAGAAAACAAAAATACCATAGAAAACATCAACAAAACAAAAAGCTGGTTCTTTGAAAGAATTAACAAGATTGATGGGTCCCTAGACAGAATGACCAAGAAAAAGAGAGAAAAAAGCCCAAATAAACACAATCAGAAATACAAAAGACCAAATCAAAACTGACCCCGAAGAAATACAGGATTATCAGAGATTACTATGTATACCTATAAGGAAATTTGATAACCTAGATGAAATGGAGAACTTTCTGACATCACACAACCTCCCCATGTTAAAACAAGAAGATACTGAGACACTAATAGACCAATAACAACCCAGGAAATTGACTCTGTCATATGAAAACTACCTACCAAAAAAAGCCCTGAACCGGATGGCTTTCCAGCAGAATTCTACAAAACGTACAAGGAAGAGCTGATACCAATCCTATTGAAAGTATTCCAGGCCATTGAGAAAGATGGAATTCTCCCCAAATCACTTTATGAAGCTAACATTACATTGATACCCAAACCGGGTAAAGATCCAACAAAGAAAGAGAACTACAGACCAATATCCCTTATGAACATTGATGCAAAAATCCTCAACAAGATTCTAGCAAATTGGATCCAAAACACATCTCAAAAATCATCCACCATGACCAAGTAGGCTTCATCCCCAGAATGTAGGGCTGGTTCAACATTTGCAAGACTATAAATGTCATTAAATATAACAACAGATGTAAAAACAAGAACCACATGATTATCTCATTAGAGGCACAAGAAGCTTTTGATAAAATCCAGTATCCCTTCTTGATAAAAACCCTTAAACACCTGGGTAAAGAAGAAACATACCTCAAAATAGCAGGTGCCATCTATGACAAACCCACAGTTAACATATTGCTAAATGGATAGAAACTAGAAACATTTCCCCTGAAAACTGGAACAAGACAAGGCTGCCCACTCTCACCCCCTCTTTTTCAATATTGTGTTGGAAGTCCTAGTACAGGCAATTAGACAAAAGAAGGAAATCAGGAGTATCCAAATAGGAAAAGAGGAAGTCAAGTTATCCCTCTTTGCTGATGATATGATCCTATACCTTGAAAATCCAAGACAACCTGTCAAAAACCTGCTTGTACTGATAAAAGACTTTGGCAAAGTCTCCATAATACATAATAAATAATACATAATACATAATACATAATAAATGTGCAAAAGACAGTTGCATTCCTATACACCTACAACAAGCAGGCAGAGACCCAAATAAAAAGCACAGTCCCATTCACAATAACCACCAAATAATCAAATATCTCAGCATCTTCTTAACCAGAGAAGTGAAAGACCTTTACAATGAGAATTACAAAACACTGCTCAAAGAAATCCAAGAAGACATAAACAAATGGAAAAATATCCCATACTCATGGATAGGAAGAAGTAACATTGTTAAGATGTCCATCCTACCAAAGGCAATCTACAGCTTCAATGCAATAACCATTAAGTTACCAACATCATTCTTCTCCGACCTGGAAATGACAATACAGAAATTCATATGGAAACATAAATAACCACGAATAGCCAAAACAATCCTTAGCAAAAGAAACAAAGCAGGAAGTATCACACTTCCAGATTTCAAACTTTACTATAAGGCTACAGTAATCAAAACAGCCTGGTATTGGTACAAGAACAGGCACATAGACCAATGGAACAGGATAGAAATTCCAGAAGCAAAGCCTCAATTCCTCAACCAACTCATCTTTGACAAAGTCTCCAACAACAACCACTGGGGACAGGAGAATCTATTCAGTAAATGATGCTGGGAAAACTGGCTTTGACCACATGCAGAAGATTGAAACAGGACCCCTATCTATCACCATACACAAAAATTAACTCTAAATGGATCAAAGACCTAAACGTAAAATCTCAATCTATAAGAATCTTAGAAAGCGCAGGAAATACTCTTATGGAAACTGGAACTGGAAACCCATTCCTACTCCGAACCCTAAAGGCCGATACCTTAAGAAATAAAATAGACAAGTGAGACCTCATCAAATTAACGAGCTTCTGCAAAGCAAAAGAAACCATCAAGAGATCAGGGAGAGTCCACAGAATGGGAAAAAATATTTGCCAACTGTATATCTAACAAAGGCCTAACATCTAGGATCTACAAGTAACTCAAACACACCACAGGGAAAAAAAAAGCCCCTTTAAAAAGTGGACAAAAGACATGAATAGACACTTCTCAAAAGATATACGGGCAGCAAACAGACACATGAAAAAGTGCTCAGCCTCACTCATCATCAGAGAAATGCAAATCAAAACCACACTGAGATACCACCCAACCCCTGTAAGAATGGCCATCATTAAAACAACAACAGGTGTTGACAAGGATGTGAAGAAAAAGGAACGCTTCTACATTGCTGGTAGGAATGCAGACTAGTACAACCTCTTTGGAAGACAGTGTGGCGATTTCTGAAAGAACTAGAAATTGACCTTCCATATGACCCAGCGATCCCCCTATTGAAAATATACCCGAAGGAACTCGAATTATTCTATAAAAAGGATACCTGCACACGTAGTTTGTTGCAGCTCTATTCACAATAGCAAAAACAAGGGACCAACCGTGTTGCCCATCGAAGCTGGACTAGATTAAAAAATGTGGTACATATACACAATGGAATAATATACAGCCATAAGGAAGGACAAGTATATGGATTTGCCGTCGATTATATTCAGTGATTTATCACAGAAACATAGAACTGAGTATCCATATGTTCTCACTCATTAGCTGACCTTGAACAATTATAATGCTATAAGAAAGTGATTGGCAGTAGTGGGAAACTGTCGGGGGTGAGGGGTGGGATTGGGAGTTGAGGGAAACTGCTAGGGGAGGGAGGGGCACACCTCATCAACAAGGGTACCTGCATGATCAATGTTTACAAACCTAATCCTGAAATGTACCCCACATCTTTATAATAAAAATAAAAAAAAAAAAGAAAAAGTTGAATTGCTTGGTATGTGCTGTATCTTGAGGTCTGCAGTTGTGATTATCTGCCATTTCAACATAAGTGAATCCAGTGTAAAGACCATTGTAGAGACAGAAAAGAAAATTTGTGAAGCTATCACTGCAGCTATGCCAGCAGCAGGAAACACTTGCATTTCTGACAAATGCCTTATTTTGTATAGAAAATACAGCTTTTATGTGGGTGCAGGA
Source organism: Cephalopachus bancanus (assembly GCA_027257055.1). Classification (NCBI taxonomy): domain Eukaryota; kingdom Metazoa; phylum Chordata; class Mammalia; order Primates; family Tarsiidae; genus Cephalopachus; species Cephalopachus bancanus. The sequence goes on from JAPVLO010000057.1 coordinate 9,431,217, forward strand.
TTGCTATAAGATGTACCTGTAGACTCTAAAATGATCTGCGATAAAGAGAATTATATGATAACTTAAAGCAAATTGAAGGTGAATTATCTAAAGCTGGAGAATTTAATGACAGCAAAGGATGGTTTTAAAATTCTAGAAAAAGATTTGGCTTTAAAAAATGTCAAGATAACAGGAGAAGCAGGTTCTGTGAACCAAAAGACAGCAGATGAGTTCCTAGATGCCATTAAGAAAATCACTGATCACTCAGCTTGTGCGTAGATGAAGAACACAGCTTAGTAGGACAATGTGAACAGCAGGAACACTGATCATCAGTATTTTGAATGCACTTGCAACACCTGGTTCCTTCTTGGTGACAGCTGTCTGAGCATCACTTGAATAAAAAAGAAAATCACCGGGGAAGGACATTTGCCTGAACATGTTTTGAATAAAGACAAAAGTGCCATATTATGGAAAAAAAATGCCACCAAAGACATTTCCATTTATTCGTAAGGAGGAGAAGTGAATGCCAGGATATAAGGCAGGAAGGGATAGGCTAACTCTATTGTTTTGTGCAAATGTGGTTAGATTTATGAACAGGACCCCCAAGTTGCTAACCTCCATGCCTTGGAGAAAAAAGATAAATCTCAGCTGCTAGTTTTTGGTTATAAACAAGAAGGCCTGAATGAGAACCCTTTTTTCTAAATTGGTTCCATCGATGCTTTGTCCCTGAAGTTAGAAAGTGCCTTGCCTGTAAGGAGCTGGCTTTCAAAGTTCTTCTGATATTAGACAATGCCTCTGGCTGCCCAGAACTCATGAGTTCAATACCAAAGGCACTGATGGTCTACTTGCCCCAAACACAATGTGTCTAATCAGCCTCTAGATCAGGGGTCATAAGAACTGTTAAGGTTTACTGCATGTGGTACTTTACGGAAAGAATTGTCAACAATATGGAAGAGAACCCCAACAGAGAAAATACCATGAAAGTCTGGAAAGATTATACCATTGAAGATGCCATCATCGTTATAGAAAAACCCATGAAAGCCATCAAGGCTGAAATAATAAATTCCTACTGAAGAAAACTGTCCAGAGGTTGTGCATGACTTCATAAGATTTACAACAGTGCCAATCAAGAAAGAGATTGTAGATATGGCAAAAAAGGTTAGGGGGTGAAGGGTTGCAAGATATGAATCTTGGAGAAATTCAAGAGCTAATAGACACCACACCAAAGAAATTAACTGAAGACAACTGAACGGGGATGAGTGCGTCTGAACCAGTGCCAGAATGATGAGGAAAACGACATAGAAGCAGCAGTGCCAGAAAACAAACTACATTAGACTGTCTGGCAGAGTTCTGATTATTCAAGACTCCTTTTGACTTCCTTTAGGACATAGACCCTTCTATGATCCAAGCACGGAAACTAAAGCAAATGGTGGAAGGAGGACTGGTACTATATAAAAACATTTCTAGAAAAACGAAAAAAGCAAAAATGTCAGAAATTACATTGTATTTGTTAAGTTATAGTTTGCCTGCCGCTCTTTCTACCTCCTCTATCTCTTCTGTCTCTGCCGCCCCCATGACAGTAAGACCAAGCTCTCCTTTCTCCTCCTTTTCAGGCTATATAATGCAAAGACAATGACGACACAGACCTTTATGATGATCCATTACTTAATAGTAAATATATTTTGTCCTTATGGTTTTCTTAATAACATTTTCTATTCTCTAGCTTACTTTATTGAAAGCATACAGTTCATAATGCATATCACATATAAAACATATGTCAATCGACTATTTGTACTATGAATAAGGCTTCCTAGTCAACAACAGGCTATCAGTAGTTAAGTTTTTGGTGAGTCAAAGGTTACATGCTAATTTTCAACTGCATGGTGTTGGACCCCAACCCCTGTATTATTTAAGGGTCAACTGTAGTTGACCATTCCCCTCTTTTAACTTGTTTCTGCCATACTCAATTACAAATTTAATTTCAACAAATAGACTATAAATAATTGAAATGTGTGTATTCAGTCAAATAAGTGAGTTATCCTTATCTGGGTTTATTTTAAATATCGTATCTTAAGTTAAATAATCAGCATTAACTTTTTTTCCTGATATATACCCAGATTTATTAAAATGTTATAAATAGTCATTTGTTATGCCAAAAAGCAACAATAAATATAAAAACTTTCTACTCAAAACAGCCAGAATATACATCTAAAAATCATTTCTTAAACATTCAAGTTTTTTTTAAGTTTTTATAAAACTAATTAATTCATTCAATTTTAACAACCACTAGCTGATCACCATAATCAACCAATATTTTAAATTAACTCTTTTCTGAGACTGAAAAAATATACTTACCTGACTGGACATTGCTGCCTAGGAATATAAATATCTGAAAATTCTTCCCTTTATTTCACAGTTCTTCCCTTTATTTCACAGAAATAAGTATTTTTTAAAAACCATAAAAAAATAAACCAAAGGAAATTTCATACTATTAACGGCTTCAGAGTCAAGTTCACCTAAACACATCAGCTGTATAATATACTATATTCTATTTATATATTTTATATTCCTACTTCGTAAACTTCCTTCAGTCTTCTTTAAAATATGAACTTTCCTTATACAAGGGAACCAAAAATAACCTGAATTATTCTTTGGAGGGCAGGCTCTTTGTAGTACACTTGGAATTTGTTCCTCTGGCTTAAACAGTCAACCAAAGATTTTATCTGGAAGTTTTGAGAGGGTTCCGTCACGATTTGCAGAAGAAACATCCAGAGTTGTGGCAAACAGGTGACTGATTCTTTCACAATGACAACACACCTGCCCACACCATGCTGAGTGTCCAGCAGTTTTTGACCAAAATTGGTATGACTCCTGTGCCCCACCCTCCCTATTCACCTGATCTCGCCTCCAGTGACTTTATTCTGGGTTTTCTTGAGTCCCTCTTTATAGATTCTTATATTGAATACTTATAGATAGCAAGCACGTTTACATAAAATGAATACTAATTCAGACTTTGCAACTGAACATTTAAACTGCTTCCAATTGGTTATTCTAAATAACATTGTAGTAAAAGTCTTTGCATGTAACATTTGGTCCAAATTAATATTTCTTTGAGATTTTTTCATTTGTGTACATTCTAAACTCTTTAAACACTGGATAATGGTTTACAGATAAATAAGCAGGAGAAACAACAGGATATAACACTGAACTCTACACTGAATCATAACAAAGAAACAGCATCAAAACCAGACTGGGGTTTAATTCTTAGCACTATCAGAAGAAAAAGCAAAGAATGGAGCTAAAAGCAAAAGCATTTCCTTCTTAATACCTGTTAAGTATTCAAGTTCTTGAGATAGTCTCTCGTTGGTTCTAACTAAGTCTCTTTTCTCAGCTTCCAATTCTTCCTTTGTTCTTGTAAATTGGCTCTGTCATATGAAGAAGTAATCAATTAAAGTTGAGCAATATAGGAAATTGAATACAGAATTATCACTTTAGCTGACATTAGATGAAGTTTAAAAGTGACTGGTTTTCTTTCTCTAACTTATTGCATCAAAAGCTTAAAAATACTCATACCAGCAATTTTTCTATTCATATTTTGGATAGTTAAAACATTTTTACTAGGCAAAATTTTTTTTCCCCACATCCCTTTTTATCACATGGAAATATCCTAATTACTTGGAATATCACTGCATTTATACCTTAGTTCAAATTATTTCTCAAAAAAGATCCCTAGAAATAGAGTTACTTAAAACCTTTAATATATTTTGTTAAATTGATTTACACCAAGACAATAGCAATTTATATGCTTTTGAGTTATAAATACCAATCCCAAGCTACCTATGCCAGAACCAATTATTCTAAGAAAGACAGCAATTGATGCTAACATGGGAAAGTGAAAAAGAATTATCTTATTGTTGTTTTACCTGCATTTTTCTGATTACACGTGAAGAAATGTTTCATGTTGCCATTGGCCATTTTATAGCTCCCTCTCTGATTTTTAAAAAAAATTTCCTTTGCCTATTTCTCCCTTGAATGATTTCCTTATAATTTGAAAGTATTCAGGTGTTAAGGCTATAAATAGTCATATTTTTACTAAAAAATTACTTTCAAATTATTTATTGGCATTTCATTTTTATGTACAGAATTTTAAATTTCTATGGGATTGAGTTGATAATTTTTCCAATTGTTAAGTTCTTACACTGTTTTCTTATGATTGGAAATCTTTTTAAAAATAAAAGCTATTGTATATTTAAGGTTTACAACATGATGTTATGGGCTACATACAGGTAAGAAGACAGTTACTATCGTGAAGCAAATTAACATACCTACTACCTCACAGTTATTTATTTTTTGTTTGGACAAAAGCAGCTGAAATCTACTTATATAAAATTCCAAATACAATTTTACTGACTATAGTCCTCATGTTGTACAGTATATTTCTAAATTTGTTCATCTTCCATAGTACTTGATACTTTGTATCCTTTGACTTAGAGCACCTTATTCTTCTTTGCATGGTTTTATTCCCTGTATAATAGTTGATTATTTGTAGATTATACATATAAATGAGATCATGCAGTATATTTCTCTCTGTGTCTGGCTTATTTCACTAAGCATAATGTCCTCCAGGTTCCTTCATGTTGCAGTGCATGGCAGGATCTCCTCCTTTTTTAAGGTTAAATAACATTCCATTTTGCATACATCCATATACATGTTCCTTAATTATTCATCCATCAATGGACACTTAAGCTGTTTCTGTACCTTGATTATTTTGAGTAATGCTGCAATGAAAGTGGAGTACAGGTATCTTTATGAGGTGGTGAGTTCATCTCCTTTGGGTATATACCCAGAAGAGGGATTGCTGGGTCATATGGTAGCTTTATTTTTAATTTCTTTAGGACTCTCCACCCTGTTTCCCATAATGGTTGCACCAATCTACATTCTCAACAAATGTGTACAAGGATTCTCTTTTCTCTACACCCTCACCAACATTTATCTCTTGTCTTTTGGGTAACAGCCAAATTAAAGGGTCAGAGTTGATATCTCATAGTTACTTTAATTTGCATTTTCCTTATCATTAGTGATACTGCACGCCTTTCCATATATCTGCTGGCCATTTTTACACCTTCTCTGGAGAAATGTCTCCTCAGGTCTTTTGCCCATTTTAATAGGTTAATGAGGTCCAAGAAAACAGAATTATCTTTTGGAGGGTAGGCCCCTTGTAGTACAGGCTTCCCCTGCTAGGTACGTGTTCTAGGAACACATCAGCATCAGTGTACCAACTAGCATTGTCAGCTTCAACAGGTTTGCCAATTTCATGATGGGTGATTTATAAGCGCACCTTCCCGCACCTGTCCACACCACACTGAGTTTTCAGCAGTTTTTGATTAAAAACTGCATGACCCCTGTGCCCCACCCTCCCTATTCACCAATCTTGCCCCCAGTGACCTTTCCTTTGTTTCAGTGGATGAAAAGTCCTCAAAGGGAAACATGTTGCCATGGAAGAAGTGAAACTAAAAAGGGCAGAAACCAAAAAGCACTAAGTGGCATCAAAATTGACGGATTAAAAAAATGTGGTACAAATATAAGATGAAATATAATGCAGCCATATAGAAGGACAAAATTATAGACTTTGCAGCAACTTGGATGGATTTAGAGTCTATCATACTCTGTGATCTATCACAGAAACAAAAAAACTTAATACCACATGTTCTCACTTATAAGTGGACCCCGAACATTTATCGTAATACTACACGAAGGGATTGGCAGTAGCAGGTGATATTGGGGGCAAAGTAGGGGCACATAACATCAGTAAGGGATCCCAAGCCAGGCAAAGTGAGGACCAACAGGAGAAGCAAACTTCTCCTGTACAATGACCCACTTATGTACCTAATTCTGAATTGTACTCCCATATCTTTAAAATGATTTTTAAAAAATTGATGAGTTCAAAAACTGTTTTGAGCAGTGAAAAAAGCATCTTGATAAGTGTATTACATTAAATGGTGAGTACTTTGAGGGTGACTGAAGTTTAAACATGTAAGAAAAAGTACACAATTTTATATACATAAATTCCAGGGTTCTTTTTTTGCGGGGGGGGCTCTCCTCATATTTGTTTTTCTGCTATTGAGTTGCAAGAGTTCTTTTAAAATTTTGGATAGTAATTCCTTATTGGATATGTGGTTTGCAAATATTATTTTCCCCTGTGTGCTACCTTTTCATTTTCTCACTGTTTCCTTTTCTGTGCAGAAGCTTTTTAAATTGATATGGTCCCATTTATTTACTTTTGCAGCGTGAGCTGTTAATGTGATATCCAAAAAATCCTTAATAACACCAATATCAAGAACCTCTCCTCCTATGTTCTCCACTCTGAGCTTTTATGGTTTCAGGTCTTACATTTATACATATTGATCTTTGTATACGAATGTAAGTAAGATAAAGGCCCAATTGCATTACTTTGTGTGTAGAAATCCAGTTTCCAAGCACCATTTATTGATAAGACTATCTTTTTCCCCACTGTGTCCTCTTATTGAAATAGTTGACTGTGAATGCTTTTTTGTGTCTGGGCTCACTATTCTATTCTACTCATCTAGATTTTTGTTTTTATGCCAGTATCATACTGTTTGGATAGTTTTGTAATATAGTTTTGCTTTTTTTCTTGAGTTGAAGTCTCACTCTGCCACCTGGGCTGGAGTGTAGCCTCGACCTGCTTAGCTCACAGTCCTTCTGCTTTAGCCTTCCTGTAGCTGGAACCACAGGTGTGCGCCATGCCTGGCTAATTTTTTGAGTTATTGTAGAGATGTGGTCTTGCCAAGTTGACCAGGCTTGTCTCAAACCCCTAGGCTCAGAAAATTCTCTCACCTCAGCTTCCCAAAGTGCTGGGATTTGTAATATAATTTTAAATCATGAATGTGATGCCTCTAACTTTTCCTTTCTTTCTCAGGACTGCTTTGGCTATTTGGGGTTTTCTGTTGATTCTATATGGATTTTAGATAATTTCTTTTCCCATTTCTGTGAAGAATACCATTCGAATTTGGATAAGATTGGGTTGGATCTGTCTACTGTTTTAAATATTATGGACTATTAGCATGTTCCCCCCCCATCACCTTTAGCTCTACATTAACAAGTTTACATCCATCTCATTTGGATTTAAAAGTTAGAATGTGTTAATAAAACATTAATTTGAAAAACCTTGCCATCAAGAAATATACTATATCACTGTTTATAAAGGTATATTTTTATAGTTTTCAGAAGAGTATTTGAGTTCTTTAGTACTGAGTTTTTCTTTATATAAATACATCTCTTACAAAGCGATTTCTAGTTTGTTATGGGGCTTTTTTGTCCTTTTCAGATTCTAGAAGCAGAATTTTTTTTTCTTTCTTTCACAGATTTGAAGAAATTATATTTTATACCCCAAATCAAATACAAAATTGAAAAAAGCAATGTAAAGAGTGTAAGGTTCTAGCTGGTTAAATAATCACTGGATATGCCTACTCTATTAAACGAATTGGTCAGTAATGCTTATGATCATATTTCTCTGTTATTTGCATCACTGCCCTAAGGAAGTGAATACGAATGTGTATTCACCAGAATCCCCAGCTGTATCACAACACTTGCAGTAAAGCCTGGACTACAGTAAGTATTCAGTACATAATTTCTATTGAGTAAAGAAATGTCCAATCTATCAATAAAATAGAGATCCAGTTAAGAAATTTGTATAGACGTATTTTTGTTGATAGCTTCTCCTGATAGGATATCTGTTTCATCTTTCCATTGACTAATAACTAATAAACACAATCAGACTAGAAAAGTTACTCATGTATGTTTATAATGATCTTTACTCATAGAAATAACTTTTACCTGAATGGCAACATTGCGATCCTGAGCAATTTCAAGTTCTTTGTTTTTCTCAGTTAGTGCCTTCAGTTGACTATCTGGATAAAAGGAATTTTATGAACATACATATATTAGCTTAAAACTTGTAATAAATGTTTTTATCCAACTGCCACCCTTACACATTTTTTAAATGAGGAAACTAAAGCCCAGAAAGACTGAATTGTACATCATATTCCAAATTAATAAATACATTCCAAATTTGCTGTATTTCTGACCCTAAAAAATTTAAGTATGCTATTCTTTTTCCAAATTAAGTATGTAGTAATTCTAGCCAACCTTTATAGAAAAATAATATGCAATTAGTAGTTATTTAATTTTTCCATGACATCTTTTGAATCAACATATATCATAAAGAACAGTAGGTTGTATTCCAAAATAAGAAAATTGAGTTAAAAAGACAGGATCAAAAGAGAAAATAGCGTTTAAACTACATTAAATATATATATAGCCAGTCACAATAATCGATATTTAAATTCCAATCTTGTTTATCACTCTAAAGAGAGCCTTTAACATGGAGAAAAAAAGTTATGTTTGATACACAGTTATCAATTCTTCAGTCTCCACTCAAAATGGGCTACCTTCCCTTAAACAGTTTCTCTTCCAAACACATGCTTATAGAAAGAATATACTTTGTAGAACTTTATTCCACTAAAACACATCTATATTATGTGCTGGTAACTTAATGAGCAAACAGATTATTAATTCTCTTAATATCTATTTAAACAAGACAATTTAAAGGAAAATATCCTGCCAAATTCGTCTAGATTTTAGACGATGAGCAAGTGAAGCTTTGTATTTACAGCTGTTCCCCATTGCTGGCATTACCGCCTGAGCTCTCCCTCCAGTCAGATCAGTGGTGAAATTAGATTCTCTTAGGAGCGCTGACCCTATTGTGAACTGTGCATATAAGGGATCTAGGTTGCATACTCCTTATGAGAATTTAATGCTTGATGATCTAACGTGGAGCTGGGGTGGTGATACTAGAATCGTTCCCCATCAATCCCAGATGAAACCATCTAGTTGCAGGAAAACAAGCTCAGGTCTCCTACTGATTCTGCACTATGGTGAGCTGTATAATTTATTACATTATCTACCACAATGTAATAATAATAGAAATAAAGTGCATAATAAATTCAATGTGCTTGAATCATCCTGAAATCATCCCCTTCCCAGTACCGGTCCATGAGAAAATTGTCTTCCATGAAACTGGCCCCTAATGTGAAAAAGGTTGGGGGCCACTGCTACAAAGTCTTTACCACCAACTGAAAAATCAATTTATCAGCATAAACAAAAACAATGATATTTAATCAGTATTTTCATATATAATAAGTAAATGTTTCCAAGGTATACAAAGCAATGTTTGAAGATTTCAATATTCCAAGAATTCCTTTAAAGATAAATTAAATTACTTACTAAGTTTCTCTAGCTCAAGCCGTAAGCTTTGACACTCTCGGGTTTCATTTACAAGTCTCTCCTGACTGTGGGATAGCCTCTTCTCTATCTCAAAGTACTGTTGTTCTACAGAAGACGAGCAAAAATAATAAAATCAAACATACATGTATACACATTATCAATACTGCTATTTAATTCTTGTAACCTTGATTTAAAATTTAAGATATGGCATTGGAATTCCACTTCAAGTAAAAGAATCTAAGTAAAGACAAACAGATTGAGCATTGAAAAGAACTTACAACATTTCCAAATGATTCATATGCCAAAAGAAAATAAGGCCTAAAGGGGGTTTTACAAATGACCTTCAAGGCAAGCAATGTCTTATTTATCTTAGTATTTGCCCCAGACATCAGTAAGCTGATAAGAATAAAGCGGACATTTAAAAATGTATTTATTAAATGGAGAAAAAATTGTTTAGGTTAAAAACTGCTTTGCTTTTAAAAGTCTTGTTTTAAAATATTCGGGGTATTACCTAAAAGTATAAAATTACTAAATTTATGTAAAAATAAATGTGCAAACTTCCCAAGAGACTGAGTATTTTGTTCAGCACAGTATCAGGCATATGTAAGGCACTCAAAAATATTGTGTAAATTAATAAAGAGAATGCAGTGTACGATACTGGCTCTGGGAGTCTAAGAACTGTCTAATTTTCAAGAACAAAAAAGTACATATTCATTCAGAATTTCCATTCAAATGGTAAACCAAAACACACAACAGTAAGTTTGTATTTTAAATGGTAATTACTATAGCCTTTTTTCAAGGATGTTCAAGCCAATGTTGTCGATAACTTTCTTATGTGAAGGGCTACTTTAGGTGTCTGAAAGGTCTTAAAACGTTTTCTATCCAACTCCAACTTTTCCAGAGAAATCGATTAAACGTATTTACTGCACGTTCACTGTGTTTCCAGCGCTGACTTATTCACTTAATGTTCATTTCTGTGAACATCCATTTCGTTATGGGACCACGAGACGATGCACACACTAAGAACTAGTGCACGAAGTGGTAAATTATGGGAAGGCCTATGAATGCAGTGACTACAGATCGGTGAAAACTACTGTTTTTTATTTAAAGTGAAGCAGATAAGGTACTCTAGGCTTAGAGAGAAGGGCTCGCAAGTCTATGCGTTGGAAAAAGTTAAGCGTCCCTGTATGAGACCACCCTAATTACAAAAAGAACGTGGATTCAGATTTTAAAACGGGCGGAGGGGGAGGTTGGGGGGGCTTCTTCTCATCAAACGGTGAGGAGTAGAAAAAAGAAGGCCCAGGACGCCTAAAGAGCTCGGGAAGTGATGCTAACAGCGTCGTAGCCTTCTGCGAGCTCGCAACGAGGACGATCAGACACAGATACGGAATTCACTTCAGAACGAACCAAGGGTGGGAAGGGCGCCTCACTTACCGCTCTCCACCTTAAATTTCTCGTGCCGCCCCTTCAGGCCATCGATCTCGGATTGCTGATCAGCAAGGAACTTTTCAAGTTTGTTCTGGACGGACTTAGGCAGCTTGTTCAGCTCCGTGCGCTCCAGGACTTGCTGCAACACCGCCGCCATGTCAGTCGGGCCGGGGGCCGCGGAGGCAGCAGCCGACGGAGAAGAAGCGGGCAAAAAAGGCGAAGACCAGGAAGACCCAGAAGCCTGAGCCGCCCCCTCTGCCGCCTCGCTCGGCTGCTCGCGCGCGCCTGCCCGGCGGAGACTCCCGCGGCGGGACCCTGGGAAATCGAGTCCTGTCTTACCAGCAGCACCAAATGCACCACAGCGCCCGCGCCCAAAGCGCGCGCGCAGCCGTCGGGAGCTGTGCACCCTGGGAATCCGAGTTCAGAGGTTGGCTGACCTTTTTGGGCACCCCCCCTCCAACTTCCGGCTTCCGGCTCCACCCATTTCAGGCCTCGCAGCCCTCTGGGAATCGTAGTGTTTTCTCATTCCCTTCTGTGAGCCCAATCCCGCACCGCCCATTCAGCTTCCTCCTTTCTCCCCGCCCCCCGGCTGCCGTGCGACCACTATCCGCGCGGTGGCGCCACATAAGTCCTAGTCAATTCACATCCCTCCCGAAAAGCGGGTACCTTACCGTCAAAGCCCCGGGATGCCATGGGTCGTCCTCTTTGTCGGCTTCTGGACACTGAACCACTAGAGGGCATCGGTCCCGGCAGGGCCGGACGGCCGGCGCCGGGCTACCGCCACGCTCTCAATGGCGCCCGGAAGGGGGCGGGGTGGCGACCGCAGTCGCTTTGGCTGAGGCTCTGCGGTGAAGGAAGGGGGGGTAGGTGCGTCATCAGTCTGCGCCACCTGACCCCCGAGACCCTGAGTTTGGAGTGGGAAGTGAGGTGTGGGAAGTCGGTCGCTTTCTGATGAATTCATTGGCTATGGAATTGGGACCGGAGGAGGCTGCTGCTTAGTTCCTAAACCCCGAACTCCGGCGAACAGACAGATTCGTCTGCCACGAGTGCACATTCTGAAAACAGGTGCGTCAGCCTAAAGATGCGATACGTGTGTGTGTGTGTGTGTGTGTGTGTGTGTGTGTGTGTGTGTGTGTGTGTGTGAGAGTGTGTGTGAGACAGAGCTCCCTTTTCAAGGTAGGAAGGACAGAGTGTAAACATATGGACGGACAGTCACTTCGAGAATTTACCTATGTGAACCGGCGTATCTAGGTGTCTTTGGAGGGAGGTTACAGGAATTTAAGTGGCCAGGTTCATTTTTCAGGAAACGGATTTAAAGAAACCAGGAGGATTTTGAGTGTAGCCTATGTTTTAAGGCTTCATTGCAGGAAATGTTACCTACATTATATTAATGTTTTAAAAATTGAAAACTTGTAACTAAGGTTTTTAAACGCATTCTTAAAAACACATCTCACCCTCCACCATAACAGAACTACTTGTTTGTTTCCAGATCTTAATTTTGTAACTTCTGAACCCATTCTCTGGGCTTTAGAGTAATGCAAAACCATCTTGTAACTGGCAGTTTACTTTGCACCCCAGCATATCTGTAGTAGCTGTAACTTTATAGTGCTGAATAATATTCATATACGTATTTTTTTGAGTTGGAGTCTCACTCTGTCGCCCAGGCTGGAGTGCAGTGGCACACTCACGGCCACCGCAGCCTAGACCTGCTGGGCTCCGGCGATCCTTCTGCCTCAGCCTTCCAAGTAGCCTCCAAAAGTGCTGGGATTATAGGCTGAGCCACCGCGGTTGGCCAATATTCATATTTCTTACAGAGCTCAAATTACTATTGTCCAAATTGCAGTATTCAAAATGCTGCAACTGTGTTCCCAGTCTGTGTTTACATTTCTTTGTAACTTTTTTGAATATCATCTCGTTACATTTTCATCTTCTGCACTGAATGTGAACTCCTTGATAACATCATTCATTGTTGCCTAGGTCTTTTGTTTGGTAACTTTGGTTTTAAGTCAAAATTCAAATAAAAAAAAGCACAAACCAATAGGAGGAGTGAATATACTTGTTTCCACCCACGAACTGGAGGGGGAGCCTAGTAGTAATGATTTAACTGAAGGACTCGTTATGATCCTCATTATGAGCATGGTATTAAGAACATGGATTCGGCCGGGCTCGGTGGCTCAGCCTGTAATCCCAGCACTTTGGGGGGCCGAGGAGAGTGGATTGCCTGAACCCGCGGGTTCAAGACACACCGGGCAATTTGGCGAGACCTCGTCTCTACAATAAATCACGAAAATTAGCCGGGCGTGTTATCGCCTGCCTATAGTTCCGGCTACTTGGAAGGCTGAGGCAGGAGGATCGCTGGAGCCAAGCAGGTCAAGGCTGCGGTGGCCGAAAGCGTGCCACTGCACTCCAGTTTGGGCGACAGAGTGAGACCAACTCAAAACAAAACAAACAAAAACATGGATTCTAGAGTCTGACTGCCTGAGTTTAAATCCTACCTTTGCCACTTACCAGGTTTGTCACTTGGGCACGTTATTAAAACTCTTCTTGTTACAATTTCCTCATCTATCATGAAGATTGTAATAATAATACATATGTAATTGTTTTTTGTGAATATTGAATGTTACATGTAAAGTATTTAGGATAATGCCTTGTATAAAACAGAAGCTATATAAGTGTTATTATTGCATTGCTAGTTACCTATTTCTATAACTCTTACTGTATTATGTGTTGTTCAAGGGCAGATATCAAGTGTTTGTTAGTCATCTTTGTATTCTCCCACATGGCACAATTTCTAGCAAATAGAAGTTTTTCAGTATAGGCTTATTGAGTAAATGAATGTACTTCTTTCTACCTCCCAGTGAACTATTCATAAATTCACCTTTTCTATTTTAGAAATGAGAACATTGGACTTTGCAATAGATTATCAAAGACAATACAACTAAGAATAGATCTAAAATAAGAAACTGCTTATTTTAACTGCTTTTGTGTGTTAACTGCTTTTTGTGTCCCATCTCTTATCCCAGGCATGAGAAATAGGTTTGATCTCTCATGTCAACTCTAGTTATTTCCTGCAGTACTGTTGAGAAGAATTCTGAAGCTACTTTTGAACTTTGCAAGAAACAGTGCCCTATTTAATAATAGGTTGTTGCAAGGCATGGGATAGTATCAGGATAGTACCACTTCTCTTACTATACTACCCCATGATAAAAACATCACAAATTATATTTTACCTAAAAATACAGTATTTTTTTTCTTGTTGTTTAGGAGGTTGAATTAGTTCTCAGTAATGGGGAGAACCTACATTGTAGAAGAGACTGTTGGCCGGTATCTTTCAAACATCAGTCTCCAAGGAAAGACTTTTGTCTCTGGCCTTTTAATAGGACAGGTATGTATCTTTTACTCTGCATTTATTGATAAAATAAATTATCTGTTTATTTAAAGTTAAAAGATGCTATTTAACAATAAACTCAAGGCTGGAGGATAGGATGGGATATAGAAAAAGTAAATTTAAAGTGGATTTTTGAGGAAATGTGGAAAAGTAGAACAAACCTAGCCTGGGTTTGCTTAAGTCAGGACACAGTCCCTTTTGACCATGTGAAAGTAATTTATAATGCTGGGCATGGTGGCTCATGCTTATAATCCCAGCACTTTGAGAGGATTACTTGAGTCTAGGAGTTTGAAAACAGCCTGCCAATATATCAAGACCTCATCTCTACAAAAAATTTAAAAAATTAGCCAGGCATGATGGTGAGAGCCTGTAGTTGCAGCTATTCAGGAGGCTGAGGTGGAAGGATCGCCTGAGACCAGGAGGACGAGGCTGTGGTAAGCTGTGATCATACCACTGCACTCCAGCCTGGCTAACAGAGCAAGACCATGACTCAAAAAAAAAACCCAAAAAAAAGGTAATTTATAATGTAGATACTCCAGAATTAGAATTTTTATTGACCAGATTATTCACATTTTGTTATCTTTCTAGGTGTTTTGTATTCCCTTCTAAACTTTATTAATTCCTGATTGTCCAATTATTTACAAATGGAGCTTTTATTCCTGTTTTAGTTTGTCTTATCTCAGACTTGTAGCAAATAAAACTCTTACTGTGGCAGTTTTCCTTTCTGAATATCTTATCCTGATGCCTTAGAATCTTTAAATTGCATAATCAACTTTTCTTATTCTGATTCTATCCATAGCTACTTTCTTTTGTAATTTGATGCTTCAAGTTACCTATTTATAAAGAATGTACTGCCCAGAGGACTTGTATTCAGATCCCTTCATAGCATACCAGTTTTCCACATCATTCTGAATGACTTTAGCTAATGTCAGTCTAGCCCTGAGAAATCAGTTTATTTTAAGAATTTTTATAAACCAGATTTCTTAGTGTACAAGACAGAAGACAAATTTACAAATTTACCAGGTAGTACCACTCTATGAAGCCTCTTATTGAACAGCCAGACCACTTCTCTTAGCAATGAGATGAACTTCTTTTTGATTCTGGCTATTTACCATCTAATGTGGAGCTCTTTTTGTTAGAAACTTTTTATCCAAGGTTTTTTTCCTTCTCTTTACTTAAAAAATCATGGGAAAGAAAGTCTTAGAGAAAGATGTAATCAGTAGAAAGAAAAGTTCAGGGAGAAAGCCCTCTTCCAAACTTGTCTTTCTGGATTTATAGACTGTTTCTAGAGCTCAACAAAACCAGTAACTTAGAAATGTATCTCTCACAGTTTAGAACCTTCTACCATCTGTCTTTATACTGCCTTTTAATTCCTTTCAATATTCTACATGCTTTTTCTTCTTCTTTATCCTAGTACATCACTGTTTTTCTTTTGCTCAAGCTTGCCTGCTTCCTCTTCTCAGTGTGTTTCTTTTTCTTTTCAAAGTTATACATTTTTTGAAAAAAGTGGAGCCTTCTTAACTGGGACCTACCTTCCTTTTCTGTGTACATTTGAATATACTTTATGAAAATAACTTCTGTAGGAATGATTACTCTTCCTTTATTTTCTACCCCCAAATGATGCTAAGGATGGGAGCCTCAAGTCATGGATGAGGATGATACCATACTAACTTGCATTATCAACCATATCACTCATTTTTTTGTTTTGTAGGAAACTTTACCACTTTTTTTCCTTTGAGTCGGGGTCTCAGTCTATCTCTTAGACTGAAATGCAGTGGCACGATAGTGGCTCACTGTAGCCTCCACCTCCTGGACTCAGGTGATCCTTCTACCTAAGCCTCCTGAGTAGATGGGACTGCAGGTGTGCGCCACCACACCCATCCACTTTATCACTTTTATCACTCTTTTTATTTTAGTGGAAACTTTCACTCTAGTGAAACTAGTGACTTTCACTCTGGAGAAACTGAACTAGTAAATGCTCCTTACATTTATCTTTAGGTCTCCCATCTTTGGTTACCACTTAACTGCTATTAAGGCTGAAGAACATAAAATCTGGTATCATTTCAAATGACGTGTCCTAAATCTCCTTTGTTATTCTGTAGACATCTGTGTGCAAATTTCTCACTATCATCATTTCAATTAAAGTAATGTATACAAGGTCATTTGTTGCTTAATTTTACTGAGATTTTATGTTTGCTGAGCAACCAATCTATTCAAATTATTTAGAAAATACATGTAATAGCTAGAAATTTGACTAAACATATTACCTTTTAGTTAATGCAGTTTATTCACTCATCTAGTAAACCAATTTTAAGGACCACTTTGTAATTCTCATTTCTTCAAATAAATAAAAAGCTGATATTAAATACATAAAAAGGCAAACAATATGTGAGGGAAATGTTGTAAGCCTGTCCTTGAAAATGAGTTTCCCTGCAGAGTCTATTAAAATATGGGTTACAAATATTACTCAGTTTTTACATGTGATAAGAGCTAAGATATCTGATTATTCGATCAGATATCACTCTAATAAGTTTTTATAATTTATTTTTGAAGTGTACTTCACAAAAGGATTATGTAATTCTTGCCACTAGAACACCACCCAAAGAGGAACACAGTGAAAACTTCAAACATCCTAAAGCTAAGTTGGATAACTTGGATGAAGAATGGGCCACAGAACATGCCAACCAGGTCATCTTAATTATCTATTTATATAGTTAAATTTGTGTTTATTTGACTAACAGCAACAACAAAAACATTGTGTTCTTAGGTTACTAGACTAAGATTTTTAGAGTACTCATTATATGTTGATTTGCTTATGTCTAAGTTTTAAAAAGCATTTTCTTACTTGAAGTGAAGTAACTCACTCAAGATTGCATAACTAGCATAGTAGTAGAATTGGGATTTGAACCCAGAAACTACCTGACAGCCCTTGCTCTTAAATGTATGTTAATCTTTGTTCGTTGTGTTAGTTTATGAAAATTTTAATCCTGTCTCCTGTTTCTGGTCACTTAGCTAATTTTCTATTTTTATTTACTTTAAAATAACACTAGTCAGCCAGGCTCGGTGACTCAGCCTGTAATCCCGCGCCTTGGGAGGCTGAGGTGAGTGGATTGCCTGAGCCCGCAGGTTCGAGACCCGCCTGGGCAACTTGGTGAGACCCATCTCTACAATAAATAAAAAAATTAGCCAGGCGTGGTAGCACACGCCTGTAATTCCAGCTACTTGGAAGGCCGAGACGGAAGGATCACCGGAGCTCAGCAGGTCAAGGCTGCGGTGGCCAGGAGTGGCCACTGCACTCCAGTCTGGGTGACAGAATGAGACTCCAACTCAAAAAAAATAATAATAATAATAACGCTAGTCATACTATAGTTGATTGTCAGATTGTTTTCAGGGCTTAATGCTAGGTAGTGAGGAATTAAAAAATGATTAAATTACTTTTTAAATATCCTTAGAGAATTTATATTTTGGTTAAAGAGAAAGACTTTAACCAAGAGAAAAATCCAAGACCAACTACAAGAGAAATAAAAGAAGAAAATATAGAAATATAGAGGAGGAAGTAATTAAATAATTGCCAACAGTTGGATTCAAGACAATTACACAGAAGACTCTGAACCTGAAGGGTGAATTTATATAGTAAATTAGATTAACCTTTGTATCTTTAGAATGAAATGACTGATTTTATGTGTTTTTGAAAAGATGCACAGATTCCCCATGCTAAATATGAAAACTTTATTTGTGTTACTATGGTAAACAGAATTTGTGAAATCACAAGGAACCACCAGCAGACATAATACGAACATAGAGAATAGAGTATGGTATCTAATTTTCTAAGATTAAACTATGTATTAAGTAAACAAAAGGTAGCAAGAGCACTCTAATCTGAGTATAGTTGGTAGAAAAAAAATTGATGTGGCGTTAAATACTAGCTATAATCATGTGATGAAAAATATAGATATTATGGGGGACACACTGATAATGTGTATCAAAAACCTTAAAAATATACATTACTTCTTATCCCAATTTTTCTCCTCAAGGGATTTGTTCTAATTAAATAATCCTATGAACACAAAAAGACTTACTGAGACTAATCAGTATTATTTTACTTATCAGCATTATTTTAAAGGAAGAAAAAATTGGATATAACATAAATACCCAATGTAAGTAGATGAACTTAAACATTTGAGATAAACCTATACTATTGAAAACAATGGATTTTTGTGTCAGACTTTCTGTGTTCAAATCCCAGGATATAGTATGCTGCTAAATATAGGGATACAAAGGTAGTTAAGAATTACTTCTTTTTTTTTTTTTTGAGTTGGAATCTCACTCTGTCGCCCAGACTAGAGTGCAGTGGCCACTTCCGGCCACCGCAGCCTCGACCTGCTGGGCTCCGGTGATCCTTCCGCCTCAGCCTTCCAAGTAGCCGGAATTACAGGCATGCGCTACCACGCCCAGCTGATTTTTTTATTTATTGTAGAAATGAGGTCTCGCTGCCCAGGTGGGTCTCGAACCCGCGGGCTCAGGCAATCCACTCACCTCAGCCTCCCAAAGGCGCGGGATTACAGGCTGAACCACCGAGCCCGGCTAAGAATTACTTCTTTTTAAAGGAGCTCCCTGACCAATTAACAAGGTTCACAAATAACCATAATACAGGGTTTATGATAAAGTCCGTGGGGAAACTACATTGAAGTCCTATGAAAGTTCAGAGATCAAAGAATCAGAGAAGGCTACTTCCTCAAGATGACTTTAAAGTATCCAATAGAATTTAGTCCTAATATAGAAAGTTAAGAAAACAATTCAGGCTAAGGGAACAGCTTCAATAAAGGTACAGAATTAGAAAACCTAGGGATATGTGTGAAGAACAGTGAGTCATTTTTGACTGATACTTGACTTATTTCAGGTAGTGTCTATGAGTTTCTAAACATTAGATTGACCAGATTCTAGAAAGTCTGAAATACCAGTCAAAAATAAAAGATATGTTTTATTTTATATTTTATTTTTCAGCTGATAGTGAAAGCCATTGAAAAGTTTTTGTGAGATACTTCAGTCTTTGGTCTCATGAGAAAGCGATTTATTTATTGATGTAGCTAAAGAATGTTGTTATCAGATGGTTTTATTTATAAAGTAGCTTTAAGGTAAAAAGCTAAGGACACTTTAGAAAGATAATTAATTTCTCAAACAGAAAGGACTGCATGTAATGCCAAATGCTTTTGTTAACTAATATTATTTTCTATTTTTAGGTATCCAGAATGCTACCAGGGGGACTCTTAGTTCTTGGAGTATTTATTATTACTACTTTAGAACTAGCAAATGACTTTCAAAATGTCCTGCGCAGAGTAAGTCTGACATATTAAAAATTCTTAACAAGTTCAGAGTTACATATTATTTTTATTGATTATGAGTATATACAGTGATCCTAGACATATTGCTCTATTATACTGGGATTATGCTGGGATTTATGCTGGGATTATGTTGAACTAACTTTTTTCACCCAAGTGCTTTGATATCTTGAGGGTAATAAATGTAAATATTTATATTTTTAATCAAAACTATATATTTAAAAATTATAATTAGTTAAAGAATTTCTGCTGGGCTCGGTGGCTCAGCCTGTAATCCCACACTTTGGGAGACTGAGGTGAGTGGATTGCCTGAGCCCGCAGGTTCGAGACTCGCCTGGACAGGTGAGACCTCATCTTTACAATAAATCAAAAAATTAGCCGGGCATGGTAGCGTGCGCCTGTAGTTCCGGCTACTTGGAAGGCTGAGGTGGAAGGATCGCCAGAGCCCAGCAGGTCGAGGCTGCGGTAGCTGGGAGCGGCCACTGCACTCCAGTCTGGGCAACAGAGTGAGACTCCAACTCAAAAAAAAAGATAATTTTTTAATATCATGAACCAAGCCATAATGCCTTAATAGTTTTCCTTTTGCAGCAGCAGTATTGTGTTAGACTTTCCATTTACTACCAAGTGATTGCTATAGTATTATGCTGAGATTCTTCACTTTCTGTTCAATTCTCGAGATCCTGATAGTAAAACATAAAGAAAGAACAAATACTTGTTTCTTTAAATTTCTGAACAAAGTATCTATTCTGAATCTCTTGTGTTTTTCTTTTATTCCTATGTCAGAGAATTGGGTAATGTAGTCTAAAAGTAAATATAAAAGTCCACAACTATTTTGCGCTAAACCCACATCTAAGGCAAGCTCTGTGCAGCTAGCTTTCATCTCTTTTAGTGTTCAAGATCCAAGTAAGCCTTCAAAGGGTATAATTTTAAGGCTGGATGGGAATTTAGGGACATTTTAATTGCCTTTTTCTGCACTCACTTCTAAAAATTTTGCATTCAACTAATGTGTGTTTTTCTCTCTTTCAGCTGATATTTGCTGTGGAAAAGTCTATAAGTAGAAAGAGAATATGGAATTTTACAGAGGAGGAGGTCTTAGAACGAGTGACACTTCACATTTGCTCTTCTACAAAAAAGTATCTTTTATTTAAGTGTTTATGGTTAAAAGTATATAGTACCGAAATAATGTTCCTACAAGTTTTTTCTTCCCATTCATTTATATAATCATCCTTTAAAAGATAGGCATAGTTTTGTAAAGTTTTCTGTAAATAACACAGAATTGGAGTTAGCAATAATGATAATAATAGCCACAATGGTTGTTAATAATGTCCCAGAGTCATAGATTGAGATCTGAGACAGCAAAGACTCAGGATTCTGAATTCTTTACCTGCTATCTATCTCTGTACATCCAAGCACCAAAAATCTCTTAGAGATAAGTGCCCAAGTGACAGCTTAGGCAAAGTAGTTTTGTTATTATGTTAAAGTTTTCACCTCAGTACCTGCAGATAAAATGTGCAATTCAAACCGTAGATACACTGAGTTGGACAATGAGGAACATTTAAAAAATTCTGTCTTTGGCCATAATCAAGTGACACTATAAGCCAGTTACATATAGGGTCTCCTTATCTTCTCTCTTTTGCACCTTTCTATGACGAGGGTACCTCCCAAGCAAGGAATGCCACAATCCAAGGGCCCATTAAATTAGGACTTTCAGAAAGCAGACTTTTAAAAGTGACCATTCCTGCAGAAGCTGAGCTTTTAGCATTGTTTAGCTAAAAGTTTCATGTACAAGCCATTTATTCAATAAACAGTCTCAGGCTTGATCCCATCCAAAACAGTGCTCCGTTTTGTTATGCAGAGGGTATATATGAGAAAAATTTCACAAGCTCTTCCATTCCATTCAATGCGATTAGCAGGATTTATAAATGATAGGAGATAGTTTTCAAGCACTGAAAGTATAATAGAGCAATTTATATAATTGTGTGTGTATACATAATACGTATATTGGTATAAACACATACATATATAAATCTTTAAATATAAAAAGTGTTATGATTTTTTAAGAACTATTGGATGGATGCATGCATTTTTTAATTTTTTTATTATCAAGAATTATTTCTTTTTTGAATCATTTCTGTCCTTAATTAGTAAAGAATATGTTGTCGAACTTATGATATCCATGATCCAAAGGTAAGAAAAATTACCCTTTAAAAATTTTTCTATGCTGCAAACTTTTAAAATTAAAATTCAGCTTTAATTTTAGTGATTTTTATTGCTGTCACTTCCTATTGTCCACAATTATAGCTTTTATTTTGAAATATGATTAAGTGTATTATAGATGAAGAAAACATGTTTTTTTAACTGTTAAAATATCTTTGTTAAGCTTCTTCTATCTTGTTTATGTGTTTAGTTTTATATGTGGGAGGCTAATAGTAAAAGTGATTGAGGACTTTTGGCAGCTGCAATGTCTGGTAAATAAGCTACCTGTATTCAGTAAAACTCAGAGTAGCATTTTGCTAAGGTACCTAAAAGTATTGTAAAAAAATAACTTCGCACTATTGTTAGCAAGGATGGGACAGAAAGAATGCCTGGCACCTAGCTGTTTCTCAGAGATTATTTGTTCCTCATCAGAATCTTCAGAATTGATACTATTGATGTTCCAGGAGATGGCTAGAGGACAGGTCTTTTCAGAAATTTGAACAAGAGACTTTCTGATCCTTTCTCTGCCTTCCTCTGGGGGAGGGTAGAGGGTTGCAAAGACTGTCTAAGGTATCTTGAAGAGTACTGAACTTAATGCGTGCTTAACTTTTTTATTTAGTTCTACTCTATAGTCCTTTGATCAAGAAATTTGACCTAATATATTGGCTATCAGCTTGTATAATGTATTAGGTTTTATACTTTATGATGTATCGTTGATCCATGTACTTTACCTAAACCACATCATAGTTTATTTTTCTCCCTTCTCCACTGCTAGAGTTCAGCAAAACCAGCAGATTGGAAATATCAAAATGGATTATCAACCTCATGGCTTTCTTTAGAATGTACAGTTCACATTAATATTCACATCCCACTTTCCACTACTTCTATCAGCTATACTCTGGAGAAAAATACAAAGGTATCAGGGTGAAATGAATTTTCTTTAGTGATTGCTAAATGAACAATCTGCTTTTATTTCAGTTTGTCAGTGTCATTCATTTTATAGTCCTCAAAAATTGTATTCTATTTATAAGAATGTTGTTATATGAGTAAGCTATTACCCCAGCCACATTAGAAATTTTTTTCTAAATAAATAAGATGCTAGTATATTTAGCATAATAGACACATATTGAATATTTGTTAATTAACATATAAAATATATTTATAAGATATATAAGTATATATAAGTAAGATAAACTGTTTGACTTTTAGATTTCTCTTGGTTCTTAGTTTTTTCTTCCCTTTTCCAGTCCTTTTTGTATTTCTATACTATTCTTTTGTTTATATATAGTTTTTCTTCTTTTTTCACATGAAGAAGTAGAACTTGCTTATTTTTTTTTCTTCAATACTGCTTTATATTATTTGCTTGAGGCTCTTTTTTCTCATGTATTTTTACAAGATAATGGGCATTGAATTTTATTTGACTGTGACCATGTAGTTAATAAACCTTAGTCTGTGATGTAAATTTTTTGGGGGATAACAAAATTTTAAGTGTAGGAAACTGGATTTAGATACTGGATTACTGATACATAGAGATTTTTAATATTTCAGTGTATTAGATGGAAAAAAGAGTATAGGGAGTGTATTTGAGATGGCATTATATCTGAAAGAGTTCCCTATTGTATATCTTTTTAGAATGGACTTATACGCTGGGCCAAGCAAATAGAAAATGGTATTTATTTGATTAATGGACAAGTTAAAGATGAAGATTGCGACCTATTAGAAGGACAGGTGAGTTAAGAGAAAATCATTTTATGAAATTATTTATGCTTAAGGAAAAATAAAAGATGACTTATCTTTAATTCTTGCCTTCATGAAGTCAGGTCTTATCTAATTCTCATTTCTTAGGTCTTTTAAAGAGGGCAAATGTTTTTCTCAGAAAAATGATTAGAAGAGATTATTTCTGATATAATTAGAATCTTGAAACCTGAAGTAGGGAGTGTCATTTGGATTCTATCTAATCTCCAAATTGTAAACTGGTACTTATTACTGAAAGGCCATCTGTTATTTTGTGCTGTTAGTTGCTTAAAGGCTGTGGCCATTGTATAAGTGGGGTCCATAAGGCTTTTAAAATGACTTTGACCTGAAGGAAGAACTTTGTTGATGTCTCCCTTTAGAGCAGGGGTCAACAAACTTTATGTAAAGAGCTAAGTACTAAATATTTTCAATTTTACAGGCCATATTGTCTCTTTTACAACTATTTATCTCTGTTGGTGTAGCATGGCAAGCAGCAGCTATAGATGATATATAAATGAGTGATCATGGTTGTGTTTCAGGTAAACTTTATTTAAAAAGACAAGCGATAGTGTGGTTTTTGGCCCAAGGCAATGGTTTGCCAGTCCTTGCTTTAGCGGAATGAAAGTAGGGAATTAATGTTTTTTAAGTGTACACATTGATTGATAACAGAGAACATAAAGTAGCATCTATATAGAAAGCTAAACTGGGTAATAAGTAAGTAAAATAAGTAATTTTTTTCTAAGTTACTTAGTATATGTATCATAGTTTCTAACTTGTCTTTTAAGTTTAATTTGTAATCTCAACAGTTTGGCTTTTTAACTTTTGTGTTTTTTCAGAAAAAATCTAGAGGAAATACTCAAGCAACTAGTCATTCTTTTGATGTCAGAGTGCTAATGCAGTTGGTAAATATTTTATAATATACTTATTTAAAATGCATTTTTTTAGAATAACCACAGTGTGATTATTTTTGTTTTTGTTTATACTTAGAGAATAAAATAATTTTGTAGATGTAAGAGATTATATAAAATGTTATGTGAAAGTTATTCCCAAGGAACATTATTTTAATAAAACCTGTTTGGGTTTGTTGCCTCAAGAATATTAAAATTTTAACATCAAGTAGATAGAAATTCACATGTATGTAAATATTTTGGATTGTAGGTTTTGTAGATAAAGTTGCAATTCTTAACAACTTAAAAGTAAAAGATATGCGCACACATGGGTGAAGAGTTGTCATATAATTAATTTGAAGTAGATGTATAACACCTCTGATTTGATTTTTTTAAAATCACAAAATATTAGCAAGTTTTACATTTCTATATGGTTCTTTTAAATTACACATCTCCTCGAAAATTTAAATTTGGATATCTTGGAAATAAAAGGTTAAAGCCACTAATTATTCCTAAAAGTACATATGCCTTTGATTTTAATCCTGCTCAAAATTATTCAAAAGAAGAGATAAAGGGTATAAAATAGCACATCCATGTTTGTAAAAAACTTAATTTCAGTGTTAGTACTGTATTTTGAAACAGGCAAATACTACTAGGACTTGTATTTTTTAACTGGATAGGATAGGATAGACTCAAAAGCAATTTGGTTTTTAGTTTCTTCTTTCTCTGTGTTTCGCAATAGAGCATTACTAAATTGTCTTTGAACTTTTGCCATTCACTATAAGCTCTCAGTTTCTTATTTCAATATCTTAAAAGTATTGTAGTCTCTTATTTTCTACCTTTGTTTTGATCTTTGAAGTGTCCTTTGCTTTAAGATTGGCTGTTCCCTACCCATATGCTCTTTACTAGTTAGTTAGGCTTATCTCTTGGTTTATTATTTGGTGAAAACTATTTTAGGGATAAAGTTGCAGTGGGGAGATATGTGGGAATATGGAGAGGCAAGTGAAAGGTACCATAATTTTAATTTGTTGTAATTATATTTAATATATAGTACAATATATTTTTTGTCAGTCATTCCACTGGTCACACAAGTGGAAATTTGGAAGTGACAAATATATATATAAGTAGTAAGACAGTACTTCTTGCCACTTTTCTACCATGCAAGTCTCACTGATTCTTTCTTTGCAGTGTTAAGCTTATTTTTTATTTTCCTTATTGTTCTACTGTCATTAGCCTTAGACAGTATTATTTTACCTAGATTAGCACAGATAACTCTTGACTGGTCTCTCTTCATCTATGCGTGCTTGTCCGAAGTGATCGTTTCTCTGAAACCCTTTGTTTGTATATCTCTTGAATGATCTTTCATTTTTCTATTCTATCCTGTATTTAACCTCAGATTGTTTTTTCCAAATCACAGTTTGCATTGATTCACTTTCAAATTGTTTTCAAAAAGTATTTACTGAGTACGTACAAGGGTCAGACACTAATTATGTTACTCTCTTTGCTCAAAATGTCTTAATTGCTTTATATTGACTAGTTAGAGAAGTCTAATTGAAGGCTCTTTGTCCTCTCAGCAAAGCTTTTTGTTCTTATTTTATAACTCTTATTTTCTAGGCATATATACCTGTGCCTTTAAAATTATGTATATCCCTGAGCCATGTGTCTTACCAGTGCCGTCTTTTCTCTATCGCCCAGACTGTCAAAATTCCTTTTATACATGGAGATCTATCCAAAATCCTCTACTTGTATAAGATTGTACTGTTCCTTGTAGCCAGAGGGATCTTTCCTTTTCCAAATACCATGTCAGTATCACAGAATTTCCTTTACTTGTGAACCAGTTAGATTCGGAAAGGCTGTTTGTAAGCCAGTTTATTCCTAAATGCAGGTAACCAAGAGGAGTTCATGTTTGTAGAACCCAGGTATATTTTCACTAAAAAGAAATGAGTCAACCCTTATGTCCTTTAAGACTGTTTTCCTTAATATGTGTGTGTATAGCCTTTAATAGTCTATTTTGGAAAACAATGCCCTAATTCACATATTATATATATAATATATATATACATATATTATGCATATATTATACATGTGTTATATAAGATGTAAATTATTAAATGTGTGATAAGACATCATTTTTCAAAATAGAGTAGTTTCATTTACAGTAGAGATTTATGGAGAAGATAAGAGAACCCCATTACTTCTCCTCCACCCCTCCCCTTACTAATATATCAATGAACTCTACAAATGTCATAGAAGGCTTATTTCAGATATAGTATTAGACTTCTCTTACTGCTACTTGATTTGATGACTGATTTTTTTTTTTAGATTAAAAATATTGTTCATTTAGAAAGTAAATTAGAGGGAGATAGAAAAAGAAAATTCATCTTCCCAAGGTAGGGAAGGGGGTCAAAGCCAGGTAACACGGCCTGGCCATAGCTTGAAGAGCACATGGGCACACCATAGCTTAGCAAGGCAATGAAGGCGATGGTCTGGCAATGGCCTGACCTTTGAAATTAGTTGGTCTGTGGCAAATTTTTTACCAACAAGACCTTGACCATGTTTAATTTTAAATTCTTTAAAAAGTGTATACATTACCTTAGACATTGCCTAAATTACATTAGACATTGTTTATGCTCTTTCAGTTGCTTCATATTTACATTATTTCTGTTTATTCTAATTTCACCATTTTTTCTCATTTATTTCTTATTGCATAGGCACATAGATAATACTTTTTACAAATTGCATGATTTGATTTTTTTTTTAGAATTGAATCTGTTGTTGAATGATTTATTTCAAGTGTTCTTAGAATATAAAACTTAATTTCTTGATTACTTTTTTTATCACAATTTTTGTTTCTATTGTGATTATAAACCTGTAGTACAGGATGAGTGTCCCTTATTTGAAATACTTGGAACTAGAAGTGTTTGGGGTTTCTGATTATTACAGATTTTATAATATTTGTGGAATACATACTAGTTGAGCATCTTTAGTCCAAAAATCTGAAATCTAATATGGTGTAATGAACATTTCCTTTGAGCATTATGTTGACACTCAATACGTTTCAAGTTTTGGAACATTTCAGATTTTCACGTTAGGGTTACTCAACCTGTAATACTTTCAGCGGTTTGATACTCTTCTTGTTTTGGCATTATTATTAAGATGATGAGATTTAAAATGTCATGAAACATCTGAAAACCAAGCAGGAGCTAACATTCCTTAGACTAAAGAGAATGGAACTGCATGATGAAAATGAGTGCTTACAACCACTAATATCATTTTCTGGAAACACGTATAGTTGACTTGTTTTTGTTCTGAAGTTTAGCATTACGTCTAGTTTCTGAAAACTTTGCGTTGAAAGTTTATATATGAATGCATGTCTATCCATTGCTTATAATCATACCATATTTATCACATCCCACTTTGAATTTTTGTTATTTTTGTATATATTTTGTATTGTATACCTAATATCTCCTACTACATGTCTAAAAATGCATCTTTTTATCTTCACGATTCTTATCTGAGTAATCTGCAAATAATATATTTTTAGTGACTATATTGAATGAATATTGGGATATTAGATTTATACATTAGTAAGAAAAATTTAGATGTAGTTGTGTTTAATTTTAGTGTACATTGAAAATGATCAAAAATAATATATAACTAATAAAGAGAAATATGAAGGTCTTTAAATAATTTATGGAGAATATTTTCAAATGCTTGACTCAGTCAAAAACTTCTTCTCTTCATAAAATGGCTTATATGATACTTCAATATTTCCTATAGTTAATAATTGTTGGCTATTAGAACTTAAACAGATTTTGTGTTTCAGCTCCTGAATTCAGACCACAGATCAACAGCTATGGTCCAGGTCTGCAGTGGTTCTGTAAATCTGAAGGGTGCTGTGAAATGCAGAGCTTATATCCACAGCAATAAGCCCAAGGTTAAAGATGCTGTGCAGGTACAAGAAGGAGTAATTGGTATATTAAAAAATGGAAACATGTTAACATAGCTACTCAAAACCTAAATTTTATCTTTTTTCAGTCTCAGATTTTGTCATTATTAATTTTATTTTAACTGATAAAGGCTCAATCTGTTGGACAGTCCATATGTACCATATGATTGGTTTCAAGAAAATGTTCCACATTTATGATTTATTAATACATTTGAAATCATTTCTTCTGAAGGAAATTGAATTTTTTAAATATTAGGAAAAGGACAGGAAGAATTATTAGGTAGTGTTTTGTGATCTATATAATTCAGAAATTTTAAAAATGATGACTGGCATTTATGTCACAGTTAATACATTTTCTGATTTGGACACTGTCATTATTTGATGCAAAATTTTATTCATGTTTTTTGTTAAAATTTATTTAGATGTGGTCTGGGCAAATTAATAAGTGTGTTAATAAGAATATTAAATAAATGGAAATTTAAAAATGGAATGATGTATGAGTTATTTAGTGGACCCGATTATACTGGGAAGCAAATTAGAGGTTTTTTGATAAATAGATAATGTACATCTTAAGTATTTTATTTCTGATTATTTTTCCCCCCACAGGCAGTAAAGAGAGATATATTGAACACAGTTGCTGATCGTTGTGAAATACTATTTGAGGACCTACTTTTGAATGAAATGCCAGAAAAAAAAGTTATGAGTATAAAATAAGTTCTTTTTTTTACATATATTCCATTGATGTACTCATAGAATGTCAAGATATAATAGTTATGTAATCTTTTATAGCTACGTGTGTATTTTTTATAACAATATGTCATCTTTCATTATTGAATGGAAATTTTTCTGTTGCTACCCAGAAAAAAATTTTTGAACACTTCATAATAGCAAATCTGTTAACATTTAGCAATTTCAGGGAAAATTTCTTCTTAAAAGTTAATTCTGAGTGAACTTCCTCTGCCAGAATTAGTAAATTGTGTTGACATTTTAAAGCTAATATTTTTTGTTAGTATCTATGAGTGTTTCAAGAATTTAGCCATAAGCAAAATGTTATTTATTAGTGTTGAGTACTATATAATAGATTATTTAATAGATACTATTTTTATAAGCTACATTAGTTTATATACTTTTCAGCTTTTACTCTAATAGTCTTTATTAGGATTTTAAAAGACTGAGTTAACAGTGTCTTACCCTTGAATAACTATTTCATCTTTTGGGAAACAAATAATTTGTACCATCTCAGTAACTTGTACTAAAAATAATTTTTTTACTCAAAAAGAAAATTAAAATATTAAGTATACTTTTTGAGGCTACACCCTTATCTTCCTATTTTTTATATTCAAATATGAGTAGATTTGTAATTCACATTTTGATATGTACATAATTGAAACATACATATTAGCTTGTTAAAGGAATATTTTTATGTTCATAGGAAAAAAGCATAACTTATCTATATAAGTAACTTCTTTTTGTACTATTGATAGCCTGTATATTAGATTTGATGGGCTAATCATGATCTTTTGTTTAAATTGCTAGTGTACTAGAATCTTGGGATTGCCAGATTTATTACTTCCCATAATTCACAATCCTGAAGTTCCATTTGCTAATACTGTATACTTTTGCGGAGACATGAATTTGAATCTTACATGCAACATTTAGATTGAGGATTTTTTGTAGGGGAAGTATCTGGGACCTACCTGTTCACGTTGTCAGTCAGGTAGTAGTCTCATCTTGGTATAGCTTTGTTTTTGTCGCTTTACTTTCAGTGTGTGGTAACTCTTATGGTGTAAATCATTACTTCACTGAGCGGCAGCATATATACTATAGCTGAATTGTGAATTTTAATATTTTCAGTGGGATGGAGATGTATCCACTGTTAATAAGGATCAACCTTATCAGACGTATTAATATACTCCTTTCCATTTAAAAATGCCTTATAAAATGGTATTATGTCATTGTCCTGGTATTATTTTATATTGAGTTTATATCTGAAAGACATAAATATATATTTTAAACTTTAGTAACAGGATAATCATTCCAGCAACATATTTGTTGATTAAAGATATCAAGATAATAGAATAAATTATAAATGTAATAGTAAAAATAAATGTAAATTCTGAAGTTGAACTTATATACAGTAAATTGTTAGATTTTTGTCCTCATTGTACTGAGCTTATATTTCTTACATAGGTAAGATCTCTTAGGTACTATAATATGGTGAAATTTAGAAAGTATTCCATGAAATTAACTTAAATAGAATATTTTGCAAGCATAAGGAAGTCTCCAAAAGGCATATTAACTTTGCTTTCTTAATCTTTAAGGTAAGCATAATCTTTTAATTCTGGCTATCCAAGTAAAAGAACTCAATATTTCAGTGACAGCAAAAAAAAAAAAAAAAAATACAAGAATGCCAATCAATCCTTTTACTTGTGGTGATATTCCTCTTTCCCTTTAATATGTATCCTAAGCTTTCTTCATTATTCACTATGAGCATCATTCAATTGTTCCCAGCTCAGTAAATGGTAAATAGGTCTCAGTAAATGACCTACTCATTGTGAAAATGTAGGTCGTCAGTTGTGAAATCTCTTACCTTCTTTCATCCTTGCTTCAAGCATCCGTCTGTACCACTTGTCCTTTCAGAACATATGTAATCTTCTTTGCCTGTGTCCATGATCCACCCTCTTAATGGCACTTCTCATCCCTTTGTGAAGATGTCTGCTTATCCTTTAAGATCCAGCTCTGGTATCACCTGATCTAAAAAAAATTCTTTAATACTTCTGTATGAGCTAGGGTCCCATTTTTAACCAATAGAAACCCAATTCTTGTCATATTGGCGTAAATTGTAACATTTTAATCTCTGCTTTGAACTTAAATACTGCTGAACTAAGTAATCTGCCATGGGGATATTCCTTATGGATTCTTCTTTGAAATGTGTCTTTTCAAAAAGATTTCTCCTTCTATTTTTAACGTCAGACTAACTAGAAAACTTGGTCTTATTTAGATACTAAAGTGCTAATTTAACATTTTAATTTGAAAGTTATAAGTGCTTTCTCTTTTTTAATGAGTTACTTAGATTTATTGTAACCAGTTCTTTAATATTTGGTTTTATAGCATATTATTTTCTCAGACAAACCTAGAATTATAGTTTGAAATGGCTTTAAAATTCTGCATCCCAGTTGCACATACAAATAATAGTAATCTTTGAAGTAATTTTTAATCTGCTTCAGCTAACTGTGGCCCAAAATAAAATTACAAATTTCCAACTTTAATGTGTAGACAATGTGTATGCTACAACACAAATTGCAGTAATGTAATCCTACAGCTAGGAGGCAACCTGGTCAAAGAGTAAAATTGTTTTCTCAGTTCTCATTTGCAAACAAGATAATGTTCAAAATCTGGAAGAAACATGCAATTTAAGTCATAGTCTTTTCCATCACATTTTCCAAATGCCATTGTTCATCATATTCTGTTTGTGTTTATGTAAAGTCACCACTAGTTTCCTGGCAAGGAAGTATGTGTTACTATTAAAGTGAGACCTAGTTTTCTACATGATCTTTATGTTGGTAGCTTTTAAATCACATCTGTTGCTGAAAGAGGTCATTCTTTACACAAAATTTATATCTTTGTGGTAGTTCAATAAAATCATAGTGTTGAACTAAAAAGTAATATGTATTTGTGTGAACCTGTTAAATCTTTATTTTAGAAATTGGAGGAAATAATATGTTCCAGTTTGTAAGCATTCAAAGAGGAATGAACCCTAATTATTTATTATTTATCCAGGTTTAGATTTTTTTTTTAAAAATGATTAGGCTGTTTACAAAGAGGCATTATAACAAGAGAAAAATAAATTGAACTTTAATAATAAATAAACGGAAGATAAAAAAGAAAGCAAGATGGGGTTGGTAGTGAGATTAGTATTCAAAATGTATGTCTTGATGTTCTAAACATGCTTGTAATAGGAAGGGGGCTACATCTAGTACAATAAAGTCAATAGGAAGTTAGAATGAAAATGTATACTATCATATCCTTGCACTTAATGTAAGGTGGGACACTTATTGGTCTCCAAACTTGCATGAAGAAGGGAAAAATCAACTGTAAAATTTAGAGTGCTTACAAGGTTAAAACAAACAAGAAGTACAGTTTCTAAGACCAAGGACAAATTTCCCTTTTGAATGTTCCTTCATAAAACAGTAGGTCATGCAAGAATGTGTAATCGACTACATCTTTATAGTGAAGGTAGTGATAATTTTGTAAGTATTATAGGCAAAGACCACAGGTATTAAGGTAAAGCAGAATTCAGGAGGAGCAATTTTGTGCCAGAATGATTAGAAAATGAAAAAGCATTGATCTCTTAAGCATTTCTGTTAGATGTTTTTGTGTACTTCTAAAATGTATTTCACTGATACCAGTGACAGATCTATCTAAATGTTGATGAAATTCTTTCTCCTTTTAGACTCTACAAAAGAGTTCCATATTCTTCCTCACCGAGTTTTTGTCCCCATTCCTGGATCCACTGTAATGTTATGTGATTATAAATTTGGTGATGAGTCAGCAGAAGAAATCCGAGACCATTTTATAGAGATGTTTGATCATATGATTCAAATAGAAGATTTGGAAATTGCAGAGGAAATAAACACAGGTAATTACATGATGTTATTTAAGAATCTGATTAGATTATAGCTAAGATTACCCACAAGACATCTAATTTAAATATGTCTTTAGATTTCTTCAAAGCTGGTTCTGTTTGATACTGCAAAATATTAACTGAGGCATTTGAAAGAATATCTGTTTAATTGCCGTATATATATGTAGTGAGTGTTTTCCTGGGAAATTACACCAAAATTTAAGACACTTAAAGCCTAGCGAGTTGGTCTTCATAAAATAAGTTCAGCCTTAAATAGGTAGAGTTGTAACTCATTTAATATAAAAGTTTCTGTAAATCCGTATTCTTATTTGGTAAAGTGTCATATAAAGTTTTTTTTAAAAACTCCTTATTTTTACCTTTCTTTCCATATTCCCTTCATATAATTGGGACACTAAACTGAAATAAAGGGGCAGTTCCAAAAATTAGATTAAGATTTTTTTTTTAACAGCATGGATTTGCCATATTGTCCAATTATGCAACACATTTTCTTTGTCTAGCTATCACTTTCACGTTTGACCTTACACTTTGAATGGCTGTTTGTTTTGCTTTGCTTTTTTTTTGTTTCTAGTGAGTGAAGGGAATAGAAAACATGTCTGTAAATAAATATGTAAGTATAAGACAATCTTACTGAAACATTTAAAAAAGTGATCAACGTAATTATGTATAAATATCAGAAAATATTGGGTAGATAGCTATTTATTTACCATTCTTACAACTTACGATATCTTAGTAGAAGATTTTTAGGTTCCTTTAGGATATGAATATTTATGAGATTTGAATATAGTAATTTTTTAAGTTCCTTTTCTGATTTCTTATTTATTCTCCTTTGCAAAACTAATTCCTACTCCCCTTAGGAGTAGTGCTTAATTAAGAATGCACTTGAGATCATATTTCATGAAGTAAATATTTTATTGAGAATTTCAAATATTTCAATAGACTGCCTCAAGGAAGTGGAGACCACCAGGTTTGAGTTTTTTCATTGACTTCAGGTTAGAATTGATCTATGATGTAGGGCAGTAAGTTTGTTTTAATTGGGAAATTATAATTATAAATTGCTTAATAGCTGATGCTAAAAAACAGCTGTTTTAATCCCATGAGAACTAATATTTTTAAAGGTATAACTGCAGCATATTCTCTAGCAGATGGAAAGTATCCTACTTTTTGAAAGTAACTGATAAAAAATGTTTACTACTTTTCAAATCTCAGATTAGTGACTGTGTTATCTCTGCCAGCCAAACATAGAATCATGGGGGCTGGGATTTGTGTTTGCTTCATTCACTTCTCTGTCACTACTGCCCAATAATAGTTTTTCAGCCATTCTATTGTTGATAACTTGAATGAATTTTATAATGTTGGTAGGTACATTAAAGTCGACCTAATTTATAACCTCTTTCTGATAATACTGAAATCTATATCTCTAGTAGCTGGGTATGTACAGTCTATTCTTTCTTATTCTAAGTACCAATCTGCCTCCCCGTAGCCTACACTTTGTTCAATAATATGGAGCAAAAGACATGAGTACTGACTACTGCCTTATTAAGACCATGCTTTAAATTCGAGGGCAGCTATCATGTTCTAAATATTTCAAGGCCAGATATTTGCACATAACTCTAACTGTTCTCTTTATTATAGTTTCCAGACCACATTTTTTCTTACCACCTTGTTTGCCTTCCTCTAGATTAGGAATTTTTAACCTGTGATACCCAAAATCCTTGGGTTAAAGCTGACTTTTAGAAGATCCACAAACCACTTGAAAGTAATTGCATAATTTCTTTCTGAGGAAAAGATCTACAGTTTTCAAAGAGTCAGTGACCTGAGAAAAATTAAAAGTTACTTCTTTAAATTTACTCCGATTTGCCTTTTTGAAATATTACCCTGAATTGAACCTTACTCTAAAAATACTATCAACCATTATTTATATAGAACCTATTATCTGCCAGGTACTGTTTTAAGAGCTTTATAAATATTAAATTACTGAATCTTTATAACAATACTGATACTGTTATCAATCTTGTTTTCCAGATGAAAGAATTAAATCTTTAAAAGATTAAGTGACTTTTCCAGGGTTATATTGCTAGTAGTGGTGGAGCTAGAATTTAGACTTAGAGAGTTTAGTTCTAGACTCTGTTTTTTTTCCTAACAATTTTGTTTTACTGCCTTTCTGTGGAACCTAACCCATGCAGACTACAGTATTATCAATTTCCATGATCTAGATCCTTATGTTAGCTGGCCGCCTGCATTCCATCCTTTTAAACATTTTTAGACATCAATGAATGATGCTATATTTTTCCAGTTTAATTTCACCTAGATTACGTCAGTATAATTTCTCACTTGTTGAGTAGCATCTTGGATCTGTTATCATATATGTTTCATATATATGGTTTCATCTATGTATCATTTAGTGGGTATCACATTCTTAAACTAAGAATGATTAAAGGCATGATTGAACGCAAAACTTGCCCCATTTACAAGTTATTTTAAAAATCAAATATAAGAGTAGGAAGAGGGAGAGATTTCATTTAGATTTTTTGACTCATTTGTCTTAAAACATATTTGTAACTTACTGTGCTTAATATCATGTTTTATTTTAAACATAAATGTATAGACTAGTTTATATTATTCAATGATTTTTAAGTTATAATTTAAAAAATAACTAATAACAGGTAGTAATCTCAGTTAATAACAGAGGTCAATGTTCTTTTTTTATGCTACTAAGACACTAAAGTGTAAGTAGCTTCTACCACTGTAATATATTCTTGAGGGGTGACTTTAGCAATCTTGCATGATACCCTCCCCAGAACCCAATACATTCAAACCCTTATGAAACCATTATATGTGCATTTTAGCAATCTTTTTTTATTTTTCCTATGGGAAGAGACATTGTCTCTCTTGCTTACTGTTGTATTTCTAGCCCTTTAATAAGAACCTAGCCTTAACGCATTGTAGATACTCAGTAAATATTTGTTGACTGAACAAATTACTGATTTTATCAGTCCTAGGGATTGAGGTCCAAAGAATAACAAAATGCTGGTCCTATCTTCAAAGCACTAAATAGAATTCTTTTTTTCAAAATCTGTGTAGATAATAACTTTTCACTAACTTTTATGTGCTTAGACTGGATCAACTCCAGTAAACTTTCTTGTAGTTTCCTGCTCTGTGCTGTTCTTTTATATTACTTTGCATACTTGTAATTACTTAAATCATCATTTGCACATTTAATGTTGATCTTCACATTAGATTGTAAGATCTTTGAGAGTAATTAGTTAGAATATTTATTTCTTTATCTGGGCTCTGTGCCTAAAACATAATAGGTGTTCATAAGTATTTATTACTAAATGAGTAATACTAAATACATGATTTTTAAGAAATCACATTTTTTTCACACTTATTTTATGCCTGAAAAATTATAAGCTTCTACCTAGCCAGATATAAGATTTTTCAGGTTTGTATAGTGTCCGGAATTGAACATGATGAGAGTTTAAAAAGGATATAATAATCATAACTCTATGGCTCAGTAGTTAAGAGTATTTAAAGAGGTGTAGAACATTTAAAAGATGTGAAAATATGTAGCACTTATTGTTGCCCCAGAAATATTAATCTACTTTACAGCATTTAGTATGTCTTTTCATCACATATTTATTAAGCATTTGCTCTGTTCAAGGCTATATAATAGGTGCAAATCAATAGCTGAATTCCTTTTCTCAAGAAGCCTACGGTCTTATTTGGAAGATAGAAAGTGTATGTATGATTAATTATATAGAGAATATAATCAGGTCCTAAGAGTACTTAAGAACTGATCAAGATTAGTGATCAGAATTTTAGTGTCATAAGTGATTTGGTTAATAATTCAATCAGAAAAAAATAAACCTCAATTTTAACTATTAGGAATAGCCTGTAATCTACAGTAACAAAATTTCAACATTAGTATTTCAAGATTTTAGTAGTCGGGCTTGGTGGCTCAGCCTGTAATCCCGCACCTTTGGGAGGCTGAGGTGAGTGGATTGCCTGAGCCCGCGGGTGCGAGACCCGCCTGGGCAACTTGGCGAGACCTCATCTCTTCAATAAATCAAAAATCAGCTGGGCGTGGTAGCGCGTGCCTGTAGTTCCAGCTACTTGGAAGGCTGAGGCGGAAGGATTGCCGGAGCCCAGCAGGTCAAGGCTGAGGTGGCCGGGAGCGGCCACTGCACTCCAGTCTGGGTGACAGAGTGAGACTCCAACTAAAAAAAAAAAAAAAAAGATTATAGTATATTCTTTCCCTCTTTTCATTGTTTATTATTACAGGTTGACTATTCCTAATCTGAAAATTCCAAATTCAAAATGCTCCAAAATTCAGAACTTATTGGATGCTGACATAATTCTCAAAGGAAATGTTCCTTGGAGCGTTTTTGATTTCAGATTGGGGTAATGAGCTGGTGTACTGCAAATATTCCAAAATTTGAAAAAATCTGAAACACTGATGCTGCCAAGTGTTTTGGATAAGGGATACTCAACCTGTACTACTTTCATATTTCACTTAAACTGAAAGTACACACCAGATTTTTAAGTTGATGCTGTACAATATACAGTCGATAATCTCAATTATATTAACAGTCCCATATCTTGAATGATGTTTATTTTTGCAAATAAAAGATTTATTTTTAGCTTCAAAGCAATGTATTTCTTATCCATTATTGTCAGATATAAATGCTATTCCCTAATGGTCTTTATCACTTACATGCTCAGTAAATATATTTTAATCCTGTTTCTCAACTTTCTCTCAGTAAGCTTTGTTATTAGCATTGTTTGTACCTTGTTAAATATTGGCATGAACCAATAAATAGGAAGTATTTTAAAATTTATTTTAAATACTATATAATATATAAATACCAATCCATATGTCTGTTTTTGTGGATTTTAATTTTCAGAAACTTAGTTATATGCATCACACTGTATTTAAAAATTATTTACTCTCTATATTTCTCTTTTCTATGCTGGCAGTCTAGTGTAGAGATGGATTAACTGATAGGAAGAGTTTAATATTACAAGAACAAAGAAAACAAAACTGCAATTTGGAAAGTTTAGGTGTGTATATTTATATGTATGCTGTATTAAATTCATGGTTTCTAGATGGCATTATACATTGTTCTAATATTGTATAATATATTGAAGATACTACTTCAGTATGATAGGTATGATTCTTTCAGGACTCTGTCCTGCTTTGAAACTTTAAGCAAATCTCAACTGAGTGATTGAATGATTACTACTATTTATTAATTGCTTATTATGTATTAGTCGTCAGAATTCTAGAGATAAAATATATAGTCCTGACTCTGAAGAAGTCTTCTGTATTGTGGGAAATAAGGAGAAATGGGGTATTCCAATATAAGGTTATTAGATCTATATATAGAAACACTTACCAGAGGCGCTGTCTCTGTACTTAGGTAAAACTTCTCAGAGCAGGTGGTTAAGTTGATTTTAAAGGATGAGTACAAGTAAAAGTAACTAGGCTTTTAAGGAATTGAACACCAATATGAGATGTTTTGTAGCTAAGAGTATGGTTTGTCTAGAATTATATTATTAGCTTTGCTTCATCAAGTGCTTTATAAACTAGAAAGAATAATCTAGTAATTCTATATCTATAATAGAGAAAAGATTCTCAAAAAGTAGAATAGGATAAAAACATAAATTTTAATGAAAAACTAAGTGCTTTTACATAAACATCCTATTGTTTTAGAATTATATTCACTTATTTATTTACTCATTAATTCATTCATTGATTCATTTACTCAAAGATATTAGATGCTATGATTTTACCAAGCTGGTGTTTTAGCTTGAGAACAGGTTTGTCACTTACAGATGTAGAACTTTAAACACGTCCCCTCAGGATAGGGGGGATTATTTTTTTATTTTTTTTTTTAAGTGGAATTCTCACTCTGTCACCCAGACTGGAGTACCATGGCCACTCCCAGCCACTGCAGCCTCGACCTGCTGGGCTCCGGCGATCCTTCCACCTCAGCCTTCCAAGTAGCTGGAACTACAGGCGCACGCAACCACGCCTGGCTAATTTTTTATTTATTGTAGAGATGAGGTCTCGTCAAGTTGCCCAGGCGGGTCTTGAACCCGCGGGCTCAGGCAATCCAAGGGGGGATTATATTAATGAATTACTTTTAGACTTTTAAATAATGAACCTCTGAATTGTAATGAAAAACATTTATTTCAAAGTGTGAAAGTAATATTTTGTAATATGCATAGGTTTTCCTAAATATTTTAAATTAGGGTTTTTATATAAAATAAATCATAAAACATGAAGTTCAAATGGTCAAATTTAAAAATTGAAATAAGTTACTATGCATTTATGAATATTAAGCTTGTAAGTATTTGACTTTATTTTCTAAATACTTGACATTAGAGATTGTGTTATCCCTAATCTGAAATCCAGAATGTTTAAAAACCCAAAACTTTTGAACACCAACATGATGCTCGATTTCAAATTAGGATGCCCAACAGTTACATTGCAAATGTTCCAAAATCCAGAAAAAATCTGAAATCCAAAACATATCTGGTCTTGGGTATTAATTCAATCAACTTGTATTATAAACTTGATTATTACTCATTTCTGTTCTATAATATAGTTGCCAAGTAGTTGCTATGTTTAAAATACATATTTTGTCAAGTAAGTATCTTAAAATAACATACTTTTAAATGACTTAAGAGATGAAGAACAGTTTGTCAAAATGACTCACTTAAGGCTTTAAAATTTCTTAAATGTGTTAGTCATCTTCTAGTAGACATTTATTTAATAATTTAGATGTACTTTTTCTACAGCATCAGTTAAAAAAATTTGGAGAAGCATCTTTAAAAATCTGGGAAAAGTTATCTTTGCCAATGTAGTTTGATATCAGAGCTGAAATTAATTTTTGTTATTTGGTTAAAGATTGATAGTTTATTTAAAAAATGAATAATACTAAAGATGTCATTTTATGACTACCTACATGGCTGACTGTAGTGTTACATCATTAATTTAGGATTTAGGATAGGAATAAAGGCAAACAACTAAGGAGTTCAAGTCCTAACATTTCGTTTTAAGCTTCTAAATAATCCGGCCTGCCTTTCAGCAGCTTAGAATGAAATCTGGACAGGTCTGCAATTTTGCATGCATTCACCATGGCCCTCATTTTTTTCTTTTATTGACAGTTGCTCAAGAAGAATACTTACATGATGAACTTGAGATATTTCCGGATTTAAAATTACTTGGTTTTAAGAAATAGTTGAGATCTAATGTCTTATTGAATCACTGCACTATTTGCATTTAAGTTTCAGATAGTATAATGAAATATTGGTGAAATGGCATCATGTCTGAAATTTGTATTAAGGCCTCCACCAAAAGTAAACAGACAAATTGTTGTGATAAGGCCTTATTTATACTTGAAAAACATTTTGCTTTGGTAAAATTATCTTGAATTTGTGTCAGATTGCATGATTCTGTATGACAGATTTAAAAATGATTGTAGAACAGTGGACTGTCTTTTATAGAAATAAATTATGCAAGTGACTTGACCAATTAGAGCATGATCCTCATATATATCAATTCAATATTAAATGTATAAGTAATATATTATGACAACTAAAACAATTTTTGTGCTCTTTGTATATAAGTATCTAAGCTTAAAATGTTCATATCAAATTAAAATTCATACTTCATCCATTGTTTTATTTGTTATCTGGTATAAGGATTTTATTGGCACAAATATGGGAAAAAAACTTTTTAGCAAATATATTTGCTAACAGAAGAGTCAGAGTTTTTTTTTAACATGAATATAATTATCTTTTCTTTTTTCAGTTATTTTTATACTGTATTTTTGTTTGTATTTATTTTATTATGTTTATATGTTATCCTGTGAGCCTGTGCTAATATATTGGGATTCAAAGAATCTATAAGAATATTTTAAATTCAAACAATAGACTATTTTACTTTAACTTTATACTGTGATATTTACTATCTCTCACTCTGTAGTTTTCTTCATTTTTGTAAATAAAGGGATCAATCTGAGCTAGTTGCTCTCAAATGTAGTTCCCTGGGAGAGTTTATAGTGCAGTACGCTATCACATCTAGAGAGGAGAAGGGAGCTGGTTGACTCCAGGACTCCTCTGTTCCTGCTTCAAGCTGGCTGGTACTACTACTTTCGTCTTTTCTACACACTGAGATTCCTGTCAGACTATATTTTAATATGATTCTTCAACACTAGGGGAAAAAATTGAAAACCACCAGCCTATGTAATCTCTAAGGAAGTGATCAGTTCAAAAACTTTGATTTAGTGTTAAATAAATTCAGATGAACCAACCTACATAAATGGCTGTCAGCATAATGAAGTAGAAAGAGAACTTATGTTCAAATACTCAGATTGTTTGTGATCCTCAAATATGTACTTAACCTCCCAGGTTTTGATTTTCATCTGTAAAATGGGGTGATATCCTTGCCTTGTTTAATATTCAGAGTTGTCAGCCAGGCTTGGTGGCTCAGCCTGTAATCCCGCGCCTTGGGAGGCTGAGGTGAATGGAATGCCTGAGCCTTGGCGACTTGGCGAGACTTCATCCCTACAATAAATCAAAAATTAGCCGGGCGTGGTAGCGCATGCCTGTAGTTCCAGCTACTTGGAAGGCTAAGGTGGAAGGATCACCGGAGCCCAGCAGGTCGAGGCTGCGGTGGCCGGGAGTGGCCACTGCACTCCAGTCTGGGTGACAGAGTGAGACTCCAACTAAAAAAAATTCAGAGTTGTCTTAAGGTCAAATTTCTGATCATATTGCTTATATGGTAGGTCTATAGTTACCAAACTTTTTCTGTGTAAGGCCAAATAGCAAATATTTTAGGCTTTGTAGGCCACACCAAGTCTCTTTCGCATATTCTTTTTTGTACAGTCCTTTTTCAAAAAATATAAAAATCTATTCTGAGCGTGAGAGCTATACAAGAATAGGTCATGGACCAGATTTGTTTTTATTGGCCAGATTTCTAGTTTTATTATTAACACATAATTATTTGAAATTATTATTTGCTAAAACCGCCAATAAGAATGATACAAGTTAATTTCAAGTAAGAGTGAAGTTTCCCCTGCTACTATCTGGTTTGATTTTTGTTGTCATTTTTTCTCTACTACCATATAATAAACAAATTCTAATTTGTGGGAATCATTCAGAACTCGCTGTGTGGACCTCTGGCTTACACCAAGTGTTTTGAAGTGTCAGTTTGACATAAATTCCATTAAATTTATTCACCTACATTTGGTAATGAACAAATTCATCATGTTCTAAAAACGACAAGTAGAAGGAAAATGGTGTTCATAGTATGTATTTTAAAAGATTGCATATTTTTTAAAAATTCAAATTTAAAATAGTTATCATCTTATGTAAGATTTATTATTATTATACTCTTGCAGCCTATATGAGTTCCTCTATCAATAGTCAATCTCCATTGGACAACACAGATGATGAACAACCGAAACAACCAATTAAAACTACAATAGTCTTGAAAATGCAGCAAAACATAGGTACTTTATTTATTTTACAACATTGAAAAGATAATATTTGGATTTAAGTTTTCTTGTTACTTTAAAATTATTTTCATTTCATTTTGCTTCCTTAAAAATGCTAAATGCAGCAGTATTTATTGAGTGTTACAGAAATTGTGATGCCCTGGAGATAACAAGATTTATAAATAATGCATTGTCATCTAAGTGTCCTCAAAGATCACATACATTATTAATGTTTTTAGTATTTTTAGAAGAAAAACATGTAGAGTTTTAGGAATCAATTAGTATAGTAAGGCCAATGTTTCCCAAACTGGTATTCCTAGAATTACTATTACAGGAGATTTTGATATGTGTTCTATAAAAAGAAAAAAAGGCATATTCAAGCCTGGAAATTTATAATGTACATTTGTGTCTTAAAGGTCCCAAGAAGTGCAGAAGTCACTTTAACGTTTTTCAGACTTTTTGAACAAGAACATGTAGACTATTGTCTATAATGGAATAACAGTTTGAGAAATGTTATGCATTAGGATTTTGACTGAGAGTTAGGGTAAGATTTAGCTGTAGTTCTTGTCACTCATTAGATAACCTTAACTAAAGTTTGTGACGCGTGTGTAGGTGTGTCTATCTGGACTACTGTGTTCAGTTTCTTTTTAAAAATTTAATCAGAAAAAAAATAAAGTTACTAATTCTTAGATTTTATAATGGTAGAACATGGACTTCTGTGGTTTCCATAGCTACACAAATGACTTTGCATTGTAATGACTGAGAACCACAGCTTGTTGGAGTTGTCTTTTTGGTTTAAGCTAAGTAGCGTAAGACAACTGTTACTCTAATATAAATATAAAGGCTTTTAAAGTGTTTGTTAGTTTTTCTGTTAGATACGGCTATGTGCCATATGGGTGCAGGAGAGACACTTTGTTTGACATTTGCGGTCTAATTTTTTAAATTATTGCTTTATTTTCCTCTGACACTTTGCTGGCTTTTAGTACAAGCGTGTGTATATGTCTAGAGTGTGTGTGTGTGTGTGTGTGTGTGTTTTGTTTTTTAGGCTCATCAGTTACTCACATTTCAGAGTCTAGGATTAGTTAAGCCTTTCTGTTTTTTACTGCATTTTAATGTGTTTTGTTTGTTTTGCTTTTAGGTACGATTGCAGCATTTGCAGTTGCATTGCTTGCTGCAGGTATTTCCTTTCATTACTTCAGTGATTAGAGTGAGGCACAAAAAGTTTCCTGATCATCCAGAGAACATTGGCCAACAAATATGAATAATAAAGATGTAAACAACCCATCTGCATTTAAGACAATAGCAGTCAGATCTGCTGCCATAATGCCTATTAAGTGTGTTTCTGACTAAAATGAAATCACCAACTGCCTTGTTTAACCTGCTTTATACTATAGGTGGTCCAGGTTTTCAAAAATAAAGTTATGTATCTAGATGGAAGTTGCATGTAACAAATCATTATTATCTGTTTTTTAAAAGGTTCAAAATGATGGAATAATACACAATTTACTAATCTGTCCTACTTACATTAATCAGGACATTAAAAGTTTGAACAATCAGTGCTGACTTAATATGTTAGTGTAGAACGTCAGTCGAAATTTCCACCAGATGGGACAACCACCTTGGGATAAAGCTCATGCTCTGGAACCTTTTTAATATACACTCTGCTTCAGTATACTTTGTGTTTTGTTCTGATCAAGGGGAAGGAAACCATTTCAGAGAGGTTTGAATCAGGAAAAAATGACATAAATCATGTACTTTCTCAGGTTACTATACCATAACTGTTTTAATATATTTAATATATAAAATAAAATGTTTGCTTCCAGCAGTATGTTAGTCTAGGTATTGTAAAACATCTGTGTCCTGAATAAAATCTACTTTTGAATATTCTCAAAGAAAGTAGGTGAAAACTCTAAGAACTACACCTCTCTTTTTCTTCCTCCACAAAAATGAACACATTTAAAGTTGGAAATTATGAATATTTTATTAATCATACAGGTGTACTGCTGTTGCCTATATGACAGATACCAATAGCAGTACAGCTTTATGCAGTTTGCTTCAAACTGGAAATGAGAGATTTGAATCTGAGAGCCAGCTCTAGCCAGGACCATTGAAGAACTTTAAGTGGTTCTCAGTAGTACTCCAGCTCTTAGGAG
This sequence comes from Cephalopachus bancanus, assembly GCA_027257055.1. Classification (NCBI taxonomy): domain Eukaryota; kingdom Metazoa; phylum Chordata; class Mammalia; order Primates; family Tarsiidae; genus Cephalopachus; species Cephalopachus bancanus. Next base: position 9,475,724 of record JAPVLO010000057.1, read on the forward strand.
AAGCAAGGGAGAAACATTTCTAATGTAGGTCCACGATTCCCATAGTTTATGATTGTATAATATTTCATGAGTGTAGATCACTAAGCACAAGTTGAAACTAGCTAGCATGAGAAAGAAACTATAGAAAAATTAAACATTTAATTTAATTATTCAAGGTCTCATCACCAACATAAGAAATGAAGGATGAGCCGGGCTCGGTGACTCAGCCTGTAATCCCGCGCCTTGGGAGGCTGAGGTGAGTGGATTACTTGAGCCCGCGGGTTCGAGACCTGCCTGGGCAACTTGGTGAGACCTCATCTCTACAAAAAGTCAAAAATTAGCCGAGCGTGGTAGCGCGTGCCTGTAGTTCCAGCTACTTGGAAGGCTGAGGCGGAAGGATCACCGGAGCCCAGCAGGTGGAGGCTGCGGTGGCCAGGAGCGGCCACTGCACTCCAGTCTGGGTGACAGAGTGAGATGCCAACTCAAAAAAAATAAAAATAAAAGAAATGAAGGATGGAACCAGATGCAGATCTGAAAAAGAACCAAATGGAACTAGAAATGAGAAACACATTTTATTATTAATAAAATAGAAAAAGAAACTTTCAGACATGGTGAATATCATATTAGACTCAGCCTAAGAAATGAGTGAACTGGAAACTAGAGCTAAGGCACTTACCCATTGAGCAGCAAGGAGAAACAGAGCTAGAAAATGTTAGAAAGTTAAAGAGAGGTGGAGGGAAGAATTTTGAAAACTTGGAGTAGGAGGAGAATAGAGAATAGAAGAGAGATACAATTTGAAGAGATAACATTTTCTGCATTTGTTAAAACATGAATTTATAAATTCAGAAAGCATAATATATTCCAAACACATATTTAAATAAAATTCAGGCCTAGACCCAAGGTAGTAAACTGCAAGATACCAAACAGGATTTTAAAAGCAACCAAAGGGGGAAAAATCAGTGAAGGCAGGACAGTAAAGCACTTTGTAGGATAATACCTTCAGAACTCTGAGAAAAACTAATCATCAGCTCAGAATTTGCACCAGGTATAATTGAAATAAAGTCGTGTTCAGATGAAAAACAGATTTTACCATCAGCAGAACTTCATTAACAAAACTACAGAAGAATGATCTTCAAGAAGGAAGATGATTCCAAAAGGATGGTCTGAAATTGAAGAACTAGTGAGCAAAAAAAAATGATAAATGTATGTAAACTTAAGAAGTTATATGTATAAAACAATTATAATGGAAAGTGTTTATATGAAATTGTAAACAAATGTAAAACTAAATAAACATTGTTGTACAACGTTAATGTGGAATTTGTAAAAAGAATACAATTGAAAAACTGGACAGTAGCTTATAATGTTGAAGGAAAGTGATTGTAATTGAAGTGTTCTGAGGTTCCTTTATTCAGAAATCTGGTTAAGATATTGTATAACTTTAAAATTGGTTATGTAAAATATGTGTAATGAAAGTTTAAGAGCAACCACTAAAAGGATAGGGGATGAATAATTCCAAATAAGAGAAATTTAAGATATAGAATAGGAAGGCAATAACTCTACAATTAAAAGAAGAAATTATGGGGGTAGGGAGCAAAATTAGAAAGTAAGGTAATAGTAATAATTCAATAATAGAAATATGAGTAGACAATATGAATAGACCCAGTTAGATGACAGATTGATCAGATTTTTTTAAAAGCTCAACTATAGTGTGTTTAATAGAAAAGCAATGGAAAATAAGACATGAGAAGGTTGAAAGTAAAGTTTTTCAAAAATGCATTAGGGAAATACCAAAATAATGTGTGTGGTTTTCGTGATACTAAATCAAAATTATACTTTATGTTATTGTCACTGAAGATGGAGAAGGCCAGGCACAGTGGCTCATGGCTGTAATTCAAAAATTCGAGCACTTTGGGTGGCCAAGGCAGGAGAATTGCCTGAGCCCAATAGTTCAAGCCCAGCCTAGGCCACATAGCAAGATCTCAGCTCTATAAAAAATTAATGAGACATGGTGGCATGGACCTATAGACCCAGCTATTCAGGAGGCTAAGGTGGATGGCCTGAACCCAGAGGGTTGAGGCTGTGGTGAGCTGTGATGGTGCTGCAGCACTCTAGCCCAGTGCAGACAGCAGAGTGAGACCCTGACTCAAAAAATAAAAAAAGATGGGGAAGGTCACTAAAAATAATGAAAGGACAATTCACTAGGGATACTTGACAATTTTAAATGTATATGTACCTTATGAGATGGCCTCAAAATGTAGTATAGAGCGGAAGCAACAAATTGAACAACAGTGGGCAATTTCAGTTCTCAATTACTGAGAAATCAAGCAAAGAATAAGTGGAAACATTTTAATATAGTTAATATCGATTCAGTGGACATAGAGTATTTTTCAACAATTAAAGAGTGTTTTTCTTAAGCACTACATTATTTGCAAAAATCAACCATGTACTAGGCATGAAGTAAATCACAATAAATAATAACCCTTCTGAATGGATACAGAAACAGAGGTCAGTCATGAAGGTTAGCTTCTAAAAACATAAGTTTTTTTAAAAAAACCTTTATAGATGAGAGAAGGAAACCTGAATACTCAGGACCTAATTACAAGTAATATATTTTTTAAAAGTGGGTGACACAGCAGAAATAGCACTTTGAAGGAAATGGCTTTAAGTGCTTAAATTAAGGGAAAATACTAAATATGTGCTTAAATTAAAAAAACAATAACAAGGAAACAATGTAGAAACAGACGAGGCAAATAAATCAATGAATCAGAAGAAGATAAAGAATCACAATGTTAAAGTTAACTTCATGACAGAACAATAGAACTGGTGGTGGCTGGGATCCAAGAAGTAGCATCCTCACCTCAGTGCGAACATTTCAAGAAGAGGAAAATAGAAGCTAAATCCTTTTGGGGTTCTAGCTAGGAAGTTCTGGAACAAAATTTCCACTGCATTGTATTGGTCAGAGTAACCTTTCAGGACCTGCCTAGATTAAAGACGGAAAAAACAAACCATTACTTTTCGAGAGGCATTCATACATAAGGAAGAAAGGAATTGACAGCAGGAATTCTTGGCAGTGAGTTATTACAATGCACATTTTGGTTATGACAATTCATGTTCCTAACATGGAAAATTCACTCACCACCTTCCCAGAAACCTTAAAGTCTTATCTCAATACAGCATCCAGTTCAAACTCAAGGACCAGAATCTCATCATCTAAATTAGTTTCAGGTAGAAAAATGAAACTAAAGTCAAGTTTTCTTTCCATATTCACCCGGCATACAATAGTGAGGCAGGCATTATAGACCCTTGTTCAAAAAAGAGAAAATGAGAAGTACCTGGCAGAGAACAGTCCTTGGAGATTCTGAACTCCAAGTGGGCACATCTTTTCTACTTCATGATTCTGGGAGCAGAGAATATATGTCATTTAGGGCCTAATTCTCTGTGAGAGTGGTTCTCAGCTCTTGGCTTTTCTCCAGGAGATCTTGTATCTTTACTCTGAGTTGTCCTTTTTCATGAGAAATGTCTTGTTTGAAGCTGAACAGCTTTCTCAAACTGCTGCTTGATTTTGGGGGGTTGAAGGCCCAGAAGTCTCCTTATTTTGTGCAATCTCTATCCATTTTAGTATAAGCTGATATAATTCATTTAAAAACATCTTGCATTTCCTTTTAGTTTAATTATAATTCACTTCATTAAACAAAAGGCGTTCTCACAAATGTCTTCAGGACAGGCCTCTCTGTAATTGCAGGTCTCTCTAGTTTGAGCTAAGGGTCAGGATATTAAGGTACAGTATTTGTAACAATCTTAGATACTCATTATCTATTTGAGTGGTCTACAAAATGTGTCTATAAGATTCTTAGGAGTCTTTTGTCTAGCTAAGAGGTCTTTGAGACCTAACTTAAATGTTTCTGAAGTCTTAAAGGATATTAGAGCTACACCCTTGATAAAAAATTATCCTGATTTTGTGGTTTACTAGCACTTCACTGGATTTGATCTTTACCCTGTAGTGACTTCTTCCTTAAGAACCTCTTGCTGACTGGAAAAGATGTTTTGCATTCTTTATATTTTCTATAAATTTGATCCCAAATTGAACGGTTTCTTAGTTCATTTCTCTCTTCTCATATTTGATGATATGCAGCTAGAAGTCAGATGACATTTTCAGTGTCCTGCCTGGAAATTTCCTTCGCTAGATCTACAAATTTATTAGGTAACCTCTTCCCTTTAGCAATTTCCATGAGCTTATTAATTCTACCTTTCTCATTACTGCAGGTGAAAGTGTTGCCTTTCAATTTTCTCATTGTTCTAGCCACCAGTCTCTGCGTCTCCTGTTTGTATCCAAAGTTAAGGCTACATATTTTTGTTTTGGACAAACAGTACCCTATTTCTAGATACCAGATTCTATTTTGATTATCTTTTGCTCTGTAACAAACAACCTTAACTTAGTGGCTTAAAACAACCATTTTATTAATTATATGGTTCTGTGCAAACATGGGCCTTAGCTGTCTCCATTAGGTAGTTCTTCTCGACGTGGGTGGGGCTTTACTTACTTAAGGGCTGTGACATCTGAGTTCATCCACATTGTTGTCAGTATATCTGATTCTCCATCATGTGACCTCTTTGTAAGGCTTGAGCTTCTCACAGCATGGTGATTGAATTGCAAAGGGAAAGTTTTAAGATTCATTGTTCAAATATAAAGAAAGAGAAATTGACAGTTATCTTAAGGCCAGTTCTTAGAAGTTCCATAATATCACTTCTTCTTCTGCATTCTACTAGTCAAAGCAATCACAGGTCTAGCCAGTTTCCATGAAAAGGGAAAAAGAAGCCCCCCTCTCAATGGGGAATAGCACGGTACATACAGAGATAATAAGAATTAATGGCAGTCATCACATGTAAAGTGAAAGAAGCCACCATTATGTGGAGCAAAACCACCTAGCTGATTTCTGTCATCTCACAGAATTGTAAGAAAAGTGAAATGATTATTGTGTTAAGGCAATTACATTTGGAGGTGGTTTGTTAGTAATAGAAAACTAAAAAAAAAAAATTGTGTTAATGCCATCAAGTAAATAAAATGAACATCAGGAAACCTATTTCCTCAGATACTGTGGGCTGGGTTCCAGACTACCACAATAAAGCTAGCATCTCAATAAAGGGAGTCAACAGGACAGGCACGGTGGCTCATTGCCTGTAATCCCAGCACTTTGGGAGGCTGAGGTGGGAGGATTGCTTGAACTCAGGAGTTTGAGACAAACCTAGGCAACATAGCAAGACCTCATCTCAAAATATTAGCTGGGTGTGGTGGCACCTGCCTGTAGACCCAGCTACTTGGGAGGCAGAAGTGGTTATTGACTCCAGGAGAACCATGATCCTGCCACTGCACTCCAGCCTGAGTGACAGTGAGACCTTGACTCACACACACAAAAAAAGAGTCACACAAATTTCTTTGTTTCCCAATGCATATAAAAGTTATGTGTACATTATGCTCTAGTCTACTAAGTGAACAATCATGTTATGTATGAAAACAACGTACATACCTTAATTTAAAAATACTGAACTGCTTTTAAAAAATGGTTACAATCACCGAGCCTTCAGCAAGTCATAATCTTTTTTCTGGTTGAGCGTCTTGTCTTGATATTGATGACTGCTGACTGATTAGGGTGGTGATTGCTAAAGACTGGTGGCTATGGCAATTAAAAAAAATAAGACAACAATGACATTTGCCTCATTGATTGACTCCTCCTTTTACAAAAGATTTTTTTGGTAGCATGTGATGCTGTTTGACAGCACTCTTCCCACAGTAAAACTTTCAACATTTCTTTGTTATCATTTCAACAATGTTCATAGTATCTTGACCAGGAGTAGATTCTCTCTCAAGAAATCGCTTTCTTTGTTCATCCATAAAAAGTAACTCCCCACCCATACATTTATTCAAGTCTTATCATAATATTGCAGCAATTCAGTCACATCTTCAGGCTCCACTTGTAGTTCTTTTGCTATTTTCACCACATCTGCCGTTATTCCTCCAGTGAAGTCTTGAAACTCTCAAAATAATCCATGAGGGCTGGAGTTAACTTCTTCCAAACTCTTATTAATGTTAAAATTTTGACCTCCTCCCATAAGTCACAAATGTTCTTAATGGCATCTAGAATGGTGAATCTTTTCCAGAATGTTGTGAATGTGCTTTTCCCAGTTCCATCAGAGGAATCACTATATACAGTCAAAATTACTTCTTGATCTATGGCTGTAGAATGAATGTTGTATCAACAGGCATGAAAACAACATTAATCTCTTTGTAAAATCTCCATAAAAGCTCAAAGGTGACTAGATGCATTGTCAATGAGCAATAAATTTTTGAAAGGAATATATTTTTCTGTATAGTAGATCTCAACATTGAGCTTAAAATATTTGGTAAACCATGCTGTAGACAGATGTGCAGTCTCAGTCTTTGTTGCTCCATTGGTAGGGCACAGAAAGAGCAAATTTAGCATAACTCTTAAGGGCCCTAGGATTTTTATAATGGTAAATGAGCACTGGCTTCAACTTAAAATTACCAGCTGCATTAGCCCCTACCAAGAGAGTCTACCTACTTTTGACATTTTGAAGCCAGGCATTGACTTCTCTATCAAAGTCCTAGATGGCATCTTTTTCCAGTATAAGGCTGTTTTGTCAACATTGAAAATATGTTGTTTAGAGTAGCCACATTCCTCAATTACTTAGCTAGATCTTCTGGATAACCCGCTGCAACTTCTACATCAGCCCTTGCTTCTTTACCATTCACTTTTATGTTATAGAGATGACTTCTTTCCTTCAACATCATGAACCAACCTCTGCTAGATTCAAACCTTTCTTCAGCTGCTTCAACCTCTCTTAGTCTTCTTAGAATTGAACAGATTTAGGGTGCCTTGCTCTTGGATTAGAATTTAGCTTAAGGGAATGTTGTGGCTGGTTTGATCTTCTGTCCAGATCACTCATATTTTCTCAATAACAGCAATAAAACTGTTTTGCTTTCTTATTATTCACATGTTCACTGGAGTAGCACCTTTTATTTCTTCTAAGAACTTTCCTTTGCACTCATAACTTAGTTATTTGGTGCAAGAAGCCTAGTTTTCAGCCTGTCTTGGCTTTCAACATGCCTTTTGCACTAGGCTTAATCATTTTCAGCGTTTGATTTAAGGTGAGAGACATGCAACTCTTTCTTCGACTTGGTTATTTAGAAGCCATTGTAGGGTTATTAGTTGGCCTACTATCAATATTGTTGTGTTTCAGAGAGTAGGATGGCCTGAGGAGAGGGAGAAAGATGGGGTAATGACTGGTTGGTGGAACAGTCAGAACACACACAACTTTATCAATTAAATTTACCATCTTATATGGGTATAGTTCATAAAGTTGCCCCAAAACAGTTATAATAGTAACATCAAAGATTACAGATCACCATAACAGATATAATAAAAATGAAAAAGTTTTAAATACTATGAGAATTACCAGAATGTGATACAGAGACACAAAGTGAATATATGCTGTTGGAAAAATGGCACTGATAGACTTATTCAGTGTAGGGTTGCCAAAATCCTTCTATTTTTTTTTTTTTTTTGAGTTGGAGTCTCACTCTGTCTCCCAGACTGGAGTGCAGTGGTCGCTCCCGGCCTCCGCAACCTCGACCCGCTGGGCTCCGGCGATCCTTCCGCCTCAGCCTTCCGAGTAGCCGGAATTACAGGCATGCGCTACCACACCCAGCTGATTTTTTGATTTATTGTAGAGATGAGGTCTCGCTGCCCAGGCGGGTCTCGAACCAGGCAATCCACTCACCTCAACCTCCCAAAGGCGTGGGATTACAGGCTGAGCCACCGAGTCCAGCTATTCCTTCTATTTGTTAAGGAAAAAAAAAAAACCTCGATATTTATGACACACAATAAAGTATAATAAAACAATATATGCTTGCAGAGGAGAGAGGAGAGAAAGGATTTCTCTAAGGAAATAGTTACTATTACTGGTCTAAAAAATAATCCTATACAATCTTTATCACAGTATATCTTTTACTATAATGCCTCTCTCTCCCTTCTTCTTAACATGACATTTCTATGGACAAATGTTTTATCTACTTTCACAATGCTCAAAAATCAATAGTTTATAATTATCAACATGGTAATAGTTAATAACATAGTAATACTTGGGAATAATCAAGCTCTATTACAATCTCATTATGTGTATGTGTGTTGACTCTTACCTAAAGGATTTGTCTAAATATGAATTAGCCAATGCACAATAAATACCTAGCAAGTTGTTCTCGATTTCTGACTTTAACATAATAGACAATTATTTTGAGAATATTAAATATGTGTATGAATATTTATCAAAGGTAATCAATGAGTCATAAAATTTATTATCTATTGAGGCAAATTAATTACTAATAGGTTTCGATTTATTCATTATTAAGGACAAAGGATAAACTGGTATACTGATAGTTTGTCTCTGCTTTTGCCATTTTGAAAGTGTTTTCACATTCATTATCTCATTGGATTTTTACAACTCCTGTGTTGTAAGTAAGGCAAAAGTTGGTTGAATAGATCCAAATTTGATGAATAGAGTCAAAATACACATTGATTAAGTATTATCCCCCAGGACACAAAGAAAGTAGATATTTGGATAGATAACTATTATCTTTAACTCAATAATAAGAAATATATTATTCCTTCCTTTTTATCTTTGTAAAAATATTGTATAAATATTTCACATATTTAGCATCATCAAATGAAGCCAGATTTTATTCTGTACTGTGGAACTTCTGAATTTCTAATTACAAAAGAACCCTTAATTTACAGAAATTCTTAATTAAAAGACTTGATATTTTAGAAAACTATCCTTTACTCAATTTATTCAGTTTGTTAAGAAGATCTTTCGTTTGCAGAATGATGAAGGGGAATTTAATGATAGGGATGAGGGTAGTTTAATCAGGTCTTAGATTCTATTTTAGGTAAATCCAATTTAGTTGTAGATACATAAGAATCTTAACCACATGATTAAAATTCTGACTGTCTATAAGCTAAGATGCTAGACAGCAATATTTAAACAAAAATAACCAGCATAACTTTTATAAAGTGTTTTAATACTTTTAAGTTATCACTATGGAACATTTTAAAAATTATAAATAGCTAATGATTATGAAGAATTAAGTTGCATCCCTAGATCTGTCAAATAAAAAACAATAAAACCTTGGGAAGTCAGTTCATTCCTTTGATATTTAGGTTGGAACAAATTCTAACATTAAACTCTCATTAAATAGTACTTTACAATTTGAAATGTATTTTCATTATTCCCTTTTAAGCAGTTCAATAATATGTTCAGGAAAATGATTTATAAGCCTGATGGTTAATAGGGGAAGATACTGATGAAATAGAATGGCTGAGTATGTAGAAGCAAGATGTATGACTACAGAACTGAGAAAACATAAATGTAAGATTCCTGAGTATTTGAGAGCGGATAGATTCTAAAGCAAACATGGCTACTGGCCTTTAGAGAAGGAACACCTCTTCTAATATAATAGCTCAGAGGAAAAAGAAAATTGGTGTAAATGTGTGTGAATGTGTAGGTGTGGTTGTGAAAAGTTGAAGTTAATCTCATCTAATTCTGTCACATTTTTGTGATGTTGACAAGATCATCTTCTGAGAATGAAGAAAGAAGAGAACAAAGAAAATTTGAAAGAACTATTTCAAAGAATGGGAGATCAAGTTGATCAAAGAAATGTATTAATAGTTGGATTGTCAGAGAGTGGCAAAGATTCTTTTGAGATTAGTAATTGTAAATGAGACTGGGTGTGCTGGCTCATGCCTCTAATCCCAGCACTTTCAGAGACTGAATCAAGTGGATTGCCTGAGCCCAAGAGTTCAAAACCAGCCTGGGCAACATGGGGAGACCTTATCTCTACAATTAAAAAAAAGCCAGGTACTGTGGTGAATGCCTGTAGTCTCAGCTACTTGGAAGGCTGAGGCAAAAGGATTGCTTGAGCCCAGGAGGTTTAGGTTGTGGTGAGCCGTAATCCTGCCACTGAACTCTAGCCAGGATTATGGAGTGAGACTTCAACTCAAAAAAAAAAAAATTAGTAATTGTAAATGATTGAGTTGTGTATTTTTTTCCTCTAGCTGTCTTTGTCTTTTGAGATTCAAGAATAGAAAAAGTGAATACCAGTATTTGGGGAGCTTTTCTAAGAGATTAATTGAAAACAAAGAATGGATCAGGTGATTGCTTTGATCCCAGAACTTTGGGAGGCTGAGGCAGGGGGATCACTTGAGGCCAGGAGTTCAAGAGCAGCCTAGGCAACAAAGAGAGACCTCATCTCTACAAAAACTAGAAGAATTAGCTGGGCATGGTGGTGCATGCCTGTCATTCCAGCTACTCAGGAGGCTGAGGCGGGAGGATCTCTTCAGCCCAGGAGTTCAAGGCCGCGGTAAGCTGTGATTGTGCCAATGCACTCCAGCCTGGGTAACAGAATGAAACCCTGTCTCAAAACAACACAAAACAAAAGCAAAGAAGGGCTCGAGAATGTAGAGTAATGATGGATCACAAATCTTAAGTTGAAAAGAAATTAGAAGGTCAATACCGGAAAGTTACAAGGACGGGGAAAAAGTGCTACACATTAATAGCAAGTGCCTAAAAGATTTGTAATATTTTTACAGAAGCCAGAGAGATTAATAATATGGAGTAAGGGAGAATGTCAATAATGATATTTATGTTATCATTATCACAAATAATACACAGTCATCACTTGAAAGCTATAAAGGAAAAATGTGCCCTCTTTGAAGAGGCAGGTTTCAGTGGTGGCAAAGATGTGGAAGGAATGCTTGGAGAAAGGGTTGAAAGTATAGGGAATCTGCTGATTTTAGACAGCAAGGAAGCACAGACTTCCACAGGGATGATGGTGTTGTAGTGTTTAGGCAAGAGGCAATCTGGGAGTGGGCAGGAAGTAGGGACTAGCAAGAGGGGTGGGGCCACTTACATTTTAGATGTTGACTGTGATTAATGCAAGATTAAGAATCATGGCCGATTAGCTTCAGTGTTTTTGAGGAGGTTGGATTCTGGGACTAAAGTTCAGATGACTTGGCGCATTCAGCCTGAATGAGTGGTTTTTGCAGTTGCAACAAGTCTTGGCTTGAGGGTGGGAGGAGGCCTAGGTAGTGATGCCAGTAACTATAGACATCAAGGCTAGAGTAGGAACATAACCTATAGCAACGAACTTTATACATCCAGCCTTATGCTCCAGGGATGAATTCAACTTGGTCATGTTTTATTTTTTACATACACTGTTGGGTTTTATTTACTAATATTTATTTAGAATTTTTGCTTCCATACTAATAAATGATACTAGCCTGTATTTTCTCTTCTCATACTGTCCTTGTCCCATTTTGGTGCAAAGATTATACCAATTTAATAAAATGAGTTGATGATTATTCTCTGAAAAATCTTGTATAAAACAATGTTTCTTGACAGTTTGATAGAATTAGTTTGTAAATACATCTAGACCTTGTGTTTTTTTGTGGGGGCTAATATTTTGTAAATTCTGTTCTGGTTACAAGATTATTAAGACTCTCTGTTTTCCTTAAATTAATTGTGGCAAGTTATATTTTTCTAGAAATGTGTTTTTTTTTTTTCTGTTTTCAAATTTGTTTGCATTAATTGCTCATAATATTTTGTATCTTTTTGGTCTCAGCAATATCTACATATATGTTTTTTAAAAATTCCTAATGTTATTTATGCTTTTCCCACCTCCACCTTGCCATCAGTCTGGTAGATATTTCTTTAAACTGTTAGTCTTGTTAAAGAGTCAGTCAAATTTTGCTATTGTGGATTCAATCTATAGAAATTATGTTTCAGTACTTTCAACTTGCATTTATTTCCTCATTTTCCTCAATTTTCTAAAGTAAATGAGATTTACTTTATTTTCTTAACTTATTAAGTTGGCTACTCAGGTTATTTATTTTAAGTCTTTCTTTTGCTATAGTTTATGTTTTTAATAATAAAAATTTCCCTGATATCTCCTTTTTGCTCTAGACCAGAAGTTTTGATATAAAGTATTTTTACTGCTTTTTGGTCTTAAGAATTTTAGGTTTTCAGTGTAATTTATTCCTTGACATGGAAACTATTAAGGTGTGTGCATTTATATTAATAGCATCCTAAGTGTGATCTGTCTTATAATGTCCTGGTTTATTATTAACTCTTGAAAATGTTCCTTGTGTGTTAGAGGGGAAAAAAGTGGCTACTTCATTAATTGTTATTTACAGTGTTTTATATATGTCCCTAAGATCAAACTTTTTAATTATGTGGTTATGGTTAATATCTATAAATATACTAATTTTTTGTTATGGCAAAGATCAAAAGAACTGTTTTGAAATTTCTGATGGCAGCTTGTCACTTTTTCCCTGTATTCTATTAATTTTTACCATGTATATTTTATGACATCTTATTAGGTGCATATAAGTTTAAAACTGTTAGATATTTCTGGTGAAATGTACTATTTTATCATTATATAATAATGTAAGTAATGTTACATTATGTAATATATGGCATATTTTTATATCTAATAATGCTTTTTTCTTTCAACTTATTTGATATTAATACTTTTTAAAAAATTATATTTTCTTGATGTAGCTTTTCTATCATTTTACATCCTGCTTTCCTGTGTATTTATTCTTTAAGTGTATCTCTTTTAAATAGCCAGTACCTGAGTTTTTAAGAAGCCTAATTTGACAATATATGCCTTTTAACTATTATGTTTATCTATTTATTTATTTATAGTCGGAGTCTTACTCTGTTGCCCAGGCTGGAATGCAGTAGCATGCTCACGGATATCATGTCTTGACCTGCTGGGTTCAGGTGATCCTTATACCTCAGCCTTCCAGATAGCTGGAACTACAGGTGCATGCCACCACATCCGGCTAATTTTTTTGTTTGTTTTTTTAAAAATTGTTATGTTTGGAATTATTGCTACTTTAAATTTTTACTCTGGAACTGGGAAGAATAATAAAAGAACTCTGGCTTTGTATAAGTAGCAAGTCACTGCTGCTTCTTCAGGAAAGGCAAATAGAAGTTTAAAAATTCTTCCTGTTCCTCCACCAAAACAAAAGCAACAAAAATTAAAATTAAAAATCTTCATTCTCTTGAAATGCTTGAAGAAGGGAAAAAATAAATTGGGAGAAAATGATTGGCAAAAATGGCATCTGTATTTATATTTAATAAAAGGTAAATGTAATGTAGAGCCATGACCTTAGTCTTCCAAATGTCTATGGGATTTATACAATTTATTATGTAAACCTCTGTATTCCAAGTTACCCAGCAAGTTCAGTTTCAAGTGTGATTACCATTGCCTATTGAAAATGCATCTAATTTATTACAACAGGAACCCTGTAGGGGAGATAATTGCGTGCTGTCAGCAATGAACATATGTAAACCTTTAAAAATGAGTTATCGTATTTGAGATAACATGTTTAAATCAAGCTAGTATGTGTTCAAAGATTGGAAGTAGGGAATGGACATGCTAAGAAATAAAGCCAGGTGAAACACCTGGCTATGAAAAATTAATTTTTAGGAGCGTTTTCTTGCTTACTGTGGCAAAAAAAATCCTGAAAGATAAACAGATTTTGACATTTGTTACAACTGAGAGCCTCAAGTAAAGATAATTAATGTTTTCCTTAAATGGTATTGCCCAAATAATGGAAATCTGTCATTGAAACCTGAGATTATCTCTTACTTTGCTTTGTTCTCTCTGCCAGTCAGGCATACTGCCTTAGTTGTTGGAATTGTGGGAGTGAACTGACGCTTTCTCTGGATTCCAGGTAACGTTTGTCTGTTTTTGCTGCATAAGTGACATCTGGTCCTGAAGTATATTGAGACAGATCGAATCTTAGAGAATCTTGAATCTCTTTAATGCATTCTTTGTGCTAGTGACTGCTAAGTAAGAGATATGATGTAATGTAAACAACAGCAAAAAACCCGGGAGCCAGAATTAGAAGGCCCAAGGTTAAATTCCAACTCTATATTGTACTAGCTGTATAAACCTGGACAAGTCAACTAACCACAAGCATTTCAATTTCATCATCCTTGAAGAGGGCATGCTAAAAACATCGCTCTGTCTCCCTCGTGTAGGAAAACTGTATTCTCACAGTTCTTCAAATGAGATAATATATGTGAAATTATTATACATTGTAACACACCATAAAAATATTAGCAGTGTTACTTGGGACCTTCAAAGCTACTATTCCACAAGCATGAATGATATTGTCTTTATGTGAATCATGTAGTAATTATGAATTTACATTGTGTTTGGCCTTTGTATGTTTCAGGAATGTAATAGTTAACTTGTTTATGAAGTGATTTACTTTCATAGCAAGGCATATAAAAAACTGTCCTTAGCCGGGCTTGGTGGCTCAGCCTGTAATCCCATGCCTTTGGGAGGCTGAGATGAGTGGATCGCCTGAGCCCGCGGGTTCGAGACCCGCCTGGGCAGCGAGACCTCATCTCTACAATAAATCAAAAAATCAGCCGGGTATGGTAGCGCGCGCCTGTAATTCCGGTTACTCGGAAGGCTGAGGCGAAAGGATCGCCGGAGCCCAGCAGGTCGAGGTTGCGGTGGCCGTGAGCATCCACTACACTCCAGTCTGGGCGACAGAGTGAGACTCCAACTCAAAAAAACAAAAAACAAAAAACAAAACTCCATGACAAATGTAATTTTTCTTAAATAACTTTTCAAAAATTTCTTATTAAAAGGACAAGGGTTATTGAAGAGCACCTATCTTGAAAAATAAAGCTCACATGGTTATTATGTATATATAATTTGGTACATGTCTTTTTTCAAGTCTAATTACTGTAGAAATGATAGCTGTTTTGTCATGAAACGTGTATATCTTTACCTAAATTTATGTCAATACCATTGTAATCTGTATACTCTCTCTCATTTCCAAACTTTCATCTAGAGACCAAACTTAAAAATTGACTAGAGAAATATTACTGTTGAGTTTGCAATCTTCTGAAAGAATATCCTTTCCCAGTGATGAGAGGTACAATATCTCTGTACATAGTTATTTCACCCCCATAAATCACAGGTTATCAAGAAAAACATCTATAACCTCAAATATTTCAAAGTGTAAGTAAAAAATTCTTAGAATTCTTCTTTTTTTCGTTTGTTTCTCAGAAGTTCCAAGACTACTTTCAGCTGCATGGCTTGACAGCCGTGAGATTCCCTCACCCACTCACAATCTTGTACAGATCAATCTGGTGTAAGTGTGAAGACTGGGATTTGTGAAGCCCAGTTAGAAAATGACTGCAGTGATCCAGGAGACAGATGATGGTAATTAAATTTCCATCAGAATGGAAATCAGGAGACAGAAGATAGATATTTTGTATGTAGGGGTAAGTGGTTCTCAAGTGGGGATAATTTTGACTTACAGAGGACATTTGGCAGTGTCTGAAGTTAGTTTTAGTTGTCACAACTGGCAGAGGGGTACTGCTAGCCTCTAGTAGTTAGAGGTCAGGGATGCTGCTAAACATCATGCAATGCACAAGACGAGACTCATCACAACAAAGAATGATCTGATCCCAAATGTCAATAGTGGTGATATTCAGAAGCCTTAGTATAGGTAGAGTCTGAAGCCGTCAGAGTGAATAGCAGACTCCAAAGAGGGTAGCAGGGGATGGGGAGACTAATCCAAAAAACCACCAATATACAAGAAGTATACCAAGAATAAAGGCCAAAAGATAAGACTGAGAAAGAATGGTCATAGAAGCAGAGAAGAATTTGGAGAGTGGTATCATGAAAACCAAGTGAGGAAAGAAGTATATGAGTACTTTGGAAGTAATCATCAGCATTCAATGGAGCCAAAAATTAAGAGGACTCTTGAGTCTAACGGGTTTGGTGGTTAGGTGGTTGCCTCTTAAGATTCACTTTCTGTCTTTCTCCATCCTGCTTTGTGTCCTGGAAAGACTGACGTACAGACTTTGTCAAGAGTGTTCCCTTACCCTCTGGCTTCCAGCTGGGTTCCAAAAATGAGAGGCACTGAAAAGAGATAGGTGAGCAAGAGGAGAGAGCTCAGGTGGTTTTCCCCACAGCTTTCTCCCTGCTGAGCCACAGATTGGCAGAAGCAGTGTTGCTCTCACAAAAGTGAAAGTGCCCACTGGACAGCTCTTTCCTACAGGTTTCACCCCATTTCTTATCCCCTTGGAGGTCTGTGGGTAGTAGTCACTTTCATCTGTGATACTTTACTGTCTCTTGTTCGTTTCCTGCTTACACCCTTGTAAATAGTCTTTTTGCTAAACCCCTTCAATCATATCTTTGCTGTTTATGCTGTTTTCTGCCAGGGACCTTCTGGACACAGAGGTTGTTGATCTTTTCAGAACAACTTTCAGTGGAATGGTTGAGACAGATTGGAGGAGAAATAAGTAGAATGAAAGGACATTAAGATTTTTTTTATTTTTTGCAAGGTGTTTGGCAATGAAGAGAAGGAGGATGCTAGAGAGGAATGCTAGTAAGAATTCTGAAAAACCAGGGAAAGTTTTTAAATGAGAGATGTAGACTTGTTTTTATTTGTGAATAAGAAACAGGCCGGGCGCGGTGGCTCCAGACTGTAATCCCAGCAATTTGGGAGGCTGAGGCAAGAGGATTGCCTGAGCCCACGGGTTCGAGACCAGCCTGGGCAACATTGTGAGACCTTGTCTCTACAATAAATCAAAAAATTAGCCGGGTGTAGTAGCACATGCCTGTGGTTCCAGCTACTTGAAGGGCTGAGGCAGAAGGATCGCCATAGCCCAGCAAGCCGAGGCTGTGGTGGCCGTGAGCATGCTATGGCAATCTATCCTGGGTAACAGAGTGAGATTCCGAAAAAATTTTTTAAAAAAAGAAACATATAGTGGGAAAGGATAAATTATATGAGCAAAAAGTTGACATTATTACTCTCACACAAAAATACATCTTTGAGAATAATGAAATGGAAAACAGATGTACTAATAGATGTTGGGTAAGAAATTAGGAAAGCTTATGCCTGGTAGGCCCAATTTCTTCTGTTGGAAGCAAGGCCATTTGTTGAGGGGGGCAGAATTTAGGACAGGGTTACTGAGGAAAATAATCAAAGTTTAGAATAGCTGTTGTGAGAAATGGAAGAGTGACCTGTTTGTTGAACAAGCTACAGACTTTAGTTGAAGAGCACAGATTGTTTGATACATGCATGAAATATTGAATAGCAAGATATAAATTACTTTAGTAGGACTTACCAGATAGTAGTCAGGAAAAGAGAGATCAGATGGTTGAAATGATTGGAAATTTGGGGATTTAAAAGAAAAGTGCTTTGGAAGAATAAGGGGATAAAAATAAAGGATACTGGCAGAATGGTGATTGATATCATCTGTCAAAAGTCTAGGCTGCATAGGAAGGAAAGAAACCATGAAAGTGGAGAAAGCATCAAAAAGGCAAGGGTGAGAAATGGGGTGTCTTATAGTGCATGTGCTTTGAGAATAAAGGATTGTGAGAGCTGGAAGGGTGGATGGCTTTCATCAGAGAACAATCTATGAAATTGAAGGTTTCAAAGAGGGAGCTGACAATGAAAGTAAGAGGAATAACTGAATAGGTATGGCTGTATACTCGCTGTTAGCTAATCAGAGGAGCACAAGTTTCTTCTCTGAAATCCAATATCAGCTAGCTTCCAGAATATAAACTCTCAACATTAATAAATAAGTAAAATAGAAATAGACCCTTGCATCTTTTAATTTCAGAAATGCACGCTTCCTTCCCAGACTGCAAATATCTTCAGGAGATGATTGTATCCTATACATTTTTATCATCCCTTCCATTATCTAACATAATTCCTTGTATGTATCAGACACTCAGACATTTTGTAGAATGTTTGAAAAAGAGAACAAGAGATAAATAAAATTTTCTCATGAGAGAATAACTTACTAGATACATTTGAATGGACAAGTATATAATCATGTTTATATTCCACAATAAATTCAGTATAAATCTCTTCAATATTCTGTAGGCTACATTTTATTTGTGTGTTAATGTTTATTCTGTTTTCAGACTTAATTTGACTTGTGTTTATTGTGGTACCTACAGTCAATTTGAAATGGCAGTTTTTTAGGACTTCTCTCAATTCACATATATACAATTTTGAATAAGTTCCTAATATAGAGAAATATTATGAGTGGTGTGTTTAGTCTCAACTTCTTCTTTTTCTTTTTTTCTTTTTTTCTTTTTTTGAGTCCAAGTCTCACTCTGTTGCTCAGGCTGGAGTGCAGTGGCACGCCCACGGCCACCATAGCCTTGACCTGCTGGGCTCAGGTGATCCTTCCACTTCAACTTTCCAAGGAGCTGGAACCACAGGTGTGTGTCACCATGCCCAGCTGATTTTTTAGATTATTGTTGAGACAAGGTCTCGACAAGAAGCCCAGGCTGGTCTCAAACCCCTGGGCCCAGGCAATCCTCTCACCTCAACCCCTCAAAGGACTGGGATTACAGGCAAGAGTCACCGTGCTTGGCTGCATACCAACTTCTTAATAAATTAGCTTTTCTTTACATATGATTGTCTTTAAGATCATATATCTATATACTGTATACACAATCTTATTTCATGTATATCTATTAATAACAGCAATAACTAACATTTGAGTGATTTCAGTGTCAGGCACTATTCTAAATAGTTTACATGATTTACCCACTTTTTCTCATAAGAATCCAGTGAGATTGTGTTATTATTACCCTTATTTTACAAATGAGTACAGAGTAAAGATACTAATTTGCCCAAAGTCACAGAATTATTGCATGAATTCAAACCTAAGAAGTCTGGCAATGATGCTCAAGATATTAACCACCCCTAAGATATAGACATATAGCTACAAATGTAGATGCATTTATCAACTATTATTTGTATACATGTTTATTTTCTTTACCTTAACATCTCTGAGGTCAAGGACACTGACTGGCACATGTCAGCTTGTCAATAAGTATTCTGTGAATAAATGAATGAAGGAGTTTCTAACTTTACAGGATAACGTTGCTATTTCCTACAAATTTTCCTGTTATTTTTTCATTATTTTAAAACAAACACTCTTGACTTTTCCTTCAAATCCATTCCAGTTATTATTTAAGTGGTTTGTTATGGTACATGTTATGGCATTTTAAACCTTTACGTTTAAAACTTTATTCTTTTGCTCAGACAAAAATGATCTCTTCCTCTCCTCCTGCCAAATAAAATAGCAGATTAAGTGTTTACATGAGGGGAGTTTGCAATCCAGGATTTCTGCAGCAGCAGGCTTCAAATGTTCTAGAAAAATCCTGCTTTTTGTTTGACTCTTCCTGATGAGTGTTATGATCAAAGCTTTACCCTGACATTCATTAGTCATCAAGTGCTTATTTTGAGAATGGTTGCTATCATCACTTACTCTCTACACAGGTGCCACCTAGTTACTTTTGTTTTGGCAATTATGGGTTAAACACATTTCTGGGCTCAGTCCTGCTTAAGCTTGCTGGCTCTTTATTTTAACTTAAGGCATAGTGGGTCATTTAAGAGTAAAGCTTTCTTGAAACAGGAATCTTTCAAAGCACTAGTTTTTATTCTTCTTGTCCATAGATGAGAGTCTTTCTTTCTCTTTCAGTAAAGCAATTCTTTCCTTCATTTTTGTTAAATAAGATTCCAGAAAGTATATAGTGCACTTAGTAGAAAAGTTGCAATTAAGAAATGAACATTCATATTTAACATTTCAGTCCATTCACCTTTTTACAAATAAAAAATAGGACAGATTATTCAATTACTTCTCTTAATTTAACAGTCTTTCACTGTTTAACCTTTCTTTACTGCCCCTGGCTTGCCAAACTGTGCTACACTGCAGTTAACAATGACTCATGGTTGAAAAGAAACATTGTTTAAAATATTGCTGTCTTTTAAGATGCATATTTGACTATCCTTCCTCACTAACTTGCTATGATTCTTTTAGGTATTTACTTCCAGTCCATGGAATTAATGTCAATTTAAAAAATTGTTCTACTATGGAGTTTTTTAATTATATATATATAATGCAAGGATTCTGCTTTTTTGCTATAGTTTTTTAGATCAAGTAATTCCTGATGCAAAGAGAGGGAAAATAATTGCAGGAGAAAAATTACTGCTTGGATGCAAAGAATAGGATTCACAGCACAGTTTGATCCATAACCTTAGATAGGATGGACACCTCTACCAATGTAACATCAGTAGAAACAGAGTTCACTGTTGCTACACATTTTAGGTGTGGTGATGAAAGGATGAGGTAGATCTCATCTAATAATTTTTGTTTTCTCAATGAAGAGGAAATGCTTGGGGTCAGAGAAAGAGATGTAAAGGGTTTAAGGAAAGGAGAAAAGTTGTAAATTAGTCATTTAGGAGAATGAAGACTATATCTTGTGGCTAAAGTCTGATTTTGACATTGGGTAGCCAAGAGAAAATATACTAACCTGCTTTAAACACACTTTTTTCATGGGGAGCCCATTTCTGGATCCTTATCAAATAGCATGTCTTTAGTTGTAGGACATATCATTTCAGGTCTCATTCACCGTTATTGCTCTACTCTGATTCAGACACCTAGGAGTTTCTTTAATTTTATACTTCATCTCATTTTTTCATAAAAGAACACAGGTAGTCAATAAGTGATTATATTATTTTTATTACTATTAAATATTATTCTTGCCAGGCACGGTGGCTCATGCCTGTTATCCCAGTACTTTAGGAGACTGAGATGGGAGGATTGCTTGAGCCCAAGAGTTTGTGACCAGCCTGGGCAACATAGCAAGACCTGGACTTTCCAAGAAAAAAACAAAAAATCAAAAAATGTACCAGGCATGATGGTGCGTGCCTGTAGTCCCAGGTATTAGGGAGTCTGAGGCTGGAGGATTGCCTGAGCCCATGAGTTTGAGGCTACAGCGAGCTGTTATCATGCCACTGCGCTCCAGTCTGGATGACAGAGTGAAATCCTGACTCAAAAATAATAAATAAATAAATAAATAAAATAATATTCTTTCATCTAGAAAATAAAAGGATCTTACTTTCATTATGCCCTTTTAACAGCTTTTCCCCTACTTTAAAATAGAGCTTTAACTTGACATATTTCTAAGTTTCTTAAACAGTGATTTGATTGAAATATATTTTACTGAATGACATTCTATATTTTGCGCTTTATAATTTTTTAGAGCCCTGCTAATGTAACATTTGAGAAATAATGAACTTCAAATAGAACATTTATTTCCTCATGAGATTTTATTTTTATTACAGAAGTAAAATTATACTTAATAATATGATTTGAAAAGCCCTGATAATAACACCGAGGAGGAAAAAAGGAGTAAAAAAGCCAACATATAACTTGAAAGGGATTTTTGAAAATGTCACAATGTTATCCATATCCTCTTTGTCTATTAACAATGTTGCTGAAGACAACTTTTTTTTGTAGTAAAGCATTTTAACGGTTTGAACAACTAAAACTAAGAAATGCTAACAACATAGTTGTAGTGTCAATCTTTCCTGTCAAAATTGAATAGCCATGGCCATACTTGGTCTTCTCTAAAGGAATATGAATACTACCAAAATCAATGTTCAATGCATAAAGGACAAACACAAGATATTGACATAGTGAATCTTTTTTTTTTTTTTTTTTTTTTTGAGTTGGAGTCTCACTCTGTCGCCCAGACTGGAGTGCAGTGGCCGCTCCCGGCCACCGCAGCCTCGACCTGCTGGGCTCCGGCGATCCTTCCGCCTCAGCCTTCCGAGTAGCCAGAATTACAGGCACGCGCTACCATGCCCGGCTGATTTTTTGATTTATTGTAGAGATGAGGTCTCGCTGCCCAGGCGGGTCTCGAACCCGCGGGCTCAGGCGATCCACTCACCTCAGCCTCCCAAAGGCGCGGGATTACAGGCTGAGCCACCGAGCCCGGCTCATAGTGAATCTTTTATTCAATATCTTCTTCTTCCATGTTGGTCTGCTCTAGGGCATGTACCTCTCGTTCAGGCAGTAACCCATATTCATTTAGGAAAGACTCCACATCCCCAGCAAAAAATTCTTCAGCAAACTGTTCAGCAACACTGATAAAATTGCTTATGAGTTCCCCACCTTTGTAGACGAGCAGTGTAGGGAGTACATCTGAGGAAAAGCGGTCTCCAGCGCCTGTATTAGAAGCTTTTATTTTGCAGAATTTGACTATGGGGTATTCTGCGGCAAGGCATGCTAAACTATTGTTTAGAGTATCACAGCCCTTAATACCATCTTCATAAATGTGAACCACGATGGTAGTGATCTTTTGCTCCTTTTCAATTGTTTCCAGGAACTGCTCCCCATTTTCCAGCTCATACACAAACCCATATCTAGGCCCAAAACTCAACTTCTGGTGCATATCCTGCATACACTGTCTACGATATTTACGAAGGCAGTTTTCATCCTCTTTGTCCTGATTGATTAATTCATATTCTTGAATGCTCATCTGAGAAGAGATGAAAGAAATGATAGAGATTATGCAGTCAGAAATTTATATTCATTCGACATACCAAGCCCATTCTCAACTGGGAGGTTACTTTTGCTGTTTTCTCTGGCTGGACCACCTATCTTCACTCCTGTTGTAAAGCGGTCTTCTCCTTCACCTTATTTGAGTTTTTGCTCAAATGACACTTTTCTTGATTACTTTACCTATGACAGCCCCACCCCACACTCAGTATTCTCTATTTTGGGGGTGCTCAATCCCCGGGCCACAGACCAACACCAGTACTTGACCTGTTAAGAACCATGCAGCACAGCAAGAGGAGAACATGGGTGAGCAGAGGCATTGGATTCTCATAGGAGCTCAAACCCTATTGTGAACTGTGCACGCAAAGGATCTAGGTTGTGTGCTCCTAATAAAAATCTAGTCCCTGACGGTCCCCCTCCACCTCCCACTGTCTGTGGAAAAGCTGTCTTCCATGAAACCGGTCCCTGATGCCAAAAAGGTTGGGGACGGCTGTTTTATATGCTTTATTTTCTTCATAGCAATAAACACTGCCTGACCTTGTGTGTGTCTTGTGTGTGCTCATGTATTTCCTTAATATCTATTTTCCTAACTGATATGTTTCATGGAGACAAGAATTAAATTTGTCTCATTCATCATCTTGTCTTCAACATTGGCTATAGTATCTGGCCTATAATAGGGTTCAATAATTATTTCATGATTAAATGCATGTATAACTATTGCTGCCTATAACTGAGCTACACAACGCGCACAGTCTCAATCAGTAGTATGCCACTTAACTATTCACCAGTTTGAGTGAATAAAACCTAGCAAGGTTTGCTCTGGAGTGACTTTCATAAAAAAAAAAAAAAAAAAAAACACACACACACATTACACATTTAAATGTGTCTGTAACAAATGCCTCTGGACAATAGTGTTTCCTTCACAAAAGTTGTTAAGATAATATCTTATAACTTACTAATTTTTTTTTTTTTTGGAAAATATAGGATGGAATTCAAGCAAGACAGCTTTTAGTACAATTTGGAGTTCACCAGATTAGCAAGAGGTTAAATGATGGGCCAGCATCATCTGTCTAGCAATGGAAACTTCTTCGAAATGCAATTATCTGGACTCCACCCCGGATTTGCTGAATCAGAACCTATAAGAGTGAAGCTGAGCAATCCATATTTTAACAAGCTCCGGGTTATTATTATTCAACGGTTTAGGCTAAAGTTAGAAAAGACCTAAGTTTCATTTCCCAAGACAGCTACTTTATATTGCAAATGGAATACAAAATCACTTGCACAACCTTTCATGGTAGCTACTCCAAGTCTACTGCTGAGCCACCCTGAATTGGTCCGATCAATCTCATCTGACATGGAAACTAAGCAGGGTCTTGTCTGCTTAATAACTTGGGTAGAAGATAGCATAATAGCTGCTCCATTACTAATGTATTCAATAGAATGTTAAGCATCCCTTTCCTCCAACCAAGAAAAAAAAAGGCACAACGGGACACAGTGTGATTAATAGACATGAAGCAGTTCGTTATCATGGAATTAGATGGGGGGGAAGGGATCATCTACTGCTGCCTTATCATCATGTAACTTCACAAACAGCAGAGGAGAATTGAGAAAACAAGGAGCTAATGTTTATGGAAAATCCACTATGCCTTAGGCACTTTACATAGATTATGTTATTTAATCCTCACAAATATCCTCTGAGATAGGTATTATTAGTGTCATTTTACAGGAGGAGAGACTGAGATTTAGCTTAAGTAGAAGTCATTGCTTCTTTCTCTTGTTATTATTTTTGTTTTCCTAATGTTTTCATTCTTTTTCTTATCATAGTGTTTTTTTCTTTCTTAAGATTATTGTCTCAATTTAGTTTGTTTTAACCCTAAAATTTTTTAATGTATTTGAATGCCTAAATATATACCTGAATATGTGAATGAAGCAAGTTACCATATGAGTGCTGAAATGCATCTTCACATAAATAATTATTGGTTTGAGCTGCTAAACTTACTAACTTGCTTCATTCACATATTCAGGCATATAGATATTTAGGCATTCAGATACATTTCTCAAGTTTAACCTTAGTACACAATTTTTAAAATAATTATTTAGTGCCACATTTGTATAGTTTTACATATTTATGTATATATATACATTTGTATAGTATTTTACATATTTCAAAACACTTTTACATTTATTTTCTCTTCTTCACATCTCTTTAAAAAATGGAGGAGGTTTGTTACAATTCCTCAGGTGGGAAAATTTAGTTGTCTTATCTATATCACATAGTGACTCAGTGAAGGAACTAATCTCCCTCTCTCCCTGATTTTAGACTTGCAGATTTTTGCAATGGGTAGAAGCTTGGGACCAAGGCATATTTGATCACAGTCCATCTGTTAAAAAACAGTATACAGCAATTCACATACACTGGTTTGGAGATATATAATCCACTAAATTGATTTTTCTCCACCATAAAAATTACCTTATGTTTTCTTATATTTTTATAATTCGTATTATTGTTATACAAATAATAACGCTAATTATAAAGATTCAAAAATGGCCTAAAAGCTAAAGAAAGAAAATAATAAATACTGTAATTTCACCAACTTGATACTCAGTAATAATCCCCACTAACATTTTTAGGTATCATCTTTTAATATATGTCTTTATGCAGGTAGACATACCCATTATGTAAATTAAATAAAAATGTTGCTTTAAAAAGTTGTTAATACCTTTTTTGAAAAAAAAGTGACTTATTCTGGCTTCTTCCTTCGTCTCGTCTCCCAACAATCTCGTCCTTTCAAATGATCAACACTGTCAACTTGGTGAGTGCCTTTCTGAGCTTATCCATATGTAAACTCATATGCTTATAATCATATAAGCATAAAACCATATATGAAGGTATCTTTTTTAAATTGTTCTAGAGAATGGAATCATACAATTTTAAATTCTCTGCATTTTGCTTTCTCATATTATGAAACTACCTCTAGGTCAACTTGTGTATTTGTAACTCATTCTCTTAATTAGCATTTTGCATGTATTTCTTATTATGGGCTACCTTAATAGGCATTCGCTTCAATTCTATTTTTTGCCAGCATAAACGATATTGCAACCAATATATTTTACAATATTCCTAAGTGATTGTTTAGATTGATGTAGATTTAAAAACATACTACAAATTATTTTTTATTTGCTTTTTATTATCTTACCTTTCTGCTGACTCTGTCTTTTGTATCTTTGTCATCTTTATTCTGGGGAGAAGACATTTGCCTGAGAATCTCCTTCTTGATAGGTGGAACTGAATCATCATCTTCACTCTCTAATTTAAACTTTCTCCAATCATTTATTACTCCTTTGGGTCCTGGAATAAAATTAAAAATAATTTTCTCTTTTTATTTTTAAAAGACTGTTCACACAATTAAAATTTGTATACATGTATATTGGCATGGAAATAGACTTATGTCCTGCATCAGAAATAAACATCATGTTTGGGCTAGAGATTTCTGACTGTCCTGCTCATAAAAATGTTCTTGCACATCAATCTTGTTAAATGGGATTTGACAAATAATTTTTCTGAAACATTTGCACTAATGAAAATATAAATTTTTGAAAGTATAAATTTTAAATAGTTCAAAGCACTTTGAACTATTGGTAAAAGTTTAGGGTAAACATATTTTAAAAGAGTATAGGAGGAAACTAGAATTTTAGAAAAATAGCACTTTTATTACATAAGAAATTTCAGCAACAAACCACAATTTCTCTACATTCTTGATAAAGGAAACTCGGAATGTTGGGGAAGCAATAGCAATAGTACATAAAAGACAATTGATGAAAGGAAGACCTGACCTCAACAAACCTCAAATGGTTTTAAGAAAATCATTGCCTAACCATCCATGTATTCTAAGAGTGTATGAATTTTTTACGAATATAGAAAGAATGAGACTGGTAGATTAAGAAAAACTAATTAAACAAAGGATGTTCTAACTGAAATCCTGATATCCAGTTGACCTAATAGGTAACAACAGTGCTTAGGGGAAGATCTTAAATTCTTGAAAACAAGCAATATTAAGTTGACTATACGTCACTAGCTATATCCATACCTTTGATGTTGTATTCTATATGTGGGTATATTCTGTCTTTCTCTTCCATATTGTCTAATCATTTTTATTTGTATTATATATAATATGAATGCATTATAAATTTATTTGTGTTAATTATACTCAGGTATTCAAAGTTATTTGTTTTCATATCAGTACTTATAATATGTTTTATGAATATACAATATATGTGTGTATTTATGTGTTTAGAAAAGAGAATTTATTTTTCTCCTGTTTTCTACAAATGAAGAATATTACATTTTTCCTTACCTTACCTCTCTTTTTCCACTTAATAATATCTTGGAGATTTTTAAATATACATACATAAAGAGGTTCTTTCTTGTTGAAAAAATAGAAGCATGGTTATTATGTGGATATACATAATTTACTTAAATAGTTTCACATTGATCTACATTATTGTTTTCACATTTTATAACATATGATACTGCATGAAGAACCTTATGCATGCATTTTTTTCTATCTATGCAGGTATATTTATAGTTATAAAAGTAAAATTTCTTGGTCATATATATTTCTAATTTTGATATTGCTAGACTGCCCCTACAAAGACTGAACCAACTTATATTCATTCCATAGTGGAGGGGGAAATTAGAAGAGGAAAGTGGTTTAATTATAGTGTGGATAGAGATGTCTTGGGACAGTTGGGCAGCAAGAAATTATCAATGATTAGTGTTTTTCTTACTCTTTGACATCTAAATAAAACTGTTTTATGTGTTATTTGATTTCGGTTAATTTGTCCACTCAATTTTTTTTAGATGATTCAAGCAAACCTTACAAAGGTATTACTTAAAGTACATACTGAATAATGTCAATAAGAACATTAGGTATTTCCAAATTTAATTTTAATTTAATAGTTATTTTTCTTTCTAGCTTTACTTACCTGTATGTGTAGCCTCTCCATCAAAATCTTCCTCTAAACTTTGACTTTTGTCTTCTTCCATTTTAGGGGCTGGATTTGATATACAGTAATCTATAGGATGAACAAAGAACAATGACAGATGAGTTACAGTAATACATACATATATATATAAATACATGCATATGCATAGTTATAGTCTCCTGCTGCCAGGTTCCATAGTAAGCAAAGGATGATCACTAAGTGATAAAATGTTTAAAATGTTTCTGTGCATTAGACAATTAATTTAACATGTGTGCTAAAACATTTGGCCCTAAGAATTATTTTACATGATTCATAGTTTATTTAAGCCTTCAGTGTAGGACTATGTACATAGTGAAAACTGTTTATTACTGATTTTCTTTTTTGAACACTGTTACCAAATTTTATAATACTATATGAAATTTGAATATATATTATAATAATCAACATATATTATTTATGTCATATATTACAAATTTTAAGTTAGTAATAATTATAGATTTACTAAGAACACTTACTATTTATCAGGCACTGTTCAAGTTATTTTACATGTTAAAACTCACTTAATTCTCACAGTCATATGTGGTAGGGACCACTGTTGATGACATTTTACAACAAGGACGCGGAAGGCCAGGGAGTTTATGTGATTTACTCAAGATCACACAGTTAGTAAGTGGTGGGGCAAAGATTTGAGCTTAGATTATTTGACTTTGGAGTCAACTTTTAACTATTACACTGTTATGGAAATTAACATACTATAACCGAATCATTTTTCTCAGCATGGTTTGACAAATCTAATCTCCGAACTGGCATCAAAGAATGATGGTCTAAGGAACACAGCTATTCAATAACATCTCTCCAAACCATAGATAGGGGTCCCCAAATCCCCAGCCAGGGACCAGTACCAGTCTGCACAGCAGGAGGTGAGCGGCAGGCAAGTGGAGGCAGATCAGCCCAGGCATCAGATTCTCATAGGAGCACGCGAAGCTTGTTGGGAACTGCGCATGCTAAGGATCTAGTTTGTACGCCCCTTATGAGAATCTAATGCCTGATGATTCTCTTCCCCGTTCCACCTCCCCGTCCCACCTCCCCTAGTCAGCGGAAAACTTGTCTTCCACGAAACTGGTCCCTACTGCCAAAAATGTTGGGGACCAATGCCATCGAGCAAGTTTTCATGACAACAGTATCCACTCAGTAAGTGAAAATAGCCATTAGCTGAGTCTATAAAATACATCACAAAATCACTACAAGCACATGGATATTTACTCATAGGAAACTTCTTTACATCCTCATGTAGAACCGATTTATTCTTGATTCTAATCTATTTGCTTGTTTTTCAATTATCTGGAAAATTCAATTATTATACATACCAACATATTCCCTAAGGGGTTCATATAGCTGAAGTTTTCCTGAAATTCTTAAGTAAGAGGGGACATACTAATAATAGATACACAATCTTCTTTTTATACATTTTTCTTCCCTCATTTCATTCCTTTGCTTCCTCCTTTTAATTTAAGTACTAATGACATTCAGCTTGTACTTTGAATCCCATTTTAGTTTTTTATTGATTTACACTTCAATCCTTCACTTGGCTTGTCTGGTGCTTTCCCTACAGGGTGGTAAGCCAGAATACTATCTTGATTTCTTTTTTGCCTTGACTTCTGGTCCCAACGCTTGGACTAGTCTTATAATTTTAGTGTTCCCCTTTCCACGTTCTCTATCCAGAGTCTCTAGTAGTCTAATGTCTTTGCCAATTTTGTTTCACTTGAACAATAAAAGCCTTTTAAGAGAAGACTGTCAAGGGAAAACCAATTTATTTCACAATATTTATGTAACTATAAATATAAAGAAAGTTACATTTGAATGGCTTTAGTAATTAAAAATAATAGAAAATGGAAGAATATTTTTTGCTGAACAAAAAGGCCAGTAAATTTTTAACTGCAACTATTTTGAAAGAAATTTTGTATCTAAGAAAACATGAAAATTTTTGCTTTTAAATAAAACCACAGAACAAATAAATGGAAACTTCTTTGATAATTTTAAGAGCTGTTTAGTTCCTGGAAAAGTAGAGCCCCAAAACAATTCCTTTTACTTTAAAGGAATAGATTGTCAACTTGGGGTAGCTACTATTCTCAGTAAATATACAGAAGGCTTAGGAGAATCTAAAAGTAATTTTATTTCAAATGGTGAAGAGACAGTGTAGCTTCCTTCTCTACCTGCTTCTTGCCTACCTAGTTGACAATCTATGGGGGAAAAAAATTTCATTTTTCAGAAAAAGCTTTCAACAAATTCAAGGAGTCCCTTTATTGAAAAGAAACAAATATAAATGGTTCTACTTGTTCCTGTTTCACCTATGATAGTGGTGACCTAGAATAGGAAGGAAGTGAGTAAAATTCTTAAACGGAGAATTAAAAACTCTTTGAAAACCCCAAATCCATCCCTAAACATTTCATTATCATCATTATCCTTGTTCACATGATGCTGTAATGATAATTGTTAATCACTTCAAATATGTTGATCTAATCTAATCAGAATATCCAATTTAGAATTGACATGTAGATTCATTCTCTCCAAGAAGCTTTGTTTTCAAGACAATCTTTTGTTGTTTTTTGGTAGATTTTCAACTATGGGGATCATCTCATCCCTGTATCCCAGACTGAATTTTCTTCCGGCATCCAAAATAATTTATGGCATTTACTTTTACATATTTTTCTTCAGTATTTTAAATTCTTTGAGTACAGAGGCAATTTTTTTCCTTGTTGTCTTACTTATAATTGTTTTACACATCATAAATACTCCATAAATGACAACATCAAATGTTTAAAACCTACTATGAGCTGGGTACTTCATACACATTATTTTCAATTTTCACAAAATTATCTTTGTTTTTCATATGTGGATTGTCAGCTTTCAGAGATCCAGTGACTTGTCAGAAGTAGTATGGGGTATATAGAGCCAGGTTTCAAATTTCTGACTCTCAAATCTCTAAAATTCTTATTTTTTCCACTATACTATTGCCTTTTCAATAAAATGCTTAGGGAATGAATGCATTTACCAAAGAAGCCAACCTATTTCTATATATGCACTAAAAACAAGTTGAGGATATAGAAAATAACAATAAGTCTCCATATCCCTAAATTCCTTGAGACAGTATTTATTTAAATGATATATTTCTGTTTTGGATTAAGCCTCATTAGTTTATACTGAATACAATAGAAGAGTATGTTTATTCCAAGTTAATTGAATAAACTCTAAATAACTGATAACGACTCTAGAAGATGAGTACAAAAGACAAAATGGTTTTGCCTTCTATTGGTTCTTGACAAGCATGTGTATTGAGAACTTATCAGCTGTCCTATGTCTCTAGGTCATTTATAAAACAAGTATGGTAGGCAAAATGCATCCAATATATGTAAAAATAAAACTAGAAAATGTTCTTTATAGAACTACTGTAGCATGTGTGGCAAAATAATGGAAATACAATATGAGCCTTGTGTGGAGATCTGTACAGTGAAGTCAGTTATTTCACTTATGGACTCCTATCATATAATCCTATACTCCAAAGAATGGTATTTGATTATTCAAATGTAACTGAAGTAATAATTCTATGCTTCAGAAATCTTTAAGAGTAATTTCTAAAGTTATGCCTGTTTTGTAGGCTTCTTATTATCTAGTCCAGGTTTTATATAAAAATGTCACTGTGTGGTTTATATCTGAAAACTAGTAGTTCTTTCAAACTTTCTGTACTCTTCTATTTGTCAAAAGTCACAAATAAACACAGTTGCCAGATGCCTTTGTCTGCTTGGGCTACTATAACAAAATTATAGATTGTGTTGGCTTGAAAAAAACATTAATTTGCTCATAGTTCCAGAGGCTAGAAGTCCCAGATCAAGATCTAGTAAGGTCAGTTTCTCTTGAAGGCTCTCTGTTGTTTCTGCTAAATTTAAAATAAACAATCTTCTTTTCATCCATGATCGCGTGTATTCCCTTTTGGAAACACATGGAGCGAGAAGCTGTTTAAGAGAAGATGCTGCACTAAAAATGGCAGATGACTGCCTTGTCACTGTGTCTTCATATGGCAGAGTGGGTGAGCTCTCTGATGTCTCTTCTTATAAGGACATTAATTCTATAAGACCTTATTTAACCTTACTACTGTAAGGTTACCATTACTACTGTAAGGTAATTTGCCCTATATCCAAAATATAGTCACATTGAGGTTTAGGGTTTCAATGTAAGAATTTTGACAGGAATACAATTTGATTCATGGTTCTGACTTTTGCAAATCATAATTTAAACTATGTAGATGCGGCCCACTCCTTCTGTGCCTCTATAACCTGCCTTTTCTTTAACGACGACAGCTTTGAGCCTCAGGATTTTTCAGGGTTCTTCACCCAGCCTTGATAATTGCAATGAGGGAAATGAGGCATACCTAAAATCAACCCTGCCTTTTTTTTTCTTTTCTTCTCTTTACTAGTTATTTCCCTGCTTCCTGGATTCACATCCTTAGGATGTCACAGAAGGCCCCACAAAAATATAGGCCAGGATTCCCCTGTATATTAGATAATAACATGCTAATTATTTATTTGACCAGTTTCTGGGTTGTTTTGATGTCCTAAGGAAAATACTGGTGTTCTATACTAACCGCAATAGAATCAATGATATTGCTCTAAAAAAGTAAATAAGAAGATTGAGATCCAGATTTAGGATATTTGCTCACCTTAGTCCAGGTCAGAATGAGTAACTAGTAGGACATCTAAAAATACATTGTATAGCAGTATTTTCCATGCAAAGAAAAAATATTTTAAAACATTTCAATAGCTATTTTTTCCCCTTGAGAACAAACAGGTAGATGCTCAATAGAAGTAATCTATTTTATTTAGGAAGGTAGAACTCAGGTAAATATACCCTCATTCCTTTTTTCTTTTTGCAAATTGTAGTTAAAGGTTTTCACTACCTTATTCTGAGATGGTTTCCCTAAGTACAGACAAAAAAGTTAAACAACCAAACATTAAATTACCTCTCTACCTATGATATAACTGACATTTGCCAGAGAGTACAAAATTCAGAAAACATAGAGCACTGATGTAGTTTTTATGTAAAATTTTCACAGTAAGATAGTTTATTGTTTCTTTTAAATTTAAAATAAACTATCTTCTTCTTTTGCATCCATGGTTGTATATATTTCCTTTTGGAAACACATGGAGTGAGAAGCTGTTTCAGGGAAGATGCTTATTAAAATTGGCATTATTATGACTAAACATGGGCTGTAAATAACAGACTGCGAATATATGCACTGAAGTGAGATGCTTCTTTAACTCCACTAAAGTGGAATTTAGCAAGTTGTTTATCTTTAAGGCATTACTTGGAACATACTTTGCTGTAAGGTGACTGAAACCAAGCAAGACTGTGGGGCATGCAAAACCGACAGACATTCTGTTTTACCTTCACTGTTGTTAGAGACCCAGATTTTGTGCCTTGGTCTGTGCCCCATAGGATGTTCACATCGTTCTGCTTACCCTTGCAGAGCTTCACGTCCTACCTTTTTCTACTTCTAACCTTACATCTCCTTAGGTCTCTGCTTTCCTGTGTTTTCCAAGGTGACTGTGAGCTAATCTGATCAACTAAGCCAGGCTAATGTGCTCACCAGTACTAATATATTCATGTGAGATGTTTTAACCCTTGCCATGAATATCTTCCCCAATGTCATACTGGACTTCTGTAGAAAGCAGTTCTGCTTTTTCTTCCTTATTAAAATAAATTACTAGTGGTGGGGGTTTCATATCAGATAGGTCTGACATTATGTCAGATCATGGAAGTATTCCTGGGCTTGTGGAGACCTCCACTGTTGATGAAATCATAAAGGTAGATCCAATTATTTTATCCAAGCCATAACATCCTCCTTTGCTCTCCATGCATTTTTAATTTCTTTACTTTGAGAATGAGAGATGGCTAGCTAAGAGTGATATACTCTTAAGTTTCATCAATAAAGAGGGGATTTTATGCTTCATATATCAGTTAATTTCCTGAATTATTCTTTAATTGATTTATTTATATGTGTCTTCTCAAAGGAGGAACTAAACTTCTTGTGGCAGGAACCATGCATTACAATGCTTCCAAATGGCTGTATAGTAAAGTGATTAGCACTTGAATATTTGGGTTCAAATCCAGCTCTGACAATTGGTTGTATGACTTTGGGCAAATCACTAAAGCTCTCTGTGCTTTATTTTTCTCATCTGTAAAATTAGAGTAATAATAGTGATTATTTCAAAAGGTTGATGAGGATTAAATGATTGAAATTATATAAAGCATATGGTATTTTGTACTAGGCACTTAATAGACATTGAGTAAAGACTTGATAATTAGTGAAAAATTTAAAATACTAAAACCAAATATTTAAAATTAATAATTAATGTAGTCAAAGTAATCTAAATTTGTGTTTAGGAAATAATACATATATGTACTACTTATACACAATTAGCTCCCTGCCCAAGGAATGTGTATGTGTGTATACATAGTCACACACATATTATATGTTTTATCTCAAAATTGTTTTATATTTTCCTATCTCATTACAAGATCCCTTATAATTCTTTGATTTATTTCTAGTAATGTCTACTTGCCACAAGGCATTTAAGAACATTCAAAATAAAGGAGATTAATTTGGAGTTATGAATACAGGCTAATAAAATGTATGTGAAATTTCCTCCAGAAATAGTAAAAAGATTTTCTGAAGATGTGTGCCTAAGTGGGAAATGGGAGTGATGATTTAAGTTGAATGTAACATACTTGTTTTCCAATAAATTGCCTTCTCTACCCACGATTTTGCAAATCACAAGTGATTTTCTGTTTGATTTTCCTTTTTGCATTTATATCATAAAACTTTATGTATCTTATTCTGAGTACTAATTCTCTAATGGAGTAGGACAATACTCAGGATTTCTGTTGCCACCTTTAGTTATTCTAGTTGTCAATTTTGGCATAGATCAACCTTTGCATTTTGTGGTATCATTTTAAGAATTTTATTTAAAAATAAATCCTTGGAAGTGTTAGTGGAATACAAGACACACAGTCTCAAAATGGCTATAACAAATTAGAAAATGGCTGATACGCACCAAATATTAGTTTCCTTTCTTTTGCATATAAGAAATTCAAGATGCTATTGAAAACATTCCTTACTTTGTGCATTACTTCCCCACCCTCAGTATCTAGATCAAGTTCATGACAACTTTGATAGAAAAACTATGATAAAAACTTTGACATAAGACACTATGGAAATAATGTAATGTTTTCTTAGTCTCTACCCTATTTGAATAATTTTCCTTTTGTAATAAATGGGACTGGGCAGGTGAGAGATGTAGGGAAACTTGTAAACAGCTTGTTTATCAGGAATGCATAACAAATAGCAATTTTCTATTTGTTAATCTGTATCATCAGTAAAAAAAAAATTTATTCTGGAAAAATATGAGCTTTCAAAACCATAACTGAATTCTTGCTCTTAATAAAAAGACATCAAACTTTCCAGGTTTGCTATTACAAGATACAGATATTCTCTTACATGCTCAGGAGAAAACAGAAGTATCAGAACGTTGTAGGGAATTCAGTAGCTATCTTTTTTTGAGTATCTCTTTATCTTATAAATGCACTTATTCCTGTATGTATTGTTTGAATTTCATTACAGATATTATCATAAATGATTTCTATATATTTTGACTATGGCTTATATAATATCAAATCCAATTATAAACATAATATTTATGGAAAAAATTTTCATGGTGAATTAGATGATCTCTAAAGTTTTTTCTAGTTTTAATGGTCGGTAATTCTAAGTAGCATGGATAATGGACCAAAAAATAAGTAGTTAAAATGGATGCTATCTTTAAAATCTATTTTTGCCATTAATAAAAATATTCCTTTGCAAAACAGTAGGAAAATCTGACTGCACTCATTTTCATGATGCAAACTGTAAAATTTATTAGTAATAATAATCACTTAGATGGGAACAAAATAGAAGAAAAATAAAACCAATTGAAAGAAAAGTTTCACCTAATTTAACAAATATCAGTATCATTTTCTTTTAAAAACATTACTTCTCTCTCATTAAATTTTTAAAGTAACCTTTAGAAACAAACATTATTATCCCTATTTTAAAGATTAAAACCACCATCACCACCACCACACACACACACACAAAAACCCCAAAAGGTACTGTTAAGCAAAATGCCCTCAAACACACAACTAATTGTCTGATTCAGATATCTGATAGTGCCTTAGTGCTGAATGTAATACAGTAGTCCTTCCTTATCCTAGGTTTTGATTTCTGTGATTTCAGTTACCCTCGGTCAATGCAAAATTCCAGAAACAAACAATTCGTGTTTTAAATTGTATGCTGTTTCGAGTATCATGATGAAATCTCATGCTATCCTGCTCCCTCCAGCCTAGGACCGTGAATCCTCCTTTTGTCTAGCATATCTGCACCATCTGCACTACTTGCCAGTAACTCGTAGCAGTATTGGTTATCAGATCAATGACTGTGGTATTGCAGTGCTTGTGTTCAGGAAACCCTTATTTACTTACGGTCCTACAGTGCAAGAGTTATGATGCAGGCGTATTGTGATATTTCTTCTATTTTATTATTTGTTATTGTTAATCTCTTACTGTGCCCAATTTATAAATTAAAATTTATCATAAGTATATATGTATAAGAAAAAACAGTGTATATAGGGTTTAGTTCTATCTGTGGTTTCAGGCATCCTGGTCTTGGACCATTTCCCCTATGGATAAGGGGCAACTACTGCACTCCCTTTCAAAGTCTCAGAGCCAAATCTTCAAACACAAAGTGCAAGGAGTCATTATTTCTTCTCTCCAGTTTTCCCTTTACCCAAAGGAAAGTTAAAATTTCAAAATGAATTGTCCAGTCAGTCTTACTCTAGCTGTCTAGAATATCAGTCTCAAAATTGCATGTTTACTCTGAATTTTTAAGAGTGAAGATGACTAGCACAAATTACTTTAAGAGAAAGATACACAGTAATTGTTATAGTAAAGAAATCAATACTTTATGTGCTTCGACCTCTTTAGAACAATACAATAATATATAAGCAATGAAATCATCATTCTTTCTTCTAAGGTAACATTTTAAAAATTATGTTATCAAGAGACTAATTGTTGACTCACAGTTTAGATCTCTGTGCTGATGTCCTTGATTATGTTCAGTGGGAGAGAATCCCGGTCTACTGAACTCCTTTTGAACTTGGGCAGGTTTAAGCTCAGATTTAAGAACCTAGGATATTGATGACCTTTGCAAAAATAGCTCTGAACAAGTAATAGGATTGACTTAAGAGAATTAACACAACCTATTCAGATGGTAGGGCAAAACCAAACAGAATAGTCGCTTACAGTTTACAGAACACTGAATGGGTGAAAGACAGAATATATAAGTATTTATTTATTACAATAACATGAGTTATATTCATTAGCTCCATAAATATGTATTGAGCACCTACTTTTGGTAAAACTAGCAGTGGTTAGGCACTGGAGATAAAAAGAAAAATAAACTCTATTCCCTATGTCGGGGGCCTATAGTCCAGTGGGGGAGATAGACAAGTGAAAAGATAATCACAATGAAGTGTTATAGTTACTACAGTATTTGGAGTTAATGAGAGTGATTCTGTAGTACATAGTGGTGGTTTGCATCTTCTTTCATTATTGGCCTTTAATAAAACTTTTTCAGGTTGGCTAAGTCACTTATGGATCTATTGGTTTTCCAGATTCCAATTTTATTAGTATTTTCTTCTTTCCATTTCTTCTTATTGCTGTGGGTTTTTACCATTAAAAATTCCTTTTCTTCTATTTTTTAATGGGGATTAGAAATGTAGGGAAAGTAGATAGATATGATAAATCTTTTCCTAACCCCTTTAATTCTCATAACCAAATTTTTCATCTAACTTTGCCAAAGTAGGGGACTTAATTCACTCTAAGCTTAAAATTAGAAATTTTTAAATAGCAAGAGGACAAAATTTATAACATTAATGGAAATTTAAATGAATACATCTAGATTTGTAAATTATGATGTTTAATCATATGTAGCTTCATTGGAAAACCTTAAACAAATCTTGACACAATTTAAACAGTGATTAAGTCCAAACAAATTTTAATAATTATATTTTATTATACTAAATTAATTTGACATTTATTTCCTCTCCTTGTTAGCTGGAGGAAAACATATCACATTTTAGAGCTTTGTTGGCTGATATATTTCTTTTATGATATGTATGGAGGTCAGTTATTTCCTTTTATTAGCATCATCTCATTCTGGAACTCCTGGGCTCAGGTGATCCTCCTGCCTAAACCTCCCACAAAGTTGGGAGTACAGAAGCAAGACACCATGTCCAGGTAACTTTTTAGTTTTTAAATTTGTTTTATAGAGATGGGATCCCACTATGTTACCTGGGATGGTCTTGGACCTCTGGCCTCAAATAATCTTCCTGCCTCAGCCTCTCAAAGTGTTGGAATTACAGACGTGAGCCACTGCACCCAGTTGCTGCCTTTAATTTTGATAGTATATTTGATTCAATTGGTCTAATCATGGATTGAGCAATTTTTAGAGATCATAAAAACTTGTCAACAAAAGAGTTATTTTGACCCATTTTTTCACACATATGATTTCCAATTAATGAAAAAACATTAAAAAATATTAGAATTATATGTTGATATGTAGGTATGATATTCATTCCTCAAATCCCTCCAATATACAAGTGCCAGAGGTGGTACAAAGTAAACTGCAAACTATGGAAATATATGAGTCAGGAAGGTAGGGTAAGAATTGCTTTAGTGATTTTTTTAACCAGTGAGCTATTCAAGTTTAAGAATACGGGAGTGCACACACTGTAGTCACCACTGCCTCTGAGCTGATAGCTGTGCCTCTCATGTGTGCCAATCTTGGCAAATCTACCAGAGATGTCTTCAGCAAGGGCTATGGGTTTGGCTAAATAAAACTTGATTTGAAAACAATGTCTGTCTTTCTTTATGGCTGCATAATATTCCATTGTGTATTTTTTTTATACATTTTTTTATTGGGGGATGGGATTGGCAGTTGTGGGAAACTGCTAGGGGAGGGAGGGGTATACCTCATCAACAAGGTTGCCTGCATAATCAATGTTTATATATCTAACCCTGAATTGTACCCCATATTTTTTCATTAAAAAAAAAGTCTGAAAATGAGTTGAAATTTACAAGCTCAGGCTCAGCCAACACTGAGGTCACCAAAGTGACAGGCAGTTGGGAAAACAAGTACAGATGGACTGAACATGGCTTGGCGTTTACGGAGCACTGACAACACACAAGGCACTGAGGTTAGGTGAAAGATCAACTTGCACATGGATGATTCATCCTGCTCGCCTAACACCAGGAAACAACAACGAACACTGCAGTCAAGATTGGGTACAAGTACATTAACCTAGGCTGCCATGTGGACTTCGACATTGCAATCCAGGACACTCTGGTGCTGGGTTATGAGGGCTGGCTGGCCACCAGATGATTTTGAGATGGCAAAGTCCTGAGTGACCCAGGGTAACTTTGTAGTTGGCTACAAGTCTGATGAATTCCAGCTTCACACAAGTGTGAATGAAGGGACAGAGTTTGGTGGTTCCATTTACCGATGGTGAGCAAGAAATTAGAAACCACTGTCAATCTTGCCAGAAGGAAATGGTAACACTCAACTTTGGAATATCAGCCAAGCATCATATTGATGCTGTTGTCTGATTCCTTCCTAAAGTGTACAACTCCAGCTCGAAAGGTTTAAGTTACACGCAAACCCTAAAGCCAGGTATCAACTGATGCTGTTGATTTCCTGGATGGCAAGAATATCAATGCCAGTGGTCACAAGCTTGGTCTAGAACTGGCATTTCAAACATTAGCAAATACACAATTGTTTAATTTTGAACTATCTTGCAGCATAGCTACCTTCAGAATTTAGTGTATCTTTTAATGTCATATGTCTGGGATGCAAATATTGACAAATACTGTGTTATGATTCAGCTTTAGGGTGCTACTCTTTCAGAAATACAGAAGAAATCTGATTCCTCAAAAGGTTCTTTCGGCTTTAGACTTGGGGGGAACTTGGTGGCTCCTCTGGAGATGTCAGGTTTATGTTTTTCCACCAAGAATGGCTACAAGTAGAAGGTGATAAAGTACAGGCACTTTGTACATTGAATAAGTGAGGGAAGGTGTGACTTCCTGAGAACTGAACCTAGGTTTCCTAACCTTAATTGATGAGAGCTTCACTGCTTGATGATGTGTACATACTCACCTGAAATGAACTTTTTAAGACAGATCTTCATGACCTGTTCCCACCCCAGTCCATCATCACCTTTTTACATCATACAAGGGTACGGTAGCCATTCTTTTTGCCATTTTGGAGTGAGGAGGACAGATGTGATGAAGCCAATAATTCAGGACTTAATTCTTTTCTGTGTTGTGTTTTTTGCCCCTGCACCAGAATATGAAATAGCTTCCAGGAGCTCCAGCTATAAGCTTGGAAGAGTCTATGATTGTAATCATATGATGACAACACTCAGAATTTAAATTGGACTTCTCTTGTTTTCTCACTACTCAATTTATCTTTAGCAGCTTAATGGGTCTTAGAGTCTTCCAGGTTGTGTAGAATTAGATCCTCCCTTCAACTGCTGTAATTAACACCTCTTAAAATAAAACTTGAATAAAATATTAAGACCCCTTGAAAAAGAAAATACTGAAATATGTCACTAATCAAAAACATTATAAACTAACTGACAAAAATCTTGCAAGATAGGAATAGCAATATTAATAATTAGCACACTTACTCTTACTATGCCAGGTGAGCTACTCAATGTTTACTTCACTTAATCTTAACAACAATCCTCTGAGGTAGGTCAAGTATAATTTTATAGATAGGAAACTGGCTTACGAAATAATTATGTAACTTATCTAATTTATGCATTTATTTCCCAATATTTATGAAATGCCTCCCATGTGACAAGCACTCTTCTATGGACAAGGAGCTTCTGTATATAGCAGCGAGTAAATAAAGTTTTGATGTTTCAAATGTTGACATTGCTTCTAAGAATTCAGGTATGACTTAATTCCATGGCCCACACTCTTAGGAGACAGTAAGGTCTCCTGGTTAGGGCAGATTAAACACCCTCCAAAAAGATGAAATTATCAAATATTCTTTAAATCCTAAACAGTCTCCAATGCAGATTTTCTGGCTCCAGAATTGTCATATTTATCTACCTCCTCTATTTTTTTTTCTATTTTTGAATATGAGATTTATTGTAACGAAAGAATTGATGGACAAGCATGGAATCCTTTGGAATTCAAGGACAGCTACACACTTTTGTCCTAGGAGAATAGAATGGCAGTTCAGAAAATCTAGAATCTACAATGCAGCTGTAATCACCTTAGCAGCAGGGTGGTCGGGGGGGAGATCTGTTGATCTTCCCAATAGGGCACAACAACCAGAACTGCAGCTTTCGACCAGTGACTGATCCTCCCTGTCACTAGTTATGACTTACATTTTTCCTAAGGTTTATGTATCTTTTATCTCCTCTATAGCCTCTGATAACTCAATTTATATTTCCTTATTTGTTCTGTTATTCATGACCCCACTCATGGCCTTGATTCTACCCCTGGACTCCTGTCTGTAGAAATTTTTAAAGCTTTCTGTCTATTGATAAGTTTGGTTATTTCCATATTTGCAAATTATTATTCTGAGAAAATATGATTGACTTAGCTCAATTCATTTTGCTTCAAGTCATTTTGTTGTGTGGTCAATGGACTGGCATAATTTGTTCAAGGTTGTCTCTTGGTCTGATCAGCTTTAGCCAGAGGGCAAGTTTATATGAACTACATAGGGTTTTCCTTCAGTGGGGTCTGGGACATTTTTAGTAATAAAGGCTATAGGTGAGGCACGCACTGTGATTGACACAGTTTTTACTAAAAATGAATCCTTCCTTACATTGAACTTGAAAATATCACCTTTAATCTTCAAAAAGCAGAATAAAATTTAGAACTGGAAAGAATATTGGAAATGAGATCATAACGCTGAAATGATTTACCAAAATGAGATAGAGCTGTGATCTCTTCTGTGTTTAAAATTTTATCTCCCCTTTTCAATATGTGATCTCAACTCTTTCTTGTCTGAATTTTATTCTTTTTAATTGACAAGATGAAAGTAAAGTCAAGTTCCAGTTTCTTTTTCTCTTGCAATTTACTATTCATCTAAAGAGGAGACATATATTCCTTCATTGTCTTCTTGCTCTGCACATAGTTTTAAATCTTTTTTTGAAAGTGTTTTTCTGAAACCTAGTTTAAATTTGACCAAAATATTTCTAATATTTATCATCTTGATTACATGCCCCTCTTTCCACCTTTTAAAAGACATCCCTTAGCAAATCTGGTCCATCTGGATATTCACTGTGATGCTTCAACCACTTTATCTTTCTCCTTTCCTTGAGACATGTCAGAATTTTATCTCTCATTTTTTTTTCTATAGCCAAAGAATATCTGACTCTTTTTTGTTGTTGTTGTTGTTTAAAGACGAGTTCACTATGTTGCCCAGGCTGGCCCTAAACTCTTGGGCTGAAAGGATCCTCCTGCCTCAGCCTTCTAATAGACGGGATTATAGGCACATCTGTGCCCGCTGGAATCCTGATTCTTTTCTAAAACGTATTGCTTTCCATGAATCTGTAATGTTTATTTTCCGATACTCAGCCTTCCTTTATTTTCCTTTTATAATGTAGATTCCTTTGTTGCTTCCGTTAGAAGTTTTACAACACTTCTTTGTTACCTACTGGTTATTCTTTGCTGGCCAGAATTAACTCTGGAGTAGCATTTTTTTATTAATAAGTTTTCTTCTAGTTTTTGAAAAATATTGTCAGTGAACTCGTCAAGACATTTTCATTTGTACTGAAGGAAGCTTCTAAGAAATAAACTTCCATAACTAGCCTGTGTTCATTTTGTGATCTGTAACAGGGAACACACCAATTTTCCATTTTATCTGTGTTGCACATATCAAAATCAATATCTATTTATACTGCTTTTTGCTCCTATCTCAAGATATTTCCTCTCTTAGGCCTACAGATTTCCACATCCTTCCTTTCTTGGAAGCATACAGTATATTCCTTCTCATCTTCAAAGTTCCTGATGTTTTTAAACATGCTTTATTAGCCTTTTGTTTCCTGAGTTCTGTCACACCGAATGTTGGTGGAAAATGCCAAGATGCATTTATTTTTTTTTTGACATTTTAAGCTTAATGTTCTGTACACTGGTGTATAGAAATAGGTGTGTGATTTAGCAGAGGAACAATGGACCTGAAATCTGGGTTAAAATGCTGATTGTCATTTCCTTACTGTGTGACCATTAACTATCTACTAGACCTTTCTAAAACAGCCTCCTCAGTAAAGTAGAGGTAATAGCACCCTTCATATCTGGTTATGAAGATTAAATAATATGATAATATAATATAATAGTTTCTAAAGTCCTATGTAAAAATGTTTATATCATTCTTAACCTGTCCCCAATTAGGTCAACATTTCTTTCTTTCTTTCTTTCTTTTTTTTGAGTTAGAGTCTCACTCCGACGCCCAAGCTGGAGGGCAGTGGCACTCTCACGGCCACCCCAGCATCGGCCGGCTGGTCTTAGGCAATTCTTCTGCCTCAGTCTTTCAAGTAACTGGAACTACAGGTGCATGCTACTACAGCTGATTAATTTTTTGATTTTATTGTAGAGACGAGGTCTCGCCAAGTTGCCTGGGCTGATCCTGAACCTGTGGGCTCATCCACTTGCCTTGGCCCCCCAAAGTGCTGGGATTATGGGCTGAGCCACCGAACTCAGCCCCAAATTTCTTTTTTAATTCCCATAATTCTTTGCCACCACTCTTCTGGTTGAATTTCTGAATCCTTTTTAAACTGTACTTTTTCATGTACTTTCTATTCCAGTTTAACTCTTCATTGCTTTAACTGAACATTCTTCCAAAAAATACGGTTCCAGATCTTTTTTCCACTCCCGAATCTCATTCTTGAACATCTGTAGTGTAGCCAGCCCTTCACTTCTGGGATTTTGTTTTCTCATCTTATATCATAGTCTTTAACAGAAGAAAATGAAGACACTACTTAGGCCCTGAAGTTTCTTGGTCTAGTGCCAGGGATTCCATAGAAAGCTTTTTGAGTTTTTTTCTGAGAATAGCATTCATTTTCTGCAACAACATGCACAATGGACGTTGGTGGGAATAACACTCTTAAAGCATTCTGGGATATCAAAGCAAGTGGTTACTTTATATTGCTTATACAATACCAAAACACTTAGTTGAAAACTAAGATCACAAATGACATAAGAATAAGAACTTGGGAAACAAGTACATTCAAAGGAAGGTGAATTCTTTTACATCTTTAATGTCTTTGATATATGTGTCTTAGAAGAATGAGAATAGCCATTGGTTTTACTATGTTCAAGCATCAAATCTGGGGTATAGACAATATGGTGAAAATTTCTGTGAGGTATATAGCACTAGATATGTAAAATCCCAGAATTATTATTTTGACTGGTGTACAGCACACTGCATGGCCTATAAAATTGTCTAAGGAAATACTTGATGCTCCATGACTTAACTATTACTTAGTTTCTTTCATGTAGTTTACACTTTTCTACTATTTAAAGAGAGGGGTAGAGAGGGATTATTACTAGGAATATTACATAGGTATAATTTCACCAAATTTTAATCATTTTTGCTGTTAATTTCTGAGTTTTTCCTACTGTATTTGTTACTTTAAAGCATTATAAACTTATGGAGATTTTAAAGCACTTTCAAAAAGACACTGTATTAGTTAGACTTCTCTGGAGAACTAGAACTGATAAGTTATATAGAGATATATAGGGAATTTATTATGGGAAGTGGCTTATGGGATTATGGAGTCTGAGAAGTTTCACAGTATACTGCCTTCAAGCTGGAAAACCAGGAAGGCCAGTAGTGTAATTTAGTCTGAGTTAGAAGGAATGAAATTCAGGGAAGACAATGGTATAATTCTCAATCTTAGGCCAAAGGCTTGAGAACAAGGTGGGGAGGGCTGCGGATATGAGTCTCAGAATCAGAAGGCCCGAGAACTTGGAGCTTTCTGATGTCCTAGGACAGGAGAAGATGAATGTTTCAGCTCCAGAAGAAAGAGAAAATCCATGTCTCTTCTACATTTACTTCTACCTGTGCCCTCAGTGATGCCTGGCCATATTGGTGAGGGTACATCTTCTTTACTTGGTCTACTGATTCAAATGCTAATCTCTAGGGAAGACACCCAGATGCAAAGTTTTACTAGCCATTTGGGTATCCCCCAACCCAGTCAAGTTGACACATGAAATTAACCATCATAGTTACTAAAATTATGTGTTCTAATAAAAAAAATTTGGAATAACCCTGTGAGCTATTAATGACTTTTGGTGATATTGACTTTTAT
The DNA here is from genome assembly GCA_027257055.1 of Cephalopachus bancanus. NCBI lineage: Eukaryota > Metazoa > Chordata > Mammalia > Primates > Tarsiidae > Cephalopachus > Cephalopachus bancanus. The sequence continues at coordinate 9,520,648 of JAPVLO010000057.1, forward strand.
ATTTCTGAATTTCATTTTATAAACCCAGGAGAAAATTTCTGAATGATTATCAGCCAATGGTAAAACTTGTTTTGATAAATATATCAGTGAATGCAATTAAACATGTAACCTAATTTGAAAATAATTGGTATTCTAACAAATTACTGGCTAGTTTCTTTTAATCAGATAACTAATTGTTAATCAAAAGCTAAATCTTTGAAGAAAAAATGTTTTTCTTCTATGGTTAATATTGAGATCTTTGCATAAAGATTGGACAAAAAATTGTAAAATGGAAAAGGTAAAGTGTAAGAAAAATTTTAACCCCATAATGACTTATGCTTTTATTAGAGTAGAAAAAATTATGTTATCCAGTCCAAACCTTATAGAAATGCCATGAAAAATATATCCAGCCTATGCTATTTATGTATTTATTTACTTTTAGTTTTAAATATATATCATTGTTCATATGGCCCTGAATCATCAAAATATTGTAGGGATGCTGAACAACATTGGACACTCAACTCTGTGGACAATAATTGCTTAGATTTCACCCCTGCTTCTGTTCCAGTCCAAGTTCAGTAAAGTCAATTACACTTTTCATCTTGGACTATTTATTTAGTTTCTCTCTGTGGGAAGCCGGATAGTATGATGGAAAGATGTTGGAGCATTTGGCTTGAACTCATTGTCCTGTTTTTCTCTGATCCTTCTTTCCTCTGGTAAAACATCCCACACTTGCTCTAGCCCTTGATACCTAGTTCTGGCCACTGTTCATTTATATAGGGACTCTAAGGCTGGAGAGCAGACAATCAATGCTCTGCATATGTCAAAATTGAGTGATTTATATGTGTCATCATTGTTGTTTTTTTCTTGTGAACAATCTACTCTTTTTGAATCAAGTATTTTTCAGAGTCTGAAAAATGTTTTTTTTTTTAAAAATTATTATGATTATTATTTTTAAGAGACAAGGTCTCACTATATGGCCGAGGCTGGAATGCAATGGCTGTTCTCAGTTGTGATCTTAGCATACGATAGTCTTGAACTCCTGGCCTCAAGCAATCCTCCTATAGCTGGGACTACAGGCATGTGCCACTGTATCCTGTTTTAGAGTTTTAGGTATGAGTCACTAAATTAACACCTTGAAATGCCATGTTGAAAACAGCTGATTGAATATCATAAGCCCAGACAATTACTCAAATTTCTTCTTATACCTGGTTCTTGGGTCTGAACTAGTTAGCCACTTGAACTCTCTTGAGAGTGTATTCTTATGTTTTGAGATCTTGATCTAGGCAGACCTGAGGATGGGCCAATCTAGCCTGCTGGCACCTTCACACATTGTTCAGAGATCTGGGGATTAATCGGCCCCTCCCACCACTGCCGACACACACACACAGCCACCAGGGGCCTGAGGACTGGCTTGTTCAGCCTATTGTCACCACGGTGCCAGCACCCATTCATATGTGCAACCTGATGGCTTGGGAACTGACTGGCCTGCCCAAAAAGCTACTGTCACTGCTTCCCTGGCTAAGTGCAGTGGCTCATGCCTATAATGTGACCTGGTCACTAAAAATTTGTTTCTGAAGTAGAAAGAGTTCAAATAAACAATCTAATGATGCATGCATCTTAAGGTACTAGAAAAACAAGAAAAACCAAACTCAAAATTATTAGAAGGAAAGAAAAAAAAGTCAAATCAAAACTAACTCATTCTATGAGGTCAGTATTACTCTGATATCAAAATCAGACAAGGACATAACAAAAAAATGAAGAATATAGCCCAATATTCCTGATGAACATAGATGCAAGAATCTTCAAAAAAAAAAATACTGGCAAGCAAAATCCAAAAACACATCAAAAAGATAAAATGCCATGAAGATAATACTCCAGGATCAAGTGGGATTTATCCTAGGGATGCAAGGATAGTTTCACATATACAGATGTGATATGTTACATCAACAGAATGAAGGACAAAAGCCTTATGACCATCTCAATAGATGAAAAAAAGATATAATTCAACAAATTAGGATAAAAACATTCTGCAAATAAGGCATAGCAAGAACATACCTCATCATAAAAAAGGTTATATATGGCAAAATCACACCTAAATCACAACAAATGGGAAAAAACTGACCTTTCCTTTAAGAACTGAAACAAGACAAAAATGTCCACTTCCACTGTTCTTATTCAACATAGTACTGAAAGTTCTAGCCAGAGCAATCAGGCAAGAGAAAGAAATAAATGACATCAAACCTGGAAAAGAAGAAGTTGAATTGTCTATCTTTGCAGACAACATGATCTTATATACAGAAAAACCTAAAGATTCCACCAAAAAACTCTTAGAACTGATACATTAGTTTAGTAAAATTGAAGAATACAAAGTCAGCATACAAAAAAATCAGTAGCATTTGTATACACCAATAATGAAGCAGCTAAAAAAGAACTCAAGAAAGCAATCCCATTTACAATAGCTACAAAACAAAATAACAGGAAATAAATTTAACTAAGGAGATAAAAGATCTTTATAAGGAAAACTACAAAACACTAATGAAACAAATGAAAGAGAATGTCAACAAATACAAAAACATCCCGCACTCATGGACTGGAAGAATTAATATTGTTAAAATGATACCCAAAGCAATACACAGATTCAGTGCAATTTCTATACAATTGCCAATGACGTTCTTCATAGATACAAAAAAAAATTTTGTGAAATTCATATGGAACTTCAGAAGATTTTGAATAGGGAAAACAACTCTGAGCAAAAAGAACAAAACTAGAGGCAGCACATTACCTAGAGGCAGCACATTACCTGACTTCAAAAGTACTACAAAGCTATAGTAACCAAAAAAGCATGGTATTGTTATAAAAACAGACACTTAGACCACTGGAACAGAGCAAAGAAGCCAGAAATAAATTTATGTATTTACAGTCAACTGACTTTTGACAAAAGCAGCAATAACACAGTGTGAAAAGGACAGCTTCTTCAACAAATGGTGCTGGGAAAAATTGATATGAGTATTCTTATGTACCACAATGAAATTAGACCTGTCTCTTATCATATCCAAATATTAACTCAAAATGCACTGACTTAAACATAAGACTTGAAACTGTAAAACTAACAGAATAAAACATAGGGGGAATGCTTCAGGAGGTTGGTCTAAGCAAAGATTTTATAGCTAAGACCTCAAAAACATGGACAACCACAATAAAAATAGACACAAGGGACTATATTAAACTAAGAAGCTTCTGCACAGCAAAGGAAACAATCAACAGACCGAAGAGACAGCCTGTTGAATGAGAGAAAATATTTACAAGCTAGTCATCTGATAAGGGACTAATATCCAGAATATACAAGAAACTTAACAGCAAAACTAAACCAAATAATCCCATTAAAAAGTGGCCAGGCATGGTGGTTTATGTCTGTAATCCCAGCACTTCGAAAGGTTGAGGCAGGAAGATCATTTGAGCCCAGGTGTTCAAGACTAGCCTGGACAACACAGACAGATCCTGTCTCTACAAAAAATACATTTAAAAAATTAGTTGAACACAATGGCATATGTCTGCAGTCCCAGCTAGTCAGGAGGCTGAGGCAAGAGGACTGCCTGAGCCCAGGAGTTTCTGACTGCAGTGAGCTATGATTACACCACTGCACTCCAGCCTGGATGATAGTGTGAAATTCCATCTCAAAAGCAAAAACAAAAAGAAAAATGGGCAAAGGATCTTAACAGAACTTTTTCTAAAGGTGACATATAAATGACCAACAGGTATATTAAAAGTGCTCAACATACTAATGAACAGAGAAAGACAAATCAAAACTACAAGGAGATAGCATCTTACCCCACTTAGAATGGCTATTATCAAAAAGGCAAAAAATAAAAATGCTGATGAAGATGTGGAGAAAGAGGATTATTATACACTCTTGGTTGAAATGCAAATTAATACAACTATTATGAAAAACACTATGGAAGTTTCTTGAAAAACTAAAAATCGAAATATCATACAATTCAGCAATCTACTATTAGGTATTTATACAAAGGAAAGGAAATCAGCATATCAAGGGATAGCTGCACCCCCATGTTTATTACTGTTCTGTCCACAATAACTAAGATGTGGAATCGATCTAAGTGCCCATTAATGAATGAATGGAAAATGAAAATGTGGTATATGTAACCAGTAGAATACTATTTGGCCATAAAAAGAGTGTCATTTGCAGGAACATGGATGGAACTGGAGGACATTATATTAAGTGAAATAAACCAGGCACTGAAAAAAAATATTACATATTCCCACTCATATGTGGGAGTTAAGCAATTTTATCTCGTGGAGGTAGAGAGTAGAATGACAGCTAACAAAGGAGACGGGATAGAGGATGAAGATAGGTTGGTGACTACAGTTAACAAAATATATTATATACTTCAAAATAGCTAGGAGAAATTTGAAATGTTTTCAACACAAGTAATAAATGTCTGAAGTGATAAAAATCCTAAATATCATGATTTGATCACTAAACATTGTGTGCAAATATGAACATATCATATGTACCTCATAGATAGTATAATTATTTTATATCAATAAATTTTTAAACCCACAACTGTTAAAACTAATAAATAAATCAGTGAAGTTGAAGGATACAAAATCAGCATACAAAAAATAAGTTACATCTCTATATACTAACAATGAAATATGTGGAAGGTTATTCACTTACAATTGCATCAAGAAGAATGAGATACTTAACAATTAAAGAGATGAAAAACTTGGGTCCTGAAAACTACAAAAACTTGATTAAAAAAATTATAGAAGACACAAATAAAAGGAAAGATGTCCCATGTTCCTAGAGTAGAAGATTTAATATTGTTAAAATTTTCATGCCACCCAAAGTAATTTACAGGTAGAATTCAATCCTTATCAAAATTCCAATTCCAATTTTATTTATAGAAATAAAAAAAATCCTAAAATTCACAAAGGACCCCAAATACCCTGAACAATTTTTGGAAACAACAAAACTGTAGCCATCACACTTACTGATTTCAAAATATATTATAAAGCTACAGTAATTAAAATAGTATGATACTCACAAAAAAGACAGACATATACATTAATGGAACAGAATAGAAGGCCCAGAAATGACCTCATGTGTATGGTCTACTGATCTTTGACAAGGGTGCCAAGAGTACATGATGGGAAAAAAAAAGTGGTGTTGGGAATACTGGATATCCACATGTAAAAAAATGAAATCAGACCTTGATCTTATACTGCAACATAAAAATAGACTCAATTTGGAATAAAGACTCAAATGTAAAATCTGAAACTATAAAACTTGTCAAAGAAAACACAGAGGAAAACTTCATAAAATTGGTCTTAGCAATGATTTCTTGGATATATCACCAAGCGTGCAAGCAACAAAAGAGAACATAGACAAATGGAATACATCAAACTAAAAAGTTTATGCCCAGCAAAGGAAACAGTTATCCAAATGAAAAGGCAATCAATGAAATGGAAAAAAATATCTGCAAATCATTTATCAATATCTAAAATATATAAGGAAATTATTCAACTCAATATTATAGCAAAAAACAAATAACCTGATTTTTTAAATGTGCAAAATGAGTAGACATTTCTCCAAAAGACATACAAGTGGCCAACAAGTGTACAAAAAGATGCTGAACATCACTCATCATCAGGGAAGTGCAAATTAAAACCACAATAAGAACCTCATATCTGTTAGGATGGCATATATAAATGATAAGTCTTGGTGAGGATGTGGAGAAATTGGAATCCTTATACACTACTGGTGCAAATGTAAAAATGGCATAGTTGCTATAGGAAATAGTATGGAGGTTTCTCAAAAAATGAAGAATAGAAATATCATACGATTCAACAATCCCACTTCTGGGTATTTATTTATTCCAAAGAATTTTGAAATCAGGATCTGAAGAGATATTTGCATTCTCTTTTACACTGCAGCATTATTCACAGTAGCCAAGATGTAGAAGTAACCTAAATGTCCATTGACAGATAAACAGATAAAGAAAATGTGAGATATATATATATATATTTTATATATATATTTTATATATATATAATATTATTCAACCTTTAAAAATAAGGAAATACAATCATCTGCGACAGCATGGGTGAACCTGTGAGACATTATGCTAAGTGAAATGAGCCAATCACAGACGGATAAATAATGCATAGTTCCACTTATATAAAGTGTCTAGCAAACTGACATCATGTGCATCCTGATGCTGAGAAACATATGGCACCACTTCTTGGTATTCTTATAAAAATGTGTAGCCTGATTTAATAATGAGGAAATATCAGACAAAAACAAAATTGAGGAGCATTCAACAGAGTAAACAGCCCGTTATGGGAAGGTTGTGAAAGACTGAAAGACTATTTCAGATTAAAGGAGATTGAAGAGATATGACTGCTAAATGCAATATATGATCCTGGATTACCGGATCCTAGATTACAATACTTCTTGGCTCTTAAAGATATTATTAAGACAATTAGTAAAATTTGTATAAGGCCTGTATTTTTGATAATGGTATTCTGACTGAGGAAAAAAATGTGTAAAAAATACATACTTTTCGAATTTTGGGGGACTTTTTTTTTTTTTTTTTGAGTTGGAGTCTCACTCTGTCGCCCAGACCGGAGTGCAGTGGCCGCTCCCAGCCACCGCAGCCTCGACCTGCTGGGCTCCGGCGATCCTTCCTCCTCAGCCTTCCGTGTAGCCAGAATTACAGGCATGCGCTATCACGCCCAGCTGATTTTTTGATTTATTGTAGAGATGAGGTCTCGCTGCCCAGGCGGGTATCGAACCCGCGGGTTCAGGCATTCCACTCACCTCAGCCTCCCAAAGGCGCGGGATTACAGGCTGAGCCACCCAGCCCGGCTTTTTGTGACTTTTAAATTTGGAAAATTCTTGTTTGAACATAAAAATTCACACATAAAATTTACAAGACTAATACTAGGAACTCCAGAGTATTCTTCTTCCAGATCCTTCAATTATTAACATTTTATAATATTTGTCTAATAATTCTCTCTTTTCTGGCATTTTTGCAACCTCTAAGTATGATTAAATTATTTCAAACAAAAAGCCACAAAAAATTAAGAGTGAAAATTTTCTATTTATTTTGCTTGCTGAGTAGTCAGCACAAGGGTAAAAATATTATCTTTAAGTAAGAAATGTTCCAGCTCTTTTGCTTACTCTTGTGATGTTCTTCTCTGATCTCCATTTTCTAATCTGTAAAATGTTGAGAATGCTGACTTTAGAGCATCGGTGTGAGAATCGAATGAATGTAAATTACTTAGCATCATAACGAGCACACAGCGAGCAGCTAATAATCTTAGTATTATTATTTTTGCTTCCTCTGCTTTCCTCATTTCTATGTATCTTCTCTTATTCTGAAACAATTCAAATAATTTCAGTGCTTACTTTTAAAATTTTTTCTTCTTTTTACTCCAAGATATTTGACTCTTTCTCCTGTGGAAGACTATAATTTAGCACTCTCAAACATCTCCTTCTTCTTCTTTTAAGCTAATTTATATAATAACTAGGTAATTAAAACAACCACTGGTTGTGGCCAATTGGTACATAAAATGTTAGATAAGGAAATAGAAATTTATTTGTGACTGCACAGTCTCAGTCAAGGATGATAAAACTTAGGAAAACAAATGCATTTGATGTTGTTTAAACATACCTAAACTCAGTGAATAAAGAAAGCATTTACTAGGCATTGAAATACTTTGTTATACTTGCTCATGGTGTTTCTTTGCCAGATTGTTAGTTCCTCAATGGCTAACTCTACTGCAATATGTCTTATACATAACAGTTTCTTTATATGTATTTGCTAAATCAATAAATTTTACAGTAAGCAACCTCAACTAAATTTCACTACAGCAGGCAATTGGAGTTGATCATGTGGTATTATTTTATCTTTTGTAAACCTAAATAATGATGGTTATTTGAACAGGTACTTTAAGCTTGCACCTCAAAAAATAGCCAATTTACATGAAAAGGGTTACATATCCGAGGGAAAAAAACCATGTGGTACCTTTTCAGAGTGCACTGGAGGATCGCCTGGTGCTTAGGAATGTGGTCTCTGGAGCCAGGTTGCTTGGTTTCACTTCTTTGTGTGGCCTTGAGCAAATTTATTTTAGAGAGATACTTCTGTCTCTCTAAAACATGAACAATTGTGTTAATCCACTTAAATGAGTTCGTTCATGTAAATAGATTTACATATGGTAAGTGCCTGTGACCTCTCTTCAATTACAGATTAAAGAAGAATTTTTTCCAGTTTGTTCAGCTTTTTACTTGTTTGGACACAGTAGTGACTTTTAAGCTCCTTACATGCTGGACTGGAAACCAGAAATTCCCTCACTTCATTTCTTACCTTTGAGAATACTCGTTTTTAAAGATCAGTAATGGTCTTAAACATATTTGGCAATAATTCTATTTATAAAATACACGCATCTATTTAAAATTATGTCTTAGCTTTTTATTGCTGCTGTAACATATTACCGCAAACATACTGGCATAAAACAATAGAAATTTATTCTACAGATCTGGAGACATAAATTCCAAAACGAATCTTATGGGACTAAAATCAAGGTGTCTGCCATACTGGTTCCTTCTGGAGTCTTCAGGAAAGAATGCATTCTTGGCCTCTTGCAGTTTCTAGAGGCTGCTGACATTCCTTGTCTCGGCCACATCACTCCAATCTCTGCTTCAGTGGTAATATGGCTTTCTTCCCTTCTGTAGTCAAGTTTCCCTCTATCTTCACACTTACGATTACATACAGGGCCACCTGGATTATCCAGGAGAATCCCCTCATCTCAAAATCCTTACTTTAATTAAATCTGCAAAGTCCTTTTTGCCCCTTTTGCCCAGTATCATTCACAGGCACCAGGGATTAGGATTTAGACATCTTTGAGGGCCACAATTCAGCCTACCACCAATATGTTTGGAAAAGTATTATCTCCTCTTCCAATTATTAAATGTACTTTGAGCATTTTTTGTGAACTGATGGCATTGACTTTAATTTCAGGATAGAATAAGTACTACTGGAGAATTGTGCAAGAATGTCTTTAAAATTACTCCATGGGGGTGGAAGGACATAACTTGCTATTTCTTGACTGACCAAAATTGTGGTTTAAATTAAACTAAAGGCTTGATTCTCATGACAATAAAATGCAACAGGATTTCGAATAACTTTGTTTCACTCAGCGTCATTTTGTTACAACGTTGATGAGAAAAAACAAAAATCACTTCCCAGCTATGACCACTGTGTGGTGTTTGTGCTCCACACGTCTCCATGAATTTGCTCTGGGTACTCCAGCCTCTCACATCCCAAAGATGTGCGAGGGAGGTGGATTGGCATGTCTACATCTACATGGTCCCAGTCTGAATGAGGGTGGGTATGTGTGTACGTGCCCTATGATGGAACGGTGTCCTGTCCAGGGCTGGCTCACACCTTGTGCTCTGAGATGCTGGAAGAGGCTCTGGCCACCCGCCACCCTGAAATGGAAAAATTGAGTAAACAATTATCTTACTTGTTTTTTAAATTAATCTTTCTTAAATACATTAACTTAAAAATCACAAGATCTAGAAAAGAGGGGACTTTATTTATTGTGAAGGGTTATAGCATGCAAAGCAGCCATCTGGCAGGTCAGGAAGCAGGCTTCCTCCAGCCAAGAACAGAGACAGTAACTGCAAAGAAGGAGTTGAGGTAGGAACTTTATGCTGAAGAGTTGACTAAATATATACATTCAGCAGGTTCCAGGAGGAGTATGCATATTCATGAGGTGGTCCTGATATAGGTGTATTGAGCAAAATGCATGTGACATACCACAGAGGTTTACTTTGGGGTGGAGACAACACTTAAAAGTATTACAATCAGTCCTTAGGTCTTTTTAGGACATGAAGTCACACCCAGTGCATAATGGTCAGTGGTCTTTTTATCTGGAGAAAGTTACTGAAATTAGTCTTTTGTCCAATCAAAGTTGTAGTTATGGCTGGTGGAAAAAGAGTGTCTGGTGGAGCTGCAATTTTTTTTTCGAGTCAGGGTCTCATTTTGTTGCCCAGGCTGGAGTGCAGTGGCACGATCACAGCTCATGTGAGCCTCAATCTCTGGGGCTCAGGGGATTCTTCCACTTCTATCTCCTGAGTAGCTGAAACCATAGGCATGTGCCATTGCCTGGCTCATTTTTTGATTTTTTTTTTTTTTTTTTTGTAGAGATGAGATCTCACTAAATTGCCTAGGATTGCAAAATTATTTTAATATTGCTTGTCTCAAGGCCAGTGCTTGCTTAGCTGTTAGAGGAAAAAAAAATGCCTTGTGGAAGTTAGAACACAATTTATTCTTTAAGCTCATGGGTGTGTGACCTAACACTTGCCTGGCATGGCCTTAGGTCCTGTTTATAATTTGGTATCTTATAATTTGTCACAAAGAGTTCTGTCAGTCTTAAAATCTCTATTTGAACCTTAATGTTGGTCAACTGTTGTGTCTAAACTCCAAAAGGAAGGTGTATAATAAGGCATGTCTGACCTCTTGTCCTGTTAATAGTGAGAACTGAGTTTTTAAGGTTTTCCGGGGACCCCTTGGTCAAGAAGGGGTCTGTTCAGTCAGTAGAGGGTTTAAGATTTTATTTTTAAATTTACAAATGTATATGCAGCTCATACTTATTACATGTTTAGAATTGTTTTGGTTTTTATTTACAGATGGTGATGTTTTTGTGACCAGAAATATGCTATAGGACTTAATTCTTGTTTATATCAATGAGTCCATGGCAAAATCGGTTTTGATATATGTTGTTTCACTTAAAGTCATAATTTCCAAAAACTTATTGATAATGTTGAGGACTTACTGTAAGTTTATATGCACAGAATTTGATAGATGTTTGGTTGAGTAAAGTTTGTATTTCTTCAGTTGGTTAAAAAAATTGGTGGGGAACTCTTATATATTCAGAATTCAACATGTCCTTTTCTTTTTTTTAATCTAAAAAATGTAGGGTACAATTCAGGATTAGGTATATAAGTGGTCATCATACAGGTAAAGTTTGGGCCTCCCTTTGGTCCCCACTTCACCTGGTTTGAGATTAGGTACCTAACTGATGTTATGTGCTCCATCCAAGCCCACCCTCCCACCCCCGCCGCCTGGCAGTTTCCGGCTACTGCCAATCCCTTTCTTATAGTATTATGGTAAATGTTCAAGAGCAGCTTATGAGTAAGAACATGTGGTACTCATTTCTTTGTTTCTGTGATAGATCACTGAATATTATAGACTCTAAATCCATCCAAGTTTCTGCGAAGTCCATAACTGTGTCCGAGGTTCCTGCACATGCATGCTTACTGCAGTACTGTTCACAATAGAAAAAACATGGAACCAACTGTACTGCTCATCGAAACTGGACTGGATGAAAAAAAAGTGGTACATATACATGATGGAGTATTACACAGCCATAAAGAAGGACATAGTTATGTCCTATTTTCAATAACGGAATCACTTTTCTTCTCTTCCACATACCCCTTCTGGACAGTGTTGACATTTTGCTACTTTTCAGTTTAATTGATAATTTAAATATTTCATCCAAATCAAATATTTTAGGATAGCATATGTGAAAAGAGCACATAGAGTGATTTGCTCAGGATCTTAACTCCCTTAAGAATAACTTTAGATTTTAGTTACTCTAGGTCTAGCCAAAAAATCAGAAGTACAAAACTGAAAAAGATGAAAGGATAGTGACGCAAAGACCTAACACTACAAAGCATGTAAGAAGAAAAGCATTTTTTAGTGGGCATCTCTGGAGTTTCAAGATAATTACTGAGAAACAGCATTTGTGATGTCTGACAAAATAATAAAAATAACTCCAAACTCTATAAATAATTGGAAGGTAGGTTTAAATTAAAACTTTGTGTCAACTTCAAAATACTGCAGTTGGTAAGAGGAGTTTATAATTACTGTCATCAGATGCTGGGCCCCCCAAACCACCAACATGTTAAATTAAACCTTTTGAATTCTGTGTTTGTATTTCTGCTTCTTTATGTGGTGGAGAAAAGGGGTTTTGGAACTAGTTATCATAAAGCCTAGCTACTTTCCCTCATTGTACACATTTTTACTTTAGTGCATGGGTCCAACATAAATATTTAAAACTTCAATTCTCCTACAGTGGATGGGATTCTTAAATGAACAATTATTTACAGGGACATTTTTTTCTTAAGTCAGAACCAGACTATAAAAGAGACAGTGGTATCAATTCAGAGAGAATCACCAAGGAAGAAATGACAGTGCAAATATATTGATGTGAAGAATGGATGATGTGGCTGAGTTGGGAAAAGCTGACATTTTAAAAATAACTTTTTTATGTGCTACCCATGTAACCTTTTTAAAAAAGCAAGATAAAAACATACACGGAACACATCACCATATAGTCATATGGTTATGAAGTTAGTCTACCCCCTGATGATGTCATTGCTGGTTTCCAGACCATTCCAGGAAAAGACTGTGGATTGATAAATATGTGCTCTGTCTTCTGGTTTTATGGTATTGAAGTTCAGACTACATAAATTGCAATTTGTTTATGTCTGCTGTTTTTGTTAAATTAAAAGAAGTTGCATTGCCTAGACAATGATTGTTTTGCTTGAATGAGTTTTTTAAAAGAAGCTAGTATTTATAATATAATGAATCACACTAAAAAAATTTCCCTTTGTAAAAGAGATGTCCAAAGCAACAGTAGATTACAGACTGAGTAAAAGCAGCCTGAGTGGTTAAGAGGTCAGGCTCCAGAGTCAGACAGATACATGCTTAAATCCTGGCTATGCCACTTATAGCAGCACATTTTGGGCAAATTTCTTTACCTCCATACCCTGGTTTCGTTATTTGAATAACAACAACAACCTAGGTGTTTTGTGAGAAGGTGTGTTAACACATATTAACAGCATTGCCCAGTGTCTAGCTACATAGTTACTTGATGAATACTAGTTTTCATGATTATTGGCCCTAGATCAAGTTCATGGTCCACGTCCAGAACACTTGCTTCAGTGCTCTGTTCCTAGCAAAGAAGAGAGGGATGTATTGTGGGAGATGATGTTTTCTCTTGCCACAAGCCTTAAAAGCTAAGTAAATCTCTTGATCATGTAATCTATGAGGCCATCATTCATAACTTTGTTCAAATGATTGTTCATCCATTTATATTTTCTATCTGCATCAGACATACTGGGAAATGTTTTTTAAAAAATTATTAAGTTTAAGTGTAAAATGACACCTTTTTTCCCCCCTAACACTCAGGCCACTATGCATTTAAAGCATATCTCCTTGCCTAGGATTTTATGATTTAGGAAACAAGTCAGGGTATAGTTTCTATACTATTCACCACTGTAAAAAATATTACAAACATATTTCAGTTTTTTACTAAAACAGGTACTGTGCTAGGCATTTTAATACTTATTTCATTTAATCTTCAAACTAGTCTTACAAGATGGAAATTAGTATTTTTAGAGAGTTAAATTTGTGAATTCTAACCATATTACCGTTTAGATATTAATGTATGTGAGTAAAGCTTCTCTATGCTTTTAGTCAGTATTCATACGGTAGGCTTGTAATCCACTATAGTTTTCTTGTGGTTGACTATCCAGTGGTATACACTAAAGACTGTCTAGTGAATTGGTTGAGGGTAGAAGGCATAAATTATGGAAGACCTTGGTTACAGTTCTGACTCCAGACTAGTGTTGATCTTGGGTAAATTGCTTAATTTCTTAGAGTATTTACCACTTTGCTTGTAAAATAGAGCTAATGCTACTTGCTTCATTATTTTATGGATTAAATGACTCAAATAATATAGTGTAAAATGTTGGAGATAGAGATAGAGTCTGGTATTTAATAAGCACTTATTTTATGGTAGTCATTTTTTTGTTTGTTTGTTTGTTTGTTTTTGAGTTGGAGTCTCACTCTGTTGCCCAGACTGGAGTGCAGTGGCCGCTTCCTGCCACCGCAGCCTCGCCTGCCGGCCTCCGGCGATCCTTCCGCCTCAGCCTTCCGAGTAGCCGGAATTTCAGGCATGCGCTACGACGCCTGGCTGATTTTTTGATTTATTGTAGAGATGAGGTCTCGCTGCCCAGGCGGGTCTCGAACCCGCGGGCTCAGGCGATCCACTCACCTCAGCCTCCCAAAGGCGCGGGATTACAGGCTGAGCCACCGAGCCCGGCTTGGTAGTCATTATTTTTAGGGCTAAAAAAATTTACACACACACACACACACACACACACACACACACACACACACACACACTAGAGACCATAAGGGATACCAAGCTAAAAATGACAAGCTTACAGTATTTGGATTTACCATATAATGAGAAAACAACATTTATGTGTGAAAAGTCCTCTTTCAGGGATTGGCAGAAGTGGGAAACCGCCAGGGGAGGGGGGACACACCTCATCAACAAGGGTAACTGAATAAGGAACATTTGTAGACCTAACCCTGAATTGTACCCCACATCTTTAAAATAAAAAATAAAAAAAGAAGCCTTCTTTCATTCTCTTTCAGAGATACAAACAGGGCTTTATAAAGGTATAGGAAGCAGTGATGAATTCTTAGTTTGGGTTGTAGCTTAAATGATAGGCGGTGGAGAAAAATAGTACCCGATCTGGATTTTGAAAAAATAAATAGCATGCCAGTGTTTAGAGAAAAGAGAACAGGACTCTCTAGATGTAGGGGATGATATAACTAAAAGCCCGACGCTGTGGAATAGTGTATGCAGGAAATGGTAACTATTATGGTATGTGGTGTGAAGGGGGAACAGAATTTGTAGAGACACCCATGTAGAAATAAGACTGAGGGACAGACATAGCCTCATTCGTTAAATGGCTTGCTAAGGAGTTTTAATCTTACTGTCTTATTGTTTAGAAGGTTCCTCTAGCAGGAATGTGGAAAGTACATTTAGAAAGGTGAGGGAGTCAGTGGAAACAATTAGGACATTGCACAGATGGTTTAGTTGAAACGTGATGAACCCCTGGACAAGGACAGCTGCAAAAGTAATGAAGCAGGGGAATGAATTAATAAAACATATTTCAGAGATAGAAGCCAAAGACATTTTTAATGAATGACTGTGGTGGGAATTGGGATGGAAAGGAGTCAAAGATGATGTAAAGTTTTAGCCAGGTAGCTAGAATGATAGTATTTACTGAGATAAAACTCTCATGAGGGAGGTTTGGACAATGATGCTTGAACATAATGAATATGAAGTACCTTTGGGTGTTTTAGGTAGAGATGCCCTAAACACAAATGAAAATTTGGGTCTGGAGATTAAGTGAAGACTCTAATATTGGATGTAAAAGAATATTGCTATAATTGAAAAATTTAATTGACTTGGAGATACCTGAAAACCCCAGATGACCTTTTGAATTCTTAATCTAAATTCTAAAATATAGGTATTCAAAACACACATATTCTCTTATGAACGACTTTAGGTAGAATCTATCTATTAAATATCAGGCTCTTATTTTTTGTTCAAACCTGGAGAACACATTTGAAAAAAATAATAGGGTATGGGAGGGTCAATGATTCTGGAATTCACTTTTACAAGTGCTCTGTCAGAACCTGTTTTATCAGCTCATATAAACCCCACCTGCTGGAGCTTTTGCTTGATTGACAGTCTTGCAATCCTCTTGTGAGAATTAACTGGGCGGCTTTATCTATAAATAACATTCATTTTCCAGTGTGAGGTACAAGGGTGTAGTCATGGTGATGAGAGATTGTCTAGCCTACCCGCCTTTTTAATCCAACGTTAGTCCCTAGAGCATGTGTTAAGCTTTTACATTCTTATCACATTTCTAATATCTTAAGTAATAGTCCATGAAGAAAACAATATTTCTTGGAAAGAATACAAAACAGTTTTAGGATTTAGATTAATAATAATATTATTATTTTAATGCCTGATTAGGTAACATTTGAATCACTTTTAACAATTTGCAAAACACTTTACTGACATGATTTCATTTTGATCTTCACAATAAAGTGACTGGAGAGAAAGTTATTATCACCATTTAATAGATGAAGAAACAGACTAAGAGTGGTGAAGTAATTTGCTCAAGATCCCCAGAGCCATTAGAAGCTGGATACAAGACGAACATTTATTTGATTCTCATGGGTTTTTATTCCTCTTACATATATATCTCTACTTTTTCTAGTAATATTGCTATACGTGATATTAATGGTATTCCTCTTTACACAGAATCAAATATGGAGACTATACATAAAAAATTCTTAACATACCTGTCAGTATGGTAAATGCACTATTCAAATGTTATCAGCACCTCAGGAAGAAATGTGTGTTAACTCACCATGCTGATTGCGTCAGGGTTGTAGATTCTTTTTTTCTTTCTTTCTTTTTGAGTTGGAGTCTCACTCTGTCACCCAGGCTGAAGTGCAGTGGCACACTCATGGTCATCCCAGTGTTGACCTGCTGGGCTCAGGTGATCCTTTGGCCTCAGCCTTCCAAGTAGCCGGAACTACAGGCATGTACTACCACCCTGGCTACTTTTTTGATTTATTGTAGAGATAAGGCCTCGGCAAGTTGCCCAGGCTGTTCTCGAACAGGTGGGCTCAGGCAATCCTCTCACTTTGGCCTCCCAAAGTGCTGGGATTACAGGCATGAGTCACCACGCCCGGCCTGTAGATTCTTATTTGATTTTCTTTTAAAAATCATTTTTTTGTAACTACATGATGATGCAATGCTTACATTAAGTTACAAGTAATTCTTCAGCTATAATTTTGACTTTATTTGAAAAACAGAGGCATAATTTTAAGTTATGATTTTTAAATTGTATTTAAATTGAAAATTAAGAATGAAAAATGAAAGTGAGATGCGGTAAGAGGTAGAGGAAACAAATGGTGGCCATACACGGTTGTTTCCATCCTGAATCTGTTAGGGTTAGCCAGTGAGCCACCTTACCTTTTTTAAAGAAAATATTTTGAATCTCATTCTTAAGAATTAAAAACTAAAAATTGATTATTTGCCTAGAGTATGTTGTTTTTTGAATGGAAAAAGAGTAGAGACAGAAAGAGAGCTCAGCTTAGACATTTCCTTAAGAAAGAAGAGCTACTGGCACTTCCCATGAAAAGAAGAGCCAATATGCTGCAAATTAGCAAATACGCCCTGAAAAAGAGGTCACCAGAAAAGGCCCAACTAACAGTTGCTTCTCAGATATAAAGAAAAAAACTTATTTATATTATCACTTACTTGGGTAACTTTCCAATACTTGCCTTCATAGTTTGGGAGGGTTGTAATTAGATTTTTAAGAGCAGTGACAACTTCTTCTCTTTCTTGTCTTGTAGCATACTATTTTGGTTATGTTTCTCTTTTTTAAAAACTGTTTATCTAGTTTATTCTAAACATTTCAAGATACATAGTGAGTAGACTCTTTAGAAACAGAGCATGGCCCTTTCTTCACCCTGGTTAGGAAGAGATGGAGCCATCTATTTAATTCTTGGCAAGGGTTTTAGCATTTCAGTACTGTTTGGTATTTCTATGTGCAGAATTTTTTATTTTAAAAAGTAATAATTGTTTTTGTGGCAAAATCATCAATTTTAAGTTCCTTTAAAAACAAATTTGGTCATCCTGCCCTTTGCTTTATTTAATCTGTAAACACTGATAAAATTTTTTCCTCTTTATTGGATAATTTCTGTATTTTAGTTTTGGTCAAAAGGGCCAGTCTTACATAGA
Source organism: Cephalopachus bancanus (assembly GCA_027257055.1). Lineage (NCBI taxonomy): Eukaryota > Metazoa > Chordata > Mammalia > Primates > Tarsiidae > Cephalopachus > Cephalopachus bancanus. The sequence goes on from JAPVLO010000057.1 coordinate 9,538,348, forward strand.
ATCCTCAAGTGGCTCAAGTTGGTCTTCAGCTGTTTCCCACAGTCCTTTCTCATGTTTGGCTTCTCTTGCTCACCTGCTCTTCCTTGCTCTCACTTTGACAGCCCACACTGGCTGCTCTTCTTGGCAATAGTGCATCCTTTGGACCCTTCCTCTGTCCTCCTGTCCATAAAATACTACACATCGTCTGTCCTTAAGGTCTTCTATGCTGTTTTCCTGTCGACATTCATTAATCTGATAAATTATTCTGCGCTAAAGAATTTGTGATATATAGTGTCTTATCTCTTCAGATAATGTTGTATTTTGGTATTTCTTTTTTTTACATTCTTCAAGTAGTTTTATAGTTTCAGGTATTATATTTAAGAATGCTATATTTTGATATTTCAAAATCAAACTACCAGAGACATCATGTTGTAAGTAGGAAAAAAATATACTAATGGCAGGAATTCTAGACTCCAGAGTAGGTTAGTTTGAAGAATAATTTGGAGTCATTGAAAGGCCTTTTGGTGATTTCAGTTCACATATACTAGATAGCTGCCTACAGCAGCTAGGGAGTGATTTTGATGCTCTGTTTCTAGTTTTTAACTTCACAGTCAATGGGATTATTGTAAAACTTCATGGCCAAGGGAGAATTTTAGTTATCCCCATTTCCTCTGCAAGTCTATGGACTGTCTATCAAGGAGAGAAAGGATCATACTAGAGATTTACCTTGGGTTTCGGGGTTTTCTTGTATGGTATGGTTTCATTGTTAATGTTATGGTTCTCTCTAACCAACACAGACTGTATTCATAGTTGCAATTATGAATAGAGGACTTCAAATTTACGGTTTTAAATTCCTTGCTTCCACAATTTATACTAAAAATATTATAAAATGGCAGGACTTGTCAGGTGTATGATCAAACAGGTAAATTATGTATGTCCATGGAGAAATAGCAAGACTTTTTCAGTATTTTTTTTACATGCCATATTTCTATATTAGCATACTGGGTTCACAGAAAATAGAGTGCTTCTGATATTGCCTACTACTAAATTGTAAATGGGTGTAAAACCTCTACATACTCAGAATTGTAAACACCTGTGCGAGTTAAACAGCTTCCCACTTTCTATGACTCCTCTGTGAAGTAAGTCAAGGGCGTGTAAAAATTGCATTGACATTTTGAGGTCAGAAGTGTAAGTGGTTTTGTGAGTGGTTAGTGAACAGTTGGAAAGGTAGCTTCTTAGTTCCTGAGTTGGGCTTGATGGGCTTTACTAGGATTCCTCTCTACTTTCAGTTCACAGTGTCTGTCACATGAGGGCAGCATAATTACATACAGGTTGGCTATCTGACTTGACCGTAGGTCTAAAAACTGATTCCAAGGGAAACCACGTAGACCAAGAACATGTAAATGCAGTTATTTTTTTCCTTCATACACATTGCTCAACTGATTAATGCACAACATGAAAACATTAGCGAGAAAAAGATAAACTTATGCATATTTTTCTATAATTAACTATCCTTATCAAAAGGATATGTGATTTGCATAAGAAAAATAATTTGCAATTATGAATTTAAAAGTGTGAGTTTAAAAAATAAAACATACACAAATATACACACATACAGAGAGAGAGAGGAAGAGAGGAAAGAGAGAGAGAGAGAGAGAAAGAGAGAGAGAGGACTTTCCTATATTTTGTGAATGGAAGGATACATAGCCTTTGAACACAGGTGTCAGACTACCTGTGCCTGACTCACCATATATTTTGGGCAAATTAATGTTTCTAGCCTTAGTTTCCTCAACTGCATGGGAGTAATCATAGTGTGCATTTGTAGGATTGCTAAGGATTAAATGAGATAATGTAGGTAGACCAATTTGAACATACTCTATGCAAAAGTGCATTAGTTTGCATTATATGGTCATGAGACACATAGTGATGGTTTGGTCAACAATGAACTGCAAATGGAACAGTGGTCCCATAAGATTATAATGGAGGTGAAAAATTTCTATCATCTAGTGACATCGTAACATCATAACATCTCAGTGCAATGCACTACCTTTTCTATATTTAGATATGTTTAGATACACAAATACCATTGCCTTACAATTGTCTACAATATTCAGTACAGTAACATGCTGCATAGGTTTGTAGCCTAGGAGCAACAGGCCATATCACTTAGCCTAGGTCTGTTGACACAATGTCAAAATTGTCTAATGCTGCATTTCTCAGAACATATCTCCTTTTTGAAGTGATACCTGAATTTTTCATATTTGGAACTAGAAAACTATTGGAGACCAATGCACTAGAAAGAATTTCAGTGAGACACTTAGACTGAATTTTATGGTATTTGGTCACAAATATTCTGTTAAAAAATGTTTGAAGGAGGTGTTTAAGAAACAGGGGAGTGGGGGAAATAAGGATAAAAAACTTAAGATTTAGTGCAAATTAGGGAAGAGATCTCACATGTGTTTTTATGGAAGAACTTTTTTTTCCTCAAAGACTTGAACCATTACTTTTTAATTGGCAACAGAATAATGATTATTTCCTACTTGCGAATTTGGTCATTATCTACAAAAGCAACATCATAATGAATAAGATCCTGAAAATTTCTTTAAAAAAAAAAAGATTTGGATCGAGGAAAGTAAATCTTTTTAATTTTCTCAGCTTTTTACTTGTTAGTAGGACACAGTGGTGACTTTAAGCTTCTTACAAACTGATCCTGAAACTGGAAGTCTGACTCATTCTTGTTGAGTTTGAACCCACACACATAAGCACCCATACACATAACCTAGAGAGCTTAAAAGAGCTTAAACTTTCTGGAGATAGACGATCTACACCCAGCAAGGCGAAAATATTACAAGTGAATGAGATACAGCTTAAAGGAGGAAGAAGAAAAGGCAAGCTAGAATGATTAGGAAGTAGGATTTGAGTTTGGCCTTAAATCTTGACTGGGATTCATAGAGGAAGAATACTTAGGTGTGTTCTGTGGGCGGAATTGTATCCCCCCAGAATCATATGTTAAAGTTCTAACTTATAGCAGCTCAGAATGTGACTGTATTTGGAGGTAGGGCTTTTAAAGAGGTAATTAAGGTTAAATGAGGTCACTAGGTAGACTCTAATCCAATATGACTGGTGTCCTTATGAGAAGAGGAGGTTAGGGCACAGACATGTACAGAGGGAAGACTATGTGAGGACACACGTTGAAGACAGCCTTTGACAAGTCAAGGAGTGATGCCTTAGAAGAAACAAAGTGCTGGCAACACCTTGATCTCAGAATTCTGGCCTCCAGAATTGAAAGAAAATAAATTTCTGTTGTTTAAGCCACCTAGTTTGTGGCATTTAGTTATGACAGCCTGGCAAACCACACAGTGGAAGAAATTATGAACAAAAGGATAGAAGCAGCAATGTGTTTCCTTGGAAGAGGATTCATAACAGAAAATAATGATTTGGTATTAAGGAATGTTTGTTTGTGTTCTCAAAGAAACAAACTGGTGTGACACTGTTGTGAAAGAGGTGGGACTTAACCCAGCTGGGTCTGGTCAGAGGTTTGGAGCAGAGGCGGAATGATGAATATCCTGTTTTTAGAAGCTGAATCTGGCAATGGTGTGAAAAATTCCATCAGAAAGAGCCTGAAAGCAAAAGCCACATGGGTGGTGAAAGGGGTCTGGCCTGTGGAAATGAAGGGAGTGGGGCACATGTAAGCTATTATTTAAAGAAAGAGTAGACAGTACCTGATAACAAAGAAAGGAACACCTGAATGCACTAAAATGGTTTTGAACGATGTTGCCCAGTGTAACAGTGGTACTATTGATAATACAAATGTGTGAAAACAAACCCTGTCCTACAGGAGGTAATGAGACAGACTGGAATTCAAGGTTAAGGATGCCATGTTGATGCTGGAGCTAAGAGAATGGGTGAAATCTATGAAAGAGTTTTTTAAAGAGCAGGGACCCAAACAGATTGGCTAAAGAACTTCTAAGAACAAGAATTCCCGCTATATAATTTTACAATGATGCTTGCTATGCAATTTTAAGTCATTTTCATTCCCGCAGTGTAAGTACCCTCTGTTGCCCCAAAACTACAGTAAACTTTGAAACAAACACAAATGCCTTTTGTGATTGGATTTGGGAAAATCTAGGACAAGGAGTTGTGTTTCACATTTGAGTTAGTACTAAGGACAGAATAAAAGGAGAATATCTGCTGAAGGCGAGAAGCAGAAAGACTAGACTAAATATTTACTAAAAACACAGGCTCTGAGCTAGGAGTGACCAGGAGAAAAGCGAGCCCTCAAATTTTCTCCTTTAAGAATCCCTGAAGCAAGCTGGAAGCATGCTCCAACATATGCGGATTGGAATTGGAGTCAGATTATATCCAAATCTCAAAAGACAGACCACTCAAACTTGGGTTATACTCAAGTGTCAGGATTATATTTTTGGCTCTCTGATTTTTTTTCTCATCTTTGATTAGGCTAGATAGTTCCTGTATCTTAAAATGAGTTCAAAGGGAAACTCAGGGAGAAAGGGCCACTATCTTCAAGTATCCGAAGGTATTCTCTATGGAAGACAGATGGGATTTGGTTTGTGTTGCTTCAGACAAAGAGCAGCGTGGAAGTTACAGGAAGGCGGGTTTCAGTTCAGTATGAAAACCAACATCTTCTGGTTGATCTCAGCTAGTGACTTTTGCATCACGCCACCATGCCCTTCAGTCCTAAGCAGAGTTCAGATTTTCCATAATGGTACTTTTTTCTTGGAAACACACAACCAAATAACCTGGCTAGCTGGCCTTTTTTATTTTTTTAATTGGTAGGTCATATGGGAATAATTATCAAAAGCCTTAATACCACTTTGTATTACAATTCATTCCTTGACAACCCTTTTTGCTGTTGTTCATGTCTTTTATGAACTCATACACAATTACTTGCCTTCTGGTTTGCTGAACCAGTAAGTCAGACGACATGTGCCACAGTAATGTCTGTCAAAGTGGCTGGCCATAAAAACTGCAGCACCACAGCTCATCGGAAGGGCACCCTCGACAAAGGCGACTAATTTTGCCAGTCGCATCCACCTCAGAGTACTTCAGGACAGCCAGCTTAACCTTCTTTCTCTTACGCTTCTTCTTCTCGGGCGTGGTCTAAGACTTCCTCCTTTTCTTAGCACCGCCGCGAATGCTCGACGCAAGGGGAAGAGCAGACTCCTGAATGTTGCAGCCGGACAGACGACGTCCATCTTCCACTTGCTTCCTCACAAAGATTCGTCTTTGCGGATCAGGAGGAATTCCTCCCTTATCCTGGATCCGGGCCTTTACATTTTCGATTGTATCCGAGGGTTCACCTTCGAGTGTGACGGGCTTCCACGTCGGGGTTTTCACGAAGCCTGCCTCTCGCCGGTGGTCCCACTGCCCACGGCGGATGGACAAGGCAGAGCGCCGCGCCAGGCCACGCGGTTTCCTGGCGCCCCCGCGGGAAGGCCCCGACAGATTTTTTAAAAAATATGTACCTGTAGTCTTTATATTTGTATAGAACAAATATAAAATCAGAAAAGTAATCAACCAATATGAAAATGACTTATTAAAAGACTTCAAGAAAACCAGTTTCATGAGTATTGCTGATGAACTCTCTTCAACTATTTACTTTTAAAAATCCAGAGCTTTTAGAAACCTTTTTTCATGCCTTTCATTCCTGCCACTACTGGCTTAATGGAATGTGAATTCCTGGCATTAGAAATAGCAGTCCAAATCTTTAAACTTTAAATAAAAGGATAATTACATAATTGGTCAGAGGCCAAAAACCACAGCCTTTTCAAATTGTTCTTGTTATCAGTAGAACGGTCAAACAATGGACATTGGCAATATTAGTTACTAGAAATATTACTCAAACATTTTAGCTGGAAAAAACAATAGAATTACTGGTTACTTTTTCATGATTCAAAACTTTCTGTGAAACCAGTCTTACAGTACATAAAATCCTGGTCAAAAAACACTATTTAGAAAGAGAAAGTAACAAATATAGTGAGTTTCTGGATTATAAAGCTATCTAATAGTTTTGGCATAGAACATAGAGAAATAACAAAAGAGGAAGAAAGAAGTGTCAGCAATGAATATGAGCATTTGATTTCTCAAAACACGTTTGAGATGTTACCACCAGATCAGCCTAAATTATGTATATAGAAAGACCAACCTGTGACGATGTCATCATGGGTGTCATGGATGTCATCTGAAAAAAACCTCATGAAAGGGGTGGCAGCTTTAATTGAGTCTCTGAAGATGGATAGGATTCTCTGAAAGTCACAAAAAATTCTATCATTTAGCACGGGATTTTTCAACCTTGGCCTGATTGACATGTTAGACTGGATAAGTCTTTGATGGGAGAAGAGTGCTGCCCTGTGCATTGTGGGATGTTTAGCAGTGTCCCTGTGTCCCTGGCCTTTATCAACTAGATGCCAGTGTCACTTCTCCACTCTCAGTTGTGGCAACTAAAAATGTCTCTAGATATTGCCTATGTCACTGGGGGTGGGGGCGGGGGGGGTGGGGATTGCCCCTGGCTGAGTACCTCTGAACCTCTGATTTATCACATAAGGGATAGTAATGTATACCTGAGAAATTGTCTTTATTTCAATTTATTCACAAGTAAGCAAAGAAATAGTAGCACGATTTTGGTATAGTTAAAGAGAATTGCCAAGTTCTTCGAAGGAACGACTTGGTTCACTCTCCAGGTGGAGTTGATAAATCCTAGAAGAATAACACTAGATAATGCTTATGGGGGGAGGGGACTTTTGCTCTCATAGAAGAGGTATAATAACATTTTATACTTGTTTTCCCGAGGCTTCAATGATGACTATACTCCTCCGAAGATTCTCTGAATAGTACATACAGACACAATAATTTCTGATGATTCATTAAAATTACAGTTTAGGAAATATGAAGCACATTAAAAATATACTTTAAAACCTACTCATGGTTTACTTTCCCACTTCAAATACCAAGTGAATTTATACTTTTTCCATTTTCACTGATTTCAATAAACTTGTTAGGCATAGGTTTAGTCATATGCCCTGCTGAACAGCTGGGGGTATGACTGTCTTAGATTGACTAGGCAGTTTTGGATAGCTTTTAAAACTCATTCTCAAAGAATGATGAGGTGTTAAATGGAGACTTAAAGGAAAATGCTTACCTTGAGATAATTAAATAACGAAAGGCGGATCAGAGTAGCATAAATATTTGTGGATATGTATGATAGGCATAATTTATGTCATACCTTTTATAATTGATTTCTTATACACTTTCAGAATTTCATAAAGGAAATAATTTTTATGGCTTAATTTCTTTGAATTATGACATGAATTTGGAATGAATTTTGGCAACTCTGACTAGAATAACATATCGAAACAGGAAGTCTGGATCTTATGGGTTCCTTTAACAAACTCCTTTTGAGTATTTAAGTACTTATTGCAAGTCAGACACTGATGGAAGCTAGATTCTAAGAGAAGAGAGAGCAATCAAGCAAAGTCCTTATCCTTAAGAACCTTAAAAGTCAAATAGAAGAGAATTACATGTGAAGTATAGAAATACAATTAATTGCTACAGGTAGTATGCAATGGGGCCACAGAGAAATGGAGATCAGTCAGACCAGGTATACAATAGGAAAAATGTGGAATCACGTCAATCCCTATCAGCAGTGTGTGCTGTCTTAGTGTAATCTTTCCAGTACAGAGTGTTATAATTTAAAATGATTTGTTAGTTCGGCAAGCAAAACTGGTATCTAGTTTTAGCTTGCATTTATGTGTTGAAGAGAATGATTTCTAAGGATTTATTTCCCATTTGTGTTTCCTTCTTTGTGAGTTGTCTTTTATGCCCTTCACCCTCCTCATTTTAAAATGTGACACCCTCAGACCCTACCTTCCCATTTCCACAAGTATCTATGTGTGCACACTAACATAGACACATACATTTGCTCTGGCAAGTGTCACCCAAAAGAACCTAACTTCCAAATCCCAGTGAATTCATTTCATGTTTCATCTCACTAGACACCTTCTAGTACTGTCAGTCTATTCCCTTCTTTAAATATTTTCAGCAAACTAACTCAGGAATAGAAAACCAAACAGTGCATATTCTCACTTATAAGTGGGAGCTAAACTAGGATATGCAACGACATAGAGAATGGTATAATGGACACTGGAGACTCAGAAAAGGAAGAATGGAAAAGGATGGAGGGACCAAAAAAAAGTCACCTATTGACTACAACGTGCACAGGTAGGGGTGGTCGGTACTCTCAAAGCCCAGCCCAAAACTATTTGCATTCTCCAAAGGCATTGAGATAAAAATTAAAAAAAAAAATCTCCACCCAGGACTTCATTACCAGCAGTGTTATGGTTCTTATTTTTATGTCTCTGACCACTTGTTTTTCGCCTTTATTTGTGGGTCCCTTTACTATCTATATCTTCTAATTAATAGTTTTTTTTTTTTTTTTTGAGGTGGATTCTCACTCTGTCACCCAGACTGGAGTGCAGTGGCCGCTCCTGGCCACCGCAGCCTCGACCTGCTGGGCTCTGGCGATCCTTCCACCTCAGCCTTCCGAGTAGCCGGAATTACAGGCACGCGCTACCACGCCCGGCTGATTTTTTTATTTATTGTAGAGATGAGGTCTCGCTGCCCAGGCGGGTCTCGAACCCGCGGGCTCAGGCAATCCACTCACCTCAGCCTCCCAAAGGCGCGGGATTACAGGCTGAGCCACCGAGCCCGGCTATTAATAGTATTTTTTAGGGTCTTGCTTTTTTTCTAATTCTGGACCATATTCCTGTTTCTTCATGTTTTCTTTTACCAGCTTCATCAATTCTCAATTTTAAGTACCACCTATGTGTTGGTGGCTCTCAACTTTTCATTTCCATCTCAGAATGCCTTCTTGATTTCTATTCTTGTGTATTCACATGCATCACATTTGGATGTGAAATCAAAGCTATTCTTACTCATATTTCAAGATTCACTGATGTGGCTCTACAGTAGTATACTCTTTATCAGAGTATTTGCCATACTTTTTCTCTTGTTTACATTTTTTGACTTTACTAGACTGTAAATTCCTTAAGGCAGAAGCTGTATCTTAATTTCCTCAGTGATAAGCACCAAGTAAATGCTCAACAAATATGTGCATCTTTGTTTATGTAAAGAACATTCAAATTACAGTGAGCATCCTATTGTATCAGAACGCGTGTGGAATATTATGTTCAATTAGGAGCTCCAAATATCTGTACTTTTAAAAAGACATGAATGAGCAAGAGTTTATCCAAGGGAGAGTGACCATGATGGTAGAAATCAGACCATGTGCAATACCATCTATAATGCCCCAAACAGAAAGTAGCACTTGTGTACATTTTGAGAAATTTCTCCCAATACTTTGTTTCTATTTTCTGTGCATAAGTTTTTTCATAAGCTATAATTTTATGTTTAGCTTTTTAATTGACATTATACCATTATCATTTCACCATGTTATTTATTATTCTTTGAAAATGTGACTTTAATGACTACATAATGTTTTCTTACACAGATTTACTTAGAATCTACTTTTTATTTCTTAGAACTTATTAACAACTTATTATGTGTACCTTTATATTTTTTTCTGGGGTTTTCATGCACAGGGAAATGTGTGTGTATATGTGTGCGTGTGTATACATATCTATGATAGTTAATATGTATTGGAGGCTTCATATATTGGAGATATATAAATGCACTACAGCTATAATTTCATTTAGTCTCCATAGAAAACCCTAAAAAGTAGGTATTATTTATCCTTATTTATAAAGAAGGAAACTGAGGCTTAGAAAGGGTACATAACTTGTGCGGCGATCCAGAGCAGTGTTTAAAAACAAGAGTTTTCTGCTCATGTAGTTTGTCTGTCGTGCTGTACTCCTCCATCCTTCTGACTTACCCTGTATTAGCTCTGTGAATATCTGAGTAGTTAAATCAAGTTTTATAACTGGAGAAATACTAGTTATTTACTTAGGGCATATTTTAACACACTACTCATACAATATACTTCTTTGTTCTCTCTAAAATGAGGTTCTATTCTAAAACGCATTTTCTATGAATAATTATTTTTCTCTTCTAATATTTTTTATCCCCACACCCTAAGAGTCCTTTTCTAGAATAAGTGAAATCATCAACCCAATTAAGATTTAGAATCTGTAAATTTTAAGAGATTCCTAACTTTGGCTAAATGTGTTCTCATAAATCGAAGTGACCTTTTCAAATATTCCTTATAGAAGATTTTATAACCTTCTAATGTTAACATTTTCTTTATGTTTAGTTGGTACTTAAGGAGAATAACAAGAATTACTTTAACAATTAAATTACATTTTCTGCTTAGAGAGTATTTTTTATTCTTATCCAAATTAAAAATGCCATTAGAAGAAAAATTAAGGCAAACATGACAAATAACTAACCTAAATGATAACTTGACGATCAAAATCCAAAAGACAGAGAAAAGTTCAAAAATCCCTTGATTTGGAATTTTGGATAATTCAGAAATGATTTGGACCTAGCCTACTTATAAAATCAATTTGGAAAAAACTTAATTAATATTAATTATTTTTTTCTTTCATGCACTTAACGAAGTTATATATGCTTACTATCAGCATTTTGCATTTTATATTTTATAAATTATCACTAATAATATATTTACATTTTTTATTTTTGATTATTATGCACACATAATAGTTGTATGTATTTATGATGTACATTTGATGTTTTAATACAAGTATACAATGTGTAATAATCACATCAGAGTAATTGGGTTATCTATTAACTCAAGCATTTGTCATTTCTTTGTATTAGGAACATTCCAAATTTACTCTTTTAATTATTGTAAAATATAAAATAAATTATTGTTGACCAAAGTCATCCCTTTCTGCTATCACTTACTAGCTCTCATTTGTTCTGACTATATTTTTGCACTCATTAGCTAGCCCCACTTTATTCCTCCTTTTCTTGCTAACCTTCCCAGCCTCTGGTAGCCATCATTCTACTCTCTATGTCTATGAGTTTGTGAGAACATTCAAAATTCATCTTTCTGTGCCTTGCTTATTTCACTGAACATAATGTTTTCCGAGTTCATCCATGTTGTTGCAGATGACAGGATTTCAGTCTTTTCGATGGGCGAATAATATCTGTTGTGTATATATGCCACATTTTCTTTTCTTTTCTTTTTGAGACAGGGTCTTACTTTGTAGCTCGGGCTGGAGTGCAGTGGCACAATCATGGCACATTCAATGTGGTTCACACATTGTAGAGTATATATGGCAGCCTCCAACTCCTGGACTCAAGTAATCTGCCTGTGTAAGTCTCCAAGTAGCTTAGACTACAGGCATGCACCACCATGCCAGATTAATTTTTTATTTTTATTTTTTGGAGAGATGAGGTCTCACTAAGTTGCCCAGGCTAGTCTTGAACCTCTGGGCTCATGTGATCCCCCTGCCTCAGCCTCACAAAGTGGTGGGATTACAGACATGAGCCCCCATGGTTGGCCACATTTTCTTTATCTGTTCATCTGTTGATGGGCACTTAGGTTGATTCCAAATCTTGGCCATTGTGAGTAGTACTGCAATAAACACAGAAATGTGGGTATCTTGGAGGAATAATATTTTTTAAATTCTTATTGATCAATCTTTTTATCAATTCAGATTACCCTTCCCTCAACTAGCCTAATTTAGCCAAGATTTTAATGTTAATGTGCATTTAAAATCTTTTTAATGTTCTTTTAAAGAAAATTATAATAAAAAATAGTAGGTGAGATTTTTAAATCCCCAATTTTGCTCATGCCATTATAAGCCATAAAACATATGGTAAAGTAGTTACGGTTTGGTATACATCCAAATAGTTGTTATTTTTACAGTAAAGTGGAGATAAGTGAGATGATGCCCTTGAATTTCTTAACTGTTGTTTTGTGGTTTAGGTTGTGTGATCTGAATACTATGTTCTTTTCTAATATCAAATAGAAACAAAAGAAGCTAAAATATTTATAGATTTAAATCTTGACCAAATATTGCTGATAACTGAGGCCTTATTCACTTGGTGTTCCTTAGTAAGACAAAGAATTTTGAGAAAGATTGTTGTTAGTAGTTGTAATGCCCATGAAGATAGAAAATTGTCTGTTTTAAGGAAAGGGTCAAAGAAAATTTTACATGCTGTAAGTTTACTCTGCAAAGGTAGTGGACGCTGAAATAGTGTTTGAAATGTTTGAGAGCTTAACTCATTTCTTAAGGAACAAATTACTATATAACAGCAGTCATAACTCCAATAGTCCTTACTGGTCTGGCTTTCCAGTAGGAATGTTGAGAATTAGAACAGTGGTTCACACACTGTAAAGTGTTATCAGCCACTTGGAGAGCTTGTTAAAAATGTAGATTTCTGGACTCACCCATAAAGATTCTTCTTTAGTGGTTTTGAGGTGGGGCCCAAGAATCTGAAAGTTTAGTAAGTAGTCCAGAGAGCGTGGTATTGTTCATATGGAAAGCACTCAGCTGGAGTCATGGAATCAAGTAACCAAAGTAAGAGGAGACCTTAAAAATCCATCTGACCCTTCTGAACTGTTGGCTTGCATATTTTTGGTCATTTCTAGTAGTAATGGTGATTTATTCAATCTTATGGATATTCAATCTCACTTTAGACTGTTCTAACCATGACATTGTTCATCCATAAGGTAAGATGAAATTTGTGCCTTACAATCATCTGATTTTTCTAAAACATACAGCATAAATGTTGTTAGATGTTTTACGATACTATTTAAAGGAAGAGAGAAGAGTGAAATATCACTTTTAAGCCAAAAGTGAAACTCTAAGCATACATCCCCAATTAAAATTGTGCCAATGCTATTAAGGCTAAGTGATATTTATGTGAATTTAGACTTATGAGGGACCCCCCCCAAAAACCAAAATTGATTAAAATTTGGTAATTTATTCTTACTTGTTTAAACTTCAGTCACCTTCAAAATACTCTTTGTATGATGCAATACACCTACTGAGATTCTTTTTCTACTGCTCAAAACAGTTTTGAACCTGTTGATTTTGATGCCTTTTAGTGCTTCTGCTGTTTTTTTTCCACCTCATCCACATAGACAAAATATTTTCATTTGAGGACTTTTTCTTTGGAGGAAACAAAAAAAGCTACCGGAGGTGAGATCTGGTGAATAAGGAGAGTGGATCACAGGGGTCATGCCATTTTTGTCAAAGACTTCTGAACACTGCCCATAGTGTGGATAGGTATGTCGTCATGGTGAAAGAACCAGTCACCTGTTTGCCACAATTCGGGCCATTTCTTCTGCAAATTGTGATGCAACCTTCTCAAAATGTCCTGATAAAAACTTTGGTTGATCTTTTGATCTGGAGGAACAAATTCTGAGTGTACTACAAAGGCCCACCCTCAAAAAAAAATCCTGTTTTTTTGGGGGGGGGTCACCCCTTGTAGATATTGCCAATGTTGACTTCATTTAAAATCTGGACTTCATAACTCAAACTACTACTAAAAATTGAAATTCTCTTCTATATTATTCCTATTTCCCTTCTCTATCAGATCAAAGGGAAATATAAGTAAATATCTTTCTCCAGAATTTATTTTTTTTCAGAACTGCTTTATCCTTTTTAGAGATGTATTTTTTTTTTTTTTTTTTTGAGTTGAGTTTTCACTCCGTTGCACAGGCTGGAATGCAGTGACATGATCATGGTTCACTACAGCATCAAACACCTGGTCTTAAGTGATCTTCTCACCTTAGCCTATTGAGCAGCTGGGAATACAGGAACATGCCACCACACTCTGCTAATTTTTGATGTTTTGTAGAGATAGTGTCTGCTATTTTGCCTAGGTTGGTCTTGAACTCTTGGGTTTAAGTGATCCTCCTGCTTCAATTTCCCAAAGTGCTGAAATTACAGGCCTGAGTCACCACACCTGGCCAAGAATACAAAAATTAAAATTACCAAAAATTTGATGAATTATATTTCCATGCCCTGCACATCCCATGTCCTTTATCCTGAATGTACTTCCCTCCCTTCAGGAAGCCTTTTCATGTTCATTTTATACTATTTTAATCACTCATTTATCCCCTTTGCTATAGAACTTTTCATTCAACAAATTGTTATTATTACTTTGTCTTGTAATTATCCTTGAATCGTTTCATATATATAATATAGAAATACATAAATTTTTATATATTCTCTTTGATATGTAGTAACACCAAGGATAAAAACCAAATTTTTAGTTTCATTTTTTTCTATTTAGTCAGGGAGAAAAATATAGTTATGTTGACAAAGCAAAAAGCATCTCTATTTCTTTACTTCCATTGTCAAACTTTCAGCAATGTATGTCCATTTGAATGAAATCATGTGCTATCCTAGAAACCTATGAAATCAGAGGGGAGAAAGATCTACTGAATTAACTCATCGTGTCCTAAAACCTGTAGTAGTAGAATCAAGTACTACTAGTCTAGAAACACCAAATGAACTGATTTCCGGGGAGGCAGTGTTAGTTGAGTGATCTAGGATCCAGGTTTCTGATGACCATCGGAAGGAGAGCTGTGAGAGACAGCTGATAATAGAAATGTCTGCTTGTTGAGACAAACTCATCGGAGAACACTCATTTCTGTCCTCCCTGAACTTAAGGTGGTTGTTTTTTTCCATTATTTGCAAAACCTAAGCAGGGGTCCACAAGGTTTCTTGATGGATATTTCCCCTGTTATTTTTGTAGGTGTGCACATGTTCTTGGCAGAGATATTTTTAAAGTAGTATCAAAAAACATGAGTTAAGTATGTTGGAATGTCTAGCTTTGGTGGAACTTTGTGAAACAAGGTTTCATAGGGCTGCTACCAAAATTGGAATTTCAACTTCCCAGTAAACATTTTGAACTCTTTAAAGCTTTACTCTCTTATGCTATTTTTCTTTCTCCCATAGTGGTTGACATATAGTAGATGCTAAATGCTTGTTGAATTAAATAGAAATTTCCCTCTGTTGAATTTATTATACTTTGAATTAATTCACATTTATTTATTTTTGTAAAATACTCCCTAATAGTCTGAACTGAAATGAGGTGATTAGTCTGTAATCAGATTCATAACCTGGACATCGTAGTCCAAGAGTAACATTATATATTTTTTTTTGTTGTTCTGCTTCCAGAACATTGTGGAGTTATCCAGATCAAGACTATTTTCTTGGGCTTTGGTCACCCTCTACTTTTCTAAACCTAGTTTTTTGGTCTGTGCATGATATTTGTAAAGATTGAAAGGTCTTTTTGAAGCAATATGCCTAGATAATAAATGTTTTAGGGGAACATATGAAGTAGTTTTTAAGAATTCCTTTAATTCAAGCTTTTCCTTTTATTAGGCTTTGGAAATTAATTATTCTTTTTTTACTTCATTAATTTAGCAATGTACATATTGAGCCTTTTTATTTAAAAGGAATAAATGCAACTGAGGAAAATTGAAAGCTGTGTAGCAAAACAGTTAAACTGGCCTTATGGACTATGACAAATGATTGCATCAGTTTTCAGAGGGAGAAGTCTCAGGCCAAGGAAAACATGCAGAAATAATTAGCTAACTGCAGCAGGAGCAACTATCCCCTGAGGGCATATAGCATCTCCCTTATGAGAGGTTTTGGCTACACCCACACTTCTGGAAAGTGGGATAGGAAAAGAAGGAGTGAAGAGCTGGCAAGGAGAAGGTGAAAAGAGGAAAATGGGCTTGATTTAGACTTCAGTCTGTTTCCCATCCATGAGGAAGAGACTCAATTTCAATTCTGCAACTGCCATGTACGTCCTTAGGACCTTAGGACATGACTTAGATCTACGCAATGAGGTAATGAGGCATAAGCCTTCTCTTCCTTGGAGTCCTGTTCACAGGACAATTTTACTTCACACACACCTACACATACACACCTACACACACACGCCTACACACACACCTATGCACATAGACACATGTACTCCTATATCTACCTACATGTGCAAAATCCCATACATTCACACACACACACACACACACACACACACAATTATTTTCCCCCTGTCTCCAATCTTTGCCCACACTCTTGTCCTAGCTTAGCCAAACCACTTTCCCTGCTTGTAAGAGAAGGGATAGAAGTTCTTTCTATTGTATGGATGTGTATGATGCACATTACATTTTGCATCAGCACCATTTTTATCAGCTGTTCTACTAGGCCCTGGTAGATTTCAAGGACCTGATTTCATACTGCTGAATTTTCATCATTTAAAAATGTCAATTCTGCTTTCCTTTCACCATTAGCAGCTATATTTCCACGGCTTTGGAACGATGACATAAGAACTATGAAACAGGATTTGCCTGCTTGCTTCACCTTGAGTCGTATTCTCTTATATTAAACAGAACCAGCTGGGTGCAGTGGCTTACACACTTGCAATCCCCGCACATTGAGAGGCCAAGGCAATAGGATTCCTTGAGCCCAGGGGTTCAAGACCAGCTTAGGCAATATAGTGAGATCTTGTTTCTTCAAAAAACCAAAAAAATTAGCTGGATGTGGTGGCGTGCACTTATTGTCTCAGCTATTTAGGAAACTGAGATGGAGGATCACTTGAGCCCAGGAGTTCGAGGCTGTAGTGAGCCATGATCATGTCACTGTCCTCCAGTCCATTTATTGAGTGATATGTTGACTCAATAAACAAGCAAACAGATCCATAAGAAATTTCTATTTGGCTAAAAGTGGTCAAATAATAGCAATTTAATACAGTTAAACCTAAATGTTTGATTGATTTGTATTTAGTGATACTATTTTGCTCTTTTGAATTATTACATTTCTTAGTCTTTTTCTTTTCCTTAACCTTTTCTTCCCTAGGTAAAGTTTTTTATTTTTGTCTATTAATTGTTGACTATTCCACTAACTACAGGCAAAGGAGAAGGAGATTTTTTTTTAGTTTCTTTCTTTTTGGACAGACTTTGGATGATCTTTTCCTTCTTGGCCTGCAGCTGCCTCTCAAAGCACTAGTGGCTTAGGCATGGACATTGTATGGGTCTGTTTTCTGATGCTTATAACAGAATACCTGAAACTTGGCAATTTATAAAGAAAAAAACATACATTTCTGACAGCTACGAAGCCTGAGAAGTCCAAGGTCGAGGACTGCATCTGCTGACGCCTAATTTCTGGTGGGGACTATGGAGAGTCCTGAGCACCACATGACAAGAGGGAGGAGAGAATGCACGTGCTTGTAAAACCACCCAGTGCTGCTACTCCCATGGCAACTCATTAATCTATAAGTGGATTAACCCATTTATAAGGGAAGAGCCCTCCTGATCCAGTCACCTCCTAAGGGCCCCACATTTCCATAAAGTCCCAATGGGGATTAAGTTTCCAACACATGAAATTTGGGGGACATATTCAAATGTCAGTGTCTTCCAGGAGCTTCCTGTGAGCCCTAGCTGCCTGGAGAATGTGTTTCATGAGAATCTTGCTTGTGAACACATGTTTATTTCTAAGTATGTGTTGTGTTACATACAGTCATTAGTCTTCTTTGATTCAACGTATCTTCAGAGAGCTCCTTGCAGGGCCCTTATTTTTCTCATCTATGTCATCCGCATGCATTTGAATTTTGGTAGTAGAAATTTTGCTTTTCTGTGTCCACTGCCCTGGCCTATAGTGGGCCAAAGTACTATTCTGACATTGTTCTAGGAGTACAGACACAAGCTTGCAGATGGTTAAACCATTTTTTATCAGGTTCAAGACTTGTTGATAGGGTTTGGTGTTGGAAATATTACCATTATGGGGGGAGAGTCAAACCATATCTTCTTTTTGTCATAGCAGAAGACTTCCTGGGGAGGGTGAGTCTCTTCTAAAACTTGAGTGCCTTACTTCTGGATTCTGCTGTTTTATGTCTCATACCTGCCATCCCTATCACTCCCATAGGCCCAGTCTCAGGTACCCTTTTCCCAACTGGTTATAAGAGCCTAATAAAGTGCTTTCCTGAATTCAGAGAAAGAAGTTTATTTTCCTGAATAATAACATCTCTCAGGGTGAGATGGTTAATTCTATGGGTCAACTTGGCTGTGCCACAATGCTCAGATATGTAGTCACAGATTATTCTGGATATTTCTGTGAGGGTGCTTTTGGAAATTAACATTTACATTGCTGGACTGTGAGTACAGCAGATTGCCCTTTATTATTTGGGTGGGATTCATCCAATCAGTTGATGGCCTGAATAAAACAAATGACTGACCTCCCTTGTGCAAGATGGAATCCAGCAGATGATCACTTTTCTACTTAAACTTAAAACATTGGCTCCTTCTCAGGTCTTTAGCCTAATGGCCTTTAAACTGGAACTGCAGCATCAGGTTTTCTATGGCTTTTCATCCTGCTGGCCCACCATGCAGATTCTGTGCTTCCTAGCCTCTATTATCATGTGAATCAAATTCTTAAAAATAAATCTTTGAGTGTGCGCGTGCATGCGCGCGCGCACGCGCGCACACACACACACACACACACACACACACTCTATTCCTCCGGAAAACCCTGACTAATACACGGGAGATGAAAACTGTTTGTTTAGTGCAGGATGTGTGTCAGGCATTCTATACATATTAACTCAGAATCCCCAGATAACTCTTAGGGGAAACAGAGATTCAAAGAGGTTAAGAAACTTACCCCAAAGCATCTAATTAATGACAGATTTGGTTTAAATTAAGGTTTGTATTATTCTGTTGTGTCCTCAACTACATGACTACATGTAAGAAAAAATGCATTTTATAAGTGAATGCTTCCTGAGCTTCTGCAATAAACTAATTATTAATAACATAATGAAGCCATAAACTTCTCTTTGATTAAGGACCATATTACTCTTTCCTTTTCTTACTTCTCTGGTGAACAACTATCTTTTTTTGGAGTTGTTGGCTAGCATCCATTCTTATTCCCAGTAGAAATTTGATTTCTTTGAGGATTTACCTCTATCTTACTGTGTATAATTGTTTTGAGAGGAAATTCCAGGCCCATCCATGCTTCTAATGATGACACTTTGAGAGGCTAATGTTCTCCACCAATTCTTGCCCACTGCTTGGAAATGCTAGGGGGTGAGCTTGCAATCTAAAATCTAGGAATTAAATGCTTTCTTCCAAGACTTTGAAGTCTGAGCAAGTGATGCAAAGACAGAGAGAACAGCCAAAGAACTTTCATGGCCACAAAGAGCTATTCTAGCTTTAAGGGGCTTATTACCTCATTACCTCTTGTTCTTCATTCTTTGTCTTCTGGAGTTCCTTTGGTTTCTTTCCCATGCCAAGTCTGGTGCCCCAATTTCCTGTCTTCTCTGAGAGACCCCACTATTGCTCCACTAAATTCCCTTTTGTTTATGCTAGTTAGAGTCAGTTTCTTTTGTTATTATGCAAGGTACATAGTGATGAGGAGTCTCAGGACAAAGAGAAGAGTGAATTATCAAGTATAGTTCTGTATGAAAAAACACCTAGGTAAGTTATCACCTACAATCATCTGGGAAAAAAACTCAACCAAAGATAAAGTTTAAGAGCTTAGAATAGTTTCTATCCTGAAACTTTAATAAAAAGGATGTGAGGAATTCAAAGACAGCGAATTAGGGAGAAGCTTCTTCTGAAAACATTGGATGAACAAAAGCAAAGGAATGATAGTCTCAAGATCAAAGTATCATTTAAAAATGAATGTAGACTCAGGGACTTTATTTTAGTATGTTGAAAGAATCTTCCATATCTTGTACATATTGAACTGAGAGAAATACGAATCAAACTCATGGATGGGCACAGTAGCTTGTGCCTGTAATCTCAGTGCTTTGGAAAGCTGAGGCAGAAGAATTTCTTGAGCCCAGGAGTTTGAGATCAGCCTGGGCAACATAACTAGTACTCGTCTCCACAAAAAAATTAAGCAGGCATACTGGTACATGACCATGCTCCCAGCTACTTGGGAAGCTGAGGTGGAAGGATCGCCTGAGAAGGTCAAAGTTGAGGTGAACTGTGATTGTTTCACGGCACTCCAGCCCAGGTGACAAAGTGAGATCCCAACTAAAAAAAAAAAAAAAAAAGAAATAAAAGAAAAATTAATCAAACTCAGTGTTTAATTAGCGGTTGAATTTAGATCTGTATCAGTCAGGATGGGCTGGGTTAAGCTATGATTAAAAAAAAATCCACAATCTTAGTGGCTTGAACAAATAAAGTTTTGTTTCTCATTTGTACTCTAGCATATCCATTGCAGGTTAGCTGGCAGTTCTCCTTGGCATCACCCTTACCCAAGGACTCAGGCTGATGCTGAAGTAATAATCCGAAACATTGCTGATCTTTGTGGCAGTGGGAAGGAAAGAAGGTGTGATGAATTGTGTACTGGTTCTTAAAGCTTCTAAAGGAAGTGACAGGCATCACTTCTGCTCATATATGGCTTTGGCTAAAGCAAGTCATATGACCTTTCATAACTTCAAGGGGGCAAGGACCTACATCATGCCCAGTATGAGAGCTGAAAATACTTGGTGAACAACACGAAGGACTACAGTCAGAGTTTGCTGGATTTCGTACACGAAAGTTAAGGCATCAATTAGGAGACAGTGAACCAGAGACATCAGAATAATTTGAACCTCTAAACCCTTCTAAATCTCCACTGAGCTTTTCTTGACAGAAAAGTCACACTTCTTTGTCTGTTATTTTTCAAGCTGTTTCCTTTCATGCTGGTAGATGCCTGTATACCTTCAGTTGAAGGAGTGCCCATTGAGAAACAAGTCAACAATTTTCCTCATGCCCCATATCTTTTTATCCATAGATCACTAATTAGAATCATTCCCTGGCATGCCCCAGAATCAAAAATCAATCTTGGAAAACAAAATTTTACACAACAAAAGAATGGCAGGCATGGACATGCCAATGCATGTTTTTTTATTTTGTTTTTGTTTTGTTTTTGTTTGAGTGGAGTCTCACTCTGTCACCCAGACTGGAGTGCAGTGGCCGCTCCCGGCCACCATAGCCTTGACCTGCTGGGCTCCAGTGTTCCTTCCACCTCAGCCTTCCAAGTAGCTGGAACTACAGGAGCGCGCTACCACGTCCGGCTAATTTTTTAATTTATTGTAGAGATGAGGTCTCGTCAAGTTGCCCAGGCAGGGCTTGAACCTGTGGGCTCAGGCAATTCACTAACCTCGGCCTCCCAAAGCACTGGGATTACAGGCTGAGCCACGGAGCCCGGCCAGCATGTTAACTCTATATGTGGAAATAGATTTTGTGGCTGCTTGACCAAGGAGAATGCAGTATTATTTTAGTTTTGCTGAATTTGTCCATGTGGTTCACATATCAGAGATTTTATATGTAATAGGCTAGCTGGGTTGCTTGTAAGCTTTTTTGTTTTTGTCTTGATTTATACACATACACAAACAGAAACATAAAAATGCATTCAACAGTCAAAGAAAGTTAAGATATTAAAATAATAGAAAGGCATAATCTTAGAAATTATTTAAATAATCTCTAGAGGGCCGAAAGGAAAGCCTATTCAACAAACTCTTGAAATAGATATTGAAGAAAGCACAAGCATCTTTAAAACATCTGTTTAAAACACCATTCTTTCTGGACCAGAAATTCTGTTATAAAATACTTCATTTAAAATGAACAGTCCCATGGGAATGGTAGACACCAGGCAAGACCATAACAGACAGGAGAACTGGCATGATCATCAGAGTGGCTGGCCTGGAACAACTATTTAGCTATGCCCAACTGATTGTGGATGAGTTTGCTAGGAAAAAAAATGAAAGTACAGCAACCACATAATGTAAAACAAAACAAAGACTCTTTTTCTAGTAAACAGAGATCTTAAGCCATGAATAAAAAAGTCATGATCAGATTCTTTAGCCAATTCTCAACCCCACTTGTTTACATTGACTGTCAGATTTCCCTGAATGAAGGGAAGTCCAGACAACCTTGGTGCCAGATCCTGCAGTAGTAGTAAAAGTACATCTGGGAGTTGTTAGGATACCCTGCCAAAGGAAAAAACAACTTACTGTACTTTGGACCCCTCACCACTAAGAAAGTGTCCTAACACTTGGTATGTCTTGGAAGGAGCATATAGTCACGCTGTGTATCCTGCTTTGGCCATCTACCAGGTACCGGAAAGCCTGCCAGTTTTGACTGAGGCCCATAGCAAGAGAAGATGCCCTAGGCAAAAAGCATAACATGCCACTGAGCTATTAGTAACATATGGTCATGGTTGAAGCAGAGCATAGAGTGAAAGGAGGAAATAAGTGGGTTGTAAACAGAGTAAGACTGTATAAGCAATTTTTTTCCAGAAAAATTGACAGAAATCTTCCTATATTGGAAGCACATGTTCTCTAATTTGGGAGTTCATAAAAATAATGACCTTAATTCCTAAAATTCTTCTGATAGAGAATTGGAGCCATCTGTCTACTCTATAAAATAGAAATATTCATTAAAAGCAGAGGCTGAAATATCCAGTTTGAGCTCTGGTAGTCCCAGTTACGTGGAATTTTCACACAGAAATCAAAGAGAATTGCTTTAACTCAGCAACTAATCTCTTTCCAGCTAGTACATTTTGCTACTAAATGTAAATTTTCAGGTACAGTAATTCCTTTATCTTGGGCTGTTACAGTCTCAACTTCAGGTTAGATCACCAATGTGGCATATATACACATAAATACCTTTGGCTTAATGTTTCCTTATTTTTGACTGTCCAGTTTAGTTATTATTTTAGTTATAGCCAAGATTTCACTGAATTTATTTGTATTTTTCTGATGATCATTGTTAACTTAGGGTTTTTCTGGTTAGTGTCTTTGAGTCAGAGGATATATCTTTGGCTCATTGGGCATTCATCTCCATCCTATTTTTTGTCACAATGCTTTTGCTTTTTACATTGAATTATTCCTTTTAATATTTCAAAAAGTTATTTAGGTTATCCTATTACCTAGGATATATTGTAAATATAAATAGGATATATAATTTCTCATATTAAATGTTCAAAATATTTTCATTAAAAGAGAAGTAACAAAGATTTTTTTTGGTTTCCATATATAGTGGTGTTATTTTATCCATATTTACTATGAAAGGTAATGTGGAATTTATCAGGCTCTGTAACAGAAATATTTTGGGTGAAAAATGGTAGGATTTCTGAGACAGATTATTTTAAGGAAAGTTAATGTAGACTTTGTTTTGTTTTGTTTTGCTCTTAAGAGACAATAATCATGTGTATGCGAGGGAATAATAGTATGTTGTTGATGTGTGGGCGTTTTGTGAACATGCTTCACTTGGATTCTCTCCTTTATGTTTCATTTCACTTCCTGGAATTCTTCTAGTCACTTATGAGAAGAATGAGTTTCTAAGAGCTATTTTAAGAAGGGCAACAATGAGTGTGGAATGAATCAAAGGTGAAGTGACATGCTTGGTATATAAGTTTGTAAAGACAAAACTTTCATTGTAGACTAATGACCAGGTTTGCCATGTGACGTGGACAGCAGATAGTATACTATAATCCGCAAAGATTAACTTGCAATATATAAGATGCTATGGAAGGCAAAAGGAAGAAGGATTTATAGAATTTTAAAATGAGAAATATATCTAGATGAAATATGAAAACAACTACTAAAAGTAGTGCAAAGGGCTTTGATTCCTGAGAGTGAAAGAGGAGGGACAGAAGCCGTAAGTATGGACTGGTGTTTGGTCAGAGCATCTAAGACAACTTTTTCTCACTGTGAAGATTAAACTCTTATTAGCATTTCTCAAGTGTCATTTTATTTAGAAAATGTTTGTCTACTCAAATCTGGGTCACATTATAAGTTCCCTATTTCAGTATTTGCAGGGTCTAGGAATGGCAAAAGGGAACTGGGTGGATAAAGCTGGAAACTTTGTATTCATTCCTTCATTCATTCATTTGCTCATTCAGTATTTAGAAGCATTTTCCTCACTCACTGCAGGTGCTGTGCTCATTGCTGGATAGACAGTAGTGAACAAGTCATACTCTTCTTTGCCCTCCTGAAGCTTACAGTTTGAGAGAGAAGACAGACACAGACAAATAGTATTTTATGATAATTTAAGTAAAGTCAGATGAATGTTCCAAAATACAGATGCTGGTTTCTGTTATAACAGTGGGATCTATCCTAGGGTGTTCAGGGTCATTTGGAAGAAGTGAAATGCATATTGAGACTTGAAGGGGTAGTTAGAATTAGGCAGGCAATAAGTAGAAGGGAGAATTCGTCAAGGGCAGCGTAGGGTGGAGAGACAATGAAAAAGTTTTAAGGAGAGAAAACAACATATGCCAACATATGTAAGACATGAGACTAGAAAGGCAAAGAGTGTAAAGAGAGGATGAAGATAAATATTACTGGCACGTTGCATCTGAAGGAACTAGCAGCAGGAGCTGAGTTTGGATAGGGAGGCAGGGCATAGATCAAGAAGAGCTTCGCAAGCAAAGTCAAAGGATTTGCACCTTATTTAAAAGCTGTGGGAGACCATTGAAGGGTTCGTGAAAGCTCTGCAGGAGATTTTAATGCAGGGAGGATTGAGAAGGGCTATACTAGGCTACTAAAAAGAGTGTGCAAGCAAAGCAGGAGGAAAGGAGTTATCATCTCAATGGCTTTTTCATTAGGGCATGGCAAAAGGGGAAGAGATTCTGAAGATGGTAAGCATGCTATATAAATTTGCAGAAGAAGTCCTTTATCCTGGATTGAAGTTTCATTTCTACTCTCACTGTTTGTCCCTAACAGCATTTCTCATTTTAAGTGTGTTCTATCTCTTATTAATATGTGTCAGTTTTCTTGTGATTAATATTTGCCTAGTATATCCTTGTCCATCTTTTTACTTTTACAAACCAACAACAACAACAAAAAATCCTTTATACATTAAATTCTTTCTAATCCAACACTTGGAATTTTTGATGTCAGTTTTTTTATATTGCCTATGTCTTAGCAAATTGTTATAGTATATTTTTAATAGTTTTGTCTTTTAGTCTTTTTAGTAAAGTTAATAGTGGGTTACAGATGTCAGTGAAATGTTAGTGTAACAATCATGTTAACATCCTTTTCTTTTGGTTGGAAGAACTTCCTTTAGCATTTCTTTTCACACAGTCTGGTAGTAATAAATTCTCTCAGCTTTTATTGGTCTGGGAAAGCATCTCTTCTGCATTTTTGAAGGATAGCTTTGTTGAGTACAGTATTATTGGTTGGCAGCTTTTTTTCCTTCAAAACTCTTAATATATTTCCCCGTTTCCTACTTGTCTGTAGAGTCTGCTGATAAGTCTGCTGCCATGTGTATTGGATCTGTCTTACACATTATTTGCGTTTCTCTCACTGTTTTCAGGATCTTTTTGGTGTCTTTGATCTTTGTGAGTCTGATTATAATATGCCTTTGGGTACTCTTATTTGAGTTGATTCTTTTTGTAGACTTTTGACCTTTCTGTACGTATATCTTTCTCCAGGTTTGGAAAGCTTTCTGTTATTATTAATTTTTTAGAGATGGAGTCTTGCTCTATCATGCAGACTGGAGTACAGTGATCATATCTCACTGCAGTCTTGAACTCCTGGGTTTGAATTATCCTCCTTCCTCAGCCTCCTAGGTAGCTGGTAGCTGGGACTACAGCATGTGCCACCATGCCTGGCTATTGCTCCAAGATTTCTCTTTGATTTAAAAAAATATTTCAATCTCTCTGAAAAATTTCTCTCATAAAAATTTGAATTAATTCCCGGTATTTTCTTGACGTTATTTGAGCTTTATTAAGTCAACTATTTAGAATTCTTCATCTGAGTGACTAATTTTCTCCATCACTTTAGGGAGGCACCTTATTTTATCAGTTTGGTAGGGCCATATTTCCCTGAATGCTGATGCTTATGGATGTGTGACAATGTCTGTGCATTGAAAGATTAGTATTTTTTTTTAGTCTTCATAGTCTGATTTTGTTTGTGTACCTGTTTATCTTTACAGAACCTTTCAGAGTTTCTAAGCAGAATGACTGTTGTGTTCCCTTAGCCTGCGATCAATGCAGCTATCTCAGCATAAGAAGACACTCTTAGACCAGGCTTATCACAAGTTTTGCAAAGACTCTGAGGTTGACATGACTTTTCAGACCAGATGGACCTGGAGAAGAAGACCCAAGGAATGTACTGGGGTTGTAAGAGAATGCCAGGTAGAGACCTGAGTCTAGAAAACTACATTGGTGGCCCAGTGAGCATCCTTCCCAGCAGTTATCTACACAGGTATGATGTGTCCTTGACTGTAGTGGGAGGGACTGGAGTTGAGAATGGGTCTCTCAGGATTTGCTGTGGCACGGACACCAGTTGGCCTGGTTCATTGGCTCACATGGGTGTGCAACATCCAGTAGATTTTTGCACAAGCAGTGTGGTTCCTTGACTGCAGCAGGAGAAGCCAGAACTGAGATTGGACCCATTTGGGATTTGTTGTGAAATATAGGCTAACTTGCCTATCATGTTGTCTTAGACAAGTGTGTGTCTCCAAGCAGTTTCCTGAACAGAAAGCATAGTTCCCTCACCCCAGCAGGAGGGCCTGGAGCTGAGATTGAGCCCCCTTGGGATCTGCTGTGGGCAGAGGCACATGTCTCTCAAAAAGTCTTTGCACAGATGAGATAACTCTTTAATTATAGCAGAAGGGGCCAGATCTGGGCCAGAGCTGTGCTCCCTCAGAATCTGCTATGGAACAAAAGGCTAAGATAGTAATTGTTTCACTGATCCAGCCATGTTTGTGTATCCCAGCAGGTCTCAGCCAAATAGGATAGTTCCCTGACTGCAAAGAGAGGGGCTAGAGCTGATGCTGGATCTTTTCATGATCTATTGTGGGATAGAGGAGAGAAAGCCCAATTTCATTGGCTTAGAGGATACACATCTCCCAAGAGAACTCTGCACAGACTAGGCAGTTCCCCGATTGTGGCAGGTTAGAGCTGAGAGTGAGCCCTCTCAAAATCTGTCGTGGGATTGAAGCTGGAAAGCCCAGTTTCTTTTCTTTTCTTTTCTTTTTTTGAGTTGGAGTCTCACTCCTTCGCCCAGGCCATGCCAGCGTCGATGTTCTGCGCTCCGGTGATCCTTCTGCCTCAGCCTTCCAAGTAGTTGGAACTACAGACGCGCGCTACCACGCCTGGCTATTTTTTATTTCATTGTAGAGACTAGGTTTCGCCAAGTTGCCCTGGCTGGTCTCGAACCTGTGGACTCAGGCAATCCACTCGCCTCAGCCTCCCCAAGGATTACAAACTGAACGACCGAGCCCGGCCGAGAGCCCAGTTTCACTGGCCCGGACAGGTATACATCTCCTAATTGGTCTCAGCACGATGTGATAGTTGCCCAAGTGCAGTGGGAGGGGCTGGAGTTTCAGGCTAGAGCTGCTACCGTGCCCCCTCGGGAAATGCTGTGAGACAGAGGCTGGAAAGCCTGGTTTAATTGGCTTGGAGGAAACTTGTCTCCCAACAAGTTCCTTCATAGATGGGACAGTTCCTTAACTGCAGCAAAAGGGGCTGTAATAGAGACTAGGTCTTCTCAGGATCTGCTGTGGGATGGAGGCTGGATAGCACAGTCTCACGGAAGGACCTGTAGGGACAGGATAGTTTCTCAGTTGCTGCAGGACAGGTTGGAGCTGAGACTGGGCCCTCTTGGGATCTGCTGTGGGATCAAGTTTGTGGTGAGCCTGCCAGGCTCCTTCTGGATTCTCATTCAAGTAGCTCTCAGCTGGGACCCTCACTGAGCGGGGCTGGAACAGAGCCACAAGGCAACTTTCCGGTTCACTGGCAAGACTGCTGTCAGCAGGCAGACATAACTTTCCACCAAGGGACTAATGTGCACGTTTCCTTTTGGACCTCATGATAGTTTTGGTTGCAGGCTCAAGGCCAAATGGGGCTATAGCCAAGCCACTTAAAGGCCTGGGCCTCTTCCAGACTTGAACTTAGAAGCAAATTTGACAAATCAGCCAATTGGGTATTGGTCAGTTTGCACTTTTTAAATGACCCCCCAAGGTCCTAGTCTCAGGGGTTTCACGAACTCCTATCTGAATCCTAAGGCTCTCACAGAGAGACTTTTGACTGTGGATGGGTACAGGATTCTTAATATGGAGGGATATAAATGGGTTATCTTCTATTTTTACCATCTTTGTCCCCAAACCCATTTTTTAATTTAATTTAATTTTTTTCTCTTTTAATTTTTATTTTGAAGTTGTGGGGTACAATTCAGGGTTAGGAATACAAATGTTCATTGTGCAAGTACCCTTATTGATGAGGTGAACTCCCCCTTCCCCAGGTGGATATCGACTACCATCAATACCAGCTATCCCCCCGCCCCCCTCCCCGCAGTTTCTTGCTACATTCAATCCCTTTCCTGCAGTAATACGGTAGTTGTTCAAGGTCCACTTATGAGTGAGAACATGTGATACTCAGCTCTGTTTCTGTGAGAGATCACTCAGTATTATAAGCTCTAATTCCATCCACATTGCTGCGAAGTTCATGATTTTGTTTTTCTTTATGGCTGCGTAATATTCCATTGTATATATGTACCACATTTTTTAATCCAGTCCTTTACAAACCTATTTTTGTAAGGCAGCACCTTGAAAATAAAAAGGGTCACACCTCCCAAAAGGAGTGAAAGGCATACTTTAATTGGTACTCCAAAGCTACAAAAAAAAAAAAAAAAACCAAAAACAAAAATATCAATCTAAAATAGCTTCTCTCCAAGACCAGTTTCTAAATTGGTAAAGGAAAATAAAGATTTAAAATTAAAGTCTTTAGGAGAATGTCCATCTCTAACTTCCCTCTTATATCCCTCACTGGACGAATTCCTGTTGACGAACTCTAAACTTTCTCCTCTACAGCCACTCAAAACAGTTTAAACCTGAATTTGTTCTGCACGCCTCTAAACCTGCAAACCCCCATGATGGCTTTTCCTATTCTGCCCTAATTCCTATGTACCCTAAGACTGTGCAATTAATGAAAAGAATTTACTGGCGGCATCTTACATTCCCTGATCTCATTCTGAGTTGTGTGCAATAGCCAAAGGATTTCCCCAAGTTACTGAGGACCCCTCAGATTTATTAGAAATTCACAACAATCTGCATGACCTATGTCCCTGGATTTTCTGATATTTATCAGCGAACACATTTGCTGCTGGGACTGGGATGAGTGAGCCATTAGGTAGAAATGCCAAGATGGAAAAATCCTTCTGATGATTTAAATTGAAATTTTTACCAAGATATAGGAAGAAAAGTTTGACTGACAAATTAATTAAAGATATTCCCATAGCTTTTCCAAAACCAATTGACTGCAATAAAATTCTGGTTTGCACTCAGAAACAAGGTGTCTTGGCTCATGATTCTTATAATAGAGTAGAAGTGTCAAAGAAAATTCTGGTCTCACAAAAAAGACTGATGTCACTATGGCTGTCAATGGTCTTGATGAAGATTTAGCCATGTTGGTTAAGAGAGCATGGCTAAATTGAGGAACCACAAATATCTCAGACGTAGTAAACTTGACTAATCAATTGTCTCAAACCTTAGATAAGACTCAGTAATCAAAAGCTGAAAGGATAATGCATTTATACTTACAAAAACCATGAAGACTATAACAAGACGTGCATAACAACATGAATTTGTCAGTAAGATTAATAAATGGAAAGAACAAGACAACTCTTTAGATACCTAAAAGGATCTCTGGAAAGGTACCGCTGAAAGAAACCTATATTACCTAAAGCTTTAGCAAAGTTTTTGTTAGAAAAACCATGATTGAACTCACTGGGAAGTTGATAAAACGATGAGGTATACAAAACAGTATTGGTGTTGAAAGTTCTGTTCTGAGGCGGGCTGGGCACATAATGCATGCATCACCTGTCCAAAATTTCATCTGGGAAAACCCATAAGAACTTCAAGAGGGAAATTTGACCTTCTAGAAACCCCCTTTGAAGTATTTCAAATAGATTTTATCCAGTTGCCTCCCTTTTGAGGTTACAAATATGTTTTGGTTATGTTCTGCATGCATTCAAATTGGGTAGAAGCCTGCTTCCTTTGCCATCAAGCAACTGCTGTGGTAGTAGTGAAGCGTTACTAAAAATATGTCTACCTGAGTTGTTCCTAAAGTGCTACACAGAGACCAGGGTACTCATTTTACAGAACAGACTCTCCAACTTGTCTGCAGGGCATAACCTATATTTTAGCACTTTCACTGTGCATACCACCCTCATTCTTCAGGCCTCGTTGAAAAAACTAACACAATGACAAGAGTGAGACTCAAACAAAACAAAACAAAACAAAAAAACTCAAAAAAAACCCCCATCCAGTTAGGAAAATACATGGGCAATTTCAAATTGCCTTGCCCAAACTGTCTATCATTATTATTAATGAGTCTGAGAGTTATTCCATGAAGGAAACTTAACCTATCTCCTTCTGAGACAGTAACAAGCAGATCTATACTATTATCCTTGGCTCATTGTGATTCTCTTTTTAGTAAAGAACCAATACGTCTATACGCAAAGGACTAATCACCCAAGTGAATCATAACAATGAACTTGTAAAAGATGCTTTTTAAAAAGAGCCTCTTGGGGACGATGACACACTGTAGCAAGTTCAACCTGGAGACTTTGTGAAGTACCTTACCTCCAAAAATTCCTTGATGAGATGAACCTTATCAAATGTTGCTAACTAATCCTTGTACTGGAAGATTACAGGAAATAGATTCCTGGATCCACATTTCACACCTTAAAAAAAGCAACCCAACCCCCATGATATCAACTTTAACTGAAAACCTGACTCTGCGACTTACCAAATGTTGAAAGGTACCAGTTGTATAGTATGACCAGTTGAAAACTTGCTATAGGCATTATGTTAACTGCTGACATTTATTTGAGATTTTTGTGCATGTTTGTTAGAAAAGACTCAACCAAATTATAATAGACAATGAATTTATTATTAAGCTTTAAAACTATTATATCAGCTATAAATGCTTGGAATTAAAATGCCTTAATTAGTTATCCAATGATGTCACATATGGTGGTAATTTGTCCAACTGTTGGGTCTTTCATAATCACTGTAAAACGTTCTCCTTTCCTTATGCCCCACAGATAACCCTGATAACAAATTACTTGGGAATTCCAAATGCCACAGCAGAGTCAATATATGCAAACTTTATTTATTATTGGGTGTACACAAAGAAAGTCTATAACCAAATCTACCCTGTTTGAATTTGACCCTATTTTCATTTGAATGAAAAAAGAATCCTTGCTGCTGTAATTCAACAACTAAAAACTTATTTTTTAGGCAGCAACACAAAAAACTGGCTTATTTGTCATTTTGGTTTTGCAAGCGCAAAACAAATTTGACTTTTTTGTTCAATTTTTCCCACTATGTAAACTGAATGATAATATCAAATCAGACTGTACCTCAGAATAAATCCTTAAAATGCTACAAGCCTGTGTGCTCCACCAGAATATATTTTTGTCTGTGGATGGGGACCAAATACTTTTAGAGGCTGGAAAAGAAAATTTCTTGACACTTTCTCATTAGCAAGTCAGTGCACTTTGGGTGTTTGTTACTAAGATCTCTATTCACCACCGCCAACAACACCTTCTCTTGGTCAGGAGGACTATATGTCTCCTGCTTCAAAAGAGAAACTCCTAGAGGACCCAGGTGCGTGCGCGCGCGCGCGCGCGCCACACACACACACACACACACACACACACACACACACACACACACACTTATGCCATCTTTTGTCCAATTTGTTAGTGTTTTTCTTCCCTGGACTAGAGCATGGAGAAATATGATCATGATTCTTAATCTCTCTCAAACTCTAGGTAACTTAGCTAATTCAATTGCCAAAATTATTCATTAGCAAAAATTGTATTAAATAAAATAATTGCCCTAGATTATCTGTTGGCAGAATAGGAAGATATTTGTGGGCTAGCTTACACCCTCATTTTATACTTGAATAAATGCCTGCGAGGTAGTTGAAACTGGGCTTCATAAAAATTAACGTTCAGGCAGATTGACTAAGACAAATGCCATCTATAGATAAACCATCCATTGACTTATTTATTTAAGGGGACGTTTCTGATCAGTCATAGGATAAGTTGGTATAACTATAACATATTGTTTCTGATAATTGTTATTGTTTCTGATAATTGTGTTGGCCTATATATGTTTGCCTCAATGCTTAGAATGAACTAAGCTAATACTGCCCGTTCGCCTGATGCTGACCCAAATTCCTGTAGCTTATTCTGAACATCTAGAAGGATGTGTGGCACCTGGAATAATAAACTTGACTGTGAGTCCATGAAATAGCTAATAAATTCTCCCCTGCATGTACCATGGAGGATCTAGAACAGATCATCTTCACCGTGGCTTCAAAAGACAAGATGAAACTGATGCAGAACTAAGTTTACGTCAGCGCCTAGGGATCTATCGTCACCATAAACTCTCCTTGAAGAAATATCTTGATCAAAATGGGGAAACATGAGTTCTTTTTTTTTTTTTTTTTTGAGTTGGAGTCTCACTCTGTCGCCCAGACTGAGTGCAGTGGCCGCTCCCGGCCACCGCAGCCTCGACCTGCTGGGCTCCGGCGATCCTTCCGGGCAACCTTCCAAGTAGTTGGAACTACAGGCGCGCGCTACCACGCCTGGCTAATTTTTTGATTTACTGTAGAGATGAGGTCTCGCCTGCCTAGGCGGGTCTCGAACCCGTGGGCTCACGCAATCCACTCACCTCAGCCTCCCAAAGGCACGGGATTACAGGCTGAGCCACCGAGCCCAGCTGAAATGTGAATTCTTAGCAGTAACTTCATCTTGTACTACTGACTCCACATGAAAACTACTTTGAACTTTGAGATCCCCAAAAGAATATTTCTTTCACAAACATTTGTGCCTTCAACAATACACAATACAAAGAAATTGGTCACAATCTTTAAGGACATTTTGTATATAGTTTTTCCTGACTAACTGATGTAAATTCTTCTTTGTTTAATCAACTGATAATTTTGTTGACCTATACATGTTTGCCTCAATGCTTAGAACGAGCACTAATACTGCCCACTTGCCTGATGCTGACCCAGATTTCTGTAGCTTATTCTGAACAGCTAGAATAAATTAGTATGACAACCAATATATGTAATGTAAATAAACATTTATAAATATATGTCCTCTTTTCTCTTTTTGGTAGTGTCTGGCTGCTACCCTGGTTGCAGCCCATATTCCTGAATAAATGTTTATTTGCCCCGACCTGTTGATTCACCTTTTTAGGGTTAACAAATATTATCTGAATAATCTAGAAAGCTATTACCAGAAGCCATAATTGTCAATGTCTTAACCTTCTCCTAAGAAAAATACACAAATTTTACAATAGTTTAATCCTTCCTTTACATATATGCTCCTATTTTTTTTCCAGGATTTTATACTATCCTTTCTTTCACAATTTTGGCATTACTATTTTAAAATTATTATAAAGTCAATGTTTTCTTCTATTTACAAACATATTTCTCACTTTATTTGCTCATGATTTCCTCTGTATTTAATACTATGCGTCTGGCATAATTTTGCTTATTACTATACACGACTATAGTGTAGATTTCTTAATAATAATTCTTCTCAGTTTTGGTTTCTCTTAACATGTTTTTACTCTGCATATTCGTTTTTTTAAAGTGTCTCTCGCTCAAGCGATACTTTTGCCTCAGCCTCCCGAGGTGCCACCATACCATGCTAATTTTTTGATTGTTTTGTAGAGATGAGGTCTCACTGTGTTGCCTAGGCTGGTCTTGAACTCCTGGGCTCAAGTAATCCTCCTACCTTGGCCTCCCAAAGTGCTGGTATTATAGGTATGAGCCACTGTGCCTGATTATTCTGCACATTCGTGAATGACAGTTTTGCTGGATATGTAATTCTAGATTGATAGTTCTTTTCTTTTCTTTTTATTTTTTTGAGTTGGAGTCTCACTCTGTCGCCCAGACTGGAGTGCCATGGCCGCTCCCGGCCACCGCAGCCTCGACCTGCTGGGCTCCCCGATCCTTCTGCCTCAGCCTTCTGAATAGCTGGAACTACAGACACGCACTACCATGCCCGGCTAGTTTTTGATTTATTGTAGAGATGAGGTCTTGCCAAGTTGCCCAGGCAGGTCTCGAACCCGTGGTCTCAGGCAGTCCACTCACCTCAGCCTCCCAAAGGCGCGGGATTACAGGCCGAGCCAGCCACTGGGCCCGGCAATAGTTCTTTTCTTCTCAAAAATTTGATGAGATTATTCCACTCTCTCTTGACATCCATTGTTGCTGCTGCTATCATTGTAACTGTCTTTCCTTTGTAACTTCATGTTTGCCATACTGGATTTTGTTTTTAATTTAGCCTACTTGGAATACATTATGAATCCTAGATCTGTGGAAATTCATACTTTTATTGAATCTGAAAATTACTGACATGATGTCTTTAAATTTTGCCTTTCAACCTTTCTATCTATTCTCTTATTCTGAACTCTGTCTTAGTCTATGCTAACCTTCCCTTTCTGTCTTCTATACCTCTTTACCATTTCCCATCTTCTTATCTCTCTGTGATGACTTCTGTGGAACTTCTTTATATCTATCATTATTAATTCTCTTTTCAGATGTTTTTACTGCTTAGCCCATTATTTGAGTTCTTAATTTTAACCTTTGTATTTTCATTTTTAAATGTTTAATTTTTCCCTCAAATCTATAGGTTCAGAGCTTTTTTTTTTTTTTTTTTTTTGAATTGGAGTCTCACTTTATCGCCCAGACTGGAGTGCAATGGCATGTACACGGCCACAGTAGCCTCTACCTGCTGGACTCTGGTGATCCTTCCACCTCAGCCTTCCAAGTACCTGTAACTACAGGCACGTGCCACCACGCCCAGCTAATTTTTTGATTTATTGTAGAGACAAGGTCTCGCCAAGTTGCCTAGGCTGGTCACGAATCCGTGGGTTCAGTCAATCCTCTCACCCTGGCCTCCCAAAGTGCTGGAATTATAAGCGTGAGCCATCACACCCAGCCTGGCTTCATAGCTTTTAATTGCCTGTCTTTTGTGTGTGTGACAGAATTCTGTATTCATTTAAATGTTTTATCTACATTTGCTCAGAATTTTTTTCTTATAATTTTATACATAAAGTCTTGCGGGTCTAAATCTGTTGTTTATTGTTTTTGCTGACTTAATATTAGCCTTGTTTTTTTCTTTGCAAGCTTTGATTGTAAGCGAATTGTCTTATCTTACTATGTGGTGTTTTAGTGGATCTAAGTTAAGTAGCATTTTCAGCAGAGAGTCTTTAGTTTTGCTTGTTCTAATATCCGAGAAATTTGAACAGCCAAGGATCATTTAAGTTTTTTTTTTTTAAACATTTTGGATCAGATAAGAATGAAGTTTCAACTTAATACCTAAGTGGTAGCTGAAGGCTCAGAATCCTAATAACAATGCCACTATCATTGCCTGCTGTCAGGGAAATCTAACCCCTCTGGGCTGCCTACTGCTTCCATCTCCCAGAACCCGGTCACAGCTCTACCCACAATATACTCCATCAGAAAGACGCTAGCATTACTTCCAAACCTTCCGTAAACTTCACATTGCCACAAAGACTTTGTTCTACTAATAGTTTGTAATTCTTTTTTTCATTTTAAAGATGCGGGGTTCAATTCAGGATTAGGTACACAAGTGGTCGTTGTATAGGTAAAGTCTGGGCCTCGTTTTGGTCCCCACTTTGCCTAGTTGAGATCAGGTACCCTTATTGATGTTGTGTGCCCCCCTGCCTCCCCCCCACCCCAGTAGTCACCCACTACTGCCCATCCCTTTCTTGTAGCAGTATGATAAATATTCAGCGTCCACTTATGAGGGAGAACATGTGGTACTTAGTTCTTTGTTCGGTGGCAGATCACAAAGTTTGTAATTCTAAAGAAAAAAGATCTCACAAAAAACTTACTACAGTGCAGAAAAAGCCCATGTTTAAAGCTGCTATCAGCATGATTCTTTTTTTTTGAACATGAAAATTTCTTTTCCTTTCATTTTAAAGATATGGGGTACAATTCAGGGTGAGGTATACAAATATTCATTATGCAGGTACCCTTGTTGATGAAGTGAGCCCCTCCCTCCCCTGGCAGTTTCCCTCAACTGCCAATCCCACCTCCCCTTCCCTGGCAGTTTTTCACTACTGTCAATCCCTTTCTTATAGTATTATGATAATTGTTCAAGGTCCACCTATGAGTGAAAATATATGGCACTTTGTTCTTTGTTTCTGTGATAGATCACTGAGTATGATAGACTCTAAATCCATCCAAGTTGCTGCAAAGTTCATATGTTTATCCTTCTTTATGGCTGCATAATATTCCATTGTGCATATGTACCACATTTTTTAAAATACAAACTATGGGCAACATGGTTGGTTCAATGTTTCTGCTATAGTGAATAGAGCTACAACAAACATCCGTGTGCAAGTATCTTTTTTGTAGAATGATTTGAGTTCCTCCAGATATATTCCTATAGGGGAATTTTTGAGTCATATGGAAGGTCAATTTCTAGTTCTTTCAGAAATTGCCACACTGTCTTCCAAAGAGGTTGCACTAATTTGCATTCCCACCAGCAGTGTAGAAGCATTCTTTTTTCTCCGCATCCTCGCCAGCATCTGTTGTTGTTTGTTTTATTAATGATGGCCACTCTTATTGGGATTAGGTGGTATCTCAATGTGGCTTTGATTTGCACTTCTCTGATGATGAGTGAGGCTGAGCACTTTCTCATGTGTCTGTTGGCTAACCATATATCTTCTTTTGAGAAGTGACTATTCATGTCTTTGCCCACTTTTTAATGGGGCTATTTGTTTTCTTCCTTTTGGCACGTTTGAGTTTCTTGTAGATCTTAGGTGTTAGGTCTTTGTCAGATATACATTTGGCAAATATTTTTTCCCATTCTATGAACTGTCTCCCTGCTCTCTTGATGATTTCTTTTACTTTGCAGAAGTTTGTCAGTTCGATGAGGTCCCACTTGTCTATCTTATCTCTTATGGTATGGGCACGTATGGCTTTGATCGGGAATTGTTTGCCAGTTCCAATTTCCATAAGCATGTTTCCTGCATTTTCTAAGATTCTTATAGTTTGAGGTTTTGCATTTAGGTCTTTGATCCATTTAGAGTTAATTTTTGGGTATTGTGATAGGTAAGGGTCTTGTTTCAATCTTCTGCATATGATCAGTCAGTTTTTCCAGCACCATTTACTGAATAGGTTCTCCTCTTCCCAGTGGTTGTTGTTGGAGCTTTGTCAAAGATGAGTCGGTTGAGAAATTGAGGCTTTGCTTCCAGAATCTCTATCCTGTTCTATTGGTCTATATTCCTGTTCTTTTATCAATACCAGGCTGTTTTGATTATTGTAGCCTTATAATAGAGTTTGAAGTCTGGAATTGTGATATCTCTTGCTTTGTTTTTTTTCTGAGGATTGTTTTAGCTATCTGTGATCATTTATGTTTCCATATGAATTTATGTATTGTCATTTCCAGGTCTGAAAAGAATGAAGCTGGTAATTTAATGGGTATTATGTTGAATCTGTAGATTGACTTTGGTAGGATGGCCATCTTAACAATGTTGATTCTTACTATCCAAGAGCATGGAATAGTTTTCTATTTGTTTGTGTCTTCTTGGATTTCTTTGAGCTGTGTTTTGTAGTTCTCATTGTAAAGGTCTTTCACGTCTCTAGTTAGGAAGATGCCAAGGTATTTCAATTTTTGTGTGACTATTGTGAATGGGATTGTACTTTTTATTTGGTTCTCCTCCTGCTTGTTGTTGATGTATAAGAATGCAACTGTCTTTTGCACATTTATTTTGTACCCAGAGACTTTTCCAAAGCCCTTTATCAGTGCAAGCAGGATTTTGACAGATTCTCTTGGATTTTCAAGGTATAGGATCATATCATCAGCAAAGAGGGATAATTTAACTTCCTCTTTTCCTATTTGGATACCCCTGATTTCCTTCTGTTTTCTAATTGCTCTAGCTAGGACTTCCAACACAATGTTGAGCAAGAGGGGTGAGAATGGGCAGGCTTGTCTTGTTCCAGTTTTCAGGGGAAATGTTTTCAGTTTCTGTCCATTTAGCAATATGCTAGCTGTGAGTTTACCGTAGATGGCACTTACTATTTTGAGGTATGTTCCTTCTATACCTAGGTGTTTGAGGGTTTTTATCAAGAAGGGATGCTGGATTTTATCAAAAACTTTACCTGTATCTAATTATATAATCATGTGGTTCTTGTTTTTACATCTATTGATGTCTTTAATTACATTTGTGGTCTTGTGGATGTTGAACCAGCATGATTCTTTATTAGGGACATGGAGATAAAATTACTCCGAAACACTGTTTTAGTCATAAAAATATGAACATATGTTTTTTGAGTACCTACTAAGTGCTCAACACTATGGTTGTTAGGCACTCAATAAACATCAGGTAATTTGTTAACACTTTATAGGTAGCATTTAATTATTTCATTTTCTATTTTTTCTAGTTCTCCTAATGCCATTTCTAACTTCTCTACCTCAGATCATGGTTTTATTCTATATTCCTTATTGACTGAATAACAAATATAAGAAATCTAGAAGGAAAGGAGAAAATGATTGTGTAAAAATGCCTTCCATTTCTAAATAAACAAATGAAAAAAATGGAAAAATCCCAAGTATTAACAAACTGGTCTAGAATATAATTTGAAAGTTCAGTGTCCAAATAGGCCCATGGGAATGTATATAACTCATAATGCAGCAGATTACTCAAGTGGAATGAATGATTACCAAGTGCCTATTATTTACCAGGCACTGTAATAGGTGCTGGAGATATAACAGTCATCAAAATAAAGTAGTTCCTGTTCCTGTGTAGCTTATACGTTAGCCAGAGATACAAACCATACAAGCAATAACAATTAAAATGCAACCTTCCATGAAAACAATGGTGAAGTACAGGGTGATATGGAAGTACATAAAATATGGAAGAGTTACCTTGGAAAATGAAAGGACAGTGAAATCTGGAGAAAAGCCATGCAAACACTCATAGGCAGGAAAAAGAAGTTACCTTAGTGAAACAAAGAGAAATTATGAGTGGTAGAACAGAAGACAATGAAGATTCGAGAAGGATAATGAGTGATGAGTTTGGAAAGATGAACAAAGACCAGGTCACCGAAAGCAATGTTAAAATATGTTTATTTATCTAAGAGCAGTGGAGAATCATTGAAAATCTTATGCACAGGGGTAACTCAACGAGATTTGTATTTTGCAAAAATTCTTTGGCTAGAGTATGAAAAATAAACTGGAAATTGAGGGTGAAGTCTGGAAAACCAGGTAAGATGTTTTTTCAGTAATTAGGTGAGAAACAATGGTGGCTTTTTCAAGTTTACTGAGGATGAGTATGAAGAAAAATGACTGGATTCAACAATTTAAAGATAGATTGTGCTGCTTGTATCTAAATAAGAGAATTTAGGAGAAGAATGGCTCAAGAGATGACTTCATGAATTTGCTTAATCAGTTTTCTGTAGAAAGAAAATAGATTTTGAGTTGCAGCTGGGAAATTTGGATCTTAGGCATACACGGTTCTTGCTGCCAGCCAAACCTCAATAAGACACTTGTGTGAAAAAGAGTTTCCTTCTCCCTTTCTTGTTTCTGATGCAATAAAGAGGGAGGATTCCTTATTTGCTCTCTGTTGTTACTCATGCCCAATTGAGGGAAGAATATGAGCATCAAGTAGGAGAAGCAAAATGTCAAGTTGTCGGTCTGACTCGATAACGGTGAAGGAAGAATGAGGAACAACCATGAGATCATTGTTGCTCAGAGACTGAGAAAGGTATGAATCTCAGCTTGAACTTAAGTCAGGGTTCCTGCTGTTCAGTTATGTGTGCTCAGACTCTTAGACTGATAAAATGTGTCCATCAGGAACCAAATTTCTCTTTTCTTTCTTTCTTTCTTTCTTTCTTTCTTTCTTTCTTTCTTTCTTTCTTTCTTTCTTTCTTTCTTTTTCTCTTTCTTTTCCTCCCTTCCTCCCTTCTTCCCTTCCTCCCTCCCTTCCTTCCTTATTTCTTTTTCTAGAGACAGGGTCTTTTTATGTTGTCCAGGCTGCTCTCAAACTCCTGGCTCAAGCACTCAATCAGTTCTCCTGCCTCGGCCTCCCAAAGTGCTGGGATTACAGGCATGAGTCACGGCGCCTGGCCTAGGAGCCTAACTTCATGGCAGACTAGAAGTTGCCTAGAAAAGGACCCATTTAATAAAGTTTAAAAATTACAGGAAAAAAGTGAGTCAAAGTACAGTAGAACATTTCTGGTGTAGAGGTTAAAAGTCTGGGCTCCAGATCTATAGAGTGATGGCTAATTGCAAGGGTTCAAATTCCAACTTTACCACTTACTAGCTTTGACCATGAGCTGGTAACTTAACCATTTATGACCCAGTATCTTTATTTGTAAAAAGGATAACTTTTCTAATTATTTGATAAGATTATTGTGAGGATAAAAGGAATTAATATGTATAAAGCACTTTGAACAGTCTCTGACACATGTATTAGCTATCTAAAGTAATACAGGATTATTACTTTAGTTCAGCTTTTAATAACTCCAGGTCTGAACATTGAGGTGAAGTTGGAGGTAGTAGGGAGTAAACTGAGACCATAATAATGAAATAATAGTCTTGACTAAAATCTCACCAATGCCTTAAAGTACAAGAATCACCAAAAAGAGAGTGTGTGGTGCTGTTAGATGTGCCATGGTGCCCACTGGTGCAGGCTGGGTCTAGAAAGTGGTGGCTTACCCTGGACATCAGAGGCAGTATTCACATAGATGTCAGGCAGCGGGCCTCACTGAAGGAAGCTGGGTCCCTAAAATTTAGGTTCAGATCATCACTTGGAATCCTTCTTTGGTGTTTTAATTAATTTTCACTGCTTATAATATGATATTTATTCCGAGAGAGAGAAAAAGAGAAAAATGTTACTGATTTATTTTAAAGTGTGCCTTATTTCTGAGAAGCAAATAAGGTAACTGGGGGCGATCTGAACAAAAGTTCTCATTTGTGTTCCTGCTAAAGTACGTGAAGTACATGCCACCCGCTCAGCAGGAAAACCTCTTGGCAGATTGACAAGATGAATCATCTCTGAAATGTATTCAAATAGAATTAAAGAGCAGAACTGGGGACAGAATCTAACAGGAAATAAACCTCATGGGTCATTCTGAGTTATAACTTTTTAATGTGTCTGTTTAAGTTTGTTTGAATAATACTAGGATGTACTGTATTGAGCAAGAGAAAGATTTTTCTGTAATATAATGGGAAATTTTCACCACTCAGGTTTTATTGTCTGATTTTCCACTTTTTTTTTTTTTTTTTTTTGAGTTGGAGTCTCACTGTCACCCAGACTGGAGTGCAGTGGCCGCTCCCGGCACCGCAGCCTCGACCTGCTGGGCTCCGGCGATCCTTCCGCCTCAGCCTTCCGAGTAGCCGGAACTACAAGCATGCGCTACCACGCCCGGCTGATTTTTTGATTTATTGTAGAGATGAGGTCTCACTGCCCAGGTGGGTTTCGAACCCACGGGCTCAGGCAATCCACTCACCTCAGCCTCCCAAAGACGCGGGATTACAGGCTGAGCCACCGAGCCCAGCTGATTTTCCACTTTTTATGCAAGTTTTTTCCCCTTCATATTAGAATAATTTTGATCCATTTTTAAAAAAGATCTGACTAACTTTTATTTTATTGTCTTTAGAAAAAGTGGAAGAGTCATGATGTCTTTCTTTTATCAGGGTAGAACCTATTCCTGCACACAATTTTAAATTCTTGATTTTCATCTGAAACTTTACAATATAAGTCTAATTGATCCTTTTCAGTCTTCAGTTTTCCAAGTATTCTTTGAAATCCACTTTTCACCCAATCTAGAGAAGTACTTTATAGATTATTTATTTATTTGTTTATTTTTGAGTCAGGGTCTTACTCTGTTGCCTAGACTGGAGAGTAATAGCATGATCATAGTTCACCACAGTCTCAAACTCCTGGGCTCAAGCCCACCTCAGCCTCCTGAGTAACTGGGACTACAGGCACACGCTATCACGCCTGGCTAATTTTTTGATTTTTTTTGTAGAGACGAGGTCTTGCTATGTTGCACAGTCTGGTTTTGAACACCTGAGCTCAAGCAATCCTCCCTCCTTGGCCTCTCAAAGTGCTGAGATTACAGGCATGAGCCACTGTGCCCGGCAAGAAGTATTTTTAAAACTCAAATACAAGCATGTAATTTCTGTGCTTTACTATCTTCACTGGCATCCATCAGCCTAAGGCTTACCAGGTCTGCCTTACCTGGCACTGTGATATTGTGAAGTACTGAGTATATTTGGTTTTCATCTCCATTCCCTGGCACACACCTCTTAACACTTTTGGAATCTCTTAAGTGATAAATGTCTGTGTAAGCTGATGAGATGGCTGATGGCCGGAGGTTCCTGGATAGTTTGGGTCTCTACACAGCCTCTGGATAGCAAAGTGGTTGCCATGGGAACCCTGTGATTAAAGGTTTGGAACTTTCTCCCGCCCCTCTTACTTTCCCGGAAAGAAGAGGAGCTGAAAGTTGAGCTGATCACCAATGGCAGATGATTTGATCAGCCATGGCTATGTAATGACGTCCCCATAAGAGCCCCAAAGGACTGGGCTCAAAGAATTTCTGGATAGTTGAACATATCAGGGTACCTGGAGGGTGGCGTGCCCAGAGAGGGCATGGAAACTCCCAAATTCCTTGCCCTGTGCATCTTTTCCTTCTGGCTGTTCACCTGTATCCTTTGTAATAAAAGGGTAAATATAAGTAAAGTGTTTCCCTGAGTTCGGTGAGCTGTTCTCACAAATTAATCAAACCTGAAGAACAAGTCATGGAAACCCCCAAATTATAACCAGCCAGAAGCAAACATTACAACCTGGGCCTTGTGACTAGCATCTGAAGTGAGGGACAGTCTTGTGGGACTAAACCTATGAGATCTCAGCATGGATGTCAGAATTGAATTGAATTATAGGACACCCAGCTGGTGCCCACTGGATATGTGCTTGGTCTGTGTGGAAAACATACCATACGTCTTGTCACAGAAGCTTTCTGTGCTGCTTTGCGTGACTGGGATAGAGTAGCAAAAGCACTTTGTGTTTTTCCCTATCTCTATTGGCACCGACTTACCACCACTCCAGCTTCAGCTCCCGCTCTGATTCCTGTTTGTGTCTGTGCTCAAGTCATACAGGATTTACTTCCATTCTTCAGTGCGCAGTTCAACCTTCTGTCTAGATCAGATGTTGAAAATTCAAACACAAGCAGAGGCAAATTAAAGTGAAACAGATCAGGTGTAAGGCAGTTAGGAGTGATGGTATCTGTGGCAAGTTAGGGAAAATACACTCTAATAAAAGCAACTGCTACTGTTAATCAACTATACGTTGGTTGATGCCATGTGTTAGATCCTCCAATTTCTTAAAGAAATCTGGAGATTTGATTTTTCTTCTGCAATCTCAAAGTTCTTAAATATTGGCATCTAATTTTTCAAGCACTCTGAAAGTCATGAAGTGTGTTCTGCTTTCTATTTTTATTCTTGTAGGCAACCAAGTTGATAACTCTTGAAGATATTAGTCCTTTCCTTTACCCCCCTCTTTCTAGGTCTTAGTCCTTCATCTCTCAGGAGATTTCCTCTATAGTTAAATCTCCTTGCTTTACAGCTCTCACAGCTACCTTTATATTTTATTTTGTAACATTTGTTATGTGAGTCATCATACCGATTAATCTCTTATAAATTCCGTGAAGTTAGAGACAGTGCATATCATCTTTTAATTGTATCATAGCTCTTGCCACTGGGCCATGTTATCTTTCTCAGCCATCCTTAGATTTTCATAGTATTGCGAGTTTGAAAGCCACTATAGGTTGTTTAAAACTAATTCTGAATATGTGTTTTAATATTTGGTATCTATTCAGAGAATGAAGTCAAAAGGAAATCTAGGAAATCAAGGACAAACAGCATTGCTAAATGACAA
Source organism: Cephalopachus bancanus (assembly GCA_027257055.1). Lineage (NCBI taxonomy): Eukaryota > Metazoa > Chordata > Mammalia > Primates > Tarsiidae > Cephalopachus > Cephalopachus bancanus. Next base: position 9,582,233 of record JAPVLO010000057.1, read on the forward strand.
GAAGAATGTCCTTGTTAATTTGGAAAAAAATGTTTTCTCCCTTGAGGTCAGTAATTTTACTTCCTATTAATACTTGATTAGCTTTAGTAATAATTAATTGTCTGATCCATGTATACATTTTTTTCCTACTCACATTGGCAGCAGTAAAGCATTTACACATTAATCGGAATCCTTTTTCTCCATTGCAATAGGTAAGAGTAAGTCGTGGTCATCTAAAAAGCCTTTTTAAAAACTAAATACCACATATTATCACTCATAAGTGGGCCCTGAACATTGAGATGCAAAGGCAGGAACAACTGATACTGGGCACTGCTAATAGGGAAAGGTAGGGAGAGGGATAAGGGGGACACAATCACCCATTGGGTACCGTGTCCACTACCAGAGAAGACAGAGGGCTTACTAGAAGTCCAAACCTCGCCTACATGCAAATTACTTATGTAGCAAATCCTCACATGTACCTCATATCTCTTAAACAAACAAATAAAAAAACTTTATTTCATCTGTTTCTTAATGATATGAGATATTTACATGATTTCAAGTTCAGACTATAAAACGAAGTAAATTTAGAGAAGTCTGAGTTCCATTTCTGTACTCTCCCTTGTTTTATTTCCCCCCACAGCAAACAGTTTTTATTTAGTTTTAGATTAATCATTTCATTGTCTCTTTTTAAATGTAAAAATGTTCTGTACTTATTCCTTTATGATACAAAAAGTAGAATTCCTTCAAGCTTTGTTGGTGTTGTTTTTTTCTTTTTATTAGGTATTTCCTGGAGATATCTCCATGGTGATAGAGGTCTTTCTAATTTTTTTATAGCTACATAACTTTTCATTCCAATGGATGCCCATGGCTTATTCAACTCTTAATGGACATTTGGGTTGTGTCTAAACTTTTGCTGTTACAAATAGCATTGCAATAAATGCCTCCTCATCGAATGACTAATAGAAAAGAAGGCATTTTCTATTTCGGCCAGTGTATCTTTGGAATAGAGTCCTATAAGTAGAATTACTGGTTGCAAACAGACATGCATATGTTTAAAAAAAAAGAGAAAGAGCATATTTTTTGTTTGTTTATCTCTATACTGGTTATGTTGTTGACATCTATCAATAAACTGTAAAGACGAAAGGAGAAAAAGAGAAAAAGAAAAAAATGGGAAGTGGAAGAAACAAAAGAAGTTGTAGAGCTGCTAATATAACTAGATTATAAGAAAATAATAGGAAATTATTGGTTAGTTTCCAGGATTATTTCAAAATTTCAAGAAGAAGACACCTAAGATTTCAAGATGGCTATTTGTTGCTATTTTCCCCAATGTAAAAAAAAGTGTAAATAAAAGGCTAAAAATACATTTCCAAGAGGGAGTTTCAAGATGGCTGACTAGAGGCATTCCATGCCCACCTTCTCCACTTAGAAAAGGGGTCCCCAACTCCTGGGCCATGGACCGATACCCAGTCCCTGGCCTGTTAAGAATCATGCTGCATAGCAGGAGGTGAGCAGTAGTCAAGTGAGCGAAGCTTCATCTGTATTTACAGTCTCTCCTCATTGCTCTCATTGCACCTGACCTCTGTCTTCTGTCAGATCAGTGGCAGCATTAGATTCTGATAAATTAATGTAACAATAATAGAAATAAAGTGCACAACAAATGCAATGTGCTTAAATCATTCTAAAACCATCTCCCCTACCCTCCCACAAAACCAGCCCCTGATGCCAAAAGGTTAGGGACCACTGACTTAGAAGAATCAAAATAGTATATAAACAGTAACACTTTGAATATATCATCCCAGAGAGAATGCTGGAATTCAACAGAGAATTGACAGGATTCATCAAAAGAAGAAAAGGAGAAGGAAGAGAGGCAGCTTGCTTGGCTAGGATTGGCTGGAAGCCAAAATGAAGAAAGGGTGAGTGAGAGACTTCCAGTGGCTCATATCACCACTGTGGGGTTGTGCAATCCTGGCCACCGGAGAATCCCTCAATCCTCCCAATCCCTGAAACTTACATAGTGAGCTGCCAGGAGATGGCGGGATGCAGGGAGGGAGCTCCTGCTGGGTCCCATATTCTTTCTAATAGTGGCTACAGAAAGACACCATTTTCAAACCTAGCTTTGGCAAACTGCATGCTGTCTTGGGGCCCAGTGACTCCAGGACTGAGGTGTTATGAAAACTCAGGCTGTTGCTGCTAAGATTAGGGAGTGAGTTGGAGTGCTCTCACAGCTGGGGCTGAGACACCAGTAAGGAATGGGTTACATCTGCTGGTATCAGGAAGTGAGTGCCACCAGGACTGAGACTGGGAAATGAGTGGGACCTAAGCTGCTGCTGGGACTTGATCATGAACTGGGTAGGGGCTCCTGCAGCCAGAATGGGAGAGTGAGTTAGGCATGGGTTAATGCTGCTGGGGCTGAGGCAAGACTATAGCATGAGAGGGATATACATTCTTCATATGCTGGTCTGGGCCGTGGCCACCAAGGATAGCCCCACCCTCTCCAATGCAGGGCCTTAGAATGGCTGCTACTGCCCTTCACCCAAGCACTCCTCTTGGGGCCTGAGGAATGTCCCACCCCTGCCCAGAATAGGTGGTACCTATTCTCTCACCACTGGGGTACATGAGCACAAGACAACCTATCCTGGCTTCATCCCTCCTTCCAAGACAGAGTACAAAATCTGGGGTCCTGGAGATTGCCAAACCCCATCTTCCACTTTGAGCACCTGAACACTCCTTCTGGAACCTGAGCTTGAGCCTAAGCTTCTGGTTGCTACCATCTCAGAGGACATCTATTTGAAAGTGTGGGCCTGGAGAATGGCCCATCTAGCCCATTGCAGACACCACCAACATCAAGAAACACTGCTCAGGATGCAGATAATTATTCTGCCACTGCTACTGCCATCACACAAGTCACACCTGCTCCCTAGGAGCCTGAGAACTTACTCACCTGAGCAGTCCACCACTGCCACTACCAGCATCCAAGCAAACTACCTGGAGTCCAAATAATCAGCCTGCCAGTAACCACCTATACAGGTGCCAGAATATTCCACCCTGGAGCACAAATAAAGGCATACTCAACCCACTGTTGCCACCACTGGGGTCTGAAGACCAGCTTATTTGTTGCCAACAAAACTTTACTACAGCCTCTGCTAATAACTGCACTGTAACTCACCAAGAAAATCACAAAAACCACTAACACTGTTTACAACCAAAGATGTCATACAGAGACTACACTACTGCATGCACCCAGAACCAAAGAAAAAGTACTCTATCCAACCAACACCACAGATGTATCTTTAGGAAAAAGCCCTCTCCTCCAAGAGTAAATTCAAAGATTGGAAGAAGCAACTGTTACACCAGATGTCGTTGTAGACACATAAGAAATATGAACATGCAAGGATATATGAGATCTACAAAGGAAAACAATAGCTCTCCACCAATAGATCTTAATCAAAACTTTTTTGAAATCTCAGTTAAAGAACTCAAAATATTGATTTTAAGGGAGTTCAGTAGGATACAGAATAATTCTGAAAAACACCATAAATAAATAAGAAAACCAATTCAGGATATGAGTAAGAATTTTACCAAAGAGATAGATTTTTTTTTGAAGAATCAAAACAAACAAAAAAGCAAAAATAGTTCTGGAAATGAAAAATTTATTAAAGAAAATACAAAATACATTTGAAAGCTTTAACAATAGACTGGATCAGGCAGAAGAAAAAAGATCTCAGAACTTGAAGACAGGTCTTTTGAAATAATCCAGCCAGACAAAAATAAAGATTAAAGAATTTTAAAAATGAGCAAAGCCTTCATGACATTTGGGACAATATAAAGTGATTGAATATTCAAATTATCAGTATCCCTGAGCGTGAAAAAGATAAAGAATTATAAAACCTATTTAATGAAATAAAAGATGAAACATTACCAAGTCTAGCAAGAGATTTAAGCATTCAGATATAGTAGACTCAGGTATGCCCAGGAAAATACAGTGCAATAAAATCTTCTCCATGGCACTTTAAAGTCAAACTGTCAAAGACAAAGAACAAAAGAAAAGTGTCTAGTCACTTAAAAAAGAAAATACCATCAACCTAATAGTGGGTATCTCTGCAGAAACATTACAGGCCAGAAAAGAATGGGGTGATAAAGTGCTTAAAGAGAAAATAAAGATTAGCTAAGGGTACTATCATCAGCAAAATGAGAAATAAAGTCTTTCTCAGACAAGCAAATGCTGCGGAAATACATTATCACTAGACAGGTCCTACAAGAATGGAAATGCTATGAAACATCTTAAACCTGGAAGCAAAAGGCCAATGTCATCATGAAAACACACAAAAGTAACTTAAAGCAAAAAGCTCCAGACAAAACAAAATAAAAAAACTTCGCTGCTAGAGCAATTATAAAAAGGAGGAAGAGAAAGGACTCAAGTACCACTACAGAACTCCACCAAACAACAAAGGCAATCAATAAAAGAAAAAGAAAAGAATTATATATATATATATATATATATATATATAGCAAACAGAAAACAATTAGCAATATAACAGGAACAAAGCCTCACATGTCAATAATGATGTTTTATGTAAATAAATTAAATTTTCCACTTAAAAGAGATCAATTATATCGATGTCTTCTAGGTTATACAAATTGTTAGCATATACTTGTTCTTAATAGTCTTTTATAATCTTTTGTATTTTTTCTGTATAAGTTGTAATGTCTCCTTTTTAATTTCTGATTTTATTTGAATCTTCCCCCTTTTTTTGTTTATCTAAATGTTTGACAACTTCTTTTTAGTCTCTCACTATGAAATTGCAGTAAAATTTTGTTTATCTAAAAAAAAACCACTCTTCTTTATTTTGTTGATCTTTTGAATTTTTATTTTTATTCTCTACTTTATTTATGCTCTGAGCTTTATTATTTTCTTTCTTTTACTAATTTTGGATTTTTTTATAGTTCATTGAGGTACATCGATGGATGGTTTATTAGAAATGTATTTTTTTGTGATATAGACATTTATTGTTGCAAACTTCCTTTTTAAAACTGTTATAGGTTTTGGTATGATGTGTTTACATTCTTATTGTCTCAATATATTTTTAAATTCATCTTTTAGTTTCATCATTGATCCATTGGTCGTTTAGGAGTATTTTGTTAATTTCCATGTATTTGTAAATGTTCTGAGGTTTTTCTTTTATTATTTCTAGTATTATGCCACTTTAGTCAGAAAAAATACTTGATATAATTTCTACGTTTTTACATTTATTAAGAAGTGTTTTGTAGCCTAACATATAATCTAGTCTGGAGAATATTCCATGTGCTTTTAAGAAAAATGTGTATTCTGCAGCTATTGGATGGAATGTTCTATAAATGTCTGTTACATATTTGGTTTGTGGTGCTGTTTAAGTTCAATGTTTTCCTGTTGATTTTCTGCCAGTTGATCTATCCATTGTTGAAATGGGGTGTTGAAGTCCCCTAGTATTATTGTATTATAGTCTATCTTTCCTTTTGGATCGAATAGTTTTTGCTTTACATATTTGTGTGTTCTGGTGTCAAGTGCATATGTACTTATAATTTGTGATACCCTCCTATTGAATTGATTCCTTTATCAACATTAAATGATCTTCTTGGTCTTTTTTACAGTTTTTGATTTCAAGTCTATTTTATCTGAGGTAAGTATAATAATTCCTGCTCACTTTTGGTTTTCATTTGCATGGAATATTTTTTGCCATCCTTTCACTTTCAGTCTATGTTTGTTTTCAATGATGAGGTGAGTCTTATGGGCAGCATATAGACAGGACATGTATTTTTATTCATTCAACCACTCTATTTTTAATAGAAGAATTTAATCCATTTACACTCAAGTTTATTACTGCCATTTTGTTAATGATTTTTCTGGTTGTTTTGTAGATTCCTTTTTGCTTTTCCCCTTTGTTGTTGATTACTTTAATGGTTCTCTGTGAGGCTAGTTTGTTTCCTTTCTTTCTCGCTTGTGGTAATTTTCTGCTATAATTTATTTCTTTTTGGGTAACCTGGGGCTAACATAGAGTCCTGTAGTTATATTAGGCGATTTTAAGGCTATTTTTATGTTAAGTTGATAACAACGTAACTTTGGTTGCATAAAAATACTTCAGACATTTTCCTACCCTCTCCCATCACAATTTTTATTTTTGTTGCCTTGTATTTATTTGTATGTATTTATTGTGTAATTCTTATTCACTAATTGTAGCTATTGTTGTTTTTTACTATTTTGACTTTAAACCTTTATATTAAAAGATTGTAAGATTTATATAGCACCATACATAACTGAGGTTATCTGAGCTTGATTATGAATTTACCTCTACTGGTGAGTTTTATACTTCCACATGTTTTTATGATAGTGATTATCATCCTTTTATTCCAAATTGCAGCATATCCTTAAGTATTTCTTGTAATGTGGGCAGTCCAGTGGTAATGAATTCCCTCAGGTTTTACTTGTCTGGGAAGGTCTTTATTTCTCTTTCATTTCTGAAGAGTCATTTTGTTGATGTTCTTGGCGGACCTTTTTTTCTTTGTCTTTTCTTTCAGCACTTTGAATATATCATTTCTTCCTGGCCTGAAAGGTTTCTGCTGAGAAATCTTATGATATTCTAATGAAGATTCCATTATAAGTGACTTGACTGCTGGTATATATGGTTGTAATGGGGAACACTGGAAATCTCCAGCTAACCTCATAAGAAGTCTTCCCTGACTCTGAGCCAGTCCTGGCAAGGGAGACAGTGTGACAGAGCCAGGATGCCTCATTCTTCTCTCTATGATGCTATCCCTGGCTTCCGTGTTCCATAGATTTTGCTACTTCCCTGGTGCTTTCCAGCATACTTGTGAAGTCACCACAGTCAAAATATTGTAGAGAGCAAGTGCACCAGGTGCCTATGAAAGTGGGGGAGAAGGTGGGGCTGAGAACAGGATGATTTGTTGATACTCTGTTTAAGAAGCAATGAGACTAGTTCCTTCACTTTCAGCAATTAATTTTTGCAAAAATCTGGAGACTTACGTAAAGAAGATAAAATGAGGACCTGTGGACTAGAGCACAATAGCTGTAGTTCAAGGTACCGGTTAAAGTCAGAGGCTTGCATGAATGTTAACATACTAAATATTGCGGGTTCAAGACCAGCCTGGGCAACTCAGTGAGCCCTCATCTCTATGATAAATCAAAATATTAGCCAGGTGTGGTAGCATATGCCTGTAGTTCTGGCTACCTGGAAGGCTGAAGCGAAAGGATCGCTGGAGCCCAGCAGGTCAACAATGGGGTGACTGTGAGTGTGCCACTGCACTCTAGCCTGGGCGATGGAGTGAGACTCCAACTCAAAAACAACAACAACAAAATACTAAATATTGTGACATTCAGTTCTGTCATATATAAAACAGGGACAATAATACCCATTTCATAAATCTGCTTGGAGGATAATGAATGTAAATGTTTGGTGCTGTACTTGAAACACATGTAAGTGCCTCTCAAAGATGATTTTTTAAAAACTAGCATATTCATTCATAGAGAAAAAATTACAGAGTGGGCCAGATTGTTTTCATTTCCCAGATCTTGACCCATCCATATTCTTAGTGAATTGAAGATTGACTTAAGAAAATACATGGAATTTGAAGAACAAATAGAATAGAGCAGTGTGAGAACAAACAGGTGTGGCATACCTCTTTATTCAGATAAAATAATAGTACTGAGATGATATTATTTGTATCTTTGTAAATATTGTTTATATAACACAATCTTAGGTTATTTTAAGTACTTAAAAGTAATAAACTGATTGATAAATTCAGTTTACTACTAGAGTTGTTTACCAAATACAATTATTGCAAATTGTATTTTAAATTGTAAATTTAAAAAAAAAGCAACTTAGTTTGGGAAATAAAAAAGGGTAGAAAATTCATCTCCCCAAATTCATAAGCTGAAAATAACCATTCCCAACATTTTGGAGTTTTCCTTAAGATTCTCAACCACCCACTTTTAGATAATCTTTTTTTCTCATATTGGAAATCATAATACACATATAATTTTATATTTTGTTTTTAAAATGTTTACTTAACACAAGCATTTTATATTTTGCTATAGAGTCTTTCAAACTTCATAATAGTACATACAATCTGATATTTACAATATTTTACTTTTAGAAACTGAAGTTGTATTCAACTGTATGTATTGCTTAGTGACATGGTAAATGACTTTTGCATGTATATTTTTTATAGAATGAAACTATTTCCTTAGGAAACATCACAGATACTTCAAATTACAAATGATTCTAATCAAAAATCTTATTTGTCAAGGACACTATTAAGAGTTAATCTTCAGCTGAATTTGAGCAACTAGAAATTCTAAATTATTAACAATAAAATTTCTCATAAATGTATATAAAGAAAACAGAAAAGTTCAAAAACCCACTTTGGTTTTAACATACTTCCAGTGATTTTTAAAAAGGTTAAAATCTTTCAACTTAGGTGAAGTTCAGAGATTAATAAACTTGACCAAGTTCTATTAAAAAAAAAAAAGCACTTTTTTTAGTAAACAAAAAGCATACATGGGATGCTAAAATTTTATTCAGATTGTTAAAATTGGCAAAAACAGTGGTAACATTGCAAACTCTAAAGTGGTCAAGGTTTATTGGCTGCTTTTTTCTTGATAATTATATAACTAATGGGATTTCTGCTGTCACTTTAAATGAGAACTATTTTAATTTGTTGTTTCAGTTCTGTGATATTTATGCATATCAAGCATCATCTTTTGGGGAAAATATTCTCCAAATTATTAACATAGTCAAATCACATTTTCAGTAGACCGTGAAGTGACCACACAACAGATTGCATCAAATTTTGTTTTTACAGAAATAATTTTTTAAAATCAATTAAGGACGCATATTTTGAAGTAAAAGGTTTTTTTTTACTGAGTTTAAGATTATTCTCTAATTCAGTGTAACTCTTTTAAATGCCTTGCCTCTAGGAACTTACACAGTCTTCTTTTTTTTCTTGAGTTGGCGTATCACTCTTTCTCCCAGGCTGGAAGGTCGTGGCATACTCACAGTCATCACAACCTCAACCAGCTGGGCTCAGGCAATCCTTCTGCCTCAGCCTTCCAAATAGCTGGAAACACAGGCACACACCATCACGCCTGGGTGATTGTTTGATATATTGTGGAGATGAAGTCTCATCAAGTTGCCCAGGCTGATCTCAAATCCCTAGGCTCAGGCAATTCTCCCAAAATGCTGGGATTATAGGCATGAACCACTATGCTAGCCTTCTTATTGGACAGAGTAGACTTGAACACATTAAGCAATTAGAGGCAAATAGAAGAACATAAAATTCAATTTTTAAAAGGTTAGTAATCGTTTTTTAAGGGAGATTATCTTTTTAAAAAATGTATTTAATACTCACCATGTATCATTGATAAAATTCCAATTGAGTGGTTAATGAATAACTCCACATTGCTGTTTTCTGTGAACACACAGTCTAAGGCAAGTAAGACACAGGTCAAGAGCTGTATGTATCGCTATCATAGTGTTTTACTTACCATATTAAAGTTAATGTTAAAGTGTATCGATATGAATTAATAAATATTATATATAAATAAAATTAAGATCACACCAATATTAAAATTAAAATTAATAAAATAATATTAAAATTAATATTATGTAAGTACTATGACTAGATTGCCATGGACCAAAGGTATAGTTAATTTTCACAGAGGAAGAAAAATCAAATCATATAGAAAGTGATATTTACGGTGGGTTTGAAGAATCAGAAGATATATGTAGAGAAGAGAGGAGGGAGAACAAAATTCAAGATCAAGTGAAATGAATAATCAAAGGTACTTGGTGTGGAAGAGCATGGCATATTCAAAGGGAGATGCATTCGAATTTCCTGGGAATGATATCTCTTTTGTATACCGGGTTGGAAGCATATGAGATTCAAGATATCAATAGAGGTCACCTGTGGATTTCAATGCCAATGAGTGGCAGTTCTGTCTTAAAGGCGACAGAGAGCCAATGAAGGATTTAAATTAGAAAGCAATGTGGATATGAGGATATGAGGATATGAGGATCAGGCAAGATATGAGGATATGAGGATCAGGCAAGGTGGCTCATGCCTGTAATTTCGTCAATTTGAAAGGCTGAGGCAGGAGGATCTCTTGAGGCCAGGAGTTCGAGACCATCCTGTGCAACATAGTCTCTACAGAAAATTATTTAAAAATATCCAGGTGCTTGCTTGTACTCCCAGCTTGTCAGGAAGCTGAGGCAGGAGGATCACTTGAACCAGAATTCTGAGGCTGCAGTGAGCTATGATTGTGCCACTGCACTCCAGCCTGGGCAACAGAGCAAGACTCTGTCTCTGAAAAAGAAAAAAATGCAGCGATGACAGTTGAATGTTGGACAAGAATGACAAAATACTGTTTGGCAAGATAGCAGTTAGAGGCTAGTCTCATCATCTTGGTGAGAGATTATAAGTGGCCTAAACTAAGGCAGTAGGCCAAAGGAAGGTCTTGCAAAGGAAATAGTTTCAAGATAGAAACAAGATTTCCTCCTTGTTTCTTACTCGTTGGAAGGAAGAACTGAAAAAGAGGGAGCAATGGAGGCCTAGAGCTTGTATGAGCGAAAAAGACTGGAAATGGAATTTAGAATTAGTCGTTGAAATGCGAGTTGGTGCAGTGTGGTGACTGAGACTGTGAGAGTGACTGGGAAAGGAAAGAGCTTCATGAATTCGAGTGGCTGTGTAAGAAGACAAGAAATCCCATTGTATTTTTCTAAACATTGCCTTCAAATTAAATTTCAGACGGATTAAACATTGATTGTATTTTTAAATGGCCAGCCATTCTGGCATGTGTGTATGCCAATTAGTAACCATTCTCAGATGTTGTCTCTAATATAGATGCTCTAAGTAATCTTGTGACAAAGATGAAAAAATTCTTCCTTACAAGAGTAAACACAAATAAAGACATTTAAAAAAGGTTTGTACTAACTAATCACATTTTTTTCTCAGTGAATGGCTTATTTAACTTTCCTATTAGTACTAGCCCTTCTTGGTTTTTTTGATCTTGCACATGGTTTATTAGAAGTAAAACCACGTTTTGAATGAACTAATGTGTTTGGGATGACTTTGAAACAGACTCTCTACATTAAGGTGTCCTAACTGCTACATACTATTGTATATAAACATGATATAGTGTTTATAGGCTAGGTCTACTAACCAGCTAGCTATCTTATGTCATTAAGATTTGAGTAAAAGTAGAACTTATGAAAATTTGCAGCTTGTGAAAATTTAACGTCTTAAATGGAAGTGACAATAGGAGCTCTTTCTTTGGGTTTAATTATGACAAGGAATAACTGCTTGAGAAATGTATGAATAGCAAGGAACTTGACAGAATATATCTATGACTTCTTAAAGTTTGTAATCAATGGAGAATTGCAAAATGAGCAAAAACAAAAATTATTTTTTCTTTATTTCTTATCTCTTTTTCCTCCCTTCTTCCCTCCGCTCTCCCTTTTTCTGCTCCCCCCTCTCCCTCTCTATCCTTCTTTTCCTTCTTTCTCTTTTGCAAGTGATGTTCAGAATAAAAAAAATTTATAGATACAGCTCTACTATTTAGAGATGGAGAACTAATATTAAGGCATAAAATTAACAGATCACAGAAAGAAAACAGAACTACTCCATAACTATTTTTGTTTCCATCTTCTAAGAGGATGGCATTTAAACTAACATGCTGGTGTGTGTTGATCGGTGATTGTAAAGAGACAATTGAAACTTGAGACAAGGGACTAGGAGGATCAAAGCCAGTATAAAATAATGTAAAAAAAATTAGTTTGATGTTAAACCAGGGTTTGAATTCTTGCCTTCCTAGGTATGTAACTAGGGAAGCTATGTGAGTATATCCAAAGCTTCATTTTCTTTGCCTTTAAGGTGAAAATAATACCTACAGGAGAATTAAGAAGATAGGGTCCAGTGGAAATAGATAGATCGATCGATCGATAGGTAGATAGAACATTGGACAGCGCCTAAGTTTTCTTGTTTTCCCAACCTTCTCAGTAATAACTAATAATTTCACATTGTAGTCAAACTGTACATTCAGTGGAATTACACCCTGGTTTCTGAAAGTACTTTGAGATGTAACCTTAAAGCATTCTGTTGGTAGTTATTGGAAAATTGTGTAGAAATGGCAGAAGTCTAGGAAAGAAGAGTTCTCATTTGTTTTTAAGATCAGAACTCTTTTGTTTGAAGAAGTTTTTCAGTTTGATGAGGTCCTACTTGTCTATCTTACCTCTTATGGCATGGGCACTTGGGGTTTTGTTTTTTTTTTTGAGTTGGAGTCTCACTCTGTCACCCAGACTGGAGTGCAGTGGCCGCTCCCGGCCACCGCAGCCTCGCCTGCTGGGCTCTGGCGATCCTTCCGCCTCAGCCTTCCGAGTAACCGGAATTACAGGCATGCGCTACCACGCCCAGCTGATTTTTTGATTTATTGGAGATGAGGTCTCGCTGCCCAGGCGGGTCTCGAACCCGCGGGCTCAGGCAATCCACTCACCTCAGCCTCCCAAAGGCGCAGGATTACAGGCTGAGCCACCGAGCCCGGCGGCACTTGGGGTTTTAATCAGGAATTGGTCCAATTTCCATAAGGGTTTCTCTTGCATTTTCTATGGTTCTTATAGTTTGAGGTTATATGTTTAGGTCTTTGATCCATTTAGAACTGATTTTTGTGTATGGCGATAAGTAGGGGTCTTGTTTTAATTTTCTGCATGTGGTCAGCCAGTTTTCCCAGCACAATTTACTGAATAAGTTCTCCCCTCTTCAATAGCTGTTAATGGAGGCTTTGTCGAAGATGAGTTGGTTGAGAAATTGAGGTTTTGCTTCCGGACTCTACCCATTGGTCTGTATGCCTGTTTTTGTACCAATACTGGACTGTTTTGATTAATGTAGCCTTATAATACATTTTAAAGCATGGAAGTGTGATACTTCCTACTTTGTTTCTTTTGCTGAGGATTGTTTTGGCTGTTTGTGGTCATTTATGCTTCCATATGAATTTTTGTATTGTCGTTTCCAGGTCGGAGAAGAATGACGCTGGTAATTTAAGGCATATTGCATTAAATCTGTAGATTAAAAGAAACCATCATGATAGTGGGGAGACAGCCTACAGAGTGGGAAAAAAGTATTTCCCAATTGTATATCTGACAAAAGCCTAACGTCTGGGATATACAAGAAACTCAAAACATGCCAAAAAGAAAAAAACAAACAGCCCTATTAAAAAGTGGGCAAAAGATCTGAATAGACACTTCTCAAAAGAAGACAGAACAGCCAACAGATACATGAAAAAAATGCTCAGCCTCACTAATCATCAAAGAAATGAAAATTAAAACCACACTGAGATACCACCTAACTGCAGTCAGGATGACCATTATCAATAACTCAAAAAATGCTGGAGAGGATGCAGAGAAAAGGGCACACTTCTACATTGTTGGTGGGAGTGTAAGCTAGTACAGCCTCTGTGGAAAAAGTCCTAAAAGTCTAAAAATGGACCTTCCATACGACCCAGTAATTCCCCTTCTGGGAATACACCCAGAGGAACTCAAATCACTCTATGAAAAAGACACTTGCACACGTATGTTTACTACAGCATTATTCACAATAACAAAAACATGGAAGCAACCATGCTGCCCATTGAAAGTGGACTGAATTTTTTAAAATGTGGTAAATATACACAATGGACTATTATGTAGCTATAAAGAAGGCAAAATTATGAACTTCACAGCAACTTGGCTGAATTTAGAGTCTATACTACTCAATGATTTATCACAGAAGCAAAGACTGAGTACCTCATGTTCTCACTCATAAGTGGACCCTGAACAACTATCATAATACTATAAAAAAGGGATTGGCAGCAGTGGGAAACTGCCAGGGTGGGGGTGCACACTTCATCAACAAGAATACCTGATCTCAAACCAGGTGAAGTGGAACCAAAGTGAGGCCCCAACTTTACCTGGACAATGATCATCTGTATACCTAATCCTGAATTGTAACCATATTTAGAATAAAAATTTTAAAAAATATGGGTAGATGGAGACTAAAACCAAGACAATGTTGAACAACAACAACAACGACAAATCAGAACTCTATTTTCTTAATGATAGAGCAAGCTACACATTCATCCCTGGGAAAATTTTCTAGAACATATTATTAAATAGGTAGCTTAGGAAAATTTAAGTAATGTGATCTCCAAAAGAACAGGTCATGCTGAACAAATAAAACAAAGTTTTATTTCTGCTAGAGTTGCTAGGCTTATAGATGAGTATAATCTATAGATAACATGTGACTCCAATTTCCTGAGACATTAGATCAAGTGACAGGGGTAAGCTACTTGTAATCAATGTTTATGGAAAGATGAAGTTTTGCCCATAATTCATCACTTATTCTTTACTTATTCATGGATGTGTTTTAGAAAGACATTTAATTCATACATCTATCCTTATAATAAGTGATTCATCTTACTGATTTTACATTTGTTCTTCTAGCTTGCTAAGTTCATGTCTCTTTTAGTGGAGCACAAGGACCCAGATGATCCTTTGCAACTTATGAATCTATTTGATAGATTAATGATTGCCTTACTTCATAGAAAGAATGTGGTTTGTTTTTTGCAAGTTACGTGACTTTGGTCAAGTTATTCAAAGTGATAGAAAATTGGTCAGTCTGGCAAAAGACAAACAAACAAAACCCCCACACATCTGGTCACAGAAGTGTTCTGTGTTGTGCTGAGACAATACAGTAGGAAAAAACGGTTTTTTTCCTATTGTGCTATAATCCCAAGGTAGTTCTAAAACATATTACCTTCTAGCAAATCATGGAAATGTCTATTACAATCTTCCATTCCAGATTTTAGGGAAATTCTTTTATGGTCTCAACTTATTTTTTAATGCAAAGTCTCTTTTAATTAATTAATTGAGTTTGGATCTCACTCTGTTGTCCAGAATGTAGTGCATTGGCACCATCATGGCTTACCAAAGCCTTAACCTCCTGGACTCAGGTGATCCTTCCAGTTCAGCCTCCTGAGTAGCTGGGTGGGACTACAGGCATTCCATCACGCCTGGCTAGTTTCCCAGGTTGGTCTCAAACATCTGAGCTCTAGGGATCCTCTTGCATTGATCTCCCAAAGTGCAGGAATTATAGGTGTGAGCTATTAAGCCAAGCCTAAAATCTCTTTCTAATAGTGAGAATATAGAAGATCCATCCATGGCTACATCAATTGTCTCAAGTCATACTGTTTCCTGGGATTTCTGGGGAATTGAGTCATACATCATTGTCATTATTCATCATATTAATCACCTGAATGATTACATTTTATATATAATGGCATGGATTTTATTAGTCTCCTTATGTTCAGAATAAAGAATTTTAATTGATATCTTATAAATGTTTTAATAAAAACATATATGTAAATTGATATTTACAATTATATCTAGATTCAAAGACAGATATTGTGTTATTCAACCTAAGAAGCAGAGAAAAAGAAAAATCAAAATGAGTGTTTATAATTTGGATTTTTCATTTCCAATAATTAATTTTTATGTTTACCAAAATCATATAGGTGAGTAGTGATTTGGTTTAACTCAAATATGCTTTGGACATAAAGATAAAGACTGTGTTATGTCAGATCATGAGTGGATTCATTTGCACCATTTCTCTGAATTCTTTATGTATTAGAGAAAACTTAATAATGCAAACAAGGTCTTTGGCTTGGTTCATTTGGTTCTACAGCTTCCGTTTTCATCATCCTGTCTATTAGAGAAGACATCTCAGGCAAAGTGCTTGCCCGAGGCCAAGGAGGTTGTGTGGGCTCAAGTACTTGCATGTTTACTCTGAGTGAAAACACCTCACCTCTGAAGAAGTTTATAATTAGTAACAGTTTGAAAGATCTTACTCTAAGTAGGAAGAAACCATTTGAGGATTAGAGTGGGTATATGTAAAAAATGAGAAGGTGATAAAACAATTTTGGTGCCAAATGATTTTGTTACAAGTACCCAGTATAATAGTCCTACTATATAAGACAGATTCTCCTTTTTCGGTCTTTCCTTTTCCAATGATGAAAGTGACCCATCTGTTAGGAATGGGAAGTTACTGGAGAAGGGTTGGTTTATAAGAAAAGCAGGTTTGGTGTGTGAGATCACATCCTGTACCCAAGAAAGGTGGAGTTCACCCTAGCACTCCTTTATTACATACCAAACCAATAGTTTCACATGAAACTAATATACTTTGCCCTTTGTAGAATTTTTAGCTCCTCCTGTCTATTTTTTAGGGTTAGATATAATATGATCCTGTAAGAATTAACCTGTGTAAATTGCCATTTAAAAGCCCACGAAGATGGGCTTTGTAATAAAATCTAAACTCTTGGTCATTATGTTAGGGGATAATTTTACCCTCCAGGAAGTTTTGTCAATTCCTGAAGACTTTTTTTTAATTATCACAGTGGTGAGGGGGGATGTTATGGGCATCTAGTGGGCAGGAGCCAAAAATACTGTTAAACACACATTGCACAGGATACACCACAGCAAGGAATCATCTGGTCCAAGATATCAATAGTGCTGAGGTTGAGAACCCTAAATTAAACAAGGGTTTGGGTTTTTTTGAGGGGGGAGGTAGAGGGTGGATTGTTTCTGAACACATTCAGTCTTATAACAAACTCAAAGCAGCAAATAGCTTGAATTCCTTTCCTTGACGAGTTCAATTTTCTGGGAAATCAGAATAAAAATTAGAATAATGTAATATGGGCTATAATGTATATAGAAGGAATTTCAGCATCACGGAGGAAAGAAAATACTTAACTTTGAGAGATTAAGAAAGACCTGTTATCAGCAGAGATAAAATATGGGTTAACATTTAGCTGCTTTTAGTTGCAAGTAGCAGAAAAATTTGTCAATAAAGATGATTGAATGGTACCTATAACTGAAAAGTCCAGCAGTAAAGTGAGCTTTGGTGTTTATTTCAGCAACTTAAGGATCTCAGGGAGGATCTCACATCTCCCTTTTTGTTCTCTGCCTTCCAGAGTATCAAGCTTTGGTTTAGGACTCATTCTCCCTCATCTTCATAACAGATTACTAACTATACATCAGTGGCAAGAGAGAGTGTCAACTTCAGAATTCTCTCGGAAGAGTCAAGACATTATTTTTTTTACACACAAATCTCACATTATGCATCTCACTTTCTATAATTGGGTTATCTCAACCAAGACCTGTAAGCAGCCTGTAAAATCACACCAAGTTCAATACATCAAACCAGGAAATATGGATATTTAAACAAAAATGGGAGCAGTTGCTGAAAGAAAAAAAAATGGTAGCAAGGTGACCATATTCACTTTATGTGGAAGAATATTTAAGGCAGAATAAACAGCTTGGGAAAAGACACAGAGGAAAGGAAGAACCCGGACTGTTCAAACAGGACCTTTAATGTGGTTGATGTGTCTGGAATCCAGGGGGTATGGTGGGAAGCAGGAGCAGATAGAGTTTGATAGGTAGGCAAGGGCCAGGTCATGAAAACAATTAAATGCCACAATAAGAACTTTATTCCGCAGCCAGTTCCGAACTATTGAAGGATGTTAATATGACGAGAATCGTATTTTGACAAATGTCTGTGGTGATATTGAGAAGAGTGGAAAGGAGCAAGTTGAGACTGGAAGCAAAGAAAATGCTGTCATTTTGAGCAACTGACCTAATACATATCTCTGAGCTTTATTTGTAATATAAAAACAATTATACTTGGTTATAGGGATTAAATGAGATAAAAATATGGAAAATCTTAACGCGGGCAGGCAATCAAAGTGCTAGTTGTCATTTGTTCACGTACTTGTAAGCACTGGTTTGGCATTTTGTTTGCACCACTTACTGTGTGAACTTGGCTTAAATTATTTATCTTGTATAATAATCTATTCCCTCTCTAGTCCTATTCACATTGTTACTATGAGGGTTAAATGAGACTACGCTTATAAAAATCACAGTATAACGGAAAGAGACTATAATATTACAAGTCACTAAAATTGATTATTTTTAATAGAGGAAATGGAGAGAGGTAGACAGGGTGAAGATACATCTTAGAGTTAACAAGGTGTGCTAATAGATTTTGCATGGAGGTTGGGGGAAGAGAAAAATCAATTATGAATCCTAGATTTTCTCGTGGGAGCGACTAGGTAGATTGTGATTTTTACTTGCTGAGATAGAGAAGACCTCGGGTACAGATGAGGAACAGGTTTCACTTCATGTTTTGGACATTTTAAGTTTGAAATATTGATAACATATGTAAGTTGAGATGTCAAACAAATAAATGAATGTGCTGGAGCTTAGAGAAGTCAGCACCAGAACATACATATGGGAGTTGACAGCATATCCGTAGTAATCACACCAAAGGAAGTATGAGATCAGTTAAGGAGAGAAGAGAAAAGGAAGCATCAGAGAGAGTGCAAGATCTGCAAAAATCTGTTATTTACGGTTTAGAAAAGGCAGAAGAAACAGCAAAGGAGAAGACAGAGAAAAAAGTCAGGGACTTGCATGTTTCTGAGAATGAAAGTGTGACCAACTGTGTAAAACTCTGATGGGGGGTGAATAAGGTGAGCTCTGAATTCAGTGAGTTGGTCAGTATCTAGACTCTGATGTCCTTAACAAAATCAATGCTGGTGGACTTCTGGAGGCTGGAAACCAAATGGGAGTGGGCTGATTTGTGAATGGGAAGGCAGAAAAAAGGAGGCAATATGAGCCGATAATTGTTGTTATTGTTTTTAAATATTGGTGAAGGAAGAGATCATCGCTTGTTTTTTAAAAAATTTATAACAAAGGAAAGCACCCAAAAGCTGAGAAATGAGGATACAAAATAGAATGTAAATAATAGGAGAGTTTTTGTTGTTGCTTTAGGATAAGAATTTGCCTGTTGATAGAAATGACATGGCTAGAAGAAAAGGAGCTAAATGTCAGTTTTCACATTCAGGGTACAAGTGAGAGATTAGCTTTTGAGGGGCTGGATGCATCCTTCAGGAGGGGAGGAGAAGATGGTGCAGAGGCCAGAGGGCCTATGAGTTTAGAAGGGAAGAGCAAGGAATTATTGGGTGACCACCAGGATGTGGGTCTTTCTTCATTTGCCTTGCTTGGCACTTTGAGCCTTTTCAAACTAAAAATCTGAGGATTTTTTTTTAACCCTAAAAAATATGTTATTGCAATTAATTTTTATTTCCTTGCTTCATTTTTCTCTGTTCTTTTCTACTGGAATCTCTCTCAGATGAATGGAGCCTCTTAGTTTTATTCTATGTATTTCTTAACTATCTCACATTTGTTCATTGATTTAGTCTGCATTCTGGAATATTACCTTGTCTTCCAGCTCAATAATTTAGTCTCTAAGCATGCTAATTCTTTTAGTCTGTCTTGCTGTTCAATTTTTGGACAATATTTCAGTATCTAAAATCCATTTTTTTCTCTGATTGCTTCTTTACTATAACACTTCTTGTTTCATGAATACCTTTTCTAATTTTTCTGAATACAATAATTAAGTATTCAATTAACAAATTCTGTGAATTATCTATTTCCTTTGGTATTAGTTCAGTTTTTTCATCTTGATCTTCCTTCTCTCTCTCTCTCTCTCTCTCTCTCTCTCTCTCTCTCTCTCTCTCTCTCTCTCTCCTCTCTTTCTTTCTCCTTCACTGTCACACATTTATTTTGTCATAGTAAATGTTTTCAGTTAAACCAGCCTGGGGTTGGGTTTACAGGTAGGGGAGGGGGGTCCTGGCACTTGTGTGGAGAAGCAGCCCTCCCCTGGTTAACGTGGTCACACCTGTCCCTACCACTATGGTTAGTGACAGTCCAGCTTCGTCCAATCCTTGGGGATCCTTTATGGAAACAACTCACAGCACAGTGTTTGAGACGATGTGGCCGGCTGAGCCCCAGAGGCTGAGGAATCACGGTCCCAGAATCCTCCACTGCCCTCCCGAGGAGGCGCCTCTGTGAGGGTGACCAGACCCAGCGGCACCGGGCTGGAGGGCAGCGGCCCATCACGGAAGCAATAAGAGCACTTGGAACCGGGGTGGCCCTGCTGCGCTGCCCGGGGCGGGTGCCTCCAAAGTCTGACAGTTCTGGCCTCAGTGGGGTGGCGGGGGTACCCTCAGCTTTTATGAGCTCGTTCTTCCACATAAAGCTGCAACTTGGAGATGTCCAACATTATGGTCTTTAGTGGTATCAGCTGGGGGTCGTGCATGTGGACATCCTGCTCATTCGCCAGGATCCAGGAGAAGTCATTGATGACCTGGATCTTCTCCATGTTACGGGTGGCAGCTTCTCTTGTGTGCATGAGAACGGTGAACGTACAACCTGGTCCAGGATGGCAATGCACACGCTGGTCCTCAGGCTGAAGGCTCAGAGCAGCTGTTCCACGTGAAACATCAGGGAGTCTGAGCTGGACTGGCATGTTGTACTTCTTGTGCTTCTGGAAGATGCCCACCAGGTAGGCCTCGCGCATGTAGAGGATCAGGTGCATGGCCACCTCCAGGAACTCGCAGAGTATGTCGGCCACCCTTTGGCCAAAGTTGAGGTCCTGCCGTGTGAGTGTGGTCATCTTTCCCACTACCTTGGTTCTCCACTTGCGCCTCCCGCGCAACTCACGGCCTTGGCGCCGCTCCTTGACATTCTTTTTCACTTTCTTTGTTTTCTTAAAATGTCCTATGACCCCAAACACTGACCAATTCAACTTATTAATGCAGATAGCTGGCTGGGCAAGGTTCCTTTGCCTTTGTGTAGCACTGTTTAAACAAAAAAAAATGTTTATTTTCAAATATAAGTCAGATTATGGTTCCTGGATAAGTAGTCAGGCCCTATTGAACAGGGAGCTTTCTTTTTATGATGTGTAACCATCTGAATAGTCTAATTCTTATGAGGACCTGCTGAGTTACACACACTCATACACACCTACACACTTCAGCAGAATATGCAGGTCTATAATTCAGGCTTTAACTGCTTATTGCAATCAGTATGGAGTCTACCCTGAATAGGAAACTGCAAATGCCTCCTCTGTTCTAGTCAACTTGTTCTACCTGCAGTTTCTAGAGCAGAGCGGCCTTTAATTCTTAGAGCTGAGCCTGCTTATGTCAACCCTCCTCTTCTGTGTAGTCTATAGGGTTCCCTTCATTTCTTCCCATCTTGCCACACAAATCTTTTACATTTTTAAACCAGCTCATCCCTACATCTTAACCCTATCAAACTAGCTTTCAGACTTCTGGACTGCCAATCCTTCAGTTTCTTTTTATTTATTTTTTTAAGTGGTGTTTCATAATCAGAGTTAAGTTGTCATCAGTTTGAAATGATCAGTTTGAAATGGATTGTAAGATATTTGCAAGCCTCATGGTTTTGTGGTTACCGTTGTTGCATATTTTGAGAGAAAGGAAACTATCAAATCAAGCTGGCATAAGCAGCAGCTTATGTTTCATACTGTTTGTTGTAGAAATGAAAAAAGATGAGACAATTTATTTCTTCACTAATGTTTTTCAAGAGATGAAGGTACAACAACCTAATATGATTATTTTGAAGTGTATCCTCTCAACCGTTTTGTCTATATTCAATTTTACCTAGGGGAAAGCAGAAGTTTTTTAGTGCTTGTTTTTCTTTCTTTCTTTAAATGTAATTTTATTTTCATTTATGCCCATACCTAGACTAAACTATTAGACATTGTTAAGATGGTGTATGTGTGAGGGGTTTTGTTCATTTATTTCTAATAGAATCTGCATGGAGATGAACTCATGCCAAATTCAGTATCATGCAGTCTAAAAAATTATGAAGGCAGGGAGAGTAACAGCATACCCAGATTAGACACATGGATTCAATGATTGGTTCTGCTACTTCCCAGCTGAGAAGATATTAAATGTATTTTCAATAGAACATGTCTGTTATTTTGAATTAAATATGACTCTTACGCCAGTAAATCCTTGTGCTATATCATAACGTTTCTGTTGCATTATGTTTCTAATTTTTTGCTTTCTGGCTCAATGACTTACCCCATTGAAAGTTGAACCTGCCGAGTTTGGTGGCTCAGCCTGTAATCCCGCGCCTTGGGAGGACAAGGTGAGTGGATTGCCTGAGCCGTGGGTTCAAGACCCGCCTGGGCAACTTGGTGAGACCTCATCTCTACAATAAATCAAAAAATTAGCCGGGCATGGTAGCGCGCGCCTGTAGTTCCAGCTACTTGGAAGGCTGAGGCGAAAGGATTGCCAGAGCCCAGCAGGTCGAGGCTGTGGTGGCTGGGAGCGGCCACTGCACTCCAGTCTGGGCCACAGAGTGATGAGACTCCAACTCAAAAAAAAAAAAAAAAAAAGAAAAGAAAGAAAGAAAAGAAAAGAAAGTTGGACCTTATATCTATTTTAACTCTTGTTTCTATTTTGAAAGTGTTCTTCACTTTGAGGAGTATACTGGAACCAGGAAATTTTTGAAAATTTAAGGAAACCATGATTAATGTACTTACTATTTTACTGTTATGAAAATAGTTAAAAAAAAAAATCAGGTAAGTTCCCTGGGTCCAAGCAACATTGATTTGGAACAGAGGGCAGAGACCAGGGCTGAGTCTTTACTCTGTTGTTCACAGTGTCACTTATCTCTTGGAACTGACACTATTACTGTCTGTAAAGCAAAGATAATAATGCCTGTCTTAGACAGAAACTACAAATATTAGAGATAAATCAATACCCTGGTGGGTGTGTAGAAAGCTCAGAACAGGATTTTCAGCAAGATGGCGGATGGAAGAGTTCGGATTGTGAGAGACTCTGAAAAGCAAGTCCCTATAAAGACCCTCTGTGTGAATGGGCGTGTGCCAGTGGGTGAATGAAAGTCCATCTGAGACTTAGGTTCATGCGCCCGGTGCTCTCCCCTGGAGGTGACTGCAAACCCCCACAGTCCTGAGATTGGAGCTCCCGGCAGGCAGGAGTGTCTGCTGTTCTCAGAGCTTTCCTGAGAAGAGGCAGTGGAAAGCAGCTGATCCTTACCACTGGCACCCAGCCTATACCATCACCTTTGACAGCAGGGCAGCACAAGCCTCAGGATCCACGGAGAGAGGGATGGAAAGGAGCCCTGCCACTGGAGAGGAAATGCCAACCAGCACCATTTTCTCTGTCCCGGGACCAGGCAGAGACCTGCTTTGCCCCGCCTAGCTCCACCCAGCCTCCAACCTGGGACATAGAGGTTATCTCCTCATCAAATTCAGAGAGACAGACGTCCTTCCCCTATGCTAGAACAGGCACAGACACGTCAGATCTGAGTGGGACACTTGACAGCAGTGGCAGCAAGCCCAGTGAGTCCAGATCTGATCCACCCTCCTCCCACGGTAGTCCATTGGGCATCTGACCTATGCTGAGAGCAGCCCTATCATTCTGTGCTGACAGAAGAGGGGAGGGGCTGGAGACCAGAGTTGAAAGGAGTTACAGGAACGACCTCTGAACGAGTTTTGTTTTTTTTATTTTTGTTGTTGTTTGTTTTCGTTTTTTTTTTCTCTTCTGTCTTTCTGTTTTTGATTACGTTTTTACACTTTGTTTTTGTTATCTTAATGGGTTTTTTTCTTGATTTCCTGTTTGTGTATGGGTATTTTTGAGGGAGAATACAGCATTAGGGGGTTTTTGTCAGTTTGTGTGTTTGTATGATCATTTGTATGTTTTTGATTTTTTTAAAATCTTTTCTTTGTTTCACTGTTAATTTGTTAGTTGGTATGCCTCTCTGTTTTCCCCCTTCTTCACTCTCTCTACCCTGCTATTGTCTTGCTCCTTCTTTTTTTTCCCATTCTTTTCCTTTTTCCTACCTCATTTTGCTTTCAGGAGGCAAACATATACGCCTACTACATGGCCAGATTGTAAGGCAGTGGGAAGTGGGCTCCAGGGGGCCCACACACTGTCAACAGATACTAGGATCTGCAGACAGTTTCTGAATCACAACTCACCCCCTCAATTAAATCTCAAAACTGCAAAAACCCCGGTCCAGCTTCAGGATTGAACAAAGCCAGAGGATCTACATAAGGAAGAATAAGAGATTGAGCAAATAGAAGTAAAAGCTACTCCCCCGTCACTGAACAACAGAATTAAAGAAGAGGTTAAAAGAAAAAAAATAAAATAAAAAGGGAGGGAGGAAAATATACACAAATGAAGAAAAAGCAAAGGAAGAATACGAGTCTCACACAGACCTCTGGGAGGTCAACCACTGAGAATACAGACTTCAGGTTGCAAACAATGAAGAGCCCCCAGAATGGATGGCCTCAAACCACAAGCCCAGACACCAAGATATTAATAGAGAGAATAAATAGAAATGAGGAGAGACAAGAGGAAAGAATAAAGACATTGACAACTGAGTTAACAGTAATAAAGAATACAGTGAATGAAATAAATAACAAACTGATAAGCATGGAAAACAGAATTAACCAAGCAAAAGAAAGAATCTCAGAGCTTGAGGAAAACTCAGAATAAATAGCAATTATTACTATTTATACCACCTCTCCTACTATTTATTGACAGTGTTGAATACTTTGGTTAAAATGTACAACACAGAACTTTTGATGTTGTTGATGATGACCATGAACATATTTCTGGATGCCTCTTATTCATTATAGACTTGTTATTGTATCTTCTTTCCAATTTTTTAATAAACTTATGTGAGCAAAAAGGTAAGATAGCCTGTTTTGTAGCTAAAAACTGTTTTAAAAACTGTAGTGCTTTCCCACTCCCTACATTTAATACTGTACAAAACACATGCCCTTATTCTTTTAAATTAAGCCCTGCTTTAAATACTTCACATAAGAGAATACTAAAAACCAATGCTGTGTCTTGCTCTATTTTAATATTTATATGTCACTATTTGGAGTGAGTGATGGTTACCTAGTAAATGACATCACCATTTAATGTAAACTGCTTAAAATATGACTAATAAACTGACTAGACTTCTGTGAAAGCTTAGGTAGGAGTTTAAACTAGTTAAAAAACTTTCCTTCCCAGTATTCATAATAATTATTTAAGCAATTCGTCTTTCATTTAATTTTCCTTGATATTTAGAAGGTTCTTCTCTGTACCTAGTTAACCTCTGTTTCTCTTTCAAATTTCAGGTCAGATGTCACTTCCTTACGGAAGACTTCCTGACTCTCCCCAAGTTTAGACAGGTTTCCTGCTGGACTTTCTGACAGTACTCTGTGTCTTTTCTAATTATTTGTATGATAATTTGATTGATATGTATCTTTTTGGGAGAACAAAGGCTCTGTCAGGGCAAAGATCATATTTCTTGGCAAATAGTTGATGATAAGTAATATTGGTTAAATAACTAAACGACACTTGACCTTTAGAGTAAAGTCAGATGTGACTAGAAACCCCAGCATTAACTTTTGCCTCTGGAAAGATCTTACTCATGGAAGGTTTTTATTTTAAGATGTGTCCATTAAATTAGGAAACACAGGAGCAATTCTTGGCAAGAAGAATGCAGGAATTCCCTTGGTAGTTGGGGATCACTCTTTGAATTCAGAACCAATGAATGTACAAATGAATGTACAACACCTACCTCATTCCATACTAAACATAGCCTCTAACACTACACTAAAGATGGAGAAAGGAGAGAGAGCAGCCTCAGAAAAATATTTTTCTGATATACACATATAAAATACATACCAATGTTTGGGCCATTAATATTTTTTATTGTCATTACTGAGGTTGGGTTATTAGTCACTGTAATGCTTAGTAATATCACTAAGAGAAATGTGTTCCACCTTCAAGAATTCTTATATTTCTTCTTGCCAAGGATTGAACTTTTGCCTTGCAATGTAGAGAGACAAATTTAAAAATTTTAAAAAGTTATGTATAACAATCATTTCTCTGGTAAGCTTCTAGTTTAAAGAGGAAATAAGAAGCCAAAACCAGATAAATGAATAAAATTGTGGTATACCTACAAGAAGATTATTATGAAAATATTAGCATAGCATTGTCGGAGAATGCTTATTGACACAAAATGTTACCAAAAATATAATATGAAGTGAAAATTATCAGGTAGCAAAATGTTATATACTATAAAATTTTGATTTTGAAATATGTCTTACAATGGTTAGAAAAGAAAGAAAAGTAATTTATTGTAGGTAATTATTATTATTTTTGTACTTTTCTCTAGCTGCCAAGTTTATTAAAATTAGCATCTGATGCACTTTCGTCAAATAACATTATTAACTTAATTTATTAACTTCTATTTCAGAAAGATGTTCTCAAGACAATAAAAATTAATCAACTTCTGAAAACTTTTTTTTTTGAGTTGGAGTCTCACTCCATCACCCAGGCTGGAGTGCAGTGGCATGCTCACGGCCATGCCAACGTGAACCTGCTGGGCTCCCTCCACCTCAACCTTCTGAGTAGCCAGAACTACAGGCGCGTACTACCATGCCTGGCTAATTTTTTTATTTTATTGTTGAGATGAAGTCTCACCTGTTGCCCAGCTTGGTCTCAAACCCGCGGGCTCAGGCAATCCTCTCGCCTCAACCTTCCAAAATGCTGGGATTACGGGCTTGGGTACCATACCTGACCTTCTGAAAACTTCTTACCCCTCAACCACTTCCTCCACTTTGATTTTTCTTTATTCATGATCTATAAAAATTAATCATTTCAAAATGTAAATTCTTTCTTTACAAATACTATTTTAAAAAATGATATCTATGTTTAGTTTCTAGTTAAGATTTTTTGATATCTTCAGGAATGAGATCGGGAAAAAATGTTAGATTTTATGATAACACAATCTTCCATGAAATAATTAATTAACTTTATAAGTGCTAGTCGATATCTTAGAATACTTACGATTGTGTTTTATGTTATTAACCTCTGAGTCCAACCAGAAAGTTCAGTGGTTTACCATTGCATTTACAGTAAAATGCAAATTTCTTACAATCACTTGAGCGCTGCTTTCCTCATCAAGGTGATGTCACACCTCTCTCTTTCTTGCTTCCTGGACTATCTTCTGTTGCTAGAACAGAATGAAGATGTTTTGCTTTCTGAGGTCTTAGCATTTGCTGTAACTGGAATCCCTTACCCAGGCTTTTTCATGTGGCTGGAGCTATGTCTCAATTCAAACATCACCTCGCAGAGAGATTGCCTGCTTTTGTATCATCCTTTTTATTTTCAGCTTTTGTCACCATCTAGTTATCTTGCTTGAGTTTGTTGCTTGTTTCTTATTTAACTGCTTGTTTTCCTCCCAGTAGAAAGTGAGCTAAAGAACCTTGCCCTTCTTGTTCACTTCCAATTTCAGAGTGCCAAGAATATTGATTGTTGAAGAGTAAGGAAGAGACTTGACAAATATTTGTTGACTATATAAAAAAAGAGAAGTTGCTTTGTCATCTATCCCCTCTCTATCCAGATTACAAAAAACTTGTATATAAAAAAGTTGCTAGGTTCAGATAAAGATGACATATAAGCAATTTATGAAGTTTAGTCAAACATTTTGAGTTTCAAAAATTATACAGTTTGGATTAAAGTTCCTGTAAGATAAATACAGGTGACGTTAAATCTAACCTTTACAATGGATTTCCAAATACTTCCATTAGGAAGGAAGTTGCAGAACTCAATAGGAGTCATAATATTTATTTCGAAACATTTTTTGCAATGAATGCTATATATTTTTTTCTAGTGGCATATGTACAACTTGTAGCAAAAATCACCCTTTTTCTTTATATACTGCAAATGTGCTCATATTTAGAAATACTTCCTTGTCTCCACCCCATGGGTTTTTTTTTGTCTTACAGTGTCTACGTGGATGTGATTTATACTTATGCTGATGACTTATTTGTGACTTCTGTTTGGGCATATCCTTTATTTATTTGTTCAACTATGTGGAACTTTTCTATTACATTGAAACTACTAGGGATTTTCCAATTTTTAATCTTCAAATATTTCCCTTTAAATTTCTTATAAATGCATAATTGCAGTACAGGACAGACACCATAGCCCCTTTTTGTAAATGATGTGTTAGAAAACAGCTAGCAAAGAATGTTCTCAGGGTAACTAGATACTTCTCTGTTCTTGGTGACTCACAAGTAACATTTTCGACCCAAACACCAGTAAAAAAGAAACTACTCAACCTAGCTTTATTTTGAAACTAACTATAAAATTTCTTGCAACTGCAGGTGTCTGGGCAAAATTCTGTTTTCCTTTTTGTGTAAAATACATTAATTCTTAGTTTTTCTATGACACTATACACTTTGTGTCAACATGCTTTATAATATGATGACTTAATATGTGTTGAAATTCAATATGTACCTAACTTTTTAGCAGATGTCACCTTTCATGTTAACTATTTTAAGAATTCTCCAAAAAGCTTTATAGGGAGAATGTAGAGTTGAAAATTTCCATCTGAATTGGGAGTTTGATAAGAAATTCTGAATGTAATGAATGATTCTATTACCCTTGACTTGCCCTGTAAAAAATAGCTTATGCTGTACATTTCTTTATTCCTTAGAAGAAATCGATATAATGAAGATTTAATGAAGTTCTGAAGTTTCAACAATAAAATCTTTGTGGAAAAACAAAAGTTAATTTAGCATTCTTACAAACAAATCCACCTAGATATATTTTTAGCCCTTAATCTGAAAACTAGCTTAACATTTTTTTGTTAAATTGCATCACATTTCTCCAAAATCCTAGTTGCCTCAGAAATAAAGTAAGGATAAGAAAATATTCAGAACTTTGAGTAAGGTAGGATTTGCAAACGAGTATGACAAAGATGCTTTGGAGATTGTCTAATGAGTCCAAGATTCCTGCCCATCCTAAGTTTAGGCAATATTCAGTGACTTAAGAGCATAAAATGACTTCAGGCTTAACAGAAATATCATAAAGATAACATAAAATGGTAGCTACAAAAACAATAAGTTTAAAATCATCAAAAAGGAATTAGTTTAGAATAAGAACAATTTCCTGGTGTTTATAAAAAATTATTTCTCCAAAGTCCTTAGAATATAAATTCATACCATAACTCTCCAAGAGAGGGCTGCAGTATGTTGCTTTTTAAAGACAATTTTGTCATGGGAGATTTGATGGTTCTAGTGCTTCAGTAAATACCCTTTAGTATATTCTGCTGTATGGTCAAATTTTGTTTATTCGGATATTGGTAATACAACTTTTAAGATATCTTTTTGATTGTTGTTTATTCTATATTGCAAATCATGACTAGAGTAGTTTAAACTAAATCATAATTAGAAAAAGGAAGAAAAAAACCATAAATCAGTTTATTCTGCTAATTATTTGTACCTTTAGCTTTTGGATTGTTTTTGTTTTGTTTTAATCTGGTGAATTGTAAACTTATTTCATTGGCTGACTGATAACTCCCTCTGTCTCGGCGCCACAGGTTTTCTAGCAAATTCCCACTATTTTTTTTTCCAGAAAATTGCCCTTCCTTTCTCTACTACAGAATGGGAGCTGTTCTATTCCTACAGTAATTTTCTTCCTTCTGGCCATGTTTGATTATAGGTAGCAACCTGACTCAAATTGGATCAAAAGTAATATGCAACTAGACTGAAAGAGAGAGAAAGAGAGAGAACAATCACTGAGTGACTAAACCTCAACTTGTGCTCTGTCAGACATGTTTTCTTTTGCATGGACCTGGAAACAAACAAAAAAAGTAGGGGAGAACGAAAGAGAGAGAAAGAGGGAGAGAGAGGGAAAAAAGAGGAGAGGGGAAGGGAGGGAAAGGGAGGCAAGGTGAGGGGAAACAGTGAAGCAGTTTCACAGAGATGAGCAAAGATTAAAATTGGAGACTCTTGACTGACCTAAATTCCCTTCTCAGTTGCTCTTGAGGTAGCTATATTCTATCTTTGTGTTTAGTGTGATAATCAATTATGATTCAGTGTTCTTTTTGCTTCACTAGTCATAATCAGTTTCAGTTACTTATAACCAAAAGAATTATAATGACTTAATCTAGGCACTAAAAATTTAATTATTGGGCAAAATCATAGGCATTACATCTAATTTATGACATTCTCATATTTGTACAAAATTCATATTTTATTTTTAATCTGGTATTTAATATTTAAGTCCAGGTCCTTTTAATTGTCTTACTTTACAGAAAATCCTAGATAAGGTATTATTTTGAAGAAAATAATATTGTAAATCAATTAACACAGATAATTAAGGCCATACTTCTGAAGGATGTGTAATAGAGAAAGGAAACGAGGCATTCCAAGAGAATTAACAGCATGATGAAAGGCCGGTTTAGGAAATGATGGATGAATTTTGTTGACTAGAACGTAAGAAACCTGAGTGTATGATGGTGGAAAGATTGGTCTGAAACAGACTGTAAAAAGCTATGAGCAATAGGAACTAGTAACGATTTTTAACCAGTAGTGTGACATAAATTGATGTGATTTCAGAGACAATATTAGGCTTACAAAAAGTGACTGCATGAAGGCTACAACCAAAGAGTTAACAAGAAGGACTGTATTTCAGAGACGGTTTGGAGGTATAATCAGCATACTATTTAATAATTGATGTTGAGAGTGAGAGAAAGAAAAGTTGAAGTCTGAGGTCCTTAAATGGGGAAGTAGATGAAAGGCAGTGTTAACTGAGATAGCAATGTGAACTGAATTAATAAAGGAAGGGAAGCTGGTTTTGAGAATGTTGGATTAAAATGTTTTGGAGCCACCTATGTTTATATAAAAAGTGGACAACTGTTTGAAATAAAGTAATGAATATTTTCCTGGTTGTAAAAATGATTGGGGATAGAAATAAAGACATAGAAATCATTACCCTTGTCTGAGAAACAATGAAAGTCGAGATGAAAAAGTAGAGGAAAAGACAATGGTTTTGGCAAGGCTAAGGAAAAACAAAGTTTCCGTAAGATGGTGACAAATACACAGCACTGAGGTCAAGCAGTAGGTCAGGCAATGAGAGCTCTTCAGCAGGTTCTGCAAAAGCATTCTCAGTGGCAGGCTGGAGGAGGACACACTAGATATCCAATGCTGTATTTCAAGGAACATTTCACTTTTTCCATGAAGTAAGAATCTTAGTATGTGGAGCCTGTCTTCTGGGTTCCCCACAGGATTCAGACATGTCTGCGTTCATCAGCAAGACTGGAATGGGAAGATCCAAAGGAGCCAGTTTCTACAAGTGACTAAGGAACCATCTACAACAGAACTCTTTTTAAGAGAAGAGTAAATCATCCCCAGTAAAAGGGTCAGTATCACACTGGAAGGGTGCTTGTCTCTTTATTTTACTCTTGCCCCAGAGACATTTGTCAGAGCCCCAAAAGAGGTGATGGTATGAGAGAGAGAGAGAGAGAGAGAGAGAGAGAGAGAGATGGATGGAGGAGGAAGGGAGGGAGGGAGAGAGAGAAATGTTTAAGAATTTAAGATGACAAAGTAACCTTTTCTCTATCCTCGTATCGTTTTTAGGGAAACATCTTCACTGTGGTTGCTTCGGATATCATTTGAGTTATGGACCAGACGCAGCATCTGGGAAAGAGAACCAGCAATACAGTATGTCACACTCAGTGTATGACACAGTTAGAGACTCAGCAGTAACCGAGGAGGTGAGGAGGACAAAGTATTGCAATGACTAGCTGCATTTTTCTTTTAGAACATAGCTCTCCCCAGAGAATACATTCACATTCATTTTCTATGTGGCATTGTTCTTTTTGAAATTCTTCTATAATTCAATATGCATCAACATGAGCATTCTCTATTAAATTTTCCCAACTTCTGTGCCGTGCTTCTGTGTTGTTTTGGGTAAGCAGAAATCCATTCTGCACACAGTCTTCACATTCAAATTAGAAACTATGCTATATAGCTGAACGTTATAACTATAGCATAGTGTTGACTAAGGTTAAAAAAAAACCTGACAGCATTAAGGAAATCATCTACCACAGAAAGCATATGGGGTTTTCCCCATCTCAAATCGTTCTGACTTAATTAATGTAGACAGAGTTCATGGAGTTGATGTGTGAAGTCACCTTATGAAGTAATAGTTTGTTATGAACTTGTTTCTGGAAGAATAAAGAAGGTTGGAGGTGATACAGTAGATTCTGGAATTTTTCAAAAGAAAAAATGATTGCATCAGGTTTTAACGTGTGAAAATGTTAGAGTTAGGATTCTATATGGGTGGTTTATCATGATGGTAAATGTGATAATGCAATACAGGAAGTATGTGTGTAAACAACTTTTATTGCACTATATTGAGTTGCATACCCCAAAAAGTGCCATTTGTCTTTTTCTTTGCAGAGTAAGAGCATCAACCAAACTCTCTTCATGCCCTTCTTCACTGACCTTTACAGTCTTTGGTAATCATTATTCTACTCTCTGCCTCCATGAGAACAACTTTAGTTTCCACATATGAGTGAGAATATGTGGTATTTGTCTTTCTGTGCCTGGCTAATTTCGCTTATCATAATGTCTTCCAGTTCCATCCATGTTGCTGCAAATTGTAGGATTTCATTTGTTTTGTGACTGGATGATATCTCATTGCGTATATATACCACATTTTCTTTACTCATTCATTCATTAATGAACAGTTTGGTCGATGCCATAGCTTGGATATTGCATATAGTGCTGCAATAAAAAATGGGAGTGCAGATATCTCTTTCATCTACTGATTTTCTTTATTTTGGAAATATACCCAGCAGTGGGATTGCTGGATCATATGACAGTTCTATTTTCAGATTTTTGGAAGACCTCGACACTGTTTTCGCTAGTGGCTGTACTAATTTACATTTTCACCAATAGAATATGAGAGTTATCCTTTCTCTGCACCATCTCCAGCATCTGTTAGTTTCTGTCGTTTTGATAATAGCAATTTTAACTGGGGTAAGATGATATCTCATTTTTGATTTTGATTTCTATTTCCCTGGTTATTAGTGATGTTAAGTATTTTTTCATATACCTGTTGGCCGTTTGCATGTCTTTGAGAATGTCTGTTTAGATCTTTTGCCCATTTAAAATTGAATTATTATTTTTTATTGTTTTATTTGAGTTCCTTATATATTCTGTTTATTAATCCATTGTCAGATAGATAGTTTGCCACTATTTTCTCCCATTATGCAGGTTGTTTCTTCAATTTGTTGATTATTTCCTTTGCTGTGCATTCCCCAATGTATGTTCTTGGCCCCTTTGCTGAAAATGAATTGTCTGTAAAAGCATGGATTTATTTTGGGCTATCTATTCTGTTCCATTGGTATATGTTTCTGCTTGTATAGTATCATGCTGCTTTGGTTACTATTGCTTTGTAGTATATTTTGAAATCATATAGTACAGTGCCTCCAGTTTTGTTCTTTATACTTAGGATTGATGTGGCTATTCAGGAGATTTCGTGGTTCCATATAAATTTTAGAATCTTTTTTTCCATTTCTGTGAAGAATGTCATTGGTATTTTGATAGGGGTTGCATTAAATCTGTAGTTCACTTTGGATAGTATAGACATTTTAACGATATTAATTGTTCCAAACCATGAGCATAGATATCTTTCCGTTTATTTGTGTCCTCTTCAGTTTATTTCATCCATGTTTTATATTTTTCTTTGTAGAGATTTTCATTTCTTTGGTTAGAGTTTTTTTGTAGCAATCGTAATGGGAATTACTTTCTGGATTTATTTTTCAGACTGTTGACTGTTATGTAAAAACTATGAATTTTTGAATGTTGATTTTACAACTTGTAGCTTGACTGAATTTGTTTGTTAGTTCTAATAGTGTTTTCACGGAGTCTTTAGATTTTTCTAAGTATAAGATTATGCCATCTGGAAATAAGAGTAATTTAATTTTCTCATTTCCAATTTGAATGCCCTTTATTTTTTTTCTCTTGTCGAATTACTCTGGCTAGTACTTCCAGTAGGGCATTGAATAAAAACGGTGAAAGTGACCATCCTTGTCTTATCCAGATCTTTAGAAGAAAGGCTTTCAATTTTTCCCCAGTCAGTATAATGCTAGTTGTGAGTTTGTGATATATGGTCTTTATTATGTTGAGGCATGTTTCTTCTATACCTAGTTTGTTTAATGTTTCTTTTTTTTATCATGAATAAATGTTGAATTTTATTGAATGGGTTTTCAACATCTATTGAAATGATCATATGGTGTTTGCTCTTGATTCTTTTAATGTAATTTATCATGTTCAGTGATTTGTATCCTTGTGTTCCTGAGATGATTCCCACTTGATTATAGTGAATGATCTTTAAATATGCTGTTGAATTTGATTTGCTAGTATTTTGTTGCAGATTTTTACATCTATGTACATCAGGGATATTGACCTGCAGATGTGTGTGTGTGTGTGTGTGTGTGTGAGTGTGTGTGTATGTGTGTGTGTGTGTGTGTGTGTGTGTGTGTGTGTGTGTGTGTCCTTGTCTGGTTTTGGTAGAAGAGTAATGCTGATCTTATAGAATGTGTTTGAAAGCATTCTCTTATTTTCAGTTTTTCTAAAAAGTTTCAGTAGAATCGGTGTAAGTTCTTCAAATGTTTCGTAGAATTCAGCATTGAAGCCACCGGGTCCTGAACTTTTCTTTGATGGGATACTATTTACTATTGCTTCACTCTTGGTACTCATGATTAGCCTGCGCAGGTTTTCTATCTATTTATGGTTTAATCTTTTTAGGTTGTGTGCCTTTAAGAATTTACTCATATTTCTTCTAGGTTTTCCAATATGTTGGCTTATAGCTGTTCATAAGTCACTAATGATTTTTTGTATTTCTATGGTATCAATTGTGATATCTCAGTTTTCATTTCTGATTCTATTTATTTGGGTATTCTCTCTTTTTTTTAGTCTGGCTAAAGGTTTGACTACTTTAACTTTTTAAAAATTCAATTTTTCATTTTATTAATTTTTTGTAATTTTTAGTCTCAATTTTATTTATTTCTGCTCTGACCTTTATTTCTTTCCTTCTACTCATTTTGGATTTTGTCTTTTCTTATCTACTTTTTTGATGTAGACATTTATTGTTATACGCTTCCCTCTTAGTAATGTTTTTGTTGTATCTCATAGGTTTTGGTATGTTGTGTTTCCATTATCATTTGTTTCAATACATTTTTAAGATTTTCTTTTTAATTTATGAATTGATCCATTGATCATTCAGGAGCATGCTGTTTAATTTCCATGTATGTAACATTTCAAAAGTTCTTGTTGTTATTGATGTTTAATTTTTTGCCCACTGGGATCAGAAAAACTACTTGATATTGTTTTGACTTCTTGAATATTTTGACTTATTTTGTGGCCTAACACATGATAAATCCTCTCTATGTTCTATTTGCAGTTGAGAAGAATGTAGATTCTGTAACAGTTGGAGGAAAATTTCGATAAATGTCAATTAGGTTCATTTGGTCTAGAGTGTTTAATTTTAATGTTTCTTTGTTGATTTTCTGTTTGACTGATTTGTTCATTGTTGAAAGTGGGGTTTTAAAGTCCTGTACTATTATTGTGTTGCAGACTTTGGCTTTCTTTAGATCTATTAATATTTGCTTGCATATTTGGGTTCTTTGGTGTTGAGTACACACATAGCCTCTTGTTGAATTGACCTATTTATCATTATGTAATGACTTTATTTGTCACTTCTTACAGTTTTTACTGGTAGCCTTTTTATCTGATAAAAGTATAGCTATTCTTCCTTTTTTTTTGCTTCCATTTGCACAGAAAATCTTTTTCCATCCTGTCACTTTTAGTCTATGTGTATCAGTATATGTGAAGTGAGTTTCTTTTAGGCAATATATAGTTGGTTCTTATTTTTTAATCCATTCAGACATTCTATGTCTTTTAATTGGAAAATTTATTCTACTTACTCCATTTATTCCATTATTTCATTTCATTCAATATTATTATGGAGAGTAAGTACTTACTATTGCCATTTGTTACTTGTTTTCTGGTCGTTTTGTAACTAGTCTCTTCCTTTCTTCCACCTTTAATTTCTTCCTTTGTGGTTAAGTGATTTTCTTTGGTAGTATGATTTAATTCCTTGCTTTTTATTTTTCATATATTTATTATGGGTTTTTGCTTCATGGTTACCATGGTTAACAAAAGCATCGTATAGTTAAAAGTTATTTTGAACAGATAACTATGTAACTTTGATCACAAAAACAAGAAAAAATTAACAACAAAAAAATTAAAAACACTTCATTTTAATTTGATTCCATATATTTTGACTTTTAGTTTTTTCAATTTATATGGCCTCTTGACAAATTTCTGTAGTTATTATTTTTGATAGATTTGTCTGTTTTCATACTAGAGATATGAGTTGTTAACATACCACAATTACAGTATTCAAATATTCTGAATTTTTTTTTGTCTATTGCCTTTTAACTTTCAGATATTTTCTTATTGCATGTTAGCCTTCTTTCTTTTCGAATTGAAGAACTTCCTTTAGCATTTCTTGTAAAAGATGTCTGGTGGTGATGAAGTATTTTCAGTGTTTTTTTTTCTTAAGCACTTCGAATATGTCATCCCACTCCCTCCTGGACTGTTTCTGCTGAGAAGTCTGTTGCCAGATGGATTGGGGCTTTTTAAAATGTTTTTTGCTCCTTTTTTCTTGCTGCTTTTTGAATCTCTCTTTGTCCTTGACCTTTGAAAGTTTGATTGTTATATGCCTTAGGGTAGTCTTGTTTGGATTTAATCTGTTTGGTAATCTTTGACCTTCTTGTACCTACAAATCCATATTTTTCTCTAAGATTGAAATGCTTTCTGCTATTCTCTCTTTCAATAAGCTTTCTACCTTTTGCTTTTCCTCAACTCCCCCTTAAATGCTAATAACTCTTAGATTTGCTCTTTTGAGGCAATTTTCTAAATCTCATAGGCATTCTTCATTCTTTTTAATTTAAGTTTTTCCTCTTTTATTTATTTTCAAATAGCCTGTCTTCAAGTTCACTGAGTTTTTCTTCCACTTGACAAATTCTTCTGTTGAGACACTCTGATGCATTTTTCAGTTCAGCCAATACATTTCTCAGCTCTAGAATTTATGTTTTTATTATTTTAATTTCTTTGTTAAATTAGCCTGATACATTTATAAATTTCTTTTCAGTGTTATCTTGGAGTTTTGAGTTTTTTAAAATTTCTATTTTTCGTTTTTGATTTGAGAGCTTATACATTGCCATCTCATTAGAGTCTGTCACTGGCTCCTTGCTTTGACAATTTTGGGAGGTTGTAATTCCCTGTTTGCTGTTATTTCTCATGGGTGCACATCTATGTCTTTGCATTGAAGGGTTATTTACTTCAGTCTTCACTGTCTGGATTGGTTTAGTGTTCCCGAACTATGTGTCTGTAGAGGTTCTATGCAGTTTGTATGCTAAATTTCCATAGCTCTGGATTGTTGTCCTTTTTTCAGCACTAGATGGTGCCCTAAGCCCAGCTTTTATGTTGCCCTCAAAAAGTTTGGAGCACTGCCAGTCTCAGATTGGGGAGGGGGGATAGTCTCAAATGGGATTCTATGACTGTGGTTAACCAGGGTAGAAAGTTTTCCCTGAGAACCCATGATTGGTGCTTCTAAGAGCATGGTTCTGCTGAATCACCTTTATGATTTGATGTCTTCATTGACTGATCTGGAGAGCAGCCCTCAAGTTTTGTACTCTGGGGTTGATGTAGCCACTCCACCCATTTTTATTTAGCTGCTTTTAGGATTTTTCTCTCTATAGGCACTCATGATGCTTGTCATGAGTTGAGGTAGGAATGGCTTTTTTGCTAAGAAATTCAAAATAATGGAGAAGTTGACTAGCTACTTTGATCTTACTTCTTCCAGTGTTGAAACCATGAGTCTGGGGGGGACTTCTCCAGGCAATGCCTGGAAGCTTAAGGAAGGGGTATCCTGGAAAGAGAAGTCCCTTTTTCTTACCTTCTGCTTGCAGTTTTTCACTTTTCTGTGGTCTCAAGAATTATCATATCCTCAGTTTTGAGTTTTTCAATATTGATGGTGATAATTGTGGTGTAGGATAGTCATTTTTGGTTTTCTATGGGGAGCAGTGTTGCTAGATTGGCTTCTATTCTGCCATTTTGGTAACATCAGTCTCCAGAATCCAACTGTCCTCTATTAAACCAAACATTACTAAGATTATAAAATGCAACATAATGTCTCTTTTCTCACTAAACGTTTTTTGTTCAGGGGTGTATTTAAATAAAATATGGTCTTTTAAATAAAATATGTTATTTGTATCAACTGTAATACATTTTTTATTTTCGTTTTAAATAAATTAGAAAATGCATATTGTAAATATTTTGTTTTAATTTCTAATATAGCAAATATAAGTGTGTGTATCCCATAGAAACAAAAACATTTCAAAATGTATTTAATATTTTTAAGAGTGCAAAACAATCTTGAGACCAAAAGTTTTGAGAACTACTGATAAAATACTTAATAATTTTCACATGCATTGTTTCATTTTAATCTCAAAACAGCAATGTGAAATAAGCAGTCCTAATGTTATGTCTCTATTTTGTACTATTTACTGCTTTAACTCCAGTATTGAACAGTACCTGTATATCCTAACCACTCAATAATGTTTGTTGAATAAATACATGTAAAGAAACAGATTGAAAGGGAATTAATTCAATTACTACTATGTACCAAAAATGTGCTAAATGTTGTTTTATATTAATAATTTAGCATAACTGCTGCAAAATTAAATTATCAAGAATATATTGCTACCATGTTTTACAGATGAAGAACTGAGAACTGTCAAAGTTAAATGTCTTGTTCTATATCATCTAATTAACAAGTAAACGTTTGGTGATTAGAACTCAGGTCTCTGATTTCTGTTGTCATTTTCTTTCCATAAGACTATGGTATTTTTTAGAGTTCCACATTAAGAAAAAATAATTTGTAAAATGAATCTTCCATAGGTGCAAAGTTGTTTCTTTTAACACAGGGTGGCAAACTATGGTCTTTGGTCAAATCTGACCTGTGAGCTAAGAACGTTTTTAATATATTTGAGTTTTTGAAATTAAAAAAAAATCAAAAAATGGTAGTATTTCATGTCATGTGAATTTTATATGAAACTCAATTTTTAGTGTCCATAAATAAATTTTTATTGAAACCCAACCATGGCTATTTGTTTTCCTTATTACCTACAGCTTCTTTTGCACTACAAAGTTTGAGTTGACTATTTGGACCAGAGATTTTATGTCCTTCAAACCCTAAAATAGTTACTTTATGACTCTTTACCAAAAAAGTATGCTAACCCCTGTTCCAGAAAAACATTTTTTAAACAGTTTCATCCAATTGAAATCAATGTGGAAAAAGAGCTATCAGTGAACTAAATCATCATATCCTCTCTCCACAAAGGTTGACCACGTTTATCTTCTGAAGCAATGAAATTTTGAGTAATGATGTTATAGTTTACTTTTAATACAAGGTAATTGATTGCATTGAAATTGCTTGAAAGATGAAGTCAGGTGAAACAGATCATTAAAATACCTGACTTTTAAAAAGATGGCTGTACCTGAGGTACCAAGGTCCACCTTTCCACAACTCTTTGTGACAGACTTTCCTCTGGCACGTAGCTCTTACTGCCTTTACTATATGACCTTTTCATTTGCCTCTGTTGACCGATGGATTGCCACTGGCCATGGCAAATCGATTGTGTAGGTCAAACCAAGCTGATCAGATTCTTTCTCTTGATTTTGCCCAAAGAGATGTAAGATTGTACCTCTGAGGTCATTGACAGTCCAAGTCAGCCGTGTTAACCATAGATAGTGTTTTTAGCCATGATTGTATTTTATTTGTTACAATTTAATTTCACCTTTTCACTTTATGTATGTATGCTTTCTGCCCGACTCTTGAAGAGATTTGCTTTTATAGTCTCCGACTTAATAAGATGTTAGTGAAAATTAACAAGTTTGTGGTTTGAAACTGGGCGGTTAGATTGAGTTATATGTAACACAATTGGGAAAGGAGGATAAGACAGAAGAGAAAAATACAAAAACTGAGGAACATGACCTTGAATCATCATGATAGATGAACCTTGGCTCCTGAGTTAGGAGTTCCAGTTCCA
Organism: Cephalopachus bancanus; assembly: GCA_027257055.1. Taxonomy (NCBI): domain Eukaryota; kingdom Metazoa; phylum Chordata; class Mammalia; order Primates; family Tarsiidae; genus Cephalopachus; species Cephalopachus bancanus. The sequence goes on from JAPVLO010000057.1 coordinate 9,622,162, forward strand.
TCAAAATTTAATTTAATATTTTAGAAATGACAACTTCTCCTAAAGTATTCCAATAAACATGATTTTTCTGTTATTCAGACTAGGAGTTGTTATCTACACCCAGATACACACTGATCCAGGCAATGGCCTTTACTTTAGAAAATCGCATGAAATGCTATGATAGCATTCAGTAAGGTAAATCAGTTTTAAAATGCTGTAACTCATGGAATTATTTGTTATACTTTTCTAAAAGGTATAGTTTATCACTCCATTTTTAAATTTTGATAGTTAAAAGAATAATCTTATTTCCAAAAAATGGAATTTAGCTTCACCATTTTTCCAAAGTCCTTTTATTTCTTTCCTCCTATTTGACTTAGCTTTCAGATTCATGCTTTTCTGACTATGTAGTAGAATCGCCTTTCAACGAATGCTTCAAATAAAACTACACGACTTTACTTTTAAAGATTCACAATCATAAAAACAAAAGCTTTTATGTAACTGAATTCCCAACAGTACAGAAAATATATAAGTATATAATCAAAAAATCATAGCATTGGGTTCCAATATGATCACCTTCTGTCTTTACCATACTAGTTTAGCTCATATAGTGATGCAGTCTTCTTTTTACAAGACTAGACAGCTCATCTTCTACATCATTTTATGACCAACCCAAGGAGTGTCAGGAATCTCAGTGTTTCCAATGAGTGTAGTAAATCCAACTAGTTTATGCTACCATAGCTCAATAATCTGGTAGATTAAATCTAAGACATGGGTCATTTGTGCACTAATATTACTGCAGCCCAAGGCTTCAGTCTTAGTCTACTGCTTAGCAGTCAGATTATCTACTGCTTCTAGAATTCCTGCTGAGATACACACTTCTGATAGTCTTCTGGCAAAATGCTGCCACTGGTTTGACATTGAATATTTATGACAAGTAGTCTGAAAAATTTTACTAAAAATTTGAAGTGCATATCATTTGACCCAGTGAATGAAATCTTAGGAATTTCTTTGAGAAAATAACATAGCAAGAATCAAAGAACTATGTACAAAGATATTCATTATATCATGATTTGAATTGCTGATATTTCCTGGTTTCCAAGTAGCCATACTTTTAGGTCTTCCTCCTACCTCTGTTTTTCTCTGTTTCCTTGACTGGATACTTTTCCTCTATCCCCTAGAGCTCAGTCCTCAGCACTGTTCTCTGTCTACTTTCTCTTGTGATCCAAATTCTATTCCCTTTTTCCAACTCTAGCCCTAATCTCTTCTAGAGTTCTTGACTCAATAATGCAATTGCTTTCTTGCTTCCATTAGAATAGCTAATTGCCAAACTGAATTTATCATGTCTCCAGTGGGTTTCTGGATTTTTCTCCCTCCTAAACTTGCCTCTCTTTAGTCACCCACATTTCAATTAAAAAGTGTCACCATTTGCTCAGATAGCAACCAGGGAGTTAATTATGAATTCTTTCTTCTTTTTATCCTCCACATGTAAATCAACTAGCAACATTTATAAGTACTATCTTGCATGTGTCCTCCTCCATTGTTCACAGCATCCATTGCTACCATTTTTGTCCAAGTCAACAATGTCTTTCTTGCAGATGACTGTAATGGCCCCCCAACTTGTATACCTGTCTCTACTCTTGACTCTGCAGAGTTCATTGTTTATAGAGCAGTCAAACTGCTCTTTTTTTTTTTTTTTTTTGAGTTGGAGTCTCACTCTGTTGCCCAGGCTGGAGTGCAGTGGCACACTTCCGGCCACCGCAGCCTTGACCTACTGGGCTCCAGCGATCCTTCTGTCTCGGCCTTCCAAGTAGCTGGAACTATAGATGCGCGCTACCATGCCCAACAGATTTTTTGATTTATTGTAGAGATGAGGTCTCGCCAAGTTGCCCAGGCGAGTCTCAAACCTGCGGGCTCAGGCAATCCACTCACCTTGGCCTCCCAAAGCACGGGATTACAGGCTGAGCCACCGAGCCCGGCTCAAACTGGTATTTTTAAAACATCAGATAGATTTGTTTCATTCCCTTAAGTTGTTCTAATGTCTTCCCATATTCCTTAGAATAGCATCCAAACTCTTCCATGACCTACTTGGCTCTCCATTATCGGCTGACCTCTGACCCCATATGCTACTACTCCTGGGATTATTTGACACCACGATCCAGCCACAATGGACTTTTGCTGTCCTTTAAACTGTCAATTATTTCCCATTGTTCAGATCTCTGTTCAAATGTCATCTCCTCAGGGAAGGCCTTCTTAATTCTATTTACCCCAATAGACCCGATTCCCTGATTTATTTTATTCTCTAGCCTCTTAAACATTCATATTGTCTTCATATCATTTACCACTATCCTAAATTTTATTTTATATTTATTTATTTTTGTTAATAAACCAGTAGTGTCCAATCTTTTTGTCATCAGGGACCAGTTTTGTGGAAGACAATTTTTTCATGGAGGGTGTGCAGTCAAACCTCATTGCTAATGCTAATCTGTATTAGCAGCTGCTCCCCAATGCTAACATCACCACCTCAGCTCCATCTCAGATCATCAGGCATTAGATTCTCATAAGGAGTATGCAACCTAGATCCCTCAAATGTGCAGTTCACAATAGGGTTCAAGTTTCTATGAGAATCTAGTGCTGCTGCTGATCTGACAGAAGGTGGAGCTCAGGCAGTAATGTGAGTAATGGGGATTGGTTATAAATATAGGTGAAACTTCATTGGCTCACCTGCCTCTCACCTCTTATTTTGCAGCCTGGTTCCTACTACAGGCCACGGAGCAATAGTAGTCTGTGGCCCGGGGAACTGGGATTCCCTTCAATAGACTATGGACTCCATGGATGAAGTAAGGTCACTACAATATTCCTAGTGTTTAAAATAATATGTAGCATAGAGCAGATTATTAATAACTATTGTTAAATAATAAATAGAAAACCCACACACACACACAAAACCCCATAAATATTGAGTGAATTGAAGCATAGTTAAATTAAATTACAACATATCCATCTGTGTCAATCAGAGTCCAGTCAGAAGAAAGAAACCACAATGTGACTGGGGAAGAGAAAATTTTATATGAAGAACTATTAACCTTTAAAAGATAGAGAACTACTAAAAAGAGAGAGAACTCTAAGAACTGCAGAAGTGGCAAGTGCAGAAAGCACTTATTGTTCTTTGAGCTGAAGAGGAATGGACAAGTAATGAACTCAAGAATGTAGAAGAGCCCTCTTCCTCTGCTTAAGACTGAGTTTCAGACCTCTGGTGAGGCTGAGACTGACATAGGAACATGCAGTCTTCTGGTGGTAAGAAAAGTGCTGAGGGTGTGACTATAGCTGGTCCACCAAACCAACCTGCCAGGTGGCAGAAAAACTGGTCAGAGGGTCTATGAGGTGAGTGGCTGAAGTGAGCAGTACTAGGCCTCTTCAAGACCCATCAACAGGTCGCCAAGCCAAAAATAGCACTCTGAAAACAGTAAGACAGTTTCCTTCTTTCAAATCTGGCCTTGCAGTATACCTTTAGCAACTTCTATTGACAAAGTATAAAATTGAGTCAGTTTGTAAAGAGGACATATGAAAAGAGCTATCTCCAGGGCTACAAAACAGGGCAAAGAAGAGTGAATTTGAATCTGAAAGGCAATAAATAGCTAGCACACTGTAATGTGGAAAGAATATGCATCTTGGAAAGGAAATGCTGCAGTATATGTGTGTGTGTGTTTGTGTGTGTGTGTGTGTGTGTGTGTGTGTGTGTGTGTGTGTGTGTGTGTGTATCTGTATATAGATATCAATTTGGGAGAGCCAATTTACCAACATGCCCCCCCTTTTTTTAACCTATCTGAGGAGCTCAAGGGCCATCTAGTTCATAATTGTGTGATAAAAATTGTTTTAAGTGTTGGTTGAAGCTTATTTTGAATGTATATTGAAACTTGTTTTTAAAACTCAGATGTATGCTTGCTTTCCCACCCAAGCCCAGTAGTATACTTTTGGTAAACAAGTTCACATACCAAAAGAAAACCGCGGAGTCACGGTGCAGACCCTCTGGCCCCATTTCCTGCTCCACTCCCCTAGTAATCTCACATTCCAGATGTCCCAACCGGTTCTACCCAGCCCACCTGACCGTTGATGGTAAGCCGTGATCAGTCGCGACCCATGACCATACAAACCAACCAATCCCAAACGCCCCCCATACCGAGTAGGAGAAATTACCCAATCATGTGCGAACAAGTTTAAAGTTCTTTCCCCTCCCTTGCAACTGCATATATAAGCTGCTTGCTGCGCTGGGTCGGGGCTCTCGTCCCTGTACCGCTGCGCCGGTTATGGATGTGAGCCCAGACTCGAGCCTGAATAAAGACCCTCGTGTGATTTGCATCGGAGTTGGCTCTTTGGTGGTCTCTCGGATTCAGGATTCAGGTACAACACTATCCGTTGTTTTTATTTTGCAAATAATTTTAAGTAAAGGCATATGAGTCAATATTCATTCACAAAAATAAGTGTAGTCTTACTGTAAATACTTCTATAATTGTTAAAATAAATTCTTTTTCTTTTTTTTTTTTACATTTGAATGTCTTTAAAAGTATCCAAAGGATTCATTACCCTTCTGCATTCTGTTTCTCAGAAAACATTTTTAAGGTAGATCTGTTTTGGATTGTTTTCTTTTTCTTTTTTTTCAGAAGTAGATGATTTTGTATCTTAAGCCTTTTTCTCATTCTTCAAATAACAAGAGTAGCCGGACATGATGACTCATGCTTGGAATCCCTGCACTTTGGGAGGCCAAGGTAGGAGGATCACTTGGGGGCAGGAGTTTGAGCCAAGCCTAAATGACATAACAAGTCTCTGTCTTGCTAAAACAAGCAAGCAAATAAATAAAATCAAAATACAAAACAGTTAAGAATATTGGGGCCACTATGTTTCTTGCACTTTTTTTCCTCTTCTCTGTTCAGGATTTTTTTTTTTTAAACTAAACCCTGTTCCTCTTTGAGTTGTTTAATACTTTTTTTCTCATTCACTGGGATGAGGTGACGTGACTCTACTGTTTTATTTTTATTTTTTTTTTGTCTTTTAACATAGACATGTATTTGCAGACACACATACATGAACATATGTAATTATAACAAGTTTTTTGACAAATGAGGAGATTGAGGCACAGAGAGGTTAATTTCTGCAACTAGGACTCCATAGCCAGCTAGTAGCAGAAAAACTTCCCACCTTATCCTTTGGGCATTGTTTTTAAAAAGTGTTTACAGAGCATCATATTTATTTGATAATTTTGATTATAGAAATGTGATAAGTTTTGGTGATCAAGGGATATGCTATTATATTTATTCCTGAAATTTAGAGGAAAAAAAAGTTTTAAGAAAGTGATTTGAAGTTTAAAAACAGAAGGAGGGATGTATAAAACATTGTATTATGTAACAAATTTAAAAAAAGAATGTTTTTTAAAATTATTTGAGACTTGTAGCAAAGGTGAGGAAGTTGTTATTGAAGAGATTCTGTTGAGTAAATTCTTTTTTTATTAATGGCCCTTATCAATAACAAAAAATAACAGATGCTGGAGAGGGTGTGGTGAAAAGAGAAGACTTCTACACTGTTAGTGGGAGTGCAAACTAGTGCAACCTCTGTGGAAAGTAGTGTGGCGATTCCTAAAAGCTCTAAAAATTGACCTTCCATATGACCCCGCAATCCCCCAATGGAAATATACCCTGAAGAACTCAAATCACTCTATAAAAAAAGATACCTGCACACATATGTTTATTGCAGCATCGTTCACAATAGCAAGATCATGGAACCAACCATGCTGCCCATCAAAAGAGGACTGGATTTAAAAAAAGTGGTACATACACACAATGGACTATTGTGCAGCCATAAAAAAAAAAAAAAAAAGCAAAATCATGAATTTTGCAGCAACCTGGATGGAATTAGAGTTTATAATACTGAGTGATCTCTCACAGAAACAAAGATCTGAGTATCACATGTTCTCACTCATAAATGGACCTTGAACAACTATTGTAATATCATAAGAAAAGGATTGACAGTGGTGGGGAAACTATGGGGGTGGGGAGGGAGGGGAAAGGAGGTGGAATTAACAGTGACTCTACTGTTCTAACAAAGGCAATTGTTTTGGGAGACTTGCCTAAAACCATAGTGTTTTGAATAATAAACATGAGAGCAACTCTAGGCTCCTTTACTTTCAGACAAAGTTTGTTCCTGTGTTGCCACAAACTCTTATTTTTGTTCAAGCAAGTGAAATGAAGTGAATACACCTCCCCAAACTGTCTTTTTTTTTTTTTTTTTTTGAGTCAGAGTCTTACTCTGTTACCCATGCTGGAGTTCAGTGGCATGATCATGGCTTACCGCAGCCTTGATTATCTTGGCTCAGGTAATCCTTCTGCCTCAGCCTCCTGAGTAGGTGGTATTACAGACGCAAACCACCAGGCCTGGCTAATTTAAAAAAATTTTTTGTAAAGACAAAATCTTCCTACATTGCCCAGACTGCTCTGGAACTCCTGGGCTGAAGCAATCCTCCTGCCTTGGCCTCCCAAATCACTGGGATTATAGGTGTGAGCCACTGTGTCTGGCCTACTCAAACTGTTAACTGTATACAAACCAGGAGGCAGCCATTCTTCTTGTACTGAATTGCAACAATGTGTATGTATTATTTTGGAAATGTCTACAAAGTATAGCTGTCATTTATTTATTTATTTATGTTTGCCAGCACTAAAGCCATTTCCTCCTCTCCCGTAATGACAGAGTCCCAGCTATGTTTGGAGACACACTGTTCTTTAATTTGAATACATCTTGCTTCCTCTGTGTAAATCCATGTGGTCTTACTTTGACCCAATTCTGACAAATGATACATAGTAGTATTGGCTGGAGAGGGGGAGGCCTCTGAAAAAATATTCTATATTGATAAAAAGAGATCCATGCAAGGAAGTATTTCTTTTTAGGGCTTTGGGCAACAAGTATATGGGGATGTAATGCAAGAGGCTACAGGAGTTCTCTCATGATCCAGAATACAACTAGCCTACCCTCTGAGCTTGCCAGAATAGAAGGATGGAAATACTCTGGATCCTTGATTACTTATTTCAGTCAGAGAGTTAACTGTCTCCTTACAGCCAGGTGGCTTCTAGATTCCATGCTATGTGAGATAATAAATTATCTTAAGATTAATTCACTTTTAGGTGGAGTTTCTCTTCCTTTAAGGTCATAATATTTTCTCTTATGACAATTGTACATATGGGCCTTCTCTATGCATGGTACAAATAAAACTTATTTCAGCACTATGCTTTCCAGTCTAAGTATAAAATAATCATACCAATAATGATAGCTAATACGTATTAGGTGCTTATTCCATATCTGATTCTGTGATAAACTCTTTAAATGCATTGTCTTATTAAGTTCTCACAAGAACACTGGTAATCCCCATTTACAGCTGAGGAAACTGAGGTTCAGAAAAACAAAGACTCTAACCTAGAATCTCATAGTAAGTAATTAGAAAAATGATCTTTTATCTAATATGGTCCCACTTCTTTCTCTCATCTAGCCCCTGCTTCTATGGCGATAGGATAGAGCCTATGTCAATGTAGATTTGTGACTCATGTAGCTAAGAGATGTAATTAGTTAAAGAAATTTTTTTTCATTTCCTCAACAAATACTTTAAAATCTCCTATTATTTGATTTGTGGTATACTGAGTACTGGAGGTACTTAGATAAAAACACAATCTATACTCTGAAAAAACTCACAAGTCAGTGGGTAAAGCAGACAAACAGACACATTGTAACAATACACTATAGGAAAGATTGTAGTACACATATGTTTCTTTCTATGTCCGGCATCTTTTTGGTGAAATTATTTCTCCTTTATTCTCAGTTCATGATTTGAAGGGTATTGACCCTATCTGCTACATAGTGACAGACGTGGGCATGTGACCTAAGCCTAGTCAATCAGGTTATCTTATTTTTCCAACTAAAGGTATTGTTTAGTAATACGGGCATATGGCCAAAGTTAGGTCAATGAGATACCGTTCAGGACTTTTGATGAAATTTTCAAGAAAGAAACCAATGGCCCTCTTGACTACCATATAGTGGTGGCACTGGGCAGGTTTCTTCCCAATGGGATTGAAGGGCAGTTTTTCTCTGATGACACTTCTGAAACAACCTAGCACCAGGTTCTAAGCTATATTCAGTGAGACTTTTTGGATCTGTCCCGCAGAAGGCTTCTTTTAGGTGTGGTGGCTCACTCCTGCAATCCCAGGACTTTTGGAGGCTGAGGGGGGAGAATTGCTTGACCCCGCGAGTTTGAGATCAGCCTGGTTAACATAATGAGACTCCATCTCTATAAAAAAGTAATAATGGCCGGGTTCGGTGGCTCAGCCTGTAATCCCAGCACTTTGGGAGGCCAAGGCGCATGGATTGCCTGAGCCCACGGAGACCCACACAGGCAACTTGGCGAGACCTCGTCTCTACAATAAATCAAAAACAAACCGGGCATGGTAGTGCACTCCTGTCGTTCCGGCTACTTGCAAGGCTGAGGTGGGAGGATCACCGGAGCCCAGCAGGTCGAGGCTGCGGTGGCCGGGAGCGACCCCTGCACGCCAGTCTGGGAGACAGAGTGAGACTCCAACTCAAAAAAAAAAAAAAGTAATAATAATAATAATTAGCTGGGCCTGGTGATGAACATCAGTAGTTCCTGTTACTCAGGAGGCTGAAGTGGAAGACCTCCTGAGCCCAGGAGGTTGAGGCTGTGGTGAGCTGTGATTGTGCCACTGCATTTCAGGCTAGGGCAGAATGAGACCTTCTCACCCCTCCCCCCAAAAAGGCTTATTTTAACTATTGGTGATAACTTTTAGCATAGTACATTAAGGATTTGCAACACTGGGTCATTTCAGCATAAGGTAATTAGGGGGTCTAATTTCGTTTAACATCCAAAGACATAGGGTGACTGGTAACAATTTCATAAGGAGTTAACCCATGCTGTAAAAACAGGGGTGCTCCAAAGTGTCATGAAAGCTAGGAGCAGAATTTGGGACCAAAGAAGGCCAGGGATTTTGGATAATTTGGAAATTTTGGGCTTAAGTATCCCATTAGTTCTCTCAACCTTACCAGAGGACTGAGGGCAGTCAGGACAATGATAATGCCAATCTATAAAACAAACAAACAAACAAACAAACAAACAAAAACTTGGTGGGAGTTGGATGAAATATAACTATGGATTTTCAAATGGGTCTGTTGGACCGGGACTCATTTCAGGAGGAATAGAAAGAGACCTTCCCAGATTATGAGTTTGGCATGTTTAGCACTGATTATAAATAGCTTTTGCAGCTTTTTGCAATTTCCCCAGCAATACTTTTTTTTATTATTTGCATCATCTTATCAAAAACATTATGGGTAAAGGGATGTAAGGAACATAACAAACATCCCTTAAGGAAGTCTGGGAGGTCCAAGAGACCATCTTGGCTTTCCCTCAACTTGGAAAGGGAATTAAAATAGCGTCCTTCCTCTTTCCAATATTCGTTTTAATCCTTAGGAGCACTCTGTTGTCCATAGGTAACAGTATCAGAATGCGAGGAGGAATAGTCGGGTGCCAGGGAACATATTTATTACTTCTAGCTGTCAGATTTAAATAACACTTCTCACAGAATTGATAACATTTTTGGCATGAAAATCAGCTAGAGCATTTCCATGATATTCAGGCTCAGTTTTCTGTGTATGAATCTTCATGTTTATAACAGCAATCTCTTTAGGTGTCATCATTTAGACCTCATCAGTTTGCAGGCTTTTTTTTTTTTTGGTGTACCTGTGGAGGTGAAGGAAACCACTTTGTTTCCAAAGTATTCCAAAATCATGAGGTACCCCAACAACATAGAGACTGTCAGTATGATTGTTGACAGACTGGTTTTTAGATAAAATGTAGGCATGGGTAAATGCATAAAGTTCTGCCTGCTGAGTAGAGTTGAGGTGGGCCGTTGCCATTAGCAATGAGCTCATCTTGGGTAGTGACTGCATACCCAGGACAAATATTCCCCGCCTGGTTGCTGGCATTAGATCCATTAACAAAAGGGATCAAATCAGGATTTGGTAAAGGAATGTCCTGTAAATCAGGACAGGGAGTGATTCACTCAGAGGTTACCATTTTACAGTCATGTGTTTCACCTTCATCAGATAGAGGCAACAGGGTATCAGGATTGAGAATGTTGCAGCGCTTCATGTGGTATGTGGAGATAAACATGATTACCTAAGGTCAGATCACAGAAGCTTTGACGACGGGTCTGACTGAGCACTACAATAGGCAAGAGGAACTAGCTTGTCATCATGTTCCTATGAGAGCCTTCCCAAGGCCTGGTTATTTCTTGAAAGTACAAATAGGGTGAAAGGTTAAGTACTCAAGCAATCCCAAAGCAGGATTATTTTGTAATGCCCCTTTAATTTTACAAAGGCTGGTTTATGTGCTTCTTTCCGGTGAAGAGGTGTAGGGACTAAGTTTTTTAGTGACTTCATACAGTGGGGATGCTAAGAGGAAAATATTAGGGACCCACAGATGACAACATCCATCTAAACCTGGGAACTAGAAAGGTTGCTTCTTAGGTCTAGGAAACTCCTAGGTATGCTTAATTAGGAGACAGCTGGATGCCTGCAGTAATCAGATCACATTCTACATAGTGAACAGTATGTTGATCATTGCAATTTGTTTCAGGAGGTCTTATGTCCTGTTTTTGCTAACTGCTATAATAAGTAGAAGGAATTCTGCTAGAATTCCTTCTTAGGGGGAGAACAAAAGCATAGGTCATCCACACATTGCAAGAGAGTCAACCCCCTAGGGAACTGTGCTCAAGCCTTGATGGAATATTTGAAAGAAATAGAAGGGGGCTTCAGTGAAGCCCTGAGACATGATCATCGCAAACATTGCTGCTGATTATTCCAGGTGAAAACAAACAGGTATTGACTGCCAGGATCACCTAGAATGCTAAAGAAGACTGTATACAACTCTATACCATTTAGTGTTTGGGGAATTTTATGACAAGAGTATTAGGATTGGAAACCACTAGGAAATAGGGAATAATTATCTTGATTTTGTTCTTAATCCCAAACAATTCATCGTCTTCATTCATTAGGTTTTTGTACATGTAAAATTGGAGTGTTTCAAGTGCTGGTAAATGGAATAATTAATCTTTTATCAATTAAGTCTTCAATGATTGGTGCTAGCAAAAAACCTTGTCTGGCCTCAGGCTTTAATGAATATTGAGGTTATTTGTGAAGAGGCTTTGTGGAATCAATTTCAACTTTAATGGGGTCTGCACTTTTTTATTCTTTCAATGTCAGTATTGGATGTGACCCATAGCTGTTAGGTACTTCAGTTAAGTTAAGGATACCCTGTGAACTGTCCTCTTCCTTTGTATCTAGAACAGACTACAAAGTACATGTAAGATCTGGCTCAGATGGGTCAGAAAATTCCAGAATCAAATTTCCAATTGAGACAACATGTATAAATCTTTTTGGCTTAGATGGAAAGACTCTGTCCAATAAATTGACTGGGGTTGTGTCACATAGCAAAAGGAATGTTTTCTAGTAAAAGAACTTAGAATCATTTGTATAGGTTAAGATATGAATTTCTTTGAAATGTGATTTGATGCTCTCACAACAGAAATTCTTTTTATTCCTAGGGTGAGGTTGTCTTACAAAAGTGGACCTTAAAGTGGCTGGACATGGTGGCTCACACCTGTAATCACAGCTCTTTGGGAGGCTGAGGCAAGATGACCATCTGAGTCTGGGAGTCCAAGACTAGATTTGGCAACTTGGTGAGACATTGCTCTTACCAAAAAAAAAAAAAAAAGAAAGAAAGAAAGAAAAAACATGGAAGTAGTGGCTGTGGTCACTCTACGAAGATTGGAAAAAATTTTTTTCATTAATTATTATTTTGTCTCCCCTTAATTATTTAAATGAGTAAATGGTAGAAACTTAACAGAGCTCTCCTTGAAGGTTCATCAGTCTTGGTGGTTAATGTGGACATTATTACTGCAAGATGGGCAGCCTGTTTTTTTAGACTTCCCTTCAAATCTTTGGAGCAGATCTTTTTCCAGTTCTCCAGTTGTTTGTACAAATGGTGATAGTTTTTTGGAAACTGTTGTTTTAGGGGTCACTTACTGGAAATATACTCTGGGGCAGGTTCAAAAGTCATTCTAGGTTGTTGTTTGCCATTAAGTTGCTGTAATTGGTAGGACATTAATTTAGAAGCCTTTTGTTTCTTATCTTGTTCTAAGACTTTTTCAAAATGTTCAGCTATAATTATTAACTCAGCTGTTTTTACAGCCTCTCATCCTATCTTTTGGTTATTTTGTGAGCTTGTTATTCTCTGGTAGAAGTCCGCTTACAAAGAGGGCAACTAGGGCTGACTGGGTTGTATCATCAATTTGGTGGAAGCTGGAATGAATCAAGAAAAGAGCTTTAAGTGAATTTTGATGTCAGTAATAGATTCATCTTTCTTTTACCTGCAGGCCTGGATGACATAACCAGTCAGTATGAATGGGGAACACTTCAGGAATAAGTTTCACAAGGTCATTTGCTTTTGGGTCCTTGATAGCATTCTTAGGAGAATACCATTTTTTCTCTTCATCAATTTTTGGACTTCTAGGAATCGTAAGTCCCAATTAAGATTCTGAATTCTGCAGAAAGCTTTTGAGGATTTTCCCTAAGTTTAGGAAATTTGTAAAATTATGACCTACGCTCTGTTTTTGTCTAGAGAGTCTAAGTCACTTGGAAATTAGCTCCTGAATTTTTAGGTGGCTATATCTTATACAGAAACTATTTTATTGTTTTATTCAGAGAAGAAAGGCAATTCAGACAGACAGCTGGTAGATTATGACTATTTGGGAATGGACTATAAATAGGCATATAAGATGGAGAGGAGTGATTCTTGGTATGGGGCATAACTTGCATTTTTAGCTTTTCATTAGTTTTCCACAATGAATCTTTCTTTTTAAAAGCTTTTTTTTTTGAGTTGGAGTCTCACTCTGTCACCCAGACTGGGGTGCAGTAGCCACTCCCGGTCACTGCAGCCTCGACCTGCTGGGCTCCTGCAATCCTTCCGCCTCAGCCTTCCAAGTAGCTGGAATTACAGGCACACACTACCATGCCCGACTAATTTTATTTTATTTTATTTTTTTATAATAAATATTTTTTATTATGATATTGTGGGGTACAGTTAAAGGTTAGGTATACAAATACATTTCGTTCAGGCACCCTTGTTGATAAGAGGTGTTTCCCCGTCCCCAGACAGATATTTACTACGTTAATCCCGTCTCTCTCACCCCATAGTTTCCCACTACTGTCAGTCATTTTCTTATAGTATTACATTGGATGATCAAGGTCCACTATATGAGTGAGAACATGTGATACTCGGATCTTTGTTTCTGTGAGAGGTCACTCAGTATTATAGACTCTAGCTCCATCCAGGTTGCTGTGAAATTCATGATTTTGTTCTTTTTTATGGCTGCGTAGTATTTCATCGTGTGTATGTACCACATTTTTTTAATCCAGTCCTCTTTTGATGAGCAGCATGGTTGTTTCCAGGTTCTTGCTATTGTGAACAATGCTGCGATAAACATACGTGTGCAAGTATCTTTTTTATAGAGTGATTTGTGTTCTTCAGGATATATTCCCAGTAGGGGGATTGTGGGATCATATGGGAGGTTGATATTTAGAGCTTTTAGGAATCGCCACACTGCTTTCCACAGAGGTTTCACTAGTTTACACTCCCACCAACAGTGTAGAAGTGTTCCCTTTTTGCCACACCCTCTCCAGCTGCTGTTATTTTTTGAGTTGTTGATAATTACCATTCTGACTGGAGTTAGGTGGTATCTCAGTGTGGTTTTGATTTGCATCTCCCTGATGATTAGTGAGGTTGAGCATTTCTTCATGTGTCTGTTGGCTGCTCGGATGTCTTCCTTTGTGAAGTGTCTGTTCATATATTTTGCCCATTTTATAATGGGGTTGTTTGTTTTTTTCTTTTTAGCACGTTTGAGTTCCTTGTAGATCCAAGATGTTAAGCCTTTGTCAGAGCTGGAGTTGGCAAATACTTTTTCCCAGTCTGTAGGCTGTCTCCCTGCTCTCTTGATGGTTTGTTTGGCTTTGCAGAAGTTTGTCAGTTTAATAAGGTCCCACTTGTCTATCTTCTCTCTTATGACCTGTGGGTTTTGGGTTTTGTTCAGGAGTTGGATGCCAGTTCCGATTTCCATGAGGGTATGTCCTTCATTTTCTAAGGTTCTTAAAGCAGGTGGTATCACATTACCAGACTTCAAACTTTACTATAAAGCTACAATCATCAAAACAGCTTGGTATTGGAATTGGAACAGGCATATAGATCAATGAAATAGAATTGAGATTCCAGAAGCAAAACCTCAATTTTCAACCAACTTGTCTTCGACAAAGCCTCCACCACCTGCCACTGGGGGAGGAGAACCTATTCAGTAAATGGTGCTGGGAAAACTGGCTGACCACATGCAGAAATTGAAACAGGACCCCTATCTATCCCTATACACAAAAATTAACTCCCAATGAATCAGAGACCTAAATGTGAAACCGGCTAATTTTTGATTTATTGTAGAGATGAGGTCTCGCCAAGTTGCCCAGGCGGGTCTCAAACCCATGGGCTCAGGCACTCCACGCACCTCGGCCTCCCAAAGCACTGAGATTATAGGCTGAGCCACCGAGCCCGACCCTCTTTTTAAAAGCTTTGTTTAAAACCTTGTTGTTTCTTCGAGACTTCTGAATGAAAATTAAAATAAAAATCCCATTCTTTATGCTTAATTCAAGAGGCTTGGGATTCCGGTGCACTTCTTAGATGAATGATCTTGTTCATCTGAAATGTTCCATATCATGATGATTGTAATTCTGAATTATCTTTAATAAGGTTTTGCCACTTCTATAAATATTTGCAGCTTCTAGGATCATAACTCTTGTTCATGAAAAAGGCAGGTGTAGCAGGGAGTAAAGTACTTAGATCTTTAGAAATTAAGAATCCATTTTTATGTTTGATTTTGGGTTTCTCAAAGCTGAGCTATTTGGCTCTGAGATACCCTTCACTAACTTTGTCAATTATTTTTCTTACATGCAAGGAGAAATGAAGAGGATAAAGCCTTGCAGTAATAACCACTGACTATAACCACCATCATTCACCTTTAAAACTGTGGCTTTTTTTTTTTAACCAATAACTAACTCATCAGTAACTGCAAACCCAAAGGTCACATCCCTACCATAGCACAGACTAACCCTTGGTCTCTGAAAACCAAGGATATCAGAGAGTTTAGATGCAAAAGTGAGCAGACTTGGGAGGAACTTCCTCAGGACTCTTGAAGTTCCCTGAGGAAGACAAAGTATTCCAACGGGGATTAGTGGTGCCTTTCTATGTTCCACAAGAGGTGTCAGGGCCATCAGCAATCTCCTTCAGGTCATTTCATGGTTTCTATATCAGTCAATAGACAAAATTACAACAAATTTAACTTAAAGACCTCAATTAACTTTATTTGTGATTCTGGAATCAGGCACCATTTCATTCCACAAATAAAATGAGTGTTCCAAAGAACTTAACAGAATAGTTGATTTTATAGACAGAAAAGAGCTAAAAAACACAGAAACAAAGAAAAAAAAGTAGGAAGGGAATAGGATAGTTGACATCATGTTTTTTTTTAAGGATTAAAACAGAGGAAACATTATTATGCCAACTGAAACTGGCCTGTTTGGAAATCTAGCTGTCATCCTTCTCTCCTGATTTATTGGAAGATCAGATAACAACTGAGTTTCATTTTGGTGACATGTGACTTTAAAATGAGTGATTCCATTTTGGTTTGTTTGGTAGGTTGAGACCTAGTGCAGAAGCATAATCCAAAACAATGGCCTCCTATAATTTTATTTAACAAAGTGAAAAATGAGATATTCCTGAAGATAAAACAATAATTAGCTAGACTGCTAAATAGAGGAAAGAGGTAGAAAATAATGAGAAGGTATGGAAGGAAAGATTATGTCATGTTCATAAAACTAAAAGGTGCTGAGTGTGGCCAGATCTTGGGATGTCTATGAGGTTTAGAGAGAAGATAAGACTGGGAAGGTCCATGGGAGCTAATCATGTACAGCTTTGGACTTGGATGTTATCTGGAAATTAATGAGAAGTTACTAATTTGTACATTGGAAAGTTTATTATGATGGCATTGGGGAGGATATATTGGAAGATGTGAGATAAAAGCAGAGGTCCCAGTATGAATCTAGATAAGAAGTGGAAAAGCTCTAAAATAATACAGGTTGAGCATCCTTTATCATAAATGCATGGGATAAAAAGTGTCTTGAATTTCAGATTTTTTTTGGATTTAGGAATATTTGGCACATAATGAGATATGTTGGGGATGGGACCGAAGTCAAAACACAAAATTTACTTATATTTCATATATACTTTATACACATGACCTGAAGCTAATTTTTTATATTGTGTAAAATAATTTTGTGCATGAAACAAAGTTTGTTAACAATGAACCATAAAAAAATCAGAGATGTCACTCTTTTAGCCACTCAAGCAGACAATCTGTGGTTGTTTGATATCACCATCATGCTGTGTGTAGAAAAGGTATATCTCTGTTGATGGTAGCTGGAAGGGTCTTTTGTCTCTTGGGGACACTAAATAAACTGTATGTTGAGCACCTGTGTTTTGACTGCGACTCATCATATGAAATCAAGTGTGAAAATTGCCATTTGTTATGTCATGTTGGGACTCACAAAGTATCATATTTTTAAGTATCTTCGATTTTTGAATTAGGAGTGCTCAGCTTACACTTGACAAAGCACTTAATAAACAGAATTGGCAGAGTTAACAATTAGTAGATATGGGAAGTAAAGAAGAGAGAAAATGTTTAGGAGGATTTCATATGTTTTATTTGAGCAACTGGGTGGTATCATTTGCTAAATTAAGAACATACAAGATAAGAGGGTTTGTGCAGTCCCACAATAAATTCAGACTGCCATTCCAGAAATAAAGTTCAAATCAGACTCAAGTGTTAGGGTTCTAGGAGGCCTTGAACAACTTATTGTTGAGGCTTTGAACAAGGAAGAGAAAATCAGGATAAATGTATAGATTGGTATGAGAAAGGGGCTTATAGTGGAACATCAAATTTAAAGCAAGTCTCCAAAATATACAAAGAAAAAACAGGTGGTAGAAGAAGAACAAGGGGAGTGTGGTTTCATAGAAGCCAAGGTAAGGTTTCAAGAAAGAAGTGGTGAACAGTAGAGAAATGCACAATGCCGGAATGTCAAGTAAGATGCTTAAAAATTGTTCCTCGTCTTTGGAAAATGAATGACCATTAGTGACATCACTGAAATGATTGGAATGACTGGGAAAATCCATGAATGCTATGGCTTGAGGAGACTTTGAGTGTAAGTTAGGAGAGCAAGTAAAGGCTATTTGATCAAGAAGATCGTTTTTAAAGAAAAAGGCAAATGATTGGTCAGATGCTAAAAGAAGAACTAGGGATCGAGAATCTCGTTCTTTGTCTGTCTGTCCTTCTGTGTTTCTCTCTCTCTCTCTCCCCCTCCCCCCCCCTCTCGTTTCAAGGGGAAAGACATTTGTTTAAATGCTGAGGGGTAAAAGCTGAGTGAAAAGAGTGACTGATGCTGATGATAAAGATAAATGGATCTAATTGGTGGAGCAAGTTTTTGAGAGCGAGCTGGGAGACTGATCTTGGACAAAATTGTTCATTGAATGAAGAAAACAGATAAACCATAGTGCAGAGCCAGATACATGTTGGAGATGGGGTAAGAAGTTGAGAGTGTTGCTGCACTTAAGTAATGGCAGTTTTAAGATCTGCTGTTCATTATTGTGCTGGCAACTATTGCAGATCTAGAGGAGAACTTTTTTTTTATTTCAGAGAAAAAATAAGTTGTAAGTTACATATGTGAGATACTTGACATTTAAACATTGCTTATAGAGTTGAAGTAATAACAGGAATATTATTATTAAGCAAAGTAGAAAATAATTCTAAGGTGACAAATCAAGTATTTATCTAGTAACTTCCAGGACTGATAAAATTATCGAAGAGTTTAGAAATTCAACCCGATTGGCAACTAACTAGAAGAATAAAATCCGAGCAATCAAATTCGGATAAGTAAATGAACTTCTGTCAAAACATAGCAAAAACAACAAAATGAACAATAAGCAACAACAACAATCTTGACCACAATAATAATTTGTGATATACCTGTGAAATAAAATTTGAGTGTTAAGCAGATATATGAATTTCTTGACTTTACGAAAAGGGACAATAGAAAAAATAATAAAGACATTGATTAAAATGTTTAAATGCTCCACAGGTGAAGAAATGGGGCATTGTGATCTTGAAAGTGAGAGAGTAATTGATTGCATTTGTGTGTAAAAATTAGGAATGAAGTCAATGCTGACATTTTTTGATATTATGTACACTATTCCTGCAAATTTCTTCCCACAAAGTATAGTCAGTCTTCTTATTTTGAAATAGACTTTGGAAACATTTTTGGGGCTGTATGTCCTGTAAAAGGAGTGAAGTGTTGCCTATGAAATAACTCTTATAAGTTACAGTTCTTCTAATAAGAGAAGTCAGTGATACAGTTTTGAGTAAAAGTAGCATTACCTAGCAATTTTACTCATCAGCTATGATGACACATGACAACTGTCCATTAAAGAAAATCAAACATCCCCAAATTAGAAATCTATGCTCTCAGTGGGGATATTCAGAAAAATGCAATACTAACTTAGTTGGCAGTTCTTAAAGGGGCATATCAAAATTATGTTTTAAATCACACAATTAGAATTAAGATAATTTCTGGCCAAAGTATCTATGTTCATAAGTTCACCACCAATTTTCGTATATCTCCAGTTCTGGTATGCTTGTTAAAGTCAAGTTTTCTGTTTATAGCCATTTTTTGTCTTGTTTTGTTTTTTTTAATGTTTGCTGAAAAATTCAATCTATTCATTTTTTCTTTCACTATGCAGCTGCAATGAAAAAATTTAATCTATAGATGTATAAATACATGGTTTGTGAAAATTCAAACCGTACGTGTGTGCATGTGTATAGATAGAACTATACATAGGAAGAGAGAGAGAAAAATGATATATCCAATGTATGGTTTTTAATGTAAATGATCCTGCTATGTATGTTGCTCTGCTAATTGACTTTTCACTTACTGTAATATCATCAATATAGCTCCACATTAATGGTTACAAAGTATTCTGTGGTATGAGATGCTAGAAATAACCACTCTTCTGCTTTATTAAAAAATTAATAAATGTACATTCTTAAAAGAGCACCTGGCTCATAGTAAGCACTCTATGTACTAGATCTTGTAATGATCATTGTTTTATTTTATTGTGATTATTATTAACACATTGCAGGTGAGAAAACTGAGTATCAGATTAGGTGACTTGAACAAGATCACATGGTTAGTGAAAGAGGCAGAATTGGAATCCTGGATTTTTAACTTTTTCAAGAGAAAATGACAGTACTTTGTGTGAAGGTTAAAAAAGAAAAAAGGAAAGAAAGTAAGAAAAAGAGGTCTAAACCATACCGTGGAAGAACTGAGAGAAAAACAATTAGCTGAGTGGTGGAGTCAGGAAAGGATTTCATTTGAGCTGGTCACTCTTGCCCTGAGACAAAAATAAAGTTCAGGTAGATCTAAAAGTGCTAATTTGCAGCTTTTGAGATAGGATAGAGGGCAATGGATGGGTCTTGCCAGGTTTGGGCAATGATAGGGAGCTGACTTGATTAACAGGAGCTAAAAAATGTTTAGGGGAGTTTCGTGGGGCAATCACTCGGGACTCCATAACGGAAGAGAGAGGAGTCCGGGCAGCAGGCAAGGCGAAGCTGAACTTGAGTGAACCTATGGTGGGTGTGGTCAGTGTCGTCCAACTAGAGTGACCCTAGACAGGCGCCACTCCTGGGCCAGACAAGGCTTTTAAGAGTTATGTTTTCGGGAAATACACTTCATATACTATAGCATATGTTTGTAGAGAGTTGAAGTTTCAGGATTTCATTAAATTAGCTTTTCAGTATTGAGATGCTGTGGGTAGGAGGCCAGAACTCTTCAAGCAGGCTCAGGGTCAAGTGTGATCTCACAGCATCTGGCCAGTGAGACACTGGTTCCAGACACAGTGCCTCTCCAAACGCAGAACGTGCGGCAAAGGAAATGTAGGCAATCCCTGTAAGGAGGAAGTGGTTAAGTGATTGAAAGCAACTTGGGTTTGTGCAATGCAGTCATTGTCATAGAAAACTCCAAATGCGTTTTCATTTTCAGATGTTGAATTACACACTGGATTGTGCAAGGAAGGTCCCAGAAGACTTCCGACCAGACAGCCTCGATTCTTACTGCCTTTTGCTCGAAGAGCCCATTTGGGACATTAGAAAACCTGCCCCAGATGAAGAGGAAGCATTTTGCTGTGAAAATCTGGCTTTTTTGAATGGATGAGGAAAACTGCACGCACGTTGAATTCAAGAATTTAATTAATATCATCTGGAAAAAGCATCTCTCATTTAGTAGGGAACTGAAGGTTTGTATGAAACATCTCCCTACAGACTTATTAATGATTCATTCATTTATTGTTAATGCACTTATTCATCTTTTAATTTATTAATGATATTCTCAGAGATGCTCGCTCCTCACATCCCCTTTTTCTGTCTCAGTCAAGCTTGCCCAAATATGAATCATGCTGTTTGAGAATTGTATAGATTTTAATTATTTTCATCATAAAAATTATACATGCAAATATAAATGGGAAATAACTTTCTTATACTTCCTGATAGTTTTTATACCGAATAGAAACAAATGCATAAAAAATAAACTCAAGCAAAATTTAAATCATTAATTTAATCAGGTGAGCAGTGTTGTACTGTCTGCAATGAGATGGATGCTGTTGGTTATGGTCCAGACCCTCTTATTTTTCTTTAAGTAAGTTGTATTGTGTATATTTAGGGTATACAACATGTTATTATGGGATGCATATAGGTAGTAAAAAGATTATTATAGCAAAACAAATGATTTATACCCATTGTCTTACATAAACCCATTTATTTTGTTTTTGTGGCAAAAGCAGCTAAAGTCTACTCAGCATAAATCCCAAATACAGTAGAATTTTATTAAATTTAGTCCTCATTTTGACACTTTTAGACTGGTTTATCCTATGTATCTTCTACTTTGTATTCTCTGATCTATATTTCCCCATTTATTCTCTCTTCCACCAACTCCTGATAACCACTGTTTTATTCTTCATGTCTGTATATCTAACTTTAAAAAAAAGATTTCACATAAGTAAAACCAAACAATATTTGTCTTTCTGTGTCTGCCTTGTTTCATTTAGCATAATATCCTCCTGTAACCAAGTATCTCTGCCTTAAAATGAATTTTAAAACTTTTTTTCCTTTCTCTTTCTTAATCTTAAGCCTTGAAATATGTTTTAAACTCTTATTTTCTTCCTTTATCTACCAGACACTTTTTTGTACCATGCACACTTATCTGAAGGTATGCTTCCTTAGGAATCCCAGAGGATAATCTTAAAACAGCCTGACTATGGGATCTTCTTGCTTGGAAGAAGACACAAGACAGTTGATCCGTAACCTGGCTGAAGCTGAGATAACACCAACCAGACCTCTGGTGGGCCACCATCCACAATAAACCATCAAGACTTATCCTATGACACTCCCACATGTTTCCTCATATCTAGTTTCCCTTTTTAAAACTTTGTACTCAGACTAAAAATCTGAAATGGTTTCTTTGAGGCAGGAGTCTGGTCATTTCCCATCTGCCAGCTTTTGGAATAAAATCACCTTCCTCTCACTACATCTTGCTTAATTCAGTGTATAAGTGATGAGTAGCTGATCTCACATTGGTTACATTTCAACTTCATCTCAGTTATACCAAAGTTCTCATTCTTTTTTAGGGCTCTGTAATAGCCCATTGTATATATGTACTGCACACAGTTTCTTTATCCGTTTGTCTGCTGTAAGACACTTAAGTTGTTTCTATATTTTGGCTATTGTGAATTATGCAGCAATGAACATGGGAGTTCAGATATCTTTACAAGGTGACGATTTCATTTTGGGGGGGTATTTTCACATAAGAGGGATTTTAGGTCATACTGTAGTTCTATTACTTTAAATTTCTTTAGAAATCTCCATCCTGTTTTCCTTAATGTTTATGCCCATCTACATTTCCATCAACAGTGTGTAAGGATTCTTTGTTTCCACATAGTCCTAGTCCTTTTGCACTTGACAGACTTAGACTACAATTTGTCATTTGCTGACTCAGTTCTGCTACACCTTTTTCATATTGTCTCATAGGTAGGTGGCAGAGTCTAGTGGGCAAAGGCAGAGGCTTTACAGCAAGATTTCTTGGTGGTTTAAATCCTGTCTCTGTTACCACTTATTGGCTCTGTGACTTTAGGCAAATTGCGTAACCACTTTGGGCTTCAGTTTTCATATCTGAAAAATGGGAATAATTATAGTCCTTGCAGTATTGACAGTGCTAATTCAGTGAGTTAGTGCCTAAAGAATAGAACATACAGAAAATTTTCAACAAATTATAATTATTATGATTTATATATTAGGTTTTCATGTCATTTGGCATACAACACATTATTTATAATATACTTTTCTTAAGGTCATGCAGTGGATCTGCAATGTGTCCACTTGACTAGGCTGAACTACATTTTGCATACTTACTTTTCCTGTATATTTCTGGTTAGAATGAACCAAAAGGGACATTCTTGTGCAAGATTTCGGGGACAGAAATGAAGCAGCGATTATTTTATGGCTCACACACATTGTCACATCTATGCTGGCTCATGTAATTTGTGTGAGGCAGTGACTGAACTTATAACTCTTCCATCTTCCCTTGGATCCTCTTACAGATTCTCTTACTTATCAAGCACCTTGACTTCTCCAGAACACCATATTACTAAGGGCAGAAGCAATGAAAACTGACACAAGTTTCAGTCCATCCTTGAAGGTTGAAGTTTGTGCTTTTGGGTTGCTGCTTATTCTTTGTCTCCCTGATTTTAGACGCATCGTCCCTTTCTTACTTCTCTGCATCAGGGTTTTTAAGCTCCAGCATCAAACTGGTTTTTAACTAGCCTCCATAATTGTGTAAGGCCAAATCCCTTTAACAAATCCCTGAAAGATAGATAGATAGATAGATAGATAGATAGATAGATAGATACATAGATACATAGATAGCTAATGTTCTTGATTTCTGATTGAATTGTCTGCCTGTTACAGCCAGGATAGCTAAAATACTTTCAACAACATGATCATAAACACAAACGAAAACATAGGCAATGAAATCACATGCAATATTTGGTCATAAAAAGGTCATTCAAATAATTCAGAATAAAATTATTTGTAGATAGTTATAAAAATGAAATTTCACAAATTTAGAAAAAAATCTCATAAGGTGTCTTAAATTTTATTGAAGGAAAGTTGTTATTCTTATTTGACTTTTTCCATAGCAAGCTTTTGAGAATTTCAATTAATTAATGCTCCCATACTTCCCACACCCACTCTTATCACATTCCTTTGTAGCAGACACTGTAGCTTTGAACTGTTTTGGGGGGGAAAAGGCATATAATTCCTTAACTCTGTCTATAGATTTATCTCCTGATCCAAAGGAATCCCACCCCCCATCTACCACTAATTCACTCTTTCTTTATTCATTTCATCATTTTAAAGCATTATCGAATATCTGCTGTGTTCTAGATGTGGAGTTGTTGCTGTGTATACAAAGACAAATCACTGTCTCTTCCCTAAAGGAGCTGAGTTTCTAATGAAGGGAAAAGCAAGAAAACTAACAATAACAATACAGTGTGATGAGTCCCATAATGGAACCATGCACAGTATTTTACAGAGGAGGTTGCCAACACATAATGGAGAGCTGGAGAGAGCTATATAGAAGGGGAATATGTGGGTTGAGTATTACAATCTAAATAAGAATTACCAATAAAAGGGGAAGCATTTTTTGGGCAAAAGGAACAGGACCATGAAGTTTTGGAGGTTCAAGAAAACATGTAGTAATTGGGAAAATGCCTAGTATAG
This sequence comes from Cephalopachus bancanus, assembly GCA_027257055.1. Lineage (NCBI taxonomy): Eukaryota > Metazoa > Chordata > Mammalia > Primates > Tarsiidae > Cephalopachus > Cephalopachus bancanus. Next base: position 9,646,215 of record JAPVLO010000057.1, read on the forward strand.
ATACAAGTTTGATGGTCAGGAGCAAGATCTGGATTAGGATCCCAGCTGTGATATGATCTTAACTCTGGAAACAGTAGAAGTCATGGGTGAGAGAATATAGACTGAGCACAAACAGAAGAAAGGCAATATTGGCCAAGGGCAGCACTTATGAGAGTCATAGCACTTTCCAAGGTGAAAGGAAGGTGGTCACAGGAAGCAAAGAGAGGGAGAGACCAAAGGAGATACAGGAGAGAGTTACGTTCTAGAACCCAGAACTGTGTGAGAAAATAAATGTAGCCGGGCTCGGTGGCTCAGCCTGTAATCCCGCGCCTTTGGGAGGCTGAGGTGAGTGGATTGCCTGAGCCCGCGGGTTCGAGACCCGCCTGGGCAGTGAGACCTCATCTCTACAATAAATCAAAAAATCAGCCGGGCGTGGTAGCGCATGCCTGTAATTCCAGCTACTTGGAAGGCTGAGGCGGAAGGATCACCGGAGCCCAGCAGGTCGAGGCTGCGGTGGCCGGGAGCGGCCACTGCACTCCAGTCTGGGCGACAGAGTGAGACTCCAACTCAAAAAAAAAAAAAAAAAAAAAAAAAAAAGAAAATAAATGTATATTGCTTATATATTACCCAGTCTTGAGTATTTTATTATACAAAGCAAAGGGACTGAGATACTATCTACTGCCATCTGACTTATAGTACTTTTCCATAGGATGAGTTTATATCCTCAACCTGTTAATTGGACTTGGTCATGTGACTTGCTTGGGCTAATGACATGTGAGCAGATATGATACTTACTTGAAGTAGAAGTTTTAAGATTCATTGCATGTATCCACCAATATCCTGCCATGAGAATGCATGTCCCAAATAGGGACTGCACCTTAATCCTGGGTCCCATGAAAGGAAGATGTGAAACAGAGCCATTGGAGATGAACCATTGATATGTAACATGAGGAAAATTTAATGTTCATCGTTGTGAGCCACAAAGACTTTAGCACTGTCTGTCACTTCAGCAAAGCTGACTAATTTAGAATATGGCAATAGATGTGGTGTATTTCTATTACAAAGTACCTAAATGAGAGGAGAAGTACATTCAAACTTGGACTTAAGATTGAACACGTTAGCAAAATCTGGACACAAGGTAATACTTTTATGATGAGATTAAACATTTTACAGTCTTTTTTCTGTCAGTAGTTTTGGTTCTTCTTAACTATTAAACTTCCATTATCATGTAGCACAAAGAAACACATTTATTCTAGTTTTTCTAATAGATTTTGACTCTTGTCCTTTTCACTTGAGTAGTGACAGTTCAACATGATCATTATTTAGATTGTCTTGTATTTATTGATTTTTGAAACTACTTTGCAGCTAATATAAAAGTGACTGAAAAAAATGTTAATATATCATTGTTTTTAGGTTTTGCGCTTTTCATGTTTACTAAAGAAGGTTCTGTCTCATTCATTCTGCATCTGAAGTGTTATGCAGAATCTAGAGTGTGAGAAAAGGTAGCAAATATAATGCCACAGGCTAGTTTTAAAAATTATTATTTAGGAAAAGAAGAAAAAAGAGAAAATGAACTAAACTCTTCGGGGACTTGACAGTATCTGAGCATGTGACAAATTATTAGCAAAACATGTGGTAACTTTAGATGCAGAGATGAGAGATGTGATCAGGGAGATTATAGAAACAGACTAGTATTTTTGAAAAAAAGAATCATAGTTAGCCGGGCTCGGTGGCTCAGCCTGTAATCTCATGACTTGGGAGGCCAAGATGAGTGAATTGCCTGAGCCTACGGGTTCGAGACCCGCCTGGGCAACTTGGCGAGACCTCATCTCTACAATAAATCAAAAAAAGTAGCCGGGCGTGGTAGCACGCACCTGTAGTTCCAGCTACTTGGAAGGCTGAGGCGGAAGGATTGCCGGAGCCCAGCAGGTTGAGGCTGTGGTGGCCGGAAGCAGCCACTGCGCTCCAGTCTGGGCGACAGAGTGAGACTCCAACTCAAAAAAAAAAAAATCATAGTTGATGGGAAAGTGATAAGCATCTGGGATTTTCATGGTGCTAGAGAATTGGGAAAAACAGAAATTGAAATAAGAGTTCTTATAATCCTGTGTACTTGGATCTGGGGGATGACATGAATACAAATCAGAATTCTTATTTTCCCTCTCTTCTTTGATTGTAACTGCTTTTGACCAAACCATGTGGGTTATGGTTTTCACATGGTGTCACAGACATGGTAGTTTACCCGTAGCCCATCCCTGACCCTCATCATTCCAGAACTTTACTCAATCCCTGAACCACACTTAGTCACTCCTTCCATTCCTAAGTATAACTTCATTTGATCTCCACCCAAATCCTGACTCTACCCCATGCCTGAGCCTCACTGCATCTCACAAACTTCACCTGTGTCTTAACAATGAAGTCCAAGAATGGGGTTTAGGTGTGGGTAGGGATGAATATGCTTGCTGTATCAGTTATTGAATGATTTATTTTTTTGAATTGGAGTCTCACTCTGTTGCCCAGGCTGGAGTGCAGTGGCATGCTCACAGCCACCACAAGCCTCAACACGCTAGGCTCAGGCGATTCCTCTGCCTATACCTTCCAAGAAACTGGAACTACAGGTGCTCGCCACCATGCCTGGCTAATTGTGTTTTAAATTTATTGTAGAGACAAGGTCTCACCAAGTTGCCTAGGTTGGTCTCGAACCCCTGGACTCAGAAAATCCTCTCGGCTTGGCCCTCCAAAGTGCTGGAATTACAGGGTTGAGCCACCATGACAAGCTATTGAATTTAAAAAAATTTTTTTTAAGGTTTTATAAAAATTCAGCCTAAAATTCTTGCTGCTGTGTCAAAACTGTCATATCAAAATACTTATTTCTACTTTCTTTATTATTACCATTTTTGATGGATCAGGTATACTTCTCTATAATTTGAAATAAGTGTTTAAAGGAACACAGAAGAGTTCTTTAAATTTTGCCCCTGGGCTCTTTGATGTCATCAACAGTGAGTTGGTTTGAGATTTAAAGTGCTAAGTAGAAAACAAAGCCACTAAAAATAGATGTGAAGACTGCTAAATTTTAGCCAACAGGAGATAGGTTAAAAAATACAGTAACTAATTAATTCACTTTAAATCTAAAAAAGTGACATTAATTGAAACTAACACATATCTGGGTTATATATAGCCAAAATTCAGGCAAGATTCAAGGAACAGTTTGAACAAATTATATTGGATAGTTTTTTGATATCACACTAGCTAAGAATCACGGATTTGGGAAGGCATCTAGTTATCATTTTTCCCTGGAAGAGCTTGAATCACTGCATAGAAACACTGCTTTCCTGGCAAGGCTTTCCATCACAATTCCCTCCCTTTTCTTTTCTATCTGTTGCTACATCAAGAATGAAATTCTAAGCAAGCTGCTTTTTAGTCTGTGTCTTTTTTTTTTCCAATTGAGCCTCTATGATTCTCTTAACAGCTTGCTCAGCTTGGCTTTGTGCTTCAGCAAAGCTTTGTTTCTTAGTTTGTCTATTTCTTAGTGACATAGAGATATTAAAATTTAAACACAAATTCTAAACATAGCCTTAACCACTGAATAAGGGTCATACATACTATATTCCAGTGCTGTGACTCCAGGTTTCTGAACTCAGCTGCAGTTATTCCAATTTTTTTCTGATTGTGAATTCACATGTTAGTAGTTTTCTGCCACTGCTCATAAAACCATTTTGGAATTACTTTCTACATGAATGCTGAGTCCTCTCTGATTAAAAATGCTGCTTTTTCTAATTATAATATGATTTTATTTTTAACCCTACCTAATGAGGGACATTCACTATTGTCTATCCTTTTTGGGATATTCAGGAAAACTGGCATGCTATTGCTATTTTAGGGCAATGCCACTTTCAGCTATGCAGCACGTTTATACAACCTACTTTATTTGTGCTTTCATTAACAGAAGCCAGAGCTGCCTGTAGCTCCTGTGGGAGATGCCAAGGCCCTCCAGATCTAGTCTTGAGTTTATAATCAAACAAACCTGAACTTCTTCAGGGAAGACCTTATTACTCTTTCAGTTTTCAAATTCTTTTCTGTAATTTCTTATTTACATGATATCAAAACAAAAACTCATACGTGAATCAGTTCACTGGTTCGGTCAGGAAAATTAATTGGTTGCTGTTTTGACTTTCTAAGTAATAGAAAAATTTCAACAAATTAATGGGCTTATCTGATTATACATTTCTGACTATTTTAGATCAGAATTATTTAAAATTCCCTGCCTAATCTGAGTTTTATAAACTCTCACTACAGTTCATGGAAACAGGATCTTTTTACTTTGTGGCAAAATGACTCTTGATATTCATTCATATTAGCTTTTCTTCCAAACCAGTTACTTTATATGCCTAAGAAAGACTTAATGTTTTTCTTGATGATAATTTTACTATTCAATTTTTAAAAATAGAAAAACAAATCACTTGTTCAAGTAAAATTTTATAGAAGTAATAGAAGATTCCTGGAAACAAGTAAAAACAAAGATACATCTTACCAGAATTTCTGGGATGCCATGAAATCAGTAATAATAGGGAAATTTATAACTCTGCACACACACATTAAGAAAACAGAAAGATTGCAAATAAATAGCCTAACATCACACCTAAAGAAGCTGGGAGGGCAAGACAATCAAAATCCTAATTTCAGCAGAAGAATCCAGATTATCAAATTAAGTTTCCACTATAGGATGTAGAAGACAAAAGTATCAGAAAACAATAAGCTGGTTCTTTGAAAGGATAAATAAGATTGATGGACCCCTAGCCAAAATGACTAAGGAAAAAAGAGAGAAAAGCCCAAATAAACATGATTAAAAGTACAAAAGATGAAGATACAACTGACCCCAAAGAAATTAAAAGGATTGTCAGAGATTGCTATGCATACTTGTACAGAAAAATACTTGAAAACTGAAATGGAAGACTTTCTGACATTGCACAACTTCCCAAGATTGAAAGAAGAAAAATTGAAACCCTAAATAGCCTGTTAGAGGCCCAAACTTCACTTGCACATAGACTATTCATGTACCTAATCTGACTTGTGCCCCACATCTCAATAATAAAGTAAAGAGGAAAAAAAGTCAATAGAGAAATAGATAATATTGAAGTACTTTTGACTAGTTTTTATTATAGTGGTTGAATAGCATAAATTCAATAAAAATATAACTAAGAATAAAGCTGGCTGGGAACTTAAGATGGCAAACAGACAGGTCGAACTTTGAGAGTCTTCACAAAAGCAAGTATCCATAAAGACTCTCTGCATGAATAGGCGTGCGCTGGTGGGAGAGTGAAAGACCATCTGAGGAGACGTTCAGGTTCATTCACCTGGGCCCCACCTCTGAGGGTGACTGGAAGCCCCCACCACCCTGAGATAGGAGCATGGGTACCAGCAAGACCATCTGCTACTCACAGGACTCTCCTGAGAAAAGCCCACCAAATCCAGCTGATTCTCATTGTCTGATGCTGGGCCCACATGATTACCTGTTATAGCAGTTCAGTTGTCACCCTGGATCTGATCAGTGGAGAGAGAGGATGAGGAGAGCCAGGGAGGTGCCCATACCTGGTGAGGAGATGCCAACCACAGCCATTTTCTCTGTCCCAGGAACATGCAGAGCCCTGCATTGCCCCACCCAGCTCTGCCCAGCTCCATCCAACCTTAAACTTGGGACCTAAGGTAATCTCATCAAACTGGGAGAGACAGAAGTCCCTTCTCCATGCTAGATCAAACACAGACAGGTCAGATCTGAGTGGCAGGCTTAACAGGCAGCAAGCCGAGTGAGTCTAGATCTGATCCACCCTCCTCCCAAAGTAGATCTAGGGCATCTGATCCTAGCTGTGAGCAACCCTATCTGCCAGCCCAGAGAGCAGAGGGGAGGGGCTAGAGATCAGAGTTGAAAGAATATTGGACTTACAATGTTGACTTACAAACTCAGAGTGAGTTTGGTTCCTTGTTTTTATTTTTTATCTGTTGTTTTGCTCATTTTTGTTTGTTTTAGTTTTTTCTCTTCCTTTCTGTTTTTGATAATGTTTTCATGGTTGCTTTGTTTCTGTTATTTTACTGATCTTTTTTCTATTCTTTAGACTTCCTGTGGGTATGTTTTAGGTTTTTTTTTTTTTTTACTCTTTTTGTCTCTTTTCATTTGTTAGTCTTTGTGTCTCTTTTCATTTGTTAGTTGGTATGTCTGTCTGTTTTCCTGCTTACTCTTCTCTCTCTTCACCTTCCTCTTGCCCTCCCACTTCCTTTTTCCATTGTTTTCCCTTTTCTTACCTCATTTTACTTTCAGGGAACAAATCTATACCCCCACTGCATGGATAGATTGTAAGGAAGTGGGAAGTGGGTTTCAGGGTGCTCATATACCTGTCAGTGGATACTGGGATCTGCAGACAGATTTAAAATCACAGCCCCCCTCAATTAAATCTCAAAACTACAAAAAGTACAGTCCCTATCCTACAGTCCAGACTCAGAATTGAACAAAGCCAGAGGATCCAAATAAGGAAGAATAGGAGACTGAGCAAACAAGAGTAAAAGCAACCCCACCATACCTGAAAAACAGAATTAAAGAAGAGGGAAAAAAAGTGTGTGTGTGGTGGGGGAGGAACATCTACACAAATGAAGAAAAACCAAAAGAAGAATATGGGTCTCATCCAGACCCCTGGGAGGTCAGGCACTGAGAAAACAGATTTTGGAATGCAAACAATGAAGAGCCCCCAGAATGACTGGTCTCAAACTATAAACTCAGATATCAAGACATTAATATAGAAAACAAAAAGAAATGAGGGGAGATGAAGAAAATAGGAAGGAGTTGATAACTGAGCTAACAGCAGTAAAGAATACTGTGAATGAAACAAATAACAAATTGATAATCATGAGAAGCAGAATTAGTCAAGCAGAAGGAAGAATCTCAGAGCTTGAGGACCAATATATAGAACTAACCCAAACTGTCAAAACATAGAAAAGAAGCTTAAAAAGACAGGACAAAAACTTCAAGAGATAAGCGATTATTTCAAGAGGCTGAACCTAAGAGTAGTCGGACTTCCTGAGGCAGAAAGAGAGACAGAGACCACCCTGGAACAAGCATTCCATGAAATTATTCAAGAAAACGTCCCTCATCTCATCAGTGATGTGACCATTCTAACACAAGAGATTCAGAAAACCCCTGCAAGACAACATACGAGAAGACCAACTCCTAGACACATAGTAATTCATTTAAACAAAGAAGGTATAAAAGAAAAAATCTTAAAAGCAGCAAGAGAAAAAGGTCAGACTACCTACCAAGGAAGACCAATTATAATAGCAGCAGATCTATCTCCAGAAAAACTTCAGTCTAGGAGAGCATAGAGCCCAATCTTCAAAGTTCTCTATGATAAACAATTTAAACCAAGAATAACCTACCCAGCTAAGCTAAGTTTCATCAGTGAGGGAGAAATAAAACCTTTCCCAGACATTCAATCCCTAAGAACGAACACTGCCTCTAGACCAGCTTGACAAGAAACATTTAAGAAAGTATTTTAAACACAGAAGAAAGGGAGAAAAGAACAACAGAGTTCATCACAAGAGTGCAGAAAAAAGATTGAAAACATATAGAAATCAGCCAAAAAATCAAAAGAAAGACAACAAAAAAGCAGAAACAACAACAACTCTATAAGAACCTCATGACAGGGATAAACTCCCACATTTCTATGATTAACCTGCATGTGAATGAACTAAATGCACCGCTGAAAAGACATGGAATGGAAAAATGGATAAAATATCATGAGGCAACAATATATTGTCTCAAAGAGACTCATTTCACCAGAAAAGACACTCACAGACTCAAAGTAAAAGGATGGGAAGCAAAATTTCAGATGAACAGAACAAAAAAGAAAACAGGAGTTATGATCTTAATACCAGACAAAATACCCTTTAAGCTATCAAAAATTTAAAAAGTTACAAAAGGTCACTATATAATGATAAAAGGTTCGATCCATCAACAAGAAATATCCATTCTAAACATATATACACCCAACATAGGAGCACCAACTTTCATAAAGCAGCTTCTAGGCAAACTTAAAAAGATATTGACTCCAACACTATCATAGCTGGGGATTTTAATACCCCACTCACAACCCTAGACAGATCATCCAGACAAAAAATCAGCAAGGAGATCTGGAGCCTCAATGTGACTCTTGACCAAATGAACTTAATTGATACCTAGAGAACATGCCACCCAATGAAGACAGAATATACATTCTATTCATCACCACATGGAACATACTCTAAGATTGACCACATCCTTGGACATAAATCAAGCATAAACAAATTTCATAAAATTTAAATTTTGCCATGCACCTTCTCACCATAGTGGAATAAAAATAAATATCAACACCAACAAAGTTTCCCCAAAACCCACAAAGACAAGGACACTAAACAGTATGATGCTAAGCAACTCCTGGGTCAACATGGAAATCAAAGCAGAGATTAAAAGATACCTGGAAACAAATGAAAATGAAGAAATACCTTACCAAAATCCCTGGGATGCCATGAAGCAGTACTAAGAGGAGAACTAATATCTCTACAAACACACATGAAGAAAATGGAAAGATCACAAGTTAACAGCCTAACAAAACACCAAAGGAAACTAGAAAAGCAAGACCATGAAAACCCTAAGTTCAGCAGAAGAATCCATATCACCAAAATAAAAGCCCAAATCTGGGACATAGAAGACAGAAAGATAATACAAAAAAATCAATGAAACAAAAAGCTGGTTCCCTGTAAGGATAAACAAGATTGATGGGCCCTAGCTAGAGTGACCAAGAAAAAGAGGAAAAAAGTCCAAATAAACTGAATCAGAAACACAAAAGATGAAGTCACAACTGACCCTGAAGAAATGCAAAAGATGATCAGAGACTACTCTGTACACTTGTATTGAAACAAACTTGAAAACCTAAAGGAAATGGAGGACTTTCTGACATCACACAACCTCTCTAGGTTGAAACAAGAAGAAATTGAGACTCTAAATAGACCAATAGCAATCCAGAAAATTGACTACGTCATAAAAAAAAAAAAACTACATACATTAAAAAAAAAGAGCCCTGGACCAGATGACTTTCCAGCAGAATTCTACAAAATATATAAGGAGAAACTGATACAAATCCTACTGAAAGTATTCCAGGTGATAGAGAAAGATGAAACTCTCCCCAAATCAAGCTATGTAATTAACATCACATTTATACCCAAGCCAGGTAAAGATTCTACAAAGAAATAGAACTACAGGCCAATATTCTTGATGAACATTAGATGCTAAAATTCTCAACAAGATCCCACCAAACCATATTCAATAATACATATCAAAAATCATCCACCACAACCAAGTAGGCTTCATCCCTGGGATGCAAGGCTGGTTCAACATTTGTAAGATCATGAACATAATTAAATACATTAACAGATGAAAACACAAAAACCACATGATTATATTATTAGGTGCAGGAAAAGCTTTTGGTAGAATCCAGCACTCCTTCTTGATAAAAACCCTCGAACATTTAGGCATAGATGGAATATACCTCAAAATAGTAAGAACCATCTACGAGAAACCCACAGCCAGCATACTGCTAGACAGACAGAAATTGGAACCATTTCCCCTGAAAACTGGAACAAGACAAGAATGCCTGCTCTCACCCCTCCTGTTCAACATAGTTTTTGGAAGTTCTAGTTAGAGAATCAGAGAAGAGAAGGCGATAAGGGGTGTATCCACATAGGAAAACTGGAAATCAACTTATCTCTCTTTGCAGATGAAATGATTGTATACCTCAAAAACCCAAGAGAATATGTCAAAAACCTCCTTGCACTAATAAAGGACTTTGGAACAGTCTCAGGGTATAAAATAAATGTGCAAAAGACAATTTCATTTCTATACACCAATGATGAACAAACAGAAACCCAAATAAAAAGCACAATTCCATTCACAATAGCCACACACACAAAAAAGAAATACCTTGGCATCTTCCTAACCAGAGACATGAAAGACCTTTACAATGAAAACTACAAAACACTGCTCAAAGAAATCAAGGATGACACAAACAAGTGGAAAATTATCCCATGCTCATGGATTGGAAGAATCAACATTGTTAAGATGCCCATTTTACTGAAGGCAAACTACAGCTTTAATGCAATACTCATCAAATTACCAGCAACATTCTTCTCAGACCTAGAAGCAACAATACAGGAATTCATATGGAAACATAAATGACCATGAATAGCAAAAACAATTCTCAGCCAAAATAAAAAATAAAAAAAAAGCAGGAGGTATCATACTCCCAGACTTTAAACTTTATTGTAAAGCTACAATAATCAAAACAGCCTGGTATTGGTATAACAACAGGCATATAGACCAATGAAATGGAATTGAGATTCCAGAAACAAAACTTTAATTTCTCAACCTACTCATCTTTGACAAAGCCTCCACTATCAACCACTGGGGAGAGGAGAACCTATTCAGTAAATGGTGCTGGGAAAACTGGCTAACCACATGCAGAAGATTGAAACAGGACCTCCTCATATCCCCATATACAAAAATCAACTCTAAATGGATCAGAGACCTAAATGTAAAATCCTCAATAAGAACCTTAGAAAATGCAGGAGACACTCTTATGAAAATTGCAACAGACAATCAATTCCTGATCAAACCCGAAGTGCCCAGGCCATAAGAGATAAGACAGGCAAGTGGGATCTTATTAAACTGACAAGCTTCTGCAAAGCCAAAGAAACCATCAAGAGAGTGGGGAGACAGCCCACAGATTGGAAAAAAATATTTGCCAACTCCATGTCTGCCAAAGGCCTAACACCAAGCATCTACAAGGAACACAAATGTTCTAAAAAGAAAAAATCAAATAGCCCCATTATGAAGTGGGCTAAAGTTATGAATAGACACTTCTCAAAAGAAGACACATGAGCAGCCAACAGATACATGAAAAAATGTTCAGCCTCACTAGTCATCAAGGAGATGCAAATTAACACTACACTGAGATACTACCTAACTCCAGTCAGAATGGCCATCATCAATAACCCCAAAAATAGCAGATGCTGGAGAGGATGTGGTGAAAAGGGAACACTTCTACACTGTTGATGGGAGTGTAAACTAGTACAGCCTCTGTGGAAATCAGTGTGGTGATTCCTAAAAGTTCTAAAAATCGACCTTCCATGTGACCCCACAATCCCCCAACTGGGAATATACCCGGTAGAACTCAGGTCACTCTATAAAAAAGATACCCGCACAAGTATGTTTATCACAGCATTGTTCACAATAGCAAGAATATGGACCCAACCATGCTGCCAATCAAAAGACTGGATTAAAAAAATGTGGTACATATACACAATGAAATATGCAGTCATAAAGAAGAACAAAATCATGAACTTCTCAGCAACCCGGATGGACTTAGAGTCTATATTACTGAGTGATCTTTCACAGAAACAAAGAACTGAGTATCACATGTTCTCACTCATAAGTAGACCTTGAACAACTATTGTATTACTTTAAAAAAAGGATTGATAGTAGCAGGAAACTGCAGGGTTGTGGGGGGTGGGTGGTGTGGAGGTGGGATTGGCAGTAGTGGGAAACTGCCTGGGGAAGGGAGGACACACCTCATCAACAAGGGTATCTGCACAGTGAATACTTGTATACCTAAACCTGAATTGTGCTCCACAATTTTAAAATAAAAAAATTCAGAGCCGGGCTCGGTGGCTCAGCCTGTAATCCCGCGCCTTTGGGAGGCTGAGGTGAGTGGATTGCCTGAGCCCGCGGATTCGAGACCCTCCTGGGCAGCGAGACCTCATCTCTACAATAAATAAAAAAATCAGCCAGGCGTGGTGGCGCGTGCCTGTAATTCCGGCTACTTGGAAGGGTGAGGTGGAAGGATCGCCGGAGCCCAGCAGGTCGAGGCTGCGGTGGCCGGGAGCGGCCACTGCACTCCAGTCTGGACGACAGAGTGAGACTCCAACTCAAAAAAAAAAAAAAAAAAAAAAAATTAGAAAAAAAGAATAAAGTTGAGAGTAGAAACAAGTCTTTTTCCAATCAATTTAATGAGATGATGTTAAATAAATAAATATTCATAATGCAATTTAATAATTTAGCACATCTCCATTCCTCCCTTCAGATCTTTTATCATATTACTTCTAAAGCAAATATGTTAGAAAAATAAACAGAGTATGAAACAAAAACTAAGTGCTAAAGAGTTTTTCTCCCCTTTAAAAAAAAACCTTTTAAAAAAGTGCGACATTTCTCAAATCTATTCTCATCTTACTAGCCTCAGAAATTCTGTAACACGTGTGAGAGAACATCAGTTTCTATCACCCCCAGCCTCTCAGGCCCTTGACTTCACATTGGGAGTTACATTGTTGGCTTCATAGGTCTTTGGGCACAGACTAAATTATATCACTGGCTTTTCTGGGTCTTCAGGTTCCAGATGACATTTCACGTCTTTGTGGCCTCCTTAAGCATGTAAGCCAATTTTCATAAGAAGTCTCTTCAAATATGTGTACATTTTTTTTTTTTTTTTTTGAGTTGGAGTCTCACTCTGTCGCCCAGACTGGAGTGCAGTGGCCGCTCCCGGCCACCGCAGCCTCGCCTGCTGGGCTCCGGCGATCCTTCCGCCTCCGCCTTCCGAGTAGCCGGAATTACAGGCATGCGCTACCATGCCCGGCTGATTGTTTGATTTATTGTAGAGATGAGGTCTCGCTGCCCAGGCGGGTCTCGAACCCGCAGGCTCAGGCAATCCACTCACCTCAGCCTCCCAAAGGCGGGGGATTACAGGCTGAGCCACCGAGCCCGGCGTGTACATTTATATACATTCTACTTGTTCTGTTTCTCTGTAGAACTCTGCCTAATATAGTTGGGAATGAGAACACCTTTTCTCCTGTCGTGGAAGAAACAGAAAAGTATGGGTTCAGATGCAGGTAATGTGTGAAGGGTGAGGCATGAGATTGGGATCTGACCATTTATGATTTGTTTTTTCCATACATGAAAATAGAAAAGGTCCTTTGTTTTATTAAAGAAACATGTAGTAAGTTACAGGATTCTTAAAAAGTTAAAATTTGATTCTATATTTATATCATGAATCAATAACCTGGTGAAAAGGAGTGATGTGATATTGATTAAAGTCTTTCAGTCACTAGTAAAAGGGGAAAGAGGAGATACTGAGAGTGTGTGTTGGTTTCCTAGGGTTGTCATCACAAAGTACCACAACGGGGTGGCTTACACCAACAGAATTTATTGTCACACATTCCAGGAGGCCAGAATTCCAAAATCAAGATGTTGGCAAAACCATGCTTCCTCCAAACGTTTTAAGGATAAATCTGTTTCAGGCCTCTCTCCTAGTTCCTGGTAGTTTCTTGGCAAGTTACAGCATAACTCCAGTTTTTACATGACGTGCTGCCTGTATGTGAGTCTGTGTCCAAATTTCCCCTTTCTATAAGGACACAAGTGAGATTGGATTAGGATCCCACCTTACTCCAGTTTGACCTAATTTTAACTTAACTAATCACATATCCAAGGACTGTTTCCAAATAAGTTTGTATTCTGAGATAGTAAGGATTTAGATCTCAACATAAATTTGGCAGATGGGACAAAATTAAACTTATAGCAAGCACCATTTAATTGGAAATAGAATGTCAGATACATAGTGGAGTTAACTTTCCTTCCTTCCTTCCTTCCTTCCTTCCTTCCTTCCTTCCTTCCTTCCTTCCTTCCTTCCCTCCTTCCTTCCTTCCTTCCTTTCTTTCTTTCTTTCTATCTTTCTTTCTTTCTTTTTGAGTCAGAATCTTACTCTGTCACCCAGGCTGAAGTGTAGTAGCATGCTCACAGCTACTGCAACCTCGACCTGCTGGGCTCAGGTGATCCTTCCACCTAAGCCTTTCAAGTAGCTGGAACTACAGGCACATACCACCATACCTGGCTAATTTTTTGATTTATTGTAGATATGTAGTCTTGAACCCCTGGGCTCAGGCAATCCTCTCACCTCAGCCTCCCAAAGTGCTGGGATTATAGGTGTGAGCCACCTCACCCAGTCAGAGTCAGTTTTTCAAGATAACATCAATCTCCAAGGGATGTTATCGGGATTCGAGAAGGTAATTCACATAAAACCCTTAGCACAAAGTCCAGAATATAAAATGTACTCAGTAGATTCGTTAAGAATCCTGGCTACCTGTCAATTATAGTAGCCATTACTATAAAAAATAGTAACAATAATAAGAGTATTATTTAATTTATTTATTAATTTATTTATAATTACTGAACTCATTTATGGTAGACCCTGTGTTAATAATAGACATATAAACATAAAGTATATTAAAAGCATTATTTTTTGTATAAATAAGCTTACAGTTTAATGAGGCAGAAAGACATGCAGACAATTATAGGCCAGTTGAAGCGGGTGCAAAAAGGTTACACTATGGGAAGAATTGAAAGACCAGACGTGGCCTCAGCAAGAGATGATAGTTAGATATTTGTCTGTGCCTGCGTGCCATTGGAATGGTAGAAAATGGAAACACAATACTGAATTTTTTTTTACATAATTGACTTAATTATTTCATAAGCTGACAGTGAGTATGCCATCTCCCTCAGCACTATAGTAGCATATTTTAATACTGACAGTTACCTAATGCTATGGGACTGATTTTCTAGGTTTGGCAGGTTTGAGTCAAAACATCTATAGCTCAAAAGAAGAATTTAGAATATTAATAATAGGATAGTAGGACCAGCACTTTATCATAAATAATATTTGATGAGGATCTTGAGGAAGTATATAAAAGTTTAAAAGTTGGACATGGTCACTTGTTCCAAGGAAAAATTTGAGATCTTTCTAAAGGAATAAGATTGGTAATCATAATCACAGAAGCTCAGAAATAGTGAATAACCCCTAAAACTAACTCTTGAAGTAAAGACAATAGCATGTTCATTATTTCCTCACTCTCCTCCTTTAGAATACATGGTAGGATACCCATTCCCACCTCTTTTCAGTTTAGATGTGCCGTATCCCTTATTTTGGCCAACGGAATTTGAGTGGAAATGATGATTGTCACTGTCAAACAGAAATAAACCACATTTGCTTTCTTTATCCCAATGATAACAAATGTCAGCCTGTGATCCTAACTAAAGACCCCTACAAACCTGCATTGAACAATGAATAAGAAATAAACTGCTCTTGTGCTAAACTACTGAGATTTGCAGATTGTTTGTTAATGCAGCTTAGTCTAGCACATTCTACTGATATAATAATTGAGTCTTAAAGTCATCACTTAATGCATCAGTATCTTTGAGAGCACAATTAGAAAATGTCTTCTTTCCTGCTTACTATGAAATCCCGTTTAGTCAGTAGATGATTTTTTTCTTACTATAGAAACGTTTAGGTTTCTTATAGTTTGCTATAATTTTTAAATTATTTCAGAGGTTTTGTCATTCCCTGAAAATATTCATGAAATTTCAAGAATTTTTTTTTTCAATGTGAATGTTTTTCTGGAGAGAACTGTTCATAGATTTTATCTAGTTATCCAATAAATTAATAATCCATACACGATTAAGAACAACCATTATAGAAGCCTGCTTGCATTTGTAAATTCTTGTATCGTGAGTGGTTATGTAACAACTTAACATTAATCAGTAAATAGTATCTATAATCAGACTGTGAACTGGAAAGTATGCTGCTTTGGAGAGTTTAATGAACAGTAACTATGTACAGATCTCTAAATCAATCAATGCCATTTAAACCTGTTAAGTTTTTCCATCATTAATAGCTCTCCAATTTATCATAACATTTGTTTAAGATGCTATTGAAAGGAGTACTGTTTTATCAACAGAGTCTGCTTACCAGTTTCTGAATTAGGACTCTGAAAAACATACATGAATACATACATATATGCACATACTCATGTACATACATACACAAGCAAATATGCATACACCTGGCAACAGTTTGGTCAAGCAAAAAGACCCTCAGGTATTACTATGGTGTATTCTGTGTAGCCCCAGGAGAATTAGGGTCAAGAAGGTGGCAGGTCTTGGGGTTCTTTGTTTCCCTGTTCCTGCTCCTGCTTCAACTGGAGCATTTCCTCTTTCATGTGTTTTATATGATGATATTCAATGTTCTTTCTCTTTCCTTCTCTCTCAAGCTCTCTCTCATCATGATAGAACCCCTACTTCAAAAATATTCAGAACCACTAATGCAAATTGGACGTGAGAGCGCAGTGAACTGTCTTTAGGAATTTGGAAACAAGGTTGACCACTGAGATCTAAACTATAAAATCCAAACTAAAGAATAAAATAAGAAACAGACACAATTAGTTTGAAGAAAGAGAGTGGTTCTCAGGCCTGAATAAGAATTGACTCAGTTTAATCAGTAATACAAATATTTCTAAAAAAAAATAAAGTGTCTGTCAGAAATAACTGAGGAAGGGATTGGGTGATTAGTGATAGCCCACAGAAAAATGAAAGTCAGAAAACTTCTCCACCTTTAGTTCTGAACAGAAAGACTTGAGAAATCAATCAATCAAGCATCAATCAATCAATCCATCAGATTCAATTTGTTGGGCACAAAATTCTATCTCCATTCAAAGGGAAGGGATTTTTCTACTCATACTTTTGGCTCCTCCCCAAGGAAAAGGGAATTGCTAATCACTCTGCCTGGGGTAAGGGGGTAAAGATGTGGGAAGGATTCAGTGAGAAGGTGGAAAAGCCGCCTTTCAGCATGACTAAGAGGACCAGGTGGGCAAGGCAGGGTATGAGGTGTGGCAGAAGTCATTCCAGGTGGAAAGAAAACTGTAAGCACGCATGGAGGCATGACACAGTATGGAATGTTTGGAAAGCTGACAATCCTTTTGCCTAGAAATCACAAGATAAATTTTTTTAAAAATCAAGGGAGAGAATTTTTGGGGGTGAAGTTAGAAAATTAAGTAGCAAACAAGTGGTGAAAATAAGTCATAGTAGGAGTTTGAAACTGATTCTCTGGTTTCTGAAGGGGAAATCACTGACAGTTAATTTGAAGAGTACATTTTAAAATAGAGAAGAGAGGTGAGTAAAAAAAAAATCCATTGTAAAAAATTAGTGTGCCATTAAACTTTGGCAATGAAAACTGAGAGAAGGAAATGTTTAGGAAAAAAAATAGTGCAGCGGGAAACATTAAATATTGAGGACTGGGAAGAAGGAATCATCTAAGATGAAATCCTACTATGATGTTAATTCATGAATTATAGAAATACAAAGACGATCAGCTTAAGGGGGAAGCCTATGAGTTCAACTTTGCATGTGTTGAGTTTGAGATACTTCTGAAAAACCAGGTGAAGCTATTCTGTTGTCAATTAGGTAAAGGTGTCTGTAGCCAGGAAAGAGACATGGGCAAGAGATAACAATGTATAAGTCATTGACATTAAGTTGGCAGTCTAGGTAACAGAATTGGAAAAGGCATCCCAAGAGAAAATGTAGACTGAAGAGAAGTGAATCACTGTCATTGCATAATAACTGAGTCATCAGATGGCATTCTTCAGTCTGTCTACTGGCTGTATTTAAAAAAAAGACCTGGGCAGGGTTGAGTTGTTCCAAAAGGCAAGGGATGATCTGTTAAGTGCCCCTCTGGCAAGGGTGGATAAATGAAGTGTTCTATTTTTCTTTTAATTCTTTCTATCTTTTCTATCCCTTTTGCTTTCAGTGCTTCTCTACTCCCATAACACCTTCATCTACACTGTGAATTAGCTTATCGCATAACAATTCTTTGCAACACAGATTGTGTCTTTCGAGGGCCATGTCTTGAATGGATGAAAGAATGAGGGAGTGTGGGCCAATTCTATTTTTCTTTTATGATATAAATCTAGTTTAAAACTGTCTGAACAAATTAATAAACTTACACTGACACAGTATCACCCAGAGTTCATAGTTTGCATTAGGGCTCACTCTTGGTGGTGTGCATCCTATGGTTTTGGATACATTTTTAACAACTCTTTACACATCTATTTGTAACAAATATACCACCCTAGTGGGTGATTTTGTTAATAGGGAAGGCTATACATGAGTGTAAGCTAGGGATATATGGAAAAATCTCTGTAACTTCCACTCAGCTTTGCTGTGAAACTAAAACTGCCCTAAAAAAATAAAAATCTGTTAAAAAAAAAAAGCTTTGGAAAACCAAAAATTGAAATATAACTAATATCTCCAGTATTGATGAAAAGCCAAATACTGTAGAATACTTAAAGTAGTTTATTCCAAGCTAAATATGAGTGACCATGGCCCAAAGTACAGTCTCAAGAGGTCCTGAGAGCGTGTGTCCCGGGTGATTGCATTACAGCTTAGTTTCATCTTAGTTTTATACAATTTGGGAGGACAGAACTTTACAGGCAAGAACATAAATCAATACAGGTGAAGTATACATTGATTTGACTGTGAAAGGTAAGACATCTCTAACCAGGGTGTGGGAGGAGGTTTAAAAGTCCTAGGTGAGTTTTAGGAATCCTTTAGTTGACAATTGGTTGAGAGAGATAAGCTATTGTCTAAAGACCTGAAATCAGTAGAAAGGAATGTCTGAGTTAGGCTAAGGGGATTGTAGAGACCAAGGTTCTTATTATATTGATGAAGTCTCATAGGTGGCAGCCCTTAGAGAAAATAGATGGTAAATGTCTTCTGTTCAGGCTTAAAAGGTGTCAAACTCACAGTTACTCCCTCCTGAATCCTGAAAGTCCTCAAGGGGAAAGATCTGGTTATGTTCATGGAGATTCTCTGTAGATGCAGACATTTCCTCATAAGAGACAGCTTTGCAGAACTATTTCAAAATATGCTATAGAAATATATGTCAGAGTAACATATTTTTATTTTCTATAAGGCCTGCTATCTGTCATGCGTTTCTATACCACAGGCAGGTTGAAATTTGGCATCTTATGTCCATGGTCTGTTTTGTCAATATTATGATCTGTACTTTAACATTAATGCCAGTCAGTAATGCCTACACTTGAAGAAGGGAGAGGTAAAATGAGACATGTCCAACCTCCTTTCCTGTCAGAATCTGAAAGTTAGTGTTTCAGGTTTCCCTTGGCTCAGATGGAGTTCGTTCAGCTGGTTGGAGGTCTTAGAATTTTATTTTTGGTTTATACCAGAAATCTGTGAAATGCTCACAAACTGCTATGATTCAACTTCAACAAAGACTAATTCAAAAATGGGCAGACATGTTTGATTCCTTTCTTATTTTACATTTTTATTTTCTGTGTTTAAAATCAGAAAAATCTTAGGCTAGTATTTTTGGTACTTTGCTTTGCAGTCTATAGGAATTATGAAAATATACTTAATATTCAAAGCAAAAAACAATTAGTAAAATTGAGAGTAAAACTGCCAAATATGCATACGTTTAAGAATCACTTGTATGACAGTAAGGTGGCTGCGTGATCAGAAGCTTGAGAGTACCAAGTGCCCTCAAAAATATTTTTCCACTTGGTTGTTTGCTATCATCATAGCCTTCGTTACTGTCAGGGATCATTACGCTTCACACACACACACACACACACACACACACACACACACACAAATATTTGATTTTTTCCCTCAGTCTATTGGGTTTCAAAGCTGTCATAGAAGATCTTTATTTGTTGAAAAAAGATGCCACTCAGCCTGTAATTCCGCGCCTTTGGGAGGCTGAGGTGAGTGGATTGCCTGAGCCTGCGGGTTCGAGACCCGCCTGGCAGGTGAGACCTCATCTCTACAATAAAATAAAATAAAAATTAGCCAGGCATGGTAGTGCACGCCTGTAATTCCGGCTACTCAGAAGGCTGAGGCGGAAGGCTCGCCGGAGCCCAGCAGGTCGAGGCTGCCGTGGCCGGGAGCGGCCACTGTACTCCAGTCTGGGTGACAGAGTGAGACTCCAACTCAAAAAGAAAAAAAAAAAAAAAAAAGAAAAAAGATGCCAAACTGGAAAATATTTAGGATTGATCAATCTGAGCCAAATGTGAGTGAGTTAGGCCTGTGACACCCTCCCCAAAAGGTCCTGAGAATGTGTGCCCTTCGGGGTTAAATTGTAGCTTGGTTATATACAGTTTAGAAGGACAGAAGTTATAAGAAACCATAAATTAATACATGTGAGATTTTTATTGGTTCACTCCAGGGTCCAGGAAGATGGGACATTTTCCTAGTAGGAGCCGTCAGGCTATAGGTAGATTCAAAGATTTTCTGACTGACAATTAGTCAGCTAGAGTTTTGTAAGGGGAAAGCAGTAAGGGAAATGGGAGGCTTGAGGAATAATAAGGAAGCTAAGTTTCTTGATGTGTAGCTGAAGCTTTTTGGGTGGTAGAGAGAACAGATAAGTGTCTTAAAAGGTGCCCAGAGTCCCCAGAAGACAGTTTTACAGGATCATAAAATACTTTGATTTTCCTTCTTTATCTGTTATGTGATGTTATGCTACAGCCAGGTTGGAAAGTAAATCACATTAAATAGTTAATAAAAAAAAAAGCCTGTCTCTCCAGGTCCCTTAGTGAGGAATTTAGCAAGGTAAAGAAGAAAGGTTTAGTTGTCATATTTGTGAATATACAAAGGGGGTCCCCAAAAAACTCAGAATTATTTTTTGGAGGATGGGCCCCTTGTAGGACAATCTTTCCCTGCTAGATAAGTGTTCTAGGAACCCATCAGCATCAGTGACCCAGCTAGTGTGGTTTTGAGAGCCTGTGTTCGACTTCCACAATTTTTGGGGGGGTGGGGAGAGTTTTTTTCAGCATGTTTGCCCATTTTATGATGGATGATTTACAAGTGCAACTGCCTGGTGTTCAGTAGCTTGGTCCAAAAACTGCATGACCCCCATGCTCCACCCTCCCTATCCACCTGATTTTGCCTTGAGCTATTTTTTTGTCATCTTTGTTGTTTCCCTGGATGAAAACAGTCCTCAAAGGGAAACCTTTTGCTAATGTGAAAGAGGTGAAAACAAGTGGCAGAAGAACTAAAAGGTATCAAAATTGATGAGTTCAAAAACTTTTTTGAGCAGTGGAAGAAGCATCCCAATAGGTGTATTGCATCAAACAAAGAGTATTTTGAAGGTGACTGAAGTTTACATATGTAAGAATTAATACACAATTTTTTTTTGAGTTAGAGTCTCACTCTGTCGCTCAGGCTGGAGTGCAGTGGCATGCTCACTGCCATCCCAGCGAGGACCTGCTGAGCTCCGGCAATCCTTCTGCCTCAGCCTTCTGAGTAGCCGGAACTACTGGCGTGCGCTACCACGCCTGGCTAATTTTTTGATTAGCCTCGTCTTTACAAAAAATTGTAGAGACGAGGTCTTGCCAGGTTGCCTGGGTTGGTCTTGAACCCATGAGCCCAGGCAGTCCACTTGCCTTGGCTTTCCAAAGTGCTGAGATTACAGGTTGAGCTACCAAGCCCGGCCTGATATACAATTTTTTATAAATAAATCTTGTTTTTTTGGGTCCCCCCCTTGTAAAAATATTTATTCGTCATTAATCACTATTTTGGCTGATTGGTTAAGAATTAAACCTATTAACTGGATTTTAAAAAGTGGTGCATATACACAGTGGAATATTATGCAGCCATGTAAAAGGACACACATATGGACTTCACAGCAACCTGGATGGATTTAGTGTCTATCATACTCAGGGATCTATCACAGAAACAAAGAACAGAGTACCATATGTTCTCACTCATAAGCAGACCTTGAAAAAGTATTATAACACTGTAAGAAAGGGATTGGCAGTAGTGGGAAACCGCCAGGGAAGGCGGGGTGGGATTGGCAGTAGTGAAAACTACCAGGGGAGGGGGAGCACACCTTATGAACAAGGGTACCTGCATAATAAGCATTTATGTGCCTTACTCTGAATTGTACCCTACATCTTTAAGAAAGAAAAATTTTTAAAAAAGAAAAAAAAGACAAAGGACAAAAATAATTAAACCAATAATCAAGCTCTTTAAAAAAAAATCTACTTATGTATATTATCCAGAGCTCTTGGATCCTGGGAGATGTCATTGTTTCAGAAATATTGTGCTTTTTTTTTTTTTTACCTAGTTCATAAAAATATATTTTTCTAGAGTGCTTTAAAGTCAAGACCTCAAAATTCTGTTATTATTTTTCAATAATTTTTGAGTATTTTCCCTGGATGTGTTGGAGAGCTATATTTTATTTCTCTTTAATTTATAGGTTCACAGAGTCAACAAACCACAGTTTGAGAAACAAAGTAGAGAAGAATTTCTTCTTCCTTCTTCTAAGGAAATACTAATCTTACAAGGGAATACTGACCTGATTGAAGGCAAGTTCTAGACATTGCTGAACCACATTGTGGATGGGGTATAGGGCTCTATATTAAAAAGTCCTGCACCTAGTTGTGAGTCTCTCTTCTATCTCTTGCCCCATGAGGCAAGAATCAGAGAAACTGTTCAAGGATCTTCTCCATAGGTGATCCTAGTCATTCTACTCTTTCTTTTTCCTTCTTATTATCTACAAACACTCATTTCTTTGGTCTTTTGTATCAAATGGCCAGCCTGAAGTTAGTTAAACCCTGAGATAACGGTTTTTACTTAAACGAATTAGAAGAACACTTAAGCTAGGTTTCCCCCCAGCATCATCATTGTTGGAATATTACCCAGAATTCCCATGGCTGATACCGGAGGAGAAGAACTAATTGGGAGAAACTGGACCGTGCCCAGTGAAATTGATATCTCAGATGGTTTTAAATGTAATACTTCCAAGAGAGAGGCTTGACAGGATAGTGAAGTTGAGATTATTGTCACAATATTCATTAGAACCGCAATGTAATCAGCCAGCACTAGTATTTAGCTTACACCAGACCCTGTGGTCACAGCTGTATATGTCCAATTTTACTGAATTATCAAAACAACCTTATGAAGTCGATATTACTAACTTTTCCATTTCACAGATTAGGAAATTAAGGGACTGACCAGTTATGTCATCTTCCAAGGTCCAAAATGACACTAGTGTTTAGTATTATGTTAATCTGGGCATTTGGAAGAAAATTATGACTGGATAAAAAATAAAGGTCTTGGCCAGGTGCAGTGGCTCATGGCTATAATCTTAGCACTTTGAGAGACTGAGACAGGAGGATCATCAGAGTCTAGAAGTTTGAGATCAGCCTGGTCAACATAGTGAAATCCCATCTCTATTAAAAAAAGGAAAAAAAGAAGAAGAAAAATCTTGTTTCTAGATTTAAGTTTTCATCAATAGTACAAGGAAAATTTGACAAGGTGCTAAGTGCAGATATAATTTTATGGATTTTTTGGTAAAATAAATTTAAAATAAATAAATTTATTGAGAGAAAATACTGAGGTAGGCATTGACTCTTATTTGGAAATGCAAATACATTTCTTTCCTAATTAAAATTATAACTTATTGAATTTCAATTCTGCCTCTAGTTGTGCTTAGTATTAAAGTTTATGAGGTTTATTTTACTTTTTATTATTTTCATTTATTTATTTTAAGAGACAGGGTCTCACTCTGTCTCCCAGACTGGAGCACAGTAGCATGATCATAGCTCACTGTAACCTCAGACTCTTGGAAATCCTGCTCAAGAAATCCTACTGCCTCCTTTTAAGTAACTGGGATCACAGACACTTATCACCATTCCTGGCTAATTTTTTAAAAATTGTTTTTTGTGGAAATAGAATATTGCTGTGTTGCTCAGGCTGATCGTGAACTCCCAGGCTCAAGCAATATTCCCACCTCGGCCTCCCAAAGCTCTGGGAGTATAGGCATGAGTTTTCTTTCAATATATAGTATTAAATATTGAAACTCTATGCATTTATAAATACATAAAAATCCATACTCATTGCTATTCTATATTTAAAAGAAGCTTGGCAGAATAAAACGTATATTTCTTAAGAATATTTAGTCCATTCATTCTTATAGATATTATTCTTTGAGTTAAACCATATTCCAGATTTCTGAATTGATCTTTGAAATTACACATTAACTTTTATTTAAAAATATCAGCAGGCTGGGCAGGCGCGATGGCTCAAGCCTGTAATTCCAGCACTTTGAGAGGCCAAGGCAAGTGGATTGCCTGAGCCCGTGGGTTTGAGACTAGCCCAGGCAACTTGGCGAGACCTCGTCTCTACAATAAAAATTAAAAATTAGCCGGCCAGGTAGCACGTGTCTGTAGTTCCAGCTACTTGGAAGACTGAGGCGGAAGGATTGCTGGAGCCCAACAGGTCGACCCTGGGGTGGCGGTGAGCGTACTATTGCACTCCAGCCTGGGAGACAGAGTGAGACTCAATTAAAAAAAAAATTAGCAAAATGCTCCTTTTTTATTGTTCCACAATACTAGGTGTGGTTCATTTATTAACTCATAATTAGAAGTAGTTGGGCTTCTCTTGACTTGAAATTTAATTCCTACAAACAATGAATTACATTGATGTACATATTTCTGTTTTATCTTCACTCTGACTTATTTTATAACAGTTGAGTAAATTTAATAGTGTTATTGTGCACCTTTAATAGGAGAAATGGAGTCGTGGAAAATTTTAGCACTCTGGACCTTGATAGAGCTATTTTAAGCATTATTTCTTTAATATCAAGATGTTGGTTAGTAGTGCTGTCTATAGTAAACTGTGGTGAAAAGTAGATCTTCTTTAAAGGTAGAATATGAGGGGGTGGGGGCGGGTAAGAAGGTGGGATTGGCAGTAGAATCTGCCTGGGAAAGGAGGGGCCATACCTCATCAACAAGGGTGTCTGCATAATGAATATTTGTATACCTAGCCCTGAGTTTTACCCCACATCTTTAAAATAAAAAATTTAAAAGTAAAAAAAACGTAGAATATGGTAAAGGAATTGACAGATTTGCTTTTTTCTTTAGAGACAGGATTACACTTTATCATTCAGGCTGGATTGCAGTGATACGAACACAGCTCACTGCAGCTTTGAACTTCTTGGTCCACGTGATCTTCCCACCCTAGGTTCCCAAATAGCTGGGGCTACAGACATGCACCACCATGCCTAGATAATTAAAATACATATATTTTTTAACAAAGATGGGTTCTCACTTTGTTGCCCAGGCTTTGAAGGACTTATTAAATAAACTTTTGAGTTATGAATTTCAAGTTCCTAACTTCGGGAGTTCCCACATGCTTCACCCCCTACTACTGTATACCATTACATATTAACTATGTGATTTTATTCCATAATGCACTACACACATCATAATATCAACTGAATATTATTGATTTAATGATGATTCTTTGAATGTACATTTTTGAACAATATAATGAATGACCATGTGGAAGAAACAACTGTGAATTAGATAAAAAGAAAGCATGTGTTTAACTGTAGTCTTCTATAGGATTTTCATAAAAGGTCACTTTTCTTGTTGGGATGATCTTCATTTTTATTTACTCAAGAGGCTGAGGTGGAAGGATCGCCAGAGCCCAGGAAGTCAAGGTTGTGGTGAACCATGATTGTGCCACTGCATCCCAACCTGAGTGATAAAGTGAGACTTTGACTCGAAAAATTAAAAAGTAGATAAAAATATTTGGCAAATAATAATAAAACAGGAAATCAGAGCAAAGGGAGAAAAGAAAATGCCCTTATTCTATGACAATTTATGTAGTCGAACTTTGCATTTATCTCAGAGCTTCCCGGCATACAAACAAAAAAGGAAAAAATATGGTTAGTTACAACAGGGCTTCTTATCCCTTATTTATCAGAGCACAAACAGAATACTGTAATCTTTTAAGGCGCATGGTAGAAAGCAGAAAAGCCTGCTTTACTTACTTCCTATCTGATGACAGAGAACCTAAAAAAAAATGCTTTTCCTGGTATGGAAAGAAGGAAGCCAGATTTTAAAAAAAGAAAGAAAAATAATACTTTCCTAGTTCTAAATTCTAAAATATCATATTTATTACATTAATTATAAATAGATTTCTTAGACTTGGAGTTAATTTCTGCAAACTCATTCACATTTGATGTTAATTAGTATAGTGATTTACCTTTAATAAAGAGGATTTTTGTTTATACTTTGTTTGACTTTCACTGTTTCTAGGCAGAGTATCATCCCATGTGGCAGGTTATAGCATCACCCAGTTCTCCAAAGGAATTTCCTAGAATAGGAGATACAGGGCTTTCCTCCCTGCCTTCTAATAGAAGACACACAATTTCCCTTGGGGAGCGTTAAGACCAGCTGGTTCTTCACCCAAGGCAGTGATGTGTGAGTATGTGCTCTACCTCCCCTTCCAAAACCTGTGAATGGTTCAGAAGGGCAGGGCACTGCAAACTTGATGCCTGCAGGAAAAGGAGACAAATTTTCATGTAAATATAGACTTTCGCTTGATGATATGCTTGCTTCCAAGTTATGCAAGTTGTAACAGGCAGTATTTTGGAAACAAACATATAGGTATAATCAGCTACTAAGATACTTGAGCAGACTGTGTGGAAAATGTTTTTCTCCAAGAAGGCCTGGTGAGGGGCGTGGAAAGAGCTTTCAAAATGAGGGAGACACCAAATCCTGTTGCCATGTAAGGCTATAAAAAGTAAACAATATACATACTCCCAAGGGCTTTTCTTTAAAGGCTCTGAACTGGAATGAGGACAGCGGGTATCACATCCAATGGTTGCCATGAAAAGCAGAGAAACTGACCTATGCCCGGAAGATTCATGTCAACAGGTAGCTTGGCTAAAAGTAAAGGGAATGCCACGGTAAGTGCTAATGTTTATTAGATAGACTATATTTCCCCTTAGGAAAGATTTTCAAGTTCAGCCTAAAAGAATAAAAGATTTTTCTAATTTCTTTAAAAATGAATTGCTTGGTGAATGAGAAAACTATATTCATTCATGTAGAATATCCATTGCTTTTATAAATTATCCTCACTTGACTGTACACATCTCTATATAGCATGGAATTGGTTTTTAGAATATGATGGACTGAACTGTACCCTCAAATTTGTGTATTGACATCCTACCCTCCTAATCTTCAGAATATGACTTTTAAAGATAGAGTCTTTAAAGAAGTAATGAAAATAAAGTACATCTTTAAAGTAGGTCCTTATCCAACAGGACTGATGTCCTTATAAGAGGAGAAGATTAGGACACAGACTAGAATGAGCACAAAAGAAAGACCATTTGAGGACATAGCAAGAAGATGGCCATCTGCAAGTCAAGAAGAAAGGCCTAAGGAAAAAAATCATACTTGCTATCACCTTATTCTTGGAATTCTAGCTTCCAGAATGGTAAAAAAATTAATTTCTATTTTTCAAGTCACCAAGCTTTGTGGTATTTTGTTAGGGTAGTCTTAGCAAACTAATACTCAGGGTATGAAATATGACCTAGTGAATATTTTCTGATTTTCAAAATAATAAATTCCAGGATGCTTGCTTTAGAAGATAAAATTCATAACCTTCTCCTGAAGTTGGCTAAAGAGCCAGAGATTCTCATTTTAAATCATAAAGATCTCCCTGGCTAACAAATAGTTTCCTTCAGAAAAAGAGATGAGCTGTGTTCTTGTTTTCTGTGTATTCTCTGGGCAATAGCACTGGGCTGCTATCTGTTAGGTAACCATGCTTTGACTTTATTACTTGCTTTCTTTTACACTGGGCCCAAAACATGTGCAAGCCACGGTGCACATCCTGTGCTGAACTTGATTTATCATAAAGAAGAAGAAAATGAATTCTGTAAACTATAAACCAGGGGTCTCCAGGAATCTAGCAAGTATTTATTGAAAAAGTTTTTTGGGACGTTGAGTTATACAATGAATCGTTTATTACAAAAATTTAGCATGGGTCCACCAACAGGATGTTATCCTAATCACTCACTCTGGGTAATTCATTTGGTGACATTGGACATTACTGCCCAGTTCTTGAAACTCTCTCTGCCTTTGACTTCTGGGACATTGTTTTCATCTCTCTTGTCTCTCTGGCAAGAACTTCTCTGATTCTTTTCTTGTTTTTTTCATCTCCAATCTCCTTTTCAAAGATATTGGAGTAAATGTTACATTGAACAAGCACACATACTGACATAATCAAAACATACATTTTATTATTAAAAGATTCTCTTTTTAGTGCTCAAATCTGAGCCAGATTTTAAAAAATCCTCTAACTTTTATTTATAGAGCCTACCCCTGGGGGGATATTGTTGGAGATCTTATTCCATCTCTCTTTAGAACATCAGAGATGTTGAAGCAGGGCACTAACAGTGCTAGGACTCTCATTCCTGCTTGATTCTTTCTGGTGTTATCTTTGGTCAGGCATTTGCATGTGACTGGATCAATACTCATGGAAGCATGAGTGGAGAGGAATAAAAAGATTCTTATTGATCTGGATTTCCAAGCTAAATCCAGCTTGGGTCATAGATCAAGGTTTTACCTATTGACATATTTGAAAGTTTCAGCTTTTATACTCTGTGGTGATGGGGATGAGACTCAGTTGACTGCATTTCTTATACTTCTTGATCAGCTGGTTTCTTAATAGTTTATGTCAATGAGAAGTATGAGAGGACATTAGGAGGGAAGTGGAAGGAATTATTCTCTCTTTTAAAACTTATTTTATTATTATTATATCTTATTTATTTATTCTTTTAACCAACCACAAGAA
Organism: Cephalopachus bancanus; assembly: GCA_027257055.1. Lineage (NCBI taxonomy): Eukaryota > Metazoa > Chordata > Mammalia > Primates > Tarsiidae > Cephalopachus > Cephalopachus bancanus. Next base: position 9,674,746 of record JAPVLO010000057.1, read on the forward strand.
GAAGCACTGAGATTATTATTCTAGAGACAGGGTTTGGCTGTGTCTCCCAGGCTAGAATGCAGTGATGTGCTCACAGCTCCTGCAACCTCTATTTTCTGGACTGAAGCGATCCTCCTGCCTAACCTCCTGAGTAGCTGGGACTTCAGGTGCACCACCGTGCCTAGCTATTTTTAATTCTCGCTATGTGGACCCATGGTCTCAAGTGATACTCCTGTCTCAGCCTCCCAGGTAGTGGGACCACAGGTGAGTGCCACCATCATGGCCCATCTTTTCCCTTTTTTCAGTTCCTACCTCATCACACCAGCAGCAGGGGAAATGTGGCTCCAGTTTTCAACTTCTCTCTGAACTCTCAATATCCACTCTACTATGCTCTTCAGGGGAATCAGCAACCCTCCAGCTTTAACCTGTATGCAGTTGGAATTCTAGTTGTTCTATTGCATGTCACCCGCTGGCTGTACCTCCTGGGCTGTCCAAGCGTCTGTCTTGCCATGTATCCTCCTCAGTAATTCGTACCCTAGCTTGGAGCACCAAGTCTCCAGGACACCCTCCAGTGAGTGCCTATGTCTCTACTCTTTATTCCCTTTCTTTTGGCTCCCAGCCCTAAGGCATAATTAATGGCTGCTTCCTGCAGTTATTAATTTACTTTTTGCCCTTTCTGCTTTCCAATACTTATATAAAGACGTCCCTGGATTAATTCCTCTCTCTTTGAAATACCCAGTGTGATTTCTGTTTTGGTTATCAGACCTTGAGATACACAGGTTGCAGGACCAATCACTAAGACCAGAGAATGACTATGCCTGGTCAACTTTGGGGTATGTGCCCACTTCTTTAGCAGACACGGTGCGGCCTTTTGCTAGAAGAGGAATAGGGAGGGAGGATGACACTAGTGAACAGCAATGTGAGCTATATGGCACAAACTATAATCATTGCAATAAACAGTTGTGTATGTTTTCATGTAAACTGGGGAAAGAAGGAGGGTAACCACAGGAGAAGTGACATTGAGAAAGGAACTCTGTTCTGAGATGAACATGCCTGCTTTAGTGCTGATAGGATGGTCTGATTAGAGGGGAAATGGTAAAAACCTCAGAGCAAGAAGGTTCAAAAGAGAGCAGGGACCCAGTTTGTGGCTAGACCTTGAATACAAAGAGGGCATTTTACTGAATACAAGGAGTGAAGGAAGCTTTAGTGGGTCCAAAAGCAGGACATTTTCTAGGTATGACAGGAGGAACTTGTTGGAGTTCACCTCTGCTGGCCTCTATTTTCTCTGCTAAGTGGAGGTAGGCCATCTTCAGGGAGTAGGGGAAAGAATGGGGTTAGGATAGAAGTTTGAGAAGAGGAGAGGTGTGAAAAAGTCTTCTTGGAAAGGAGAGAATGAGTTGCCCATAGAAGCACAGTGGGATTACCAGGAATACTGAAGGTACATTTGTATTTAGTGTTCATGAATTTACAAGGGCACCAGTTTTTGCTCCTGTGCAGCTTTTGCAGTTAAATTCTGGTACATGAGTATGGAGTGAGCATAGAGAAAGTATGAAAAAAAGTGTGAAGGAAATGTGGAAAAAGTGTACAGAAATTATGATTACGGTATGGAGAAAAGGTGTTGAGCAAGTAGTTTCTTCTAAAAATTTGCCATAAAAACTACTAAAAGAGGCTAGGAAGAGGGACAAGCAAGGTTAAGGCTATGGTTGTGGCAAGAAAATTATTGGAGTGATGGAAACTTGTATTTATTCTGGAAAAGAAGAGAGCAAATGTCTGAAGGGAGGTAGAGAAATGAGACACAGTAGATGTGTAAAGGCCTGGAGAAGCCAAGGAGAGCCAGACTGGCACCTCCGGGAGTATTTCAACAAGCAATCTGAGCAGAATGTTTGCTTTAATGGTTTAATGACTCTATCTTGGTGGTGATTCTGGGAGTAGGAAATTAAGGTAGAGTGAGGGAAAAGTTATTGAGACAGTGGCAATGAATTCAGAATTATTTATTTTTAATTGCTAGAATAAATCCATTTGCATATATTCCATGTTTTATACACTTGCTTTCTCTAGTTAAATTGCAAACCCATTGAGAGCAGAGACTGTGTCTAAAATTTATATTTGTTCACGTAGGGACTCATGAAATCTCTTTCCCATAAAATGTTTTGGCAGAATACTATTTTATTGTACTAAGGAAAGTGGCAATTCAAGGAATTCTCTTTGCCCTGTTTCATAGTCTTTGGTAAGATTGAGTGGTTCTTCTCTTTTGCAGGTGTAGTCACTGAAGTTTGGATAGGATCAATTATCTACCCGTGGTAGGCCAAAGCTTATTTCAAATGGATAGAAACTTAGTTGGTTTAAGAATAACACATTCTTCTGAATTTGTTCTAATACAGAACATCGCTGTATTTGGTCTTCTTTCCATATGTAGCTTTGTAGAATCAGTAGTGAAATGATCATTGCCAGGCATAAAGTGCAGGCCTGAAGGGGAGTGGTATAGAGATTTCAGAAAGAGACTAGCCACTGGTGACCTGAGGGAAGGAGGAAGTGTAAATGATGCCTATGTTGTCACCTTTCCTGTTTCAAAATTACAGGAAAGGTGGTGTTCTGCCCATTCCCACAGTCTCCCCCGTCACCCCTCCTCTTTACTCTTATGTAACAGTTCATTGGACCATGTTCACCAGCTTGGGTCCCCTTCCTCCTGAGACTTGACACAATTTAGAATTAAGCTATCATCATCATATATCATATAATTAGTATTTAAGAATTTTAAAAGTTACCCTTCCAAAGTCATATATTTTTCAGTGATATCCCGTGTGATGCTCATTACAAATGGTCACGGCTTTCTTGACCCACCCCTAACTACATTCTTCTGGCCCAGCAACTCTCAATCAGTGACCCAATCACTGTTTAGGTAGATTGAAAGCTATTTGTAAAAGTGAAAGATCTGAGGTTTGCAAACTTTAAAAATAATTTTGAGTAGAAACAACTGAAATGTTCCTGATGGGTATCTGGTACAATGGAATACTACTCAACAGACAAAAAGGAATAAACTACTGATACAACAACTTGGATAGATGGCAAGGGTATCATGTGTAATGGGGAAAAAAGCCCATCTCAAAAGGTTATATACTGTATGATTCTCAAAATGCCAAACTTGTAAAGGTGGAGAAAAATTAGTAGTTGCCAGGAGACAAGGTCAGAGGTGGAAAAGTGTGACTATATAAGAGGAATATGAGGAGTTGCTTTATGGTGACGGCACAGTTTTGTGTCTTGATTGTGATGGTGACTACATGAATCTGTACATGTTTTCAAATTGCGTTGAAGCACACACACACATACACACATACACACACACAGACACATACAAGTGACTCCATATAGAAACTAGTGGAAACTGAATAAGGTCTGAAGTCCAATTAGCAATATTGTGCCAATGTCAATTTCCTGTTTTAACATCATACTGCATTTACATAAGCTGTCACTATTAGGCAGAGCTAGACAAAGAGTCTGACAGACTCTATGTACTATTTTGCAACTTTCTCTGAATCTACAATTATTTGAAATAAGAACTATTCAAAAATAATTTTTTAAATAGCTAAGATTATTCTCAAATAATGTCATCCCTTCCTATTTGCATTTTGATGAACAGGTAGAGATAGAACCCAACTTTGTTCCAAGAACAATTTTCTCAGAGAAAGACGGTCCCGTGATTAGCTCTCACTGAAACATTGAATCAGTCTTCTTCTTGCTTATGCTCGAATCCTATAAGACTAGTTCCCTTTCCATTGGATTCCCACATACCCTGAATTTCCTGTTCCTGAACTTCCATCTGCCAGTGAGCAGGTGTGTCTAAATATGCCAGACACTGACCACTTGTCTATCGTGCTCTCAGGTGACTGTTCATTATTGTTCCATCTCTGCTAGTCTGGATAATGGTTCTTGGACGTGGTCTGTATTTTCTGGTTATGTTACTTGCATACCACTCTCACCTCAAATGACACTTCCTTTTAGGGCCCTTCCCTTGTCCACCATTCTGAATTCAGTACTTCCACCCTACTATTTTCTCCTTCAGAGTATAGATATTTGCAGTCATAGCACTCATCACAATTTATAACCACATCATATTTGTTTATGCATGTAATACCCACCTCCGCTCAGGCTATCAGCTCAATGAGGGCAGAGACCATGTCTATTTCCTTCCCTAAATGGGGAATAGGACATGTGAACACATGAACCCAGAGTGCTCTTGGCAGTGGGAAAACAAGGGCAAAGGACCCGAGATGGGAGATTTCTTGAACATTTGAAGAAGAGTAATGCGGCCTGTATGGCTGTGAAAGTGAGAAAAGGGGAAGCTGCAGGGGCTGAGGAAAGAGGTAACCGAGGTTTGGGGAGTGGGGACGATAATTTCAGGGCCTTGTGGGTTTACAATGACTTTGGCTTTTTTCCTATATGAGATGGGGAATTTCTGCCCAGTTTTGAGCAGAAAGACAAGATCTTACAGGTTTTAAAAGTATTTCCTTCTTTCTGATTCTTGATCATCTCTCTAAATTAAACAAATTTTAAGGAGGAAAAGAAAGGTATTGTTTATTAACTTCCTAAAATCTCTCATCAGCCACCCTATGACATATGAGGGGGAACCCTCCCAAAACCCTGGAATTTATTTATTAAAAATTGTGCATTTATTCTTACATGTTTAAACTTCAGTCATCTTCAAAGTACTCACCGATAGTTGCAATACACCTATCAAGATGCTTTTTCCACTGTTCAAAACAGTTTTTGAACTCATCAATTTTGTGCTTATGCCATTTTAGTGCTTATGCCATTTTTATTTCACCTCTTCCACATCAGCAAAACCTTTCTTTTTAAGGACTGCTTTCATCCAGGAAAACAAAAAAAGTCACTGGGGTGAGATTGGGTGAATAAGGAGAGTGGGGTTAGGGGTCGTGCTGATTTTGGTAAAAAACTGCTGAACACTCAGTGTGGTGTGGGCATGTGCACTCATAAACCACCCATCATGAAATGGGCAAATGCATCGAAAGCATCTCCAAAAAAAAAAAAAAAATCACTGAACCCAAACACAGACTATCACAACAACTCTAGCTGGTAGACTGGTGCTGATGGTCTCCTAGAACACTAACCTGGCAGGAGAAGCCTGTACTATGAGGGGCCCACCCTCCAAAAGATAATTCTGGGTTCTTTTGAGGTCCCCCTAGTATGTTTTACTTGCACCATTTCTTTTGGTCCCATTATTTATTATATTTAAGCAACTAAGACTAGAGAGGTTAGCAAATTACTCAAAGTCATATAATTAATAAATTGTCACTTTCAGATGCAAATCTAGATATGCTAGCCTAAAAACTCATGCTCTGAACTACTATGCTCTACTTCTGGAGCATGAAATCCAAATTAATGAGAAAGACAAGATAAATCCTGGGGAAGTAGGTAGTCTTCAAAGTGTCAGAGATTTTGTATGTCGTGTATAAGTTTTGTCTGTCTTGTCTCCCTTCCTCTTCCTGCAAGCACTTTCTCCCCATGGTTGGGATGGGCACCTGATCTGGAGCTGGCCTGTCAGAGTGACTCACTTATTTCTCTATCCACATTTGACCCTAGCCAGACCAACCAGAAGCTTTCCTTTTGGAATGTTTATTGAAACTAGAGAAGAGGTTTTCTCTTTTGAGTCTCAGAGGTGGAAGTATGTAACGAGGAAATACCATCAGTCATCTTTCTTTCCACATAGGGAAGACGGTCCACAGTGGGGAAAAAAAATTGGGGACACAGAACTCTTCATTGTCATTAAACTCAGGAAAGCTTTGTAACAACCCAGAGTAAGGATAGAATCAAGGGAGATGAAGCTGTAAGGTGACAATTGCAATTCAAGATTTAAATGACGAAACGGTGAATTGGGCAAGTGGCATGAATAAAGGTTTACATTAAAATATGTTTAGATAATAATATAAGCAGAACTTGGGAAATGCCTGTTGGGAATGGATAAAAAGGAATAGTCAAGAATGATGCCAGTTTTCTAGTTGGGATGAACAGGTTGATGATAAAATAAACAGATAACACAAGTGGGATGTTGTGGCAGTGGGAATTTGGTGAGACTGACTTGAGGGGGTGGTGAAAAATATATCCAAGGAAACATGACCAGAAGATCACTGACTGTGTGAGACTGAACATCAGAGACATGATCTACAGACTTAAGTTTTGGTGTCATGTCCACACGTTTCAACCTGTCAACATGCTCCAAATGGAATCAACACCAACCCTCCAAAACCTGTTCCTGGTCTTTCTGTGTTACCTCTCTAGTAATATATTCAGGTTTCACCATTTTATGGGTTGAAACATTTGCAGAGTTAACTTATTTCAAACTTAAGAATGATTTTATTAAAGTTAAAAATGCACAAAATTTGATTGTCAATAACAAATAAATCTTTTGGAGAATGAAGCTGTTACCCGATGTGAACCATTTTGACTCCCCAGAAACTATTACATTGCTACCAGTACTATTTTGCAAAACCTCAAACATGTCAGATCATTCCTTATTCTGATATTTTTTCTGAAGACTCAATCTCTAAGCCCTCTGTCCTCTTGCTTCTAATCTACTGAATATCTCTCATCATGGTTCACTAAACTTCAGCATCATTGTGGGACTTTCTTTTGTCACTCTGCTATTTTGAATACTTTGTTTAGTAAGACTCACCATTTTCTTCTTCTTGTTTTCTCATTTTACAGTAGCAAACCTCCAAGAGTTTTCTATAAAGTATTTGTGAGGAGCCGGGCTCGATGGCTCAGCCTGTAATCCCGCGCCTTTGGGAGGCTGAGGTGAGTGGATTGCCTGAGCCCGCAGGTTCGAGACCCGCCTGGGCAGCGAGACCTCATCTCTACAATAAATCAAAAAAAATCAGCCGGGCGTGGTAGCGCGTGCCTGTAATTCTGGCTACTCGGAAGGCGGAGGCGGAAGGATCGCTGGAGCCCAGCAGGCGAGGCTGCGGTGGCCGGAAGCGGCCACTGCACTCCAGTCTGGGCGACAGAGTGAGACTCCAACTCAAAAAAAAAAAAAAAAAAAAAAAAGTATTTGTGAGGTTCCCCACCTTGTCTTAATACTTTCTGTTTTTAGTCCTGCATACCTGAAAAAGCCTTATTTTAACCTTATATTTGAGAATTTGGCTAGCTATAGAATTTCATCTTGAAAATAGTTTTTCCTCAGAATTTGTTTCAACCAATTCTGGTGTCTAGTGCTGCTTGTGAAGTTCAAGGCCATTTCGCTTTCATTCTTTTAATTGAAATTTACTTTTCATTCTTTTTCTGGAAACTTTTAGGTTCTGCTCTCTGTCACTAGTGTTCTGAAATTTCATGACATTATGCTTTGGGTCTGTTTTCATTTTCTAGGCTGATACTCATTAACTTCTTTCTCACTATGGGACATTTTATTGATAATTTAGACAAAATATAAATTCAAACAAAATTCCTTTATATTTTTGTTGTTTTTCTAAATTTCTTCTTTTTTTAGAAGTTGATCCTCTTGTAAATCTCTAATTCTCTTATTTTTTCTTTCCCGTTTCCTCATTTTTAAAATTCTGCTTTCTAGAAGATTGCCTTGAGTTTAGCTTCTTAAGCATATTTATTCATTTACTGATAGTCTATGTGTTTAGTTTCCAAAAATTCTTTTTCAATTTGATAATTGAATCATTTTCATATCATTACCTTTTGCTTTAAAAATGGCAAAGTTTCTCATCTGAACACATTAATTAAGGTAAGGGTTTTGCTAAGTGTTTTTACATTTCCAGAATGATCTCTTTTCCATTTCAGTTTTTGTGGTGGATTTTGTCTTTCTTTCCTGATAGAAGCTTTTCTCAAATTGCTAGTAGATCTTTGTAGAATGATCAGGCAGATCTGTTCTTTTGTTCTGCCCACCAAAATACGATATCTGAAGGACTTCTCTCAAATGCTATCAACTATCTTGAGAAATAAAGGTTCCAATCTCTTATTTAGAGGACATTTGCTTGTTCTGAACAAGGGGATTAGCTGGGATCTCACCATTTAGTATGTAGACATTCACTTACACCTCTAGTTTCCAGCCCTGCTCTTTATCCCTTCCTTCTGCTGTCTGGAATCCAAAGTTCATCAGACTTAACTTCTACTGAGTGTAGGCCTATAGTTTCCTGCCTGGGAGGGAGGATTGGGTGTGCAGTGAATGGCTGCAGAGAGTAGGGAAGTCTCATATCTTGGTCCATCTGCCTAAGTCATGCCACCAGTGTTTCCCGCTGCCACTCAGATCTGCGCTCCTAAAGGAGTTTTCACTCCTGCTCTACTTTTACAAAAGTGAACAACCTGATGGAGGGAAGGCCTAATTGTGAAATACAAAACTATAAAATTAGAATAGAATGTAGACTTTAGAGTGAGTAACATTTTAACAAGATTCTAAAAATTACAAAAAATAATAGTTTCACTTACACCAGATGAATAAATTCCATGGGTCCTTTGTACAGCATGGGACTACAGCCAATAATAACATATTGTATACATGAAAATTGCTAGCCGGGCTCGGTGGCTCAGCCTGTAATCCCGCGCTTTGGGAGGCTGAGGTGAGTGGATTGCCTGAGCCCGCGGGTTCGAGACCCGCCTGGGCAACTTGGTGAGACCTCGTCTCTACATTAAATCAAAAAATCAGCCGGGCGTGGTAGCGCGCCTGTAGTTCCAGCTACTTGGAAGGCTGAGGCGAAAGAATCGCCGGAGCCCAGCAGGTCGAGGCTGCAGTGGCCGGGAGCGGCCACTGCACTCCAGTCTGGGCGACTGAGTGAGACTCCAGCTCAAAAAAAAAAAAAAGAAAAAAGAAAAAGAAAATTGCTAGAAGAGTAAATCTTGCATATTCTCACCACACACACATAAACTATGAGAGGTGATAGATGTGCTAATTAGCTGGATTGTGGTAATAATTTAATAATGTATACACATACCAAACATATTGCACACCTCAAATAAGTAATTTTTATTTTTCAACTATAACTCAAAGCTGGAAAAAAAATTCTGATTTTGACTATATAAAAAATATAAAATTTCTATTCAAGTTGGAATAATATTTTAATGTTCTTATTTACCCAAACATTAGTAATACTTATCATTAGACAGTAATACTTAGTAATACTTAGTAATACTAGTAATATTAGTATTAGTTATCATTAGACAGTGAGAATATATGATGAGGAAGAAAGACAAGTCAAAAGAAGACTGACTGATGGAGATAAAAATGGAGAAATAAGGGACCAGACTTACATGAAATAGTAGTGTAATGTGGCATGAATTAAGGAAGAAGAGAATTGTTGGTCCGGAGGTCAGTGGAAAGATGATGGATTAAACTTTATGAGATATTATTGTGCTGAATGATGATAAGGGCTGACTAAGAAAGGGGTGGATGGTAATTGATTGGAGTAGAACTGAAAATCACAGGCCATTGAATAGGTTGTCTTCACGGCCCCTGAAGCCTAAAAGTTGGACAAAGGTGATGTGGAAGTGCAAGACTCTGAGCCATGTATCACAGTTCTCAATATCTCATTACAGTTTGTCCAAGGATAGCATAGACTAGGAAGTCCATAGACCACATCTCTAGGATTTACTACTTTATTTGAAGAAATATGTGATCTTATTCACCTGCAACTAAAACTTGTTGTTCAAAATGACAGCTCTTAGGATCAATCCAAGAGGAGTCATGTTTTTAACAAAGGCTCGGTATGTTGTATTTACTCTAGCTGTATTTTTCCTGTTTAGCTTTATCTATGTAGTAGACCTTTTTGTTTGTTTGTTTTGTTTTGCTTTCGAGTTGGGGTCTCACTTTGTCACCCAGACTGTAGTGCAGTGGCATGATTATGGCTCACCTCAGCCTCCCACTTCTGAACTCAAGTCATCTATCCTCTTCAGCCTCCCAAGTTGCTGGATTTACAGGCATGCACCACCAAACATGGCTAATTTTTACATTTTCTTTATTTTCTTTAGAGATGAGATCTCAATATGTTGCCCAGGCTTATCTTGAGCTTTTGGGCACAAACAATCCTCCCTAAGTGCCAGGGTTACAGGCATGATCCTCTGCACCTGGTCTTTATGTAGTAGACATTTTAATTAGTGTTAAAAATCTCCACTTTCTTATTAAACTGACAGTTCCTTAATATTTCCACCTCTTAATGTTTGTGCATATCTAATTGGATCAGTGAATTCAGGGTGAAGGAACATGAAAAGGTGGGGATAGTCCCTAAGCTGTGACACGCAATCTCTTAAGTCTAAGAAATTTTACAAATCCTCTACTGATTTACAGGAGCAGCCTTTCCACTGTTTACGTACCAACCAATTGTCTCATCTGCCCCAGGTCTGGCTGACCCACTTCCTGGTTTGATAAAGACTGCTGGGAAGCCAAGAAAGCACTGACAAGATTAGTCAGATTCATTCAGAGGAAGTTACTTAAGAACGAATTTTATTTATGTCTTTCTAATAAACATTTCCTCTCCCACCCTTTACCTAAACCATTCACACTCTCTCCTACCTCCCCTAAAAAAACAATTAAAACAAACTTGTGTTCTGGTTTTCCACGAATGTTTATGATCAGCGCCAACAATTAGTGTGGATTTTAGGACTGTTTTCCTCTCATAACATGCAGTAAAAATAATAAAAAATAATCTGTTAGTATACAACTCCCTTAATCCTAAAATTCATTTCTTCTTCTGACTCCATAGTCCTACAGTATTTTATAGATATCAAATTTTTTCTAATGGAATCCAGGACCTAATATGATTTGAAGAAGTTTAACTAACTGCTTGAACCAGTTAAAGGAAGACCTTTTGCTACCAGAACTCTTTCAATTCTGCTGACATTTAGTCCTCTAAAGTAATAAAGACTCAGACTGATTTTTGTATGCAGTATCCACACATAAACACACATGCCTTTTTAAAAGAATACTATTTTAACCTTTGCAAATTAGACTTAATAATCTTCTGGTATCCTTTCAATATTGTTGCTATATTTTTCTCCTTGATAACATATTGGTTTAAGTTTCTGAATAGATTCACAGATTCAGAGGAATTTGCTTATATTAACCAGGTGCTCTGGGAATATAATTCCCCAGTTTTTTAGAGTTCTATTTTATCCTAAAGCTGTATCGACAATATTGCAGCCACATGAACACAATTTTGTTTGTTGGGTCATCTCTTTCTGACTACCCACAGAGTACTTCTGTTAATAGTCTCTTCAGTAATTTAGAAGCATCAAGTAGATCATAAGCTTCTTTCACATTTGTCCATATCTTATGAGATTTCTAGACCCTTGCTCTCTTGTTCCTTAAGTGATTTCTCCAGGTAGTGAATTTCAAACAATAAGTATGAATTTTGTGACACTGTTTCACAGATTCTTAGATGTACATTTTATGTTTGCATTTTAACATTAAAGAAACTTGTATTATCTTCTGATTGATAGCATCTTATAACTAACTGACTTGTTCTCACTTTCTTAGTTGTACATAAGATAATGGTGTAACATTGAACTAATAACATCTTAGGTTTTATGAAATATGATAGGTATTAGAAGATAACCTTTATTACTAACACTTGGATTTCTTTTCACTACCCTTGGTTTTTAAAACTTGTAGGCTGTTAAAGAGGATATAAATTTGACTCACAAAAACTTGGATTATACTTTATTGTTGTTGTATGCTGGCTACTTTGTGGGAGTAAGGCTATTGATATCTCCTGTCAAGCATCACAGACATATTTACTTTTTTAAAGGTATATGTTATACCTTCATATCTCATTAAATATATAAATACATACATGTATTTACTATTATGTAGATGATTTTCACTCAGAACTTTTGTAAGAAATAACTATTTCTGGACAATCTTTTATCACACTATTCTTCAGGCTATCAGAATATTGGTTGTTCAAAACCATTTATGAAAAAATATTCTGGGACAACTGTCTTTCTAATCCCATTCCACTGTGGCAGCTTTTCTACCTTCTTAGTAAACTCCTACTTTCTCACCAAAAAAAGAAAAAAAAATTCTGAAACATTTCTGCCAGACATGAGGGTTAGCATAATATTTTTTCTTTCTTTGTTTTCTTTTCTTGGTTTCTTTTAGACTAGTATTATTTGGTGTTTATTTGTTTATAATTTTATTTTCAACCATCCTAATTATTGCATTCAACATTAGATTATTTTTGGCAGCATGTTAGTTGTTATTGTGATATAATAAGAAATACATATTTGGTCTTTTTTCCTGGTTCTTAGCACACAACTCCTAAAACCCTTGAAATACCTGGAGTAAGAAATGGGTCTTTGTATGCTAATGAGCTGACTGGTGGCTGGACGCTCTTAGACAGCTTCAGGATGGGCACCGGTCTCCAGTATGCACAAGTCTTGGTGATTTTAGAGGACTGGTTCTTTCAACTCCACCCTCCGACCTCCTGGACTGAAGGTTGAGTTGATCACCAATGGTCAATGATGTAATGACATACCCGTGAAAAGATGCCTCCATAAAATTCCAGAAGTACAGGATTTGGAAAGCTTCAAGTCTGGTAACCAGGAGGGTGGTGCATCCCAGCTCCATGGGATCAGAAGCTCCTGTGCTCAGGTCCCTTCTAGACCTTGCCATGTGTAACTCTTGAACTGGTTGTTTATTTGCATCCTTAAAAGTATCATTTGTAAGCCGGGCTCGGTGGCTCAGCCTGTAATCCCGCGCCTTTGGGAGGCTGAGGTGAGTGGATCGCCTGAGCCCGCGGGTTCGAGACCCGCCTGGGCAGCGAGACCTCATCTCTACAATAAATCAAAAAATCAGCCCGGCGTGGAAGCGCGCGCCTGTATTTCCGGCTACTCGGAAGGCGGAGGCGGAAGGATCGCCAGAGCCCAGCGGGTGGAGGCTGCGGTGGCCAAGAGCGGCCACTGCACTCCAGTCTGGGAGACAGGGTGAGACTCCAACTCTAAAAAAAATTAAAAATAGTAAAATAAAATAAAAATAAAAACAAAATAATAAGCCGGGTTCGGTGGCTCAGCCTGTAATCCCGTACCTTTGGGAGGCTGGGGTGAGTAGTTCCAGCTACTCGGAAGGCCGAGGCGGAAGGATCGCCGGAGCCCAGCAGGTCGAGGCTGCGGTGGCCGGGAGCGGCCGCTGCACTCCAGTCTGGGCGACAGAGTGAGACTCCAACTCAAAAAAAAAAAAAAAGGTATCATTTGTAGTAAATGGGTGAATGTAAGTAAAGTATTTCCTTGAGCTTTGTAAGATGCTCTAACAAAGTAATCGAACCCAAGAAGAGGCGTCATGGGAACCCCAATTTATAGCTGGTTAGACAGAAGCTCAGTTTTGCATCTCGGGTTTGCAACTAATTTTTGAATTGGGAGGCAGCTTTGTGAGACAGCCCTTAACACGTGGGATCTGCTGCTATCTGCCTGTATAATGTCAGAATTGAATTAAATTATAGGACACCCATTGTTGGTTGCAGGATAATCTGATCCCAGGAAAGTTGTATTGAGTTGTGTATGAGAGTAGAAAAAATACTTGAGTTTTTTCCTATCTCTAATATTGGGTTTAAATCAATTAATTTAGACTATAAAAGTGTTTGTTTATAGTATGAGTAATTTACATATAACATAATGTGTATTGAAACTATTATAATAGAACAAAACAAAGTCTAAACTCATTTCTTTCTCTTTTTCTTTTAAAAATGTAGGGTACAATTCAGGATTAGGTATACAAGTGGTCATTGTACAGGTAAAGTTTGGGCCTCCCTTTGGTCCTCACTTTGTCTGGTTTGAGTTCAGGTACCCTTATTGATGTTGTGTTTCCCCTGCTCCCGCCCCCTGGTAGTATTCCGCCACCGCCAATTTCTTTCTTATAGTATTATGGTAAATGTTCAAGGTTCGCTTATGAGTGAGAACGTGTGGTACTCTGTTCTTTGTTCCTGTTGCTGCAAAGTTCATATTCAACTCATTTTTCTAACAAAAAATAATTGTAATGCATATTTGTAAATAAAACTGTGCATGTGGGCATTACAATTTTGTTATGTATACATTAACAATTTATCAGTCTTATCAACAAACTTAAGGTGCGTTTTCTGTCACTAGGCAATAGGAGTTATGTGTCATTGTTTGTTTTTTTAAATAGTTATTTTTGTGCGGTTATGACTTATGTCACAAACATTTGACATAATTTTTATATTCTTATGAATCTGATTTTATAGTTAGTACTGTAGAAATTATGTTTTTTTTCTTTTATTTGTGCAAGGAAACAGATATTATACAATTATCAATATTTTACACTATAAAAGTAATTATATACAAAATGTTTTAATTTGAGAAATATAGGAAATACTCAAGGCATATAGACACACTTTGGGTTTCCTGCTTTCTTCAGGAAGCTGGATAGTTTTTGTTATTGAATTGAAAAGTTTTAACTCTAAAATTTTTTTAAAATATGGAGAGGTGGAAATACATTAATCAAGCATATTAATTGTTGAAACCATTTTATGACAAAAGTTGTTTGCATAGTTCAAGAATGTGTTTTAAATAGCTTTACAATAAAAGAACTTTTATTATTATTGTTATTATTACTATTTTATTTTATTTTGTAGAGATGAGATCTTGCTATGTTGCCCAGTCTGATTTCAAACTCCTGTCCTTAAACGATCCTCCCGTCTCAGCCTCCCAAAGTGCTGGGATCACAGGCATGAGCCACCAAACCTGCCCAAATCTTTCATTTTTAGATGTATTATTTTATAATGCAAGAAGAAAAAAATAATTTTAAAATGTCTGCCAGAGTGTCTAGAAAAAAAGACACTCAAGAAAAGTTTGTTAACCTTGTTCAGTTATTGGTGCATTTTCTGTAAAAATAAACTTTTTTTCAGCCTATCATATTTGACTTAATTTAAGACATTAGGCTATCCCAATCTAGGTTTGACTACTCACATAAGAACACTTCAGCTTTTTGGTGACAAATGCCAAGGAGTTACAGTGATTGGCATTGCTATATTTAGAACAATGTATTATGGCAACACATTGGATGGCATTTTAGATGATGTGTCCTTCTCCCTTAAGTGATTATCTTTAATCTGTCTAGTGCATATTTTTTCTCATGGGTAAAAGTATATTGAGAGATAGTAAAGTCTACTAATTACAGACAATCTAATGTGTGATACACCAAGGAATTGTTTTACAAAAGATGCAAAGGATGCCCATCTACAGTTGTTTCTTATAGTGCCTTCTCCTCAAGTTGGACTAATGATACATGCATGATGTTATGGAAATAGAAATGATGCTTGTTAGAACCTTAGGGATTATCCAATTGAAATATGTTAGTCAGCTAGGGCTGCCATAACAAAATACCAGAGACTAAGTGGCTTAAACAACAAAATTTTACTTCTTACAGTTATAGAGGCAGAAAAGTGCAAGATCAAGGTGCTGACAAACAGTTTCTAGTGAAGACTCTCTTCCTGTCTCATACAAGGCTGCCTCCTCCCCATGTGCTCACACGCTCTCTTCTTTGTGTGCTTAGGTTGTTTTCTGCTGCTATAACTGAATACTTGAGGCAGGGTAATTAATAAATAAATTTATTTATTATAGTTCTGAAGGCCAGGGAGGCAGAGTTAGGAGCTGCATCTTGTGAGGGCCCTCTTGTTATTGGACCCTCTCTGCAGAGTCCTGAGGGTGTGCAGAGCATTACGTGATAAGGGTGCTCATGAAAGGCAGCCAGACCAGCTTTTAAAAGATATACACTCTCCTGATAACTAACTCAGTTCCTTAGTAACCTACTAATTCATTCATTCATTCACTCACTCATTCATGGATTAGTCCTTTTTATGAGGGCAGATTCCCTTATGACCCAATCACTTCCCAAAAGTTTACCTCTCAACACTGCTGCATTGAGGACCAAGTTCCTAATACATGGTTTTTGAGGGGTTGAAAACCATAACATGCATATTTGGGGAGAGAGAGAAAGAGCAGGCTCTCTGGTGTCTCTTCTTATAAGATCATTAATCCTGTTAGATCAGGGCCCCACACATATGACTTCATTGATTACTTAATTATTCCTTAGATGCTACGTCTCCGATACAGCCACACTGGTGATTAGAGGGTCAACATATGGATTTAGGACACAAACAGTCAGTCCATAACATCAACTCTCTCATTTTATAAAGTAGAAGCAGATCCAGGCAGAATGACAGAAACTCTAGATTAAAAGAGACCTAAAGATTATTATGACTAAGAATTCCTCTGATGTTTTCTACCAAAACCGTTAAAATAGCTTGATAAAGTAAATTCATGGCAAAACTTAGTTACTTGAGTCTCAGCTGAAAACTCTTTCTATATTATTATCCCCTTTCCTTGTGGTTAAGTCTTTCCCAAGTTTTTTTTTGTCTTTTTAAAAATTTCCTTTCACTGTAGGAGAATCCACTACCCTAGGTTCTTAACTTGGATCATGTTTAAGGGCTTAATGAGATATTTGAAGTTTTATGACAATGTCTTGGTATATGTATGTGTGTTTTTTAGGTAGATAATTTTCATCAGACTCTCAAAGCAGTGTAGGACAAAAGGGTCCATCCACTAAACAGTAACTTTCTGCATACTACTGGAGTGACTTAGCCTTTTCGCTTGCAAATCTCTTTTTATGCTAGACATGGTTTATCTACTCAATCAAAGCCAGGGAAGAGTATTCTAGATGTTCCCACTACTGGGCTTCATGTTAAGGTTAAATAAATGAATACCACAATTCTATTATGAAGACTTAGTGAAAGACAGAATGATAGGGAAAAATTGGAGAAAAGTAAATTTATTGTACACACAAATTTCTCTGACTCTAAAAACTATAATAGTTATCACTGTTTTTTTCATTTCCTCATGCTGTGATAATCCCCAAATGGACTTACTTTCTTCTGAATTTCTTCAAAGCTGTAGGAATTTGGACACGATGTGCCTAACCCATTTTTTTCCTCATTCTGAGATGACATTATGTTGAGGAGTAGAGGAAGTTTGGTGTTGCACTTATTTTGCAAGTGGACAATGGAAGCTTTCATTTAAAAAAATTTTTTTTTTGAATTGGAGTCTCACTCTGTCACCCAGACTGGAGTGCAGTGGCCGCTCCCGGCCACCGCAGCCTCGACCTGCTGGGCTCTGGCAATCCTTCCGCCTCAGCCTTCCAAGTAGCTGGAACTACAGGCGCGCGACCACACCTGGCTAATTTTTTTGATTTATTGTAGAGATGAGGTCTCGCCAAGTTGCCCAGGCGGGTCTCGAACCCGCGGGTTCAGGCAATCCACTCACTTCAGCCTCCCAAAGCCTCCCGGGCTGAGCCACCGAGCCTGGCTGAAGTTTTCATTTTTTTAAATCTTCATTCCAAGCAGAAAGTATACATCTTTGTTTAAAGTCTTCCCTCAATCTACATATAATATAGACTAGAGTTAATTCTAACAGAGATACAGTAGACAGTGTGCACACATGTAAGAAAACTAGTTAAATCTATAGCCAGAATTTTCAGAGAAAATTTCTTAAAAGGAAAATACATTTTCAAAATCCAATAATGACTTATATGAGATTAAAGGCTGTGCTTAAGACATGTAACACAAGACCTGAGACAAATATGAATAAGTAATAGAGGCCTGGAAGCAAAAGTCCATGCTTTGCCAGACTATGTGGGAGACCCAAAGCAGGTCCAAAAGGGACCATAACATTAGCATATAGTAGAAGAAAACTGAGCTCAAGACATTTTATATGATTTATTGCATGCGTCTATATTGAGCAATTTATAGATACTTCTCATTTTAGGAGGAGCGACCCACCACTCTCAATCTGTTCTTCCCTTGCCCTCATTAACTGCTGTCGTAGTTTCCTATTGTTGCTGTAACGGATTACCGTCTCAAACTTAGTGGCTAAAAATAATACCAGTTTCTTATCTTATAGTTCTGTACTTCAGAAGCTCAACATGAATCTCTTTGCACTAAAATCAAGATGTTGTTAGCATTCATTCCTTTCTGGAAGCTCTAGACGAGAATAAGTTTCCTCACCTTTTCTGGCTTCTAGTGAGTTTCCACATTCCTGGTCCCTGGCCCTTTTTTATTCTCAAAGCCAGCAATGGCTGGCCAAGTACTTCTCACACTGCATTATTTTACACTGATTCTTCTGTTTCTCTCTTCCATATATAAGGACTCTTAAGACTACATTGGGTCCACACAGATACTCCAGTATAATCTCTTTGTTTTTAAATCAGATTATTAGCAAACTTAATTTCAGCTGCAGCCTTTATTCCCTGTTGTTATATACCATATGCTAAGCTACAGACGTTAGGTCTTAGACAACTTTAGGTTGAGAGGGATGTTGTTCTGCCTTTCACAACTACCAAGTTAAAAACAAACAGAAAAGCACTCTAGGTGATGTTTCCTCTACTCGTATGACAGGGTAGACCTTTCCTGAGCTGCAAAGCTTCTTGTCCTCGGTCTCATATCCATTAAGCAGATTGAAAAACAAAGAACTGTGTTATCATGGGATACATAGATATTAAACTAACTTAAAAGTCAAACATGAGAAGAATTGCATAGCCTTATCTGAATTTATCACTATATAACAGAAGAAAATGAAACCCAGAGAGATTCTTATTTTTGATGTCTCTTATGTTTCAGCTTTTTAGAATTAGATCCTCAAATTATTTCCACTTTCTCTGATTTGTTTTCTTAATGCAACATTATTATCAATATTATTTATTATACAATTGGGAAAACGAGGAACTAGAAAAGTCATTTGCCTTGAGTTATAATTTGAAATAGAAAAAATAAAAACAGTTACCTCAAATCGCATGGCATCCTGAAGAGAAATACAATAGGCATTGCTGTTACCATTTTACTATTTTTTTTTTTTTTTTGAATTGGAGTCTCACTCCGTCGCCCAGACTGGGGTGCAGTGGCCGCTCCCGGCCACCACAGCCTCGACCTCCTGGGCTCTGGTAATCCTTCCGCCTCAGCATTTTACCTTTTAAAGTAAGGAATATGGATTTCCTTTTAATCACACTGCTAGGAAGTGGCAGAGTCCGGACTCAGTTTGCAGAGTTGCCCAACTCCAAAGCCTATGCTCTGGCTTCCAGCATCTAGTCAGTCCATTGCCATACTATTATCATCAAGAATGCCAAGTCATGTTATTTTTATTTTCCTTTTTTTAAATTATAAAGATATGAAGTTCAATTCAGGGTTAGGTATACAAATGTTGATTATGAGGTACCCTTGTTGATGAGTTATACCCCTCCCTCCCCAGCAGTTTCCCTCAACTGCCAATCCTACCCCCCTCCCCTGACAGTTTCCCACTACTGCCAATCCCTGTCTTATAGTATTATACTTGTTCAAGGTCTGTTTATAAGTGAGAACATATAGTATTCTGTTCTTTGTTTCTGTGATAGATCACTGAGTATGATCAACTCCAAATCCATCCAAGTTGCTGCGAAGTCCATGTGTTTGTCTTAAGTCATGTTCTTGACTGGTAAGATCTGAATGAACCTAGATATCCTCAATTGTCTTATAATTTATAAAGATATCACTATCCATTTTAGGCTATGCTGTAAATTTCTAAATGTAAAATCCTTTAAGTCCTGTTCTAAATTAACTTATTTATGTAAATCACTTTATTAAGAATATTTATATCTGTCACCTTTTAAACGAATAAAGATAATTAACATGAGAAAAGGAAAAGCCATATCAATCTATTTGCTGTTAAACTTCACAAAATTAGAACTTTAATACAATTATACTGTTTTTTTCACATTCAAAGGCCTCCACTCTCTCTCTTTGAAGCAGGGTTTTTTCAACTTAGAGAGCATTTTAGATAACTCAATATCTAGAATATTACTTAATAGTTATAAGTCACATCTACATAAAATATATCATGATAATATTAGAGAAAACTTACATTTTAACTGGTAGGTTTCAGGGTGTGGGTGAAGGCACATTCCTGTCCTCTGCATCATCTCTAATGTTTTTCTGCTCAAGGAGTAAGATTTGTTTATTCAAAGGCCTCTTTCTTTGCTTCTTTAGGAGTACTATGGACGTGGAAGACACTCCTTCAAGAGCATGCAAAATACACTACGCCCTGCATTTTATGAATGTTGTCGTCATGAACAGATATTGGGTAATAGCCCGGGAGAAGTCACGCTATGAGGCTTCCACATTGCTTACTAGGAATGATAAGGAACCTGAGAGGGCAGGTGAATGCCATCCAGACAGTCCACAAGCATGAAGAGACAGAGGCAGGAGAAGCTGAAACAAAACAGGCTGAGGCATAGGACCAGCTCAAATCTTAGCTGCTTCCATTTAATTTCTTTGATGAGTAATCTAGGAAAGAAATTGATTGGGATGTAAACTAAAAGTTAATTATTCCTGTGTCCTTTATTTGATCAAATAATAATCTATTCTCTGAAGTTGTGTCCATGAGTTCAGCTCATAGGCAATTGAGCCCTTTTTTTTTTTTAGCAAATTGATATGGGATGCTGAAATAAGTTCTCCTTAATTTAAAGCATTTACAGGCCGTGCTCGGTGGCTCGGCCTGTAATCCCGCGCTTTGGAAGGCCCAGGTGAGTGAGTTGCCTGAGCCTGCGGGTTCGAGACCCGCCTGGGCAACTTGGCGAGACCTCATCTCTACAATAAATCCAAAATTAGCAGGGCGTGGTAGCGCGCGCCTGTAGTTCCAGCTACTTGGAAGGCTGAGACAGAAGGATCACTGGAGCCCAGCAGGTCGAGGCTGCAGTGGCCGGGAGCGGCCACTGCACTCCAGTCTGGGCGACAGAGTGAGACTCCAACTCCAAAAAAAAAAAGTAAATAAATTTAAAAAACAAAGCATTTACAAGTATTACAGTGAGATAATGCTGATCACTTTTGAATGACTATTGTGTTTAATGAGTGTTCTCCAAAGTAGTGCTTTTGTCTATATTAAAAAACAGAATGAGTTACCAAACTGGTATTTATCTTAACCTACTACCCTCTTTTTATTTTATTTTTTTATTTTTGAGTTGGAGTCTCACTCTGTCTCCCAGGCTGGAGGGCGGTGGCAGGTCACGCCAGCGCAGCCTCGACCTGCCGGGCTCCGGCGATCCTTCCGCCTCAGCCTTCCCGAGTAGCTGGAACTACAGGCGCGTTCTACCACGCCCGGCTGATTTTTTTGGGGGGGGATTTATTGTAGAGATGAAGTCTCGCCAAGTTTCCCAGGCGGGTCTCGAACCTGCGGGCTTAGGCAATCCACTCACCTCAGCCTCCCAAAGCACGGGATTACAGGCTGAGCCAGCGAGTCCAGCTCTACCCTCTTTTTAATAGTCAGATTGTGGCCAAATTCTGCAGAAGTCTTAGTCTTTAGTAGTATATTCAAATTGGGGGTAAGATTAGGAAACAATCGTGATGTAAAATCTTTTAAGATATTTTTGAGCCTCAGTTTTGTGGAAAACGACGGAAAAAAACGGAAACGGAGTCTCTCAAGTTTGCAATATTAATTTGTTAAAATATAATCACTGGACTTCCAGTTTCTGGTTCTACATATAAAAACTTGGCAGTTACCATTCTACCCATACAAAAAATAAATAGCTAGCCGGGCTCGGTGGCTCAGCCTGTAATCCCGCGCCTTTGGGAGGCTGAGGTGAGTGGATTGCCTGAGCCCGTGGGTTCGAGACCCGCCTGGGCAGCGAGACCTCATCTCTACAAAAAATCAAAAAATTAGCTGAGCATGGTAGCGCATGCCTGTAATTCCGGCTACTCGGAAGGCTGAGGCGGAAGGATCGCCGGAGCCCAGCAGGTCGAGGCTGCGGTGGCCGGGAGCGGCCACTGCACTCCAGTCTGGGGACAGAGTGAGACTCCAACTCGAAAAATAAATAAATAAATAAATAAATAAATAAATAAATAAATAAATAAATAAATAAATAAATAAATAAATAAATAAATAGCTGAGCCAGGGCAGCAGATTGGAAACACAAACAGGGTCTCTATGTTGCATTCTTAAGAATAAAATTTTTTAGCCGGGCTCGGTGGCTCAGCCTGTAATCCCGCGCTTTGGGAGACTGAGGTGAGTGGATTGCCTGAGCCCACGGGTTCGAGACCCGCCTGGGCAACTTGGCGAGACCTCATCTCTACAATAAATCCAAAAAAAAAAAAAAAAAAAAATTAGCCGGGCGTGGTAGCGCGCGCCTGTAGTTCCAGCTACTCGGAAGGCTGAGGCGGAAGGATAGGTGGAGCCCAGCAGGTCGAGGCTGCGGTGGCCAGGAGCGGCCACTGCACTCCAGTCTGGGCGACAGAGTGAGACTCCGACTCAAAAAAATAAAATAAAATAAAATTTTTTTCTTTCTGGGAACTCTAGTCTTTGCTTTTACAGGCTTCAATTAGTTGGATGAGGTTCACCATACTAGGAAGAGGAATATGCTTTACTCAAAGTAAAAATTAACTAAAGCCACAAAAATCAACTCCAAATTGATCATAGATCTAAATATAAAACACAATACTATAAAACTACTGAAAAATAACATAGGAGTGAACATATATGTTTTTGAATATGGCAATACATTTTTAGATACAGCACTAAAGACATGATCCAAGAAAGCCTTCAGTAAAATTAAAATTTTCTGCTCTGCAAAAGTCACTGTTATGATGAGGAGACAAGCCCTAGTCTTGAGAGAAAATATTTTTAAATAAACCAGATAAAGGATGGTCATCCAAAATACACAAAGAATGCTTATAACTCAACAATAACAAAACACATAGCCCAATTAAAAAGACCTTAAAATGCACTTCACCATTGAAGGTATAGAGATGGCAAATAAGCATTTGAGAAGATGTTCAACATCACATGTCACCAGAGAATGTAAATGAAAACAATGATGAGATACCACTACACACTTACTAGAATGGTTGAAATTCAGAACCCTGACAGTAACAAACGCTGGCAAGAACATGGAACAATAAAAATATTGCTGGGAATACAAAATTGTACAGTCACTTTGGAGGATGTTTTGGCAGTTTCACCATATATATAGTCTAGCATTTGTACTCCTTGGTATTTATCCAAAGGAGTTAAAAAATTACATCCATGTAAAAACTTGCACACAGATAAAACATTTAATCATAATTGCCCAAACTTGGAGACAACCAAGATGTCCTTCAGTAGGTGAATGGATAATAAAAGGTGGCATATTCAGGCAATGAAATATCATTTAGTGCTAAAAAGAAATGAACTATTGAGATGTAGAAAAACAAGGAGGAATCTTAAATGCACATTACTAAGTGAAAGAAGGCAATCTGAAAATGCTATATACTATAGGATTTCAACTGTCGGATATATTGGAAAAGACAAAACTATGGAGATAGTAAAAAGTGGTTGCCAGGAGTTGGTGAGTGGAGGAGGGTACAGAGGAATTTTTAGGGCAGTGAAAGTACGATATTATAATGATGTATACATGTCATTATACATTTGTCCAAGTCCATAGATTTCATAACATCAGTAGTGAACCCTAATGTGAACTATGGCCTTTGAGTGAATATGATGTGTCAATGTAGATTTGCTGATGGTAACAAATGTACCACTCTAGCACATGTTGACAATGGGAAATGTTATGACTTTGTAGGAGAAAGGGGTACGTGGGAAAACTCTTTACCTTTCATTAATTTTGCTGTGAGTCTAAACCGCTCTAGAAAATAGTTCTAAAACACACATACACTTGTGTAAGTATAGTCCCACAAAATTATTTAAAAGTTATTATACATGCCAAAGATATCTATCTCTATCATCTCTATTTCTATTATCTGTCCCTGTCTCTATCTATTATTTTTGCCCCGTCTCTGTCTCTATCTCTATCTATATATGGAATTAAGTTATGGAATAAAGAAAAGTTATGGAATATTTTGGGTTCAGTTTTGAAAGTGATTAGTAAGTTTCTTGATCATTAAAATATTGTGTTATACAGAGTAAAATATCTTCAAGATTTTTATCTTGTGAAATATATAACAACCACATATCACTCTAGATTTTTTTGCATATGTGTTTATTACTTGAGCTTTATAACAATTGTATTAACTTTGAAATGATTTGCTTTGATTTCTCACTATTTGCTTAGTTCTTAATTGTGATTATTAAAAATTTTGTTCACAGAGTGATGTGTAATTAAGTCTCTATATAGTAATTGGCTGTGAAATTCTATAATCATTTCCATTCATAACAAATAGAATGATTCACCTATATCCCAGATCATCTTCTAGCATGGGAAACTCTTTCCCCAGATGGCGGGACTATAAGTTCTCATTCACGTAGAAAAGTACTGTGTATAAGCTGGAAATCAACAAATCCAATCTGAAAAGGATATAGAATGCATGGTACATCCAAGATATATAAAGTACAGATATTAGTCCACAGCATTTTAGGACGAAGGATAGAGAAATTAGGTAGTACCATACTTTGTGTTATAGAGATGAGCCTTTTGGGAGGAGGCAGACATTGAAAGCACAATTGTGTGTTGTGTGTGTGTATGTGTGTGTGTGCTCGTGCGCTCATGTTTTATTGTTTTCACTTGTTAAGTTGTGCAAGATAAGTTAAATGGGTAAAAAGTAGTCACATTTAAATAATAAACAGTCATGAAAAAAGGAAAATAAATATCATTTTCATTGCTATAGTAGCTGTGTTCTAACGGTAAAATAAAGTAGTTTGATGGTTGATGAGTATCTTGTTACAAAAGGTTTTCAAGCGAAGTATCCAGTGTCTAGAGGAAGTCATGTCATCTTTTTATTCAATTATCTTCAATAAGGTTATACAATGACATAATTGTGATACTCGTCAGGAAGTGAACAATGCAAAGTGAAAACCAGATTTTTTTTCAGCTGGTGAAATATTTGTGCAAACATTAAAATGTTCAGAAAAGACCCGGTTTGTCCATACTGTGCATTGTGGTTGAAAGAGACAGATTTGAGGCTCTGTGGGTTCTTTGGCAATTTACTCAATGGTTCTAATCCTCAGTTTCTGCATTGGTGTAGTGATGATAATATTTTCTTCATAAGACTGTCATGCAGGCCAGATGAAACGGAATTTGAGAAAAAGGATTACCATAATAGATACCAAATATATATAGAAGATAAATGTTGACTAAGAAAACATTGGTGATATCTATTTAGTTCCAGAATATCATGTTTTTATGTGGGTATAGTTTATATAAGTAAAATGCACACAATTATGTATATAATTCAATAGTTTTGTTTTTTATTTTTATTAGAGACAGGGTTTTGCTATGCCACTTAGACTGGTCTTGAACTCCTGGGCTCAAATAATTCTTCTGCCTCAGCTTCCCAAAGTGCTGGAATTAGAGATGTGAGACATCATGCCTAGCCCAATTCAATGGGCTTTTAAAGTAGAATGTATCCATGCCATTCATACCACTGACGATATTGTTTGCTTATCTATGCACCTTCTCAGTCAATCCTGCCACCCACACATTCCATAACCATCAGTATTGATTACTTTCCTTATAGTTAGTTTTGTCTTTTTTTTTTTAGAAGTTTACATAAATGGACTTACACAGTATGTATTCTTTTGTGTCTGATTTCTTTTTCTCTATATAAGTCATTTAGATTCATCCATGTTGTGGTGTTTATCAGCAGTTCCTTCCCTATTATTGTTAAGTAGTGTTCCACTGTATGGATGTATCACAATTTATTTATCCATTTTCTTGTTGATGAACTTTTGCGTTTCTTTCAGGTTTTAGATATTATGAATAAAGTGGCTATGGACATTCTTATATAAGTCTATTTGTATATACCTATATTCATCCCTTTTAGATAAATAACTATAGGTAGAATTGCTAGATCATAGGGTAAGTTTATGTTTAATTTTACATGAAACTGCCAAATTGGTTTCAAAAATGGTTGTGGTGTTTTACACATGCATCAGCAATTTATGAGAATTCCATTTTCTAACATCTTTACCAACATTTGGTACTGTTGGTGTATTAGTCAGGGTTCTCCGGGGGCGCTGGGGGAGAGAATAGGGGAGATATAGATTTATTTTAAGGGATTGTGGGATCAGGATGCCTGAAATCGGGCAGGACAGCAGGCTGAAAAATTCAGGTAGGAGTTGATATAATTCTGAGTATTAATTCTGCAGGTCAGCAGTCTGGGAACCCAGGCTGGGCTTTTACGTTGTAGTACGTCAGTACATGTGAGCTGCTATAACAAAATACCACACACTGGGTAATTTATAAACAAAAATTTATTTCTCACACTTTTGGAGGCTGAGAAGTCTATGATTAAGGTGCAGGTTTGGGACCTGGTGAGGACCCAGTATCCATTTTCAGGATGGCACGTTGTTGTGTCCTTTGGAAGGATCAACACTGTGTCCTCACATAGCAGAAGGAATAAAAGGGCAAGATAAGATTCTTTTTACCCTCAAACATTTTTATAAGTATGCTACTGTCATTCATAAGGGCAGAACCCTCATGATTTAATCACTTCTCAAAGGCCACACTTCTCAGTGGTGTTGTGAAGATCGAGTTTACCATACATTTTGGAGGAGATACCATCACTCAAAGCATAGCATTTCACCAATCCCCCAAAATTCATGTCTTCTCAAATCCCCCAAAATTCATGTCTTCACCACCCAGAATACATTCACATTCATTTTATCCCAATAGCCCTTAAAAGTCTTAACTCATTCCAGCATCCAACTTTAAAGTCTAAGTCCAAAGTCTTATCTAAATATCTAAATCAGATATGAGTGAGACTTCTCATACAATTCATCCTGAGACAGATTGCCCTCCAACTGTGAGCCTGTGAAATCCAACAAGTTATGTGCTTCCAGATACAATGGTGGGTTAGGCAGAGAATAGACAGTCCTATTCCAAAAGGGAGCAACGGGAATGAAGAAAAAAGTAACAGGTCCAAAGTAAGTTCAAACCCCAATAAGACAAACAATATAAAATCTTGAGGATTGAGAATAATTTTCTTTGACTTTGTATCATGTCTCCCCAACATATTGGGGTTGGTGTTGGACTTCCAAGGCCTCGGGTGGCCCCACTCTCATGGTTTTTCTGGGCACAGGCCACGCAGCAGCTCTAAAGGGTTGGAGTCAGGTCCCTGCCACTCTCCCACACTAAGATCACAATCTGGTGGTACTACAGTTCTGAGGTCTTGACCCAGCTTCCATGCTCTATTAAACATTGCTCTAGTAGGAACTCTTTGTGGTGGCCTTGAACCCAGAGCTCCACTGGGCATTTCCCTAGTGAGAACTATCTTGTGGCCCTACCTCTATGACATTTCTCTGCCTGGGCCACAAGGCTTTCTGAGGCATTCTTCGAGATCTAGGTAGAGGTAGGTATGCTTCCACAGCTCTTGCATTTTCTGTTGCCTGAATGTCTATTTATGTTGCTATAACAAAATACCAAAGACAGAGTTATTTACAAACAATTAAAATTTATTTCTCACAATTCTAGTGGCTGAGAATTCCAAAATCAAGTTGCCAGCAGGATGTGTGCCTTGTGAGGGCCTACTTTCTACATCTTTGCATGGTGGAAGAGCTGAAAAGAGGGAACCCATTTCCTCAAGACCTTTTTAAGAGGGTACCAATTCCATTCATGAGAATAGAGACCTCCTGACTTAATCACCACCCAACAAACACACCTATTAATGCTGTTTTTTTGCATTGAGGATTAAGTTTCAACATGAATTTAAACCACAGCAGTCTTAAGGAGAATTTCTTCTCCTTTGAAAGACCTTAGTATTTGTTCTTAAGACCTTCAACTGATTACATTATGTAGAGGAATATATTTTATTCAACATTTACTAATTTAAATGTTAATGATATCTAAAAAATACCTTCACAGCAGCATCTAGACTGGTGTTTGAACAAATAAATAGGCACTAGAGTCAAGTTGACACACAAAATTAACCATCACGGTTGGTCTTTTAAATCTTAATAACTCTAGTAGGTGTATAGTAGTATCTCACTGTGGTTTTAATTTGTATTTTTTCTGTTAACTAAATGTGATATCAGACACATTTTTGTGTAACTTATTGGACATTGATTTTTTTTTTTTGTAAAGTTCCTGCTTAAGTCTGGTTTTTTTTTTTTTTTGTCTTTTGCTGTTGAGTTGGAGTTAGTTACATACTCTATATTCAACTTCTTTTTTAGCTATGTATATTGTGACTATTTTCTATGATTCTGGCTTGTCTATTCAGTTTTTGTTGATATAGTCTTTTGATGAGCAATTTGGTTAATTTTATGAAATCCACTTTGTTCTTTTTTCTTCTATGATTAGTGTTTTCTGAATTTTATCTAAAATTCTTTGCCTACTCCAGGCTCATAAAGATATACTATTTTTTAAAGAATATTTATATTTCTAGCTTTTATATGTAAATACACAAACCTTTTGAATTAACTTGTGAGTGTTGTGAAGTATCATTGATGTTCTTTCCTTTCATGTGAGTGTTTAATTATTCCTATACCATTTGTTGAAAAGACTTTTTGACTTACCAATGAGATTATATAGGCATAATCACTGACTGTAACATTGTCAGACTGAACTAGAATCTCCATCCTAATTGCTAGATTCCTAGGAAAGAGAATTGTATTTTTCCAGCTTGGGTTGAGTATCCACTATGGGATAATCTACTGTGGCAGTCCGGGTGAGGATTAAAGAAACCACATGGTGGATTTTTAGTTGTAGAAGAAACTGCCAAACTTTTTTCCATGAATATCTTTATTTTATCTCTGTTTCTGATTTTACTCTTTCTTCAAGAATGACCACATGTTCCACTTCTCTCATGAAGCTTATTCTTATTCATTAATCATATTTTTAATGCCTTTTAAATGTCAGGACTGTGAGCAGTGAACAATACAGACAAGGTCCTTGCTTTCATAGACATAAAATTCTAGAAAGGGGAAACAGATAGCCAACATACAAACATGAAAGTGTCAGATAGAAATAAATGGTAAAAAGAAAATGAAACTGTCTTAGTAGTTGCTTTATTTTGAGTGTTTAGGGAAGATTTTTTCTGAAGAAAGGAGACATGAGATGAGATGTGGATGTTGAAAAGGATCCAGCCATGTAAATATCTCCAAAAAAAACATTCTAAATACTGACACCAGCTTTAGAATTACTGTTAGTGAGCAAACCACAAGAAAGTCAATGTGTCTGGTACATAATAAAGATGGGGAATTGTACTAATTGAGATCAGATAGGTAGATGATATATTATTGATATCTTCATAGAATAGGATAAAGAGTTTATATTTATCCATCCTGTAGTAGGAAGCCACTGGAAGATTTCAAACATGAGAGAGAAATGATCTGACTTATGTTTAAAAAGTACTACTCTCGCTGCCATAAGGAGAAGGGTTTTGACTGAGGAAAGAATTTAAGAGAGAACACCAATTAAAAGATTATTGACTAAGTTGGTAGTAGTGGAGTTGGAGAAAAAGATGGCAGTTCTAGAATTTGCTTGTGGGTTGTGGTCAACAGGACTGCTGTTGGATTCACTATGGGAGCATAGGAAAGAGTTTTTTTTAAGTCCTAGGGGGATGATGATGTCTTTAACTTTGAATAATTATTATTTGGGGTATATGGTGCTGGGAGGAAAAAATGTTAAATAAGTAAATTTCCAACTTTGGGTGGAGAGGTTGTCAAATGACAATTAGAGGTTAGTTCCGAAGACATACATTTGGGAGTGATCACTATTTTAGATTTTCAGCATAAATGTGTTTACCTGGAAGAGTTCAGACAGAGAAAAAGGGATCAAGACATTTCAACTTATAGATAAAGGAGAAGAAGCTTTAAAAAAGAGAGAGAAGACTGAGTAATAACACTGTGAAGGTGGAAAAAGACCAGGAAGTTATCAAATCATGCCATGTTGGGGGGGGACTTTCAGTAGAGACTATAGACATTTGTGATGAATGCTACTGCTAAATAAAAAAAAAAAAAACCCAACAGATTAGGAGAATGAATTTAATCAAGATGTGCCAATTAGGTACAATACAGAGAGAGTAAGGAGGGAGCAAGGGAGTGATTATAATGATGAACAATGGAATCTGAACTAGATGCATAGGAAGTAAATGAAAAGGTAAAAGTGGTGATAAAAAGTGTATTGATGAGTTGATGGATCAGTAGGCTCAGTGAAACTGAGAGTTTGATGGAGGAATGAGAGCACTCAAGGTGAGCTAGGAGATACTAGAAACCAACATTTTTAAAGAGGTGCCGTAATGAATGATGATGAAATCAAGGCATGTGTGATTATGAGAAATATGGCGGAACAAGGCACCACCGGAATGGAGAAGGTAAAAGAAGAAAGGCCAGGGAGATGCTAAATGTGCAATCCATGTAGATACTGAAATTACCAATAAAATATTGAGAGTAGGGGTGCAATAGTAGCCAAGTATTAATGATTTGTCCAACTGGGTATGATTTCTTCCTGTTTGAACTTCCTTTTTTTATTTTGTACCTCCTCAGTTACACTTGTCTTATTCTTTATGTTTTGTGTATTTTTGTCCTTTTAAAAGTGTT
Source organism: Cephalopachus bancanus (assembly GCA_027257055.1). NCBI lineage: Eukaryota > Metazoa > Chordata > Mammalia > Primates > Tarsiidae > Cephalopachus > Cephalopachus bancanus. The sequence continues at coordinate 9,705,226 of JAPVLO010000057.1, forward strand.
GCAGTGAATAAAGATTATAGTGACTCTAGAAAACCTCTGTATAACTAAGGTCAAAATAATTACATTAAGGATCAGCTTAGGTTTGAATAGATAGAACACAAGGTAACAGGTAACTTCAAAAATAATGCTTCAGAGAAATCATACATTAGATGACAAAGGTATATATAGAAACAGTCAAAATTTATTTTCAGAAAAGATTTGTCAATTTTTAAATAGTATAAAAATAAACAGACATTTATTTCAATAATTATATTTTACACAAGATAATTTAAATACACATTTGTCTGAGGCACCGAAACATTCACATACACAACTTAAATGCCCAGGTTCAGTTAGCAGGTTGATGTTAATAACAAATTAAGTTTTTTTCTTTCAGAGAAAAACCAATGAAGTTAATCATTTTTTATATAAAAATTTCTAATGTTGACTATTTCTTTATTAACTTTAAATTTCTAAACATAAAATCTTAAAGAAAAATTATCCTGAGTTAGTTCTCTTTAATTAAATTTATTCATTTTCTCTCTTTTCTTTAAAGACACATTTTTTCATTTACACAAAGACTAACATTATCTGTAATCAGTGTTTGATTTAAAAATATTAAAACCCACAGTGCTTTGTACAGAATATTTTCTCAATAAATTATGGCTGAATAAGTTAATGAAGCATCAACAGTTCCTTCACAAATGTATAAAAGGTCAGTCTTATGGTAGGGTCAGGCTAATGAGACAGTGTTCCCTGTGGGCTGGCGTAGAGGTCACTCCTAAACACACAAATTCTAACCTTAAACAATCTCAATATGCCAGAGTTTGGCATAATACAATCACTTCTTTTGATTGTTGACATTACAATTCAAAGAGGTAATCCCAAAGAAGATTCATTGATTCAGACATCATGAAAAAAAATCGATGATTGTAGGCTTAAATACAGTTTATAACAATAACGTCCTAATAAGACATAAATAACAAATCTTAATAAATTAAGTAATATACAGTACCATTAAATGTCAGCTGACAATGAGATGTAGAAAAGAAGTATTATAATTATCAACATTAATATTATTGCTGGGAACTTCTTAGAAATTGTTTGGTTTTGTTTTTAACTGAGAAAGGGCAATAATTAGATAGAAATGTAACATTCTTCCTGTCACAAAACTCCCACTGTTCTTTCTGAGGCACTAGCGTCTTTGTAGGTTTCTTGGGTTACAGATAATTAAAATGTTATAAATAAAATTTTCTGCCTAGCACTTAAAATAAGCGTATACTTCTTGTCTTTTAAGGGACCTTTTTTTTCTTCTTCCTGTTTATTTTTCTTAAGAGGAGCTAAATCCTAGTCCTGAGTTGAGGTTTTCCTGAAAACTTGTTCAGATAAGAAAATACAGAGTCCAAAAAAAGATGATCTCTGATCTTAAAACCAGTTAATCAAAACCGAAGAAATAAAGTGATCAGAAGAGATTTTCTCTTAGCAAAATGGCTAAAAGAACATAAAAGGAGCAGCATGCAAGTAGCCAGGCTTGATTCAAATGCATATGCTGAATTGGCTTATCAAGATTCAGACAAAATACACGTGTGAAATGCATTTCTGCATTTTGAAGAGGTATTTTATGAGGCCATGGCTACTTTTTGCAGTGTGATATGGACTGCTAAGTCATACTGTACAACAGAAAATCTAAGAAAACAGGCTGTTATCCAAGTATAGCAAGGTAATTCATTAATCTCACAGCAAAATACAGATCTACAGTGCACAAGGATAAAATAAAGTCTCTTTCAAAAGTTTAAACCCAAATTGGAATGACAGTTTGCTTTTCTTCTTTGTTATTCCTTATTTTAAATGTAGACTCATTTGCTGCTGTAGATTTTACTTGTTACCAGTCATATAAACAAATTATGGAATCTCTCAAAATAAAATATTTTAAGGTAAGTCTGCAATGGCTCCACCACCATTATATATTTGGCATTTTGATTTAAAAGGAAGTTGTTAACAGTTGCAGAAAATGGAGTTTCCATTCTTGGTGAAAAAGCAACATCTTTTATGAACTATTTTAACAAGCAATTGTAATATAATTTATACTAATTTAAAGATTCAAATCCAAGACAACCTCTTTTATTGATATAGGTACAAGTTTAGTTTAGGAAATAAAAGAAGTTTTTGAAAAGTAATTCTACCTTATTAATTTAGAAATTTCAAACTATTGCTTCAATACTGCTTTTAAAAAATAAAAATTATTGGTAATGTCCAATTTAGACATTCATTTAAAAATGCACTTGTGGCTTTTTGTTTGTTTGTTTGATGACAGAAAGATGCCCCAAAATACTTATGAATTCCAAACATTAGCTGCTTCTAAAGCATCATGAAAGATACATTGGAAATATTGACAGTATAGAAACTTTCAGCATTTTGCCATCTTGTAACAGTATTTGTGTTCAAACATCCTTTTTCTTATAAATTGAAATTCAAGTAAAAATGTGAAAACTCATTTTTCCTGATTTATAAAAAAAATGAAAACTGTTTTTCCTATTTAACTTGAAAAAAAATCTTTAAAGTAGTGACACAGCAATCTTCACAAGTATGACTCCTTTCTCTGCAACAAGAGTACTGACTTCTGTTACAGAAGATGTTATAACAGTCACATAAGGAGTTTCATATAAATATTATTAAATAATTAAGTTAAAAGACATGGTTCATATAAATAAATAAATACGATCATTAGACTTCTACAGTTCAGACGAACGTTCCTTTAGCAGCACTGTAGGGTTGATGTCATCCAGTCCAGAGCGGGAAGCACTTGAGTTAATGGTCACTGCTTTGATGAGCTGCGGATCCGGAACATTGAATGAAGTAAAGGGACAGCCTTTCACGTTATTGCAAATGAGAGACTGAATCGAGGCAGTGTTGATGATTTTAAAACCTACTTCTCCACCAAAAGTGCTCGGCTTCCAGTAGGCAGGAGAACATATAGCATTACCCATAAGTCCTCTCAAGGAGAATGGTGCTCCAAGTTCTACCATGGTCTCACCAAATATGGCATCTGGACGAGGCTTTTCTACCAGAAGGGCAGGGTACAGCTCCATGGCATCAATGTCACCATAGAGTGCTTCCAATTCTGCAGCCATTTCCTTCTCACCTGTGAAGGTGATAAAACCAATGTAAAACAACAAAATAAACAATAGTTTTCCTCCTTTGCTCAATTTGCTTTCAATTTCTCTGTTGTTTCCATTTGACCTGTGATTCTTTTAAGAAGTTTAGAAACTATTTCTCACCTGTAAGTTCTTCAAATGATTCATAAGGCTTCAGCATAAAGCGTTTGCGGTACTCATTAAAAGACTGGTATTTCATCTCTCTGCTCTGGTCGATTGAAGCCTTTGATACTTTTTGTACTGCAAGTGGAACATTCCTACCACCAGCAACCTGTGAAAAATAGATTCGATTGAGAAACAAGATTTTTAGGGATATCTACTATTTCTATTTTAAAAGTTTTCCTCAGGTACCCATTAGGCAAGACTGACACTACCAGTTGAGACTATTTTTATTTCTTGGACAAATGCTTACATTTCAACAGGAGCTGTGCTTAAAATTCAATGCGACAGTAGTCTAGAACTAATTTGCCTTTTTAAATTACAAAAATGATGCTGGTATTCCAGTTTGAAATATGTATTTCTTTAAGACTATAGTTTTTGAAAACATCTATTTTTAAGGTAGGAATACAATTTGCTATTTGTTTGACAACAGTAGACTAAAAGTTTAGACTTTTCAAAAAAAGTTAGACATTTCAATAATTTTTTCTAGTAATATAATTAATTACTCTTTTTTATAAGTTAAAAAAAAAACTTCTGTGACAAATTCTAAAGTTATACTGGCTAATCTATTGATTAGTTTTTAAATAATAATGCTTACCCTGCCAGCAATTTGCCTGGTGAATGATTCAACAAACTGGGTAACTCCATGTTCCAATAATATCGAGTTGTTGTAGAGAAACTGTTGATAGTTGTATTTCTGGTCATCGATTTGAAAAGTGTCAGGTAGAAGGGGATGCCAGTGATAGAGTGTGTTAAATTCAGCAGCAATACGGTTTTGGTACTGAAATTGTTGGCCGAAAAGCAATTCTGGGTCAAACTTCAGTTTGAAGTGATAGCCGCTCAAGTGTTGTACATAGTCCTCAATGACAATCTTAATAGTCTCTCCTAATTGCACATAATAAATAATTAAAATATTAATCCTTTTATCACAAAATTCTAAGCGATTAAAATGTAATTTTGCTAATTAGCTATTTTGTCACTTCTTTTTCCCTTGTTAATATCAAAACAAAAGGTTATTATACTACCAGTCACACTCACAGACCGAATTAATATAGAGTGTGTGATTTTTCATTTGCCACATGGCACAAGTGACTCAAAATTACTTCGTTTTCTCTGGGGAAGGGGTCTCATTGAAATTATTATCTCTTCTTGCTTACCTATCAGTATTAGCCTGGTTGTCTGGAACAACCGCTCATCATCCCATTCTGGATGTTCCTGTTTGAGCATGTCACACACTCTGTTGTGTTCCCGCAGCCAGATTGTGGCATACATCATCAGACCAGGCACCAGCCCAAAGACCTCCTGCCCCACAGCAAACCGCATGTGTTCAGGGACATGAGGGGGATAGATCATCTCAGCCTGAGTATCTTTGACTGTGGGAGGATACACCTCTCCATCAATTATCTAAAAAATACCAACAATAGATGAACGTTAATTAAACAACTAAGAAACACATTTTTCGGGATTTTAAAATATAAGTGTAAGTGGTAAGTCACAGCTAATTCTTTAATATTCAAAAGAAACATACCTGATATTTCATCTTTCCATCCTTGAAAAGACGCAGTTTATGTTGTCTATCCAGAGTTTCCCCATAAATATGACTTAAGTCCACCTAGAAAATTATGAAAAATTTTAATTTGCTGCTTTTGAAGTTGTTTTTATATAAAGTGTCTACCATATATTTTATCACTAAATAATTTGATGATTTATCATTCTTTAAAATTTTTCAATAAGACATACTTTTTATAGCTACAAATTACTAATTAGTACATATTAATTACTATATACTACACTCGAATTACAAATTACTAAAGCTACAAAACTATGTGTCTCTGTGTTTAAAGGAATTAGTTTACTACAGTGTGCTTATAGTATTGCATACACTTCACTATAAACACATGGTTAATTCTTTAAAAAGTATAAGAAAAGGTATTCTTTATTAAAAAACTTATCAATAAATTGAAGCTATGTAACTGAAATTCAAAATATAATAGTGCTCCAAAAATCTCACCTTATACTATTGAAAGCAGCCTAATCAGAGTACAAATATGTTTTTGAAGATATGTCTTGGAGTGCTAATATTTTAAACTAAAACTATAGGAGACAAATTACAAATAATAATATCTGTATATATATGTATATGAATGTATATATGTGTGTGTGTACATACCTCTGCATATATTTTTACTAAACCAGTGAATTAAAATAGAAGATAAGACTTTCTTTTAAAAGAGGATGAATTATTATCTATCTACCTACTTTAAATGTTAGCACATCACTATGACTTGCTATAATTCTGATTTAACTGTCTTACCCCATGGCCCAGTCCTTTGGTGAAAGCCGGTCCTCGCTTATGATCTGTCTTGAAAAACTGATGCGTGAAGTGCTGGGCAAAGAACGCAAACATCACATTTGTGCCTTGGGGATCAGGGATGAACTCTCTTCTTAGAAGAAATTTTTCCACAATCTCTTTTGAATCTGGAAGCTGCTTCTTCCCTAAAAATTGAGAAAACTAAGATAAGAATTCATTTATATATTCAAGAAGGCAGACAATAACTATCAATGTACCAGGAATTCTTCATTTATAAGATATGTATAATTGTGAATAGGATCATAATATAAATGACAGTGCTAGGATATAGGCGAATAACTTCATACTGAATAATTTTATCTATTTTAATTGGTATTAATTGAGTTTTCATGAAAAAATTTGGAAGTATTAAGACATGCCAAGATGCTCATTTACTTTCACGGAATAGTTTGCATAGATTCATATTTTAAGCAAATATCCATAGATATCCACAATAAAGGAAAACAACTACCTTTGTTAACAAATAAATCGTAGCCTGAGGCCAGATTTCTTAGGGAGTAATCCAATCCCTCTTGCAGTCTCTGATGGCTTTGTCTTACTCACCTTTCACACCCATGGGAGTTGGGCAGTCCTCAGGCACAGGAGGAAGGACTCTGGTATAATAGGAAAGGTTGGAGAAGGCCTCCCAGTTTTTGTAGCCATAGTGCGCATTGTAAGTTGGTACAGTCTCAATCATGTTTGTTCTGGCTGAAATTTTCAAGGAAAAAAAATGCTTCAGTTGTTCCCACATGCAAAACACACCAGTGATCATTTTTATTATAAAATGTGGAAGGTGGCGTTAGAGATTGAGCTTAATTCCAACAATCAAAGATACTCATTTTAAAACAACTGTGCTTTAAAATCTGTCACTTAAAATGCATCTTTAATAAAATATATACACTTTACACATGATAATTATGATCTAGCAATCCTAATTTTTCAGGTAACCATCTACTCACTACTCAAGAGGCCTATGACAGAAATGGCTGGGCATAACACTGTAGAATTACAGAAAATGATTTTCTTCCTATTCAAATTCAAATTTACATTTATTAATGGGTGCTACGTGTTCAGAACAATTCTGTGGTCCATGGGCATTCAATAAACAATTGGACCATATGCTCTCTGCAAATTGACCAGAGCCGTGCAGGTTAGAAAAGATAGGTAGAGTTGTGAGTAGAATTCTGACTGTATGAACGGAATGGAACTAAATGTCAGTATTTGGGGCCATTAAAATAGAAGGCAAACTAAAAAATGTATATTTAAAGTTCTTTTGACAAGCTTGGAAATAGGCTTGTCAAAAGTAAGCTACAGGATTATAAAGCACATTTTTCTTTGAGGAAGCTAAAAACCTTAGAAAGAATTGTACTTACATGTCAAAACATATCTCATAATTGCATTTCGAAGGAAGGGGATGTTATTGACGATGTTCCAGACTCCCCTGAAGTGGGTGAGTATGTAGTGCACTGTGTTTGGAGTGGGTTTCAGGAGTAATTTTATTCTTGTCAGAAGTTCAGCTGCAAGAAGAGGACGCAAAGGAGGGAGAAGTTAATGGGCTCACTCTAAGGCACAAATCTGTAAAATTGTAACTATATTCAACTCCATTCCAAATGAGGACACCTGAGGATAACTTACGTGTTGAACAGTTTTCACCGTAGAATCCCGTCCGGGTACAATCGCACTTATACTGGTCGAATCCTACACTCATACACACACCTTGGTTTTGACATGGGTGGGAACAGCAAGGATTTGCTACAAGAAAAGTAAGAACAGCATATAAATCATTCTTCAGTGTCTTAGTCTTAACTTAAACCTTCAATTGTTTTACTATGAGTCAACTGTACAATGATAAATTCGGGAAATATATAGGTAGTCAAGAAAATAATTTTTTTAAAACCTGCCTCACAGAGTAGTTAAAACATAGAAATTCAAACTTCCTATTCTAAATATGGGTGAAATAATATTCAACTTAGGAAATCATATTACTAAGCTTTTTCTTAGTAAGTTTTTGTATGTTCAAATTAGCATTTTAAAGAAGCCCGAATAAGTAGCATTTTCAAAATTAAAATGTATAGATCCAGTACATTAATCGAAATGTAGGAAAAATTTCGAAACACTTTGCTTACCTTAAGAAGTAATTCTGGGCTTTTCTAGGGGGAAGGCACTGACTAGAGTTTTTAAAACAACTTCTTCTATTCAATACCAGGAGGTTTCCCACGCAAATATTGACATATGTGGATCAGATTCTATTTATCAGAATGTCAATCTGCACATCAGCATCACTCTCCCCATTTAGCAGATGAGAGTGAGTCTCAGACCGGTTAAAGAACAACCGGTTCCTGATGATCAGAGCCTGTGGCAGGGCTGGAGTATCCACCGAGTTCTTTGGGACTCCAGTGGTCCAAGCTCTGTCCCAAGCCACGCAATTTCTCTATCGGGAGAGTCGTCTCGGCACCAGGATGGACCCGAGAGTCCAGAGTGGAAGCTATGCCAGCGTGCGCGGAAGCGGGGAGTCCCCAGTGCGCCGGGCCAGGTACCCACCTGCGTGGCTAAGCGCCAAGACCGCGCTGAGCAGCAGGGCGCGGGCGAGCATCGCGGTGGCCGGGCGCGTGGCGGGCGGAGGCGCTGCGTCTGCGGGAATCTGGCTGCCGAGCTGAGGGCGGCGCTGCTGAGTCCGAGTGCGCTCCCGACTTGGCAGCAAGTCGTTTGACAACTGGACGCTCCCGGAGGGAACCTTCCTTTTATGTCTGAAAACCAAGCCCGTGTGACGACATGACTGCTTCTTTCCGCCTTAACCCCCTCCCCACGAAACATTGCGTAAGCCCGAGTGGGAGCAGGATTTTTTTTTTCTTCCCCCCAAGCAGACGAGAAAATCGGAAACCCGGGAAGCTGCCCCAAGGTGCGTGCAGGGCGGGTTGTCCCTCCACCCCTCTGATCCACCCTTTCCCTCCCGGATTCCTCCGCCCCCAGCGTCCAGGTTTCCGCCAGATTCCCTTCCTCTCTCCCAGTCTTTGCCCCAGCGCCTCCGAGAGCCGGTGCCCGGGCTGATCACCCTGGGAGGGACACCGAGGAGAGAAAAGGGACCCTTGGCTTCCGCTCTGGAAACCCGGGCGGCCCCGAAATCCCACAGCGCGGGGAATCCCCGCGCGCGCCGGTCTCTACAGCTTGGGGGCGCGCGGTGGGAGTCGTCACGACTCTTAACCTTCTGTATGTGCAGCACACGCACACACGCATCCTTAATTTTTAACGTTTATTTTGCTAATTAATATAAGAAATCCTGTTCTCCAGCCGGGCGTAGTGTTGTGTGCCTGTAATCCTAGATCTTGGTGAGGCTGTTGCGGAAGGATCGCTTCAGGCCAGGAGTTCGAGGTTGCAGTGTGCTATGGTGAGTCACTGCACTCCAGCTTGGGAGACCGGGTGAAACCTGGTGTCTAAAGAAATAAATACATAAAAGAAATACTATTCTCCGCACCATCACCCTCACCTTGTTTCTTGGAGCGGAAAAAAAAGGTAAATTTTCTTCCACAATACTGCTCCTAAACTGTTGCCTCGTAAATAGTTAATTTGAATTCCAGGATCACCAGTATAAAGTTTCCTGTCTTCTGCTGGGCAAGGGAGGCAGCGGCGCTAAATGTCTAAAACGTCTGCCTTAATGCATTTCTTTCACTGTTGCGTGGTGCTCACCATTTTGGCCACTGGCCCTTCTAAGGAGATGCCAATAAAAGAAATTAGAGTTTTAAAGGGTCCTTTTTTTTTTTTTTTGTCTTTTCTGACCACTTTTTCAAGATAGATCAAAATACAACATTGCACTTACCTTTCAATGATCTGGGTTTATTAGGGCTAATTTTCTGTTCTCAGTTAGGAACAGAGTTTGATGAGGAATTAATTAGATGGAAGGGAGATTTTGACAGTTTGAATTTCATTTTCTTTTGCTTTTGTTTAATATCTGTCTTTAGTGGTGGGCAAGTGAATACATGAATGTGAGGGTATGTGAGGGCAAATACAAGAAAAAAAATTACAGCAAAGAAGTGAAACTGAATAGAAAATTCAGTTAAGGCATAGCTTCTTAGCATTAAAGGAAAAGGATGGTATAAAACCTGAAATAAAGCTACACCAGAACCTCAATTTGTAGAAGTCTTACAGAAAAAAATTTTTTAAAAGATACTCACTTGAATTTTTTTAAAAACATTTTGCTTACTGTACACATCTGATTCTACATAAGTCACAAATGACTAAAATTCCATTTTATCTAGTAAACCTTTATCTCCTCTGGTCATATTTAATCATTTCATTTGGGGTACTCTCATTTATTGTACTGAGTCCTTTGTGAATTTTTGACTAAGAACATGATAATATTCTTTTTAATACTTTCAATTTTCTGTTTCAATTTAAATGAGCAAGTTAAATTTAGAGTTAGGGGTACTAATTCTAGCTTAGGTTAGATGTCATGTGCATTATAATCCTGAATTTATTTTGAAGTCATCATCATCATTATCCTTATCAGATAGTAATTGTATACCTACTTTATATAGAAGTGTGTTCTGTTGTTTGTAAAGAGATTCTGAATTCAAATGTGAGGAAAACACAGGGCATGGAGAATAATCATATTTAAACTACTTGAAACTCAAAGGATTTGAGCTCTGTCTCATAGTGGAAATTCAATGAAAAAATATCTATTTGGTCAAATTACTTTGTTTAATCTAACTTACACAACAGGATAGAGTGAAGAGAGTTCAATGTACCTATAAATCAGAGAAGAGTTCAAGGAGAAACTGAGACTTTAAGGATGGATACAGTTTTGAAAAGAAGTCCAAATATGGACTTAAGGAAAAAATGTTACATAATTTATTTAAAAATATTAACAAGTTGAGACACTAAAATAAAATAGATAAGTCCATTTTGGGATGCTGGTCATGAAAAGATATTAAATGTCCCAAAGCAAATTAAGATGGCTAGACCTGCTTTATATGGAAAAGTACTATGATTATTGTGCACCATAAAAAAATCAGGTTTTGATTATGTAACAATTATACCTCTCATGTTTGTACATATTCAATGTTTCTGTGCATATTTGAAGCAAATATGTATATCTGCTGTTCAACATTTTTTTATTAACCTCTGAAATTTGTTGGAAAATTCTCTGTATGAAGAGCAAAAGAATATTAAAAATCATCCAGAGTATTCTGTTGAGTTTTACTGCCCCCTTCTGCTGCTTGAATTTTTGTCAATTTATTTTTTTCTAAGGTGCTGGAAAAATTGCCAGACAGATTTTGTGTTTAATGTTACAATGTTCTTAAACATTCACATTGTAGTGCTCAGTTTAGATTTAAGTTTCGTGAATATATTGAAAAAGATTGAAATATGTAGTCGTTGAAGTGATGAACCATTCATGTGAGTGAAAAGAAAATGAACAATAAAGACTCTTAATGTTCAAAATTCCAAATAAACTTTTCTTTGTGTACAATATTTAACTTATAAACAAACATTTTAAAGAGAGACATTTCTTTGAACAGGGTTTTAACCACTAAGACATGAAAGGTTGCTCAGATCTATTATGTCAGGCGAGGAGCCCCTTTCCATTTCTTTCCTTCCTACTTTGGTGAGTTTAGGGCTTCACGTAGAGAGTGGAGATTGCCCCATGTCCTGTTCATTTATGACGTGCTGGCTGAACAAAGAGTTTTGTCATTTTGCATAGAGTTATTCTTAAGAGATATTTAGCAAGGTTGTGCAACTGAGTATATCTGTTCCTTGAAGGGCAGAAATGCTACTTATAAAAGTTGTCTGCTTTCGTTCTGTAGTAAATTCTGATTACTTACCATTCCCAGCTACTCATAATAGTTTTGAGGATATAAACAAAAGCATACACTTTTTTAAATTAAAGGAATTTCTTTCAAATAAACCAATGAAAAACACCCAAAAAATCTATTTCTAAGTTTTGAAAAAAAAAAACTGATATTTTTTTTCTAAAATATCTTAATTCCTTGGTGGATTTATCTATTTTTTCCATTGCTTCATGATTGTTTACCATATTCACATGACCTAGACTAGATTGAATACAATCTTTGTGTTGGACTTAGAAATCTCGCAAAGGGAGAAGGAAAGGCAAGAGAATGTGAACTGGGTGAACTGGAATGGGCAGGGTGAGAACAGACCTATCCTCAAAATATTAACCGTAGGACTTCCAGTTTCTGACCTGGCATGTAAAGAAGCTTGGAGGTTGCCACTTCATTCTAACAAGTAAAAATATGAACAAACTGAAAAAAATCAATACTCATAGAACTGTCAAAGAAGTGAAGTGACTAGGCAAACCACTACTCCAAATATTCAAAAGTTCATACAGAGAAGAGCAGAAATGCACAGGCTAAACCTCCATGAGAAACAGTGCCCAGGTAGGAAAACCTGAATTGTAATTGATTCATTGCTGGAAGGTTTGAGAATCAAAAACTCCAGAAGGTCCTACACTTTTGTGAATTTTACTTCCTGGAGTTCTGCTAGGTCCTCACAGTGACTACCAGAGGAAAATCCCCTTGGGCTTCTGGCAGATGGACAGATAGAGTAATATATCCGTATCTGTCGATCTACATTCTATTTATGTATTTAATAGAGACAAGCTCTAGCTGAGCTCACCATAACCTCAAATTCCTGGTCTCAAGAGGTCCTCCTGTCTCAATCTCCTGAGTAGTTCCATCATGCCTGGCTCATTTTAAAATTTTTTGTAAAGGTGGGTCTCACTTTGTTGTCATGCTGGTCTTAAACTACTGGCCTCGAGTGATCCTCTCACTTTGGCCTCCAAAATTGGTGGGATTATGGGCATGAGCTGCCCTGCCCAGCTCTTAAAGTAATCATCTTGAAATACACCAGAGTATACTGTTTTTCTTAACAAAGCCTGTAATCAAGAGAAACCATTTTATCAGAGCCCAAACTACCGAGATTTTATTAGAGGCTAACTGAACTAGGCAAGTCTAACTGAACTGAACCAGCATCCAGCTAGCTCTAGCCTTCCATAAGGGGAAGAGAAGTACAAGATTTCAGCTCTCTCTTAACCTTCTATAGAAGAAAAGGGAAATACTCAGTTCCAGCACTCTTCAGTCATACTGTCCCATTTAAGGTGAGGAAAAGGTAAAATGAGAGGCACTTGTAAAGGTACAAACTCAGAGGTACAAGCTCATCGAAAGAGATCACTCATAGTACTGTGGAATGCTTCACCTCCCCTGGCCCTTTACTGTCACATGACCACTTATTGAGTTTCTTTCACTAGGACATTATGCTTGTCTTTCAACAAAATATTGGAAGGCACACTAAAAGGCAAAGCATAGTTTGAAAAGACAAAATCAAGCTCAAATATGGCAGAGATGTTGGAATCATAATACCATTAATTTAACAACAGTCACGACTATGCTAGGACAACACACAAGGATAGATGGGTAATACAAGCCAAGAAATGGCAATTCCAAGAAATAATAAAAAATAAATGCTACAGAAAAATGACGACAACAACAACAACACTGTAATAGAAATGAAGAATTACATTAAGGATTAATAAGTAGACAGGACATGGTTGAGGAAAGAATTCTTGAGATTGAGGATATATCAACAGAAACTTCAAAAACTGAAAATCAAATAAAAAATATTGAAAACAGAAGCCATAACAAAATATCCAAGAAGTGTGAGACAACTATAAAAGGTATATGTAAAAGAGAAGAACAAAATAATGTAGAGAGAAAGAACGAAGCATATTACTATCAATAATGACTGATAATTTCCCCCAAATTAAAGTCAGGCATCAAATCACAGGTCCAGGAAGTGTGGAGAACACCAAGAAGAATAAATGCCAAAAACAAACAAACTACAACTAGACATATCATATTCAAACTATAGAAAATCTAAAATTAAAAAAGAGTCTTAAAAGAAACCAGAGATAAACATAGAAGAACAAAAATAAGAATTATATTCAACTTTTTCTCAGAATCCATGCAAACAAGAAGAATGGGGTAAAATATTTAGCATTGAGAAGAAAAAAAACTCACCAAATAGAATTCTGTAGCCTACAAAATTGCCCTTCAAAAGTGAAGGAGAAATAAGACTTTTCCACACAAACTAAATTGAGGAAATTTGTGTCCAGTAGATCTGCTTTGCAAAAATTGCTAAAAGAAGAGTTTGAGAAAGAAAAATTATATATATTATAAATGTGGATCAACATAAAGAAAGAGCATTAGAGAAGGAATAAGTGTAGATGAATGAAAATGTTTATGTTTCTTATTAATTGATGTAGCAGATAACAATTTTTTCAAAATAATAACAATAATTTATTAAAGTATTATAGCTTATGTGTAAATTAAATAAATGACAGTAATCATACAAAAATGAGAGGAAATAATTATTAGTGTTTTGTTACAATAGGGAACTTGCACTATTCATGAAACGGGATTGTGTTATTTGAAAGTGGAATTGGACTGGTTGTAAATGTACATTATAAACTTTAGAATAGCCACTAAACAGCAATTGATATACTAAGAAAGGAGACTACTTTATCCAATAATAGCAGAATTCACATTCTTTTCTAGATTCCATGGAACATATACCAAGATAAATCACATTCTGGGTCATAAAACACACTTTAACACATTTAAAGTAATAAAAATTTGGCTGAGTGCAGTGGTTCATGCCTGCAATCCCAGCACTTTGGAAGGCCAAGGCAGGAAGATCGCTTGAGTCCAGGAGTTCGAGACCAACCAGGGCAACAAAGTGAAATTCCATCTTTACAAAAAATAAAAAAGCTAGCCAGGCGTGGTGTTGCATGCCTGTACTGTCAGTTATTTGGGACTCTGAGGCAGAAAGATCGCTTGAGTACAGGAGTTCAAGACCGTGGAAAGTCATGATTGGGCCATTATACTTTAGCCTAGGTGACAGTAAAAGACTATCTCAAAAATAAAATAAAATAAAAATTAAGTAATGTATGCTATCAGATTGCAAGAAAATTAAACTAGAAATGAATAATAAAAAGATAGGTAGAAAACTTCCACACATTTTGAGACAACGCAGCACACTTCTAAATAATATTTGGGTCAAAAGGAAATCCCAAGAAAAATGTAAACTTATTTTAAGCTTATTAGAAATACAACTTAAATTTTGTGTAATCCAGTGAAAGCAATGCTTAGAGGAAAATCTATAACATTGAATGCATATATTAGAAAAGAAGAAAAACCTAAAGTCATAATCTAAGTTTTCATTCTAGAAGAAAAAAGGGAACAGTTAAATCCATAGTAAGTACAAGAAAATAAATAAAAGTTATGGTAGTTACCAATCAAATTGAAAACGTAAAATCAATAAAAAATGTTGAAAAACTAAAAGCTAATTCTTTTTAAAACCCCAATAAAGTTGATGTCTTTAGTCAGGCTAGGGAAAAAAGAGAAGACACAAATAACTAATATCAGAAATGAGAGGGGAGACAGATTCCATGGACATTAAAAGGATAATAAAAGAATACTATGACCAACACTTTGGCCACAGAGTGTAACCTAGACAAATTTCTAGAAAACCCAATTTGATAACCTAGACAAATTTCTAGAAAACTCAATCTGCCAAAATACACACAAGAAGAAATAGACAACCTAAATTGTCCTATCTCTATTAAAGAAATTCAATCAATAATTAATAAACTTCCAAAACAGAGTCAGGCCCAGATGAGTTTGCTAGTGAATTCTACTTAGCATTTAAAGAACTCATCATACGAATTATCTACAATCACTTTTGGAAGATAGAAGCAGAGAGAATATTTTTTAATTCATTCTATGAGACCAGTAGTATCCCAATACCAAAATCAGACAAAAGCATTACAAGAAGAGAAAATAACATACCAATATCTCTCATGAACATATATGTAAAACTACTTAACAAAATATCAGTAAATCAGTTCACCAACATATAAAAAATAATTATATGCCATGCAAGACTAAGTCAGATTTATTCCGGGTATGCATGACTGATTTAACATTTAAAAAATCAATTGTAATCTATCACATGAACAAACTAAAGAAGAAAAATCCCATGATCATATCAACTGATACAGAAAAAAAGCATTTGACAAAATCCAATGCTAATCACGATTCAAACAAACAGCAAACTAGAAATAGAGGGAAACTTCTTCAACTTGATAAGGAACATCTACAAATAACACGGTTAACATCAAAATTAATAAGGAAGAACTAGAAGGCTTCCCACAAATATTAGGGACGAGGCAAGTTTTTCCTTTCTCATCATGTCATCCCTCCTTTGCAACATCGTACTGGAAGCCCCAGCTATTGCAATAAGACCAAAAAAAAAAAAAAAAAGTAAATGGACTGTAATGAAAGAAATAAAACTGTCTTTGTGTGCAAAAACTAAGATCATCTATGTGGAAAATCCTTAAGAATTGATCAAAAAACACCTGGAACTAATAAATTATTATAGCAATACTACAGCATAAAAGGCTAACATTCAATAGTCAATCACTTTTCTATATACCAGTAATAGGTAGAATTTGAAGTTTAAAACAAATTACTATTTACAATAGTACCCTCCAAAATAAATATTAGGTATAAGCCTAATTAAATAAACAACTCAATTAAAAAATGAGTCAAATACCTGAACAGACACATTGCCAAGGGAGACGTTACCACAGATGGTAAGTAAACATAGAAATAGATTCTATACAACATGTGTCATCAGGGAAATGCAAATTGAAACACAAATGCGACACTACTACAGACCTATTAGAATGGTCAGAAAACTGTTAACATCAAATGCTGGTAAGGAGATGGAACAATAGAAATGCTCTTTCATTGCTGGTGGAAGGAGAAAATATCACAGACACTTTGGAGGACAGGTAAGCAGTTTTTTTTTAACAGAAGTAAGCATAGTTTTACCATATGATCTTGATATTTACTAAAATGAGTAGAAAATGTCGTTATGTTCACACAAAAGCTTCATACGATGTTTTCAGCAACTTTATTCTTAATTTTAAAACTTGGAAACAACCAAGATGTACTTCAGAAGGTGAATGGATAAACTGTGGTATGCCCAGTCAATGGACTATTGCTTAGCACTAAAAGGGAAATTAAGAAAATACACAGAGGAATCTTAAATGTATATTACCAAGTGAAAGAAGCCTATCTGAAAAGGCTGCAACTGTAGAAGCATAACAATATAACATTCTGAAAAACACAAAGTTGTTTCCCAAGCTATAAAACAATAAAAGGGATAGTGGTTGCCAGAGGCTGAGGGGTGGGAAATAAAGGTAGAACGTGGGGGAAAAGGTGAAACTATTCTGTAAGCAATAAAATGATGGATACATGGCATTATGCATTTTCAAAACCCATAGAATGTACAACACTAAAAATGAGCCCTAATGTGAACTGCGAACTTTGGGTGATATTGATGGATCAGTATAGGTTCATTGACCATAATAACTGGCACCACTCTGGTGGGGGATACAGACAGTATAGGAGGCTACCCTTGTGTAAATGCAGCAGGTGTATGGAACTCTATATTCTCAATTTTGCTGCGCCCTAAACTGCTCTAAAAAATTAACGATACTCACATACCAATTCTACCTCTTACAAATATTACACTTCGTTTTTTGTGATGTGAAGAAACAACTTCCACCACAGGAGCCACAAGACTGTCTGGCTGAAGGCAATGTATATTTGTTTGCTGACTATTCAGTCACTGGGAAAAATCTTCAAAGTTGAATACTGTAGGTTGAATGAGTGTCAGATGCTCACTTAGGTAACCCTGGAAAGTCTACTTCCTTTCTTAACTAGAACCTCATGCTACCCTAAGGATAGTGAGTCCCTTGCAAACATATAGAGAATGTATTCTTTCCCTTACGCCTCTCCAGAGAAGGCATTTATGTAAAACCCTTCTGTCTTTCTTGAATCACTACTCTCTTATGTTTAGAGGTTCACATTCTAAAAGCTTCAACAAGCGCTTCAGGGTTTCTTGCTTCTAAAACAGTATCTCTTCCTACACTCTTACCTGAAACTCCAATCCACATGTCTGATTGTCCTCTGGATCCTTTCATATGGCATACTTAAAACCCAGTTTTATCCTCTTAACAAAAACTAATTTACCTTTAATATTCTCCAAAGCACTGCACAGGCTCACAATCCACTCAGATTCATTATTTATTAGCATTCATCAGCATCTAATGTATTACATATTTACTTTCTTTTTTTTTTTTTTTTTACTGTCTGCATCTGTGTCCCCTAAAAATTCCATAAAGATAGGATTTTTGTCTTCTTTGGTCACTGTTATATTCCAAGTGTCTCGAGTAGTGATTACACATACTAGTACTCAATAAATATGTAATAATTTCATGGGTGAATTTATCTTCTGTGCTATCAACTTTAAAAATTAGATGGCTTTCAGTTAATCATGTAGCCATTGACTAGAAATATAATTTTCAGACCAAAGGCATCAACATTTTGAAGCTCTTTCTTCTTTTTTTTTTTAATGTATAGGAGTGAGACTGAAAAAGCTCTTTTTCAAAAATGTAATTGTGATTACAGACACTGCTGAAGTCATCTTGATGTGACACTTAAAACTGCTGTGGTCATCTTGCACTTGAGGAGCAAGTCAGCTTATCAATGATAAAACAAAAAAAAAAATGTTTAAAAGAACTCCAGTCTTTGGTAGTATTATTGAGATGGAATTCTGAATATTAGAGGTGGAGACTGTGGATATAAAGAAAAAAGTTGAGGGTGAAGGGTTTCAAGATAAGAATGTTGGAGAAATTAAAACCTAATAGACACTACACCAGATAAAGTAACAGAAGATGATAGAATGGAGACGTGCTTCTGAACCGGTGCCAGATGAATAAGAAAATGAAGTAGAAGCAGCAGTGCCAGAAAGCAATCTGACATTAGACAGTCTGGCAGAAGAGCTCTGATTACTCGAGACCGCTTTTGATTTATTTTATGACATGCACCCTTTTATAATACTGACACTAAAACTAAAGCAAATGGTGGAAGGAGGATTGGTGCCATATAGAAACATTTTTAGAGAAATGAAAAAGCAAAACATCAGACAGAAATTACGCTACATCTCCATAAAGTTACCCCAAATGTGCCTGCCTCCCCTTCCACCTCCTCTACCTCTTTCGCCTCTACCACCTCCAAGAGCTTGCCCCACCTATAAATTTCTTGTTCAATGAGTCCCAAAAGCTAGATATAAGTAGTTGAACTGGACTTATGTCATATTTAAGGTTCCTAGCTTTTAAACATACACGATAGACCCTTGAACAGCATGGTTTGAACTTCATGGGTCCAGTTATATGTGGATTACGTTTTCAATAAATATGTTGAAAATATCTTTAGAGATTTGTGACAATTTGAAAAAACTTGCAAGCAAATTGTGTAACCTAGAAATACTGAAAGAAAAATAAGGAAGCATTACATCTAGAATGCATAAAATATGTGTAGGAACTAGTGTATGTTATTAATTATTACCATACACACATCTATTTTAAAAGTTAAAATTTGCTGGGCTCGGTGGCTCAGCCTGTAATCCCATGCCTTTGGGAGGCTGAGGTGAGTGGATTGCCTGAGCCCGCGGGTTCGAGACCCGCCTGGGCAGCGAGACCTCATCCCTACAATAAATCAAAAAATCAGCCGGGTGTGGTAGCGCGTGCCTGTAGTTCCGGCTACTGGGAAGGCTGAGGCGGAAGGATCGCCGGAGCCCAGCAGATCGAGGCTGCGGTGGCCGGGAGCGCCACTGCTCTCCAGTCTGGGCGACAGAGCGAGACTCCAACTCAAGAAAAAAAAAAAAAGTTAAAATTTTTCAAAATGAGCCGGGCTCGGTGGCTCAGCCTGTAATCCCGCGCCTTTGGGAGGCTGAGGTGAGTAGATTGCCTGAGCCCGCGTGTTCGAGACCCGCCTGGGCAGCGAGACCTCATCTCTACAATAAATAAAATTTAAAAAAATCAGCTGGGCTATGGTAGTGCCTGCCTGTAATTCCGGCTACTCGGAAGGCTGAGGCGGAAGGATCGCCGGAGCCCAGCGGGTCGAGGCTGCGGTGGCCGGAAGCGGCCACTGCACTCCAGTCTGGGTGACAGAGTGAGACTCCAACTCAAAAAAAAAAAAAAAAAAAAAATGTTCAAACTGTACATAGAGCCATTCTCAATGAAGAGTAAATAAATGTAAAGATGCAGTTTTAGATAACTGCATGGAATTAACTGCAGTACATATTACACTACTGTAATAATTTATTTTTTGTTGAGTCGGACTCACACTCTGTCACCCAGCCTGGAGTGCAATGTCATGCTCACTGTCACCCCAGTGTTGACCTGTTGGGCTCTAGCAATCCTTCCACCTCAGCCTTCCAAGTAGCTGGAACTACAGGCGCACGCTACTTCGCCTGGCTATTTTTTGATTTATTGTACAGATGCGGTCTTGCCAACTTGCCTGGGCTAGTCTCGAACTCACAGGTTCAGGCAATCTACTCGCCTCGGCCTCCCAAAGTGCTGGGATTACAGGCTGAGCCACCGAGCTTGGCCACCAATAATTTCATAGCCACCTCCCGTTGCTATTGTGGTGAGCTCAAATGTGAGTATCCATTTAAAATGTCACCTTATAATACCAATCATTTCCAAGTGAGCCATTCTTCTCTCCAGTAAATTGTGTATCCCAGTAAACACCGATCTCTCATGGTTCTCATGTGTTTTTCACTGCAATACTGTAAACCTTGAATGACACCATGGGACCCATAGGAAGCGCCACTAGTGGTGTTGGAAGTGCTTCCAAGAAGCAGAGGAAAGTCATGATATTACAAGAAAAAGCTGAATGGCTTGATACGAATTGTAGATTGAAGTCTGCAACTGTAGTTGCCCATTTGAAGATAAATGAATCCAATGCAAAGGCCATTGTGGAAAAAAACACAAGGAAATTCATGAAGCTGAAAATGTAGCTACAGCAGCAAGTGGGAAAACCTTCCACTTTTTGCAAAATATCCTTTTATCTCTTATTGAAAATGAAGCTTGGCCACTGCTTTGTTAAACTCACGTGTGGCCATGTGGCTGTTTGAGCACTGGCCAGGCCATGTTTCCT
The DNA here is from genome assembly GCA_027257055.1 of Cephalopachus bancanus. Lineage (NCBI taxonomy): Eukaryota > Metazoa > Chordata > Mammalia > Primates > Tarsiidae > Cephalopachus > Cephalopachus bancanus. The sequence continues at coordinate 9,725,952 of JAPVLO010000057.1, forward strand.
GGCTTTGGACTCCTCCCATACCTTAGGGAGGTGAATATCCTCTGTCTCTCTTTCTCTCTCTAATTTACTTTCTAAATAAACTATAATTTTTCAAACTAAAAAAAAAAAAAGACAATGCAGCTCAGGTGGGTGCAGGATTACTATAAGAAAGGGATATCTATAGATTCTAAGATGATTCGAGGAAAAAGCTAAGTTTTTATATGGCAACTTAAAGCAAAAAGAAGGTGAATATAATCTAAAGCTGGAAAATTAGAAGCAAGTAAAGATATTTTTGATAATTTTAGAGTGAGGTTGGCTTTAAAAATGTCAGGATAACAGGAGAAGCAACTTCTGTCATCAAAGAGGCAGCAAAGGAGTTTCCAAACATCATTAAGAAAATCACTGAAGACAAAGGACACCTGCCTGAACAGGGTTTTTTTTTGTTTTTTGTTTTTTTGAGTTGGTGTCTCACTCTGTCACTCAGGCTGGAGTGCAGTGGTATGCTCATGGCTACCACAGCCTTGAACTGGGCTCAGGAGATCATTCTGCCTTAGCTTTCCAAGTAGCTGGAGTTGTAGGTTCACACCACCATACCTGGCTAATTTTTTGATTTATTGTAGAGACAAATTCTTGTCAAGTTTCCCAGTCTGGTCTCCAACCCCTGGGCTCAGGAATTCCTCTCACCTATACCTCCCAAAGTGCTACAGGAGTGAACACCATGCCCAGCTGTCTGTAAAGTTGTTTTTTTTTTTTAATGCATTTAAAAGTGTCTCTTCTGAAAAACAATGCCACAAAGGACTCTTATTAGTAAGGAAGAGAAGTGAGCACCAGAATTTAAGGAATGAAGGGATAGGGTAACTCTGCTGTTTTGTACAAATGCAATTGGATTTATGATAAGACTGCCCTTATCTATAAAGTTGCTAACCCCCCAGTTTTGAAAGGAAAAGATAAACACCAGCTGCTAGTTTTTTGGTTGTATAACAAGAATGCCTGGACAAGGGGAACATTTTTGTTGGATTGGTTCCGTTGAAGCTTTGTGACTGAAGTTAGGAAGTGCCCTTCCAATATGGGGCTACCTTTCAAATATATTTTTTAAAAATTGGACTATGCCTCTGGCCACCTAGATCCATGGGTTTGGCATTGAAGGTGTCAAAGGGGTCTACATTTCCCCAGGCACAAAGTCTCTAATTTGGCCTCGAGATCAGGGATCATAAGCACTTTTTAAGGTTCATTGCACATGGTACTTTATAGACCATGAATAGCTAAAACAGTCCTCAGCAAAAGGAACAAAGCTGGAGGTATCACACTTCCAACTTTATATTATAAGGTTGCAGTAACCAAAGCAACCTGGTACTGGTACAGGAATAGGCACATAGACCAACGGAACAGGACAGAGATTCCAGAAGCAAAAACATGATCTTTCAACCAACTCATCTTCAACAAAACCACCAGTAATAATCAATGGGGGAAAAGAGACTATATTTAGCAAATGGTGTTGAGAAAAGTGGCTGGCCACAGGCAGAAGAATGAAACTGGACCCCTACCTATCACCATATAAAAATATCAGCTAAAAATGGATAAAAAGGCCTACATGTAAAACCTCAAACTATAAGGATCCTAGAAAAAAACATAGAAAACATCCTTATGCACATTGGAGTAGGCAACGAATTCTTGACCAAGTTCCCAAAAGAGAATGCCATAAAACCTAAGATAGAAAAGTGGGACCTCATCAAATTGAAAAGCTTTTGCACAGCAAAAGAAATCAAGAGAATAAAGAAACAGTACACAGAATGGGAAAAAATATTTGAAAATCATGTATTTGACAAAGGCCTAACATCCAGGATCTAGAAAGAACTCAAATGAAGTGAAAGGGAAAAAAATAAACAACCCTATCAAAAAGTGGGCGAAGGACATGAACTGACACTTCTCAAAAGATGGCATACAAGCAGCCAACAGACACATGAAAAATGCTCAGCCTCATAATCATCAGAGAAATGCAAATCAAGAGTACAATGAGATACCATCTAACACCAGTAAGAATGGCTATCATTAATATATCAAAAAATAATAGATGCTGGCGATGATGTGGAGAAAAGGGAATATTTCTACAAGTTGGGAGTGCAAGTTAGTTCAACCTCTATGAAAAGCAGTGTGGCGATTCCTAAAAGAACTAAAAATTGATCTTCCATATGATCCAGCAATTTCTCTCCTGGGAGTATGCCAGAGGAACATAAATTGCTCTACCAAAAAGACACTTGCACATGCATGTTTATTGCAGCACTGTTCACAATAGCAAAAAATGGTACCAACCTTATTGCCTATCGAAAGTGGACTGGAAAAAGAAAATGTGGTACATATACATGATAGAGTTACGTGGCCATAAAGAACAAAATCATGACTTCGCAGCAAATTGAATGGAGTTGGAGACCATCATACTCAGTGGTCTATTATAGAAGCAAAGAACTGAATACTGCATTTTTTCACTCAAAAGTGGGCCCTGAATATTAGTCACACTAGCACAGGGAGAGATCATCAGTCTCTGGGCACTGCTATGGGAGGGAGGGAAGAAGGAGGGTGGGGTGACAACCCAAAGGGTACCTGGTCCACCACCAGGGAGAGTGAGGAACACCGACATGTAGCCTTCTCATGTAGTTAATCCTCACTTGTACCCCACATCTCTATAATAAAATTTAATAAAATAAAATAAAGATGAACTTGAGCATCATGAAAGAAAGAAAGGAGAGAGAGAGAGAGAGAGAGAAACAAAGAACTGTTGACACTATGAAGAGAACCTCAACAGAGAAAAACAAAATGAAAGTCTGGAGAGAATTAATCCATTGAAGAAAAACTCATGAAAGCCATCAAATCTAAAACAATAAATTCCAATTGAAGAAAACTGTGTCTAGATATGCAGACTTCACTAGGCTTATCACAGAGCAGATCAAGGACATCACAAAAGAAACTGTGAAGATGGCAAAAAAGGTGAGGGTGAAGAGTTTCAAGATAAAGATACTGTGGAAATTCAAACCTAGTAGACATTACACCACAGGAATTAGCAGAAGATGACTGAATAGAGATGAGTGCCCCTGAACCAGTGCCAGATGAAGAGGAAAATGAAGTAGAAGCAGAATGCCTGAAAACAAACTGGTATTAGACACTCTGGCAGAAAAGTTCTGATTACTCGAGACTGCTTTTGATATTTGCATATATGTAGGTGTTATTAATATTAACCACAGATGAAATCTATTTTGCTTTTCTGTATGCAAGCTCTGGGTAAGGCACTGTGCATATGTGTTCCAATATCCTTGTTTTGATTGATTTGGGGATCCCATAAGGCTTTCCTATAAAAAATATCCTGTCTATAAATTAAATACTCCAGTGTGTGATGTTTATCAGCTGTATAAGGTTGAAAAATAAAGTGTTTGGTGCCTAAAGCTTATGTAATGAGAATGATTCTTTTAAAGAATAATAATACAAAATATCTAATAATGCTTATTTGGAATGTGAAAAAGAATCACACAAAAATATAAAATAAAAATAATAAATGCAACACATTACAAAACTCAGGAAAATAATACATTTTGTTAATTAATTACATGATTTTTTGCTATAGTTTATTGGTTGCATATTATATACTTCTTGATCATTTACTTCTCTTAGAAGTATTTTGGTAGATCTTTTTCTATAGAGAAAATGAAAAGTTAACTCATGAGTACAGTAGATTGCCTGTCACCCCGTCATTCTAGACTGGAATGCAGAGGCACAATTACTGCTCACTGCTGCCCTGATCTCCTGGGCTCAAGTGATTCTTCCACCTCAGCCTCCTGAGTAGCTGGGATTACAGGCACGTGCCATCATGCCTGGCTAATTTTTTTGTGGAGACAAGGTATCACTATGTTGACTGGTTTCAAATTCCTGGGCTCAAGCAAACTTCCCATCTTGGCTTCCTAAAGTGCTGGGATCACAAGCATGAGCCATGGAACCCAATCAGTACTTTTTTAATGGGTAATATAAAAAGGCTCCTTTCAGTGTCATAGTGCATTATTGACAATGTCATATAAATTTTATCCTTAATCTTAGCCAAAAGGCCAAGAAGCAATTGAATTTTTACAAAACATGAGAAACTATCAAGTTTCTTTCATAATGTGTAGTGAGGTTTCAAAGCATGCCAAGTTTTCTCATGCAAAAACTAATCTAAGAGGTGGCGACCTGAAGATGGCGATGGCATAGGTGTATCCATGAGTTTCTCCGAACCTGAGTTCCCAAAAAGACTATTACTTCTCTTCCTGCACCCCCCTGCCCACTCCAGCCGCACTGGGACTTTTGGTCCCATGCAGGGCCAGACATCACAGCCGGACTGCAGCTGCTCCACTATATGTGATTCCAGCCGGCTGGGGAATTCCAAATCCCAGATCCCAGCTCCATCCCTGGCTACATCATCATGACCAGCACCCAGCACCAAGCTGCCGGTCATGCAGGGAGGCTCTGAGTGCCTGCCCCTCAGAGATACCAGTCCCATTTCTGGCTAAAGTGCCCTGGGAAGGACCTAGAGCCACCACTTGCCCTCTGGAACTTTGGAGATCTGAAGCCCCGGGCCCACCCTGGCTGAGGCACTCAGCATGCGTGACCACAAACCTGTATAAGGGGGCAGAACCCTAAGCTGGCATAGGGTGCCATCACAGGCTTCCAGCTCCAGAGGAGGGAACGCCCAACCTTCTCCTCCACCCTAGCCTGCTGGTGGCACCCTGGATCCAGTGCCCAGCTGTGCAGCTGATCCCACCTAGAGACCCACAGGAGCATCCCTAAAAGGGAAAGTAAAACCACCACCTCCACCATTTTCAAGGCATATTTACATCGCATCGCCCCACCCACCTATCAGAGCCTCCACCTCGGTTCCCATGATGACGTCATTAAACAGGAGACAAAGCCCCTCCCCTACGCTGAATAGAGACCAGTGTCACAGATTTCCCAGGCAACAAGCTAACTGCCAGCAACAGAAACAGAGGGGAGAGGCTGGAGATTAGAACTCAGGAACTTTATCCACTAAGGGATGAGAGAGAAAAATCTACACAAATGAAAGAAAAACCAAAAGAAGAATATGGGTCTCTCCCAGATTCCTGGGAGGGCAGACACTGAGAAAACTGACTTTGGAATGCAAACAACGAAGAGCCCCCAGAATGACTGGTCTCAAAATAAAACGTAGACATCAAGACGTTAATGGAGAGATTAAAAAGAATTGAGGAGACTCAAGAAGAAACTAGAAAGGAGCTGATATCTGAGATAACAGTAATAAAGAATACTGTGAATGAAATAAACAATAAACTGAAAAGCATGGAAAGCATAATTACCCAAGCAGAAGAAAGAATCTCAGAGCTTGAGGACCAAAATATAGAAATAACCCAAACTCTCAGAAAACACAGAAAACAAGCTCAAAAAGACAGAAAAAAAAACCTTCAAAAGATGAGCAATTACCTCAAGAGGCCTAACCTAAGAGTAATTGGTCTGCCTGAGGCAGAAAGAGAGACAGAGACAACATTGGAACAAACCTTCCATGAGATCATTGGAGAAAACTTCCCTTATCTAATCAATGATGCAAAAAACTCAAACACACAAGAGATCCAGAGAACCCCTGCAAGACAACAAATGAGAAAACCAACTCCTAGACACATAATAATTCGCCTAAACAAAGTAGGCATAAAAGAAAAAATCCTAAAGGCAGCAAGAGAAAAAGACCAGATCACCTACCATGGAAAAACAATTAGAATAGCAGCAGATTTATCTACAGAAACCCTGCATGCTAGGAGAGCTTGGAGCCCTATCTTCAAAGTCCTAAAAGATAAACGATTTCAACCAAGAATAACCTACCCTGCCAGATTAAGCTTCATCAGCGAGGGAGAATTAAAATCTTTCCCAGATATCCAATCCCTAAGAACCTACGCTGCCACCAAACCACCTCTACATGAAATACTTAAGAAAGTACTAAACACAGAAGAAAAGGGGAAAAAAAGAGCAACGTTCTTCACAAGAGTATAGGAAAAAGAATAAAATACACCTGAATCAACCCCCAAAATAAAAGAAAGACAATAAACCCAGTGGAAGAACAACTCTATAAGAACTATGTGATCGGGACGAACTCTCACATTTCAATAATTAGCCTGAATGTGAATGGACTAAACGCACCACTGAAAAGACATAAAATGGCAAAATGGATAAAATATCACCAGGCAACAATATACTGCCTTCAAGAGACCCATCTCACTAGAAAGGACATGCACAGACTCAAAGTAAGAGGATGGGAAACAAATTTTCAGGCGAATGGAACACAAAAGAAAGGAGGAGTCACGATCCTAAATTCAGACAAAATACCATTTAAGCTATCAAAAATTAAAAAAGACACAGAGGGCCACTACATAATGATAAAAGGTTCACTCCATCAACAAGAAATATCTATCCTAAACATATATGCACCTAACATAGGTGCACCAACTTTTATATAGCAATTCCTAGGAAAACTAAAGAAAGATGTTGACTCTAACACCATCGTAACTGGGGACTGTAATACACCACTCACAACCCTTGACAGATCATTGGGACAAAAATCAGCAATGAGATCCGGAACCTCAATGTGACTCTGGACCAAATGGACTTAACTGATACCTACAGAGCACTCCATCCAAAGACCAGAGAATACACATTCTACTCATCACCACACAGGACATATTCCAAGATCGACCACATTATCGGCCATAAATCAAGCATAAGCAAATTTAAAAGGACCGAAATTCTACCCTGCACCTTCTTGGACCACAGTGGAATAAAAATAAACATTAACACCAACAAGGTCTCCCCAAAACCCACAAAGACATGGTCACTAAACAGCATGATGCTAAACAACTCCTGGATCAATGATGAAATCAAAACAGAGATCAAAAGATACCTAGAGACAAATGAAAATGAAGAAACATCTTACCAAAATCTCTGGGATGCCTTAAAAGCTGTAGTAAGAGGGGAATTTATATCTCTACAGACACACATGAAGAAAATGGAAGGAGCACAAATTAATAGCCTAACAAGCCACCTAAGGAAGCTGGAAAAGCAAGACCACAAAAACCCTAATTTCAGCAGAAGAATCCAGATCACCAAAATAAAAGCCCAAATCCAGGACATAGAAGACAAAAAGACAATACAAAAAATCAATGAAACAAAAAGCTGGTTCTTCGAAAGGATAAACAAGATCGATGGTCCTCTAGCTAAACTGACCAAGAAAAAGAAAGAGAAAACCCAAATAAGCACAATCAGAAACACAAAAGATGAAGTCACATCAGACCCTGAAGAAATGCAAAAGATCATCAGAGACTACTATGAACACTTGTATGGAAACAAACTTGAAAACCTCAAGGAAGTGGAGGATTTTCTGTCATCACACAACCTGCCTAGGTTGAAACAAGAAGAAATTGAGACCCTAAATAGACCAATAACAATCAAGGAAATTGACTATGTAATAAGAAAACTACCTACAAAAAAAAGACCCAGACCAGATGGCTTTCCATCAGAATTCTACAAGACATTTAAGGAGGAACTGATTCCAATCCTTCTGAAGCTATTTCAGGCGATTGAGAAAGATGGAACCCTCCCCAAATCATTGTATGAAGCTAACATCACATTGATACCCAAGCCAGGTAAAGATCCAACAAAAAAAGAGAACTACAGGCCAATATCTTTGATGAACATAGATGCTAAAATTCTCAACAAGATCCTAGCAAACCGGATTCAACAACACATCTCAAAAATTATCCATTATGACCAATTAGGCTTCATTCCTGGGACGCAAGCCTGGTTCAACATTCATAAAACAATAAATGTAATTAAATACATCAACAGATGTCAAAACAAAAACCACATGATTGTATCATTAGATGCAGAAAAAGCTTTTGATAAAATTCAGCACCACTTCTTGATAAAAACCCTCGAACATCTAGGCATACAGGGAACATACCTCAAAGTGGTAAAAGCCATCTACGAGAAACCCACAGCCAGTATACTCCTAAACAGACAAAAATTGGAACCATTTCCCCTGAAAACTGGAATAAGACAAGGATGCCCACTCTCACCCCTCCTGTTCAATATAGTATTGGAAGTCCTGGCTAGAGCAATCAGAGAAGAGGAGGCAATCAGGGGTATCCAAATAGGAAAAGAGGAAGTCAAATTATCTCTCTTTGCAGACGACCATGATCGTATACCTTGAAAACCCAAGAGAATCTGTCAAAAACCTCCTTACACTGATAAAGGCCTTCGGCAAAGTCTCAGGATATAAAAATAAATTTGCAAAAGACAATTGCATTTCTTTACACCAATAATAAACAAACAGAAACCCAAATAAGAAGCACAATTCCATTCACAATAGCCACAAAAAAAATGAAATACCTTGGCATCTTCCTAACCAGAGACGTGAAAGACCTTTACAATGAAAACTACAAAACTCTGCTCAAAGAAATCAAAGATGACACAAACAAGTGGAAAAATATCCCATGCTCATGGATCGGAAGAATCAACATTGTGACGATGTCCATCTTACCTAAGGCAATCTACAGATTCAATGCAATACCTATCAAATTATCAGCAACATTCTTCTCAGACCTAGAAAAAACAACACAGGAATTCATATGGAAACACAAACGACCAAGGATAGCCAGAACAATCCTCAGCAAAAAAAAAAAAAACAAAAACAAAAACAAAGCAAGTGGTATCACATTACCAGACTTCAAACTTTACTATAAAGCCACAATCATCAAAACAGCTTGGTATTGGTATAGGAACAGACATATAGACCTATAGAATAGAATTGAGATTCCAGAGGCAAGACCTCAATTTCTCAACCAACTCATCTTTGACAAAGCCTCCACCACCTACCACTGGGGAGAGGAGAACCTATTCAGTAAATGGTGCTGGGAAAACTGGCTGACCACATGCAGAAGATTGAAACAGGACCCCTATCTATCCCCATCCACAAAAATTAACTCCAAATGGATCAGGGACCTAAATGTAAAACCTCAAACCATAAGAACCTTAGAAAATGAAGGACATACCCTCATGGAAATTGGAACTGGCATCCAATTCCTGAACAAAACTCGAAACCCACAGGCCATAAGGGATAAGATAGACAAGTGGGACCTCATTAAACTGACAAACTTCTGAAAAACCAAAGAAACCATCAAGAGAGCAGGAAGACAGCCTACAGACTGGGAAAAAGTATTTGCCAACTCCAGGTCTGACAAAGGCTTAACATCTTGGATCAACCAGGAACTGAAATGTGCTGAAAAGAAAAAAACAAACAACCCCATTATAAAGTGGGCAAAAGATATGAACAGACACTTGACAAAGGAAGACATTCGAGCAGCCAACAGACACATGAAGAAAAGCTCAACCTCACTAATCATCAGGGAGATGCAAATCAAAACCACACTGAGATACCACCTAACTCCAGTCAGAATGGCAATTATCAACAACTCAAAAAATAACAGCTGCTGGAGAGGGTGTGGCAAAAAGGGAACACTTCTACACTGTTGGTGGGAGTGTAAACTAGTGCAACCTCTGTGGAAAGCAGTGTGGCGATTCCTAAAATCTCTAAACATCAACCTCCCATATGACCCTGCAATCCCCCTACTGGGAATATACCCTGAAGAACTCAAATCACTCTATAAAAAAGATACCTGCCCGCGAATGTTTATTGCAGCATTGTTCACAATAGCAAGAACCTGGAACCAACCACGCTGTCCATCAAACGAGGACTGGATTAAAAAAAATGTGATACATATACACGATGGAATACTATGCAGCCATAAAAAGGAACAAAATCATGAATTTTGCAGCAACCTGGATGGAGCTAGAGTCTATAATACTGAGTGACCTCTCACAGAAACAAAGATCCGAGTATCGCATATTCTCACTCATATAGTGGACCTTGATCATCCAACGTACTACCATAAGAAAATGACTGACAGTGTTGGGAAACTATGGGGGGAGGATGGGACTAATGGTAGTAAACATCTGTCTGGAGACGGGGAGACACCTGTTACCAACAAGGGGGCCTGAATGAAGCATATTTGTATACCTAACCCTTAACTGTACCCCACAATATCAAAATAAAAAATATTGATTAAAAAAACTAATCTTAAATATTTTTAAAGTAGACAACAGTCAAGTTCTATAAGGCTGTGGCTTTTCCCAGTGCCTTGGAAAGAGCTGGCACCAGTAGGGAACACTGAAGCTTAGATTTTGTTATCTTTTTTTTTTTTTTTTTTTTTTTTTTGCATTGGAGTCTCACTCTGTCGCCCAGACTGGAGTGCAGTGGCCGCTCCTGGCCACCGCAGCCTCGACCTGCTGGGCTCTGGCGATCCTTCCGCCTCAGCCTCCCGAGTAGCCGGAATTACAGGCGTGCGCTACCACGCCCGGCTGATTTTTTGATTTATTGTAGAGATGAGGTCTCGCTGCCCAGGCGGGTCTCGAACCCGCGGGCTCAGGCAATCCGCTCACCTCAGCCTCCCAAAGGCGCGGGATTACAGGCTGAGCCACCGAGCCCGGCTAGACTTTGTTATCTTGACAATAAATTGACCTCGGTATAAAGTCACATAAAAAAAAAAATAAACCAGTACATATAAATTCTTATGATTTCTTAAACATTTTTTAAAATTTCTGTTTCTTAATTTAGAGTAATAGGATAAAAGGATTTACGATTGTAAGATGATAAATAGAGTGGTCATGAGTTTTATTTGTTTGTTTCTTATTCAGAAATGACATTTCCATTCAGAACATGTCATATTTTGCAAATTCACAGTTGTGGTGAGAAGGGGAATAAAGATGGCCCTAAGCAATTTTATCACCAATACCAGAAAATTCAATTCAGTTCACATCTTATTAAGGGCACTTACCAGAGGTAAAAATACAGACATGTTGAAAATGAGGAAAATTACAATTTTGGCTATCTTCTCTTACAGAAATACATTTGTATCAGGAGTGATTAGTATATTGAAACAAGTAGGTGCTCAATAAATCTTTATTGAAAAGGGAAGGAAGAATCTAGACCGTTGGAGTCCTCTATTATTGTAGAACTTTAAAAGCATGGCCACATCTTTGCATAGTAATAGTTAACTCTTCCATAGATTTGCTATCTAACTGTTCCTATTATAAGTTTCCACACATTGACTGGTTTAATTTCTAAAACAACTTATGGAGATAAGTAGTATTATTATCATACACATTTTACAGATAAGAACACTGAGATAAATCACATAATTTATCTAAGGTCACACATATATTAAGTGGCAGAGATGAGATTTGAACCAGGTAAGGCTTGTGCTACTCTGTGCTCTTCACCATCACACTAAAAGCAAAGGGTAAAAACCTGTTATGAAATAAGCTTTGGGTCCTGAGGGATTTTTAGAGAAAGTCTTATGGATATCTTATCTGTCTATTTATTTATAAACCATAGAGATGAGGATCTCTCCATGTTGCCCAAGCTGGTCCTGATCTCAAATTTCTGGCCTCAGGTTATCCATCTGCCTTGATCTGAAGTGCTGGGAATACAGGTGTGAGCAACCACACGTGGCTGAATATATATTCTCAAATACCTACCTCCCTTTTTTTTCCCTTTTGTTTTGAAAGTGGATTTATTGAGAGGACAGAAAAGCTCCCAGAGCGGGAAGGGAACTAAGGGGTTTGCCCCTTTTTTTCTCACTGGGGTCTCAGTTGTCCAGTTTGGAGTGCTGTGGCACAATCGTGGCTCACCACAGCTTTGACCTCCTGTGCTCAAGCGATTCTCCCACCTCTTGTAGAGAGGAGATCTCACTATGTTACCTAGCGGGTCTTGAACTTTTGGGCTCAGGTGATCCTCCAGCCTCGGCCTCCTAAAATGCTGAGATTACAGGCGTGATCCACTGTGTCCACCCTCAAATGCCCTTTTAAAACAGAAATATGAGCTCATTTAAAAAACTAAAGGAGCACCTAAATAAAGATTGGTTTAATAGAGTCCTGCTAGAAAAATTTTTTAAAATTTCCTCAAGAGATTTGAATCATGCAGAACCTCATTGGAAAAATCACCCTAGTTAGTCAAGGAGAAAACTTCCAATTGATGGATCACTATTTTGACTACATTGTCTCTCAAAGTAAATTCATATTAGGTGATTAATATTTGCTTTCTCATCAAGTCACATTTTATTTTTAGCTTTTTTACCTGATTAGGAGACTCATGCCACATAAAATCTAACTGAAAATCTGTTTTGTACCAGAGAGAGTACTTGACTGCCATCAAATATGTGACATTCTAGTATGCTTCTAGTACAAACTAGAACTAAATCTTAGTTAAAGCCTTTAACTTCTATGTGTCCATTTCCTCATCCCTAAAATGCTTTCTAGGGTTTATCTTAGCATTAAAAATATCTATGATGTTCTAGGAGAAGTAAATAACCAAATTAAAAATAAAAGAGTTTTTTTTAAAAACTATACGTAAATTGAAAAAAAACTATATAGCTGACCTATAATGTGAAATACTGAGACATTTATTCATTTGCACAGTTGAAATCAAAAGGATTGTTACGTTTAAAGAGTGCCCCAAACCAGCAATAATGATTGCAAATGAGACCCCAAGTGAATATATTATCACTTTGATGGTATTTTGGAGGGGAAAAGTCAGAAACCTTTTTAAAAATAGCTAAGGTTAAAAACATGACCAAACCAAAAGAAATTTAACAGGGAATACTCACTTCCTTCTTATCTATGTATTTTTTATTAATTAATTTATTTATTATAAGGATGTGGGGTACAATTCAGGGTTAGGTATACAAACATTGATCATGTAGGTACCCTTGTTGATGAGGTATGCCCCTGCCTCCCCTAGAAGTTCCCCTCAACTGCCAGTCCCACCCCTTCTTCTCTGACAGTTTTCCACTACTGCCAATCACTTTCTTATAGCATTATAATTGCTCAAAGTCACCTTATGAGTGAGAACATATGGAACTCAGTTCTTTGTTTCTGTGATAAATCACTAAGTATGATAGACTCCAAGTCCAATTTGCTGCAAAGTCCATATATCTGTCCTTCTTTATGGCTGCATAATATTCCATTGTGTATATATGTACCACATTTTTTAAATCCAGTTCAGCTTCGATGGGTAACACTGTTGGCTCCATGTTTTTGCTATTGTGAATAGAGCTGCAACAAACATACATGTGTAGGTATCTTTTTCATAGAATAGTTTGAGTTCCTCTGGGTATATTCCCAGTAGGGGAATTGCTGGGTCATATGGAAGACAAGTGGAACCTCATCAAATTAACGAGCTTCTGCAAGACAAAAGAAACCATGAAGGGAACAAGGAGACACCTCACAGAATAGGGAAAAAATATTTGTCAACTGTATATCTGACAAAGACCTAACATCTAGAATCTATAAGGATTTCAAACTCACCGAAGGGAAAAAAACAAACAGCCCCTTTAAAAAGTGGGCAAAAGTGGACACTTCTCAAAAGAAGATATATCGGCAGCCAACAGACACATGAAAAAGTGCTCAGCCTCACTCATTATCAGAGAAACGCAAATCAAAACCACATTGAGATACCACCTAACCCCAACAACAGATGCTGGCGAGGATGTGGAGAAAAAGGAATGCTTCTACACTGCTGGTGGGAATGCAAACTTGTAAAACCTCCTTGGAAAACAGTCTGGAGATTTCTGAAAGAACTAGAAATTGACCTTCCACATATTTTTTATTTTTATCAAATATGGAAACACTGTATCCATTGTTTTGTACTATATTTTTACCTTTGTAAAATATGTGCTGGAGATAGTTCCACACCAGCACATTTTACCGCCTTCTTTTGAGCAGCTTCATGATACTCCATTGGACAATGTGGGATTAGTTTTTAGTCATTTCTGAATTTTTAGACTTTGTATTGTTTATAGTCTTTTAATCTTATAAGTAATGCAGCAAGTAATATTCTATCACATCCATTTTGTTCTATGTGAATAAAAATATATATGCAATTTTAAAGTCAAAGGTTTTACACTAAAATTTTTGATAGATATTGGATAATTGGTTGAAAGAATTATTTATATTTTAAGAAAATTAAAGTTTATTCTGTCATTAATTTATGTATTCATTCATTCAACATCAGATAAATGGTCATCTGCCTAGCCTAAGTGATTGTTCTATGCATATCTACAGGGATATAGCAGCAAGCAAAATACAAGTCTGATACCAGACACTATATAGACTTGAATTTCAGACAAGTGTATGAAAAATAATTTTTCTGCATTTTTTTCATCTCTGCTTTGAGCAAAGCCTTGTAAAATTTCCTGTTTTTAATCTGGAACTTTTATGTTTTCATTTTATTTAAATTAAACAGCTGATACATTTGGAATTCATCAAGGTCAAAGGAACTGAGTAGGAATATAGCTTAGTTTTTTCTTTTTCAATTAGCCAATTACCTAATATCATTTATTGAATTGTTTCTAATTTTTCACTATTACAAAAATGCTGCCTTATTACTTCTAAAATCGTCTGTCTCTTTGGGTCTTTTACTGAACTCCTCTATTCTATTGCTTTCTCTATTTGCTTATATTATACTGCTTTAATTGCTATACTTTTATAACACATTTTAATATCTGATAGGGATATTCCTTAATCAATTCTTTATTTACTTTATTTTTCCACATGAATTTTGTAAATAAGTTTCTTGCTCACTCAAAAAACATATCTGTGTTCTTATTGGGATTGCAGTGCATGTATAAAATAATCTGAGGAAATTAACACAGCCATAATACTGAATTTTTGGCAATTTATTCAACTTTTTAAAATGTATTTTTTTGGCTATACTTTTCATTGCATAATTCTTACACATTTAAGTTTATTCCTAGAAATTTTTGCTATGGTTGCTATTACAAATAAAGTCTTTATTACATTTTCCTAACTAGTTGTAAGGAAAGTATGTGGAAAGCTGATAATGTTTTCTGTATGAATTTGTGTTTAGTCAGTTTAACTATTTTTTAAATTTACAATTGAATATCAGCTTATGCCTTTGAGGTTACAGATACACAATATTACCATCTGAAGTGAGTGATATTTTATTGCTTGTTTTTCAGTTTTTATGACTTATTTCTTCTTTTTTATAATCACTTTGCCCAATTTATCATATGGTAATTAATATTAAAGTAGTAGACATACTTATCTTGCTCCTGTTGTTAGTAAGAGTATTACATAAAGTTTCCCTATTAGGCATAATTCAAAATAAAATCTATCCTAATTTTACGAAAGTTTTATTTTGAATCACTAATGGAAGTTACATTTTATAATGTCTTTTTGGTATCTATAGTGATGATTAAATGATGTATTTCCTTTGACTTCCTAATTATATTAATTATAGCAGTAGATTTCCTAATACTGAAAATCCTTCTTTGGAAAAATCCCTCTGAGTAATAGGGGATTATTCTTTTAGGTAGTTACTGTCTTCTATTTACCGATTTTTACATTAACATTAATATTGGTATGTAAGATTAGCCTATACTCTTAAAAGATTTTTTTTTCCAGTTTTTGTTGTTTATGTTTTATTGTGCATCAGCCTGGATTCTCAATTGGAAGAAACAAAACATGTTCTGACTGATATTAGTAGAAAACAGATTCATGAAAGCATTTGGGAGGCTTACAGAATTTCTGGGAACACTAAGAATTAAACTAGGAAGCTGCTGCATACCCAGAAGCATGTCCCAAAGACATTGCTCTCCAGCATGGAGAAGAAGACCACACTCCTGCAACAGCTGATTACCAGATGTTGTGGTCAGCACTACTAGTGCAATGAGCATAGACTCCCAGTGATGACACCAGAGCTGCTGTGACTGCTGCTTCTGGAAACCCAAAATGAGTGCAACCAATTCTGCTACTTGTTTTTGGATTTAATGTGGCATTAGCCCTATTTCTGGGATTGTTGGCTGATTCATTGTCCAGGGTAAGTGCATCTGATTGAAGGAGCCTAAGTTTTGTGTCTAGCCCAGTTGCAAAAGAAGCTGAGAGAGAAGTGCCTACAGGATCTAAGATAAGTTACATATTATTGAAATTGTTTATTTGAATAACTGATATAGTTTATCATATAGCTCTATCTTTTTCTTTTTTTTTTTTTTTTTGAGTTGGAGTCTCACTCTTGTTGTCCAGGCTGGAGTGCAGTGGCACGCTCACGTCACCACAGCCTTGACCCGCTGGGCTTAGGCAATTCTTCTGCCTGGGGTCTTTAGACTAACATCTAGGATCTACAAGGAACACAAATGTGCCAAAAAGAAAAAAACAAACAAAAGATATGAATAGACACTTCTTAAAAGAAGACATACGAGCAGGCAACAGATATATAAAAAAATGCTCAACCTCACTAGTCATCAAAGAAATGCAAATTAAAACCATACCAAGATACTGTCTAACTCAAATCAGGATTGCCATCATTGATAACTCAAAAAACAACAGATACTGGAAAGGATTTGGGGGAAAAGAGAGCACTCCTACACTGTTGGTGGGAGTGTAAACTAATACAACCTCTGTGGAAAACAGTTTGGTGGTTCCTAAAAGATCTAAAAATCAACCTCCCATATGGCTCCACAATCCTCCTATTTGGAATATACCCAGAGGAACTCAGATCACTCTAGGAAAAAGATACCTGCACATGTATTTTATTGTAGCATTGTTCACAACAGCAAAAACGTGGAACCAACCGTGCTGCCCATTAATAAAGGACTGGATTAAAAAACATGTGATACATGTATACAATGGAATATTATGTAGCCATAAAGGAGGACAAAATTATTAACTTCACAGCAACTTGAATAGACTTAGGGTCTATAATACAGAATGATCTATCACAGAAACAAAGAACTGAGTATCACATGTTCTCACTCATAAACAGACCTTGAACAATTATCATAATATCATAAGAAAAGGATTGGTAGTAGTGGGAAAATTCAGATGGGGGGGCAGAGGTGGGATTGGCAGTAGTGGGAATCTGCCGGGGGAGGGAGGGGCACACCTCATCTATAAGGGTACCTGCATAATGAACATTGTATACCTAATCCTGAATCGTATCCCTCATTTTAAAATAAAAAAAAAATTTAAAAAGAAAAACAAAGTAGGTCTTTAACCACCTGCTCAATTTTTTCTATTGAAATCAGTCTGTTTGAATTTTTCATTTCTTTTGATTTGAAGTTAGTATTTATATTTTCCCCAAACAACAGATTTCTAAATTCAGATGGTCAATTATGCTTTAATCAAATGGAGCAAAATAATTAAATTTTTTTAAAAAGTTTTTACTTACACAGATGTCCATAACATTCTTTTTCTTTTTAAAAAATTTTTACTCTTATTCTTATTAATGAATTTCTAGTATATAGTTGTAATTATTTTCCTCTTCTCATTTACACTTTTCATTGTTGTTTTGGAGATTCCAACCTTTTCTACTTTGACTAGCTATGCTAGCTGGTGGTTAGTTCATTAATTAATTTTTGTTTATCTATGAAAGTAGATTATAGGTTCATCTATTATTTTATCTACCCCTGACAACTCTATTAGTCAGGATTCTCCAGAGAAACAGAACCAATAGGCTATAGATAAGAATAAATGTATTATGGGAATTGGCTCATGCTATGATGGAGACCAAGAATTCCTACGATATGCCATCTGTAACTTGGAGTCCCAGGAAAGCCTGTGATGTAATTCAGTCTGAAGAGCTGAGAAAGGAGAGAGTGGCAAAGAGAGAACTGGTGTAAGTCCCAACCCTTTGACTCAAGAACCAGGGCCTCCAACATCCCAAGGGCAGGAGAAGATAATTGTCCCAGATCAAGAAGAGAAAGCGAATTCTCCCTTCCACCACCTTTTCTACTTGGGCCCTCAAGAAATTGGATGATGCCCACACATGCTGATGATCATGGATCTTCTTTTTTTCAGGCTACTGAATCAAATGCCAATCTCTTCCAGAAACATCCTCAAAGGCACATCTAGAAATAATGTTTTACCGACTATCTGGGTATCACTCAGTCCAGTGAAGTTGACACATAGAATTAACCATCACACTCCCTGAGATCTGGTTATTTCCTGCTTCTTTCATATTGATTTCTTCCCTCTGTTTTCTTCATTTTTTTGCTATTAGTTTTCTTTTAACTTGTTGCATTGAATGGTTAAATTTACATATTTGGATTTGTTCTTTCTTTTTCTCAATTGTTTAAAAAAGGTTTTTACATGTAATATTTATATTATTGGTATGTTCTAGATTTATGCGATTTTGATTTTGAGAAATTTTTCTTATCTGCATATTTTTTTAGTGGGGCAGAATTTTTATGTTGTTTGTGTTATTAGTTTTACATGTTTTACATTGAAACTAGAGAATATATGATAAGTAGTTTGATAATTTATTGAACTTTGCAATTTATTGATTTTGATCTATTTTCTCAACATTTTATTATGAAAAATTTCAAGTTTTTATAAAGCTTTCTAATTTTACAGCAAAGTTGACAGTATTACAGAAAACACCGATATACTCAGCTACTAGATCCAGTCATTAACATTTGACCATATGTACTTTTTCATACATCTATCAATGTAGCTATAAACCTATCAGTACATTATTTCATCTTATTTTTTAATGCATTTTAGAGTAAATTATAAACATTGGTGCACTTTCCTCTACTTCAGTATGTATATCATTAACTAGTGTCTGGCACTTATTTGGTAATTTTTCTTTTCTTCTTTTGAGCCAAGATTTACATACAACAAATTGCAAACATCTGACAGTATACATTAAAGTTTTAAAAATTCATACAGTAATGTGCTGCACACCATATTAAGATAGAAATGTTATCATCTGTCTTAGTCTGCTCCCACTGCTATAAAAAAATACTTCAGGTTAGGTAATTTATAAATAACAGAAATTTATTT
The DNA here is from genome assembly GCA_027257055.1 of Cephalopachus bancanus. Lineage (NCBI taxonomy): Eukaryota > Metazoa > Chordata > Mammalia > Primates > Tarsiidae > Cephalopachus > Cephalopachus bancanus. The sequence continues at coordinate 9,744,885 of JAPVLO010000057.1, forward strand.
CCCACAGTTCTGGAGGCTGGGAAGTCCAAGGTCAAGATTCCAGCAGATTTATGTTCTGGAAGCGTTGCTCTCTGTTTTCAAGATTGTGCCTTGTTGCTTTGTCCTCACATGGTGGAAAAGCAAAAGGGCACAGAAAAGTCAAACAGCTCCCTTATATCTCTTTTGTAAGATCAGCAGTTTCATTTTTGAGAACTTGCCCTTATGATCTTATCACCTCCTAGATGCACATAAGCAACTCATAAAGGCACTACCTTTTACTATCAGCTTGGTAGTTAGGTTTTAGGATATAAATTTTGTACATTCAAAATTTAAATTTAAACGTACATTCAAACCATAGCATCATTCCCTTAGAAATTTCCCTCATGTTTTATCCTAGTCAACCTTCACTCACCCTCAGAGGCATTCATTATAATTCCTTCCTCTTTATAACTAAGAATTATTCCATTATAGGACTACACTAATTTTTTTTTGTCCATCCTTCTGTGATGCACACCTGGATATTTTCAGATTGAGGCTATTATAAATTCATCTATTAAAAATTGTTTTATTAATCTAATTATGAATGTATGCTTTCGTTTGTCTTATATTTTTGTCAATTTTATAAGTACTCCATTATCACTCGAGAAAGTCATTTTTTGTGGTTAGCTACATTAGTGTCCACTTTTATATTTTTCACCTATTTATTATAGGTTAGGTAAGTGTTATGGGGTTGAAGTATGTCCACCCCCCCAAAATATATCGTAGTTATAATCCCTAGAGCCTGTGTATGACCTTATTTAGAAACAGGTTTTGTGCAGATGATGAAGTTAAGAAGAGCTCACTATGTTGGGCCCTAATCTACAATGACTATTTCCTTACAAAAAGTTGAAATTTAGGTACAGTGTTAGACACAGAAAGAGCATCATTTTAAGATTGGAGTTATGCTAATACAAGCCAAGGAATACCACAGATTTTTCAGCAAACCACCTGAAACTAAGAGAACTATGGAACAGATTCTCTCTTTTAGTTGTATGAGACAATAAACCTGCTAATGTGGTTTGGATGTTTGGTCTCTCCAAATCTCCTGTTGAAACGTGATCCCCAACGTTGGAGGTGGGGCCTAGTGGGAGTTGTTTGTGTCAAGGGCACAGATCCCTCATACGGGGCTTGGTTCCCTTCCCATGGTAATGAGTCAGTTAGTTTGCAAGAGATCTCTGTTGGTTTACAAGAGATCAAAAGAGCCTGGCACCCTACACCTCACCTTGTGACACGCTTGCTCCTCTTCACCTTCTGCCATGATTGCCAGCTTCCTGAGTCTCACTGGAAGCAGATGTTGGCATTGTTTCTTGTACATTCTGCAGAGAAAAGAGCCAAATCTACCTCTTTTCTTTATAAATTACCCAGACTCAGGTATTCCATTATAGCAATGCAAAACTGACAAATACACCTACTGACACCTCCATTTTGGACTTTTAGCCTCCAGAATTGTGGATAATACATTTTCTTGCTTACATCCTCCAGTTAGTGGTACTTTGTTGCAGAAGTTCTAGCAAACTGATGTAGTAAGATTACTCAAAGTTTCTTAATGTTGTTTTTTATGTATTTATCCTTGTATTATATTTGTTTTAATTAGCTTTATAATTTTTAATATAATTTTATTTCATGCATAAATATTCACAATTAATGGATCTTCATTTTCACCTGGCTTCTTTTGTGACACATTTTTCTTTAAAAAAATTAGTGCCTTTTTGTTTTGCATTCAATTTTGATCAAAATGAATACAATAGTGCTTTCTTTTCACCTCCTGTTCCTCTACTTTTAGTCTTCCTTAATTGCTTTGCTTTGTATGTTTCACATACTGCAAATAGATAGATTTTGTTTTTATGATCTGAGGTTATACACCTTTAGCTTTATTTGACTCTTGAGAAATTTTGAAATCCATTTTCGTGGTTTCCAAAATGCATGACATTTTACAATTCAGTGATTCTAAGAACGAGGGCACGCTTATCTTAACTTATCTTATTGTTAGTTTCTAGTGACAGCAATTCATTGTCTAATTTGAGAAATATAATCAGGAAGTCTAGCTTTCTTGTTTAGTTGGTGCCTCCCAGGATCAAAACATTTACTTGTTTACAAAGGTTTCACATGCCTGGTTGGTTAGTCATGAAAGATTTTGGCGACTAAAATACGTATTTAAAGTAATAAAAATCCAAGAGGCATATATAATGGAGGAAAATGAAGTAAAATAATATAGCAGATTTGACTACTTTTTAAACCTCATCGTACTTAATCTTTCAGCAGCACAAGTTGCTGTCGATCTTTTTCTTTTTTAAAGTACCTTGTTACTTAACTTTTTGACACAACACTCTCAGGACTTTTCCATCTCTGACCATTCTGTATCTCTCTTTTTATGCTCATCTTCCCCATCTTATTTTGTATTTCCTCTAGACTTGATCTTAGGCCCTCTTCCTCACTTTTTTTGCTCTCTTTCTCTCCACCCCAGTCTCAGTTATACGTAGATGACTCAAATATTCATATCTCCACTTAGATTTCTCCCCAGACTTCCAAACTTAGATATCTAAAGGCCTACTTTTTTCACCTGAATGTTTCAGTGATACCCCAAAGTTGGCATGCCCAAAATGAAACTCATGGTCTGTCCCCTCTGCCCTCTCTGTGTCACCTCACCAAATCTTCCTACCTTTGTTCTCCCTTTTCAGCAAATTATATCACAATTCTTCCTTTGTGATTTTACTTCCCAAGTATCTTTTGCATTTGTGTATTTTTTTTGTCCATACCTACCACCACTACCCTGGCTCTAACTATAATCTCCTCTCATACCTTCTCTCTGTCTCCTTCCTATCTATTATCCAAAGCAGCCAAAATGCTCTTTTCAAATAAAAATTTGACAGGTCATTTTTTTTGACTTAATATAACCGTTCAGTATTTGCAAATGCTCTTAGAACAACAATAACAGTCTTCACACAGTCTACCAGGCTATTCATGATCTGTTCTTAATAACTTCCTATCTCAGCTCCCTCTCTCTGTTAGTCTTCTAGTTATTTTAGTTCTTAAAGAACTGGGCATTTACACAGACTCTTCCTTTTGCCTGAGTATTATTCCTATCCCTCTTTATCTAGTGACACTTACTCATCTTTCAGATCTCATTTAGAGTTACTTTATCACAAAAGTTTCACAATTGTAACGCCTTATGGCATTCTATACGTTTTCTTTATAGGTACTTAAGGCATTTATACACTTATCTGTGTACAAATACACAATGTGTATACTCCATCTGAGGACTGACTGAATAACTGAATGAATGATAAATGATTATGAGATCTATTCATATGTCTCACGGTAGTTAAGCTTTCTATAAAATAATGGATATTCTGCAAGATGAATTATATGTAAATTTACAACACATTTTTAGTGATTGTGTGGGTGAGCTCTCCATATAAAATATGATTTTATTGAAAGGAGCTAAGTTATAGAGTCATCTACTTGAAAGTGACAGCTATACTAAATATCATTTTAAAAGATGATTCACATAGTCAAATGATCTATATTCAGAAGTCCAGTCTTGAGAAATAAGTAAACAGCCATGGTTCTTAAAAAAAAAAAAATTAACGATTTACACAATGCTGTGTATTTCCACTCTATTCTCCTCATGTGGCATTAGTGTGAATCAACAATTTTATGGTTCAGAAATACGTCATTGCCATAATCACATTAACTTTGAAGACAGCTTCAGTGACAACATATGTCATTGTTGCAGCAAACATGAATCTGTAGAAATATTATTTGTGGAGAGAAGAGATTTAGGCACATTTATGTTCTAATTCTGGCTCTATCATTTGTAATTTCCTCAAGGGTCAACTTTTTCATCTTTAATTTGGGAAAAATAATCTCTATCTTGTAGCATTGTTGTGATGAATTACTATCAAGTGCTTGGCTTGGTTTCTTCCTTACAAACCGAGCTTATAGAAACCAGTGTTTTCAAAGTTCCACAGATGATTCTTATGGTTCACCAAACTTTTTCTTTGCTACTGGGACATTTCTCTCTGTTTATAACTCCCATTTAGTGAGTATGTCTGTGGTGAACCAGATACTTTCCTTTTATTATTCACAATAATTCCATAAAATTTCTGTAGTACAGAAAAGTTATAAGTTTTGGAGCTAGGGTATGAGGCAAGTGCTGATGTACTTTAAGCTCATTTTCTTTACAGTTCTAGACAGCATTTTGACCTCAATAATTGTAAAAGCTCTTTTTGGCAACTTGCTCAAGTTCTATACCACATGCAATTTTCAGGATGATATCTGAGAACTTACCTGATCCTCTCAGTAGAGACCATGAGGCTGCCTCTGTGGAATAAATGCACCAGATTCTGGGCAGAAGACAAGGAAGGAGTCTCACTCTTCACACTCTAGCTTTCCATCTCTGGGAAAATCTTTTAATTTGTGTCTTAGCATCCTCAATTGCAAAACATAGATAATACATGAGATTACAAGAATTATCTTGGAAGGTTTAGAGCGATAAGGAGAGAAATGCCACATGTATAAAAGTTGGTATTACATGGGTCTGTAAATCATGGAGATCTGTGTATGGCTACCAGTTATTCATTTGGTAATTAAGGAAGAAAGCATTACCATGAATTGTAAATTACAAATGCAAAGCAATATGGCCCCTAATTTATAGTTCCATTTATTCAGATATTATTCCAGTACAATAAGAGAAACTGTGTGTGTGTGTGTGTGTTTTAATTAGTTGTTAGGCAGTTTTACATTCATTCAGTAGGCATTTCCTAGGAGTTTAGGAATAGACTGGTTAAATAAGCTTCTAAGTACACTTTCACAAATCATTATATACAATTTCTTTTCAGAGGGTTAAATACAAGCAAAAGAATCAAGATGACCAGAAATCTACCTTAGACTTGAAATGGTAATCTAAAGTTCCTGTTAGGTACTAAAATAATGAGAAACTGATGCTTACTTTTGGGAACAGTAGTTGTCTTAGAGATAAACAGAAGCCACATCCTTCCTAGATAAAGAATGTGGAAGGAAGTGAGCTGGGGAGGCATCAGTACTAGACATTTTACATTAACCAGTAACAATATTTAACACTAAGTTTATAAGGAATATGAGAAGGGAATTCTTGACTAAAGTTGCCCACTTTTGTGACATGTTAAGCTAAAAGACCAGAGTTTAGCAGTAGTAAATGGTTTAGACTTTTTCAGAGACTTCTGGAAGGTTTGAGGAAAGAGATCACTTGATAATCTCAAGCTGTACTTAATACATGACACGCATGGACACGTTCAGGATGGTATAGCTGTAGACTATACTTAATATCTAAAGTACGCACTCTCATCTCTATGATAAATTAGTATGACATTTTAAAAAATTGATAGATACAAGCAGCAGAGAGCATCAAGGTCTTGAGTCCTTTTTTTTTTCAGATCCATTACAACCATCCTTAAAGATCTGAAAGCTTTGTGTGAAAATTTAGAATTATTGAAAGTTTTTGAAAATTTTCCTTTAAGTTCCAAATCTACTTACAGAGTATAGAAGGCAGAACTGATTAGATAACTCACAGTCAGAAAAATATTTGAAATATGATCTTCAAGATTTATCCGACTCAACTGACAGGCACCAAATTTCCTATGACCTGGTTTTTCTTCTCTAGAGAACTCAATGTAGGAAACCAGCTGACATTTCATCCCCAAGTCTGGTTATTCTAATGAGACTTTTATCCAAAGATAAAATTATATGTAAAAATGCAATTTTATATCAGAAATATTGATCTAGAGAGGGGAAGCTGGTAAAGGGATAAAATAAAATACCTTATAAACAAAATAAACAAACAAAAAACCAGCCTAACCCAGGTCTTTGTAGATGACGAGTGGATAATAATGGAGAACTCAAAGGAATGCTCTGTCTGAAAACCCTGGCTGCCTAGTACTTTGTTAATGCTAGAAAATCAGAAAGTAAGAAGTAAGGCTTTAATTCACTTAGTGAGCTCTGAGGAGGGGGCATGTCTAGCAGGAAGAAGGCAGAAACTTGCCTCAGGAAGGGAAGTTCCAGAAGAATATTTCTATTATTAGTAGGCTGATCCAAGGTAGAAGCTTAGTTATATAACATGGGTCACAAAGTCAGGTAGAGATCACCATCAAGAATAGACTAGTACAAAATCTATTCATGTGGTGTGATTGTTTAACATGTAAGATCTGGTTTTAACCTTGGCTGCACCAGGTCACAAATAGGTCACCTTGGATAAGTAGCTTATCCTTTTCAGGTTTACTCTACTCATTTGGAGTCCTCCATAGTAGTGTAAAGAAATAATTGACTATTAATTTTTATTTTTTGTTTTTTTTTGCAAAATGAGCATTCTCACAAAGGAATGTTTTGTAAGAACAGGTTATATGGACCAATGGAACAGGATAGAGATTCTGGAAGCAAAACCTCAATTTCTCACCCAACTCATCTTCGATAAAACCTGTACCAACAACCACTGGGGAGATGAGAACCTATTCAGTAAATGGTGCTGGAAAAACTGGCTGACCACATGCAGAAGATTGAAATAGGACCGCTACCTATCACGACACACCAAAATCAACTCCAAATGGATCAAAGACTTAAACATAAAATCTCAAACTATAAGAATCTTAGAAAATGCAGAAGACACCCCTATGGAAATTGGAGCTGGCAACCAATTCCTGATCAAATCTCCAGATGTCCATGCCATAAGAGATAAGATAGACAAGTGGGACCTAATTAAACTAAAAATCTTCTGCAAATCAAAAAACAAACAAACAAAAGAAAAAACAACAAGAGAGCAGGGATACAACTCATAGAATGGGAAAAAATATTTACCAACCATATATCTGACAAAGGTTTAACATCCAGTAGCTATAAGAAACTCAAATGTGCCAAAAAGAAAACAACAACAACAACAACCCCATTAAAAAGTGGGAACAAGACATGAATGGATACTTTTCAAAAGAAGACATATGAGCGGCCAACAGACACATAAGAAAGTGCTTAGCCTCACTAATCATCAGAGAAATACAACTCAAAACCACATTGAGATGCCACCTAACCCCAGTAAGAATGGCCATTATAATAAAACAAACAACAACAGATGCTGGCAAGGATATAGAGAAAAGGGAACACTTCTACACTGCTGAAATACAAACTGGTTCAGCCTCTATGGAAAACACTGTGGTGATTTCTAAAAGAAATAGAAATTAACTTTCCATATGACTCAGCAATCCTCCTACTGGGAATATATCTGGAGAAACTCAAAGTATTCTATAAAAAAGATACCTGCAAATACATGCATGTTTATTGCAGTACTATTCACAATAGTAAAAACATGGATCCAACTGTGCTACCCATCGAAACTGGACTAGATAAAAAAAAAATGTAGTACATATACACAATGGAATATTACACAGCCATAAATAAAGACAAACATATGGACTTTGCAGCAACTTGAATGGATTTAGAGTCTATAATACTCACTGATCTGTGTCACAGAAACAAAGAACAGAGTACTATATGTTTCACTCATAAGCAGTCCCTGAACATTTACCATAATACTATAAGAAAGGGATTGGCAATAGTGGGACACTCCCAAGGTTGGAGGTCACATAACAGTAATAAGGTACCTGATTTCATACCAGGCAAAGTGGGGACCAAAGGGAGGCCCAAATTCCACCTGTACAATGATTACTTATATACTTAATCTTGAATTGTACCCCACATCTTTAAAATAAAATAATATAAAAGACAAAAATCAAGCTCTAATTTTATTTCATTAAAAACTACTGAAACACTGAAAAGCAATATAGACTTATGCTTGAAATAGTTTTGAAAACATACTATTTGTGAGACATACAATTCACTGGATTGTTTTCGCCACAAGAGTAAGATAGATATATTTTTATTCTATGTTTGTTTTCACTTTTTTATCCTTAGGATTCAGTACAGTCTGTACACATAGAGAGTGTTAAATCAATCTTTGTTGAATGCGTAATTTGCAAAAATTAACTTGAAAAAAGTACAGCTCTACACATTTTGAATGACGATGCAGTATCTCTGTGAAGAGGTTTTTAAACTCATCTGTGTTTTTCCATTCTTATTTGAACATGGGGAGAACTTGGAAAGTGGAAAATTCCAAATCCTAGGAAAGAGATTTTTATAAAAAAAATCATTTGATTAATAAAATTACGTGCTTTTAATCATCTCAGTCAAAAATTTATTGCTACTGACATTCTTTAGCAGTCTTACATTATAAATAATGGAGGAAAAGTTGAAAGAATGACAGTGATTGTGGAAAGAAAATGGTTTCAATGTAGCTCTGCATAATCCTTCTCACATATGATATTTTTATTTGTTCATTCTGGTATAGCAGATGCAGCACTGAATTATGTCTACTTACTTGCTCCAGTTCCTGTATAACTTTGTTTACTTTACTTCTCTTAGTCTTTGCTTTCTAGTATGCAAGATACTGTTGGCCTTGTGGAAGGAAATTTGTTTATTGTGTGTTTACTGTGTGTGAACTGAATGCAATTGAGATTTTTTTGAGCATATCATTGAAGTAAAGGTATCCTTAATGACAATTTAAATAAAATTTTATCATTAATTCCTCCATCTTTTCTCAGCATTCTTCCTCTGAGTTTCTGCTCTGTTAAAGGTCATCATTTGGGGCCACTGAGACAAATTTGGGCTATTTAGACCTACAGGCAATTGAGGATTTTATCTTTCTTATGTCAAAAATATTTTTTATAATAAAAATCTTGCTGAAGTCAAAGCGCAAATTTCCAGTTTACTCCTTGGTTTGTGATGCATCTATGATACATTTATTTGGCATTATCTAGTGACCTTTCCTGCTACCACCATCCAACCCAAATTTATTTGTCCTTTAAAAGTTCCACTCACATGCCACATTCTTCTAGAATGTCTGTCTCCTTTTGCTTTCTGATCTCCCATTTCCCCTCTGACGTTCTTGCATGTGACTCACTTCTTGTCACCTGACTTGTTAGCAATCACTGGATTGTAAACTTCATGAGGGCAGTTGCCATCCCTTGCTCACTGCTCAGTTCCCATACCAAACGCATCCTGGCACATTATAAGCACTCAAAAATATTACATGAAAGATTAAAGTAACAAATAAAAGGCAAACTGAGTATTGTCTAAAGAGATTTTTCTTTGGTATTCTCTCCTTTCCTTACCCAATGTGCCCTTTATTTCTTTGAGGTCTTATCATTTGAATCTATTAGAGAGACAATTCTGATAAATGGAAAGGTAAAACTTGTGTTCCAGTCCAAGGTATGTATTGAATGAATGAATAAAACAATCAGTACAATCTTTTTCTAAATACTAACAAAGACTTTTAATTTCTTTTTCACTCTGCCTGTAGATCTGTTACTAAATTACAAGCAAATGATTCTGGATGAACATGGTCTACCCTAAACACAATGAGGATTATGAATTTAATTTGGTAGGTAACCAGTGTAATGAAAGCTCCAACCTCTAGGGGAAGCTCATGAAAACATAAACTTGTGTTTCTTTGATGACTAGTGAGACTGAGAATTTTTTCATGTATGCTCTCACTCATAAGCGGACTTGAACAATTATCATACTATAGGAAAGGAATTGGCAGTAGTGGGAAACTGCCAGGGGAACAGGGGGCACACCTCATTAACAAGGTTATCTGCATAGTGAATATCTGTATACCTAACTCTGAATTGTACCCCACTTCTTTAAAATTAAAATTAAAAAACAAAACAAAAAAAACATAAACCTCTTTTAGTTCTAGAGCTTTTTTGTTGAGGGTAGTAAAGGAATTGTAAAGAGAACTGGGCTAAGACCTTTCTCCCAAATCTTTCTTTGCACTTCTGTCTCTTGGAATCCATCTTTTCTTTGTTTTAGGCATCTATGAGGAGGTTCCTATTCAGATAACCATTCCTGTTCTTGCAAAACTGGGAAGGAAATGAAGTAACGGCCAAGAGAGTTACTGTATAGACCTAACATGATCTAGGCTAAACTCAACAGAAGTTCAGTAGGGTAGAATTACGCTGGGGCTTGGAGTCAAGACTTGAGCTAAAATTTAAAAACAGAATGGATTTTGCTGACTTTATTATATGTTTCTTGACGATATGTTATGTCAGTGAATTCATAAGAGTGGAGATGATAAGAGAAATTAAAAGGGGCACTGTGACTGCATGAAACAAGGAATAAAGACAGAGACAAATATTATTGGTAATTTACTCATTATGCAACAGAATAGATTGCAGGCATAAAATTTACTTTTAGTATATGGAAAAGTTTGAAGAAGTTTTAAAATATATCACATTTCTAAGTCAAATTTATGAAATATATTTTGCTAATTTACCATGTTTTTAAGTTTAGAATGCTGTGTTACCACATTTTAAAAATTATTCTTTTATTCAACTTTAAGATAAAGATCCATGCTAATTTAATGTAAATTTTCAATCAACCATTAGTGTAGCTTTGCAATGTTGTGAGGAGAAGATGTGACAATATGTACATCAAGTACCCAGACTGGGAGATGGTGTAGAGTAAGTAATCCATATATATTATTTTTCCTCATGCTTTGTACCTTTTGAAGGCACTACTAAAATATGACTTAGCATGCCTCTATTTATGCTGAGACCTCAAGCAATAGGGTCCTACTAACTCACATTCCAAAACAAGGAGTTGATCCCTTTTTTGTCAGACTTAAAAGAAAGTGATATAAAGTAGTTTTGCTGTTCTTAGTTCCTCACTTCCTTCAGATATCAAAATGGTTGAAAGTGAAAAGCACTGGAGATTGTGTTATAAGGCCAACCCTCACCATCTCCCCCTCCCTTCTAAAACCCTGGGGGAATCAGAGGCAGCCTAGTGAACTGAAGAAGGAAAATAGAAATTCTAGGAGAGACTTTCATTTCTAATAATGGTGGACTAGGGAATTGAACCAACCCTTCCTCCAAGATTGATGAGTAAGCATGGTCAAAATATTTTACAGTATTTGCTTAACAACATCAAAAAGCGAACATTTGGGACAAGATGACCACCTCAATAAAGCAAATATAACAATAAAGTGAGGCACACACTTAAAAAAAAAATTCCCAACGAATTTAAAAGATATATCTGCACTACACTGTAGTCTATTAAGTGTACAATAACACTATGTCTTTAAAAAACTTAATGAAAAATGTGGTTTTGGTAAAAAAAAAAATACTAATGCTAATGATCATTTGAGACTTCATTGCAGAGATGAGGGCTCACCAAGAGGGCTCGCCAAGTTACCCAGGGTGGTCTCGAACCCACGGACTCAGGCAATCCCCTCACCTCAGCCTCCCAAAATGCTGGGATTACAGACTGAGTCACTGAGCCTGGCCCATCTGAGCCTTCAATGAGTTGTAATCTTTTTGCTGGTGGACACCCTTACATCAATAGCTGCTGATCAGGGTGGTGATTACTGAAGGTTGAGGTGGCTGTGTCAATTTCCTAAAATAAGACAACAAGGATGTTTATTTCATGGATTGACTTTTCCTTTCTTTAAAAACTTCTCTGTAGCATGAGATAGTTTCTTAGCATTATGCCCACAGTACAACTTCTTTCAAAATTGGAATCAATCCTCCCAAACTCTGCTGCTGCTTTACCAACTACATCCGTGTAATATTTCTAAATCCTTTGTTGTCATTTCAACAATGTTCATTGCATCTTCACCAGGAGTAGATTGCATCTCAAGAAACCATGATTTTTACTCATCCAAAGGAATCAAAATTCTCATCTGTTAAAATTTGATTATAAGATTGAAGCAGTTCACTCAAATCTTCAGGCTCCACTTCTAATTCTGCTTCTCTATTTCTATCACAACTGCAGTTACTTTCTCCACTGAAGCCTTAAACCCCAAATAGTCATCCATGAGATGTGAAATCAACTTGTTCCAAATACCTGTTAATGTTGCTATTTTGATCTCTTTCCATGCATCATGAATGTTCTTAATAACATCTTGAATGGCGAGTCCTTTGTAGAGGTGTTCAACTTACTTTGCTCAGATCTATTGAAGAAACCGCTATCCAGGGCAACTATAGTTTTACAAAATCTATTTCTTAAATAATAAGACTTGAAAGTCAAAATTACTTCTTGATGCAAGGGCAGCAGAATGGATGCTGTGTTAGCAGAAAGGAGAAAACATTAATCACTTTGTACAGCTCTGCCAGCACTCTTGGATGACCAGGCATACTATCAACAAGAAGTAATATTTTGAAAGGAATATTTTTTTCAGGGTATTAGGTCTCAACAGTGGGCTTAAAATATTCAAACGACCATGGTGTAAACAACTTTACTGTCATTCAGGCTTTGTTGTTCCATTTCTAGAACATAGGTATAATAGATTTAGCATCATTATTGGGGTACTAGGAGTTGCATAGCTGTAAATGAGCATTGGTTTCAACTTAAAGTCACCAGCTGCTTCAGGCCCTAACAGAAGAGCCAGTTTGTTCTTTAAAACTTTGAATCCAGGCATTGACTATTCCTCTCTGGCTATGAAAGTCCTAGATGGCATCTTTTTCCAATATAAGGCTTTTTTTGTCTACATTGAAAATCTGTTGCTTACTGTAGCAACTTTCATGAATTTTCTGAGCTAGATCTTCTGGATAACTTGCTGCAGCTTCTCCATCAGTACTTGCTGCTTCACCCTGCATTTTTATGTATAGAGAAGGCTTCCTTCCTTAAACCTCATAAGCCAACCTCTGCTAGCTTCCAACTTTTCTTCTACATTGTCCTCACCTCCCTCAGTCTTCATAAATTTCAGAACGTTAAGATGTTGCTGTGGATTAGGCTTTGGCTTAAAGTTATGTTGTGGCTGGTTTGATCCTTAATTGAGACCACTCAAACTTTCTTCGTATCAACACTAAGTTTGTTTTACTTTATCATTTGTGTTTTCATTGAAATAGCACTTTTCATTATCTTCAAGAACGTTTCCTTTGGATACATGAGTTGGCTAACTCTTTGGTGCAAGAGGCCTGGCTTTCAGTCTATCTTGGTTGTCAACATGTCTACCTCATTAAGCTAAATAATTTCTTACTTTTGATTTACAGTAAGAGACATGCAACTCTTTCCTTTGCTTGAAAACTTCGAAGTCAATGTAGGGTTATTAAATGCCCTAATTTCAATACTGTTGTATCTCAGGGAGTAGGGAGACCTGAGGATTGGGGAAGAGATGGGGAATGGCTGGTTGGTGAAACACACACAACTTTTAGTGATTATCATCTTATATGGGTGCAGTTCATGGTGCCCCAAAACAATTAATATAGCATCATCAAAGATCACTGATCAGGCTGGGTGCAGTGGCTCATGCCTGAAATCCCAGCACTTTGGGAGGCCAAAGCAAGAGATTTCTTGAGCTCAGGAATTTGAGACCAGCCAGGGCAACATAGCAAGACCTTGTCTCTACAAAAATAAAATAAAAAAATAAACCAGGCATGGTAGCACACCTGTAGTCCCGTCTACTCAGAAGGCTGAGGCAGGAGGATCACCTGAGCCAAGGAGGTCAAAGCTGTGGTAAGCCACGATTGTGCCATTTCACTCCAACCTGAGTGACAGAACGAGACCCTGTCCAAAAAAAAAAAAAAAAAAAAATCACTGATCACACATTACCACAAATATTATATATTTCAGATATAATAATAGTGAAACAATTTGAAATATTGCAAGAATTTCCAAAATGTGACACAGAGACACAGAATAAGCACATGTTACTGGGAAAATGGTGGCAACAGACATGCTTGACACAGGTTGCAGCCTACTTTCGATTTGTAAAATATTTCAGTTTGTAATCTTTGAAGAGGAATAAAATGAGGTATACCTGTATCTTTTGTGAAATATCATCATCTACTGATGGAAATATTAAATTATTTGCAATGAAAAATACACTGATCATGAGTTGCCATGACTCATAGACTGAATCACTGCGACAAGTCCTATCACGCAGTTATTGCAACGCAGTGTCTCTTGGGTGATTAGTGACAGACCTTGTACAGTCTTCTACTGCTTTAAAGGTCAAAAAGTTGGGGAAGGGATGATTTGTCATTGGTCTTTTAGAGATGCTGTGTTTCTTTAATTCCTAGATATCACTCATTTTTCTTGATTAAATTTGGAAGAATTTTTTTCTCAATTATTACTCATTTTTTATTGCTTAGACTCAAAATTATGTTACCTTATGTCCAGGTAATCAATTCATTGGCCTGAACTTGTCTTCCAAATCTTCTGTCATATTCTCTTGTCAGCCTGGAGCACTTCATTTACACCGCCCCCCCACTTTTTTTAGCTTACAATGTCCTTTTATCCACCCCTGTCAATGTCAAGCTCAAGGACCAGCTAAATACCAACTTCTTCAAAGCCTTTTCTGTTTCCTGCTTCACCCTCAGAAGAGATTTTCTTTCCCCTTGAATCATGTACATTAAATCTCTCTAGTGACTTTTCATATATTCTATTTGGACTTTGTGGCAATGTGACTGTATGTCTTATTGTGTCTCTTAAATTAAATTAAATTTGTTGGAAGCAAATTATCTCTGATCCTTCTTTACATTGGGCTAGTATATTGCCTTACATGCATTTAAAGCACAGTAACATTGTTTAAACAAATAAATAAGGATAATAAACTGAAAATATTTTTATGGTAGTTGCACTTTTAGGTAAATAAATGAGAACACAAACAGAGGAAACATCATCACTCTGTTTAATTGATCGTTTAGTTCCTAACTAATTAGCTATGGCTACTAGTAATCATAAAAAGTTTGAATGGTTATTTGAATTTCAGAAGCACAAAAAATACTCAACTTAGTTAATTCACTTAGAAAACAAGACATTAAATAATGTATTTGGTTTAGATGAATTATTTCACTGAAATACCCAAATATTTCACTGAAATAGATTTTTGAAAAATTTTACAGGAATAGGCCAGATTATTGAGATTATGTGCTGCTGCTTTTTAACCTCTGGGTCTGCCAAGATCATTCATTTAATGCGTTCTTTGTTGCATAATTTTTACTATTCATTAGCCATTTTTAAAATGAAATATTTGCTACATATCTGAAATAATTCATGTGTATAATTTTCATTGGCTTATTAATTTCTTTTTTAAAAGGTATACAAATATGTTTTTTGATTAATCATACAATCATTGAAAGAGCAACGCCCTTTTTAAAAACCAGTATTATATATTTGCATTTTAACTGCCTTTTGCATGAAAAATTTGAAGAATTTTATCAATTATACAAGTTCAGAGCAATGAATTTTTTAAGCAGAAATTAAAATCTATCCAATTAAAATCATTCACAACTGAACTGTGAGGTGCTAAACTGGAATGTGGCGTGCTTAAAGACAAAGTTCATGTCCATATTTGTCTAAATTCCTGGCTCCTGATGTAAAATTGGTGTTTAGTAAATATCTGCTGAGTCAACTATGCCTGAGTGAATGAGTAAGTGAATGAATTAATGTCATGCTTCCTGCCTGTTCTAGAATTGAAAGTGACATACCTGTCAGTAAAACAATAAGCTTCATTTTCAACTATTATACTAAAATTAAACTCAGGGCATGAGAGGGCCTGCTTCAATTAATTGCCCAGTGACTTTTTATGAAGTGTGATTATTTTTAATAGGGAGATATTTTACTTTTATGTTTCACCCATCATCCATTCTACCTCTTCTAGTTGTTTGGAGACTGTTGTCTCTACCTGAGAATAATTTGACTTTTGGTCAGTGATGATTCAGATGGATACCCTTAGGTGATTCAGAGAAATGTGCTGCACCTAGATGATCTCTCATTTTAGAATACCTTTTTCAATTGTGATTTTGTCCATTTTTTGTCTAGAATGTAAATCTCGTTAAACAGATATTTATAGCTACTGGCCAACAGGAATTTATTTACTGCGCAAGTCAAATTAATTTATGCAATTTTAGCTTTTATATGGAAAACTCAGAATTTTTGTTAAAAATGTGAGGGTCATTAATGTACATTCATTAACACTGTCACCAATCACTTGACACTATTGGCCATCTATTTTTCACAGTCCTGTATTAGGAGATGACAAAAAGAAATTCTACTTTTGAGAAGATTAAATCCATTGAGGAATGGTGATACACAATACAAAAAAAGTGAAAATAACAACTCGTTTATCTTTATAGTCAATCGTAAATGAATGTGTCTACAGAATTATCTGTGATAAGACAGTGGTTGAGATCTCAGATGCTACATTCAACTGGGATCAATCTTATAAGTGCTGTGGGCATTTTTATGAGATGTCTTACCTTAACAGGCTGTTGCAAAACTGACCTTCCAGGCCAAGTGTGGGAAAAGTTCTGCTGCCGTGAATACTGCAGCCTTAATGCAAGTGTAGTCGTTGGATAGGAGATACCTGAAATTCCTAACTTTATGTTTATGAATTATCTTAAACCGATACATTTTCTGTCACATCAGTGGAAGAGATAACTACCTGACATTTACTTCCTCCATTTGTACTTCAGATCACAACCTCTCTTTCTTCTCAAAAAGCTCACTTCTCCAGTTACTTTCTCCTGATTCTTTTCCATTAACATTTAGATAGACTCAAGTCAATTTCTCATCTAGAATAACAAAATTCCTCTCAACTTCATTGCCATTTTTATTTACTGTAATCTTTCTCTTTCTGCCCTACTTCAAAGTTAGTTCTCTCTCCATCCTTAACATTCATCAAAGCACTCTGATCTCATCTAACCTCAGATTCTTCAGAAAATACTGTCAAAAAAGATCACCACAATCTCCTTGTCACTTAATCTAATTAATATTTTTAACCTTATCTTACTTAACCTCAAAATAACATTTACATATTTGCATTATTCTCTTCTTTTTGAAGCAGTTTCCATAATAGCAGCATCTCCTCCTGTTATTTTTTAACGGGACCCGGATTTTCTTTTCAAGTATCAGATGTCACTGCATTCTAGAAAAGGTATTCTAATTTCCAATACCCAGTGATTGATTTAGGAGAGGGCATGTGATTCAGTTGTTGAAAATAAGGCACAAGGAGACCTCTGTTACAGGGTTGTGGCAAGTTCTCTCAGCCCCTGAATGAGTTGCATGAGGAAGTGATGTCTGAAGCTCTGTTAGCCATCTTATAAGTAAAAAGGAGAGGCATTATAGCATAGTAATTAAGAGAATGAATTCTGAAGGCAGGTGTTTAAGTTCTAGTTCCCCAACATGCTATCTTATGACTTGAATTAATTAATTAATCTCTCTGCGCTAATATTGTCCAATCTGTAAGCTGGCAGTGATGATGATAATAATAGTTAAGGGATTATAATGAGGTTTAAATAAGTAAATTTTTCTGAAGCTTTGTGACTGGTATAGGATAAATATTTGTTTAATACAACTGTGAACCAAATCCAATAGAATGAGGTATAGAAAAAGAGAAAGAATCTGGGGTCTGGAGGTTTCATTGAGCCATCAAACTGACTACTTCCAGATAACTTCCCTTGTGGCTAAATCCCTACTTTAAAAAGCTATTTGTAGTAGGATATTCATTTATTTTTAACCCAAATCATCCTAACTAATACTTCTTATTCACAAGATTTTTTTAAAATAGATTTGGCTCCTTTTTTGTCATATTCAAAGGTGCATCATGGTATTGTCTATCCTTTGGCTTATAAGAGAGTCATAAGTGCCCATTGTTAAGTGCACCCACCAGTTATCTTAAGTTTTATGACTCTAATTATGATATGATGATGACCCACAAATGCAAATATGAAATATATATCTCCCTTCTGAGCTCCAAACCCACCTATCAAGTGATTATTGTATTTCTATCGGTGTCTCAGAGGCAACTCAAATTCACCAACTCAAAAACTTTTCTCATTATTTCTCCTCCTAGCAACTCCAAAGCTAGGATTCTATCCATACTCCTTTTCTTAGTGAGTGCATCACCACACCCTTAATGGCCTAAGCCACGCATTTAGGTACTAACTTAATTTGCTCTCTCCTTTACCTATCCATATCTGAATCAATCATTTGGTCTTGTCAAAAATTCCAGGGACCCCACAGAGACCACAATGGCAGGAACAGAGTGAGCAAAGGGGAGAGACGGGAAGGAGATTGGGACATAAAGGTAAGGTAAGGCTATATCACAAAGGCCTTATTAACCTTTCACTTTCCTCTTGATGAAGTAGGAAGGCCTGGGAATGAGGGGTGGTACTGAAACAAAAGCATAACGTGATCCAGCTTCTTTGTCAATAATAGACTGATAGTGGGATAGGGCAAAAGTGGGCAGACACATTAAGAAGCTTACTAAAATGATGTAGACGAACCATAAAGGTGGTTTGGGCCAGTGTTGTTTCAGAGAATGTTGGTAACAAGTGATTCCATTTTTACTAAATATTAAGAAAGAACTTGTATGATTTGTTTGTGGATTTATATAAGATGAAAGAGAAAGAGAGAGATCAAAGATTACATCAATGTTTTAATCCTAGAAGTGAAGAGTTACCATTAACTGACATCAGGAAGGACTGTATGAAGAGCAGATTTTAGGTGGGAGTGTTAAAAGTTTATTTTAGAATATGCTAAGTTCATGATGTCTATTAGCAATCAGAGTGCAGAGTTTGAGTAGACTGTTCAGTAGACAATTTTGGATTCAAGGGAGATGATTGAGCTGGAAATATAAATTTGGAAATCATTATCACATAGATGGCATATACATCATGAAACTGGGTGTATAACCAAGGGATTGAGAGCAGACAGAAAAGAGAAATAGTCCAAGAAATGAGCTCACAGATGCTCCAGTATTCCTCAGAGTATCTGAGGGACAAAGGAGATCAAGCCAAGATTGAGGGAGAGATAGTAGGCAAGTCAGGAGAGTTGTGGTATTCTAGAAGCTAAACGAAGGAAGCTTTACAAGGATGAGAAATAAAGCAATTGACAAGGTTATTGATAGATAGTTCAAGTAAGATGAAGATTGAGCATTGACCCTCAGATTTAGCCCCATGAGAGGCAGTGGCAACTTATGCTAGTTAAATTCTATTTACTTTAAAGTCACTGCTTAGTCTTTACCTTCTTTGGGTAGTCTTCCATGACTGTAGAAAACTGGATTAAGAACCTTCAATGTGTACTTTATTGCACCTGTCATTTTATACTCATTCTAATTTTTTGAAATTGTCATTTTATGTGTATCTCCTCTAAATAATATATGCCTCGAAGAAAAAGACTTGAGTGTGATTATTGTTGTATCCTGTACAGTATCTGGCAAAGAGTAGGGAAAATATTTGTCAAATGAAATTTAGTTGAATTTGTACCAGAAGTCCACCTCTGCCAGGTTAAAAAGAAAAAAAAAAAAAATGAGTGTGCATAGCAGGGAGTAACCAGGTCTAGCAAGTATCAGTGATGCATTCTTTGCTGACAAAGACTAATGTTATTACCTCATTTGGTTTACTTTAGCTTCAAAGAAGCTTGTTAGGACAATCCAAAATGAGCTTCTAATGGAATATCTAGGTGTGACGGTTACCTGAGGGCAGGAGAACAGCCGAAGTCAGCTGAGCAAATGAGTGAGCAGTTGTCATTAGTCAGCCATACTCATCTCAACAAAACTTTATCAATGGATAGTTTATAATTTTTAAAGTTTCCATGGAAGAGCTAATAACAAAGAGAATTAGATGTGCATAGCTCAATTCTATACATCTACTAACTAAAAAGTTGACCAAGGGATACCAATTTTTTTGTTGTTAGAATCAAAGATATGAATTGGTTTCCTTATGCTTTCTAAAGATGCGTATATATTTAAAAATTTTTTTAAAGGTAGAAATATTTCTAAAAGTAATATTTACTGCTCAACTAATTATAATAGTAATTAAATTAGTAATTACATAATAAAGCTGTTGAAAATTACTAATTAAATACTAGCTATAGTAAATCATTTTGATTTTAAGAAAAGTGAATGATATACATTAACTATGAAAACTATTCTAAATGTATAGATTTTGTTTATAGGATTTATAGAAGACTAGTCAAATTTCTTTTTATAGGTAATAGTAGACCTTTAATTTTGAAACTGTATGTACTAAGTTAAATTCATCTTAATCAAAGTTCACACCTTACTAAAGTACTCTCTTAAAACAACAGGTTCTCCAACATGTACATATGTCCCTTCTGAGCTCCAGACCCACTTCAGCATGCTGAAGTTTACATTATATATCTGTGCTAATTAGAAGTATAAAACTCCTGTGAGGTTGAGTATAAGCATACAGTATAACATGGATGACAAAATATAGAAGTAAAAGATCTTTATACTTGCTTTATAGTGGCTTATAGTAGAATTAAAAATAAATTAGTAAATCAGTCAAGTAAAATGATTCATTTAAAAAATCAAATCATTAGAAATTATTCCTCTAAATGAGTACTGGACCTTTTTTAAAAATTACTATATATATATATTTTAATACATATTTTTTATTTTAAAATTGTGGGGTACAGTTGAGGGTTAGGTATACAAATATGCATTGTGCAGGTACCCTTGTTGATGAGGTGTTCCCCTCCTTCCCCAGGCAGATATTGACTACCCTTAATCCCACCTCCCTTCCCCTCCCTGCCCCCCACAGTTTCCCGCCACTGTCACTTCTTTTCTTATAGTATTACGGGGACCTTTTAAGGTAGTAACTTTGATAGCTATAGAGTTAGTCCATTGCTTTGTTCACCATTGTCTGACCTCTTTGGGAATTTTTCAGTAGTGGCAGTATCATTTTATCAAATGTTTAATATACTAAAGAGATTAATATGCAGAAAATATTTATTTAACTACATTGGTACTTGTGTTAAAAAATCCTTTTGCCACTTTATAGTTATGCAGACTACCTAAAGTACTTCTGTAATGAGGTGTTGAGAATATAATCTCTGTTTACTCTGCTTGTATGAGATTGAGAAACTTTATGGGTAGAATTCACTGTAGGGTTTATGTTGCTCACATTACTCTCTTTTCTAGAACTTGTGCCATAGCACAGTGAAGTGAGGGATACAAGAACAACAGCATCCACAAACCAATAAAACAAACAAACAAAAACACCCACAACAACAACAACACAAATTAGGTCCTTATTAGCAGTGTTTACACCAGTCAACATTAAGTAGGCTTTCCCTATACTCACTCCTGCTTTATTATCCAGAGTATTTTTTAGACTTACCTCCATCAAAATCATCTTATTTATTAATTTGTTTGTTTGTTTGTTGTTCATCTCTGTGGCCCTTTTACTTTCCTTTTCCCAAGAGTTGTTTCTTCATCAAAGTAGATGACCTCTGTGACTTGGCTTGTTCACTTTCTATCCTTTGTACCCAGAATAATGTCTAATGTATACTAAGTGTTCAGTAAATGAATTGAATGAATGAGAAACAGATGAATGTATACTCAAATGGTACACAAAATTAAGTGTTACATATGTGATTGCTTCTTCAAAATGCTATTGTGGCTTCTAAAATATTACTAGAGAATAATGAAATGTTGTAGTTACATAGTAACCCCCAATTTTTTTTATATCAGCTGATGCTTACGTTTTCATCTTCACTTTCAAATACCTCCTCCATTCCATTTTAAACACAGTCTCTAATAAAAGCATTTAAAAATACTGAGGTTTACATTAAATCGTTATGCAGTGAGACTAATACCACACCTTTCCTCCCCGCTTTCTCTTTGCTTTCTCCCTTCCTTCCATTCCTAACTCTTCCTTGGAATCTACACATCTCTCTTCTATAGCAGGCAACAAATTTTTAAAATGTCCAACTGGATCAGAGGAAATGAATTCCAACTCCTTAATCAATAGAAAGATTAATAAATTGATTTTTATTGCCTATGCTTACTACAGGAAAATTGGGCAAACATTTCTCTACAAGTTTTTTTTTTTTTTTTTAATTACTGCATCCTCTTCTTTCTTCTTGAGTATAGGCCACACTTAGTGGCTTGCTTCCGAATAATAAAATATGGGAAGGGATGAAAAGTAACTTTAGAGGAAGAAAACTGACAAACATGATTTTAACCAAGCGATCAAGGTTAACTTTCCCAGTAATGTAATTTGATACTATATACCCGTGATATAATGTGATGAGAATGACACTTCACCTCTGTAATATTCTACTCCAAACTCACAGCACCAGTATAACAGTGACAAAAGCATGAAAACCATAGAAAGGGGGGTCATTCTGCAAAATATCTAGCCAGTACTCCTCAAATCTGTCAACATCATCGAAATCGAGGAAAGACAAGAAACTATCATGGAGAAGACTAAAGAGACATGATGACTAGATATAATGTGATACCCTGGATGGGATCTTGTAACAACAACAAAAGGGTCATTAGGAAAATACAAATAAAGTCTGGAGTTTAGTTAACAGTAATATACCAATGTTGGTTTGTTGTGATAAATGTTCCATTTATGTAAGATGCTAACAATAAAGAAAGCTGGACATGGAAACTATACTATATCTGTAATTTTAAGGTACATCTAAAACTCTTCTGAAATAAAAATATTTTATTTTTAAAAAGCAAATACTAAATCTAGCTTTATGTCTCCTACAACTTTGCAGCGATATTTGTCAAAATTTGACATTATTTTATAGTTTTATTTCTATGGTAATCATAATTTAAAACTCTGTTTTTTGGTGGCATAAAAACTAATATAAAAATCTGGTGCTTTCAGCAAATGAACTAAATCTGCGAATTTTAAAATTCTACTAGAATTATCATTTTTACCCTCATAGATTTTATATATTTATCTGATAGATGCCATTTCTCTAGGGACTTTGGGACATAAATAAAATCTCAAGTTAACATGTTATTTGAATATCTCTTAGATTCTTTAATATGTTAATTCTTAATGTACAGTGCTAAGCTAATTGCTACATTCATTGATGAAGATAAAAAGCGAACTATAGATAACCCGTGAGCAACGTGGGGGTTAGGGGCACTGAATCCCTGAGCAGTTTGAAGTCCACATACAGCTTTTAATTCCCCCAAAACTTAATTACCAGTAGCCTATTATTGAATGAAAGCCTTACCAATAATATAAATTAGTCAATTAAACATATTTTGCATGTCACATGAATTATATAATGTATTCTTATAATGAAGTAAGCTAGAAAAAAGAAAACATTATTAAAAAATCATAAGGAAGAAAATCAGTAGTGGATTATCATAAAGGCCATCATTCTCATTGTCTTCATGTTGAATAGTCTGAAGATGAGGAGGAAAAGGAGGAGTTGGTCTTATTGTCTTAGGGGTGGCAGAGGCTGAAGAGGAAGAGGTGGAAGAGGCAGACATACTCTGTAACTTATTGAAAAAAATCCACATGTAAGTGGACCCGCGCAGTTGAAATTCATGTTGTTCAAAGGTCAACTAGTAATAGTTTTTCTTTATACACGTCTCTGTTATTTGATTTTCTATATGAATTTGTATTCTTAGTGGAATATTTTTAATTCAATAAAGTAGTAAAGAATCGTGATTAATCCAGACAAAATTTACTGATCATTCCTGGACATTGTCCTGTTTCTTTAAATAGGGAATTATTGGAGAAACAAATATTGTAGACGTAGGAAAAACAATTACTTAAAATGAACATTTATAAAGCTTTATCAGTGAATTGATTGACTAGATTCACAGTGTCCTAGGATGGTACAAGTTCATAAGGTTTTGAACTTCAATTTTGGTCTTAGTTAATAAGTAATTTTTTTGCTACATCAGTTAAAAAGTTTTTTTTCCATTAGCCTGAGCTTCCAGAGTGACAAGTATTTATGGTTTTGAAAATCGCTGGCTTGCTACTATTTATATTCATTAACTGCTAAACACTCAGGGACTACGTGCCTCAGGGAACTGGGGTAATTGTCCATGCTAACCAAGTAGAGTGATAAAATGTTTAACAAATGAAACTTTCCACCTCTACTTCCCTTGTAGGAAGTTTATTAACATTTACAACCACCATGATGGTAGGAACCAACACTTATTAAAAACCAATTTATGTAAAAATAATGCCAGCTTCATGCCAACTCTAGAGACTGAGGAGACTGGCAGTAAGCATGAAGGAGATTTGTTCTCACTACTAGTTACCTAGACTTTCATTTAGGAGAGATCATAGCAACTCTAGTGCATGAGAGCTAAAGCAGTCAGTATTTGCTAAACATTTCAGGACTGCTTGGGAATCTTGCTGAAAGGCTTTGCTCATCTCAAGGTATTTCAGAAGTGAGAGGAATTGGCAATACACTAGAGTGGCCAGGTTTTGATCCGAAAGTCAAATAGTATTGTGTCTTTTATAACAGAACAATCCAATGTTCATCCCTCTGTTATACTGCAGCGGTGTACTAACTATCTTATCTATTGCCATTTGATTTTAAGGATTCTAGAAACTTGGGTAAGTCATTTACTTTATCTCTAGTAAATGGGGAAAACAATACAAATCCAATAGGTCACTGTAAGGAAAACTTTTTAAAGTATACATTAAAATACATTTAAAAACACAAAGCACTTCTTGCTGCTATTACCCAGTAGATACTGAACAATAAAGAAAGAAACTGACTTTTCATCTTTTTAAAAATTTTACTACTTTTTCCACTTCATCTATATGAATATAACATTAACAAAAAAGATAGTTAATTTCTTTCACTCATGAACAAAATCATCCATTGTTAGTTTCCTTCAAGAAAGTGGAAACAAATGACTCAGTACAAACTTCTGTGTTGTCATTATTTGCCTTGGTATATAAAATTTGTGGGTTTGCAAAGACACCAGATTCTAAATATTTAACTTAATACAAGTTACTTGGACTAATAATTGCGTTCAATCACTTCTGCACACTTAATGTGCAGAATTGGGTTTTTTATTACATAATCATTGGGCTTTTTATTGCATAATCATTTCTCTATTTGGATTTCAAAATATAAACCAAAACTCCTCTTTTGGATGTGTTTGTGCGTGTCTGTGTATGTCTGTGTGGGCTTCAGTGTTTTATAAATATTTGATAGT
Source organism: Cephalopachus bancanus (assembly GCA_027257055.1). Classification (NCBI taxonomy): domain Eukaryota; kingdom Metazoa; phylum Chordata; class Mammalia; order Primates; family Tarsiidae; genus Cephalopachus; species Cephalopachus bancanus. The sequence continues at coordinate 9,769,891 of JAPVLO010000057.1, forward strand.
GCAGATTTTTTCCCCATGAAAATGTTTATCAACTACTTCCATGAATTTGTACTTATCCTGATTATTACAAAAAGAAATGAGGCAGTAAATTCCTCTTGAAAAACTATGATTTCTTTTGTCTTGATGAGAATTTATAAACTCTAGAGAGGTTTATGAAAGTCACCATTCTGTTGAATTTATTTAACAAAAGTTTCAGGTGAGTACAATTTTTAATTATAATTAACTCAAATTTTATCATCTGCATAATAAAGTTATGAATGTACAGGTTTTTTCCCCCTTCAGGTGTTGAATACTATCCATTCATCAATTACAGACTAAGCCAATCTCTGTATTCATTTTGTCTGTCCAATACAAATGAGGCCATGCATCTTTCCTGGCTGGAGAACCACTTATTTGTTTATATTTCTAAACTAAAGAATAGTGAAGAGACATTTCAATACATCAGAGTCCAACAAAATATGTGGCTAAATATGTATATAAAATATGGCACTAAAATAGTTTAGCTGGTGGACAGGGTGGCTCATGCCTGTAATCCTAGCACTTTGGGATGTGGAGGCTAGAGGATTGCCTGAGCCCAGGGGTTTGAGACCAGTCTGGGTAACTTGGCAAGACCTCGTCGCTAGAATAAACAAAAAATTAGCTGGGTGTGGTGACACACGCCTGTGGTTCCAGCTACTTGTAAGCCTGAGGCAGAAGGATTGCCTGAGTCCAGCAGATTGAGACTGCAGTGGCTGTGAGCATGGCACTGCACATCAGCCTGGGCGACAGAGTGAGACTCTGACTAAAATTAAATAAATAAATAAATAAATAATAAAAAAGTTTAGTCATTAATAAAAATATACTCATTAACTGCTAAGTTACCAAATTCATACCACTCAGCTGCACTGTAATGCTGACTAATAGAAAAATCAGCATTTTTCATAATCACTATGGTATTCTGTGATCTGACCATGAAAATAATCATAATCAGGTGTTCACATGCCCAAGATTAGTGCTAATAGGTGCCTCCCCAATTCTTGCACCACTTGTACTTCCCCTGGGAAAATATCAGCTAAAGGTTAAAAATGTAGAGGACAGCAATGTAAACTGAAATTTGAATCTCCTTGTCTTGCCCCTTCATAAACTGAAATCTACCTGTCAATTCTCATTTGATAAGTAAGTTGAATTACGATTTTGAGGGAGTTGGTCATCAAGTGTGGAGTCAAACTCGTCTTAGTTTAAATAAAAACTGCTAAAACTAGGGACTGGTTGGGAAAATTAATCTACTACTTCAACACATATGCCTCCACATACATAGTCACACACACGTATGTATATAGATTTTTCCTGTGCTTCACAGCACATTACAAGAGAATGATTACTGTGTTTTTATTACTTGGAGCGCTGGTTTTCCAAATTGGCCGCAAATCGGAATCTCCTGAAGAGCATTAAAAAGTACTGCTGTTTGGGTCACACACCCAGAAACTGTGATTTGATTGACTTTGGAATCAAAATGAGAACAAACACAAGATCTCGACCTCCCTAGGTTATTGTAATGCACAGCACTGGACTAGAGAAGCTGGCCTGACAGAAGTGAAAGGTGCATTTAGGGAGTCTGGTTAGCTTGCCAGGCAAAACAAGGCTTGATGAAGTCTTGAACCACACAGAGATCTGGGGCTAACTACACTGACTGAATAACTCCCCCTTGACGCTTCTCTGTGAGCCAACAAAAGGGAAAGTTTTAGAAGTATTCTCTGGCAGCTAAACGAAGAACAGAATATGGGAGGGGGTTCCCAAAAATGATTTATCCACTAGACACAATAGCCACAGCGCTTAGGGGCTTAATAAAATATTTTACTGTCCTTTCAAATAAGGGGGAGAAAAACCCTTCCAGAGAGAAGAAAATGTTTTCTATATAACATTAGCATATCAGTCTTTTTTTTACCAACACAGTAGTACAATATAATTTTTAGTATTCTTTTTAACCGAGGAAGGGGCCCTTAGGTCGAATAAAAGCCATAATGTAGCTCTGGGTCATAGAATAACCCAGTTCCAACTAATTTTAATTTCTATAAGACATATTATTTGCACAAATAGTCAAGCATTTGCTTTCCTATTCTCTGAAATTATTTCCACCTTTATTTTGTAACAGTTAAGTACAAAAATCAAGTCTTTTGTCTTAATAGAATATTCAGTTCCATGCAACAGAGAACTGATTGAACTAAACAAGGAGTCTGGTTTCAAATGGCTATCTGCTGTCACAGGACACATGGTGTTCCCTCTGCCTGGAATGCTCTTACCCCATTTGTCAGATGAAAGAACTCATAATTTTCCTTCAAAATTTGACTAAAACGTTTGAGCTTTTTGTACAATCTTCTCTACCCTCTCTTGCCACCTGCCTAAAATAATCATTGTGACTTATCGGTCCATTATCATTTTGTTCATCCATTGTTGCTCACTCACAATGCATTATGACTAATTAAGTATAGGTCAGTCTCTTTCAGCATGACCCCCAACATTCTGGTTAATTCACTCATGTGTTTTTTGACTTTATCATAATTCCTAACGTATAATAGGTACCTCAAATATTTACCTGTTAATGTTCTAGATCAACATGGTATTAAAAGTAATACCCTACGAGTTTGGACTGTTCTTTGGAGAAAAGTCCAGGAAATGAATTAAAGCTCTGGATAACGATTCTTTTTTAACAAAATGAAATTAGATTACATCTCAAATAATTCATACTTCACGTAAGCTAAGATGTGAATAGATAATGTTACTTAAAACCTTATAGTTCTTGATAGACCTCAACTAATTTTTTTCCCTTTAACAGTTACCATTGATGGTTTCAAAATAGAAAGGCCTTAGCAAGAAATTGTTATGTTTGAACTTTTATTTTGAACAAGATTTTGGACTTTGCCGCATGTGATGCACTTATTTTTCTGCCAGAGCTGGAAGATGTGTGGACCAGCATTGGCAACACATCTAAAGAAACCTGAAGAATGTAAACCAATAATTATAAAATCAATGATAACCTTTGTTCATAAACTTATTTTTCCTAAACAGTCCATCTGTTCACGTTTAAAATATGCTTTCTTTATCTCAAGTATGATCAGACAAAAGATCTGGCTGATTATTTGTATTTTCCAGGAAGCGCCAAGTTCCAGACTGCTATTTCAGCTGGGGCACTTGTGTAAAGACTGGTTTAATTGAAGAAAGAGGAGTATTTGAGTTATTTTTAATCTAGTCTTTAAAGAGCAATTTCACTGTTTTTGAAATAGACTACTAATCTTGGATCTTAATGTCCAATATGCTAGTTTCACCTCTCTAGAAATTATGTTACAGTTTTTTACAGTGTATACATAGATGTAGATCAAAGAAGATCTCCTCAAAAAAAAAAAAAAAAAAAGGTACCAAACTAAGATTGAGAAGGCAGGAGACCTTGTTCACCTGAGTTCAGAGTTTCAAGGGTTGCTGTGGAAAGGTTTGGAGGAGGAAATAATGGAAAAATGGATCAGATCAAATAATGGAAGAAAGGCATCCTAAGAGGAAGAGATGGACAAAATAGGAAAGATTTTGATAATCCAAAGGAAATACACTCGGACACTGACTAAGTGTGACAGGTATGTGTGTCATCATGGAATTAGTGGACCTTCAGGCTTCAGTGGAAATTTGGTATCATAGCAGGTCTAGCTTTGTGAGTGGGAAGATTTTTTAGATGAAGTTGAAGTGGAGTACCTAAGGGCATTTTCTAAGCAAGCTCTAAAGAAGATAAAACACAGTTCATGACCACAGAGGTCCACAGTATAGTAGTAGTAATGGCAAGTAAAAGTGACTATGCGTATGATGAATGACCTCAGCAGAGGCAGGGGAAGAGTAGCATCCCAATAAATTCATTGAGACAGTATTATTTATCAGTGATGCGCAACATTAGGGTGTTCTCAATGTTAAGGGAGAATTTATTAATCTTCTGTTTAGGAAGTGAAACAGATCCAAAGCACAGAGATTTTAGAATCAGAGAAGACCTTGAAGATCATTATACCAGTTGTCTCATTGTTTAGTGAAAAGGCCACAGCTTCTCAGTTTTACAACTCTTGTAGTGGTTAAGAGCACAGGCTCTGAGGTTAGATGACAGGTTCAAATTTGAATTCTAATACTAAGTTACTCAAACTTCTGTGTCCAAGTTTCTTCAGTGGTAGAGCAGAGTTTAAATACAGTGCCTATCTTCTTGTAAAAGTTAAGTGAATTAACACAATTAAAATGCTTAGAGCCGTAGCTGGTATGTAATAAATGCTCAACAAATGATAGCTGTGTTTATTTATAGTTGCAGAAGTTGGGATAGACATTGGCAAGTGTATGCTTATCTCCATATTTCGTCTTTCCCACTCTAGCCTTGTTGATGTTTACACAACAGTTAACTAACAAAACTTCAAGTTTTAGCCCAGTTTCTTTTTTTAATTTTCTGGTTAATTATATAACCTTTTAATTAACTAATTAGAAAAATAATTAAACTTAATTTAATAGATATTTGGGACATGACATTGAATGAATATTTACCATAGGCTAGTCACTATTCTATGCTCTTTGAACAAGCTAATTTATTTTTCTAACAACTTTCAATTATCCATTTCACTGATGAAGAAACTTAGAATCATACTGAAGAAATGACTTTGACACTAGGCTACTGGAAACTCACTGACAAGTACAGTTGGAGTTCAGGGAGATTTATGTGATGCCAAATCCCTTGATCTTAGCTAACACACTATCCTGCCTCTCATAGGAAATAGATACTGTTGTTAGAAAGGGGATAGTAAAACAATCCCCTTCAGTAAAAACAAATGAATTTAACGTCTGTTTATATATCTTGTGTGTGTTGTCATGGTTTTGGTGATCTACCCTCTATTTTCAGGTAGAAAAGGAAAAAGAAATTTAAAACCCAGGATTATGCATTCATTGTTAGTATGGTTTATATTGTTATTAATAAAATACTTAAACTTCAGCTTACTAAATAACAGACACTACTCATTTTAGTTTAAGAAAAACCCCACAGATATCTCAATTTTACTTTGCGAGCTTCCTAGATCTGACAGTATGTCCCAAATCGTCTGCTTCAAGAGTATTACGTGCACTGCTCTTTATTAGGAATAAATCACTGATCTAATCTTAGTGTCTTAAGGTAAAAAGTTTAATTCTCTCTGGACCACAAAAGACTAGGATCAATTTAAATGACACATACAGTGTCTACATACATTTATCTTTGTTTTGGTCTTTCAACTATGAAAATGATATTTATATTTATATTTTTTATTTTAATTGTTATTTTTATAGAAATGAAATCTCACCATATTGCCTGGGCTAGCCTTGAACTCCTGGCCTCAAGCCTCCTAAAGTGCTGGGATTGCATGTGTGAGTCACTGCACCTGGCCTGAAAATTCTTATAATCCTAATAACAAACTCTGTCCTCTATCTTGATGCTGTCTTGCAGTTGTGCTTGCTGGACAAAGTCAGCTCTGTTCTATCAAAATTGGCACAAGATACTTCTACAGAAACAAATTTTATAATTCCTATAATTCCAATATTCTGAAATTTAATGGAGAGTATAGTCCATTACTGCTAATGTTCTCTTTAAATATGGTTCATAGTTATTCCTGTGCTGTCTTTATAGAGCTCTTACAGGACCCTACGCTGTTTGGGTATGGCAATTTATTCTGTGTGTTGTCTCCCTCTGGCTGTGAGATTAATATATTTTGTTAATATACCCTATAACACCGATATTTGAAAGTTTACTTTGTAAAGCTGTATGATAACCAAACAACATAAGAGGAAGGATAAATATTTAGAAATCAGTTAGCTAAGCAAATCACAGTGATTTCTGCTTTATTTTATTTCTTCCATGATATGGATTTAAATTTACAATTTTTATAGTTATATCTGTAAGCAAGTCCTGTTCATTCAACCAGTCATTTTCCTGCTGCCCTGGGAATCACAGGTTAGCAAGGCAAGTAGAAGTATTGACAAAGAAACAACTTGAGTGCAAACTGATAACTTTAAATTAGACAATTTTGCTAAGGTGACCACTTATAACTCTACCAATTTTTATTCTGTTCTTTCTGAAGGGTGCTTGTGCAGTCAGATCTATGTATTCCTCTTTTATAAAACAGCTTACAGGTAGAAACATTGCTGTACGATATTATTCATTCACATTTAACCGTATTTAAAACCAATTTAGATAGCTGGATATCAAGGAAGTTTACTGATTTATATTATTCCATAGCAGCCTGACATGAAAAACATATTGAACTGAGAAGCACGTGCACATGAACATTTAGTAACTATAACAATGTTATCAAATACAAGCATACAAGGCATTCTTTCCCAAAGTGGGTCTGCAAACACTGGGATTTCCTACCTAAGGCTGTTTTCTTTCTCTTTTTTTTAATTTTTTTTTTTTATTATGAAGTTGTGGGGTACAGTTAAGGGTTAGGTATACAATTGCGTTTCATTCAGGCACCCTGTTGATATGGGGTGTTCCCAGACAGATATTTGCTACTGTTAATCCCACCTCCCTCCCCCACCGTAGTTTCCCAGTACTGTCAGTCATTTTCGTATAGAATTGCATTGGATGTTTAAGGTCCATTATATGAGTGAGAACATGTGATACTCGGATCTTTGTTTCTGTGAGAGGTCACTCAGTGTTATAGACTCTAGTTCCATCCAGGTTGCTGCGAAATTCATGATTTTGTTCTTTTTTATGGCTGCGTAGTATTCCATCGTGTGTATGTACCACATTTTTAAAATCCAGTCCTCTTTTTTTTTTTTTTTTGAGTTGGAGTCTCACTCTGTCGCCCAGACTGGAGTGCAGTGGCCGCTTCCAGCCACCGCAGCCTCAACCTGCTGGACTCCGGCGATCCTTCTGCCTCAGCCTTCCGAGTAGCCGGAATTACAGGCATGCGCTACCATGCCCGGGTGGGTTTTTTTTTTGATTTATTGTAGAGATGAGGTCTCGCTGCCCAGGCGGGTCTCGAACCCGCGGGCTCAGGCAATCCGCTCACCTCAGCCTCCCAAAGGCGCGGGATTACAGGCTGAGCCACCGAGCCCGGCTCAGTCCTCTTTTGACGGGCAGCATGGCTGTTTCCAGGTTCTTGCTATTGTGAACAATGCTGCGATAAACATGCATGTGCAGGTATCTTTTTTATAGAGTGATTTGTGTTCTTCAGGATATATTCCCAGTAGGGGGATTGCGGGGTCATATGGGAGGTTGGTATTTAGAGCTTTTAGGAATCGCCACACTGCTTTCCACAGAGGTTGCACTAGTTTACACTCCCACCAACAGTGTAGAAGTATTCCCTTTTCACCACACCCTCTCCAGCAGCTGTTATTTTTTGACTTGATAATTGCCATTCTGATACCCAAACCAGGTAAAGACCCAACAAAGAAAGAGAACTACAGGCCAATTTCTTTGATGAACATAGATGCTAAAATTCTCAACAAGATCCTAGCAAACCGGATTCAGCAATACATCTCAAAAATCATCCATCATGACCAAGTAGGCTTCATTCCTGGGATGCAAGGCTGGTTCAACATTCGTAAAACCATAAATGTTATTAAATACATCAACAGATGTCAAAACAAAAACCACATGATTATATCACTAGATGCAGAAAAAGCTTTTGATAAAATCCAGCACCCCTTCTTGATAAAAACCCTTGAACTTCTAGGCATACGGGGAACATACCTCAAAATAGTAAAAGCCATCTACGAGAAACCCACAGCGAGCATACTCTTAAATGGACAAAAATTAGAACCATTTCCCCTGAAAACTGGAACAAGACAAGGATGCCCACTCTCACCCCTCCTGTTAAACATAGTATTGGAAGTCCTGGCTCGAGGAATCAGGCTGTTTTCATTGAAGAGAGCTTTAATAGGGTGAAATGTTTAAACAATAAAAAGCAACGCGGAATGGGAGTTTGAAGTCTTGGTGTCACATCCTCTGTTTCCTTTTTCCTACTGTGATTGACTTATGATTGCAGTGACTCATTTGGTCTCTCCTTGCCTCAGTTTACAAAACAAACTTGTGAGACAACTCTGCTGAGATTCCAAATGATATCTTTGATTTTTGAGATTCACTACCGGAGGCTGAGTGCTAACAAACATTTTAAACCAAATACAGGCTTTTTGTTAGTTAGTTTGTTTAATTCCATGTATAAGAAATGTTTTAAAAAGGAAAAACTATAGAGACAGAAAGCACCTCAGTGGTTGGTTGCATGGGACAGGGGGTTGGAGTGGAGAGTAACTGTGACCATAAAGGGAAAGACAGAACTTTCTCAAGGGCTGGGAGTGTCCTCAGAAGGGATTGTGGTGGTGCTTGTATTTGCACAGCTGCATCAATACACTAAAAACCATAGAACTTTATGATAACAATGGGTGGATGTTATGGTATCTAAATTAGACCTCCATAAACAGGTAACTCCTGTGGCTCCCTCTTCACTGGGAATAAAGGCAGAGTCTCCCCATGATCCCCAAGGATTGGCATGATCGGATTCTCTCCCTGCCTTTCTGATCCCTCCCTTCTCCCCTCACTCACCTACTCAGCTACTTCCTACCCCAGGGCCTTTGCACTGGCTGTTCTCTTTATTGGAACGCTCATCCTGTGCCCTCCTCCCACCCTCCGCCATGTATCTATGTGACTCCCTCCCTCACCTCCTTCAGGTCTTTGTTCAAACATCATCTCTTCAAAGGGGCCTTTCCCGACCACCCTATTTAAATTGCAATCCTCCTACCCATTCCTACCCTTCCCCCTTCCCCCTTCCCCCTTCCCAGTCTTATTTTTCCTCAGCTCACTTTTCATCATCTGACCTACCATATATTTTTCTTATTTGTTTTGTCCCTGTCCATTTTGCACCTCCCTACTCTGCTCTCAGAATCTGAGCTCCGAGACGGTAGGGCCTGTTTTGTTCCCAGCTGTGTCCCCAACATTGGCACAGGGCCTAGCACGTAGCAGGGATTCAAAACACATTAGCTGGAGACGTAAATGGCAGAACTGTGGGCCCTGTGTCTGAGCCACTGGATGAAGCAAGAGTAGGTTGGCTGGGGTACAAGACCAGGTCCAGAGGCTACCTGCTCCCTTCATGGGGGTTAGGAGAGGACACCCCAGTGACTAAGACACTGTTCCAGCCTTGGATCTGCATGTCCAAACTAAGTCTTAACCCTAAAGGACCCAGGAGGCAGCTGAGGCCATGAGGGCTGTACAAGGGCCAGAGGAAGCCACGCTTTTCGTCCTCACTGGGTGAGCCGACATGGGTATCAGAGAATTCCACATCAGCATAGGGTGTTTCAAGATCCACTCACTCCTTAAATGCTAAGTACCTGCTGAGCCTGGCTCTGAACTCGGGGGTGATGGAAGCACTGTGGTGACCAAGACAGTCCTGGCTATGCCCTCCTGGGGCTCAGTCCAGCAGGGGAGTCAGATCAGTTCCCAGACAGTGACAATCCAGAATGGGCAGGGCTGAAACAGGGAAATCCTGGGGAGTTAGGGGTGCCCTGACCAGTCTGAGAGGTTCAGAAAGGGCTTCCTGAGAGAGGAAGCATCTGACATCTGCAGGACTAGAAAGGATCAGGCAGGTAGATAGGGGAGAATGATGTGCAAAGCTACGAGGGAAGAGATAGTGAGGTACACTCTTGGAATCAAAGTGGTTCCGAGTGACTGATACCCCTCTTCTCCACTGGTTCTCAAACAGGGCCATTTTGCTGTTTGAGAGATATTTGGCTGTATCTGGAGACATTTTTGGTTGTCACAACTGGAGAGGGGTGTTTTGCTGGTAACATTTCATGTGTAGGGGCCAGGGACAGCCCCTACAATGAAGGAGTATCCAACCCAAAATGTCAATAGTACCGAGGTTGAGAAATCCTAGTCTAGCCTGAAAAAAAGAGTCAGATCATGCAAAGCCTTCATCTGCTGAAGAATTTATGCTTTATTCTGAAGGCAAAGCCTTTTAAACAGAGGCAGGACAAGAGAAGATCTGAGAATGTCCGGAAGCTGAGGGGTATCAGGGGCAATTTGAGATCCAATATCTTTGACCACCCACTACAAACAGAAGCCCAGAGGGGAAAATAACTCCTTTTAGCAAGACTGGGAGGCCCCTGAAGACAAAGACAGAGTCTTCATTCCAACTCTAATTTGAGAAGTATTTCCTAAGCTGCCCCAAGGCCAGGCCCTATCTGGGAACACTGAAAAATTAAGGCCTGCTATGTTGGGCTTTTCACAGAAATCTCATCTTGTTGTCCTTCCCAGTTGATATTATGAGTCTCCCACAGTCTCTGGCACAGACTTTTGTCACCACTTGAGGCTCCTCTTTCTCTCCACTGATGGCAGGGCCATGACTGGAATCATCCTTGTGGCCCACCACAGGGCTGGCAAGCCTGTACAACCCTCCATTTACCACTGGAGAAATAAAGGTCTGAAGAGGGAGAGGAACTTCCCTAAGGACACCCAGAGAGTCAGCTTCATTCTTCTCTCCTGACCAACAGTCCTCTCCCACATGTCTCCCACCCACATGTCAGCCACATCCCTTTAGGTGGGTCCACAGAATCTTGCTGGGACTCCATCAATTCCTCAGATGTCTAAACAATATCTGTCTGAACTTCCTGGCATCCTTAGCAGGCTCATTTTAGTTAAAAGGGCAACAGATCAGAAGTCATTGGCACCTGGAGTAATTCCGCTATCAGATCGGTTTATACTAAAAGCACACTCATTCAGTTCTGGTTACCCTGGGTCAGCAGAGTCTGCTAACTTCTACACGGAATGGTTCTCAGACCTTTCCTGGGTGGTCTTCTGCAAACACCTTAGTCGCACTGCTCCTTGGATTCCCTTATTTAAAACGAGTCTTTTGGCCTTCACAGCCTGAGTCCTTATCCACAAAGACTACCTGACTTTCCAAGAGCCCGAAAACTTCCAATCAATCATTGCCCCTGTCTCAGACACTGCAGGCAAGACCCTGAATGCCAGATGGACGATTTCTGAGTTCTGATTTATCACATGATCTTTCTATGACTTGCTTAACTGTCATCTCTTTCAGCTATAGTTTTGTCATCTGCAAAAACGTAAGAAGTATTACCAAGATGAAAGTTCTGATCTTCCTTCCTTCTCGAAAGGAAGGTTTAATAAATGTCAAATTTCTTTTCATCCACTAAGAGCCTTCTACAGAAAATGTATTTATTTAGTATATATTTTTAAATTATGTACTTTGCCGCTGGCTTATACAATCCATCTTATTCAACAAAGTATTTCTAGCACCTAGCATAGTGACAGCATCGTATCAGGTGCTCAAGAAGCATGTGCTCCATGAAAAGGCGGGGGAGAATTCACTGAAGCTCAGAGAAAACTTTATGAAGGAGAAAGGATTTAGGTGGACCTTAAATAATGTTTAGAAAAGATGGCTGCCATATAAGAATAGAGAATGGTATTTAAGAGACCTGCTCATGATAAGCAGCTCATGAAACATAAACTTTAAATATATGGACATGTGATGAACCTCGCTGACTTTCTAGAGATGATGGCCTTCAAGTCTGACACAGGAGACATTCTGGGTTTCAAGGCAAGAATGATAAAATCCTGGAAGGAGCACAGGGAAAAGGGACTGAAACCCAGTGATTGTTCGAAATAGAAAAGACCGTCAAAATGGTCTTTTTGATAGGTCTTTTCCATCTGTTTAAAGTAGTGGCAGAATGGCTCATTAGGTTGTGTTCACAATTCTGATGGAATAGAACCGGTTTCCCTCCATATGTTTTCCAAACTTTGATTTTAGATTTTCTATTCTATCACTTTCCTGATATTCCACACATACATAAAAAGGAGCTATGAAAATTCTCTTATGTATTGACAGGTCACAACAACACTGTCAGAAAATAATTTTTTTGTACTAACAGGAAAAAGTGCTCTCATTGTTTTGTGTTTTGCCACTGGCCCCAAGAGGTTGGACTCTTAGTTCAGGTTGTGTAAAAAAAAGACTGCAGAAATTTCACAGTTTTCTTCTTCACAGTACTCCCTGACTACAGGTGAAAGTTATCTCATTGCTAGGAAAGGCTGTGTTTGGCAGGAGTTAAAAGTGCTAAGGACGTGGAAACTATATATAACACCAGACGTTTGTCAAGGGTGTGGGCCCAGGTGTCCTGATTTTGAAATTTTCTTTTGAGGCTACCTCCTACTGTGTTGGAGGACAAGATTGCATTTCTTTCTGTATTATGCATGCTTGAACTGTAACAGGACGAGACTGATCTAAGAGCTTCAGATTACATTTTTGACTACTTGTTAAAAGGACTTTGCTTGTTCATAAACTCTTTTACTTCCTTATTTCTTTTGTGAAAATCTCTCAATATCATTCCCAGTGACCACTCTCTGGAGCTTGTCACCATTCATAACTGCAGTGCTTGAAATCTTAAACTCAGTCATTCTCCTCTCTGGCCACAATCTCTTAGACAAGACTTGTCTTACCTCATGAGAATGTGAAATTCCAGAAACCTTTCCCCTTATCCTTATCGATCAGTTATCTTCCCCTCCAGCTTTGATTCCATGGCTCATCATTCTAATCACTCCTCTCACCAATAGCATAGATTGAAATCTATTTTCACAGGAGCCCTTAAAACCCCAGATATGCTGAATCCCTTTCCAGCATACCAGTGTTGACAAGTATCACTGGAGAAAATGTTATGACCTTCCCAACTGATGCTTTTAGTTTTTTTAGTTTTTAGTTTTTTTAATCGCTAACCACAACAGAAGCCTGAAATTCTGTCCAGTATTCCTTCACATTTCTCAATTAGCTCACTCTCTTCTTCTCGAAACCATTATCTTAGACCTTTTACAGACAAAGTAAGTTTCTGCCCAATGTCCCCTAACTTCCCCTATGTTCTTAGAATACCTTAATACTAAATTCTCAAGAAAATATAAGCTGTCAGATATAATCTCTCAACGCCCACCTCCAAATCTAAAGACTCACTGGCACCCATGCTCACTTTTCTCCTTCTTCATCTCTTTTAAAAGCACTGCTCCTCCTCCTAAATCTCTACCTGAGCTGTGTATTCCTATCCCACCTGACCTCTCAAGGACTTCGTCCCCATCTCTCTCCTATGTATAGCTTCAAATTCACATTCTATAATTGCTCCTTTCTATCAGCATTAAGCTTGCTTAAAACTCTATCTTAAGAACAACAAATTCTTCCCTTGATCCCATATTTTTATATTTACACTCAAGTGTCTTTCCCATAAGGCCAACCCTTCGAATGGATTATCTACTCTCTCTCCCCCAGTTCCCTTACTCTTCATACTTTTCTGGGTCTCTTCAAGTCTATTGTCATCACTGAGGGTTACAATGACTCCTTGTGATTAAGTCTCATGGATATTTGTTATTTCTTATAGCTCTCTGTAATATTTAAAATTGTTCCTCCATTCCTTCTCTTTAAACCTTTCTTTCTTTGACGTCTGTGCCACTACACTCTTTTGATTCATTTCTCCCTTCCCCTTTGCTAATTCCTCTTAGTCATTTTTGCTAGCTTATCTTCCTTTGCCCATTTCTTAAATGGTGTTGTTTCCGTGGGCCTATGCTCAGCCTTCTTCTCTTTACTGTATATACTCTCCAAGTCAGTCTAACTAAGTTCCGTGGCTTAATTTTATACTGCTATGTTGATCACTCTTAAATCTGTGTCTTCATTCCAGTGGCTCTTCTGAATGTTGATTCATGCATAGTTGCTTCTGCTGGATTTCTTAAGGCAAATGTCTGTCTTTTCCTGCTTAGGCTGCTATAACAAAATACCATTGACTGAGCGACATGCACAATAGAAATTTATTTTCTCACAGTTCTGAGGTGAGGATGGGAGCATGGCTGGGTTCTGGTGAGGGCCTCATTCATAGTTTGGAGACAGCTGCCTTTTCACTGTATTCTCACATGTCAGATTCTCTCTTTCTCTCTCTCTCTCTCTCTCCCTCTCCCTCTCTCTCTCCCTCTCTCTCTCTCTCTCTCTCTCTCTCTCTCTCGCTCACTCTCATGCTTACTGTCATTTTCACCCTTCTTATAAGGCCATGATCCTATTGAATTAGTGCCCCAATCTTATTATTCCATTTAACCTTAATTCTCTACATTAATGCCCTATCTCCAGATACAGTCACATTGGAGGTAGTATTTTAATATATGAATTTTAGGGGACATAATTCAGTTCACAGAAAAATCTAAGATTGAATTTATTAGCTGTACACTAAAATCAGCTCTGTTTTTCATGATCCCAGCTTCAGTGAATGGCATCAGAGACAGTATAATATAGTGGTGAAGAAAACAGGTCTTCCTGGGCTCAAAACCAAGCTGTTACTACTAACAATTTACCCTTGGGTCACAGTTTTTTTCATCTGTAAGTGGGTTTAGCACAGTATCTATCTCATGGAAATATTGTTAGGATTAAATGGGTTGTTGCTATTCTTAAAACAGTGCCAGGCACATAGATGCAATTTTAAAAACATACCTCAATAAATGTCAGCTATTACTATTTCCATCCACCTAGTTATTTAAAACAAACACCTGGGTTTTTTTGTTTTATTTTTTTTTTTTTGAGTTGGAGTCTCACTCTGTCGCCCAGACTGGAGTGCAGTGGCCGCTCCCGGTCACCGCAGCCTCGGCCTGCTGGGCTCCGGCGATCCTTCCCCTCAGCCTTCTGAGTAGCCGGAATTACAGGCATGTGCCACCACGCCCAGCTGATTTTTTGATTGATTGTAGAGATGAGGTCTCGCTGCCCAGGCGGGTCTCGAACCCACGGGCTCAGGCAATTCATTCACCTCAGCCTCCCAAAGGCACGGGATTACAGGCTGAGCCACCGAGCCCGGCAAAACAAACACCTGTTAAGTCATCCTTGACCTTTACCCCTTCCTCTCCTCTGGGACTTATTCAAATTCCAGGTTTTATAGCTTTTATCTCCTTAAGATTCTAAAACTAGTTCATATTCTCTATTTTCTTTCCTATTACCAAGGTGAGTAACTACTGTTCTTCATGATTATTGTGATAGCATATTAACTAGTTTTCCTTGACCCATTGCTGATCTCTTTTCAAACTGCCCTTTTATTGCATCCAGGGATTTTCTAAAAATGCAAATCTCTTCAGGTCAGTTCTCTGCCTGAATCTATTAGACAGCTTCCTAAAATCTTTATGATGGTTAACATGCCTTCATGATACTTTCATGCCTACCTGTATATCTTTAACTCTCCTCAATGACCAATTTTCACTCAATATTGTAGCCACACCAACTATATATTTACTCTAAGGCAGTGCTTCCTAAAAAACTTTTTTACTTCACAATACACAGATAATGATGATTCATTCATGGCACACAGGAGTAAACCAACACATTGCTTGTATCTAGAGGCAATTGGCCTGCAATCTCTCCCAACCTTTCAAGGATGAATACTAACACAAATTTAACACTAAATAGTGCCAAAACTTCTTACCAATGTTGCCACTTTCTGTGTTCAGTTAGGTAGATTTTTTTCACCGGCATAATAAATTACTTATATTTTTTATTGAAAAATATAACACTTTTTGATTAGTAATTCAACTCCATTTTTAGTTAATGCAATTGCCTATTTTAGGCGTAAGGGTAAACTAACAACTTGCTTTCCTGAAATAAGGAAGATGGGTATGACTGGTTTTGGGCAGCGGTGCCAGAGTAAGTTTAACTAAATGGTTAGATATTTACAACATTCATACATTTTTTTTTTTTGAAATATTTAAATGCCCTCAAGGATCTGAATCTCCCATATACAAATGTAAATTTTCTTACATCTTTCAAATACAAATGTATCTTAAATACATGATTAATTTACATTTTTGGATTCTTAACTCAAGTCTATTCTAAACTATGTGGAAAACTGAGAATTAACTTGACATTTTAGCATCTCAACTCTTGGAAATAACATTGGTCCTACTAATTCCAAAGTGCTGTTTAAAGATAAATTCAGTTTATTTATCATTTAGCCTAAATCCTGTTTCATCTTCAGAACTGGTAGTACATAAATACAAACAAAATAATACTTATTCTTCCTCTAAGCTAATGTATCTACTTTTGAATTGTGACCTATTATAAACAACATTTTTACAAGAGGAATATATCAGATATAAGAAAAGTGGTTACAGGAATTTAGGATAGTAAATTCTTCAAAACAGGAAACTTGAAGCCGGGCTCCGTGGCTCAGCCTGTAATCCCGCGCCTTTGGGAGGCTGAGGTGAGTGGATTGCCTGAGCCCGCGGGTTCGAGACCCGCCTGGGCAGCGAGACCTCATCTCTACAATAAATCAAAAAATCAGCCGGGCGTGGTAGCGCGCGCCTGTAATTCTGGCTACTCGGAAGGCTGAGGAGGAAGGATCGCCGGAGCCCAGCAGGTCGAGGCTGCGGTGGCAGGGAGCGGCCACTGCACTCCTCTGGGCGACTGAGTGAGACTCCAACTCAAAAACAAACAAACAAACAAACAAACAAAAAATACAGGAAACTTGGGGGTTTTCTGCCACTCAAAACCAAAATCATTTTATTAATTGACATACTCATTGCAAGAAGAAAGACTTAGGAAAATCTATTAGGTAAGAAATTAAAACCAGCTGACTATTAAGCAGGGTAGCTTTAAAACCTGTTATTATATTAAGACTTTGGTTTGTTTTCCTTGGAAGGAGAGAGGATTTACCAGATGACATTTTCAGGTTCTCTCAGAGATGTACTCTTATGTTCATTTCCCTTTTTCATCAACCTGTCCCCTTTTCACTATATTTTCCTCTTTTTTTTTTTTTTTCAGTGGGAGTCTCACTCTATCACCCAGGCTGTAGTACCGTGGTACACTCAAGGCCACCGCAACCTCGACCTACTGGGCTCAGGTGATTCTTCTGCCCAGCCTTCCAAGTGTCTGGAATTACAGGCACATGCCACCTTGCCCAGCTAATTTTTTTGATTTACTATAGAGACAAGGTCTCGCCACGTTGCCCAGGCTGGTCCTGAACCCCTGAACTTAGGCAATCCTCCTGTCTCTACCTCCCAAAGTGCTGGAATTACAGGTGTGAGCCACCACACCTGGCTTCCTCTTTTTTTTTTTTTTTTTTTTTTTTTGAGTCAGAGTCTAACTCTGTTGCCCAGGCTGGAGTACAGTGGCACGATCGTGGCTTACCAGAGTTTCAACCTCCTGGTCCCTCAGGCAATCCTTCCCCCTCAGACTCCAGAGCAGCCAAACTACAGGTATGTGATTGATACCACACCTATAGATAGAGTCTCATTATGTTACTGAGGCTGGCTTCCAACTCCTGGAATCAAGCAAGCCTCCTAACTCAGTCTCCCAAAGTACTGGGATTACAGGCAGGAGCCATCATCTCTGACCTATTTTCTTCTTTCTTGATACCTGTCCCTTAGTTGCTAGCATAGTCAAATGAACCAATCATCAAGTTAAAAGAAAAAAAAAACCTTGACCCTATCTCCTCTGGCCACCCACCTATTTCTCCTTTCTCTTTCTCAGCCAAACTTATTTAAATTGAAACACTTTTGTCATCTACATTTCCTCAACTTCTTTTTTATTCTCCAACATATTATGGTCTGTGTATCACCTTTCTTTTCTGCTGAAACTCTGTTCAGTAACATGATTGACAACCTTTAATCAGTATATCTAGATAATTTATCTCGTCTTTCTTGTGGCCTCAGTACTTCTGGTAACATCTCTGCTTCTTGACTTTCTCGTCCTTGAAATAGTAAAACTGAGGAAATGCATTTATTCGTACTCAGGTCCATACAGGAGTGGTGGGATTAACAGTTGCTGACAAAATAAAACACTCAAGTGGACCAAGGACTGCAGGATGGCATGTCCTTAGGACACTGTCTCCTCATTCTCAGACTGATCTCAAGTTCTCAAAGGAGAGAACTAAGAATAACAGAAAAAAGGAGAGCCTGGCTGATGGAAAGAAATAGAGAAAACTGAAATCGTGATTCATGAGGTCGTACTTTGTTCTGTTAACCTGTGAGCCAAGTATATGCTCACGGGTGTTGTCTGCTGGGCAATAACTCTAGCCCCTATATAGACATCAGGAAATCAGGGACATCATTTGTGGCCCAAGATACTTGAATTATCTTTTTTAGTAAATTTATTCCTATTGCCAAAGTCCTCCTTCTGTCCAATCTTATATTATTTCTGATTTAACTCTGCAAGTTGGAGAGTTTACTTTGCATTTGAAACTGATTTTACTGAAACTCCATCTACAAAGTAGTAAAAATAGTAAAGTTGTAAACGATTTCTCCTATTGCTCTTATTTATTTTAATTTTCCCTTAATTATTCCTTATATTCTTGCTCATTAGTATTTTTCTCAAAGCCTCATTGTCTTTATGCTTTTTCGTTCTAACTTTTTGTGTGGTTAATACAGATAAGTGCATTATCTATATTCTAAATCTATGTAATCACCCCTGGTCTGTCTTCCAAACAAGCCTGTATAGCTCACTGACTATTGAGCATATCCATCTGTATTTCCAGTTGTATACCCCTCAAGCAAACATGGCCAAAAATTTCTTGTACTTCTGTTTCTGGTGACACAGCAGATTAGGTTAATGGGGAATATTTCCCCTTACCAAAAATAATTAAATTAAGATAGTGATAATAATGTTTGGCATAATATACAAATATGTATATGCAATATGTAAATATACAAATACATGCATATGTATCCATGTATGCACATACATACATGACTGTGCTCAAAACAATTAAGAAAATCCTAAGTGCCAGAAATGCAGAAGTCACTTAAAGTTGCAGTAACAATCCCATTTCATTATGCCTTCAGAGGATTTCAAACCTGAATATGTGCTTTAATGTCTAAGCATTTAATATCTAAGAATACTTGCTTTTAATGTCTTTGTAGAAGAAAACAGATAAGACCTTGGGAGTGCAGAAGGCAATCAGATGAAATTGAGATGCCTATGTATAAGCAAGACATTAAAAAGGATGTCATCTCAATGAATGGGAAAAAAAAGTAGACACACATGGGAAATCAATACTTAAAGTTTGTGCCTATATGGTTATGGAACTCAAATGGAACGGTAATACCTTAGCTGAAAAATTACGTGAAAACTGAAAAACTGGTTCTAGAACATTAAGGAAAATATTGAAAACTTTTACACATTTGGAGGCCAGGCATGGAGGCTCACACCTGTAATTCCAGCACTTTGGGAGATGGACGTGGGAGAATTGCTTGAGGCCATGAGTTAGAGACCAGCCAAGGCAACATAGCAAGATCTTGTGCCTATAAAAACAAACTTGAGGGATTTTGGACTCCTTAGAAGTAATCTCTGCTGAAAACAATTGCACAGAAAAGTCAGAAACCACAAATTGGTGGCTCAGGGATTCAAGTTTCATCTATCTTGGAACAATGCCCTCCTGGAGCCCTTTCTTCTAGCTGTGTAGATAGAAGCGAGAGCGGAGAAAGTATTCCTGCTCTTAATTGTCGTAGACCGGGAGTGACACATAATTATTACTCACATTTCATCAGTGGGAATTCATCAGATGTTGCCACTTGGATATATGGTGTTGGGAGCCAGCCGTGGAGGCCTGCCTGAGCGTTAGGGATCCAGGCAGCCTGCGGACCCTGAGACCACCAGGCTGGTTCAGGAGCTGAAGGCCCATTCCCTCCTCCTGTCCTTGTTGTTTAGCACTACCCACTGGTAGGGATTTTAACGATCTAAGCATGAAGTTCTGAGAATATGACAGGCATGGCTGACTCTAGGGAGCCATTGTTCCCGTTTCTCACAGACTGCGTTTCGGCTTTAAACTTCACACAGTTCAAACTCAGATCACATTTGGGAGGCGTATACGTGATACGAGTTTCTTTATAAGATTTAAAAATATATTTGTAGAATTAGTATATACATTTAGAGAGCTGTTTCCAGCATGAGATGGTTATCTAGGGTTACCAGAAATGGCCCAGCACGAACTTTGGGCTGGGCCACATTCCTAAGGGCCCAGCGTCCATTTTGGACTGGGCCACATTCTTTAGGAACTGGTCTGACCTATAATTAAGAGTTTTTTGTAGTACAGGTAAAGTTAGCACAGAATAGAAAGGTATTAGGATTTAAGTCAGTCATTAGGTGTTGCGAATGCATAAGTTTTAGAAGTTATTGATTATTAGGATTTTATGATATTAAAACTGTTGTATTGATTTTGAGGAACGTAAACCAAGCATAAGGAACAATGAGATAATTTTGGGATTGTCCTTCCTCATGCTTGGGTAAAACGCCTGGTGGGCGGGGATGCCCCCCCCCCCCACCTGGCTTTGTGTTCATGTAAAACTCTTGTGATTTGATTAAGATTGTCCTTCCTCATGCTTGGGGGAAAACGCCTGGTGGGCAGGGACACCCCCCCACCCACCTGGCTTTGTGTTCATGTAAAACTCTTGTGATTTGATTAAGATTGTCCTTTCTCATGCTAAGGAAAACGCCTGGTGGGTGAGGATGCCCTCCACCCACCTGGCTTTGTGTTGATGTAAAACTCTTGTGATTTGATTGGGGTCATCCTTCCTCATTCCTAAGGAAACCCCTGGTGAGTGGGGGACGCCCCTCACCTACCTGGCTTTGAGCCCACGTGAAAGTCTTGTGATTTGACATGTGAAAGTTTGGGATAAAAGACTCACGGCTGGTCCCAATAAACGGCTTCTGCTCATTTCACTGAACAGCTGTCCACTTTCTTTCTTTCTCTTTCTTCCTCCTTATATCTATGCCTCCATCTTGTTTTCTTTTAATATCTATCCCTGCTACAGAATTGGCTTCTGCACTAGACAGAGCCCAGTCTCTTTCTTCCCTTCTATTTCTCCAGAATATTCGTCGACGCTGCCCCACCTTCCAGGGACCCTCAAAATCTCTTTTGGGGGGCTGGTCCCCCGTAATATGGTGCTGAATAATATGGTCTATAAATGTACTCAGAAGAATGTAACAGCTTCATGGGTATATAACAAGTATCTTTGCCATATTGTTCTATTAAATAAACTCGTAAGAGTTACCAATTCTGCCTCAGATGCCCTTGACTAATCCAGCTTCTTCTCCTTCCCAATGTCTTCAAGCTTGTCTAGGCTTTCACCATCTTTAAATATTGCAAAAGCCTCCTGACTTGTCTTTTTACTACCCATTTTTCCCTACCATCATTAGAATCCTTTAGTTGTAAATAACACTAGCTGTAGCTAACTTGGGAAAACTTGGAAAATTATCATACAAGGGTATATATCATTTTATGGACTCCAGAGGCAATAATAAATCTAAAGCTCAGGAAAGGCTTAGAAAAAATGGGGTTGATAAGTATATCAGGACTGCAGTCAACAGAAGGGTTCCATGGATGACATTTAACTTACGTTTCCTGTCTTTGCAGAACTTTTCTTTTTCCCAGTCCTCAGTGGTGTTTCCCATTTTTATGTTGCAGTAGTATTCCAATATGAAACCTGTCATATACACTTTTACCATGCGTTTTCTATATCTCCTTTCTAGAAGGGTAAGGACCACAGTAAGTCATCTACTTCTTTTTATGTCCCATAGATCCTCACTTGACATCAATACAACCTAGGCAGGGTAAGTACTCAGTAATTATTCAACAATTCAGTAAATGGCCAACAGCATTATGACATTTTATTCCACTGTGAGTGTACTGTTAACTATCTCTGATCTAGAGAGTTCTTATACTAGATCAGACTAAAATGTCTTTCATCCTTCAAAAAAGTATCTTCTGATGCATAAGTCTCTAAATAGAGTGAAAACTGACCATTTATTTTCTTGACTTAGTGCACCTTACCTGGCTGTGGCTTCACACATTGGCTACATCATGTTTAAAGCTTGATTCCATAGGAAAACTTTGTGTCTTTGCCATTCTGGAGATCTCTGTTTGCAAGTACTTTTGCATACATTTGCCACTTCAACTCTCAAAAATGTCTTGTAAAAAATCAGATGTTAGTAGAATTTAGCTCAACAGATACTTGTATAGTGCTTTAGAGATTACAAAACTATTTTACATGTTTTAATGCATTTTTTCCTTACGATTCCATAAGCTAGATAGGGATGGGACTAGTATTTTCTCCAAGGCATTTTTCCCATGGTATTCTCCCAAATCTCAAAGTTGGTAACTGATTTTAAAACTCATATCTATTTGTTACCAAGTCCCACATTCATATCACTGTCCCAGGTAGCTTTTAGATAAACAGTTACCTTCAAAGCAAAAACAAATGCCTTCAAGAAAAGATGGAACATGGTAAGGAGAAAGCACAAGGTATTGGCCAAAAGGTGAGCTCTGAAGCCATACTGCCCATGACCCAGTTTAAGTTTACTAACTTCTTAGCTATAGTGCTTTAAGCAAGGGAATTTATCCGTAAAATGAATATAATAATGGTACATACCTCAGAGTTTCAGAGTTTGTGGAAAGAATTAGATGAGGTAATGTATGAAAAAGGACTTGATATAAGGTAGGGTACAGGATAAGCACACAATCCTAATTCTGGGCCCATGACACTAGGGTTTGAATCCAAGTCCTACCTTTTATTGCCAAGTCCTATCTTTTATTGTAAGACTTCCAGTGTGTTACTCACACTCTCTATGCTTTAATTTTCTCCTCTATTAAAATTGGAACAAAATAGTACCTGCCTCATAGATTTGTTATGCAGGATACATGAGATAATGCTCGTAAACTGCTCAGTAAAGTTATTAATTGAGAATTCCTTCCTATTAAGAAAAACGCTCAAGATTTTTTCCAATATTTAATATCCAGTGTAAAGTCTGATTAATTTTATTGTTTTCTTCAAGTTGGCAAGTTGGTACCTGTCTATTTGAAGAAACACTGTTTCTGATATATTTATTGCTTTTGTTATTGACACTCATTAAATGTAAAGTTATTAAGTTTGCTCCAAGCAAAGAGAGGCAGCAGGGGGAAACTGCTTAAAGGCTAAGCTGGTGTTGCCTGCATGAGCTACTTGCCCACTCACTAGTAGGCCTGTCTTTGCTTCTAGGGTCTGGTATTTTCTTGTTTTCTTATTCTTGAAATTGCTTTTGGGGTCTTTGGGACATCAGATAGATGCAGATTGATAACCCCCCAGTTTTATTTAAGCTGCTATTGCTATGGTGCCTTTGTTTTTTTTTAAACAGTGTCCCACAGTGTGACAAGTAGGTTAATGGCTATTTTGGGAGATTAAAAGGAAATTGATAGTGATGTCTTAGTTTGGGCTGCTATAAAGAAATCGCTTACATTGCGTGTATTAAACAATAGATATTTATTTTTCACAATTCTAGGCTGAGAAGTTCAAGATCAAGGTACTAGCAGATTTGTTTCTTAGTGAGGGTTCACTTCCTGGCTTACTTACAGAAGGCCACTACCTGCTGTGTGCTCACATGACTTCTTTTTTGTGCATAGGCAGAAAAATCTCTCCTCTCTCTCTTTATAAGGAAACAAATCCCATCATTAGAGTTCCACCCTCATGGTCTAAATGAGTTCCACCTCCAAATTCTATCATATTGACAGTTAAGGTTCAATATATGATTTTTGAGGAGACATAACCATTCATCCCATGGCAGAGCGATGTTTTGTAGATATATAGATAGATATAGACATGTTGACCTGTTATGCTACTTATGATAGTCAAATGTACTCTCACTTTCTAAAAAGCTTTCCAACTTTTTGTACAGACTTATGATTTCTGTTTCTTTCTTTCTTTTTTTTTTGTTTTGAGTTGGAGTCTCACTCTGTCACCCAGACCAGAGTGCAGCGGCACGCTGCTGGCCACCCAGCCTCGACCTGCTGGGCTAAGGCAATCTTTCCACCTCAGCCTTCCATGTAGCCAGAACTACAGGCGTGTGCTACCATGCCCGGCTAACTTTTGATTTATTGTAGAGATGAGGTCTCACCAAGTTGCTTGGGCGGGTCTCGAACCTGCGGGTTCAGGCAATTCACTCTCCTGGGCCTCCCAAAGTGCTGGGATTACAGGCTGAGCCACTGAGCCCGCCCATGATTTCTGTTTTAGCTAATGCTGTTTATCTGAAGTATTGGTTTCTAAAATTCATGTTTATTTATGTACAGTTGTTGCTTTTTGAGGAATGGTTCTTCCAGAGATTTAGGTCAATGTAAATTACATTTCTGTTGTGTAAGTTACTTTTGAAACCAGATCTTTATTATTTCCTCCCTCCTTTTTCTCTGCTCTCTCCACTCCATTACACTGGCCTCTATTCTGTTCCTTGAACAAATCAGGTATGCCCCCCGCCGCCACCTCTTAGATGTCTGCTGGTTAATTCCCTCACCTCTTTTAAACTTTGGCTCAAATTACTATCATTAAGTTTACTTGAGATTATTCTGAGGGCACCCTTTTTTTTACATTACAAGCCCCCACCTGACACTTGTGACCGCCCTTACCTCATTCAGTTCTCAATTTTTTCCCCATAGAACTAATTATCTTTGTTGGAGCTCAGAAAATAATATGACAAAGTATGACGCTTTGACTTGCTGAGTACTTTGAACTACAGGACATTGGAAGCCCTCAGAGGCAACTTCAGAACCAAGATCTCGGTGACCTTCTCCTGCTCGTCTGTCTCTCACCACTCGTTTTCCCCTGAAGCAAGTCATAGAAACCAGAATTCTTCTTCCCCAAGGCGGGTCATAGAAACTAGAACTACTTTTCCCCAAAGCAAGCTATAAAAACTGAAACTATTATGTAATCTCCCCCACCTTCTTGAAGAGAAATTGATCATTTAAAGAATTCTTGACCCACCTTTGTCAGATAGTAGATCATCAGACACTCATTCCAGAAGGGTCTTGCCCCATATCTCTAGGAAGAAATGCTATAACAAAAAACAAGATTCTGTTCAGACAGGCCTTGCTGGGTTTTTCTACTCAATCATTTATACTCAATCATTTATATATTTTATGAGACCGTGTGTTCTTCATTGAACCTAAACATAAAAATGTATCTTTGTGTCTTCATTCTGAAGCTCTCCTGTCTTGTAAACTTTGACTAAATGCATTTGTTACACTTTTCTCTCCTTAACCTGTCTTTTGTTTTTGGCATGTTGGTCAGGAAAGGTTATCACACCTTTTCACTCCTACATTATCTACATACTAAAGAAATGCTTGTTACATGTAGAGTTATTGTCTGTCTTTTTTCATTTCAATGAAGGTTCTACAAGGGCAAAAAACTCACTGCTGTATCCCAAACATCTAGCACTATGCCTGGCTCCTAGTAAGCATACAGTAAGTTTTTGTTGAAAAATGGGTAGAATAAAGCATGTAAACAGCAAACAGCATGCAGCTAGTCTAAGCTGAACAAATACATGTCTCTACATTCACAAATGAAGTATGTGAATTCGCCATACTTCTCCTGTAAAATATTAAAGTCACAGATATATATAATTCACTTTGCCCTATTCTAAATGAATATCAATAAAATCAATGATGATACTGTTGCCTTTTTAAACAGTAAAATGTGTTCATCAAATGTATGATAGTATTACTTGGAATAATAAATAGACAGTTACCTTCCAAAGTAAAACATCATATTTATAAACCAAATGAAAGCTTTGTGTGGTTTTTAAAAAAATTATTGGAGATGGAGTCTAGCACAGGTAGACTCATAGGAACAGCCTACTCATCTCAGCCTTTCTGCTGGTGCTCCTCTCGCCCCTTGTTCCTCATTCTTCAGAATGGGTTTCTGCACACTCTTGGTGGTCTAGATCCACTGCATTCCCAAATTCTGACCATTGCCAACTACTGGAATCACTTTGGGGCCAAGAACAGCCTTTGGTCTTTCTAGTTTTCCTCTCTGGACCTGTGACTTTGCCTGAAACCTGCCCGGGTGGATATAGTGCATTAGTTCCCCTGGCTGAAATTCCAAGCTGCACCTTTTCCTATGGGTTTCTAGCCCAGGGTGCTGTGTCAGACATTGAAATCACAGCCTTTTCTCCCACAATGGGTGCACCAGTCTGTTTTACTGCTCACCTTTGAATAGGTGAGCAGTAAAACAGACTGCTTATCTTTTGCTATCAATTTCAGTATTTTTTTTCTGTACCTAGGTGGACTTTCTATCTGTTGACTACCTCCTCACTCTGGTATGTGGGTAGAATTGCAGTTCTCAGCCATTCAAAGAATGCTGCATTGTGCTACAATTATCCACAGTGTACCTGGCCACATTTCAAGATATGTTATCTAATCTCTCTATTAAAAAAAGATAAGGACAAATAGACTAGATAATTTGGCGTCTTTTTTTTGTTCTATTAGTTGTTATTATGGAACTTGTAAAATTAAACAGCCAAGCATGCCATCATTTTGTTTATTTCACCTAAGCAGCAGATAGGCTAAACTTAAGAATGAGGAAAAGATAGAATTTTTGCTCTTTTGAGTAATACAGAGTGATATCAACTCCATCTACAAGATTGTCTTACTTGAAAACTATTCGTTATATTATTTCAATATCAGTAGAAAGCATAGAGATTGAAAATCAATATTGGAATACAAGTACATTGGAAATAAAAACATCTAGGAGAGGCTGGGTGTGGTGACTCAAGCCTGTAATCCCAGCACTTTGGGAGGCCGAGGTGAGGGGATTACCTCAGTCCACGTGCTCGAGAACAGCTGGGTAACTTGGCAAGACCTCATCTCTACAATAAATCAAAAGAATTAGCTGGGTGTGGTAGTGTGCTCCTGTAGTTCCAGCTACTTGGAAGATTGAGGTGGAAGGATAGCCGGAGCCCAGAATGTCAACATTGGGGTGGCCGTGAGCATGCCACTGCACTCCAGCCTGGGCAACAGAGGGAGACTCCAACTCAAAAAAATAATAATAATCTAGGAGAGCTATTTGTGCAGCACATTTGGAAAAGAGAAAGGAAAGATTTAATCTTTGGAAAATCAAAGCAATGAAACTAAATGTCTCTGCTTTGGAAGTTGATTGTCACACTTTTAAAACTCCACTTTGGATATGTTGCTGACTGGACAGAAGGGACTGGGGAATCTTCTCACAGACCCTGCTCTTCTGTGCAATATCTTCCTGCTTTACCTACTCTACAGGAAGAGGCAGGTCCCTGCAGCTCATGACAGGCAGAGTTTCTGGGAGAAGACTTTTTGTGCTTCAAGTCATCTAGAAGTGTCTACTTTAGGTGTGCAAGCAAGAGTGGGCTCACTTGACATGTGAGAGGACTGGACTGGACAGTCCATTGTCATATCCAGCAACAGTGTCTCTGATTCAATGAATTGGTATATGCTCATCTTAAGTGCACAATATGTGTGCTCTTTAAAGCTTCTTACTGTGTTTTAGAATTGAAATTTACCACTAAATTTGACTACTAAATTTACTTTAAATTTTAAAATATGTTATTTACACAATAGTCTTGTAAGAGAATTGCCACGAAATGCATAACCAAAAATAGGATAGGGCTATGCAATGAAAAAAATCCTTTACACTAACTAAGAGGGCACCCAGGCTAGTAAATGCAGTTCCTAACTTGGAGAGGCAGCCAGAGTTTGTTGTCAGGTATTTCTTGCTTAAGACTGGTTGCAGCCAGAACTCTGACCTAACAGACTGCATTGTGTCCTGTCTTGCTTACTGGTTGCAGCCGGTAGGCCCTCTATCCTGAGAAATCTTAGAAGTCACATAAAGTACTAGAATAACAGCCAAGTCTTCCATGTAGAAAGCAGCTGTGGTGAGGCTCGGTATTTAGGAGCAAGAAAGGAATCTTAGAGATCATTTCTTAAAAATCGTCCATTTTTGACATGAGAAAAGTCAGGTTTAGAGAAAATTGTGAGTTGCTCAGAGCCACATAGAAAATACGTGGCAAACCTGAAAATAGAGACCTGCTTTCCTTACTGGAAACTCATACTTCTCTCACTTTGCCATTTTTCTTTACCCATCTTCCATAAAGATTTACTAGCTGGCTTCACAATTCTAGAAGTTTCATTCCTTAGAAAATCAAATTTTTAGCCTGGTTGGTATAGTAGAGACTGCGTGGATTCTCTAGTAAAATCCCAGTGCTTGTACATACTAACTGGTGAACTTTGGTAACATAAACTTATTCCTATAGGCTTAGTTTTACCATATATAAAATGCAAAATATATAAGTAAATTTATCATATATAAAACACATAATAGCCGGGCTTGGTGGCTTAGCCTGTAATCCCGCACTTTGGGAGGCTGAGGTGAGTGGATTGCCTGAGCCCAAGGGTTCGAGACCCGCCTGGGCAGGCAAGACCTCATCTCTACAATAAATCGAAAAATTAGCCGGGTGTGGTAGCACACGCCTGTAGTTCCAGCGACTTGGAAGGCTGAGGCGGAAGGATCGCCGGAGCCCAGCAGCTCAAGGCTGCAGTGGCCAGGAGCGGCCACTGCACTCCAGTCTGGGTGACAGAGTGAGACTTCAACTCAAAAAAACCCCCCACCATAAATAGATATGCCATATATAAAAACTCAGTTACTGTAGTACATCTAGTACTGAATATTCAATATTATTTTTTAATCCTTCCCTTCACTTTTTTCTTTTCGCAAAGTTCCATGTCTTTAGTCACAGCCTCTTAAAAGCAAAAAGAAAAAAATTAGCTAAGTATTATTATGAATATATCATTTTTAGTGACTGCTTTTGGGTGTAAATTAAGGGGAATTACACATAATGATCATTTAATAATTACTGGCTATTTCCATTTCAGACTGGCTGAGAGAAAGCGTTCTCATTTTATTTTCCTATTGAAGATTTTAGTATTAGTGCCCCTGAGTCTAATTACAAATGACAATTGGAATGGTGCAATTATTCAGACAAGAAAACAAGATATATTGGTTGCCACCCTAAGATTTTTTTAAAAAACAAGATATAGCCTAGAATTCTCTGATTTGTCATGTCTTTTGGGTAACACTTTTTTGTTCTCAGGAAAAAAATTAACAAGTTGCAACAAGTCTTATCACCAAATAAAAGACTGGGTGTGGTGGCTCACACCTGTAATTCCAGCACTTTGGGAGGCCGAGGTGGGAGGGTGCCTTGAGCCCAGGAGTCCAAGACCAGCCTGGGCAAAATAGTGTGACACCATCTCTACAAAAAAATAAAACTTAGCTAAGTATAGAGAGGTATGCGCCTGTAGCGCCAGCTACTTGGGAGGATATGGAGGAAGGATCTCCTGAGCCCAAGAGGTTGAGGCTGCAGTGAGCTGTGATTGTGCCACTGCACTCCGTCTGAGAGTGCAGTGGCACTCAACAAAAAAACAAACAAAACAAACAAACAAACAAATAAACAAAAAACAAATAAAGCCTAGTGATATTCTTATTTATTGGTTTGAAAGGAACTTGCAAAATTCAAGCTGTACTTTTTTTGTACTTTTTTTTTTTTTTTTTGAGTTGGAGTCTCACTCTGTCACCCAGACTGGAGTGCAGTGGCCGCTCCCGGCCACCGCAGCCTCGACCTGCTGGGCTCCGGCGATCCTTCCGTCTCAGCCTTCCAAGTAGCTGGAATTACAGGCATGCGCTACCACGCCCGGCTGATTTTTTGATTTATTGTAGAGATGAGGTCTCGCCTGCCCAGGCGGGTCTCGAACCTGCGGGCTCAGGCAATCCACTCACCTCAGCCTCCCAAAGGCGCGGGATTACAGGCTGAGCCACTGAGCCCGGCTTGTATGTTTTTTATGCTTCATACATGATCAACCTACTACTTATCATTTGAGGACTTCCTTTTCATTGCCCAATAAACTGGCTTTCATTTTTAATCTTCTTTCTTCCATTTTATTAGAAACGTGTTAAAGTTTCTCTCAAACTAAGCAAAAATAAAGTTTGACCCTATGTTTCCATTCACATATTATTCATGCATTATCTTTTTCAGGGCATTCACAGCTATAAAAATAAAAATAAAAAATTTCTCTTACTCTAAAGCTGACCTCAGCTTCAAACTCTTTACTGAAACTATTCTTAATAAAGATATTGAAGACTTCACGATCACCAAAAACTTGATTTTTCTTTATGCATTCGACACTGTTCCATATTTCTTAATTTTTAAAAAATGACCTCTTAAGAGAAAAAAGAATCTCATTTTAGAAAATTAAAAATACAGAGAAGTAAAAGGAATGAAATAAAAGTCACAAACATTCCACTACCTAGAACGAACTACTGAAAACAACTGTCAGAGATTACTATGCACACCTGTATGGAAACAAACTTGATAACCTAAATAAAATGGGGGACTTTTTGACATCACACAACCTCCTAGGAAATTGACTCTGTCATAAGAAAACTACCTACAAAAAAAAAAAGCCCTAGACAGGATAGCTTTCCAGCAGAATTCTACAAAACATAGGAACTGATACCAATACTATTGAAAGTATTCCAGGAAATTGAGAAAGATGGAATAATCCTCAAATCATTTTACAAAGCTAACATCACACTGTACCCAAACCAGGTAAAGATCCAACAAAAAAAGAGAACTACAGGCCAATATCCCTAATGAACAAGATGCAAAAATTCTCAACAAGATTCTAGCAAATCAGATCCAACAACACATCTCAAAAATCATCCACCATGACCAAGTAGGCCTCATTCCCAGAATTCAGGACTGGTTCAACATCTGCAAGACCATAAATGTAATTAAATATATCAACAGATGTAAAGACAAGAACCACATGTTTAGATCAATAAATGCAGAAAAAGCTTTTGATAAAATCCAGCATCCTTTCTTGATAAAAACCTTGACAAACACCTGGGTATAGAAGAACAGTACCTCAATATAGTAAGTGCCATCTACAATAAACCCACAGCTAGCATATTGTTAAATGGACAGAAATTGAAACATTTCCCCTGAAAACCAAAACAAGACAGGGCTGCCCACTCTTACCCCTCTTGCTCAACATTGTATTGGAAAACCTAGCTAGAGCAATTAGACAAGAGAAGGAAATCAGAGGTATCCAAGTGGGAAAAGAGGAAGTTAAGCTATCCCTCTTTGCTGATGATGTGATCCTATATCTTGAAAATGTGAGAATCTGTCAAAAACCTCCTTTGCTCTGATAAGGTACTTTAGCAAAATCTCAGGGTACAAAATAAATGTGCAAAAGACAGTTGCATTCTTATATACCAACAACAAGCAGGCAGAGAACCAAATAAAAAGCACAATCCCATTCACAATAGCCACCAAAAAAAAAAAAAAGAAAGAAATACCTCAGCGTCTTCCTAACCAGAGAAGTAAAGACCTATACAATGAAAACTACAAAACACTACTCGAAAAAATCCAGGAGGACACAAACAAATGGAAAAATATTCTGTCCTCATGGATAGGAAGAATCAACACTGTTAAGATGTCCGTCCTACCAAAGGCAATCTCAGATTCAATGCAATACCCATTAAATTACCAACATCATTCTCCTCAGACCTGGAAATGACAATACAGCAATTCATATGGAAACAAAAATGAAGAAAAATATATGGACTTCACAGCATCTTGTACTTGGCTATTTATTGTAGGCTATTTATTGTACTTGGTAATTTGTTCATTAATATATCGTGAACATTGTTCCATGTCAAAAGACATAATTATACTTTTGTCAACATTTCAGAAGTTATTTTTAAATAAATGAAGTATCTCTTAGATGTATATGCTAAAGTCTTTTCTAACCAATTGTATAGTATGCAAACAACAAGCAAGACATTTCATATAACTATATTAATATCACACCAGATAGAATTTTAAGGAAACACATAACTAGAGTTTAAAGAAGTGTATGTTGCCAGGCACAGTGTCTCACGCTTATAATCCCAGCACTTTGGGAGGCAAAGGCAAGAGGACTGCCTAAACTCAGGGATTCGAAACCAGCCTGGACAACTTGGTGAGACCTCATCTCCACAACAAATCAAAAAATTAGCTGGGTATGGTGGCGCATGCCTGTAGTTCCAGCTACTTGGAAGGCTGAGGTGGAAGGATTGCCTGAGCCCAGCAGGTCGAGGCTGCGGTGGCCGTGTACATCCACTGCACTCCAGTCTGGGCAAAAGAGTAAGACTCCAACTCGAAAAAAAGAGGAAGTCTATTTTATAATGATCATACTGAATTTTCTGTTGAACCCGGCAAAAAACTCAACAATGTTTAATTTGCCTGCAAATAAAATTATAACCTCAAAATAGATTAAACAAATGCTATCAGAACTACAAGGAGAAAGAAGAATCCACAACCACAGTGGAAAATTTCAAAACATTTCTTTCAGTAAATTTATCTGATATAGTAGAGTTATCTAATATACAAATATGGAATGCTGTGCACTACAATTTCGAATCAGATCTGCTTTTCAAGTACACATAAAACATTTACAAGAAGTTTACTATATTTTGGGCCATAAAAGGAAGCTACTGAAATTTTGAATACCAAATTATATTTCCTGACCTCTTATTAACCCTATATTCTTGTTATCAAAAGCAAATAATAATTATAGAATCTCCATATATTTGGAAACATCAGTGATAGCTCTATATATTTTGATAATATTAATTAAAATCTTCGTATATTTGGAAATATCAATAATAACCATATAATCTTCATGTATTTGGAAATTAACTTCTAATGAACCATGGGCCAAAGAAGAAAAGACAATGGAAATGAGAGAAACTATGACACTGAATAATAATGAAAAGAATTAATACTTGTGGGATATAGTTAAAGCAATACTGTGGGGAAAGTGTGCATCTTTGAATGCACACAGTAGGGAGAAAAGTCAATGATAATGTCTTTCATATTCATCTCAATAATTACCTGCAATAGCCTCATCTTTTCTTTCATATTCATCTCAATGTGTCATAAAAAATAATATAAAAATAAAAAATGAAGGAAATAAAGTTAAGTTTTGAAATTAATAAAAGAGAAAGTATACATAGATAAAAATAATCAACATAGTCACATTGCATCTATGACAGTACCAGAAATTTTACAAATCTTTAGAAAATTAATCAAGAAAAAGAATGAACAAATGACAATGATAAGATGTTGCAGACATTTTAAACAAATAATATAGTGTAAGCAACTTAAAACTTTAGATAAGCCTGACCAATTCCTAAGGAAAAAAAAAATACACATCAAAATTGACTCATGAAGAAATAGAAATCCAATACAAAAATAAAATCAACAGGCAAAATCTTTTAAAACGAATATTTTTAGGTTGTCTGCTTTCTAAGACTAATACCAAACAGTCAAATTTTAAAAATTTTAACTTAACAAATCTTTTCCAGAAAAGTAAAATAACGTGTAAATCAGTTTAACTCATTTTTTGGAGCAAGCATGACATCAGAATCCAAAAAAGAGGAGGAAAACATTATAGACCAATCTCAATTATAAGTATAGATGTAAACATTCTAAACAAACTTTATCAGATCAACTCCAGCATTCTATAAATAGAATAATACATCGTTACCAAGTGGTTATAGCCTTTTATTACATAGTTCTACCAGAATACATTTAATTAATAATTTATTTCTAAATATTTGGACTATTTTTCAGCTTTGTTCATGTATTTCTGTGTGCGTACATATGTATGGAAGCAAGCATGTCTGGTAATCTTAGATTAGATTTTTAGAAGCAGAACTTTTAAATAAAAGATTTACTCAACTTCCAAAATTTTAAAAATGTATTACAAAATTCTTTCTAGCAAGAGTGTACAAACTTTTACTTAAAGCAACAATTTCATAAATACACCCTCACCAATTCACTAGTATTCTTTGAACTTGGCTAAGTGCCTGCCTCTCTGAGAGGAGGTGCTTTGAAAATCGCTACTTAAATATAAAGTAATGTCTCTAGTTTATGTGGCCGCTTTTATTTCTTTAAAAAACAATTTTATTTTAGAATTAATTGTGTAGAAAACTTAGAAATGTCAACATTACAATAAGTTTCAATGCAGTGTTAATTTCTAATGTGTATAAATAGTAATTGTCTGGTTTATTCCTTTCAATCAGTATTAAGTTTTTTTCTGAGTGATTTTAGTTATCTCTTTATGACATATAATTAAGATACTTTTCAGAAAGAAGCTAGTTAAGATTAAACAAATGATGACCTTTATTATTCTAGCAGAGGTAAAGTTCAAAAGTTAGCCTCTTAATCTGTTTTTTAAAAATGTGCACGAGTGTGTCTATGTGAGATTGCTTTTAGGTATGTAGTAGAATTTAGAGTTTCAATTATTCATGAAACACACACATATACACATACACCCCAAGTGAGAGGAACAAATTTTTAAAAAAGTAATGTGGTAAGACAAGTACTTCTTATAGCTCAAACACCCATTGTCATTAGAACTAGAGTTCTTGGCTGCAACAGTAGGAGGCTTTTTATAAAGTACTAACTAAGAGCAAGAAAGAAGAAAAAGGATAACAGAGGTAATGTTTTCCAGCTAATTTTATGAAGACTGTATAACTCTGATATGAAAAGAGCTAAAGACAGCACAAGAAAAGGCATATTACAAATAAATATTCCTTATAACATACACCAAAAAATCCTGACTAAAGCACGAGGGGACCCCCCAAAACCCGAAAGTTTTGTG
This sequence comes from Cephalopachus bancanus, assembly GCA_027257055.1. NCBI lineage: Eukaryota > Metazoa > Chordata > Mammalia > Primates > Tarsiidae > Cephalopachus > Cephalopachus bancanus. Next base: position 9,804,394 of record JAPVLO010000057.1, read on the forward strand.
GTGGATGAGTCCCTTCTAGTAAAGGTTTCTGCTGCTAGGTAAGTGCTCTAGGAATCCTTCAGCATTAGTGTACCAACTAGCATTGTTGTGAGAGTCTGTGTTCGGCTTCAGTGAATTTTTCTTTGGAAATTCTTTCCAAGTGTTTGCCCATTTTATGATGGGTGATTTACAAGCGCACCTGCCCACACAATGCTGAATGTTTGGCAGTTTCTGACCCAAAAGGGCATGACCTCCAGACCCTACCCTCCCTATTCACCTCATCTTGCCCTGAGTAACTTTTTTTTATTGTTTCCCCAGATGAAAAAGTCCTCAAAGGGAAACGTTTTGCTTATGTGGAAGAGATGAAACAAAAGATGGCAGAAGCATTAAAAGGCATCAAAGTTGAGGAGTTCAAAAACTGTTTTGAACAGTGTAAAATGCATCTCGATAGGTGTATTGCATCAAATGGAGAATATTTTGAAGGTGACTGAAGTTTTAAAATGTAAAAACAAGTAAACAATTGTTTATAAATAATCTCCAGGTTTCTACGAGTTCCCCCCTCATATAAGCATATTAAATACAGCAATATAGAAAAAAGGATAATGCATTGTTGGTTTAACTTGAAAGTAAAACAATATAATTTGCATATTAATTTAAGGAGAAAAATTGTATGATAATTTAATAAGTTTAAAAAACTGTTATCAGAATTCAAATCCAACTTATGATAAAAGATCTCTGCAAAGTAAAAATGGAAGGAAAAGTTCTGTCTATTGAAAGGCAGGTACCGGAATTCTAGAACTAATATAATTCTGGTTTGTTTGTTTGTTTTTTTTAGTTGGAGTCTTACTCTGTTGCCCAGGCTGGAGTGCAGTGGCATGCTCATGGCCACAGCAGCTTCAACCTTCTGGGTTCAGGCAATGCTTCTGCCTTAGCCTTTCAAGTAGCTGCAACTACAGGCATGTCACCACGTCTGGCTTATTTTTTGATTTATTGTAGAGACGAAGTCTCACGAAGTTGCCCAGGCTGGTCTCAAACCCCTGGACTCAGGCAATTCTCTCAACTCGACCTCTCAAAGTGCTGGGCTTGAGCCACCACACTTGACTATTGTAATTCTTAATGGTGAAATACCAAATGCACTTTCTTAAAGAGAGGTAACAGACATGGATGTCCACTTTTTTAATAACTTAATTTTTTTTAGAGCAATTTCAGGTTCACAGAAAAATTGAGAGAAAGGTACAAGGATTTCCCATATATTCCCTTTCCCTACATATGCATAGTCCCTCTCACTATAAAAATTCATGATCACAGTGGTACCTTTGTTATAACTTTGAAACCTACATTGACACATCAGTATCACTCAAAGTTCATAGTTTACATTATGATTCACTGTTGGCATACATTCTATGAATTTGACCAGTATGTGTCATGTATCCACCATTAAATTATCACACAGAATAGTTTCACTGCCTATTCATACCCTTCCCACCAACCCATGGCAACCATTGATCCTTTTACTATCTCTTGTTTTGCATTTTTTAGAATGTCACATAGTTGAAACCACAGAGTATGTAGCATTTTCAGATTGACTTCTTTCACTTAAGTTTTGCATTTAAGTTTTATTCATGTCTTTTCATACATTGAGAGCTTATGTCCTTTTAGCTGAGTAATATTTCATTGTCTGGATGTACCACAGTTTATTCATCTATTCACCTACTAAAGGATAGTTTGCTTCTGAGTTTTGACAATTATGGATACAGCTGCTATAGACAATTATGTGCAGGTTTTTGTGTAGACATCAGTTTCAATCATTTTGGTAAATGCTAAGGTGCATGATTACCATGGTAAGAATATGTTTACTTTTGTAAGACATTGTAAAACTATCTTCCAAAGGCTGTAGTATTTTTTTATTTCCAATAGTAGCATTATATGCATGCACACACATGCACATATATGTTAAGCTAGGCTTATATATATAAAATAGAAGGAAAAGTTCTCAGCCTCAGTAAAAACAGAGGAAACGGTTCTCAGTCTATTAAAAGGCAGGCACCAAAATTCTAGGGTTAATATAATTCTTAATGGTAAAATACCAAATGCACTTTCTTAAAGAAAGGTAATAGATATGTCTTTCATAATTGGCATATTGTTTTAATATTAATTTTTATATATGATTTAGTACAGATTTCTTACATTCCAGAAGGATTCTTGCTATTCCATATCCTTGCTAGCATTTGATTTTGTCACTATTTTGGATTTTGGCCATTTTATTAGGTGTGTAGTAGTATCTGATTGTTGTTTTAATTTGCATGTCCTCAGTGACATATAATGAGAACTTGGCACTTGTATATCTTCTCTGGTGAAGTGTCTGTTCAGGTATTTTGCTCATTTTTAAAAAATCAGGTTGTTTGCTTTCTTATTATTGAATTTTAAGAGTACTTTGTTTATTTTGTAAAACAGTCCCTTGTCAGATATGTGTTTTGCTAATATTTTCTCCCAGTCTCTAACTTGTCTTCTCATTCTCTTGAAGGGTGTCCACTTTTACAACTTGTATTCAAAATTTTAGTAGAGATTCTATCCAATATAATTGGCAAGAAAAATAAATAAAATGTCTATAGATAAAAAGAAAACAATGTTTGCCTTTATTTGTAGATGACATAATTGTACATGTAGAAACCCATAAGTAATGAATATAAAAGATAACAGAACTAATAAATGAATTTAATGTTTTAGTATAAGCCAATATAAAAAATAAGTTGTATTTCTGTATTCCCAAAATTCAAACAAATGTTCAATGTCCTTAATCATTAGTCACTACACATCCACTAGAAATACTAAAATAAAAAAGATTAACAACCCAATGTTGATAATATTATAAAGTGAATAGAACTCACACATTCTTGGTGATAGTGAAAAACGGCACAAACATTTTAGAAAACTGTTTGGCAGTCACTGAAAATTTTAAACTTCTTTATGCTCATTGACCCAAAGAGGTTCCTTCTTAGGTTTTTATTTAAAAGAAACATATGTGTCCACAAAAATTTGTATAAGAACATTTATAGCAGCTTTATCTATACCAGTATAAATCTTTATTTATAATAGTATGTCTACATTGCCATCCACAAAAGAATGAATAAATAATCATATAATAGAATGTTAGAATATTCATATACTAGAATACAATACTAATATAATAGAATTTCTTTATCAAAAGAAATATATTATAGATACATAAAACAAAATTATACAGAGTGAAAGGATCCTGGCATAAAACATTGATATTCATATGAAGTAATAGAACAGGAAAAAATTAACTTATTATGGTGACAGAAATTAGAACAAAGCTGCTCCTGGGCAGAAATAGGTTGACTAGAAAGAAGCATAAGGATATTTTCTGGGACCATGAAGATATTCAATATCTCAATAGGATATGGGTGACATGAGTTTATCGATTTGTCAAAACTGATGATACTGTACCCAAGATCTGTTTAATTCACTAGAGTAAACATCATTAAAACATTTAAAATGATACAAAGTAAATATTAATGGGAAGTTGATATTAGCAACACAAGATATTTTTCTTAGATATTCTAGCATGCAGGCTGACTGTCGTAAAGGCTTTTTCTTGTCACTCACCGCCCCAAACCCTTCAGGATCGTAAATTTTTCCACTCTTCTCAGAAAGAGAGTTATACGGAGCAGGGGTGACTGGCACCCATGATGAAGGCTGATACACAGTTTATCTTAGTAAGTTCGTGGACATGGGGGTATCACCTTCTCTGCATTCTGCTTTTTTGATTCTGCTAGTCTACCATTACAGGCTAACCTCAACTCTGACTTGGCACATTACTATGCTATTACAAAATGTGATTTCTCAATATCATCCGAGGATTAGTCTTATTGCTAAGAAACATTTTCTCCTGGTTCATAGTTCACTATTCTTTTGCAATCAAAGTGGTCTTTGATGTGATATTACTTTTGCTAGAAATGCAAGGGTCATTAAAACTTATGAATAATCTGTGGTGAAGTTTGTTTTTTCCTTCAATGCATTCTTGTCACTTTCTCTTTGTTTCAGTGTCACACAAGAAGAAATGATTAGCAAACTTTTAGTTTCCTACGTTACAACAAAAATTTCACTTTAGAATCCTATTGTGTCTTGCATTGTTGTCCGTGTTATTTGATCACTGTATGAGAGTAACTAAATAGTACAAATAAGTAACCAGTAACACCACAGAAACTGTTCCCTAGGCTAATGGTGTATACAAAATCTGAGATTTACAGCCTAAAACATTTTTTTTTAATTTTGCAAAAAGAGACGATAAATTAGCAAATTTATTGTTATAATTTCTGGCTATATACATCAAAAAAGGAGACACTTAAATTTTTCTTTCTAGTGACACTTGAGTGTGATAGTAAAGTGCTGAGAACTACAACAATTTTCAGACACACTTTCTGTGTTTAGTCTGATATTTAATATTTTGGGGTTTTTGAGTAAGTGAACAAACATTTGAAGACCTGGATTATTTTGGTTACTCAGTGAACAAGACGAGTGAAGTGGATTTTAACATTTACCCATTCAACATCCTGTGAGAATAAAATGTTGTTCAAGAGCTTCTTGTCTTATGGGAATGTTTGTACTTGTGTGTCTTTCAATAGAGAAAAAAAGTTATTGAATAAACTCAGGTGTAGCTGAACAGGACTAATGACCTTTATTAGCGATCTGGCTGTGGAGATTGTACTTGCCTGCAGGTTAATCTCTTGGGATTGATATGCTTGAGAGTTCTGGAACATGTTTTCCATTCAAAACTAAATGCAATAACCATTATTTAATAGTTATGTATCTGGGCAGCCAAAGCCTGATGGAACTGACTCTCTGTTGACAGGTAAGGTTGAGTGAAAGACAAGTCATTCACAATTTAACATCTTCCCCATGAAGCTTTCCCTCTTCCACTCCTTTCCCTAGCTCACGGGACTCCTGCATTTTGTACATATTATTATTTTTGCACTAACTAACACATTGCATTTATTTTTTATAAGAGTTTTATTGAGATACAGTTCACGTACCATATAGCTCACTAAAGTGTACATTTTGGCGGTTTTCAGTATGTTCCTCGAAATCTGCAGCCACTACAATTTAACTTGAGAGTATTTTAAGCACTCATAAAAGAAATCCCATAGCCATTTGTAGTCACTCTATACTTTCCTCCTCTCCCCAGCTTCTCACAACTTCTAATCTAATTTTGTTATTTGTAGTTTTGGTTATTCTGAACGTTTCATATAAACGGAATCAAGCAACATGTGTCATTCATGCGGTATCATGTATCAGTAGTTCATTTTTTTATTGCCAAATAATATTCCATTGTGTTGATCTACTACATTTTGATTATCCATTTATTCGTTGATGGACATTTGGGTTGTTCCGGGTTTTTTTTTTTTTTTTTTTTGGCTGTTACAAAGATTGCTGCTATTAACATGGTGTACAAGTCTTTTGTGAATACATTGTTTTTTTTCCTCTTGGGTAGATACCTAGCAGTGAAATTGCTAGGTTATATGATACCTCCATGTTAAACATTTTGAAGACCAGCCAAACTGTTTTCTAAAGAACCTACATCACTTTGCATTCCCACTAGCAGTATATTAGAGTACCAGTTTCTTCACATCCTTGTCAACATTTGCTATTATCTATCATTTTGATTAGTCATCCTATTAAGTGTGACACAGTATCACATTTTCATTTTGATTTGCATTCCCTAATAACTAATAATTTTGAGAATTTTTTCCATGAGCTTATTGGCCATTTGTACATCTTCCTTGGAGACAAGTATTCAAATCCTTTGTCCATTTTTAAGTTGGATTGTTTGACTTTTATTATTGAATTATATGAGTTCTTTTTATTTTCTGGGTATAAGTCCTTTATAGAAATATGATTTATTAAAAAAATACATTGTATCTTAAATATTCTCTCCACTCACATTTATGACCTCCTGGGTGAGAGGAATGATATTTTATCCCCACTTTTTGCATGTATAATATTTAATAAACTACTGTTTTCAAATATGAGTAATTCCTAAAAGAGAGTTGCTCTAGACAAATTGAAAAATTGAGGTAAATTATGTATATTGTTACCATATCATCCACTGAATTTACATCTTTCTTCTTTTCAAGATGATACTACTTCTGGAATAATACCTTTAAACAATAGTTATAGTTTTGTTATTGTTGTTGTTGTTGTTCCCTTGTCTCTACTTTTACTCTGATTCTCTCTTATCTCTGTGATGGCTGATATCTGCAGGTACAATATTTTTTCCTGTCAACGTCAGAGTTCTTGGTTGAAAGCAGCATAAACAGATTCTGGTTAAATTAAGCAAGGAGAATTTATTGCAAAGATAAACAACAATCCAAGAATCAATCTATGATAGACAATTGGATTTGGAAATATATAGGAACAAAGAAGATCTAGCAAACTGGTGAACGGGAAGCATAGCCACCATCTTGTAGGCAGAATAATGTCTTTGGAATGATACTGTAATACTGTTATCTAGATGCAAGGCCTTCCTCTGTTCTTTGTCAGTGTGGCTTGGATTAGACACAGTTATCCCGAAAAAAAGAACCAGTAGGATATACAGATAGATAGGACAAATATGAGAGAAGATTTATTATGGAAATTGGCTTAGATGATTATGGAGGCTGAGAAGTCCCACAATAACCATCTGTAGGCTGGAGAACCAGGAAAGCTGACAGTAGAAGCCCAAGTTCTGTGGCTTGAGAATCTGGGGAACCAATATCTGAAGCCAAAGGACTCTCGGCTGCTAGCGTTAAGTCCCAGAGTTCCAAGGCCCCAAATCAGGTGCTCTGTTATTCAAGGGCAGGAAAAGAGGGATATTCTAGCACTAGAAGAGAGAGAAGTCACGCTTTCTGTGTATTTGCATTGAATCTGGGCCCTCAGTAGATCAGATGATACCCACTTACACTGGTGGGGGCAGATCTTCTTTACTCGCTCTACTGATTCAGATGCTAATATCTTCTGAAAACACCTTCAGGGACATATCCAGAAATGATGTTCTACGAATTATCTATGAATCCCTTAGTTCACCCAAGTTGATACATAAAATGAAGCTTCAAATGACTCTCGCTTAAGTCAAAATTCTCAAGAAATGACAATAATTTTACAAGCTTAGACTTTATTCTCATTCCCTGGTTGTTCCATGGAAATGAGGGGAAAACATGTAGACCTCTCAACTCCTATAATGGGAGGGGGTATCCCAGACATATATTCCAACAAAACCACACACAGTAGAGGAAAGGTAAATTCCTCAAATAAGAGGATACTCTAAAAAGGGGGGAATACATCCTGATTTGCAAGAGTAACTGCAAATATTTTTTGTTATTCACTTCCCTTTTTCCTCTGTACCATTGCAACAAACGCCATTCTCTCAGAATCTTTCTTTCTTCCCAGGAAATGACAAAACTACAATAGATTGGTTTACTAGGTTGGTTTAATAGATAAATAATAGATTGGTTTAATGACTGAGGCAGTATTTGACATCTGAAGACAATCTTTCAATCAACCATCCATCCATCCATCCTTTTCTCATTCCACAATACATTTGAGAACCCAGTATTGCTAATCATTGAATTGAATGCTCAGGAAAAGGACCAGCAGAAACAGAAATAGTCCCTGATCTCATAAAACTTAAAGTGTGGAAAGTAGTCAATGTTCAAGTAAATACACAAATTAAAAATGGTCTTAAGTGTCATTAAAGATGTAGGGATCTGATCCAATTTGTCAAGACAGAAAAGGATTTCTTGAGGAAGAAATATTTGAACAATTTGAAGGAAAAATGTAAGTTATTAGGCGAAAGGGCATGGGAGAGATGTCCTAGGAAGTGTAAGCCATAAGTGGAAGGATTCTGCAGTGTAAACATCGTATATTCAAAACCTGAAAGAAGCCATTAGGTTTGAATAAAGAATGTGAGGGGAAAAAAAGTAGCAGACAAGCAACTTGATGATCTAGGGTCACCTCACTCAAAGATTCATAGGACATGTTAAGGAGTCTCTTCTCTATCTTAAGAGCAATGTGTTGCCTTTGGAAGGTTTTAAGAAGAGAGTTAATATGATGCTGTATTGGGGAATCAATTGTAGCGAGCAGGGAACAGTGCTAGCATGGGGAAATAGGTCCTAAGGCTACTGCAGGAAGGACACCTTGTTATTTGAATTACGATGGTGACAGTGGGGAGAAAAAGAGAGAGATGTACATAGATTAAAAATAGTTTAGAGATAATATCAATGGGCCTGGTGATGAAGACTGTCAAGAGATAAGATGTCAAGGATGACAATCAAATATATGTGCTATTCACTGAGAGAGTGAGAGGAGAGGACCAGGTATGAGACAAGGATTATGGTTTTAAGCACTGGTCATACAGAGTTTGAGGTACCTTTAAGACACACAAGTGGAAATATCAAGTAGAGAGGTAGATATGTAGATCTAGACCTTGGAATGCTAGATACCTTGTAAGGTCAATAAGGAAGAAAGACTTCTAGCATAGTAAATTTCATGAAGAAAAAGAAAATCCTGCTTATTACAATAAGTAATTACCTTATTCAAATTTAGTACAAGACTATCTATTATCATTTGCAAAACTATAGCAAATTTCCTGGATTGACCTGTGAGGTATAAGAATAAAATAAGAATATCTCAAATGAATACTTAATTCCTTCATGAAATCTGACCAAAGTTGGCCCTCTTTTCTGTTACTTCAGTCACTGCATAAACAATTCCTGTCCCCAACTTGCTAATTCTCTCCCTTTCTGCTCATCAAGCTTTTCTTGTAATACACACTGGAGTTTTAGTTATTTATGAGCTTGTCCTTGGGTAATATGTGTTTCTATTCATTTATGTTTTTCTGTACTTTCCCCATTATAAACTTTTCATAGAGCGGCAAAGGCTGTTGCTATTTACCAAGGAAATTATATAATTATAAATAGGAAACAGACCCTTGAATAAAGATTAGAATTTTTCAAGCAAAGTAAGTCAAGCAAACAGAAAACCCAATAGCTCATGTAACTCAAAAGCCTTAATAGTCACATTATCATCAAGCACATGCTAAGTCTGCCCACTCAATAGGCACTTGCTCACTGGTTTCCAAAACATCAGTAAATATTTACTTACCTTATTCATCTTTGTGAGCTTCTGAATCTCTTGGGAAGAGAAATAGTCCCTTTCAAATGATTCTTCATCAGCCCCAAGTCTCTGTGGGAGTTTGAGTAGGAAATCATAACTCATTTTAAATGATGACATTTGGATTTATACATGGAACTCTTGACAGTGTCTGGCGGGAGGAAATGTTAGCAGTCTCAGAAGCCAAATTTTGATTTAGGCAAGATAAACTAGTATGGTGCTCTTTTGAGCTTTATATTGGCTATTTTGGAAGAGTTCTTTTATACTACATACATTAACTCAATTTCTAGTCTTTTTTTTTTCAGACCAGTTAAGAGACCTTTTGTGACTATGTATATAAGTGCTGGTAATCATCTCTGTGCAATGCACCAGGGGCTATCATTTAGTATTTTTTCCCCTCTGCCACTGCCTCTACTCAGCCCCCAAACCCTTTCATCTAAACAATGCTTAAAATTTCACAATTATTATTTCATTTCTTTATACTAAAATATGTATTTCTTGATACAAACACACCTATGAATAGTAATTAATAAACATCTAATCTTTGAAATACAACTTACTGTGACTACATGAGTCATATAATTTCCTAACAGAGGTGTTTGGCTACAAGAAGGTAAAAAAGGATATATTGTGATGGTGAGAAAGCTAGATCACAGAAGACAGCATCATGGATGGTGAAAGGTGAGGAGAGGCTCAGGAGACTGGGACAAGTTTTGCAGGTAATCATGACTCAAGCTAGAGCTTTACATTTCTTACACAGAACACTTCCCACAAGTCTTTTAACCATTTTTGCCATGTATATATTTCAGTACTCTAGAATCTTCCAATAAAATCAGTCCCTCTGTGAACTCGATTGATAAAACAAAAGCAGATACACCCTGTACAACCATTTCTCAAGTATGATTCTGTAAACAATTTGGGGTGAAACATACTTCCCATTTTAAAATGCCATCGGTTTGTTTCTCTAATGGTTATTCATGCCCTTGAGCTCTCTGCCATACTGATTTTAGGTTTTATGATGACCACATTCCTGGAGTCACTCCTTTTGCTCCAAGCTGACACAGTCTAAAGATGTTATCACACTACTGTATTCATTTAAAAATATTTTACCTTTAAAGTGTTTTTCCTCAATTGTCCTAGTAGCTGTGCAACCACAAATATCTTTTAAAAATCACCTTTCATGTTTTTCTTCCTCCTCCTAGACAAGATTTTATCTACTTGATGACTTTTAACTTGTACTTTTTTGGCTGATGGCATTTTGATGGGTGATATATAGGTGTACAGCTTAAACGTGGTGAAATTTGGACAAGATATTATATCTTATCTTCCTCATTTCAAATCTCCTCATTAACTCTAGCTTCAATTAGACACTATCTGTTTTGAGTCAGGATTTGAAACTGAGCAAAGGATGAATTCTGTAGAGTCCTAATTCTTCAATGTTGGCTTATTAGAGATTTGGAAAGATATTTGACTCTTGAAGTAATGGCCTAAATAATTCAGACCTAGAAAATTATCAGATTACTTAGCCAGTCATAGTGATGCATGCCTGTAGTCCCAGCTACTTAGGAGGCTGAGGTGGGAAGATTGCTTGAGCCCAGAAGGTCGAGGCTGTGGTGAGCCGTGATTGTGCCACTGCGTTCCAGCAGCCTGGGTGACAGAGTGAGAATCCAATTAAAAAAAAATTATATATATACACATATGTATGTGCATTTATATAATTATTTTGTTTAAGTGAATTTGTATAACATTATTTTTATAAAATATAAGGTAATTATTAAACTCTATAAAAATTCAGATATTTTAATTTCTTTATCTACCTATCTATCCACACACACACAACTTGCATACTTGCATCTTGCATTTGAGATATAGAACAAATTGGGGGGTAAAAATACCAAATTTTGCATTTTAATATAAAATTAATATATCATAACACTGAAGTTATTTATTACAATTTGTTTCTTGGATACTCTTCTGGAATGTAAACAAACCTACTATAAAACAATGGAATGAAATAGGAAGTTATATAAATAAATGTAAAACTTGTTAAACATGACTGGTGCAACAAAACAATATTATAAATGTCCATTTTTTGTTTGTTTGTTTGGCTTTTTTTTTTTTGAGTTGGAATCTCACTTCATCGCCCAGGCTGGAGTGCAGTGGCACACTCACGGCCACCCCAGTGTCGACCTGCTGTGCTCTGCCGATCCTTCAGTCTCAGCCTTTCGAGTAGCCAGAGCTACAGGCGCGCGCTCCCACGCCCAGCCAATTTTTAAAATTTCTTTTAGAGACGAGGTCTCGCCAAGTTGCCGGGGCTGGTTTCGCACCCGTGGGCTCGGGCAGTCCACTCGCCTCTACCTCCCAAAGTGTTGGGATTACAGGCTGAGCCACCGAGCCCGATCAAAGTGTCCATTCTTAAAATTAAATACAAACATACCAGAGATCAGTGACCAATGAGTTGGATTCATATAGTCTATTATTTTTTCTTCCTTTTCCTGTTCTACTACTATAATTTAAAAACTTGAATGAAGAGGAAGTCATTACTACAGGCAAAACACACGCAATAAACACCTAAATCAAAGAGCCAGTGTGAACTTGATTGCAAAATATCAAAAGACACCTATGATAAATTATCTTTGATTCTTTACTTTGCCCAGTAGACCAAAAAATACTTAACTTGTCACGTACGTATGCCAAACCTGCCTTTTAAAGCAATAATTTAGGTCATACATTGAGAGACTTCCTTCTCTTTATTGAATTCAAAGGGAATTTATTTGCTTTTTATATAGTAAAATATTAAGAACTCCAATTTAAAAATCACAAATATTTTTTCCTTTTGTCTTTTTCATATTTTACTCAAGATGAAATTAAGACTAATGATCAAATATTACTCACACTGATTCCTTAGCCCTCTGCCTGTGAGACTGCTTTCTTTGTTGGAAAGGTTCTTTCTTTTACAATGTTATACATTTTATTTTTGTTTTGGGGTCCTAGGAGGTAAACTTCTTTTCTTCTCTAACAGAAATGTTATAAAAGAGCATCCAGTAACAATTTATAGTGCTCCTCTTTTTTCATGTGATAAAAAAAGATTGTCACATAGCAAATGGCCAAGAGGCTTGACCTGTTAGATAGGATTGTCTAAGTATCTTCAGGAATATCTTCCAATCCAGAAATGTGGACGCCAGATATTTCTGATTGGTAAAGCTGGGGGAATGCCTCCTGTTTTTTTCCTTGTGAATCCCACGTAGTAGATCTGGATGGTATACTGTTTCCTACCTCCACCCCTAATCTCCATTATGCTTTCATTTTCACTGTACTCCACCTACCCGTGACCCAGCTGCTGTAAAGATGGTGTCTGTAGTTTAGGTGAGGGAGAGCTCAGGCTCAGTCCTCTGTGTTCTCCAGGGCTCTTTAGCGGTTGTGTGTTGGGGTTATGCAGATTAGTAAAGCTGTCCCTTTGGTTCTCACTTAGCAGTGCTGCAAATGTGTACAAACGTGCATCATCTCTTGATCTGAACTCCATATGACATTTCCTATTCCAAAATGTATATAATAAATTTGAAATTCCACAAGACTCTGTTTATTGTTATGGTATTTGTCAAGTAATGGGAATGCTGATTAAAGATCACTACTTTTAACCCTGAAATCAATGATTTCAAAATGTCCTTGGGATTTGATATGATGAGTTCAGAGATTGCGTGTTTAGATTTTGTGTGTTTATGTAAACTTTTATAAGACAATAGAGGTTTACTGTGAATTAGAAATGTTCACTCCTGCGTTTCTCACCAGAATGTGTGCCTTTTCCTTTATTCCTGATCTCTGTGGAAGGCACCATAATTAATCATTATCAATCCATCCATCCATCCATCCACCCAGCCATCTGTCCATCTACCTACTTATCAATTTAATCAAATTATGTATTAAATACTTACAATAACTCAGGTACTGCAGTATGAAGAAACTTATCAAAAAATCAAATTTAGCTAGAAACTCAGGCATTTTTCCAGAGTTCTCGTGTCTACCTTTCATATTCAGTTGTCAAGTCCCATAGGCTTTACTTGGTTAATTTTATTAGATTGTGTTCCCTTTTCTTTATTCCTATTACTACCACCAGCTCCTAATCACTTTTCAAGTAGACTACTAGAATATTCTGCAAATCAGACACTGTGATTATCTAAGGAGGCATCAGTCAGGGCGGGAGTGTTTTTAATGAGAACATACTCTAGATTACTGCTATCTGAAGTCCTTGGGGCAGAAGAGATGGCAGGAGCAGATAGAGAAGAGCAAAGCCTTGGTCCAGACATAACTTTTTTGCCAGTATTTGATTTCTTTCATCCAACTTCTGTTATATTTTGCTTTTTATTGCATGATTATTATGATTACTCTTCAAAGAAGGGACTGTTTGAATGTTAAATTGGTTACTCATGAAGTTCAGAGATTGCTGTGGAGTGCTTGTCCGTATTTACTTATATTCAGGCCCATGCTTTTTTATTGAGTGATAGGATTAGAACATGTGGTATCAGTGGGTACCAGAGGACAGAGTAGATGCTACTGAAGGAGAGGGGATCATCATGGAGAGATTGGAGATCCTAAAGATAAACTTCCAAGCTTCAAATCTGACAATTTGACTTTTGGCTGGTTGTCATTATTTCCTAGAGCAAAGATTGATTTGTGTCTGGTTCTTCTGCTACAATACTGCTTGAACCATGGTATAAGCTATGAGTATCAGAACTTATTGGCATCTTTGCATATTATAAGACATACTAGAAGGTAATAAGCCAGATTTTTTTCAGACGAGTATTTAAACCAAAGTATTTTGAAAGCTCTTTGGAGACCCCATTCAGTACAATGGAGTCACAGAACAATTATTCTGAGTGAGGTTTTACTGACATCCAGTACGGTTGTCAAAGCACTAGATCCCCACAACAGGATATTGCAATTCAAACAATTCCCTTGGGGAAAGGGAAACAGTTAAGTTGTTACTCTTTAACCATGGACAGTCTTTGAAAAAACTGAATAGGGTATTCAGAAACCTAATGAACTATGCTGTAAATACTATTGAAACTCCAGTTTCTAGGCAGGACATGGCTTTTACGCAGTCATTTTCTCAAGGACATATGAGGTTATTCACATCATTGCCTCTTGACATCTACATCCCCAGACCCTTAGAGCTTTTTTTTTAAAATCAGCATCTCTATTGAACACACATAAAAGTGGAGTTTTTAGTGAAATACAAGTGCTTTGAAACAGCTTTGTTCCCTCCATGTGAACATCAGTTGTTCACTATGTGAGCCTTCTTTGGTAATATATAATGAATCAACTTGTTACTGAGATCTCACCAAACACTTAATGTTATGCTTCAGAGATCTTTCAGGTCTTGTCATTTATACTGAACAAATAGAAAAGATATCTTAGGTAACCTCTTTCAGCTCCCCTCCTGCAGTAGGAGGTTTTCTGTCTTCAGAATAAATGCTACTTTCAAAAATATATATACATAGCCGGGCTCGGTGGCTCAGCCTGTAATCCCACGCCTTTGGGAGGCTGAGGTGAGTGGATTGCTGAGCCTGTGGGTTTGAGACCTGCTTGGGTAACTTGGCGAGACCTCATCTCTACAATAAATCAAAAAATCAGCTTGGCGTGGTAGCGCGCGCCTGTAGTTCCAGCTACTCGAAAGGCAGAGACGGAAGGATCGCCGGAGCCCAGCAGGTCGAGGCTGCGGTGGCCGAGAGCGGGCACTGCACTCCAGTCTGGGCGACCGAGTAAGACTCCAACTCAAAAAAAAAAAAAAAAAAAAATATATATATATATGTTGACTGTTTATATACTTGAATTATTGTCTACAAAGTTAAATTTTAAAAAAGCTTTAGACTGGGCGTGGTGGCTCACACCTGTAATGCTAGTACTTTGAGAGCCTGAGGCAGGAGGATTGCTTGAGACTAGGAATTTGAGAGCAGCCTGGACAACATAATGACACCCCATCTCCACAACAATGAAAAATTTAAATAGAAAATTAATCACGTGTGGTGGTGCATGCCTGTAGTCCCAGCTACTCAGGAAGTTGAGGAGGGAAGATCACTTGAGACCAGGAGTTTGAGGTTGCAGTGAGCTATGATTGTGCCATTGCCCTCCAGCCTGGACAACAGAGATAGTCTGTGCCTAAGAAAGCAAAAACAAAAACAATACACACACACACACACACACACACACACACAAAAGCTTTCATTGTTATGGTTTCTTGCCTTTGAAAATATTCATTTTTACTCAAAGTTTTATATATTGTCCTAATCTGATCTCTGGATCCAGATTGCCTGGCCTACTTGAGGTGTAAAAATAACACAGTTGATGACTGAGGCAGGAGGATTGCTTGAGACTAGGCATTTGAGAGCAGCCTGGGCAACCTAATGACACCCATCTCCACAACAATGAAAAATTAAAATAGAAAATTAATCACGTGTGGGGGTGCACGCCTGTTTCCACAGCCAAAATTGGTCCAAAGCCCAAGTAGGTCATGAAGAGGTCAGATCTATGTCTACCTATTAATACAAAAGACATCACGTAATTAGCTTACTTTCTACCTCTTCCTAAACACAAAAGTTGCTAAAATCCATTGAGTTGCAGTCATCTAGAAGTAAGTAGTAGAACAAGTGCAAGGATCCCAGGCATGACAACATTGAATGCAGAAGCCCTGCTTTTGAGTCTTCATTAGTGCAAAACCCAAAAGAATGGGCAGGGTATAGGCTTTCTCCCCATTGTGTTCTCCCACATGTGTTTCCAGATTTAAAAAAACTAAACTGTAAGTCATTTCCTTTTACATTTGCCCCAGCAAATTTAAAAAAATTTTTTCCTATCTTTTTCTTTCTTACAATTAAATAGGAAAAATCTTCTAGAGCCTTATGTTCCCCACTCCTTAGCTCATCATCACCTCTGTTGTGCTCATGCACCCGAGGTCTCTTGGTACCTCTAGCCATGATGTGTGAGCCTTTTACAACTTCCCACATGTCAGGCCAAGACACAACTGTGTGGTATGAACTGCCTCACAATACACGATTCGAATTTCATCAAGAAAACCTCGCTTCTTTGTTCATAACACAACCACTTTTCTTAAAGTTCCTATATGAGTATATGTTCCTTTTAATACTCCTTGTTATTTAAAGAATTCTATAGGGTTTTCAAGCTAATATTTTTTTCTGTTTTTTGGAAAGGCATGAGAAACTTGATACAATTCTATTTAAAAATGAACTACTTTTTTGATAGTGATAAAATAATATGGCCATATTCATAAAATACAAGGGGGATCCCCTGCAAAACCCAGGAATTATCTTTTGGAGGGTAGTCCCCTTGTAGTGCAACTTCCTCTTAGGTCAGTGTTCTGAGAACCCATTGGCATCAGCGTACCAGCTAGTGGTGTTGTGTGCGGTTGCAATCAGCTTCAGTGAATTTTGGGGGGGACAGCCTTTTCATACATCTGCCCATTTCATGGTGGGCATTTTTTGAGTGTACCTGCCTATACTCCACTGAGTGTTCAGCAGTTTTTGACCAAAAATGACATGATCCCTCTGCCCTACCCTCCCTATTTACTGAATCTCACTCTGAGCAGCCTTTTGGTTGTTGTTTTCTTGATTTAAAAAAAAAGTTCTCACAGGGAAATGTTTGCCAATGTGGAAGAGGTGAAATTAAAAAATGGCAGAATTACTGAAAGGCATAAAATTGACTAGTTAAAAAAACCATTTTGAACAGTGGAAACAGCATCTCAATAGGTGTATTGCAGCAAAAAGAGAGTACTTTGAAGGTGACTGAAGTTTAAACAAGTAAGAACGTATACACAATTTTTATAAATAAATTTCAGTCTTTTGGGGTCCCCCCTTGTATAAGCTGAGAATGTTAAATATATTTATGTGGTAACATCTTAATTTTCTACAGACTTCTGGGAACATAGCTCTGAAAAATCAAAATAAAACATTAAATAAACGAAGGAGACTGAAGTGGGAAGAGTCACAGCTGCCCTGGACGGGTTTCATGTGAATGCTTTGTTCATTTTTTAAAAAATTTATTTATTTTTAGTTTAAAGATGTGGGGTAGAATTCAGGATTAGGTATGCAAGTGGTCCTCGTACAGGTAAAATTTGGGCCTCCCTTTAGTCCCCACTTCGCCTGATTTGAGGTCAGGTATCCTTGTTGATGTTATGTGCCACTCCTGCCTGGCAGTTTCCAACTACTTCTGATCCCTTTCTTACAGTATTATGGTAAATGTTCAGGGTAGCAAAATGCTTGAAAATTGAATGATCAGCTCTTCTGAACTGGGACAAGCCAGCACCAGCCCACCACTGTTCCATGCCTTAAGATTCTAGTGTCCATCTCACACTACTGGCCAAAGGGAGATAGCCTTGGAGGGGCTACTTATTAGTGAACTTTCTTTTGGAATGTTTGGAGGAGGCAGTGAAAGGAATCTTTGCAGACTGCCACAGAGGAAATGTTTTATCTGTTCACTCAACTTCAGTTATGAATGTCAGTGCAGGGATTGAGGGGTTTGATCAAAGGTACAGAAAGGGAAAGTAGAAGAGGGCAAGACTCACTCTCCAAGGAAGGAAAGGCTTCACTGCAGAGGGAGCAGGGACTGAGGTGGAGCTGGCCTCTGCCTCTCGTTTGTTCATTTAAAGACCTCTTTCAACTACTGGACCTTATTGAATGACAAGAAGGCTGGTGATGTGACACCCCCTGCTGACTTGCAGGAGAATACTATGTCCATGTCCGTTATCAACCATTTACTCTGAAAGGTCAAGTCTCCAGGTCTTTTTGGTAAGTCATTATGATGATTGATGACATACTATGTCCGTTTGCCTCAGGTTACAAGGAAAGTGGTGACGTTAGGAAAGTTTAGAAGATGGTTTGAGAACTTGGCCGCTTCTTATTTTTTACTTTTAGCTTCTATAACATGAAACCTGTCTTGTAATTTAACTAATTCTAGCAATAAATGTGCTGTCTTAGAATTATATTAGATTATATATCATATCATCTGTTCTGGACTGTGCTAAATTATTCGGGCCAATTTTGTTAAATCAATTTTATAGATATATGAACTATATTTAGTAAACAGGACAGATAAAATGATGTATGCTAAATCTGAATAAACTAATTTTTTGTTTGTTGGGTTTTTGTTTATTGGCTAGACACTTAGAGCAATGGGGTTGGTGGACACTGATGTCTCTTAGGGTCTAAGAGTCTTTTCTATTTTCCCAACAGCTAAAATTGTGTACCAAGCCCCACTTACTGTCCATTTCCATAGGGGGAATGTCTAACCCAGTAACTCTGAATAACTGAATGACTCTTGGCTTAGAATCTGAGCCAGTTCTGAGTCTTCTTCTAATGGACACAGATGTGAGATCATGTTCTGTCCTTTTAAATTTGTCTTTTAATTTTCTAAAGCCCCCCAAAAGTTACTTAATTACATTATGCAACGCCTAAAGAAAGTGGTAAAGCTGGAACTAGAATTTGTTTCTAAGTTTGTATGGATGATCTTCTTGAAGATAGGAATAGAGCTTCCTAAAATAACTATCCTACCAAGTAGCCATAATTTTCATTAAAGATTTTGGTTCATTTCTTTGTCAACTGAACGATTATGTTAAAAATTGAGGATATTTTATTCTGCTCACAGTCCAAAAAAAAAAAAAATGTGGACTTTATTACATTTTGCCAGTGCATATCATTTAAAGGTATGTATCTTAGATCTCAAGTTATTGTGAGTATTTATTCAATGTATTCTGTTGAAAAGTATTTTAATGTTATGGTCTATCCTCTATCCCCTTTTCCTTCAATTTGGGCACATTCACCTTTTTCACTAAAAAGAAAATAAAAGATGCTAAATTCAAATTTAAAGTAACACAGCATTTGGAATAGGAGCTAGCACACAAGAAGGGACCCAAAACATTGGCTATTATTAAAATGTTCTAGAGAAACAGTTCTGAGAATATGATATTGCAATTTGCTGAATATAGAAGCAATATGAAAATCCAGTTATCTTCTACTCAGCCAGACATGAAAGTGATTTGCAAAAATGTCCAATAATATCCTTTTCATTAAATCTTTTTGTTTGGAAATGTAATTATTTTCTTTAAAATATATTATTAAGAGTAATGTACAATGGATTTGCTATTTTTTTTTTTTTTTGAGTTGGAGTCTCACTCTGTCGCCCAGACTGGAGTGCAGTGGCCGCTCCAGGCCACCGCAGCCTCGACCTGCTGGGCTCCAGCGATCCTTCCACCTCAGCCTTCCAAGTAGCTGGAACTACAGGCACGCGTTACCACGCCCGGCTAATTTTTGATTTACTGTAGAGATGAGGTCTCACCAAGTTGCCCAGGCGGATCTCGAACCCATGGGCTCAGGCAATCCACTCACCTCAGTCTCCCAAAGCATGGGATTACAGGCTGAGCCACCGAGCCCGGCTGGACTTGCTATTTTTAAATGAGTATATAGATAACTGTGTTAAACATCTCTGTTTTGATATCAAATATAGTAGTTATCAATAGTTAAAACCCATATAATAAAAATAATTTTGGGGTTCTTAGTAATTTTTAAGAATGCAAATGATTCCTTAGGCCAAATAGTTTGTTAAATGTCTATTGTGTACTCCTTTAGACCATATAATCTCCTCAATCTAGGACTCTAGACAATAGAATGAGGACTATTATTCTACACAGAAAGTGAACTGCAATACAGCAATTACGTGATATAATAAGAAATTGATTCTGAAAATTTTTGTTTTGAAATAAGGAGAAAGAAATAATTGACTGTGACTAATAGCATATGCTAATTAATGGATAAAATGCTTTTTAGATGTTATTTATTATTTGGTTTCAGCTAAAGAGTTATTAAGTTATCATTTACTGTTCTTGTCAATATAAGGATAATTATCAGTAGAGATAGCAGTGGTGAGATTTGGGTATATATGGCATTTCAATAAGCTTAAAAACTTTTTAAAAATATGCTTGAGAACATGTCCACAAATACTAGCTTCATAATGGTAATTTTTTAGATTTCCTTCTTCGTTCCACAAACTAGAGTAATCTTCCTTTGTTCTAATTTGTGCCTTTATTCTGGCTAGAAATCTGTGTGGTCAGCTGGGCTCGGGGGCTCAGCCTGTAATCCCGTGCTTTGGAAGGTTGAGGTGAGTGGATTGCCTGAGCCCGCGGGTTCGAGACCCACCTGGGCAACTTGGCGATACCTCATCTCTACAATAAATCAAAAAATTAGCCGGGCGTGGTAGCACATGCCTGTAATTCCGGCTACTCGGAAGGCTGAGGCGGAAGGATCGCCGGAGCCCAGCAGGTCGAGGTTGTGGTGGCCTGGAGCGGCCACTGCACTCCAGCTGGGACTCAGAGTGAGACTCCAACTCAAAAAAAAAAAAAAAAAAAGAAATCTGTGTGGTCTTTGACTCTCTATTTCTGATCAGATGCAAAATTGTGCTGTTTCTTCTTTTGAAAATTGTTTCACATCTGTTCTTTTTTCTCTAGTCCAGATGGCCACCACCTCATGCCTGGGTTTTCACAGCTTCTTAGCTGTCTTTCTGCTTCTAGGCACAATAAAAATCTGCCTAAAGTAGCGATTTGATTGAAATACTCCTAGGCGTAAAAACCACAGAGGCTCACCATCAAAGCAAAGTACCTTAGCACAGCATTCAAAGACATTTAGCACTCTACTATTTGTCCCCAGATCGGGAATGCAGAATGTATTTCTCCACAGCTTATCAAAAACCTTCCACCTTGGCTAGGGAACATTTCCCACTGAAGGGGTGTAAGACTTGCCTGCTCCCAAAATCAGAGCTTTATTCCTGTTACCTTTCAAACAAGAGTTTCTCCTCCCTCTTCCATTTACCTGTCCCACTCTCACACCTTGTCCAAAGTTCAGGCCCCATTTTTTTCCGAAATGTTCTTCACTTTTGCACAGCATTTGGAGATAAAAATATCAAGAAGTAATGTAATTAGCGTGCTTACACTGTGCCCCACACTATTCTAGAACTATACGTACATTATAATCTCAAATTCCAATGCTAAGTAATGTGAATTACTTGAGGAAGGGGGGAATGCACTATTTTATGGTGAGGGACACTGTGGTAAGCAGTAGGCTTCAGAGTTATAAGACTGATTGCAACCTCCAGGTATGGTTAAAGGAATTCGAACAAATCACAGCAAGTTTTTGGATTTGATTTTCTCATCTGTAGTTGGAGATGATAACAGCATCCATTTCACAGGACCATGGTAGGATCAAAAAAGAGAATGTCCTTTGTAAACAGTAAAACTCATGTACTAGTCAGGATTCTCCAGCAAAACAAAACCAGTAGGATATAATTTGGCCCTTTGTATCCATAGATTCTGTATTTGTAGATTCCATATCTATGGATTAAACCAATTGAGCATCAATAATATTCAAAAAATTGCATCTATATTGAATATGTACAGACTTTTTCCTTATCATTATTCCTAATTAATAAAGTATAACAACTATTTTTATATCATTTACATTGTAGTAGGTATTATAAGTAACCTAGAGGTGATTTTAAGTATATGGGAAGATGTGTGTAGGTTATATGCAAATACTACACCATTTTATATCAGGTACTTGAGCATCTGTGGATTTTGGTATCAGTGGGAAGTTCTGAAACTGATTCCCCATAGATACTGAGGTATGACTGTATATAGATAGATCTACAAAAGAGGAGATTTATTATGAGAATTGGCTCATGTGATAATGAAGGCCACGGAGTCCCACAATATGCCATCTGCAAGCTGGAGAACCAGGAGAACCAGGAGTGACATTTAGTCCAAAACCAAAGACCTGAAGCAGCAGGAAAGTCTGTGTTGTAGCTCCCAGTCTAAGGCTGAAGATCTGAGAACTGAGTGGCTGCTGGTGTGAGTTCCAGATTCCAAAGGCCCAAGAACTCGGATTTTTGAGGGCTCAGGGCAGGAGAGTATAGATGTTCCAACTCTAGAGAAGAGAACAAATTATCTTTCCTCTCTTTTTGTTCTACTTGGGTCCTCAACCGATTGGGAGATGCCTGCCCACTTGGTGAGGGTGGATCATCTTTACTCAGTGTATTGATTCAAATGCTGATCTCTTCAAGAAACACCCTCACAGACATTCCCAGATATAATGCTTCTGCTGGCTATTTGTGTATCCCTTCACCCGGTCAAATTTGCATTTAAAATTTGCCATGATACTCCATAAGAATGTTTCTTATTGTTGTTATTATTATTATTGCTTTTGTTGCATAGATTTATGTGTATCTGTGTCTTTTCATATCCCCAGTTAGTTTACCAACTATTGAGAGCGAAGTGTTGAGTCCTTCTTTACTTCTGAATACTCCTGGGTTATTAGAATGCAATAGAATTGAATAGGGTTTATTGAAAGTATAAATGAATTTTCACAAAAAGAAAAACTAAGAGGACTGTGGTAACCCACAAGTAATTTTCACTTGTTTTGTTAAGAAAAAAAAAAAAAACCAGGATGATGAGGTTAGCAATGTGCAGACAAATGCTGCTTTGATTGAGGGATTGTCTCATAGTGACGAAAATAGTCTTACTATTGGAATCTTTTAAACCACAAGAATTTTTAAAAGATTCCAAGATAAACCATTCATAGCTCTTGAATTGAGAATGAAGCCAACATTTTACAGGGAAGAGATGAACCAAAAAAGAGAAGACTTAAGTATGAATCAACATGAAAAATAAAACTATATTAGAAAATAAGTTTAGCTGAATTCTGGGAAGATAGTTTGCTTCTTACACACACGTACACACACATGCAAAAACTTATTGAAGAGATTAAAGCTGAGGTCATTTATGTAGTTAAGCTACTAATATTCAATCAACTGAAGGATTAGAAGCTTAAATAAAAGATTGTGGTACTATAAGGGTAAGATTAATATATTTCTAGAATGATAAGAAATGCTATTAAATTTCCAATAATAAAATGCTGACTTGAGTCAGCATATACTATGACTATAATTAAGTTCTTATCCAACGAGAATGTGCAAGGTTAAAAACAGGCTAAAGTGGGTTGGCAAGAAAAGGGATACAGCACCACACGTATATGTATATGAGAAGAGAGAAAAATAGCATATACACCTCATACATAGAGGAATCAGATGAGTGTGATGAAATCAGAAGGTGCACCTAAGAAGATGATGTCCTAGTGGTCTCCTTTTCACTGCCTTTCTCCAATCTTTATACCTGGACTGACATGATCCCCAGTGCCCCTGACTCGGCTCTACTTCCGATCCTGGATCCAAATCAAGGGAAACGTAATGGGTTAATCCTTTACTGGTCCAGCCTCAAGTAAAAGATGTTACTAACCCCTTTTTGACTCCGAACCTTACCTAGTTCTCATCTTCTGCCTCTTTTATGATGGGAATGAGTCGGCTCCTCCTTTGTTTTCTTGTTCTTTTGTTCCTGTGCCCTGGCTGGTTCAGCATCTTGCTCAGCGACATATTGCTTTTCATTCCTTTCCTTCTTTGCCACAACACACAACCATTTCTTTTAAGTTTAAACACACAACCAATTCTTTTTGTTTTTCTGTCCAGTATAGAGCAGTAGATTACAAGGCTTTAATCCATGTAAATTGTAAAAGCATCTAAAATATTATAAGTCAAACTGTCTCCCATGGAGGAAAGGATGGACATTCTATAAGAACCTGTGACAGAAATTAAGAAAAACATTGCTCCCTGTACATCTTGGTACTGAGGCACAGGATCCATGGCAAACCTATCTGCATTGAGCAAGGGCCGTTGAGCTTTGTATCAACTCTATTGAAGCCAAAGCAGTTGGATTAGCCTTTCAGTGTCATATTCTTAGATGTTGGTGGAGTGAAAGATCTGAACTGTGCTCCATGCGCTTTTGAAAACAGGATTATTTAGATCTTCAATAGAGTTTTGTCAAACACTTGTTATATACCAAGCAATATGCTAGTTAATAAGGATTCAAAGATGAGTGAGACATGGTTTCTGCCCTCACAGAACTCACTGTCCTGGTCAGTGAGGGGAGAAGGAGTTGTGGTAATACATAAAGCATTACTGAGATAAAAAAGTGAACAGATTTGGGATTGGGCAAAATTCAGTCGCTCTGAATAGTCACAACAAACAAAATTATATAATGTTAGGAATAATTGGGATACAATTTTATTTGAAATTCTTTACATTCTATCTCCTGAAGAGAAATCATGAAACTGTGATGGAAGATAAACACAAGCAAAAAAAAATAAATGATAATCTCTAACCTAAAATATTTGCAGTGTAGCTAAGACAATAAATACATATGCACAGTAACATGAAAAAACTAAAATCAACTGAACATGGGGCTCACATGCACTTTGGGAAGCTCACCAGTACTTTGGGAGATCAAAGCAAGAGGATTGCTTGAGCCCACAAGTTCAAGACCATTCTAGGCAACATAGTAAGACATCGTCTCTACCAAAAAATAAAAATTGAAAAAATTAACCAGGTGTAGTGTCACACACCTGTGTTCCTGGCTACGTGGGAGGCTGAGGCAGGAGGATTGCCTGAATCCAGGAGTTTGAGGCTGTGGTGAGCCAAGACAATAAGACCTAAAATTAAAAAATAAAATAAAATTAACACTGTAAACATTATAATTTGATACAGCTTAAATACACTGATAAAGACATGATGATCAGTGATTCATTTGAAGATGATTAGAAAAGATGTTGAAGTTAATAGACTTTTAAACCCGAATTTTAAGGTGATGGTGGAAATATACTCTAATTCTATAGTCAGGGGTAGATAGTAATCTATGCTAAGGCACATGGGTGAGTATTAGTAAGTTTGGTTGAAGTTTGGATGTCAACTAAGTGTTGCTAGTAAGAGAGGAAAGTCAATTGGTAATTAGTAAAATATGAATTAAGGGTCAAAATGGGAAAGGTAATAATTGTGAATTATAGAATCATATGGATCTAGGAACATGTGTTATAACCAGTGGGCATGTCTTAAGCCTTTAAAACTTGGAATCTAGTGAAAGCAGGAGTCTAATGGCTCTGAGAGTCAAGAGAGCAAAAATTTATGATCAAGCATCAGCTGGCAGGGTAGAGATATTCATTCACTCATTCATACATTAGTCTAATGTTTTTTGATCATTTATTATGTTCCAAGAAATGTTCTAGGTACTCTGGATGCCACAGGGAAAAAAGAAATGAGGTCTCAAACTTTATGAAACGTATGTCCTAGTGGAAGTTGTCGGAAAATAAACAGATAAACAAACACATGATAACATTACCGGATAATATGGTAATTGCAATGCAAGAAAAGAAAGTGAATAATACAGAAAAAAGAAAAAGACCTGAGTTGTTCTTTTAAATTTGGCAATGGGGAAAGGGAGTAGGTAGGCAAGGGTTCTTTAAAGAGGTGACATTTACACTAAGTCATACAGACAGGGGCATGTGGCTGGGAAGATACTAGTCTGGTGAAGCAACTACCAGGAGACAGACTAAATTCAAAACCCTGGGAGGTCAATGTGGTTAAGAAGGAGTAGACAAGAAACAAATGGCTAAGCAAACAAGATGGGCAAGGAGACTATGAGAAAGCACCTCAGGAACGTAAACCACAATTCTGAGGTAAATGGACACAGAGAACGAACTCAGTGAGGACGCATTCAAGGGCCACAGTATGGCATAATTGTGGGCATTCAGTCATAGATAAATTGGGCAAAGTTAGACTTCTATACACAGTTTGTACAGTAACTAGAAGTTAGCTTGGAACTGAGGCAGTGTTTTCTGGTGCAGGCTTTTACAACAATAACAATAATAATAATGATAATAATAATAATTGTAATAGTAGTCTATTCGTCCATCTGTGATAGCCTTCTGTGTCCTCTATTTGCCCTCATAGCTTTCACTCATCTTTTCCTGTTGGTTGGAATCACATGTCCCATCCTCCTTGTCCCAACTCCTAAATTTTGACAGTTTAGGAGTTCTTACTCAGCAATCCCCTTATACACAGCGTATTACTATTCGCACATAATCACATCACTTTATATTTTTGTTTTTATATGTTGCTACTACATGAGGTTTTTCAGGGTGAGGGAATTCATCTTTTTCTTTAATCTCCCAAGTTATTAACATAGTGTCTGGCATAAGGAAGGGCTCAGTATATATTTACTGACTGAATGAAACAGTAGAACATGACATACTGAAATCCTTTGTGAAATCAGGAAGGGTAAATAAACATATAAAATAAAAGAAGTTGAAGTGTGGGTCTAATACATTATGTGTGTTAATTTCATTATGCATATTCATTCTTGTAGCAGGTCATCGTGACAGAAAGCAAAATCCTCTACCCTTTAGAGATGATTAAACTGCGGCTTCCATGGATAGGGTAGCAGCAAAGTCATGCACCTGGTGATGTTCAAGGTTGGGAAACCATGCTGGGTTCTTTCCACTACCTACATGTTCCATCTTTCTTGCCCAGCTCACAGAGTGGAAGGTGCTCAACCCAAGAATGTGTGTGCAAAAAAGAAAATTTCCTGCTGATGAAAAGCAGCTCCTGATTGCTATGAACTTTTAAAATATTGTAGGCGTTGAAGAAGCATTTGAACTTTGAGTGGTAGGATCAATGTAATATGTTATGATGAAAATTATCCTTGAGATAATTTTTCTCACTGCTCTCACTACTCTGTCCAGGCTGAATTATAGAAAGACCAGTTAGGAGTTTATGACTATCCACTGGTTGAGAAGTTGTGAATGATTAAGGTGGGGGCCCTAGAAATAGAAAAGGAAGAAAAAAGTAAATCAGGTGATATTGAGTGTATAAAATGACAGAATTTAAAGTCTCATTAGATGTGAGATAATAGGGAAAGAGTTCATTTAAACATACCTGCAAGATTTTGAGGTTTTGAACCCATGAATTATTTTATTTTTTAATTTTTTAATTTTAAAGATGTGGGGTACAATTCAGGATAAGGTACAAAAATGGTAATCATATAGGTAAAGTTTGGGCCTCCTTATGGTCTCAGGTTTGAGATCAGTTACCCTTATTGATGTTACGTGCCCACCCTCCATCCCTTGGCAGGGTCCTGCTACTGCCAATCTTTTTCTTATAGTACTATGGTAAGTGTTTATGGTCTGCTTATGATTAAGAACATGTGGTACTCGGTTCTTTGTTTCTGTGACAGATCACTGAGTATGATAGACTTTAAATCCATCCAAGTTGTTGCAAAATTCATATATTTGTCCTTATTTATGACTGTGTAATATTCCATCGTGTTTCTGTGCCACACTTTAAAAATCCAGTCCAGTTTCAATGGGCAGCATGGTTGGTTCCATGTTTTTACTATTGTGAATAGTGCTGCAATAAACATGCATGTACAGGAATCTTTTTGGTAGAATGATTTGAGTTCCTCCAGGTGTATTCCCGTAGGGGGATTGTTGGGTCATATGGAAGGTCAATTTCTAGCTCTTACAGAAGTCGCCACACTGTTTCCTGCATTCCCACCAGTAGTGTAGAAGTGCTCCCTTTTCTCTGCATCCTCCCCAACATCTGTCGTTGTTTTATTAATGATGGCCATTCTTACTGGGATTAGGTGGTATCTCAGTGTGGTTTTTGATTTGCATGATTAGTGAGGCTGAGCACTTTTTCATGTGTCTGTTGGCTGCCTGTATATCTTCTCTTGAGAAGTGTCTTTTTGCCCAGTCTTTGATGGGCTGTTTGTTTTTTTTCCTTTTGGTACGTTTGAGTTTCTTGCAGATCCTGGATGTTAGACCTTTGTCAGATAGACAGTTGGCAAATATTTTTTCCCATTCTGTGGGGTGTATCCCCACTCTCTTGGTGGTTTCCTTTGCTTTGTAGAAGATTTTCAGTTTAAAGAGGTTCCACTTGTCTATCTTATCTCCTATGGCATGGACTTCTGGGGTTTTGATCAGGAATTGGTTGCCTACTCTGATTCCTATATGGATGTCTCCTACATTTTCTCAGATTCTCATAGTTTGAGGTTTTATGTTTAGGTCTTTGATCAATTTAGAGTTGGTTTTTGTGTACAGTGATAGGTAGGGATTCTGTTTCAATCTTCTGCATGTGGTCAGTCAATTTTCCCATCACCATTTACTGCATAGGCTCTCCTCTACCCAGTGGTTGTTGGTGGAGGCTTTGTTGAAGATGAGTTGGTTGAGAAATTGAGACTTTGCTTCTGGAATCTCTATCCTTTTTCATTGGTCTATATGTCTGTTCTTGTACCAATACCAGGCTGTTTTGATTATTGTAGCCTTACAGTAAAGTTTAAAGTCTGGAAGTGTGATCCCTCTCACTTTATTTCTTTTGCTGAGGATTGTTTAGGTTATTCGTGGTCATTTATAGTTTCCATATGAATTTCTGTCTTGTTATTTCCAGGTCTGAGAAGAATAATGTTAGTAAATGAATGGGGTATTGCGTTGATCTGTAGATTGCCTTTGGTAGGACGGACATCTTAACAATGTTGATTCTTCCTACACATGAGCATGGAATACTTTTCCATTTGTGTCTTCCTGGATTTCTTTGAGCAGTGTTTTGTAGTTTTCATTGTATAGGTCTTCACTTCACTGGTTAAGAAGATGCAGAAGTATTTCATTTGGCTAGGGGTATTTTATTCTGGCTAGGAGGTCCATCAATCACTTTTTGTGGCTATTGTAAAAGGGATTGTGCTTTTTATTTGATTCTCTGCCTGTTTGTTGTGGTGTATAAGAATGAGATTGTCTTTTGCACATTTATTTTGTACTCTTGAGACTTTGCCAAAATCCTTTATCAGTGCAAGAAGGTTTTTTGAAAACTTGTCTTGGATTTTTGAGCTATAGAATCCTATTGTCAGCAAAGAGGGATAACTTAACTTTCTCTTTTCCTATTTCGATAACCCTGATTTCCTTCTGTAATCTAATTGCTCTAGCTAGGACTACCAATACAATGTTGAAGAGGAGGAGTGAGAGTGGGAAGCCTTGTCTTATTCTGGTTTTCAGGGGAAATGCTTCCAGTTTCTGACCATTTAGCAATATGCTGACTGGGGGATTATTGTAGATGGTGCTTAATATTTTGAGGTATGTTCTTTCTATGCCTAGGTATTCAAGGGTTTTTATCAAGAAGGGATGCAGTATTTTATCAAAAGATTTTCTGCATCTAATGATATAATCACATGGTTCTTGTTTTTACACGTGTTGATGTATTTGATTATATTTATGGTCTTGGGGATGTTGAACCAGCACTGCATCCTGGGATTGAAGCCTACTTGATCATGGTGGATGATTTTTTGAGATGCGTTGTTGGATCCGATTTGCTAGAATCTTGTTGAGAATTTTTACATCTATGTTCATCAGGGATATTGGCCTGTAGTTCTCTTTTTTTGTTGGATCTTTGCTTGGTTTGGGTATCAGTGTGATGTTAGTTTTGTAACATGATTTGGGGGAGAGGTCCATCTTTCTCAATTGCCTGGAATATTTTCAATAGGATTGGTATCTATGTTTTAGAGAATTCTGCTGGAAAGTTGTCTAGTCCAGGGCTTTTTAAAATAGGTAGTCTTATGATGAAGTCAATTTCCTGGGTTTTTATTGCTCTATTTAGTGTCTCAGTGTCTTCTTGTTTCAACCTTTGGAGGTTGCGTGATGTTAGAAAGTCCTCCATTTCTTATATATTGTCAAGTTTGTTTCCATACAGGTGCACATGGTAATCTCTGGTAATTTTTTGTATTTCTTTGATGTCAATTGTGATTTGCTCTTTTGTGTTTCTGATTATGTTTATTTGGTCTTTTTTTCCCTCTTTTTCTTGGTCATTCTGACTAGGAGGTCCTTCAATCTTGTTTATCCTTTCGAAGAACTAGCTTTTTGTTTTATTGACTTTTTCTATGATATTTTGTCCTCCATGTCCCATATTTGGGTTTTTATTTTGGTAATCAGGATTCTTCTGTTAAAATTTGGGTTTTAGCCGGGCTCGGTGGCTCAGCCTGTAATCCCGCGCCTTTGGGAGGCTGAGGTGAGTGGATTGCCTGAGCCCGCGGGTTCGAGACCCGCCTGGGCAGCGAGACCTCATCTCTACAATAAATCAAAAAACCGACCGGGCGTGGTAGCGCGCGCCTGTAGTTCCGGCTACTCGGAAGGCTGAGGCGGAGGATCGCCGAGCCCGGCAGGTGGAGGCTGCGGTGGCCGGGAGCGGCCGCTGCACTCCAGTCTGGGCGACAGAATGAGACTCCAACTCAAAAAAAAAAAAAAAAATTGGGGTTTTGATGGTCTTGCTTTTCCAGCTTTCTTAGGTGATTTGTTAGGCTATTAACTTATGATCTTTCCATTTTTTTTGATGTGTGTTCATAAAGATATAAATTCCCCTCTTAGAACTGTTTTCATGGCATCCCAGAAGTTTTGGCAAGATGTTTCTTCATTTGTTTCCAGGAATTTTAATTTCTGTTTTGATTTCTGTGTTGGTCCAGGAATCATTCGGCATCAGACTGTTTAGTGGCCATGTCTTTGTGGGTTTGGGAGGACTTTTGTTGGTGTTTATGTATTTATTCTACTGTGGTCTGAGAAGGTACATGGCAGTATTTTGATCATATGAAATTTGTTTATACTTGATTTTTGGCAGAGGATGTGATTGATCTTGGAGTACTTTTCATGTGGTAATGAGTAGAATGTATATTCTGTGGTTGCTGAGTGGAGTGTTCTGTAGGTATTTATTAAGTCCATTTGGTCAAGCATCAAATTGAAGTTCTGAATCTTTTTGTTGATTTTTTTTTTTTTTTTTTGCCTCAATGATCTATCTAGGGTTGTTGGTGGAGTATGTAAGCCCCAGCTATAATAGTGTTAGAGTCAATATCTTTTTTAAGTTTACTTAGTAGTTGCTTTATAAATGCTGGTGCTCCTGTGATGAGTGCATATATGTTTAGGAAAGACATTTCTTGTGGATAGATTGAACCTTTTATCATTATCCTTCCATATCTTTTTAAATTTTTGATATCTTAAAGGTTGTTTTGTTTGACATTAAGGTTGCGACTCCTGTCTTCTTTTGTGATCCATTCACCTCGAAATTCATTTTCCATCCTCTAACTTTGAGTCTGTCTGCATCCCTTGTGATGATGAGATGAATTTCTTGGATGCAACAAATTATTGGGTCATTTTTTTAAAAATCCAGATTGCCATTCTATGTCTTTTCAGTAGTGGATTTAGTTCATTCACGTTCAGGCTGATTATTGAAATGTGAGTATTTATCCCTGTCATGAGGTTCTTATAAAGTTTTTTCTTTGTTTTCTTTTAACTTTTGGGTTGATGTATGTGTGTGTTTTCAAGTTTGCAGTTGTGCTTTACTTGCTGTTGATTCTGTGTTCTCCTGTTCTCTTAGGAACTGGATGTCGGGGAAGGATTTTAATTGTGCTTGATCATTCTTTTTTCTTCTTCTTCTGTGCTTAATACCTTTTCAAGTGTCTCCTGTTGAGCTCGTCTCAAAGTTGCATAATCTCTTAGGGACTGGGTATCTGGGAAGGATTTTAATTCTCCATCACTGATGAAGCTGAGCTTGGCTGGGTAGGAAATTCTTTGTTGAAATTGTTTATCTTTAAGGACTTTGAAAATTGGACTCCTGTTCCTTCTAGCTTGCAGAGCTTCTGCCCATAGGATTGCTTCTTTACTGATTGGTCTTCCCCAGTAGGTAATCTGACCTTTCTCTCTTTCTGCTTTTAGGATTTTTTTCTTTTGTACCTACTTTGTGTAGGCAAATTTCTATGTATCTAGGGTTTGGTCTTCTCATTTAATGTCTTGTGGGAGTTCTGTGTATCTCTTGTGTTTGGATGGTCACATCTCTGGTGAGATGGGGAAAGTTTTCTTGGATAACTTCCTGGAATACTTGCTCCAAGGTGTTCTCTGTTTCCCTTTCTTCTTCTGCACCAATCAGGTGTAGGTTTGGCCTCTTGATATAATCACACATCTCTTGGAGGCTTTATTCTTTCTTTCTGAGTTTTCTTTCTATATTTTTTACAGGTCAGGTTAATTTCATGTTTTTGTCTTTAAGCTCTGAGATTCTTTCTTTTGTTTGATTAATTCTGTTTTCCATGCTTGTAATCTTGTTATTTATTTCCTGGATGAAGGTTTTTATGGCCATAATCTCTGTAACAAGTTCTTTCAAGGTTGCATCTTATCTTTCTCAAGTCTTATTCACTCTTTCCATCCATTCCCTAATCCTTGTATTCTGGGACCAGGTGTTGATGACTTCCATTGTTTGGGCCCTGAGGTCTGACTTTTCGGGCATTGTCTCTTTGGTATACTGGGAATTACCTGTGGTCTTCTGTAGATTTTTTTCCTCATTTGTGACAGATCTCTTTCTTTTTCCTTCAGTTCTGTTATTCAGTGACAGTGGGAGGGGCTTTGACTTCTGTTTGCTTGGCCCTCTATTCCTCTCTGGTCAGGGCTCTGAATTTGTTCTGTTTTGAAACAGGGTGCTGATCTCTTTGGGGGTCTTCTTTGTCCTTTTCTGGTTGTACCCTTCATTCCATGACTGAATTCAGGTAGGGGGTGGGACACCTGAGATGAGGCACTTGTCCTGTCCCTCCAAAGTTTGTTTTTTCAGGATATTCCTCTGAGTTTCAATCAGCCCCCGAGTAGTTAGCTCACCAGTTACAGAGAATGGGTCTGTTGCTTTGTGGTGAACAAGTCAGAGCATTTCTCTGCCCAGTTTTAAAAATGGTGCCAGGGTGTTTATTTCATCTTCTCCAGTGGGGCTCTGCCTCTGGGTCCCTCACTGTGCTCCCTCTACAGCCCTTGCTGCCAATTTCTGGCCAGGTGTTGGAGTGGTGAGGCAGATTCTGGAGCCAGCAGTCACTCCCAGCAGCTTCTTCTTGAAAAGGGTTTTGCCATTTTTAAAAAAGTTGTGCTTGGCTTTTGTGCTATGGGAAGTGCTAGTGACCAAGCAGAGCAGTTGTGGCACTAGCTGCTTCACTAGGAGAGCCCTGGCCACTTGCTTCTCAGTCCCTACTCAATCAGCTACTCACACACCCACTTACTCACAGACACATATGCAAAATTGTCCATACACATTCACTCACACAGGGACTTGCATACTCTGACTAGTTCCACTGCCATCTTCCCAAAGTCCTCCAAGGCCATGGATTCTAAGATCATTAGGGAATTTGGCATGACATCTTTTGTGAGGGAGGTGCTAAATATTCCTTAACATTTATTACAGTTTGTGTACATTCTAATGTCCACTTAAAATGATGGAATGGGTGAATGTAGATCAATGTCTCTGTTACTCATCATACCAGTAAACTGTTAATTTTTTTAGGTGATTTCAAGGGTCATTATCATCTCTAAATTTGTAAGATTTTTTGTGAATTGGAGCTCTGTCCTTCCTTTATCTAACTCTCCCTTTCTTTCCCTCTTTCTATCAAAATGATGGACCTTAAAGTGATCATATCTGAATGTACAAATATGATCACTTAGTACACATGTATAATTAGATATATAATTAGAAATTGTTTCCAGACTTTGTACATACAAAGTGCATTTTTTGGTTTGTAGGATCTGGAAATGTTTGTGACTTTGGTTCTTAGTTTTTGCAAACATAGCTCAACATAAGCACCTGGTTTTTTTTTTAATTTCTTAGGATGGGGCCGATCAGCATTCTATGGAGGTTTTCTCTAAAGCAATCATTTGATAAAATTCTTCTGTTTATTCTAATTTCAATAATTTCACTGTGGCACACCCTTTGTAAATGGCCAAGAAACCCTACTCTCTTCAGTCTTCCAGTTCAGGTATATTGAAACTTGAACATTCATTCTAAACCTCAATATGAGAAACAGTAACATACCAGTTTATGTTAATTATGAGACAAAATTTGAGCATTGTGCCCTATTTTAAAGAAGTCCAGTCATAATTAGAGCACATGATTTGTTGACAAAAAGGAGAATCACTAGAGGAAAATACATAATTATCATATATTAAGTACACAGCAGTGGAGCCTTGAAAATTGTAGTATTGATGCAAAACATTGCCTTTTGAACTAATTGAGAAGAGTTGTTGAGTCCAGTAGCCAGACTTTTAAAACCACAGGAGAAAAAATGGGGGCTAAGGAGGCTAAGTTGAGAGAATTCATTCATTTAAAAATATTTATGAAATATCAATTATTAATATATGCAGGCATCATGTTAGGTACTGCTTATATAACAGAACACAAAATAGTCCCTGCTCTCTCAGAATTCTGAACCTAGAGTGTGAAGCTGGTAGGAAATATGAGTGTTGCATAGATGAGTAGAAGTTTTAAGATGGAGAATTGCAGGTGAAATGGAAGCCCAACTTATGACAAAAGAAGGGGGGTGTTGGTATAGTAAGGTCTTTTAGGAGAAAGTGACCTTTAAATTGAAAATGGAAATTTAAGTAAATGTTGGCAAGGCAGAGCTGTTGAGAAGCAATGGGCTATACATGAAGGTAATTAGATAGGAAAGAGTGTGGGGCATTCTTGAAATGGAAAGAAGTCCAGTATAACCCTGGAGTAAAGAGAAACAGATAAGACTAACTTTAGGCAGGCTTGGGGCTAGATATTTCAAGACAATGTAGAAGAGGATAGGTAATACCTCAAAGGAAACAGGAAGTCATTTAAGGAAAGTGATGAGAGACGACTTGTGTACTAAGTGATCATGATCATATTGGCTGCTGTTACAGAAAGCAGTGGAGGGGATACAAGTGGAGAGGGGAGCATCTATATGTATGTGTGTGTATGTGTGTGTGCCATGAGAAATATTTCTCCTTGCTATAAATCTGAGGGTCGCAAAAAAATTGTTAACTGGTAGATTGTATGAACTGCTGAGAAAGCAAGGGGAAGTTTGGGGAAATGATTTGTCACATTATCATGTAATCTGGTGAAATCTTCCTTTTTGAGTTTTTTCAGAAACTTCTTCATACCAGTTATGAGATTGTGAACCTTTGTACTGCAGAAACGATTTCAAGAGAGCAAAGTTTCCCAGCCCTTCTGAAAAGGGTGTCAAGCCATGGATCCAACACTTTGGAAAATTAGGGATCAGGAAATCTCTTTCCTCCCTCATCTACCAAAGCACAAAAGAAAAAAATAACTCAAATACAAATTTGGAATGCTATTTTAACAACAAAGTTTAAGAGGAACATAATCTCACAATAAACGGTAAGCCTTCTAATTCCTATAAAAAGACAGTTAATAACATTACTCTGTATATGATTTTCCTCATTTTTCTGGTGTGTTTGCAGACCTATCACATTTGTCACAGTAACAATGGTCCAGAGACTGAATTTTGTATACTCAACTCTAGCTATGGCAGAGACAGGATCAAAGCTGCTACTGCCTTTACCTGTGAACTAAATTTACTCGTGGTCACTTAAGAGTTTGAAATACACCTTAATTTCACAGTTGTGTATTTTATGGTAGACTAGAAAGAGGTTACTCTCTCTATTAACGAGGCAGCTATATAAGTTGCTTATTCAATTGAAAAGGGAAGAAGTTTCTCAGAGAGTATTCCTTTATGCGATGGCTACTAGGTTTGTAAATACATCCACCAGAATGTCTGAATGACCACTCTGATGAGTCATTGTGTTTTCATAAAAGGATGCTGAAAATTGCCTCAAAATAGGAACAGAAACTGAAAACCTCATATTTTAAGAATTCCCTGACTTGTGGTAGTTTTTAAGGAATCTATATGAATTAAAACTCTTTGGAAAATAAAGATCAAGTGAACATCTCTGAAAAAAATGTTTGTTTCGTGTAGTAGGCATTGTATTTTTGTCTTTACAAGTAAAAGCAAAGGGAAGCAACAGGCCATGAGAAAAGTTGATGAGTAATGACTCACTTTTAACTTTATTCCTCATTATAGAGAAAGCTTTGGTTATAGGAACATTCAGTGTCTAGATGTGGTTTAAAGAAGTTTGAAAATTTAGTGTTAATCTGGAGAAGATTAAGACAACCACACTTCTTATTAGCATACCAAGAAGAGTTTTCTTTCAGAAAATTAAACTTCTTGCTTCCTTCATCATTTTTTACACATTTTGGAGCAGAATGAATACCATAATTTATAGGCTAAATCCTGCTTAAGTAAAATGGTGAAGACAAAAAACAAACAAAAAGCCATAGACTTTAAAATCAGGAAAACTTGAGTTTGGATCTCTGCTTTAACACTTAGTAGGTTAACTCAGGCAATTTCATCAATTTGCATTTTACTTTCTCATTTTTAAAGGTAGATAATTCCTTGCTGTAGTGCACTTAACAATTAAATAGAATAGAGTTAAATACGTTTTCTGGACATTTAATAAGCGGTTGCTGTTCTCTCATGTTCATTTTCCCTGTTCTAGCATCAAATCTTCTCTTTCTACCAATGCTCCTGCCCATGTTCCTTTGGGTGTTCAGAATTGTCTCCATCCATCTGTCTGATCCAGACTATTTTCTACAAAAATACATACAAGGCAGTTTTTTGGGTTTTTTTGCCCACACAAACTCTGGCACACCACCTTGTCTTTTGACTCTCCTTTCTCTAATAAACTTCGTTTGAAAACTTTGAAAAAAAAAAAGACATACATATGTTAACATTTTTATTACTTTTTCCGTTCAAACTTATCTCTTTAAGTGTGAATTTGAACTGAGATTTGGTTACAAAAATGTTAATCAAAGCTTTGTCTGTAATAGTCAAAAAAGTTGACACAGCATGATATTTTGAAATGTTATTCTTTAATCAATTATAGCATCCCCATACATTGTGATGCCATATAGCAATTAACCATATCTTATTGTCATGGAAAGACATTGCCAACATACCGTAAATAAGAAAAGATAGAGAATGCAAAATAGTGTACAATCCTATTAAAATTTATCTACGTACGTAGAATAAAAGTCCAAAATAATAGGCAACAAATATTAACCATTGTTTTATTTGGATGGTGGGAATATGTGCTTTAAAGTTTTCTTTCTCTTGTGTAACTAGATACAGTGAATATGACATCTATTTTATAGCATAGGCTGAAGAAATGCCACATTTATTTTAATAAGTCAAAGTTAAATTACTCTAAATCATCATCTGGCCAGGAAATTTAATTTCAGGCATTATAAAAACTTCTTCCCCTTTCAAATTCTCCAAGTTGGAAAGGTATCTTATAGCTTCTGTAAAGTCCCAAATATTTTAATAGAATCTTCTGGTTTTGTTATTTACTGGTTGCCATTGAGGCCCAAGCCCAAGCCACATCGTATCTTCACATTTATAAGCTGTTCTCTTGCCTCTGCACCAAGCTTGAATCTTGGGAACTCCTGCAAATATAGTTTAATGTTGCCATGGATAGTAAGCATTTTGTAATCCAAAATCTCTTCAGTTCTTCAAAAATATTTTTCAAAATTTCATATGGCAAAATTTTTTCCCAGTAAGAATAAACTGACTTTTGTGTTTAGCTATTATTTTATAAAGTGGCAATTTGAAGATTAAAATTTTATACATCTTATTGAATATATACGTAATATGTATTGCAATATTATATTTATGTATTATTATATATTGTGTTTTACTGCATATATGAACTCCTAATTCTAAATTAAGTCTGTGAATCATCAGTCTTCCACAAATTATCTTTCCCTACCACGTGGCCTGGTAACCAGTCTCCAGAAGTTTTGCTACCTGCTGTTAATCAGACGAATGAGGGTTACTGATACTCTTTAAGTACATAAGTAACCTGGATTCTTTCATCTGGTTTGGGAGTTTGCTCCTTTTCATAACTCCATATAAGAATTTGGGTTATGCTAATATAATTGGAAAGGATGAGGGAGGGAAGTGGGGAGGAGAGAGTAGTAATTCCTGTGTTTTGTATTTGGTGTTATAGACATCATACAAATGTAAAAGATTCTTTACCAATGGAAGACAGAGTCATGATTTGGAGTGGAGAAGAAAAAAAAATACCCATTGCTTTGAGAACTAAATACAAAAAGATGACACATGCATTTTTAAAATGTTTGACAATGAGTTTGTTATCTTTTTAATATAATTTTTTTCTTTAGCATAGTGTATACATTGTTTTGTCATCCTCTTTACAGTCTCTTTTGCCCTAACAATGTTTGTTTTTAACTTTAATGAAGTTCAAGGTACCCATGTTTCTTTTATGAATTATTTCTTATATTATCTCATTTTTATTTGATGTGAGACATATTTTATTTATCTGAGACATTTTAAATCATAGATTTTATTTGGTTTTTTTGTTTTTGTTTTTTTGAGTCGGAGTCTCACTCTGTGGCCCAGACTGGAGTGCAGTGGCCGCTCCCGGCCACCGCAGCCTCGACCTGCTGGGCTCCGGCGATCCTTCCGCCTCAGCCTTCCGAGTAGCCGGAATTACAGGCATGCGCTACCACGCCCGGCTGATTTTTTGATTTATTGTAGAGATGAGATCTCGCTGCCCAAGCGGGTCTCGAACCCGCGGGCTCAGGCAATCCACTCACCTCAGCCTCCCAAAGGCGCGGGATTACAGGCTGAGCCACCGAGCCCGGCAAATCATAGATTTTAAATAAAATAATTTCCATGATAGGTCGGACACTTCATCAAGAACTATTTAAAAATTGTTCGATATGAACTTTCATAAGGAAGATGTCCCTTTAACAATGAAATACCACGGTTAACTGATTGGAATGGTTAAAATAGACAGCACTGATGATGCCAAATGAGTGAGGGTGTGGAGGAACAAGAATTAACATGCATTAATGTTGGGAATAAAAAGTTCATAATTTTTTTGAGGTCAAAATGTAATCAAGTAGCTTTTTGCCAAAATATTTACAAAGCTGATTCAAAACTTATGTTCATACTGACAGTTTCAAAAGAATTCTCATATTAATTGGATTTCTTTCCTAGTCTCTGAATGAAAATCTAAACCAATGTTGCCGAGTAACTGTTGTAGGTAAAATCTCCCATATAATTACCCTGTATACACATTTCCATTGTTCTATTACTTTAACAAATTTCATCAGGAAACAAAACAAAGCATGTATAGCTAAAACTCCTAACTTTTATTTTCCATTTCCTATTTACTTGGAAACCTTTTCTTTGACTTCAAAGGCTCAATTAATTTATGCATGAGAAGGCAATAGGAAATGGCTCTAGGAAGTAATAAATAAATTGAAGTCAAATGTTTGGTTGAACTCTGACTTTGATGTCCAGTCTTGAGTAAATCACCTACCTTCCGAAAGCCGTGGTTTCCTATCCTTCCAGTAGAATGTTAACACTATGGGCTGTGACAATGCTATCAGGACCTGATCTCTACCCCCAGCTTGTCCCAGAGCTCACACAAGGCTCCAGTATATGACTCTTACACACTTGGAGGACTTTCTCATGTCTGCCTTTCTTAGGACTTAGAAACAGACAGAGGACATATTTTATAATGCCAAATCTTCTTTTGGTTTTTTCTCTCAAATTGTTTTTACAATTTTCAGATGAAAAAATTGACCCTAGTTAAGACTAACCTGTTTATTTGTTAGGGCATACATTTATGAGGTAAGCAGTAAATTGAAGAGTGAATCTTATCTTAATAAAAGATTAAGCACATACTATATACAAGACACCACATCTCTAAGTCTTAACTGAGTCTCTGTTTCTTCAGTCGTGTACAGATTAGGTTCTTCTACTGTGCGGTCTGTTTTATTCATGCAGTTGACTTTTGTCAAATTGTTCCATTTCCATCTTTTACATCTTGATAGGCCTCCTCTTGTTCAGGTTTCAGTGCACCATGCTTGCTTGACACAGTAATCACCTTGACTTTCTTTAGTTTAACCTGCTGTAAGTTTCCTGAGTATTAGTTTAATAATCTCGTTCCCTACTTAGATCCAAGAAACCACACCCATCTCTGACACACTGCAGTCAAAATCAAAGCAAATCAGTGCAACAAACCACTGGTTTACTATGCACTATAAGAAAATGTCTAAGACTTCTGTCTGTCAGTCAAGGCTTCTTAAAATTGACCTAAAATGTACATTTTTAAAATGCTGACCAACTGTTCTCCCCGCAAACTCTCTTCTTCTCAGAATTGCCTTTGTACTTCCTCCACAGCTGTCAATTTTTGCCTTTATGTTTGCTGCTCCAATGTATCAAAACTATCTAGCATATACCATCCTAGCTTCATGGCCCAGTTTGGATTTTAGATTTAATTGAGCCCTGCTTTGTCTATGGTCCATCACTCTAGCACGTACTGTTCAAAGCACTCATAATGACACTCTACCACATGTATCTTTCATATTTTATCTGTCAATACAGATTTCTGTGCACATACATGCTTGTGCTTCTGCCTGAAACATTCTTCCCACATCAGCTTCATGACTGGTTGACCTATTCTCATCTTTCAAATCTCCGCTGGAAATGATGTAACCTCAGAGAGGCCTTTCCTGGACGTGATGGTTTAAACAAAAGCCACTATCTTATCTTGTTGATTGCTTCCTGTCTACTAGGATTTACGCTTCATGAAAATATGAGCCTTGTCTATCCTGTTCTCTTCCTCTCCAGTGCCTAACATTATGCTGGGTACATGATAAGTAGGCAAAACTTTTGGGGAATGGATACATGAAGCCCACGATCAAAGATTGGATTTAATTTTTCAGGCATTCTCAGGGACTCTGTTTTTCAGGAGTTCTCAGGGACCAATTCTGGCAGAGAGGCAACAGAAAATCTTCTTGCCTTAAAGGGATAATGTGACTTAGCCAATGGGCCCATCAGTGGTAACTAGTGTTTATTGGACTTGTTTTTTCCTTCCACAAGTGCATTGCAAATTTTTAAAGGTTCTCCTATCAAAGACATTTAAAAGTCATTGTGAATAAGTGATCAAATGAATACATTTATGAGGTGAATGAATAATAGTTATTAAACAAATATTACATCCAAAGAAAATGCTTTGTAAGAGTTGGTGGGACATTCCAAAATAGATAGACAGACAGAAAGATAGAGATATACATTTAGATATAGACATAGATATAGAAGAGGAAATTTATTATGGAAGCTGGTTCATGCTATTTTCAAAGCTGAAAAGTTCCATGATCTGCTGTCTGCAATCTGGAGAACTAGAAAAGTTGGTGGTATAATTTGGTATGAGTTCAAAGGCCTGAGAACCAAGGTAGCCAATGGTGTAATTCCTAGTCCAAGGCCAAAGACCTGAAAACTGGGGAACCACTATTGTTAAGTCTCAAATTCTAAAGACTCCAATGTCTGTAGGCAAGAGAAAACAGATGTCTCAGCTCAAGAAGAAAGAAAGATAATTTTTCTATCCTCTGCTTTTTTGTTCTATTCAAGCCTTCAACAGATTGAATGATGCTGGCCCATGTTGGTGAAGGCGAAACTTCTTTACACAGTCTATGATTCAAATGCTAACCTCTTTCTGTAACTTCATTGCAGATATACCCAGAAGTAGTATTATCAGCTACTTGGGTATCCCTTAGATCTGTCGAGTTGACACATAGGATTCAACAATAGAAGTAAGATGTTTATTTGGGAAATATTTAAATTTGTTGTATCATTCATGTTTTCCTTAATGGTCTCATCTATATGAGAAAGTCAGTTGGATCATTTTGCTAATTTGAAATGAATTTGATAAGAGTGAATGTTTTGTTTCTTTTTTCATAGCAATTTTTGGAATTTTTGGGTTGGTGTTATGAATTACCTCAAATCATACTGCCTCCTAAAAAAGCAGATAAATTAGAGTTTAAAGCCAGATCATAAATGTAATAAAATTAAGCTCTGGTATGTGATTATCTTTGCTATTTAGGTGAAGATTAAAGGTTTGTGTGTGTGTGTGTGTGTGTGTGTGTGTGTGTGTGTGTGTGTGTGTGCGTGCCTTGATAATACTTATTTACATATTTTCAGAAAAAGATGACCTATATGTGGGGAAAGAAAGCAATCAGATTTTCCAAAGAGAAATGGTTGAACTCGACAATGTATGTGAAAAATATCAAATAGCGAAAATGCTTTTAAAGCTGCTTAGTCACCAGTTTTATAAATGTAAAATATAGGTAGGAATGGTGTTATTATCTTAGCCCTAGACAGCCAAACATTCTATTAAAGCCCTTTACTGACATCTATTAGAGCACAGTTGCATGAGAAACAGTGCAAA
This sequence comes from Cephalopachus bancanus, assembly GCA_027257055.1. Taxonomy (NCBI): domain Eukaryota; kingdom Metazoa; phylum Chordata; class Mammalia; order Primates; family Tarsiidae; genus Cephalopachus; species Cephalopachus bancanus. Next base: position 9,846,609 of record JAPVLO010000057.1, read on the forward strand.
TTCACTCAGCAGAAATTCTTCCTATTGAGGATTACCTCAAAGCAAAGGACAGGCACAGTCTTTCTCACTGTCGTCAGTACATTTAAATACCAAGAGCACAAGTATTTAAAAACCCTTTAAAGTGCCTGCAAGTCAGTCTCTGAGTTGAGTAATTGAGCTCGTGTCCATTCCTACAGAATTACTAAAACTAGACATGCATTTGCTGTACCAAATTTAGAGGACTCACAGAGAGCAGAAAACAACTTGTGAAATTATTGCCACAAGTAGGTAAAATGAGTCAGGACAACCCAGCATTGTCAAAAGTTCCTGAAGATGGTTTGTTTGTAGCCAAAACTTTCTAATGTGTATTGCCATATTTATTGTTTGTGCTATGAACATTTCCATTTGTACAATATAAATTTGTGATTTGTAATACCATCTGAAGGAATTCCGATTAAATTTTTACTTCTAATTTATCTACAAAAGAAAAATCATGTTTAAATTATAGCAATATAAGTCAATAGGCTGTGGAGAGCACCAGATGGTAGGAGTTAGGCGGTGGGGTGGTCTAACTTGCATTGTAGGAAGGTACGTCTGTGAGTGAAGCCTAGGATGATTTTAAGAGAGGAAAAGAGATGTAGGAGTTAGACCATATGGCAGTATATGTCATTGGTAGTAAGACAAGAGTATAAATTATTTTGACAGTAAAATAGACCGAAAAGTACAGATATCAAAATTTTGAAGATAGAAACCAGTAGATAATAAAAGGAGTTGGGTGAGGTGAAAGGGGGGTGAAAGGACAAGACAGTCACCATGCTGATGTGAAGAGAAGAGTGGAAGCTTCCTAGCCTGGGTGCATAGAATAATGGGGGTTCTGTTTTCAGCTTCACTTACCACTGATGTTTAACAGTGAAGGACTTAGTTGCCTTGAGACAAGGCTGAAAAGATGGCCAAACAAAACTTGCTATGGGTAATATACTGGAAAAATTGTGGGCTTTGGAGTTTGGCAGACTTGGATTAAAATCCTAGCCTCACTACAGATTTGTATGCTTTAATTACTATCAGAATCTTAAATAAAGATGATGATGTCTAATTTCTTGAACATAGCAGTTAATGATACAGCAAATGTAGTGCTAATTCAAAGTACCTGGCCCATTATAGGCTCTAGATAAGGAGTAACAATCATATTACTAGGGCTTTGTTTGTTATAAACCTTTTAATATATTAAAAAATTAACAAGGGAAAAGTTTAATGAAGTAGTAATAATTTGTTTAACATGTTCAATTAAAAAGAATTAAGATAAGATTATGACTTTCACTTGTTTGATAAAAACATTAGTATTTCTTTTTTGCTTTTTGAGCCATGACTTTCTCGTTAGTAATTTGGACATGTCAAGAGATCTTTTCAAATGCATGAGTAATTATTATTAGACATTTACCTATGAAAATATAGTTCTTAGTGTTCATATTTTTTTCTAAGAGCTATGCTTTTATCATCACATTTAATTTTTGAATTCATGGTAAATATGTTTTAACTAGGGTTTGTTTCACCCTTATCTCTGGTTAGTTTTATATTTTCAGGAATTTTATTAACGCAGGTGTGTTGGGGCATTAAAAAATAAACTTACTCTTTTGTAGTAATGATGGAGATAGTAGTGGCAAGTGGAATGAAATTTAAGACTTGACATATCTTTGACCTTGATATCATGAACAATAAATTCAGTAAACATTTACTGAGCTCCTAGTGTGTTATGAACTTTAGGTGGAAAGAGTATTTACTAAAATGAAGAAGGTTTGTCTGTTGTCCTCATGAAACAATTTTTTTTTTTTGTATATCCAAGTATAATGCATGATCAGTGTTCTAATGAGTGCTCTTACTCAAGTAGAATAATTAATTCTGCTGGAGTGTAGAGTGAGTATGGACATTTTTTCAGATAAGAGAGTAGCTGAGCTAAACTTTGCAAGATGAGTAGGATTATTCCAGAAGAATTTAGGGGAGAAATGTGTGAGGGGAATAGTCTGTTTGCTAGTTTGAAAGAAAGATAAGAGTTAATCAGCTGGATACCAAAAAACTTTAAAACATGAGAATTGCTTCCATTCTCTTTAATTCAGTATCTACTAACTTGATTAACTTTGTTAACACATGAGAGGAATGATTCACATTAGTAATATCTACAGATACAGATAGATAGCAAGGATATCAACTTATTACTACAAATGTGCTCTATCCAGAAGACTCAAGCATAGCGGTAAAGTAAAAGGTCACATAATTATAAGTAAATTTGTTGATTGGTAATTATTTTCTTGATTTTACCTGCAATCTGGATTAGATTTCCTTATTCAACTCTCTTTTAGCACTGTGTGCTGTCTAATCATTTTCAATGGATATATGGACTTAGCTCTCATACAGTACCTCATTCCTTTTGTCCAGGTTTATGGGGGACAAATCATTTTTTCACAGAGTACAGGATAGGTGAATTGGAAGTAGTTTTAAAAAAGAACAGAAAGAAACTGCTATATAAAAGAAGAAAAATCAATGATGAAAACATTAGTATTTCTTTTTGCTTTTTGAGCCATGACTTTTGACTTTCTCGTTAATCTGACCAGTTTTGAGGTCATTCCTTTTGCTTATTTATCTGTTGCTAACATTAGTTTATTATTCTTAGTCTAAATTTTTAAAGATGTTGATAATTGCAAACTGTATGAAACTTATTGACTGGAAACAATGTAAAGGGTGGGATTGCATTTATTGATTGATTGATTGATTGATTGAGTTGAGTCTCACTTTGTTGCCCAGGCTGGAGTGGAGTGGCATGCTCACGGCCACTGTAGCCTCCACCTGCTGGGCTCAGGTGATCCTTCTGCCTCAGCCCTCCAAGTAGCTGGAACCACAGGTGTGCGCTTCCACACCCAGCTAATTTTTTGATTTATTGTAGAGATGAGGTCTTGCCAAGTTGTCCAGGCGGGTCTCAAATCCCTGGGCTCAGGCAATCCTTTCACCTGGGCCTCCTAAAGTGCTGGGATTACATGCTGAGCCACTGCACCCTGCCAGGATTGGATTTAAAGAGGCAGCTACAAAATTACTTAGTTTCAGATGAGCCACAGATGACTGATCTTCGATGGACAAGACAAGTGAAGAAGAGTCTTCAGACCCAATTGATTGTATAGATTTAGGAAGACTATGAAAAGCTGGGCGTGTCTTACCTAAGGTAGAAGCAGAGGCTCTTGAAGTCAGTAAGCCAATGTTGGAAATATTTTTTGGAGGAACTAGGACAAAGTGAAGAACTTGCACCTAGAGGTCTATCTTAACAGTGAGATCACAAGTAGGGAGACAAAACGTATAAGGTATGAAGGCCACAGAACCACAAAATGGGGCAATGGAATGTGGTCTGCACTGATTTCAGAGAGGGGGAGACTTTACCTGCAACAGCTTTTATTCACTATAAGCATGGAGATAAGTCAGGGTCATGTGGTTAGAATGGAAAGAGGCAAATATCTCTTTATATCTTTAACCCTAACAATAACATATACTGGAATTTTTTATAAAAGCATTGAAACAAAATTTTTTTCTTATCTTTTATATGAGACACATTGGAAATCATCTGCAAATATTGGAAATCATCTGCACAGATTGCAAATCATTTGCAAATATCGTGAGCTGTAACTTTTTATTATCAAAGTGACTAGAGCACTGTGAAGCTGTTTTTCAAAGGAGTCTTTCTTCATCAGTGTTTTAGGATGAATGTGCCTAGCAGTGCATAGTCTTTCTTTTACCAGTCATACCTGGGGAAAAAGATGAAAAATACTCTGCTCCTCTATTTAACCCACACTACCATGTAAAAAATTCTGGATCTTCTTTGGAAAGAGAAAAATCTTAACCCCACAAGACATTAATAGTCTCTTTTTAGGAAGGACAGATTTATAATATGCTAGGTTGAATTTATGTGGAAAAATCAAAACAAAAAGCAGTTGAATCCTGGGTTACAGAAAACAAATAATCCAGAAGATTTAATGACAGGGGTTAGCAGACATATTCTTTGAAAAAGTTATAGGAGAATTGGGAGACAGCTCAGTATTAGATAAATGCAAAAGTTAAATATCCTATGTTTGCAAAACAAGATATGCTAAATGAGCATGTCAGTCTTTAAAGACATGAATTGATATTTGTGGAATTTGGATAAATGTAAACAATGCAACTTCTTCATTACAGTGTTATCAGGTATTTACATTTAATTACAAAATTAGCTGATTTGTCCCCCCTTCCCCTTATCTTAATATACTATGTATTACATTATTTGAAATGTCTTTAATCTTAAACTTACTAATGATTGTCAACACAAATGTTTTGAGTTTGGAGAGGAAGTATTTGAGCAGATTTTATTTTTAAAATTAGTCTTATATTGCTGAATTAAAAAATGTCCCTATTTTATATTGGGTTTGTTATGAACTCTGCCTTTTTAAAGAGTGCAAAAATGCTTGGATTATTCACTATCTTTTCAATTTTGTTCTTGCTTAGAGAAAAAAGGAAGTGGTGACTACTTAAGGGCAAGAAGTAGTTCCATAGACACACACACACACACACACACACACACACACACACACACACAGCATCCATGTAATTTAAGACGGGTTAATAGGTTAGTTTCCATGTTATTTAAGCGGGTTTTCTGACTTCAAAGTCCTGGTTTCGATCACTAAGCACTTGCATTTAAAATACTAACTTCTATGAGAAGCGAGTTCTCCTCTCTTTGTTTTTGATTCCACCTTAAAACATCAGCAAAAACCCAGGGAGCCCAGCCCACATTTTAGCTCCTCCTACCAAGGATAAGACTTTCTCTAAGTCCGGAGCTGAAAAAGGATCCCGACTGAAACCTAGAGGCATAGAGGAGCCTGAAGATTCTCTTGTAACTCTGGGAACTGTAAGCAATCTATTTACTCTTCGCCTGCTCCACTTCCCTCTCCCACTCTCCTCAGCTTTTACTTTGTAGTTTAATTGGAAGGAAGAAAGGACGGAGGGGAAACCTTACTGCTCTGAAAAGCCTGCATATCTTCTGTCTTTTGAAATGAGACAGAGGTTAAGGATCTCAATTTCCTTTTCACCCATGAGAGTTTGCTTTCTTGGGTCTAAACGCACCGTGGAGTCGAAAGACAAGGGGTTTCCTTTAGTTGGAGTCCCGGAAAGTTAATGGCATTTCAAAAGGGCAGCGAGGTGGCGCCTGTTTGGTTCCACGTGATGCTACCCAATGGTTACTGATGCCCAAACTTGAGCAGCGTGCGGTTTGACAGCCCCAGCGATCTTTAGCGACAAATTTTCTTGGCTCATTGAATTAATTTTAAAAGAATCGGTCGTTTCGGTTCCATAAGCAAAGCTTTACCTGAGTATTCAATGTGTAGCAGTGTTCTGTGAAAGAAAGACGACATTGAAAAACTACCCGGTATGCTGATTCTCCTTACCCAGAAGTTATTTGACGTGCCAGGAGAACAATGCTCAAAACCCGATACTCAAAAAGATTTGATCAAATTATACAAATTATGAGTGCGAATGCTATTTTAGTAATTCTGTTTTAGAAGAAACAAGGGGAAAAGGGCATTTGACTTTGAAATAACAGTGGCTTAACGCGTCTGTCTCCCACAACTTATGTTCATTTTAACCTTGAAAATAAATTTCCCTCAAAAACTAGAACAAGAAATACTCCTTATACTGGTTGATGATGTAAGCATTTATTCAACTAAGGCAGATGGAGAAGCATATCATTTGGATCAGTGCCAATTCTAAAGTTATATTTACAAATATAATTTGAGTTCTTGGAGGATTTGTATTTTTGTGTGTTGTGTAAATTCGAAATTATAGTCCAAGGGATATTTGTAAGGGGTTGTACTAAAATAAATTCTGTTAAGAGTCTTAAAATTATATTCCAGAGGGCCCTAAACCTTGTCAATCAAGTTGTTGTTGGGATCAGAAACAGGTATTTATTTACTTTTTTCACTAAGCTCAGGAAGAGTTAAATTTTAAATTAAGCAATAATTGTGAAATGCATAGAGAAGTGTTTAATCTGCATTTGCTCAAAGCAGTTTTACAAACTTCCTGTAAGGGAAAGCATATTTTATGGGACAAGACACTGCATATTTTTTTTTAACATTGTAAGTTACTTTTGAAGTGTTTTGCATTTATATTTAATTAAAAAAATAAAAAAATATTAACTAGATTTCTTTGCAACTGATGGTGTTCATTCCATAGACATAATTTGGCATGTGTGTTTTTAAGCCATCATTATCTTTCCTAGTGCTGCTACTTAGAAAGCAAAGTCAAACCAAATCATATACATATTAAAAAAACATGTTCCAAAATAAAAAAGAGGAAGAAACATTAGTTGTGGGGTCCTCTTGTGTGCCTTTTAATTACCACCAGTGATTTTCTTCCCTTTTGCTTGCAGATTTTTTATAGCTTTAGTTATTTTCCACCTTTTATTTTTAGTTTTTGGGGGGTTTCAAACCTTTCCTTTTATAAATCTTGTGACAGCTCTGGACCCCTTCCCAGAATAATGCACATCACAACACACACAATTTAAAGCACCTTCAGGAAGGTCACAAATCCCTAAAGACAATTTATGCCACATGAAAATGCAGTGTTTCTTAGAACTTTGGAGTTTTCTGATACTATCAAGTGATTAATTAGCAAATCATTTTACTAATAAGCAAGGAACTGCCTGACAGTGGATGTTCTAGTACCCATATTGTCACTTATTCATTGGAGTTCTGGAACTCCAAGCACATTGGTGTAATGGAAAACGCTACTTGCTTAGAAACCAAGTGGCCATATTCCAGACTCAACCCCAATAATAATTTGCTGTGTATATTAGACTTGTAATTTTCCTGTAACGTCTGTTATTTCTTATTGCTGAATGTAGTAAGTGAAACATAGTAAGAAAAGAAGATTCAAGTTTTTTTTTTTTTTTTTTTTGAGTTGGAGTCTCACTCTGTCGCCCAGACTGGAGTGCAGTGGCCGCTCCCGGCCACCGCAGCCTCGACCTGCTGGGCTCCGGCGATCCTTCCGCCTCAGCCTTCCCAGTAGCTGGAATTACAGGCGCGCTCTACCACGCCCGGCTGATTTTTTTGATTTATTGTAGAGATGAGGTCTCGCTGCCCAGGCGGGTCTCGAACCCGCGGGCTCAGGCAATCCACTCACCTCAGCCTCCCAAAGGCGCGGGATTACAGGCTGAGCCACTGAGCCCGGCTGTTTTTTTTTTGTTTTTTTTTTTAAATTGGATTGTGGGGTATCTGTATTTGCTGCTTTAATCCCAAAATTCCAAGTGATATTTCCCAGAATGATTGTTTTTATAATATTATTGTTTATTGCAAAGATAAATCATGTTCAGTGTTTAAATTTTCTTAAATATATAAAACTGCAAAAAAAAAAAAAGAAAAAAATTACCTATTATTTTCCCCAAGAGGTAATCACTTTTATTATTATTTATTTGAGTTGGAGTCTTACCCTGTCGCCCAGGCTGGAGTGCAGTGGCACACTCACAGCCACTGTGGCCTCAGCCTGCTGGGTTCAGGTGATCCTTCTGCCTCAGTCTTCCAAGTAGCTGGAACTACAGGTGCACACTACCATGCCTGGCTAATTTTTTTGATTTATTATAGAGACGAAGTCTCACCAAGTTGCCCAGGCTGGTCTTGAACCCCTAGGCTCAGGCAATCCTCTTGCCTCAGCCTCCCAAAGTGCTGGGAAAATGCCATTCATTTCATTGTTTATTTAATCAGTGAATATTTATTGAGTACCCTGTATGCATCAGGACAGATACAAAGAATTCATGTGTATACAACTGTTTATGCTTAGATTTTTTTAATACATACCCTCACATGTAGATTTGCAAAATTGTGATCACATTGTTCATAATGCTTCTTCTTCATTCGTGAATTATTTTGTTAAAACTTGATTTTTAAAACAATTGTGCATAATTTTGTATTCATACATATATTAAGTAAATAATTATTAAGCCCCTACTATATGTCAGTCAGTATGCAAGTAATGGTAATCTATTCATGAGCAAGAGTATATAGCTCTTACTATATGTAATTTTTAGTCTGTGGATATTGTGGTATTGACCCATCATAAATTGTTGGCTATTTAGACTGATTATAATTTACCACTATTATAAGTAATGTTTCATCTAGAAATTCTTACATAAATGTTTTCATTTTTGTTTAATTCCTTAGGATAAATTATTAAAAGTATATTTTCCAGGTTCTAACAAAAATTCTATCACTTCTAAGTTGTAAGGTCATAAGCCAATTACTTTATCTCCTTAAAATGTTATTTTCTCTGCATTCCACCACACTCAGTTAATTTTTTAAATTTTTGGCAGAGATAAAGTCTTGCTGTGTTGCCAAGACTGGTCTTGAACTCTTGGGCTCAAGCAGTCTTGCCTCTTTGGCCTCCCAAAGTGCTGGCGTTACAGGTGTGGACCACCGTGCACAGTAACATTTTGCTCTTGGAAAAAGTGTATCCATATATAAGCAGGATAAGAGAGTAGAGTTTTACTTTGTCAACATTGGGTGTTATCATCAAACAGAAGAAGCAGCAAATTCAACAATTTAGACAATTGTTATATGAAAACAGTATCTTGTTTAAATTTACGTTTCTTTCATAAAGAAGGTTGAATAATTTTCATAGTGGCTAATTATATGTTTATGTTTTTGAATTGCCTCTTTCAATTAGATTTTTTTTTTTTTTTTTGAGTTGGCATCTCACTCTGTCACCCAGACTGGAGTGCAGTGGCCGCTCCCGGCCACCGCAGCCTCGACTTGCTGGGCTCCGGTGATCCTTCTGCCTCAGCCTTCCGAGTAGCTGGAACTACAGGCATGCGCTACCATGCCCGGCTGATTTTTTGATTTATTGTAGAGATGAGGTCTCGCTGCCCTGGTGGGTCTCGGACCCGCGGGCTCAGGCAATCCACTCACCTCAGCCTCCCAAAAGAGTGGGATTACAGGCTGAGCCACCGAGCCCGGCTTCAATTAGATTTTTAAAAACAATGCTTTAATTTCTAGCATGATAAACTAGAAAAAATTATTAGATATAATTCTGAAGAATGTTAGAGGTCTTAACAACATAGGTGAAATTTTAAACTGGAAATACACGTTTTATAAACATTTTTTCTCATTTTTGGAGAATAATTTTTAGTGTTCCCTAAACTCTTCCCTTCTGAGTGGGTGAGAATGCATAGACATATGAAAGCAAAGCATTTTTTAGTCTCATAGACTCATATTTTCCTAAAAATTAGATAACTGAAGAGTGTTCAGAGAAGATGGCCAAAAACCCTTTTGGACTCTTCTACAGTGCTTGGAACATTCCAGGTGCATAATGCAGAAATAATAGAGTTAGGACTAAAGGTTACATGATGACTGTTTATTAAAAGGTGAGGAAAAGAGTGTTCTTGTTTGTCAACAACCAACCTAGAGAAAATGAACTTAGGCTAACTTTTCTTATTCTACCTCTTTGACTATTAGAGTAATAAACAATTGGAAGAAGTAAAGGTTGGTTCCAGAGTTCTTCCCAGGGAAAACAATAAATACAGCAGATGTTTAGTCTTTTGATACCATTACCTGCCTGAGAAAAAAATGATGTGCCATATTTTTGCTACTCTAGCTATATGATTCTGTTTTTTGACGCTCTATGATTCTTAGTTCACCCTTACAGCATCCTTGAAAATACAGTTTATGCCTCTCCTTATACTAATATAAAATAAATGTGAATAGTTTGGTGCTCACCATAAGTAGATTTGTAAAGCTGCCCTACCAGTTGAATCATTTATTTAATAAATCCAAATGACCTCAAAGAAACTCAGCAAACACTTATGAGTTATTCATTTGAGAATTTAGCCAACACTGGGTTGAAGATGATAGGCCAAGAGACTGACAACCTCAACACACATCAAAACTGAAAACATAAACCAATCAATTAACCAATTGAAGCACTTAAATGCTTCAATGGGAATCACATGACTTAGAGATAAAAAAGCCGTTTGACTTGCTTTGCCTAGCACCCAATTTTCTTCCCTCTCCCTCTTAGCACATGCAGTTGTGAATCAACTGCTTCATTTTCCTCAGTCTTCCTCCTCGTTTGCTTCAGTTTTGAAGTCTGCAGGAAATGTAGGTATTTTAGGTAACTGTATGTTTTGAGTTGGAAAACTAATGTTTATAATATGCGTAATTTCAGTATTCTTTCATAGTAAAAAAAACTCATATTATAATGCTCAGCTTATACTTGCTTCGGTTTGTATTTCATTACTGCTAAATTTACACAGTTTTCTCATTATGTAGTAAAAAAAATAGGGCTATTAATATCTTTTATTTGCACAGCAGTTTGTGATTGATAGAGATCTAAGCACTTCATTTATTTCTGTGTTAACTGCATAAGTTCACAGAGCAGGTCTGACCATCCACATTTTACAGATGTGAAAAGAGGGCTGTTGAAAATTAAAATGGGCCTGGGTGTGGTGACTCACTCCTGTAATCTCTGCACTTTGGAAGGCTGAGGCAGGAGGATTGCTTGAGCCCAGGATTTTGAGACCACCAGCCTAGGCAACATAGTGAGACCTCATCTCTACAAAAAGGAAAAAAATTAGCTGGGTGTTGTAGTGCACACCTGTATCCCCAGTTGCTCTGGAGGCTGAGGTGGAAGGATTGCCTGAGCCCAGGAGGCTGAGGCTGCAGTGAAGCTGGATTGTGCCACTGCACTCTTGCCTGGGCACAGAATGAGACCCTGATTTAATTTTTTTAAAAAAGTCAAATGGCTTTTTAAATGTCTAATTCTTATGATTTCCATTTTGAAGCATTTAAATGCTATAATTGATTTATTTATTTATATTTTCAGTTTCGATGTGTATTATTTGAAGTTGTTAGCCTCCTCCTATTGGAGTTCTCATTCAAAAAATTATAAGGGAAGGCCCAGAAAGCCCAATGTCTCAGTGCATTTTTCCATAATAACTGTTCTGCCCTTATGGCTTGATTATTGATTGACTTAATAGAGGAAGTTACACAAACACTTCATAATCAAAAAAGTAGTGCATCATTTATGTCTTATTTTGGAGCTATCTACTATTTTGTACAGACATATGCTGCTTTAAGAAAATAAAATATATGACATTTTATTGAAAAAAGACACATTAAGGAGCAATTTTATGAGTTGTGTAAGTACTGATTTTACCGAAGCTTTTACTTTAATGTTGGTGATAAAGGATTTTCTTAGAATATTCTAAGTATAACCTACAGTGCCTATGGCTCGTCCTGGCTCTTATGAAACCTGACAGTTGACATAAAGCATTTGTATCAAAGTGGCTACTCTGATCTTAGATATATTATTTGTAGAAAATTATTATTTTATTTTTCCAAACAATTCAGTAGTTTATGCTAAAGCAGACCCTCCTTCTCAGGGGTGAAAAGCAACTCTAGTTATACACTTAGCTTAGCATGCATATGTATAATAACATTGTAATACATGATACAAAATAGGCTGATGCAGCACTACCACTAGAAACATTTGGTCAGTAAATGGTTTCTGAATTTCAGTTAGTAAATTGACACATTTCCTATTTGCTCCATACTTTTATACCCTCAGCTTTGATAACAAGTTGAGTGCGGTAGCTAGGCAGTAAACTGGGGTGTTAACCTCTTATGCAAATAAGTATTTTTGCTAAATTCTTGGATCTATAACTGTAGAAGAGAAAGTGTTTGCCTGGGATAGTCTAGGGGCAGATAAACAGTCTTTTAGGTTTTTTCCAGTCTCTGCTTTTTTAAATTGATTAAACAAAAGGCAATATATTTTTTGAACTTTATTTCTTGTATTTGATTATAGTATTACAAAACTATTGAGAAAAGTATTTTAGAGCAATTATGGAAGATTTATAGAAAGGCAATTTGGGGAAAAGTGCCTAAAGATGCATGCAGTTAGGGGATCATTCCGTATGGATTCCTGCATCTGTAATTAAGATTTCTTAATATCCATTAGTCACTGTTATGGCTACGACAAACCTCAAACAGGTATCCACTTCCTTTCCATTCAGTTGACATAAAGAAGAGGCAGATGAATTTAAAATTGACTGAGGTCATGAACTTAGATCTCAAAGATATAACTGACACCAGGGTATTTTTGTAGTTCCTGGAATAATCTTCTAAATCACTACTTTCAATGAACAATGGTAATACAAGTTCAGAAAATAACTTCAAAATGTTGTTATATCCTTGATTCTTAGAAGAAGTTGCTGATAACACATTTTAGGAAGGTTTGTCACAGAAAAATTCAAGAGATTTCTTGGTTAATTAAATATTTAATTGCAAAGCCATTAGATGGTGGCAATCATGGATTTACATTTATAATATATAAAAGTTCACAATATTACATGGGACTTTTCCTCATCATTATCACTGTAGTGATGCTTTTGTTGGCAGTGAAAAGTAATGAAATAATCAACTTTGTAAGACTTGTTTAGTGCAGAAATTCTTATTATTTAAAATATGTTTTAGATTGACATATTCATTTTTAAAATAGCTTATGCATTAATACCTTATGTATTAATATGCATTGTTATTGACAATTTGATTAATTGATATGTACCAATAATCTGTATACTATGATATAGTATCACTGATGCATATTAATAATTTTTATGAATTAATTCATGTCAGCCATGAATTAATTATTCAGTATATTATACATTGTATATTAAATGTGTTAATAATTGATACTAATTGTTACTACCTATGGACATGTATTAATAAGGTCACTAATTAATATAGATTAATTATTAAGGCATTAATCAACCAAGCCAATTTGTGAATCTAAGGCGTAATTTAAACATATAGTAAGATTTTCTGCACTTTCATCATCACAATGAAAAGAATGCTCTGTTATAAATTGTAATTTTCTGTGAAAAATGATTTCTAGATAGGCAAAATGTATCTTTTTAATGCTTAGAAAAATAAGTGTATGTATGAAGCAATTTAGATAGTCTGTACTCTTCTTGTTTACATAAGAATTTTACCTGCTGGATCAAAGAATGCAGATGCTAATATTAGCCAGGAATTGTTGGTTACTGGGTAGTATGTATTTATTCCTTCATTAATTCAGTCAGTTTTAATTAATACCAGCTACATGATAGGCACTGTGCTACATTTTAGGCACACAAGGATGAATAAAGCAGTTGTTCATTTCGTCTTGGAGGAGAGAGACAATAAGTATACAAAAACGCATAATAAGTGATAGAAAGGAAGTAAATAGGCTTCAATAATAGTAACATGGGAAAGTGGAGGGTGGGAGGGTCTTGCTGAGAGTTAGAACTGATGCACAGATACGAGAGATGAGAAACCACACATGAAGGCCCCTGGAGTGAGGGGGGCATGGCGGCCATGGGGCCTCTAGACCGAGAGCAGCAGTTGTAAATGAGTCCGCAGAGACGCCAACAAGAAATTAGATGGAAGACTAGGGATTTGGACGAGGGCGTGGGAGCCGGAATTACTGGCCGCTGGAGGGAAAGTGGTTCTAGAGGAAACAAAGGTGTTGAGTCAGATGAGGACAGAAAAGTGGCCATTAAATTTGAAAGCTTGGAGCATGTTTTTTGTTTTTGTTTTGAGTCGGAGTCTCACTCTGTCGCCCAGACTGGAGTGCAGCGGCCGCTGCGGCCACCGCGGCCACCGCGGCCACCGCAGCCTCCACCTGCTGGGCTCCGGCGATCCTTCCGCCTCAGCCTTCCAGGTAGCTGGAACTACATGCGCACGCTGTCACACCCGGCTAATTTTTTTATTTATTGTAGAGATGAGGTCTCGCTGCCCAGGCGGGTCTCGAACCCGCGGGCTCAGGCAATCCACTCACCTCAACCTCCCAAAGGCTCGGGGTTACAGGCTGAGCCACCGAGCCGGCTTGGAGCTTGTTAAAGGTCTTGATAAGAGCCGTTTCGTGGAAAGGGGAGAGCAGACATAAGGAAGTGGAAGTGGGATAGGAGCAAGTGGGTCCTGAGGACGTGAACCCTTGGATACAGGGTGAGGAAATGACCCTTTAGAGAATTCTGTCAGTGAAACACAGCATCCAAATAGACACGTAGCAGGGAAAAGGAATAAGGCATGGACAGAGACACTGTAACAGGTTTGCCAATTAGATTATCCAGTTGAAATTAAAGCGTAATGATTCAGGAAAGAAAGACATGGCCATCATGTCCTGGAGAAGGAGAGAGGGATTTTATATCCAGAAAGCTGCATGTGGTGCCAGGTCTGTAACTGGAGAAGGAATGTTGCCTCCTTTGTGACAGAAAGAAGGGGAACCCAAGTGTGCCAGTAGGGAGTTTGCAGACTTGGTGGTGGGAAGATGAGAAACTTCCCTCTGGTGATTCCTGTGTTGTCAGTGAAGGCAGATGAAGTCACTTGCTAAGAGGAGGTGGGGCTGGGGTAAGAATTGAGGGGGAGAAGGGAGCAAAGTCACTTCCTCCAGTGGGAATGCAAATTCACTAGAGAAACTTTGAAAGATGCCATATAGCATTGAGTGCTTCTTTGGCGTTGAGAATGTGAACCTAAAATAAAAATGACCTGCCTAGTCATGTGGTTTTCCTGTTGCCATGTTTAAATGCTAGGAAAAAGAAGCTTGATGGTTCTAGAGTGGGAGTTTTCAAAAGAAAGAGAGAGAAAAAAAGCTGGTGATCCTTAAAGTGAACCACCAGGGGACTATTAAAATAACGACAACAACAAAACCCACCAAGAAAAATGCATAGAAATCCATGAGCTTAAAGAACACAGGTCCCTTTATCTAGGTAATTAGTGACTAGTAGGGGGTAGTCCCAAACTGGCTGATTTCCAGTTCTAGTCAGTAGGAGTTGAGCCATTGTTCTTTTCAAAGTCTTGGATTCATCACCCGGCCATTTGCTACGTCCATTTGCTATGCCGGTTCTACACTTCAGTGAATCTCAATTACCTGTTCCAGAAGCCATCATTCTGGAATCTTTTTTTTCTTCAGTTCTAGTCGGTAGAATTGTTGCTGTTGTCCTTTGAAGTTCTGAATGTTGAACAGTTCGCCTCCCCGGCCTTTATTGAATCCCTGCTAAGTTCTTGTCCCTTGGCCTTTGTTGACTTTCCCAGGTTTCTGAGGGCACATGAGTGTTCCCAACATAAGGTTTTATAGAAGTGGAACCCTTGCAATTCTGCAACGTAAAGACATCTCAAACATTTAGTAATAATAATAATAGACCATCAGAAAAGACAGTTTTTCACAGCCCTGCTACCAGGGTGTATTTTCTTCACCCTGACATAAATCCTTCATTTTGATGTAAAAGTCACTGCCCTTTCTGTTCTTTTTTCAATTCTTAGCATTTTAGAGAACAGCTGGTTGTCATAATGAACATATTTTTCAAGGACTAAAATAATATTATTAAACTATTGACTCATATTTCCTCAAAGTTAAAAAAAACCCGAGGAAACCCCTTTTTCCTTTCAAAGTCTGTTAGCCATTTCTCATAAATCCCCTTAACATGAAAGGGCTTTAGGTTTTTTGTTTGTTTGTTTGTTTGTTTGAGTTGGAGTCTCACTCTGTTGCCCAGACTGGAGTGCAGTGGCCGCTCCTGGCCACCGCAGCCTCGACCTGCTGGGCTCCGGCAATCCTTCCACCTCAGCCTTCCAAGTAGCTGGAACTACAGGCGCGCGTTACCACACCCGACTAATTTTTTGATTTATTGTAGAGATGAGGTCTCGCCAAGTTGGCCAGGTGGGTCTCGAACCCGTGGGCTCAGGCAATCCACTCACCTCAGTCTCCCAAGGCGTGGGATTACAGGCTGGCCACCAAGCCCAGCTGGGCTTTAGTTCTATAAGAATGAAGCCCTGTCTTCTCCATGGATGGAAGCAGCAAGTCTGCACAGGTCAAGCCAGACAGCTTCGTAAGAAGAGGGGAAGCTCTTGGTGGTCAGAAGCACTTGAGTTTGCTTCTGGCTCTGTTCTTCTCCAGCTGCTGTGCCTGGTAATCAAGAGCTGCTTCCTTCGCCTCCTTTTCTCCCCACCTCCAGGAAACATGTCATGAAAGCGAAGTCATTCTGAACTCTATTCCTTGTCCCGTCCATATTTGTTAGGCTATGGTGTGGATACACTTATCTATCTTGCTCGCATTTAATTTCTCATTGGCGAAATGAAGGTGAGTATAACTTTGTTTTGTTAATTTCATATTTTCCAAAAGACCCATTGAGGCAGTAATTACTTTGCTATTTACTTAGATAAAGGTACCTGTGTTCTATGAGCTCATGAATTTCTATGCATTTTTCTTGGTGGGTTGTTGCTGTCTTATCAGTAGAAGGTCAACCGAAACCTTCTTATAAGATGTCATTTTGGCACAGTTCTCCAGCTGTTGATCAAAGGTTGAGGAAATATAAATTTTGTTTTGCAGCAAATGATAGCACTTCAACCCGTGTTTATTACGTGTAACAGCTAAATATTCAGGATGTGCTACATGTTTGTTATGGTGTTAGCAGAGGTAGGAAATACACAAAGAACTTAATTTTCTATCATTTTACCCTTTTTAGTGCTAAGTTATTCTGTTCTCAAAATTTTTACATTAAATTTTAAAATTACATTGGTGTACTCCACAGAAGTAGAAGGGGAGATGTGATGAAGGGGAAGATGTTATGCAAGTCTCCAAAACATAAATCAATATTATTAAAAGGATCTACAGACTACCGTGACTGCATGTATTTCAACTGGTTTTCTTTGTAAACCAATGTTCTTATTTTATGAATTTTTAAATGTTGTACTGTATCAAGGCATCCCTAGACTTCACTAGACCACCACAGAGGTTCATGACAGTAAACAAGACTAAGAACCTCCGAGGATACTTCCCTCAAGTGTATACTTTCTATTTATTGACTTTTTTTTTTTGGAGTTGGAGTCTCACTCTGTCGCCCAGACTGGAGTGCAGTGGCTGCTCCTGGCCATCACAGCCTCGACCTGCCGGGCTCCGGCGGTCCTTCCACTCAGCCTTCCAAGTAGCTGGAACTACAGGCATGCGCCCCCATGCCCGGCTAATTTATTTTTTTAAAATTTATTGTAGAGATGAGGTCTCGCCAAGTTGCCCAGGCAGGTCTTGAACCCGCGGGCTCAGGCAATTCACTCACCTCGGCCTCCCAAAGCGCAGGATTACAGGCTGAGCCACTGAGTCTGGCTTATTGACTTCTTTTTAAAAATTTTTTATTGTAAAGATGTGAGGTACAATTCAGGATTGAGTATACAAATGTTCATTATGCTGGTACTCTGGCAGAATCCCACTACTACTGATCCTGGCAGAATCCCACTACTGCTGATCCTGGCAATTTCCCACTACTGACGATCCTTATAGTATTAGAATAATTGTTCAAGGTTCACTTGTGAGTGAGATCATGTGATACTCAGTTGTTTGTGTGATAGATCACTCAGTATTATAGACTCTAAGCCCATCCAAGTTGCTGTGAAATTCTTAATTTTGTCCTTATTTATGGTTGCGTACTATTCCATTGTGTATGTGTACTACATGTTTTTATCCAGTTCAATTGGCTTCTTAATTTTGCACCGTTCTTGTTCAATTCAAAAGTGAATTGCCATTTACAGTATCTGGAAGCACATTTCTAAAACTTCTTATGACCTGAAAAAAAACATGGTGAACCTGAATTCCTATTACGTGGTACACAACTAGGATTTATAGAATGCTGGTCTTATGTTTAGTTGTTTAACTTTATAATAATGCCTGGAATGGATATACGGCTCCTCTGTACCCCAACTCCTGCTGGTATATTTTCCCATCAACTTGTTCCACTTAAAGATCACAGTAGATCATAGTAAACAATTCGTATTTTAAATTACCAGATCTGTCTTACCAGCTGCCTTAAAAAGTTAGTTACTGTGCTAGTTGAAAAAGTGAAGCAAGCCAGGAATGCTGATAACTCCATCCAGTAATAAAATGGATCTCCTGAAACAGGTAAGCCAGTAGGATGGTTTTCCTGGGTGTTTTCCCTCAACTGTTTACCTTAGAGAAAAGATATGGCTTTCCCTGCTATGGAAACCCTGAGTATGTCATGAAAAAAGGCAGCAATTAAAAAGGGTGTGGAACCCTCAACAAAGCACAAATACTCCCTAGGGGAGCATATTTGCAAAATGTTCAGTCTGGAGAGAGAGAAAGTTGTAGAAGTAAAGCTGTTCTCAAAGCCTGCTTTTGTTCCTAGCATTTTATGCCACATCGTTAGACATCTTTAAAAAGTGTTAACACCGAGTACTTCATCATTAACAGTTTCTTTTACGTAGAAGGCAGAACATTATTATTCTACATTTTCTGGACATGAACATCATATACAGATACTTAATACCAGTCAATGTGATATTATTCCATAATGGTCTGTGTGAGATTTTTTTTAAAGCTCTGTCTAATATTTGTAAGGAAACAACTTATAACTATGATTCAAGCCTAGAAAACTGTAAAAGATGAAAGTGATTATTTTAAAGCATTAATGGAAATTCCACTACCTGTTTTTCTGCAATTCATGTCTTGAGTGTATTCTACATTACTAAACAATAACTTGGTCACTTAAAATTCTGTCCAAACTAAAATGTATGTATATATGCCATTTTAATTTTGGTTATATTTCTTTTTAACTCGTGTGTGTGTGTGTGTGTGTGTGTGTGTGTGTGTGGCAAGGGGGGGATGCTAGTAGAGTATGAAAAGGTATGTTTAGCTGTTGACAGTAAAAAGCCCTTTTCCTAACTGAGTAATTTGGCTAAGTTGTTTTACACCTTTAGGCCTCAGCTTACAAATTTGCAAAATGAAGTATTTTCTTGGTGGTGATTATGAATTTTTCCTCCAACTCCAAAATTTCTTGACCTTAAAATATAGTCAGAATGGCCACTTGTCTTTGGCTACCAAGAGGTGAAACAATGGAAAAAAACAGCAAACCAGAATGTTCAAGGAACAAAACTAGCTTGGGAGTGAGAAGACATTCTTGCTTTGTTTGTAATGTAGCGTGGGAAACTGGGCTGACCAGTTTTCTGACCCTTAAAATGGACAGATTTACCCGGATGAGTACTTTCCAAATGTAAAGTGGTAAAGGAAATGACATTATGCACTGTGTTTCATTTGTATAGAATGTGTGTGTGTGTGTGTGTGTGTGTGTGTGTGTGTGTGTGTGTATTTGTGTGTATGTGTGTGTGTGTGTGTTGGGGAGGCGTTTAAAATAATCAGATATGGGCAGTTGCTCCGTCTTAAAGGTACTATGCTGTCTTTTTATCACCTTCACACTTCAAGTTCAGATGCATGTTGTATCTCATATCACATCTGGACTTCTCTGGTTGGTTGTGTCTTTACCTCCTCAAGTACCGTGTTTCTCCATTCTCCATCATTTTTGTCTAACTGCTATGTTTATATTATTGAAGTGTGTATAGGTCTGTAATTCAACGCTCCAGCTTTACACATTGAAACCCTGAACTCTAGTACCTCAGCATGTGAGTGTGTTTGGAGATAGGGCCTTTAAAGAAGTGATTAAAATGGGGCTGCTAGTGTGGGTTCTAATTCAGTCTGATAGTTGTCCTTATAAGAAAAAGGGCTCAGTGGCTCAGCCTGTAATCCCGTGCCTTGGGAGGCCGAGGTGAGTGAATTGCCTGAGCCCGCGGGTTCGAGACCCGCCTGGGCATCTTGACGAGACCTCATCTCTACAATAAAAATAAAAAAAAATTAGCCGGGCTTGGTAGCGCGCTCTTGTAGTTCCAGCTACTCAGAAGGCTGAGGTGGAAGGATCGCCAGAGCCCGGCAGGTCCAGGCTGCAGTGGCTGGGAGCGGCCACTGCACTCCAGTCTGGGTGACAGAGTGAGACTCCAACTCAAAAAAAAAAAAAGAAAAGAAAAAGGGATTTGAACATACAAGGAGCTGCGAAAGGTTCATGTGCACAGCGGAGAGAGCATGTGAGGACACAGCAAAAAGGCAGCCGTCTGCAAACCCAGGGGAGAAGTCGCAGAAGAATCTAAACCTGCAACACTTTGATCTTGGTCTTGCAAACTCCAGAACTGTGAGAAAATAAATTTCTATTGTTTAAGCCATTCAGTCTGTGGTACTTTGTTAAGACAACCCTATCGAACTAATACAAAGTGCCACTTTCATCATGCCACCTCCTTGATAAGACTCTTATAATAGCTCTACTGCTTATAGTATAGCATCTCAGAATCTCTGCATATTCTTTCGGATGTTTGGTAGAGTGGGATAATGTTGAAAACAAAAAAGGATTCTAAAACCAGCTAGGCCCTGTTGCCCCAGATGACCTGGGAAGTTTGCCACTCTGAGGGACAATTATTCTGTTGTAGAGTCTTTGTGTGGGAGTCTACCTTAGTTTGAGTAGTCAAATCACCTAACCTTTTTTTTGTCTTTTAATTTTTATTTTAAAATTGTGGGGTACAATTCAGGGCTAGGTATACAAATATTCACCGTGCAAGTACTCTTATTGATGAGGTGTGCCCTCCCCTTCCCCAGGCCGATATCCACTACTGTCAATCCCACCTCCCCACCCGCCCACCCCCCAACTTAACCTTTTTAATCCTGTTTTTTTTCCTTAAGTCTCAAAAATAGTGATAATAATTCCTATCTTGCTGTAAAAATTAAATGAGATGGTATGTATAAATAACAAAGTAACTACTACCTAGGAAATATTTAACCAGTGTGAATTTTTAAAAGTAAGTATTCACATAAGCAATTACTAAGATATCTTCCAGTTTATCATTCTGGGTTCTACAAACAGAGTCTACTTCTCTTTGATTATTTCTCAACACAAGACCTCATTTATGATCTTGCCAGTTTTCCCCAGTACATGCAAATTCTCAGGTTTTATTATTCATCCTTTAGTCAGTAGTAACTGAGCGATAACTCTGGGTCCAACAGGAATACAGGGGGAGAAGAGAGAACTTCCCTCGTGTTGCTCACAGCTAGGGGTGACATGACACTGCATAAAATGGTAATATTGTATATAGCAATATGGTAAGAGATGCCAAGAGGTACAAAGGTCCTAACCTAGGAGATTACGAGATGACTGACTTTATATAGAGTTAATTGATGCAGAGCCCAGAATGACAGGCAGATATTATCCTGCAGAGAAGGTGTGGAGAAGGACTACACTGAGAAGAGGCTGAGGTGGGATAGAATATCTCCAAGTTCATGGCCTTTTTCTAGAGGAAATGTTTCCATTTACCCTTTCTATGCATCTAAGCTCTTTCACATTTTCAAATAGCATCTTGATTATTTACCATTTCTTTGAATCCTTTTCTACTTTAAACCACCAGAATCTCTCTCTTCTCTGTAACTCTAGTAGGGCATTCTATATATACTTGTCTGTTTAAATAATGAGCTTTCAATAGTACAAATTTGAGGGATAAAGAAGCTGTGATGTAGGAATAAAAATGAGTGGAAAAAAGTCAATTCAAAAGGAATAATGTGGGCATCAACTTTGTGACCGGGCGTCTCACTGTGAGACCTCATAGTAGGTTCCATGCCATTGGGTTCCTGACTCTAGAAGCTGACGTAGTTAATTAGCCTGTGCCTTTGTGTCTGAAGGCATGCTTTTATATTTCCTTGGAAACAGAGAAGTGTTTTTGTAGTAAACTGAAAGTATGGCTTGAGGGACATTTCTAATGTGTAAAGCAGCTCATTTACCTGCCTTGAGTTCCATTGTTCTTTTTCCCTACTGTGTCTGTTGGTAATATTAAAATCTTTGCCTAGCCTAAGATGTTTTTTTAAAGCACCAGCATATTAATTTAATATTTGAAAACTTCTGTAAAGCCTTAGTAACTCTTTATCTATATGAGAAGTATGATGGTGGAAACATGCTTTTTGTGTGTAGAATATTTTTCTATACCTAGCATAACAGAGAAAGCTTTAAATTTGGCAGCAGACAAATCAATATCTTAATATTTTTATTTTAAAAAATTTTAATGGATCAGAAATCACCATATTTCTTTATTTCTATGAAAAACTTATTGTTGAGTATGAAAAATTTATGGTCTTTATAAAAAGTCCTCGATGAATTTGCTTACTAGAATTCCTTAGAAATCTCTACAGAGAGAGTTGTGTGAAGTTGAGGCAGTTTGGGGAAAAGCACCAATTTCATAAACAACAATAATTAAATGATTATTTTGGATATTTATAACCTTCTAGGTACTGTGCATGGTATTTTACATACATTTTCTTATTTCATGCTCCCACTGCCTCTGTGAGGTACATAGGGCCCTCTTTTCCACTTACAGATGAGGAAACTGAGGATCAGGATCTAACAGACAGAGAAAGAGGAGACAGGCTTGAGCTTGAATCATTCTGGCTCCAGTTTGAGAAGCTGCCACTACTTAAATGCTGAACCTCTTCTGTCTCCTCTGCTCTATACAATGGAATAGAGGGAAAGAGAAACAGATCCTTTTCATCCCTATTCTTTTCTCTAGATGCCACAACCCTAATGACAAACCCTCCTTTCCCTCTTGTTATATCACTCTATGCAGAGAAAGAGAGAAGTGACAAACCCTCTTGTCTGAGTTTTTGGTTCTGTTCACTTTTTCTGAGAAGTCTATTTTACCCCGAAGACGTGACTAAAAGAGTTTTGGACAGGTCAGACACTATTAAGCATTTGTTGAAGCCAACATCTGCATCACTATAGGCAAGTGTGTTAGTGTTCAGGAAGTTTCTAATTATAGGGTAAGGAAAAAAAAGAAAGTAAAAAAATCATGAGTTTCGTATCTCTTACTTCATACTTAAAAGACTATGCACACTCACCATGTCTGGTTATTTAACTTAGTTATAAGAGACAAAAAACCTGCTATTTCATGAGCATTCATGATAGTGGTTGTGCAACCTAGTTGCAGTAAGGTTTCCAGTACTGAGCTAATTCTGGGATGAAAAACGTTTTCCTACTGTTTAATGTGGCTAGTTGGGCAGAAATGCCTTAATTTTGAGGAAACTTAAAATATCTGCTGCTACTATTAAAAGTTACAGGGAGAAAAAAGGATGAGAGTGTTCCTAGTCCTAACTGGAATGTAAAATGCAGTCACTGTCTGACAATAGTGGCTAGTTATTTCGCCCTGAAGAAAGTGAACCTATACCAATAATTTCTAAATAGGACCTTTCCATTGCTTATTTTGAACATAACTTTGAATAAAAATTAAACATGTAAGTTAGATCTGTCCACATGTGTTACATCTTTTAAAAGAAAATTTTTATTTTGAAATAATTCACATAAACACTTCACTTAACTTTCTCTAAAGTAATACCTAACATAACCATAGCACATTATCAACACCTGAAAACCGACATTGGAATAATGCTATTAACAAAACAACAAACGTTATTTGGATTTCTTTTTTTAATAATTTTTTCTTTCTTTTTTTTTATTTTAAAGATGTGGGGTACTATTCAGGATTAGGTACATAAACAGCCATTGTACAGGTAAGGTTTGGGTACCCTTATTGATGCTATGTGCCTCCCCCACCCCTGGCAGTGTCCCACTACTGCCAATCCCTTTCTTATGGTATTGTGATAATGTTCGGAGTCCGCCTGTGAGTGAGTACATGTAATATTCAGATCTTTGTTTCTGTGATAGATCACTAAGTATTATAGATGCTAGAGCCATCCAGGTTGCTGCGAAGTCCACAATTTTGTTTCTCTTTATGGTTGTGTAATATTCCATTGTGTATATGTACCATATTTTCTTTACCTAGTCCACTTTTGATGGGCAGCATGATTGGTTCTATGTTTTTACTATTGTGAATAATGCATGTGCAGATATCTTTTTTATAGAGTGATTTGAGTTCCTCCAGGTCTATTCCCAGAAGGGGAGTTCGTGGGGTTGTGTGGCAGGTCGATTTTTAAACCTTTTAGACATTGCCATACTGTTTTCCACAGCGGTTGTACTAGTCTACATTTCCACCCACAGTGAACAAGCATTCCCTTTGCTCCACATCCTCTCCAGCATCTGTTGTTTTTTGAGCTATTGATGATGTGGTCTTAATTTGCATTTCTTTGATGACGAGTGAGGCTGAGCATTTTTTCATGTATCTGTTGACTGCTCCTATGTCTTCTTCTGAGAAGTGTCTATCGATATCTTTTGCCCACTTTTTAATAGGTTTTTTTTCCTTTTGACACATTTGAGTTTCTTATAGATCCTGGATGTTAGGCCTTTGTCAGATTTACAGTTGGCAATATTTCTTGTTTGGATTTCACCAGTCTTTTGCATGCATTTGATTTTATCCAGTCTGATAACCTCTGCCTTTGACCGAAGTGTTAAATCACTCACATTTAATGTTATTGGAGGCATGGCTGGATTTCCATCTTCCATTGCACACTGTTTTTTATATGTCTCTTCTCTTTTTTATTCCTTTATTCCTTGTATTAATTAGATGGGTACTGGTGTTCTGGTGGTCCATTTTAATTCTCTTGTTGGTATTTTAGTTAAATTTTTGAGTGATTTTCTTAGTGGTTGCTCTAGGAATTACACTATATACCTTAATTTACTATAACTTACTTTATGTCAATAGTAACTTAATTCCATTGAAATACAAAACTTTACTTCAGTATAGTTCCAATCCCTCCTTTTGTGCTATTGTTATTATATACATTGTCTGTGTATGTTAAAAATATAAATTTTATGTTATCAAATACAGTACTGTATTTTATTGCTTTATAAATTTCCTATCCTTTAAAGAATTTTAGAGAAGAAAAGAAAATATTTATAAAATGTTTTATATTAACCTATATATTTAATATTTCTAGTACTGTTCATTTCTTTCTACATATTCACCTATGGTCTGATGTCATTTTCTTGTTCCAGTGTAGCTCCATTTTGTCTTCCCTCTTTTATGTTAATATTTTCAAATATATGAGAACTCCCCCCAACCTGAAATTTAGTGATTAAAAGTTGCATATTTATTTTTACATGTTTAAACTTCTGTCACCTTCAAAATACTCTTTATTCAATGCAATACATCTACCAAGATACTTTTTGCACTGCTCAAAATAGCTTCTGAACTTGTAAATTTTGATGCCTTTTGGTGTTTCTGCCATTTTTTGTTTCACCTCTTCCACAAAAGCAGAATGTTTCCCTTTAAGGACTTTTTTCATCTGCAAAAACAAAACAAAACAAAAGTTGCTCAGGGCAAAATTGGATGAAAAGGGAGGGTGGGACATGGGGGTCATGCCTTTTTTGGTCAAAAATGACTGAACACTCAGTCCATTGTGGGCATATGTGCTTATAAATCACCCATTATGAAATGGGCAAGCATATTGAAAGAATTTACCAAAAAAAAAAAAAAAAAAAAATTAACTGAAGTCAAACGCATCCTCTTACAACAATGCTAGTTGGTACTCTATGTTGATGGGTTTCTAGAGCTGAGTGAGAACCACCCTTCAAAAGATAATTTTGCTTTTTGAGGGAGTCATCCCTCTTATATATGTCGCATCTTTAAATAAGGCCAACAATACAATTTTATACTTGTTATTTTACACAATTGACATATACTTCAGTTAAGAGAATACAAGAGAAAATACATATATTTATTCAGTCTTTAAAAATTGTCTATATACTTAATTTTATTGATGTTCTCTATTTCTTTATGTGGATTTGTGTTACTTCCTTTCAGTCCAAAGAAATTTCTTAACTATTTCTTATAGTGCTTGTCTCTAGGCAACAAATTATCTGTCTTTATTGATATGGAAATGTTTTTATTTCTCCTTCATTTTGAAGAATAGTTTTGCTGGCTATAGTATTCTTGGTTTACAGTTTTTTTTTGTTGTTTGTTTTGTTGTTGTTGTTTTTTTTTTTTTTTTTGCACTTTGACTTTGTCATCTCACTTCTTTCAGTCCTCTACTGACCTTATGAGAAGTAATCTGTTAACTTTATTTTGGTTATCTTGTATGTGATGAGCCATTTTTCTTTTACAGCTCTCAAGTGTTCTTTTTGTCTTCAACTATCAACAAATTAGTTATGATAAATCTACGTATATATCTTTCTGTATTTATTACACTTGGTATTGATTGAGGTTCTTTAAAAATGTGTTTTTAATCAATTTGGGAAATTTTCAGCTATTATTACTTTAAATATTTTTCTTCTCTCTTTTTTTCCTTCTGAGATTTCTATTATGTACATTAGTATACTTGATGTTCTCACCAAGTTTCTGAGACTTTTAAAATTTCTGTTAGTTATTTTTTTCTTTTCTTTGGATTGGATTATCTTTATTGCTGTCTCTCTAAATTTACTGTTGATTTCCTCTAGTGAATTTTGTATTTTAATTATCATGCTTTTAGCTCCAACCTTCTATTATATTCTTTTTTCTG
Organism: Cephalopachus bancanus; assembly: GCA_027257055.1. NCBI lineage: Eukaryota > Metazoa > Chordata > Mammalia > Primates > Tarsiidae > Cephalopachus > Cephalopachus bancanus. The sequence continues at coordinate 9,872,925 of JAPVLO010000057.1, forward strand.
ATGTCTATATTCTTCTATTGATATATTCTATTTGATGTTATTATGTCATATTTTACTTTTTAAAGCATGGTTAACTTTAGTTCTCTGAACATATGTGTAGAGGCTTTGACATATTTTCTGTTAAGTTCATTATCTGGAATTCCCTCAGAGATTGTGACCATTGAATGCTTTTAAAAATGTGTATAGCTCACACTTTCCTGTTTTTGTTGTTGTTTTTGAAAACTAGAAATTTTACATTATATGTTAGTTATAGATCTCATATTATAGCAATTATGGAGTCTGATTCTTCCTCTGGGAAAGTCATTGTTGCTGTTTGGTTGGTTGGTTTAGTGGTTTTCCTTAACTTGTTTTTAAAGGTCTTCCCCTATAGTATTCAACTTCTGATGTGTCGAACTCAGTTTTTGTTTGTTTTATATTCTTTTTTTTATCTTTAAGCCTGATTTCCTAAGGGTTGCTCTTGGGTCAGCATAGCTTAGCTGACAACTAGTGATTGACTAAATGTTTACTTAAACTCCTTGAGTAAGTAGTTTTCCATCTTTTGCCATTTAGTCTGCATATGCCTTGGGGAATGCATTTTTTAATATTCGGGCAGTTTGCAAGTCCTCCCTGGTTTTTACTTTCTGAATTACTGAGATTTCACATTTTGTAGCATTGTATATACACATAGTTGTTAAATGGTTGTTTGTGATAATCCTGCTCAGTTTTGTCAATGTTTTTTGGGGAAAAGATTTCCCAAGTTTCTCATTCTGTCATTTTGGATATTGGTTTACCTATGTGTTGGACTTCAAAGTGTAAGCTTTGACCAAAACCCTAAAATATAAAACTTAAGATATAAAATACTAAAATGAGTTGTGAAGTAGTCTACACTTTATGTTTTTAAGAAAGCAGATAGACAAAAACATTATACAAATCTAAAACTTATGTCCTTCACAGTTATTAAAGCACTGAAATAGTAGAGATGTGGGAAGAGCATTGGAAGAGTTGTCTTGTTTATTTGTTTGTTTGTTTTGGAGAGCACTGCTGTGAGTACAGCCTCTCTTCCTTTGGAGAAGGGATCTGGGGGAAAATATACCCAGATATATCCCATTAAGGGAGAAGCCTTTAAAAAGATTGCTCAAAAAGCTCATCAGAGGGTTTAATTTTTGTCTCCTGCAGTAGGCTGCTGTCTAGTCATGCTTGAGATATGTGAGGAGACACAGCTAGCAGAATAAAGAGTTTCATTTGGAAAGTAATTGAATTCTCAGGGTCTTTTGGAAGAAAGATAATACTTATGAGTATTTTCCATGGACTAGAGAGAACCCTGGGAAGAGGTCTTAAATCTTATGCAAGGGGTTGGCCTGGCGGAGCAAAAGGAAAAGAAAACTAGAAGAGGATCACAGGATTCGTTGAGGCTGTAGAAGAACACATAACTCCTAGCTAGCACAGAGATACATTTGTACATGTCAGGGAACATAGGAAAAAGATCTCAAAAATAAAGACTAGAGAATCTTGGAAGAATCCACAAAAAACATCCATGAAAGAAAGACCCAGCTTTAACATGTACCAGGCCCAGAGATAACAAAGCCAGTTTATAAAAGTACTAGTGAAGTAACACCTTTCTTCCCCCATTCTCTCTCCCCCTTCATCCTTATCCAACCATGAAGGGTTAAAAATAAGAGTTACCAAGGTTGGAAGTGTTAGATTCTAGGCAGGAGATGCCAGTGACCACACCCCTTCCTCCTTGCAACAAGCTCTACCTTGGATTGGAGAGAGACTTCAATTTAAATTTCTGTTTTTTTTAGATATTAATGGAAAAGTTATAAGGCTGCCTAAGGTTTTATCAAGGCAGGAAAAGATTTAGCCCAGAATGTAGTTAAAGAACAAAGAAAGTTACTGTATGATTAAATGCCACACATCATGTTTGTTTAATATCCAGATATCTTGTAGTGCCTAACCTAATAGTTTCACAGAAGAGTTAACCTTGAATGGAATTAAAGAACAAAAGAAAGTTACTCCAAGATGAAATGCCATGGGTCGTGTTTTTAGAGAGAGAAGTGTATATATATATATATATATACTCTCTCTCTCTCTCTCTCTCACTATATATATATATATATATATATATATACATATATATATATATATGTATGTATATATATATATATATACGTGTATATATATATATATATATATATAGTGAGAGAGAGAGAGAGAGAGAAAGCAATAGAAAGAGAGAGAGCAATAGAGAGAGAGAGAAACAGAACTAGACCTGGACACTTGGCTATCTTAGCATATTTCTCACTTTTGACTTTAATATCAGGGAGGCTTTATGCAAATCTTGCTGAAGTATATAGCAGAGGCTAAGAGTAGATGATGAACAGAGTGATTGTAAATGGAGTTGCTGGAAATAAAAAAAGAGGAAATAAAGTTGCTGACACCAAACTTTGGGCCCAGAAACAGACTTCCTCTAAACATTTTGAATATTAATTTACCCCTTCTGGAATTTCACTTGTTCTGCTTTAAAAAAATATATATAAGTAGAGATTAATATTTAACATCCTTTGACATTAAGAATAGTTAAGAACAAAAAAGAGAGGCATCAAAAGAGAGTGTAGCAGTATTTTGTGAATTTTTTTTCATCCATAAACCTGACATTACTTTGAGTAATTTCAACCATCTATCCGCTCGTCGAACAAATCTTTTCCTGAAACTACTATATTTTATGTACAGCAAGATGTGGTCACTGACTGTGCATCTTTAGTTTTTCAAGAAAGGCAGACATTGCGTAAATGGAATGAAGTGCTAGAAGCAGTCCAGAGTGAAAGTGGAACCAGGAAGAGGCAGACCACAGGTCCCAGAAAGCTTGTCTGTGGAAGGGATCTTTAAACCGAATCCTGAAGAAGGGGTCAGGTTCAGCTAGGTGAACAGTGGTTGCCTGCACAGCCCCACGTGATCTGTGCTCTGCCTGTGTTTCACATCATAAGTCACTTTTGTGTTTGTTCACCATTTGCTGGCTACTTGTCTTCTCTCAGTTCCTCACACTGTCTGCCTGGAACATTATATTCTAGACCAACTTCCTTCTTGCCCTCTTTTAGTGCGCAGCCTCAGTTTTTCTTTTCTGCCTTTTGCTTCCATTATTTTACACAACTCTAGTCACTCTTTCTAGTTTCATTTATTTATTGGATTTCGTGTTTTCTGATTGTCCTCTAGAAATGCAAGCTCCAAGAGGGATGGGAATATTTCTTAACTCATCACTTATGCCCCTCCAGTTTCTGGAACGATGCTTGACACATAGTAGTCATGCCTTAAATATTTGTTGAATATTTAATAAATGGATGAATAAAAGAGGTAGGTTACAGCCCTGAATGGGAGAGAGCTTGATATATTTGAAGAAAGGAAAGAAAACTAGTATGGTTGTAGCATAGAAAAGACAGAAGATTTAGATTGGTATTTTTCAAACTGCTGTTAGTCAGTCATAAAACAGATTCAGTGTAGGCTGCTATCAGCATTTAAATAAATGAAATAGACTAAACATCAGGACACATTGTACTTAGTAAAAATATCACATCAAACTGGCATCCATTCTTTTTGTGTGTTTACATTTTTGTGTATTCTATTGTGATGTCCAAAGGTATAAAAGCCACAGTTGTCGACCGTGTTAAGAATTTCTGGTTTTCTACTTGGGGAATCAAAACTCATTGAACATATTTTCCTAGAGGAATACGTTTCAAGATTCTCTTCCAACTGGAGATACTAATCATAGGAAGTGTTAGTGCATTTAGCCACACGTATGCATGAAGAATCAGGTTAGGCTGCATTTATGCCACCCTGATTACCTCGTTATGTTTCCTGAAGACAGGCGCTATGTCTGATTCACTAAACACATTCCCATCACGTGGCATAGACTAGGTAGATAGCAAAGACATATTTGTTGAATGAATAAATGTTCTTTTATATAAAGCTATTGTTTGCGAATTGAATGACTGTAGAACCCAGCAAAGTCTCTTCTGCTGTGCTACTGTCATTATTACTGTTTTTAACATGTAAAACTTTAATGAGAATAAAAGTTTTTAACATGTAAAACTTTAATGAGAACAAAAGTTTTAACATGTAAAACTTTAATGAGAATAAAAGTTTTCTTTGAGTTTACCTTATGGAGAGTATTGATTATAAAATCTAGAGGGCCACAGAATTTCACAGTATGTACATACTGGTCTGGTTCACCATTTGCTCCTAAGCACCTTGCATAGTGCAAGGTATATTGTAGGTATTTGTTTGTTGAATGACAACTCCATCAAAATGTTTAGACTTTTCACAGTGGCAACAATAATTACAATATAGAGTACCGTTTTCAAGTAAATACATATTGTTATTAGTGATCATTCCATGTAATCTTTATCTTAAAAGGGAAACATATGCATTGAGGGCTAAATACCTTTCACAGTAGTGCTAGTGACATTTATGAGAGAATAATCTGGGTCTTAGAAATTAAGACTTTTCTGGTCCCATATCCAGTAGTGTTTTCACCAAATTATGTTGGTTCAATAGAGACAATCATATGATTTTCCCTCGGGCATTGAATCCCTGAGAGTTCGGCCCTGGCATTGCCCTGCAACTGCATGGACATTTCAGCTTCTGGAAAAGGAGGACTTGTCTTTCAGGAATTACTATTACTGCAGCAATTTAAAGACCTCATGCTCTTAGACTAAGGAGCTTTGTTCCTATAATGTGCTCAGGAGGATTCATATTAAGAAATTGCTTCACTTCAGAGGAGCAATGATAGCTGGGAAATATAGGTGGTTAAGGTGAGAATGAGGCAGCTCAAGAGTATTAGCTGCATTCTAACATGGGAAGTGACACAGCCATACCTTGAATTCAATTTGCATACAGACTTCAACTCTACTGGTAGATTAAGTCATTGCTGGTTATTTTACACAAAAACAGAAAATCCTGATAATAGGAAATACCAAATAGTTAAGGCATCACTTGACGTAGATATGTATCTCTTATATTAAAAATTCAAACAAGAATACCAGAGTCACAAATTACCCTTATGTAGTTTCACCTGTATCTTTAAATGTTGTTATTAATTCAATGCAAAATGTAGTTTGAAGAATACTTAGAGCCTAATCAAAGGCACAGTATGGTAGAGTAGTAAAGTAATAATTATGTTTATATGATACGTATAATATCTAGATAATTATAACAAATAATAAGAGGGAAAGAGAAACTCCTATCAGTATTGACTGACAGAGTATATGGTGTAGAAGAGACAGCTAGAGATGAGGAAAATACAACTTAGGGATAAATAGACAACGAACTTTCCTGGACTTTATTAAAATGCTTTAGTGTAACTGGCCTTGAAAATCGTCCCTCTTACTTGCATAAACGGGTACTTTCATTCATTCGTTTAAGAAATAATATATTAAGTACCCACATGTGTCTACAGAGAGACTGGTAGCTTCACAATGAATAAAATGCACATAAAACTGCCTTTATGGAGTTTATATTCTAATGGAGGAGGGAGGAGAGATAGACAAACACAAAGAAAGTGGATATTAAATTACCACAGTAGATATTAAATCACCATAAGACAAGAAAGCAAGGCTTCTGCCAATTGTACATAATATGGCAGGGAAGACTTCACTGGAAAGATGAGATTGAAATGAAAACCTGAATGCTACTGAGAATAACAGGTACATAGAAAAATGATAGCCAAGTGTCACACATAATACAAAAATGAATACCATACTATGCCTTTGATTAGCCTCTAAGTTTTATTGAAACTTCATTTTGCATTAAATGAATGACAACATTAAAATACATAAGTACCTTATTGTGTTTTGTGCTGCTATACTGCGGACTGGATAATTTATAAAGAACAGGAATTTATCGGCTCACAATTTTGGAAGCTGGGAAGTCTAAGATCAAGGTGCCAGACAGATTTGATGCCTGGCAATGCCATTCTTTTCTTTCAACATAGCTGGAAAACGGGAAGGCTAGATTCAGAATTTGGCAGAAGGCAGAGCAGCTGAGAGAGAGAGTTCATTCCCATGAGCTCTTTTATAAAGGCATTAAACACTCATAGGCGTGAAGCTCTCTTAACCTCATTACCTCTTAAAGGCCCTACCTCCCAATTCTATTACACTGGCAATTCAGTTTTAACATGAGTTTGGGAGGGAATAAACATTCAAACCATAGCACTGAGGCAGTTGATAATTGACTAATGTTATCAGCAAAATTTTCTCTTAAGTTTAAAATAAATACAAAACAAAGATTATAGTAATTTATTAGGATAACATCAGAATGATGGTTTGGCCTCATCTTGATATAAAAAGCGATGTAAAATCCTGTATGCATTTCAAATCTGATGTTTATATGATATGTATAGTAGGTTGACAATGATAACAACAGTAAGAGGAGAAGAGAAACTCCTATCAGTACTGACTAACAAGAGTATATGGTGTAGAAGAGATAGCTAGAGATAAGGATAATACAACTTTTCAGCCTGATGAAAATGCATGATGGGAATATAAAAATAACCATGCTTTAGGAGCTTCAGAAGTAAGTGATTTAAGTAAATAGATGTTTTCCTTTTTTTCTCTTTCTGATAAAAATAATGATGACTGATAGACCAGAATGAAGAAGAAGGGGAATCTCATTTTCTATAATTAAACAACAACAACAAAAAAAAATGGGTGGTTTTTACCTCTCTTGCAATATTGCTTCATATTTTTCACATTAAAATATGAAGACGAAAATGGATTTAAAAAATCAAAGGCATACTAGGGGAACACATTTTTGTAAAAAAAAAGTAATACAAGTTGTCTCTTTCCATTTTACTCTAAATATGTGACTATACATTGAAATAGCCTGGAAAGATACACATCAAAATGATAATGGTGATTGCACTTTGTTCTTTACTTTAACAATTTGTGTTTGTGATAATGAGCATGAATCACTTTTATAATTTGTAAAAGGTGATGTTTGAGAAAGAAAGAATTGTTTAAAAATTTAAAACAGCCTGTAATCCTGCGCCTTTGGGAAGCCTGAGCCCCCGGGTTTGAGAACCGCTTGGGCAGCGAGACCTTTTCTCTACAATAAATCAAAAAATGAGCCGGGCATGGTAGCGCATACCTGTAGTTCCGGCTACTTGGAAGGCTGAGGTGGAAGGATCGCCGGAGCCCAGCAGGTGAGGCTGCGGTGGCCGGGAGCGGCCACTGCACTCCAGCCTGGGCGACAGAGTGAGACTCCAACTTAAAAAAAAAAAAAAAAAAAAAAAAATTAAAACAAATTTGATTTATCCTGAAATAAAAACATTTTAGAATTTATATATATATTAAACATAAATAACAAAGGTATTTGAAAAGATGTTTCAAATTAGATGTGATTTATAGAATGCTGAAATATAGGAGTGTACTGTTATATAAAGTCTAAAGAAAAAAACACTTGGTGGAATGACATAGATGTTCATAGATTAGTTTTTTATTTGATTGTGTATAACATGGGATAATTGTAGGTGAAAAAAGTTATAGAGGGTATTTTTCCATTAAAATATTTTCACTTAACTGATTCCAAAGTAAATTGGTGCCTTAGAATAAACAAACATTTATTTCTTTCTGTTTTATTTTATTTTTTTAATTGGAGTCTCACTCTGTCATCCAGGTTGGAGTGCAGTGGCACACTGCTGGCCTCTACAACCTTGACCTGCTGGTCTCCCGTGATCCTTCAGCCTCAGTCTTCCAAGTAGCCAGAACTATAAGTGCGCGCTACCACACCTGACTAATTTTTGATTTATTGTAGAGACGAGGTCTCGCCAAGTTTCCCAGGTGAGTCTGGAACCTGCGGGCTCAGGCAATCTACTTGCCTCGGCCTCCCAAAGTGCTGGGATTACAGGTTGAGCCACCAAGCCTGACCCAAACATTTCTTTTAAAATGTCTTTACTAAAGTTCAAATTCAACATGAATATATATTTTAAATTCCTAATAAATAGCAAAGGTGAAAACTCTTTCTTTTTTATTGTGAATTTGTATAATGCTGATTCAACTAAAAAAAAATGGTATGTGGCCTTTTAATTATAAGTAGTACAAAAATAATTTTAATTTTCCGTAATATCAATGCATTTCTCATAAAATACTTGGAAAATTAAATAAACAAACCCTGTAGTTTAAAAATAATTACTCACAGTATAAACTTGAACAAATAAATATGGAAAATAAACAGTATTACCCTTTTCCCAAGTTTGTGAGATACTCATTCTTATACACAATTAAGGGAGCTCAATCCATCTGGTTCCCTTGGGTAGATTTTTACTTCCTAAGGCGCATACTCATCGTCATTTAAATCTTGGAACTGTATCCAAGAGGAAGCTTAACAATAGTGATTGTTTATTTTGTAGGTTTTAAAGAGTACCAGAGACCTTTGAAGTGTGAAAAGACTTCCTGTAATTGAAACCGAAATGTCATTTATAGATCCTTATCAGCACATTATAGTAAGTAATTTACTGTTTATGGATTCTTTCTGGAAGGGGGGCGATATGGTTCAGTGTATGAGGATTGCTGGTGTTTCTAGTAATGTGAAACTCTATGACAATGTCTGGATTTGCTATTAAACTCATATGAACTTAATATGGTACAAATAGGCTACAGTACATAATAAAACTATCTCTTCTTTTTATTGCTGTAAATTTCCAGAAAACAAGGACTTGAAGGGAAAAACATTACTAAAACATCTGTAATAATAATAAGCTTTCATGGAATAATAAAAAATGTAGTTATCATTCAGTGATCATCAGCCTGCATAGTTTATACCCTTCACATGACTTGATGGAGAGAACAATAAGCAATTTAAAAATTTCTGAACGCAGGACTGTATTTGATATGCATTTTCTTGACTCTTTTTAGTTATTTGTATTTCCATACAAATTTTGAAATTAGTTTGTAAATTTATCCGTGAAAAAAAAACCTGCTGGGATTTTTTTGATTGTCATCACTGTAATGATTTTATAGATCAATTATGGGAGAGATGACATGATAACAATATTGAGTCTTCTAATTCATTAACAGTTTATGAATCTTATCCAAAACTAAATGTTGCTTAAATCATCTTTCATTCTCTCAATAACATATAGTAGTTTTCAGTAAGGAATCTTATGTGTATATATATTTATTTATTTAGATGTATTTCTTGATTTTTGATGTTTTAATGTAATTATAAAGGTGTTTGTAAATTTTATTCTCCAGTTAGTTGATGCATTTATATGGAAATACAATTTCTATTAATATTAATAGTTTTTAAATAGAATCTTTTAGATGTTCAACTTTAACTTTTCTGTTATCTGTGAATAATGCCAGTTTTACTTCTTCCATTTTAATCTAAAAGTGCTTATTTCTTTTTCCAGGACTACTGATTATAGACTATGTATTTTAAGTATATCCCATAAGTTTGGGAATTGCACCATTTCATAACTCAGTTAAAATATTTTCTAATTTTTACTGTGATTTATTCTTGGACACATGGGTTATATAAATATGTGCTTCTTAATTTTCAAACATTTGGTAATTTCTTTTTAGTTATCTTTGTCATTGATATTTACTCTAATTTCACTGTGTTCCATAAACATATCCTATCATTTTTTGTTGTTTGTAATATGTTTATTCATAGTTACAGCCTAGTGTATGGTCTCTTTTGTTAAATGATTTGTATGCCATAATATGTTCCATATTCAATGTTTTGTTTCACAAATTTTGAATTTATGCTATTAGGTGCATACAACTTCTGAATTGCATACATTTCTGTTGAACTGATGTTTTATTATTATGATAGATCCTTTTTAACTATAATAATACAATTTCTTTCAGATTCTTTAGTCTGAAATGCATCTTTTTACTATCAATCTACATTTTCCCTTATATTTAAAATGTGGATCTTGTAAAAGGCATTATGTAGTCAGCGTTTTTTAAAAAATGCTATAAAACATTTTTCATTTTCTGAAACAATATTCTATTTTCTTTTAGCAATTATGGGTTCCTATAGATGAATTAAAAAATAAAATTAGATTTTTTTCTTTTTTGAGTTGGAGTCTCACTTGGTCGCCCAGGCTGGAATGCGTCAACCTGCTGGGCTCTGGCGATCCTTCTGCCTAAGCCTTCCAAGTAGCCGGAACTACCGGGTGTGGCTGCACACGGCTAACTTTTGGTTTGTTGTAGAGATGAGGTCTCGCCAAGTTGCCCGGGTTGGTCTCGAACATGTGGGCTCAGGCAATCCACTTGCCTTGACCTCCCAAAGTGCTGGGATTACAGGCTGAGCCACCAAACCCAGCCAGATTCTTTTTTCTTTTTTTAAAGAAGTCTATTTTTATATACCTTGATAAAATGCTCTTATAGGTTATGTTTACTTAAGTTTTTAAACATTTTTAATTTTAATTTTTTTATTTTTTTGGCTTCAGAAGTCATACAGTTGACTTACTCATTTTATTATTATTACTTTATTAGTTTTTAAAAATTAAATAGCTTTAGGGGCAAACATGGTTTTTGGTTACATGGATGCATTGTATAGTGGCGAAGAAGTCTGGGCTTTAAGTATACCCTCTTCTACTACCTCTGCACGTTGAACCCAGTAGATGTTTTTCATTTTTGCTTTCCTTCCCACCCTCCTCTTTCTGAGTCTTCAGTGTCTACTATGCCATTATATATAGCTTTGGTTTTCCTTAGAATAGCTCCCACTTATAAACACATGAGGCTTGGTGTTACATTTCTGCATTGCATCACTTAGGACTATAGTCTCAGATCCATCAAGTTGCCACAAAAGATATTACTTTATTCTTTTCTTATGGCTGAATAGTAGTCATGTGTGTGTGTCTGTGTGTGTGTGTGTGTCTCTGTGTGTCTCACATTTTTTATTTATTGTTGTCTGATCGGGTTAATTAAAAAGCCTTGTCTTTAAGCCCTGAGATTCTTTCTTCTACCTGGTCCAGTCTACTCTTAAAGCTTTCCATTCCATTTTATAGTTCTCTGAATCTTTCATTTACAGACCTTCAGATTTATCTCTTTAGAGAAGTTTTCATCCATATTCTGAATGTTTTGTTTTTTTAAATTTCTTTATGTTGGTTTTTAACTTCCTCTTGTGTTTCACTGAGCAATTTTATAATTAACGTTTTGAATTCTATCTCTGCAATGTTAAACATTTCCTTTTGAATGGGATTCATTGCTAAAGAGTTAAGTGTGGTGTGGTTTATTTAGGGGAGTTTTTCAACTCTGTGTCACATTGCCAGGATTACTTTCCTGGTTCTTTAAGGTTTTCCTTCTTTTTTTTTTTGAGTTGGAGTCTCACTCTGTCGCCCAGACTGGAGTGCAGTGGCCACTCCCGGCCACCACAACCTCAACTCGCTGGGCTCCGGCGATCCTTCCGTCTCCGCCTTCCAAGTAGCTGGAACTACAGGCATGCACTACCATGCCCGGCTAATTTTTTGATTTATTGTAGAGATGAGGTCTCGCCTGCCCAGGCAGATCTCGAACCCGCGGGCTCAGGCAATCCACTCACCTCAGCCTCCCAAAGGCGTGGGATTACAGGCTGAGCCACTGAGCCTGGCTAATTTGTTTTTGATTCAGTTTTTTTGTTTTCTTTCTCTTAGAGATGTGACTTTAATGTGTATACTTTATGCTCACCTAGCTTCAACTCTCGGTGCTTTCAGTGATGAAGTCTCTGAATGTGTTCCTTGGTTACAGAGACTCTTGTGTTGGTTTTCTCAGATCCTTTTTGTGGTAGCCGGTATTGGATGTGTGTGTGTGTGTGTGTGTGTAGATTCACTATCTCTTGTTGGATCTACAACGCTAGAAGACTAATGAAGCTTATTTAGTTCCCTTTTTTCGTTCCCATTATTTCTCATTGTGTTGAACCCTTGTGCCTTCAGGCCATAAGAAGGAACTCATGGGTAAGAACTAGTTGTAACTGAAGGAGGTGGTTATATGCAATATCCCTATAGAGCTGTAGTCTCCAACCTTTTTGGAATCAGGGACCAGATTCATGGAAGATCAGGGGTTGGGGGTGGGGATAGTTTTGGGATGATTCAAGCACATAACATTTATTGTGCACTTTATTTCTATTATTATATTGTAATATATAATGAAATAAATATACAACTCACCATAAAAAAAGAAATTAGTGGAATTAGCAAATAAAATAATGGGAGGCCATGTGCAGACTAAAAAAATAAGTGTTGGACTCTGACTTAAAACCTGCCACCAGATGCAGCTGTACAATTGAAGTACATCAACTCTCTTGCTATTCACTGATAGGGTTTTGATATGAGTCTGTAAGCGATTATTTAACCATAAGGTCTCTATGCAGTCAAACCTCACTGCTAATGTTAATCTATATTTGCAGTTGCTCTACAGGGATAGCATCACTACTTCAGCTCCACCTCAGATCATCAGGCGTGAGATTCTCATAAGGAGCATTCAACCTGGATCCCTCAAATGTGCAGTTCACAATAGGGTTCAAGCTCCTATGAGAATTAAATGCCTCTGGTGATCTTACAGAAGATGGAGCTCCGGGCGGTAATGTCAGTGATGGGGAGTAGCTGTAAATACATATGAAGCTTTGCTTGCTCACCCACTGCTCACCTCCTGCTGTGTGGTTTGGTTCTTAACGGGCCACATACTGATAGCAGTCTGTGGCCTGGGGTTTGGGGATCTCTGCTGTAGAGGACTAAAACCTCAACTCTGATGGAGGTTGTTGGGGAAGATCCCAGTGAGATGCACTGAGTTCTTTGATAATTTTTTGTCCCGGGAGGTGCTCCTCTCATCTCCTGGAATTGGTAATCTGTGAGGGTTCCACTAATGTGAATCCTGCTGCTTCTCTGGGTCTAGCTGCTCTATGAAGCTATCATAGTTTGACTGGTGCTGGGGGGTACCTGCAAGGGATCCAGTGATGTGATGGCACAAGGGTTGAATTCTAAAGAGATTTGATCACTAACCTCTTGGGAGGACCAAAGCTCTCTGATACCTTGGTCTGTGGACTAGTCCACAAGATGTGTGGTGACATCAGCTTTGTTTTGATCTCCATTTCCCTGCTCCAGAGGTTGCTTTCTGTTTCCAGCTTGTCCCAAGCAGTGGTAGGAGGTTCCCTGGTTTCAAAACAGGCTGCCCATTCTCTCTCCTCCTTGCTCTCCTTCTCCCTCTTTGTTCCTCTGTGGATTGTGGGGCGTGTCCTTCTTCTCAGCCTGCTCTGACTTCTGAGGGCCTCTTTCTTCTTTGGTTTGCTCCATGAGAAAGGAAGTTAGATTCTTTTAAATTGCTTGTTCATATTAATGAAAAGTTTCTATATCCTATGTACATATTAATCTTTCGTTTCCCACCCTATCACCTCAAGAAAGGTGAGTAGTTCTATAACACCAGATAATTTAATGAAAATGTTCATTCTCAAACTTTAACATGGCATCTGATGTTTGGAGCTGAGAAGGAAGGGACGGGATAAGAATAACCCTGAGCTAGAGACAAGAACTAGCAATAATTTCTAATGCTAACCTTTGCACTCTCAATTCATTCTAACTCTAAATCTGTTTCCTTTTTTAAAAATTAATAAGCACCGGGCTCGGTGGCTTAGCCTGTAATCCCAGCGCTTTGGGAGACTGAAGTAAGTGGATTGCCTGAGACTGCGGGTTTGAGACCCGCCTGGGCAACTTGGTGTGAGACCTCATCTCTACAATAAATCAAAAATTAGGCGAGCTTGGTAGCGTGCGCCTGTAGTTCCAGCTACTTGGAAGGCTGAGGTGGAAAGATCACTGGCAGGTCGAGGCTGCAGTGGCCGGGAGCGGCCACTGCACTACGGTCTAGGCGACAGAGTAAGACTCCAACTCAAAAATAAATAAATAAATAAAAATTGAACCCTTATACAATTTGGCAAATGCTATTGTAGTACCACTTTTTTGTAAAAAGACACTGGGAATACAAAGGTAAATCAGTCAATCCCTATTTGGTTGAGCTTATGTCTAGCAAAAAAGATGAACAATTTATTTATAATCATGATAATATAGAATAACGTGAGCCTATAATGTAAGGGCTCTGATAAGAGACAATGAAGATTACTCTGGGAATATGCAACAGGAATAATTAAAAACAGGAATCCTCTGGGAAAGACTGCTAGAGGAAGTAACACTTAAAACATTGACCCGAATCCATTAGTAGGGGTTAGGTAAAGAGAGGGAAAAAATGAATTTTCTGGATTGGAAAAAAGTATATGTGAATTAGTCTCGATGTGAGAAAGTACATGATTTAAGAAAATGAAAGGAGTTTAGTATGGTTGGAGCATAATATCTCTCAAAGAGCATTATTATTTGGGATGACCTTCACTCTTCTACCTGATTCGACCAGGCCTTGTCTCACAGGTTGTGCAGTCCCCACGTCGTTTCTTGTTAGAGGACCTTGAATTGGTCATTCAGTTTCTTCTTATAACGCAGTAGAGTGCACTTAAAAATCACACTATATCTGCATATCTTAAGGCTCAGCACCTTTTCTTGAATATTTTGGCGCCTTATCTTGAAAATTTTGTTAGTTATGGCTAAATATTTAGGCTATAGTAATCACCTATGTGGCATCTTTTCATGTGAAGAGGGCATGAAAAGAAACACATATTTGTGTTACACTTTTCCTTGCCTTCTCTAACATTCAACTTAGACACTCAATTAATATTCTAATTTAGAGCCCTTTTAAATGAAGAGATTCTAAGAGCTTTAGAGTTTTCTTCCTTCTTCTTGTTCTTGCTCTCTGTGTGTGTATACAAAATATGTATATAAACTTTGGGTGCACATGTGTGTGTACAAATTATTGTTTTAATGACAACATTCCCTGCTCTGGATTTTACAGAAATATATTTTCAAAATATGTAAGTGAGCACACTCAACACAGAACAATATTAGTAAAAGGGAAAGATGGGGGGAAATGAAGCCAGCTGACTAGTAAGGTGCAAGTGTTTTAATGAGCAATAAACATGATTTTGGCTGTCTCAAGATTGGGCTCATTTTTACCACCCCTGTGATGTAGGGAAATGTTGGAGAATCCTGTTGACTGAAGCAGCAATTTGCAGCCAGCAAGCTCTCTTCCTTCCAATAGTATTGGCTTCTTTTTTTTTTTTTTGAGTTAGAGTCTCACCCCATCATTCATGCTGGAGTGCAGGGGGCATGCTCACGGCCCCTTGTCAACCTGCTGGGTTCCGGTGATCCTTCCACTTCAGCTTTCCAAGTAGCCGGAGCTACAGGTGTGCCCTACCATGCCCTGCTAATTTTTTATTTTTTTTGTAGAGACTAGGTCTTTCCCAGTTGCCTGGGCTGGTCTTGAGCCCGTGGGCTCAGGCAATCCACCCGCCTTGGCCTCCCAAAGTGCTGGAATTACAGACTGAGCCACCAAGTCCAGCCAGCGCTGGCTTTTAAGAAGTTGGTAGGAAATAGAATGAGTGATAAATATATGACAGAATTTAGTTTTTGTATATCTGGCATCATTGTGTGGTGTTTTCAACCTTAAAGATATTTGTGTCTTCAGAATTTATTGAAATTCTTTTGATGAGGCAGGCATCAACTTTACAAGGAGAGGTCAAGTATAAAATATTTATAAAAGTTTCCACTTTCCTCCTCTGAAATATGAATCATATCCCTGACGTGAAAAAGTCCACACCTCTTTCTACCACCTATTAGCAATGGATGGTCACTCACTGCCCCACATTTACAGAAATTGAGGTTGTCATCACATTAGGAATGGTTAACCACATGGATATACTAGCATGACAGCCTGCTAAAATACAAGGGCTTTAAAAAATGTCATTGGAGATGACTGGAAATTTTACCAAAAATGTAGAAAGTCATTCTTCCAGATAATTACAGTAACATAGGGAAAAAACCCACCACTGAATAAGTAACCAAAGAACTAGTGTTGTAGTGGCACTTCTTGTCTTTCCAGTTATGTGCTCATGAACACACAGACTCTGAGTTTTATCTGTCTCATTTGGAAAACAAGATATGAATAATACCTAATGTGTCTGCCTCATAGAACTTTGTAAATGACTTATGTGCAAAAAATTATTCTTTTAAATAATTTTAAAAATTGTTCATGAAATAAAATATTTTCAGAAAAGACAGAAGATGAGATCCTGCAACTGGGACATTAGAAATATAAAAGTGACAAGGCTATTATTGCAAAAGCATTGGCACTATACACAATTTGATAATACATTTTTTGGCAAATAGTTTCATTTTGGGGAGCATTAACAAAATCTAGAAAAGTGAGGAAGAGGTAGTCTAGTGTCAGGATTCTCCAGAGAAACAGCATCAATAGGAGACATTAATCAATTAATTAATCATGAGGAATTGGCTCACAAGATTGTAGAGGCTGAGAAATCCCACGATCTGCCATCTCAAGCTGGAGACCCAGGAAAGCTGGTGGTGTAATCCAGTCCTAGCCTGAAGGCCTGAGAACTATGGGAGCTAATGATGCAAATCCCAGTCTGAGGGCGGCAGGATAAGATGAGATGAGATGTCCCAGTTCACATAATGAGATAAAAAATAAAGGGGTGAATTCTTTTTTCTTCTTTCTTCTGTTCTATCCAGGCTCTCAACAGACTGGATGATGCCCACGCATGCGTGGGGAGGGCAATCTCCTGTACTAAGTCCGCTGATCTAATGCTAATCTTATCCAGAGATACTCTCTTAGAAACACCTAGAAACATTGTTTAATCTGGGCACAACATGGCCCACTCAAATTGGTACATAAAAAATTAGTCACCACAGCTAGTGATAAGCTTCTACTTTTTCCTTGATACCAGCCATACCCGGTCATAAGCCTTTCTTCAAGGGAAAAGTATACAGATTTAATGTCTGTGTTTCTCATTCTTTACCAAAGAAAATAGATAAGAAATCAGAAAGTTTATCTTTCATTTCTCACATTTCTATTTGGTTCTGTTTGAAATATTCTCAGCCATTTTTATAGTTCCAGTTGCATATAGTCATATTTTAATTTGACTTGCATTTCCTTGAACATTGTAAGTATAGTGTAGCTCTTTTATGAATGGGTTTGTTTTTGTGCCTGTTGGTTAGTTGTGCTGGCTTTGCAGTCTTGGTGTTAACACCTCTTTATGTTTCCAGTTATCTTTGATTTTGTACTGAACATTGTAGTGAAACATAGAAGTAATCTTTTAGAGAGAACTTAATTTTCTTCTGTCAGGCTCCTGGGAAAACTGGCAATTTGGGATAAATGTAATTCTATTTCCAAGTTGGTTGTTTTCCAGACAGCTTGGATTACACTAAAATGGGCTCCCAGTGCATAGAATGTCTGTTCATCCTGTTTTGCAGTCTAGGATCCAACTTGAAACAGTCACAAATCAAGACTGCTAAGGCTCTCAGCCCCCTCTTCTTCTGGATTAGCAAATGCTCCTGTGGCAAAATTAAGTTGATCTCTCTGGGTTTAGGGGCTCTTTTTGATCTCTGCTCTATGTCCTGGCAGTCTATGTTTTCCTATTTGGTTAGTTCTTTGTTACTTTTAAGAAGCTGTTTATTTTTTGAAACTTTATCCAGTTTATAGTTATTTTTAGCGGGCAGTCATCACCCAGATTATCTAATCTGCTATTATCACAAGTGGAATTGTCTGATTATTTTTTTCACTCTCAGTCAGTAGTGCCACCAGACAATCTCAAGAAGATAGATAATCATCCTGTTTTGAAGGATTTCCACAGGATGCTAAAATCATTCCCCAAACTTCACATTCAACATTGCCCCGTGTGAAATTCTATCTTTGGAATCAGAATTTGTGCCAGGGAACTCTTGAGAATCTTTATGCTATTGGCCAGATTATTGGTTCTTCACCGAATGATAGTTTTTGTTCTACATCTGGAGTGTGGGTCTTCACTGTTTAATAATATAAGTAAAGGAAGGACTTGCCACTTTTCAAAGGCTGTGTGATGGGAGTAAGAAAACCTCATTTTACTTAATATAATTTATGTGATATAATAATATAAAATATATTAAGTAAGCCGGGCTTGGTGGCTCAGCCTGTAATCCTGGCGCCTTTGGGAGGCTGAGGTGAGTGGATTGTCTGAGCCCGCGGGTTCGAGACCTGCCTGGGCAGCGAGACCTCATCTCTACAATAAATCAAAAAATCAGCCGGGCATGGTAGCGCGTGCCTGTAATTCCGGCTACTTGGAAGGCTGAGGCGGAAGGATCGCCGGAGCCCAGCAGGTCGAGGCTGCGGTGGCCGGGAGCGGCCACTGCACTCCAGTCTGGGCGACAGAGTGAGACTCCAACTCAAAAAAAAAAAAAAAAAATATATATATATATTAAGTAAAATAATATATATTAATTGTTATATATAATAATATAATGTATTGCATATTCTGTAATGCGGTAATAGAAATAATGATTATAACAAAAATATGGAATCCTTAATTCTTCATATATATATGTATATATATACATATATATATATATTCATTTCATTCTCACAAAATTTCCATGAAGCTTGAAATATCATGATTGCCATTTTACATATGAGGAAACCAAGGTAGAAAACTGAGATAGAAAATATAAGGAACTTTTTGACTCATTTCTGTGTCTTTTAGTTGTGATCCATTCATATGTTACTTAGTGAAAAGAACAAGTAAGAATAAAGAGAAAGTTTTTAAGAAGTTTCTTAAAAATAGGGACAAAATATTTAAAACAGTATCTGTAAACATATCCATTTTTATAAGTTTGTTGGATCTAGTAGTCTTGAAGTTGACATTGGAAAATCATCAGGGCAAAGACATTTTAGATATGAACAAACATGACCTACCATTTAGGCCAGTGATTCTAAAACAAATAAATATGACTGCCTCCCAAAGTGTCTTTAAGAATGTGTGAGGAAAACTTTGCAATTAGCCGGGCTCGGTGGCTCAGCCTGTAATCCCGGGCCTTTGGTAGGCTGAAGTGAGTGGATTGCCTGAGGCCGCGGGTTCGAGACCCACCTGGGCAGCGAGACTTCATCTCTACAATAAATAAAAAAATTAGCTGGGCGTGGTAGCGCGCACCCGTAGTTCCAGCTACTTGGAAGGCTGAGGCGGAAGGATCACTGGATCCCAGCAGGTCGAGGCTGCGGTAGCCAGGAGCGGCCACTGCACTCCAATCTGGGCAACAGAGTGACTCCAACTCAAAAAAAACCCCAAAACCCCCCCCAAAAAACACTTTGTAATTGCATGTGCTACTTCATGTGTTCTAATGAGCTCCTCTAGGAAGGTGAAAGTTCACTCTTCCTTTATAATTCTTCACCCAACCTTTGTTACTCTAGGAGAGTGTAGATTTCTTCAGGAGTATTGAGATAGGAAAAAGGCTAATATTCAGACTTTTTGTGTGATGTTATTGGCTATTTAGTTACCAATGGACTAGAATTTATATTGCACTTATAATTTAGGTGTTAGAGACTTGGATAATTGTTTTTTCTTGAGGGTATTATAGTCATCATAAAATCCTGGGGAATGTATTATTAAATGAGTATTTTTAAAAGACGGAGTCTCACTATGTTGCCCAGACTGGCCTCAAACTTCTGGTCTCAAGCAGTCCTCTTGCCTGAGCCTCCAAGGAGTAGTAACTACAGGCATAGACCATCATACCCAACTAAATAAGTATTTTAGAACCAAGCTGTCACCATCAATATTTTCTTGTACTGGTTTTCACTGCTAGAGAAGTCCCTGTAATCTGTATTTTATCTTTATAACTTACTTTTTAAAATGTTGTTTTAAATTGACGCATAGTAATATATGATGTTTTAATATATGTATTCATTGCATAATAATAAAATCAAGATTTTTAGCATATCCATTAACTCACACCTTTATCATATCGTTGCACTCTATATTTACTTCAATTTGTAAAGATAAAGACTTTTAGTGCCAAATTTAACATATTTGCTTATTGTGCATGTGACATATTTCTTATTCATGGAGAGAAGATTCTCAAGACATATATCTGATTTTGTTTTTGTTTAATGATATCTTCTAGAGCAAACACATTCTATTGTCAAATTAGGTATTTTAAGCGTTAGAATAACTTCTGCACATGGCCAGCTCATGACTGAGCATTCTTAAATCAAGGTTAGATAGCATTGTAGAGATGATCATTCTTTACGAAAAAATGTAGAAGACTAATAGCATAATGCCTGGGATTCTTAATTGTATTAGAATGAAACTCCACACCAGGAAGTGAGACAAAAATATGTATCTTACCAAAAAATCGTGATTCATAAATGACATAAATCCAGTCATTTTTGAAAAATGTTTCTGAGAAGCTCCCTGTTGCTGACTGTGGTGATCCCAATCTCTGGGTTCAGTAATAAGAAATTGTAGTATTTATAATATTGATAGTTTTTAGTTTTAGTTTGGGATAAAGTTAGGTAAAGTTAGATTTCACAGAAAAAGACAACATTTGCATGCAGAATCTACTTTCTTTTCCATCAGAGTTTTGTCTTATGATTGTTTCTCTGGTTCTTTTAACAGAATTTTGAACAGATTGAGAAAACCATCAGATTGATTTGATACAAATTGGCCCTTTTTTTCAGTGTCAATCATTTTAGTTATAGATATAAAAATAATTCTTGAGAATGAATTTAATATGATAGCTGGTTTCTGATGATTAGGCACTTGTAATTGTGAAAAGTAAAAGGGTCTTGGCTTTTTCTGTGGAAAAGATTGTGGATGAAGAGAGACACTCAAAGTAATCCAAGACCTGAAGGCAAGACTTAATCTTGATGACTAAGTCAATGGATTGAGCTTAGATTTGACATCTCAATTGAAATATGACATTTTCTGCCAGCTACCAACCAGCGTACTCCTGAGTCATTAGTTTCTCTTAGAGAACATCAGTTGTGAATTCAATAATATTACTTCTGGCACTATCCCTGAGACAACCAAACATTTCCTATCCAAGTTGGAACCTAGCCTAGTGTGGACTAGTTTAAAATTACTAGTTATAGTGGTCCCAGGAACCATGGCAAGGGATTCTCAAAGACTATTCGGGCAGTCATTGATTGAAACTGAACATCTTTCTTCAAGAATATGTACTTACTTTATAGATCTCTCTTATTGAGGTTCTTAAAAAGAGATGGGAGCCGGGCTCGGTGGCTCAGCCTGTAATCCCGCGCCTTTGGGAGGCTGAGGTGAGTGGATTGCCTGAGCCCGCGGGTTCGAGACCCGCCTGGGCAGTGAGACCTCATCTCTACAATAAATCAAAAAATCAGCCGGGCGTGGTAGCGCGCGCCTGTAATTCCAGCTACTCGGAAGGCTGAGGCGGAAGGATCGCCGGAGTCCAGCAGGTCAAGGCTGCGGTGGCCGGGAGTGGCCACTGCACTCCAGTCTGAGCGACAAAGTGAGACTCTGACTCAAAAAAAAAAAAAATTAAAAAAAAAAAAAAAAGAGATGGGCACAGATTTTGACATTCTTGCTTTGAGAAAAATTTACAAATGACTGAATACTTATGATGGTTCCAAGATTCATTTATTAAAAAAATCAAGAAAATGACCAATTTGTTCTCATTTCTGTGAATAGTACAAACATACTTTACTTATTGTAGTTAAGAAGGCAGAACTGACTCTGATGAACATAAAAAAAGAAAATTATGAAGGAGAGCTGAGTGGGCTTAGAGGAAATAACCCAATTACCAGAAGGTCTTTAGGTAAACTACAGATATCATAGATAGACTATGTTGGAATTCTTTATACCACTTTGATAAATGCTAACAGCCCTTATTACTATTAAAGTTGTGGATATTAGTATATTTATTCTCTGTGTAAGTAGAGTATAGAGAGAGTAAGTACACCAGGGACAGCAAGAGTGAATTTTTTAAAAAGTTCATCATTTACTATCTATGAGATACTGGGAAATTAGCCTCTCAGAATCTCATTTTACTCACTTATAAATACAAATAATAACACCTATTTTATAGGGTTTTTGGTAAGATTAAATAATAGTTGACATCTACTAGAATGTGTAATGTGACTGACACACATTGAATACTTATAATATCCTTTTGTACATGTTATTAATAAACATTTGACATATAAATGTATTTGTAGCAATTTAAAAAAAGTATTAAATAGTAAATAAAAGTATTGTTCATAATTTTTAGGTTACAAGGAAGTTTCTAGGTATTTGAGAACCTATGTGGTATTAGAAGTTTTAGGATATGGTAAGTAAGAGAGCATAGATTGTTTTGTGGGGGAACATTATTGTATATAATAATTATCAAGGAAGTCTCTTAGGTGGAGAAAGTAATTTCTAAGTTGGGTTTTTAAGGACATTGTTTCTTTGTATTTCAAGTCCAATTATCATCTGTATAGAATCACTTTTTTTTGCATGTGAATGTTCACTTGTTCTAGTACCATTTGTTGAAAAGACTATCTTTGCTTCATTCTTTTGTCTTTGCTCCTTTGTTAAAGATCAGTTGATTTTATTTATGTGGTTCTGTTTATGGCTCTCTATTTTGTTCCACTGAACTGTCTGTCTGTTCTTTTGGCAGTACCACACTGTCTTGTTACTGTAGCTTTATAGTAAGTTTTGAAGTTGGGTAGCATTGGTCCTTTGATTTTGTTTTTCTCTTTCAATTTTGTGTTTGCTATTCTGAGTCTTTGCCTTTTTAGATAAATTTTAGAATCAGTCGGTCATTTCCACAAGATGTTTTGTGATTTTGATTGGGACTTTGTCGACTCTAGAGAGCAGCTTGGGAAGAAATGAATGACATCATGACCTATTGAGTCTCTCCACCCATGAATATTGAATCTCTCTGTATTTATTTAGTCCTTCTTTGGTTTTTGTAATCCAAGTTTTGTAGTTTTTCTCACATACGAGGAAGGAATGTATTTATAAAAATTGTGTATTTATTCTTACGTGTTTAAACTTCAGTCACCTTCAAAGAACTCTCCATTTGATGCAATACATCTATTGAGATACTTTTTCCTTTGCTAAAAACAGTTTTTGAACTCGTCGATTTTGGCCTTTTAATGGTTATGCCATTTTTTGGTTTCACCTCTTACACATCAGTAAAACATTTCCCTTTGAGGACTTTTCTCATCTGGTGAAATAAACAAAAGAAAAGTTACTTGGGGCGAGATCAGATGAATAGGAAGGATGGGGCATGTGGGTCATGCTGTTTTTGGTAAAAAAAAAATTGTTGAACACTCAGGGTGGTGTGGTCAGGTGCACTTGTAAATCACCCACCATGAAATGGGCAAATGTGTTGAATTTCAAAAAAAAAAAAATTCACTGAAACCAAATGCAGGCTCTCACAAAAGCACTAACTGGTACCTTGATGCTAATGGGTTTCTCGAACACTTAAGCCTGTACTGCAAGGGGCCCATAACCCAAAGATATTTCAGTGTTCTGGGGATTCCCTCTCATAAATCTAACATAGTTTGTTAGATTTCTAACTAAATATTTCATTTTGGAAGTGCTAATGTAAACCATACTGTGTTTTTAAATTCAAATTCCACTTGTTCATTTCTGGTATACAGGAAAGCAGTTGATTTTTGTATATTAATCTTATCTCTTGCAACCTTATTATAATCACTTACTAGTTCCAGGAGGACTTTTTTAAAATTTTATTTTATTGGGTTTCCTGCATAGACAATCCTGTCATCTGTGAACAAAGTATTATTTCCTCTTTTCCAATCTGTATAAGTATTGTTTTACTTTTTTTGGCTTATTGCAATAGCTAGGACTTCCCAGTACAAGGTTGAAAAGGAATGATGACAGCAAACATCTTTGTCAAGCTCCTGATTGCTTCAGGAAAAATTTTAGTTTCTCACTATTAAGTAAAACACAAACTGTAGGATTTTTGTAGATAGTTTTATTAAGTTGATGAAGTTCCATTCTATTCCTAGCTTGCTGAAAGATTTTTATCAGGAATAAGTGTTAACTTTTGTCAAATGCTTTTTATGCATCTGCTGATATAATCAGATGATTTTTCTTTCTTAGCCTATGGTATAATGGTCTACATTAATTGACTTTTGAATGTTGAACCAGCCTTGCATCCTTGAAATAAACCTCTTGGTCATAGCATATAGTAATTTTTATAAGTAGTTAAATTTGATTTGCTAATGTTTTGTTGAGAATATTTGTATCTATTTTCATGAGAGATATTGTTCCATAGTTTTCTTTTCTTCTATGTCCTTGTCTGATTTTGGGTAGGATAATTTTAGCTTTCTACAATAAGTTAGGAAAAATTCCCTCTGCTTCTGTATTCCAAAAGAGAGTGTAGTTAGTTGTTACAGTTTCTCCTTAAATGTTTCTCCTTATATATTTGTTAGAATTTACCAGTAAAACTGGTGCTTTCTGTTTTGGAAGGTTACTAATTATTGTAATTATTGATTCAATTTCTTTAATAAATAAGAACCTATTCACATCGTCCACTTCTTCCTGTGTACATTCGGTATATTGTTGTCTTTCAAGGAATTGGTCCATTTCATCTCAGTTATCAAATTTGTGGACATAGAATTGTTTGTGTATTTCTTTAATGTCCATGGTATCTGTAATGATGTCCCTTATCATTTCTCATATTAGTAGTTTGTGTTCTCTTATTTTTTCTTAGTTAGCATGGCAAGTGGCTTATTGATTTTTTTCAAAGGACCTACATTTGGTTTCATTGATTTCCTCTGCTTATTTCATATTTCCAGTGTTATTGATTGCTGTTCTAATTTTTACTACTTTCTTCCACTTATATTGGATTTAATTTACTCTTCTTAATTTAGTTTCCTAAGTTGGGAACTTAGATGATTGATTTTAGATCTTTATTTTTGATATACATGATCAATGCTATAAATTTCCTACTAAGCACTGATTTCAGTGCATCCCTTTTGGTAAGTTGTCAATTTTATTTGATTCTGAATATTTGTAAATTTCTTATGTGACTTCTTTTTTGATCTATATGTTATCTAGAAATGTGTTAATTTCTACATATTTTGGGATTTTCTCATTGTCTTTCTGTTATTGATTTCTAGTTTAATTCATTGTGGTCTGAATGCAGACATTATGTGATTTATACATTTTTAAAATAGGTTAAGGTGTGTTTTATTGGCCAGAATTTGGTTTATTTTGATGTGACCTAGAGAAGAATGAATATTCTGCTGTTTGCGGATGAAGTAGTTTATAGATATCAGTTATGCCCAGTTGATTAACCTTGTTGAGTTCAGCTATGTCCTTAATAATTGTATGCCTATTAGATCTGTCCATTTCTGATAGAAGGGTGTTGAAGTCTCTAACTATAATAATAAATTAATATATTTCTCCTTGAAATGTTGTCACTTTTGCCTCATGTATATTGATACTCTATTGTTTGACACATGTACATTAAGAATCGTTATATCTTTTTGGAGAATTTACTTTTTATTTGTAGGTAATGTGTTCCTGTATCCCTGATAATGTGTCTTGCTCAGATCTTTGTTCTGTTGGAAATTAGAACTACTCTGTCTTTCTCTTAGTCTTAGCATGGTATATCTTTCTCCATCTTTTTACTTTTAATTCATATGTGTATTTATTTTTAAAGTGAGTTTCTTGTGGAGAGCATATATCTCTGCTTTTTGATCCCGTTTGATAATTTTGTCTTTTAGTTGGTATTTTTAGACCATTGATGTTTAAATTGGTTATTAATATATTTGGATTAATGTCTATCATATGTGTATTTGTTACTGTTTTATGCTTTGACCTTGTTTTTAGTTCCTATTTTGGTTTTTACGCTTCTTATGCTCTTTGTCATTTTAATTGAGAACATAAGCATATATGATATGTATATATATGCATAAATAAGTGTGTTGCTGCTATTTTTGTTTTGAACAAACTGTTATCTGTTAGACCAATTAAGAATAATAAAAATATCTTTTATTTTACTTTTGCTAATTTCTTCTTTAATTCTTTTTTATGTAGATCTGAGTTTCTGATCTTTAACCTTTTTGACTCTCTCTCAATAACTTCTTTTAATATTTCTTGCAAGGCACGTCTAGTGGCGGTAGATTCCCTCAGTTTTTGTTTGTGTGAGAAAGTATTTCTCCCTCACTTTTGAAGGATAATTTGATAGGATACAGAATTCTATAGTTTTTTCTCTCAACACTTTAGATATTTTGCTCCTTTTTCTCTTGCATTGTTTCTGAGGAAAAGTTATATGTAATACTTATTTTTGCTCCTCTATACTAGGTATTATCTGAAGCTTTATTACAGGGGTGTCCAATATTTTGGCTTCCCTAGGCTGCCTTGAGTAAAGAAGAATTGTCTTGGACCACACATAAATTATATAATATAGTT
The DNA here is from genome assembly GCA_027257055.1 of Cephalopachus bancanus. Lineage (NCBI taxonomy): Eukaryota > Metazoa > Chordata > Mammalia > Primates > Tarsiidae > Cephalopachus > Cephalopachus bancanus. The sequence goes on from JAPVLO010000057.1 coordinate 9,899,202, forward strand.
GGCGTATATACATAATAAGACTTCTTTTATTTTTATTACATAGTTTAGAAAAATGGGAACAATATAAAACTAGTGGGAAATTTGACCTTTTTTTTTGTAAAACTAATCTATCAATGTCTGGCTCGATAGAAGTGATTGCAAAGTGAGTTCTCAAGGTGCTCATCAGAAATATTTGTTCAAAACTTGCTCTTTGTGTGCTTCGTAATTGAAAACAGCTGCTCACAATTGTATGTGCTGCCAAAAAGCAATGTCATGAATAAAGCGTGCTTGGGAACTATGAATGGAGTCAAGAAGAAAATAAACACTAAAAATCACATGATGTTAAAGGATTTGGTAGGGCTGCATTACTAGCTGTCCTTACCTCAGTGGCTCAAAAGAGTTGATTGCGAATATAAATATTCAAAGCAATTTTTCATCCCTTACAACCTTGCCCATTATTTATATTTGTCATATTTTTGTCTGACATATTTAACATAAAACATTTCTGAGGTTTATATGTATCCTAATGGATAAAACTTTGAAAATTGTAGTTTTATTTCGTCACTTATGAACCTGCCCCTCCTCTTCCTTTTTTTTTTTGGTGGCGGAGTGCATGTGTGGTTTTCAGTTATAGTACAAGGCAACACATATTTTTTTAAAAAAGTATTTATATTTTCATCATGAGTGATACTTTCATTTATGTATAATAAAATTTTGGCTACCCAGAACTCAATGTTGAAGATACTTCTTTTTGAAAATAAAGTTGAGTAAGCATCATTTTGAAAGGTTTTTATGCTTCTCTGTCTTTTAAAACAAGTTATACTCATTATCCATGACTTTACCTCTTCTTTGATGCATTATTATAAATCTGAATATTAATTGCACTATTGATAGAGAGATTTCTAAAGAAACTGTTGTGTGCTATCTAATTTTTGCCTTTGTATCACACTATTGCTGGTTCTTATGAATCTGTCTATACCTTTGACAATTTTTTTTTGCCTTCTAACTTTTAAGCTGTCATTATGCACTTTTCAGTGTTACCAGTATCTTAATCTTTTTATTTACATTAATTATGAGCTTTTTAACAAGTTAAGGAAGCCTATTAAAATTGAGGTGTTCTCTCCTAAGATTAAAACAAAAAATACCTGAGTTTTAGATAAAGACCTTGTAATATTTTCAGTTACTCCAAGAGCTATGTGAATTCCTGCTTCCTCATTCTGTTTTAGTGAGTAAGATCACTTGATAACTGATTTATTTGTTTAATAAAGTGTTTAATAAAGTCCTCTACTGTTAATGTTTATTGTGTGCATGTAAACTATTAGGCTAATAGAAACTTTTAATGTAGTTGTATATGATTTATAAAAAATGCATTAGAACTAATGTAATGAATTTGCTGATTATTACCTCGGGTCCAAAGGGTTTTGAAAATTGTCCAGGAAATGTCATGCAGAAAAAGACTTTTGATTGACTCATTCATTGAACAGCAACACCCAAAACAAACAAACTCAAAACGTGTTGCTCTGAGTTCACCTTTATAAGCCAGGGCTTCCTAGTTACCCACTACAAAGCCTGATTGTGCCTCTAGAATGTTTGCAGTGCTGATTTACATTTTCCCCCAAGTGCTGGGTAAACTTGCCAGCAAAGAAGTGTTAATCGTCAAGCTGTAGTGACATTTTGAAGCATAATCTAAACTTCTCAATGATTCTGTGGAGGAAGAGAGGAGGATCAAAAAAGGAACAGCCTTAGGATCAAAGAATGTTTCTGGTATGCATGTTACTTATTTTAGGTAGAATATTTTAAATTAGCCTCAATGAAACAATGAGATTCTATATTGGAAGCTTGTTTTAAATATACTTTCATTTTATATTGGAAGCTCATTTTAAATTTACTGTCATTTTATTTCTAGGTGGAACACCAGTATTCCCACAAGTTTACTGTAGTGGTGTTACGAGCCACAAAAGTGACAAAGGGAGCCTTTGGTGATATGCGTAAGTGCCCTTATTTGCTGCTGAACATACATAATTATGATTCACCCTTCCGCTGATTGAATTCCTTGACAAGCCAGGTGCTTTGCCTTCTTCATATGTAGTTATCTTTGTCTAGCTCTTTGAATGATAACATTTTGAACAGTTCTCTGATTCCGTTGTCTTTTAGAATGGCATTTATCTTGGTTTTACATCAGCTGAGAGCTCTTGGAGTCAGACAAAATGACTGTCTTGTGATGTGCACATCCTTAGAATTCAAAGAAATTTTGTTTAATTCAACTAGGAAAAGAGTGCTGAGTCAAGACTTTAAACAAGCTGCCTCTGTGAGGTATTATGCGTATAGGATTAAAAATGCACTTTCTCTAGTTGTTATGCCTTTGAATGTGCTTATTATATATAAAATAGCTATTGAAACTGATGTAGGCATCTTGAAATGATGTGATTCATAGCCTGAGGCTGATGCTGAATTAATATCCTTCCCCTGCTTTTATTTTTTTATTTATTTATTTTTTTTTTTTGAGTTGGAGTCTCACTCTGTCGCCCAGACTGGAGTGCAGTGGCCGCTCCCGGTCACCGCAGCCTCGACCCGCTGGGCTCCGGCGATCCTTCCGCCTCAGCCTTCCGTGTAGCCGGAATTACAGGTGCGCGCCACTACGCCCGGCCGATTTTTTGGTTTATTGTAGAGATGAGGTCTCGCTGCCCAGGCGGGTCTCGAACCCGCGGGCTCAGGCAATCCACTCACCTCAGCCTCCCAAAGGCGCGGGATTACAGGCTGAGCCACCGAGCCCGGCTTCTTCCCCTGCTTTTAAAAGCAGTTTTCCTGGTGAGTCTCACCATTCAGATGGTTGGCATTCATGCAAGTGCAAATACAAATAATATGGTCACAAAGACCATATTTTTTGTTTGTTTTGGGTGTTACTATGATGGATTTGGTAAACGTTTAGCCTATTGCCAAAATATAGGAATAGGAGATTTAGCCCTCAGAACAGCATTATTTATTTGTTTATTTTAAAAGGTTTTTTTGTGTCAGAGTCTCACTCTGCCACCCGGATTGGAGTGCAATCAGGGCTCACTGCAGCCTCAACCTCCTGGGCTCAGGCAATCCTTCCACCTCAGCCTTCTGAGTAGTGGGGACTACAGACAGGCGCCACACCACCTGGGTAATTTTAAAATTTTTTTGCAGATACAAAGTCTTGTATGTTGTCTAGGCTGTTCTCAAACTCCTGATCTCAAGCAATCCTTCTGTGTTGGCTTCCCGAAGTGGTGGCATTATAGGAGTGAGCCACAACACTCGGCCACTCAGAACAGATTTTGAAAAAACAAAACAAAACAAAACAAAAAAACACAGAGACTTTAATTTATCACTTTGAGAAACAAGGCAGGATTCCCTTCCAAGTTGACACTTATACTGGTAGGTATTTGAAAGGAAAATATCTCGGCAATGAAAGCAAGGAGTCTCAGGCAGAGAAAACAGCATGCACAAAAGCAAAAGAAAAGCTGAATGCTTGAACAGGCCTGAAGTTACTAAAGAATAGATAGCAGAGGTGGAAGGCGGGAGGGTAGATGGGACTAGGATGACAAACACTAGTAAAGCAAGGACTAGGATTGAGATTTTATTCTAAATGCAATAAGAAGAACTGGATGGCATTTAGAAGTAATGACATGATTAGATTTTTTTTCTTAAAAATGTTCTGATCATAGTATATGAAATATATTGAAGAGGAATGTTGGAAATAGTTTTTGTTTTTTTGTTTTCAAAGAGCAGGAGAGACTTAAGCTTATTAAAATGACAATTAAAAGGCCAGTAGGGAGGGAAACATTAAATACTAAGGAAAGAAAGAATGTAAGGTCTGTGCTTATGCCTTCAGTGAATGAAGAGAAGGGACCAGGATGTTGGTAAATGTCAGAAACAAGGAGAGGATTGGGAGGTAGACTCTAATGGCAAGAGTTTTGGACAAGCAGTGGTTTTCATGAATTGTTTTCATAAGTGGCTTTCATGAGAGGTGAGGAGAGCAATGGCAATTTCTTTAAAACCTCTAGATCAGAGTTTTACATTCTAAATTTTCTCAGTATTCAGTCTAACCCGGCTAATCATTCCTTGACCAGTGTTTTTCTTAAGTTATTTTTCTCTTTATATTTATTTTCACTTTCATCATTTTAAATGATAACTTACTGGAAGAAAGACTCCTGTGAAACAGAAGCCTCATTAGAAGCCATATTTAAATACTGGTACCCACCATACCCTTAAGAAAAGGCAGAGGCCTTACAATTGAAGAGGTAGAGGTTGTACTGATAGTTGGAAAAGACTTTTTTTTTTTTTTTGAGTCGGAGTCTTACTTTTTTGCCCAGGCTGGAAAGCAGTGGCACACTCACAACCACTGCAGCCTCAACCTGTTGAGCTCAGGTAACTTTTCCGCCTCAGCTTTCCAAGTATTCCAAGTAGCTGAAACCTCAGGCATGTGCCACCACACCTGGCTAGCTTTTTTTTTTTTCTTTTCATTTGTCGTAGAGAAAAGGTCTTGCCAAGTGTCTCAGGCTGGTCTCGAATCCTTGGGCTCAGGCAGTCCTCTTGCCTTAGCCTCCCAAAGTGCTGGGATTATAGGTGTGAGCCACTGCGCCTGGCCTAAGAAGCCATTCTTTTTTTTTTTTTTTTTTTTTCAGTTGGAGTCTCACTCTGTCGCCCAGACTGGAGTGCAGTGGCCGCTCCCGGCCACCGCAGCCTCGACCTGCTGGGCTCCGGCGATCCTTCCGCCTCAGCCTTCCAAGTAGCCGGAATTACAGGCGCGCGCTACCACGCCCGGCTGATTTTTTGATTTATTGTAGAGATGAGGTCTCGCTGCCCAGGTGGGTCTCGAACCCGCGGGCTCAGGATATCCATTCACTTCTCCCAAAGGCACAGGATTACAGGCTGAGCCACCGAGCCCGAAGAGAAGCCATTCTTAATTCAGCTAAATACTATGTTAGTAATTTGCCAGGCATGCAAAAGACAGAGCTAATTTGACTTTTAAAAGTAGTTATTGTCTCTTAGACAAAGCAGCCTGAGCAAACCTTTTCTATCATTGCAGAGTTCTGTTGTGTAGAGACAGTGAGTATCACTATGCCTAAGATGAGTCTAACAGGAGTTCAAACTCAATACATTTCAGTCTCTTTCAACTGGTGTGGATCTGGTTTCCTAACAACTTTCCCCATAGGCATCAGATACTTTAGCAGTGACCATTTATTATAATAAGAACAAGGAAGAGAGTAATGATGCAGCTGCACTTTAAACCTTTTTGAGTTGACTTTGATAATGCTACTAAAAAACAAACATGAGATAGTAATTCATCTCATAAAACAGGGTACAGGTAGATTTTTGATCCCACAGTATATGCAGCACAGGTTAGACTCTTGGTTTCAGAAGCTCCCTTTAAAAAGTGAAGAACTCATGGAAGGAATAGTCACTGGACAGTGATTTTTGTAGGCATTCTGTTGAAAATTTTATTTAGCTTTTGTAATTACATTTTTTCAAATTATTACATAATATTTTGTAGGGGAAGAAGGAGGAGTTGCCAACCCTTTATAGCATACCTTACAGAGTTTGTAGGAAGTCAGGAAGATATAGAAAGAAAGAATAAGAGAGCTTTAGAGAAATAAATTTAATAAGGTTAGCATGAAAAGATGAAGGGATGATATACAGTACCAAATCCTTTATTTTTGAGAAGGTTAAAAGATTTTAGTGATAAAATGTGGAAGTATTATCCATTAGTTTTCTGTGAGAAATTTTGATGCTGTTGCTTGGTGAGCTTGAGGTATACAAATTATCCAGCAAGTTGGTTCTTCTGTTCTTTATAGTGTCTGCATTCACTTAAAAAGGTAAATTTCCAGAAAGTTCTACATGTTGATAAAGAAGAATGGCAGATTACTATTGGGTTGTTCTGCTCTGCCTGTGTTTTTGGTGACTTCTTCAAGGATGCCACATCAATCAAAAGCCAAATACCTAATTCCTGGCAAAGTATCTATATCTGCCTTTTAAAAAGATAATTCTAAGATTATATCTATTTTTTATTTTGTCCTTTGATAAACCTCTCTATCCTAACTAGCTACATTTAGAAATATCCTTCTGAATTGCCAAAACTTCAAAATAAAATCAGCAATACTCCATTAACTGTCTTTCGAGGGGTCAGAGCTGATATTTTAATTTATATTATCACACTCATTTCCTTGTTTCGTCTTGGGAGCATTAGCTAGCCAAAAACAAGATTGCTGCCAGCCCCTTCCCAGATATGGTTGCTAATCTCAGCATGACTAAAATATTAATTTTTTTATCCTATGTTTCACTGCTGACTCCTTACTGCATTCTTATGCTAACAGTTCACATGAAGAGGCCGTGTAAAGTTCACATTTTCACGTGGCTCAAAATTATTACTCTATTTTTATTTTTAAAATAGGTAGTTGGTGTTAGTTTGCAAGATTAGTACAACTCTTATTTTTAAAGCTACAGGAAGTTGTAGTGTGGGTGACAGGTAACAAGCAGTATGTCAGTGTCACGTCAGATGCTAAATATTGGGTGGATGTGTGTTCGATTCTATATTTTTTCTTGTCCCTTTCTTCTTCTAGCAGAGAGACACCTGTTTGCAGAATGACCACAGCGACAGTAAAATTTTAGTAGGTGATAGAGTTGTCTTCATGGCTATATGAAACGGAACGCAAAACCCTGGCCACAAACCTCATTTCATAGCCAAATGAAATAACTGACACAAATGCTATAGTTACCTCACAGAATTTCTGCTTTTTTTTATCATACCACTACACTCTAGTCTGAGTGACATAGTGAAACCCTGTCTCAAAAAAAAAGTATGGAAGCAAACACAGATCATGTGTGATAATGGGGGCTAGTCTCAGAATTCAGAAATACATAAAGCCATGTTTCATTCCTAAAATAAAATAAGATAATAAATTCCATAGTGTTTTGCATATGATAAAATACCATACAAAGATTAGATTTTAGAAATATCCTAACTATGGATATGTACTGAAGATTCTTTTCTTGCCTGGTCTCTTTCTTAGACGCAACTATTTTTCTTTCAGAATCAGCATCATAAACATTATTACATCTCAGGACAGTTGTAGGATTGCAGGCGGATCTAACTTCCCTTAAGTATTAAGGAGACAATAGAACTTAATGTCCACATTTAACTTAAAGCAAAAAGATATTTTGGGGGGAGAATTATGAAATCATTGTATTTCAGACAATGTATAAGATTGTATTGATTAATATCTTAAAATATAATCTTAAGATTTTTAAAAAAATTTCAAACTTTTATTTTTCAAATTGTGTCCATAGATAAACAATGTTTTATTTCAGGTAAACTCATATCAAGGTCTAGATCAAGTTACAAATATTTAATGGTGGTGCCATTTGCAGGTCTGAGGCTGGACTTAATCTTCCCAAAATGGTGCTCCTTAAACTTTAATGAACATGTAAATCACTGAGGGATCATGCTCAAAAATGTAGATTCTGATTCAGTGGGTTTGGGAAGTAGAGTCTGAATTTCTAACACACAAGTGATGCAGAAACTGCTGATCCGTAAACCACATTTTATTTATTTAATTTAATTTTATTATTTATTTATTTATTTATTTATTTATTATAAAGATGTGGGGTACAATTCAGGGCTAGGTGTACAACCGTTGATTAAGCAGGTATCCTTGTTGATGAGGTATGCCCCTTTTTCCCTAGAAGTTTCCCTCACCTGCCAATCCCACGCCCCTCCCCTGACAGTTTCCCACTACTGCCAATCGGTTTCTTATAGTAAGGCCTGCTTATGAGTGAGAACATATAGTTCTCTGTTCTTTGTTTCTGTGATAGATCACTGAGTGTGATCGACTCTAAATCAATCCAAGTTGCTGCAAAATCCATGCTTGTCCTTCTTTATGGCTGCATAATATGCCATTGTGTATATGTACCACATTTTTTTTCATCCAGTCCAGCTTCAGCGGGCAACATGGTTGGTTCCATGTTTTTGCTATTATGAATAGAGCTGCAGCAAACATAGGTGTGCAGGTATCTTTTTTGTAGAATGATTTGAGTTCCTCTGGGTATATTCCCAATAGGGGAATTGCTGGGTCATATGGAAGGCCAGTTTCTAGTTCTTTCAGATACTACCACACTGTCTTCCAAAAGGTTGCACTAGTTTGCATTCTCACCAGCAGTGTAGAAGTGTCCCTTTTTCTCCGCATCCTCACCAGCATCTGTTGTTTGTTTTATTAATGATGGCCATCCTTATTGGGTGGTATCGCAATGTGGTTTTGATTTGCATTTCTCTGATGATGAGTGAGGCTGAGCACCTTTTCATGTGTCTGTTGGCTGCCCATATGTCTTCTTTTGAGAAGTGTCTATTCATGTCTTTTGCCCACTTCTTTTTTTTTTTTTTTGAGTTGGAGTCTCACTCTGTTAACAGCCCAGACTGGAGTGCAGTGGCCGCTCCCGGCCACCGCAGCCTCGACCTGCTGGGCTCTGGTGATCCTTCTGCCTCAGCCTTCCGAGTAGCTGGAACTACAGGCGCGTGCTACCACGCCCCGCTAGTTTTTGATTTGCTGTAGTGATGAGGTCTCGCCAAGTTGCCCAGGCGGGTCTCGGACCCACGCGCTCAGGCAATCCACTCATCTCAGCCTCCCAAAGACACGGGATTACAGGCTGAGCCATCGACTCTGGCTTTTTGCTCACTTTTTAAAGGGGTTGTTTGTTTTTTTCCTTTTGGCATGTTTGAGTTCCTTGTAGATCCTAGATGTTAGGCCTTTGTCAGATATACAGTTGACAAATATTTTTTCCATTCTGTGGGCTGTCTTCCTGCTCTCTTGATGGTTTCTTTTGCTTTGCAGAAGCTCGTTAGTTTGATGAGGTCCCACTTATCTAATTTCTTAAGGTCTGGGCATTTAGGGTTCGGAATAGGAATTGTTTGCCAGTTCTAATTTCCATGAGGGTGTCTCCTGCATTTTCTAAGATTCTTATCGTTTGAGGTTTTACATTTAGGTCTTTGATCCATTTAGAGTTAATTTTTGTGTATGATGATAGGTAGGGGTCCTGTTTCAATCTTCTGCATGTGATCAGTCAGTGTTTCCAGCACCATTTACTGAATAGGTTCTCCTCTCCCCAGTGGTTGTTGTTGGAAGTTTTGTCAAAGATTAGTTGGTTGAGGAATTAAGGCTTTGCTTCTGGAATCTCTATCCTGTTCCATTGGTCTATGTGCCTGTTCCTGTACCAATATCAGACTGTTTCAATTACAGTAGCCTTATAGTAAAGTTTGAAGTCTGGAAGTGTGATACCTCCTGCTTCATTTCTTTTGCTAAGGATTGTTTTGGCTATTCATGTTCATTTTTGTTTCCATATGAATTTCTGTATTGTCATTTTCAGGTCTGAGAATGATGTTGGTAACTTAATGGGTATTGCATTGAATATGTAGATTGCCTTTGGTAGGACTGACATTTTAACAATGTTGATTCTTCCTATCCATGAGCATAGAATATTTTCCCATTTGTTTGTGTCTTCTTGGATTTCTTTGAGTAGTGTTTGTAGTTCTCATTCTCATTGTAAAGATCTTTCACTTCTCTGATTAGAAAGATGATAAGGTGTTTCATATTTTTGTGGTTGTTGTGAATGGGATTGTGCTTTTAATTTGGCTCTGCCTGCTTGTTGTTGGTGTACAGGAATGCAACTGTCTTTTGCACATCTATTTTTTACCCTGAGACTTTGCCAAAGTCCTTTATCAGTGCAAGTGGTTTTTTGACAGATTCTCTTGGATTTTCAAGGTATAGGTTCATGTCATCAGCGCAGAGGGATAACTTTACTTACTCTTTTCCTATTTAGGTACCTTGGATTTCCTTCTCTTGTCTAGTTGCCTGAGCAAAGACTTCCAACACAATGTTGAACAGGAGGGGTGAGAGTGGCAGCCTTGTTTTGTTCCAGTTTTTAGGTGTAATGTTTCCAGTTTATGTCTAGTTAGCAATATATTAGCTGTGGGTTTATCATAGATGGCACTTACTATTTTGAGGTATGTTCCTTCTTTTTCAGCTTTTATCAAGAAGGGATGCTGGATTTTATCAAAAGCTTTTTCTGCATCTAATGATATAATCATGTGCTTCTTGCATAAACCACATTTAGAGTCTAAGCAGGTTATTCCTTTTATTTTATGTTTGCTTATTCTGAAATCTACAGGATTTATGAGCAGAACAAAGACTTAAATATTCTGGCGGAGAACAGTGGGTCCTGCACTTTGGGAGGCAGAGGTGAGAGGATTGCCTGAGTCGGAGTTTGAAACCAGTCCAGGCAACTTGACAAGACCTTGTCTCTACAATAAATTATGAAAAATAATCTGGGTGTGGTGGTGTGCACCTGTAGTTCCAGTTACTTGGAAGGCTGAGATTGGAATCCTTGGAAGGATTGCCAGAGCCCAGGAGGGTGAAGCTGTGGTGGCCATGAGCATGCCACTCCGCTTCAGTTTGGATGACAGAGTGAGACTCCAACTCCAAAAAAAAAAGAAAAAAAAACTTTAAATATTCTGTAGTGGAACAAAGATTCTAAGGTTTTTGTTTTTTGCTGCTTTTTCATTTTTTAAATGAAATAATCATACACAACTTAATACTGCTTATTACTTAATTCCTATAAAAGATGCTTCATTACATGATTCATTACATTTTCATTGAGAATGATAGACATAAACTCAAGTACCTTAATACCAAAACTACATTTTTAAATTCTGGAATTCTTTTATGTTAGAATCATGAACATACCAGATTGTAAACAATAATAAAAAAAGAACATGTATTTTTATTGTTTCAGAGATCACAGTGCTCACTTGAAGTTAAGAGATTGATGTATGGAATATACTATACACATACGCATTCACAAACATACTTTTTCTCTCATATATATATAAAGACCTCTTCCATAAATATTTTAATTTAGTTTAAGTCTCCCTCAACTTAATTTATGATTATGTGACATTGGAACATATCCAAAAGCTCAGGCAGCGTAACTCCAGGAACTCTGCTTTTAACCCCTGCAATATTGTCAAATATTATTTCATTCTCTCCTGCAAAGAGCTTTTGTGGAGATATAGCACACCTATGGTGTCACGTGTTTCTACTGCAGGAAATTCCAAAAAGGAAGTATAAATTTTCACCTTTCACAAATTGCTAGAGACTATAAGTATAAAACCAGAGTGAATCAAAAATAACTTTTTAAAATGCGTTAGACCATATGCCTTGTGGTGGAATTCGTGAAGAATTTGGGATTGTGCTGCCGTATGGCCTTGAGGAAAGAAGAAACACATTGTGCCTTCACTTCTCCTTTTGGTGGCAACGTGTCATCTAGGATGAATCAGCAACATTTCCAGTGTGGGCCTTATAGATGCATACTGAGCATTTATGAAATAATTATGAAATTTTCTTTACAAATTGATTTTGACTATGTGTAAGTAGATGTTGAGTACTAAATATGTGCAGGGGTTTAATTCTTTTAGAATCATGTTATGTTGCTTTTTGTGTCTGCAGTCCTGTGGAACAATTACCCTAAATGTTAATACATTACAGTGTGGTAGTGTGAATATTCTCTGTATTCATTCTCAGGGCTATGACATCTCACCTTACATGATTTTTCTAAATCATGTTAATTTTGATTCTGAGTCCCTACTCTTGAGAGGAGATGAGAGTAGGGGCAACTGTGGGTGATCTCTCCTTCTCCAAGCTCCTACAGGAATTCCAGTTATGTAGAGCTGCCTAGTATTAGAAGCAGGGCCTGCATAATCTTTCCATCATTGGCATTCAACCTTCTATGAAATGTTGTTTTCATGGATTTGTCATGAAAACACTTTTGACCAGTGCCAAAATGCCTCTTAGAGCAGTCTTCCTAGCAATCACACAGCACACCAGAAACCTTACTACTATTCTCCAGGTCATGATATTTACAGTTCAGACTCTATGGCCATCCTATAGTCACCATGCCATGTACAGTGCACAATAAGCATGAGTTTCTTTCTTTTTTTTAAACAAGATTTTAAAATAAAATTTATAAAAATGTGTCTGAGGATAATTTTCTTATCTTGAATTGCTTTCCTTTTCCACCCCCAAAGAAAATACAAAATTATCAGCACATAATACACTTAAAACTATAGAGACATTCTCTACACAGAACTAAACTAGATACAGTTAAAACTGCACAAAAATCAAGACATTTTGTAGCAGGAAAAATAGAGAGATTGTGACACAGAGACTATTACAGGAAGTGGCACTTTATTACGCTAGCTAGAATAGCGGGCCTAAGAATTTCATGCATCCAAATCAAGCTTGAGCACCCCAGAACAGGAGACGTGGGGCCTTATACCCTTGTTTAGGTAAGGGAGGGGGGTCGTGTTGAGTGATTACATACTTCCTTTGGAATCTTACAAGGTTGTACTCAGCAAAATCAGATTTTTTAAAGAACAAATGGTTTCCAGGAACTGCAGGATTGTAAACCCGTCAACTTCAGTAGGGGGGTTTTAGATAAGACTCTTTTCCATTTCCAAGAAATAGCCAGTCTCTGGGCCATTTAGCCTTTCTTAAACAAAACATGCCTGGTGCTGGGGGGTCTTTAAAGTTGCAACTTGCCTTTCAAAAAGAAATACCTTTAACTGCTATCAACTCCTTTCCTGCCCTGGGCTAGTGATTGCCATGAGGCCAACTGCTGATCCTGAACCAGCTACATGTTTCTGTGTTTATTCACTCAATCATACAAGAAATATATTTGAGCATTTGCCGCATCCTGCCACAATTTCAAGAAGTGATTGTAGAATTGATTTTTCTTCCTCCAAAAACATTTGAATTTCTGATACTTCTAGAAACACAAGAAAACCCAAACCCATAAGAGTTTTAGAAAAAATAGCCCTCTTTTCTTCAGTCTTATCCTACCAAATCAGCAGTCTCAATCCTTTCACCTCTAGGACTACCTGCTTAATCCTCTTCAAAGGATTCAACTCTCAACACGAAGAGTTAATAATTTCTTGGTAAAAAGAGCTTAGAACTCAATCTTCCTATTTGTAAATGTTGGGATGAGAGTGTTGAGTATGTGTGTAAAGAAACGTTACCTATTTAATCTTTTAGAGTCTTCTTTAGCAGCAAGAACATATAGAAATTAATATGAAAATAAAGCATCCCTGTTTGGTAGCCACTGTTGAGTTCCTTGGTGGTCAGAAGCACCAGGTAGGCAGGGCATATTGGTGCAAGAGCATGGTTCCTAGATAAAGACTATTCATTAGCCCTCTGTCATTGGGCAGATGACTTATCCCCTTTCTACCTTTCTCCATCTTGGAGATGATGTGAGAATTCAGTGAGCTGACATATGTGAAATACCTATTTGCCAAATGTATAATAAGTGCTCAATAAATATTACCTATTTCTGTTAAAGTTATTTCAAACATCAAAAGAAAAAGACACATAATTCTTAAATATTATCTTTGTATGAGCTAAAAAATATTCTTTTGCTTAGTCTGTGCAATGGAATAATTTTCAACTTTTCATATTGACCACAAGACATTTGCATTCTAAATTTCTGTGTTGAGCACGTAATTGGATCCTTCTTTTTCAGCTTGAGAGGAATGGTACCTCCATTGTTAAACCTTTTTTGAAAACCCTTGGGCACAGTTCACTCCTGTGTTCCCTCAGCAGCTGTCCAGACTTCTGTTTAACACTTGTCACATTAGAGAATAATCATGTGCTTGTAAGACTGGGATCTGTGACTTACTTTAAAAAAAATAAGCTTACCTCTGAATCTGGCATAGTAGTAAGATCTCAGAAAGTACTGTGTCAATGAATAGAGTGAAAATGTGTAATTCTTACTTTGCTCTTGGATATTGCTTCCTTTTTTCGCCTCCCTAAGAGAAGGAATTTGGAAAATAATGTTATACTTTATTTTTTTAAATAGATTTTTAAATGCCTCTGTTGTTTCTAGCCACAGTGAATTAGAATTTTTTTGAGGTTTAATGCACAGGAAATTTTATAGCACCTTTGGATATATTTAGTTAATATTTTCTTTGATTAATTATGGAGTTTCAAGTCTTATTTTTATAAATGGCATTGCTGTTTGTCTATAGCTACTTGCTATTCTAAAGAATACATCTTATGATTTAAACATTTGCTTAGTATTAGCCTTTAGGTTATTACTGAGCATGAGTTTGAGTTTATTAATGGTTTTGGAATGTTTTTGAGTATCCACCCAATACTTAAAAAATTCTGTGTGTAATGAAATTATTTCCTAATGGTCTTTTCGTGGAAGATAATTTCAAGATGAGTGAAGTGTTGCATAACACACGTCTCTCTTATATCTCTTATCTCGTATTGTCTATGTAGTGGGGAAATATAACGTGTTAGGAAGGCACTACTGTTCCTTTATTTACTTAGAATGTCAGGTAGTTTATAAAGTTGTCAAATGTTTTTATGAGTACAGTTAATCTGGTCCTCTCTAAATTTTATTAGATTTTTTTGGTTTGTATGTATTCATGTATTTTTGGTTTGATGAATCCAGTAAATAATATGTGAATGTTGCTGTGAATCATACAGTAAATGTTTTGTGATATTTCAAGAAAATAAATTGATCTTTATGTGCATTTTTACCTCATGTATTTGATAGAATAAACAAAATTATATTTCTGTAGTTTATTTGGCATCAGTGTTTCTGTGATATAATAAAAGTAGAATCCTAGCAAAATGAAAAGTATACTACCAATACTAATAGAAACATAATCCACATGTTCTGTATTTATTTTTCAAGATGGTCAGCGAAGGATTTTGCTCATTTAGTTCTTTATCATATATGTCTCATACATGAACGTCTTCATTTTAAAATACTTTATATTTGTGAATAATTTTTTTTGAGTTGTCATATCACTCTGTTGCCCAGGCTGAATACAGTGGTACAATCACAGTTCACACAGGCTCAGGTGACCCTCCCGCCTCAGCCTCCCAAGTAACTGGGACTACAGGCGTGTGCCAGCACACTGGGCTAATTTTCTTTTCTTTTCTTTTTTTTTGTGTAGAGTCAAGGTCTCAGTATGTTGCATAGGCTGGTCTTGATCTCCTGGACTCAAGCTATCCTCCTGCCTTGACCTTCCACAAAGTGTTGGGATTACAATTGAGAGCCACCAGCCCAGCCTCTCATATATATATATATATATTTACTTTCTAGGATAAAAAAACATAGTTTATTTATCCTAGAAAGTAAATTGGAGAGAGAGAGAGAAAGAGGAGATTCACCTCCACAAGGTAAGGGAGGGGACCAAAGCTTAAGAAAACATGACCTGACCATAGCTCAAAGAGCATGTGGCCATACCACAGCTTAGCAAGGTGATGGCCTATATTTTTAATTTATATACTTGAACATGTTTATGTAGTATCAAGTGAAGAAAAACTTAATTTTGAAAACCTTTTTAAAATGGAGTGATATACACCCTTATTTGCATATGTTAATACATTTTTTTGACAAAAACCATATACTATTTCTGTATTAAATAGGTATCATTAAAATCTAATGAAATTAAATGTAAAAACAGATTAAAAATTTCTTAAATTTCCAAGGAAAAGTGAAGTTTTAAGTTTTTATGTCAAAAAAATCTGTTTCTCTAAAAATTTAAGCATTTATATGAAAACATTTGTCGTGTTATTTTTAGCATATCTTAATATTTTAAGTTTTTCTTAAAGATGTAACTCTTATGTAATGTACATACTGAACAGATTCATTAAACTTAGCTGAGGTTCAGTCTGGGGTCTTTGTAAATTTTACTGACTCTTCTGAAACACTTTTCCATTCTCATCCCTCATTTGATATTCCAATATATTTTAATGAAATAATATATATACACAAAATTAATTTTAATTGATGTATAAGAGTAATTCAAATTTTCAGATGCAAAATGAAGTAAAAAACTTTGAGATTTTTACTTTGGTAAAGAAATGTTAAATATTGAATATTAAGGAACTATAATCCAGCACTTATTCCTATGTTAACATCCTCATCAATAAATGCTGGATAGATAATTTTATTGAGTTTGAAATGTATACTGAAGAGGAAGCATGGCTTAGTGGTTAGAGCAGGGATCCTAGAATGGCTAACTTGGGTTCTAATCTCTCTTCCATTATTTGTTAATCATGTGAATTTGGGCAAATTACTTAGCTATTCTATGTCTCAGTTTCTTCAACTGTTAAATGGGGTAATAATCATATCCTTTTAAAGAAGATTAGATGAAATTATGGCATAGTGTATACAATATTAGTCTTTATTAAATAAAAAATGCTAAATAAAACAAAATTTATTATATTACATTATACTTCATTTATTCATTTCAGTGACACTATGGGATATGTACTGTCTTTAATTTTACATATAAAAAAATTAGTTAAAGTTGTTCAATATGCTGTACAGAATTGCATAGTTTTATGTTTTGGGGCTAAAACTCAAACTTGTCTCATTTCAGTGTTTACTTGGGTGCAGCTCTGCCTTTGAGAGCCTTATAGTCTAGCTGAGGAGATGAAATGGGCTCAAATAACCCTTTGGAAAAGTGTTGGGGATATGAGATTTTTACAACTTGAATGGAGATTGAAATGGGCTTTATAACCTTGGTAGACTTTTGTTAGTGGGATGAATGTGGGGGTATTTCAATTTTGAAGGGAAAATCATAAGAAACATTTTTTAAAAGTAGCCTTGAACTATGTCCAATATACATTATTTGGGGAACTTAGCTATTTTTTATGATTTATGGTAGTTAATAAATATCAGATAGCAAGAATTATGCCTTGATTTAGTGCAGTGGTTCAAAACTGGGGAACAATTTTTCCCTTCATGACACATTGGGCAATATCTGGAGACATTTTTTTTTGTCAAAATTGTGTATCTCTACTGGCATTTAGCAGGTAGAAGTCAGAGACAGCACTTCAGAGCAAAGAATTATCTGGCCCAAAACATCAATAGTGTCAAAGTCGAGAACCCCTTTTTTAATTAAAAGAATTACCGACTATGGCAGAGTAGATTTCATATATTGCTAAGTCCATGTAGATAAAATGAGTATTATGAACAATGTTTTTAAAATACTACATAAGAAACATCCCTAGATTATAAACATTTTTAAAATGGCATATATATAGTTACTGATTACAAAGTTTTTTTGTCTTTCCAAAAAAGTATCATAGAAATTTAAGTAAAATGGCAATGCAGGCAACAAAAAAAATTCAATTCTGTTTTAGATCTACAGTTAACTTCCTTTGGATTGTTTTGGCATGTATTTTTCTCTGTTTTCTCATGATCCCAATGTTCTTTATGATAAATTACTTTTAACACACGTCAGACGGCAATCGATTTCATTAACGTACTAAATCAATTATTAGTACAATATGTTCCAAGTCAATTGTGAGTGTATGTTATTGAACTAACTTCCTGACAGCCATTTGGTTGATGGTACTTTCTGATAGCTTCATGTTCCTTTACAAAAGGAAACACATGATCTTAGAGAGCACTGTTACACATTTTGAGACTATGAGAAAAAAGGAAATGAAACATAGAGTTCAAATTGGAGACTGCTTGATAAAAGGATTTCAAAATAGTGGAATCAAAGCATAACTCATACACTTACACATTGAATTATAATTTTAATAAAATTTCTACCTGAAATGTTTTTGATAAATTAATGTAGAGTTCATAAAGTAAGTTATAGGTTAAATATATTTTACATCAGTACACAGATTTCATATTAATTTAAGAACCAGGGTATGTATCTATATGAAACTAGAAGTCTCAAATAGTAGCGTTCACTCAAACTGACAACATATGATTTCATACTTACAAAACTCTCCCCAAACTGACAACATATGATTTCATACTTACAAAGCTTCATATGAGGATTTTTCAGTTTATGTTTGTGTGTGTATCTTTTCCAATCACTTCATCTAAAAGGTGCAATGTCACTAATAAAGATAATCTTCTAAGTCCAAAAAAATGAATAAAATGATACAGCACTGTAATTTCAGATGAGGGTAGGGTATTCTATATTTACTTGAGTTCCTGGATAATGCTCAAATAGTTGTCAAAGCTCTGCAATTTCTTCCCCGATGTAAATTCAGAATTACTTCCAAAGCTCTGTTTATTAAACCACATTGGATTTGTCACTATCTTCTCCAGCTCCGCACTTCCAGTAATTTCCAGGGATTGCCTTTAGGAGTCTATAGTCATAACAATTCCAATTTTGAGCTGTTTCTGGAGGGAGCAGGAGCTGTAAATAAGTTTTATAATACAAATTTTTGCCTTCATAATACAGTGTAATACTTTCACAATACAGTTTACTCAGGGTTAGTCTATCATCTATTCCCTTAGTAATATTTATAGTGTTCCTATAATGTTTCAGTACAATTAAATTCTTTTTCATTAAAAAGTCATTCTTGACATTTGGAGCCGAATAATTCCTTGCTCTGGAGTGCTGTCCTTGACTTCTATCTACTAGATACCAGTAGAAATTCCCAATGTTGGTAAACAAAATACAGATCTATTAACAAGTCCCCTGGCACTCTTCCTATTCCTTGGAGTTAATATTAAAGGAAGTAATCTGAGATTCTGTTTTTTATTTTGTTTCGTTTTTAAACTAAAAACTTGGAAATAAAAGTTAAAAACAAATATACTTGGGAGAAATGACTGACATTGATTTATATTAACATCAAAATAAATAGTATGGTGACAAACACCAGAAGGGATGAGACATATCAAAGAATACAACAAGTTTAGAGGGTGACTGTTATGCTTATGATATAGGTTGCCTCTTCCAAGGTACTGCTCAGGATTAGTCCATCATCTATTCGTTTAGTGACATTTATCATGTCCCTATAATGTTTCAGACTTTAGGTTAGACTCTTGGACAGGAGTGAATAGGAAGAATGTGGTCCCTGCTATCATGGAGTTTGCAATTCAATAGAGACAAAAAGAGGTGAGAGTTAGTATCGGTATACTTGACTGAGCAAGAATTTTAGCTTTGGAAAGAATGGGTTAACAATCCTGTCTCTGAATGACATTGTTCCACTCACTAAATGCCTCTGAGTCTGTGTTTTCACCTATATGACGGAAATAAGTATACCTAATCAGCAAGTTGAAACTTTATGTGAAATGATTTTTATTTTATGCAGCTGTAATAAAGATGAAGCCTCTAGGGAGCATGATTTCCAGTTGCCAGTTTTACTCAGTAGGAAAAGAGAACAACTAGTGGAATAGGGAAGTTGGAACTAGATAAGAGAAGAATGGAGAGAACATCTCATTCCCCTTATCCCTTAACTGAACACTCTTTCACCCCTTATCTTGGATACTTTGAAAACAAGAACAGCAACTTGAATAAGCTATCAGCTAAAATGCCAAAAGAAAACATCACAATATGTACAAGCAAAAGTACAACAATGTTCTTTTAGACAGAATGAATGTTTCTACCATCAATAGGCCTGTGTGGAATGTTGGGAATGTGCAGATTCCAAAGATTCTTCTTGGCCTAACTGTTCACTTGCAAGAGTGATGTTCTACTGTGCGATTGAGGAAAGTCACTGACTAGAAGGAGAACCTGGGGTTGGATGGTGAAGTCCTTTTAAGTCTTTCTCACCACGTTTAGGCCTGACTTCATAGGCAGAAAAAGTCAAAAGTGTGTTTCAGAAAGATAATCGTGGTGGTTTTGTTGAACTGGTGCAGTGGTACTTTGAATGGAATTAGGGGCCCAATCGATGTAAGGGGCATTTTAGAGGTGAAAAAGCTTAAACTGTCCACAGATTGATGTGAGAGCTATGAGGAAAAGAGAATGAGTCTCACACTTTTGGCTCAGAAAGCTGGAAATGATGGTTCCATTAAATAAAACAGAAAAGTTAGGAAAAATAACGTTTTTATTTTTATTTTTTTGTTTTGTTTTAAATTGCTTTGTTTTTGTTTTGTCTTGCATTTAGGAAGAGAAAAATAAAAAAGGAAATAAATTTGTTTTGGAAATGTTGAGTGAGATATTTTCAGTGTATCTGAGGTATTTTCAAGGCCTTCAAGAGCAGATTTAAGATCTCAGAATAGAGGTAGGGATCACAGATGTATGTTAGGGAGAGAGTAATATTTATGTGTGAACCAGAACTAAAGGAGGATAAAGGAAACACAGAATTGCACTAGAGTGAGGGTTGAAAAAAAGAATTGAACCCTTTTGAAATGTGTTACTCAGGAATAGATTATATATGAATAAAGTAATCAAGGACTTTGTATTTGTCATGTTTATACTACCTCCTGCTTGCAGCCCTGAGGAAATGGAGAAATGCACTTTAGCTGCCATTTAAACCTTGAAGATTACTGACTTTTAAGGATCTGAGTTTAGACTACAGGATTAATGTGTGCCACATGACATGATGGATTCATATGGAGTGTTTTTTAAGACTATGTAAATAGCTGTGGTAATTCCTTTACAACTTTGTTCTAACTACATGAGCAATGCAACTGTTAAAGGTCTCACCTCTTTTTTGAAGGATTCCAGTGAAAATTTGTAAGAGATGCAAAGAGAAAGCCTATAGTTTGATGAGTCGAGGGAATTAAAAACTGGTAAAAGACACTAAGAGGAAATATTTAAAGAGGTAGGGAATCACAAAATCATGATATCTTGGGGACAAAGAAGGAAACAGTTGCCCAAAGAATATTTCATATATGCCAAATAAAGCAAAAATTGAGAAAAAGTTTATTGAATTTGACATTGAAGTTATGATGAAGGAATAAACTGATGAGGGTAAAAGAAAAAGACAGTAAATTGGGAGCACATGGGAAACGGGATTTAGAAGCAGTAAGTATAGACCACATTTATTTTTCTAAAATCTTTCATAGAGGAAATAAATAATCCCAAGGGATTGCTCGGATTAATGGAATTTTGTTCATTTTCTAAGGTGTCTAATGCTTGATTAGATTTACAAGTTGAGAGAAAGTAGCTAAGGCAAAGCCAATATTTAAAGATAAAATTTGAAGCTGAGATGAAAAAACCAAGAAATATTTGAGAGGAGGTGGGATTGAGAAAAGAGTGAAGAACTTAAGCATAAATAAGCAAATTTAGAATTATACATATACATACATATATATACATAAATATATATATACATACATATATATACATGTAAATATATATATTTCTTTGAATTGGAGTCTCACTGGGATGCCCAGGTTGGAGTGCAGTGGCATGCTTACGGCCACCGCAGTCTTGACCTACAGGACTCAGAAGATCCTTCCCCTTCAGGCTTCCAAATATGCCTGGCTTATTTTTTGATTTATTGTAGAGATGAGATCTTGCCAAGTTGCCCAGACTGATCTTGAACCCCTGAGCTCAGGCAATCCTCTCTTCTCAGTCTCCCAAAGTGCTGGAATTACAGGCTTGAGCAACCGTACCCGGCCAATACATATATTTTTAAAGTTGTGAAATATAGGGAAGAGAAAAATGGAAATATTATATCCCCCCTTTTGTTTTCCCAGCGAACTGTGAATCTGAGTTGTGTACTCAGAGGGGAAGTAGTGAGTGGGGTAGGTGATTTGAGGAAAAAATAGTAGATATTTGAGCAACCATGAAGAAAAGGGTAATAGGGATTAGTATATCTTGGCCAAGTTAAGAACTCAATAGTCATTGGATTATGCTCCAGTAGCTAATAGCAGAACATTCATTCGCCATAAGAACAACTTAGAAAACATGTATTGCATTAATTTTTTTTAATGTCTGTAGGAATGGAAAGCTGATGAGTAAACTGAGACTCGAGGGATCAAGATCTCAGGGAGAAGAGAAGCCATTGACATAGGCCCAATATTCTGCAAGCTGCTTATTTTCTTGGTCCATTAACTGCATCTAGGTAGGTTTGGGGAGTGATAGGAATAGGGGAAATAGTCAAGCAGCGAAGAGACGACGAATCCAGTAGAGCTTTAGCAACCTCAAAGAATTTGGGGGAATAAAAATTGGATTTCAGAACCACATATGTTGAATTTAAGAGGCCAAGGTCCCCTAGAGATGTAAAGCATAGAGAAATAAACTTAATACTGGTGGCTTCCTCAGAAGGAAGCATTCGCCAAGTGGGTCACCTGTGGAAGTGGATCTAGCTCCTCTACCCAGTTTCACACAAAATGATCTGGCATTCAGTCAAAAATTGATAGGCATACCAAAAAATAAAATCAGGAAAAGGAAATAGGTCCACAAGTATTGAATACAGACTTTAAAATAACTAAGAGAGTAACATATTCAAGAAAATAAATACCAAGATGGAGAATTTTACCAGGGAACTAGATATAAAGGAAATAATTAGATGGAAAATTTTGAACTGAAAAACAAAGTGACAGATATTAAAAAGTTCAGTTGATGGGTTTGCCATAGCTTGGACACAGTTAAACAGGGAATTAGTGAACTGAAAAATAGATCCACAGAAAATATCCTGATTGAAACACAAAGAAACAATAAGGAAGTAAAATATAGAATATAAACTTAAAGAATACCTGGGACAGGATAAAAGGCATTGGGTGGAGAGAGAAAATGGGGCAGAAATAATATTTGAAGATAAAATGGCTGAGAATTTTCTGTGACTATTCAGCTGAGGCCAGGCATGGTGGCTCATACTTGTAATCCCAGCACGTTGGGTGGCTGAGGAGAAAGGATTGCATGAGCACATAAGGGTGAGATGAGCCCAGGTAGCATAGTGAGACCTCATCACTACAGAAAATAAAAAACAAGTAGCCAGACATGGTGGTGCAAACCTGTAGTCCCAGCTACTTGGGAGGCTGAGGTTGAAGAATGGCCTGAGCCCAGGAGGTCAAGGCTACAGTGAACTGTGATCATGTCACTCACTCCAGCCTGAATGATAGAGTGAGATTCCAACTCAAAGAGAGAGAGAGAGAGAGAGAGAGAGAGAGAATGTCTAATTTAACAATAGACATATGGAGAGAAGTACTTAACCCATGTATTCATCAAGGAGATGTGAATTAAATTCGCCAGATGTTTAAATTTACAAGACTGATATTTAGTTTGGGGAAGGATGTGGTGCCATGGTAACTGTTAACATTATTAGAGTTTACACTGGCATAAAAATTCCATGCCCAAGTAATTCTATTCTTCACAATTTTACAATGGAAACATTTATGTATGTGCACCAGAAGTCATGCACAAGAACATTCATAGCAGCACCATTGGTAAAAGCCCAAGCTGGAAACAATTTAATGTCCAATAACAGGGGAATGAATAAACATTGTATGGCATATTCATTCAATAGTATATTTTAATCAACAATAGTGAGCAGATTATTCTGTATATGTTAATATGAATGACTCTTTCAAACTTGATGGTGAGCAAAAGAAACCAGAAAAAGAAGCATATACTATATGATTGATTTTTACTTATATAAAAATTAAAAAATGCAGAAACATTCTATGGTGATAGAAAGCAAGGTAGAGGTCATTTGTGGAGGGGACTGAGAGAGGCTTCTGAATCCTGGGAATGTTCTAAATCTTGATCTGGGTAGTGGTATCAGGGTGAGTTCAGTTAATAAAAATTCAACAAGCTGTACTTATAATTTGCTAACTTTTCTGCATATATCGAATCCTTCAAGTAACAAATTTACATTAAAAAGACCTAAACAGTTTTGAAATTTATACATGTAGGTTTGGACTAACCATCACTTTTCTAGGGTTCATGTCTGTAACTCATCTAGCTTAGTATATGGGTAGTTACAAGGCTTGGCAATCATAAAACCTCCTCCAAATTCTCCATGTGTAATTACCTTTATCACTAAGTTATAAATGTTTCAAAGGAATGACCACATTTGAGGATAATATTAGAGGCATTTCTTTCAACAAATTATTATTTAATTTTTGGTCTTACTACTTCTATAGTCATTTCTACATTGATGATAATTGAAGCACAACGCTTTGATACCAGTCCATCACCTTAAACATACTGCCAACTAACACACCCACATTTACTTTATTCTTGGATTTATTTTCACATGGCCACTTGAAAATGTATTTTATGTCTGGAGAGAAGCAGAAGCCAATAACTGGATTGTGTTTAATCTAGTTTGTGGGCAAAATAGCTTCTTGGCAGAAGGTCAATAAGTCTGATTTCTTCTCAATGCTAAAATACTTCTTTTCTGTGGGTGTTATTATTACTATTGTTCTATAGTTCATTGTAATATTATACCTTGATCCCTTGTTTTTCAAATGTGTGCATAAAAATCACCCAATCAAATCGTCACAATGTAGATTTCCAAGCCTATTCTGGATAATCTGATCGAAGATTCAAGGAGACTGCATATCTAATGGGCACTCCAGATGATTCTGTGAAGGTGTTTCAGTGAACGACATTTTGAGAAATACCGTTTTAAGTTCACATCATTGGCCAGTCCACAGCCATACAGAATGGTGATATTTTAACTATGCATTTGGAGGAAACTTCCCTTCTAGGATATTTTTGCTGTTTATCTCAAAAATCATAACAAATTACTAGTCATCTTTATTTAAAGCAAGGGGTCTAAGTTACTGCTGAGTGAAGTCGAAATGAGAAAGCAAATGGGGAATATTAAAACAGAGCTAGGAGATTGGAAGCTGCCATCAGTTGCTTTAGTGAATCACATAATATATTAATATATTAATTGGATGAAGTAAAAATGAAAGATGGACCTGTTATTACTTCAGGCAGGCGCTCCTTAAACTATTGGAGTTATGAGTAAATTTTACAACCCTGAAATTCTGCATGTCTCTGGTGCATGTAGTTTCATGTCAGCTTTATGGGAACAAAAAAGATCTGTATCCCACACCCCCGACATTTTTGTTTGTCGAGATTTAGATAAAAGGATGAGAAGTAAGAAAGTTCCTGCCCACACGTTACATCTTTGCTTCACCACCTGTTTGACTGAAAATAGCCAAAGTGAGGCTGAGTCAGTGATTCAACATCCAGTTGCCCTAAAGGCGTATTAATTCACAAAGCCATGAAATTATACTGGGGGAAAAAAGCCATAAAATAAGTATAAAAGAGAAAAAAGATTACTACATTTGACTTCTTTAATTCATTTCTAGGAACTTCTTTAAAGCATTGGGCTAATTTTTCTGTCAAAATAGACTTCCAACAGCTTTTTCTTTACTTTATTTTTTATTTAATTTATCTTTTGGGTTGGGGTCTCACTCTGATGTCTGGCTGGAGTGCAGCAGCATGATCATGACTGCCTATAGCCTCGATCTCCTGGGCTCAGAGGATCCTTCTACCTCAGCCGCCCAAGTAGTTGGGACTACAGGCGTGTGCTACCATGCCCAGCTAATTTTTTGAATTTCTTTTCGAGATGAGGTCTTGCTATGTTCCCCAGGCTGATCTTGAACTCCTGGGCTCAAACAGTTCTCCCTCCTTGGCCTCTCAAAATGCTGGGATTAGAGGCATGAGCCATCACACTTGGCTTGTGATCCAATGTTAAACTAGTCTCTTAAAACTTATTTTTATCTTACAACTGCTATAGATGTTTCTTAGTTTGCAAAGATTAGCACTGATGCAGATTGCAATATCAAAGTCTGCAGCTGTCGGTGGTTTTCCATGTCTAGCACCTTTTGACATCTCTGAAGTCTCGCTAAAGAAGCAAGAGGGGAAACAAGAAAAATTGCTGCTCTTGACCAATATTTTAGAAAATTGACTTTATTTAAAATTAAAAATAAATAATAAGAATCCAAAGTGTAATTATTAAACTGAATTCCAATTTTTAAAAAGCCTGAGAATGTGTTACCATATAGATGTGGTGTAGGCATCTTGTTTTTATATTTTCTTTATCACTTTTTAGAGTAAGAATTCGTTAAAGCGTGTCATCCATTGAGAGTCTAAAATGGCTGAGAAAATGGTTACATGACTGATTGACTCATTCCGCTTCAGTTTGCCCCTTTCTTTTTCTGGTCCCTTCCAAGGAACTTCACTTACAGCTTGCTCTTTTTTATTGGGCCGAAGAAGACCTTTCTCTCCTCTTTCTCAAAGATTAAAATAAAGACAAACCTTAAATGGCAGTTTCCCCACCTACGATTTGACCTTATTTGTGTGTAATAATTTGGGTGACTGAGTTACTAGTCACTGGGGTACTGTAAGTGCTTATCTTCCATTTACCTTGCCTCTAAAATTAGGCTATTAGCATTTGACTCACTTCCATAATTCAAATCTGAAGTTTAGGATTTGGCTCCCTACCCAAATGAAACTGCTTTTTAAGGAGCAATTCTTGGCATATAGTAGGCACTCAAATATTTGTTGAGTGAATAAATGATGTTTGCCATTCACATGTTTCCCATTCCCACACACTTTTTGTATTCTAGATGGGTTTTTTTTTTTTCTGGCTTTGTTTTTTTCCATTTTTTTCTTGGAAAACAGATTAAAAAAAAGAATGTAGGCCCCATGAGAAAGAACTGGCTTTATAGGGTGATGAAGAGCTACATTTAAAAAATATTAAACATGAATCATCAGTTGAATGGTTCCCTTAAAATTACATTTTTACTTCTACTCAAAAGAAGAAAAAAAATCTTTTTATTTATAGTCAGCAACAATCTGCTATTCTAAACGTGTAGTTTTTCTTCTGGCTTTCTGTCCTAGGCACTGGTGATATAGCAGAAACATGGTTAAGAAAAAGAAGCAGTTACTTCCTGGTTGAGGATGTGATAGTGTCATTTCATAGCTTTTTCTTCTTTGGCTCATTTCCCACTCAGTGCTTTTGCTTTCTAGTTTATCTCCCATAGTCCTGCTGCAAGACACAAGCACAGAGTTAGAAATTTCAATAACCACTTATTTCCTTTTCTCTAAAATGCAATATCAAAAGTGTGGCTGGTGATGACCTGTTTCACTATCAGCTAGATTATTTGTTTTTGTTTTTTACTTTTTTTTTTAATTTTAAAAATGTGGAGTACGATTCAAGATTAGGTATACAAGTGGTCATCATACAGGTAAAGTTTGGATAAACTATTTGTTTAAAAATGCAGACCCTAGATCCTTTACAGATAATAAGCTGAGAGTGGGTGCTGAAGGATGAGAGTCCAGGGATCTGTGTCTTTATAAGAACCCTTGGCGTTTGTATTGCACTCTCAATTTTGAGGCCCACTGCCCTTGATCAATGCTGCATAAGCTCCGAACTGGAAAATTAAGTAAAAGGCAACCCCAAATGCTGATACCTCATGTGTAGATCTTCCCACTTTACAGTAACACACACATACCCACACGTGCACACACTTTAAAAAATTCTGATGACCATATGAAAAATGATGAACAGTGTTTAACAATTAATTGATAGGCATTGACTGTGTTTTTTGCTGACCACAGTTTTTTTTTTTTGAAAACCAGGCAATAGTTCAGGAATGATTATTTTTGCTTTTCCTTAATTTTCAATTGTTGCATCTTTTCGTGTGGACCTGTGCACCCCCTTGTCTCCCCCTCCCTCTCTTGTTCTCTCCCTCTCTCTCTTTCCCTCACTCCTTCCTCTTCCCCCAAACTCTCAGTCCAGCTTCTCTTTTCATAGTAATCCATGCCTTATGATCTCATCCTTATTACTTAGGAACATGAGTTTATTAAGAAAATGATTGTTATAGTCACATGACCCAGGTTTGAGATCTTACCCTGATACTTATTAGGTGTGTGATATTGGACAGATTACTTAACATCTCCCAACTCCTGTTGCCTCAACATTAGAATAAAGTTCTTACCTTAAAGTGCTATCATGAGATTTAAATGAGACTAATGTTTGTAAAGGGCTTAACACAGATTCTAGTAGTCACCACTTAATTATTGGCTTTTGTGGCTATTAATTATAATGGCCACATGAGAAAGGATGTGTTAAAAAGAAGAGGCAAGTTCCTAAGTTAGGATACTATTTATTTATAATTAAAAATTTTTTTTGTAGAGACAAGTTCTTGCTATGTTGCCCAACCTGGTCTTCTGTTCTCTAGCAATTCTTCTGCCTTGGCCTCTAATAGTGCTGGGATTACAGGTGTAAATCACACTGCTAAACTGTAAAGTTAGGAGACTCTATATACTGCAATAGTTGATTCCTGTTACTAGGTTCTGAAGATATAAAGATAAGTAAGACACAATCCTTGCCCTCAAATTGTTTATACTCTTATAGAAAGAGACAGATAGATTTATAGTTTCATTCATAAAATATAGCATAAGATGTAAAATGGTAAAGGATATTGTGGAATCACTGAAGGAGTAATCAATATTTGCACTGTTTAAGTTACTCATTTTGTTGCTAAGCATATCTATAGTGTAAGGAAATTTAAATATTTCATTTTTTGCAATTGTTTATTTCTTTTGTTTTTGAAAGTGAGAAAGGATTTATTGAGAAGACAGAAAAGCTCCCACAGTGGGACCCATGTCCTGCTTATTTCTATTTAAATGGCTGTACACATCATGCCCTAACTCAAAGTGGGCCTTTATGTGAAGTAGAAAAAGCTGTCACTTCCTAGAGACATTCATTTCCATCTGATTGAATACTGCCATAATAAATACGTGTTGACTATTACTGTGAATGCCACCCCTTAACATTGTTCAGGCACAACCTGTACAATCATACAACACAACCTGATAACAATAAACAATGTTCTCCTCGCAGTGATTTTCATTATTTTGTTTGATAAAAAAGTAACCATGATGATTTTTCTAACAAAGACAAATATGCTCTTGAATCCATGATCTTGTTGGATCATAGTCCTGGGGTGAAGGTCATGTAGTCATTAGCTGCGTGAGATTGTTATCATCTTGTAGTAGCTGAACTGAGATGCTGACTGTAGTGAACATGCCATCTAGGTGGATAAAAGAATTCTGAATAAACCAACTAATAAATTATTCCTTCTCATAGGACTGTTATGAGGTACAGGGACATAATATGTAAAAAGTATATAATATGTGATGTTATATGTATATTTGATTCAATTAGATGTACATGATCTTGCTCAGATATTTTGAATAGATTACTACAGATTCACTGCAAATAACCTGGCAACATATATGAATAAAAACAAATCAGGAGCTATGAATCACATTTTGCCTCCTTCCCACTTGTGTTTTCTGTTTGTAGTTGACACTCCAGATCCCTATGTGGAACTTTTCATCTCTACAACCCCTGATAGCAGGAAGAGAACAAGACACTTCAATAATGACATAAACCCTGTGTGGAATGAGACCTTTGAATTTATTTTGGATCCTAATCAGGAAAATGTTTTGGAGGTAAGTGAATCATTTGAGGGTTGTTAGATAGTCGTCATTTATGTTGAGAGAGATTCTTGAGTTTGTTGTCTTACTGCTTTTTCCTGTTAGCTATAGTTGAATTCAAGCTGGGCAGCATGATAGACTAGATTCTAGATGGTGCACATAAAGTTATGAACGTGTCATGTGTCAAATGCAGGAGCTAGGTGGTGTTGGGAGACTTCTATCTTTCCCGTGGACTTCGAAAAAAATGTTTTTTGTTGTAAAAGGAGAATCCCTATACAACAGAATAAAATTATTTTCAATTGACCATAAAATAAGTTCAAATAGATTTTCCCAAAACAACTGTATCGATTATCTACACTGATTTCTTTCTCATATTTCAGAGAGGGGATACATTTTCATTTTTCTAAACATGGTAATTATTTTGGCAAATGCAGCATTTAAAAGGAAAAGGTGAAAGTATTGTTACTGGTTAATATCGAGGGCCTCAAATAACTATTAAATGTGATTTTAGAACTTTTGTTTATAAAGCGTGGTAGAGATTTTCAATATAATTTCCCAAGATCTATGAGAAATGTTATACTCGTGCCCTACATTTTACTCTATAGATCACGCTAATGGATGCCAATTATGTCATGGATGAAACTCTAGGGACAGCAACATTCCCTATATCTTCTATGAAAGTGGGAGAGATGAAAGAGGTTCCTTTCATTTTCAACCAAGTAAGTAACATCACAGAGTTATTTTTCAGCCTTATGTTAGATAAAATCAATTTATTCTGAAAAGTTTGGGTTTAACACTTGGAAACTTGTATTTATTTGTTTATTTATAGAGTATTTGCTTTTTAAAGAGAAAGTTTTGTTTTTCCTTTTATTTCTTGTAATTATAATTTCTTATAATTATTTATAATTATTCTGATATCTATAAACTTTGGTCAAAGTATTCACTCAATACTACTGAGGCATTAATCTCATGTGTTGCTCCAAATGATAAAACTGGGATAATGAAATGCCTTTGGACTCCGTTGGCAGTTCTAATACAAAAAAATGTGGAAGGATAAAAGAAGGATGCAATATCTGAGATAAATGGCAGAGAGATAGCTAGAGAGAGTGAGAGAGAGAGAGAACAATTAAGCAAACTCACAGAAAAATTTTTAGAAACCTAAGCTACTATCTCCAAATTGCATGTTAAGTAATAAATTGAGTCCTCTGGAGGAATATTTCTGTCTCAAATAATCCTCAAATAATTAGGGTCAAGGCAGTGAAAAGTAAAAAGTTGTTTTGAGGTGAGTGTTATCTTTGTATTTCTAGGTTTTCTGTAATTCTGAAATTTTGATAGTTTGATTTAGGAATAATAAAACCTTAGGTAAATTATTTGCACAGAATAGACTCACTGGATTTTGAATTCTATAAGAAACTAATTTAGTAGTTTACAGTGAGAATTGTAAACGACTGATGGGCCAGTATGTGTAAGGCTGGTTAATATATTAATTTCTTGTTGGGAGAGTATGCTTTGCCCATCCTTAGAATGACTTTTCAGATGCCTCCACCTCCAAACCTACCTGTCCCTTAACTTTCACCTCCTCCGTGTTGCCATTCCTGTTACAATTCCAAATGACCTCTTTCTCCTTTGATCTCTATGATAATTATCTATGGTATTTACTGGGAATAAATTACTTATATTGTTCATTTTTTCATTTACCCTCTGTAAACTAAAATTGTATAGGACAGGAAACTTGAAATATTGATTAAACGTGCCAACAGAGTTAATACATAGCTTACATTTATTAAATGAATGTATGTATATTTAGAAACTAACTTAAGCTCAAAGGGCTTCTTGACTAGTTCATGCAATCATAGCGACCCAGGTTCCTCAAGGATATTCTGGTTCACACATTCCTAGTGCTTTCAGCTGCTCCAGGAAGCGCGTCTTTTATCTCATGCCAAGAGATACACTGCCCACGATTCTACTGACCCCTTGTTTTTTTTTTTTTTTTTTTTTTGAGTTGGAGTCTCACTCTGTCGCCCAGACTGGAGTGCAGTGGCCGCTCCCGGCCACCGCAACCTTGACCTGCTGGGCTCCGGCGATCCTTCCACCTCAGCCTTCCAAGTAGCCGGAATTACAGGCATGCGCTACCATGCCCGGCTGATTTTTTTGATTTATTGTAGAGATGAGGTCTTGCTGCCCAGGTGGGTCTCGAACCCGCGGGCTCAGGCATTCCACTCACCTCAGCCTCCCAAAGGCGCGGGATTACAGGGACCCCTTGTTTTAAAAGTGATTTCATTTATTCATTTTACAAGTATTTGTTGAAGATCTGCTGAGCACTTGCCATTGTGTTTTGGGCAAGGAATATGAGAATGAGGTAGGAAGTTCTTCCCTCAATTATCTTCCTCTGGGGTGGAGGTGAGGTAAGGGTTGAAATGCGCAGTGGAAGCAGGGAGACAGTACGTGTGATAAAAATAAATCTCTAGACAGTGAGATAAGTATTAATGAGACATGTATAGGGTGCAGTAGGAAGACAGAATAAAGAATGATTGTGTTGTGAGAGGAAGCCAGGGGAGGCTCCACAGCAGTAGCTGATTTTGAACAGGTTGATCAGTGAACCATGGTTCACACCCTGGCATTGGAAGGCAGGCTATTTGGTGTTTAAATCTCAGCTCTGTCCCTTACCAGCTGTTTCATTCTGGGGAATAACATTTAACTCCTCTGTGCCTCAGCTTACACATCTATAAAATGGAAAGAATATCTTCTAGGAATAATTATGATTAAAATAGGAATTATGTAAAATATATACATATATTGTAATGTATATTATGTATGAATATATTTAATTGTAATTTCATATATTTTATGATATAAGGTATACATTATGCATTATTTAGTTTATATATGAGTGGGAAGCCCCCAAAATCCAGAAGTATCTTTTGGAGGGCAAGCCCCTCGTAGTACACTCGGAATTTGTTCCTCTGGATGAAACAGACAACCAAAGTTTTTATCTGGAACTTTTGAGAAGGTTGCATCACAGTTTGCAGAAGAAATGTCCCAAGTTCTGACAAACAGGTGACTGGTTCTTCCACCTTAATAAAGGACAAGCCCACGCCAAACTGACTGTTCAGCAGTTTGGGGCCCAAATCAGCATGACCCCATGCCCCACCCTCCCTATTCACCTAATGTCTCCCCCAAGCAACTATTTTTTTGTTTGTTTGTTCCCGTGGATGAAAAAAACTCTTAAAGGGACACATCTGCCAGTGTGGCAGAGGTGAAACCAAAAAACAGCAGAAGCACTAAAAAGCATCAAAATTGATGAGTACAAAAAACTGTTCTGAACAGTGAAAAAAACATCTTGATTAGGTGTATTGCATCAGATGGAGAGTACTTTGAAGGTGACTGAAGTTTAAACATGTAGAAATATATACACAATTTTTAATAAATTCTGTTTTGGGGGGGTCCCCCTCGTATAACACATAACATTTATTATATATTCATGATAATTGATCAAAATATATTAATACCATCAACACATACATATGCATACATACATATATTGCTTAGAACAGTGCCTGGTACCTATTAGGCACAATATAAATGTTACTTGTCATTGTTGCTGTTATTATACCTCGAAAAAAGAGCAGGATCTCAGCAGCAGAGAAGTAGTTATGAGCATTCTGGGCAGAACAGATTGCAAAAGCCTGGAGTCTTGAAAGAAGAAAGCAAGCTGGGGCATGACAAGTTAAACAGTTTCACGTTGTAGAGTAGCGGGGAAAACAGTGTAGAGGTGGTCAAAAGCCACAGGCTTACCTACTGCACGTTGCTAGAATAACTCTTGGTAAAGGTCTGTTGAGGGCTTATGAGCATGAATTGGGCTTTTCAAAGTAAAATTTGTTGGTTCTGCACATCAGTCCTTGATACAAAGACTGCTTATAAGAGAAGATATCGTGGACAGAATTCATTTCCTCTTCTCTGTCATTTCCTGTGGTTAGGCGTGTAACCCCCGGGCTCTTAAAAAGGCCTTCCAGCTCTTAAAAAGGCCTTCCACATTCCTGAATTTAAAGAAGCTTATGTAATTATTTTCTTTAGTGTGTTTGAGGAAACGGTTGGCCAAACAGCTTTTTTTCATTACTCTGTTCTCAAGAGTCCTTTGCAGCCTTTTATCTGAATGACGATCCTTTAAGTTGCTCTGTAGAGGTAGCTGGGAGAAAGATCAGGGTGGTGGCTGAGCAGAGTGTCCCTAGTGGTTCAAGATCATCGGCGAGTGCCCTGTGCAAGCCATCTAGTCTCTGCTTGGCTCTGAGTCCCCATCTTTCCGAGGGGTTGATCTTCTTTCTACAACATTTACAGAGGTTGTTAGGTGGCAAGAGAATAATGAAAGAAAAGAAACTTCAACCTTGAAGATGACTGTGGGAGTCTGGCATAGAAAAAAGACCTGTTGGATTTGGTGAAGAGAGAACAAATTCTTCAAGCCTAGACACTATTAACAAAAACTCCTTCAAACTTTTTATGATTCAAAAGGTAATACTGAGTCAACATAGAGTGATTTCTATGTCCAGGAAACAGCTGGAGAAACAATACGAGCCTCCAAGTCGAGATTGGCAGTTGCCCAGGGGCCTGCTCTTCCCACTCGAGGTAGTAAACTGGAATAGGAAGAATGGACTTTCATTTTGTCTCTGTCACTAATCCCCCTCAGAATGTTTGACTTGTCATTCTTTCTTTCTGAGTCTTATTTTCTTCCTTTCTAAAATGAAGCTGTGAATTAAATTATTTCTAAGCTCCTTTTAATTTACATAATACTATGATCTAGAAAGAAGATTTTATTTTCATTTGGCCATCTTCACCCAAAAACTTTTGATTTTTTATTTTATTTTACAGATATGGAAGCTAAATAATAATAATAAAGCAAGAATAAAAATCTTTTACTTATGTAGTATTGATATATAATACATAGCATTATATATTTTAAAAATATTGACTGTATCAATAGATTATATTATTAACATGAGAAGAATGTAAGTCTTTATTGTGCTCCTAAAACTTTGCTAAATACTAAGAAAGCTGCAAAGAAGTTTCATTTTCAAGGAACTAAGAATGTGTTTAGAAAGCAGATATTCTTGTGTAAACTGATAAGTAAGATAATAAGGAGTATCATGAGGTATCTACTCATTGATTTACTTACTGAGGAAGTTATTTATTAAACTCTTGTTAGGTTCCAGGCAGTATTCTGTGTGGTGTGCCAATAGCAGTGGATGGGCTGGCCAATATACTGGTTTCAAGGGAGCTTACATTCTAGTAGAGGAAGTAAACAGACAACGATGATCCATACATCAGCCAATGATAAACGCTGTGAATAAAATAAAATAAGGGGGTGCAATAGAGAGCAGTTGGTGGGAAATTGAGGTTTGTATAGTCAGAGAAGACCTCTCTATATCGTTACGGTTCTTTCTCCACATTGTATTATAAAAATATTTAAACATAAAAAAATTGAATATTTTTATAATACAATGTGGAGAAAGAACCATAATATTCAAACATAAAAAACTGAAGCCGGGCTTGGTGGCTCAGCCTGTAATCCCACGCTTTGAGAGGCCGAGGTGAGTGGATTGCCTGAGCCCGTGGGTTCGAGACCTGCCTGGGCAACTTGGTGAGAACTCATCTCTGCAATAAATCAAAAATTAGCCAGGTGTGGTAGCACACGCCTGTAGTTCCAGCTACTTGGAAGGCTGAGGTGGAAGGATCACTGGAGCCCAGCAGGTCGAGCTGTGGTGGCCGGGAGCGGCCGCTGCACTCCAGTCTGGCTGACTGAGTGAGACTCCAACTCAAAAAAAGAAAAAAAAATTAAAGATTTGTGAACACCATATAAGTGCCACATAGATTTTACAAGGCTTGGTGGCTCAGCCTGTAATCCCAGCACTTTGGGAGGCCAAGGCGAGAGGATTGCCTGAGCCTGGGGGTTCAAGACCAGTCAGGCAACTTGGTGAGACCTCATCCCTACAATAAATAAAAAAATTAGCTTGGCGTGGGAGCGCATGCCTCTAGTTCCAGCTACTTGGAAGGCTGAGGTGGAAGGATCACCTAAGCCCAGCAGGTAGAAGCTGCGGTGACCGTGAGTACGGTGCCACTGTACTCTAGCCTGGGCAACAGAGGGACTCCAACTAAAAAACAAACAACAAAAAAGAACATTTTGCCAAACATCATTTGCTTTGCTACATATCTATCTATGCATTCATCAAAACATCTTACTTTTTTGATACATTTAAATGCAAGTTGCAGACAATAGTTTTACCACCGAACATTTTAGCATATAATTGACTAGAACTTAGTATTTATATATGATAATTTTAAATGCCAGTGAGCAGTACAGGCAGCATGAAATCATTCATTCATTCATTTACTCATTTTACAAATAACTGTTGAGCACTTAGTATGTGGCAGACACTCTTTAGGTACTGTCTATTCAGCAGTGGGTAAAACACCCAGAATTCTTACCCTCAAGGAACTTGCATTCTTTTTTTTTTTTAACCACCAAGAATCTTTTATTCATAACTAATATTGTAGTAATTCAGAGTTATTTATTTATTTATTTATTTATTTTAGGAACTAACTTACATCCTACTTAGTAAGATAGATGAAGAGCAAGGTACCTAAGTAAAAGATACTCCTGCTGGATGGTCGTGATGACAAGTTCTAAACTAAACCAGGCAGGAAGAAGAGGGGAGTATATATATGTGTCTGGGGGGCAGGGGGTCACATTCCAAGACTGAAGCTAAGAAAGGCATCTCTGAGGATATTTGAGGGCAGAAGTCACTCCAAGTAGACAGGCCCTGAAGCAGAGTTTGCCTGGCATGCTGAGTAAGGAGGAGAGTGTGGCGGAGGGATAGGTGATAAGGTCAAAGAGATGAGGGTAGGGCTGGGGGTGCAGATCACTGTGCAGGACAGTGGACTTCAGTGACTTAGGCTTGCCCTTAAAAAAAGGGTATGGTGGGTTAACTGGGTCTCTACAGAGGTGAAAGCTATCCCAATTAAGAGAACAGTCTGATCAAAGGCAGTGGACTAGAAAGGACAGAGCTTTCAGGAAACAGAGCCTTCAGGAAACAGGGCCTACACAAGTTTGACGGGGACAGAGCATTGGTGCATGAAGGAAGAACAGTTACCTTGGGATCAGACTGCAACAGAGCATTAATGTGAGACACAGAAATGTGGATGTTATCTACTGACAGCAGTGAGTCATGGAAGGTTTGTGACCAGGTAATGGGAAACGAAGAGCAAATTTCTGGCTTTTTCCTCAGAAGCATTAGCAAGCAAAACGTTTGTAGGTAAAGATGTG
Source organism: Cephalopachus bancanus (assembly GCA_027257055.1). Taxonomy (NCBI): domain Eukaryota; kingdom Metazoa; phylum Chordata; class Mammalia; order Primates; family Tarsiidae; genus Cephalopachus; species Cephalopachus bancanus. The sequence continues at coordinate 9,935,702 of JAPVLO010000057.1, forward strand.
GAGAATGTTGGTTACTGAAAACAAACACACAAAAATGTTATGTGGCTTAGAGGAGACTCGTTCTTTGAAAAGAGACTAGAATGAGGAGTGTAGGATGACTTGACGAAAGGGTAGCAACAGCTTTAATGTGCCCAGTGGAGTTAAGTGAAATGAAATGAATAAAGTTGGAAAGCAGGAATTTACAGCAGATTCATCTTTTCCTTAGACTATGACTGTTAACTCAATTTTTGGAACTTTATTTTGAGGAGAAAGTCAGTCTTAGGTCTGGGTTCATAGTTTTTGTTTTTCAGCTGCCTTTTTATAAAATCTAAGTTGGATTGTGTTTTTTGGAGTTGAAAATTTAGAGATCATCAAAGTCGTCATTTGAGAGAAGCCAGCACAACACGATGCTTTTGACCCCAGCTCGAGTCAGACGACTCCTGCCTGGGTTAGAATCATAGTTCTGCTACTTTTAAACCGTGTGATGTTGGACATGTTATTTTTTCTCCTGGGCATGCATTCTCATCTATAAAACAAGGTTACATATAGTACCTACCTACCTGTTAGGGTTGTGGTTATGAATAAATGGATTAATGCATGGAAAGTGTTAAAATAGTATCTAGCCTGGTAAACTCTAAATAAATATTGCAAATTCGTGCTATATTGATAACTAACCAGATTTAACTAAACATGCATGACCTGCTTCATGAACCTGATTTAACTAAATATTAAATTTACTTATTTGTTTGAACTTACTGACCACAGTGAGCTTGCTGTTTAATACTAAAGGTAGAGCCTACAAATGTAGCGATCATTTGTTTCCAGCTAGTTCAGAATGCTCTAGTCACTCATTACTGAATGGATCAAATGTGACTTTGGATTACAGTGGCCCATTATATAGTGGAAAGATATAGAATCTTCAGCACTTAGTATATTCTTAGTAAACAAAATAACCCACTTCAAAAGAGCCATGAAAATGCTAAGGTTTTGAATCAAGGCAGAAGATTATGCTTCTTTATTTTTCTAGATGAAATTAGTTTGTTTTGGTCAATACTTCAAGGAAATGTTGCCTCTAAGTGTATACTGTGTTTTAATTTGCTGTCTTTATTTAGAAGTTTGGATTATTGTTTCAAATACCCATGTCTCATGTCTCCTGTGGCATCGATCTAATTTTGGCCGACTGCTTTCTTTGATTGTTGCTTATTCATGAATGCAACTTGAAAATAAATAAGGTAGCTCTATAGAAGAGATAGTGGCAAAGCTTAAAAAAGAATAGGAGTTTTGATGGCAAGTTCAGAATGTTGTTAGTCTCAGTATGCTTTTGTTGGAAAGCTGTGTATTGATGTGTGAAGACAAAGACTACAATTTAAGTTAATCAGACAAAGTAGAGTTTGGATGGAAAACAAGAGAACTAAGTAATTTTGCGAGAAATTTGGGAGATCTGTGGCAGAGATGTGAAAGCCATCAGATATTGTAAGATAGAGGTCAAATGTGGGTCAAACTATTCTGGGCTTTCACAAAGAATGAATTTTTATTTTGAATTACTGGCAATTGGAACTTAAGTGATTATTTTTTGACATTTCTACAATTATAATGTTTAAGTCCTAGGGCATTTTAGAATGCTCTGGCATCCTTGAGGGTCTTCTGTTGGATGGCAGGTTCTATCAGGTAGTAGGCACTTGGATCCTTTTTTGGATGGATGAATAAATGAGTACACTTACAGGAGATACTGAAAAGCTGGGAAGTGCTTAGACAGGAGTTATGAAAGTGAATGAAGTTTAAAAGAAAAAAAGCTAGAGAGTTTGAGAAAAGGAGATAGCAGAGGGTTTGGGTACTAGTGCTTTAGGATATCTGGTTTATTGTTTGAAAGCTAATGACTACACAGCCCTTCAGAATTTCCACTGATTTCCACGTAAGAAAAAGGAAGTTAAATTAAGGAATCTGAGATTATCATCAAACTCTCTTTATGGAAGAGTGTGAAAAATGGCTACAGGGAAAAGAATGTTGTGTTTTAATCTTTCAGATCGTTTAAGACTGTGTTATTTTGGGAGGCGCAATTATCCTAAATTCTTGAATGATGGATTAGATGATTCCTGATCGAAAAATGCTAATTTTGTTTTACTACAAAATCATGTATAGTCATGTGTCCCTTAATCATGAGGATACATTCTGGGAAATGCATTGCTGGTAATTTCATCATTGTGTGATCATCATAGAGTATACTTACACAAACCTAGATGGTCTAGCCTACTACACACTAGGGCTGTTTACTGGGGTGCACACATTGTAAGAGATGTTATTTATGTATTACTTTTCAAAGTTTAATTGAATCGTGGTAGCAATGTGTAGTATGCATTCACTCAAATGCTAGCATCACTGTATGACAGGCAGGTACATATTGAGTATTACAATTTTAATGCATTTTTTTCCTTTCTTAAAATGTATATACATTTTTTTGGCGCCCTCTGTCTTAGTATAGCCTAATGCTCCTAGACTATAATCCTGGACAGCATTTTTCTGTGCTGAATACTGTAAGCAATTGTAACACAATGGTAAGTATTTGTGTATCTAAATATATCTAAACATAGAAAAGGTACAGTAAAAATATGACATTATAATCTTACAGAGAATACCCTTGACTATGTGGTCCATTGACTGAAACATCATTATGTGTAGTATTACTGAATATTAAACATTATTTTATCAGTGTTTCATTCTATTTTTAAACTGCAGAATTTGTTTAGATGTGATTTAGTTTGTATTGGTAGGATTGTAATTTCTGCTTTGCCCTTGAATTGCCTCCTTGACAGATCCACTTCTTGTTACTTCATTATAGGATGAAATTAAAGTGTATGGAAACATGACTTTAAGTAAAAATGACCCTTCTTTTTTAAAAAAATACCATTCTATTTATAATCATGCACACGTCAGGTAAATATAGACAAGGCAGAAAATATTATGTAATTATCTTGAAAAATGTGAACAATTATTGAATCAGCATGTGATTAGTTGCTGTTTGTTTCTATGGGGGGAAGGAAAGTAAATTGACTCAGGAGGGATCATAATTCAAAATAATGTTTGATTGAAACTAAATGTAAAATTAAATGTTGTAGATGAGAGAAGTCGTGGCTAATTTGAAGAACTTTTTACTATTAGGATGGATTCTTAAATTTAAAATTATTTGACTATGTGCATCTTTTTTTGTAATAATAATGTGAAGGACTTCCTTATTGCCAGGCACTATTCTTGTTGCTTTAGCTTCATTATTTCAAAATGATCCTGGAAAGTTTGCAAGAGAATTAATGGGTTAGATACTGGAAAAAATATTTTAAAATCAGAAATTGCTTTTTGTACAGTTTCTTTTCCTACCTTCCCCCAGCTGAAAATCTTCCACTATAAGCATTTAAAATTGCTTTCCACTGTGGCATTCAAAGAAGAGATTGTCGCTTTTTTGCAGGAATGTATAATGGGTATTACCTACATCTTCCTAGAGGAGGTGGAGTTCTTCTGATGTGTCTGGTTCCTAGTTAAGTATTATGGGCCTGGGGAAAGCCTGGGAGAGTTGGTCACTCTTCTTTCTAATCCTGCTGAATAATGCAGGTAGTGTGAAAGACTGCAGTGTAGAGGTGCTTTATGTGGTATGTGGGAAGACTTTATGTGGTATGTGGGAAGACTTTTACAGTAATTGTTTAATTCCTCACAGGAAGTACATGTTTTTTTCTGAATGGCATGTTACAAGCAAAAGGTGCAAAGAGATTGTAAATGTCAAGCTTCATAGCATGTCTGAACATAGTTCATCATGTAAAAGAATTTAAAACTTCCTCCTGATTGTGGGTGACTGGGTAATGAGTGGAAATGAGGCTCTCAAGCCATGTGACAGGAACTGTGACAGCCCTTTCTATAACATTCAAAATGTCAGAAAAATCCTGTGTCTTATTTTGTCCTGCCTTTATTTAAACAATCTTGTCAGTTAGTCTAGGACTATGAGTCTCTTAGCCAAGAAACATTGTTGATGGATAGTCTTCTGGAGAAGACAACTATGAGTACAGCATGGTTGATTCTTCTTTTGTTTATTAAGTTTTAAGACAAATAGGAATTGGATATAGCATTGGAGATATGTGTGTGTGTGTGTGTGTGTGTGTGTGTGTGTGTGTGTGTGTGTGTATGTGTGTATATATATATTTTATTTTTATTTTTTGAGTTGGAGTCTCACTTTTTGTTGCCCAGGCTGGAGTACAGGGGGCATGCTCAGGGCCACCGCAACCTCGACCTGCTGGGCTTAGGCGATCCTTCTGCCTCAATCTTCCAAGTACCTGGAACTACGGATGCATGCCACCATGTCCGGCTAGTTTTTTGTGATTTGTTGTAGAGACGAGGTCTCACCAAGTTGCCCAGTCTGATCTCGAGTCCCCAGGCTCAGGCAATCCTCTCACCTCAGCCTCCCAAAGTGCTGGGATTACAGGCTGAGCCACCGTGCCCAGCCAGCATTGGATATCTTGATATTTAATTTATAAATTGCTTAGGTACTTGCCAACTGGAAAGCCAGATTTTTCTTGAACACTTTCTGTCAGGAGGCGACTCATTGGAATAGGAAGCCTCTTCCAACTTTGACTCTTTTCATTTGTTAGAAATCTCTACGGTAAGTGATATAGTGTTCATATAATTTTCATTCATCTATGATGGTTTTGCCCTGTAGAGATAGAATCATTACATCTAGTATCATTTTAATGCCAGCTTTCATGTGTTTCTTGGAAAACAACACCAACAACAACACGTTTAACCCATGCCTTATTTTCTTACTAAAGTAATGTCATTCAATATAAAATGTTTTCCGAGCCCTCTTTGGCAAGAACTCTAGTTGAAATTTTGAAGTGGGAAATAGGCATAATGTTCTGGAATGTGGGGTGAGCAGTGCTTTCATTGATAGAACAGACAGCAATAGCATTGATAGAATGGATAGCAATTGTTTTGTAGCCAATTGCCCTTTTGACATTACTGAACTAATCTTCTAGGTATGTGTTATTGCATTTGTTTTGGAATTTCAAACTATTTTATTAACTTTAAATATAATATTTATATGGCACTTTGATGACTAAAGATTCACAGAATTCTAGACACAACTGCCATTGGGTGAAACCATTCCTCAATTTTATCTCCAGTAGCTGTGTGATATTTCTTGACAGGAAAAGGATACCTGATATGTTCCTCTTGAATCACATATAAACAATAATTGATATGCATTGATTATCTGTTGTATGCCAAATACTGTGCAATTAACTAGTAATAGGAATGTATATGACAGATCTTACAGTTCAATGAGAGATGCACCTTTTTTTATAGATGATTTAAATACCTTTTGTTTACTCATAAAAATCAGTACTGAGAATCAACTATGAACTTATTTTAACCTTTTGGGAAAGCTCCTTGTTTTTTTTTTTTTCATCCCCTGAAACTCAAAAGATAATAAATCTAACAATCTATAGCATATTTATTTGATTCTAAAAATATCCTTCTCACATTTGAAGAGGAATATACTAGTTCTTTTGAAGCTGTTGAAAAATCCGACTCTATGTTCTTATAATAACTGATGTCATAAAATAATAACATCTTATAATTATGCAGCAACTTTCAGAACATTTTCTCATTTGGTTTTCATAACAATCTAACTATGGCAGGAATATTCATAACTAATGGCAGGGATAGTATTGAGAAAGTCTTTCTATACAACAGATTTATAGTCTCTGGAAAGACATCTCTTAATACATCTTTTGCTCTGTGGATATTAGTCATGTTCTTTCTCTTTAGAGTAAAATTTTCTTTTTGGCAGGATGCAGTCATATATGTTCGGTAGACTCAAATCGTGTTAAAAAAATAATCTTAGCTCCAGATCTCATGGTAGATGTTTCTTGAACTACCCACAGTTGGCTGGACCTTAGGTCCTGCTGCCCACTGTGAATGGCTGTTCTATTTCCAGCTTACTACAGCCTGCACTTGTCCCAAATGCATGTGCGCGTGGGCTTTTACCCTTAGGTCCTGCTCTCTACTGTGAATGGCTGTTCTATTTCTAGCTTACTACAGCCTGCTCTTGTCCCACATTCACATATGTGGGCTATGCCTAGGCTTTCTCTAACCTCTAGGCTATTACAGCCTCTGGTTTTGTGGCTTAAGGCATCTCCTGAATGGTAGACACAACATCTTAGTGGTTTTTATATCTCAGTCACTTTTTTTTTTTGAGTTGGAGTCTCATTCTGTTGTCCAGGCTGGAGTACAGTGGCATGCTCACAGCCACCGCAGCCTCGACCTTCTGGACTCAGGTGATCCTTCTGCCTCAGCCTTCCAAATAACTCAGATACTTTTAATGTTTTGTCAGTAGTAGTTGTGGAACTGAGCTACTTCATTTCAGTGAGGGAGGAAAACAACCAGGCAGAAATGATTCTAATGTTTGCTAACATGACTTAAGTAGGTTTGTCTCATGAAAAAGAGCAAAAAGATGATTTATTGAAATGCACCTAGTTTAGGGTCTCTATGAAGCTGTGTTGCTTTTATTTTTAAGATATTTTAGATTATATAAAATATTAGATATTTTAGATTATATAAAAAATAATCTAACACTTATCATTTTGACTTCATTTCCAATATGTAAAACATACATCCATTTTATGACCTAATCTGAATCATATATCTTTTTTAGGTCACTGAAATGATTCTGGAAATGTCTCTTGAAGTTTGGTAAGTGCATTTGTTTAGTTGGAAAATATTGTGAGTCATTCAGTGATTTGTTAAAGAAGATACATTTAATGTATTACTTGGACACTGAGTATATAAAAGTGCATTTAATTTACTTTGCTTTTCTTTGATTTTGTTAATAACTACAGAATTTTTAAAAAATTATATTCTTATGTTGATTATTCTCACATTTAATGTACTTTGCTTAATTTTCTAGTCATTTGGCAAGCAGATAATAATGTCAGAATAAGTATCTATTCCCATATAAGTGAATGCAGTTATTTAAGCCTATTTTTTGTTGTTGATTCAGATAGATATTTAAAATATAAAAGTGCACATAAACAGGAACCTATTATAACTTTTTTATGGAAGAAAAACTTAAAATTTAGGTTAAAATTTTGTGACTGATTTTTGAGACTGATTTTGTTCATAGTGATCAGCAGGACTTTGAATGATAAAGTTCTATGAAACATGTTGCTCTTTCAAAGTGGCCTTCAAAAATGACCACTCGAAGTCATTTACTTAGTTTCAAATGGTGACTCTTAGAGGAGTCAGGTCTGCCTTGATCTAGCTGATCACTGATCTCACAAAGAGTTTAGTAGATCCTACCTACTGCAACCTTTCTGCATCTCTTGGAACGTCCCCGTTGAAATTGATTTTACCAAAGTTATTAGTACAAATTTTACACAAATACCACACACATTAATTTAACATAGTCACATCTTGTGATTTTTCCAAATGTATGATAATGGGTATCTTGGGTTTAGGCATTTATTCCTTTTATTTTGGTCCCTGAAATGTGTTGATTTGACTTGGTAAATGATTGGCATACATTTCCACAGCCTCTATTTATATATCAGCAAGTATCAAATGACAGTCCAGGTTATTAAGCTGCATTATTTTGCACCAAGTTGATTCTTGCTTCAATGTTGTATATATTTTGGCACGAGTTTAGAAATGTTTTTGTTATTTGACTGACTGTGGAAGTAATGCTGTTTATTTAGTGGGAAATGGTCTTCACTGAGGTAATTGGAACCAGACATTTATAATAAGAAGAAATACCTCTTTTTCTATGTTAATTGGTAAACTGACTCTGAAATAGAAATTTTTTTTCAAAAAAATTCAATTTATTCAAAGAAAAAAATTATTTCATGCCTTTTATTAACTGTGGCATGAAATTAAGAAATAAAGTTAATAAAAAGATAAAGATAATACAAAAAGAAAAAATAGATTAATCATAATTCTATTATCATATTTATAAAATTACACAGAATTGTTAAAATTTTCTTTATTTTTACTGATATCGTCTAAATATCTATGTGATTACACTGGTCATAGATTTTTTTTTTTTTTTTTTGAGTTGGAGTCTCACTCTGTCGCCCAGACTGGAGGCAGTGGCCGCTCCCGGCCACCGCAGCCTCGACCCGCTAAGCTCCGGCGATCCTTCCGCCTCAGCCTTCCGAGTAGCCGGAATTACAGGCGCGCACTACCACGCCCGGCTGATTATTTGATTTATTGTAGAGATGAGGTCTCGCTGCCCAGGTGGGTCTCGAACCCGCGGGCTCAGGCAATCCACTCACCTCAGCCTCCCAAAGGCGCGGGATTACAGGCTGAGCCACCGAGCCCGGCTGATTTTTTTTTTTTTAAAGAAACCATAATTATTTTTAAAAAATATCGAATGGTAGCGTAATATATTACAAAGAACATGGATTCCAGAATGACAAGTCCTGAATTAAATTTTACTATTTGTTGCTAGTTATGTAGCAGTAGTAAGATTTCTAATGACTTCTTTACTCATTGGTAAGATAAGAAAAAGTACTTTATGAGCATATCTATTATGATTAAGTGAGATGTTCTTTTTTTTAAAGCAGGATTTCTTAAGAGGACAGAAAAGTTCCCATAGTGGGAGGGTACCAGAGGGGGTTGCCATATGTTCTTTCTAAAAAGCATGTTTTATAGAAAACTTTCACACATGTACACTACGTAGTCATAATGGTATTGTTTGTAATAGTTTACAAAAAAATTGGAAATTATGGTATATTTATGTAATGAGAATACTCCATTATTCTATTTATGTGAGTGCACAGATGATTCTCAAAAAAAAGCTTTTGCTGAAAAAAAATTTGTATTGAAAGTATCTATAACAAAATTTGAAACCTGCGTAATTACTCTTTATATAATTTTGAGACATAAATGTATTATAAAATTATAAAAAATAAATTGGAATGATAAAGGTGAAATTTAAAGTAGTGGTTACCTTTGAAGAGCAGAGTAAGAAATAAATTTGAGGAGAATTCATAGAGACAACTGTGCAGGTAAGATTTTTATTTCTTAAAGTGGCTAGAAGATACCTAGCCTGACATATTGTAATAAAGAATACTAATAGAAAAAGAGTGGAATCAACGATTGGACTTAAAAAATGCTAATTTACTGTCTTAATCTTTCCCCTCTTTGTTACATAATTTTCCAAATAGTCAAATTTAATCACTGTATAACCCACTACTTTTATATACTATAATTTAATGGCCATTTCTTTATTGTTAGATAATATAATTAAGTGATCTTTTAAGAATGTATGATTACTTTCCTTAAAGTAGCTAGTCAGAATTTGAATTATTAAGTTAAAGTGACTGGATTTTGCATAATTATTTTTGGTGTTTATTGCCTAATTGCTTTTCAAAAGTGTTTTGCAAATTTATATCCCCCAAATTGATGCATAATATTAAATTATCTTTTCCATTAGAAAATAAACATTTAAAACATGTTTTCAAAATATTAATTTAATTACAGTATTATTAAATTTGCCAGTTATTGAATACTTCTTGTTTTATTTATTATTATTAATTATCCTGGCTCTTTTGTGAGTTACTCATATTAGTTCCTTGAAAAGTAGTAATTAAAATATTATAATGTTCAAATATTACTATGGAGAAAATAGCCAAGAGACTTTGCAGTCTCTTATTCTGTATCTTATAAGGATGAAATGTACTGAACTAACAAAAATAAGACAAATTTAACTCACTCTTTTGGGAAGGACTTTTATGAATGGTAAAGAGGCCATATTTTATTGGTGATATTCTTGACTTCCACATTCTGGATTTATTCACATTCCAGTGTAGATTACTAGATTTAAAAAAATGTATTTCTAAATTAAGTTGTTGATATTTAGAGCTCAGTATTAAGACCTGTCTTAATCTGTTGCATGGTGAAAATGCATCACATATTTACTATGTGATTCTAACTTCTCAGAGCTTCCATTTTTTTAACTTGTAGAGCTGCAATATGTAATAATATGTTATATAATAATGTGCAATGTTTATTTCCATAGCTGTTGCCGTGATACATATATAATACTTAATGTGGTTTCTGGCATAGTATAGGTTTCTGAGAAATTGCTACTCCTATTATTAGAAAGTGAGTATATATATCTTAAGGGTCCTAAAGTCTTCTAGTTGTAAATTCATTTGTGATTATTTCAAGTTCTGTTCTTAGAAGCTCTTGTCAGATGGGGGCATCAATTCGACAAGGCAATTTATTAAGTCAATATTTCTGCAAGCATGTTCCTCAGAACACAGGCTCTTGGGGATGTTATTTAGTATTAGGATAGTGAAGTGGTAAAGGGCGAGGCACAAGGGAAGGAATTCTTGGTCAAGTAAGTTTAAGAGATTCTGTGGTAAACAAATATAAACAAGGTTTTTTACTAACACACTTCCCAAAGTCTTTGTTATAATATACAACTTATCAGGGGCTGTTATTTTGATTATTTGTTTTTTCTAAAACATCAAATACTCCTTTTTCTCTAAAAACATGCCTTGGAGCATGCTTCTTTAAGATAGTCATCATTTTAACCTTTGTTTTAGGTTTCTTCTTAGGAAATGACTTGAGGGAAGCAGTCAACATATATCAGTGTAGCTACTGGGGACTTGAAAGAGCTGGTTGGTTGTAAAGGCCACTAGGAGCATTGGCTTATGACTTTATCTGTTTTATATTACAGCTCATGCCCAGACCTACGATTTAGTATGGCTCTATGTGATCAGGAGAAAACTTTCAGACAAAAGAGAAAAGAAAATATAAAGGCGAACATGAAAAAACTCTTGGGCCCAAAGAACAGTGAAGGATTGTACTCTACACGTGATGTAAGTGGGAAATTTTTAGAGTGTTATTATCATTGAATAATAATGTTGCTTGGGTACGTTCTCTAAAAATTTTACCCAAATATGGCAAAATTGAGATTGAACATTATTCCTTCAGCTTTTAAAAGTAAGGTAAGTCGTCCATAAATGAAAACTCTTTGAGGAAGGTCATTTCAAATGTGGCCTATATTATAAGATATAATTTTTTTAATTTTTATTTTTACTTTATAATTTAGAGAAGTGTTAGTTTCGCAGCAAAATTGAGCAGAAAGTACAGAGGGTTCTCATATGCCCCCTGTCCCTGTACAACCTTCCAGTATTGTCAGGGTTCTCCAGAAAAACAGAACCAAGAGCAAATATACTTATAAAGTATATATGAGGAAATTTATTATGGGAATTGACTTACTTGATTAAGGAGACTGAGAAGTTCCACAATAGGCTCTCTACAAGCTGAAGAACCAGGAAAGCCAGTGGAGTAATTTATTTCAAGATAAGGGCCCAAGAATCAGGGATGCTGATGATGTAACTCCTAGTCTGAGGCTAAAGGGTTGGAAATCCGAGATAGCTGAGAGAAAGAGGTGCTGGTATTAGTCTCAGACTATGAAGGTCTGAGAATCAGGAGTGACAGTGTTCAAAGGGAGGAGAAGATGGAGTCTAAGCTCAAGGTGAGAAAGATAATTTGCCCCTCTTCCACCTTTTTGTTATACTTAGACCCTTAAAGATGTGAATGATGCCCACCTATATTGATTGATTTTTTTTTCTTTCCTCAGTCTACTGATTTAAATCTAATCTCTTTGGAAAACACCTTCATAAAACATTAAAAATAATGTTTTACTAGCTATCTGGATATTCTTTAACCCAGTCAAGTTGACAAATAAAACTAACCATCACTCTCCCTATCAACGTTCTACACCAGAGTGGTACATTTGTTACAATCCACGAACCTGCATCATTATCACCCTAAGTCCTTAGTTTATATTATTATTCACTTTTGGTGTTGTACATTCTAGAGGCTTGGATAAATGTATAATGACATGTATCCATGATTATAGTATCATACAGATTAATTTCACTGTCCTAAAAATTCTCTGTGCTCTCCCAATTTATTGATCCTCCCTACCCTGGCAACCACACAATATAGACAGAAGATTGTATAGTTGGAATCATACAGTATGTAGCCTTTTCAGATTGTCTTCTTTCACTTAGTAATATTAACTTAAGGTTCCGCCACATCCTTTCATGGCCTAATTACTCATTTTATTTTAATGCTAAATAATATTCTATTGTTTGGATGTACTATCATTTATGTATTTGGTAATGTAGTTTTTTAAAGAGGCATTTTTGTGCATAAACAAGATTTTTTTTGTCAACAGGAAAAGTTTCATCTCGGATATAAAATGATTAATATTAATTAATTAATTGTAATATAGGCTAAAATTTAAACTGTGGATATCATCATTATAGAATAAGCAGAAATGCTTTAAGTTGTACTAATAATAATATAACGAATGACTATAGGTAAATGTGATGGGGAGATAAAAGAAAATGCTCCAAATTCTTCATATTTCAGGGCAGGGAGTTAAAAGATATCCCAAATTGATCAAGAAGTTAAAAATAATGACTTCTACATTTAATGTTTCTAATAATCCTAATTATAGAGAGATATTAGAATAAAAATATATTGTGAACAAATATTGGAAGTACAATCCTTCAACTATACTTTAATTTTTTCCCCTTAAATTCCAGTAAAATATAGCTTCATTTATTATTCAATAACATTTTATAATTAACCTATCCATTCATTTATTCATCTATCTACCCATCTTTCTATCATCTATCTAATCTATCTACCTCCCCCCCATTTCTTTTTTATTTTTATTTTTAGAAGGCAGGATTTATTGAGAGGACAGAAAAGCTCCCACAGTGAGAGGGGACCCAAGCAGGTTGCCCTTGCTATCTTTCTATTCGAAATCTACAAAGATAAATTACTATGATGCTCATCAAATGATAATGTTTCTTCTTAGTGGAATATCAAGTAATTTTTAATTTATTTCCTTGAACTCTTCTGTTAATTGAATATTTTAAATGAATATAATTTATTTTTACAAAGATAATATTTGCCTCGGGTGGTTAAGGAAGCATATATGTGCACACTTACACATACACATACACATGAGATTCAGTATTATTGGAAATTAAGGGTAGAATACAATTGGAGAGGAGATGTAATTCTGAGTAAGGGAGCCAGAGGAGCATTCCTCTTCCACTTGTGACTGCAGATTTCCAAGTTTGTTTTTAGGTGGACATGGAGGTGGAAAGCCTACCCACTGATGCCAGAGTAGATTTTGTTGTTATGGGAGCAGACTCTAAAATAAGATGCTGCTTATAGGGACTTTTAACTAAAAGGAACTAACTGGAACCTTCATTTACGTTTCTATGTAAAATAAAGACTTCTCCTTCACTCCTGTATCATGCATGTCACCATAGCAGATTTCTGGTAAAACCTGTGATTGTTTATCAAGTCAAGTTAATTAGTTGTTGAAGAAATTTCTTTTTCTACATATTACTCAGAAATCTGTAGCTTCTCTTAAGCTGTGTTTTGTTTCTTTGTGTGTGGTGTGTGTGTGTGTGTGTGTGTGTGTGTGTTTCTTTTCATATAGATGGTAAATCTTTCAGCAAGTTTTACAACTTTTTTCTTTTTTATCTTAATCCTTATTTGGTATTGTTATACCTGGAACAGAAAAATGATATTTCAAGTTCTTTTTATTTCCATCATTTGCCATTTATTGAGACACTGTGCTAGGTATTGGAGAAGGATAAAGATGAGATGGTTAATTAACCCTGAACAATCACTCACCTTAGTGAGTTTAAAGCCTAGCTTGGTAGAATGGTATTTAAGACAAAGAAGTATGAATGGAAGGCTGCCTTGAGGTATGAGCTTGCTAGAAGAAACAGGAGGAAATGAATTTATCTGTTATTTCATGGTAGTCAATTTTATTTGAGAGATCCTGTCTTGCAATCTCAGAGTTTCCCTGCCTAGTTGCTTTCCACTTGCAACAAACATTTCTTTTTCTTTACTGCTAATGGCTGACCACACCCTACTCCCCTCACAAGTGATGGACTTTGCCTCCTAATCAAAGAGAAATAAAAAGTTGTGAGATGACATATCCTTCATTTCTGGCCATAGGATTGACATACTCCATAACTTGTGCCTATTTTTTGTAACTTCCCTCCTAGTTTAATAGAGAAAATGTCCCATTTTCTTGATTTCCTCACTTGTATGCCTTCCAGCCTCTCAGAGTCAGCACAAATTTTGACCTGATCACAAATCTAAATCTGATCATAAATCATGTGTACTCTCTATAGTTCTATTTGTACCTGTCCTCCCTCTCCCTGCTTTTTGTTCACAGTGAATTCAGCGTGCTCATTTTCAGAACACAAACATGGTTATATCAATCATAAGCTTAAATTTTTTCCACTGTTGTTAGGAGCTTAGCCCCATAGCATCTCTTTAACTCTTTTTTTAATCAGTTATCCCAAATTCATACACTCCTTTCCAGTAAGTGCCTTAGTTTCATGTCTCCAAACTGTTTTCCCAATTGGATCTCTCCCAACATTATTGCTTCTCACCGAACTATCCTTCCCCTCTACCGTCTTTCTCTCCACCTCACCCTTTTCGACTAACATTCTTCCATTCTTTATTTGACACATAGATCAATTTTTCTGAGCCTCTCACCCTCATCAACTCCTCCCTCCTTTAAGTCCAAGTTTGCTTTTTTTCAGTTATATTCTCTTATGGCATATATATGCACGTTATCTTCTCGGCATTTACCATGACTATACTTAAAAAAAACTTATAAAATATTTATTTGTTGATGATTTTCTCTATTAGGACATATGTTTTATGAGGCCAGGGCAGTATCTGTGTTATTCATCTCTGTAGTCCAAGGACCTAACATAGCTCCTAGATGGTAGATCCTCGGTAAATATTTCATTGTATGAATCGGGGTACAGATGTAGGCAACGGTTTGGCATTGCACCCATGGGATGAATTAGCTAGAGAGAGTACATGGTCTCAGTACAGAGGAACACCAGTTATTAGGAAGAAAACATATGTTAAGGAGGTTTGGATGAGATTGCAGTTAGACTGTTGAATTAGAAATGTATATGGGGCATATTGGTGCAGATGCTACTTGGCATTTGTTCTTAAGTTCTTTTTTTCAAAAAGTAAGTTGCTGCTGCCACCTAGTCACTCCTTTTGTGGAAAGTAGTAAGTTCCACCCACACTTCTCCACCCTCCTTAAGGAAGAAAGTAGTAAACACTTTCTTTTCCTGGAAAAAGAAGACTTGGCTTAATAATCATATAAATGACAACGTAATAACTTTTCTGTAACTGATGGGAAAGGAGACAGCTACGCTTTTTCGTTATCTTGGGATATACTTCAAAAATACTAAATTCATATGGTTGGAAGTCATGTCTAGAATTAAAACTTTTGTTATTGCTTTTTTTAGTCTACTCTTTTTCCTTTTGGCAGAAATAATCAGCTTGGATATAATCAGTACCACCCAATCCCCTAAGAAAAGTAGCATTTTTCTATTTTGTGCATGCATGTGTGTGTGTGTGTGGGGGGGGAGTGTTAATCCTTGGGCCTTTTAAGCTCCCACTTCCCTTAACCCCTGCCAAGATCATCACTTTCTCTTCAGTACTGGCTAGTTGGCCTCCTGAAGATATGGAGGAGTGGGCTTTATGGCAGTTTGTGCAAAGAACCAGAACAGTCCTACTCAAGTCTCTGTGCAGGGATTGCTACTGTTTTATTCTTGGTACACAACAAAGAGACAGCATCCAGTTTAGGACCTCAGTGTTGAATTATAATGTTACATGAGTGTGGGCAGTATGAAAATGGACCTACTGTTTCCCTATGTGTTTCACTTGTCAAATGATGATAATGAGAACTAATGCTTGTAAAGCATCCAGAAAAATGTGTAGTGCACATAGTAGTTCCTCAACAAAATAGTAGTATTATGCATATTCTTGGGTGCTGCTGTTTTGTGGCATAACACTCCAGGGCAATAATGGTTAAATTTAATAAAGTCTTAGTTTTCTTGTCAGAATAAAGAAGTCGTCAAGTAGTAAAGGTTTCTAGAAGCCCAAGTGTCTATTCTCTTAAATTCTAAGATTTAAAAAGAAAAATGCATTGAATTTAATTATTTGGATGAAAATTTTTCTGAACTGTGTAATTTGTTGCTCAGATTGAACTGATTTGAGCATCCTCACGTCTTCTTCCTTTGCTATCAACTGTCATTTTTCCATACTATGTGTGTCCACTTGAAGTGATTCCTTCATTCTTCCCTTTTCTCTTTCAACTTTGTTTCTGTGGAATTCAAATCTGATAAGCAAGCTTGTTGTTAGAACGATGTCTCTAGTTAATGTAATTTCTCTATGAATAAAATACTGAGATCTTTTCTGTGAGTAAGATATATGACTTTGTGTATAGGGAATTGACATATTTTGATTATTCAGAGGTCTCTTTTTCAAATTTTTTTGTTTTAAAATAGTTTTTGACCAGGTGACGTTTCCAGATTATAGCCACATATGTGAAGTGAAATGTTACTATTCAGTCTCCATATCCTTTAAAAACTAACTATGACAGGGTAAAGTTGGTGGGGGACTAAAGTCTGGAATTAGAGTAAAGGGAAAATGAGAGAAGGAAATAGTCCAACCTTCATCAAAGTATGAAAGAGAAACTGTTCCTTCTTAAGGAAGATTATAGGGACTATATTTCAGTTTAAACTGATAGCTTTTAATGAAAATAGAAGCATAAGGTGGACTTTAAATAATAGATTCTCTGAATGATACTCTACTTACTACTCATATGGGTTAAATAAAAGTCTATAGAAAAGAATAACCACCTAGTCAAGGAGAGGAAGACAAAGCAAGATAGCTTCTGAAGGAGGCAATCGAAATCAACCTTGAGTTGTCAGTAAGAATTATCCTTCTTTTGTTTATGCTGTTTCCTTCATTTATAATATTCTTCCTTTCATTTTCACCTTCATTCTGACAATGGCACTTTGTATTATCAATTCTTATTTCCTTTTTAGATTGTAAACATTGAAGGGCAGAAAGTGGAAGACTCCCTTTTGTGGAGTTTAAGAAGATGGTCCAAGCAGGCATGGGCTTGCGAGGGTCAGGTTTCAAGGACTCAAGAGGTGGAGATGAATTTTTCTTATATGAGGTAGTGGTGAGATATAAACAGCCAAGGAACAAAACAGCTGAAAACTGGTCTAGAGAGCAGATACCCTAGAAGCCCAGACTGTATTCGAGAGGGTAGAGTGCTATGAGGGGCCCCAAAGACGGTCATCTACTGAAGAATACAGAACTGTTAGAGAAACGGGATGGTAGGGTAGGGGGAGGCAATCAAATGACCTCATATCAGGAGTAGTGAAGGAGGAGGCATGTGGGGACAGGGACTAGATTTACTGTGAGTGAGCAGATTGTTCTTCACAATGTGGGCTTCGTTCAATTAGTTCAAGGCCTGAATAGAACAGCAAGACTAGCCTCGCTGAGTAGGAAGAAATTCCACAGCAGACTTCTTTGAGGACTTCACCTGCTCTCTTTATTTTTTGAGTCTGGAGCTTGCTGATCTATATTACTAATTTATACTTGCCAGTCTCCATAATGGTATGCGAGAAGTCATTTATGATTGATCTCTGTCTGTATATATACACATCCTATTGGTTCTGTTTCTTTGGAGAACCTTGGCTGATCTGAGGGCCAAGGAGATAAGTGTCTTTATGTAATTGTCTATGGAAAAGTAAAAATTCCTTGAACACTTCTGAATTTTCTTTTGAAAGGGAAGAAATTAATAATATCGGTAAGCTTGCATATGAGGATAATTAAAATAGGGTTTTTGATAAATAAAAATTTGTTTCTGTAATCACATGAGAGAAGAATGAGAAATGTTTATTGACGTCATTTATACCCCCAAACTGATGATGTTAGGTCTAAATATAACCTAAAACTTTCCAATTTATTTGGTTATTTTAGGTTTAGAACCTGAACAGCTGCATCTTATGACTCCCCAGTTATTTCTTTGATTATTTCAGAATGACCAAAACTATTAAAACATGCAAACTTGGCTTACATTTATTGCATAAAATTGTACTGATACTATCTGAAGAGATATATGAATCTGAAATATAGTTTCACTAAGTTCAGTGATTTCTCTCAATAGAGGTTACTCTTTTCATTCTGAGCAATGGCCAAGAGGAAAGAGCAATGCATTTTGATGCCAGTCATACCTCATTTCAAATCCTGTTATTACTATTAGGTTATTGTTTACTGTCTGCAGGCAATGTATTATATGTGCTTAACTTCTTATTTGAAAAATGAAGATTAAAATGACTTCCTTTTGAAGGCAGGGAAGATTAAATAAAATAAATTGTGTAAAAGTGTTTTTGAGAGTGTGAGGCACAAAACATATTCTTGATAAGTCTAATTTTCCTTTTATTGTAGTCTTTAAACAGTAACAAATTTTTAGTTTTATGATTCATATTTCTGGATGAGTTATAGAATTTAGAATGTTATTAGTTGCAAAAAGCTTCTAGTCAATATTTTTATATATTAATGGAGCACACAGAGAATTTTATTTGCCTCTGGGAACAGTGTTAGTTGGGGAAAGCAGGGGATATTTATTTTCAGAGACAAGGTGAAGCACAGTGAAATAACAGCATTGTTATCTGACAGACCCAGCTTTGAAGCTAAACACCACTTTCAAGTTTTGAGAAAAAATATCTGCTTGTGCTTAAATTGCTTTATCCTTAAGAAAGGTAATAATATGTACCTGATGGAGTTGTGAAAATTAAATAATATACATATGATGCAAGAAAACAGACTAATTCATGCTTAATAAATGAAGGTAATGATAATCTACACAATCAATTAGTTGATTATTCAGTTTAATGTACAAATATCTAGAATTTTCTTTTACCTAATAGTAACTCAAGAACCTGAATTTAAAGTCTTACCTGAAAAGTCTTCTTTAAGTACTATAAATGCACTTTATAGTGAGAACAATAGATTTTATAACACATGAATTCCACTTTAATAAGAGGCTGTTTCCAGAAAATTTCAAGCAACATGCAATATGCATCTTAAGTACGTGCCAGGCTACTTGGCATTTGAAGAAAGATTTCTGGGGATTGTTTTCTCAGGATTAGAGACTGTCTTATTTTCATCTTTTCCCAACTTCTTTTATTAAATCATCCTCTGAATAACTGTGCAGGCTGTTTGTTATGTGCTGAAATGAACAGTGTAATCTGTTACAAATAATTTTTTTGCTCTTTGCTAAACTACCAGATTTGTACTGGGTTTGTGATTTTTAAAAATACAGTGCTACAATTAACCAAATCTATAATCTCAAATAATTTTTGAATATAAATAATTTTTCCTTGTACAATATCAATCTTGAAATTGTTTTTTCTTCAGAGCCTTTCTTAATTCTATTTTTCCCAGCTCCCTAGTATACTCCTGCTTCACTAATAAAACTGGTGTTTTGGTCTCCAATCCCTTTCCTACTTATGCCTATCTTGGCCTTATGCCCAGTGCTAAGCACATAGCAATGTTAAATGTTTTCTAATATTATTATTAATTATTACTGTGCTGCCTACTAACCCCCTTTCAAGGCCTAATTCAAACCCCTCCTGTTTGCTCTAACTTTTTATCTGGCTTCCTTACAACTACTGTTGCAACTAAAACTTTATGCACTTCATTCACCCTCTTTATAACTTGTTTTCTAGTTAGCTTTATTTCCCCCTTAACAGACAAACTATTAAAATTTTATATATTTTATTTTATTTATCATTTTTTAATAATTTATTTTAATTTATAATCTGTGTTTGAGAGCATGACATTTATCTATCTTTATCTGTCTCTCTCTCATCTGTCTGTATCTATCTATCTATCTATCTATCTATCTGTATAGGTTCTGTCTCCATATATGCAGATTCAAAGGCATTTAAATTATTTCAGTGCATTGAACTGGTAGAGTGTGCTTTCATTATGAGGCCTCCATTTTGAATGTAGTTTGATGCCTAGTGTCTTTTGACTTTAGGCTGCTTAGTGTCAGAGAAGAGTTCTGGATTAGGAATTTAATCCTAGATGTTCTATTATTACCCTAACACTAGTAACACCTAACCTTTACAGATTTTCTTTCCCTACTGAAGAGTTATATAACCTTTTTGGTTCTTCTAGTTGTAAAATAATTTCATGAATATTTGTATACATCCTGTTGATATTGGGCACTCATGGCTGGGTTCCATCTACTTGGAACACAATGCATTCGTGTCACGTACTTAGTATTTCTAAGACTGAGTGCACTATTTCCTCCTTAGCAAAGCTTCATGCCTCAGGATCCTTGTTCTGGGTAATGCTGATTAGCAAGGTCAGAAATTCTAACAGTTTGACCACCCTTCTTTTTTTCTTTTACTTCTAGTATCAGATAGTCACCAGATATTAAAGATTCTCTCTTTAAATGTAACTTGAAGAAGGCAAGGTGCTTACTGAACTATAAGTTACCAGCTAATAAATCTTACACAAGTAACATCATTGTTTTAGAATTTTCATCTACAAAAGGATCAAATGCTTTGCTTCTGTTCACCTTACAGAATTTCTGAGAGAATCAAATTAAACAACACCCCTGAACGTAAGCCAAAAATTGCAAAAGTTTGCACAAATATAGAGTATTATTATTATGACTATTATTATTATTAAGTTGGTCATTTTAATAATGACTGTTTTCCAGTAGGCATTGATTCTTGCTTTTTTATAGGAAACATTTTATTCATAAAAAATTAGACATTACTTCTTATGACAAAATGTGGAATGTATAACAAAAAATTGAGACTAAAGGGAAATATGTTTGATGATTTTTACTTTGCATACAATCTCTGTGTTGTATCATTCTAGGTGCCTGTGGTGGCCATATTGGGTTCAGGTGGGGGTTTCCGAGCCATGGTGGGATTCTCCGGTGTGATGAAGGCACTGTATGAAGCAGGGATATTGGATTGTGCTACCTACATTGCTGGTCTTTCTGGCTCCACATGGTTAGTATGCATTATTAATTTTAGTATTATCATTCTAAATATTTAGGGTTTATCTAGCTCAAACGTTAGAGAGAAAGAGGGTTTAGAAAATTGAACATTAACTGCAAATTACTGAGAGTTTCCAGTTTGATGTGACAATCCACTTGAAAATTTTTTTATAGACAAATCCTTAACTAATAATGACTTTTGTCATAAATTTACTCCTTATAAGACTCTTTGTATCTTAAAATGTAGTTAAAACATAAAATAAAAAATAGACCAACTGAAA
Organism: Cephalopachus bancanus; assembly: GCA_027257055.1. Classification (NCBI taxonomy): domain Eukaryota; kingdom Metazoa; phylum Chordata; class Mammalia; order Primates; family Tarsiidae; genus Cephalopachus; species Cephalopachus bancanus. The sequence continues at coordinate 9,956,909 of JAPVLO010000057.1, forward strand.
ATAATTCTAGATAAATATAGCAGAAGTGGAATAAGTTACTCCACCCATAATTAATTTAATCCTCCTATAATTTGCTGATTTGTAGTCCTTCAGTGAACATGTCTAAATCTACATGATTCACTCGGTATTCATTTTCTTCTTTAAGGCAAATAGAATACAATGCAAGATATTTTAGTATACAGAATAAAGGAAACAACTTTTGAATGCAAAAATGTAATAAATTTCACTGATTTGTGTCTAACTCAATATGAAATTACTCCTTTAAACGTATTTAAGCTCAGCTAACTTTAGATGAAAGGTTAAAAAATCTGTTAGGTATAAGATGTATATCCTGTAGACTGACCTTTTCACAGATATATTTCTACATCATTTTCAAAGATACTACATATTTTGGTTTACCTATTTAATATAAGCATGTCGAAAATCAGATAAAAGTCCTTGCTCACGTGTCTCAAATAAAGGACACCTCTTATTTCTAAATAAACCTCATTCCTAAAGAACTGTTTTTGACTTACAAGGTCTTATTTAGTCATTCAGCCTTGGGAAATCTCATCTATCATAATATTATATCATATATGTCAAGCAATTTAAAGTTTTCTGTGTCATTTTATCTTGTGAGATGGATATGAGTGTCTTCATTTTTGTAGCTGAAGAAAATTTGTCTCAGAAGCCAAGTGACTGGCCCAATGTCACTATCAGAGCTAGCATAGAAACTCGGACTTTTGGTCCTCCACTCTAAGATTCTTTCTTCTAAACCACACTCTTTTCTTGGACATGTATATATTTTATAGTTTCGTATTTAAATAATCTATAATATCTTAAATATTTTTGAAAGCTGTGGTTGCCACCTTCTTTGTATATACCCTCAAAATGATTTATTTATCTCTTCTGAAAGAAGGGTGTAGCCCATCATTATTCTTTCCCTGGGAGGAAAGAGCAGGCATCTACCTGTTCAATGAGTAATATGATGAAAAACTTGGACCCTTACATTAATTCGCCCACTCAATCATTTTGTTATTATTCTTAGGGTGGTTTCTTCTTTCTTGGTACTCACTATTTATTAGATTCCTATTGCCCATCATTGACTAATGCACTGTAAGAAATTTACCCTTTTAAACTCATCTAATAAAAAAAGACCAGGCCTTGAGTGTAAATTTAGAGGTACAGTTGTGTATGTGGGAGCCTGTTTAGAGCTGCAGTCATTGCTTTGGTTATAGATTTGGGGCAATATCTTCTTATATGTTCCTGTCAGGGTTTGGAAAACAAGTTCTGTAACGTCTTACATGTATATGTGCACGTATATATGTATGTGTGTGTGTATGTATACACACACATACACTTTTCTATCTTTCAGTCTTACTTCCTTAGAAATTAGGTTTCTTTATTCCATTTTCTTTAAGGCCACTCACTCCTTAAATCTTTACAATAGATTTTTTACTCACAGACCACTTTAATTATAAAGTTCTTATTTTCCTTGATATCTTTGGAGGATGAGTGTAGGTGGAAGGGGCCAGAGGTTGAGACGTTTCACATATTGACTGTCTCTCTTTCAAAGTACTCCTATTGTATCTTTTTGGTTTTATTTTATCCTCTCTGACTGCCTCTCTTCCACATATTGTCTTTACTACTTCCCCTGTTTTTCTTCTTAATGTGAATTTTCCTCCAGTATTTTCCTTTTGCTCTGTTGTATCTACATGTTCTTCTTTGGTAATTCCACCAACTTCTACCACTTCAGTTACTACCACCTAGAATTTAATTCCTAGACCTTTAAATCATCCCAAAACTTAATCAACAAAAAGGGAAGAAAACTCTAAAGAATATCCAAAGAAGTCGTCAAATAGGAGAACCAAGTAAAATATGAGTTCCAGAAGGTAAGGATGGAGAGTGCTTTGAGAAGGACTGGGTGTTTTAATACTGTAGAAAACCTGTGAAAAACTTAGCATAGAACAGGGTTTAGTTAGTGGTTTTTAACAAGAACCATTAATTAAAGTTAAAACAAAACAAAACAAAACTTTGGACGAGCTCTATGGCTCACGCTTGTAATCTCAGTGTTTTGAGAGACCCAGAAGAGAGGATCGCTTGAGGCCAGGAGTTTGAGACCAGCCTGGACATCATAACAAGATCCTATCTCTACAAAAAATAAAAATAAAAAATTAACTGGATATGGTGGTACCTGCCTGCATAGTCCCAGCTATTCAGGAGGCTTAAGTGGGAGGATCATTTGAGCTCAGGAGTTTGAGGCTACAATGAGCTATATTTGTACCACTGAACACCATCCTGGATGACAGTGAGACTCAGTTTAAAAAAAAAAAAAAGAAGAAGAATTTTGAATATGAAATTACAAAAAAATTAAAAGAAGTGAATAAAAGGTGAAAGTGCAAAAGATGGAATTGTGAGTATCTTAAGAGCTGTCTATTATTTTAGACAGTCTGTGGTTGGAAAGGGAAGGAATGAACAGTCATTGTTTGGAGGGAATATTGGACTCCGGGAAGGGTATGTTATTTTTTTATTTAGACTTGAGCAAGTTTTATAGAAACCTGAGGTGAAGGAGATAGTGTGGAGGGATATATGAAAGATAAAGAATTAGAAGGATCATAGCTAAAAAAAAAAAAAAATCAGGCAGAGGCAGGACACAAGAAAGCACAGGTGAAGATGTTAACCATGAAAAGAGGAGACACTTCTTGAGGCAGCAGAAAAGGTGGTCAGGATGATTCAGGTTAACAATTTTCTCTTAAAAAAGTAGAGATGAGAAGGTAAAAAGTTCAAAGAAAAGGATTCAGAAAGACTTGAATAAACAAATTACACTTCTGTGTTGTGTAATTTTTTTATATGCATGACTATTATTTGGCATAAAAGAGGTAATACAGGAATATCTGGAGAAGCTCTGGACCTCCCAGAAAGTTTTCTGTGATCACAAAAGAGAATTTTAGGTGGTACAAAGCTTCCCTTGTAACTGCTACAACCTTTATAGTAATTACTTTTGAAATTATTTTTGGATGATACTTATGATTTATTATCTGTAAGTATTAGCCAACCTGAAATGAGTGAACCAGTGAATTGTAACAGTAATCCTCTGTTCTCTTCTTCCTCAGAGTCAGCACAGCTCTCTTCCCCAGCAAAACTGTTTTCTTGTAGCACTGTAAGGGCCTATTGGAGATCGACTGCCATCTTTGTGTGGCGTTACCATTCTAAGAAAAATGGGAGCAGCTCTGCATCTATAGACCATAAGGACCAATTTTCTAAACTCATTAAAATAGAATTTGAGAATGAGACCTTTTGGCTTAACAGTGTGAAGAATTCCTGGAACACTGAAAAAAGAGATAATATTAACAGAAATGGTCCCATGGGGGTGACCATCTCAAAGTTCAAAATATATGTTAGAGGTGTGTTGTTTGAGGTGAAAGTTAAGTTTGTTTGTTTTCCTAATAAATCTCATTTAGCACAATGCCTGACTTGCCCTAGGTAACAGTGGCTTAATGACTAAATGAAGAAATGCATAGGCAACTTCATTTTACGGAAGAAAAATAATCTGAAGTCTTTTTAGGTTTCAGCATATTTGCTTCACAAATTTGAGAGTCTTCTCAAGTCATTCCAAATCTAAGCTGCATATGAGAGGCACCCGTATAAAATGAGATATTTGTTAATCTGAATGAATCATTTTGTAGACTTTGGAATAACTATAGGAATGAATGAACTCTGTAGCTTTCAAATATTCTAAGCTGTATTTTTAACAGATATTTGGTGATACTACTAGCTTTGAGTTCAGAGTAAGCCTATTTGAGCTGTTATTACCACATGTTGTGGAAAATATTATGAATTCAGTTTGTGTTATAAAATCTTTAATTATTTTTTCTGAGCATATTCCTGTGTAGGTCTATCACTCTTCATTTATTTATTTATTTATTTTATTTTTTTTGAGTTGAAGTCTCACTCTCTCACCCAGACTGGAGTGCAGTGGCCGCTCCCGGCCACCGCAGCCTCGACCTGCTGGGCTCCGGCGATCCTTCCACCTCAGCCTTCCCAGTAGCTAGAATTACAGGCATGTGCTACCACGCCCGGCTGATTTTTTGATTTATTGTAGAGATGAGGTCTCGCTGCCCAGGCGGGTCTCGAACCCGCGGACTCCCAAAGGCGCGGGATTACAGGCTGAGCCACCGAGCCCGACCATTATTCTCAATGTGTCTCCAAGGAACTCCGAATCCAACCCGAAATTCTAATTTATTGTGAAGTAGGTAGTTTGGTCTCTAAAAACCAAAATTTTGTATAATAAACTAAAGAAATAAAGCCTATCAGGGAAGAGGACAGATTTTAAATTCTAGTTCTGCTTTTATTAATTGAAGAATATGAGCAGATTATTTAAATTCACAAATCCAATTTTTCCTGATTTTTTTAAAATGGAAGATTTGAAAGCCATTGTGAGTCTTCAAGACAATAGCTTATGAATAATTAAGCAATGCAGTGCCTAGAATGTAGCAGGGACCTGACATAGTTAGTTTTTTCCCCTCCCTGAAGAAAAGATGAACCATTACGGTAGGCATTTTTATTTGAATACCAAGGAAACAAAAGATTAAAATGTACTATTTCATTTTTGGTTGGATGAAGTGGTAGAATGTTTACATATTTCATTTTCTCTTCTTCTATCAGTTTACTAAGCTCTGCTTATCATATGTCAGTCATTAGCTGGTCACTGGGACTAAAAAAGGTAAAAAAAACCCCAAAAAACGAAGTTCATTTCCTGAAGTAAGACAAAATTTTTTGAAGGATACAGATAAGTAAACTAGCAAATAATATTTGCTATGAGATTTATAATACTAGAGGTATTGGTGCACAGGAAGGAGGGTAATAACTGACTATTTATTGTCCCAATATTAAATTGCAAGGCTCATGATGATTTCCAGTTTTACTTAAGGTGGCCAGATGGCTGCTGACCAAGAGACATCATAAGAAAGCATTTACTTTAAAGACCTTATTACGCTTCAAGATTTTGCTTTCAGATTCATATGTTCAGAAATTCAGAGGCCTACAGTTGGCAAGGTTTGAGATGTTGTCTAGTTGGACAGTGGACAATTTTTCTTTAAAGCGTTAGTTGGGAGAATTGGGCATTCCCAATAGTTGTGACAGCACATTTTCTACCTGTAGATAATCATCACAGGAAGTTAGATTATCAGATTGTTTGACTAATCTTGCATCCAGAGAAGTCAATTTACTTACATGACTCAAATGTGTTGTGTCATCAGTATCTAATATTCTGAGAGGGACATCGATTCCTGGAAGACTAGATAGAAGACATTAGACTCAGTAAGGCAACTTCTCCTCTGGACTGGGCATGAAATTCAGTTTTTCCTATCAGACCTCCTCTTCACTTTCCTTTTATTGTAGACCAGCTCCTTTTTGATTGAACTCAAATGCGTTCATATCGTCAATCAGGTAATGAAGTTAACCAAATATATCCACCATTCTTTATCTTATGACAGAGATTGCCTGCTCTTTTTGGAGATTACTATGTAATGTAATCTTTATTGATGTTTTGTTTTCTGTACAGGTACATGTCAACCTTGTATTCTCACCCTGATTTTCCAGAGAAAGGGCCAGCAGAGATTAATGAAGAACTAATGAAAAATGTTAGCCACAACCCCCTTTTACTTCTCACGCCACAGAAAGTTAAAAGATATGTTGAATCTTTATGGAAGAAGAAGAGCTCTGGGCAACCTGTTACCTTTACTGATATCTTTGGGATGTTAATAGGAGAAACACTAATTCATAATGTAAGCTATGGTTCAATATATAATACTTTTAATACAAGTAGACAATGCATATCATAACGTTTCAAATAAAGGAAATATGACACATTTTGTAAAAGTCACTTGACTCAACTTATTCTTCCAACTATGCCTAAGTGAACAATTCCTTCTGCCAGACATAGTAACTCTTCTATGTTTCAAACTGATGCTTACTAATTGATTCAGACCATATATCAGTTGTAACGTGTGGGGAAGTGCTTTTGTATTCCTTTTCTTTGGAAAATTCACGTTTTAATTTTTAACTGCTCATTCCTCACAAAAATGGCAATCTTTCTCGATGAAGTGAATTCAAGTGATATTTTAAAGGTGGTGGTACAATGGAGGTTGCCTAAAAAGAATCAGAAAAGAGGGCAGCCCTCTGCTCTGTCCCGCATCTACTGCTGCCCTCCTACTGTCCACCATGGCCCTAATGCAATTTTGTTGCATCTTCTCTGGGATTACAGCCACCTTCCACCCAGGCCTTGCCACTGCAGCCTCTGCTAGAGCCAGCTCCCTGTGGGTCCATGTGGAGATGGGATCCCAGATCCTGTCCTGGGAGTCACAGAAGCCTACGAGAGGGACACCAATGGTAAAATGATAAATCTGGGAGTTGGTATCTACTGGGATGATAATGGAAAACCTAATGTGCTTTCTAATATCTGCAAGGCAGGCACCCAGATTGTCACAAAAAATGGACAAATAATCCCTGCCATTGGAGGACTGGCTGAATTCTGCTAAATAGCCCTGAGGAAGAACAATGAAGTGTTGTAAAATGACTGTTTTACCACTGTGCAGACCATTTCTGAAACTGGAGTGTTAAGGATTGGAGCCTGTTTTCTGCAAAGATTTTAAGTCTAGCCAAGATGTCTTTCTGCCCAAAACATCCTGGGAAAATTACACACTCATCTTCAGGGATGCTGGCATACAGCTACAAGGTTATTGATTCACAGCCACCATGGAGGACATTTCCAAAATGTCCAGATAAAAGTGTCCATCTCCTGGGTACAAGGGATTATGTACCCATAATCCCTTGGGAGAGGACCCTCATCCAGAACAGTGGAAGGAAATAGCAACAGTGGTGAAGAAATAGGATCTCTTTGGGTTCTTTAACATGACCTACCAAGACTTTACCAGTGGTGAGGGTAGCAAGGATGTCTGAGCTGTGTGCCACTTCTTTAAATGTTTGTCTCTGCCAATCCTATGCCAAGAACATGGGAGCCTTCACTGTGATCTGCAAAGATGCAGTTGAAGCCAAAAGGGTGGTGGAGCCACAGTTGTAGATCTTGATCTGTCCCATGTATCCAGCCCTCTTCTCAGTGGGGCTGGATTGCCTCTGCCATTCTGAACACTCCAGACTTGAAAGGCATGGTGTACCGCATCATTAGTATGCGGACTCAACTGGTCTCCAACCTCTAGAAGGAGGGTTCCTCCCACAATGGGCAACACATCAATGTTTTGTCTCAAAAGACTAAAGTCTGAGGAGTTGGGGTGGCTAACCAAGGAGTTCTCTACATGACGAAGGATGGACGCATCTCTGTGGCAGGGGTTACTTCTGGCAATGTGGGCTACCTTGCTCATGCCATTCACCAGGTCACCAAGTAATGTCCCTGGTATGAGGGAGCAGAGGTAACCTTTGTGTCTTCAGCTGCTGCTGTTGTGAGCTTCACTCAGAAGATGGGGAAGGGTGGATTGTGGTGCATGGATAATTTATTTCAACCACAGTACATAACATTCAACAGCTGAATGTATTTCTCAGAAAAGAACATGTCAAGACATAGGGCAAAGGCATGCACAACTGGTGTCTGGGACTTGGTGAATCTAAACCAAACTTCCCCATCCTTTTATCTCCAACTTTTCTGAAAGAGTTTACATATACAAGAAAGTCACAGCCTCAAAAAACCTGTTAATTATGCCATTGCTATATTTCATCAGCTTTAACCAGAACGTCTTATGGTGTCAGAGATTCCTCATGAGAAGTAGCATGTATCAGGCTTTGAGAGAAGACTCCATTCTATTATTAACAGTCAGCCTCATGTTTGTCCTTCCATGAGGGAGCTACCTTATCAACAGACAGAAATGGTGTTTTATGAATGTCATGGAGTCCGCTGCCACTACAGCAAGGAAAATAAAAGAAACTGTCTTCTGTCTTATTTAAGGGAAAGAGACGGTTCTTCTTTTCCCTTGTCATTGCTGTTCTTTTCCTTAGGCACAAAGATTTTTAACTAACCTAGATTTTCATCCCATTCTATTGCTTGATTGATCATCAACTGCATCCTCTCAGGATTTATTTAAGAAGGAAGAACATAATTTTCTGTTTATGCTGTATCCTTGCCTTTCTCAGCAAAGAAAAGTAGAACTGTAGGTAGCTGCGCTTGATCCCAACATCCTCTTCAATGACTAGGTAATTGTCTTGGGATATTGCCTTTGTCCAGTTGAACCTCCTCTTTTCACTGAGTACGGTTATGCAGTCATCACTTTTCTCGCATCATGAGTCAGGTGGTGCAGGATAATGCCAGGGCTTTGTGTGCTGCCAGGTGGGCTCAGCCTTTACCCTTTGGAAAAATAAACACCATCTGCTCTAATCATATTGACTTATTGCAGCCTGATTTCTCTGTTACAGTAAAACTTTGATACCTCCTTTCTTCTCCCCCCAAAGAGAGAAAATAAAGTGGATTCCATGGAACGATGCCAATGGACACATAACTGCAGTGTGATATTTCATCAAAGATAAAGTGGAGGAGATATAAGAAAGCCTGTGACAAGGAATCCCAAGGGCTAATGTTTTTCCAGGCTTTATACTTTCCAAATCATTTTCCAACTCAAATATAGACATAGTTCCTGGAGTAATGAGTGTTTTTAGAATGAAGATAATTGCCTCCATGGAGCTTTCTTTTTACTGTGAAAGTTAGGACTCAGATTTCTAGAAGTAATTATTAGACTTTGATTATAAAAATTTTAAGTCTTTTGATTGGAAGTATTATTTTCAATGGGTTTTTCTCTATAGTTTTAAGTAATTTCTTTATTTCTTCTGTGGACAGAGAATGAGCACTACCTTGAGTAGTTTGAAGGAAAAAGTCAATACTGCCCAATGCCCTTTACCTCTTTTCACCTGCCTCCATGTCAAACCTGACGTTTCCGAGCTGATGTTTGCAGGTACGTCATTTCCTTTCTCAGAACATTTTCTGGGATCTTTGAACCGTTGTTTCTAATGGTTTTCCTTAAAGGGGATCATAGGCAATTTCAGTTAATTATTTTAATGTATTTTCTATAATGTAAGAATATTTGAAAATATAAGAAAATATTAAGCTAGATGATTTTATGGTTGTAGAGAATATTCCATGAAACTAGTTATTGATATATCCTTATTTAAATTAGTTAAATAAAAAATCATAAATAAAATAAAAAATTCATTTTTTTTGAGTTGGAGTCTCACTCTGTCACCCAGACTGGAGTGCAGTGGCATGCTCCCGGCCACCACAGCCTCAACCTGCTGGGCTCCGGCAATCCTTCCGCCTCAGGCTTCCGAGTAGTTGGAACTACAGGCGTGCACTACCACGTTTGGCTAATTTTTGGATTTTTGTAGAGATGAGGTCTCGCCAAGTAGCCCAGGTGGGTCTTGAACCCACGGGCTCAGGCAATCCACTCACCTCGGCTTCCCAAAATGCTGGGATTACAGCCTGAGCCACCGAGCCCGGCCAAAACTCAATTTTAATGACTCACTTCTCAAAAGCAACTTTTCTATGGCTATTTAGGCTTAAAAAATAGTTGAAATATTTTCTAAATTATATTTTTAAAAGTCAAGTTAATCACATTAGTTTATAGAAAGAAGTTTTATCTACAACATTACTTCACAAATACCAGAGAATGTTTTTTTTCCCCTCTTGGAATAATTTAAAATACTGTTTCCTATGGAATTCCTTGAAATGTTTCAACAAATAAGCATTCATGTTTAAACTATTAAATATTTTTGACTCCTCCTCTTCACTGCATTGATGAGAGGATTTAAAACTTTCACTGAAAAATCCCCATTTAAAGAATGTTGAATAAATTGCATTTACTGAGCATGAATTAGTGTTACGAACTCAGCATCATACTAAACTCTTTGACAGAAACTATAAACATATGTATAGAACTTTTGATTCTCAAGAAAGCTATAGACCCATCGAAAGAAGCAAAAATAAAACATGGGGAAATTAGTATCATACACCTAGAATATTATCTGCTGAAGTTTGAAAACCTGGTGTAAGGGTGAGAAATCAAAATGATTTAGTGCAGTAATAGGAAAATGTTTATGGTAGTGATGAAACTCAGATTCAAGTTGAACTTGGAAGGATCTATCAAGTGAAGCTGAAAAGACATCTTTGTGGGGAAACACTATGAGAAAATGCTCAGAAAGGAAGCTATAAGTATGTTTTGGGCATCACTAAGAGAAACTGACCCATGACTTTTACACACATTGGTGAAGAACGAGTGGTAGATTGGAGGAAATTTTTCATGCCAAGTTGTGGAAATATTTAAATTTCAGACAGACACATTTAATTCTATTTAATTTTGATAATAATGGGAAATATGTAATGCCTTTGGACAAGGAAATAAAATTGTTTAGGTAGTGTTTTTGAAAAAAAAATATTTTGGTGAATCATATAGGTATATCAGAAAGGAAAGAAACTGGAAGCAGAGATATCGCTGGGCTTTTGTGATAAGGTCCCAAAACTAGGGAGATACTGAGAATGAAAGAAGAGAGTAGGTGGAAATGAAAGGCCTAAAATTCATTGGTCGGATGTAATGATGGATTTGATGGAATGATAGTGTATTTACCAAAATAGGTAAGCTGGCCTGACAAGAAAGGCCCTGAGGTTTTTGTTTTTTTTTTTTTTTTGAGTTGGAGTCTCACTCTGTCGCCCAGACTGGAGTGCAGTGGCCGCTCCCGGCCACCGCAGCCTCGACCCGCTGGGCTCCGGCGATCCTTCCGCCTCAGCCTTCCCAGTAGCCGGAACTACAGGTGCGCGCTACCACGCCCGGCTGATTTTTTCATTTATTGTAGAGATGAGGTTTCGCTGCCCAGGCGGGTCTCGAACCCACGGGCTCAGGCAATTCACTCACCTCAGCCTCCCAAAGGCGTGGGATTACAGGCTGAGCCACCGAGCCCGGCTCGGACTTGAGGTTTTATCTAGGCATGTATAGTGGGAGGGGACAAAATACCTGACAATAAGTGCTCCATAGGAAGTCAGAAGTAGATGGAGGTTCAAGAGAGAGGTTCAAGACTAAATATAAGCATCATCAGCAGGAAAGTAACAGCCAAATATTACCACGATGATTTCTTCAGTGAGGCGTAGAGGCAAATCTTAGCTCTTAAGAATGTCTATAATTGCCAAGTGCACAGGTCAGTGTTAAGGCACAAGACATTACTAGAAGAGTGGGAACCAGAAAGTTGTTACACTTCAGTCCGCAAGACATGGATGTGAAATTCAGAGATAGGAAATCACTTGTACAGAAACAGGAATTTTCCTAGCAGCCTCTGATTCATTGCTAGTCATATCTCACTAACTCCCCATAAATCATTATAAAACACACCACATTCTGATGAAGAGTGTATGTGCCATTTGGCTTTGGTTTATAACAAATTACAATGCTATCTCATCAAAGTTATGGTATCATAACTTCCTTCACAAAAGTGGAATGTTCTGATCTACCCTAGGGCAAACAGTAAATATAGATTCAGTTTCTTTTCCATTCCTTTGGTGACAGATGTTTTAGAATTCAGAATATTTTAGATTTTAAAGATATTTAAGTTCTCATACTGTATATTATATAATATCCCAGTGGGGGTTCATAATTGAACAGAGTGATATTTCTCCAATAGGATGTACTAAATATTCACATTAAATGGGGTAAATTTTAAGAAAGTATACACCCCCAGTATTATTTCAAGACTGATTTCTGTCTAAATGAGTTCTGATCAGGTTTTATTACCCTATGAGTAACAAAAAGGCCTGTGGATTTTGGAATTATTTGGATTTGGGATAAGCATCACAGACATGTCAGAAAGGGAAAAACTAAAGGCAAATAAAGTGAGATAGAGGGTTACGGGGTAGGTATGGCTGGGTGATGTTGAGATTTTTATGGAGGATTATAAGCAAAGACCTTGAACTAAAGGTTAAGTAGGAGCAAGTGTAGGACCCTGAGGTGGAAATAAGCTTGATCTCTCTGAGAAGCAGTAAGAAGACCAGTGTGGCTGAAGTGGAGTAGGCAAGACAAAATGTGATAGACGATTGGTTAGGAGATGTGACCACATCTAGCAGGAGTGAGATCTAGGCCATCAAGGAGCCTTGTAGGCCATATTTTTATTTTTGATGTTAAGGGAAGATTTCTGCTGTGATTTATATATTTAAAAATTCATTCTGGCTATGGGATATCAAAAGATAGTAGGGAAGCCGTGTAGAGGCATCTTAGGAGACTATTTTGAAGATCCAGGGGAGAGAGTATGGTGGTTTGTGTTAGTCTGGTGATGGTGGACAAATGGATAACTGAACAGGTTCTAAACATACTTGATGATGAAGCCTATAGCACTTGATTTTTGGAATGTGAGCTGTGAGGGAAAAAGTCATCAAGGGTAATCCTAAAGTCTGAATGATGGCATGAATGGTAGTACCATTTGCCAATGAAAGAAAGACTGAAAGAGTTACAAATATGAGGGATGGGAATCAGAAGCCAGGAATTCTCATTAAATTAAGGTTTAACAAGATAATTGTTAGCTATAGTATAGCCATGGGAATACATGAACTATAAAGTGGCTACTATATATTGAGCAATTAAAATATGCCATGCCCATTTCTAAGCTCCTTACATTTCTTAACTCATTGGATCCTCAAAACAACCCTACAAGCTACCTCCTGATTTTATTAACATTTTACAGATTAGGTACCTAAGACACAGAGGATAACTTACCCAAGTCAGTAAGCAGAGTTAGTAAGCAACAGAGTGAGATTTGATCCCAGCAGTCTGGCTCCAGAGCATCTGCTCTTAGAAAATATATCTTATTAACGGTATTGTCATGTATTTCTAAGATATCCTGTACACAAGTTTTGGATTGTAATGTCATGAGTTAGAATAAATGGTTAATAAGCAAAATTAAGTGAAAATGAAGAAAAGAAAAATGTTGGAACACATTTTATTCCATTTTCATAGAGTGCTTGCATTGTTAAAAAACGAGTTTAATTCTATCTACTGGGAGTTTATATCTGAGTTATCAGTTTTTAGTTTTCTATTCTTTAGAATGACAACGGACTTTTATGAAAAATGTTTACATTTTTAAATGGAAAAGTATATTCAATTTGTGCAAAATAGAAGATATTTGTTGTATTGTCTCATCTTATTTATCTCTAAGCATTTTTCCCAACCTCTATACAATGCCATATGTGTAATAGGCGTTTGGTAAATGTTTTTATTTTAATAGTTTAATTAAATGAATGGAAATAGCACATTATTAAAGTGATCATCAACTGTGTACCTCTCTATATCATTTTCCTATTAATGGATTGCCTTGTTTTTAAAATGCTTTCAGATTGGGTTGAATTTAGTCCCTATGAAATTGGTATGGCTAAATATGGTACATTTATGGCTCCTGACTTATTTGGAAGCAAATTTTTTATGGGGACAGTTGTGAAAAAATATGAAGAAAACCCTTTGCATTTCTTAATGGGTAAGTGATCCAAATGTATTACCAGTTTGTTTGACTGTTCCAAATCCTGGTGCATTTTAAGTTATTGTCTGTTTCTGCTTTTTTTAGGTGTCTGGGGCAGTGCCTTTTCTATATTGTTCAACAGAGTCTTGGGAGTTTCTGGTTCACAAAATAAAGGTTCCACAATGGAGGAAGAATTAGGTACCCTAAGGTTATGCTTACGTTGATAAAAATCATGCTCCATTGATAACTCTTATTAACATATATGTAGAGAGAACATTAAATCTTCATAGCGATTGTAATCATTCTAAACTTATCAATAATTTGGCTAATTCAACTTAAATATTTCCTAAAAATCATATGCAAGTTACCCCTTAAGTATTATTTTTACCTAAGTGATTCTTAAGAACAATTTTGAATAGGGCATCTCTATTCCTTTTCCTCATACTTTTAAACATACTATTATGCTTAAGATACTTTCAAGTCTAGAAAATGAGTGGTCCTTTTGTTAAATTAATAAATGCTTTTTGTTTTATTATTTTAGGATTACATAAAATATATGTAAAATAAAAAAGAAAAAGAAAGTCCTCCTTTTATTCAGTAAGAGTTTTTAAAGATTAGATTCAACGTGTTTTCTTCAATGAATAAATTTTACTCAAAGCAAACGAACATCTTACATTCAGTATCTTCTCAGCCTTACTATCTGTATTTTATCAACACTAACTTTTGCTATGGCTGTTTTAGCTGATAGTGTAAAGAAGTACTAGAATGCTACATCTGAATTTTGAGCCAGACCAACAGGGACCAAGTAGATGGAGCCCACGTACCATCAGCTAAATTACCCACTATCTCTTCTCTGTCCAGGAAGTATCACAGATCTATTTGAGAACAGAGAAATTGACACAGTAACTTTGATGGCCTTTTCAGTAATCAAGTCACTTGAAGAATGCTTGCATGTAAAAAGCTTATTGCATGATATTTAAACAAGCTGTCCTTGACCATCCTAGGCAACGGCAATTGGTTTAATTAAGCTTTATATGTAAAAGAGGATGCAATTATGATATTAATTTGAACACTGTAAATTGGCTTATAAGTAGTATTGTCACTCCTCCTTCAAGAATTGGTTTTAGTTATTTGATATTTACTCCTTAATATTCTCTTCAAGTTTTGTTTGTATTTTTGGAAGTTTAATTAGTAATGGAAAAGTGAGCTTATAATTTCATTGGAGCCAAATATTTTAAAATAAAAATAAAACAACAAAAAAAGCACTCTGTGCTTGTACATACTCCTGTTTTCTGATCATCATCCAGTTAATGACAAGACTAAAGTCCGTGGCACTCTTGAGGCTGCTGTGACCTTTACTAAAGGGCACATTTTCTTAAGGGTAATGACAAGGTGAAGAGTATAATGATGAAATGATCTTACTTGATTGATTTTAGTGAACATTGTAACCCAGATGAATATCCCGTTCTCCACTCTAATTTTGTGGAAATAACAAAGTCTTCTCTAAATTATGTGAAGGTTTTAGAAAAAAAGGAAGAAGAAAAAGAACAGGAGAATCACATATTAAGAGCTTGCTTCCTGTGCTTTTTTGTTGAATAATCCAGATAACCTAGTGTTTGTTATTTTTTTCCTCTTGAGGCAGGAAGAGAATAGGACTGAAATAACACATCTGAAGGTGGGTGAGACAGTGGCCAAAGGCCAAGGAAAAGGAGGAGGTTTATATTAAATAGTTTTGAGAAGACTCTTTGTCGAGAAGTTCCCTTTGAGGCCAGTGGTCTGGCAGCATATTTACTTGTTCTGTGTGTCAGACTGAGGGGGAATATTGTGTGTTTGTGATCCGCTAGTCAGCGGGAAGCATGTTATCTAAGATTAAGTAAGGGTTTCCAGAAATGAAACCAGAGAGGTGACTGAGGGAACTCTGAGGACTTCTGGTGACTCTTTCACCTTTTAGCTGACTGAAATCAACTTCTTAAAGGGGTGTTCGGAGGAGTTTTTTTGTTTTTTGTTTGTTTTCTTCCTTCTGAAGAAAGATTTTAAGGTAGATTTGACTATAATCTGGTAACTTTAAAGGAAATTATTAACTCTCTAAGGAGTTTTTAATGTGAAGGATTTGTGCTTTTGAAAAGATGAAGTTGTACATTATACTATAGAGATGGAAAATATATAAGTTCAGAATATTTAGCTATTCATATTATGAAAGCTTCCTTATAAAGAAGACAACATTTTGGTGAACCATTTTCTTAAATCAGAGATGAAATGTGACTCCCTATCGATCCTGCTCCCCAAAAAGAAATAAAGAAAATGTTTAAGGAACGAAAAACAAATATATGTAGGGCCAGAAATATACATAATGTATACAATATCTGAAGTGGGATCATTTTTCAATATACCCCTCCTCTATACAATAAAATTACTATCTATAATGCCATGAAATGAAATGGATAACAGTATTAACAAGTGAACATTTTATTTTGTTGAATTTCATGTTTAATCATGCCAGTAAAAAAAAAATAAAAAATAAGTGTCATTCTACGGCCTCAAGCATTTATTAACCCTTCCATCACATACTCTTGTTGCTTCATACACGTTTAGATACATTTTACTTGAAAAAAAGACAACTAGTTATTGTGCTATATTTTATTGCTGTGCTTATTTTAACCACTGATGGTTGCTATTTTAGTTTTTATGGTGCTTTCTTTATATGTTCTGTAGGAAGTACAGAATCTTGACACCAATAGGTAAATTTCAGCAGACAATTTTCAGTATTATTGAAAATTTGAAAGATAATTTATGCTAGTAACATTCATTCATTTTTTAGGAAACTTCTGCTTTTCCTGTGTAGATTTTGATTTTAACCTTTATTTATCTTCATAAACACCATTTAAAAATATTTAACTAAAGAAAAATATATATTTTTGATATATCAAACAGACTGCTATAATCAAATTATTTTGTCAGAATTTTGACGAACGTAATTCTGAACATATAAAATTTTCCTTCTTTAAACCATGAATGAATAAGCTTAAACTAAATTTTGTACTGAGAAATTTTGTTTTCCAGTGAGAAATCTGAAAGCACTGATGAATTTAATAAATCTAGATTTATTTAATGGATGTAAACTTTCACTAATGGAGCTGGTAGACCTCATTCTGTGGTTTTGCTCAGATTACTTCTTCATAATGACTTTAATTGTAAATTTTGACACTTGAGATGCTTCAGTTGTTTTGTTTTCTTTTCACAGAAAATATTACAGCAAAGCATATTGTGAGTAATGATAGCTCGGATAGTGATGATGAATCACAGGAACCCAAAGGTAAGAAAGCCTGAAATTTCTCTGGTAGAGCTCCAGTGAGGAAAGGTTATGGATACTTTGGCACTCTTAAGATGCTATATAAACGTAGTCTCCTCTTAAGACACTGGAGTCAAAGGATAGTAGCATTCTATTGAGAGCGAGAGAGAGATTGATTGTGATTCATGTGTAATGTATTAGGCAGCACGTACGTATCCCTAACTTCTTTTCTTAAAATACATAAAAAAATAACCAGATGAACAAATGCACAAATCTAAGATAGTAGAAATGACTGAATTCTGTTCTAAGTCTGCTTAGGGCATTGGGCTTCTCACATGGATCTCGTGATTTGGGAACATTTTTAGATGGCTTTAATGACTGAAATTTTACCTTTCAAAATTGTATTATTGTCAGGCTCGGTGGCTCAGCCTGTAATCCCACACTTTTGGAGGCTGAGGTGAGTGGATTGCCTGAGCCCGCGGGTTCGTGACCCGCCTGGGCAACTTGGTGAGACCTCATCTCTACAATAAACCAAGAATTAGCTCGCATCATAGCGTGTGCCTGCAGTTCCAGCTACTTGGAAGGCTGAGGTGGAAGGATCGCCGGATCCCAGCAGGTCGAGGCTGCGGTGGCCAGGAGTGGCCACTGCACTCCATCCAGTCTGGGCGACAGAGTGAGACTCCAACTCAAAAAGAAAAAAAAAATTGTATTATTAAGCAACATATGAAAAATGGTATTCTTACTTTACTTCTGAACCTTATTCCATAAAATGGAATGATCAAAAACTTGTTGCATACATTATTTGGTAGTATAAGTGAGTCCTTTCTTATTTTGACAAGGCAGTAAGAGAGAGAGAGAGAAGGAAGGAAGGAGGGAGAGGGGGAGGAGAAGGAGAGAGGGAGGTAGGGAGGGAAGAAGGAAAGAAAGAAGAAAAACAATGAGAAGATTTTTATAACAACTGGGTGACCCAGTCCTATTATAATTTGAATATAGTCATCCAGAGTTTTGAAGACATTAAATTTTTTTTATCCAAAACTTAATGAATTCCACCAGGCATGGAATAGTTTGATTTATCTTTGCTTAGTTATCACTAAAATTAAAATGCTGTCTCCAGAATTGGGCTATTACTTCCCCATTAAATGAGTTTGTGCATATTAGAGAAAAAAATGTCTTCTTTGAGGAATGTAGATGTGCAGGACCATTGCTGGGCTAGTGTGTAGTATCTTGTGAACATGTGAAGAAGAAGAACATGCCTTTTTTGGGCAAACAAAGGTTTTTGCCCTGATTTGTACCACTGTCCTGCTGCCTTATGCAGCTCATGATTTACTTAATCAAATACAGCAGCCTAGGGCGTTATGCAGGAACCCCAAATGAACCCTGCCCTGGAAAGAAATGAGTCTTACTTCTGGCTTCATCATTTAAAAAATTTTAATTTTACATTTTTTAGTTTACATTCTTTTTATTTTGAATTTCCTTTTAATGAAGTAAGGTAGCCAGTGCAAAGGAGATAGACGTCATTTGCCTAGCATCTCTAGAATTATTTATGTAGGTTGAGGGACTACCAAGTAGATAGAATAAAGGCTTGGCAATTAAGTACATTCCTATAGATGCTTGATTCATGTGAAAACCTTTACCCGTACTAGCTGGCTCTTAAGCCTGAGAAGTTCAAGGACTTTTCAATATGCCTGCTTTGGTTTTAGTACCAGGCTCGATTAGACTATGATATTCAGGAGTTTTTTTGAAGTTTTCTCTTTAGCTCTTAATATTCATTTTTTTCTTTTAAATAGAGATTTTAGAGCAGTTTTGAGCTCCAAGCAAAACTGAGCTGAAGATCTCCCGTTGTCTTTCATGCCCCCCCACAACCTTCCCCACTATCAGAGCGATAGGTTTGTTATAACTGATGAACTTAAATTGACACATTGTTATCATTCAAAGTTCATAGTTTACATTAGGGTTCATTCTTGGTGTTGTATATTCTATGGGTTTTGACAAATTTGTAATGACATATAATCACCATTATAGTATCACAGAGAATAGTTTCACTGCTCTAAAAATCCTATCTCCTGCCTATTCATCCTTCCCTCTCCCCTAATCCTTGGCAACCACTGAGCTCTTTACTGTCTCTATAGTTTTACTTTTTCCAGAATGTCATGTAAATAGAATCATACAGTATGTAGACTTTTCAGATTGGCTTCTTTCACTGAACAGTGTGACTTTAAAGTTCCTCCATGTCTTTTCATGGCTTCATAGCTCATTTCTTTTAGTGTTGAATAATATTCCATTGTCTAAATGTATCACAGTTTATGTATTCACCTACTGAAGAGCATCTTGGTTGCTTTCCGATTTTGGACATTATGAATAAAACCATTATTAACATCCATGTTCAGGTTTTCGTGTGTACATGTTTTTGATTCATTTAGGTAAATACCATGGAGCCCAGTTGCTGGTTTATATGTTAAGAATGTGTTTAGTTTGGTAAGAAGCTGCCAAACTGTCTTCCAACATGGCTATACCGTTTTGCATTCCTACCAGCAATGAATGAGAGTTGTTGTTGCTTCACATGTTTTTGCTAACATTTGTTGTTGTCTGTGTTTTAGATTTTGGCCATTCTAATAAACACATAACAGTATCCCCTTATTGTTTTAATTTGCATTTCCCTAGTGGCATATAATGTGAAGCATCTTTTTACATGCATATTTGCCAACTGTATATCTTCTTTGGTGAAGTGTCCACTCAAGCCTTTGGTCCATTTTTTAATTGAATTTTTTAATTGTAGAATTTTAATAAGAGTTTGCTGTATGTTTTGTGTTATGGCGTGTTTTCCCCAATTATGTCTTTTACAAATAATTATCTCAATCTGTGGCTTATCTTTTTATTCTCTTGAGGCTCCTTCATTTTTAGTCATATGATTTAGAGCAAAGTCTTAGCCATTTTCGGCTTTAGTTTCTTCAAATCTATTTTGGAACCATTTACCTTCTCTCACAGAATTGATGCAATTATCAAATTGGCAAATTTAGACAAAAGGCTTTAAATTGTAAAGGGTGATACAAATAGAACTGTACTATTAGTATTAAAATTAATAAGTAATAAATATAATGCATCTTTGATTTCTATTTGTCTCACAAGTGATGCCATTTTCAAATGTATCATAAAGAAGGTAAATTATTTGATGTTATAGAGGTAGGTGTTTGCTAAATAAGAAGAAAAATAAAAGCAAGCCCTACATTTGTGGAAATAATTAAATATCTCATTAATGTCCTGTGTAACTGAAGATAAAATCATCCATTTTAAAGCCTGATTTATTCTAGAGAAAGATTTTGTCATATTTGGCATTAGAAAAGTGTGGGAGTAAAAAAATAGCGTATTTGTTTTTAGTAAATATGTAGTCATCTGGATTGTTTTCTGAAAAAAACTTTTTCATTTCGTCAGCTCAGTTAAGCAAATCTTTGTGAAAATAAAAAGTCAATACTTATTATGGTTTCATGTGTGTTTAGTTGACACTATTAGAAATTATGAAGTTTGAATATAGATTCTCCTTTCCATCTTTCTCAAAACACACACACACACACAGTATACTTATATACAGAGTTCCTAGAAATCAGAACAGGAGAGGTTTAGGCAAATAGAATTAAACTCTATTATAATGTAGTTCTTTGGTTTTGATTATGGATAAATAATATTGATAATGATGATACTACTACAGTTATTTCTACTACTAGTGTTTATTAATAATTTAATACAACTCATGCACTTGCAGAAAATAAGATACACACACTCAGGTAATCCTCACAACAATCTTAAGAAGGTTTACTGGTAAGGAAATGAAGGAAGGGAAGGATAAAGTAACTAGCAAGTTGTGGAGAGAGGATTGAAACCCAAGAAGTCTGATTTTGGAGGCAGTGATGTAAATGATTGCACAATAGTTTCCAGTAATAGTGATGAATGCATAGGTTTTAAGAAAAAAGTCACTTTAAACTACTTCTTTTGGGTGATTGCTGAATTTTAAAACATTTTTAGGCATTTGTTTAAATATCAGGGTTTTTAAGTCCCAAACTTTATAAGCAATCATGAGATGGCAGGTCATAATGATCAATAGGTCATAAGGGTGTTTATTGAGTAGCGAATGTACATGAATCCTTTAACTGTCTTTCATCAGTTTGTGTAATTCCTGGATTTTATTAAACAGAATAAATTTTCTTCAGTAAACTTAAGAAATGTATAGGATAAGATTAGCTACTGTAGATTTTCTGGGTGTGTGTATGTGCATGCATGTGCACGAATATGCATGCATACAGGCATATAAAGCTCCCAGGAAAGGAAGAAAGGGAACAGAGGAAGTTTACCTGGAAATCTAAGAACAGACCAAGTAGCACCATCAAGAATATACCTTTTACACTGACTATAGGTAAAAGATAAACTAAGAACAATTTAAGAATAGAAGTGATTAACTGCCATATGTGCTGCATTAACTTATACAAATAGACATATGTTAAATCAAAAGCCATAGAGCTTCATTGTTAATTTTAACATTTAACTGACCAAAGAAGATCCTGTGTTTAAAATGCATTTTGGTGTCTGTATGATTTTTTCTTTTTCCTTAGGCACTGAAAATGAAGATGCTGAAAGGGAATATCAAAATGATAGTCAAGCAAGTTGGGTTCATCGTATGATAATGGCCTTGGTGAGTGATTCAGCTTTATTCAATACCAGAGAAGGACGTGCCGGGAAGGTGCACAACTTCATGTTGGGCTTGAATCTCAATACATCTTATCCAATATCTCCTTTGAGAGACTTTACCACGCAGGAATCCTTTGATGAAGATGAACTGGATACAGCTGTAGCAGGTAAGTACACAAAATATAATCAGTGGAAACTAATTCAGGAAATCTTTATTTTTTCTCTGGCGAAAAACCTTTTAATTACCATTAATGCTTGTTCGTTTGTACTTAATTACAACAACATGCATTTAATGTGTGTAGAGCTTCAAATTACTGGAGGGTTTTTGGGAAGAAAAAAATATATTGGATGGGAAATGGCTTAGTTGTGCCAGTGTAGAAAATTTTCATTGAAATGTTGATGGGGACCCTTAGATCCTCTTCGTATCTGTCATGATTCACTCGCAGAAAATAGAAACCCTCTACTTTGTTTAACTGAAAAGGTCTAAAGTGGGAAATTAGGTGCTTATACAATTATTTCAAGACTTGGCAGAACAAGCTCTAGGCTGTTTTCAGAAATGACTCCAAAAACATTTCTGAATTATCCCCAAGACTCCTTGGGAATTGTGCTTGGCAGTAGAAATAGCAAAAATGTAGCCTCTCTCTCATTTCCTTTTCAAATCTCAAGTGGGTGTTTCTCTTGGCAGACACCAGGTCTCAGCTGAGCTGGAGCTGCAAGGGAATCTGGCAAACACAGCCCTTAGCCTGACTGCCTAGTGTGGTGCAGTAGTGTGTGCAACACAGGGGTTGGAATAGAGTTGAGTTAGCCAGTCTGCTGTGTCCATCAGACTATTGGGTCTGTCCTAGTTCTCAAAAAGGATAGATAACTTTCTTACGGCTACCAGCAAGGTTTGCCACTTAGTTAAATCCTCAAGAATAGTTTTCTTTATTCTTTAGTTCCATTTCTGTTATAGGTTAAAAGTTAAATTTGCTTTGGTGATTGATCAGTACATAATAATCTTTATTTATGATGGCTCTGTCATCTTAAATTTTTGGAATTCATCACACCATCATCTTTCTTTTAACTGTCAAAATGTTATTCATTTATATTTAAGGACATTTGCTGGATGCTGTAGAAACTAAAATGGGATAGTGCCAAAAAAACTTTCTCCTGCCCTTTATTTAAACATCCTACCTATAAAATATTTGTGAAAATTAGTAGATAGCTTTAGATTTATTTACTGTTTTTGCATTGTTGTTTCTGTTTGTTGCTTGTCCTCGAGGGGAATTGAAGAAGCAAAAAGAGCCCCTGTTGATTAAACAAAATTAGTACAAACTCACCGTATTTTGTGTTATGGTTGTGGCTTCAGACTCTAGATATATCTGCTCTAATTCAAACCCTTTATATCAACTATATCAAATGTCTATTTGTGATTAGGGCAATGTCTTTTTTAAAATCCATCCAAAATGAAAATACATTTAGCCATACATCCAGTGAGATGATTTTTTTCTTGTTTTGTGGCATATGATTACGCTTATTGCCATTATCATAAAATTAAATATGTCTCCTTTAGAAATGTTTGTTTTGTAGAAGAATGATGATGGGCTTTAAAAAACCAACATACTCCTGGAGATATATAAAGAATCTTCATTTAGTTTATTGAAAAGAAAAGATAAAAGGAGATAAATCTATCATCTTTGCTCAGAATTTCTCAACAGAGCTGGGATTGGGACATGGGTTTCTTGACATTGCTTCTAAGCCTTTCCCTTTTGCTGCATGCTCTTTCCCATAGCCGTTGGTTATATTAGTCATTCTCGTGCTGATGTAAAAACGGAAGTTTTCTTTCTGTATACCTTATTACATCTGTTTTACGTTACTGCTGTGATCACATCACCCGGCCCAGCTCCTTAGATGGTTTGCACAGCATGTGTTCTACACTCCACATTTTAACAACTTCCTGGTAGTTTTGCAATATTTTATGTAGCCTTGATAGTGTTCAGTAGGGTTGCCAGATAAAATTCAGATTTCCCAGTTAGATTTGAATTTCAAATAATATGTGTAAATGTATATAAATAATGCATATGCAATCCTCACAACATTTGGAACATACACTGAATAATTATTTGCTAATTATCTGAAATTCCAATGAAACTGGGCATTCTGCATTTTTATTAGCTGAACTTTGCAACATTAGAAAGTGTGCCTCATCATCTTTCTCACTTTCTGTAAATTATTCTGCATTCTCATCTTTCTTCTTTCCTGTGTTCATTCTTTAACTCACACTGTATTATGGATACTTACAACGTGTCTGGTTCTTGGGAATCTAGTAGTCAACAGGACAGATGTAATCCTTGGCCTCATAAAGATAAAAATGATTTCATTGCCTTCCCTTGAAGTTTGATTCATGGAAGGATTTATGTACTTTAGTTAACAATCATAGAAAAGTAGAGTAAAACTAAGAACCAGCCACCTTGATCTTTATGAAACTGTAGGTCAGCAAGGGTACAAAACCTTAATTAAGGATGCAACTGCAAACCAAGAATATGGATTGAATGCGGGTGTTAGGGTTTGGAGAACAATAGCTGTATATCACCTTGTCTGACTCGTTTCTTCGTTCAGTGCCCTTTGAAAGAAGTCATGGATAGTTTTCATAAAATAACATGAGGAAATATAAAATATCTATCATCCCCAAATATGGTATTATGTCTACTAAATGTTTTTTGTTGAGGTATTCAAAATGTTCTAACCTAAAATTATTTTAAGTTAATAATCTTTGGAAATAACTTCACATTTTATTTCTCATTAAAATTACATTATATTCATTTTGCATTTATTCAATAGGAAAATGTATATGAGCTTTTGATTGCAGTAAAAAAAATGCTGTCAGTTTTGATTTCCATAAAAAAATGCAGTGACAAATTCATTTAACTGTATTGTTTGCAGGACAACATTGTTGAAAAAAATAACTGCATTTTGGATTGAGTTTTCTGAAATGATTAGTGCTTTTTCAGAAAAGATTCTTACTAAAATGGATCCTGTTAATATCCCTCTGGTTGTTTCCAAGTTTTAGAATAACTGTATGTTTGGAATGAAAAGTTAAAAGGTTTATCACAATCAGTGATCATTTTGGTCTATAAGATCTTCATTAAAATTCCTATACAACTAAAATGCCACAATATAATTAAAACATTCATTGTCTATTCCTCTTTTAATTTCACACCCCTCATGCAAAAAAAAGATAGAAATTTTTTATCTAATCTAGATATTATGTTGGGAAAAAACCCTGACATTTAAATGTACCCTACGATAATTTTTTATACAAATTAAATTGGAGTATCTTAAAATTCAAAATAATCTCTCACTTTAAAAATGAGAAAAAGTGTACTATTTTTGTGCCTATATTTCACCTTGCAGCCTATCTTTTGAAAGCAAGAGAAATTATAAGATGATAAAATTCCCCATTAGTTTACGGTAAAATAGTTGTATGCCTGTAGAAAAGAATTTTAGAGAAGTTTTCCATTAGTTATATGACTTCTTTCCTGTTTACTTTTGTGTTTATGCTACTTACTGTGATATATACCATCTGGAGTAAGAAATCAAGACAGGAGTTAATTTAGGCCAGAGTTCAAAACACAGATATCCAAATATTTGTACATCGCAAATTGAATTTGTGTGATGTATTTTTAAAATGATCATTACAAATATCCACAGCTAAACTGCTTTAAGGAAATATTATATAATTGTAAAGCATAGTTATGTTTCCACACCTATCAGAGAACTGATAAATTCATTCACAGGTTGGAAAAACGTGTATGCTTTCAATTATGGGCAGATATTCTTCCATGGCGTCATTTATCTAATACTCTATGACATTTCTGTCTATTTTAGACAGTAAATCAGGCTCAAGTTCAAATAAATTTGGAAAAATTTACCACTCTATCTCTTTATATTCAATGAGATACTCTAATGAGATTAAATCCTACTTAAATGTGCCTCAAATATAGAACTTTAAAAGCATACTAGTTTATAACTATTTCTCAGCAGGCCCCTTTAATTGTGGGACAATCTTAGATAGATACTTAGCATAAGATTCAGTTTACTTACAAAATAGAAATAATAGTGATATCTGTCTTACAGAGTTATTTTGAGGATTTAGTAGCATTTTCACTCAAAGTGCTGTTAGTCAAAGCTATAGTAAAGATAAGGCTCGGTGGCTCAGCCTGTAATCCCGCGCCTTTGGGAGGCTGAGGTGAGTGGATTGCCTGAGCCTGCGGGTTCGAGACCCGCCTGGGCAGTGAGACCTCATCTCTACAGTAAATCAAAAAATCATCCGGGCGTGGTGGCGCATGCCTGTAATTCCGGCTACTCGGAAGGTTGAGGTGGAAGGATCACTGGAGCCCAGCAGGTCGAGGCTGCGGTGGCCGGGAGTGGCCACTGCACTCCAGTCTGGGCGACAGAGTGAGACTCCAACTCAAAAAAAAAAAAAAGGAAATTCAAAATATAATTGGCTATCACTTTAAGCTGCTGAAGCGTTCTTTCTCAAGACATGGTTTTATTTAATCAAGGAACTCTTATTTGGTGTATGACACTTCTGTTTATATCTTGCAAAACTATGCTCTTTGCAGCACAATTAGGAAACAGTACTTACTGATTTGGGTTTTTTGTTGCTGTTTTGCTATTTTGGTTTTCTTTTCTTTTTTATTTTCTGGTAACAAATGGATGAACTTAGTAGACCTGATGATGATGATGTTAAGTGAATAAATCAGACACAGAGACAAATATCACAGGAACTCAATGTGGAATCTAAAAATATCCAACTCAGAAGTAGAGAGTAGAATGGTGGTTACCAGATGCTAAGGGGGATAAGAGAACCAGTACATGAGGAAAGAGGAGGAGGTTGACCAAAGGGTACAAAGTTTCAGGAGAAATAAGTTCTTGTGATCTATTGCAAGGCATGGTGCCTATAGTTAATAATAATGTACATTTCAAATTAGCTAAAAGAGAATGTTAAATGTTCTGACCCCAAAGAAATGATAAGTATTTGAGGTTATGGATATGATAATTAGCCTGATTTGATCATTCCACAATGTGTGCATGCAACAAAACATCACATTGTACCCCATAAATATATACAACTATTTTTGGCAACAAAATGAACATTGTTTTAAAAATACAATTAAAAAAAAAGGAATACTACTTGCTGTGCATTTATCTTGAAGGTTGCAACCATGGCGTTTAGCAGAGCTGGGAGTTGACTCACATAATGATTTTCCCCTCAAATTCACTCTTGAATTTAAGAAAAGAAAACAGGAGACTACCTGTTTCCTGGAGGCAAATCAAGCAGAATATGAGAGAAATGATCTGTTTTTGGTTAATCTTTTAGCCAAAATTTAAAAAAAAACTCTGAGTTTATGACGATAGATTAAAAATATGAATTTTTATACTTTTATTATTTTGGGGAAAATCACTACATATCAAAATATAGTAGTTCTTCCTTATTCATGGTTTGCCTTCCTCAGTCTCAGTTACCCACAGTCACCTGCTATTAACTACAGTCTGAAAATACATAAATAAAAAATTTACAGAACTAAACAGCTCATAAGTCTGAAATTGCATGCTGCTCAGAGAAGCATGATAAAATCTCACCCCATCCCTCCCAGGACATGTCATCCTTTGTCCATGCTTTGTACACTACCTGCCCATCAGAAACTCAAGTGGCCAGCCGGGCTCGGTGGCTCAGCCTGTAATCCCGCGCCATTGGGAGGCTGAGGTGAGTGGATTGCCTGAGCCCACGGGTTCGAGAACCGCCTGGGCAGCGAGACCTCATCTCTACAATAAATCAAAAAATCAGCCGGGCGTGGTAGCATGCCTGTAATTCCGGCTACTCGGAAGGCTGAGGCGGAAGGATCACCGGATCCCAGCAGGTTGAGGCTGCAGTGGCCTGGAGCGGCCACTGCACTCCGGTCTGGGCGGCAGTGAGACTCCAACTCCAAAAAATCAAAACAAAACAAAACAAAAAGAAACTCAGTGGCCATCTCAGTTATCAAATTGACAGTCATAGTATCTTAGTGGGTGTGTTCAAGTTATTTTACTTAACAGTGGTCCCAAAGAGCACGAGTAGTGATGCTGACGTATTGTTATAGTTCTTGTATTTTATTATTAGTTATTATTGTTAATCTCTCACTGTGCCTAATTTATAAATTAAACTTATCATAGGTATGTATGTAAAGGAAAAAACATCGTATATATAGAGTTCCATACCATCTGTGGTTTCAGGCATTCACTGGGTGTCTTGGAATGTATGCCTCCCAAATAAGGGAGGACTACTGTACTCCCATTATTGCATTTTTAAATGTTTTAGGTTTCTCTATAATAGAATAGACATATTAATATGGTTCTAATAATTGATAAAACTAGGTGCTGATAGCCTCTGTACTTTGTAGTTATTATTTTTCACATTATCCATTTTAAACCCTTTTAGTTTCTTAGTCATGCCACTTTCTGAAGTAATAGTGTGATACCATGCAGAGGGCTTAGACCTAGTAGACCTGGCTTGGAATTTTGACTCTCACTATTTGTGTGAAAACAGACTATTTTACCTCTTGGGTCTCTGTTTCCTTATTCTTAAAATGGTTAACTCCTTTGTAAGAGTCTTATAAAAATAATAAATCTTATATATTAAATTTCTAATACATGACAGACAGTATAATTGAAGTTGGTTTTAGGAGAAATAAGAAAAAACCAACGAATGAGTTTCTAAGTAGAATATTTAAAAATGAATTTAAGCCAAAGACTCAGTTTTTTATCTTTAAAAAGTCCACATGTGGGAGATGGTATTAACAGTAGCAAATATCTGTCTGAGAACAGGGAAACACCCCATATCAATAGGGTGCCTGAATGAAACGCAATTGTATACCTAACCCTTAACTGTACCCCACAACTTCATAATAAAAAATAAATAAATAATTTAAAAAAAGTTCACATGTGTAATTTTAAAACTAAAAAATTCCAGAGGAATAAGTGTTAAAATTGGGCCTGATAATCCCTTTATATATTTTAATTTTGTAATCTTTAAATTCTAGGTTTGGGATACATAAAAATTTAGAATCTTGTCTAGTGGTATTATTTGTCACCACTATTTACAGATACTCTACAAAGAGAATTCACCTATAGATAATTATTTAAAGAATTATTTCTCTTCTCTCTTCTTGTTGCCCTAGAAGTTATCCTTGGACATAGCAAGCCTTTATTTTTTAGCCATATTATGTTATCCTTGTCTTAAAAAAATGGCTTTTCCCCCCCGCATGCTTATTTTTTAAAGAACTTTTATACATGCCTTTCCTCTTTGCTTCAGCTATTATGGGCAGTATGAACTGCCTTAGCTGTAAAATATCTTATTTTTTATTCCCAAGCATCACTAGTAAGTGTTTGTAACATTCACTTGTTATTCAGTATTTTAGAAATGAGAATCTTAATGGATGTGAGAAAACACTTTTTTTCAACAATAGAACATTAGATGACTATTAAAGTTTCTTTAAAGTAGCTATGCCAAAGTTTTATTTAACAAATTTTTTCAATGTACATTGAATAAATATATACCCCACATCTTTATAATAAAAGAATGGAAAAAATATTGTGACTCGGTATTTTTGTTTCAGCCTAATTGATTATGAGGATTATGGATTTAATTGGACAGGAAGAGTTTAAAGATTTCCTTTCCTTTTTGATCTCTTGCTCTTAAAATGTAGTGATAAGTAAAACTGACTAGGAAAGAATTATAGTAGTATTCTTACTTAGAAACAGCTGGGGAAAGCTAACATACACTTGGTTCCTACTAAGTGTCAGAATTTTCCTGCGTACTTTAAATAGTCTTTTTAATGTAATGCTCACAATTCCAGGAGATAGGTATTAACCACATGTTATAGATGTTTACATAAGCACGGGTCACTCTGACTCTCTAGTTCTTATTTTTCTTATGAAAATTCTTATCAAGTGGAATTTAAAACTCGGTCAGAGATCCTTATGCATATCTGGTATGAACATCTTTATTCTATTCTACTGTAATAGACCTTTCTAGTGAGATTTTCCCACATTCTTCCTAACAGAGCAGGTAGAAGCAAGTGTGGACCAGGAGACACAGCAAAGCAGTTGCAGGGGATTGCACTCAGTTCAATTCAAACGAATTCAATTCTGGTCACATGGCTTTCCCTAGCAAGTGGATTAGAAGCACTACATATAAATGTGAAGAGTAGCATGTTAGCAATATTGTTTTTTCTTAAAATTTATGGTCTGTGGGTTCTGCTTTTTTTTTCAGACTACTTGTCACCTCATTCCATTCTTCTCCCATACTCTAGCCACATGGGGCTCCATGCTGTCCTCAGATACCCCGAGCCTAATTCTGTCTTAGATCCTCTGCTCTAGCTCTTCCCTGGGAAACTTCTTCCATCCTGCCCCTGGATCTTTGGTTCTGTATCATTATTTTTGTTTCAGCTTAAACTTTCCTTCGCAGAGGTCTTCTCTGATCATCCAACTAAAGTTATTCCTTATTTAATTGCCCTTGATTATTTTCTTCATTGCATTTATCACTGTCTGAATTGCCTTGTTAATACGTTTGTTTACTGAATCATTGGCAGTGTACTCAGAATGTAAACTCTATCAGAACAGAGTGTGTATCTATCTTGTCCAATCCCTGGAATTGTGCCTGAATGGCAGCAGACAATACATGTTGGCTGAGTGTGTCAGCTGGATTATTTTCTTGGACTCTCATTCTAGCGGAATTTATACCCAATCCAGAGAAAGGCAGCATGGGACCTATTCAGATTCTGGCACTTCCTAATTATGTCACTTTAGAGATGACTTTTAATTTTTTTCACCCTCCATTTATAATGCTTGTCTGTTATAAGAATTAAACAAGATCATGTATGAGGAAATGTTTGTTAACCCATAAAACTGATGTAATGTGAGATAATACTAGTAAAAAGATCATAGTTTAGAGTTAATACCAATCTTCAGCTAAGTACTTTCCATGCATTTCTTCACTTTATTCTCACAGCAACCTTGTCTGATGATTACTTTTATCCTGATGTTTAGATGAAGAAACTAAGACTTAAAGATAATAATTAACTTAACAATTGCTAAAGTTGGTCTCATGCCTAACTCTATGTGTCTCCATAGCCTGAAGGCCTAACCATATGAAATTCTGTCTCTCAAAATTTAAACAAACATTTTATACCATAAATAATATTTCATGATCATTTAAACCATTCTTGATTTTTTTTTCGTTTTGTAAGATCCTGATGAATTCGAGCGAATATATGAACCTCTGGATGTCAAAAGTAAAAAGATTCACGTAGTGGACAGTGGGCTTACATTTAACCTGCCATATCCCTTGATACTGAGACCTCAGAGAGGAGTTGATCTCATTATCTCATTTGACTTTTCTGCAAGGCCCAGTGACTCCAGTCCTCCATTCAAGGTAAGAAGACTTTACATGGCATTTCATTCTCTACCATATTCTCTTGCATGCCTTGTATACCCCTTAGTCCTTTGACCTTAGTTTCTTATGCCTGTAGCCTGTTTTCTACATTGCTGTGAGTAATATTTCTAAAGTATAGGTGTGATTCAATCACTCGTCTTCTTGAAGAAACGTTTCTTTTTTTTTTTTTTTGAGTTGGAGTCTCACTCTGTCATCCAGCCTCGACCTGCTGAGCTCCGGCGATCCTTCCGCCTCAGCCTTCCAAGTAGCCAGAATTACAGGCATGTGCTACCACGCCCGGCTGATGTTTTGATTAATTGTAGAGATGAGGTCTCGCTGCCCAGGGGAGTCGCGAACCCATGAGCTCAGGCAATCCACTCACCTCAGCCTCCCAAAGGCGTGGGCTTATAGGCTGAGCCATCGAGCCCGGCTGAAGAAACTTTTAAATGATTCCAGTGAACTCAATTCAGTCTAGAGTCATGAGCAGGACAAGAACAATACATTGGGTCTGAAGTTTAGAAAGGAAATTAGGCTGAAATTTGGGAGTTAGCAGGTAAAAATAATTAAAACCATGCATAGAGAGGGTATACCCTGAGAAGAGAAGTAGACATATATAGTACTTTGAAAACAATACCAAGGGGAAAGGAAAAGAACAAAAGAAGTGTGCAGTATTATGAACTGGACAAGAGCAATTTTAATAGCATTGTGAGGGCAAAAGTCAGCCTGGAGTGGTTTGAAGGATGTGTGGAAGTTAATATAAAATGGAGCCAGCTATAGACTGTTCGGGCAAGAAGGAGATGGACTGTAAGAGGATGTGGCAAAGAGGAAAACTGTGTGTGGTGGAGTGGGCAGTTAATAGAAGATAAAAGCACATTTAAACATTGATGGCTAAGTGTCCTTAATGAAAAACGTATTGGAGAGTGGAGAGGTGGGATAAAGTCACATCTCTGGGAGGGTCATAAGGGTGGGAAGTGTCAGGGGGATTGGAGATGGAAGTGAAGAGCAGTGCAGACATGTTCATGTTGGTGCAAGAGAGAAGGAGAAAATAATGGCTGCACACGGAGACTCATTATTAGGTACGAAGAAAGGGAGTTGGGAAAGTACTCATATGATGACTTCTAATGTTTGTAAGAATAAGGTGTCAAGGTCATCTTTTGAAGATGAGAAAATAAAGATACTAGAGTCAGGAGTATGGGATGGATAAAAGTCTGACTCTGTGACGAAGTGAGCAAAAGTTCTTAATTTGGCAATATACAATGGAATATTATGCAGCCATAAAGAAGGATGAACATATGGACTTTACAGTAACTTGAATGGATTTAGACTATCATACTCAGTGCTCTATCACAGAAACAAGGAACAGAGTACCACATGTTGTCACTCATAAACGGACTGAATATTTACCATAATACTATAAGAAGGGTATTGGCAGGATACTCCTGGGTGGGGGTGGGGACACAACATCAATAAGGGTAACTGATCTCAAACCAGGCAAAGTGGGGACCAGAGGGAAACCCAAGCTTTACCTGTATGATGACCACTTGTATACCTAATCCTGAATTGTACCCCACATCTTTAAAATAAAAGAAAATAAGGAAAAGAAAATACAAGCAAATAAAAATTTAAAAAAAGAAAGATTGCTGGCCAGCACTGTGGCCTCACCCAAGTGACACTGTAAATGCTGTTATTCCCTCTAACTGGAATATCCTAAACTTTCTTTAGACATATCTCAAATGTTATTTTTCTTGTTTTCCACATGTATAGTTACAGCACATGGACTTAGTAAATTCTTCAAATACAGCAATTATCATGGCATATCATGAGTATTTGCTTACATATATATGGCTTCTGCTGTTGGTGAGCTCCTTTGGACTAGAACACTTTTGTGCATGAATTTGTTTTGTTTTAATCATTTGGCCGTAATTGCCTTGTAAGCATTGGCCAAAATATGGGTATATAGAATGTTTTTTGTAGATGAATGAATTAAATACTGTAAGGGAGATGGAGTTATTATCCTTATTTCATAGGTTATTAAATGGAAATTCATTGAGATTAAGTGAAACTGTTTATGATCTCCCAACCAGGAAGAGTCAGTGATAACTCAGGTTCTCTTACAGGACATCTAGTTTCTTCCCTATCATATGATGATTCACCTTCTCTCAAGACTAATAATAGTTGTAATAATAACCTTAAATATATAGAAAACCTCACATTTTCAAAAATGACTGCATATTTGACTTTTTTTAAAAGTTGTTAGAGGTATTTAGATAAGGAAACGAGTTGATGAGACAGGATCCCATCAACAAATTAAATAAGATATGTGGAATGATCACACCCCAGGACCCAGCTAGGGAAGTGCTTGTTAAGAAGTGATGAGCTTGGACCAGATTCCAAGGCTACAGAATGAGAATGTAATGCCCTTTACCAGCTGCCCCCTGTGTACACGCTTTGCGCATACTGTCTTCAATGTGCTGTGTGCAGTTCTTTTTTTTTTTTTTTTTTGAGTTGGAGTCTCACTCTGTCGCCCAGACTGGAGTGCAGTGGCCACTCCCGGCCACCGCAACCTCGACCTGCTGGGCTCCGGTGATCCTTCCACCTCAGCCTTCCAAGTAGCCGGAATTACAGGCATGCGCTACCACGCCCGGCTGATTTTTTTGATTTATTGTAGAGATGAGGTCTCGCTGCCCAGGCGGGTCTCGAACCCGCGGGCTCAGGCAATTCACTTACCTCAGCCTCCCAAAGGCACGGGATTACAGGCTGAGCCACCGAACCCGGCTCTGTGTGCAGTTCTTAATAGGAACACATGGTTCCTGATCCTCATAACATTTTGGCTTTTTTAGAAAAAAAAAACAAACTTTTATACACAAGAGCCACTTGGAAGGAAACTGAGAAGCGTTGTTAAATTCTTATTTGGGTTTATGTATGTACATGTATTATAGAAGATCAGTATAAGGATAGTTGGTGCATATTGGAGTTGATGAAGAGGGAATTAAATAGGATGAAAACAGTGCAGAGACAGCAATGAGCACATGTTGGGGACTGGTCTGATTAGAACTGACAGATATTAAGCTCCCTTAGGAGAGCTTAAGAGGAGAGTTTAAGATAAAATGTTAGGAAATAGAGAATCAATAGAGGATTTCCAGTAGACAAATGACTTCATGAAATTGGAATTTTAGGATGATTAATCTGACAATGGAAAGTAGGATTACTTGGAGCATGGAAGTCAAAAAATTAGAATTAAGAGGAATTTATTGTAATCCATGCATGGAATAATGAAGTACTGACCCAGGTGGTAACTATAAAAACCAGAGGATTTGATGATCCATAAGGAACAATGGGAAGGTGGGTTTCAATGAATGACTCTAAGATGGTAGTTTAGGAGCTAGTTCTGGGGGTGAAAGACACTGTATTATTCATTTCACTCGTGAGAATGTGAAATGTCAAAGCATCATTTTATATGTGAATCAGAACTCCACTACCATTACCTTAATGAGTTCATATTGGAAGGAGGATTTAGAATATCATTCTGTGCCTCTAAAAAGAACCATTATACTTTGCAGTAGTTTTAAAATGTTGTCTTTAAAAAAAATTTTTTTAATGTTTTAATTTGCACTTTGATGATTAGTGATGTTCAGCATTTTTTTTTCTTATACCTGTTGGCCATTTTTATGTCTTCTTCTGAGAAATGTGTATACAGATATTTTGTCAATTGTTTAATTGGATTATTTGGGTTTTTCCTAATGAGTTATTTGAGTTCCTTATATTTTCTGCTTATTAATTCCTTGTCAAGTGGATTGTTTGCAAATATTCTCCCCCTTTCTGTGGGTTATCTCTTTTCTTTGTTAATTGTTTCCCTTGTTGTGTTTTCCTTAGCTTGGTTTGATTCCATGTGTAATTTTTTTGTTGTTGTTGTTTACTTTCTTGCCTGTGCTTTTGAAGTCTTACTCAAGAAATAGTATACATTAATATGTTGGGTATATAATAACGCAATGCTTCATAGACTTATTTCAACATTATTTTGTTACGCTTTTAAAAAATCATATACTACATCATTATAGGGCAAAAGGATCTGTTTTGTTTTTACTTATTATGTCCCCTTGCCCCTTCTAACAATCTGACAATTCTTAGCTTAATACCATACTGCATTTTAATAATTGTAGCTTTACTGTATATTATTTACTATCTTAGAGATTATGTCTTTAATCACTACTTCTTTGATACATATAGACATTTCTACTTGTGCATTTTCATAGATGTGCTTTTAAATTATTTTATCAATTTTTTCTTCCCATTCCTTTTCCAATTGTACATACTTCCTTTTATTGATTATTTAGTATAAAATGAAACCTATCATTCTGGAAATATTCATATGTTTCAGAGATTTATTATAAAGGAAATGGCAATATATTATACATAATGCATTTTTGTCTCCAAAAATGAACTTCAGCATGTAAACAAAATAAATTCTTCATTTGTTCTTGGAATGTTTGAAGTACTTTTAAATCTTTATGTATTGTTATAAAAGTACATATTTGTAAATAGGTCGCAAATTTTACCCAAATATAATGTTAAACTATCAAAATGTTATACTATTAAGGTTAAAATAGGATACTTATTTTAGATGTAGTATAATAGGATTTGAAAATTGATTAATAGTCTACATTAAGATCTTTTGATAAAAGAGAAGAATCTCTAATGTAATAGTTGGATATATGCAATATGGTTTTATGAAGGTGAATAAATAATCATTTTTGCTTTTGAGACTGAAATATGGACATTTATTTTTCATAAAGAGAAAACCATAAATACTGAGCAAAAATTAGAATCATTGGCTTTATTTCATATGTTCAGACAATTCTAGCATTTTATAAGTATAATTAAATATCAGATTTTGTCAGGAAGATGCAGAAAGATAGTATCATGACTTTTATCATGCTACCACAGTTTGTGCTGTTCATATGTTGTAACTGTCCTTGAAAGTTAATGACATCAATGTAAATGATACCAATTTTTTCTAGATTTTTTTAGTGCTCACTCAAATAATAGTTCAGTATAAATAGTCTTATGATTTTAAATGTTAATTCCTATCAATTTATCTAAGAAAAACAGCTCTTAATTTCATTTTCTCAAGTTTCTATTTGTTAATCATTTCATGTCTTAGATATATGTTACATTAACTTAATTTACCATTTGAGTC
This sequence comes from Cephalopachus bancanus, assembly GCA_027257055.1. NCBI lineage: Eukaryota > Metazoa > Chordata > Mammalia > Primates > Tarsiidae > Cephalopachus > Cephalopachus bancanus. The sequence goes on from JAPVLO010000057.1 coordinate 9,992,990, forward strand.
CATCCAAAGACAATCCTAGTGAGATTTGTCTTTAATGTTGATCATGAATATAAGCCAGTGTCTTCATATCCAAGTGTACAAAGAGAACAGACTATAAATCTAGGAGAAGAAAGGGACAATTTGCATTTTATTGGGGAGCAAGAAACAAGGACTATAGAATAGTTTAAAGTTTAGTCCTGGAGATTTCCATCCCCTTCATCTTACTAAATGTTATTAAGATGAATAGATTTACATTATTATGCCATGAATTATGTTAGGTTATATTATCTTGCCATATATTGAACATAAATCAAGCTCAGGTTTTCAGTGCTCTTTTGAATGCTTAGTAACCAGAAGCCAGAACAATGGGTATATGTTTTTTAAAACTTAAAAGAAAGAAGGAAGGAGAAAAGGAGAGAGAGCAGCAATGAGGGAAAAAAGAGAAGGAAGGCAAAAGGAAGGCAAATTTGAAAAGAGGCAATTTGCACCAATTATATCAATAATACATATATATTAAATTTATCATTTTATATTTTGCTCAGGATCAAAGTTCCATTTTAACCCACAAATAACAGAAAAAGAATCCCTATTTTTCCAGAGTCACCTGATTTATTTGTTAACATTAGGGCATTGTCCTCTTTAGAACCTCTGCATATGACTCACTTATAATTCTTAGCTTGGCCCTCATCGTGGCCAAATTTGTCTAAGTTTTAGCTGTTTGAGTTCTATTCCACAATGGCTAATGAAGGAAACTACATAGCATTGAATGCGGTACCCCCAGGCCTACCTCTTATATTAGTTTCCTTGAGCTGCTGTAACAAATTACTCCAAACATGATGGCTTGCAACAACAGAAATTCATTTTCTGACAATTCTGGAGCCCAGATATTGAAATTGAGGCTCATCAGGGTTGCACTTTTTCCAAAGGCTCTGCAGTAGAATGCTTCCTTGTCTTGCCCATCTTTTGGTGGCTCCTGCCATTCCTTGGCTTCTGGTTGTATCTTTCCAGTCTCTGCCTTTGTTTTCGCATGGCCTTCTTGTGTGTGTGTGTGTGTGTGTGTGTGTGTGTGTGTGTGTGTGTGTGTGTCCTTTTATCTCTTATAAGAACAATTGTCATTGAATTTAGGTCTCACCTACACAATCCAGCATGATCTCATCTCAATATCCTTGATTAAATTACATTTCCAAAGATTATTTCCCCAAATAAGCTTACTCACAGTGCGGAAGAATTAGGGCATAGACTTATCTTTCAGAGGCCACCATTCAACCTGTTGCACTCATATTGGTCACTGAAGATCACATGATTAGTGATCTTATGATTAGTAGATGTACCCAACATTAATTTCTCTTTACATATTTTTGTGAGTCTATAGATGCTTTTTGTAAAGAATTAGTAATAAGAACAACGCAGTATGTTAATAAACTATATAGAAAATTAGTTGTAGAAAAGAATGTTCATGCCTGTTACATATAAAGTTCCTGGAGCCTAATATTAGCATATCTTACTTTTATTGAAAGTAAGAGTGGCCATGACTATAAAATACCAAATTCTAAATTATAGTGTCTATCTTTTGTATATCTTGTTAGTTGCTTCAATCATTTTTTAAAGATTCTGGTAATTTCTTTACATACATATATTCCATCTCTTCCCAGTCTTAAAAAGAGACTCTAAATAATGAGAAACATCATAGAATAAAAATCACATATTTTTGGTTCACACACAGGCAAAATCTTACTTCTAATGACAAGCCAATTTACTATTTTTAAATATGTGTATTTATACATTACATGTATATTTGTATATTATATATATTTATATACTAAAATATATTTATATATTTTGTACAAACATAAAAAGGCTATTCGCAAATGTTCTGAGATATATTTCTGTAATTTAGAAATAACATTTATTTATGTTTTTTTCTTTCCTTTAAGACATTTTAGTTATGTTTTAGTACTCAAAAATGAGCACAAAAATTTTACAAAGTATCAGTTCAAAGATACTATCAAACTTTTATCTTCAAAGAAAATCATTTTAGTTAGTGCTGTATACGTTTATCATAAAATGTCTATGGAAATGTGACGTAAGTGAAGGTCAGACAGCAACCAAGTGGATGGTTTTAACGGAACGCAGTTCTGGCATACTGCTATAATTTGTGGAGCAGCAATTTTTTTCTCTGCGTTCTTTTAAAATACTTTTTAAAGACTAATGTGTTTTACTCATAGTCTGTGTCGTTGTTTCTCAGTCATTACAGAGAGAAACGAGACATCAGAGAGGAAATGGTTTTTCCATCCTGTAATCACCATCTTTATAATCATCCGTTTTTAAGCTTTTCCACATCAGGATCATATAAAGAAAGGGAAAGTTTCCCTCTCTGCCTGATTCTAGCGTGTAGTGATCTATCTAAAAATAGCCTGGCTTTTACCTCACGTATTTCCCTTTTCCTCTTTCTCCAACATCCACACATTATTGGTCATACTCTTGAGTCATGTTTGTAAACACTAGAAAGCTCTTTTTCTTGCCCTCACGCAATGGCTCACAGTGTGAACTTTTGGTTTTATTTTGATGTTGAATAATCACGAATGAATAATAGTGAACAGTGCTAGACAAGAAATAACAAGCTGATTAATTCAACTGAATAGAGGGGAAAAATAAGAGATTAATGATAAAAGTTTTCTCAAGTTTCAAACAAGAAACTATGTATGTATGGGATTTTGAGTGAAATATAACTGTATTTAGCTTAGCAGTTTATGAAGCAGATGCTTTTATATACATTAAATCCTTTGTTTTGAATTTTAATTTCTCTGTAAATGGTTTTGAAAGGGAGTTGATCCACTTAAAATTCATGACATTCCAGAAACTTCAAGTGCAGTGTAAATTTAATGAAAAATGTATTTTTTTCTCTGTATTTAAGGTCCTGATATAAAGTACTTGTTTTCTCTGAATCTAAATTACTGAGGCTTTTTTACACATTATCTCATTTAATCTTCATGGCAATTTTATAAAATAAAGGTTATAGTATTAACTTTATTTTACAGAGGTAGAAAATGAGTTACTGGAAAGAAGGAACAGATGAAATGTAGATGAGGTTGGATTGGGAACCTGCTATTTCACAGATAGTGAGCAACCTATTTCCTGCAGCCCTGCCGAGCCCTGCTGAGCCTCCATTTCAACTTCTGCATCTTTCCCTCTTTTTCATAGGAACTTCTACTTGCAGAAAAATGGGCTAAAATGAACAAGCTCCCCTTTCCAAAGATTGATCCTTACGTGTTTGATCGAGAAGGACTGAAGGAGTGCTATGTCTTTAAACCCAAGAATCCTGATGTGGAGAAAGATTGCCCAACTATCATCCACTTTGTTCTGGCCAACATCAACTTCAGAAAGTACAAGGCTCCTGGTATGTTGGGAATAAGCTATAATCCATAGAATAGAAATTTAGTAGGGGAGCAAAACTGATATTAAGCTGTTTAACTCAGACACTGCTGTGCCAGCTATTACAATATCGAATGCCTTCTTTACCTGACAAATAAATACAACTCTGAGACCCCCAAAATTTTCCCTCTTTCTTACCCCAACATCTCCAGAGTTTCTCACAGTCCAGAAACTGAAAGCTAAAAACTTAAAGTATCAAAAGTATCTGGGACATTAAGACCTTGAATTACATTAGTTCTGATTGACTGGTGCCTCATAGGGCTGTTAAATATTTTGCATATAGTATGTCAATATCTACCTTGTATAAGAGCTTTTGTTTTGAAAAAATTATTGAAAAATTCTGGGGATTTTAGCTGACCACAAGATTAATGTAATCAGGTAGTACAACGTGGCTAACACTTTCAGGTTGCCATCTTATATTTTGTAGAAAACCGAAATCGAGTTCAAGGCATAGTCATTCTGTTTTACAAATCAAATTGAAGGCATTGTCACTCTGTTTTGCCACATCCAGATGAGACTGTAGACTCTTCTGTATCCTGGAAAATATTGATTAACAAAAGACGTTCTAGAGATTGACCAGCAGTTTGCTGAAAGCTCTAAAAACTATATTATTATTATTTTAAGACCATAAAATGTATTTCTCCATTTTGTGAATGAAAAGACAAAAAAATTAGGGAAGATGGGTGATGAGGATATGGAAAAGAAAATGTTATTTTCCTAGAATTCTCAGGAAGACAGAGAAAGGATTGTTAGAAATGAAGGTTATTGTGAGGCAGACTTCAGCACAGAAAAAGAAAGAACCAACTGGCATTTTTAGTTATCAAACAGTGAAGCACTTGAAACCTAGAGATTTCTCAATCACTATTAATTCTCAAGGAGAGACTCAGTAAGCTGCTGTCATGTGTTGGGGATTTCTGTGGCACGAAGACAGTTACATCATATTTTAGTTTGGGTTCCCCCAGAGGCAAATTCTGAGAAAAGCACTCAATTGCAAATAGTTTATTTGGGTGAACTAGGTAGCACTCTAGTTGATTAGTAAGAAAGAGGGGAAGTAGTGGGGAATTGTAAGGCAGACAATTAAGTGTGTGTTAGGAAGCCACCTACCATAATGGGAACTTGAACCTCTGGGAAAGACTAGAAAATGAAAAAGACCTATGCCCCAGAATCATCCTTCCCACCCACACACCAAGAGGCAGAGAAAGAGGTGTATTTAGATACTACTCCCTAGAGTCTTTGACCACTGCCTGGGGCAAAGAGTTATTTACCAGAATTTCCAGCCTGCTGCAAGTCGACCATGCAGTCTTCTACGGTTGCAGGGGAGGGTGGAAAAATGTCAGGCACATGGACGCAGATACTGGCATTTGAAAGTTATCCAGTCAGAATACACAGAAATGATAAAGTCTGGAGATACTACAGATACATGCTCTGTGGAGGCTCCTGATGCTGTCTATATGTCTATTTCTATGTTTTATTCTCTGAGTTTTAGAAATACCTTATGGTTTTCAAAATAACACCATTTGTGCCTCTTTTGGTATGTAGGTGTTCCAAGAGAAACTGAAGAAGAGAAAGAAATCGCTGACTTTGACATTTTTGATGACCCCGAATCACCATTTTCAACTTTCAATTTTCAATATCCAAATCAAGCATTCAAAAGACTGCATGATCTTATGCACTTCAATACCCTGAACAACATTGACGTAAGTCTCTCCTATGACCATTAATAGCCTCACATTACTTCCATACCATGTGAATACAGTGATACCTCTTTTTAATTAATTAAAAATTTAAAAAAATTAAGTTTTATTAATGATACCACCCAAAATGTGCCACTTTACTTTTCCTGAATTATTTTACTATCTGCCTGAAAAAGAACCCTACAAAACTCACATATAAGGACAGTCATGCCTCCAAATTAGCAGAGCCATATTTTGTGCTACTATTTTATTGAATGATTGGTTAATACCCAACTTCTTTCCTAAAATATCTAATGTATATGTCATATGATAAAATATATTATAAACAAGGAAAAAATGATGAGAAAGATATATGAGAGAATAAAGGTGAATGTAGCCGAAGTGTAGTTAATTTTCAGAAAACATGGCATGAATTTTAATGAATATATTCATTCTTTTAACTACTTTTGTTCTTGTGGATCTTGAGAATGTCGTGAAAAGTTAACAACTTTCCCCATTTTTAGTCCATGAGTTATCAAATATGCTTTGCTTTAGAAACTTGAGAAACCAGCCATTCTCTTCAGTATCAATTTTTGCTACCACTAGTTTATCTTCTGCTAAGATTCTGTGTCTTTGTGAAATTCTTTAGTTTCTATCTCACCACTGTGGAATACTATTGTGTAATTAAGATTGTTGGCTTGAGGTTCTGGATCAGAGTGTCTGAAAATTATCAGTTGTGAAAACTCAAGTTCATTGGCCGAATTGGATTTTGTACATTAGAAAAAAAAGGAATAATATAAAAAAGAAATTAAATGAAAAGGAAAAGGTATGATGTCTGATTTGTCAGTCTTTTTGGAGACTGTATGAATGGCGCAAAGGAACCCAGAGTATGTGAATGAGTGTTCTGTTTGTATGGGCCTTAATTGAAATTTGTGAGCTAATGGAACTCTGGCAAATCTACTTTGCCTGCTTGTTTAATTTGTCCTGACACTACTAATGATCAATTGTGTGAAGTCACAATTGTACCATAATCTGTTTGTTGATCAATGACATTAATTTTTGGAAATGTATGAAATTTTCTTCGATAAGCTTCAGTTCTTACAACTCTAAAATTCTTTTTTTTCAGTATTAACTTACAAATATGTGAAAAGTCATGTAAAAAATGCTTATCAAATATATAGCTTATGTCATTTTCTAATAGATTTATTTTCTTTTTAAAAACTCTAATAGTGGACGTCTAAAAGCTATATGATACATTATTTCTTTAGTGATAGTGCAAATTGAAAGAATATTAAGTGAAAGATTAATATTTTAATCTATTATTTGTAGGAAGTGAACAGAAATTCTCAAGATATAGCTGTGTTTTATAAAAGTCCATGCTGTTATAAAACAAGAGAGCTAAAGGTTAATCAGTTATCCTGTTTTTTAATGTGAGCCAATAATCTCAAAACTGTATATTCCTTGGGATAAGATGTATTAAACTTGATAAGTCTTCTTTAAATGGAAAAAAATAGATTATAAGAATATATACATATCCTATTAGACTTGAGAATATATATACTTATGTGTAATTAGATGTACTTATACTTTTATATTTTACAAACATTCTTCAAAGTAGTTTGACAGATAGATGTAAAAATTAAAACCTGAAGAAAAATAGACTGGAACCAAAAGTAAGTGTCCTGACTTATAGTTCATCAAATGCTGATTCTTCACAAACCATTAATTAAGCAGTTTTGAATTGCTTCTACTAATGTTTCTGGCACAGCATGTAGAAGCAAGGTCATGGGCTTTATGTCATTTTTAGATCCCAGAGGGGCAACTTGTCTGACTTTGAATACTTAAACATTTTGAGCCCCGGTTGCCTCATCTCTAAAACAGGTGTGATAGGATCTGTAATAACTGTAGTAGTGAATGCTTAATCCAG